>CM065589.1:169233145-171973145 GCA_033119425.1 Bufotes viridis
TCTGAAGTGACACAACCCCTTTAAGGACAAAACTCCATCCTCATATTTATTGGATAATTACTTGGTACAGTGGTGTTGTTCCAGAGATAGAACAACATTGCTTATTTGCCTTTTCAGTGACCCTCTAGGACAGACCTTAACATGACTGTTCCCTAAAACATGCTTTGGAAGGAACACAGAGAATCAGCGGGATGTTCTTGGACACACTACCCCTCTCAGTGCAGAACCTGAAAATAGGTAAAAAGTTTGGTCATTTAATGTTTTGATGTATTGTATTACCTGTATTGTTTTGTATGGATAAGTCAGAGTTAACAATCCTAAGTCTAGGAGATGGACTTAGGTCTGCCCTAGGTTCAGTCAGTGAGTTCTAGAGTTGGCTAAGGAAGAGAGAGGAGCTACAACTGCTTGCTCCTCAGAAGACTAGACCTGAGACATTTATATCTTGAAAGCCATCTCTACTTTACAGTACTCCAGAGACAGAAAGAAAGAACTACAAGGTTCAGAATCTGCATGGCTGAGCATTGTAGTCAGTCAGTAAGGTATTTGCTGTTTAAGGCTGATAAAGTCTTTACTGCAGTGAGAGGGACATTGCTAATAGTGTTGATCACGAATTTTCGAATTGCGAATTTTAATCGCGAATATCAGCACTTCAAGAATTCGCGAATATTTAGAATATCGCTTTATGCGAATTTTTATATGCAAATTTTCGCATGCAAGAAAATAATGTCATTATTTTCTTGTTTGCGAAAATTCGCATTAAAAATTCGCATAAATTAGCATAAAAATGCGCATAAATCAGCATAAAAATTCGCATAAGCTGGTATTTAAAAGGTATCTTTTAAATGCCAGTTCATGCGAATTTTTATGCTAATGTATGCAAATTTTTATGCTAATTTATGCGAATTTTTATATGCAAATTTTCGCAAACAAGAAAATAATGTCTGGAGATTACGAATTTGCGAATTTTCGAATATATGGCGAATATTCGCTCAAATATTCGCGAAATATCACGAATTCGAATATTGCCCCTGCCGCTCATCACTAATTGCTAATACAGTATATCCTTCCACACTTTGACACAGTCCTGGCCGGCAGTATCTTAATCTTGTACCCCTCAGCCTAGGAGTTACAGACAAGTTTGTAAGAACCTTATTGGCAGCCTTAGATTCTGCAGAGAATGACTTTGGAAAGATAGACAGAAGTACTATAACCCCCACCATTGCTCATATCTAGGGATGAGTGAATCGACTTCGGATGAAACATCCGAAGTCGATTCGCATAATACTTGGTTTGAATACTGTACAGAGCGAGCACGCCGTACAGTATTACAATGTGTTGGCTCCCATGAACAGAAGTTATTACTTTGCAAAGTCTCGTGAGACTTCACATAATAACTTCAGAAATCAATTTCTACTGTAAAAAAACATTTCCCAAACTCTGGTTCAGTTCCACGTGGTACTTTTTTTTTTAAAGTAGAAATTGATTTATGAAGTTATTATGCGAAATCTCGCGAGACTTCGCGAAGTAATAACTTCGGCTCATGGGAGGCCATTCATTCTAATAATGTACGGAGCGCTCGCTCCGTACAGTATTTAAAGTATTATGCGAATTGACTTCGGATGTTTTATCCGAAGTCGATTCGCTCATCCCTACTTATATCCATACATTGCTAAAGGGAAGATTTGCACTGTAAATTGCTCGTAACTGTGTTTTATACCGTTGAATATACTACAACTCCCATTCTGCGCTTTAGTAAACAAAGACTTGTTTATTTTCCCCAACTGGCCTGGTTACTGACTCTAGCACCATTCGCCAGCCACAGCACCTACATCTCCTGCCTTGCACCCTTACAGAAAGTATAACACCACGAGCTTTGTCATGTGACTGCCTCTGAGAATGGCTTTCAGAGGGATCTCATCTACAGACAGTACATTGGTAAGTGATCCATAAGGCCCCTTCACATATATAGGATCCCGGTGGGTTCCGGTGATCTGGCTCCGTTTCCCTCTGGTATAGTGCAGAAAATGGCGGGAGACTGAAGCAAGAACTGATACTATAGTTTTCTATTGTCATATGTCAGGTGCATCACTTGTAATGCTGGATGTATGGCATACTTCATTTTTCTGTCTGGTGCTATCATTTTATATACGGCGGGCCTATACTCTATGTGAACATGCACATATCAGTTGTTGTCCGGGTCCACAAAAAAAAAGAAGTGGGCAGACTAATGTATGTGCACCTACCCTAAGTATTGTGCACTGTAAAGGTACGACCACATGGCACGGTGGTCACAAGCTCTAATTAAACTAATTAAGACCTCACTGTTCAGTGAGTCTGTATTGTTAATGTCCACGTCCGCGTGGCACCTTGAATAGTGCGCGGCCATTAATAATACAGGCCCCAGACCAAATGAACAGTGGGATCTTCATTAGTTTAATTAGAGCCTGCTGTGGCCCATTCGACAGCTCAGTGTTCAAACACAGTGCAGCCATATCACAACCGTGTAACGACTGCGCCGAGGAGTTCAAATCTCTCCAAGGCTGCTGTCTGCATGGAGTCAGTATGTGTTTGCATGCATTTCCTCCCACACTTCAAACCCATACTGGTAGCTTTATTAACTTCCTATAAAATTATCCTTAGTGTGTGTGTTTGAGTTTTCTTGCCTATTTTAGCTTAGAGTTGGCATACAAAAGGAAATACATTGGTTCCCATGTGCCAGAGAAAGTCTCATGTATTCTACAAAATAAAACAAAAACAGGATTTGGAAGACTAACCCAAAAAGCGTTACCTTTCTAATGCATCATTGCACATGCTAAAATTTAAGGACCAACATCCATCTAGACATGAAAGGGATAAGCTAGCTATTTATGCAGAGATAATTCGCCCAATACAGTGAAAACTTATATATTTACCATAGTTGTTTTTGTAACTGATCTGACATGACTTGACAATTACTGCGGTGTTTAACTTCCATTTGACTAGTATTTCTTCTTGAGACTTTCCAGGCACAGGAACATCTCAATTCTTACATATCTAGGATAAATTCATCCTCAGACACTTGCATAAGAATTATTTCAGCAGTCTATATTATTTATAAGATGAGCCTTACAGGTGATCAGTATATGCTTTTATTTGATGCATTTTCCCTTTGGAAAAATATTGTAATAACATCTTATACAATACAAAGAGTCCCTTTATTATAATGTTGATAACCTATGGGCAGGGGTGTAGCTAACGGCTCATGGGCCCTGGTGCAAGTGTTCAGCTTGGGCCCCCCTTCCCTCAGTGCTTTGTGTGTCTTCTTATGCGGCACAAGGGTCTTTGGGCTCCTTCAGGCTCCTAGGCCCGGTAGCGACTGTTACCTCTGCACCCCCTATAGCTACGCCCATGCCTATGGGCCAACTTTCATATACATCGAAAAATCAAGCAAAATTGCAAAATCATCACCTGAAGACATGATGTATCTGAACCTTTAACTAGCTGGATTCACACTGAACAGGCAATTATCGTGAAGATACAGTTCCTTCCCAGTAATTGCCTGAATGTTAGTGGAGATAAAGAGCTGCATTTACATGCAGCAATCTCCTCCACTGTGTGGAAATGAGTGATGGCTACTGCAATCACCCGTCCTCATACAGCTTCATTGTTACTGGGTGGCAGATCTGCTTGCACAGCACAATCTGCTGCCCAGAAACTATGATCAAAGGCCCCTTTATACTGCACAATATTCCTAACAATTTCTTGCTCGTCACTGAAAGACACCCCTGCATTTACATGCCGCGATCTTCCCCACAGTATAGGGAGGACCAATTGCCTATGAATGCTCATTACTGATTATTTGCTCAATGCTCGGACAGTGTAATGGAGCCTTTGGATGTGAACAATCTTTTCACCTGAAGAACAGACGTTTTGCTTGTTCATCAGGTGATCAGCAGCACATTTACATGGGCCTATTAATGTTCGTTCCCGATAATCAGCCTGACAATTGGGCAGTGGAAATCTACCTTTAGAGGTTGTAAGGTTTAGTGCCTTCAGTTTTAGGTTCCTGAGTACTACAAGTGCAAATTATATTTGGTAAAATTCTGTTAAAGGTACACTTATTTTTAAACTCAATATAAAAAACAGCTTTCGACATTTTCGCTTTTTTTTCTTTATCCATTTTACAGTACTATGCTACTGAAAATGAAAAGCTCAATATTGTTGTTCTGTAGCAGTCCACACAAATTATAAGACCTCCTAAAATAGATAGGAAGTACATTGTTAGAAGATGTTATCTGCTGGGTAATCTTCATTATAATAGTAGGTGTAGAATCGGGATGACAGTATGACAGCTTTATTGTTCTCTTGATAGGCCTAGATAAAGATGCCCACAGAAGAACCTTGCATTGATTAGTGCAGGAATGCTCAACCTGCGGCCCTCCAGCTGTTGTAAAACTACAACTCCCACGATGCCCTTCTGTAGAATGATAGCTGTGGGCTGTCAGGGAATGATCGGAGTTGTAGTTTTGCAACAGCTGGAGGGCCGCAGGTTGAGCATGCCTGGATTAGTGTAATGTGCGATGCTCTAATTGTGTTGCTTCAGGGGTTTTTCCAGGCTGCATTCATGGTCTGAGCTAAGCGAGACTACCGTGCTAAAACTGGGACTTTGTCATATCTTTCAGGACCTGGTAGGGTTACTTTAAGTGCATATCAAAATTGGCTCCCCCCAATATAATGTAGGCCTATAGTACAATGTTTTAGTTGCTGGGCATTTTTCTCTTTTAAGACTGGCATCTGTAGCCTGCTGGCCTAATAGGAGTGGCATATCTCGAGGCCATCAATGCTCCAGAACTGAAATCTATGCCAGCTCAGAGCTGGAGAAGATTGCAGGTATAATTTATAGTGGTTTTCTGGAGCAGTAAATTGTAAAAAATATGCTTGTCCAACATGGCCCCACATTGCCTTTTTGGAAAAGTTGTGAGTGTGGTGCAAAACCCCAAATGTGATACTTTTTGATGCTAGAAAGCTGGTGAAGGAGGTTTAGTACACGTGCCCCTATGAACTTGTAAATCCCTCAACTGCCTTAGTAGATATTAGGGTTAAAAGGGTTTTCTGCTTTTGTTATATTGATGTCCTATCTTCAGGGTAGGTCATCAATATCAGATCAGCTGATTGAAGAGAATGCAACATTCGTATGAGCGATGTGTTTTCTTCTCTGTTTACCTGCTCATCGTCGACTCTAAATTGGGATGGCGAAGTTGTAATTACACTTGCTTGCCATCGGCATTGCAGCAGTAAACAGAAAAGAGAACACAGTGCTCCTTCGGACAATGTGGTCTATTCAAACAGCTGATCAGTGAGAGTGCCGGGAGTCGGCCCCCTTCCAATCTGATACTGATGAGAATAGGTCATCAATATAACAAAAGAGGACAACCCGTTTAATGGGTATGTGTAACGGTCCTTGGCTCACCTGAGTCAGAGGACAGCCGGCTGGTGGTTGGAGTCCAGTGGCAAAGACCCACAGAAGCAGGTAGCGTGGTCGATCAGTCCGGGTCGGCAGTAGAGATGGCAGCGAGGTAACAGCAGGAGTAGACAGAGGCGTGGTCGGTGGAAGGCAAAGGGTCAATGCAGGCGGCAGTTCGGCGAGGTCAAACGGTCCGGGTCGGCAACAACGGTAAACAGCAGTAGTCGTGGAGGAGCAGAGAGGAAGCTTGCTACAGGCTTGGAGGCACAATAACCAGCAAATGACTGGGTTCAAGGGCTGGGTTTTATAGGGAAGTAGCAGGTGCAAGAGATTGGGATAATCAGCAGGACAAGGCAAGGACAAGAGAGGTAGTAGAAGTTAGCTAGAGAATAGTCCAAGGAGAGACGGTAGCCTAGTGGGTAGAGTTACCGTCTGGGACATGACTGGCCATGGGTTCGAGTCCTGACAGTACTCCTCCCCTTCCAAGGTGACCTCCGGGCACCGCAGGGGAAGGCTTATCTGGGTCACTCAGATGGAACTCCCTGACAAGTCTGGGGGCATGAACATTTTCTTCAGGCTCCTAGGAGTTATCCTCGCGAGGGTAGCCCTCCCACCCAATTAGATATTGCAATTTTCCTTGGTGGATCCTGGAGTCGAGGATCTTCTCGACAACGAACTCTTCCTCACCTTGTACCCTCACGGGTGGTGGAGGGGGCGAGTGGCGGCCAGTGAAGGTATTCTCCACGTATGGCTTGAGGAGGGAGCAATGGAAGACGGGGTGCACCCTAATGGAATCCGGAAGGTCAAGCCGGAACGTGACCTCATTGATTTGTGCGGTGACCTGGAACGGACCCATGTATTTTGGGGCTAACTTTTGGAGGGGACCTTCAGTCTGAGGTTCCTGGTGGACAGCCATACCTTGTCTCCTACATGGAAGCCCGGGGTGGGTTTGCGGCGTCTGTCTGCTCCCTGTTTAAAGCGCCTCTGGGCGAGCTGGAGGTTGTCTATTATGTCCTTTTGTGCCTCCTGTAGGGTTGTTAGGCGCTCGGCCACTGCTGGGAGGGTGGAGGCAACGGGCAGGTGGGGAATGAACACGGGGTGCGAGCCTGTGTTAGCAAAAAAGGGCTGTGCTTGGTTGAGCTGTGCTCAGCATTGTTGTAGGCGAACTCGGCTGTGGGGAGATGGTCAAGCCAGTCATCCTGCAGGTGGGAGCTGAAACAGCGTAGGTACTGCTCTAAGGTCTGGTTAGTTCTCTCCGTCTGCCCGTTTGACTGAGGGTGGAAAGCGGAGGAAAGGTTCACTTTAACCCCGAGCGCCAGGCAGAAGTCCTTCCAGAACTTTGAGGTAAATTGTACACCTCGGTCTGAGACCACGTCGTCCGGAATCCCATGCAGCCTGAAGACCTCTTTGAGGACAAGATCAGCCGTCTGTTTGGCCGTGGGTAGGCCCTTGTAGGGGATGAAATGGGCCATTTTGGTGAAGCGGTCGACCACGACCAGGATGGTGTTCATCCCTTTTGAAGGAGGAAGGTCTACCACAAAGTCCATGGAGATCGAGCCCCAGGGGCGGGAGGGAATTGGGAGGGGTTGTAACAGACCCACGGGAGAGGAACGAGGAGTCTTATTGCGGGCACAGACCGTGCACGAGGAGATGTACTTCTTGGTGTCCTCCTTGTATGTTGGCCACCAGAAGGAGCGTGAGAGAAGCTCCTGGGTCTTTCTTGTGCCCAGATGGCCGGCCAGCTTGGAGTCATGGTTAAGTTTGATTTCTGGTACATAAAGTTGTAGGTCCTGATGAAACCAATGACCATTTTTAAACGTGAGGCTGACATTCCTTGTGGGGTGGGTGAGGAAGGGGTCATTTTCGTATCCTTCTTTGATTGTGACCAGGAGTTCTTTAGAGTAGGTGGCCCCCACAACACTTTTCTCGGATAGGATGTTGTCTTGGCCCTTATTACTCTGTGAGGGCTCCGAAAACATTCTGGAGAGGGCGTCAGCCTTGCCGTTTTTTGATCCGGGGCATTATGTGATGAGAAAGTTGAAGCGGGAAAAGAATAGGCTCCATCTGGCCTGTCTGGCTGTGAGTCTCTTAGCGCTGCGGATGAACTCGAGGTTTTTGTGGTCGGTTAGTACGATTATAGGGTTGGCAGCTCCCTCCAGCAGGTGTCTCCACTCGGAGAAGGCTTCCTTGATCGCCAGTAGTTCTTTGTTCCCGATGTCGTAGTTCTTCTCGGAGGGGGACATTTGGCGAGAGAAATATGCGCACGGGTGTAGTAGCATCTTCTCCCCTGTCCGTTGTGACAGAACTGCCCCTACCGCGGAGTCAGATGCATCCACTTCGATAGTAAAAGGCAACTCGGGGTTCGGGTGGACTAGGATTGGAGCAGAAGTGAAGAGGAGTTTCAACTCGTGAAGGCCTCCTGGGCCTCGGGTGTCCAGGAGAAGGGGACTGCCTTTTGGTGAGTTGGGTGATCGGTGCGATGACCTTGGAGAAGTCCCGGATAAACTTCCGATAGAAGTTGGCGAAGCCAATAAATCTTTGTACCTCCTTCACGTTTCTTGGAATGGGCCAGTCCAACACGGCTTGGACCTTCCCTGGGTCCATACTTAGGCCCTCTGGGGAGATGATGTACCCGAGGAACTGAGTGGTGGTTCGCTCAAACTCACATTTCTCGAGTTTGATATAAAGAGAGTTCTGGCGGAGTCTCTGCAATACCCTGCGGACATGTTCGCGGTGCTGTTCGAGGTCTTCTGAGAAGATCAAGATGTCGTCCAGGTAAACGACTACAAACAGATCTAGCATGTCCCTGAGGACATCATTAATGAAGTGCTGGAAGGTGGCGAGAGCATTACAAAGTCCGAAAGGCATGACCAGGTACTCGAAGTGACCATAACGTGTCCGGAAGGCGGTCTTCCATTCGTCCCCAGGGCGGATTCGGACAAGGTTGTAGGCCCCTCGAAGGTCAAGTTTGGTGAAGATTTTCGCTACCCGGAGTCTCTCGAGGAGTTCAGAAATCAGCGGGAGCGGGTACCGGTTCTTAACAGTTATGTCGTTTAGCTTCCTGTAGTCAATGCAGGGACGCAAGGATGAGTCTTTTTTCTCCACAAAGAAAAAGGGGGCTCCTGCTGGGGAGGTAGAGGGCCGGATGAACCCTTTCTTTAGGTCCTCGTCCAGGTATTCTTTCAGAGCCTTGAGTTCCAGGCTCTGAGAGGGAATAGATACTGCCAAAGGGTATTTCGGCCCGGGCAACAGTTCTATTGGGCAGTCGTAGGGTCGGTGTGGCGGCAGCTTGTCTGCGTTTTCTTGTCGCAGACATCTTGGAACTCACGGTATTGAGGGGGTAGTAGATTCCTGACGGATACTTCAGAGATAGTTGTGTCTTCGGATGGAAGGACAGGTTTGTGGGAGCAATTGAGCGAACAAAACTCAGACGGAAACCGTAAGCAGCGGGTTTCCCAATCCACCGAGGGGTTATGGGTGGCCAACCATGGAATGCCCAGGATCACCGGGAACTTTGGGGAGGCGATCAGGGAGAAGTGAATGGTCTCCTGATGATCGGGTTTGATGAAGAGTTGAAGGTCAGCGGTCTGGTGCGTAACCGGCCCAGAAGAGAGCGGGGTCCCATCGACAGTTTCCAGATCGAAGGGGGCTGCCCTGGTTACCAGTGGTATGTTGTTCTCATGGGCGAAGGTCAAGTCCATGAAATTTCCGCCGGCCCCGAGTCAAGCATTGCAGAGCAGGGAAGCTGTCGTTCCCCAATGGTGATAAGGATGGATACAATGAAGTGGGACCCGGTACCTGTAGTGTCTATGGTTTCAGAGGCCAAGGGTGAGGTTGTGGCCTTTGTAACTCCCGTAATTCTGTTACAGCGATGGTTCGGCGAGTCTTATTGGGGCACCTAATAGCGAAGTGCCCTGGCTCGCCACAGTAAAGACAAAGGCCTGCGGATAGTCGTCTCTCCTTTTCAGCAGCCGATAGAGTCTTGCGCAGTGCGTCGACCTGCATGGGCTCAGTGGAGGATTGGTGAGCAGGCTGAGTCGTTGGAGTGAAAGGGTACACGGGCCTGTTATCTAGGGACCAGAGTCTTTCTCTCCTTCTTTCTGCCAGTCTCCGGTCAATCCGGATGCATAGTTGGACGAAATCATCCAAATCGTCTGGGGCGTCTACCCTGGCGAGCTCATCCTTTATAGGTTCGGAGTGTCCACGGCGAAATTGACTCTTCTGGGCAGCTGGGTTCCAGGTGGTGTCCGTGACCCAGCGGCGGAACTGTGAGGAATACTCGGCTACAGAGCGTCTTCCCTGCCGTAGACTGTGCAGCCTAGCCTCGGCCGTCGCGCAGCGGTTAGGGTCGTCGAACACTTGGCTCATGGCTGTGGTGAAGTTGTCTAAGTTATTCAATACGAGACTGTGGGATTCCACATATGGGGATGCCCATGCCAGGGCCTCATCAGTTAGAAGGTTGATGATGAACAGGATCTTCTTTCTGTCTGAGGTAAAAGAGCCCGGCTGCATCTGAAAGTAAATACGGCACTGGTTGAGGAACCCCGAAGTGGTTCCGATCGCCGTTAAACTTTGACGGGAGAGGCATACGGGTGTCGGTGACCGCGCCGCGTACGTCCAGTAGTTGACGCTGCAAGTCGATAATTTCCCTCTGTTGGCTCTGGATTGCACCTTTAAGTTGAGTAATTTCCTCTTGGGCAGTGGTGCCAAACTCCTGAAGTTCGGAGACCTGCTTGCGCAGAGTGGCCATTGCGGACTCCATGGTAGGGCTGGTTATTCTGTAACGGTCCTTGGCTCACCTGAGTCAGAGGACAGCCGGCTGGTGGTTGGAGTCCAGTGGCAAAGACCCACAGAAGCAGGAAGCAGGTAGCGTGGTCGATCAGTCCGGGTCGGCAGTAGAGATGGCAGCGAGGTAACAGCAGGAGTAGACAGAGGCGTGGTCGGTGGAAGGCAAAGGGTCAATGCAAGCGGCAGTTCGGCGAGGTCAAACGGTCCGGGTCGGCAACAACGGTAAACAGCAGTAGTCGTGGAGGAGCAGAGAGGAAGCTTGCTACAGGCTTGGAGGCACAATAACCAGCAAATGACTGGGTTCAAGGGCTGGGTTTTATAGGGAAGTAGCAGGTGCAAGAGATTGGGATAATCAGCAGGACAAGGCAAGGACAAGAGAGGTAGTAGAAGTTAGCTAGAGAATAGTCCAAGGAGAGACGGTAGCCTAGTGGGTAGAGCTACCGTCTGGGACATGACTGGCCACGGGTTCGAGTCCTGACAGTATGAGTCCTGTATGGAGTTTGTATTTTCTCCCCTGTGTTGGCATGGGCTTCCTCTGAGGACTCCAGTTTTGTTCCACACCCACCAAAACGTATTAACAGGTTGATTGGAACTTATATTGCAAGCCCCAAGAGGACCAGGGACCAATGTGATTGATGACAATAAATGAATAAAATAAGTAAGGAATTTGAGTATCTCAAAAGTTAAACTTTATATATGAAAAAATCATTCCTTTAGCGGTTGAGCAGGAAGTTGAGTTTCCTGGGTTTCATGGGGCACTCTAATCAACAATGCTTAGTAAAATGCACTACAGTAGCAGTAAAGGCCTTGTCACCTTTTTCATCCCCCACTGTCTTGAGTCTATTAAGTTCATTAGAGTTCGAAGGTAGTATCATGCTATTTAAACTCAGTCCAGAAATGACAGCCACCTGGGCACTCCAGAAAACTGTCGTAAAAGAACATAAATGTGGTCCTGTGCCCTACCCGCCATCACCATGCCCCCTTTTCTGGGAAAGTGGCAAAGGTAGAGGAGAAACACCACCTGCACAACATTTTTTGAGCAAGTGGTATTGAAAAAGTCGTAAACACACAGTTTGTGACTGTCAAAACTAGATGATAAATTAGGCGCTATGATGCCTGACCTGTTTCCTAAGTGCACACACACTTATATCAGTAGATCAGATTTTTAATGATCTTGGACAACCCCTTTAATCTTAAAGAATTGCAGAAGTGTGTATGTTTTCAACAAGTTGTAGACAGAAAATACTTTGGTGACTGCTCATGTGCATCATTATCAGATCTGAGAATCACTTTATTATCTGTTTGTAATTTTCTACAGAATCTCAGATTACTCAGGCTTGTGAAATATAGACATCAATGCACTGGGTAGATGGTTAGTATTCCTAACCCTTACAAGGCGTCAGCACTGCATCATGCTATAGCCATCTTTAAACTATCCACACACTCCCAAGGCATTGACAGATTAAAGTGCAGGGATGGGTTGCTTTCCAGTGAGATTGTCTCTATATAATGAAGAGAGGAATGAGATGACAGCTGTCTTATGTCCCAGCTGTCATCCATTCCCCACTAAACATATCACTATATTAGTTATAACCCGCACAATAAACATTACAAGTAATACACACACACACACACCAACATCTACATACACACACAGCTTCCTCTATTCCTACATACAGTGCATTCGGAAAGTCTTTAGACACTTCAGGCATGTCATAGCAAAGGGTGTAAATATTTATGTCCATGCAATTTTTTAATTTTTCCTATTTAATAAATTTGCAAACATTTCTATTCAGTTTTTACTTTCCCAATATGGGGTATTGAGGGGAAATTGATTAAAAGCGAACACTATTAATGGAAATTTTTAAAATCTTAATAAAAACCTTATATCCTCCCGAGGAGGAGAATGAGAAGAAACACAAAAAATTTTAGTATATTAAAAATATTACCTAACATTCATTAGGTACCAGCTTTGGTTTTGTCCTTGGACCACGTGTCCCAAATCCTTTGATGTCTATGCATAATATAATTCAACACTACAGATTTTTTTTTTCTCTTTAGTGTACTATTAAATTCCCACATTCTCTCACATCTGATGGCAAAGTTGAAATCCAGAAACATCGCTATTTCCTTAAAGGCACATCAATGGATTCATATCTTAGTTTATTTTATTATTTCATTAATCTTTTCCAACATACTGGATATATAGATGTGTACCAAAAACATACTCACATGCACATATGTACATGCTTATTACTAGCTGGACCACCACAAGTTCTCATTTTGAGTCTAACGGTACAACCACACCATCAGGCTTCTGCATGCAGTTCTGGAAGCCAAAATCAAGAATGGATCATAAAATTAGAGAAAATTTACGACTGATACAACTTCTCTTTTTTTTTTTTTACTACTTGTTTTGACTTCCAAAACTGCATGCAGAAACCTGACTGTGTGGCCGTACCCCCAAGCGTCCTGATTTCGTGAACTTAACGTATTGTCCCATATCTGTGTTTAGGGTGCTCACATGTATAATGAGAACACTGAATGTCCTGATTGCAAATGGTCTAGTGTTTCTGGTCGGTGGACAGCTGGCATACTGACACTTAAAAATGTATTTTTAGAGCATCAACAGTTTCTAGCGCTACTTTCATTCCATGGCCAAATACTGACCACATTATTATAATTTTAAGAGCGCTAATATAGCACTATACTCCAATTTAGGGTCATTTACACATTCATTTAACTGAAGAAACAATCTTTCAAGTCACTGACAAATATTTGTATCACCACAATAGAGGAAAAAAAGTCAGTTTACTTTTTACTTTAAAAGGAATATCTATCTATCTTTTCTATCTATCTATCTATCTATCTATCTATCTATCTATCTATCTATCTATCTATCTATCTTCAATATATATAAAGAAGGACGTATATATGTGTGTGTGTATGTATGTATGTTCCGCGATCACTCAAAAACTCATCGATCAATTTCTGCTAAACTTGGTACACATATCACTTACTATCTGGGAAAGAATACTGCGGAGGTAACATGCCAGTACACACTGAGTTTCTGTCTGTCCTTTATGCGCGACCAAACGACTTGACCGATCTTTACCAAATTTGGAACACAGGTACATCAGGCACCCGGGAAGGTTTTAGACCGGGTCTCAGCTCTCTATGACGTACTGTTCCTGAGATATTCCCCAAAAATTACATGCATTAGCCAATACAAGCCTGCAAGTCTTTCTCTTCATATCCCAACCGCCATACTCATGGTCACATGTCCCTTATCAGCCAATAGAAGCTCGCAGGCCCTAAGTCTCTACATACACACAGTTTTACTCCAGTTTCCATAACAACCCAGCCATTTTTCTTCACTGCTGTAGGTCAGATTTAGGCTAGGGCTACACAACGACATGTGTCGCGTGACTATAAGTCGCACGACACATAGGGCACAACTACAATGCTACCAATGTTGCACCAATGTCGTATGACAGTTTTTATAATGATAGTCTATGGTGTTGCACTACGATATGTGACATGCTTGTGTTTCATCTTGGGTGGATTTTTTGCAACTGTCGTGTCACAGGCACAGCATCTCACATGTCACAGTGTGACACCATAGCCTATCATTATAAAAATTGTTAAGGCAAAATCTCGTGCGACACATGTGGTCGTGTAACCCTAGCATTAAAGTGGCAGGGCGCTGTGGAGGTCACTGTTAAAGGGGCGGGCACTGTGGAGGTCACTGTTAAAGAGGCGTTCACTGTGGATGTTACCGTTAAGGGGGCAGGCTGCTGTGGAGGTCACTGTTAAAGGGGCGGACACTGTGGAGGTCACTGTTAAGGGGGCAGGGGGCAACTGCTGTGGAGGTCACTGTTAAGGCAGCAGGGTACTGTGAGGTCACTGTAAAGTCAGCGGGGTACTGTGGAGGTCACTGTTAAGGGGGCGGGCCCCTGAGGAGGTCACTGTCAATGGAGTGGGGTGCTTTTAAATTCACTGTTAAAGGGGTAGGCTGCTGTGAAGGTCAAAGTTAAGGGGATGGTCTGCTGTGGAGGTCCCATTTTAAAGTGGTGCGGCACTGTGGGGGGGGGGGGGTCAGTGTTAAGGGGTGGAGGACTGTAGAGTTCACTGTTAAAGGGGCGTGTTGCTGTAGAGGTCACTGTTATGTGGGATACTGTCGATATATTTTAACGACACACACAAACATTGAATGAAATAGAGGAAATATACCCGTGCGAAGCTGGGTCCTTCTGCTAGTATGGAATAAAAGAAACCTTGCAGTTTTCTTTCAGTGCTACTCTTGTCCATGAGCTTTGTCTGGTATTATAGCTCTCCTCGATAAATTTGGATATTTCTGTCATTTTCCAGTACAGGTGAAAAAGAAATCCTGTTATAAACCTTCCATGGCCATTTTGGAATCTGGCTAACCACTAAAAGTCCTTGTATACATATGGTATATTTATGGATGCCTTTATTTTTGTATACATAAAAGTAATGGTGTGAATTGGGCATTATAAAACCTTCACAAGCAAGGTAACCTAGGTGGATGAGAAATTTGCTGGGCGAAGAGGAAGAGAAACAATGAAAATAATAAATGTTGTTCATAAGGCAAAGAAAGAAAAGTTCTGTCAAAAGTTTGCCAACTGCATGACTTGGTGAGGGCCGTTTTTTGCAGTAAACTTTTGCTTCTAAAGAATAAAAGGCACAAGTGTGGTGTAAACTTTTATTGTATTCTTTCTATTATAATCAAGTTAATAAAAAGTCACAAAAGACATGATGAAGGTAAATTATTGTCAACCATTTCCCTATAAATGTATCATGTTCTCTATATTGTTTTATTTAAGCAACAGGCAAAATATCAAAAGTAAATTTCTGCATTATCCACATGCATCACCAATGTGAAAATACAATAGTCAGTACTATATTGCAACGTTGTAATGCGAAAAACTCTCAGTAATTCCTTCATAGTTCAGTGCATGCATTGCTAAAGGAGAAACTCCTTTCTGAAAAGTAGTTAAAGAAAGAACTAGATCTGATTTAAATCTCCACTGACAGCAATGTTATCTTTACCAGGTCTTATCTGGAGAGTTTGCTCTACTGTAAAGGGGGGAACTTGTCAATACCTTCCTCTTACTGCCACCAACAGGGCCTGGGGGAGAATGAAGTCCTCTGCTCCAGTGCTTATCTAGCTCTGTATTTCACTCAGATCCTCAACACATTGAAAGGTCCCTTTGACATGTCACTGTTGAGAAAAAATATCCTGTCAACATATTTTCTAAGTTGCAGCTTTATGACACCATGCTGTGCACATGCTAATAGATGCAGATCACTGATAATAGCACGTTAATGGGATGGAAGCCAGCACAATGCTTCTGAATGGAGATAATATTAAAGATAGCAATTGCTTCTTAAGAAATTTGTGATGTAAATATACAGGTCCGGCCTAGATAAAAAAGCACAGCTAAACAAGCTCTGCTATTACATAAAAGTGGTAGTTTTATTATAAATGTACAGTGTATTGTAGAAGTATAACAATATAAAAAACATTTTAAAAGGGGTTTTACTGGTGTTTAATATTGATGACCTATCCTCAGGATAGGTCATCAATATCACGATAGCAGGGGTCTGACACGGGCACCGCCGCTGATCAGCTGTTTAAAGAGGCTGTGGAGCTCCTGTGAGTGCGATGGGCTCTTCGCAGCTCGCCAAGTACAGTGCCATCTATTGGATAGTGGCTGTGCTTGGTATTGCATCTCAGCCCCATTTACTTGAATGGGACTGATCTGTGTATAGACCATGCGACCAATAAACGTGACATCACTGGCCTAAGAAGAAACTGCAGCACTCACAGAAGAGCCGTGGTCTCTTGAAACAGCTGATCAGAGAGTGTAGACATTCAGCTCTGTGTCTGAAAATTCGTTTTTATTTAGCAGATCAGTGGCGTTGCCGGGAGTCAGACCCCTACCAATCTGATATTGATAACCTATTCTGAGAGTAGGTCATCAATATCAAAATCTAGGACAACCCCTTTAACAGTTTTACTTAATCCTTTGCCACAAAACTATATATCAATCTGCTCGGCTTTTCCTCTGACAAGGGTAGATGTTGCGCTGACTAACAATGATTTTTCCAGCTCATTTGTTGGCTCATCAGTGGAGTGATTAGATGCACAATGATTGGCTGAACAAACGTTTCTACACCTTGAGGACAAGCTAAACGTACGAGAGGACATTTTATAAATGAATGAAGAGAGTTGCCAACTATCCAGAGACAAAGCAATACACCACACTAAGGCTACATTCACACGAACGTTGTGTTTTCCGGACAAGAATAGGACACGTTCTATTTTTTCTGCAGGGCCGCGGGAGCAACAAAATAAATGGGTCTGCAAAATTGAGGAACGGATGCGGACTCATTCATACAGTTGTGTGAATATATGCAGAGGTCAAAAGCCATGTTATCAGGCACACAAATCTGCAATCCTTTGCTATCTTCTTCCTTACAATTGTTTGAATATATCTTATTAAAATGTAATTATGCCACCCAGGCTCTGAAAATCAAACATTTTTTTATTTTAAATAGTGCACTCTGACTACAGCGCATACAGCAGGAGCATTTTCCTGACCTGACCAATGATAATGAAAATAATCATTATATCTTGTGCCAAAAATTAATTGCCAGTATTTTGTGATTATATATATATATATATATATACACGAAAATCGGCGGCACTGACAAAATGTAGAAACAAGCGAGTGCACGTTCAATGGGAATAGGCTTCTTACCCCAATACAAGTCCGAAAAACGAACAGCACATCCAGAAATCAAAAAAAGGTGTTTTTTATTCGCACCATATGGGTGAATAAAAAACACCTTTTTTTGATTTCTGGATGTGCTGTTCGTTTTTCGGACATATATATATATATATGTACATATATATATATATTTATTTATTTATATATATACCTTATCATTTTCTTAAACCTTGCTAAAATGTGTTTTTGTAATCTTCGTAGGATAAGAGTTTTGTTGGTTTGCTCTGGAAAGGAACCCTGGCAATGAGTCTACTGATCTCCTAACCTAACAAAAAGAATATTGGCCTTTCCTTTGTATAATATTAGCCAAACAATCAGCAAATGTAACATCTACAGTAGAATCTTGGCTAAATATCTTCATCGCCATTCACAGAATTTTCTGTTTTTGTCTTCATCTGCTGATTACTGCTGACAGATCTGATTATTATACGACTCTATGTTGTACTTTGTGTGCTTAATAATGTATGAAAAGAGAATGTGATTGGCTCTGTAATAATAGCCCATCCTTAGGATATGCCATTAAAGGGTTTTGTGGGTGGAAAATATTGACGACTATACTCAGGATAAGTCATCAATATCTGATCTGTTTGATCGGAGTGCCATGGCCTCTTCACAGCACATCCAGCACAGCACTATTAATTGTATATCGGCTGTGCTTGGTATTGCAGATCTGGTCCACCTGAATGGGGCTGAACTGCGCCTAGGGCATATGACCGATAGATGTGACGTCACCAGCTTATGAACAGGCCGCAGCACTTGCCAGAGCACCATGGCCTTTTCAAGCAGCTGATTGATGAGGGGTGCTAGGAGTCAGACCCCCACTGATAGGATATTGATGATCTATCCTGAGGATAGGCTATTAATATTAAACTCCTGGAAAAACTCTTTAGCTTGTTTGTGGGGGTCTGGCCTCTGGGACCTTCTGAAGGAATTTTTTTCCCTGCAGAAAATATTAAGTAAATATTAAATACACTAATTGGATATTCGAATATTCTGTTTATCTATGCAAGGCTTGATGTGACTAAAATGATGGGTACAAGTGAAAGAACAAAATATGTATTAGATATAAAACTATATAGCTAATGTTAGTAAAGATGAGCCTTCACTTTAAAATTAAAGTAATTGTACTGTATATGGCTATCATACCTAACCATAAAAAAAAGTTCTCAAAGGCAGTATTTGCATTACCTTTGCACAAGATGTCCAGGTACAGATGTAGCTGAGCTAAACTTGACTCTGGTACCACATGGTACAGTGACAAAAGCCATTGAAATTCATTGAAAGTTAGTTACGGTATCTTTTTCTTGCCGTTCTTTACTTAATGCGTTAACCAAGAAGTTTAGCTCGGCTGCATCTGTATATGATGTGTTTACCATCTAGATATACAGCAGTGAATGTTCCTGATTTTAAGTTCTGTGTTCTGTACTTATTAGTTAGTAACACATGCACAGTGTTTAAAGAGCGGGGTAAGTTCCCTCTCCTCAAACCTCCCACAGCTGGAGGGCACAGGCTCGCTGAATGGTGTGGCCCGGATGCCAGAGTCCAGGCCTGTGCTCCCAGTGCTTGCATATTCAAGGGCTGCTTCCTGCTTTCCCTTCACTTCGGATGCTGGCGTTGACCCTCTGGGATCCCTTTTCTGAAACTTTCCCCCAGCAGTGTCGGATTGTGTTTGTATTTTCCAGGCTGTTATTATTCGTGATCTGCACTGGCGGAGGTCTCTCATTCATAAAACAGACACCAGGGGTTAGCCTCCCCTGACAGGATATGTATATCTGTGTGCTCATACCAGTTTATCAGCAAGATCACACAAACTCTATTATTAGCTCAAGTCAAATAAACACAAAATGTAATACATGTTGCGTGTGTGTGTTTCATTCGCACATATAGGTTCTCCTCACTTACATCATCCCGCAGCTATGGAGCAATAACATTCCTGCAACAACATCATTTCTTTATTTATTTCTAGAATTTATTTCCAAGTAGCGCCGCTGATTTTCAATATCCCCATTGCCATACTGGAAGTTATATATGGAAAACTGGAACAGCCCCCCTGGGTGTATCTGTAAAGCTGTATGCAAGGGGCTACGTTTGACAAACTGCCTGCAACCCTCAACCGCACCCCCTTACCAAGCATATGTTTGAACTGAACTATATTATTGCTGTTCTGGTGAGATTAACTGGGACTGGAGATGCATCATTATACAGTTTGGCTGCGTTCTGCATAGTTTGCCATTGTGAGGTATAACCGCTCTTCCTTTGCAGGTCCTTTGTGAACATTTCACTGCTGGTTATGGTACATGTATTCTTTAGCAGGTGGACACTTGGGTTGTACAGCTCACTGGTAGTGGATATGGACGATAAAGCATGGAGGCACATGGGTGCCATACAGGGTTTAGCCAGACTATTTATGGGCCTGCTTTGAGCACCTCATGTATTATTGTGAAGCATTGAGCTGTGAGGAGTACAGTAAGTGCCAGGTGTAGCTGTGACTAGCTTCCCCGTCTGGTCTGTAAAGGTGCAGTTGGGTCCTGTCAGTGAGCCACACTAGAGATGTTGATCCTGTTGGGTGGTTAACCTTCACCATGTTCATCTTGACCTGTACTTGGCTACGCCGCCACTTGGGATTGCCCGGTCTCAGGATGCCCCTTAACTGTAGGTGAACCACCCTCTGAGTAGTGCCTGTACTGTGAGCTGAGTAGGCCCTAAAGAATATTGCTGTTTGTGACTAGAAAAAGTACCAGTCAAAGGTGCTCCGCCAAGTTCTTTTAAGGCGAATTGGACTGGATTGGTTCCTGTTTAGCCTACAACCAATACTCTGTGTGCCCATTGCCATCAGTAATTGTCATGCCTTGTGCCTTTAAGAGACTTTGTAACCACCCAGCTTTGAACCTGTTTGCGACTGTAAGCCCAGTAACTTGTACTGTGTGAGCATTATGAGGTTGTGCCATCTTTAAAATGTATCCCCACTGATACAAAGAACATGGGTCCCGTTCCTTCATCTGAATTGAATGGTACATCGAGCACACAGTGCTTGGCACAGAATGAATGGCGCTGCTGGAGGATGCTCTACTTACCTCTATATTAGGACAGGGGACCCCCGTTCTTGGGATAGGGAATAACTTTTAAATATGGCACAACCGCTTTAAACATTGTCCCCCTGGTGGAGTAAAGTTTACTTCAAGTTTAATATTGTGTGTCTGACTTTTCTGCCCCATCCTTGAGTAGGGCTCCATGATAGGATCAGGTGCCACACACAACACTGACTTTCTCACAAGTTTATACTGCATGAACTGTTTTAGAAGCTGGAAACTCTATCATCAACAAGACATTACAATGTAAGAATGAATGTGTGACCCTGATCATGACAAGGGGATAAATGTCAACAGTGCAATATCGTTCACATCATGGGATACACAGGACCACACATTTATAAATATAGAATTATTCTGTTCCATATCTTATGTAAATGTAAGGATTCACTAGTTAATAATCCCAATACTGATGATGAAACAGAGTAAGCAGAGTATTTTTTATTTCAACATCTTATTAAGGTCAGATTCACAGATACCCGGCTATCTGTCTCACTTTCTCTCTGTCATAGTACAGAAACGCCATAAAGAAACTTATGCCAGAACTTTTTCTATAATTTTCTTTGGAATTACTTATGGTACCTGATGCATCAGTTTTGAGGCTTAATGTCAAATAGCGCCACAATAAAAAAAAATGCAGTCTGATGATATCAGGTTATGGATGCTGGACTGTGCATTAAACTGACCATACACCTATATTAGTTGCGTCCGGCTCTGGAAGCAAAAAAAACAAGTGGCCGGCTGGCCAGATGTGACCGATGTATGTGCACCCAGCCTTAAAGAGGAGCTGTGACCTCTCCTGACATGTCTGTTTTAGTAACTACTTGCATTCCCCATGTAATATCAATTATGGAAAATCTATTCTTATTACTCTATGTTGTGGAATGTCTCTATTATTCTTGCTGCATGTTTATGGGTGAATTGCCAGCAGTTTGTGATGGAGTCCAACTGGATGATACCAAATGGGGATGTGTCCCTGCACAGTCTGTCATTATTCAATCAGTGCATGTCAGTCTGTTTAGGGACACACATCCAATTGGACCTTTATTGTAAACTACTGACAATGTATCTATAAACTTCTAGTAGGAGTAATAGTGGAATGTACAACATATAGTCATAAGAATAGATGCCCCAGAATTGTTATATTATAGGGAATAAAGTAGTTAATAAAACAGACATATCAGGAGAGATGACAGGTCCTCTTTAAATGCATTCTATAGCATATAATGCCTAAATAATGGATTACTAGGGAAGTGGCTAGACAATATTTAACATTGTATCATTATAGAAAATGCATCACTTTAGTTAAAAGCCATTTATTCACAATCTAAAATGTGTTGAAAACTACTTTTATAAAAAAATCAATTGAGTTATGCTGTGTTCAGATTGCATCTTACCTTTACACTTTAAAATACAGTTGTATATGTCAAGTTTGGTATCCTTTTTGACATGTCCAAATGTACAGAAAATGGGAGCAGAAAGTGCATTCTTATACTGGAAAAAATGCATGCTGACATTTATGTCCGTCTGTCAGGCCCATAGAGGGTGTCTCTAGCCATAAGGCATATAGGTATGTGCCAGGAAATGTGGTTTGCATATATTTATTCCACCTATCATGACCATGTAGGCAATCTGTACACGCATGTGGTGAATGAACGCAAACAATGTCTTTTCAGCAAACAGCTATAGATGATAAGGTATTCATTACAGATGTGCACTAAAACACTAGAATGCACCAGAAATTTGGCATAATTCGCTCCAAATAAACCGGCATACTTCCTCAGCACATTTTTTTTTTTACAAATCTTCTGACAAGGGGGCAGGGAATATCAAACGGGGACGTGGCTTAATATGTGTCAATACTGGTGTTCAAAGGAATCTGTCACCTCCTGCAAGACTCTAGATAATTTGTATGTAAATACACTCCCCCACTGTGCAACTGCAAACTAGCCAAACAATGCATTGAGAGGACTCCTGTGCATGCGCACATAATAGAGTGGATTCCAGGAGAAGTCCTCTCTATGTATTCTAGGGATGGTTTGTGGGTACATAGAAGGAGAATGGGGGTGAGTATAAACATACAAATTACTGATCTGGAGTCAATGGCAGGTGTTCTATACATGTATTACTGCACTTTATAGGCCTTGTCAAGATAATAGATTCCCTTTAAGTAAGTCAACTAATAAGTGGTATAAAATTAGAGTGGGCAGTCTAAAGATGCACCAGATTTATTATTTGGAATTATCCACTTTAGATTGTCTAGTCTAAAGATTAGACAATATTAGTAAATCTGCCCCTATATGTTCCACCAGCACATGCACCACCAAACCTCGGCCTACAGACTGCTAGTACAAAGATAAATCTCTGATCGATACAAAGTAAACACTCCAGACATGTTTACTGAAATTACATTTCTTAGAGTAAGTGTAGTAGCGCATGCACTTGAAACATAAGTAGTTAGGTAGTACAAAGCACTAGGAAGATGGTATATTCAAAACATTCATAGATGGTGATTTGGAAAATTGACTAGTAAGACTTTCAAAACACCAATAATACTTCTGAAATACTACATGGAATATGCAAACTGTGACCAAAGTGAATATACTATAATATGAAAATTGGAACCCCACTTAACCCCAAGGAATGACCCTCAGGTTATAATAAAATTGGTAGAAATACCTACCCGTATCAAAAATTAGAACTCCAACCCTAAAGGAAAAAGGAGAGGCAGCACCCTTATTTGCAGTGGTAAAAACAACTTGTGGTTTTTTAATTCATGTAGTGGCAATCCAAGTACATGCAATGTTTCGGCTATACTTAAGCCTTCATCAAGCATACATACATTAGTGATACACACACATTTATACCCATGCGGAGTGATGTCATAGGAAGTGCAATCAAGTGCACTAGGTGAGTATCAATCAATAGAAAGTGTATAACCATACTAACATATGCCTATGTTCTGCAAAGCAATACAATGCATGTGCATATTAGTTAATATGAGATCTCCAATCCTGTTAGGATTAGACTGCCTTTGAATCAGTCTCCAGAACTCCCTAGTCTGAGTTCCGCATTAGGTAGGACTAGTTTTACTGGGGTATTTGGGTTTCATTTTTCTGGTAGTGTCAATAGGTATTTTAATAAAGGTTAAATTCTAGGGAGGGGCTTAGTTTCTGTCATTCCCATAGAATTCCTGAAGTAAGAGCAAAGATCAGAACTAAGGGGCTGAATATAAAACATAATATACACACAAGCTTGCGGACACAGTCACCTAGTTCCACAACAGCAGGATGTCCAGGTGCTTTGATCATATCTCTGTGCACTTTTGGTAGCATATAGACAGTAGTAGGAAAGTAGTCATCATCTTAAATTCCACGTTTTTTTGATATGATATTTATTATTTTAGCCATATTCAGCAAGCGGTCATTCGTCTTTGTGAAAGTCAGTGTTGGGTCTGAGAACAAGGACATGTTATACTCTATATTACTCAGTTGTCTTCTCAATCTACACTTTAGAGCACTTTACAGAGAAGCCCTACCCTGGGCACTTGCAGGGGCAGAATCTGGCAGAATAAAACTTTATATTTACAGTACTCCTGATTTGAAAAGCTCAACAAAAGATAAGTTTGCCATTTGCGGACTGCCCACAGACTATATACATCTGTGCAGTCTGCAATTTACAGAGTTAGCAGCTGTACAGATTTTATGCAGCTGAAAGAACCATGTGCCCACTATCAGTGACAGCTGGCCTCTTCATTAAAATGGCAGAGATGATTTTTTGCCATGCCTGACTCCCCCACTGCTATATACATGGCGTGCAATAAGCGCTGTGTATATAGATCAGAACATGACAATCGGCAATTAAAAAAGTAATGTTAAATGCCCTGCAAAACTGAATAGGAAGCATAAAGTGTAAAATAAGCAAAGTACATAATGACAAAACAAAAAAATAATAGTTAAAAACACTGCCACTATACAATTAAAACATAAATAAAAGATAAACACTACCACTAGCCCACACAGCAGGTAAATGGCTTGGCTGTGAATTGGTTACAGTTAGTTCTTTACCTGAAATTTTGCAAAGCAGATATTTCCTCCTCCTAAAAATTTATTTTAGAGCTGCCAGTAGAACCAGCAAGTCACACTACCATTAAGGAGTATTTTGGTAAGGCTTCATACTTTGCCAAAAGGATACCAGAGGAAAATGGATGACAAACTGATCCCACAGTTTTCAGTTGTATAACGGGGATCAGTTGTGACACTGAACCAACAGTTCTCTGTCCATCTTTGGCGTTTAGACTGGTTAAAAAAATATGTATGTGAATGGACCCTAACTGTTAGTGTATGTTACATATTGATTCCTTTGCCATGGTCCTTCAAGAAACACCATGAACCTGTCAGTTTCTGAGAAATTCAGAAACACACTTATACACACTTACACAAAGATTACTATCAGTCACTGGTAGAACCGCCCTCATGTACAGCTATCAGTGACTGACAGCTATCTCAGTATACACACTTACATAAAGAATACTATCAGTCATTGATAACACCTCCCCTGTGTACAACTATCAGTGACTGACAGCTATCTATGTATTCACACTTACACAGAGAATACAATCAATCACTGATAACACCTCCCCCATGTACAGCTATCAGTGACTGACAGCTATCTATGTATACACACTTACACATAGAATGCTATCAATCACTGATAACACCTCCCCCATGTACAGCTATCAGTGACTGACAGCTATCTATGTACAGAGAATGCTATCAATCACTGATAACACCTCCCCCATGTACAGCTATCAGTGACTGACAGCTATCTATGTATACACACTTACACAGAGAATGCTATCAATGACTGATAACACATTCTCCCATGTACAGCTATCAGTGACTGACAGCTATTGATGTATACACACTTACACAGACAATACTATCAATCACTGATAACATCTCCCCTGTGTACAACTATCAGTGACTGACAGCTATCTATGTATACACACTTACACAGAGAATGCTATCACTGATAACATCTCCCCCATGTACAACTATCAGTGACTGACAGCTATCTATGTACAGAGAATGCTATCAATCACTGATAACACCTCCCCCATGTACAGCTATCAGTGACTGATAGCTATCTATGTATACACATTTACACAGAGAATGCTATCAATCACTGATAACACATTCTCCCATGTACAGCTATCAGTGACTGACAGTTATTGATGTATACACACTTACACAGAGAATACTATCAATCACTGATAACATCTCCCCTGTGTACAACTATCAGTGACTGACAGCTATCTATGTATACACAATTACACAGAGAATGCTATCAAACACTGATAACACTTTACCCATGTACAACTGATTTATGTTTTACTGATTCCCCCCCCCCCAAAAACGACACTGAGCAAAAATATAAACGCAACATTTTCAGTTTTGCTCCCATTTTGCATGAGCTGAACTCAAAGATCTGAAACATTTTCTACATACACAAAAGACCCATTACTCTAAAATATTGTTCACAAATCTTCTAAATCTGTGTTAGCAAGCACTTCTTCTTTGCTGAGATAATCCATCCCACCTCACAGGTGTGGCATATCGAGGTGCTGATTAGATAGCATGAATATTGCACAGGTGTACCTTAGACTGCCCACAATAAAAGACCACTCTGAAATGTGCAGTTTGATCACACAACACAATGCCACAATGTCTCAAGATTTGAGGGAGTGTGCAATTGGCATGCTGACTGCAGGAATGTCTACCACTGCTGTTGCCCATGCAATGAATGTTCATTTCTCGACCATAAGCCGTCTCCAAAGGCATTTCAGAGAATTTGGCAGTACATCCAACCAACCTCACAACCGCAGACCACGTGTAACCACACCAGCCCAGGACCTCCACATCCAGCATCATGTCTGCCATCTGCCCTGAACAGTAAAACCGAGACTCATCCGTGAACAGAACGCCTCTCCAACGCCATCGAATGTGAGCATTTGCCCACTCAAGTCGGGTACGACGACGAACTGCAGTCAGGTCCAGACCCCGATGAGGACGACGAGTATGCAGATGAGCTTCCCTGAGACGGTTTCTGACAGTTTGTGCAGAAATTATTTGGTTATGCAAACCGATGTTTTCTACAGCTGTCCGATTGGCTGGTCTCAGACGATCATGGATGTGAACATGCTGGATGTGGAGGTCCTGGGCTGGTGTGGTTACACGTGGTCTGCGGTTGTGGGGCCAGTTGGATGTACTGCCAAATTCTCTGAAACACCTTTGAAGATGGCTTATGGTAGAGAAATGAACATTCATTGCACGGCTGGTAGACATTCCTGCAGTAAGCATGCCAATTGCAAGCTCCTTCAAACGTTGCAACATCTGTGGCATTGTGCTGTGTGATCAAACTGCGCATTTCAGAGTGGCCTTTTGTTGTGGGCAGTCTAAGGCACGCCTGTGCAATATTCATGCTGTCTAATCAGCACCTCGATATGCCACACCTGTGAGGTGGGATGGATTATCTCGGCAAAGGAGAAGTGCTCACTAACACAGATTTAGACAGATTTGTGAACAATATTTAAGAGTAATGGGTCTTTGTGTATGTAGAAAATGTTTCAGATCTTTGAGTTCAGCTCATGCAAAATGGGAGTTGCATTTATATTTTTGTTCAGTGTATGTATCAATCTGTTCAGCTCCTCCTGCTCTATAACATGGTATCTGCATATTGCACTGCATTTCATGGTGAAAGGTTCTCTTTAAATAAAACGGGGGCTACATTGGTGACATTGTGTTCAATAATTGTCACAGCTGAAAATTTGCTGTGACAAAACTGTTACATATGACTACATATGACTTGCAGCAACGGCTGAGCCCTGTTTATTTTTTCGCCTGTTATGTTCTTCTCCCATAGAAAATAATGGAATGTTGCACATGACATATTGCATCAAAGTCACATATGACTTCATTATTTTCTACAGGGTGACTTGTCACAAATAGTTTGGGTGACTATTGCAGGGATAAAGGTTATCCATAGAGATTTTTTCCCGTAGACAGATATGACATCTTAAGATGCTACCGTGTCAAACATTATTTCAATAAATTTCGTAGTGTAAACTTGGTCAAAAAGTAAATTGTTGGCTGGTTCACTCATTTCTTTTGTATAGTTGTGAAAAAGGCCAGTCTACTCATGTCACATTTGCAATCTGTGCAACTGCGTAAAGGCCTTGTAGACAAGAGGGCCCCCCGCAATAAATAGGAGATTCCATGTAATTACTGGATTCCATGTAATTATTCCCATTGTCTACTGGTGGTGATTTTAATCCCCGAATGAACTTGGGAAATGACTTAAAAAGTAACTGAACTTTTGTAACAAATTTTAATATGATGTCCCTAATAAAACTTTTTCTAATATACTTTATGTTCAAACTGTTTTATTCAAAGTTTTAGAGTTTTACAAAACAGTATATACGAAAGAACAAGTTAGCCATATCAGTCATTGTCAAATACAGAGTTGGCAGTACATGCATCTCATCGCCACCCTGATATCCATGTCAGAGACTTAGGCACATCCTGGATATGGCATATAGCAACAGCAATAACATGTAAGAAAAGAAGAAGGAGAGAAAGAGAGAGAAGAGGGGGAGGGGAAGGAGGGGGAGGGAAGGAGGTAGGGGAAGTGAGCCCATTACCGCCCAGGAGCCCAATCTAAAACCTTAATAAGTCATTAAACAGATAGCATAGGAATAAAGTTGGGTGATTGCTGAAAATCAATCCAATCTGACCACAACCTCTGGAATTTGACCGCCTGTCCAGAGCTCTCCGCAGATATCTCCTCCATTCGTGCAATGTGCAGTAGTTCTTGATACCATTCCCTTAGGGAAGGTTCATGAGAGGTACGCCAATGACGAGGAATCACAGTCCTAGCCGCTGATATGAAAAATCGCAAGATACTCTTTTTCTGTTTGGCTATCGAGCCTGGTAATATAGAGAGGAGCGCCAGCTTGGGCGTGTTAGCAATTGACTGTTTAGTGATATGGTTATATAGGGAGATGATTTTGTCCCAGAAGGGGTTAACTTTACTGCAAGCCCACCAAACATGGAGCATCGTACCAGCTACAAGGCCACAACGCCAACAAGTATCAGGTACAGTGGGAAAGATCCTATGTAGCTGAACCGGATATCTATACCAACGGGATAAAATTTTGTAGTTTTTCTCCTGAGCTGAGCAGGCCATAGACAACTTATGTGTAAAGATAAACGCTTTTTGCATGTCAGAGTCGGTCAAGGCCGAGCCTAACTCCCGCTCCCAACCCTTCAAAAAGCTGGGAGGGCCCAGATAAGTGTCTTCAATCAGAAGCCGGTATAGAGCAGAGACCAGGTGAGCCGGCGGGGACGCCAAAAGAAACAATTTCTCCAACTCCGTAGGGGAAGAATCAAAGAATTGGTGTTCCCCACGTGAAGTGATGTAAGACTGTAACTGTCGGTACTCCAACCAGGACAACCGGTCTGAAGGGAGTTTCGTGGAAAGTACTGTGAATGGTGGCAATGGGGAACCACTTAAAATGTGGAAGAAACGGGGGTCAGCGGAAGCACTGAGTCCTAAGAAGGATAATTTATTAGCACTAGCCGGGAAATGCGGGTTTTGAAAAATCGGCGTCAAGGGACTACATCTCCTAGACCCAACTCCTTGTTTCGTGAGAGAGTCCCACAAGGACAGCGATTGGTGTGTAAGGTTCTAATATACTTTATTAATTAATTTTGTATTTTTATTAGACTTTTCCCTACCTAAAGCGCACCATTCACTGTGCGCTAAAAACTCAGTTCTCTGTACAGCGCTGATAACTCAGTGGTGTACGGAGTACGGACTGTGAAAATGATGAATGGGGCCACCGCAGCAGCGCTGTGAGTACAGGCAGGAGTGAACATTGCTGCTGCTGCCCGTGCTCCCCGGAAGATTACTAACTCCTGGCATAGCATATGGGTACCCTGTACCCATGTAGTATGCCAGGATTAGCCAAACGGACTGGGCTCCTGCTTCTGCCTGCTCCGCTAAGAGTCCTGCATGTCAGCTCGTTGCTTAGCCGAGCAGGCAATAGCAGGAGCCCGCTCCGCTCAGCTAATCCTGGCCTAGTACATGGGCACAGGGCTGTCAGCGGTGTACTAAAAACTGAGTTTTAAGCGTACAGTGAATGGTGCGCTTTAGGTAGGGAAAAGTCTAAAAAAAAATACAAAATTGATTAATAAAGTATATTAGAAAAAGTTTTTTTAGGGCATTAGGGACATCATATTAAAATTTGTTAAAAAGGTTTAGTTACTCTTTAAAGTTTAGAAAAATTACAAAAAAACTAAATTACAAAGAGTTAAACTGCTCCTAGTATAAAGTGTTAAAGGAGTTGTTCCACAAAAATATTCTACATTTTTTAAACCAGTACTTGATTTATAAAAACTTATGTATTTGTATGTAGTTAAAAATGTTACATAGCCATTATTTAATAAAATATATCTGTATATCGCCACCTGCTGTTTGTTCTTTTTCTGATTACTCTGTCCACTTCACTGTGGAGGGCGTACATGCTCAGTTTCATCCTCCAACTGTCACCAGTCCTATCTACTGTTAGACAGCAGATTGCACCTGGTCCTATTTATTTCTATGGGCCTGTAAAAAATGCGGATAGCACACGGATGTCATCTGCATGTTGTACGCATACGTGTGGCCATTCTGCAACTATAGAACATGCCCTACTTTCTGTCCGTTTTGTGGACAAGAATAGTCAGTTCTATTAGAAAAATGCGGCATGCATACGGCCGGTATCTGCAAAATACATACGGTCATGTGCATGAGGCATTACAGGGAAAAAACTGCAGCAGAAAGGACATACCTCTTGAGAAAGTATACAGTCCCTGAGCTGCAGGAGAAAGGACATGCCCCCTACTCTGCCAGCTTAGAATCAATCTAGCAGAGCAGTTGGAGTGATGAATGTCGAAATCTCTGGATCCATGTGAGGTACAGGGCTGGTTTTAACTTTGTTAGTAAGGAATTGTCAGGTACTATATGATGTCTAACTTTCATTTTGTTACATTAATCATAGGATAACCCCTTAAAACTTCCCCTGTATGTGAACTTTCCCTAAGTCTGGTGTACATAGTTATTCTTTATGAAGATTAATATATCCTACACTGCTACTTAGGAACAGGGGCCATAGACCCTACAGGGAAATTTCCTATGCCAATACCCAGGGGGCCACCTGAGCCCTCCTCATGGCTGCTGGCTGATACATAATGTTCTGATGCTCTCAGATAATTAATGCTATGTTCGTCAGGTACATACAGGTGCACCCCTGAATTCAACTGTACCGCTGTCCTCAGTATGGCGATACAGTTGAATGCTGCAGCAGGGGTGGCAGTATTTTGTGCCGCACCGTGGCATTTGGTTCTGCTGGGGGGGGGGGGGTATTTTGTGTTGCGCTATGGTATTGCTGGCCGTGCCTACTTGTGGTGCCTTCTGTCAATTTTGACCCACCTACAACATCAGGCCTCTTTTAGGGCTTTTTCCAGGGCTACTTTAAGCCCCCAGTCCATCCCTGCTACCAAATTCTTTGTATTGATGCATAATCAACTTGTACAAGTGAATGTTGGAATTAAAGTAAGCAACAACAGTTCTATTCTTATTCAAGGGTAAATGTTAGTACATAGCATAGGTATGAAGCTGGTCTCCAAATGCACACTTGACGGTGGAAAAACGCACTGAATAGTATGACAGAAACATCCGGATGGACCAAATGTTATTCCTCTGGAGTTTTTTCAGTAAATAAACAGAAGTTAACATCATTTCCCTATAAATTCTGCTAATAATGCACAGGCAGTTAATATAGGAAGGAAAATATACATTTGCACAGCAAGAGTTACGCTAGGCCCTCTCTGCCTGGGCTCATTTTTTTCCCCAGCTGGTATGGGCTGGAAAGGGATCCAATGTAATTTTTCTTTCCAGCAGAACACACACTGAGCTGCAGAGGGAATACATAGAGAAGGGAAAGAGAAACACAGAGGAGGAGAAAGAGAGATTTACTGATTGAAGGAAGAAAAGAAAACACTGAGAGGGAGAGAGAGTCAGTTAACCCCCTCTCGGCCAGACAAATGATCAATAAGAACGAGTGCATTTCTTCGGGATCACACAGCAAGTTCTGACACAGTAATATTTATCAGTTCATTGACTGACGGGACTAATATGTCCCAAAGGGAGGGGGCATAGATGGCATTTTTTCCTGTCTTGCCTCCATAAATAAACATAGCAGGCCTCACTATAATGCATATATTTTTATCACAAACTTGTATAAATAGGTTTGCTGATTTAGCGAAAAACAATACATCTATTAAGAAGGCTTTCTGAGCCGCATGGTGATTTATGGGCTTATTAGTATAAGCATTAAGATGTCTTCAGGTTACTCTGTCAATCCCTTGTACATTCCTATTGCCTGCACAAAAACGTCCACTCCGGCTACCCTCAGTATTAAATGTGATCTGTACGACGCTACATTTTTTGCTAGAATACTTTCTTCCCATGCAGAGTACCATGGTTTAAGGGGTCGAGTGTTAACGTGTCTGTAGATATTTGTTGGCAAGTTCAGACAAATTTGGTAGGATCTACTGATAACCTCATTAGTGTTAAGCGAATCGAAGTCCACTTCAATACGAATTTCAGAATAAATTCGATTTACCGTGAAGCCGAATTTCCTCGTGCTTAATGGTAAATTCTACCTGAAATAGTGTAAAATACAAAAAAAAAATCATACTTACCTCATCCATTTGGTCACGACGGGCCGGCCATTTCAATCTTGCTTGAAGATATGGCAGAAAATCCTGTGCGCGGTGACGTATGATGTCATCATGGGCCAGATCTTTAAGCAAGGGAGCAAAAGGATGAGGCAAGTATGATTTTTTTCCTTTTTTTGATTTTTTTACTCTGTTATTTATATCAGATGCCGGAATCATGTATGAGCGTGGCATCTGAGGGGTACAATGATGGGGGGGGGGGGCAATCCTGCTCCCTGTCATTGCACCCACTACTTACAAAGAAATGTGCTTTGTGACGATTCAGTGAAGTAGCCAATTTGGCAAACCAGCGAAATCGAATTTTTGAATAATTTGCTCATCTCGATACAAAGGTGTACAATGCAATCAATAGTGCTTTGGATATTGTACGAATATAAAGGGGAGAAGATTGAATTTCATATCTTTGCGTTGTTAGGCCATGGTTTAATACTTGTATTGATAATATAGCGACCAATATTTGCAGCATAAGGAAGTGGAGGCTGAGCACTGACTATGAGGCATGTTGAGTATACTAGACAATTAATGTTATGCCTCAGTACTACAGGGCAAGAGGTTTGAAACTATCACACACTAATAAAAAATACTTTCTACAAAAATCAGTATGTTTAAGGCGAAATTAAGCCCACTTGACATATATCAGTTTTGTCTGGTCAGCTATTTTAGGTGGGGGCCGGACAAAACGGATTTATGTACCCAGCACTTCAGTGCACCTATTCACTGAAAGTGTGGGCAGAAAAACTGAGCATGCAGCATTTTTTCTCTACGACGCTATTTGGCATCCAGCATCACAACTGATGCACTGGATGTATGAGAATGATCCCATAGGAAAATATAGGATCAGTTCTGGCTCAGTTCCTCAGCTTTTTCTACTTCACGCTGGTGGGGAACTGACCAGATCACAAGGTATATGGGAAGGGGGCCTTAAAAGTACTAAAGACTATTGATTGGTGACCAACCTAAATGATGACCTCAGCTCAACAATAGTTGAGTTGCTCATTGAATCAGATCCATTGAATCCGGCCAGGAAAGTTTGAAAACTTTACATTATCAGAACAAATGAGAAAGTAAAGGAACAACAGGAACATATGACAACACATTTCACTTCTTCCATGGTTGGCCATTTTATTTTTTCCTGACAAAAAACTTGAAATTCAATTTTGACATCATCTGTTATTTTGATGTTGATACATTCACTCATTGAATTATGTTCATTTTCCTATTATCTTATGAATAGTTACACTTTGGGCAGATGTGGACCTGTCCACTTTACCTATGGGACACATTATCTCTCTCCTATATGATGTACTGATCCCTCTCTTTATATCCTTACATTTTAAAGTTCACACAACAGTATTTCATACACACAGCAGCAATTACTAAAAAAAATGACCTGAAAAAATAATGGTTAACACTTCTTTTGTATTATGTCTTACTAAAATGATTGATTGAAAACTTGAGAACTTGTTTAACGCTGAGTTTCTATTTTTTTTCCAGGTTTTCTTCTGCAGTATGACACAGGAGGTGACACAGTATCTGTTCATTATACTTCACTAATCTATGCCTGGTTCAAAAACTTCTGCTTCAAAAACTGTATAAAAAAAGTGTAAAAACCCAGCCTAAAAGTTTTCATTGCTTTTTAAAGCCAGCTCTGATACGATAAACTATACAGGCAGCATAGTTTATCGTATCTTGTCCATTTGGACAATCATCTCATCACTGCAAATATTTTGTCATGTACATTTTTACCAACCAACATACTGAACGTGAAAGATATTGAAATGCTTGTCAGATCAAAGGCAAAGGAATTCACATAGATGCTACCTGACTGTACTTTAAAGGTCTCAGCATGTTTTTGTACCTATTCATATTGGATTAGTTATTCAGCAATACAAATTGTAATTAACAAAGTATTTGGATTTTTTTTTTATACTGCTAAATGCTTAGAGTTATGATTTTTTTCATTTCATGTGTTTCATATGTATTGTGTTCTAAGTAACATAATTATTATTATTTATTATTAAAGTGCCATTCATTCCATGGCGCTGTACATATAAGGGGTATACATACATAATACAGACAATTGCACTAAGTGAGAACAAGACGAGTTAGAAACTGGTACAGAAAGGAGAGAGGGCCCTGCCCTCAAGGGCTTACAATCTACAAAGTATGGGGGAAGGACACAGTAGGTGAGATATTATAATAATAATGCTCCATTGTTTAATTGAGCTTTACTGCATTCATCTCGTATATCCATTTAGGCAAATCTTACCTAAAATAATATTATATCATTATTTTATATTCCATTTTAGAATTTATTTAGATTTTTGATATATGTAGTGAATATCAAAATAAAAATGTAAACTAAGTTGCTCAGTGTTCTTTGCTCATTATGCAGTAGTAGCTTTTATATGAAACATATATTTTTATTGCAATGTAGTCAAACATGGCCATATAGGCAACACATTTTTGTAATGTAATGCAGCACTTCATAAATGTGTCACAGTCATATGTGATAAGAGGGTATGTACAACAGGTTTTAGTGTAACAGAAGTAATGAGATGGCAAATATCTGTTTTTGTGTAATAAATGACTAGAAGAGCTGCAGGGATTTGGAGCAAAGTTATATAAATATTTGATAAATATCATATATCCTTGCCCTGATTTTCTCACATAGACAGATAGATACATGAGCTCCTTTGCAGGTCTGCTGTGCGGCTAAAATGAAATATGCTGAGAAAACCAAAAACATGTGAACTTATAAAGAAAAATCGAAAAGATCTAACAAAGTGCAAACAAGACAAAACACACAACACAGATATATAAATGTAAAGTCACAGTTTTACCCAGTTTTTCACTGTTTTCATTTTTGTGAATAGTATTTATGTACAAGTAGTACAAATATTTTACCTAAATGTTTTATAATGTGACAATCCAAAAAAGATGGGTAAGCTATAATTTAATGGAAATAAAAAAGAAACACATTTTTAAAACCTTTCATTTCCTAATCAAAGACGCAGACTTGTTCCATAGATGTTACTGTTTATTTCCTTGTGCTTATCAATAAAGTCACTGGTATTAATAATGTTATTACATTTCTCACTTTTACTATCACATTACCTGTTTGTGAGGTATGACGCCTGTTGCATATTACATGGACACAGAATACCATATGTGTAAGATACACAAATAAAACCTTATCATTCTCTCATTTGTCTAAATTGTTGCCATTCTGTGAGTCTCCCTGTTTTGAATACGAATATACTCTATGTTGAATATAAATTGTATAACTTTTTATAACCATATTGATCATTTGTTTTGCTTTTCTTCATCATCATCATCACCAGTAACTTAACTAATGTCCATCCACACATCTCCTAACAATTTTATATACTAACCTTGTGCAGATCACATAGCTGGCTAGCTATCCAGGGTTACGCCAGAGATATCTCTGCTAATCACGAATTTTCAGGAAACTGTTAAAAAGAAACGTAGCAGCCAGCGCAGGGATGTTTTCTTTCAACTACACTATACTGAGAAGATCATTAATACAAAACTTCTACTTAGAAATGACGGCATTAAATCTACGAAGATATAACCTTTCTTTCTATGAACACTTGTCCTAACTCACAGATATTGTGCAGTTCTTCTGCCAACCATCTGATTGGTCCGTACGCATGATAACGTGATGGATTTTTTCTTGTGTTTTTGGCTTGAGCTGCATGTTTGCTGCTATGTTTGTTTCAGCTACATTTCTATTTCCATCAGGAAGCTATTTTATGGAATTGAACGACTGCCTAATCTCTTTGCTGAATAACCTTAGGATTATCTAAAAATGTGTTAACCCACAATAACAGAGCTTTGCTGCAAATGTAGTTTTAGTGCCACCAGATGATTCCCATAGTGAAAATGCCAACATGTACAAAATCACCATAAAAGGTCCTGTGTGTCCATCAAGCATCGTGTGCAGCTGCAATACCCCACCCCTGTACATGGTGGTCCTATTCGCAGTCGTTAAAGGCCTATCAGCGGGATAAGTTGGAAGACGGCCAGCAAGAAAACATCTGAAACAGGCTCATGGTACCCATCTTTCAATATCTAAAATGAAGATTGAAATACACTGCTGAAAGGTGGTGTTAATGCTCAGCTCTTCCAACTGGAGAGCGATTGTGTTGGGCAAAAGTGGGTGTGAAGAATTATTAGTGTTGGGGATGTCTAGCATTGCAGGGCCACGGGAACAGCAAGAACTCCCAGGGGCAGAGTTACATGGATAGCCAGTCACAAGCATCAATCCTGTCAAGACTTCACTCAGGCAAGCAATCACTGTATTATAGTTCTATGTCATACCGACCATCTGCGTAAAGTGTTCATTTCAATAGTAACATTTGACTATCATGGCCAAATTAGAAATGTCTTAGTAGAAAGTAGAACGTTGCTTTGGGAACTTGTACAGACAAGCAGGTATTACAAACAATTATTTATCAAAATGATAAAAGCAAAGATGCCTACAAACCAATGTTATATTAGTCATGCTCCCCTGGATCTAGAAGGCAAGTTGACTTTCTTAATATTGGTAATGATGCAACCTGCCTGCTCTTGAATTTCTCAGGGGCACATCTATTAAGACTGGCGTTTTAGACATCAGTCTTAGTAAAGGCCCATAGCTGGCAGTGGTTCAGCCGACGTTATGAAGAGGCGTCTCCATAACTTTGGCACATCCAGCGCCAGTTCTAAATGTAAGACAGCTTCCAAGCTGCCTTACATTTAGACCATTTTCTATGCCTAAAACACGCATAAAAATGGTAAATGAGACGGGCCTGCTGGCCCAACCCCTTTCACGGCCACAATTTTAGACCTGGCGTGAGCAGGGCAAAGTCGCAGATGGCGGCACAACCAACTGCTTTTCAAAATAATAAATGACCCCCTTGCAATATATACTATAATAAGATTAATTTAGGTATTTCACAGCATACAGAAGGTCCATAGTGATATGTGTACAAAATATTTTACTGGTTTAAAGAATGCATCAGAGCAGCAGATCTGTAAGTTCTACATTCAGTCCTCCCACACCTGTGGGAACTGTATCTGATTGTGACCAAAACAAGCAAATTGTGGTTTCCATTGTAATCAGAGTAAGAGAGTAGGCTTTTCTTTAGTCTGTGCTAGGAACAGAGTCAAAGCTTGTTTTTGGCACATCGAGTTATGCTTGATAATGGATCATAGGGCATTAAAAGGGTTGGCCCAATTGGGACACTAAAGGCAGATCACGCGGTTCTCAACTCTGGACAACGTGAAGGAGAGAACACCAAGCATGCGATGCCATCTCCTTTCATTGCTATGTGAGTCCAGAAAATAGCTGAGAGAACGCGCTCGGCTATTTGGAGAAATCCTATAACAGTAAATGGAAGTGTAGCCACCTCTCTTTTCACCGCTAAAGAACTGTTTGAAATAGCCAAGCTTTGCTAATTGTGGGACTCCCAAACAGAGAAGACTGGTCATGCATGCGTGCCTGCTACCTGTTTACTTCAGGGGACCCATTCTGCAGATTTGCGTGGGTTCCAGATGTGGGACACGCAGCTATCTGACATTGATGGTATATCCTAGCTGTGTGCCATAAATGCCCCAGATGGGAATACTCCTTTAAATGTAGAGATTATGAATCTATTACTGTGACATGATTCTTCTACTTTTTATTTTTATTTAATTTTTATTAATTTTCTTTATAAAACCAGAGAAAAAAGGAGCATAGCAGCGATACCCTCCAAAATAAATTTTACATTAAAATCCTTTTTGGATACATATAAAAAAGCTGATACATGATAATATTATTAAATATCATAATACATACATATATGAGTCAACCCCACCCCTCGTTGCTTTGGGGGCCCGGCCAGCCTGTATTGTTGATGAAACCATATTAAACCCCTGAAAAAAAAAAAAAAGATTCTTCTACCTAAAAAAAACATAGCTGCCAATGGTCCTGCATTTGCAAAGACTATTCTTAACTTTTAGAGACAGACAAATTTGGGCTGTCCCGAGCTGAAAATGGACAGGACTCCCAGCAAAGTTGGTAAGTATGAATAAATAATGGAAGACATATAATTGTACATGGATAAGTGCATATATATAGATATAGGGTGTGATTGATTATTCTGAAATATGCCTATATAGGTGTATTTCAGGCGCAGATTGCGGTGCAGCGGTCAGTTGCGCTGCAATCTGCGACTTCTCCCCTCTCAGGTCTAAATAAGTGGGCGTGGCATGGGTGGGGAAGGGGAGGCGCTGGCAGGCCTGTCTCTTTTATTATTTTCTAAGCCTGTTTTAGGCTTAGAAAAAGGTCTAAATGTAAGACAGCTCAGAAGCTGTCTTATGTTTATAAATGGTGGAGGAGCCTGCACCTCTTCATAACTTTTGCGGATCCACTACCAGTGATGCAGTTTATTAAGACCGGTGTCTAAAACGCTAGTCTTAATAAATGTGTCCCAGAGTGCTAACGATGCCCCTATGTGCTTCATTTTTGGGCCTATTGAGGTTCCATATTCTCCTTTATTTATGTTGTTATTTTCGATATTCTGCTCTGTTGTAGAACAACACAAATAAGAAGTGTTGAATTCTTTTGACCATAATAGGCTCTGTTATGTGCCTGTCATGGGCCTTGTGCTGGACAAAATAGCACAGCATGCTGCAAAATTTTGTCTGACTTTAGTAACTTGTCAGACTTGAATTTGTGAGGAGTCTCCTAACAGAGCCTCCAATTCAGCTGTGAATGAATTCTTAGGGTATGACCACACATTCAAGGTTCCTGATGCAGTTCTTGAAGAATAATACTTCTCTAGGGGTGGTGGGAGCATTTAAAGCTACACTGAAATACATTGTTGGGACTACTGTGCAGTGACCTGCTGGTTCACTTCTAAAGGGTTAATTCTATGGTTCAATGCTAAAGTTATTAAATGGTTCACTGTTAAAGTTGTTAGAATATTTACTGAAAGGGTTAACTATGCACCGTCAGTGATACATATAGTTTAAATGACTGCTATGTACAGTGTATTCCTAAAAGCTGAATATGGGTAGGAAATTGTTAATTGATAGTCCATAGTAATAGTTGCCTGGTAGAGGGCTGTTTGTATTTCCCTGGGTTAGAATAGAGAGTCTTCTGGTAAGCAAGCCAGAGAGAAGACCTTTTTGATGTATGTTAAATCAGCAAAATCAGCCAAGACAGAACTCTTCTCTGGGAAGACACTATTCCTGTTAGTGAAAACTACTATAAAGACAACTTTGCTGGGAACTAACCTCTGAGGGAAGATAAACTAAATTTTTGCAGAAGGTTGAGGACCAGTTAAAGGCTGTGCTTGGACAAAGTCAGTAAAGGTAACACGTGCATATGGCTTTAGACTTTACTGCAAGTGGTTAGGGTAATATTGCTTCTGGCATCCGCCACACTACTGAGACAGACTGGCCATCCAATCTACCACTGCAACCCGCAGTTTGGCATTGCGGAGAAATATTGAGAATGATTGCACTCCTTTGGGTGATTGGAAAGATTGCTAGTGTGTATAAATAGAGATTCAGGTAGGACCACCATCATAGCCACCTCCTGTACACAGCCTTTGGGAAAAGCATATTGTGTGAAATACTTGAAAACTATGGGGGTTTACTATTCTGAAATACAACTAAATTAGGTGTATTTCTGGCGCTGATGGCTGCGCAACAGTTAGGAAGGCAGGCCCATCTCATTCATTATTTTCTACATCTGTTTTAGGCCTAGAAAATAATCTAAATGTATCTATCTTACATTTAGAACTGCCGCTGGATGTGCCGAAGTTATGAAAAGACCTGGAGGGCCTAAAGGTGCCCATTCACATACTGTAAGTCGGTGGGCCGGTAATAAAATCATTCATTTTGTGGAAGGAAGGAAGGATTGGGCATTTTGAATGTTGTGAATGTTGAACTTCAGCATACTTTGGTCATGTGCACAATAAATTATAGCCAGAGGTGTCGGGCAGAGGCTTATTCTCCCCTCCCTACTGAAATCACATGCACCCTTGGCTTCAAGGGGTTTTGCCACTTCAGCAAATAGCATGTATCATGTAGAGAAGCAACATGGCTGTGCTCGTACACTCGTGGCCGGTTTTAGACAAAATGTGCCCTGGGCAAAATCAAAAGAGGGGGTCCGCATCTTGTAATAATGTGCTAAAAACACAGTCCGACGTCCGACACCCCCACCGATCAGCTGTTTGAAGAGAGGGCACGTGCTGTTCACTGCTGCTGTCCCATAGACATACAGCAGCAGAGCAGGAAGAAAGAAGGGCGACGGCACGTGCACATCGCTCGCCATCTCCTCAAACAGCTGATCGTCAGGAGTACCGGGTGACAGACCCCCGCCGATCTAATATTGATTACCTATCCTAAGGATAAGTCATCAATATGAAAAAACCCGAACCTCTTAAAGCTACCCTCAATACTGTGCCCAGGGCTGGTTCTAGGTAAAATGGGGCACGGGGGCCAAAAAAAATAAGGGGCCCCCCCCATGTCACGTCATTAATCACCCCTTCGTGTCACATTATTTCTCCCCCCCCCCCTCCATGGCAGCATACAGAAATACAGTGCCCCATACCTCTTACATCCAGTGACGTCTCCTTTGATGTAAATGTTCTCTGACCTCGTCTTCTCCTTTCCGACCTTTCCGGCCATTTTCCATTTTGACCAGTGGCAGACAGACATGGGATCCATCCATCCATTTGTTAGCTATTATAGGTATTATACCAAATATAAATACCTGTAAGGTTACTTTAAGTTCTGTGAGACTGTGACTGAGGGAGGGACAGGCAGGCATCGGTGACTCGTGGGCCTTCGCTCGTCGCTCCTTCTTTTCTCAGAGTCTCTGGGGGCGGAGCTCCCTCAGCTCAGTGGCAACGTCATGTGAAGACGTGCCTGTGCAGCAGCTGAGAGCCTGAGCACGCTCCAGCCACTGCAAGCAGGCCAGGCAGCGGAGCTCAGAGCGGCCGCGGGCCCCGCCCCCTCCTCACTCTTTCAGGCCGGGTGCTTTCACTGAGTTTGCGCTGTTAGTCAGCTGGCGGCCGCCGACTGCTAATGAATAGTAAGTAGTAGGGTTAGTTGTTTGCGGCGGCCAGCCCTGACTGTGCCTGTTCTGCTCCCCACCCATGTCCACAAACACTATACTATACACCCAGACTTCCCTCATTAGTAATGGTGCCCCCAATAGTGATAATACTTCCCAAGATAGTCCCCATTCGTAGCAATCCCTCCATATTGTGTAAAATAATAATAACTCCCCTACAGTACTCTAGTAGTAATAATATAACCATAATGCTCCCAGTGGCTCTAATGTCCCCCTGTAGTGCCCCCCAACTAGTTCTAATATATAATGCTTTCCCCCATAGTGCCAACATATATATATATATAATGCTCCTCCATTCCTCCGCAGTGGTGCCAGATATATATAATGATCTCCTCCCCCCCCATCCCTGGTGCCCCAGCAGAGTGGACATTTAGTATAAGAAAAAAAAAAATGAATCCCTCCCGAGCCCCGCCGCTGTCATCATGTGAGACCCAGAACAGGAGGTTGTAGTGATGTCATTTCGGCTTCTTGCTCTGTTCTAATGCCTCACAGGCTTGAGGCCTAGCGGCCTGAGGCTTGTGAAGTTGGACCGCGCCCCCCTTTATGGGGTGAAGTGGCACCCTAGGCGGATGACTACCCTCCTCTATCCATCGTCCCGGAGCTAAGGCCTCATGCATGCGGCCGTTCCGTGCATTGGGCAACGCAATTTGTGGTCCCCAATGCATGGGCAACGTCCATGTGGCGACCGGGACGGATCGAGACCCATTCAACTTGAATGGGTCCATGAGCCGTCCACACCGTAAAAAAATTGAATGTAGTGCTTGCGTGGGGTTCCATGCCTTCATTAAGCACGGCAGGTCCGGATTGCAGACCCATTCAAGTGAAATGGGTCAACATTCGTGATGCGCGGAGTACACGGCTGGTGCCAGCATGTTGCGGACCCGCTGTTTGCTGGCCACAATACGGCCACGGCTGGGCAACGGCCGTGTGCTTGAGGCCTAATTGAGGAGGTATAACAGAAGAGGACTATAACTCTCAACATGTCTAAACTATGTTTTAATATCAGAGCACATTATGGGGGGGGGGGGTAAAAGAGGATGGGACTACAACTCCATGCATGTCCTAGCCGCTATTATGTAATATCAGAGTACATTATCAGAGGAGGTATACAACTCCCAGCATATCCAGGGTGTTGTAATGTACCCTGATATTATATAATAATGGCCTGGACATGCTGAGAGTTATAGTCCTCTCCTGTTACAACTCCTCTTGTATTGTACTCTGATATTACATAACAAGCGGGACATGCTGGGAGTTTTAATCCTCTCCTCATACCTCCTCTTGTAATGTTCTCTGATATTACAGAACAGTAGGTATAAGAGGAGAGGACTACAACTCCCAGCATTTCCCTGGCACTTACATTGAATCGTAACCATGGAAACTTTCTTGGCATAATAAATGCTATTTGCTGAAGCGGTAAAACCCCTTTAAGGGCTCATATAGACGACAGTTGTCTGTCTTGTGGTCCGCAAATTGCGGATCCACAAAACACAGATACCAGCCATTTGTATTCCACATTTTGCGTAAAATGTCCGGCCCATAATAGAACAGTCCTATCATTGTCAGTAATGCGGAGAAGAATAGGACATGTTATATATTTTTGCGGGTGTCACGGAACCGACATACAAATGCAGACAGCACACGTTGTGCTGTCTGCATTTTTTTGTGGCCCCATTGAAGTGAATGGGACCACATCTGACCCCCAAAAAATGCAGACTGGATGCAGACCAAAAATACATTTTTGCTCTAACTGAGCATACATGCATACGAGGGAATAGCTGCTGGGACAGCTTTAATGTCCAAGACAAGATGCTTTCATTTTAGAAACATAGGCCCACATGTGCAAAACGTGGCTTCATTTTAGTCAGCGTGTTATACACTGGGTAAAGCTAGGCTAATTTATTAACACTTGGTGTGACAGATTTAGGTCTGCATTTGCCTCCATTGTAATATATTGCACAGAAAACATAACTGCCATTAACTTAAGCTACAGCACTGTTCTACACCAGGGTCTGTGTGGGGTAAAGAGATGTAACTTTTGACTTTTTTGTGACTTTTAAAAATGTTGCATTTCATAAATGTGTCTAAATCCTGGCCAACAAATCATGGAAAATAAATATAAAACATCCTGCACGATATGATAGTAATTGTTGCTGATGCACATGGCTACATTTATAAAGTCACAGAAAATAATGCACAATAATAATAGATGCAAGCATCTATTGATAAAATGTGAGACACCTAGCCAATGCTTTTTGATCAAAACACATCTGTGCCCACCTACCCAGCACCAAGGTGGTCTCAGTTCAGGCAGGTCCTACGCTAAACCTACCTATGCCGTTATGCATTTATATTCAGGAGCGCAGACCAGTTTAGCGTAGGACCTGCTTGAACTGAGACCACCTTGGCGCTGGGTAGGTGGGCACAGATGTGTTTTGATCAAAATGTGGCTGTGCTTGCACACTATAGGAAAAAGCCCCAGCTTATGTGAGGTATGCGGTAAAAATTCTGGCTAATATCAGTACACTGCTGTATATACTATATATCTTAACACACTGCATTTATTGTACTGTATCTATTGTATATATATATACAGAGAGAGCGAGAAAGAGAGAGAGATAGAGAGAGAGCACTGTACTGATGTGAAAAGTGCGGTGTGTACATATATATGCGGTCAGTTATATATTATATATTATGGTTATTGTGTGAGGTGCATGAGGTAATAGTGGATGTAACTGTCTGCAGTACTATATATATATGAGATGAGAGATGAGTAAAATTAGGGAGTGGGATGCAAATGTAGAGTAAGCAGGGAGAACCCCTCTTACCACTCCATTCTAGTCTCAGTGGAGAGCTCATCCTGCTGTTCTTTTCCATGCTGTTGGGGGCTGAAGGACCTGTGATGATGCTCTATGCAGTTCCTTTACTAGATGTACAGGCATGGGCGTAGCTATAGGGGGTGCAGAGGTAGCAGTCGCTATCGGGCCCAGGAGCCTGAGGGGGCCCAAAGACCCTTGTGCCGCATAGGAAGACACACAAAGCACTGAGGGAAGGGGGCCCAAGCTGAACTCCTGCACCAGGGCCCATGAGCCATTAGCTACGCCCCTGTGTACAGGACATGTGATTCTAAAGATGATGTCATCACAGGTCCTGGCAGATGCTCCTATCTAACCTGGGAACTATACCATGTGCTGTGCAGTTCCTTTACTAGACTTAAAAGGTAAAAACTGTCCTGCGAATGTTCGTCGCTTGAATATTCGCATTAATCTATTTGCGGTTTATATTCCCTTTCCTACCAAGCGTTAACAAGTTGTGTCAGACTCCAGTACGCTGCATGTATTGCGAAAATTCGTATATGTCTTTTTCGCACCTTTCCATTCGCACAAATGACTCCCGCCATTTCAAGCTTTCAATACATGTAAAGCTGTTTAAACGTTAATAATAACGAATAGATTCTATGCGCACGCGAATATAACTTTAAAAATTAATCGCCAATCATGAGATTGAATGCGGAATATCGAATATTGAAAAATTGCGAATATATGACGAATATGATGCGAAATATTCGTGATATATCGCAAACTCGAATATGGGTCTTTGCGCTCATCCCTAGTAATTAGGGGACAAGGCCTTTGGTTCACTGCGGGACCCTTTTCCACACAGGCCCCATAGCAGCTGCGTGGCATGCCTCTATTAGAAAAAAAAGGGGGTCAGTCAGCACATCCCAATGTGCAGGTGCATGCTGACATGGCTAGAAACACAACAACAAAAAAATACAATGCAAAAGCACTCTGCAAACACAAATAAAGTACAACAATGCCATAATTATAGAAAACATTCTGGTGCTATTATGCTTATTTTGCAAATTTGAGATTCTTGGCAAATAGATTTTGTACAAAATTATTTGGGCCCATCTGCCAAACATCAAGGCGATCTCTATAAGACGGGAACCTAACACTAAATACTACCTGTAATGTGCCAAAATGGCCACCATAAAATTCAGGGAGTGCAGGTTCCACATGCATGCTGGGTCCACTCTGCTTTTTACCATTTTTGGTGCCATAACAGACTCCATTAAATCCAGGGATGCAGGTACCAACATGCATGCTGAGCCCAGTCTATACTTCTGGAGCCAAATGGCTTCCAATGAGTACAATGGGAGCAGGCTACAGCTTTATACTTACTCTTATTAAAATCAGCCTATGGGACAGACAGGCTACTCAGGGGTGCAAGACCAACAGGAGTCGGCCACACCTCCAGTACAACTGCAAAAAAGGGGGTCAGTCAGCACATCCAAATGCGCAGGTGCATGCTGCCATAGCTAGAAACACAAAGAAAAAAATACAATGCAACAGCACTCTGCAAACACAAATAAAGTACAATAATGCCACAATTATACAAGACATTCTGGTGCTAATGCTACGCTTATTTTGCAAATTTGAGATTCTTGGCAATGTGCTGGGATGTGCTGACTGACCCCCTTTTTTTGTGTTAGGCTCCCGTCTTATAGAGATCGCCTTGACGTTTGGCAGACAGGCCCAACTAATTTTGTGGAAAATGTATTTGCCAAGAATCTCAAATTTGCTACATAAGCGTAGCATTAGCACAAGAATGTTTTCTATAATTATGGCATTATTGTACTTTATTTGTGTTTGCAGAGTGCTGTTGCATTGTATTTTTTCCTTTATGCCTTTATTAGAGGTATGCCACTGGCATTACTAAAGGGTTTTGATGTACATTCAAGGGTAGTTTTACTGTGTCTTTTCACACTATTTTCGTCTGCACCTCTTTTAATGTTTGGCTGAACCTATTCCCAAGAAATATGAGACTATATGTGTGCAACTGCCAGAACCCCCCGCTGTATATATTTGCAGGAGATATAAACAAAAAACAAGGAGGAAGGAAGTTAATCAGGTTACTTAGGGATGGTGGATCCCTCAGAAAACGTGATAGGATGGGCGCCGACAGGGTGGAGAGCAAAAATTTAAGTATACATAAAAAAATAAAATTATATGAGTACGTATTGATAGTAGTATTAATAGTGGTATTAATATTTATGTTTATGTTATGTCCGAGAGGACGGCTCTCTTAGTGCCTCAGAGTAGAGACCGTAGAATACTTGCAAATGATAGGCACCGAGTAGGCTCAGTATGCACCAGGGGAAGGGAAAAAACAATCAAGAATGGGAGGGTGTTTTCAAGAGAGCGCCAGATCGGACATTTAAAATTTACAGATATAAGTTCTCAAATGAGAGTTTCTGCAGAACGTATCTATTATAGTAGTTATACCACTAAACCTGGTAGTTATGAAATAGTTTCATAGAGGACTCCAAATTAGGGGAACTGAGATTAAAAATTATTAAAACATTGATTAATCCAGTAAGGACTTACTTCACAAGGGGGCTGTCTCCAGGATAAGCTCAAGACACCTGAGACATCACCCCCCCCAGCCAGGATCGCCTGTAGAATCTCAGTGAAGGACGTCAGCCGGACACACAAGCTTCCAGTCATTCACCTTTAATAATTATCTGGCTCGACGCGTTTCGGGGAGACTCCCCTTCATCAGTCTCCCCGAAACGCGTCGAGCCAGATAATTATTAAAGGTGAATGACTGGAAGCTTGTGTGTCCAGCTGACGTCCTTCACTGAGATTCTACAGGCGATCCTGGCTGGGGGGGTGATGTCTCAGGTGTCTTGAGCTTATCCTGGAGACAGCCCCCTTGTGAAGTAAGTCCTTACTGGATTAATCAATGTTTTAATAATTTTTAATCTCAGTTCCCCCAATTTGGGGTCCTCTATGAAACTATTTCATAACTACCAGGTTTAGTGGTATAACTACTATAATAGATACGTTCTGCAGAAACTCTCATTTGAGAACTTATATCTGTAAATTTTAAATGTCCGATCTGGCGCTCTCTTGAAAACACCCTCCCATTCTTGATTGTTTTTTCCCTTCCCCTGCTGTATATATTTGTTGTATATATGTAGTGAACTGCGTTTTCAGTTTAATTGTGGTAAATGCATATTGGCGTACACCCACTGCTGCATGCCTTTGTGTAGCCAATGGATACAGTCTATGGACAAGTTAGGTAATCAATATCAGAACGGCAGGGGTCTGACACCCGTCACCCCAGCCGATCAGCTGGTTGAAGAGATGGCCACACTCTGTGCGAGCGCTGCCTTCCCTTCATTGTTTACCTGCTCGCCATCAGCATTGCAGCAGTGAGCAGGTGTAATTACAAGACAACCCACTCACTTCTATGGGATGGCTTGTTCCTATACACTTGTATAGGAAGGAGCCATCCCATTGAAGTGAATGGCATGGCTTGTAATTACACCTGCTCTTGAGAATAGGTCATCAATATTAAAATCCTACAAAACCTCTTTAATAAATGACTTGGATAATAATTAAGTCAGCACCTCATCTGCAGAGAGCTGTTTTGGGGTGATTGTCCCATCAGTGCGGAGCAGAAAGTACTGGCTTAACTGGGCGAGAGGCCTAGGTGAGGACTTGAGGGAAACTATATCTCCCTATTGAAAGTTCCTAAACGAATTAAGGAGTCTTATAGGCTAGGCAGCGCTCCTCTGGAATTCTTGGAAGAGGGTATGCAAATGAGCTCTTAGCAAGCTCTGCCTCTGATGTCACCAGATGTAAGGTAACTATCCTATAATTCAATGTTTGACCTTTTAACTAGGCCTTGATACATGACATGGATAATAATTAAGCCAGTACTCGCTGCACTGCACTAATGAGGGGCAATCACCCCAGATGAGCCAGATGAGATGCTGGCTTAATTATTATCCAAGTCATGTCTTGAGGCCTGTCTGCAGATGGGATGCTGGCTTAAATATTATCCAAGTCATGTCTTAAGACCTGTTTAAAAGGTTGAACACTGACTTATACTTCCCAGTTTTTTTGTTACAAGTTGTTCTAAAAATGCCACATTTGCAATAGTAAATCTATCCCAGTGAAAAATTTGGCCCAAACAAGACTTTATAAACTGAAAGTTTTTTTTAATTTAAATAAGTGACAGATTAAAAGAGACACCTTGTGTGCTATCTTGTGATTATGATGCTGAGAGTCTGTCGGTATACTTGAGTTATTGTAAGATTTACTGCCTATTTGCATACAGTGTACTAGAGGTGAGAGATTATATGTTATAAACGTTTAGACCTGAAAAAGATACTATTGCAAACATAAAGTAATCAAGAGCATTTCACTGGGTGAAAAAAGCTGCGGAATGAGCATTTCCCATAGATGGAACAAATTGCCTAATGGCTTGTTTTAGCTATGTATAAACATACAATATATTTAGCTTTCTATGGTTACCTCAAATATACAAACTTGGGTAATTGTGGGTGAAATGCTCCTTTAAATACAAGGACAATCCTCCATGTCACTAAAATAATTCTTTGAAGCCCATACATATCCAGTCACTTTTTGCGGTTATGTCTTGCAGAGCGTACTATGGCCACCTCTGGAACGGAAAATGGTTGTCTGTTTGCCAGGCAGCTGAATGCCAGCTGTTGCATCCATATTTCTGCCAGGGCCTGTTGCTGTGTATTAATCTGGGTTTAACACTAGCAGGACATTACAAAACAGTTGCTTAGGGGGTGAGTGACATTAAATCTAAACGTTTCCAAGCGTGGTCATTTTAAAGCTCATTAGCTTTGCTACACAGAAACATAGCAGCCTAGCACATTAGGAGCAGGCTGCTTGGCATGGTAGGAAAATATTTTACCCTCTATGACAAAGGTGTCAAGATAGTTTATTTGCTTAAACTGACAGGGACTCATACTGCCCAAGGCCAGGAGCTGACTACTGGTAATATTACTGAGACTGTTCAAAGGGAGGCTAGTTATTTATTCCTACATACTGTGCTTTAGAAGTTAGATCACAGGCATATGAATAAAAATTGCAAATGGGAGCATGGGAAACGCTAGGAGAACATCTGGAGGTAAAATCGCTTTCTGATGAAGTAGGACCACGTCCATCAATTTACATTAGCCAAATTCTTGAAGAGTGTCTAGTCTGGAGGTACTGTAATAAGAACAGATACATTCAGTACAAATATTTACTCCTAGAATAGAAAGTAGAAATATTTCAGTGTGAAAAACTATTTTGATAACATTCTTTTACCAGTAGGTTACCATATGCCCCAATGTTTACGTAATGTGTAGAAAGTATATTGAAATTGAGTGTATTCATGAGGAGAGCACGCCCTCTGCCTCTTCTCACCTCCGCAGCCCATGAGGACTGTATTTGGCAGATTGCTGTCTAGGCATGTATACAAAGAAACCCATTACTCAATGCAGAGAGAGGCAGTGGGAAGAGAGCTCTCCTCTTCAATATGGGGCACGTTTATTAAGACTGACGTTTTAGCTTTCGAGCTATCTTACATTTAGACCATTTCCTATGCCTAAAATAGGCATAGAAAATGATGAATGAGACGGGCCCCTATGTTTCTCTGGCGTGTTCTTTCATCAATGCTGCTAGTAGCCAAATGGCACAATATTTTTTTTTTGCTGTTTTGGCTACTAGGGGTATTGGCCTGTAGCTGTAAAATGCTGCAGAATTTTAAGCTGACAGATCCTTTTCAATCAAGACCTAAAATGTAAAATAGGCTAAAATATAAAATACACTACTGTAACCATAAATATGCCCTCATAGACAGGAGGTTTATCACAATGTATAAAAACTAACAAATTCTGTAAGTTTACAGAACATTAGGACAGGGTAATTCCCACCCTTGTTCAGTTTTTCTTGTTTATGTAAAATATATGCAGGTGCAAAGAAAAATTAAGTAAAATTGAGTAATATTCAATTGGATTTATTTTAGAAAGAAAACGGGAACATATGCATTATTTTCCAGTGCACCCATCAGTGTATTTTTCCTGTGTACATAACCACAGGTTATAGCTCTCACCTCAACCACACTGAAGTCTTATTCATCTGATAGCATGTGTATACATACTCTGGATATGGCCAATATACCTAGTTTAATCAGGATGTATAGAGATTTTCTGGCCCACATATAAATAGCTGCAGAATCAAACCTGTTTAGAAGGTTTATAAACTAAACCCTAGTTGATGGCTAAACAAGGCATTGCCAATCTAATGGTCCCTTTACACGGGGCAATGTACAAGCACATTCTTCCTGACAATCTGCTGATCACTAGTGGAGGAGACCGCTGTATTTACATATAGCGATCTCCTCCATCTCCTCCAGAGTATGGGGAGGAGCGATCGCTAATGCCATCACTCTTCCCCGTACAGACTCGTTGTTTCCCGGCAGATTGTCTTTGCCCAGCACCATCTGCCACCGTGAAACAAGCATTTTTTATGCCGCACAAATGATCCAATTAGGGTAATTGGCAGTGCATTTACACTACAAGATCATCCCTAACAAGCGTTACTATGAATGCTCGTTAGCGGTAATCTGTTCAATTCTCGGCCCGTGTAAAGGGCCCTTTACCATAATCTGAAGCCTATCCTAGACATGAATTCAAAGTCACGTGAATCTGGTAAATTGGTGGTATTGTTCTACAATCTGATCTAAGAAGGAAATCTCTTTCTGGAATCACAGAAATAAACGTGGCCTAAATGGGTGGGACTGCTCCAAACCCCAAACACTGTGGCGTGTTTCTAACTGGGGGGGCAGTTCCTCTGCACGTGGTTCGCAGCGAACGGCTCTCCCCAGCAAAAATTGCATACAATGGAGGATACCGGCGCGAACCACATGCACCACACAAACATCCTACACAAAATAAAACATGTGCGGATGAAAATATATAAACACATAACTCACAGAAAAAAGATGCACCACATGGATAAGCAACTGACAACACTGGCTAATCCCTCACTCAGATGTTAAAAGCTGAGAGATTCGCCAATATTTCCAATCAGGAACATATCGGAGCCCCTTCAAACACCCCGTCACGGTATCTCAGCATGGCATGGGGTCCTACCACTAGACTACCTATTTGTTCCCCATTGCATTGTTGGTCCTGCAATGCAGGTGAGTGGGAGGGGGCTGTAGGCTGCTTAATACCTTTTCAGACCTTGTTCACACACCATAGGTAGTCTAGTGGTAGGACCCCATGCCATGCTGAGATACCGTGACGTGGTGTTTGAAGGGGCTCCGTTATGTTCCTGATTGGAAATATTGGCGAATGTCTCAGCTTTTAACATCCGAGTGAGGGATTAGCCAGTGTTGTCAGTTGCTTATCCATGTGGTGCATCTTTTTTCTGTGAGTTATGTGTTTATATATTTTCATCCGCACATGTTTTATTTTGTGTAGGATGTTTGTGTGGTGCTTGTGGTTCGCGCCGGTATCCTCCATTGTATGCAATTTTTGCTGGGGATAGCCGTTCGCTGCGAACCACATGCAGAGGAACTGCCCCCCCAGTTAGAAACACGCCACAGTGTTTGGGGTTTGGAGCAGTCCCACCCATTTAGGCCACGTTTATTTCTGTGATTCTTGTTTTATATGCATTGAATGTGCCATTGCATATGGCTGGTAAACATTCTGTTGCACCTGGAAGCCGGTGTCACATGGTCTGTTGTAGGTGTAGCTTGCGGCCTCATTTGTTCCCCATTGCATTGTTGGTCCTGCAATGCAGGTGAGTGGGAGGGGGCTGTAGGCTGCTTAATACCTTTTCAGACCTTGTTCACACACCATAGGTAGTCTAGTGGTAGGACCCCATGCCATGCTGAGATACCGTGACGTGGTGTTTGAAGGGGCTCCGATATGTTCCTGATTGGAAATATTGGCGAATCTCTCAGCTTTTAACATCCGAGTGAGGGATTAGCCAGTGTTGTCAGTTGCTTATCCATGTGGTGCATCTTTTTTCTGTGAGAAATCCCTTTCTGACCTTGAGAGCAGGTGGGTGGGAGAGGTAAAAGATCGGCATATTAGATTTCGGCATTAAGTTGAACTTTTGTTGCACCATCTCAATTTACCTTCTGTTTATCCTTTCCATATTAAAAACCTATAACAGTCATCATTTCAGAACAGCTAATCACATGGATCTGACACTTTCTTAACATTCCTTGCTTATTATTATTCAAATGATAGGATCCAATCCTGATTTTGACTCTAAAGATATCGCTCATATATGCAGTGTATATATACAGTCGTTTCTTGGGCCCACCAGAGGAAATGATACCTAAGGCCCTCTTCACCTACACATTTAATGTTATTTGCACCATAATCTTTACACACACAATATCTAATTAATTAGGTTTGCTAGGTTATTTGGAAATTATCTAATAAAATAGACCATATGGCTTTTGATTGGCTCTATAGTCAGCTTCAGTTGTCTTCTGATGGACTTTTCAGAAGCACTTTTGTGTCAGAGCCTGGAGGATCCTCTTGTACTCTGGAGGTCCAGTTTAAGCCTGCCACCATGGATAAATATTATAGAGATATGAATATAGTAAACATTTGGGGTCTTTTGTGTTTATTGGCAGATTTTGTATTTTGGGAGAAGGAAAGTAATCAATGGACTATATTACTCTCACAGTTGAAGGCTGCCTGTACAAATTCAGGTTTTGATAATGTTTTTTGATGTAGTGATGCAGCTAAAATCAGTTGTTTTATAAAAGAGGAAAATCAGCTGTATTAAGAGGCTGCAGTGCTCCATGAGGCCTCCTCCTAAGCCATGTGACGTCATGCTCATTGGTTACATGGCCTAGGTACGGCTCACTCCCAATCAAGGGATTGGCCATCAATATAAAAATCCCAGAGAACTCTCTTTAAGTTTCATTTATGATCCGCAACTGATTTTGGCTTCAAAGAACCTAAACAAAATAAGATCAAAACCTGAACTGTATGGGTACCCAAAGAAACATGGTTTTACTTTGTTATTAAGGAGGCATGAAAATACAGACATTTATTTTTGGAATATTGCTCATTTAAGGGGAATTTAGAACTTGGATTTCAGTGGTCTCATCCTATGGATGGCTTTTCTACTGACAGATAGATATATGTCTCTGTTGTGCTTCATACTTGTTTATCTTTCTAGTTATCTATATTTCCTTTGGCAGCATCTGCTTCCTCAAGAGCACCAATTTACTGTTCATGTCTGTAGTCATCACAAAATGTATGTGACCTGGTGCTCAGGTGTCCGGAAACATTGTCCTTGCAGCTATTGTGAACCTCCATAACAATAAAATCATTAATGTACAAAGTACAAAGCATAAGATACAAGTGGAAAATAAAACATGCCTGAAATACTGTGACCTGGAAGGTCTCATATCTTAATCACTTCCTTGCTCTTTAAATGTTTGGTGGAAACATAATTTCAGAACATTGTTATTTATTATACTAAGGTAAACACATAACCCACACGTCTGATAACTCATATAATTTATTCACATTTCAATTACTTGATATATTAATTTCAATACACTGAAGTTATATACATATATATATATGTATATGAAAAAATGAGGCAGCACCACCTGTAAGTAGCTGGGTGCAAAGCTCCAAAATGGAAAAACCACTCCAAAATGTATGTAATAAGAAAAATAGAGCAGCACTCCAAAAGTGGATAAAAAACAAAAGTCTTACTTTATTCACCCAAAGGCATGGCAACGTTTCAGCTCCTGTACCGGAGCCTTTCTCAAGCAAACTGTGCAGTGCATACAAACATTATATAGTCAGTGAATGGTGACATCATCATCAAGCGTCATTACAATTCATTAACCCTTTACATATATATATCATAAAATCGGTCATATAACAAACTCCACAAAGTGTTGTCCCATAATTAATATAGATGTTCATCGGTGCAATATACAGTAATTCATGTGTTACAAACATTACTTAAATTAATTCATCAGTGATTCCGTACAAAGTCCATGTATCAAAAAAAGTGCTAGTGCATAATTGGTTAAAGTTTCTAATCGTCACAGGGAGATGACGATACTCCAAAGTATCGTCATCTCCCTGTGACGATTAGAAACTTAACCAATTATGCACTAGCACTTTTTGATACATGGACTTTGTACGGAATCACTGATGAATTAATTTAAGTAATGTTTGTAACACATGAATTACTGTATATTGCACCGATGAACATCTATATTAATTATGGGACAACACTTTGTGGAGTTTGTTATATGACCGATTTTATGATATATATATGTAAAGGGTTAATGAATTGTAATGACGCTTGATGATGATGTCACCATTCACTGACTATATAATGTTTGTATGCACTGCACAGTTTGCTTGAGAAAGGCTCCGGTACAGGAGCTGAAACGTTGCCATGCCTTTGGGTGAATAAAGTAAGACTTTTGTTTTTTATCCACTTTTGGAGTGCTGCTCTATTTTTCTTATTACATATATATATATGTATATATATATTTTTTTATATATCTATATTTAATATATATTCTGATGTTGCTCCATAAGGCACACCAGACCATAAGACACACCTAGGATTTAGAAGAAGAAAATAAGAAAAATATTTTTTTCAGCAGACCTTAGATCAGACACCCAATCTTCAAAGGACCTCAGATAAGGCCCCCAATCTTTATCAGTCAGGACAGGGGAGTGTGGCGCCTGGGGAAGACTAGGGAGCAGTGAGTACAGCCAGCAGCAGTTTTGTAATCACCAATCCCTTTCCTACTGTGTACTAGTGAGTTGTGATGAGCGGCAGGGGCAATATTCGAATTCGCGATATTTTGCGAATATTTGGGCAAATATTCGCCATATATTCACAAATTTGCAAATTCGTAATCTCCAGTAATTATTTTCTTGATTGGGAAAATTTGCATAAAAAATGTGCATAAATTTGCATAAAATTCACATAAACTGGTATTTAAAAGGTATCTTTTAAATGCCAGTTTATGCGAATTTTTTATGCGAATTTTCGCAATCAGAAAATAATGACATTATTTTCTTGCTTGCGAAAATTTGCATATAAAAAATTTGCAAAAAAACGAATATTCGCAATTGCGAATATATTTTGCGATATTCTAAATATTCGCGAATTCTCGAAGTGCCGATATTCGTGATTAAAATTCGCAATTCGAAAATTCGTGATCAACACTACTAGTGAGCGCCTCCATAACGGAAGTGCTCATTAGTATTTTCTCCATAACACACACTGCCATTTCCCCCTACTTTCAGGGGCAAAAGTGCATCTTATGGAGCAAAAAAAGACATTATGTATACATATACAATGCATCCAAAAAGTTTTCAGACCCTCTCACCTTTTCAAATTTTTGTATGTTATGGCCTTGGGCTAATATAAAAAAATCACTTTTCCCCCCATCAATCTTCACTCAGTACCTTATAATGAGACTTTTAGAAATGTTTGCTAATTTATTAAAAAGAAAAACAGAAATTTTGAATTTAACAACATTTCTTGTTCTGGAGGCCTCCTATTTCTCTTGATCATTTCTTAGATGTTTTACACCTTGATTGGTAAAATTCAGTTGATTCCACGATTTAGAAAGACACAGTCATAATGTTTTGGGGGTGTATTTCAGCAACTGGGACAGGAATACTGGTCAGGGTTGGTGAAACCCAAATGGAGCAAAGTACAGATATATTCTTAATGAAAACCTGATTCACAGTGCTCTGGACCTCAGACTGGGCAGAAGGTTTACCCAATGACCATAAGCACACGACCAAAACAAGACACGAGTGTCTTAGGGACAACTCTGTGAATGTCCTTGAGTGGCCCAGCTAGAGCCCTGAATTGAACCCAATCAAAACATCTCTGGAGACCTGAAATGGATGTCCACTGATGATCCCCATCCTGACAGAGCTTGAGAGGATCTACATCGAAGAATGGCATAAAATCCCCAAATCCAGGTGTGCAAACCTTGTGGCATCATCCCCAAGAACACTGGAGGCTGTAATCAGTGACAAAGGTGCTTCAACTAAGTACTGAGTAAAGGGTCTGAATATTTATGTCAATGCAAGATTTTAGATTTTCCATTTCAATAAATTCTCATGATGGAGTGTTGACTGAAGACTTTCTGAATGTGTGTGTGTATATATATATAGATATATATATATACAGAAGGAGAAAAGGTGTGGCAGCACAGACAAACAGTCCGGGTGCAGGCTCAAGTAGAGGGATAAGCGACCCAATCTTCAATATTATCAAAAAAGTAGAGCAGCACACCAAAATAGTGCAAAAAACGTGTTGGTCTTTATTCACACATGCCTGCACTGATGTGTGAATAAAGACCAACACTTTTTTTGCACTATTTTGGTGTGCTGCTCTACTTTTTTGACTAGGGTTTACAAAGAATGGTGTGAAAAGGGAAAAACATCCAGTATGCGGCAGTCCTGTGGGCGAAAATGCCTTGTTGATGCTAGAGGTCAGAGGAGAATGGGCCGACTGATTCAAGCTGATAGAAGAGCAACGTTGACTAAAATAACCACTCGTTACAACCGAGGTATGCAGCAAAGCGTTTGTGAAGCCACAACACGCACAACCTTGAGGCGGATGGGCGACAACAGCAGAAGACCCCACCGGGTACCACTCATCTCCACTACAAATAGGAAAAAGAGGCTCCAATTTGCACGAGCTCACCAAAATTGGACTGTTGAAGACTGGAAAAATGTTGCCTGGTCTGATGAGTCTCGATTTCTGTTGAGGCATTCAAATGGTAGAGTCCGAATTTGGCGTAAACAGAATGAGAACATGTATCCATCATGCCTTGTTACCACTGTGCAGGCTGGTGGTGGTGGTGTAATGGTGTGGGGGATGTTTTCTGGGCACACTTTAGGCCCCTTAATGCCAATTGGCCATCGCTTAAATGCCACGGGCTACCTGAGCATTGTTTCTGACCATGTCCATCCCTTCATGACCACCATGTACCCATCCTCTGATGGCAACTTCCAGCAGGATAATGCGCCATGTCACAAAGCTCGAATCATTTCAAATTGGTTTCTTGAACATGACAATGAGTTCACTGTACTAAAATGGCCCCCACAGTCACCAGATCTCAACCCAATAGAGCATCTTTGGGATGTGGTGGAATGGGAGCTTCGTGCCCTGGATGTGCATCCCTCAAATCTCCATCAACTGCAAGATTCTATCCTATCAATATGGGCCAACATTTCTAAAGAATGCTATCAGCACCTTGTTGAATCAATGCCACATAGAATTAAGGCAGTTCTGAAGGCAAAAGGGGGTCCAACACCGTATTAGTATGGTGTTCCTAATAATTCTTTAGGTGAGTGTATATACAGTTGAAACCAGAAGTTTACATACACTATATAAAAAGACACATATGCATGTTTTTCTCAATATCTGACATGAAATCAGAATAAACCTTTCCTGTTTTGGTCAATTAGGATTACCATAATTATTATTATTTGCCAAATGCCAGAATAATGAGAGAGAGAGAATGTTTTAAGGCATTCTCATTACTTTCTGCAAAGTCAAACGTTTACATATATTTCATTAATATTTGGTACTATTGCCCTTTAAACTGTATGACTTGGGTCAAACCTTTTGGATATTCTTCCACAACCGTCTGGCAATAGTTGGTAGGAATTTGGGCCAATTCCTCCTGACAAAACTGGTGTAACTGAGCCATGTTTGTTGGTCGCCTTGCTCGCACCTGCCTTTTCAGCTTTGCCTATAAATTTTCAATAGGATTTAGATCAGGGTTTTGTGATGGCCACTCCAAAACATTGACTTTGTTATCCTTAAGCCACTTTGTAACCAGTTTGGCAGTATGCTTCGGATCATTGTCCATTTAGAAGACCCATTTCCGCCCAAGCTTTAACTTCCTGGCATATGTCTTGAGATTTTGCTTCAGTATTTCCACATAATCTTCTTACCTGATGCTGCCACCCCCGTATTTCACAGTTGGGATGGTGTTCTTAGGCTTCCAAGCTTCTCCCTTTTTCCTCCAAATGTAACGATGGTCATTATGGCCAAAAAGTTCAATTTTAGTTTCGTCAGACCACAGGACATGTCTCTAAAAATGTAGGTCTTTGTTCCTGTGTGCATTTACCAACATTAATCTGGCTTTTTTATGTTTCTTTTGGAGTAATGGCTTCTTCCTGGCAGAGTGGCCTTTCAGTACATGTTGATACACTACTCGTTTCACTGTGGATATTGAGACAATCTTACCAGCTTCTGCCATCATCTTCACAAGGTCTTTTGCTTTTATTCTTGGGTTGATATGCACATGTTGGACCAAAGCACGTTCATCTCTGGGACACAGAACCCGTCTCCTTCCTGAGCGGTATGATGGCTGGACATTGCCATCTTGTTTGTACTTGTGTATAGTTGTTTGTACAGATGAACGAGGCACCTTCAGGTATCTGGAAATTGCACCCAAGGTTGAGCCAGACTTGTGCAAGTCCACAATTCTCTTCCTGATATCTTGGCTGATTTCTTTAGACTTTCCCATGATGCTACACAAAGAAGCAGTGTATTTCAGGGGTACATTTAAATACATCCACAGGTGTGTCTCTAGCTCATATGTTGCAAACAAATCTAACAGAAGCTTCCAAACACATTACATCATCATATGGGCAGTTCAGAATTGTTTAACCCCTTCTACCCCGGGCCAGTTTTTGCCCTCCTGCCCAGGCCATTTTTTGCCAATCTGACATGTGTCACTTTATATGGTAATAACTTTGGAACACTGTTTTCTCGTGACACATTGTACTTGATGATAGTCATAAATTTGAGTCAATATATTTTACCTTTATTTATGAAAAAATCCCAAATTTACCAAAAATTTTGAAAAATTCACAATTTTCAAAATTTCGATTTCTCTGCTTTTAAAACAGAAAGTGATATTTTATAAAATATTTATTACTTAACATTCCCCATACGTCTACCTTATGTTGGCATCATTTTGTAAATGTCATTTTATTTTTTTAGGGCTTAGAATTTTAGAAGCAATTCTTAAAATTTGTAAGAAAATTTCCAAAACCCCATTGTAGAAACGACACCCCTCAAGTTACTCAAAACTGATTTTACAAACTTTGTTAACCCTTTAGGTGTTCCACAAGAATTAAAGGGAAATGGAGATGAAATTTCTAAATTTAAATTTTTTGGCAGATTTTCCATTTTAATACCGTGCAAGAAATTGGGAAGTCTGTGCATGGCATCGGGCTGCCTTCTCACCAATCAGGTCCCCGCCACAGCAGTGCGGGGACCCGATGGCCTCCCTCACCCGCCTCATCAATCTGCCGGCAGTAAAAATGCCTTAAAACGTTCTCTCTCTCATTATTATGGCATTTAGCAAATAATAATTATGGTAATCCTAATTGACCAAAAACAGGAAAGGTTTATTCTGATTTCATGTCAGATATTAAAAAAAACATGCATATGTGTCTTGTTATATAGTGTATCTAAACTTCTGGTTTCAACTGTATATATATATATATATATATATATATATATATATATATACACATATCTGCTGATCCTCCTGAAAAAGGAAAAACTTCATCCCCTATCCTGATGTTAAGGCCAAAAAAGAGAAAGTTAAAGAGCCCCGATAGTACAACAGAATACATGGAGTGTCTTCAAAATGTATATTCAGAAAACCATCCAGGCGTTTTTTCATTACATAGAAAATTCACATATAGGCTGTTTATGTGTGAAAAACATCTTTTTCATGGAAGTGTCCTTTTAAGATTGCCAGTCAAAATTAACAATTATGGTGGCAAACTAATTTTGGCACATCTTTGAGCGGTCTTCGGAAAATGAAATCTACAGCAGCCAGTAACTAGTACAGATTTCTGATGTAATGTCTTCCAGTTTTCTGGTGCATGTAGTCAGGCTGCAGGGATCCCACGGCTCGCCCACATTTTAGAAATGTGGTGAGCGATAGGGGAAAGGGAGAAAAGTCTCTCATTTTTGTGCCCAACTGGATTTGCACCAAAATTTGCAACTTTTCTATGGCAGTAAGCTAGCGTAGAACTTTAGTAAATTACCCAAAGGTCTATTTTGTCCTAATGATTTGCTATCATATAGCATCAGAGGTGAACAGGGTTTCATCAGTTGCCCCTCCATCAACAGCTATTTTCAGGATAAGAGTGGTGGAACTGTCTAGACAGAAGACCTGGGAAACTGGGGCGGTATTTCAAAATGCAACAATAATGGTGGAGAAGTTTTGAGCATTGTGTGTTATATTTAGAACACCTTGCCGGCCCCTTTAATCCCAAACAGGCTAGGTCATTACGAGGTTACAGACAGCTTATTGCATGGACAGGTTAACTTTACTACTAATCTAAATCACACAAAAGAATATGTGTGCTATTGGGGTAATAGAGCCTATCTTGGATTGCAGTTGAAATCTAGTTATGAGTTTGCTATATACATGAGGGAAGCAGTTCTCCAATTCCTCTCACCACTGATTGAAGGCTGCTGCGTATATATGTAATTGCCTGTTAGTCACTAATAGGGATAATGCAGGGGGAACACTCCTATAACGAATACAGTGGACTCATAATCATAAGTCTGCTGTTATCTTGCTGTTAAATAGAGATGGCCCGAACTATCCGCCGGCGAACAGTTCCCGGCGAACATAGCTTGTTCGCGTTCGCCTCAACGGGCGAACACATGCGATGTTCGGTCCGCCCCCTATACATCATCATTGAGCAAACTTTGACCCTGTACGTCACAGTCAGCAGACACATTCCAGCCAATCAGCAGCATATCCTCCCTCCAAGACCCTCCCATCTCCTGAACAGCATCCATTTTAGATTCATTCGGAATTTGCAGTCTTAGTGAGAGGAGGGAGAGTGTAGTTGCTGCTGATTTAATAGGGAAATCGATAGCTAGGCTAGTGTATTCAGTGTCCACTCCAGTCCTGAAAGACTCATCTGATCTCTGCTGTAAGGACAGCGTCCTGACAGCACCCCAAAAAGCCCTTTTTAGGGCTGCAACATTAGTCTGCTTTTTTTTCCCTTTATATACATATTGCAGTTGCCTGGCCTGCCTGTGTGTGAGGAGCTGCAGGCCCACAGACTGTAGTGTGCCCACTGCCAGTGCCCACCCGTGTCATCCCATGTGGCACAGAACTTTGCATCAAAAAAAGGCATTTAATTTTAACACTGTAATCTAAGGTTAGTTGCCTGCCAGTGTGTGTCAGGCTGACTTCCACTGACTGTAGTGTGCCCACTGCCAGTGCCCACCACTCATACCAGCTGGCACAGGACTTTGCATAAAAAAGGCATTTAATTTTTACACTTTAGTGTAATTTCAGCTGCTTGCCTGCTGCTAGTGTGTGTCAGGCCGACTTCAACTGACTGTAGTGTGCCCACTGCCAGTGCCCACCCCTGTCATCCCGTGTGGCACAGGACTTTGCATAAAAAAAAGGCATTTCATTTTTACACTTTAGTGTAATTTCAGTTGCTTGCCTGCTGCTAGTGTGTGTCAGGCCGACTTCCACTGACTGTAGTGTGCCCACTGCCAGTGCCCACCCCTGTGATCCCGTGTGGCACAGGACTTTGCATCAAAAACAGGCATTTAATTTTTACACTTTAGTGTAATTTCAGTTGCTTGCCTGCTGCCAGTGTGTGTCAGGCCCGCTTCCACTGACTATAGTGTGCCCACTGCCAGTGCCAACTATTGATACCGGGTGGCACAGTAGCTTGCCGATAAATAAGGCATTTAATTTTTAGACAGTAGTCTAAATTCAGTTGCTTGCCTGCTGCCAGTGTGTGTCAGGCCCACTTCCACTGACTGTAGTGTGCCCACTGCCAGTGCTAACCACTGATACCGGGTGGCACAGTAGCTTGCCGATAAATAAGGCATTTAATTTTTAGACAGTAGTCTAAATTCAGTTGCTTGCCTGCTGCCAGTGTGTGTCAGGCCCACTTCCACAGACTGTAGTGTGCCCACTGCCAGTGCCAACCACTGATACCGGGTGGCACAGTAGCTTGCCGATAAATAAGGCATTTCATTTTTAGACAGTAGTCTAATTTCAGTTGCTTGCCTGCTGCCAGTGTGTGTCAGGCCCACTTCCACAGACTGTAGTGTGCCCACTGCCAGTGCCAACCACTGATACCGGGTGGCACAGTAGCTTGCCGATAAATAAGGCATTTCATTTTTAGACAGTAGTCTAATTTCAGTTGCTTGCCTGCTGCCAGTGTGTGTCAGGCCCACTTCCACAGACTGTAGTGTGCCCACCGCCAGTGCCAACCACTGATACCGGGTGGCACAGTAGCTTGCCGATAAATAAGGCATTTAATTTTTAGACAGTAGTCTAAATTCAGTTGCTTGCCTGCTGCCAGTGTGTGTCAGGCCCACCTCCACAGACTGTAGTGTGCCCACTGCCAGTGCCAACCACTGATACCGGGTGGCACAGTAGCTTGCCGATAAATAAGGCATTTCATTTTTAGACAGTAGTCTAAATTCAGTTGCTTGCCTGCTGCCAGTGTGTGTCAGGCCCGCTTCCACTGACTGTAGTGTGCACACTGCCAGTGCCAACCATTGATACCGGGTGGCACAGTAGCTTGCCGATAAATAAGGCATTTAATTTTTAGACAGTAGTCTAAATTCAGTTGCTTGCCTGCTGCCAGTGTGTGTCAGGCCCACTTCCACTGACTGTAGTGTGCCCACTGCCAGTGCCCACCACTGATACCGGGTGGCACAGTACCTAGCACGCGTAGTACCACTTATCTAAATAAAAATGACAGGCAGAGGCAGGCCACCCCGCAGGGGCCGTCGTGGTCGTGGTGCTGTGATTTCCACTGTCCCTGGAATAATGCCCAGTGTTTAAAGGCCACGTACCCTGAACCCGAAAAATTCTGAGGACATAGTTGACTGGCTTAGACAGGACACTCAATCTTCAACAGCTTCCGCTAAGAACCTTGATGCACTATCCTCCTCCAGCTCAGCTTCGGTCACCTGCTCTCAAGTTACCACACACCCGCCCGCCGCCACCACCACCACTACCACCACAGCCACCACAGCCGCTTCACTTGATCCGTCAGAGGAGTTATTTACACATCAGTTGGATGCAATTAGTGATGCGCAACCATTATTGCCAGATGATGTAGATTACGGGGATATGTCTCAGTCAGGCAGGATTACACACATGGACGTACAGTGTAATGATGATGATGATGATGTTGTACCCGCTGCTGCTTCCTTTGCTGAGGTGTCAGATACAAGTGAAGCGGTTGATGATGACGATGTGTCCACGGATGCCACGTGGGTGCCTGCTCGAAGAGAAGAAGAGGGGGAAAGTTCAGAAGGGGAGACAGAGAGAATGAGGAGACAAGTTGGAAGCAGGGGAGGTCGTCGCAAGGAGTTAGTGGCACAGTCAGACAGCATGTATCGGCACCTGGGGTCAGCCAGACAGCACGCCAGTCAACACATGCTGTTGCCACCACCAGAATGCCGTCATTGCAAAGCTCAGCAGTGTGGCATTTTTTTTGTGTGTCTGCCTCTGATAACAGCAATGCCATTTGCAACCTGTGCCAAAAGAAACTGAGTCGTGGGAAGTCCAACACCCACCTTGGTACAACTGCTTTGCGAAGGCACATGATCTCACATCACAAACGCCTATGGGATCAACACATGAGTACAAGCAGCACACAAACTCAAAGCCACCATGCTCCTCCTGGTCCAGCATTTTCAGCCACGTCAACCACTGCTGTCCTCCCTGCCCCCTCTCAACCACCCGCCACTCCATCTCTCACCTTCAGCAGTTCCTGCTCATTTGCCCACAGTCAGGTGTCTTTCAAGGACATGTTTGAGCGTAAAAAAACAATGTCACAGAATCACCCCCTTGCCCGGCGACTGACAGCTGGCTTGACGGAACTCTTAGCCCGCCAGATTTTACCATACCAGCTGGTAGAGTCTGAGGCCTTCAAAAAATTTGTCGCTATTGGGACACCACAGTGGAAGGTACCCGGATAAATTTTTTTTTCAAAAAAGGCAATCCTAAACCTCTACCATGTCATTGAAAAGGAAGTCATGGCATCTCTGGCATACAGTGTTGGGGCAAGGGTCCATCTGACCACTGATACCTGGTCTGCAAAGCACGGTCAGGGCAGGTATATCACGTATACTGCGCATTGGGTCAACCTGCTGACGGCTGACAAGCATGGAATGCGTGGCTCCGCAGCGGAGTTGGTGACACCACCACGACTTGCAGGCAGACCTACTGCCACCTCCTCTACTCCTACTCCATCCTCTTCAATATCCTCCTCGGCTGAGTCCTCTTCTGCTGCGGCGTCTGGCTGCACATCAACTGAATACCCTCAGCTCCCAGGGGCTATTCCACATCCCGGATACGACAGTGTCACGCTGTCTTGGGGTTGACTTGCCTGAAAGCAGAGAGCCACACAGGACCAGCACTCCTGTCCTCCCTGAACGCACAGGTGGATCAGTGGCTGACCCCGCACCAACTGGAGATCGGCAGAGTGGTGTGTGACAATGGAAGCAATTTGTTGGCGGCATTAAATTTGGGCAAGTTGTCACATGTGCCGTGCATGGCACATGTGTTGAATCTCATCGTACAACGTTTTGTGTCTAAGTACCCAGGCTTACAGGACGTCCTCAAGCAGGCCAGGAAGGTGTGTGGCCATTTCAGGCGTTCCTACATGGCCATGGCACACTTTTCCGATATTCAGCGGCGAAACAACATGCCAGTGAGGCGCTTGATATGCGACAGCCCGACACGGAATTCAACACTCCTAATGTTCGACCGCCTGCTCCAACAAGAAAAAGCCGTCAACGAGTATTTGTATGACCGGGGTGCTAGGACAGCCTCTGCGGAGCTGGGAATCTTTTTGCCACGTTACTGGACACTTATGCGCAATGCCTGTAGGCTCATGCGTCCTTTTGAGGAGGTGACAAACCTAGTCAGTCGCACCGAAGGCACCATCAGCGACCTCATCCCATTTGTTTTCTTCCTGGAGCGTGCCCTGCGAAGAGTTCTGGATCAGGCTGTAGATGAGTGTGAAGAGGAAGAGGAAGAGTTGTGGTCACCATCACCACCAGAAACAGCCTTGTCATCATCGCTTGCCGGACCTGCAGCAACGCTGGAAGAGGAGTATGAGGAAGAGGAGACAGAGGAGGAATGTGGCGGCTTTGAGGAGGAGGAAGACCAACCACAGCAGGCACCCCAGGGTGCTCGTTGTCACCTATCTGGGACCCATGGTGTTGTACGTGGCTGGGGGGAAGAACAGACCGCCAATGACATCAGTGAGGACGAGGAATGGGAAATGAGTAGCTCTGCATCCAACCTTGTTCAAATGGGGTCTTTCATGCTGTCATGTCTGTTGAGGGACCCACGTATAAAACGGATGAAGGAGAACGATCTGTACTGGGTGGCCACGCTACTAGACCCCCGGTATAAGCAGAAAGTGGCAGAAATGTTACCAAATTACCGAAAGTCGGAAAGGATGCAGCAGTTCAAAACCAAACTAAAAAATATGCTTTACACAGCTTATAAGGGGGATGTCACAGCACAACGGGAATCTAACAGGGGAAGAGGTGAGTGTAATCCTCCTCCTACCACGGCAGCAAGGACTGGACGATTTACAGATGTGTTGTTGATGGAGGACATGCGGAGCTTTTTCAGTCCTACCATCGCCACAGCCCTTCGGGATCCAGCCTTAGAGAACGACTCGACCGACAGGTAGCAGACTACCTCGCCTTAACAGCAGATATCGACACTCTGAGGAGCAATGAACCTCTTCAATACTGGGTGTGCAGGCTTGACCTGTGGCCTGAGCTATCCCAGTTCGCGATAGAACTTCTGGCCTGCCCTGCTTCAAGTGTCCTGTCAGAAAGAACCTTCAGTGCAGCAGGAGGCATTGTCACTGACAAGAGAAGTCGCCTCGGTCAAAAAAGTGTTGATTACCTCACCTTCATAAAGATGAATGAGGCATGGATCCCGAAGGGACTGACAGTGGGGGATACGTTTGACTAACAAAAGGCCTGATTACATGCCTTGAATATACAGGAAATCCCAGCAGACGTTGCTTCTTAAGGTAAATTTATTCCATAGCAATAAAGATATGTCCTCAATCCAGACGGAGAGATTCAAGGAGAGAGGTTACCCTCAACCTGTTCTAGATAGAGCACGTGATGTGACTGAGATAAATTCAGTCCAGAGTGAGAAACGGAGAAATGATGTGTCCAGAATAGCCCTCATTCATAAATTCCATCCGTTTAATGCGGGTATTGATAACATCATTAGGAAACACTGGCATTTGTTAGGCAAGGCATACTCACAAGTAAATGAGTTCAAAAGTCCGCCCCTGATCTGCAATAAAAGAAATCAGACTTATCGTGACAAGTTGGTCCGTGCCGATCTAGGCAGTGCTAAGCTTGTTTTGAAACAACAACGACTTTCTACACTACGTATGGGTACATACCCCTGCCTGCATTGCCTACAATGCTCCCACATTATAAAGGGTCCCACGTTTCATCATCCTCACACTGGCAAGAGTTTTGACATTAAAGGTTTTTTCACCTGCGACACAATGAATGTTATATACCTTATTAAATGCCCGTGCGGCCTTTTGTATGTGGGTGAGACAATGCAGGCGGTAAAAGATTGTATCAGCAAGCACAAGTCGGACATTAGAACAAAAAATTTGCTGTTACCCATTCCCAGTCATTTTGACAAATGTAGACACACTGTAGCACAGCTACGATTTCAGGTATTGGAACAGATAAAGAGACCAAGAAGAGGGGGTGATATCAAGAGGCTTCTCTTGCGCCGAGAGGCATTCTGGATACACACCCTCGACACTTTGTCTCCCAGAGGCCTGAATAGGGACTATGAAATTTTACATTTATAATTAATTGCATCAATACTTTTTTGTATCCCCTTTTTTTGTATCCTCTTTAGACTTCAGCCATCTGATGAAGACTCCTTTTGAGATAGACAGAACTTCTGTTATAAGGTAGATAGGATCCTGACTATCTTTTGCACTGTCGATTGTTGCCACATATATCTTGTTAATAGATTCACTAGCTCCACCCCTTTTGGGTGATGACGTCCCTGTGGGCGGTACCTATGGGGTATATATTGTTTGTCATTTATTTGTGGATGACCTGTTGACAAAGGCTTGCATGCCGAAACGCGTCTGGATTGAGGACATATCTTTATTGCTATGGAATAAATTTACCTTAAGAAGCAACGTCTGCTGGGATTTCGTGTATATTCATCGTTTGGAGGTTGCTCCTATCCCGTGCATCGCACCTGAAGTGAGTGCTGGCCAGTCTTCTATTACACTGATTACATGCCTTGGCCTCAAAATGGTCCCCACGCTGCTGTATTTAATGTCTGCATACTGGATGACTTTCGTGAATTCTCCACCACCAACTAGGGTTCAAGCCGCAATGTTTTAGTCACTTTTCTGCCTGGAAAACATCAATTTTTCCGGCCGCTGCTACAATAGCGGCTGCAACAATGCCATTATTTTTCAGGCATGTGTAAATGCCTAATTTTTCTTTCCTATGGTGCAGCACTGTGGATGCAAAAACAAACCAAAAAAAAAAGGCACATACAAGTGTCAATTCCCCTTCGTGATCGTTACCTTGTTGTGGTGAAGGGGCTTGCGTATCACAATGAAGCAATCATCACCTCTATGAGTGTGGTGGCAATGTTGCCACACCCCAGATGATAAGGCCGTTGCTTCATTATGGTCAGACCAAAAGCGATCGGACGGCTGGATAATATTTCATAGAAAAAACATTAATTTACCATTTTTTTTTGTATGTTGTATGGGTTTTTAATACATAAAATAAAAAATCATAATAAAGTCTCTTAATAGTTTATTAGAAATGATGCAGACAATTAAAAAAATCCCCATCAATTCCAATACAAAGCAAGTACAGAGCTCAGAACTAAATTATTTCATGATGTCGTAATGGTTCGCTAATTCGACAATGGTTAATCAATTCGACCGGATAGGGTACGTAACAGGGATTAAACTGATAGGAATAGTACTAGTTAAGACACCACTCATATAGGGTGTCACAGCACATTGCTCTGTGCACGCGCAGTGCCCCAATTTGGGAGTAAGAGGACCGACCAAGCTGCTTTTTCCATCTCCCGGTTCCTCAAATCAATTCAGTTTGGTGTATGAGAGTTTGGTCTGTCACTGTGAAGGCAGTCGAAGGTACCTGGCCTAATTTTTTTTTCACAAAAGGAAATCCCTGATATGGGACGTAACAGGAATTAAACTGATGAGAATAGTACTACAGAAAATACCACTCATATCGGGTGTGACAGTAAATTGCACGGCGCAGGCGCAGATGCAGTCACCGTGGTTTAAAACAGAGTGGAGAGAGCCAGCGTTTTTTTAACTATCTCCCCGTTCGAAAAATCTATTCAATAAATGGCCCCCAGATTGGGGACGTTAGAGGGATTAAACTGATGAGAATAGTACTACAGAAAATACCACTCATATCGGGTGTGACAGTAAATTGCACGGCGCAGACGCAGTCACCGTGGATTAAAACAGAGTGGAGGGAGCCAGCGTTTTTTTAACTATCTCCCCGTTCGAAAAATCTATTCAATAAATGGCCCCCAGATTGGGGACGTTAGAGGATTAAACTGATGAGAATAGTACTACAGAAAATACCACTCATATCGGGTGTGACAGTAAATTGCACGGCGCAGACGCAGTCACCGTGGATTAAAACAGAGTGGAGGGAGCCAGCGTTTTTTTAACCATCTCCCCGTTCGAAAAATCTATTCAATAAATGGCCCCCAGATTGGGGAGTCGGGGACGTTAGAGGGATTAAACTGATGAGAATAGTACTACAGAAAATACCACTCATATCGGGTGTGACAGTAAATTGCACGGCGCAGACGCAGAGACCGTGGATAAAAACAAAGGGCAGGGAGCCAGCGTTTTTTTTAACCATCTCCCCGTTCGAAAAATCTATTCAATAAATGGCCCCCAGATTGGGGACGTTAGAGGGATTAAACTGATGAGAATAGTACTACAGAAAATACCACTCATATCGGGTGTGACAGTAAATTGCACGGCGCAGACGCAGTCACCGTGGATTAAAACAGAGTGGAGGGAGCCAGCGTTTTTTTAACCATCTCCCCGTTCGAAAAATCTATTCAATAAATGGCCCCCAGATTGGGGAGTCGGGGACGTTAGAGGGATTAAACTGATGAGAATAGTACTACAGAAAATACCACTCATATCGGGTGTGACAGTAAATTGCACGGCGCAGACGCAGAGACCGTGGATAAAAACAAAGGGCAGGGAGCCAGCGTTTTTTTAACCATCTCCCGTTCGAAAAATCTATTCAATAAATGGCCCCCAGATTGGGGACGTTAGAGGGATTAAACTGATGAGAATAGTACTACAGAAAATACCACTCATATCGGGTGTGACAGTAAATTGCACGGCGCAGACGCAGTGACCGTGGATAAAAACAAAGGGGAGGGAGCCAGAGTTTTTTTTAACCATCTCCCCGTTCGAAAAATCAATTCAGTTCACCTTTTGGGGATCCTTGGTGTTGTACGTGGCTGGGTGGAGGAAGAAACCTTCAATGACATCACCGGGACGTGGCTAGCTTGGTATCCAACCTTGTGCAAATGGGGAGTTTGCGGTTGTGCAAATGAACTGTTTGCGGTGCATTAAAAGGGGAGTTTGGTCTGTTAATGTCTGTAAAGTGGGCGTAACCCTTAGACTACCTGATCGATACAACATCATACCTGATCATATACACACACTGGATGTTTTAAAGCATGTTATTCCAAACAATTTAGGAATGTTAGTTGATTTATACCCTTTATGGATTAAAACCCGACTCTGCGTCCACTACGTAATTTTCCATGGGAGTTTTGCAATAGCTCCCCCTCCGGCATGCCACAGTCCAGGTGTTAGACCCCTTGAAACAACTTTCCCATCACTATTGTGGCCAGAAAGAGTCCCTGTGGGTTTTAAAATTCACCTGCCAATTGAAGTCTATGGCGGTTCGCCCGATTGCGAACATTTGCGGAAGTCCGCGTTCGCTGTTCGCGAACGGAAAATTTTATGTTCGCGACATCACTACTGTTAAACCCAGTAAGCCAAAATGTTATGACTGACGGGATTGACACTAAGATGCATTTACATAGGATAGCAAGTTCAGGTGATGGAAGTACTTTAAAGAGACAATGTCACATAGGAAATAGAATAGATAATAGAATTAAAAAACAATCTACATTTGCATAATGCCCAGGTATTGTGGTGGGTATTTGTACTTATTGGATAACCCCTTGGACCCTTCAGCACAGCCCAGAGAGCTCCTGTGTTTCCAGTGTAAGAAGGGAAAGCTGAGCTGCTGCATTACCCCTACAGCCAAGCCTGCATCCCAGGAGGATCTTTACCCCGATTCCACTGCCATCCAAGCTGCAGCCCCCTGCTGGTTCCCAGCAGTGGCGTAGCATGGGTTGCCAGCACCCGGGGAAAGCCATGTATTGCGCCCCCCCCCCCAACCTGTGGGCACGCCCCTTTTTACAGATAACATAGTGGATGTTACTTGCAGTCCTATGTAACACTACAGATAACACAGTGATAACTCTCTGAGTACAGATAATGTAGTAGATGGGTGTGAACCCCCAGAATTCAGAACACAAACAGTGTGGCCTGAAGTCTGGGGCCAGGATTTGGCAGGGTGGGCCACCGTCTTCATTCGGAAATTAGAACATCATGACACCTTTTATCAGCCACGTCTCGTCTCTGCAGAGTGTTACAGAAAACATTTTTAAATTCCTCACTTTACTATCATCCTCTACTATCATTATACACAGCGGCAATTATATATCCTAGTAATACAAAGGAGTCATTACATATCCTAATAATACAGAGGGGGCCAGTATATATACTAATAATACAAAGGGGTCATTATATATACTAATAGTACAGAGGGGCCATTATATATACTAATAATACAGAGGGGCCATAATATATATATATATATATATATATATACTAATAATACAGAGGGGGTCATTATATATACTAATAATACAGAGGGGCCATTTTATATATATATCATATATATATATATACTAATAATACAGAGGGGGTCATTATATATGCTAATAATACAGAGGGGCCATTATATATACTAATAATACAGAGGGGCCATTATATATACTAATAATACAGAGGGGCCACTATATATTATAATAATACAGAGGGGCTATTATATACTAATAATACAGAGGGTACCATTATATACTAAAAATACTGCAGGGCATTATATACTAATAATAATGTGGGGCATTATATACTAATAATACAGATCTCTGCTGTCCATATACCAGGCCTACCAGTATTACCCCTTCATATACTGCCTGGTCTGGGTGACTAGGCGGTTTATGAAGGGGTAATACTGGTGGTAGGCCTGGTATATGGATAGCAGAGATGGCATCCTCTGAGCAGTACTGTCTCTGGTCATCCTTCACCAGCACCCTGACTGCCACCTGCGTAGCCTTTGACACTGACTGTCACTCACTGATAGCTAAGCAGCAGGCAGTGAAGTGCCATGAGAGCCAGGCTACGCAAGTGGCAGTCAGGGTGCTGGTGAAGGATGACCAGAGACAGTACTGCCCAGAGGATGCCATCTCTGCTCATCTCAACTATACCAGGCCTACCACCAGTATTACCCCTTCATATACCGCCTGGTCGCCCTTACCAGATGAGCAGGCGGTATATGAAGGGGTAATACTGGTAGGCCTGGTATATGGACAGCAGAGATTGCATCCTTTGGGCAGTACTGTCTCTGGCCATCCTTCACCAGCATCCTGACTTCCACCTGCTTGCCCTGGCTCTCGGTGTCACAGTGTGAATAAGTCACCCCACACCTAACACTCAGGGAGTGATTCAGTCACACTGTGACACTGAGAGCAAGGGCAAGCAGGTGGTAGTCAGGATGCTGGTGAAGGATGGCCAGAGACAGTACTGCCCAAAGGATGCCACCTCTGGTGTCCATATTCCAGGCCTACCACCAGTATTACCCTTAATATACCGCCTGCCCACCTCACACCTAACACTCTGGGAGCTGTCACACTGACTGTGACACTGACAGTCTGACTGACTCACATTCAGGCTGCCTGCTGTGGAGTCCTGAAGCGACATACTGCAGCAGCAGCCTTCTTCTTCTTCTTCTTGTCCCAGCTCCACAGTGTCTTTCCCGTCCGGAAAGACACATGGTTGTGCTACCATGGGTGGAGCTTCGTACTGCGCTTGTTCTGTTGATACTGCTCCTCACTCTGTGGCGCTGCGATCAGTTCGCAACTTCATAGATTTTTTGCGCAAGCGGCTGCCAGCGCCCCCTGCAGTCTGGCGCCCGGGGCAACGGCCCCCCTGGCTGCCCCACGCTACGCCACTGTTTCCCAGGCAGGACAATTGTAAGTGCACTAACATTTGTGCGCCAACATTTGTAACCTGGCCCTAACGTTCAGACTGTGTTAATTACTAGACAGTAGGTTATAGTGAGCTGAGTGCTGGGGGTAGATAGCTGTGAAGTGCATACTGTCTTTATCTTCCAAAGGAGTGTGTGTGTGTGACCACCATCACAGCTTACTTTTACAGAAAGCCCACCCCCTTCACCAGGGGTTTTTCTTATACAGAATTGCAATCCGTGCTTTGTTCCTTTTATTGCATTATCTTTAAGTTCTTTAACATTGTTTACTCCTTAATAAGTCTGTTGATCAGTTAAGTCTTTCCTGGGGTGAGAGTGTACTGAGCTGGGCAGGGATTTTCCAAGTCGGTCCCTGGCAGAAAAGGAAGATCCTCTTGCTATCCTATAGAGCTCCAAGCAACAATTACTGTAGGTGGAGGCACTGCGTCATAGTGAGGTGAGAACCACCATACACCCTGCCTACCAAGGACTGCCCAAAGGGGTGTTACATATATTCTAATTAAAAGCAGATAGTGAAACACATATCTTTTTTTCTAATCTGTTTTTATTGTGTTAATGCAGATTTTTTTAAATTCTGTGTTCTGTACATGATTATGGGGCAACCATCTTGCCTGAGCTGTTGTTAACATTTTGAGATATGCCTTACAGCAACGACCATGAAACATAGGCTTTGACACTGACTTTTATGGGAGCATTTTCTAGGCATACTCAGTGACCTCTGCAGAGATCATTGTGCAGGGAGGGGGAGTGCATTTTCTGCTAGAGTATTCCTTTAATCATTTAGCCTCTGAATGTTCTCCCCCTGTAGATTTTTCAGTGTTCCAGATGTTGGAGCAATGACTTATTGAGTAGTAAAGCTATGCCAGTATCTTAAACTATTTTGTAATACTCAGATTTCCACCACTGTCTCACTTAACATGTAAGTAGAATTATTTCTAAGGCATCCCTCCTGCTTAATTATGATACATTATGATACATTGAACTTATCAGCCCTTTTCTTGGCCATTTGCCAGCTTTTCAAATATTTCTGGCAGAGAATTTTTTTTTCTCCTGAGCTAATAATTATGGTTCAGTCAAGTCTTCTGGAGCTAAAATCATCTTGTCTACTGGGCAATCTATGAGATTAACCCCTTACTGACTGCCAATAGGCCTTTTATGACAATCACTATTGGGCCTTAAACATGCACAATCACCTTTTTTATGGCACTGCAGGTTTAGCCCAGCATATTCAGACGCTGGAAGCGAATCAGTCGGAGACCAATGTTGGAGCGACGGCGGTGGTAAAGGGAACAGATTTTTTTGCCAATTGTAAGAGCTGTCACCTATATTAGTTGTTACTGCTATATACACCAGACGCGTTTCAGAGTGCAGTGCTCCTTCAGTAGCTAGCAGTAACTGGTTAAGTGACTCCTTTTAACGGATACTCCATCAATAAGGGGAGGTGTCTCAATGTTTAGGTTGCAATAAAGGAGCGGACTGGAACCATTATAACTATACAAATTGTCATTTGCAGAAAAAATTGTATATAAATGTATATAGTTAATAGCTTTCATATATCATATGTGCATTATTGTTATGGTCATTGTCCCGATTATAAGATCTTATGTTGATTATAGAAACAATCCCAATATTTCTATTGCGGTTTTCTTTAAGGTGTCTTAATATGAAAGTGGGGTCAGAATCATACATAATAGAATATAATGTACATGTAGTTTTGATTACAAACATCATCTCAAATAATGTATATAGGAATATATGCAATAAGTGATATCCATTATTCAACCATCCATATTTTTCAAGCTGTAATAATTCCATAAGGCTCAGTACCAAACAAAAAGTCAAACAGTAAGTTGATATGTAGAGAAAAAGAAATGGAAAACCTCTGTATTTATTCACAAAATCGCATATGCGTTTATGGTGCGATTTCAATTCTCCCCTCACATTCTCTCCATGAAATAATTTATAACATATTGAGGAGACATTATTTCATTATCAGTTATAGGAAAGATGCAATTACGGTTTTTAATACGTCTTATCGTTATCATTTATGAATGGAGATGTGAGTATATACGTATGACATATATTTATGCCTTTTTCTTTTACTATTTATTAATTACTGTGATGTTTTTTGTATGTTGGCTTCTCTCCCTCTTTTTACTTGCTACAGGAACAGATCGCATAATGGGCTGGAAAGCAGGTGAAATAGCTGAATCAGAGATGGAAGCCTACCCAGGAGGGGATATCGAGGTGCTGGTAAACAGTCGGATCTCAATGTCCCGTCTCGGATTGGCACCCAACCTATATCTACAAAAATCCAAATATTTCCATTTCTGCGTTGAGACCTGCTGAAATTAGGGTATTGAATTCAAAAATTATTTTAGATTCCATTCTAGACATATGTACTATGTGGTTGCCACCTCTCCATGATCTTGTAACCCTTTCAAGGGCCACAAACTTTAGTTTGGAAGGATCACTATTGTGGGGGTCTCTAATGTTTCGACACTGAATGCGATTCAAAACCCTTCCTAATGTTTTGATATGTTCTGATACTCTTTTCTTAAATGGGAGTTTAATTCTTCCCACATACTGTTTATGACATGGACATTCTAAAATATAAATGACATCTGTGGAATCACAGGTGAGACAGTCTTTTATTATAAAATAAAATTAATTGCATGTTGCCTGTACTTCCGTAATTTTCTTTGGGAAATTGGTAGACTTGCAGTTGTTACATCTACCACACCTATGGAAACCTTTAGCTGATAACCAATTGGAGGTACTCTCCATTTTTTTTTGGAGAAATTTGGGGCTTTTCTGTACATAATCTGTGGGGTGCTAGTTAAAATGGAACCAATAATTTTATCCTGTAAAAGATGATGCCAGTGCTTATTTATTATTCTTTCAACTTTGCTGTATTAACTGTGAAATGGTAAAATCATTTGAAGAGTATCATCTTGTTTGGATTCTTTTTCTATGGGCGTAAAGAAGTCTTTCCTATTCATGGCTTTCACTTTATTTAGTGAAGTTTCCAAAGATTGATTAGGGTAGTTTTTTTTTTATAAAAAATTGCTGTTTAAGTTCTATTGCCTCATGTTCAAATTGTTCTTCATTAGTACAATTTCGTTTAATCCTTCTCAATTGACTTGTGGAAATATTAAGGAGCCATCTAGGAAGATGGCAACTTGTATGTAAAATGTAACTGTTTTTCATGACTGGTCTACGGTAAGTACTGCATATTAATTTATGATTATTTACATTAATAGTGAAATATAAAAATTATATTTGTTTCTGCTTATATGGACTGTGAAAGATAGATTTCTATCATTGATGTTTATATCATGTAAGAAGGTGTTCAAATTACTTTCTGTATCTTGCCATATAAAAAGGATGTCATCAATGTAACGTCCCTATAGCACCAGATCTGTCCCCAGCTTGGGTCGGATGGTGTCCCGCTCCCATTGAGCTATAAAGAGATTGGCATAGCTGGGGGCAAATCTGGTGCCCATAGCGGTCCCTTTTGTTTGTATGTAATATTGGGAATCAAATATAAAATAATTGTGAGTGAGTATGTATTTCACTCCTTCTACCACAAAATTGATCTGATCCTTGTGAAGTACATTGTTAGAAGTGAGTTGATTACTTAATGATTCTATCCCCTGATTATGTTCTATGATTGTGTACAAAGAATTGACATCCATGGTGCCAATAATCCAATGGTTTTTAAAGTTGAGTTTTTCCAATGTTGAAATAATATCAGTGGTGTCTTTAATATATGATGGTATTTGTCTTACAATTGGTTGTAATATTTTATCAATTGTGACAAGTTAGAAGAGATAGAACCGATACCTGATGTGATCGGTCTACCTGGTGGATTATTATAGTTTTTGTGAATTTTAGGTATACAGTAAAATGCGAGTAATAGTTTTTCAGTCTCAATTATATATTTAAATTCCTGTTCAAGAAGAATTCCTTTTTCGTGTCCCTTTCTTCAATACTCCACTAAATCTCTATGGAATTCTTCTGTAGGATCATGTAATAGACAGTTAATGGATTGACGCACTTATAACAAACTAAATTTAGTTTGTTATAAGTGTGTTGATCCATTAAAGGGCTTCTGTCACCCCCAACTGTGCAATTTTCATTAGCCGACGTTAGCTACTTGCTAATGTCAGCTGAGTGCAATCACACTTGTCTTACCTTTGTCTGTGGCTTATTTCTTGTAAAAATCATACTTTTATAATATGAAAATTTCTTCACTACCAGCAAGTTGGGCGTGTACTTGCTGGTAGCCACCGCATCCTCTGCTTCTAGACACGCCCCATCTCCTCTTGATAGACAGGGCCAGCGAGCGCTCTCCTCCCCCTGCTGGCCCCGTCTGCTTCTGAATTCCCGTGCCTGCGCCGTAGCATTCCTCAATCGGCGCAGGCGTACTGAGTGAAGGACGTGCGCTTGCCAGCTCCTTCACTTAGTATGCCTGCGCCGATTGAGGAACGTTATAAAAGTATGATTTTTACAAGAAATAAACCACAGACAAAGGTAAGACAAGTATGATTGCACTCAGCTGACATTAGCAAATAGCTAATGTTGGCTAATGAAAATTGCACAGTTGAGGGTGACAGAAGCCCTTTAACTGTCTATTACATTCCTGTTCATATTGATCCGTACTCAAAATTACAATAACGTCCCCTTTATCTGCCGGTTTAATCGTAATGTTGTGTAATGATTGTAGTTGTTTGATCGCCTCTTTTTTAGTTACGTTATTTGTTATTTTGGTTTTCTTTAATTAACATATATATGTTTTCACATGGCTATTTCCTGACCAATTTCCTGTCTAGGATATTTTTTGGATTTGGTTTTCAAATCTGTATGCACATATTTAATATGGTTGATTTCTTCTCTTGTTATTGGGTTTTTAATGTAAAATTTCTTCAAACAGATTTTCCTTACAAACTTTTCAATGCCTATATAGGTATTAAATTTATTAAGGGTTGTAGTAGGTGAAAATTTTAAGCCCTTATTCAATAGTGATATTGGTGCATCCGTTAATTGGGCGTGGCTTAAGTTACCAATGCATTATCTATCATGGACGTGTCCTGTATTGATTGTGTTGTCTCTTTTTTACGTTGTTTTCTTCCTCTTCGTATCTTCCTGTGTCTTTGTGTATGTGTGTCCTGACTGGTGTTCTTGTGACAAGGTTGTCTGATTGGTGATAATAATTGTGATTTTGTTACGGTGGTGTTCTCCTCATTAAATTGTCCACCTGATTGTGATAACCTTGTCTTAAGTTATAATCTTGTGTTTGTTGCTGGGTTCTTGTGTGTCTTCTCATGGGGGTTGGTGAATATGTCTGTCTTATCCGTGGCTTGTGGTGGGGTGTGGTTTGATGTAAAAAATATGGAGTGGCTAAAACTTCAAACTTATTTGATGTTGGCACATTATATTGATTATAGTTCCTATTTTTATTTGTCCCATTTTCCTCCTGTATTTACATAGGTACTGATCCCGAAGTGATTTGAGTCTGAATTGGGCTTAATTCTTTTTGTTTAGACTGTCTCAACTTTTTTGACTTCTTATTAATTCTTTCCCTCTCCAGTGAATCCAGTCCTTTGCAGATCCTTTCCTGCCATTTTTTAGAATGGAACACCATCATCCAACAGTAATCCCCACACTCTATGCACAGATAGGAGTCCCAATACTAGAGTGTGCCCTGTGGGAAAGAAGGGCAGCACCTCTCCATTCATTACACCCCCTGTGGGTTTCTGGATATGTATTCTAAGTGAATTATGTATTGTTACTTGTGTGAATATGGTACATTTCTATCTCTGGTTCCTCTCAGTGAACAGCGTTAGAGCTTCCTTTGGCATGTAGTTTGTTTTTACTCTCAGCTATTTTACCAGTTTTTTTGGAGAACGATAAGGTGCAAACACCCTCAGAGGCCAGGGTTCATTCCACTGGACAAGGAGCGGAAGATTGTTTGGTTTTTGAACCTTCTCCAGAACCAATACAACAAAAACTATTTTTAATCTGACTTGGTATGGGGTAAAGAGGTTAATTCACTCCAGCTAATGGCATTTATCATGTAGACAAAGTTAATACAAGTCACTTTCTAATGTATTGTGATTGTCCATATTACTTCCTTTGATGGCTTGATTCATTTTTCCATTAGAATATACCATGCTCGTTTCCATGGTTACGACCACCCTGCAATCCAGCAGCGATGGTCATGCTTGTACACTATAGAAAAAAGCGCTGTACTATGCGCATTCCCGCTTTCCTAGCCACCAGAGAGGCCGACACTTTTTCCTATAGTGTGCAAGCACGGTCACTGCTCCTGGATTGCACAGTGGTCGTAACCATGGAAACAAGCAGTGTGCAATGTGATGGAAAAATTTATATAGCCAGCAAAGGAGTCTATATGGATAATAACAATACATTAGTAAGTGTCTTGTGTTTACTTTCTCTACATAATAAATGCCATTTTCTGAAGTGAGACAGCTCCTTTAATATTATGAATAAAATTGTAAAAATGTGAATATTTAAATGGTTCAATTATCATTTTAGTCTAATTCACCAGGAGGAAATATGGTTGTGATCAACGCATTGAAAGACAGGTGCAACACTTTGGGAGAAGGAATTTCAGTTCCTTCTCAACATCCTCTCTAAAAGGAAGAATAAAGAACTTCAAAAATACTATTTCTGACAATTTCCTACTAATTACAATAGGAAGGAAAGAGGAAAAAAAATATATACGTATTCCCCTCACTGGCACTTGTATTAAAGGTTGAACTTCAGGAAGTCTAGGGCAGCCAACAACAATATGACAGAAAGTCCAAATGCTGGATATTCCATTATGAGTCTGGCCAGAACCCAAAGTCCCCCAATTCTGATCACATCACGTCTGACTCCTATTATAAACTTCATCACAAGGCGCCAAAATCACTATGGGCCTCCGTCAACCACGGTGTCTGACAGACATGCAGAAGAGCCCCTGTCTACAGAGATTAGTCTTGTTGGCAGAAGACTGGGACACAGTTTCACAGCAGAGGTTCTGATAAAGCTGTTGGTTGGTTTTGACATCATTTATACCACCCGGCATTAAACTCTAATAAACATATCTGCAAAGCTTACACTTCATCCCCAGTAGTTCATTCTCTGCTGGATGCAACAGTTTACAACGTGCCTCCTAAACAGCTGCTCCAGTTATATGGAGAAGGCTACACATTCTCCTATGTATCGTAGGTAGCTGTTAGTATACAATGTATATTGCAACACGTATAATGTTCTTGACTTTCATTGGGTTTCCCATGCACAGCTTTCCAAGGCATATCCATCCACTTGCCAAGTGACCCTGTCTGATCCAACGATTTAAACACATCCAGAACTGTCTGAGTTTCTTTCTTTTTTTACTTCAGGGAATTATAAGTGGGACATGAATTCCGTGAGCCTGCAAGTTCAGACATTGTGAGAACATGCATTTCTCAGAATATCTAAAGTTTGTAAAGGTAACTGCAATGTACTGAATCTCCATGATATTTACACAAAGTTTTGGATTTCCAAGGACCATAAACTTTTCCCAGGTCATAAACTTTTCTTATTTTTGTAACAGAGAATGACAAGCCCTGACTTTAGCTATAAAGTCAGCATGGATTACCCAGGTCATGTAAAACTGAAATTTTTAAATATCCAGAAAACATGGAGAACTGTAAGAATCAAAAAGTAAATACTGTATGGTTTTCCAAGGGCATTGAATTGTGTCACCATAGGACATGCAGGTTTGTACTAAGTTACATTACCCATTAAGGGAGGGTATGACATACAAGACATCTACTAAACAAGGGTTTCTTTTTTAAAGTGCCATATCCTAGAATGATTCAGCAGCATTGGATGTGTCTTTCTCAAACACTGGGCACACTTGGATTTGCGCTGGTGGCGATGGTCCTCCACCTGATGCACTGATTTATGCATATAGCTAATTTCTCCCAAATATTCTAGCTTTCCAGTTATTTTTGTAAATCTAACAAAGCTAGGATTAAAATGTTTTTTCAAGACTTTTATACTGATGACCTGTCTACTGGATAGGTCACCAGTGGGGGTCCGACACCCTGGACCCCCGCCGATCAGCGCCATGGCCTTCTCTCAGCTAACCCAGCACATTGTATAGCAGCTGTGCTTGATAACGCAGCTTAGCTCCATTCACTTCAATGGGGCTGAGCTGCACCTAGGCAATATGACTGGTGAATGTGAGGTTACATGGCCTAGGGTAAGCTGAGAGAAGGCCGCAGCGCTACTGCGATCACTGTTGCCATCTCAAACAGCTGATCGGTGGTGGTCTCAGGTGTTGGACCTCCACCGATCAGATAATGAACTATTCAGAGAAACTGGCATAAATATAGCTCAAATCTATGCCAGCTCATAGCTGGCATAGATATGACTTTCTTACACATGGAGGGCCAGAAATCCTCTTAACTGCAGGTGCATCTCATCTCAGTGCAAACTAGATCAAGAATGGTGTATTACAAACCAGTCTTGATAGATTTTCCTAGTATATTTGCTCGTCAGCAGTGAGTCACCTAAGTCTTTTATCCTTCCATTTCTAATTATGTGTAATTAAAAGCCAGAGAAGTACTGTAAGGTTTTGTTGTTCCTAGAGTTAATTAATGCTGGGGTGTCAAGTACTTATCTACCTGGCTGGGGACCATAGGGGCCGTCCTGACTCCTAAATTCAACTCTATTGCCGTCTTGAGGCAACTGGAGTAGGAGGACAGAATGTGGCACTGACCACCACAGAGGGGTAGTTTCTCAGGAGGTATTCTTTTGCTGCTGGGACAGTATATTGTACTGCACTGTGATTTTTGATGGTGCTGGCACAGTATATTGTGCCGCATTGTGGTCTTTGGCTCTGCTGGGATGATATTTTGTGCTGCAGTATGGTGTTGCTGGCCCTTGCCTACTTGTCTGCATTCTTTTTTCTCCAGGTCCACTTTAAGTTTCCAATCACAGAGTTTGTAATACAGACACGTTAGATTTCTCAATTTTTCCATCAAGCTCCCCATCCTGGTGTCCCGACAGTGTCATCCTGCTGCCGCTCCCAATACTGTGCCCGTTGTGCTCCCCAATGCCCCAGGTACTATACTGCTGAAAAAATAGTGACCCTAATAGACATAATTGGGGTCATTTATCAAACTGGTGTAAAGTAGAACTGAATTTCCAAAAGAGCTGTCAAAAATGAAAGGTGGAACCTGATTGGCTGCTATGGGCAACTATGCAAGTTCAACTTTACACCGGTTTGATTAATTACCCCAAATGTCCCTCTAGTGCCCCCAGTAATAATAACACCCTATATTGTGCTCCAAGTAGTAATCCCTGTATAGTGTACCCAAAAATAATAGAATTGCCCCTACAGTGCTCCCCAATAGCAATGTAGCAACGCCCCCACACAGCCCCCACACAGTAGTTTCCCCTATACTGCCCCCACACAGTAATTTCCCCCAGATTGCCCCCACACAATAATTTCCCCTACACTGCGCCATACAGTAATTTCCTCCACACTGCCCCCACATGGTAATTTCTCCCACACTGGCTTCATATAGTAATTTTCCCCACACTGCCCCCACATAGTAATTCCCCCACACTGCCCCCACATAGTAATTTCCCCTACACTGGCCCCATATAGTAATTTCCCCCACACTGCCCCATATAATAATTTGCCCCCCACATAGTAATTTCCCCCACACTGCCCCCACATAGTAATTTGCCCCCACACTGCCCCATATACTAATTTGCCCCCACATAGTAGTTTCCCCCACACTGCCCCACACAGTAATTTCCCCCACACTGCCTCCACATAGTAATTTTCACCACACTGCCCCCACATAGTAATTTCCACCACATTGCCCCATATAGTAATTTGCCCCCACATAGTAATTTTTCCCACACTGCCTTCCCACAGTAATTTCCCCCGCATTGCCCCCACATAGTAATTTCCCCCACAATGCCCCCACATTGTAATTTATCCCACACTGCCCCAACATAGTAATTTCCCCCACACTGCCCCACATAGAAATTTGCCCCCATACAGTAATTTCCCCCATACTGCCACCACACGGTAATTTCCCCCATATAGTAATTTTCCCCACAATGCCCCCACACAGTAATTTCCTCCCACACTGCTCCACACAGTAGTTTTCCCCACACAGTAGTTTCCCCACACTGCCCCCACATAGTAATTTCCACCACACTGCCCCCACATAGTAATTTCCACCACATTGCCCCATATAGTAATTTTCCCCAACATAGTAATTTTTCCCACACTGCCTTCACACAGTAATTTCCCCCGCACTGCCCCCACATAGTAATTTCCCCCACAATGCCCCCACATTGTAATTTTACCCACACTGCCCCAACATAGTAATTTCCCCCACACTGCCCCACATAGAAATTTGCCCCCATACAGTAATTTCCCCCATACTGCTATCACACGGTAATTTACCCCATATAGTAATTTCCCCACAATGCCCCCACACAGTAATTTCCTCCCACACTGCTCCACACAGTAGTTTCCCCCACACTGCCCCACATAGTAATTTCCCCCACACTGGTAATTGACCCCTGAAATTAGCTGCCATAGTTTGACAAATACCAAACACTATGGTCTACAAGACACCAGCATGTGCACTTGCTTGGCTACGCTCAGAACTCCCAAAGAAGTGAATGGAGCATGCTGGGAGTTGTAATTTCACCCACACTGCCCCATACAGTAATTTCCCCCATACTGCCCCCACACAGTAGTTTCCCCCACACTGCCCCCACACAGTAATTTCCCCTACACTGTGCCATACAGTAATTTCCCCTACACTGCCCCCACAAAGTAATTTTCCCCATGCTGCCTCCAAGTAATTTCCTCCACACTGCCCCCACATGGTAATTTCTCCCACACTGGTTTCATATAGTAATTTCCCCCACATTGCCCCATATAGTAATTTCCCCCCACATAGTAATTTCCCCCACACTGCCCCAACATAGTAATTCCCCCCTCACTGCCCCCACATAGTAATGTCCCCCACACTGGCCCCATATAGTAATTTCCCCCACACTGCCCCATATAGTAATTTGCCACACACTGCCCCCACATAGTAATTTGCCCCCACACTGCCCCATATACCAATTTGCCCCCACATAGTAATTTACCCAACACTGCCCCCACATAGTAATTCCCCCATACTGCCCCCACATTGTAACTTCCCCCACACTGGCCCCATATAGTAATTTCCCCCACACTGCCCTATATAGTAATTTCCCCAACATAGTAATTTCCCACACTGCCCCTACATAGTAGTTTGCCCCCACACTGCCCCATATAGTAATTTGCCCTCACATAGTAATTTCCCCACATTGCCCCCACATAGTAATTTGCCCCCACACTGCCCCATATACTACAGTAATTTGCCCCTACATAGACATTTCCCCACACTGCCCCCACATAGTAATTCCCCACACTGCCCCCACATAGTAATTTCCCCCACACTGCCCCATATAGTAATTTGCCCCCACATACTAATTCCCCCCACACTGCCCTCACATAGTAATTTCCCCCACACTGCCCCCACATAGTAATTTCCACCACACTGCCCCCACATAGTAATTTCCACCACACTGCCCCCACCTAGTAATTTCCCCCACACTGCCCCATAAAGTAATTTGCCCCCACATAGTAATTTCTCCCACACTGCCTTCACATAGTAATTTCCCCCGCACTGCCCCCACATAGTAATTTCCCCCACAATGCCCCCACATTGTAATTTTCCCCACACTGCCCCCACATAGTAATTTCCACCACATTGATCCATATAGTAATTTGCCCCCACATAGTAATCCTACCCATAATAATTTTCCCCCACACAGCCTCCAAATAGTAATCCCTCCTATAATAATTTCCCCCCACATAGTAATCCCCCATACAGCCAGCCCCAATATAGTAATTTCCCCCTGATGTACTGTCTCTTCACTAATAGGTCCTCATGTGTGTCCCATCCCCATGTCCCCCAAAGTTCGCACATAAAATAAAAAAACTAAATGCTAAATACTCACTTATGTCCAGGCACACGATGGCAGGCATGCACATGTCACTCTGCTGTGTCCAGGCACAGGCATGCGGTGACATCATCACGCCCGCCTGTGCCGGGATTTCACTATCGCATAGGCCTCAGGCCTGAAGACTATGGCGGTGATTGGCGATGGGGAACGGAACCATGCGTTCCCGTGCCCCGCCACAGTATGTGGGCGTTCTGGTCAACGTTGGGCCCCCAGCGATGCTGGGCCCGGGGCTGCTGACCCGAACGCCCCTAATGGAATCCGCCATTGCCTGGAATGTTTATTTCAGTATTACTAGGGCACTTGAGTCCTGCAAAACATTAAGAAAGGTTTTGGTTTCCTGTGAATGGTGAAAGCTGTGGAGGTTAGCGCAGAAAGGAAAGATGCAAATGAAGGAGAAAGATAAATACGCCGTTTTCACGCTACTTACCCTTAAAAGAAGGGAAGAAACTGCACAGATCATAAGGAAACCATTCACTGCACGAAAGATTATTCATGCTGTGTATTTTTCTTCCACTTGGTCCAGAAGAGATCTCTCAGATACAGGGAGGGGCACAAAGCCTGGCACTAAGAATGTGTTCCAGCAATATATGCAATAACAGAGTGTACATGAGCTGCACAGGCTTCAAGTGTTAAGCAAAAGGTTTATTACAAGGGCCGATTATTGATGGAAAAGAATGTTCCTTGGCCATCACTGGCCGGTGTAAAACACTCGCTGATCAGGAGGCAAATGAGTAAATCCTTGTTTGTCGGCTGATCATATGCTTTATGTTGGCATAAAAATGATCTTCTGTCTACAGTACACCACCGTGTGTAAACTGGGGATGTCCTGCCAACAACAATGTAAATGAGCTGTCACACCATCGATCCAAAAGTTCATGCGACTGTTCGTTTGGGCAATTATCTGCCTGTGTGGAGCTCCTTTAACAAGTGCCAATCAACATGCTATATTATAAAAGGACCCTATCTCATTAAAGGCGTGTTTACATGGGCCAACACAGCAGGCTATTATTGGCAATGGTCTGTTAGCTTCCGATCCCATGAATGAGAGTTTGCTTATTCATATGGTGACATGGTGTGGAGAAATTATTTGGAATGAGCATTCCTAGAAACACTCCTTCCCGATAATTGCCCATATTATCAGCCTTTGTAAAGGGGCCTTTGAGAACAACAAATGAGCATGATAGCTATGACATGGCCAGGGTGAGAAAATTATGGCAGGAAGAAAAACTGCATCAGCAGTGCTTTCATGCCATGAACAAGCGTTTGCTCATTCATATGGTGATTGGTGGCAGCTTTACCCAGGGGAATTACTTGGAATGACCAATTCTAGAAACACTCCTTCCTGATAATTGCCCAGATCATCAGCCTGTTACTCTTAACAAATTAGCATAAAGGCTGTGCCAGGCAAATTATGGCAGGCACAGAAACTAATCCTCTAGTACACAGGTCAGCAACCTTGGCCCTGCATATGTTTTGAAACTACAACTCCCAGCATGCTCCATTCACTTCTTTGGGAGATCTGAGCGTAGCCAACCAAGTGCGCATGCTGGTGTTTTGTAGACCAGAGTGTTTGGCATTTGTCAAACTATGGCAGCTAATTTCAGGGGTCAATTACCAGTTACAAATGTCAACTGATCTTTCTGGTTTGTCACATAAAAAATTACTTTTATGAGATTAGAAAAAAATGTTGGTGTTTCCCCAGAAACAGCAGCCCTCCATACACCACTGGTGATATATGATATTGTAGCATAGCCCCATTTATGTGAGGCTGAGCTGTGATACACCCAGGGGTGTAGCTAAAGGCTCCTGGGCCCTCGTGCAAGAGTTCAGCTTGGGCCCCCCTTTCCTCAGTGCTTTGTGTGTCTTCTTATGTGGCACAAGTGTCTTTGGGCCCCTTCAGGCTCCTGGGCCCGGTAGCTACGCCCCTGGATACACCCCTATGACTACGAAGTACGGTAACCATGGCACTTACTCATGAATGTGGGATACGTATGTATGGAGATATGTTCGCTGAAACATTCAAGGAGTTTCAATACCGTAAGTTATTTGAGTCATTCAGTGAAGGTTCCAAAGGAACAAATCTCAGCTTAGTCAGTCAAAAAGGTGTATGTATTAAGATTTTTATGGATGTATGTTCATGGATCAGGTTTCCCAAAACAGGTAATAGCTTTACTAGTCAATGACTACTGTATTATAACATGATTTAATTCTAAGGATTTCCTTATTTACTTTTCCTATTGGGTATGTGCCTGAATAAAGACTAGCTGTAGACTAGTATTGAACTGGATGTGGGGCTGGATTCACACACAACATTCTAATATCTTTTTGTGGGGTTTTCATTGCCAAAATTTAGTTGCTGTGGTCAGACAGAGAGGATCTGTCACCTCTTGTGACATTTAATTCATTCACAATTTCTAGCAAGAATAACATAAATAAAAGAATGGCACAACACAAAGTCATAAGAATACATGGGTAATTAAACAAACATGTCAGAAGAGGTTACAGGTTCTCATTGAAGGAAGCTTTTTGTCATATTAAACTAAGCAAAGTACATGTCATGCTTGCAGAGCATATTAATCTGCATTAAGCAAAAAATACATTTTTTTCAAATATGCAAATGAGATGTTCAGTGCACTGAGGGCAGGACTTAACCCCTCTGTGCACCCAAGTTCTGTTCCTCTTCATAGTTACCCCTTATTCATAGTTGGGCCAGGGGTGTGTATAGTGCCCCTTTAACTCACGCTTGCACAGTGTGCCACAATTTAGGGACGTGGCCCAGGTGCACGTTCACAGGGCCAGGCGAGAGCAGTTTACAGATGCCTGGCCCTGTCAATCAACTACAGAAAGAAGGGCTTTACTGTGAAGTGGCATGGAACTTGAGTGCCTTGAGGGATAGAGCCCACCACTGGTGCACCAAATAATTAATTTACATATTTGAAAAACATGTTTTTGTCTGCTAAATGCAGCATTCAATACGTATTTCAGAGGAAAAGGTAATTAGTTAACTAGCAAACCCTACACACCACTTAGCTTTTGTTAATCTGCTAAACAAGCGAACAGGCTTCCTGCACCAAGATGTAAATGCATAGCATGGCAATTATCATGTTTCTGCACCATGCAGTACATTTACAGCATAGCAATGATGTCAGCTCAGAAACTATCATCCTGCTGTCACTGCCAAGATCGGAGCTATTGCCAATCCTGGTGATTTAACCACTTAGATGCCGTGGTATCCAGGGCCGGTGCAAGGATTTTTGCCGCCCTAGGCAAAAGAAAAGTTTGCCGCCCCCCCCCCCATGTGACATCACAATGCCCCACCCATATGATCTGCCATATTAAAGGGGTTCTGCAGTTTATTTAAACTGATCGCAGGGGTCCGACACCCGGGACCCCCGCCAATCAGCTGTTTGAGAAGACAGCTGCGCTGGCAGTAGTGCCTCAGCCTTCTCGCAGTGACATCACGATTAGTATCATTGGCCTGGGTGGGGCTAAGCTTCATTCAAGTGAACAGAGCTTAGCCCCGCCCAGGCCAGTGATACTAGTCGTGACATCACTGCGCCTGCAGTAAACAGCGAGAAGGCCGAGGTGCTACTGCCAGCGCCGCTGCCTTCTCAAACAGCTGATCGGCGAGGGTCCCGGTGTCGGACCCTGCCGAACAGTTTAAATAAACTGCAGAACCCCTTTAACTAACGCCAGTTCTCTCTCCCCCCTCTTGTCATTCTTCACACTCCCCCCCCCTTGTCATTCTTCCTCCCCCCCCCTTGTCATTCTCCCCCCCCCACTTATCATTCTCTCCCCCTCTTGTCATTCTCTCCCCCTCTTGCCATTCTTCACACTCCCCCTTGTCATTCCCTTTCTCCCCTTGTCATTCTCTCTCCCCCTCTCCTTTGTCATTCTCTTGTCATTCTCTTTCCACTCTTTTTATTCTCCCCCTCTCCTTGTCATTCTCCCCTTGATATTCACCCCCCTTGTCATTCCCTTTCTCCCCTTGTCATTCTCTCTCCCCCCTCTCCTTTGTCATTCTCTTGTCATTCTCTTTCTGTCATTCTCTTGTCATTCTCTTTCCACTCTTTTTACTCTTTTTATTCTCCCCCTCTCCTTGTCATTCTCCCCTTGATATTCCCCCTTACCTCTAGTGTAGCCGGCCGAGCTCTTTATGCTGCACGGGTACAGGAGCTTTAGTTTCCTGTACCCGAGGGACTGACATGAAGTGCACACTCTGTGCGCACTTCATGTCAGTCCGGCCGGGTACAGGAGACAAATGCTCCTGTACCCGCGGACCTTAAACAGCTTGGCCACGCTACAATGAGGAACTGACAGGAGGGAGCGCTGAGCGCTTCCCTCCTGTCAGCTCCTCTCTTCATGCTGCGCCCGGGCGGTGCGCCCTCATGGACGCACCAGCCCGGGCAGTGCTGCAGCCGCCTGAGGCTCAATTCAGAGCGCTCGGGCGGCTGCAGCATGAGGCAGGGCCGGCGCTCCTAGCAGCGCCCCTTCCCAAGGGGCGCTCTACGCGGCGGCCTATTCCGCGTATAGGACGCGCCGGCCCTGGTGGTATCAACCAGGGCTCCGTCTCTCGCTCATTCGACACCTCACAACATAATCACAAGGTACTGAAGGGTGCCATGACAGCTGGAGGCCTTATAAAGGCATCTGGGTTTGGCATGTATAGAAGTCTATGAGGCTATTAGGCATTTATAATTGGAGAAAACAAATACACATAATTGGTATCGCCTGTAATGACCTGTTCTATGAAAGGATCAAGTTATTTTTCCCACACTGTGAACGCCTTAAAACAAATACAAAAACAATGACAGAATTGCAATTTTTATCCCCTTACCTCGAAAAATGGTATAAAAAACAACAAAAAGGATTTTATGATGCAAAACTAGTAAAACATGAAAAAAACTATATGAATCTGGTATCATCGTAATAGTATCTACATGCAGAATAAAGTAATATAGTTTATACTGCATATCGTTTATACATGCACACGAACCCCAAAAAAATAAAAATAAAAGACACTGACAGAATTGGAATTTTTATAAACCTCACCTCCAAAAGATGAGCTAAAAACTGATCAAAAAGTCATATGTACCACAAAACAGTAACAGTAAAAATGACAGCCTGTCCTACAAAAAAACAAGCCTTCACCCATTTGTCTCAATGAAAAATTAAAAATGTTATGGGTGTTAGTATAAGTTGATGCAAAATATATTTATCATAAATTAATATTTAAGTATTTTCATTTTCTTAATTCCCAGGGAACCCCTTTAACTCCTAAACAGGTAAAGATAGGTCAGAACTGGCATTTCCAGTGTGTGTCTGAGTAAATTATAGCCACGACTCATATATCCCATGATCCTCTTTCCTTTGGAAAAACCTGAGCTCAATTCAATATGGCGGATTTTCCTCCCAATCAATACACATTTTTCTTCAAATTATACCAGTTAAAAGAGCGTGTCCAGACTTTTGCCTCACCCTGTATAGGCCTCTCAAAGCCACTTCAGAACTGAATTGGTCTGGATAATATGGATTGGTCTGGATAATATGGATGATTTTTGAATGATCTGTGCAAATACAATTGAATCAATTATATTACTAAACTTCAATTAAAATGGAAAAAAAAATAAGTTTGGAAAAACAGCTTGAAAACACATTTTTACAAGAATATTAAAATGCTGATGTGTGAGACAGGAGGATCCAATAGAGTTGTGGTTTTTCAAGCAAAAAGTGTTCAATTCAAATAAATGTACATGTTAAGAGTGACAGAAGGGATAATGTTGTGATGTTAATATATGTTCTGTGACACAAAGTACAGTGCCTTGAAAAAGTGTTCACACCCCTTGAACTTTTCCACATTTTTTTTACATCACACCCACAAACTTAAATGTATTTGATTGGGATTTTATGTGATTGACCAACACAAAGTAGCAAGTATGTGTGAAGTGAAAATAATATATGGCTTTCCCAATTTTTATTAAATATGAATCTGGAAAGTGTGGCAGTGGCATGCATGGGCGCACTCCATTCATTCCTATGGAAGCGTTGAAAATAGCTAAATAGCACATAGTGTACCCTCCACCACTTTGCAGGCTCGTTCTAAATATAGGTGCGGGTTTCAGAGGTGGGACCCGCACCTATCCTATTGATATGCCCCTAATGTCTGAGATGGGAATGGTAACTATGACAACCTGGGACCTGCAGAAGATTCCCAGGCCTGTCATGGAAAACTGGTGTATTTAGAGACTGCTCTACCAGTCTGTAGAGGGAAACGGTGCTCAGTATCCAGCTGGTGTAAGCTTCAATACACCAAAAAAATATGTGTATCTAATCCGAATTAGGATACGGCACTCTCTACTGGAGTCAATGAGGAAACGAGCGCTAAATGTATCAAAAATAAATTTATTATAAAAACAATACTTCACGTGCTAAAAATACAAATACCAATATGCACATTGATTTCATTCCCATCCTATGGTGGCATACATAGCAGATACATTTTTGGGAAGAAAATATATACACGCTCCGATAGCGATTATCCACTCATGGACAAATTGTCCTTTTATCCAGACCAAAAATTGCAGGAAAAGATCCACGTTTGTTCTCTGCCGGAGCAGAAATGAACAACGCATGTCTGGTATTGCTCCCGGGATCGTTGCAGCTAAGTTCAAAAATCAGCTGTAACTCACGGCACCTGTTTGGTTAGCGTTCAAGTCCCCAGCACCAGAGCAGTTCACAGGTTCAGAGCAGTTCAAAGGTTAACCATCGACTCCGGATTTGCGACAAAGAGTAGATTTGGAATTCCAAGCTTAAAATATATAGTTCATCGGAGGTATTAGGCCCTATTCACACGTCCGCAATCTACGTCCGCACCCGTTCCGCAAATTTGCGGAACGGGTGCGGACCCATTCATTTTGAATGGGGACGTGATGGATGCGGAGAGCACACACTGTGCTCTCCGCATCCGCATTTGCGGAGCGCGCCGCCGATCTTCCGGACGGCGGCTCCGCAAAAATATAGACATGTCCTATTCTTGCCAGCAATTGCGGACAAGTATAGGCATCTCTATAGGGCCCGTGGCAAGGTGTTTTGCGGATCCGCAAAGTTGCAGATCCGCAAAACACAACGGACGTGTGAATAAGGCCTTAGAAATCACCCAATTGAACGCTAAAAAAAAACAAACGCCTGTCTTAATAAATGTGCCCCTACAGTACAGTTCCACTCCAGCCCTCTCGAGAGAGGGAGGAGTTCAAAGCTAGTGATAGCGAAGGTCAGTCTAACCTACGCCATCTTGGGGAGAGGTTGTGTGTTGGCCAGCAGAGCACTGTCTGCTTTGCTGGGCCTACAGGCCCTGTCTGCAAAAGTTCTTTATGGTTGCTTGTCCCCTCCTGGGCTTGCATTGCCTACATCCCAGCTAAGAAACCTTGATGCCAGGAAGAAATTCCTATGATTAAAGATGAAGTAAGAGACAGACTACAGACAGCTAGGTTCCAGCAGAAGAGGAAAAGTTCCTATTTACCCAGCCAGCATAACAGAGCTGAGAGAGCTACCGCATAGCAAAGCTGAGATTATTGCAGAAGTGTTTGCCTGCCAGAGTTAAGCCAATACCTGCTGATGATTAAGATAAAGCTTGGAAACTGTTTGGATTACTGGTTATTCCAAGTAAAGCTGTGTTCAACATTACTACAAAGTCTGGACTCCATTTATTCTATTTATTCATCACCCAAGTTCAACAACCCCTTTTTGCACTTGCTTTGGACTACACCTCATCTGGGAGCCAAGGATATCCAGGTAGGAGCACCGTGACATGTGCATACAACATCTACAGAGACATTGTAGGCCACTCTACACCATTCTGGCATTCCTACCCTGGGTTCCACCAATACCATCTACAAAGGGGACTCCAAGTGCTCGTTGCTTACCTGCAACTGGTGTCACCACTACTTGCTTTAACAGAGGGACATATAATCGTAAATACCTCTTAAGGGGCAAGGGATCCCCAGGTGCTGGCAATAGGCCGCTGCACAGCCTGCTAGATTAATCTGCATTCCGGCATATTTGTCAGAATGTGGCCGGATCTCCGTCAGTCCACAGTATAGTGAATGGAGCCAGACGGAGCTTTCCAAACCTCCGGCAATGCTGGAGTGCGCAGGGATCCAGCAGGTTGCTCCCTGCGGTAGCAGCCTGCAGGATCGCCGGCCCTAGTGTGCAACTAGCCTAAGTTGTAACACATTACTGTAAAAATTTGCTGATGCTTGGCTTAGGAGTCCAGTGGGTTTTCCTAATTATTCACTAACTGCTATCAAAGTCCTGCAGGGAAGGCTGTCACCACTAAGTAAATTTGCCTTCTGGACTCCTAAGCCAAGAATGAGCAGAGGTATAAAGCAATACATCAGCTCCTCCTGCTCTGTAACATGCTACCTGCAGGTTGGTTTGCATTTTCAACATGACAAGTTCTGTTTACATACTTATCAACATTGCAGTTGAAAAATTTGACATGTAAGCCCTGCCTAGAAATGTCCTTTTATGGGTTGGGCTATGACAAGCTCCGCCTATTTTCAGCCCAAGACAGCATGAACTTGCCAGTACTGTCTCTGAAAATTAAGAACAAAGATCTGTACAAAGATCTCTCCCATCATCTATTTATCCCCAGGACTGTGACTGTGACGAGGGGACATCCTCTGCGTCTGGAGGAAAGAAGGTTTGTACACAAACATAGAAAAGGGTTCTTCATGGTAAGAGCAGTAAGACTATGGAACTCTCTGCCTGAGGAGGTGGTGATGGTGAGTACAATAAAGGAATTTAAGAGGAACCTGGATATATTTCTGGAGCGTAATAATATTTCAGGCTATAGCTACTAGAGAGGGGTCGTTGATCCAGGGAGTTATTCTGACTGCCTGATTGGAGTCGGGAAGGAATTTTTTCCCCTTAAGTGGGGAAAATTGGCTCTACCTCACAGGGGTTTTTTGCCTTCCTCTGGATCAACTTGCAGGAAACAGGTCGAACTGGATGGACAAATGTCTTTTTTCGGCCTTATATACTATGTTACTATGTTACTATGTAATTCCTACAAACTGGGGGCTGTTGGCAACTATGCCTTTAAGAGGTGCCGGTCAACACTATAAAGGCAAGAGTACTGCAACTATCACCTGTAAGCAATGTCAGAGTGGGGTGCCTACGGCCCACCAGTAAAATTTATTTACAGATACATTTAAATATTACCTGCTCACTCAGCAGCAAGATGCTACCAGATGATTAAATATGGGGAGCCCTGCAGCAACTTTGAGAAGGTAGGTCCTGGGGAGAAGAGGACACTGGCTAGCTTTCCTCTATACCTAGAAGTCATCTCAGCTCTGATCGTGTTTATAATAATAAACTGGGGAGTTTCTTTAATAAAGGAAAAAAAATGGAGATTGCAGTCAGCACAACCCAATACGCAGGTGCACGTTGCTATGGTGAAATACACATACAAACGTAAAAACAAAGGTGCAGTGGCACACTGCAGCTAGAGCTCCGTCCTGCCACTATGCTGGATGTTAGATGAGGCATTAGTTTATATTTTGGCCAAATTATGTAAGCCACCCACCACTTCACGGTTGCCTCTCGAGTGGTCCCTAACATTAATTCTTACCTTTCATGGGCTATATCAGCCACACAAAACCCAGGGAGTGCAGGTGCAGCATGCATGCCAGATACAATCTGCTTGTAACCCCGTCTGGTGCCATACAGCGTTCATCAGATCAAGGGATGCAAATACCAACATGCATGCTGAGCCCACTAGTACTTCTCCTGGAACCAAATGGCTTCTGGTAAGTTCAATAAAGCAGACTCAGTTTTATACTGACTTTAAAACCAGCCTACAGGGCGGATTCACTAGTCAGGTGTGCATGACTGCATGGAGGTCACCACGCCTCCCATATATGCTACAAAGGAAAAAAAATGGAGATTGCAGTCAGCACAACCCAATACGCAGGTGCACCTTGCTATGGTGAAATACACATACAAACGTAAAAACAAAGGTGCAATGGCACACTGCAGCTAGAGGTCCGTCCTGCCACTATGCTGGATGTTAGATGAGGCATTAGTTTATATTTTGGCCAAATTATGTAAGCCACCCACCACTTCACGGTTGCCTCTCGAGTGGTCCCTAACATTAATTCTTACCTTTCATGGGCCATATCAGCCACACAAAACCCAGGGAGTGCAGGTGCAGCATGCATGCCAGATACACTCTGCTTGTAACCCCGTCTGGTGCCATACAGCGTTCATCAGATCAAGGGATGCAAATACCAACATGCATGCTGAGCCCACTAGTACTTCTCCTGGAACCAAATGGCTTCTGGTAAGTTCAATAAAGCAGACTCAGTTTTATACTGACTTTAAAACCAGCCTACAGGGCGGATTCACTAGTCAGGTGTGCATGACTGAGTAGTCATGCACACCTGACTAGTCTGCTGTATGGCACCAGACGGGGTTACATGCTGCACCTGCACTCCCTGGGTTTTGTGTGGCTGTTATGGCCCATGAAAGGTAAGAATTAATGTTAGGGACCACTCGAGAGGCAACCGTGAAGTGGTGGGTGGCTTACATAATTTGGCCAAAATATAAACTAATGCCTCATCTAACATCCAGCATAGTGGCAGGACGGAGCTCTAGCTGCAGTGTGCCATTGCACCTTTGTTTTTACGTTTGTATGTGTATTTCACCATAGCAACGTGCACCTGCGTATTGGGTTGTGCTGACTGCAATCTCCATTTTTTTTCCTTTGTAGCATATATGGGAGGCGTGGTGACCTCCATGCAGTCATGCACACCTGACTAGTGAATCCGCCCTGTAGGCTGGTTTTAAAGTCAGTATAAAACTGAGTCTGCTTTATTGAACTTACCAGAAGCCATTTGGTTCCAGGAGAAGTACTAGTGGGCTCAGCATGTATGTTGGTATTTGCATCCCTTGATCTGATGAACGCTGTATGGCACCAGACGGGGTTACAAGCAGATTGTATCTGGCATGCATGCTGCACCTGCACTCCCTGGGTTTTGTGTGGCTGATATGGCCCATGAAAGGTAAGAATTAATGTTAGGGACCACTCGAGAGGCAACCGTGAAGTGGTGGGTGGCTTACATAATTTGGCCAAAATATAAACTAATGCCTCATCTAACATCCAGCATAGTGGCAGGACGGAGTTTCTTTAATAATCTACCAAGTTTTTTCTATGAACATAGGCTCCTTTACATTAAATATATGTAGTGCAGTAGGTCTACTGTGTTATGTGCCACCCACTTGTGCAGAGGGTGGGACACTAGGGGACCACCTTGCTCAGGGGACCACCAGGGTATTCACCTGTACCCATGCGGGCCAGTCTGAGCCTGCCTGTAAGATAAAAAAACAAACAAAATAAAACAAGGCTGAAGATTTCATAACGGATGATATGCACTAGAATCAGACCAGCCTTCTATTCTGCAGTCTATCACCCAGTGAATCCTCATGTGCTGCGCATCTGTATGTCCAGGTCATGGCCATCATACATGTCTCCGAGTTAACAATTCAGCACTCTCAGCAGGGGCCTCGGCAAGTCTTTCATAGCTGGATTTTCTGATTTCAAGCACTGTCTCTCTGTGTAATGTGAAATGTTGGCTTTCCTGTGGGGAGCAGACAGTAATGTCTGTATTAACACTAGTTATGAGTGAAAACAGATATTGATATGTGCATGAAAGGCGTCCTTCTTGTCCCCTAGGCCCCATTCACACCACCGTACTCACACATGGATGAATATTATGGCTTTATTTAACTCCGTCTTGTGCCCATACCTACATTATTTTAAGCCCGGTATTGTGTGAATGTCTTTATGAGGGCTTTTGATATTATATTTTCTCCCAGGTTAATACCGCCAGTAAGGACATAAAATACCAAAGTGACCGCAGATCGAAATAAGAGGCTGCGTAAAATCGGGTGAATATATAGATCAGAACCACTTACTTTTTTATCACTTTGAGACAGTTACCATCAGCACTTAAATGAGTTAAATAATTCGGCATGAACGTGAGCACAGCATTCTCCATGGAATGGTTTTGTGGCATCTATGAGATTTCTCACGCAGATAACCTGTGTTTCGCGTTCTTTAATGCATAGGCTGAAATGTGCATTGCAGTCGTCACTTTAACTACTACAACATAAAAACTCAGCTCCTCTGAACCTCAACACTTCTGTTTAAATGATTACCAGGAATTAGACACATGTAAATACTGGCGGAGCGCCAAGGAGTCAAAAAAATGAAACACCAGGTGGTCTATTTATGAGGGTCTCACGCTGTGATACTTAGCCTTAAAATTATGTGAAAAACAACTATTTCAAAAGATCCTTCAATCCAAGTACTTTAAGCCTCATTTACTAACACTGTACCTAGGTGCAAAATTTGCACTGAACCACTACAGCCAATCATTAATTAGCTTTTATTTGTCTAGTATGAGGTAGATCATGAAAGCAAGAGTCTGATTGGTTGCCGTGGTTCACTGCACGTCTTGCACTTAAATGCAGTGTTAGAGTAAATGAGCCTTTGTGATGCCGTTGTCTTCTGACAGCTGAGGATAGCGTGAAGACAATGCCACTAGAAGAACAATAGTTAATGCGGAACAGACATGTGCTTCTCTATGAAAAAACATAATGGAAATAAAATAAACCGATAAAGGAGCTGTAAAAGTAAAAGCAAAGGACTGAAGTGAACAATTATGTATAGTGGTGGCAAAGAGTTGTGAACTTCACATTATCAGACTGACGAAAGTAGTGAGGACCTCTATAAAATACAATTGTGTATAAAACGTAATCATAACACCAGCATTAAAACTGGTTTCTGACATTAATGACAATAAACTGCCACACGCATAAGGCTCTGTTCACATTATGTAGGAGCCTTGCGTCAGAAGAGAGCATTTCCCAACATATACCTCAGACAGAAGGCTTTGAGTTGACAAGGTTTAAAAAGTATACTGCCTCGTCTGAATTTGTTTAGGGGTCTGGCCTGTAGTTTGAAATTATTTAGGCGTCTGAATTAACTTAGGGATCTGGACTGGGGTCTGAATGTATTTGTGTGGCTATAGAGGGTGGACATGGCTGCACAAAGAAAAGGCCAAAGATGATGGTGGCAAACACCGGAGTTGTCGTTATGGCTATGATTTTAGACCCAGATGGGATCGAGCAGAGGGGCCCAAATTTGAAAAAAAGCTCTACATAACAATACTATATAAGAAAGTGCAGTCTACTGTGTTTCCTATACAGTTCAACTAATCAGTCCAATGGGGCCAAAAGAATGAAGGCTTATGGATATGTTCGATATATGCCCTTGGAGCTTTCCTGGAACTTACACTGAACATAAAATGTGAGGTGAGCATAGTCTTGGGTGTAAAGGCATCACTTGTATCCACTGATGCCCAATATTTGTCTAATAAAAAGGTGGACATGTTGGATTTTTGATTTGATTTTTTTAATAGCCATTCCTATTTCGTGCAATCAAATATGGAAAGGACTAACTATTTCTATATAATGTGTAAAGCCAGCTTTACATTGTCAGTGAATCACACTCAGTGTCGGACTGGGGTCCCTAGGGCCCACCAGCAAAATTTATTTTATTATTAAAATTTATTTTATATAATATTTTGAGGCTAATCTATCAAGTTTTTTTTATAGGAACATAGGCTGGTTGAGGTGCTGTACATTGAATATATGTATGCGGTGTTATGTGCCACTTGTGCAGGGGGTGGGAGATGAGGGGCCCACCGGGGGATTCACCTGTACCTCTGTGGGCCAGTCTGAATCTGATCGCACTGATTTTAACAGGATCTGCTAACATTTTAATGTATATGGGACCTGGCAGACAGAAATGTGAATTTGAAATTCTTCTGTTACACTGTAGAAACAAGCAGCACTATATGAGACCTATATCTGTAAAGAATAAATCAAGGCAACTGGATCTGCTGTAGATTTCTTGAAAACGTTTCACTCGTTCTTCCAACGAGCTTTCTCAATTCTGAGTGACTTGTACAAGAATTCTCTGGGAATAAATATGTAACTAAATCAACATCTGGTAATTAGGTCATTATACTCACCATGGGGTCCTAATTGGAGTCAGTAGGTGATAATGACCTCCCAGAAAAAGGTGTCAAGACAGCATTGTAAGTGGCAGACAATAGATGTCTAACGCCCCCGCCTCTATTCAAGCTTGGCTTCTCCATTTTTACGTAGATGGCCTCTTTCAGACCTCGTTTGTACCAATCGGCTTCCTTATCCAGAGGCCTTATATGAGACCTGCTTATCTTCTGCTGTATACATAACATCGGTGTTTGGTAGTGCAAAGAAATCATTTTGATGGAGAAAAGGTTAGTAGCTGTCAGCTACAAATACATATGACTTGTTTTACATATGAAAGGTGCAAGTGCCAGAAGCAAAGTCTGTGCCAGGGCCAACTTCATAACTGCTGTTGACTTCATATTCTGCTAGCTAAACAGTATATGATATCAAATCTAAAGGGTCTACATACTTATACATTATTTATATATCACAATATCTCTAAGATGATAACATCATTATGCATGACATCCAATGTTGCTGTGCGTTTTATTCTATATGGGGCTGCTGACATCTTGACAAATTACTGTTGAATGACTACTATAAATAATGGACACCTTTGATATGGGAAAATTGATTTTTACATGTTAGTGGTTACGTTTAGTTAAATAAGTTGTAAAAACTTTTCAGGCTGCAATCTTCATTCATTGACTCATTTCTCAGAACTCATATGCAGTTTGCAACCTGCTCCTAGTTTCAGACTTTTCTAATGTAGCCAGTCTCCTGTGTGGCAGACTTCGTCCCAGTAATGCATATTGGATGGACATGAAGTCTATACATCCAGATTGCTGCTGTCTTTACTAGCTCTCATGTAACTCATAAGTTATCTTTTTTCCCAAGAGTTACCAACCATTTAGAAATTTCTGGACAGTTCGTAAAAATAGGTGACTTTTTCCTGTTTCCGTGAAAAAAAATAGATGTGTCCGTGATTTTTTTGAGGCTGGGGGTACTTGACTAGATTATTTTGGTGGGAATTAGTAGAGATGAGCTAAATTTTGAAAATTTTTATTCGGCAGCTTCGACAAAGTTTGACAAGTAATTCGATTCATGATCGCTGTAAATTAGGTATACCCAAGCCAATCTGCCTAAAAGTAACAGTTGCCTGTAATACTGATGCACAGTAGCTCTATAGCTAAAAGAATGGATTAACTGGAATGGAATTTTGGTGCACTGCACACTTATGTGCACGGCAATAAATTATACCTGCCTGTAAAAATGATGGCACAGTAACTCTACATCTAACAGAATGGATTTGCTATGACTCTTAGTGCACTGCACACAGTTATGTACATGGCGATAAACTGTAGCAGAGCCTGTAGTTAAGCAGTCTCCTATGCTCTCCCTCCAGTCTCCCTGCAGTCTCCCTCCTGTCTCCCTCTCCAATATTGTTCTACACTCTCTATTAATAGTTTGCAGTAACTGTCCTTAGTTAATGAATATTTTGTCATGTCTCTTGGTATGCTCAGCTCACAGGAAAATGGCAGCAACTGTGTAGGATCCGGGTTTTTTGGCGCTCTGCCTAGCTATGACATCACAGGGGGGTGGCTACCTGTGGAATAACTAGCTGCACGACATTATGGATGATCTTGTTCCTGGTTTTGTCTCCTCTACAGTTACTTTCACTTTGTAACACATGGAGCCTCCACTTTAGGAAAACCGATGCGTTACCACGAAGGGTTTTTAGTTTTCCTAAATTTCAGACCAAGTTCCACTTCAGATGCTTTGCTTCATTCAACACTAGTAATTAGCGTAATTTTACAGGTCACAGTAAATGCTGGTAAAGAGGTGTTATAAGTATATTGAGCTATAAGCATGTATTACTTATAGTATTTATCATTCATTATGGTTTTTCAATTTGTCCATAAAAATGTTGGCTGTCTGTGATTTTGGGATAAGTTGTCCGGAAAAAAAAAAAAAGGTTGGTAACCCTGTTTGTCCCTTGTGCTGACAGACCCTCATGCTGTATGATTTTCCCATCCTTCTCCCTGGAAAGTCAATTTTTAATTAAGACTATTTAGAAAGTTGCTAAAATTTGCATTTAGGAAGCAAGCAAGCATTCAAAATGAGTGCAAAGGTGTTCATAGTCTTTAAAGGAATTGTCGAGATTTTTTAAGCGATGCCCCATCCTCAGAATAGGCCATCACTCTGCGGGGTTTGACACCCTGAATCCATGTCAATCAGAAATTTTGCAGTAGCTTGGTAGTGAGTGGGGGCAACTCTGCAGAATCCTACACTACACAGTGGACAGAGCTACTGCAGCTGATCAGCGAGATGAGGAGTGTCAGACCCCAGCTGACCAGGCAGTGCTGGCCTATCCTGAGGATAGGCTATCACTTGTAAAATCCTGGGCAAACCCCTTTAAGTTATAGATTTATAATTCATTATTGCAGAATAATCTCATCTCTCAAAAAATACCCTGTTATTCATTTAAATAAGCAGTCTAGCAATTCATCTCAGCTCAATTCCTTCCATACCTTTTGAACCCTTTCATTATGGTCAGTTGTGTCATGTGAACCCCCGTGTGACCGCCAGTTCAGAGGTTGCTTTCCTCTGTACAATTAGGTCAGTCTCCTGTGTGGCTTACTTCCTGTAAACTCCAGGATTATACCGACTATCAAATCCCTTCTGGCACCATTCAGACCCCTTCCATCTCTACCAAGGCCTGCCCTCCTTGTTCCCCTGCATTTCTCCATGTATCCAACCGAAAAAAGGGAAAAACATGGATCGCTTATCCACATGCTATACATTGATCTATCACTGCTTCTTAGCACCATTAACATTGGTCCTCAGAGTAATTAAAAGTATACAGCTCTCTAATCTACATACTGTACACAAGGCATTGGTATACATTTTAATTAAAACGCATAAGCACACTCACCACACCAAGGTTGCCTCTATGAGTAGGTACAGTACCTACTTTAATTTGGCACGGCACCCCATGGTGACCATCAACACTTCAGCACTGCACCAGCCACACTGGCACTGGCCCCCACCCACCCATTGGGACAGCACTACACCAACAATGCAACCACGCAGTACTGCACCATGTGAAGAGATGTATAGAGTGCTGTTTAAAATATAATTTTAAGATAGGAAGGAAGATAGAGCCAAAATAGTGAATTGCCCATACTGTATATGTCAAACCAACTAAAGCAGATATATACATAAGGTATAAACAAAAGATCATTACATTGTTTTTCAATAATAGCCTATACTGCATTATATAGACAAAGAAATGATGGACTGCTTCTTTAAACACTGTAAAATACAACCATTTGATATTGTTTGTGTGTTACTAATGGGATGAGCAGTGTAATCAATGACAAGTATCTATAAGCAATAAAAATACAGACTGCTTCCTAAGCAATGGATACAGCATACATTATTAATGTATTGTGAAATATGGTATATCATCTGTGATTGACCATGTGAAAGCAACTTGAGTTACACGTAAGACTTTTTTTTTTAATTTGGTAATATATTTTTTTAATTATTCATCTAAGTGGCTATAGATAAGGATTGTTCAACTAATATCTTCCCCCATTTCCTCGGAAATAAGCTCAACCAAACGTGTGTGTGTTATTTTAATTGGCGAGGGAGATAAATAGTTGCCAGATATCATGGGCACCACCTTTCTCAGGGTAGACATTGGGAACCATCATGTAGTCCCTGTCAGGGGTGGACTGGGAACTTAAAGGGAACCTGTCACCTCTACTATGCTACCCTCACTGAGCATTTCTAAATGTTTATTGTGTTGCCTAACCATATAAATTACACTTTCAATTTAATCTGCAGCCAAATAAAATAAGTATGATGCATTTTGTACTTCCTGCCTTTCATGAAAATAACATAAAAGAGTCATTTCTTACTTGGGTGACCAGAGAAGAGTCATATTTTCTCTGAGTCAAGCTCCTCAGCTCCGCCTAAGAAACGCCCCTACAGATAAAATCTAGAAGATTCGCTGTCAATCAAAGTCTAGGGGGAGGGAAATAGGCTCTGATGGTGTGAGGAGAAGGAATTATTTATGCAAATGAGCATAACGGCGGGAAAGCTATAGAGGGTGATATAATAGGACATGTTAGTCCTGAGAAGGTTATGGATGGATCGCTGGTAACTATCAAGGTATACAAACTTGAAGGTACATTCAGTTTTATATGTGAAAACATGGTGACAGGTTCCCTTTAACCGCTTCAGCCCCCCTAGCTTAAACACCCTTAATGACCAGGCCACTTTTTACAATTCCGCACTACACTACTTTCACCGTTTATTGCTCCGTCATACAACTTACCACCCAAATGAATTTTACCTCCTTTTCTTCTCACTAATAGAGCTTTCATTTGGTGGTATTTCATTGCTGCTGACATTTTTACTTTTTTTGCTATTAATCAAAAATTACCGAAATTTTTGCAAAAAAATGACATTTTTCACTTTCTGTTGTAAAATTTTTCAAAAAAACTACATTTCTATATAAATTTTTCTCTAAATTTATTGTTCTACATGTCTTTGATAAAAAAAAATCCAATAAGTGTATATTTATTGGTTTGGGTAAAAGTTATAGCGTTTACAAACTATGGTGCAAAAAGTGAATTTCGGCATTTTGAAGCAGCTCTGACTTTCTGAGCGCCTGTCATGTTTCTTCAGGTGCTAGAATGCCAGGATAGTATAAATATCCCCCAAATTACACCATTTTAGAAGAAGACACCCCAAAGTATTCGCGGAGGGGCTTGGTGAGTTCATGTATCATTTCATTTTTTTCACAAGTTAGCGGAAATTGACACTTTCTGAGAAAAAAAAAAAAAAAAAAGTTTCAATTTCTGATAACTTCTGGCAAAAAAAAAAAAAATCTCAGACGGACTCACTATGCCCCTCAGTGAATACCTTGGGGTGTCTACTTTCCGAAATGGAGTCATTTGTGGGGTGTGTTTACTGTTCTGGCATTTTGGGCGGGGCTAAATTGTGAGCCGCCATGTAAAACCTAAAGGTACTCGTTGGAATTTGGGCCCTTTTGCACACCCAGGCTGCAAAAGCGGCACTTATGTGGTATCGCCGTACTCAGGAGAAGTAGGGCAATGTGTTTTGGGGTGTATTTTTACATATACCCATGTTGGAGTGAGAGAAATATCTCTGTAAATTGTCAACTTTGTATAAAAAATTTTAAAAGTTGTCGTTTACAGAGATATTTTTCACACAAAGTATGGGTATATATAAAAATACACCCCAAACACTGCCCTACTTCTCCTGATGCAGCGATACCCATGTGTGCCACTTTTTGCAGCCTGGGTGCGCAAAGGGCCCTAAAACAAAGAGTACCTTTAGGATTTCACAGGGCATTTTACGCATTTGGATTCCAGACTTCTTCTCACCCTTTAGGGGCCCCTAAAATGCCAGGACAGTATAAATACCCCACATGTGACCCCATTTTGGAAAGAAGACACCCCAAGGTATTCTGTGAGGGGTATGGTGAGTTCATGCAAAATTTTATTTTTGTCACAAGTTAGTGGAATATGAGACTTTGTAAAAAACAAAATTAAAAAAAAAAAAAAAACAATTTCCGCTGACTTGTGCCAAAAAATAAAAATTCTGTGGACTCACCATGCCCCTCACGGAATACCTTGGGGTGTCTTCTTTCCAAAATGGGGTCACATGTGGGGTATTTATACTCACCTGGCATTTTAGGGGCCCCTAAAGTGTGAGAATCCAAATGCATAAAAATGGCCTGTGAAATCCTAAAGGTACTCATTGGTTTTAGGGCCCCTTTGCGCATCTTGGCTGCAAAAAGTGTCACTCATGTGGTATCGCCGTACTCAGGAGAAGTGGGGCAATGTGGTTTGGGGTGTATTTTTATATATACCCATGCTTGGTGAGAGAAATATCTCTGTAAATGACAACTTTTTACATTTTTTATTCAAAGTTGTCAATATACAGAGATATTTCTCTCACCCAGCATGGGTATATGTAAAATACACCCCAAGCTACATTGCCCTACTCTCCTGAGTACGGCGATCCACATGAGTGACACTTTGCAGGCAAGATGCAAAGGCCCAAATTCAATGAGTACCTTTAGGAGGGCATTTTACGCATTTTTCTTCTCACGCTTTAGGGCCCCTAAAATGCCAGGGCAGTAGAAATACCCACGTGTGACCCCATTTTTGAAAGAAGACACCCCAAGGTATTCCATGAGGGCATGGCGAGTTCATAGAATATTTTTTTTTGGCACAAGTTAGTGGAAATTGATTTTTATTGTTTTTCTCACAAAGTCTCCCTTTCCGCTAACTTTTGACAAAAAGTTTAATTTTTCATGAACTCATTATGCCCCTCAGCGAATACCTTGGGGTGTCTTCTTTCCAAAATGGGGTCACATGTGGGGTATTTATACTGCCCTGGCATTTTAGGGGCCCTAAAGCGTGAGAAGAAAATGCGTAAAAATGCCCTCCTAAAAGGTACTCATTGGAATTTGGGCCCTTTGCGCATCTTGCCTGCAAAAAGTGTCACTCATGTGGTATCGCCGTACTCAGGAGAAGTAGGGCGATGTGTTTTGGGGTGTATTTTTACATATACCCATGCTGGAGTGAGAGAAATATCTCTGTATATTGACAACTTTGAATAAAAAATGTAAAAAGTTGTCGTTTACAGCGATATTTCTCACACCCAATATGGGTATATATAAAAATACACCCCAAACCATTGCCCTACTTCTCCTGAGTACAGCGATACCACATGAGTGACACTTTGCAGCCAAGATGCGCAAAGAGCCTAAAACCAATGAGTACCTTTAGGATTTCACAGGCCATTTTTACGCATTTGGATTCTCACGCTTTAGGACCCCTAAAATGCCAGGGCAGTATAAATACCCCACATGTGACCCCATTGTGGAAAGAAGACACCCCAAGGTATTCTGTGAGGGGCATGGCGAGTTCACAGAATAAAAAATTTGGCACAAGTTAGCGGAAATTGTTTTTTTTTTTTTTTTACAGTCTCATATTCCACTAACTTGTGACAAAAATAAAATTTTCCATGAACTCGCCATGCCCCTCACGGAATACCTTGGGGTGTCTTCTTTCTAAAATGGGGTCACATGTGGGGTTTTGTACTGCCCTGGCATTTGAGGGTCTCCATAATCATTACACGTATGGCCAGCATTAGGAGTTTCTGCGATTCTCCGTATATTGAGCATACGGGTAATGAGATTTTTTCCGTTCAGCCTCTGGGCTGAAAAAAAAAAAATGAACGGCACAGATTTTTCATTCGCATCGATCAATGTGGATGAAAAATCTCTGCCAAATCAGTGACTGCGGTGCGGTGGGCTGGGCGGTAGCTACCTAACAAGTAGCTAACTAACTGGCGGTGATAAGGGACCCTTATGCCCCATTCATACGTCCGAAATTCTGTTTGCGGAGCGGAATTGCGGACCCATTCATTTCTATGGGGACAGACTTTGTCCCGCTCGGATCGGAATTACGGATCCGCGCTTCGAGTCTGCACTTCCGTTCCGCAAAAATATAGAACATGTCCTATTCTTGTCCGCAGTGCGGACAAGAAAAGCATTTTCTATATAGTTCTGGCAATGTGCGGATCTGCAAAATGCGGAAAGCACATTGCCGGTGTCCGTGTTTTGAGGATCCGCGGATCGGATCCGCGGATCCGTGAATCCGCGGATCCGTGAATCCACGGATCCGTGAATCCACGGATCCGCAAACACATATGGGCGTCGAATGGAGCCTTACAAGGGGTGTGATCAATGACAGGGGGTGATCAGGGGGTCTAGATGGAGTGATCAAGGGGTTAATAGGTGAGGGGGGTGGGGGGTTAGTGTAGTGTTTGGTGCAACTTTTACTGTGTTACCTGGTCCTCTGGTGGTCGATCCCAGAAAATGGGACCACCAGAGGACCAGGTAGCAGCTATATCAGGCGCTGTTCATAAAACAGCGTCTGATATAGCTGTTTGATGCGATTTATATCGCATCTACAGCCTGCCAGCGATTGATCATCGCTGGCAGGCTGTAGTCCAACTCTCGAGCCGCGCTTCACTGTGAACGCGCGCGCGCACGCGCGCGCGTTCACAGGAACTCTCGCGTCTCGCGAGATGACGCCCCGGCGCGTCCAAACAGAAGATCCCGGCCGCCCGCAGGACGCAATCCTGCGTACGGCGGTCGGGAACTGGTTAAAATGGCCTTGAAAAAAAAACTAAATGTAGCCCCATGTTAGAGACAGGTCCAAATTGACAGAAGATGGGCCAAACAGAAGTAGGCAGAGCCAGCAATACCTAAGTGCAGCACAAAATACCACCCCAACAGAATGAAATACCACAGTGCAGAACAATAAACTGTTGCCCCTGCCGCATTATTCAACAGTATCACTGTCCTGAAGATGGCGATACAGTTGAATTCAAGAGGGGACCTATGGCCACCAGCCAGGTGCATAAGTTCCAGATAGTTATGTAGCCAGCCGGCAGTTGTGAGGAAGGCTTGAGTAGCCCCCTAGGCATCGGTCCACTGGGAAATGTCACTGTAGGGTTTATCGCAAGTCTGCCCTTGGTCCCTGTAGACAAATAAAAAATGTTTAAAAATGGATGATTTTAATAAACAGAAATGTAAAATTTTGTCCTAAAATATTGCTTCTACTTCAGCCAGAGCACAGGAAGAGTTAAATAAATATCCCTGTGTATTGAGGCTCCTACTGATCCGGATCATAGCCCACCTCTCTCCCTACACCACACACAGACATACGCCAGGCAGCATACTGCATGTCCAGTCACATCCAGCCCAAGCCTCTGTATCAGATGTCTGATTCTCTGTTCTCTCTTCAAAATAGAAGTACAAGGTTGCTCCTCCTTTGAAGATGGTTAAAGGAGACTGTAGGTGATGTGTTTTCTACTTGGGTGGCGGGTTTGCAACCCTGTACAGATGCTCAAGTGCCATGACAGTGCACATATGACCTCAGCACATTCCTGATGACACCGCCACAAGGTAGAAGGGAGCGGTGCAGCCTTTGAACCTGTCCGTTTTCCTCTGTGCTGTCATCACAAACTGTTATTCACTGCATGCCATGGGGTTTCGGGAATGTTTTATTATTTAGATCATTAAGGCTCTTGAGAAGCGAGATAGAATATCTTGTGAGCTCACTAAAACTGAAGAGTAAATGATGTCGTGTACAGAACATATGGAATTCTTATTATTTTACTGTCCATTCCATTTGCTTACATATTGTATGTACTTTAATTTCTCTTTCTTTTGCAGCCAAAGCAGTAGGAATGTTTTTGAAATACTGCCAAGTCCTCTCTGGAGATTAGTAGACACAGCGGGTATCTATCCTTAACCATATCTGGGGCCACTGCAAGTGGAAGGTAAGCCTGGTCTACCCAGCATTACACAAGATCTTCATCCTCCTTAATCCAGACATGACCTGCAGCTTTTAAAGGATTTAGTTCTGCTCTACTTTTAATTCTTGCAAAACCAACAGGTTACAAGTCACAGAGTTCAGCTAAACAATTCCTATTTTATGAAAGTTATTAATTTTATGAGTTTCATTCCTTATGAGGGTTCAGGAGGTTGCAAGGGTTCTTCCAGTTGCCATCGTTAAAAGTAAAGGTTAAGCTGACTACAAATTCCACGTCTACAATATAGTAGCTAAGTACAAAAGAAAGGCGTTGTAGCACAGAGTGCTTGTCTTGCTAAATGATCGAGCTAGTTTAAGGTCAACTCCAACTACTGTTTGATATGTGGTGATGCCACTGTCTCTAAATAGCTAGGTGTCACTCAAAGTGAATGACATTTGGCTGCTTTCTTAATGACAGCTATTGTACGTCTCATCCTTAAGGCTTTTATAAACTTCTCAACCATCAGCCATGGCTTTGCACAACATTGTCAGCCATCACTCTGCAGTAGTAGTGGTGTTTCTACATAACAATTGGAGAACATAACTGGTGGCCTAACAAAATCCTCATACATGTTTACCTAGGGACATAGTGGAAGGGTGTGATTAGAGTGTAGGGAAGAGTGTGAGATGGGGAAACAGCTCTCCTTCTCTGAACACTGTGTAGATTAAATTCAATGATCTGGACTGACATTCTGCTGTGTGGCCACAAGATGCCGCTGTTTCCTAAACACAGCTACAGACTGCTTATATTTCCATAGTCATGAGAGGTGGAGTTGCACATAGGTGAGAGAGGAAGAGAAAGGAAGCAGCCATCTTAGAGGGAGCTGAGACTGAGGAACTGTGTCAGCAGAGTATCCGACAGCATCCAGGTGTGGGGCATACCTCAGTGAACAGAGTGGCAGCTAAATGAAGCTGATTGTGTCCAAGACCCTGTGTACAGGGCCGGTTTTAGACCAAGTGTGGCCCTGGGCAAAATTGAAAGTGGGGCCCTAAATCCTGAACTAGCCGTCTGACAGAACCTTGTAGGCCTGGACACGGTTGCAACCACAGCAGCTGATTGTAGAAAGCCACATCATCTCTCTTTAGCCTTTCCACTGTAAGGCCTTGTTCACACCTCAGTTATTTGGTCAGTTATGTCCATCAGGTATTGTGAGCCAAAACCAGGTGTGAGTCAAAAACACAGAACATGTGCAGATCTTTTCATTATACCTTATGTCTGTGTAACCTCCACTCCTGTTTTTTGGCTCACAATCACTGATGGAAATAACTGATCAAATAACTGACGTGTGAACAAGGCCTAAGCTGCTTATCCTGCAGCCTCTATGTTCACAGAGTATTTTCTGTGCTTAAAAAAACCTAATGCAGAATCCGCATCAGTTTTTTTTTGGATGTGTTTTTTCTAACGCATTTTCTAAAACTGTTTTTGATGCAGTTTTGGCATGAATTTTCATTCCTTCCCATCAATGGGAATTCTGGACATGGACCCCGCGTTATAAATGGCCAGGGCACTTCTGTTTTCCATGGTGCAGTTTATAAAAACACAAGCTGAAAAAAGGGGCTGTCCCATCCAGGCCCCTGAAGTAAAGGGAGAGCACAATGCGCATGCACGGTCATCCTCCTTTATACTATGATTGTTCTGTAAATAGCTGATCACTGGCAATTCCTTAGCAGTGAATGGAGGTAGTGCTGCACATGGACACTGTTATGCAGGATCTGTGGACGACACTGTTATGGGGAACCTGTGGATGACACACTGTTATGGGGGACCTGTGGAGGACACACTGTTATGGGGGACCTGTGGTGGACACACTGTTATGGGGGACCTGTGGAGGACACACTGTTATGGGGGACCTGTGGAGGACACACTGTTATGGGGGACCTGTGGAGGACACACTGTTATGGGGGACCTGTGGAGGACACACTGATATGGGGCACCTGTGGAGGACACACTGTTATAGGGGATCTGTGGAGAACACACTGTTATGGGGGATCTGTGTAGGACACACTGTTATGGGTGACCTGTGGAGAACACACTGTTATGGGGGATCTGTGGAGGACACACTGTTATGGGGGCTCTGTGGATGACACACTGTAATGGGGGACCTGTGGAGGACACACTGTTATAGGGGATCTGTGGAGGCCACACTGTTATGGGGGATCTGTGTAGGACACACTGTTATGGGTGACCTGTGGAGAACACACTGTTATGGGGGATCTGTGGAGGACACACTGTTATGGGGGATCTGTGTAGGACACAGTTATGGGTGACCTGTAGAGAACACACCGTTATGGGGGATCTGTGGAGGACACACTGTTATGGGGGATCTGTAGAGGACACACTGTTATGGGGGATCTGTGGAGGACACACCGTTATGGGGGATCTGTGGAGGACACACTGTTATGGGGGATCTGTGGAGGACACACTGTTATGGGGGATCTGTGGATGACACAATGTTATGGGTGACCTGTGGAGAACACACTGTTATGGGGGATCTGTGGAGGACACACTGTTATGGGGGATCTGTGGAGGACACACTGTTATGGGGGATCTGTGGAGTACACACTGTTATGGGGGCTCTGTGGAGGACAGACTTATGGGGGATCTGTGGAGGACACACCTATAGGGGATCTGTGGATGTCACACTTATGGGGGATCTGTGGATGACACTGTTATGGGGCATTTGGCTGTGATACTGCCTCAATGTGTGACATAGCTTTACAGATTCCTTTATTAGCAGCCCTGGTCTGCTCCTCCCCAAGTACTGAAAAAACTCAGGTTCTTAATCTATACTCCAACGCCCCCCAATTAACAATGCATACCACCTAAACAGTGCCGTCTTCATTTGTTTAACTAGAGCCCTCTATTCCCCAGACAGCCATGCAGTAATTGAACGCAGCGTTGCCACGTCACAAGCACCACATGAGCATGCCGTTAGGTTGTGCCCTGGAGTCACATGGAGCCTACAGGACACAAGGAGCTCACACAGGGGCACAGGAGGCTCACATACAACACACAGAGAGAGCACACATAGGGCAAACAGGGAGCACACACAGTGGGTACAGGGAGCACACACAGTGGGTACAGGGAGCTCACACAGTGGGTACAGGGAGCTCACACGGGGGGCACAGGGATCACACACAGGGAGCACACACTTGGGGCATAGGGATCTCACACGGGGGAGCGCACACAGAGGGGGCAGAGGGAGCTCACACAGCGGGCATAGGGAGCACAGAGGGGGCAGAGGGAGCTCACACGGGGGAGTGCACACAGAGGGCCCAGGTAGCACACACAGCGGGCACAGGGAGCGCACACAGCAGGCAAAGGGAGCACACAGGGAGCGCACACAGTGGGCACAAGGAGCAACACAGGAGGGGGCACAGGGAGCACATAGGAGGGGGCACAGGGAGAACACAGGGGCGCCACAGGGGAAACACTGAGCTGACAGTGGGAACTCACAGGTCAGTGACCATCAGTACTTGAGGGCAGTGCAGGGCTGTTACAATGAGAGTGTTCAGGCCCCCCAGAGCGTTTCACTTGGAGGACACATGGGGGCAATGACACCCTAAATTTTTTGTATTTTGTGTATGCTTTTTTGTTTTTTCCCGCTCTTTTATTTCAGATTTACCTCAAGTGTTAAAGTTTCTGTCAGAATATGGCTGGTTTTATCTGGTCTCACCTGAGCCTTGGATGACAGAGAGGGATCTTCTCTGACTGGTGCAGCTGGTTGCTGAGGGAGATTTCCAGACAGCTGATTGGTTTTGATGCTAATGGCGGGAAAGTATGGTCCTTAAAAAGAGGGTTTCGGCAGCGCTTCTGGGCCAGTGTTATCAAGATCGGATTGTCGCCCCGCCCTCCCTTCCTATTCTTATGCTTTATGTCGCTTTGCTTTATTAGAGGGGCTGTATCCCTCAGCTATTGCTGAGTGGATTTTGGTAATTATATTTGAGTTTTTAATGGTTATTGATTTAATAAAATTGAAGTTTTAATTATTTATTAATTTATTTACCCTTAATAAAGCATTGCGGCCATTTTTATTCCAACACTAGGTGTCATGTCGTTATTTTATTAGCTACTATAGTTCAGTTATTACGTTTGTAAGGGGTCATTTGCCTCCATGTGACCCCAGCAGCCCTGCACCCCCTCCTCCACAGACACGGCTGCGTGCTTCTTACTAGATGGACTTACCAGGTGCTTTGATAAGAGGGTCCTGGGAGCCCCCTGCAGTCCAGGAGCTGAGGTCAGAGTCTGGGGGACGGATGTAGAAGAAGGCCCAGTCATCTCAGTATGAAGTTTAGTCCTTCAGTGCAAGCAAAGGAAGCAGCGGAGCTATGTTAGCTCTGCCCACACAGAACGTCCTGATGCTGGTCTGTGGCATCACTCAGGATTGTGGCTAATGCAGCCTGCTGGGCTGTCACTGAGGTCTTGTGGGACGGGAAGACTGTGCGGGAGGGGAACAGCAGCGGTGACTGTTCTACAGAGACCGCTGCAGCATGGTAAAGAGACACTGGGGAGCAGAGGTCGCACTACATTTTTAAAAATACTCCTCTTAACAATTTTGAGGGGTATTTTTAGCCGAGGAGGAGTACAAATCTTGTGGTAATCTATATATATAAAGAAGGACGTATATACGTAAGTGTGTGAGTATGTTTGTATGTATGTTCAGTGATCACTCAAAAACGCAACCATCGATTTCAACGAAACTTGGTATACACATCCCTTGCTACCTGGAAAGAAATCTTGTGGGGGTCATACGTCCCTACACAGTAGCTGCATGGAGTTTGTATGCAATAACTGTTTTTGCTACACATATATTGCTCTGTAACTCAAAAAGCTCATCGATCAATTTCAGCTAAACTTGGTACACATATCACTTACTATCTGGGAAAGAATACTGTGGAGGTAACATGCCAGTACACACTGAGTTTCTGTCTGTCCTTTATGCGCGACCAAACGACTGGGCCGATCTTCACCAAATTTGGAACACAGGTACATCAGATGTCCAGGAAGGTTTTAGACCATACCGTTCCTGAGATATTCCCAATAAATGACCTGCATTAGTCACTACAAGCCTGCAAGTCTTTCTCTTCATATCCCAACTGCCATACACACGGTCACATGTCCCTTATCAGCCAATAGAAGGCCCTTAGTCTCCACATACACGCAGTTTTACTCCAGGTTTCCATTTTTATAATGATAGTCTATAGTGTTGCACTGCAACATGTGACATGCTGCGACTGCGATGCAACAGTCGCAGAAAAATCCATCTTGAATCCGTCGTGTTGCAGTCGCAACATGTCACATGTCGCAGTGTGACACCATAGCCTATCATTAGTATTAAGCAAGTATTGCTGTGTTTGTGGGAGGGGAGGCGGACTACAAGGGTATTTATATGCACCTGTGGGCCTAGGCTGGCTGAGTGCTAGGCTATTTATAGGCACCTGCGGGCCCAGGCTGATGCCGATTCAGCTGATTTCACTACCTCTGGGTCAGCTCTAGGATACAGCAGCATGGTGTACAGGCTCCTTACGGCTGGGCGACGGCAGAATCTCTCAGGAGGGCGCTGGTATTCATGGTAGGATCGGAGTGGTTTGCACGGGACCCACGCTGTGGTCCGCGACATGTAGCGCAGCTGCATCGTGTGCAGGCTCATTCACGCCTGGGCAGCGACAAAACACTAGGAGAGTGCTGGCATTCACTGTAGAATCACACTTGTTGGCACGAGACCCACACTGCGGTATGTGATTTGTAATACTCTGGGACGAAGCTAGATTGGGTCTGTCACCTGTTGTACATGTGGGGCGCACGTCTGCAGTTAGCGCCAGACATGCAAGGTGTTGGTGAATGTGTATCAATGGCCCATATATGGGGGCACTAGCAGGTTGATAAAGGCGCCTGTATTTGAGTACTGATGCTCAGGTAAGTGTGTTTAATCTATAAATTGTATGTTTTGGGCCCGCATGTGTCAGCGGTTCTGTGCTATTGTGTTGTTTAATTGGCGTTGCATCAGGGTTTATGTTCAACCACGTTTGTTTTCTTACAGGAACACGAGGTGGTGTTGTGGTGACCATCATTTAAAAGCAAAAAAAAAAACTCCTGCAGCATTATGTGGAGGTTCATTCGCACCTGGGCAATGGCAGAAGGTGCCAGGCGAGTGCTGGCTTTTACGGTGAGATCGGACTTGGTTACACGGTCTGTGACTTGTAGCGCTCTGGGGCGAAGGGGGTTGGGCACTAATGGTAGAATGTTCATGGCTAGGTTCGTTACCTGCAAAAGCTACGTCTGTGTGTCTGCATTTACATTTTGTCCTATACTCCATTCACTACCAGAGCTGCGTTCATGCATCTGTTGTATCACGTTAATACTCTGTTCACTTTAGATTGCATTCATACGGCGCTTTATATCATGCTCTTCATGCTCACACTCAGAGCTGTGCCCATACCATGTGTTGGGCACTACTCACATCCAGAGCTGCAGTCACCCACCTGTACTTACACCATGTGTTTATACATGGCTTCCACTTATAGCTACATTTTCCTTTTTAATTTGACATCATGGTTAGCCAGTTTTCACTAGGGCAGTCAGCACACCTCTCTGACACTGCTCTCCCGATAAACATAATAGCTGCGTTCTTTTGAGGCTTGCTTATTTCCTCGTTGGTTTGTTACAATCCGAAGGCCTACTTCTACTTTTTCTGTTCATTTCAGTAAAAAAAAAAAAAAAAATTTAAAAAAGAAAAAAAATTTATTTTTTATTTTTTGGTGTTTCAGTCCTGGTTTGCAGTTACTTAGACCGGTCCGCTTTACTTCTGGTTCATATTCACTCAGATTGGTCCCTTGCCCCAGTTAACCAAATAGCTTTTCAGTGGCCCAATAGGAGTACGTTTCCTACTATATTTTTACAAACCCTTCATTTGTCAAGATAAGGGTCTTCACTTAGCGAACTGCAAGGCCTCTGGCTCTTCGTTGTCTCCCATCTGTTCAAATTCACGGACGGTTAATGTTTATTTATGCACGTGGTTCGCTTCACTATCGTCTATGCATATCCCATCGGGTCTGGCTCACATTTAATTACTTAGTCACTGTAAAGTCATTCAGTTCAGTCTCATGGCTTCGAGGGGTCTCATGGCTTCGGGGGGCCCGATGATCGCTTCGGCCTCATGGCTCCGGGTGGCCCTTTGACCGTCCTTCATGTTGTTCGTTAGGGGTACCATATGGTTGTAGGCTGTGTAGTGTCTTAGGTTCCCTGTCAGAGGGGTTCATGGTTACGCGAGTTCCCAAGTCACACTGGTGCTGCATAAGTGCTTTATTAAAGGAGGAAAAAATAAAAATAAATAATAAAAATCTGCCATAGTCTCGCATGTATGGCTCCGCCATTAGTCTCCCACGCATGACTTCTCCGTTTATGTTTTACTCACATGACTCCGCCATTAGAGTCTCACGCATGACTTCTCAGATTTAGAGTTACACATATGACTCCGCCATTTAAGTCTCTCGCGCATGGCTTCTCCAAATAAGTGTTACACATATGACTCCGCCATCAGTCTCTCACGCATGGCTTCTCCGATTAAGTGTCCGCCATTAGAGTCCCTCACGCATGGCTTCTCCGATTTAGTGTTTGACATATGACTTCGCCGTTAGAGTCTCTCACGCATGACACCGCCATTAGTCTCTCACGCATGGCCTCTCCGTTTTATGTTTTACACACATGTCTCCGCCATTATAGTCTCTCAAGCAATGCTTCTCCGATTAAGTGTTACACATATGACTCCGCCATCAGTCTCTCACGCATGGCTTCTCCGATTAAGTGTCCGCCATTAGAGTCCCTCACGCATGGCTTCTCCGATTTAGTGTTGACATGACTCGCCATTAGAGTCTCTCACGCATGACACCGCCATTAGTCTCTCACGCATGGCCTCTCCGTTTATGTTTACACATATGCTCCGCCATTATAGTCTCTCAAACAATGCTTCTCCGATTAAGTGTTACACATATGACTCCGCCATCAGTCTCTCACGCATGGCTTCTCCGATTAAGTGTCCGCCATTAGAGTCTCTCACGTGTGGCACTGCCATTAGAGTCTCTCACGTATGGCTTCTCCAATTAAGTCTCCGCCATTAGAGTCTCTCACGCGTGGCAATGCCATTAGAGTCTCTCACGTATGGCTTCTCCAATTAAGTGTCCGCCATTAGAGTCTCTCACGTGTGGCACTGCCATTAGTCTCTCACGTATGGCTTCTCCAATTAAGTCTCCGCCATTAGAGTCTCTCACGCGTGGCACTGCCATTAGAGTCTCTCACGTATGGCTTCTCCAATTAAGTGTCCGCCATTAGAGTCTCTCACGTGTGGCACTGCCATTAGAGTCTCTCACGCATGGCTTCTCCAATTAGGTGTTACACATATGACTCCGCCATTAGAGTCTCTCACGCATGGCACCACCATTAGTGTCTCTCACGCATGGCACCACCATTGGTGTCTCTCACGCATGGCTTCTCCGGTTAAGTGGTTCATATATGACTTCACCATTTGAGGTCGGCCACGTGGCCCACCACAAGTAGGTTTCATGTCTTTTGGCCTAAGTCCTGGGTATCAGTCTGTCTTCCAGTAGAAAGTACAGTAATAGGCGCAATTCACAATGGCTCATGTCTACAGACACGACAAGCCAAATCAAGACTAAAGGCGCAGCATACATAGTTATTACGACCTTAAGCTTATTTCCTGTCACAACCGCAGGTATGGTGTGTACGTTTTCTGTCCTCATTACAGGCAACATTAGCTCGTTAATTGAAATAGCCATGTATTCGTGTTGATGGTTCCCCAGACCTGGTGAGTTTATACATTTCACTTAATCTACTAATAGAGAAAGACGGCATACGCCATGCTCTAACTTTTTGGCCCCTTATATATAAAAGGTGTGGCCTGGGGAATAAGTAGAGGGTAGTAGTTAGCAACCAGGAACAGTTGGTGCCCGATCAGGGTCCTCGGCGAATGCTTGGAATCCATTTAAGCCTTCCAACAGATTCACCATTGTTTGTTTCAGTCTGCAGCTCTCAGGATTCAGACCTTCTCGTAATATGTTCACATGTTGTTAGTATACATAGGTGTAAATCGTTTCTGATTACCGGCCACTCCTTCAATCGCATCAGCCACCTCCAAGAACGATGTGCCGGTTCACATGACTAAGAGGTAAGGTAGATGGTAGTCACTGTGGTATGTACGATCTATTTCGCACCTTCATCGGGAAATGTCTTTTACGTTCAAAGTGGGTGTAGTAATGGTATGTGTATATTTTACTCTAACCTAAGGTCTGCTCTTTTTGGCCCCTTTAGGCTGCCCTACCGAAGCAGTTATGGCACAATTCTACTGCTTGTTGTAGATAGGGTTAGATAGGTTAGGTACACCTTTCTGGTAGACGATCCGACCACAAGTATTAAGCAAGTATTGCTGTGTTTGTGGGAGGGGAGGCGGACTACAAGGCTATTTATATGCACCTGTGGGCCTAGACTGGCTGAGTGCTAGGCTATTTATAGGCACCTGCGGGCCCAGGCTGATGCCGATTCAGCTGATTTCACCCACCCACACCATCTTACAGTCATTTCATATTAGGGTGGCCCCCTTTAGGCTGCCCTACCGCAGCAGTTATGGCACAATTCTACTGCTTGTTGTAGATAGGGTTAGATAGGTTAGGTACACCTTTCTGGTAGCCGATCCGACCACAATAAAAATTGTTGAGACAAAATGTTGCGCGACACGTTGTCATGTAGCCCTAGCATTAAAGGGGCAGGGTGCTGTTGAGGTCACTGTTAAAGGGGCGGGCACTGTGGAGGTCACTGTTAAAGAGGCGTTCACTGTGGATATTACTGTTAAGGGGGCAGGCCATTGTGGAGGTCACTGTTAAAAGGGCAGACACTGTAGAAGTCACTGTTAAGGGGGCAGGGGCTACTATTAAAGGGGAAACTGCTGTGGAGGTCACTGTTAAGGCAGCAGGGTGCTGTGAGGTCACTGTTCAGGGAGCGGGGTACTGTGGAGGTCACTGTTAAGGGGGCGGGCCCCTGAGGAGGTCATTGTCAAGGGAGTGGGGTGCTGTGAATCTCACTGTTAAAGGGGCGGGCTGCTGTGAAGGTCCCATTTTAAAGTGGCAGGGCACTGTGGGAGGGTCAGTGTTAAGGGGTGGAGGACTGTGGAGTTCACTGTTAAAGGGGTGGGGTGCTGTAGAGGTCACTGTTATGGGTATACTGTCAATATCTTTTAATGTCCTTCTGCTAGTTCATATATATATACTGCATAGGCCCACATAACATTATGAGGCTGATATTTCTGCAGGGAAACCATTGCTAGTCCCCCATGCAGAAATAAATGTAGAGAATTTTACATTTATCCAACATCATACACTAAACATAAGACCACTGCTGCCATACACAGCGCCAACCCGACGCTGTCATACACAGGGCTCACACGACGCTGCTATACACAGCGCCACCTGACGCTGCCATACACAGAGCCCACCCGACGCTGCCATACACAGCGCCCACCTGACGCTGCCATACACAGCGCCCACCCGACGCTGCCATACACAGCGCCCACCCGACGCTGCCATACACAGCGCCCACCCGACGCTGCCATACACAGCGCCCACCCGACGCTGCCATACACAGCGCCCACCCGACGCTGCCATACACAGCGCCCACCCGACGCTGCCATACACAGCGCCCACCCGACGCTGCCATACACAACGCCCACCCGACGCTGCCATACACAGGGTCCACCCGACACTGCCATACACAGCGCCCACCCGATTTTGCCATACACAGGGCCCACTTGTGGCTGCCATACACGGGGCCCACCCGACTCTGCCATACACAGGGCTCACACGGGCCCCCCCGATGCTGCCATACACTGTGATCACCCAACGCTGCAATACACAGCGCCCACCCGGCGCTAGCATACACAGCGCCCACCTGACGCTGCCACACACTGTGCCCACCTGCCGCTGCCACACACTGCGCCCACCTGCCGCTGCCACACACTGCGCCCACCCGACTTTGCCATACACAGCGCCCACCCGACGCTGCCATACACAGGGCTCACACAGGGCCCACGGGGATGCCATATATGGGGCCCCCCCGATGCTGCCATACACTGTGATCACCCAACGCTGCCACACACTGCGCCCACCTGATGCTGCCATACACAGCGCCCACCCGACGCTGCCATACACTGTGCCCACCTAACGCTGCCACACACTGTGCCCACCTGACGCTGCCACACACTGCGCCCACCCGACTTTGCCATACACAGCGCCCATCCCACGCTGCCATACACAGCGCCCACCCGACGCTTCCATACACAGAGCCTACCCGACGCTGCCATACACAGCGCCCACCTGACGCTGCCATATACAGCGCCCACCCGATGCTGCCATACACAGCGCCCACCCAACGCTGCCATACACAACGCCTACCCGACGCTGCAATACACAGGGTCCACCCGATGTTGCCATAAACAGCGCCCACCCGACTTTGCCATACACAGGGCCCACTTGTGGCTGCCATACACGGGGCCCACCCGACTCTGCCATACACAGGGCTCACAGGGGCCCACGGGGCTGCCATATATGGGGCCCCCCCGATGCTGCCATACACTGTGATCACCCAACGCTACCACACACTGCGCCCACCTGATGCTGCCATACACAGCGCCCACCCGACACTGCCATACACAGCGCCCACCCGACGCTGCCACACACTGCATCCACCTGACTTTGCCATACACAGCGCCCATCCGACGCTGCCATACACAGCGCCCACCCGACGCTGCCATACACAGCGCCCACCCGACGCTGCCATACACAGAGCCCACCTGACGATGCCATTCACATATTACATAGACAGCACTACCACATGCCTATTACACAGATAGTTACTATATACACATTGCACACACAGCTCTGCTACATATCCATTACACAGATAGAACCACTGTGTGCACATTACACACAGAAAACTGTACAATAGACTGGTTACACTGACATAGCCCTGCTTTATACACATCTTCCATACATAAAGTGCCTCTGTATTCTCCACCAGCACAGTTCTACAGGGGGCCTGTGTTCCCCTAACTCCTCCCACACACGGCTGATCACATGACTATGACATCACCACAGGTCCTGTAACCATAATGTAGTGTTTAGTCCAGACTCTGGAGCTGCTCCTGGTGAGAGAGCTGTCCGTGAGGGGCGGGGCTTCTTGAGAGGAGTGTTGCTTCATGTGTGTCAGACATGGCAGCTTCTGATACAACTCTCCGGACTAGAAGAGACCATGCTTAAAAATACGCATGAGTCTTTTTCCAGACAGTAAAGTATCTAACAGCAGGGGGCCCCTTTTGGAAAAGGGGACCCGGGGCAATTGCCCTGTTTGGATTCTCAAACACTTACACGTGTATGTGTTTTTAATGGGGAGAGAGGACAAAATGGCTGCTAGACACTGGCAGCTTGTGGCAGCTGATGTCCCAGAAGAAGAAAGGGTCAGGCACTGAAATTCAATGACATCTTTTGGGGGAGAGTTGGGAGCTCCCCATACACAATAGATAGATCGCCTGGGTCCCAGAGCCAGATCGATGAGCCATTTATGGTATATTCTATGGATATGCCATAAATGTCTAAATGAATGGGAGCTGAGTTGCAGTAACCAGCACGGCCAGCGCACTTTGAATGGAGCTGCGCTCCAGTTTAGTGCTATTCCCCGGGAACAGCTGGACGGTTGGGGATGCGGGTTGTTGGATCCACTTAATTGGATATTGATGACCTATCCTGAAGATACGTCATTACTATCAGGACCCTGAAACACCTTTTTATGTCTGAGGTCACGTATATACAAGAAAATTTCCAAATACGTTTACAGTACAGCCGTAGTATGTATTCACATGGCCATGTCAGTTTTATGGACCTCAAATCGCGGATCTACAAAATACGGGCAACCCATTGGGCTTCTGTGTGCTTCTGGGTCCTTGCCTCCACGCTGCCTAGGATAGGACATATCCTTTCTTCAGCTACAACATGCGGATTGCAGACCCATTGAAGTGAATGGGTCTCCACCTCGATGTGGGGTGCACACGGTCAGTGCCTGTGTTTTACGGATCTGCAGTTTGTAGTCCGCAAAACGGAAATTGCCATGACACGGTCACATGAATGTGGCCTTAATCACAGAAAACGTTAGCATCTGTACATGGGGAATGACTGAACACTCAATATTTAGCCTTTTGTATGTTATTTATTGTAGTCATGTTGGGATAGCTGTGATGGACAGCACGATGGCTCAGTGGTTAGCACTGGTGCCTTGCAGCGCTGGGGTCCTAGGTTCAAACATGGACAACATCTGCATGGTGTTTGTATGTTCTTCTCGTGTTTGTGTGGGTTAACTCTGGGTACTTAGAGTGTGATCCCCATTGGAGACAGTGTGATGCTAATGTCTGTAAAGCACTGCAGAATATAATAGCGCTATATAAGTGAGTAAAACAAATAAAGTCCTCCCAAATTAATTGTCACACAGTATAACAAACTGATGTTAGGTAATGGCTACATAGAGCATGCTACAGTAAGAAAATATATTGGTCTTTGGGCATCAAAAAGGTTTTAACAAGAATTGCCAGTGTAATGGAAACCAATCAGACTTTAGCATTCATATATTTGCAGGCAGTTGTTACTGTTCTTATGCATGAGGACCATTGTTTTCATGTCTACGCTTCATACACAGTACTAGTGTCCCAATGCCACTTTCACCCCCCTGCCTATAGTTATTATATTTGCTTAGGTGACACCTGATGGAGAAATGACAAATGTGTTCCCGGTTCACACCTGGTGGTTTCGAGACTGTTTAACAAAAATACAAATGAGCGAAGAGAAGAAAACAAGTATGATAATTATGTCAACAGATAAAGCGGCGGCTCGCCGGCAGCGTGTCACTTTCCCTGTCCCACCTGTATCAAGACATGCATATCACAATCATGTAGAGCTAGAAACACATACTCCACTGCCTCCAGTAGGCCCAGAACTCCCACTCACTCACTGTGCAATGCTTCAGGCCTCTGGTTTCTAGAAAACAGAGCTCAGCTTGATACATTTACTCCCTGGAGATCCAGAGAGGGAAGCTGCTGAAGAATAAATTGTGAAGCTCCACATTCTGTCTTGGAGGATTTATTTCTGAGCAGGTCGCAGGCGCAGGGTGTAAAAACAATCAGAGGAGTAGAAGGAGGACAGGCCGGTTTCCCCCACCTGATTTATTTACTGTTGTGTTTTCATAGGAGCACCATGTCTGCTGAAGGCCCACTCAAGCACAGAGTGTGTCATGCTCTTCTGGCAAAATAAATGGCTTTATAAATTGTCTGCAGTAATAACTGAGTTTTCATGAATGCATGCAGAGAGGAATGCTCCGAAAACAGAATACTGTGCTTTCTTTAGTTAAAGGATCCTACTCCTCCAAGGAGTAAATGATGCGGCCCAGGCTCCAGGCCTGTCTGTCTACCACCTGGGATGTCTGCTAGGTTAGCCCACCCAAACATTGCACTGCTTTAACAGTCTGTGACTCCAAACACAATTTATGTGGCAAATACATGCAAATCTGAGGTAAGACTTGACACAAATGTAGGATGGAGGGGAAAGAAAAACAAAGCATGTAGTTGATGGTGGCTATATATCCCAAACCTGTTGTGCCACTTAGCAAACTACAGTAAAACCACTCAACCGTGAAGAACTTCAGCAGAGATTTTGTTAACCTCACAAAATGTGCACATTGTTGTGTTATCTTAAAAATTACAGTGGAGCAGAGAAAACAACCCTTAATATAGCTTTCAAATATACTGGACACGCATACGCTTCCATCATTTTTTAAAATCACATGTTAACAACCTATATGTGAATATTTTATATTTTTAATATAACGTTTTCTGAATATAATTTTTTCTAGCTCCGTGTATTCCACTTCCTGTCATGGCTCCTTAACTTCCTCTTTGTTTGGACTTTTAGCACGGCAGAAAGCCTCACTTAATTCTCTCAGACAGGCCATTGCTGTGACCAGAGAGGGAAGGAAGATAAGTGATTCAATTAGAACATCTCACATTACCCTGATCAGTGCAATGTTCTTCTTTGTTTAGTCCTACTGCAATGGGCCAACGGGGTGCGCCCGGGGATCCCTTAAAGTGAAAGAGTTTTTGTTGTGACGCCAGTTGCATTTCAGCAACGAGGGACGGAGTCCCCCAAGTAGATGGTGTTGGTGGTACCCAGGTGTAGGAATGCCAGAGTGGTATAAGGGTAGCCTATGGTGTCCCCTTAGGTGTGGCTGTTCACGTGTCACGGTGCTCCTACCTGGATATTGTGGACCCCAGGCGTTGTCATCCAAAGCAGAAAAAGGGCTAATTAACTTGGATAGTGAGGACGGTTTACAGACTTGGTCTTGGTTTCCAGCAAGCTTTAGCATGAAAATGGCAGACAAACCCTCTCGGCTCTGCTATGCTGACTGGATTAAATAGGAACTTTTCCTTTTGCTTTCTGCTGCAACTTCTCTCTTTGTCTGACTCTATGACAAGGCACAGGGCAACTTCTTCCTGGCTAATGAGGCTTCTAGATGTGGTCTCTCTGTTCCAGCAGAGATGAAGGTGTTCTGGCTGGCGTACGCTACACACATCCAGGAGGGACGCAGCACTGCACACCTGTTTCCTTAGCAGGGGGTGAGCTAGAACTAACTGGAACTAACTGGTCCCCACTTTTCTTGCAAGACATTGGACTCGCTGGTGAACCAGGCACATTACATTTAAACATAAACAGATGCATAACAGGAAATGTACAATGTATGGGACCTGGAATAAATATATAAAATTACATTGAGATTGCATACCCAGATAGAAGCAGGGCGTAGGTCTGGTAATGCCACTACCAGGAGAACAGTAGAGCTGTCATACTGTTATCCCAGTTCTACCAAATCCAAGGAATAAATCATCCAGCAGATTCATTTGAACTTCCAATTGAAGCCACAGCAGAGATCCACAGTGTGCTAGTGACCAGGGAAACCTAAACAGAAGAAAGAAGGATCCAGCATGTAGATAAAATCCAAATCCATTAAAAAGCACATCCCCTCATGTACCTGACTTCGACCTGTACTACTATGCTTCGACCGAACAGTCGCGGTCTTATTTATAGCAACTACACACTGGATCCCAATTTTAAACCTAGGTAGGATATCTAATACTTTTCCATAGTACTATCCACCCACCATAAGTCCGAAGTCACCATCTAAAAGTGATTGCATGCTGCATAGTCCTTTCTTTCTTTGCACTGGTCTCTGGTTTAGCAAAACAAACTGCATACTTTATTATAATTCTGAGTTCAGGGGACAAATAAAAGATAAAATAGAAATAATTTTCAATTTTGATATGGATTACAACCAATAGTGAGGCTGAGGCATCAATATCTTCTGGCTGGTGAGGCTTAGTGTCCTAGACCATCTCTAGGGTTGGAATCACACATGCAGTTTTTGTGTCAGATTTGCGAGTCAAAGGTGAATCCAAAAAGAAGAAAAAATCTTAAGGAAAGATTGATACTTATATCTTTTGTATTCTCTCCTGTGTTTTCCACAAAAAAATTGGTTTGTGATACCAGCCTAATGTGTCCTATGTATGGACAGCACCTATGATTTACTTACCGTATTGATGGATGACATGTAAGGATATGGCCACACGGTCAGGTTTCCTGATGCAGTTTTAGAAGCCAAAATCAACAGTGATTGTGATCAACAGTGAGATGAGCGAATTTTCCGAAAAAATTTGTTTCGATCTGAATTTATTTGTGGTGAATAGCGTTAAAAAAGGCTATTTCCTGGCTGCGGAGTGCCTTTATAGTAGTGTAGAACACTATGCCTTGTAGTAACACGCATAGGGAGTCTGTTGTGGTAGTGAAACAATACTGGGAGTCAGTATGACATGTAGATGACAGGCATCGCTCTTAGAATCACTGCACACTTCACTTATTTGGTCAGTCACAGGGCCAAAACTGACCAAATAACTCAGCCTTACAGGTCAATGTTAGCGCCAGGTATAAAGAACTGTGCAGAGGCCCAAGATCCTACTATAGCATGAAAGAGCGCACTCCTTTTACACCAATTCACTGATTCCATATAGATTTCTACAGAACTTGTTCTATTAAATGGTCATACAAGTAGAGCCCCCCGACAGAGTGGAGTGGGTGTCAGCAGTAAGTTTGTGTTGACGTCACTGATTATTTTGCCTTTCCTCTGATCCGTCAGAATAATAACCCCCAAAAAACGGATCCTGTCTGTGGAGCATCCGCCTTCACTCGGTCAGCAATTGGTCAGTAATCCATCAGTATTGCTAAAACCAATAAAAAACAGGAGTGGATCCAAAACATGTCTTCAATGACAGAGTCTGGAGGTGGCAGCAGCATCAGGAGGAGGCTACAGAGTAGCACAATGACAGTGTGGAGATGGCAGCAGCATCAGATGGCCACAGAGTGGCACAATGACAGAGTGTTGAGGTGGCGGCTGCAGCAGCATCAGGAGGAGACCACAGGGTGGCACAATGACAGTGTGGAGGTGGCAGCAGCATCAGGAGGCCACAGAGTGGCACAATGACAGAGTGTGGAGGTGGCAGCAGCAGCATCAGGAGGAGGCCACAGAGTGGCACAATGACAGTGTGGATGTGGCAGCAGCATCAGGAGGAGGCTACAGAGTGGCACAATGACCGAGTGTGGAGGTGGCGGCAGCAGAAGCATCAGGAGACATGAGTGGGGAGGTGGCAGCAGCATTAGGAGACCACAGAGTGACCCGTTGACAGAGTGGTGAGGTGGATGGCCAGCTGAAGATGGTGGGTGAAAGAAGGAGCACTTGGCATCAGATGTGTGGCATCAGGCAGGCGGCAGCATCAGAATAGTAGCTGAGGCAGGTAGCCAGAAGAAACCCGTCTCTTTTGTCAAAGTGTTGGTGTGGCACCATGGATAGTCTGATGCATCAGGCATTGGTGGGTAGAAATCCTGGCTGATCCATGCCTGATTTATCTTGACAAAGGTGAGTCCCTCCACATTTTGAGTGGACAGGCGAGTTCTTCTTTAGGTAAATATGGCCTTCGCAGCACTAAACACCCACTCTGATGTCACACTACTGGCCGGGCAAGACAGTTTTTCCAGGGCAAACTCTTCCAGTTGCAGCGACAAATCCAGTTTGGCTGCCCAGTAGTCCAGCAGATCTTCAAAGTGGGGTGGCAGGGTGCTGTCCAAGTATGCCACCACCTGCTGATTCAGATCCTGCTCCAGGTCTAGCTGCTGCTGGTGAGTAGTTTCTTCACTAGGCGGGTGAAGAAAGCTGCTCATCAGCGACTCTAGACTGAAGTTGCTGCTGATGGAGCTGGAACTGCTCCTAACCCCCCCCCCCCTGTCACAGCAGCCATGGCAGAGGAAAGTGAGCGCAGAATGACTGACAAAGGAGTAGGAGCATTAGGACCAGCAGATGATGGGAAGGACAGACAGCTCCCTTCGGCTAAGGTGGTGGAGCCTTGCCTGAAATCGGGTGTTTCACTGGCTGATGCAGCAGTTGCTGTAGCAGGCTGGACCACCACATCGGAGCCATGGTTCTCCCAGTCCACTTTATGGTGACGCTGCATATCTTGACGCAGGGCCATGGTGCAAACATTGGCACCCTGGCCACACTTCACCTTCTGCCCACAGATTGTACAAATGGCCATGTTCACCTCCTCTGGTGGCTTAACAAAACCACTACTGACACCCTGCTGACTCCCATCCACGCTAGCAACTTGCTAGCTCCGCCTCAAGGTACCACTCTATTCTACCGATGATAATAAAATCCTCAGGAAGCGGCGGATGTCTCCTCCACATCTTGGCTGGCCAATAGCTGCTGATTGTCCTTTAGTAGCTCGTCCTTGCTGTATAGTGGAGCTGAGCCCGCAGCATATAATACTTGTCTGGCTGAGGAAACAGAAAAGGACAGAGGCAGGTTGAGAACATGTGAGGTTACAGGGCCTGCTCCCGGGCCATGCCAACTAAGCGTTGTGTCTGAGGAACCCACTCTTGTCTGGAGGTGTCTGATGTCACTTGGGACGAAGTGGATGACCGAGTCAACCATTCAAGAAATGCTGGGTTTCTGGTCAAGACACGACCGCTAGATGACACCGGGAGCTCAGGCCTCTCGCTGCGATTCCTGCTGCCACGCCCCCTTACTATGCTGTGACCTGTGCTAGAAACATTTAGGCCTCTGCCACTGCCCTGTGCAGGGCCTGGCACTTCTCTGTCTGACATACTGTTAGATCAAATAAATAAGAAGGAAATTAAAACACCCCAAAAAAGTCTGTAATTTTCTCACTATACCACACAACGGCTAATAAGTCCTTTTTTCCCCCACTAAGGGTACGTTCACACGACGACATTTGTCGCGCGACAATAAGTCGCGCGACAAATAGGGCACAACGTCACTGCAACATTTGTCGCGCGACATTTTGTCGCACTATTGTCGCGCGACAATTTTTATAATGGGAGTCTATGGTGTCGCATTGCAACATGCGACATGCTGCGACTGCGACGTGACAGTCACAGAAAAACCCATCTTGAATGGATTTTTTGCGACTGTCGCGTCGCAGTCGCAGCATGTTGCATGTTGCAATGCGACACCATAGATTCCCATTATAAAAATTGTAGCGCGACAATAGTGCGACTTTTTATCGCGCGACAAATGTCGACTAATACACGCCAAAGAAGGCTTTAGAACATTTAACTGCCCCGCTAGACGGCAAATAGGCCCTTACTTTTTTCCACTAATACATGCTAAAAAGGGCTTTAGAACATATAACTGAACCACTGAACGGCAAATAATATATATTTTTGTGCCACTAATACACGCCAAAAAGGGCTTTAGAACATAGAACTGCACCGCTGAATGGCAAATAATATATATTTTTTTCCCACTAATACACGGCAAAAAGGGTTGTAATTTTCTCACTTCACCACACAATGGCTAATAAGCCCTTTTTTCCCCCACAAATACATGCCAAAAAATGCTTTAGAACATATAACTGCACTGCACAAGGGCAAATAAGATATAGAAATATTTATTTGTAATAAGCCCTGTTAATGGCTGTATCAAACAGCACTTGTACCCTAATAACAAGAACAGTTTACTGGAATTACAGAGCTGTATAATGGCAATTTGGATCCCTAGTCAGTGCAGCAAGGTGTAATAGGATTGTTCTTATTACCCAGGCTGTAAACTCCCCTACTAAATCCTGTTCTGCTTCAATACTGTGGAGTCCTCCCTATCCTTTCCCTGAACTTCTATACAGCAAAATAAAAGTTTTAAAGTCTTTCGTACCACTGTCCCTAGCGCCTGCTGATGTCTCTCCCTGCACTTAGTACACTGGAAAATGGCTGAATCCAAGGTGGCTGAGGCTATTTATAGGGCTGTGACATCACTGGGCTGGCTGCTGATTAGCTGTATGCATGGCATTGTGGGTGATCCCTCGTTCCCAGAGTTCCTTGCTCTATGTCCTAACACGTGCAGCAGCCATTTTAGGAAAAAATGTGATTCGTTACCATGAAGCTTGAGGAAATTCGGATTCGGTGCGAATCAAATTTTTCCTGAAATTCAGATTGAATTCCACTTTGTCAACTTCGATTCACTCATCTCTACTCATGAACTCCATTCCTACAGAGATTTAGCTGAAGACCATATTAAACTGTAGTCAGGATCATAATCTATGACAAGCAGAGCAGAGAGGAGGATGATGCAGCTCTTTAGATCAGTGTTGTGAAGTAACTTCTTCGTGTGTGATCAGGACAGGTTTTTGTGTACTAATAGGACGATGGCCATTTTATTTCTCCTAATGATTGCTCCACAGACAAAACTAGCCATTATTACTAATGAAAGATATTTGAGAATATACTGTATTTATAATAATAATAATAATAATAATAATATTTTCATTTTCTTAATTCCCATAGAACTTTCTTGAACTACCTTGTAAAATATCATCCCAGCTCAGTTCATGACTTACATGTAGCACTGACATATTATTTCCCTCACCTTAGTCTTGAACTGAGCGTCACGCTCCATTGAGATTTTGCCTATTTAGCCTCAACTAAAGACAGGTCTTTCTGGATTCTTGCGCACAGTAACTGCTGTCGCCCTTGTTAATGTTCCTCAGCTACACAATACACTGGTTTCTTCCTATCAGTGGCATGCCTAGGGTGTTTGGCACCCGGGGTGGGTCCTTTCTCTGGAAATCCACCCCCCCCCAATACTTTAAAAAAATTGTACCCCCTCACCGTATATTGCCCTCATTGTACAACTTTACAGTGGTTTTGTACAGATGTGTGCAGTAGTTATGCCCACATTGTGCCCCCCTCACAGTAGTTATGCCCTCTTTGTGCCCCTTTCACTGTTGTAATGCCCTCTTTGTGCCCCCTTCAAAGTAATAATCCCCATTGTGCCCCCTTCACAGTAATAATCACCATTGTACCCTCTTTATAGTAATAATGCCGACCGTGCCCCCTTCATAGTAATAATGCCCATTGTGCCCCCTTCACAGTAATAATGCCTATTGTGCCCCCTTAATAGTAGTAATGCCCACTGTGCTAGTAATGCCCTCTGTGCCCCCTCCATAGTAGAAATCCCCATTGTGCCCTCTTCACAGTAATAATGCCCACTGTGCCCCCTTTACAGTAATAATGCTGATTGTGCCCCCTTTACACTAATAATGCCCTCTGTGCCCCCTTCATTGTAGTAATGCCATTTGGCTCTGTGCCCCCTCAATAGTAGAAATGGCCATTGTGCCCCCTTAACATTAGTAATGCCCTCTGTGCCCCTCCATAGTAGTAATGCCCTCTGTGCCCCCTCCATATTAATAAAGTCCTCTGTGCCCCCTCCATAGTAATAAATTCCTCTGTGCCCCCTCCATAGTAATAAAGTCCTCTGTGCCCCTCCAATGTAATAAAGCCCTCTGTGCCCCCTCCATAGTAATAAAGCCCTCTGTGTCCTCTCTGTATTAAAATAAAAAAATAAAAAAACAAGTAACTACTCACCTTGTCCCGTTCCTGAAGCTCACATACCTCTCTTCCCTACAGGCACAGATCGTTCTTCAGCACTGTATGGGCAAAGCTTATGCAGATTTCTGGGCTGCAGACTCCACCCACACAGGCTGGCAGTGTGATCTGTGTCTGCAAGCTGAATGGTGGAACAGGGAGAAGTCTTCCTGCTTCACCATTCTGTGCGCCACTGGCCTAAAGGAGGGGAGGAGTGCGGGGAGCTGAGTAGTGAGGGACAGGACCCAGCTTCCTGCGCTCCAGCCAGCAATGAGCGCTTCTACCTGTTTTGATGGATATGCTCATTGCTTCTGTGTTCTGGCACCCCCTGAGAGCAGGCACCTGGGGCCGTTCCCCCCCTCCCCTCCCCCCCCCTTAGTACGCCACTGCTTTCTAATGCTTCCTAATGCTCTGTATGGAGAAAATATTAGTAGCAAGACCTTTAAAGGTTATTTCTGCTGAATATGTTTATTTAAGGAATTCAATATATCATTCTAGAATATAGTTTATATAGTTTCAATAATATCAATAGACCTCTGTGAACCATGTAAAATACTGCATGGTGCCCTTTGTAATCTCATGTGTGATGACTTTACCTTGTTAACAAGCAGAGATATGCATTATCCGCAGAGATATGCATTATCCCAGGGGTGTTGCTAGGGTCTCAAAAGATCCGGGACCCAAGCCCCAATAAATATGGCCCAGTTCTCTAAGTCGCCTCCCTCCTCCCGCACAACGCATTTTGCTGTACTTGCTATACAGCAGCACATACCTCTCACATCCAGAGCCTCCCAGGTGACGTCTCTGCTGATGTAGATCTTCTCTGACATCATCTTCTCCATTTGGTCCTTATAACTTCTCTCAGCTGCCTCGTCTCTGTAGAGTGTGACACACGGACATCTTAGCTTCCTCATATTTCTACCATCATCCCCCAACCTCGAGTCCCCACAGTGTTATCCTGATGCTCGCTGTGCTCCCCAATACCCCCAAATACTATCCTGAAGAAATATGATTGCCCCCATAGTAATAGTGCTCCTTATAGTCCCACCAATAGTAATTCCCTCCTAGAATGCCCTCATTGGTAATACTGCCCCCTACAGTGCCCCCAACCGTGATAAGGCTCCCCAAGAGTGCCCCCATTCATAGAGGAGCCCTCCAGTATTACTAATACCCTCACAGGGCCCCCAGTAAAAATAAGGCCCCCTATTGTTCCCCCAGTGGTAATAAAGCTCTCTACAGACCCCTCAGTAGTAATAAGGCACCCCATAATGCTCTTAGTAGAAATAAGGCAGATCTATAAGTCCCCCTATAGAGCCCCCAGTAGTAATTGGAATGCCTATAATGTCCCCTGGATTTATAATATCCCTACAGTGCCCCCAGTATTTATACTGCCCCATACTGTTATAATGGTCACCCCTAGGTGTCCCCAGTATTTATAATGTCCCCTGCAGTGCCCCCTGTAGTTAGATTTCTCCCTCCACTATACAGTCCCATCTAAATAACATCACATCATCTCTCCTGCCCCCCTCCAAAATACAGTCCTATGTAAATAACTTCACTCTCCATCCCCTGCATTATAAAGTCCCATGTAAATAACACTATTTCCCTCCCTCTGCCATAGAGTCCCATGTAAGTAACATCACATCATCTCTCTAACCCCCTCCAATATACAGTCCTATGTAAATAATATCCCTCCCTATCTTCAGCCCCCTCCAAAATACAGTCCCATGTAAATAACATCACCTCCTCCCCAGCCGCCTTCAACATACAGTCCCAAGTAAATAATATCACCCTCTCCCCTGCTGCCCTCAATGGAACAGGACCATGTTATAACAGAAAACAAAAACGTAATCCATAATGGTGATGTGAACCTCCCCGGTTTCCGTTATAACATGGTCCTGTCGACAAGACTTTGTTTTTCGTCTTGCATAACGGGAACCAGACGGATCCGTTATGATTCCCATAGACTTCTATTATGACAGAAAGCAAAACGGAATGCCTTTTAAAGGCTTCCGTTTTGCATTTTGTCATAATACAAGTCTATGGGCAGCATAACAGATCCGTTGGACTGGACTCTTGCATAATGGAAACCAGGACGGATCTGTTATGCTGCCCATAGACTTGTATTATGAAGGATTAAAACGGAATGCCTCTTAAAGGCTTCTGTTTTGACTTCCGCCTTGTGGATTCTGTTATTTTCCGTTATAACCACGTTATAATGGAAAACAAAAACGGAATTCATAACGGTGATGTGAACCCGCCCTAAATAACATAATCCTCTCCCACAGCCGCCTTTAACCTACAGTTCCATGTAAATAACATCACCCTGCCCCAGCCCCCTTCATCATTCAGTCCCATGTAAATAACAACACTCCCTCCCACAGCTGCCATTAACATACAGTCCCATGTAAATAACATCACTCCCTCCCCCAGCCCCTTCAACATACAGTCCCATGTAAATAACGTCACTCCCTCCCCAGCCACCTCCAACACACAGTTCCATGTAAATAACATCCCTCCCTTCAGCCCTAACATACAGTCCCAGTTAAATAACCACAACTGCCAGCATTTCTCTGCCTCTCCCTTCACTTACCTCTCCTCATGTAGCAGACATCAACACAGCTTCTTGCCCTAGGACTTCTCCTCTTCACTGCCATACTCTCCTGCACTTGTCACATAATGGTGAAATCATCGCAGGTCCTTCTCAACCACTGCCTGTTTTACTGGTCACATGACCTGTGATGTCATCACAGGTCCTTCAGCTCTTCCAGTGCATTAGATTCAATTGTATAGCCATCCTGAGGACAGCAATACAGTTGTATCTAGCTGGCAGACAGGACATGTGGGGCCTGGGACAAAACATTAGGGGCCCAGGCCCCGACATGTTTTAACCTAGCAATGCCCCTGCATTATCCTGTGGACAGATTTACTCAAAGACGTTAGTCATCTTTTCAAACAGTTCTAATCATAGACACACATATTACTTAATGGGAATCTGTCACCAGTGACCTCCCTATCCAGCTGTTTGCATAGACACATAGCTGTGGCTCATCTGACTAAAATGCTGTTGTTTCTAAGTTATGATACTTTTTCTTAATATGAAAATTAGGCCTTTGGTGTAATGAGGGCGTCACCCTTGTTCCTGATTCACTCAAACTCCACTGCTTTCTTGGCCCGTCCCTCCCTCGCTGCTTTGCTGCGGCCTGGTCCTACTGCAAGTTCAGGGCTGGCCACAGAAAGTAGGGGAGCTTGGGTGCAACAAGAGCAATGGTGACCCTGTCAACAAAAGAAAAACAGCGGCTCATGCACACAACCATATGTATTTGCGGATCCGCAAAAAAAAGGATGACATCCGCGTGACTTACGTGTTGCATACATTTTTTTTTTTTTGCAGATCCATTGTAAAAATACCTTTCCTTGTCCACAAAATGGACAAGAGTAGGACATATTCTATTTTTTTGGAGGAACGGACATGATGACATACGGAAACAGAATGCACACAGAGTCACTTCTGTTTTTTTTCAAGCCCCATTGAAACGAATGGTTCCGTATATGGACCTGTAAAAAAACTGAGCGGAAATGGAAGAAAAATATGTTTGTGAGCCCTTATTTAGATGAACCAAAGCTATGTGCCTATGCAGCTGGATATGGAGGTCACTGGTGACCTATTGAAGGGAATTTGTCACCACAATTTTGGACCATTATCTACTGAAATACATGAGTAGTACTGCAGATAAGGAGTCCAGATCCCTATTTTTAATTTTCCTTCTGCACCCGTTCTCCTGCACCCGTTAGCGTTTAAAGCTGCGGTGAAATAGAATGTGAGGACTGCTGTGCATGCGCATAGAAGTCCTGTCCATTATGTTAGAACATAACAGCAGGCCCGGACTGCGTATTTCAACGCAGCTGGAATTTCTACAGCGGGGGAAAGGGGGGCTGTAGGAAAGTAAGAAATTGTGTTCTGGACACCTAATCTGCAGTACTACCCATGTATAATTACAGATAATAGTCTAGAATCATGGTATCAGATTTCCCTTTAAGTAAAATGGTACTGATATTGAACGGGTGAATGGGTTTTTAATGCATGTTATGCATTACATCAATATTATTAATATTATAGAAACCACGCAGGACTGGTACAGATACAGACCCATAATGCAGTCATGTGCATGAAGATTAATATTGCAATTGCTATCCTATACAAAAGGCAAATAGGATATATATATTTTAAGAAGGCTTCTTATGGGTTTAAGATCTAGACTATATATTCTGCAGCGATCTGTAGGGACTGGAAATACTTTACTTTATTTCCACTGATATGAAGCATCCTTGTTACCAATGGGGTAATCGGTGTATTTCTACCCGTCTACTCCTTGTACCGACCCTGAGGTCCTTTTGTCTGTAATGAATCCTCTCTAGATGCCATTGTCTTGTGAACACCAAGCTCCATACTATTTCTTTATCCATAATAATGAAAGCCCTGTGTGTGTGCTCAGGGCTGTGTGTCCACACACCGGCCGCACTGCCCACACCTGCGCGCCAGGCCAATCTTCGCCGCCCCTCGCAAGTTATCGTGTGCTCTCCACGTCGGACCGCCGACATTACTGTCCCTGCATCACACAGCCGCTCAGTCCCAGCACTCTCAGCCACAGACAGCAGCCGCTGCCAGCAGTCTCATCACCACCAGTCAGTGCCAGCAGTCCGTGACAGCCGTCTCAGCCATCAGTCAGTGCCAGCAGTCTCAGGCACCAGTCAGTGCCACCAGCCACAGCCTCCAGTCACAGTCAGCAGTCTCAGCCAGAGCCAGTACTCAGTGCCAGCAGTCTCAGCCACAAGCCAACAGTCTCGGCCACCCGCCACAGCCACCAGTCTCAGCCACCAGTCAGTGCCAGCAGTCTCAGCCACAGCCACCAGTAACAGTGCCAGCAGTTTCAGCCAGCAGTCAGTGCCAGCTGTCTCAGCCATCAGTCAGTACCACCAGCCACAGCCTCCAGTCAGAGTGCCAGCAGTCTCAGCCACCAGTCAGTGCCAGCCTTCTCAGCCATCACTTAGTGCCACCAGCCACAGCCACCAGTCACAGTGCCAGCAGTCTCAGCCCCACCAGTCATTGCCAGCCGTCTCAGCCATCAGTCAGTGCCACCAGCCACAGCCACCAGTCACAGTGACAGCAGTCTCAGCCATACAGTGTGGTCAAGTTCCCTTGCCATTTAATGTAGACTGTTCCTACTAATGTTTATGCACTACTGTTCTACCGCCCGCTATTGTAACGGGCTTAATGTCTAGTTCATACCATAAAAAAGTAAAGAAATTCTACCGTGAAACAAAATTATTGTGTAGGACAAATTATAAATCCAGCCGATCTTATGATTATAGGATTGTTTAAACCACAAAAAGCTCCAAAATATTAACATCCCTCCTGGGGGAATTTCATAATGATTGCTAATTGAAACAAATTGAATTTCAATGTCTTTATTAGTCCCTTTAAACATTTCTTATAAGGTTGAAGAGCACAATAAACTCAGATTGCCACTTGTAACCAGGCTGGATATAAGCAAGGGTCGAGGACCCATACGATCTGCAGGTGCACAGCCCAACCAGCTGTGCACACATGCATTCCAAGCGCTGCGCATTAATCAAGACAGCTGCACACTGCCTCGTAAAGCAAGGGGGATTAGGGTGGATTTTCACTGCATTATTATATTGATTTTGCAATATACACCTCTAGGAAAATCTATCCCTCCCTCTCCATATAGGGTTTGTGGCATATTTAATAGCAACTTGTTGACCCCCAGAAATATTTGTAATACCTCTAATTATTATTTATAGTGAAATATGTAGACAATGAAGCCTTTAGTTTACGTCATTAAAGTCCACACACACCCAAAGCATGGTCTTATATAGGTAAAGCAATAGGAAAAGCATGCCCCTTATTCCTGCCTGTGACGTGGAGCGTGAACACACCCGATGCACAACACACAGAGCTGATGTCAGCACAAGACCTTTGTTGAAGGAGCAGCAGAATGTGTAAGCAGATTAATGGGCTGCTGGGAGAGGCCGCATTTCCATAACACTTTTATAATGTGGTCAAGTAGCCATCTATCTACTATTAATAATCTATTCTATCTATCTATCTATCTATCTATCTACCTACTTATCTACCTACCTACCTATCTACTGTTAATCATATAATTTATCTATCTATCTATCTATCTGTCTGTCTGTCTGTCTATCTATCTATATCTACCTACCTACCTATCTATCTACTATTAATTATCTATTCTATCTACTTATCTATCTCTCTATCTATCGATGTCGCTATCTATCTATCTATCTATCTACCTATCTACCTACCTATCTACTGTTAATCATATTATCTATCTATCTATCTATCTATCTACCTACTTATCTACCTACCTACCTATCTACTGTTAATCATATATTCTATCTATCTGTCTGTCTGTCTGTCTGTCTGTCTATCTATCTATCTATCTATCTATCTATCTATATCTACCTACCTATCTATCTACTATTAATTATCTATTCTATCTACTTATCTATCTATTAATGTCACTATCTATCTATCTATCTATCTATCTATCTATCTATCTATCTATCTATCTATCTATCTATCATTAAAGGGATTATCTGAGACAAAAAAATGTCCCCAGCATGCTCGGGCTGCTAGGGAGGCTCGTCCCCATTCCCGCCTGCCATTGGCTGCTCCCCCCGACACCGGATGTTTTCATCCGCACACGGGAGAAGCAGCAGCGGTGCAGGGACCAGGAGCGGCACAGGGAGCGGGGAGCCAAGTAAGTAGATTCAGTGTGGGGCCTGGGTATATGGGGGACATTTTTTAGAATCAGATAATCATCTATCCTATCTAACCATCTATCTATGTCGATATCTATCTATCTAATTATCTAGATGAGAAAAAATAGCAGTACAGTCACTAAATATGCAATCCCTCTGGGACCCTAGGCAAGGGGTCCACTGTAGTAAAAGATGAGGCAACCCTCCAATGCATGGTCAATAGGGTTTATTCAGCAGCAATGTTTTAGCCCAGCACAGTGAGGCCTTTGTCAAGCAAACTATACAGCCATGTGACAGTATATATATGTGTAAACATACTGTAATTAACTCAATTGCCTAATTACATAAAGTGCATGCATCCAAAGATTGATATTAATACTCAGCAAGTATCAGAAGTAATGTTACCCACCAACAGGGTTGCCAACCGTCAAGAAATTTCTAGACACTCCATAAAAATAGGTGACTTTTTCCTGTGTCTGTAAAAAAAAAGTGGAGTGTCCGTGATTTTTTTGAGGCTGGTGGTACATAACTAGATTATTTTGGTGGTGACTATCATGATGATTCAACAGCTCACAGTAAATGCTGGTAATGAGTTCTTATCAATATATTGAGCTATAGACATGTATTACTTATAATCTTTATCATTCATTATGGTTTTCTAATTTGTCCGTAAATAATGTTGGCAGTCCGTGATTTTAGGATAAGTTGTCCTGAAAACAGAAAAACTTTGGTTGGCAGCTCTGCCCACCAAGTGTTACATAAAAAGCATAACACCCGTGAATATAGTGTAGAACGTGCAGCATAAAATACATGAACGCTTAAAACCATGTGCAGCACCATGTGCGTATCGGGCAGATGCATCATTCAGACTTTAAACCTAGTATAGATATAGGCTCACCACCGTGGGTTCCATTGTTTGGGCTCACTAGCTAGATTCCTTGTTCTTGTTCCTGTGCTGATTTGGATTGCTTGTGTTTTTGACCTCGGTTGTCCTTTGACCACTCTGTCTCTCGTTATTTGTACTGTGCATCCAGTTGTTGTCCATTTGTGGTCTTGCTACCTAGGGATTGCACTTCAAGTAGGTATGGAAAGCAGGCTGGGTTCTAGGTTAGGGCTCACTGTCCATGTCTGTTCATACCTACAGAAATTACATTATCACTGACACAACAAAAAAAATTCTGCGTGACCTGCTCAGTTATGGACGGCATGGACATACTGATAGGGAACTTAGATTGTGAGCCCCATTGGGGACAGCTTGATGCTAATGTCTGCAAAGCACTGCAGAATATGTCAGCACTATATAAGTGTTTCAAATAAATAAATAATAGCAGCATTGGCCAACCTGATGGGTATTGCCCAATTGTTTCAGGATCTAATGGAGAGAGTCCAGCAGCAAGAGTCGCCAGACCAGTCGCCTCATTGTTAGAGCTCTGTCACCAGTAGAACCTAGGATTAATCTCCCTGAACGCTTCTCTGGTGACTGTAAAAATTTTGTAACCTTCCATGAGAGCTGTAAACTTTATTTTTGTCTTAGGTCACACTCATTAGGTACGGAAGCTCAGAGAGTAGGTCCCTCAAGCCTCTGATTCCAAGGCACTAGTGGAGTCAGAGAAGCCCATGCAAGTGGGTACTATGTCCTCTCAGCAACAGAAGGAAAATTGCCTGAAGAATGGCCTGTGTTTCTACTGCGGCAGTCCTGCACATCAACTGCAATCCTATCCTTCTAGGCCGAAGACAGAAAACTTCAGCATCGAGTGATGATCGGGGAGATTACTCATATGCACACTTATTTCTCGAAATGTCTGATAGAGTTATTTTGCCTGTTAAATGATCTTCACTAGGAAGGTCTGTTTATGGTTTAGCTTTTGTAGATTCAGGGGCCGCAGTAAATTTTATTCATTTTAATTTTGTGTCTGCCTTGGGTCTTGTGGTTTATAGACTACCTGAAACCCATTCCGGTGTCTGGGTTGGATACTACTTGATTAGCCAGGGGGTTTATTAAGTATAAAACCATTGATTTGATTATGAAGATTGGGTCTATTCATTCCAAAAAATGTTCATTATATGTCATAAAAAACTTGTCTGCTGATGTCATTTTGGGATTACCCTGGTTGAGAGCACATAGTCCAGTTTTTGAGTGGAGTTCTGGGGAATTAATAAGTGAGGTCCTCAGTGCTATAATCATTACTTATCTATCCAGCTCTCTGCAAAGGACTTTCAGGATGTGTTCTCCAAAGTGGTCTCTTAAGTTTTACCCTCTCATCGTGACTATGATTGTGCCACTGAACTTTTCCCTGGTGCAAAACTTCCCAAGGACAGATTTTTCAATCTTTCTGGGCCTGAAAGACAGGCTATGAAAGATTATATTCAGGATAGTCTGAAAAAAGGGCACATTCAACCATCTGTATCTCCCGTAGGTGCTGTATTCCTTCTTGTAAGTAAAAAAGACAGTGGATTGCGCCCCTGTATTGATTATAGGGAACTCAATAAAATCACGGTCCGAAACCAGCATTCCCCTCTTCTCATTCCTGATATATTCAATCAAATTGTTGGGGCTCAGTGGTTCTCAAAAACTGACCTTACAGGAGCCTACAATTTGATCAGAATACGGGAGGGGGTGAATGGAAAACACGGTTCAATACCACCAAAGGGCATACCTTGTGATGCTCTTTGGGATATGTAACTCCAGAGTTGTGTTCCAAAACCTTGTAAATTATATTTTCTGAGAGTTCCTGGGTCAGTTTCTTGTTGTATATCTGGACGATATTTAGTTTTTTGTCTTTGGACTGGTCAGCTCATGTTATACATGTAAGAAACGTCCTCCAAAAATTGAGGGACTATAAATTGTTTGCGAAAATAAGTAAATATGTGTTTGGATTAAGAAATGTTTACTTCCTGGGTTATATCCTGTTACCCAAAACTTTCTGTATGGATCCTGCTAAGTGAGAGCTTTAGTTGATTAGACCAGACCTACTTCTCTTATGACCCTTTAACGATTCTTCTGTTTTACAAATTGTCATAGAAAATTCATTAAACATTTTTCAGTTATTGCCAAACCTTTGACTGACTTAACCAGGAATGGGGCAGATCTTCTCCAGTCGGCTCCTGAGACTCTGTCTGCCTTTGATACATACAAGGAAGCTTAATTTATGCACCTGTACTCATTCAGCCAGATGTTACCAAACCATTCATTGTTGAGGTGGATGCTTCTGAGGTAGTAGTGGGTCCTGTACTATGTCAGGGGTTGTCTTCCCTAACTAACTTGCAGCCATATGCATTTTTCTCCAGAAAATTTTCCTCCGCCAAGAGGAATTATGATATTGGCAATATGGTACTGTGGGCCATCAAACGGGTCTTTGAGGAGTGGAGGCACTTCTTAGAAGGGGCTCAGCACCAAATAACTATGCTTATGGATCATAAGAACCTGATTTATCTGGATACTGCTAAAGGCTTGAATCCTAGGCAAGCACTATGGGCCTTGTTCTTTACCTGGTTTAACTTTATTGTTACTTATCGTCTTGGGTCTGGTAATGTGAAGGAGGATTTCTTATCACGTAGTTTTGGTTCTTGTGATTCTATTAATACTGAACCTGGTAAAAGTCTTCACCTGTTGTTGTCATAGCTGCCGTTTGTTCTCATCTTGCTGCCAAAATACGATTGTGTCAGGATTTGGCTCGTAGTAATGTTTCCTCTGGTATTCCCTCGTAGTAATGTTCCCTCTTGCATTAAAGTTTTGGAGGAATCCCATTACTCTGTACTGGCAGGTCATCTGGGTATTGCTGGGACTAAACATCTGGTCTCCAGAGCCTACTGGTGGCCTACTTGGTCACGAGATGTGGTTGCCTTTGTCTCAGGATGTGATGTGTGTGCTAGGGTCAAGGTATGCAGGAGATGTCCTGCGGGTTTACTTTGCCCCTTGCCCATTCCAAAGAGACCTGGGACCTACATCTCCATGGATTTCATTGCAGACCTTCTCCCTTCCCGGGGTAAAACCTTAGTCTGGGTGGTCATTGATTGGCTGCTTTGTTTGTTGATAATATTCTTAGATTACATAGAATACCCAAGTCCATTGTCTCAGATAGAGAAGATTCTGGGGAGATTTTTGTCTCGAGATTCTGGGGAGAATTTAGCAAGAGACTGGCGATCAAACTCTGCTTCTCATCTGCATTCCATCCACAAATGGACAAATTGAAAGGGTGGATGCTATCATGTATGATCTGTGCACAGTTTGGGCCTGGAAAAAGCTCAAAGCATCCAATTTAAACAAACTAATAAAAAGCATTCTTTGGGTCCGAACTTTGTGTTGGGAGAGCTTGTCTGGCTTTCTACAAAGAATTTGCATCTCAGAGTCCTGTCTCGTAAACTTGCTCCTAAGTCATTGGCCTATATAGCACATCTGTAATAAAGCCGGTATCTTTTCACCTTCTTTTACTTTCCTTGTTCAAGATACATAACGTTTTAAACAAATCTTTGCTTAAAGGAAAGTGTCACCAATATTTTTATTTGCCAGTTAAAACCATATAGCAACACATAAAAAAATAGCCTTATGGCAGCCCCATGGGATATAGATACAATGGTCAATGGTCAGGAGGGGACCTCATTGACTTCTATGGTAAAGTTTTCTAGGCATGCTTTCTTGTACGAGGAAAGAATAGATAAGCTTTGACAATGACCTATTGTGAATGGTGGATCCTGTATTATCTACCGGCAGATTAGAATGACAGACACGCAGATAACTGCAGTAGAGTGATCTGTAAAGACCAAGAAGTGGCCCCTATTATTAGGCTTAGTGGCCAGTGCGAAAACTGCAGGAATTTGTGTTTTTTGTTTAAAATCTATTGGAAAATAAAAAAATAACATCATCAAAAATTCTTTAAAAATATGTTAAGCATAAAAACGTGATTCAAACAATAGGTTTTTTTCTGACACATTTCCTTTAAGAAATATATTCTCCCTGTAAACCTCCTGATCCAGTGGTAATTTTTGGCGAGGTTGAGTATGAGGTGGTGAAAATTCTTGACTCTTCAGGGGTTCAGGGCTCTCGCAGTACCTAATCCATTGGAAAGGATATGGTGCTGAGGAGAGAACACGGGTGCCGGCTTAGGATGTTCATGCTCCTCCTTTAAAGATAAGTTTCATCTCAAATTTCCATCAAAGCCTGCTTCTCATTTTGATGGTCCAGTGGCCCCTCTTAAGAGGGGGGGGGGGGGGTAATGTCATAAACTTACCTATCCAAACTCCAGCGGTGTGATCCTCAGCCTTGGCACGGCCGTCCCTAGAGAGACACGCTGTTGAGGACAGCATCCTTAGCAATAGGATGCAATGCTCTGTTTCTCCTTACAAGTTTTGTGTAAAGGTGCCAAAAAACATTAGTCTAAAGTTGATCAAAGGGGACGATTTCAACCAAAACGTACAGACTATTTTTGTTTGAAAAGAAGTTGGCTGCGTATAATATTTTCATCCAATAGTTGGACAAAAGATCTTTCGTTTAAAGAAAGATCATTCGTTAAAAAAAGATCCCAGAAAGATTTTTCGTCCATCGCCGACAAATTTTTATAGACAATCTGAACAACTGTAACGGCCAATATGGACTAAAATGTGCATGACTTTGTCTGAAAAATGAATGTTCACCAGATGTTTGTTCAACTGTTGTTAAATCATCAACCAAATTCTGCCTAATATGTATGGCCAGCTTAAAACCTGATGCAGGTGCTTAAACTGATAATAATGATAATTCTGATAATCTACTACTAGAGCATTGCAGCTTTGGTTACATAAAATTACATTTCCATGGTAGCAAGAAGAACAGGAATATAGAATGACAAACCCTTTTCAAGTCTACATTTGCAAGCTACATACTGTATTTTGACCATGTTCAGTACTAGGGAAGAAATCTTTTTTGGAGTCAGATACATTTTTTGGACCACAGATTAATCAGCAAATCTTTGTTTGTAAAATTGCTGATAAAACTATTTCTGTTATTTTAGTACTTCAAATTATAAAAGCATTGATCTTTCAAGGTTGGCTTACTATACCTGATAGATTTTCAGTTTAGATTCCGCTGTCTAAAAATAAAGTATAGTATTAAGTTCGCAATAAAACCGTGGACTATTTGACCAGGTTGAGTGAGGAACCCTTCAGCCTACTCACAGCTTGAGAAAAGTAAATATTATTTGCATTACAATATCAACCTTGAGAGTTAAATTACATCAAAAGATGCATAAATGAAAAAAGGAAATTAAAACAAGGAATTACCAAATTAAAAACAAAAGAAGGAAGGTATATGGAAGAGGATAAAGAACTAGCTGACTGCCTCTATGCATACTTCTGTTCAGTTTCTACAAAGGAAAATGAAGAAGAAGGACGTCAGTTAGGGAGGAAGACTAATGAATCATTTGATGCATGTGTCTTTACAGAGGAAGAGGTTCTAAGTCAGCTGTCTAAAATTAATACAAATAAATCACAGGGGCCTGATGGGATACACCCAAACTAGAGATGAGCGAACTTTAAAAAATAGTTCGGCGTTCGGGTTGTGGTAATCGCCGCATCCGGTTATGGATTCCACTACCGCGGACTATTCCGGCATATGGAATCCATAAGGGGCGGCTTCCACGAACCCGAACTGTTGAAAAGCCGAAGGACCTGGGGTGATGTCACCGTCATGTGATCAGTGTAGGGGGCGTGGCTCAGCACTGGATTTGATCCCGTGCTGAGCCACGCCCTACACTGATCACATGACGGTGACGTCACCCCAGGTCCTTCGGCTTTTCAACAGTTCGGGTTCGTGGAAGCCGCCCCTTATGGATTCCATATGTCGGGATAGTCAGCGGTAGTGGAATCCATAACAGGATGCGACGATTACCACAACCCGAATGCCGAACTATTTTTTAAAGTTCGCTCATCTCTAACCCAAACCTATTAAAAGAGCTTAGAGGTGTACTAGCAAAACCATTAACAGATTTATTTATTTAACCAATCACTGGTAACAGGAGTCGTCCCAGAAGATTGCAAATTAGCAAACGTTGTGCCAATTCACAAGAAAGGTAGTAGAGAGGAATCGGACAACTATAGGCCAGTAAGTCTGACATCAATAGTGGGGAAATTAATGGAAACCATACTCAAAGAGAAGATCGTGGAACATCTAAAAACCCATGGGTTGATTGATAAAAACAGCATGGGTTTACTTCACAGGGTGATCATGTCAAACTAATCTTATTGACTTTTTTGATTGGGTGACTAAAATAATAGATGGCGGAGGTGCCGTAGACATCGCTTATCTGGACTTTAGTAAGGTTTTTGATACTGTCCCACATAGAAGGCTTATCAATAAACTGCAGTGGCTGAAGGACAGAAAACAGAGGGTTGTAGTCAATGGAGTATATTCAGACCATGGTATTTTTACCAGTGGGGTACCTCAGGGATCTGTTTTGGGACCCATATTGTTTAATATCTTTATCAGCGAAATTGCAGAAGGCCTCAATGGTAAGGTGTGTCTTTTTGCTGATGACACAAAGATTTGTAACAGGGTTGATGTTCCTGGAGGGATACACTAAATGGAAAAGGATTTAGGAAAACTAGAGGAATAGTCAAAAATCTGGCAACTAAAATTTAATGTCGATAAGTGCAAGATAATGCACCTGGGGCGTAAAAAACCCAAGAGCAGAATATAAAATCAGTGATACAGTACTGACCTCAGTATCTGAGGAAAAGGATTTAGGGGTCATTATATCAGACGACCTAAAGGTGGGCAGAAAATGTCATAGAGCAGCGGGTAATGCCAGCAGAATGCTTGGGTGTATAGGGAGAGGCATTAACAGTAGAAAGAGGGAGGTGCTTATGCCGCTCTACAGAGCACTAGGGAGACCTCATTGGGAGTATTGTGTACAGTACTGGAGACCATATCTGCAGAAGGATATTGAAACTTTGGAGAGAGTTCAGAGAAGAGCTACTAAACTGGTACATGGATTGCAGGTCAAAACTTACCAGGAAAGGTTAAAGGACCTTAACATGTATAGCTTGGAAGTAAGAAGAGACAGAGGGGATATGATAGAAACTTTTAAATACATAAAGGGAATCAACACGGTAAAAGAGGAGAGAATATTTAAAAGAAGAAAAACTGCTACAAGAGGACATAGTTTTAAATTAGAGGGGAAAAGGTTTAAAAGTAAAATCGGGAAGTATTACTTTACTGAGAGAGTAGTGGATGCATGGAATAGCCTTCCTGCAGAAGTGGTAGCTGCAAATACAGTGAAGGAGTTTAAGCATGCATGGGATAGGCATAAGGCCATCCTTCATATAAGATAGGGCCAGGGGCTATTCATAGTATTCAGTATATTGGGCAGACTAGATGGGCCAAATGGTTCTTATCTGCCGACACATTCTATGTTTATGTTTCTATAATGCCTAGAATGATTCTATTGGTGAACACATTCTAATGCATATAGAAGGGATACTTTGTAGAACAATATTACATGACAACTGTTCTTCATAGATGATGTCCTCTTGGTGTGATGGTGTAAATAAGTTAGTTTTGGTACCTAAGGAAATGACACCATGTAACCTGTTTCCTGTTTATCACTATTGAACGTTCAGGAAATGGGGCTCCTGCCATGCCCCCTTTCATCAGGCGTCATAAAAATTTATGACAGATTCAATTTCTTCATTGGTGTTTCAGACTTTGCTGAATCCTGATGCGTTTAGTCAAAAATCCAGGTTTGTCATGTGCTAGATGACTCCCTAGAGTGTCCTGCTAGAGGAAGCAAGATGAGGATGCAGCTCAGAGATGTGTGTCCACTAAATCACAGCACCTTCTGTATATTCTGACCCTGAGATCACAGCCATTAATGCATGTAAACCAGGTGTTAGGAAGTGGAAAATCATAGGGAAGGATAGTTACTCCAGTAATGAGGTTCACGTATAGATACACATAATTTCAATATTTTCAAACACATAGGGAGGATTTATTATTTGATTTGCAGCAGTATTTTGGTGTAGAAAATTCACAAATTATGATTTATGCTACAACTTTCAATTTTTGAAAAATTGTTAGAAAAGTAGCCAGGGTTTCAAGGATGGGGCACAGCCATCAACTTTCTGACAGATTTATTATTGCAAAAGACAGAAAATGGTGAAACTTTCCATGCAATTCTACTCATGCTCATACCAGTTGTAAGTTTCAATTTCCATCTTTAGCAGCCTAAGGTGCACCAAATTTATTAAGAAGCATACACCCATACATATGTAACATACATACATACATATGTTTTTGCAATTAACTTCAGTTTCAGACTGGTGTATCAAACAGCAGTCTTAATAAATCTCTCCCATAGTGTAAAGGATGTTCCATTATGCCCTTGTCAAATGCACTTACTAATGTATTGTGATTGTCCATATTGCTTCCTTTGCTGGCTAAATTCATTGTTCCATCACATTTTACTCTGCTCGTTTCCATGGTTATGACCACCCTGCAATCCATTAGGAATGGTCGTGCTTGTCACTATAGGAAAAACTGCTGGCCTTTCTTGTGGCCTGTACTGTGGGAACTCACATGGGCTGGTTCGCACAGCTTTTTTTCTATAGGCTTTTTTCCATACTGTGTAATCATGGCCTCCACTAATAGATTGCAGAGTGGTCATAACCATGGAAACAAGTAGTGTATGTGATGGAAAAATGAATCCACCTAGCAAAGGAAGCAATATGGATAATAAAAATATATTAGTAAGTTATATTAACTTTCTCTACATGATAAATGCTATTTGCTGAAGGGACACAACCTTTTTAAATTAAATGGCTAAAAAGATGCTTCTACTCCTAGGCCTAGAGTAAACTATGTCTAACTCGATTAGCTTATTCGTTTACTATCTCCCTTATTCTTGTTTAAAATGCGTTGTATCTAATCCAAGGCCAATTAACGTTATCATTTACAGTTATAAGATGATTTCTTAATTGTGATTTTGTCATTTGGAGACCATGCCTAACATTGAGGTAGCAATAAGGGAAGATAAATAAAAAAATAAAAATCAAAAACACAAATGCCAACGGAAAATTGCCATTCTCGCCTCTTGGGGGACATATTATGTGTCAAAAATATAAAATGCAAAAAAAGAAGATGAATAAAAACACCCATGGTTTTCAACCAAAATAGTCACCATTATCGACTCTTGGGGGACTTATTTTGTGCCAAAAATAATTTGAAAAAATAAGTAAAAAAATATGATAAAATACAAATAAAATAAAAAAATGCCCATGCATACCAAAGTCGTCATTATTGCCTGGAGGACATATTATGTGTTATCCATAAATGTAAAAAATAAGTAAGGGTGGGTTCACACTATCGTTAGGGATTCCGTTATTGCTTTTCGTTATAACATGGTTATAACGGAACAAAACGGAATCTATAAGACGGATGGACGGATCCGTTCTTTTGCCCATAGACTTCTATTATGACGGAATGCAAAACGGAAGCCTTTAAAAGGCATTCCGTTTGCTTTCCGTCATAATACAAGTCTATGGGAAAGCATAACGGATCCGTCTGGTTCTCGTTATGCAAGACGGAAAACAAAGTCCTTTGCTTTTCCATAGACTTGTATTATGATGGAAAGTAAACGGAATGCCTTTTAAAGGCTTCCGTTTTGCATTCTGTCTTATGGATTCCGTTATTTTCCGTTATAACCAAGTTATAACGGAAAGCAATAACGGAATCCCTAACGCTAGTGTGAACCCACCCTAAGATATATAAAATACAAATAAAATAAAAAAATGCCCACACCAACCGACACCTTTACCAAAGTTCTTTACCAAAGTTTTCACACAAAACAATGCATATCATATCTCAAAATAACCAACACAAAATGTATTTCTGTGTCAGTTTGTATATTTAAAGAATAAGGAGCTATTGTTTTTTTTTGCAGTTTTCCTAAAAAAATGAAAAAAGACAAAAATGCAAAAAAAAAAAACATATTAAAGATTTGAAAGCGCTGTGGAACATGTTTCTGTTATATAAATAAAGATTATTTTTAATATTATTAAAAAAAATGTGCCATGTAAAAAATAAAAAGTTACACTGTTAGGCCTCTTTCACACGGGCGTCATGTTTGACGCCCGGATAAGAGGCAGGTGCGTTGCGGGAATATGCGCGATTTTCCTGCGCGAGTGCAAACGTTTGTAATGCGTTTTGAACGCGCGTGAGAAAAATACTCATGTTTGGTACCCAGACCCGAAGCCAGACTTCATCAATGAAGTCCGGTTTCGGGTCTTCTGGAGAATTTATTATTTTCCCTTATAACATGGTTATAAGTGGAAATAATAGCATTCTTAATAAAGAATGCATAGTAAAATGAAGTGGAAGGGGTTAAAAATAATAAAAGTTAACTTACCTTAGCCACTTGATCGCGTAGTCGCAATCTCTCCTCTCTTTCCCAGCATCAGCTAAGAACTAAAGGACCTGTGATGACGTCACATCACATGGTCCAATCACATGGTCCATCACCATGGTAAGATGGACCATGTGATTGGACCATGTGATGTGACGTCATCACAGGTCCTTTAGATCTTAGCTGATGCTGGGAAAGAGAGGACAGATCGCAACTACGCGATCAAGTGGCTAAGGTAAGTTAACTTCTATTATTTTTAACCCCTTCCACTTCATTTTACTATGCATTCTTTATTAAGAATGCTATTATTTCCCCATATAACCATGTTATAAGGGAAAATAATAAAGATCCGGTCCCGTTGCTAAGCAACTATGCGGGAAAATCGCAACGCATCCGCACTTGCTTGCGGATGCTTGCGATTTTCCCGCAGCCCCATTCACTTTTATGGGGCCTGCGTTGCGTGAAAAACGCACAATATAGAGCATGCTGCGATTTTCACGCAACGCAGAAGTGATGCGTGAAAATCACCGCTCATGTGCACAGCCACCATGTGCTCTAAATCACAAGAAAAGTAGTCATTAAAGGGAATCTGTCACCAGCATATTAGCTAAAAAAAAAAAATCATGAATCCATGTGTAATAAATTACCTTCTTTCCATATTTGTTCTTGTTTTACTTGTGTGCCTTGTCATTTCTTCAAAAAAACGCTTTTTCCGATATGCAAATTAAGCTGTAAGGAGCCCAGAGGAGCGTTATTCCTTTACCAAGGTGCCCAGGAACGCCCCCCTGATGTGCCGGGCCCGCCTAAATTTTAAAAAGAAGAACGCTCTAAGATGTAAAATCGCCTCCCAGATGCGAGGCTAAGTGCTCCGCCGGCAGCCTGAAATCCCATGCAGGCGCAGAGGCGGCAATTGCCTGTGCGATGATATGGGAACTGAGGGCAACAGCCTCAACAGCGTCACTGCGCCTGCACGGGATTTCAGGCTACCGGTGATAGGCGGATCGGGGATATTTGCGGCGAAAGGAGCTGGCGGGGGGCGGAGCACTTAGCCTCGCCTCTGGGAGGTGATTTTACATCTTAGAGGCGTTCTTCTTTTTAAAATTTAGGCGGGCCCGGCACATCCGGGGGGCGTCCCTGGGCACCTTGGTAAAGCAATAACGCCCCTCTGGGCTCCTTACAGCTTAATTTGCATATCAGAAAAAGCGTTTTTTTTGAAGAAATGACAAGGCACACAAGTAGAACAAGAACACATATGGAAAGAAGGTAATTTATTACACATGGATTCATGAAAAAAAAAAAAGCTAATATGCTGGTGACAGATTCCCTTTAAGTCCTTTCTAGGCCAAATCATTACAGGGTTAACCAGTGAGTAAAGGAAAATGCTTACTGGTTACTGCTTAGCAACTGCAGTCCTTTGCAGTGAAGGAAAGAGTTTATTAATAAATAGAAATTAGGATGGAAGGAAATGTCACCAATAAAAGGGTTTTCTGAGATTTTAATACTGATGACCTATCCTCTGGATAGATCATCAGTATCTGATTGGTGGAAGTCAAACACCCAGGGCCCCGCTGATCAGCTTTTTAAAAAGCAGCTTTCTCGCAGCTCACCAAGCACAGCGCCATATATTGCATAGTGGCTGTAATTGGTATTGCACTTAGTCCAATTCACTTCTATGGGACTGAGCTGCTCTTAGGTCATGTGACCAGTGAACATGACTGGCCTAGGGAAAGCAGAGAGAACGCCGCTGTGCTCACAGGAGCGACAGTGCCTTCTCAAACAGCTGATCGTCGGGAGACCCGGGTGTCGCATCCCCACCAATCAGATACTGATGACCTATCCAGAGGAAGGTGGAAAAACGTTATTCTTCTCAGGTGCGTAGCTAAAGGTTAATGGGTACTGATGCAACAGTTCAGCTTGGGCACCCCCTCCCCGCTATTAGCAAGGGGCAGGGGAGCATCTAGACTTTTCTACTGCTTGAGGTAAAAAGTTAAACGCCCCCCCCCCCCATGCCAAATTTGTGACTGGTGATTGAAAAGCTCACTATGTAACATCGTTGCTTCTATTTTTGTTAGCCTTTAAAAGGTATCAGACCTTCAAGACTCTTATTTTGTTTCTCCTAATGAGAACACTAAACTAGAGCAGGCTATAGCCAGGGCAGTAGCTGAAGAATACTTCTAATGATTTAAAATAATACATTTTACAAGGATAACAATTACCCCATGTATTCATTTGTCTCTCTCTTCCTATGGAATCATAAATGATTGCCATCACTCCACTGGATATTCTCATAAAGATGTATATAGAGTACAACACGGATTGCTTTTCAAATACCAGGCGACACTAACATCAAGAGGATTGTCCAGGCAGTGAATGCTCCCAGCTGGAACAGAGGCCCTTAACAATCAGCACAATGCTGTTTGCACTGTAACTAGACTATGGTGATTTGGTGCCTAATTATGTGACAAAAATTGTCAGGGCTGATGAAAGCTGTAGAAACGACCCAAGGGAGGTGCCGATGAATGACAGGTCAGGGTTAAAGTCTGGCTAATATGAACCTCGCCAGTATCACCAACAAGAAACCTGAGTCCAAACTCACAGTGTGGTTTTTCAACAGCCCTCCCAATACACATCATTTTTGCCGCTTTCGAGGGACGGAGAGGGCTGGAGATCCATGTAAAATTAATAGTAACCAGAGTCCTTCAGTCATCTTTCATTTTGGTTTCAAATCGATAAAGATTTTTTTCCTCCTTAAAGAAATGTGCACTATGAGTAGACCACACAAGCGGGTGAAATGCTACCCTCCCAGAGAGGGACTGGACTGCCCATCTGTTCCAGGGCGTCCAGATGAAAAATAGTAGTTTCCGAAAAATAGGAAGGCGAAAATAAAAAACTATGGATACCTATTGGTGTTGTGTATTATTACAGCACATTCCTATCTGAGACGTAAGGGCCGTGCCTTGTGTTGTAGAATACGACTCGTAAATATAGGTTGTGCTCAAATTTCTGCTTTTCAACTGCTTTTTACTTTGTAAGCTACGTTGTCCTTCTTGTTTTTCTCTTGGTAAAATAAATGAACGTTTTTATCTTTCTTTGCCTAATATGTTATAGGAAGGAGATCACGAAAACAGATCTCTAAAGAGATCATAAAATTGAAAGTGCAGAAATAACATGAATGTCCTGCAATGCAAATCAGAGAATGTACTGCATGGCCAGCCCTTAATCAACCTGTATATTATAGCAGAGATGTAATTAAAAGCTCATGGGCCCTGATTCAGTATCTGTAACAGGGTACCCAACAGTCTTCTGCTATTTATACTGCTGGTATTGTCAGGGGGGCTATTGGGCCACCCCTCAGGTACCAGGGACTTAGTGTAACCACAGCCTCCAACATATACCTCATCAGCAGGATCGGTGGAGATCTAACCTCTGGGACCCCAACTGATCCCGAGAACAGGGGTGCCAGTTCCCATGAATGAATTAACTAGCAATTAAGTTGGAGATTATTATTTGGGAGAATCCGTGCACCAGTAGAAGCCATCTTGGTCCATGACTTTGCTTTGCAGGAGAAGTGCACACTTTTAAAAGATGTGGAAATCTTATGGAAATCTTATGGTAGTTTTGCCGTAAAGTTTATATGTTTTACGAGCCAGTCCACTGTGGGTTGAGGATCGTTTACACTTATCGAGAAGCTTCTGAAGGAACTGATATGGGGCAGAAAAAGGGTAAGGATTAAACTGACATACTTATATAAGCCAATATCCCAGGGGGATTGTCTCTTCCATTCTTCAAAGTCTATATTATGGCCTTCTGTCTTCTAATGATTATAGAGTGGAGGGGCAATCTTGCACTGGTGCATATGGTGAATATGAATATGTCTCCTTTTAATAATATATTTACGCTTTTGGAATCAGAGCTATTGAGATGGAAACCATAAGGACAGACCAATTAATATTCTGTGAAGTAAATTTTGGGCCTCTTTGAAAGTTATGTTGGGTATACATGATTCTTTTTTCACCCCTCTTTGGGATAATCAATACTTGAAGAGTTTATTAAATTAAAAGACACTTCTTCTTGGAGTGGTGTGGGTTGGTTTACGTAGCAGAAGTTGTCGAAAATGAGAAAATGTTGGCATATGCACTCAGCATTCTGAAAGAGTTAGGGTTTAGTGGATATTTTAGATATTTACAATTATATGCTAATAACTAAGCAAATGAATGTGTGGATTTTTTGGGTAAATGATGACGATAACAGAGGTAGTAGTAAATGGATATATAAATTGTTACTTAAAGAGATATTTGGAGTCGATAGTTTTTCCTAGTCAAAAGGCTTGAATGCACGAGATCTCTGGTTTGGGTAAGGAAACTGGGATAGGATCTAAAATAATTTAGGTAGTTTATCAAAATGTTTGGATCATGTTTTGGTTCAGTTTAAAGTAATTTATAGGCTGTATGTGACCCCAATCCTAATAAAAAAATTAGACTCAGAGACTTAGCAAAATATCATAGGTGTAGGTGCATAACGGTAGATTTTGTCCATCTTCTTTGGTTGTGCCAAAAAGTGAGCCAATTTTGGTAATTGGTGTATAAAAAGATAGAAGATAATCTCAAGATGCAGGTCCCCTTTACTATTCAGTGTGCCATCCTTGGCGATTTAGACAGCTTGAAAATCTTAAAGGCTAAAAAGGAGTTCCTCACAAAAGTGTTGTTCTTAGCGAGACTGGTTATTGACAGAAGTTGGACGCGACTGAACCTCCATGTATATTAAAGTGGGAAAATCTAACATATGCAGTGAAAGGATATGGGAGATTTATATACGCCAATAAGGAAAACCACAATAAATGGGGCAATGTCTGGTCTGATTGGGATCCTAACCCTTGACTCTTTATTATTATTTTTTCCCCCTTTTTCTCTCCAGCAGGGCAGTCCTTGGGTAAGGGAGGTTGGAGGGTATTGGAAGGGAATAATGGAAAATAAATATACTGCCTTATTATACCTGTAATGTTTTATACATTTATAAATAAAGATATATAAATTAAAAAAGTCTTGGAATGGCCTAGTCAATGCTCAGACCTCAATCAAATGGACAAAATGGGCAAATTACTGGATGACCGCTGTACACCAACTCCACCCAACTAATTTGTAGGAGACGGAGTTCTTTTACTGGAAGAATGTGCAAAAATCCCAGGGTCTAGATGTTCTAATCTAATAGAATCATACCCCAAGAGATGCCCATTTGTAATTGCAGCATTAACCAATCCCCCAAATCCACTTCTAGGTTGTAATGCAACAAAATAATCTCCAAGGGAGTGAATACTTTCACAAGGCTCTCTAGTGGTCATGTGGGCAGTCCTATTTAGTGATTGACAGTTATCCCTGTGTAGCTGTCAATCAGTGAAGAACTCCTCTCACATGACTACTAAGAGTATGGATTTCAATGAAAAAAGAATTTCCCATAAAACTATATATCCAGCTGCTCTGCTCCTCCTGATCTATAGCATACAGCTCACAGGTAAGACTGCAAATGCAATGTGATAGGTTCTACAAGATTACAAAAACCGGTCTGCTCCCCTCTACCATAAAATTGGGCCTTCCTGGTAGGAAATGGAACAAAATTTAGACCAGACAATCACAAACCCTTTTCTTTTGGAGGAGTCTCTGGTTTGGATGATAAATTTTCTCCACTGTTACTAGTATCTAATCTTTCCATTCCTTATTACTAAGATAACACCATGGTATAGGATTTAACAAAGCTAGAGCAGAAAGTTTTGATAATTTTGCTTCTGTCTTCACTGTTCTTCAAATACTGTAACTAATGCTTGAAGAGCTGAGTCAGTGATAGAAGGAAATTAATATTATATAATCCTTGTCCTTTACTGTAATCCTAAAGGCTAAGCGCTAGACCTGGGCTCACTTAGTAGCACTGGTGCAAGGTATTGTAGCTTTTTCCTATTCCCTTAAATAGGATGAAGCTGCAGTATCCTGTCCTCGCCTCCCCGTGGAAAGAAAAACTGCTCATCAGTGTTTTCATCCACATTCTTCTGCCTGTAAAAAAAAAAATTCATCACAAAATTGAGTGGATAACAATGTTTTATGAAAGTCAGCTACTTGCCAGGAAAATCATTCAAAGACCTGTGAATTGGGTTACACACCCATAGTCACTCACACCCACCATTCATCTAAACACCCACTGAATATTTTTAGAAGCCTTTTTTTTTTTTACAAGCGGGTGGAACTTTGGCTCATGAGTTCAAAACCTTATAATTTAATAGCACATCTCCATAACATAGAAACAGCTATCAAGTCATAAATCACGACAAGCCAAAGAAATTTCTTTTATTACACGGCGCCTGGAAATCACCCCAAAAATGATTGGACATATTATCAGGCAAGCATTAATTATCTATTTAACAGAAAGGTAAAACTTATGTGCAAATTAAATCATAGAATCCAAATAATGTTTTGGGTGTCAGATATCGTCCATATTAACTGAAAACGACATTTTAGACATACGGACACTGCTGCAGTAAAAAAATATTTTATTGCAAATAAAAAAAAGAGAAAGATTCCTAAGGCCTCTTTCACACAGGCGTCATGTTTGACGCCCGGATAACAGGCGGTGGCGTTGCGGGAATATGCGCGCAGATGCAAACGTTTGTAACGCGTTTTGCACGCGCGTGAGAAAAACCGCCATGTTTGGTACCCAACCCGAAGCCGGACTTCATCACTGAAGTCCGGTTTCGGGTCTTCTGGAGAATTGATTATTTTCCCTTATAACTTGGTTTTCAGGGGAAATAATAGCATTCTTAATAAAGAATGCATAGTAAAATGAAGTGGAAGGGGTTAAAAAATAATAAAAGTTAACTTACCTTAGCCACTTGATCGCGTAGTTGCGATCTGTCCTCTCTTTCCCTGCATCTTCTAAGATCTACAGGACCTGTGATGACGTCACATCACATGGTCCAATCACATGGTCCATCTTACCATGGTGATTGGACCATGTGATGTGACGTCATCACAGGTCCTTTAGATCTTAGCTGATGCAGGGAAAGAGAGGAGAGATCGCAACTACGCGATCAAGTGGCTAAGGTAAGTTAACTTTTATTATTTTTAACCCCTTCCACTTTATTTTACAATGCATTCTTTATTAAAAATGCTATAATTTTCCCTTATAACCATGTTATAAGGGAAAATAATAGAGATCGGGTCCCGTTGCTAAGCAACCATGCGGGAAAATCGCAACGCATCCGCACTTGCTTGCTTGCACAATATAGAGCAGAAGTGATGCGTGAAAATCACCGCTCATGTGCACAGCCCCATAGAAATGAATGGGTCTGGATTCAGTGCGGGTGCAATGCGTCCTCCTCACGCATTGCACCCGCGCGGAAAACTCGCCCGTGTGAAAGGGGCCTAAGAAAAAACGACTTCAATGTACAGTACATGATATTAGCGTGTATGTTTCCAGTTTATCTATAGAATACTATACAGAAAAAGGTGAGTAACTTTTTAATGGATTCGATTTCTTCTCTCTGTTACAGCCTATAATGCAGTTTACAGCTCTATTTTACAATTCTTCGCATTGCAGAGCCAAAATCTAGTATCGAGTATTTCTGCTCACTTGCATTCTAGGAAATGTAATCCTTATACCAAGTGCTGTACAATAATGTGTTGTAGGAAACACTAACAGTCCTACTGCATGACGGAAACCCGGCCAAACTGTTAAAGGGATTCTATCACCTCAGTATACACCATTGAAACTTTTAAATCAGTCATGCTCCACAGATTACCTTGAATTGGCTTTGCTGTTCTATACTGTAATCCGTCCAGTAGTTTTGGTCAAAAAAGTTTTTTTTTAATTATGCTAATTAATCCTGAAGGTGCCCAGAGGGGCGTTTTCTTCCACTTTGTGTACCCAGTAACGCCCCCCTGCAGTGCCCAAACCCGCCTCTCTACTCAGTAAAACACCCCTTCCTCCTGAATCCCTAACCGCCCACAGCGTCTCCTCCCACTCCTCCCCCTCCCTGACGGCCGAGCGAAGTCTCGCGCAGACACAGTACCCACCGAGGGCTGCGCCAGTGCGATGTGCTGGAGACTGAGGGCAGGAGCCTAATCGTCGTCACTAGGCATGTGCCGAGCCCAGTGACGCCCGATGCACGCTCTTCCCTCAGTCAGCCTGGGAGGAAGCGCAGAGGAGACTTCGCTCGGCCGCCAGGGAGGGGGAGGAGAGGGAGGAGACGCTGTGGGCGGTTAGGGATTGAAGGGTTTCTGTCATCACGTTTTGACATTATAAGCTGTCTGACATTAGCTATGTAGTGTATGGGAGCTGTAATACCCGTCACTACAGAAGGGTCCCTTGTGTGTTGATGTTCCACCTCAGGAGTTGAGGAGATTGGTGTAATACATCTTCATGTAATGCAATACTGTGTATTTCCCTGTTACTGTGAAATGTGCCATGTGCAGGCCTGCTAGGGGTGCCATTCCAGCTCTAAGTCACTAGAGGGAGCTAGGGAGCCCTAGTTTATATAAGGCCCAGTCAGGGAAGGGAAATTCAGTTTAGACTGTGCCTAAGACAAGTGCAGGCCATGAGTCTGTGAAGTCCAGCTCAGGCCTTGAGCCTGTGAAGGCAAGGCCCAGGCCTTGTACCCGCTGAAGTCAGCCCAGGCCCTATCGCCTGTGGGGGTCCACCCTAGGAAGATTGTGCCCTGGGAGGAGCAGTCCAGACCCTAGTACTAGTGGAGAAGAGTTTCCTCCTTAGTCAAGCTGCAAGCAGGACAAGTATCCCTGGAGAGAGAAGACAGTTGCCTGAAGTGTGTTGCTGCATTACTAGTAAGGTTAAAACCCGATCTTAAGAGGCCTGTCTTGAGGATGGCCCTTTGGGACTGTGATCTCTAACTTGAACCACTTCTGTGAATGTAATGTAACGTGTGGAACCTTATGGAGCTGTACCTGATGACTGTACATCTGTCTGCAACTACGTTAAGTAAAGTTATCCCGTTATTTAAAGATACAGAGACTCCTCAATTATTCCACCTATCAACAAACGGCGTGCCACCGTTACTTGGCACTGGCGTCACGAACATTACCAATCACTACCTGCTCTTGCAGAGAGTCAGCTGTCTCAGGTTAGTGGTCAACATTGCACTACAACATTCAGGAACACTATTAACCCTAACTTGAGTACGCTGCAATGTCTTTTTTATAAAATTCCCATTCATATTCAGGCTAAAAAACGTACTTTTATAATATGTAAATTAGCCTCTAGGAGCAGGGGGGGGGCGTTGCCCTGCTCCTAGAAGCTCCGTGCGGCAACCTGCTGGCACGCCCCTTCTTACTTTGAGTGACAGTGCCGGGCAGCGATCCTCCGGCACTGTCTCCTTGTGAAATCCCGCGCCTGCACGGCTGCTCTGTATTCGGCGCAGGCGCGGTGAGCAGAGGACGCTGGTGCCTGCGCGGGATTTCACAAGGAGACAGTGTCGGAGGATCGCTGCCCGGCACTGTCACTCAAAGTAAGAAGGGGCGTGCCAGCAGGTTGCCGCACGGAGCTTCTAGGAGCAGGGCAACGCCCCCCCTGCTCCTAGAGGCTAATTTACATATTATAAAAGTACGTTTTTTAGCCTGAATATAAATCGGATTTTTATAAAAAAGACATTATCAAGCTGCTCTGACATTAGCACATAGCTAATGTCAGACAGCTTATAATGTCAAAACGTGATGACAGAAACCCTTTAAGGAGGAAGGCGTGTTTTACTGAGTAGAGAGGCGGGTTTGGGCACTGCAGGGGGGCGTTACTGGGTACACAAAGTGGAAGAAAACGCCCCTCTGGGCCCCTTCAGGATTCATTAGCATAATGATAAAAATTGTTTTTGAGCAAAACTACTGGACGGATTACAGTATAGAACAGCAAAGCCAATTCAAGGTAATCTGTGGAGTATGACTGATTTAAAAGTTTAAATGGTGTATACTAAGGTGACAGAATCCCTTTAAGGTGAATTGACACATACTGTAATGGTATGCCACAGACTAGGGATAAGCGAATTTCATATTTTAATATTTGTTTTCGGTTCGTGTTGTGGTATTTACTGAATTGCGTTATGAATTTCTTTACCATGGACCATAACGCAATTCCATGATAAATGCATAACGGAATGCCTTTAGAGACTTCCTTTATTCATTCCGTCATCATAATAGAAGTCTATGGCCTGCATAAGGATTGGTCCGGTTTCCATTATGCAGGAGAGGACTCCAGCATAACGGAAACCGGAAGGATCCGTTATGCAGGCCATGGACTTCTGTTATGACGTTATGCATTCCGTCATGGAATTGCGTTATGGTCCGTGGTAATGGAATCCATAAAGCAATTCACATTATACCACAACCCGAACCGAAAACGAATTTCAAAATATGAAATTCGCTCATCCCTACTACAGACAAAAGGTGAAATGTGCAGCAAGTTGGGGCAAATCTAAATCAGCATAAAAATCTGCCATGGAAGACATGTTGCCTTCTCTTTACAATATCAATTAGTAGAACTATGAATGCTGCTCTGAAGTATAATCCAGGCTGTTACTCAGGATCAGTACGATATAATACAAAGTACAGTATTTACAAAGTTACCAATTTTTATTTAACCCCTTAAAGGATCTCTCCCATGATTAATGTAAAAAAATACAAATCAGACATCATCTAGTAAATGACAGTCTCTTTCTAACAAGCTAGAACCTGCCCCGTACCTCAAATGTATCCAGAGATCTTGTTTATTCATTGCTCCAATTGTTCTGCTAGATTTATTTCAGGATTTTAGCCCAGAGGGAATGTCTTTTCTCGAATATTTTCAGTAGGATTGGGCACATTTTGGCCTTAACCACTTCAGCCCCCCTAGCTTAAACACCCTTAATGACCAGGCCACTTTTTACAATTCTGCACTACACTACTTTCACCGTTTATTGCTCCGTCATGCAACTTACCACCCAAATGAATTTTACCTCCTTTTCATCTCACTAATAGAGCTTTCATTTGGTGCTATTTCATTGTTGCTGACATTTTTACTTTTTTTGCTATTAATAAAACTTTAATGACATTTTTGCAAAAAAATGACATTTTTCACTTTCTGTTGTAAATTTTAAAAAAAACAACTGAATTTCTATATACATTTTTCTATAAATTTATTGTTCTACATGTCTTTAATAAAAAAAAAATTCAATAAGTGTATATTTATTGGTTTGGGTAAAAGTTATAGCGTTTACAAACTATGGTGCAAAAAAGTGAATTTCCGCATTTTGAAGCAGCTCTGACTTTCTGAGCGCCTGTCATGTTTCTTCAGGTGCTAGAATGTCAGGATAGTATAAATACCCCCCAAATGACACCATTTTAGAAAGAAGACACCCCAAAGTATTCGCGGAGGGGCATGGTGAGTTCCTGTATCATTTCATTTTTTTTCACAAGTTAGCGGAAAATGACACTTTCTGAGGAAAAAAAATAATAATAAAGTTTCCATTTCTGCTAACTTCTGGCAAAAAAAAAAAAAACTCCCACGGACTCACTATGCACCTCAGTGAATACCTTGGGGTGTCTACTTTCCGAAATGGGGTCATTTGTTGGGCGTGTTTACTGTTCTGGCATTTTGGGCGGGGCTAAATTGTGAACAACCTTGTAAAACCTAAAGGTACTCATTGGACTTTGGGCCCCTTTGCGCACCCAGGCTGCAAAAAAGTGTCACTCATGTGGTATCGCCGTACTCAGGAGAAGTAGGGCAATGTGTTTTGGGGTGTATTTTTACATATACCCATGTTGGGTGAGAGAAATATCTCTGTAAACTGACAACTTTGTATAAAAAAATTTAAAAAGTTGTCATTTACAGAAATACACCCAAAACACATTGCCCTACTTCTCCTGAGTATGGCGATACCACATGTGTGACACTTTTGCAGCCTGTGTAAAGGCCCAAATTCAATGAGTACCTTTAGAGATTTCACAGGGCATTTTATGCATTTAGATTCCAGACTTCTTCTCACGCTTTAGAGACCCCCAAAATGCCAGGGCAGTATAAATACCCCACATGTGACCCTATTTTAGAAAGAAGACACCCCAAGGTATTCCGTGAGGGGTATGGTGAGTTCATGTATCATTTCATTTTTGTCACAAGTTAGTGGAAAATGAGACTTTCTGAGAAACAAAATAAAATAAAATAAAATATCCATTTCCGCTAACTTCTGGCAAAAAATTTTCTCCTACGGACTCGACTATGCACCTCACGTGAATACCTTGGGGTGTCTACTTTCCGAAATGGGGTCACTTGTTGAGCGTAGTTTACTGCTCTGGCATTTTGGGCCCTAAGCGTAGAGTCTAAATGCGTAAACATGCCCTGTGAAATCCTAAAGGTACTCATTGGAATTTGGGCCCTTTGCGCATCTTGGCTGCAAAAAGTGTCACACATGTGGTATCGCCATACTCAGGAGAAGTAGGGCAATGTGTTTTGGGGTATATTTTGACATATACCCATGTTGTGTGTGAGAAATATCTCTGTAAACTGACAACTTTGTATAAAAAAATTTAAAAAGTTGTCATTTACAGAAATACACCCCAAAACACATTGCCCTACTTCTCCTGAGTATGGCGATACCACATGTGTGACACTTTTTTGCAGCCTGGGTGCGCAAAGGGGCCCAAATTCCAATGAGTACCTTTAGGATTTCACAGGGCATTTTATGCATTTAGATTCCAGACTTCTTCTCACGCTTTAGAGACCCCCAAAATGCCAGGGCAGTATAAATACCCCACATGTGACCCCATTTTAGAAAGAAGACACCCCAAGGTATTCCGTGAGGGGTATGGTGAGTTCATGTAAAATTTTATTTTTTGTCACAAGTTAGTGGAAAATTAGACTTTGTGAAAAACAAAAATAAAATAAAATAAAATATCAATTTCCGCTAACTTGTGCCAAAAATTTTTTTTTTCTGTGAACTCGACATGCCCCTCACAGAATACCTTGGGGTGTCTTCTTTCCGAAATGGGGTCACTTGTGGGGTAGTTATACTGCCCTGGCATTTTAGGGGCCCTAAAGCGTAAGAATCCAAATGCGTAAAAATGCCCTGTGAAATCCTAAAGGTACTCATTGGAATTTGGGCCCCTTTGCGCATCTTGGCTGCAAAAAAGTGTCACACATGTGGTATCGCCATACTCAGGAGAAGTAGGGCAATGTGTTTTGGGGTATATTTTGACATATACCCATACTGTGTGTGAGAAATATCTCTGTAAATGACAACTTTTTAAATTTTTTTATACAAAGTTGTCAATTTACAGAGATATTTCTCTCACCCAGCATGGGTATATGTAAAAATACACCCCAAAACACATTGCCCTACTTCTCCTGAGTACGGCGATACCACATGTGTGACACTTTGTTGCAGCCAAGATGCGCAAAGGGGCCCAAATTCCAATGAGTACCTTTTAGGAGGGCATTTTTACGCATTTTTCTTCTCACGCTTTAGGGCCCCTAAAATGTCAGGGCAGTATAAATACCCCACATGTGACCCCATTTTGGAAAGAAGACACCCCAAGGTATTCCATGAGGGGCATGGCAAGTTCACAGAAAAAAAGTCTCATATTCCACTAACTTGTGACAAAAAATAAAATTTTACATGAACTCACCATACCCCTCACGGAATACCTTGGGGTGTCTTCTTTCTAAAATGGGGTCACATGTGAGGTTTTTGTACTGCTCTGGCATTTGAGGGTCTCCGCAATCATTACACGTATGGCCAGCATTAGGAGTTTCTGCGATTCTCCTTATATTGAGCAGACGGGGAATGAGATTTTTTTTTCCGTTCAGCTTCTGGGCTGAAAAAAAAAAAAAATGAACGGCACAGATTTTTTCGTTCTCATCGATCAATGTGGATGAAAAAATCTCTGCCAAAATCAGTGACTGCGGTGCGGTGGGCTGGGCGCTAGCTACCTAACAAGTAGCTAACTAACTGGTGGTAATAAGGGATCCTTATGCCCCATTCACACATCCGCAATTCTGTTTGCGGAACGGAATTGTGGACCCATTCATTTCTATGGGGACAGACTTTGTCCCGCTCAGATCCGGAATTGCAGATCCAGAATTGCAGATCCGCACTTCTGTTCCACAAAAATATAGAACATGTCCTATTCTTGTCCGCAATTGCGGACAAGAAAAGGCATTTTCTATATAGTTCTGGCAATGTGCGGATCTGCAAAATGCGGAAAGCACATTGCCGGTGTCCGTGTTTTGCGGATCCGCGGATCCGTGGATCCGTGGATCTGCAAAACACATATGGACATGTGAATGGAGCCTTACAGGGGAGTGATCAGTGACAGGGGGGTGATCAGGGAGTCTATATGGGGTGATCAGGGGTTAACAAGGGGTTAATAAGTGACAGGGGGGAGGGGGGGTAGTGTGGTGCTTGGTGCTACTTTACATAGCTACCTGGTCCTCTGGTGGTCGATCCCAGCAAATGGGACCACCAGAGGACCAGGTATATCAGACGCTGTTAACAAAACAGTGTCTGATATACCTGTTTGATGCGATTTATTTTGCATCTACAGCCTGCCAGCGATTGATCATCACTGGCAGGCTGCAGTATAACTTCCAATCTTTAACTTGCTGTGAACGCGCGCGCTCAAGCGCGCGCGTTCATAGCAAATCTCGCCTCTCGCGAGATGACGCGCCGCCGCGTCAAGGAGGAACAGACCTGCCGCCGCCTGGACGCATCCCTGCGTTAGGCGGTCGGCAGGTGGTTAAAGACCAAGATTAGCTCTTGTTTTTTCTTTGTCACATTCCAAAAGCCATACATTTTTTCTCCCTGATATATCTGTATGTGGACTTGTTTACTGCTGGATGAGTTTTGTTTGTCAATTGTCCCATTTTGGGGTATATAACTAGATTTTAATTACCCCATTCTGGGTTAATAATTTTACACGTTGAAAACACTTTAAAAAAGTTATCATATTGGAGCCATTGCTTTTTTTCCATCTATAAAGCAGTGTAGGGGCTTCTCTTAGCTGCAGTTTTTATTGGTACCATTTTGGGGTGTATATGACTTTTTGATCACTTCCGTTTTCTTGGAAGTCAGAATAACCAAAAATACTAAATATGCTGTTGTTTTGTTCATATTTTTTTTTACAGTGTTCACTGTGCAGATACAATGATTATATATGGTAATAGTATGAATGTGGTGATGCCAATTATGTATATTTCATTTTTATCCTCTTTTACATATACTACATTTTAATTGGGACTATATATTTGAGCCTTTCATTTTTATGTTTTTAAACATTTTATTATTTGTTTGCTTCTCTAAAACTTTCCTGGGATACTTTACCTACAAGGGACTCGATCACCAGCACACACTATATACTACACACAACATGTATTTCAGTGTATTATGCCTGTTCAGATATACAGACAGGCTACTGAAGGCAGAGCCTATTAGGAGTTCTAGAATGGCAGCCCCTGGCTGACACGGCAATCGTTGGTGCTCTGCGATCATCTTGTGCATGCTGGGGGGGTCTATGGCCTTGTCTGTTATACTGTTAAACCATTTAAATGCCACAGTTGCTATGGACTGTGGCATCTAATGGGTTAACCTCCAGGATCATATTCTGGTCATTGCAGAGTTAGCCTGGTTGTGTTTTACTCCTGGCTGCTGCTGTGAATGGCACATGCATTGATCATGTGCCCATGTCACCTCATGAACAAAATTGTATGTCCATATGCGGGAATACACTGCAGAATGAATGTTTAGTTATGTCCATTTGTGCCAAAGGGTTATTATATATGTACATTTTAAAATTGTGTTCTAATACACCTTACAATATCAGAACTTTGATTTGACTAATACAACCGAAATCTTTCATTGAAATAATCTCTATTCCTAAATTTTAAAAACATCCATAAGTAAACAGTGACTTAATACAATCTTAGGGCTGTATTACACCAACAGATTATCTGACCAATTTTTGTCCAATCAAACCAATAGTTGGTTGGTATAACAAAAGCTCTGTGTGCGTAAATGGCCATCTCACCAATGATTGGTCAGCAAATCTGTTAGATAATCTGCCTATGTAATACAGCCCTTAGGATAGGTCATCAATTTCCAATAGGTGGCGGTGTGATATCTGACACTTCCACAGATTAACTGTTCCCTGCAGCCTCTGGCACCAGAACCAAGGGCAAGTGCCGGGGCCCACTGCTTCTGGGGGGCCCACTGAGCTGCTATGAGCACTTTCATCAATACAGATGGAAGAACTCATTGCTGGAGCTGCTGTCATTTCACTTACGCAGTACCCCTCGTGGAGGGCCCTCTGATAGTCAAATGAAGCTGCTGCAGAGACTCAAACACGCCCCCTCTACACCTGCTGCCTGAGGACAGTGAGGAGAGAAGATCAAGATGGCAGGGCTGTGAGTAGTGAGTCTGCACTGTGACTGCCTCTGGTACAGGGAACTATTCCAGGTGCTGCTGGATGTTGTAGCAGCCAAGCAGCTTCATGCTATTTGTTTTACTGCTTCATGAAGCAGTTTGCCTCCATGACACCTTCCCCCCTCATATCCTGCTGTCTCCTTTCCTCCCTTATGTATCCAGAGCTCCTGTCTCCTATTGATGCCCTGCACAGACCTCCTGCCACTACTTCTTTAATGAATCCCCCTCAGCCCCTTCCACTTACTTGTTGTGTTCACCCCTCCTGTCCATCCATGGCCCCGGGCCCCTGTGTCACTCCTCTGCCTCTCATTATGGTGGTGTCTAAACCACATTCACCATAAGGACCTTCTAACATCACAGGGTCACCCGTACTGCGCCGCTTACCCCATATTGTGCTCCCTTATACCCTGCATTGTGCCCTCTTACCACACCCTGTACAGTGCCCCTAGTCATTCCTTGTACTGTGACCTTTTATACCCTTTTATCCGGTCACAGTATGGCGGTGTCATTATACTGTGTGTGGGGCACTGGGGGTCATTATTCTGAATGGATGGCCACTGTGGGGTCATTATACTGTGTGGGGGGCACTGGGGGTCATTATACTGTGAGGGCCCCTTACCTTACACAGTATAATGACCCCTCGAGCCCCCATTAAATTTAATGACCCCAGTGACCACTAAACAGTATAATGACCACCAGTTCCCCCTCTATACAGTATAACCCCCAGTGTGGGGACCACTGGGGTCATTATTCTAAATGGGGGCGACTGGGGGATATTATTCTGAATGGAGGGCCACTGTGGGGTCATTATACTGTGTGGGGGGCACTGGGGGTCATTATACTGTGTGGGGGGTCATTATACTGTGTGAAGGGCCACTAGTGGTCATTATACTGTGTGTGGGGCCACTGGGGGTTATTATACCGTGTGGGAGCCACAGGGGGACATGAAAATGTAAAATAAATGCCTGAAGGGGGCCCACTGAGATTTATCCCCCAAGGGCCCAAATGAACCGGCCGGAACTATCCCTTTTAATGGAGCAGGAACCACAGCTCTGTTAAAAGTATAGTGACCATGCCAGGTTTAAGTGAAAGAGACCTGTTCTGGCACCAATTGGGCCTGTGTAAAAATATTCCCGAAGCATTGCACTCCAACCGCCCACCCCCCCCCCCCCTTTTAAAACAAACTTTTTTGCAATGTTTTTAGTGGGGGTTAGTCTCCTAGTTAATGCTCAGTGGACTTGGTTTTATCCCACCTGATTATGGTTGATGGTTTTAGACATTATGAAATGGATTTATTAAATTATGTATACTTATTAATATTTATTTATTTTAGTACCATTTAATAAACATTACAACTAAAAGTATGCAAAAATGTGTTGTGCCTCTTACTTATTATTGGTTAGAATTATTAAGATACTTATTAAAGATGAGTGAATTTCTTGAAATTTAAGTTGGGTCGATTTCTAACAAACCAGCTGGATGACCTAAAGTGCTCCAATTGGCCTAAAAATGTGCGTATGACGCTCTGAGGTCTCGACTTTTTTCTATTTATTTATTTTTTTATTTTTTATTTTTCTCTAACTCCCCTTTTAAGCTTTCTTTTAAGCATTAGCAATATTCACTATAGAAACAACACAATGCAGAAGATCTCAGGGATCAAATAAAACGTATGGTATCCGCCCTGAGTGTTACTCAGACTGCTGTCGAAAAAATATATATCAAAGGAGCAACACATATTCTAAAACGTAACTTTTACTAGTCACTTAGTATAAAAATTAAGAAAGAAGCCCCACACAAACAAGACACAACACACAAATGATCCGTCTGCACATGGGGCACAAAAATGGTGGTACATAAGAAAAGAACAAAAAGACCTGATGTAGGAGCCCTGTTATAGCCCTACTTGGCCTATTGTGCCCTATGTGCAAAGAAATCACTGGGTCCAAAAAACCCCGCAAGGGGTGGCCACGTGCTGGAACCGGACCCTAGGCTCCTGACCCTAAATAGGTCTTTTAAACAAGATTCCACTCTCGCAATATGGATATCAGGGTCCAGTCAGCCAGCATACGGAAGGGAGGACAAAGTCTCCCAGGGTGCAAAAAAGAAGGCGTCCCAACGCGTTTCATCAGAAAGGCTGCACCAGTATACAAGGGGATCTAAGACTCATCAGGGGACGCAAAGCCACCTTGCGTACACAAAAGAGAGAGAGTCCCTGGCTCAAACAGTCAAAAAAGGGGCCAAAGGACATATAAAACCTTTAGCATACAAACATGACCACTGGTCACACATAAAGTTGTGACCATAAAGGTAGAAAAGGATACACATAGTCTACATGGTTATCCTGATATCAAGAAGTAGAGTATGGCAGCAACCTCCTGGAGGGAACACTCAGTGATGCCCAAGGGTCAGGGTATATGGCCTCCGGTCCAAAGAGTCACAGGTGCCTTGTTCAGGCATTGAAACCTCAGTATCCGGGTGTTCATGTGTTGCTCCTTTGATATATATTTTTTCAATATTCTCTATACACTGGTAGTGAAAAAGAATCTTTGTATACTTATTAATTGTAGAAAATGTACAACAGGTCTTTAGGGAAAAAATTGCGCAACGTCTACAGCAAAAATATAAGCTGCTGTGACACTGGAAAATATACTTATTGTAGACTTATTAATTTTAGAAGCTTTGCAAAAATACATTTTTAAGTGGTGCAATTGACTAGAAAGTCAACCCTCACTGCAGCCCTCCACCAATCTGTGCTTTATGGCAGAGTGGCCAGATAGAAGCCTCTCCTCAGTAAAGACATATAAAGGTTTGCAAAAAGAGCACCTAAAAGACTCTTAAACTGAGAAACAAGTTTCTCTGGTCTGGCCTAGATTTAACTTTTTGGCCTCAACATCTAAGCATAATGTTTGGAAGAAACCAGGCCCTATCCAATACCATTACTACAGTGAAGCATAATGGTGGTAGCATCATGTTGTGGGCATGTTTTCCAGCTTCTGGGAGAAAACAAACTGGTCACAGTTGAGGGAAAGCTGAATGGAGAAAAGTACAGAGATATTCTTAACTAAAACTGGGGTTACTTAAACCCAATCTAGCATCTCTGGAGAGACCTGCAATGGCTGTCCCCATTCAACCTGATTGAACTTGAGAGGATCTGCAGAGAAGAATGGCAGAAAAACCCCAAATGCAGATGCGCAAACCTTCTAGCATCATCCTCAAGAAGACTGGAGGCTGTAATCACTGACAAAGGTGCTTAAACTACCTGTAAGTGCATAGTAAAGTAACTGAATACGTATGTCAGTTCAATATTTAGGTTTTTCCTGTTCAATAAATTAGCAAAGATTTTGAACATTCTGTTATTATATTCTCATTATTGAGTACTGAGTAGAGAATGATGGGGGAAAATGTTAACTTTTTTCATTTTAGCACAAAGTACATAATAAATTCTGAAGATTCTGAAGACCTTCCAAATGCACTGTAAATTATTTGATTATTTGCATATGTTCACATATACCGGTACTGTATCTTAGTGTCTGGAAAGCTCTACTGCATGTTTGCTATTGTGCATTTGCATGATGGTACCAGGGAATGAGCATTTATTTCATTTTGTTAGGAGGTGCTGGCTAAAGCTGGCCATACACACAAGATACAGTTACTGCTTTTTCAGGTGATAGCTATCTCTCCCGATCCTCTTAGCATATATATGTAGTGAATGGAAAAACGGGAAAACGCTGCTGTGAGACTCCTCTGGCTTATGTCCTGTTAACAAAACGATTGAGAGTTGAAATCCAACAAGCCTGATCCCTGTGTTCCCCCAACATCGTTGTCGAGGTAGAGTCAGGAGGCTCCATACACATTAGATGGTCACTGGTCAGCCAAACCAACTGAAATTGACAGGTCTGGTGTGAACAACTGTGTGAAAGTAAAACAAGCTTTAACATTCAGCTTAAAGCAAAGAAATGTCACAGTCCACTGCAAACATGTTATGATGTATTATAAATACCAAAAATCATTTGTTATATCACACATAATGCACCATAATCACAAGTATAGTAAACTTTGGTACCTGCACCCACATGTGGAAGCTGACCATGCAACCTCCAAGTCATTTTTCAAAGCAGAGAGGTTGTCAAACAGAAAAATAAATAGCAGTCAGCAATTAGTGTGTGAACTCATAGATCTTATGAATGTCTGATCTAAACATTAAAAGGCCCAAGATAAACCAACTAAAATATGGGACTTACGGAGTTTCTTATTAGTATGTTTACTGAATGTAAAAGGTAATGTGAGATCTTTGCATTAGTGTCTTCCTAGCACATGTATTTATTATTTATTTTTATTTTTTGGCAATGCACAGTTTTCACGCTTTATCCATTAAAATCCCCTGTATCTTAGGAGAAGAAATATCTGGAATCACAGTAATAATTGGGAACACTTAGGATAAAACAAACATGACAATAAAAGCTTTCTAGTGGTGGGATCCTGCTGCTGCCGGAGTTCTGAGGGCTTCTTCTATCCCCACACACTGGAGTCAAGTTGCAGAATGTTTTGTCTACTGGAGAACTCTGGTCCTACTAATAAGCTGCTCTACTTTGAAGAGGAAGGAAGTTAAAAAAAAAAGATAAAATGGTTTCAAGGAAAATGGCTGCTTAAGCATTTCACTAATCAGGGCTGTAAAGTGCATCTGTGGACGTTCTATGAGTACATTTTGTAGGGGGGGGGGGGGTCAATCTTTGAAGTTTAAAATATAGTTGCTTGCCACACTTGCTAGACGACTAATTGCTTGGTGCTGTAAAGTATAATATGTTAAAGAGTTATGGTTAAAAACATTTCTTATACTATGTATTTTAATATTTACTAATTCATATACCCAGTCATAGAACCATTGGAGTCAAACTGATGCCAATACCGATCCAATAGTTTTCTATGGGATTATTCATGACATCCAGCACATGGGTCTTGACTCTTGATGTTGAATGTCAAATAGCACTGGACATTAAAATACTGCATGTAGCTTTTTTACTGTCCGGCACTGTCAGGCTATAGGGGCCTAGACCTGTGCACTATATGTGCACATGCACATCTACTGTACTTACAAAATTATTGGAACACAAGTCTTAATCTTTGAATTCAGGTGTGTCATTCAGTTCCGTTGCCACAAGAGTGTAGAATCCAGCACTTTACTATGCAGTTTTCCTTTACCAACATTTGTGAAAGAATGGCTCGTTTTAAAGAGCTCACTGAATTCCAGGGTGTTAAAGTTTGGTGGATGAGCAATAATGCTATGGGGGTTATTTTTCAAGGTGTGCACTTTAGATTCCTTAGTTCCAGTGCTTTGAGAGTTTGGACAATTGTATGCTGACAGCTTTGTGGGAACCATTTAGGGAAGGGGCTTTTTTGCTTCAGCATGACTGTACCCCAGTGCGCAAAGCAAATTCCATGAAAGCGTGATTGAGTTAGTTTGGTGTAGAAGAACTTGATTGACCTGCATTGAGTCCTGACTTTGACCCCATAAAAAACCTTTGAGATCAACTATTCAACTAGAATGGAGATTGCAGGCCAGGTCCCCTCATCCAACATCGATGTCTGACCTCACAAAAGCTCTTCTGGGTGAATGGGCAAAAATACATACCCACAGACACACACCAGAATCTTGTAGAAACCCTTCCTACAAGAGCGGAAGGGGTGGGGGAAAGCCTATGGGGTGAGGGAAAGCCTTTGGAATGAGATGTCATAAAAGCTCCTGGAGGTGCAATGTGTATGTATCACAATACTGTAGTGTCATATGAGTAGTGTCTGGCTCTGGTACAAAAATCAACAGGCCTGACACAACTGGCCAGACTCAGCCAAAGTTATTCTACTCATTTTCAAGTATCTCCTGACCTCTTAAAGCTTAGTAACATTCATATACTGTATAGTACTAATGGTTCCTTGGGTTTGCAGTTATGCACCTTGAATGTTTCTTTTGAAAATTGAATCTGTTCACACGTCTGTTATTTCTTTTCTTTTATGTGTCTGTTGCTTTCTGACAGCCATGATACTGTAGTATACTACATTATTTGCCCATGTTTCTTTTTACAGAATCATATTTTACATAAAAAAGGAAGCTGTTAGGCTAGTTTCACACCTCCGATGTGAATCTGTGGCACACTGTTCCTGCAGACAAACAGAGAATTGTCCAGACACAAACCACAGCATGCAACGCTTTGTGTCCGGCCGACTCTTCTCTTGTCTGCCGGAACAGCATATGGACCCATTATACTTAATGAGCCTGGCGGACACTGCGTCCGTATCCAGCAGTGCTGGATCAGGTGAAATCCGGGAGGCTGTTCTCTGCTGGAGCAGCCTTCCTGAATTCACACCGGAGGTTTGAAGGAAACCTTCCCTAGTTTGAACAGATGAAATTATATTGTAACATCATTTTGAGAGTTTTTTTGCACCTCGTATACAAGAACCAAATCATGATGCTCGGGACTTCTCTCCTTCTGCTCTGTCCAAACTAATGCAAGCAGTGTACACTGCTCCTGAACCAGAGCTTTTGTAATGGATGTTCTAAGTTCTGACTAGAAAATCTCTTGCCTGGTGCACTTTAACATAACAGAACACTAAGGTGTACTAGACTATAATAATATGCTGCCACATAGGTGACAATCAATATATTATGCTAGTAAATAAGGTCGGTGCAATCAGAAAGGTCTTCACCAAACACAAGTAAATAAGCTCAAATCGATTAATCCAAATCCAATAGCAAGTAGTGTAACTCCTCCAAGTACTAGTTGCCAATAGAGACTTCTATCATCCTCAGTAGTCTGTAATACAAGAACATTACATGGTATAGCACTGCAAGACTCTGTTCCTCCAACAGAAAGATTTTATTATATTTACAAGATTTCCATAAAAAATTCATAATCATAAAAGTAAGTACTGTATACTTACATACTTCTTAGGTTTACCACTGCAGATTTGTCCTGTATAATTAAAAATGTAAAACCAATGGCACAAAGAGATGATTAAGTGTGGAGTTAAAATGGTAACCTTGTGACTCCCCAAAGCTCTAAGATCTTTGTACAAGTCACACATTGGGTGGAATATTTGATGCCCTATGAGTCCTTGGCATTTCATACCAGCAACTGGCGTTAAGAGGATTTTCCTTCTAAACTGATTCCTATTTGGCTTAAGACCTCTGACCTCAGTCTAGAGGTCACCAAGTTAATGCCGCTGAGAAGCTCCACCTGTCGATGTCCACAGCTGAGGAAGATCCCTGGAGGAAAGCCCAGGTGCTGTTTGTAACCCTAGCTTATAATTACTCGGGTCTGTCTTCTCCCAAAGAACTCAAACATTTAATGGATCAGCCTTAATACGCATTAATGTAACCATTTTGTTTCACTAAAACAGCATATACACACACACCTACCAGCTATAACATTAAAACCAACGACAGGTAATATGAATAACAATAATTGTCTTGACAATGACACCTGTCAAAAGTGAGATCTATTATAGAGAAAGGGAACAGTCTATTCATGTGTTGGAGGCTGGACAAATGGGCTAGATGACTTGATCTCCAAAACAGCAGGTCTTGTAGGGTTACCTACATAAAATGGTCCTATGAAGGACAACTGGTGAACTGGCAACAGAGCTATGGGGGCACATAGAGAGTAAAGGCTGATCCCACAGAAGTACTACAGTAGCACACATTATTGAGAAAGTTGATACTGGCTATAATAGAAATGAGTCAGAACACGCAATTCTTTGCAGCTTGCTGTGTATGGGACTCTGTAGCCCAGACTAGTCAGAGTGCCTATACTGAACCCTGTCCACCGCCAAAAACATTGGCATGTGAGCATCAGCCCTGGACCATGGAACAATGGAAGAAGGTGGCCTGGTCTAAAAAAAATCACACATTTTTTTTTACATCATATGGACAGCTGGATGTAAGTTGTTTACTTAGCACCAGTATTCATGGCACTATGGGAAGAAGACATGCCGGTGGAGGCATTGTGATGTTCTGGGGGAATGCCTTGAGTACTGGTATTCATGTAGATGCAATTTTGACACATACAAATTACATAAACAATGTTGCATACCAAGTATACCCTTCAAGGTAATTGCATTCCCTAATGGCAGTGGCCTCTCTCAGCAGGATAATGCGGGCTGCCACACTGCAAAAATTGTTTTTTTTCAGGAACAGAACAGAGAGTCCAGTGGGGCAAATTTATTAGCCTAAAGGTGGCCATACACATTAGTCTAAAGTTGAACAAAATGGACGATTTCAACTAAAACAAACTATCGTCAGTTGAAATTTGATGAACGATCTTTTTAGCTGACCAATGACAGACCATTACAGTTTGAAAAGAAGTTCGCCATGTTTAATATTTTCATCCTATAATCGGAAGAAAGATCTGTGCATTGGCTGGTTTCAATGAACGAGTATGGGCAGTTTGAACAAGTGTAATGGCCAATATTGACTAAAGTGTGTATGGCTGAGTATGTGACAAGAACATTCACCAGATATTTGTTCATTCAACTAGTGTTCAACCATGAACCAACTTCTATCTAAAGTGTATGGCCAAATCGCCTAGTCAATGCCCAGACCTCCATGCAATGGACAATCTGTGGATTGACTTGATGACTGCTGTACAACAACGCAACCCATTTAATGTGAAGTAGCTGGAGCAGTTTTCCTAGAAGAATGTGCAAAAATGTCAGGGTCTAGATGTTCTAAGCTAATAGAGACATACCACAAGAGACATCCACCTGTAAGCAAAGCAGGCTCTACAAAGTATTAACTTTCAGGGGGTGAAAAAATATTGAAATGAATATTCACCAGATGTTTGTTATTTCAACCGCTGTTCAACCATCAACTTCTATATAATGTGTATGACCACCTTTAGATAAGTAATGTAAAGACTGACTGCCAGATTTATCAGAGTAGCTGATGGTGGATGATAAATCTGGTACACCTTTAGACAGTCTAGTCTAACTACTTATTGGTTAGCTTACTTAGCGACAGCATTTTGGCACAAATCCATGCCCTGTTCCGCTATACCACCCTTTGGTGTTCAATGTGCAATAGATTCGGACAGAATTCCACTTCTGATGCTTTGCTTCGCTCAACAATACTTATTATCTCTCCCAGCAGAGGACTCTGGCTGAAATATATACCCCTTCCAGCACTTTTCCACACACCTTACATACAGTACAGTTCATCCCAGAGATCCCATTCCCCAATAGGAGGTAACAAGAGTAATTAATTGATTATTACTATGAGGAAATACAGTATTATTTATTAAAGTATTTATATCTTCTCTTTTAGGTGCTAAAGCCTTTGAAAAACTAGTGACTTGGAATCCATAATGATGTTTTTTTAAAGGGGTTGTCTCACTTCAGCAAATAGCATTTATTATATAGAGAAGGTTAATACAAAGCACTTACTAATGTATTGTGATTGTCCATTTTGTTTCCGTCACTGGCTGGATTCATTTTTCCATCTCATTATACACTGCTCGTTTCCATGGTTACGACCACCCTGCAATTCAGGAGCTGTGGTCGCGCTTGTACACGATAGGAATAAGTGCCAGCCTCTCTCATTGTGCTTTATTTTTATGTCATTTTTATAAAAATGCAAAAAAAGTAAAAATACTGCTTTTTAGGCATTTTTATTAATTTTTTTGTTAATAACACACCATGCGACTAAAATATATATATTTTTTAGCTTTCCATAATGATAGTTTTGATATATAGGATGTATGGGTTATGGTTAGGCTTGAGTGAATCAAGTTTCGGATCATAGATCTGAATTTGTTTTGTTCAAAACCTTCGTGGTTGATGCTGTTTCCATACAGCATTAAAATGTATTGGTTCTGTGGAGCCAAACTTCATCTCGCCCGAAGTCGCATGACTTCTGGGGCCAGAACAGGAAGTGGCTCATTGAGTGCAGTGTATGCATCAATAGGGAAGGCAGAGATACTAAAAAACTGTCATAGCCTGACAGCAGGCTACCCAGTCTCATTGCTGCAGGATTAGGCCTCTTTCAAACGGGCGTTACGTTTGACACCCGGATCAGAGGCGAGTGCTTTGCGTGATTTTCCCGCGCGAGTGCAAAGCGTTTTATTGAGTTTTGCACGCGCATGTGAAAAATCGGCATGTTTGGTACCCAGACCCGAAGCTGGACTTCATCACTAAAGTTTGGGTTTGGGTTGAGTATTCTGTAGATTTTATTATTTTCCCTCATAACATAGTTATAAGGGAAAATAATAGCATTCTCAATAGAGAATGCAAAGTAAAAAGGGCAATAGAGGGTTAAAAATAATTTTAAAAAAACTCACCTATTCCATTTGATCGCGTAGCTGCCTGTGTCTTCAGCAGGAGGGGGGTGAAGGACCTTCAGTGACGTCACTGGGTCACATGGTCCAATCACCTGCTTACATCATGGAAGCTGGTCTTCGGACCATGTGACCCAGTGACGTCACTGAAGGTGGCAGAGATATGTAAAAAAACAAAACTTAAAACAAGTAAAAAAATGATAAAAAATAATAAAATACAAATAAAAAAATAAAAAAACCAAAACTGTTACAATTATAACCCAATTCATGTGAAACTATAAATATTATATAACAAAATGACTGACAAAAATTTATTTTACTTTTCCATCCTTACTTTGCCTCTACATTGACAACATGCTCCCAGTAGTAGTAGTGCTCTTAATATTGAGTTCATTAATAATGCCTCCCATAGTAGGCGTGCCAATCAGAACTTTTCTTTATTCTGGAGAACTTATCCCAAGAACACAGACAGGCAACATTTTTTACGGACAAATTGGAAAACCATAAAGACTGATAAAGATCATAAGTAATATACTGTATGTCTATAGCTCAATATGCTGAGAAGAGCTCATTACCAGCATTTACTGTTCCAATGATGATAATTCTCACCAAAATATTCTAGTCAAGTATCACCAGCCTCAAAAAAATTATATATCTATATTTTTTTGTGGACACAGAGAAAAGTCACCCATTTTTACAGACTGTCCAGAAATTTCTGGATGGTTGGAAACCGTGTCCCACAGTGCCACCAGTAGTAATAAAGCCTGTCTATAGTGACCACAGTAGTAACAATGCTGCCTATAGCACCCCCAGTAGTTACACTGCCCACTGTGGTGTCCTCAGTAGTTATAATGCCTCATGAAGCACCTCTAGTAGTTATGTGTCGCCAGTAGTGCACCATAAGCTATAATATTTACCATTAGTTATATTATGTTCCCCAGTATCGCCCCTAGCATTCATAATGCCCCCAGTAGCTATAATGTCCCCCTTTACAGCCTTTAATATATAAGATGTCCCCCACTATAGACCACAGTATATAAAATGTCCCCCAATATAGCCCCCAGTATACAAAATGTCCTCCTTTATAGCCCCCAATATATAAAATGTCCCATTGTAGTGCCTTAGTTATAGTGCCCCCGTAGTGTTTATAAAATTAAAACATAAATACCTCACTCCCACCCTCTGTGAGTAGCCTCCATCCAAGTGAAAGTGGTAGCGATGCAGGCAGTTGCGATGATGTCATCATGCGGCCTGAGACCAAGTGAAGACAGTCGTGATGATGTTATCACATCCTGATGGCCTGCATCAATCTATGGCCTCATAGGCTTCAAGCCTAGTGGCCTGTGGCCTATTATAGCTAACGGTGGGAATGAGAGACATCAAATGCGGGGCATTAGACAGAACATCAGGGGTCCAAGCCCAAGCTGATGAGTAGGGTTGCTGGGATTCAGACTCCTGCTGATCTAATATAGACAACCTATCATAAAGATAGGCAGTCTCAGAGTACCCCTTTAAAGGTATACTTTCTACTACTAATATTATGTAATCTCTTTTAGATGTACTGATGTTCCACCCAGTATATGACTAATGAGGACTTCTTTCACTGGTAGTCCTTCAATATAAAGGAAGAAGGTTATGGCTTTGTAAAAGGAGGGCCAGGTTTTTCAGCATTGTAGAAATATTGTGACAGTTAAGTGAGAGCAATTCTCCAGGATGTGTGTCAGCCGTTAAGACGCAGTGAGAACAGAAATATGAAAACAGTCTGAACAAAACAAAGAATTGCTCATGAAAGCAAATATTTAAAGACACAAAAACTCATAAGTGGACTTAGAAATCGCCTTTCAACACCCAGCAGATTTGTGTATACAAGCCTTCACCTAAATACTACATAGTTCTTTTATATCGTATTCTAATGAACATGTACAGAGGGACAGTAATCTCCCAGTGAGAATGCTTTTATCAATACACATGGCCAGAATGCACATGACTTCCCTTTTACATTGCCTAATGTAAAGCAGGGGGTAAGCAAATTGTGATTGTCCATAATTGTAGGAAGTCATGTCCTAGCAGGCCCTGTTATCCCTCAGGGTTTATCTTATTACTAGAAAATATCTATAGACTGCCTACTTGTGCTGTGCATGGTGATTAGGTGGTTGTCCACAACTGACTTGTTTCTTTAAATTCTGTCCCCTCTCCATCGAACCTATGAAAGAAACCATAATTGCTTACTTGTTCCCTGCCGCTCAATTCCAGCACTGTAGGCCCTAGACTATACTAAACGCCAATGAATGGCCTCAGCTGTGACGTGCCAATAAGTGGTAAGGGACCCAGTCATTGTGGCAACTCTCTGAGGAGCTGGTGTAGAGTATGGGAGTGGTAGTGGCCCTGATGAAGTGTTATATCACGGCCTACACCCTCAGGTCATTGCTCCCTGTAGATTGGTGCAGTGGAAAGGTAGAATCGACGAATGAGGCCAGAATTAAACATAACAAAGTCTTTTTTACTTAGTGCAACTTAGAATCATTAACCCCTTAAGGACCGGGCTCATTTTCACCTTAGGACCAGGCCATTTTTTCAAAATCTGACCACTGTCACTTTAAGTGTGAATAACTTTAAAACGCTTTTACTTACCTAGGCCGTTCTGAGATTGTTTTTTCGTCACAAATTGTACTTCATGACACTACTAAAATTGGGTCAAAAAAGTTAATTTTTTTGCATAAAAAATACAAATTTTACCCAAAAATTTGCAAAATTTAGCAAATTTTAAAGTTTCAGTTTCTCCACTTCTATGATACATAGTAATACCCCCCAAAAAAGTGATGACTTTACATTCCCCATATGTCTACTTCAGGTTTGGAGTATTTGGGAAATGCTATTTTATTTTTGGGGATGTTACATACCTTAGAAGTTTGGAAGCAAATTTTGAAATTTTTCAGAAATTTTCCAAATCCCACTTTTTATGGATCAGTCCAGGTTTGAGGTCACTTTGTGAGGCTTACATAATAGAAACCACCCAAAATGACGCCATTTTAGAAACTACACCCCTCAAGGTATTCAAAACTGATTGTACAAACTTTGTTAACCCTTTGGGTGTTTCACAACAGTTCATGGAAAATGGAGATAAAATTTCTGAATTTCGATTTTTGGAAAATTTTCCATTATAATCCATTTTTCCAGTAATAAAGTAAGGGTTACCTGCCAAACAAAACTCAATGTGGGTTGCCCTGTTTCTCTAGTTTGTAGAAACACCCCATATGTGGTCCTAAACTACTGTTTGGCCAAACGGGAGGACATTGAAGGAGGGGAACGCCATATGGGTTTTGAATGGCAGATTTTGCGGGACTGGTTTTTTAACACCATGTCCTATTGCAAGCCCCCTGATGCACCCTAGCATAGAAATTCCAAAAAGTGACTCCATCTAAGAAAGTACACCCCTCAAGGTATTCAAAGCTGGGTTTACAAACTCTGTTAACCCTTTAGGTGTTCCACAACAGTTCATGGAAGATGGAGAAACAATTTTGGAATTTCGATTTTTGGAAAATTTTCCATTATAATCCATTTTTTCCAGTAATAAAGTAAGGGTTACCTGCCAAACAAAACTCAATGTGGGTTGCCCTGTTTCTCTAGTTTGTAGAAACACCCCATATGTGGTCCTAAATTACTGTTTGGCCAAACGGGAGGACATTGAAGGAGGGGAACGCCATATGGGTTTTGAATGGCAGATTTTGCGGGACTGGTTTTTAACACCATGTCCTATTGCAAGCCCCCTGATGCACCCTAGCATAGAAATTCCAAAAAGTGACTCCATCTAAGAAAGTACACCCCTCAAGGTATTCAAAGCTGGGTTTACAAACTCTGTTAACCCTTTAGGTGTTCCACAACAGTTCATGGAAGATGGAGAAACAATTTTGGAATTTCGATTTTTGGAAAATTTTCCATTATAATCCATTTTTCCAGTAATAAAGTAAGGGTTACCTGCCAAACAAAACTCATTGTGGGTTGCCCTGTTTCTCTAGTTTGTAGAAACACCCCATATGTGGTCCTAAACTACTGTTTGGCCAAACGGGAGGACATTGAAGAAGGGGAACGCCATATGGTTTTTGGAAGGCAGATTTTGCAGGACTGGTTTATTTACACCATGTACCCTTTCAAGCCCCCTGCTGCACCCCTTGAGTAGAAACTCCATAAAAGTGACCCCATCTAGGAAACTACAGGATATGGTGGTTGTTGTTTTGGACTATTTTAGGGTAAATATGATTTTTGGTTGCTCTATATTACACTTTTTTGAGGCAAGATAACAAAAATGGAAATTCTAAAATTCTTTCTAAATTCGCCATTAAGTTTTGTGGAACACCTAAAGGGTTAACAAAGTTGGTAAAGTAATTTTTGAATACCTTGAGGGGTGTAGTTTTTTAGATGGGGTCACTTTTTGGAGTTTCTAGTCTAGGCTACATCAGGGGGCTTCTAATGGGACATGGTATAAAAATAAAAATCTGCCTTCCAGAAACCATGTGGCGTTCCCTTCGTTCTATGCCCTGCATTGTGGCTATACAGCAGTTTACGACCACATAAGGGGTGTTTCTGAAAACTACAGAATCAGGGCAATAACTATTTAGTTTTGTTTGACTGTTAACCCTTGCTTTATTACCGGAAAATATGGATTAAAACGGAAATTTGCCAAAACATGGTTGTTTTGGCACCGTTTTATTTTATTTTTTAACGCCGTTCATCCGAGAGGCTGGGTCTAATGTTATTTTTGTAGGGCAGAGTATTACGGACGCGTAGATACCTAATATGTCAACTTTTTTGATGTATTTAGATTTTACACTATTTTATTATTTTTACAATATTTTACACTAATTTTACTATCTCCATAGCCTGGGATCTATTTTTTTTTGTTGTTGTGGTAACTATCTAATGTAAGGGCTCATTTTTTGCGTGAGGAGATGGCGGTTTTATTGGCACTATTTTGGGGGCATATGACTTTTTGATCGCACACTATTACACTTTTTATGATGTAAGGTAACAAAAAAATGGCTATTTTTAACTTTTTTTTTTTTTTTGACAGCGTTTATTTGAGGGGTTAGGTCAAATGTTATTTTTATAGAGCACATTATTACGGACGTGGCAATACCTAATATGACTACTTTTATAAAAGTTGGCTTCAGCATGACATCATTAACCAACTTTGGAAAAAAAAAAATTTGTACCTCCACATACTGGAAGCCATAATTTTTTTATTTTTTTGGGAGACTGTCTTATCTAGGGGCTAATTTTTTGCGGGATGAGATGGCAGTTTGATTGGCTCTATTTGGGGGGCATTTGATTTTTTTATGGCGTGCTATTATAATTTCTGGGATCTAAGGTGACAATTTTTTTTTTTAACATGGTTTTTTTTTTTTTTAAAAGGGTGTTTATCTGAGGGGTTAGGTAATATTTTATTATTATACATAAGATTGTTACGGACGCGACGATGCCCAATATGTATGAGCTCCCAGACTTTGGATACACTAAAACAACATTTTAAAAAAACTTATATACAATAAAATAATTTATGGAAAAAAAGTTGTTTCCGTGTTTCCAAAGTCTGAGAGCCATAATGTTATGTTTTTCTAGGGGACTGTAGGGAATTATAATAATTTAGTACTCCATGGAAGTGTGATACTCCCTGAAGCAACCGTCAATGCAGAGGCCCGGATGATCGGGGCACGTGTCACACTGAGTGGTGGTGTATTTCTGGATCCCCCTCTTGCGACACACTCTGCACTTTTTTGGGATCGTCCCTTTTTCCAGTATGGGGGACCACACCTGGAAAATGTTGGCCAGGGACGACCCGGGTGCCTCCAATTCCCGAGGTACTCCGACCTGCTCTTTCCCGGTCTGAAAAGATCAGGTCCTTGAGGACTGCCTCATAGAACTGGAGGAAAGTCCCTGTGCTGCCAGCGCATCGGGATAGTACAAAAGCGTTGTACATGGCAACCTGTACCAAGTAGACCGCAACTTTTTTGTACCATGCCCGGGTTTTGCGCATGGCATTATATGGTGTGAGGACTTGATCAGATAGATCAACTCCACCCATATACCGATTGTAGTCGACGATACAATCGGGTTTGAGGACCGTTGCCGCGGTTCCTCGCACAGAGACTGGGGTGATGCCATTACCATGGATTGTGGTCAGCATAAGGACATCCCTCTTGTCCTTATATCTGACCAGCAACAGGTTGTCGCTGGTAAGGGCACGGGTCTCACCCTGGGGATAGGTACCTGGAGGGGGTGGGTAGGGAGGCCGCGATGATTTTTCCGCACGGTCCCACAAGCGAACGTGGATCTGGCGGAGAGGGCCTGGAACAAGGGAATACTGGTATAAAAGTTATCCACGTACAGGTGGTAACCCTTATCCAGCAGTGGGTGCACAAGGTCCCACACAAGTTTCCCGCTAACACCCAGAGTGGGGGGACATTCTGGGGGTTGAATACGGGAATCTCGTCCTCGTAAACACGAAATTTGTAAGTGTACCCTGAGGTACTCTCACAAATTTTGTATAGTTTCACGCCATACCTCGCTCGCTTGCTGGGAATGTATTGACGGAAAATGAGTCTCCCTTGAAAGCAACGAGAGACTCATCAACCGCGACCTCCCTTCCAGGTACGTAGGCCTGCGCAAATGCGGCCCCAAAGTGATCTATGATCGGCCGTATCTTGTACAGCCGGTCATAGGCAGGATCACCTCGGGGACATGCTGCATTATTTGCATAATGCAGACATTTCCGTATGGCCTCAAACCGGGCACGTGCCATAGCCATACTGTACAGTGGGGTCTGGTAAAGGACGTCCCCACTCCAGTAATGCCTGGCACTTGGTTTTTTGACCAGGCCCATGTGCAGCACGAGGCCCCAAAATGTCCTCATTTCGGCTGCACTGACTGGCGTCCAGCCACCGGGCTTGGCCAAAAGAGCCTGAGTGCTGAGCGACGAACTGTTGGGCGTACAGATTCGTCTGCTCCACCATCAGATTCACAAGTGGGTTACTGAAAAAAAAACTAAAATAGTCTATTTCAGTAAATCCCACTGTGGGAATCTGGAAAGATTGCACCCCTGGGGGGGGTCTAGGGTCACACAACTAAGTGCTGTGGACCCCAGACACCCAGGTGCACTTACTCAGATGCTGTTGCTGCTGCTGCTGGGGCTGGCTGGGGCTGGAACACTGGTGTCTGGGGCTGTGGATGGCTGGGGCTGTCGGTGGCTGGGTGAGCTGCTGGGGCTGATCGGGGGTCTGCTGGGTGGGATGGGGTCTTCCTGGGGTCCTCCTGGGGTGCGATGGGTCCGGCTGGGCGACGGGCGTCTGGATCCAACGGCGCGAGGACAGGCAGGGGGAGAAGCTCCGGCGGTTAGCGCCTGCCGCCGCCCCTGCACAGCCAATCAGGGCGATTTCTGGCCAACGGCAAGGATGGTGATTGGTGGTGCATTATAGCACCACTGATCACCATCCTGTTCCGGGTTATCGGGTCACCTGAGACCCGAATGACTCGGAACCGCAGAAAACCGCAGGTCTGAATTGACCTGCGGTTTTCTGCGATCGCCGACATGGGGGGGTCACAGGACCCCCCTGGGCATTTTGCCAAGATGCCTGCTGATTGATTTCAGCAGGCATCTTGTTCCGATCACCGCCACGTGCGCAGCGGTGATCGGAAATTCACAGGGCGTACATGTACACCCTTGGTCCTTAAGTACCAGGACGCAAGGGCGTACATGTACGCCCTTCGTCCTTAAGGGGTTAAATACATTCAGTAGCAGCAGACTTAAAGTGCAATTTTCTCTGGCACCAGTAAGGATATGGAGGCAAGTTGGCTGATGGCAATTCAGCACTTAGGTGATACTGGCCTAGTAGTAGTCTTGTGATGGGTGTCATGGTTGTATTCCCTCACCTTGCCTTCAATGCTGGTGGTAGCACTTCATTCTTTCTAGAGTCTCAAGACTTTACTTCAGGGAAGTTGGAGTAGTTCTCTCTGTAAAAGCTGTAACAGGAGCAGGAGCTCAGCAATGTGCTTCCTCTTCCTTTAGCTCTAGGACATCAAGTCCCCCTCTTGGCAGGGAGCAGGACCAGCAAAAGGGGAGGAACATGGGGGTTAGCCCTGCTCCTTGCCAACCTTTGCCAAATATTCCTTCTGGTAACTATCGCCAGAAGCGAACAATAAAATACGTAACAATGCAAACTAAACTGTAGTCCCCCCAGGTCTGAGTTACTACACAGTCACATGGGGTTTTTGTCACAGCTGAAGTTGGTTACTGGCTGCAGTGGTGCACGTGACCCTGTCAGTCCCAGAAGATTAATGAGGGACCAAAGTGCAGTGAAGACTGCCCGGGACCCACCAAGCTGGAACCGAGTGGAGGGAAATGGATAAGCATGTTTCTTTTCACTTGTCCAGCGAGTAGGAATGGAATAAAAAAAAAAATAATAATTTGTGGAAAACCCCTTTAATAGTTTTACTTATTAATACTACCAGTGACAGCTATACTTTATGCACAGTGTTTGCCGGTCAGACTTTAAGGTAGTACAACTACTAATGTGAACAATTGTAATGTTTATAGAGGTTGTTACCCAGCTAGTCTTGCAATGCAGAACAAAATGGGTTGTCCCAAAAAGGACGTTGATCTCCTATCTACAGGATACTGTAGGTAATATATGGCTAATTGCGGTTGATCCCACTGCTAGGATCCCTACCAATCACTATAACGCTTAAAATGAGGGTCCCGAGCACCCTGTTTCTCTTCACTGTATGACCATGGTAATAGGTATTTGAATGCAGCAATGGTCTCACATGTACTGCTTCTTGATTCAACGTTAATGAGGCTGACAGAAATTGCAGAGCATTGTACTCTGTTAGCTTCATAGACATTGAGCAGCAGTGCATGTGAGACCATTGCTCCATTCATTGCCTACTCATCGAGGTCATACAGTAAGGAGGAACAGGGGGCTTGGCATTCCCTTTTTAGTGATAGGTGATAAATGTCGTTTGTGGGGCACACATAAATTTGACATTCTGCAGCTGGTGAAGGCTAACTGACTAAATGGATAGGTACTCGGCTGGCTAGCAATATTGGTTTTCCCCCTGGGTGTTATATGTGTTGGAGAACAAGATAATTATAGGGATTACATAAATGAAAATTGACCAGTTCACCTCCTCATAAGAACTCCTGTGCACGGAGAGGTGCGCTTTATTTCTTTACATAGCATTAACTCACAGATACAGACCCTCCACCAGCAGTTGACGCATTTTGAACAAAAGTGTTCTTAATCGTAACTGATTACGATTGAGAACATTTTTGTTCGAAATGTGTCAACTGCTGATGGAGGGTCTGTATCTGTGAGTTATTGCTATGTAGAGAAATAAAGCGCATTTGAAGGTTTAGGCTATGTTCACATCAGCGTTCAAGCTCTCTGTTCCTGTAGTCCGTCCGGAAGTTGAAAAAAAATTGAAAAACGTATCCGTTCAACCTCCCATAGAATTTAATTGACCTATGTATGCATACTTTTGTGTCCGTTAGTTGGTAATACATTCGGAATCTGTTTTTTCTGACGGAAAAAAAAAAATCCTGTCTGCAGGATCTTTTTCTACTTTCAGAAAAGCGTATTCATGACGGTCCTATGGCAACTGAGGGCAAGAGCCTCAATAGTGTCACTGAGGCAACAGCGCATTCCCACTGACACTATTGAAGCTCTTGCCCTCAGTTGCCGTAGGATCGCGCAGGTGCAGGTAATTGCGCCTGCGCGAGATTTCCGGCGGTGGCCGAGAGGAGGATCTGCGGGCAGAGAGTGGAGGTAGCCGGGGGGCAGAGCCATTAGCCTCGCCTCTAGGCGGCAATTTCTGCAGATGGAGGCGTACTTATGATACAAATTTAGGCGGGCTGGGCACATCAGGGGGACAATCCTGGGCTCCTTGGCAGAGAAAAAATGCCCCTCTGGTCTCCTTGGATCCTAATTTGCATATTGGATAAAGCTTTTTTTTTACAGAAAATACACGATACACAATACAATATACAAGAGCCACAGCAAAAAGAAGAACACACATGAATATCAGGTACTTTATTGCACTAGTCTAAAGGAAAAAATATATATTGTGGATAGGCAGGGGACAGATTCCCTTTAAAAAAAAAGTTAAAATCTTCCCCATCATTCTGCACTTAGTACCCCATAATAACAAAGTGTAAAGAAAATGTTTGAAGTCTTGGCAAATTTATTGAAATGGAAAAACTAACATATTTCATTGACATAGGTATTCAGAAATTTTACTCAGGACTTAGTTGAAGCACCTTTGGCAGTGATTACAGCCTCCAGTCTTCTTGGGTATGATGCCACTACGTTTGCACACCTGGATTTCGGGACTTTATGTCATACTTCTCTGCAGATCCTCTCAAGCTCTGTCAGGTTGGTTGGGGACTGTCAGAGGACAACCATTTTCAGGTCTCTTCACAGAGATATTCATTGAGGTTTAAGTCAGGGATCTGGCTAGGCCACTCAAGGACATTCATAGAGCCACTACTGTGTTGCTTTGGCTGTGTGCTTAGCATATATCTCTTGTTGAATGGTAAACCTCCGGCCCAGTCTGAGGTCCAGAGCACTCTGGATCAGGTTTTCATTAATAATAGCTCTCTACTTTGCTCCATTACACGTTCCCTCAACTCTGACCAGTCTGCTTGTCTCAGCCTCTGAAAATCACCTCAACAGCTGCTGCCACCACCATTCATTGTAGGGATGGTATACTGTACATCAGTGCCATGAAGCTTAGAATTGAGGCCAAAAAGTTCAATCTTGTTTCTCAATGTCTGAGAATCGTTTAGGTGCTTTTTTGTGTTTTTTTTTTTACAAACTTCCATCTGTCTTTTACTCAGGAAAAGCCTGTTTCTGGCCACTCTGCCATAAAGATTAGATTAGTGGAATGTTGCAATGATGGTTCATCTTCTGGATGTTTCTCCCATCTGCACACAGGATCTTTGGAGCTGAGCCAGAGTGATAATTGGGTTCTTGGTCACTTCTGGATTGATTAGACCAGGGAATCTTGTTTCTCACAGTCTGAGAGTCTTTTAGTCTTTTTTGCAAAAGTTTATGTATCTTTTACGTATCCTTTGCCGAGGAAAGACTTCTTTATGGCCACTCTACCACAAAGCCCATATTGGTGGAATTCTGCAGTGATGGTTTCTGAGAACTTTCTGCCATATGCACACAGAATGTTTGCAGCTCAGCCAGAGTGACCATTGGGACCAAGGGACTTTTCCCTCAATTACTTGGGGTGGACAACCCTAGGAAGATTCTTAATCATTCCAAAGGTCTGCCATTTAAGAATTAAGGAGTCCACTGTGCTCTTTCTGAACTTTTAGTGCAACAATTTTTTTGAACCCTTCTCCAGATCTGTGCCTCCACACAATCCTATCTATGAGCTCTACAGGCAGTTCTTTCCTCCGAATGGTATATGTATTGTCAGTTGTGAGGCCTTATATAGATAGGTTTATGCTTTTCCAAATCACATCCAGTCAACTGAATTTATTACAGTTGGACTGCTCCTATTTATGTAAAATTGAGCAGCACTGCAGTTAAAAGATCCATCCACTACCCAATGGATGGTAGTTCTGATGTCAGAGCTAATCTGAAACAGCTGATGTGTGGGGGTACGGGGTGTTTCCACCGATCAGAAATTGATGGCACATCCTGAAGATAAGCTCTCATTATTAAAATTCTGAGAAACCCCTTTAAGGCAAACACTCTCTTTAATTCAGTTGAATCAATCAGTTCTAATGTGTTCACCACAATACACACACATTACTCTTCTATGACCTATTCCCTTTAAGAAAAACTATTTGTATTCCCTAAAATGCCTCAGAAAAAATATTTTCCTGTGCAAAGTGGATAATTTGTCCTGATGTGGCGCTTTCCGCAGGTATATGGAACAACAAGCACCCACTGCTTCATAAATTGTCTTCCTGGCAGAGGCCCAAGTCCTGTACAGACACACAAAAAATGATGTTTACCCCCAGGCAGGTTTTTGACAAAGAACATAAAAGCAATCATCGAGATAAATTACTGCGCTGCTAAAATATTACTGCTTCCTGCCAAATCTTGTAAACCAAGAGAGTAGTATTTTGGGATTCATGCTGGTAAATCTGCTGTTAACGCAGCAAAGCAAAATAATCATTTAGTCAGCAAGGAACGCATTAATATGGCAGCCCAGTCGTCATGGAGCAGTGTGTAGTCACTATAGCAGCTGGCAAGTGTTTGGACAATCGGGAGAGTTTATTGTGAAAATTTTTATTCTACTGGAGGGTGAATTAATGAAGCTGTATACACAATATTCAATGTAACAAATGTGTTTAGATTGCAGACACAAGTATCAAAATGAAAGATATGCACCATTTACCTTTTCACCTCTTAAACAGGAAGCTCAGCAGGAGGAAGCAATGTGCCTTATTAACCAGACAGTTTAATACAGATGGAGGCGCGAATATATGGTGTTGTGTTATCATTGCTGTATTATGTTATAATTCTGCTTCTTGAAACATCCATCAACTTGTACAGACAACCAACGTTGTGCAGACGTTGTGCATAACTGCCAAAATATGCATTTTATCAATCAAATGATGGGGTGTGATAATGGTTGCAAGATTTTTGACCCATAATATACAATATTTTTGAGATTCTGACACAAATTTGTGGAATATGCTATTGACACAATGCAATTTAGATACTGTATTGTATTCTTTAGGGTCCATTCAAACGTCCGCAAGTTTGGTCCGGATTCGTTACGGATTGTGCGGAATTGGTTTCGGACGCATTCATTTTCAATGAGGCCGGAAAAGATGCGGACAGCACACAGTGTGCTGTCCGCATCCGCACTTCCGTTCCGCATCCGCACTTCCGTTCTGCAAATAAATAGAACATGTGCTATTCCGCAGACACGGACAAGAAAAGGCATTTCTATTTAAAGTGCCGACCATGTGCGGTCCGCAAAATGCGGAACGCACATGGGTGGTGTCTGTGTTTTGCGGATCTGCAATTTGCAGACCGCAAAACACTTGCAGACGTGTGAATGGACCCTAATGGAGGAAATACCTGCTACAAAGAAGGTTGTTTAGTGCAGTGAAAATCCTTACTTTCTCTTTAGTTCTGTTTAAAGGGAAAATATCATCAAAATTGACCTATTGTCTAAATCAAGTTTTTATTTTTTATGAATGTATTTTGTAAGAATTTCTGTGATGTTATATTTCTACGTTATTATCCTTAATTATTTCCTATAAATCCTAAAATCTTGCAGTTTTCGCATCTGACCACTAAGACTAGTTTGGCTCCTGTGGCACAGCCACCCAGCAGGCTGTTCCAGAGCAACCTGCTGGAGAGCTGTACCACACATCTGAAAATAGCCTAAGCCTAATTATAAGCATCACTTCTTGGTCTGTACAGATCACTTTTCAGCAATCATCTCCTCATTATTAAAGGAAGGATTAGAATAACAGATATCATCTACAGTGGTGCTTTAAAGTTTGTGAACACTTTAGAATTTTCTATATTTCTGCATACATTTGACATAAAACTACAACAGATTTTCAATCAAGACCTAAAAGTAGATTTAGATAACCAAATCAAAGAAATGAGTCAAAAATATTCAATTCGGTCATTAATTTATTGAGAGAAATGATCCAATATCACAGGAACTGTTGCTTTCAGTATATGGTGAGACCCCCATGTGCAGCAATAACTGCAACTAAGCATAACTGTTGATTAATACTGTGCATCAGCTTGGAGAAATTTTAGCCCATTCCTCCGTACAAAACAACTTCATCTCTGTTATGTTGGTGGGTTTTCCCCCCATTAACTGATCTCTTCAGGTCCTTCCACATTTCTGTTGGATTAAGGCAGTGCTTCTCAATTATTTTCTGTCATGCCCCCCCTAGGAAGAAGAAAACTTTTCGCGCCCCCCCGCGCGACTGTAAATAGTATCATTTGTCTATAAAATTGTTATAAGTACACCAATCTCCCCACAGACGAGGGCCATTAACCCCCCCCCCTATATCATGTGCAGGCTCCATTAACCCCCCTCCCCAATCATGTGCAGGGTCCAGGCTTCCCCCCTCCCCCCAAATCATGTGCAGGCTCTCTCTCCAACCCCCCCCCCCCCCAAAATCATGTGCAGGCTCCATTAACCCCTCCCCAAATCATGTGCAGGCTCCATTAACCCCTCCCCAATCATGTGCAGGCTCCATTAACCCCCTCCTCCAATCATGTGCAGGCTCCATTAACCCCTCCCCCAATCATGTGCAGGCTCCATTAACCCCCTCCCCAAATCATGTGCAGGCTCCATTAACCCCCTCCCAAATCATGTGCAGGCTCCATTAACCCCCTCCCCAAATCATGTGCAGGCTCCATTAACCCCTCCCCAAATCATGTGCAGGCTCCATTAACCCCTCCCCCAATCATGTGCAGGCTCCATTAACCCCTCCCCCAATCATGTGCAGGCTACATTAACCCCCTCCCCAAATCATGTGTAGGCTCCATTAACCCCCTCCCCAAATCATGTGCAGGCTCCATTAACCCCCTCCCCCAATCATGTGCAGGCTCCATTAACCCCCTCCTCAATCATGTGCAGGCTCCATTAACCCCTCCCCAATCATGTGCAGGCTACAGTAACCCTCCCCCCAATCATGTGCAAGCTACAGTAACCCCTCCCCCAATCATGTGCAGGCTACAGTAACCCCCACCCTCCAATCATGTGCAGGCTACAGTAACCCTCCCCAATCATGTGCAGGCTACATTAACCCCTCCCCAAATCATGTGCAGGCTCCATTAACCCCTCCCCAATCATGTGCAGGCTCCATTAACCCCCTCCCCAATCATGTGCAGGCTCCATTAACCCCCTCCTCCCAATCATGTGCAGGCTCCATTAACCCCTCCCCAATCATGTGCAGGCTACATTAACCCCTCCCCCAATCATGTGCAGGCTCCATTAACCCCCCTCCCCAATCATGTGCAGGCTACAAGGCCCGCAGCCTATCAGAGGAGCAGGGGAGGGAGACGCCTCTCCCTCCACTGCCGCACAGCACAGCGATCTGTATCGCTGTCCAGAGGACGGCGATACAGATCACTATGGAGATGAACGCTTCCACAGTGGAAGCGTTCATCTCCTGTGACCTGGAGCCCCCTTTTACAAAGCCTCGTGCCCCCCCTGGGGGGCGCGCCCCACTATTTGAGAACCACTGGATTAAGGTCAGGATCATGACCACTCATGGAGGCGACCTTGACGTGGTGAGTGGCTTGTTACGCTTTGGCCAAAATGTACACTAATGCCTCATTCAACATCCAGCATGGAGGCAGGGCAGAGTGCTGGATTGCAGAGTGCCATTGCATTTTTGTTTTTGTGTCAGGATCAGGACTTGACTTGGCCATTCCAAAACTTTAGCTTTACTCTTTTTTAACCATTATTTTGTAGAATGGCTTGTGCTGAGGTTTGTTGACTTGCTGCATGACTCATGTTTTCTTGAGATTTAGCTCAGGAACTTATGTCCTGATGTTTTCCTTTAGAATTTGCAGGTATAATTTAGAATTCATTGTTCTATTAATGGTGGCAAGATGTCCTGGCCCAGATGCAGCCAAACATCCCCAAACCATGATACTACCATCACTGTATTACACAGATGTGAGAAGGATTTTATATTGGAATGCAGTGTTTTCCATTTTTTCAAAGAAAACACTTCTTATATAAACCGAAAAGTTACATTTTGGTCTCATCCACCCACAAAAGATTGTTTCAATAGTCTTCTAGATTGTCAAAGTGATCTTTAGTAGTGATGAGCGACAGGGGAAATATTCGAATTTGCGATATTTCGCGAATATTCGTTAGAATATTCGTTATATATTCGCGAATATTCGTATTCGAGATTATTCTATTGACTGCGAAAAATCAGCAATGAAATATTCGCGTAATGCGAATATTCTAAAACTTGAATATATAGCACTATGGAATATAGTGCTATATATTCTTTTTTTAGAATATTCGTAATTTTTTCCCATCTGAAGTCATGATTCCTCCCTGCGTAAGTTGCTTTTGGGCCAATGACTGTTCAAATTAAATTGGAAAAAATGACAAATATTCCAAAAAATGAATATATAGCACTATATTCTATAGTGCTATATATTCAGGTGTTAGAATATTCGCAGTACGTGAATATTACATTGCCGATTTTTCGCATAAGAGAAAAAAAAATTTAAATAATGAAGAATATTCTAATTCATTACAGATTACAATATTGCAGCCTTCTCACATTGGCCCACAAAAAAAAGAAGCAGGTAGGTATACTAGGTAATGGGTTCAGATGAAAAAAAAAAAAAAGAATATTAGTTTTTGCGAATATATATCACTATATTCGAAATATTTGTGAATTTTCGAAGTGCCGATATTCGCGATAAAAATTCGAAATTCGAATATTCGCACTCAACACTTTTAGCAAACTGTTGACGGGCAGAAAGGCCTTTAATTGCTTAGAGGTTACCTTCAGTTACTTTATGACCTACCTCACAGACTACTACACTCCTTGCTCATGGCATGAACTTTGTTGGTCAACTAATCCTGGGGGAAGGTGGTGGTGGGGGGGGGGGGTTAATAATGGTCTTGAATTATCTCCATTTGTACACAATCTGTCTTACTGTGGATTGGGAGAGTCCATCCTTTTTATAGATGGAAAAAAAGGAGAATTGGCTTAACTCACTCTAAACCATGGAATTGATGCCCGCTCCAAAGACACACCCAAAGTCCAAAAATTTAATATGTAAATTATATATTGGAGGGCACTCAGTATCTAGTGCTGCTTGAACTACCAAATTAGTATGAAATCAAATTGCATAAGTATTTATTATATACAGAAAAAATGCAGAAAAATAAAAAACTAATGATAAAAACTATAAAAATATACATATATCTTCTACTGTCATTCAGTTGGTATAATAAGAGTCAACTGTGTATCCTCAACCGCAGTGGGAGTAGCAGCCGTTTATCTGGCTAATATCTCTAACAACCTGATAGTGGTGATGAACTTTCAGTCCACAAAAGTGCAGTGGGATAGCGGTTCATCAAAAGTGTAATGATTGCTAGGTAGAAACAATCTCAGTATATCATGATACAAATATAAAATCCATATTCAATATTGTGTTTCTATAGTTTGTTATCAATTGATCGGTCTCCTAATAAGAGTGTTTTTACTGTGGCTTTTTACACTCTGATGAAGTCGCTTTTGTAATCTCTGTATCTTAGATTGCCTTTATCTATCGATATATATATTTCGAAGTGACCGATATAGGCATAAAGGATTACATCAGCAAATGTTCTCTTTCTTATTGCAATGTACACATTTCCTACGTTACTGGTCTGAAGATCCATGCTGTAGTATAATCAAATTCCCGCTGTAGCTGCCAACTGGTGTGAGTGGAGTCCCATGTGGCGTCCCACGTGATCGGGAGGCTGCAGCGTCGTGACGTCACAAGATTCGTAGGCGGGTTTAGCCGAGATTCTCCGTGAAGGGTTAGCACTTGAATATCAGTTTGTCCAAAATCCTCTGCAGTAGGTTTATGGAGTTGGATGCAAACTAATTTAGATATTGCTGGAGACCTTCATAACACATTCTTTTATTCTTTTCCCTGGTTTTATAATACACCAAACGCGTTTTGAACTCACCAATGATGTAGAAGTTTCATACTTCCAACACGTTTGGTGTATTATGAGAGCAGTGAATGGAATAACAGAATGTGTTTATGAAGGTTTCCAGCAATATCTAAATTAGTTTGCATCCAACTCCGTAAACCTACTACAGTAGGGAGTCTGATTATACTACAGCACGGAACTTCAGACCGGTAAGGTAGCGAATATGCACATTGCAATAAGTAAGAGAACATTTACTGATGTAATCCTCTATGCCTATATCGGTCACTTTGGAATATATATGTTAATATCTCTAAATCGATAGATAAAGGCAATCTAAGATACAGATATTACAAAAGCGACTTCATCAGAGTGTAAAAAGCCACAGTAAAACCACTCTTATTAGGAGAACGATCAATTGATAACAAACTATCGGAACACAATATTAAATATGGATTTTATGGTTCTATCATGATATACTGAGATTGTTTCTACCTAGCAACCATTAGACTTTTGATGGACCGCTATCCCACTGCACTTTTGATGTGCTGATAGTTCATCACCACTATCAGGTTCTTAGAGATATTAGCGAGAAAAATGGCTGCTACTCCCACTGCGGTTGATGATACACAGTTGACTCTTATTATACCAACCGAATGACAGTAGAAGATATATGTATATTTTTATAGTTTTTATCAATATTTTTTTATTTTTCTGTATTTTTTCTGTATATAATAAATTCTTATGCGATTTGATTTCATACTAATTTGGTAGTTCATACAGCACTAGATATTGAGTGCCCTCCAATATATATTTTACTTTTTATAGATGGTTTTGTAACCTTTTCAAGCGCGATGAGCATTAACACCTTTTCGTTTGAGGCCTTGAGAAGTCTTCTTTGTTCATGCCCTCTTTATTTCTAATGTCCCCAGCAGTGCCCTCTTTATTTCTAATGTCCCCAGCAGTGCCCTCTTTATTTATGAGGTCTTCCAGCAGTGCCCTCTTTATTTATAATGTCCCCCAGCAGTGCCCTCTTTATTTATAATGTCCCCCACCAGTGCCCTCTTTATTTATAGGGGTGAGCGAACCCGAACTGCAAAGTTCGGGTTTGTATCGAACTTTGTGAGTTCTGGTACCCAGACCCGAACCCGGACTTTTTCACTGAAGTCCGGGTTCGGGTTCGGTGTTCGGGTAATATAATAAAGGGTAATCAATGTACTGATGTATTCAAGACAAACATAATATATTGTGTATCACAAAGGCAGAATGCAAAAATTATTATGTAACATCTGTATGTTGCATTCCAAAAAACAGAGAGCAAAAAAACCCCAAGTGACATGTCAGTATTGTAAAATCAGATCATGTCGCTTGTTGAGACCCTCCGGTTGCCAAGACCCCAATTGGAAGATCCAAAAGGCCTCTCTGTTCAGAAGTTTTCTTCTGTGATCTCCACCTCTAGGTGGTAGAGAGACCCTTTCAATGCCCTGTACCTTTAATCCAGAGATATCACCCGCATGAACAACCGCAAAATGCGAACTCGCAGCAGAGACATTGCGGTTCCCATGATGCGGTATATCAGATATATGTTTGCGGATCCTATTTTTCAGAGGATTAATGGTACAACCCACATATTGCAAAGAGCATATGTCACAAGTAATGAGGTATATAACATATTTAGTGTTACAGTTTATGTATGAACGTATATCATATTGTTTGCTGTGTGCAGTCGATCTAAATGTTTTGTCTGTAACCATATGCTTGCAACAGGCACATTTCCTATGGCCACATTTATGGCTACCTGTATAATGGAGCCATGTAGGTAATGTGGTGTATTTCAGAGGCAGGTTCCATTCCATTTGTATGTTTGTCATGAAGAAGGACCCAGATATCAGAGAGGTCTGAAACGCGTTACTGTTTTTCACATCTTGTATGAAGTTTTTACCGCTGGAATAAAGTCACAGAAAAAGATTCACCCAAGCTGAGCTGGATTTTGCTTTCTGCTTGATTATATGCTCCCGCATCCAGGTGCGGCATCCGTGCACAGAGGGTGTTCTATGCTGGTGAGAGCTGCCTTACTCTTTTTCAAAAATCCATATATAACCCAAAATGGTACCAATAAAAGCTACAACTCGTCCTGCTAAAAACAAGCTCTCAGACAGCTACGTTGATGGAAAAATAAAAAGTTATGGAATGGTAGTATATGATGATGCAAAATACAACTGATTTTTCATATAAAAGTGATTTTATGATACAATGGCAGTAAAGCATGTAAAAAACTGTATAAATGTGGTATCATCCCACAAAAGTTAGCATATCATATATACTTTACATATATACTTTATGGTGAACCCTATAAAAAAATAAAAATAAACTGCAATGTTTGCCCACCTCACCTCCCAAAAATGATATAAAAAGTGATCAAAAGGCCAAATGTACCCAAAAATGGTGGCAATAAAAACTACTTTGTATGATGTCAGTGATTTCCATCAGTGATTTTAAGCCAAAACCTGGGGCTGGTCAAAGCACAGAACATGTGCAGATCTTTCTCTTATCTCTGTGTAGCTTGCAATCCTGGTTTTAGCTTAGAATCCCTGATGGAAATCACTGACCAAAACACTGATTTGTGAATAAGGCTTTATCCTGCAAGCAATGAACCCTCACACAGCTCAGACAACAAAAAAGTAAATATGATGGCTCTTAAAATCCATTTTAGGAAATTCCATGTTACAAAATCAAGATGTCGCTCCTTCCCTTCTGAGCCATGTGGTGTGCGCATATAGCATTTTAAGAACACATATGGGGTTTTGCTATCTTTAGGAGAAAAAAAGGTAACAAATTATGGGGTACTTTCTCTATTGTTACCCCTAGCCTAAATGAAAAATATTGGGCTAAAGCAACATTTTACTGGATATTTTAGGTTCACAGCGTTTCAAAATTCTATGAACCACCTGTGGAGTCAAAGCACTCACTATACTCCTTGATAAATTCCTTGAGGGAAGTAGTTTGCCAAATGGGGTCCCTTTTGGATGTTTCCATTATAGGGGTACCTTCAAATGTGACATGGAGCCTGAAAACCATTCAGCGAAATCTGCAAAAAGCCATATGACTTTCCTTCCCTTCAGAGCCCTGTGGTGTGCTCATACAGCTGTTTATGACCACATATGGGGTGTTTTTGTAAGCTTCAGAATCAGTGTAATCAATACTGATGTTTTGCTATTAACCCTTGCTGTGATACAAGGAAAAATGGATTAAAATAGAAAATCTGCATAAAAATGAAATTTTTAAATTCACCTCCATTTTGCTTTAATTCCTGTTAACAAAGTTTCTAAAATCAGTTTTGAATAATTTGAAGGGTGTAATTTCTAAAATGTAGTTGTAGTTTCTATTAAAAAAAAACCTCTCAAAGTGACTTGAACTGGTCCTTAAAAATTAGATTTTGGAAACTTTCTTGAAAAATTGCTTCTAAAATTCTTAGTTACTTAAAAGTCTTTTAACATTCTAAAAAACATAAAATGACATTTATAAAATTATGTCAATATAAAGTAGACATATGTGAATGTTAATAATTACTATTTTGTGAGGTGTCACTGTCTTAAAAGCAGATAAATTTAGAAAATTGCTATTTGTTCACACATTTTCTGTAAACTTGGGATTTTTTTTATAAATAAATGTAAAACATATTGACCAAAATTTACGATTAATATGAGGTGCCATGTGTCATGAAAAAACATTCTCAGGATCACTTTTGTTCTGTCGTTAAATAAAAAAAATAATTTGACTTATGTCCGAACTGATTCTACATGAAGTGAAATGTGCTCCAATTGGCCTTAAAATGTATATATCACACTCTGACATCTCCTAGGACGCTGATTTTTTAAAAATATCTTTTATTAAAATGTATTCACAGAGTTTTGCTCATTGTCTCCTTTTAAGCCCTTTAACACAATGACAGCAATAGCAAATAGGGTGAATGCATGGTTGATGTTGTTTGTTTAAAAACACACTGCACCGTTGTATGGTATACTTTTTAATATTAGAAACCTTCCAAAACTTCTCCCTGGCTTTGGACACTGGCGGAGGACGCTAGAGGCTGGACAAGACAGTACAGTAAGGGCAAACTGGGCCAGTTCCGGTCACTGTTACAATCTGACTGCCCAGAAGTCCATGGGGTCAGGGAATGCGGTATGTGCCGAGGAAATGGACAGCTGGGCATAAGTACAAATATCATACAGCAGATTTACATTTTGGAGAAGGTATATATCTGGGCCACAGTTCCATAATGATGAGAAAATGGCAGGCTGTAGATGTAAAAAAAATGACATCTGAATCGCATATCAGACGCTGTTTTGTAAACAGCATCTGATATGCCGGCTGCCTGCTCCTCTGGTGGTCCCTTTTGCTTGGGACCACCAGAGGACACTGTAAGTACACCAATCAACCCGGAAGTTCGCGGCCGCAGCTCCGCAAGTGTTGATACGGAGAGCACATAGTGTGCTCTCCGCATCACCGCTGGCCCCATTCACACTGAATGGATCCGCATCTATTCCGCAGAATTGCGGAATAGATGCGGACATTTTTGCGGATGTGTGAATGGGGCCTTACTTCGCTGCACTCCTATGTCCTTTCCCCTTTTTTTTGCACATTTTTTGGCAGAGATTTTTTCATCCACGTTGATCCATGAGAATGAAGAAATCTGTGCCGTTCATTTTGTTTTTCAGCCCAGAGGCTGAACGGAAAAAAAATATCATTACCCGTATGCTCAATTTAAGGAGAATAGCAGAAACTCCTAATGCTGGCCATACATGTAATGATTGCGGAGACCCTCAAATGCCAGGGCAGTACAAACACCTCACATGTGACCCTATTTTGGAAAGAAGACACCCCAAGGTATTCACTGAGGGGCATATTGAGTCCATGAAAGATTGAACTTTTTGTCACAGAAAGGGAGACTTTGTGAGAAAAAAAAAGCGGTCAATTTCCGCTAACTTGGAAAAAAAAAAATCTTCTATGAACTCGCCATGCCCCTCACGGAATACCTTGGGGTGTCTTCTTTCCAAAATGGGGTCACATGTGGGGTATTTATACTGCCCTGGCATTTTAGGGGCCCTAAAGCGTGAGAAGAAGTCTGGAGTCCAAATGCCTAAAAATGCCCTCCTAAAAGGTACTCATTGGAATTTCGGCCCCATTACGCACCTAGGCTGCAAAAAAGTGTCACACATGTGGTATCGCTGTACTCAGGAGAAGTAGGGCAATGTGTTTTGGGGTGTATTTTTACATATACCCATGCTGGGTGTGAGAAATATCTCTGTAAATTACAACTTTTTTAATTTTTTTATACAAAGTTGTCAATTTACAGAGATTTTTCTCTCACCCAGCATGGGTATATGTAAAAATACACCCCAAAACACATTGCCCTACTTTTCCTGAGTACGGCGATACCACATGTGTGCCACTTTTTTGCAGCCTAGGTGCATAAAGGGGCGTAAAGTCCAACGAGTACCTTAAGGCTTTACAGGGTTGCTCACAATTTAGCCCGCCCAAAATGCCAGAACAGTAAACACACCCCACAAATGACCCCATTTCGGAAAGTAGACACCCCAAGGTAATCACTGAGGGGCATACTGAGTCCGTGGGAGATTTTTTTTTTTTTGCCAGAAGTTAGCAGAAATGGAAACTTTATTATTATTATTTTTTTCCTCAGAAAGTGTCATTTTCCGCTAACTTGTGAAAAAAAATGAAATCATACATGAACTCACCATGCCCCTCCGCGAATACTTTGGGGTGTCTTCTTTCTAAAGTGGTGTCATTTGGGGGGTATTTATACTATCCTGGCATTCTAGCACCTGAAGAAACATAACAGGTGCTCAGAAAGTCAGAGCTGCTTCAAATGCGTAACTGCAGCCTGCTGGGATGGTGCCACGTGTCGCCATGCAGCGCGGCGCCTTTATCAGATTATGGACAGAGTAGGAACCCACTCTAGGAGACAACCGTGACGGGGTGAGTGGGCTTATTACCTTTTGATCAAAATGTACACTAATGTCTCCACTATTTGCATGCGATATGGGGGACTAGTACTATAGTAATGTAGCTGAAGAGCACATATCAAGGGTTAAGCATTGTGGATGTGCGATCCAGTCTTGTTTCTCCCCATTTGATTTTGAAAAGAATCAAATTTTGATGAAGGCACATAACTGTGCCACTATGGACACCTGGGCAAAAGTCAAAGGGATAGGGCATAGCAAAAAAGTGCAGCTCATGACACATTGAAGAATGACATTTTTGAAAAGAATTACATTTTGGTTAAGGCATGGAACTGTGCCACATTTACCAATTTAAGTGGTACGGCATCAATTGCACCGCCAGCAACTTGGCCAGGTTGGTCACAAATACTTTTCTCATGGCCACACATTTCGTTATGGATCTCTCATAATGAAATGGAGGAGGAATCTGAACAGGAGCTAATGGGGCTATTGCCCTATTGCTTTTGCTATAAAACTGAACGGTATCTTGAAGTAATAAACAACAAACTCACAAACATGGATATAGTAATGGCGCTATTGCTGTATTTCTTTTTACAATAACACTGAATGGTTTCTTGAAGTAATGTAGACTGCATTCACTAACACAGGTATAATGCACTGAAATTACTAATTACAAACAGTAAATAGAAACTATTTTTTTTTTAAAAAGAAGGGGCAGAATGTATGCTACAGGAGTGCTGGCAATAAGCCTATGGATTGCAGAAACTTGTTTACAAAAAAAATGGCTAATTGCTCATACAAAAAATGAGTTTCCTGCAGGATTCAGAGATTGCTAGCAAGTTGTATGAAACAACTAAGACCAGTCCTTCACCCACTCTCCATGCTAAACTTTCCTTGATAAAACGCTAAAATGTACCTAATTATTGCTCAAATTCTCTCCCTGTAGTACACTTATAGTGTCCCTATAGTGTCCATAGTAAATGGCTTGTGTCTGCAATTATGAACATACAACAAAAACTTACTCAGAGTGGCTGGAGTCCTGGCAATTATATTTAATAAAATATTTTATAATATATAAGATAATCTCATGTGCATAATACTATAGAAACAATAAACAAATATATATGTATATATATATATATATATATCTATAACATTACTAAATAATCACAATGAATATGAATGAATATGCAGTCCTGGTCCCTACTGGTAGCCGTGTGTGGGGCTGTCACTTACACTGCACCCTTATATAAAACTCACGTGGCTCTAAACTGTGTATGATGTACACGTGGCTCTAAACTGTGTATGATGTGTATGATTGTATGTGTACAAATTACTCCAGTGGTAAGTTATTAGTCCCAGCAAAATCATTAAATGGTTAATAATGTAAATATGTAATGTTACTGTGATGGTATTAGTAACTGTGCGCCAGAAACAAAGCTAAAAATCTTACCCTCCTCTCTGATTATCTTATATATTATAAAATATTTTATTAAATATTATTGCCAGGACTCCAGCCTCTGAGCCAGTATTTGTTTTGATTTTTAGGCTATTGGGTAATATTTAACTGAGCTTGTGCCTGTAGTTATACCACAAGAGTAACTGTTGATCATTTTTGGTATTTTTAATCAACACATCGTATCACCACCCTAGCTATTCACGAAATTGACTTTCTTTTTTCTGTGCAGAATCACCTGACTGAATACTGCCCCCTGATTGGATAATCAGGCTATGTGTCAACCTCTGATCCAATCAGAGCAAGCCCCCTGATCCCCTTCCAGGGTCATGTGATCCTCCATATTTTTCTTTCATGTTGTTTTAGCCTGCCAATTTTCACAGTAAATTGACACTGGGAGCCATTTTTACATGATTTGTCAAAACTACATGAAACTACCGTATTTTTCACTCCATAAGACGCCAAAAGTGAGGGGAAATGGCAATGCATCATATGAAGCGAATACAAACGAGTTCTTCCATTATAGAGGCAGATCACGCAGTCGCTAAAGGGCCTGTGAGGATTGGGGGCCTGGCCAGAATGAATGGCCCTTCCTCCCTTCCGACCTGAATACACACCGCTTGCAGCCAGTAACTCTGGACAGATAAATGCCAGCCCTCCTCCTGAACCCCCCCCCCCCTCCTCTTTGCAACTGTTACCGGCATTGACTTCTGTCTATCAGAACATGCAGGTAAAGCTGGCTAATAAGTAGGCAGATGCTCTGCTCCTTTTTGGTCAGCTGAATTTTAGACAGCACCACCTGACCTCCACTCTGGGCTTTTCCACTGGCTTTGTCCGCGTGATGTGCCTCAGTCAGTCAGGATTAATGAGCCACTCTGAGAGTGCCCTTCCTGCTCCTGCATGGTCGTCAGCTCAAATTCAAGAGTCTGACAACCTGAACCATTGTGACCTGCTGGAGAGGCTGAACTGAAGAGTATGCATTGAAAAGGTCCTACTAACTCAGCCAGCACCTAGCAGAGCAAATACAGATACAGCAATCAGCACATTGTGCCTCTTTCACACGGGCGTCACGTTTGACGCCCGAATAGGATGCGGGTGCGTTGCAGGAATATGCGCGATTTTTCCGTGCGTGTGCAAACTTTTGTAATGCGTTTTGCACACGCGTGGGAAAAATCGGCATGTTTGGTACCCAGATCCAATGCCGGACTTCATCACTGAAGTCCGGTTTCGGGTTGAGTATTCTGGAGATTTTATAATAGCATTCTCAATAAGGAATGCTTTGTAGAATGTGGTCCATGTGATTGGACCATGTGATGTGACGTCATCACAGGTCCTTTAGACTGCAGCTAATGCTTGAAGAGAGAAGAGAGATTGCCAACTAAGCGATTAAGTGGCTAAGGTGAGTGAAGTTTTTTATTTTTAACCCCTTAATCCACATTCTACAAAGCATTCTTTATTGAGAATGCTATTATTTTCCCTTATAACCATGTTATAAGGGAAAATAATAAAGAACGGGTCCCGTCTCTTAGCAACCATGCGGGAAAATCGCACTGCATCCTCACTTGCTTGCGGATGCTTGCGATTTTCCCGCAGCCCTATTCACTTCTATGGGGCCTGCGTTGCGTGAGAAACGCAGAAACTGGAGCATGCTGCGATTTTCACGCAACGCAGAAGTGATGCGTGTAAATCACCGCTCATGTGCACAGCCCCATAGAAATGAATGGGTACGGATTCAGTGCGGGTGCAATGCGTCCACCTCACGCATTGCACCTGCACGGAAAACTCGCCCGTGTGAAAGGGGCCTAAGTGTAGAAAGATACACACTGTTCTGCAATGTGCAGGAGAGGGGGCAGGGGATGGTGGTTGTGCTGGTGCTTATATATACAACTATACACAACCCTCCCCCTAGACATATGCTTCAAGTTCTGAAGGTGGTCCAGTCCCTGCCCCTTATTGCCCTATTAGTAACAATTAGGACAATGAAGGGCAGGGACTGGACGTCCCTCGGAACTATGAACATGGACATACTGTACATGGTGCAGACAGGAGTTGAGCGCGCACCATTAGCTGTTGGTGTCAGCTATAACATACAGGTAACATATTGTCACGCTGCTACAGCTGGCAGGATTGGAACTAGTTTCAGTTCTGCCCTTTTAACCATTTAGATGCTGTTTGCAGACATATTTTCCTCCTCTAAATTCTATGTGCATCTTAAGGTCTGGTGCGTCTTATGGGGGGAAGATACAGTAATCACCAAAACTTTGGATTAGTGTAGAAGACAAATTTTTTGTGAAACTTGTAACAAATCTGATTAATTTAAAATCAATTCACTCATCTCTAATGAAGGTATTAAATGGTGTTTAAAAATTATGTTTTAATATATGCAAATTACCCTCTAGGAGCAACTTTGTAAATGCCATTTTATTTTTTTAAAGATATTTAGTAACATCAAATTTTCCAGAAAATTCAAAACCAACTTTTCTAAGGACCAATTCAGTTCTGAAGTGACTGTGAGGGCGTTACATAATAGAAACCACCCATAAATGACCCCAAAACTGATTTTACAAATGTTATTACCCTGATTCTGAAGTTTACAGAAACAGCCCATATGTATTTCATAAACTACTGTATGGGCACACCACAAGGCTCAAAAAAGAAGGAGCGCCATTTGACTTTTGGAGCACGTATTTGCTGGAATGGTTTTTGGGCACTACATCACATTTGCTGGGTCCCTGAGGTATGAGTATAGTGGTAACCTCTTATAAATGACCTCATTTTGGAAACAATGCCACTCAAGTTATTTAACAAGGGGTTTTGTGAATATTTGACAGAAATTCTGTTTTGCAGAAATTAAAGAGCAAGGGTTGTGTGAAATGAAAACTGCTAATTTTCTACAGATACAGCATTGTACTCTCCATTTCGTTATTCCGAGCTCTTGCCATGTAAAGCACAACATACCCATTAAATTGTTAGGTGGGTTCTACTGGGTACTGAAATTCCATAAATGTGGACATAACCTGCTGTTTAGATATGCTGCGGGGTTCAGAAGGGAAAGACCACATTTTTGCTTTTGCAGTGCAGATTTTGATGGATTGGTTTATGCGCACCATGTTGCTGTTGAATAATAGTTAGGCGGCGATATCTTATATGTCTATTTTTTATTTTTCTTTCAATTTCTTTTTTTTTCAATCTTAAATGGCTTGATAAGGGGAAAGGGGCACTTTTTTATTTGAAACCTATTTTTTTATTTTTATAAAACCATTTTTTTTTTTACTTTTTTTCCCACTAGGGGACTTTAACTTTTGATGGTCTTTTACTGCATTAGTACTGACAGTATTACACTTATAAGAGTGAGTGTCAGGTTGGGCATTCACAGTGCTGCTCTCTCTAGGGGTTTTGGGGGCTGTACTTGGCTACAGAACCTCGTAGGGATGAATAGGTTGGCAGGAACACTAGTATGCGTGCTCGACCTGCCAGTTTGTTCATTTCAGGGCCCGAAGGATATGGGGCCCCCCTTCTTGTGAGAGTAAGACCTCTTTTGATCTTATAGTTATTCTGTATCCTGTGGATAAGCGATAACTTCCCAAAACTGGAATAACCCTTTAAGTTTATTTTATGAATATTGTTTTCAGAAAATGTAATACTTTGGGGGTCATTTATTAAGACTGCCTATGCCAATTTTTAGTGTTAAAAAGTAGCACAGACCTTATATATAACTTTTTAAATGCCCATATGCCTAAATTTGGGGAGTGGCATGGTCATTGTGTAGGAGTAGAAGGGACAGGGCCATGAGCCTCGGGAAATTCACTAACGTTTATGCCAGAAAACTGGCGTAAATGAAGGTTGACATCTACACCAGTCAGGGACTGGAGTAGATTTCAATCTAGGAGCACAGACTTGAGGATAGAGCGCCTAATTTATGACAATGCCTGCTCCTTGTACCCCAGAGCTCAGAGTTCTTAGGGTACTTAGGAAACATTAGTGTGGGGATTGCCACTGTCATTGACTGTTACAGACAGAATCAATAGAACTCCCATACTCCACTCCGGCTCCCACCAGGCCACAACACTTGTCCAAAATTAGACGCATCCTCTGCCAGTGAAGGGGCACTCAAAGACTGTTGTAAAATGAGTGATAAATAACTCAATTTATATTTCTTCAATTGTTAGATTTAATGTACATTTTAAAGCTACAAAAATATATGAAATAATTTTTATAGCTAACCAATATCAGTAGTGTATGGATACCAATAGTATGTATGGAAGGATGTTGGTTAATATAACATGGCATAAGAGCCTACAGTCATGCCAGTAATCATGCCTTTTAGTGAAAGTGTGTACTCATATACAACCCAATACCCATTATTGTAATTGGAAACCTATAGAAGAAATATAATGGGTGTCAGTGGAGAGATGCAGGCAAGTGGCAACCCCTGTATATATAAACAAAGTGCTAAAAGAAACAAGTAGCAAAGGCTGCACATACCGATAGTGAGAACGTTGGCTTATTTCAATGGCAGGAAGTGTGCAAGTATATGATATTATAGAGGCCATTATTAACACTCCAGAATATTATATTGTAGTTTCCTTTTTATCTGTTTACTCTTCTAGCTGATAAAGTATGAACATTTTTCCCCCATTCAGACATTAGCTTCTTAGCTGGATATATAGCCTCCATTGGACCTGGAGACATTAGTTTTGGCATCTCTCTAGCAGGAAGTAAGCTTTGTATTGTCCATTCTGGAAGTCAGCCATTTCAAGCTGTATTTACTCATATCTAGAGACAAACAAGAATACTTGTCCAAGTATAATTTCAAGACTTTTGCCTCCAATCTCCATAACATTTCCTTTATGGCACAAAGGAAGCCTTCATTGGGTCACATAGCTCCTGTGAAATTTCAATAACAATACTGCCTTACATTGTGAAATTCTACTCTTAGTTTTATTGTATTGATGCCCAGGTAGTTGTCATTTGATCAGAGGAATATGAATGTCTCCAAGAAATATTCCTTCATATTTTATTGATATGCAGAACTGCTCCCAATCAAGTCAACTCAGTAACCAGGCATGGCCACTACCCAGTAGATAGAGCTATGTAGTTTCAGTTAGGGTTGTCAAACATCCAGAAATACAGAGCAGGAAATTGAGAAGGGGGCCAAGGAGCCCACAATGACATATCAAAATCTTATAAAAGTAGTCAGGAATGGATGATGAGGACTTTCATGATTATTGTGTATTAGACAGAAGCTGAGAGCTGGATCGGGGTGCTGAAGAGAAGGAAGAGACAGCAGAGGAGGTGGCTGTGGTGGCGGTAAAGAGCTGAGGCAATGTATGTCCAAAACTTCCAAGAGAACTGGCAGGGTCAGATTTACTTCTATTGTGGTTAGTAGGGATGAGCAAATCGACTTTGGATGAAACATCCGAAGTTGATTCGCATTTAACTTCGTTTTAATACTGTACGAGTTCGCAATTTTTTTTTTAAAAGTATAAATCAATTTCTGAAGTTATTATGCAAAGTCTCGCGAGACTTCGCAAAGTAATAACTTCGGCCCATCGGAGCCAATACATCCTAATACTGTTCAGCAGTAGTACTCCTGGCAAACTGTCTGTAACAGTTGTCCCCTTTTAGAAATGTGGCACAGTTCTGTGACATCGCCTACATTTTATTGTTCTCTTTGACAGTAGTATCTGGACAGCTGTCTGTAAAAATTGTCTCAGTTTCAAAATGTCGTGCAGTCCCGCGCCTTAACCAAAATTTTATTCTACTGTATGAAATTCGTACTTCTGCTCAGCTGTCCATTTAATTAAAAATTGTTTAAAATTGTCTTATTTTCTAAATGACTATGGCCTTTCCCCAAGATATACTGTTTTCCTTGTCCTCGTGGACTTCTGGTCAGGGAGACTGCAACAGTGGCTGGGTACTAGCCCTGTTTTCTCTCACTGTAATGTATTTTCCAGCCACCAGTGTCATCTCAGAGAGTGTTTACAGCATGCAAGGTGGCGTCATCACATCCAAACAGACAAAGTTGTACAAACTATCACTTTTATTAAAATAAATTAGGCATGGATCCGTGAGGATTTCAACACACCTCCGACTAAGGTGCATGAATAGATCAGTCATTGCTGCCGGTGACTATTGATCACTGGCCCCATAACATCACTGCTGCTGTCTGCCTGCCATTCATGTTCTGTACCTTATGGGTGCACTTGCCACCACTGCCACAGCTGCTAATCCCCTTACAGCCACTTCCTTTACCCTACACAGCCGCCAATACTACCAGTACTGCCACAACACAGCCGCACACACATCTACTTACTGCTTTGTTTATTCTATACTGTGCTGCTACTGCTGGCACTACTTTTGCAGCCACTATTACCCCTACACATCTTACCCTTTCCACATCCATGCTGTACTGCTGCTGCTCCAAAATAAAAATGATAATTTTTCCAGCCTAGTTGAACTTCAGAACAAGCCACTATTTCTTCTGATACTTAACACGTGTGTGTAAAAATACAGGCAGGAATTCTGCCCCCATTAACGCATAATTTTCCAATGCTTCTGCAGACCAAGCCACTGTTTCTTGTGATATTAACATGTGTGTACATGCCCCCATTAAGGCATACTTTTTGAATGCTTGGCCCCAACAAGCCACTGTTTTTTCCCAATAACACGATGTCTGTTTAAACACGCCCTGACCCCAATAAAGGACAATTTTTGGAACCTTTTTTAATTTTAAAAAGCATGACAAATGTGATAGCTCAGTATTTTATTAACCTCTTAAGGACACAGGACTTACCCGTACGTCCTGTGTCCTGTCCCTAAAGATGGCGTCAGCTCCTGCTTTATGCAGGCGCCTTAGCCATGGTTGTCCGCATGGTTCTTGTAGCAGACACCCGCGGCTAATGTCCGTGACTGGCAGCAATGCCGATCGCAGACATTTAACCCCTCAGATGCCGTGGTCCACCCTGACCACGGCATCTGAGTGTGCACAAACCGAAAGTTTTACTTTCGGTTTGCGCTCCGGCTCCCCCGTGTGGTGATCGGAGGAGCCGGAGCGCGCCTGTAGTAGCCTGGGTTTCTATGAATGAAACCCAGGCAGATCTGTAGTATTTCCTATGGAGCCTTGCCTGTAATAGGCTTCATAGGAAATATGCAATTTTTTCATACATTCCAATGCTATTGCATTGGAATGTATGATAATCGCAATCAAATGGTTGTAAGTTATAGTTCCCTATAGGAACTATATAAAACTGTAAAAATAAAATAAAATAAAAAAGTTTAAAAAATAAATAAATAAAAAAACATAACAAATCACATCACAAAACAAATCACCCCCCTTTTGCTAAAATAAAAATTAAAAACAAAAAAATTAAAAAAAATACACATCATGGGTGTCGCAATGTGTGAAAACGCCCATACTATAAAAATATTTTAAAAAAATATTCCCCATACGTCAAACAGCAAAACGGAAAAAAGCGTCCAAATGGCAGATTCGCCATTTTTGGTCGCTTAATTTTCCACAAATAATTACATAAAAGGTGATCAAAATGTCATACATACGCCAGAATGGTATCAATAGAAAGATAAGATTATGACGCAAAAAATGAGCCCCCATACAGCTCTGTACAGATAATTAAAAAAAAAAGTTATAGGGGTCAAAAAAGTAAAACTGATTTTTTTCCCATTTTTGAATTTTTTTTTCACTATCAAAACGCAAGAAAACCTATACATATAGGGTATTCGTACTGACCTGTAGAGTAAAAGTAACCAGTCAGTTTTATCACACATCGAACTTCGGAATTTAAAAACCCGCAAAACTGTGGTGGAATTGCTTTTTTTTTTTTGCAATTTCACTCCATTTCGAATTTTTTTCCCACTTCCCACTACATCATATGCAATATTAAATGGTGTTGTTGGAAAGTACAACTTGTCCTGCAAAAAACTAGCCCTCATATGGCTATGTGAACAGAAAATAAAAAAGTTATGGCTCTGGGAAGGCAGGGAGCGCAAAACGAAAACTCAAAAAATAAAAAACCTCCGGTCCTTAAGGGGTTGACACCTTCAAACATGTTTTTATCCATATCACATGATCCCCTTACCATTGGAATAACATGGCAGGTCTTAAAATGGCAACCAAAAATGTTACTTCCACCAAATTAGGCAGCCTGCCTCCCAATTTATACTTTGACACATTGGATGTCATTGGATGATTTTAAACAAATTATACCAGTTAAAAGGTTGAGTCCAGATGTCCAAACTTTTGCCTCCTCTTGCATGTGTGCAGCTAAGACTACCCTCTCACAAGCCCACATATGAGCACAAATTTTTGGTAGCTGAAACAACAAACAACATCCGTCACAGTGTTGTATATTGGAACTTAAAACAATGACATTCTGGTAAACTACCATCATTTGTCATATGCCTTCCCAATCGTAATGGTATACACTTAGTGTTCCATTCCTACAGATTATAAGAAATGAGAGCTGTATGGTAGGAAAAGGGAGAGAGCATCTGGTTTCTATAGGATAGAAACTCATCACAACAACAAATGGATGAATAGTTATAATAGAAGGAATAAAGAAATTTGAAATTCTATTTTATCATGTTTTGATTGATTTTTACCTCTGCTTCATTTTAACATAGCCATGAACAAGGATTGTGACTGGAATATGATGCAGGCACCACAGTTATATCTAAACACCTGAGTGCTACCCATGTGCAAAAAACAATGTATATTAACAAAGTTCAGTACACATGAAAAAATAGAGAACACTGGGTAAGAAATCCTTAAAAATTTCATGATTTTTTTAAGGCCATCCAAGACAAAATCCAAAAAGCTAAAAACGCTTAAAATATACATCAATAGAGTGAAGAAAATCGTAGCACTCCAATGTCTTGCAAAGAAAACTCCTTTATTCCACCTCAGAGCTGCAACGTTTCGACTCGCTTGGAGTCTTTATCAAGCTTGCTTGATAAAGACTCCAAGTGAGTCGAAACTTCCTGTGAAATCATAATAATAATGTGACATGCATAAGTACCTCTTCGTTCCACAGACATCTATGGGCAGCATGTAACCTGATCCCTCAGAAGGCTGATAATCCATCTTGTCTCTCAAGTCATACCTCAGCTGTGAATTTAAGGTGATCAATCAGTACAGAAGGCAGAGGGAGGGGGACGTGGCTTCTAACTGAAAAAATAAGCATTTTTCTCTAATAAGACAAAGTTTCTTATATTCGCACATACTATTGATTACAAAGCTTGTTGAAAGTACAGTTCCTATTTAAATATTTTATTGCCATTTATTGTCACAGTTCCATGCATTATCTTCTAGTGAAGAATTATTTAAACCCTTTCCTTGTATTATATTGGCCATTACCACTGATGAGCAGCAAGAATTATATGCCATGTAAAGGTCACTTTACACGGGAAGACGATCTAGCAGATTGTCAGGAAGAAAGCATTTCTTCCTGACAATCGCTAGCAGAGGAGACAGATGCATTTACATGCAGCAATCTCCTTCAGCTCCTCCAGCTCCTCCAGAGTATGGGGAGGAGTGATCGCTAATGCCATTGCTCTTCCCCATACTTTCTTGTTGTTTCCCGGTAGAAGATTGTGCTTACACAGCACGATCTGCCACTGGGAGACAATGATCTTTTGTGCTGCACAAAAGATACAATTACCCGATGAACGAGCGTTTCTCTCATTCAGACAATCGGCGGTGTATTTATAACGCAAGACCATCACTAACGAGCATTACTAGTAATTCTTGTTAGCTATAATCTGTTCAATTGTCGGCCCATGTAAAGGAACCTTAATAAACCCAACTCAATAGAAGTAGGTTAGTTAAAAAACGTTAAATGAAAATTAAGAAGAAAATAATTCTGAAAGTGAATGCCTTACCCCTGAATATCATTTAAAAAAAAGAGTCAAAAAGTTATGCTAATTCATTTCATAATATATCTTTCTAGTCATAAAATATTTCCTGCTATAGATCTCCAAATTTCCTGAATAGACATAGTTATATGTATTGCAGGATTCTTGAAGCCACCTATAACAGAAGCTTGTATGCAATACATTTGTAAGCTGAAGGCAGATGAATTTTTGTCTATGCAGAGAATTCGGATGCTGTGTATAAGACAAAGACCAAGCTCCAAACATTATAATAATGTATTATGTACTTGTAGCAGCACAGATTGTTGAACCTAAGAACAGCATGATGTTACTAGGTGAACATTCACTTTAAGTACTACATTATACCTCATCTACATGCAGTTTTTTCTATCAGTCAGTTCAATATATTGGATGTTATGTTAGAAATATGTTTGCACCAGAGCACATTAGATCACATGTAATACAATCAGCTTAGCTTCTTATCTTACATTTTATCAGGTGGGTAGTGCTAAGAAATCGAAAAACTGTTACTCTTGAAGACAAAGTATTTTAGATGTTTTGGAGCATGTAGACAGGCACGAACACTAGTAATCGAACCTGGCAACAGGCAGGCACATGGTTAGGAGACATATCATGCACATCCACTTGGTTTCCTTGTACCCTGAGACACCTCTGTCTGTGTGCTCTTAGAAGGGGGGAGTATACCATCCAAAGCCACAGATTACAACACGGCTCCAACTCCAACAGGAAAGGCTCATGTAATACAATGTTTGTCTAGCATTGTGTGGACTCCAAAGCAAACAGCTAAGCATGTATTCTGAAACCTCAGCTTGTACAAATGTTAAGGCGCCCATGTTTGCAATAGTCTCCTTTTTTTGCTATTTGCTCAGACAGAAGGTAAAGCCACTCCAGGGAAGTAAATAAGCTATGAGAGAACATGTCATGCCAGGCGATGAAGATTAATAGTTTGTATATGCTGGGTCTCATGTGCAGCCTAGAAGGACAGATGATGAATGATATCCTTCCATGACTTTGACTTTTTGTTCAGTGGCAGGTCCAGTAAATTAACTGTTTTGTTCCAAATTGTGATAGAGATGGACGACAAAAGTCTGCACATCACATTTAATTTCCAGCACCCTAAGAGTTACATGACTTCATAATATAGTGACTGGAGACTAAACCCAACTGTCCAGTTTTCTTAATCCAATGACTGCTAACCTTTATCCTTGAATAATGGAGCCAGAATGTAAATCATTGTTCCTTGTGGGCGCCAGTAAGGTCAGAAAAAGCAAACTGCATACCGCTATAAGGCATACAGATTCCCACATCAGGTCTGACTGCCATGTTGTCTATAATGGTTCAGGTCATTGACAAGAACACTAACACAATACACTAAATTCATCATTAGTTGCATGAATATAAACAGTGAGTTGTGGGTCATGAAAATCCTAAAGAGTTTACAATGTGATATACCATGAGGTTTTTCTAATTAAATGCATATTTTATGTGCATTGATGTATAATTTATTTTAATTGTTATTAACGATTTACAGTACCGTGCAAAAGTTTGAGGAAGGTGGGGAAAAAATGCTGCAAAGTAAGAAAAAATATTTAAAAAAAAGAAGTGTTAATAGTTTATTTTTAGCAATTTTTAAAATGCAAAGTAAATGACCAAAAAAGAAATCTAAATCAAATCAATATTAGGTGTGACCAACCTTTGCCTTCAAAGCACCATAAGTTCTTCTAGGTACATATGCACAAAGTCAGGGATTTTGTAGAATTATAGTCAGGTGTATGATTAACCTATTATACCAAACGGGTGATAATGGGTTTCATATTCATATGTAGGTTGTAACCCAGTCATTAACTGAAGCTTAAACAGCTGTGCAGGAGGCTTGAAACTGGGTAAGGAACAGGCAAACTCTGCTACAATTGTGAGGTTGTGGAAGACAGTTTCATGTCACAAGGCAAAACTGAGAACAGCAACACCATACAAGGTAGTTATACTGCAACAGCAAGGTATGTCCCAGGCAAAGATTGCAAAGCAGACTTGGGTTTCAAGATGTGCTGTTTAAGCTCTTTTGAATGAGCACAATGAAACGGGCAACATTGAGGACCATAGACATAGAGATCCCTCTGGATGCCGGTGATGGAAAACACATCTGGGGTCATTTATTAAGACCAGCGTTTTATACACCAGTCTTAATAACCCTGCACTGGTAGTTGATGGGTTTAAGTTATGTAGAGGTGCCCGCCTCTACATAACTTAGGTCTATCCACCACAGACGTACAACAGCCTTAAATCTGCGCCAGCTCTATTGCTGGCGTAGATTTAGACAATTTTCTATGCCAAAAACTGATGTAGAAAATGATAAATGAGACAGGCCTGCTGGCCTGTCCTCTTCCCCGCCCGTGCCACACCCCCTTTTTTAGAACTGATGTACGTGGTGTGGAAGGAAAAGTAGTAGAAAATCACCTTTGCAACAAAATATGTGCCAAATATACATCATGCTTACTTCTCTTTAAAATCAGAAGATGTGCTATCAGCTAAGAACTAGCAGAAACCAATGGGAACCAGGTACACCCATCTACTGTTCAGACCAGAAGTGGTCTTCATGGAAGAATTTCAGACAAAAGGACATATTTCTGTCATGGAAACAAGACCAAGTGACTAAACTATGCATGAAAACATAGGAACTTGTGTGTAGAAAAATGGCAGCAGGTGCTCTGGACTGATTAGTCAAAATTTGACATATTTGGCTGTAACAAAAAGCAGTTTATTTGCCAAAGGCTTGAAGAGTGGCACAATAATGAGTGTCTGCAGGGAACAGTGATGCATGACGGAGGTTCCTTGCAAGTATGGGGCTGCATTTCAGCAAATGGACTTGGGTATTTAGCCAGGATTAATGGTGTCCTCAGTGCTGAGAAATACAGGCAGATATTTATCCATTATGCAATACCATAAGGGAGGCATCTGATTTTATTACACGACACGGAGGCTCCTATTGCATTCTCTTTCTTTACTGAAAACTTAGCAGCAAAGAGAAAAAAGTCTTACCACACAGGGTAACCATGGTAACAAGCCCTCCCCTAACCCAGTATAAATGTCCTGAACAGTAGTAACTCCTCCTCTTTCTTTGCTGCTCCCTCACAAGATAAGTACACCATTCTGCTGTCCTGTGTTTTGAGCTAGTATTTAGTTGCTTACTATCTAATTTTACCTAGCTTGGGTGCTTTCTGCCACCTTATATTGATTTTTCTCCTACAGGTTCGATTTCCTTGTTTTTTAATATTGTTTTCAGGGGTTTTTCTTCCCCATAGTGCTCTCTCCCTCCCCCTCCCTCACCCTGGGACTTCTCCCTCGGTGCCTGCTCGTTTCCCCTACCGGTCTTCCGGTCTTCGTTCTTCCTCCCTTATTCCTTCCTCTGCCGGGGGTGTCGGTCTCCGTTCACCCCTGCGCGCTCCTTCACCTGGCCCCGCCCCTCCGCTCTCTCCATCTTCCCTTCTCCTCTCGCGGCCGCTTCCCCGCCACTCCAGCGTGATCTCGCGCTATTTCGCGAATTCTCGCGATACTTCGGGCGCCATCTTGCTATCGAGCGCCCGTCTCCCTGCCGCTGCCGCCCGCTCCTGCAAGGTGCCTTGTGATTCTCTCCATCAGATTTTTTCCCTGCTTAGGTCGGAGGCTCATTAGATAGGCCTCATTCAGGTTCTGCCCATAGGCCTTTAGATACATATATAACTGTATATTTTGCTTCTGCCACTTATCCTCTGTAGGACCCTTGAGTGGCCCAGGCCTGTATATCTGTTCACCATGGCTGAGAGCCCTGTCCCCAGCAATTCTCCCAGGCACCCCTTACTGGAGGATGCCCCCCTAGACCAGGGACCATCAGCCATCCCGGGCTTACCTCCTGCCCTGTCCATTCAACATTCTGTCACTGCCGCCATTCAGGCCGCCATGGACTCTATGTCTAGCGCTATTACGAGCTCCATCTCTGAGGCTCTGCTTAGCCACCCCTCTAGACACGTTCAGCGCCCTGTCCTACCACCCATTGAGCCACGTGCCTCCAGAAAACCCATGACTGGTGTGCTGAGTTCCACCAATGAGAGCGCGCATATGTCGCGCAAACGAGCCTGTGCCCGCCAGGCAGAAAAAGCGAGGCAGTGGAAATGCGCTAGAGCGCAACAAGAGACCGATTCTGAATCGGATATCCACACGGATGAGGAGGCTGAGATACATGACATATCCTCCAAGGAGGCAGACCCTGATTATTTGGAGGAGACCCTCCCGGGCCCTTCCCCTACTCGGGCAAGCCCGGTGGCCACCCCCGGGGACAACCCCCAACATCCTGACTCGGCTATATTAGATCCGTCAGGAGAGGCTCTTTTGACCGGACGTCCTCCACCACCCCAGGTCCGCAGAGTGGTTGCCCTCTGATCATGTGGCTAAATACCTGGAGGCTAGAGTGCGCAGACCCCTTTCTAAGGAGGCTAGGAGCAAACTCAGAGCCGAATGCCCTAGGCCTATTATTCCTAATAAAGTAGGCGACACCCCCGTGGTGGACCCGAAAATGGTCCAGTTCCTAGCTAAGTCTGGCTGGAACCCCCGCAAGGGTCTGGAGTCGGCCTTAAAAGCCGTTCAGGATAAGCTTCTCGATATCTTAGGTCCGTTGACCAAGATTTTTGAACTGGCCGAAGCGGCCAGAGCCCATAACTCTCTAGTTGACCCCGAAGAGTTACGTGGCTGGGCTCAGAGAGCTGTGTGCATCACCGGCAATGTCAATACCTCTCTGTCTATAGAGAGAAGAAAGGCTATTTTATTTAAGATCGAGCCTAAACTTTCTAATTTGGCCCTCACTGAGGCAGGAATAGACGCTCAGGGCCTCCTTTTCGGGGACTCCTTTATAAAGGACCTCGGTCGGTATGTGGGTGCCTTCACTGCTCTCGATAAGGCGCAATCTAATATGCGGCGCGTCTTCCACGGACGGGTCTCCGCAAGGGCCGGCAGCTCTAGGGGCCGCCTGTCCGGCAGTGCATCGCTCCAGACTCGAGGAGGTTCGAGTCGAGGCTCCTTCTCCTACCGTTCCTTCCAAGATTCCAGGCAGACTCGGTCCTTCTTCCCTTCCCGCGGCCAATCCTGGCGCTCCAGAGGCCCAAGAGGTTCTTCTACCCGACGCCCTCTCGGTAAGTTCCCCTCTGTGTTCTTCGGGTGTCTGGGTAGGGGGCAGACTTCGCCTTTTTTCCCATGTCTGGCCAACCATTACCACGGACCCCTGGGTCCTCTCCACGGTACAGGGATTCCGAATAGAACTGGTGTCCTCTCCAGCCCATATCCCTCGACCCCACCGGTCTGTCCTTCCAGTGCACAAGCTACGCCTTCTGCACCAAGAACTTCTTACCCTGTACAAAAAAGGTGCGATAGAGCGGGCCCCGTCCCTCTCGTTCGGGGTCGTCAGCAACATGTTTCTCGTGACCAAAAAAGGCGGGCAGCTTCGCCCAGTCATCAATCTCCGCCCCTTAAATCATTATGTACGCTATCAACACTTCAAAATGGAGGGCATTCACCTTCTCAGGGACATGCTCCTCGTCGACGACTGGCTGGTGAAACTGGACTTGAAGGACGCGTATCTCACCGTCCCGATCGCGGAGTCGTCCAGGGACCTTCTGCAGTTCCTCTGGGGCGAGGAGACGTGGAGATTTACCTGTCTCCCTTTCGGCCTGTCCTCAGCTCCTTGGTGCTTCACCAAGCTGATGCGTCCGGTGGTCGCTTTTCTCCGCAGCAGGGGGATTCGCTTGATCATTTATCTGGACGATATCCTCCTCATGGCCCAAGACCGCGAACTCCTTCTAGATCACTTATCGACGACGATGCAGCTTCTGTCCCGTTTGGGTTTTCTCCTGAACCTGGAGAAATCGTGCCTCATCCCGTCCCACTCTATGGAGTTTCTAGGGTTTCTGATCAACTCCTCCACGGAGACCCTCAGCCTCCCTTCGGCCAAGGTCAGGTCGGTCCGCAAGGAGCTCCGCAAGACTCTTTCTCTCCCACAGGTCCCTCTTCGTCAGCTGGCTCGTGTCATAGGCCTCCTCTCGTCCTCCATCCAGGCGGTTTTTCCAGCCCCGTTGCATTATCGGGCCCTCCAACGCCTGAAGATTGCTCACCTCCAAGCTGGAGCCACGTACGAGGATCTGATTACTCTGGACAGGGAAACCAGGGACGAAATGCAGTGGTGGATCCACAACCTGGAGGCCTGGAACGGCAAGGCGATTTTCGGACCTTACCCGGACTTCACGATAGAGTCGGATGCCAGCCTATCGGGTTGGGGTGCCCATTACAGCAGCGTTACCACGGGGGCCGTTGGTCGACTGCGGAGACCAGCCTTCACATCAACTCGCTGGAACTTTTAGCTGGATCTTTTGCGATTCGCAGTTTTGCGAAGGGCATGGCCAGTGCTTGCATCAGACTTCAGATGGACAACGTGTCTGCGGTCCGTTACGTCAACGCCATGGGCGGCACGCGTTCGTCGGCCTTGTCTCAGTTGGCCAAGGATTTCTGGAAATTCTGCCTGGACAGAGATATCAGGGTGGTGGCGGAGTATTTACCAGGACTGGACAATACACACGCGGATTGGTCATCGCGTTTTCTGGTGGATTACAGCGATTGGAGATTAGAAGTGGGAGTTTTCTCCTCCATTTCTTCTCTCTGGGGCCCCATGTCTATAGACCTCTTCGCCTCTCGTCTGAACTCCCAACTCCCCAGATTCTACAGCTGGAGACCGGATCCGTTAGCGGAGGCAGTGGATGCCTTCCTCCAAGATTGGTCCCTTCATCTGAACTACGCGTTCCCTCCGTTTCGATGATCCCACGAGTCCTGGCTCACCTACGTCTTCAGCGAGCCGAGTTGGTCCTTCTGGTCCCATTCTGGACGGCTCAGTCGTGGTTCCCACAGCTGATGGAGTGTCTGATACTTCCCCCTCTCCTCCTACCATTCTTCCCGGACCTTCTGCTGGATCCGTCAGGCCATCAACATCCTCTCGTCCTAGACGGATCACTTCGTCTTCTGGCGTGCAGGGTCTCGGGAGCTCCTGGAATGTCCCTGGACTTTCGGCGGCAACTAGGCGTCTTCTGGAGGGCGCGTGGGCTCCTGGAACAAGAAGATCCTACCGAGCTGCCTGGCGCTCCTGGTCTGATTGGTGCCTGGCGAAACACATGGATCCCGTATCAGCCCCTGTAGCGGAGGTCTTACTATTTCTCACTTCACTGTTTGAGGCAGGCAAGGCCTACCGCACTATCAATTTATTCCGGTCAGCTATCTCCGCATCTCATCAGGGTTTTGACGGTCGCCCAGCTGGACAACACCCTCTTGTCTGTCGTCTTCTTCGGGGTCTCGCCTCTCCCGGCCTCCTCGGCCACGTTTTTCGTCTACTTGGGATGTTTCCCTTGTTCTCAATCTTCTTTCGTCCTGGCCTTCTAATGACCAGCTGTCGCTTCGCCAGCTCTCTGCCAAGTTGGTTATGCTTTTTTGCCTTATCTCCTGCAAGCGGGTCTCCGATGTCCGTGCCTTAGATCATGACGCTAGGTCTTTCACCCCTGAGGGTGTTCTGTTTAACATTTCCAGGCGCACCAAGACTAATATTAGATCTGTATTCTATCCTAGCTTCCCGGACGTTCCCGCTCTCTGCCCGGTCCAGTGCCTCCGCGAGTATGAGTCTCGCACTGCTGCTCACAGGTCTCAGTCCTCTCCAGAGTTATTCCTCTCCTATTGTCGTCCCTTTGCACCTGTTTCTTGCGCCACCTTGGCCAGGTGGGTCAAGTGGGTTATGTCCTTGGCTGGAGTGGACACTGCTGTGTTCACTGCCCATTCTACCAGAGGCGCCTCCTCCACTTCTCTGGCGGTTTCAGGTGCCCGTTTGGAAGACATTCTACGCCTTGCGGACTGGTCTCGTGCGTCCACTTTCCGGGAGTTTTATTTCCGACCTGTTCCTCATATTTTCTCTTCCGTAATACAACAGCTTTAAACTTGCAATAGGAGCCTCCGTGTCGTGTAATAAAATTGCATGATTTTCCTAACTTGTGACGTAAAGTCATGATTTTATTAAGGACACGGAGGCGAGTATTGCCCTCCCTGGTCCCCTCCCTTTTGTGTGGAGTTTTGTGTATCTCCTTTTTCCAGGTACTTTGGGATGGCGTGACTTATTTTTTGCCTGTTATCTGCTATATGTACGATCTTATGTACTTGTTTGTTTATTACTACTTGATATGTGCCTTTTTTCTAACTTCAGATGGGATTGTTATTTTTTCCCCGTATTACCTTTATTTATTTCTATTCCATAGGTTGATTGCTTACGTTCCTTGAGGCATAGAGTCTGCGGTTGATCCTCTGTTCCCGTGTTTTCAATGGAGTCGTCCCGTTTGGATGAGCCTGGTTGAGATCGCTCGCAGTCCAGTTCTGTTTTTCCTGTTACTCGTTCGGTTTCCGGAGTTCGTCATCAAAGAAAGAGGAGGAGTTACTACTGTTCAGGACATTTATACTGGGTTAGGGGAGGGCTTGTTACCATGGTTACCCTGTGTGGTAAGACTTTTTTCTCTTTGCTGCTAAGTTTTCAGTAAAGAAAGAGAATGCAATACTCGCCTCCGTGTCCTTAATAAAATCATGACTTTACGTCACAAGTTAGGAAAATCATGCAATTGGCTCCAAATTTATTCTGCACCAGTTAAACGACCTCAAACATACTGTACAGTCAATGTCATTTATAACTATCTTCAGCCTAAAGAAGAAAGAGGAGCCCTGGAAGTGATGATATGACCACAGAGTCCTGATCTCACCTTCTTCAAGTCTGTCTGGGATTACATGAAGAGACAGAAGGATTTGAGCAAGCCTACATCCACAGAAGATCTGTGGTTAGTTCTCCAAAATGTTTGAATCAATCTCCCTGCCGGGTTCCATCAAAGATGTTATTCAAGTATACCTAGAAGAATTGATGCTGTTTTGAAGGCAAAGGGTGGTCACATCAAATATTGATTTGCTTTACAGTAGATTTCTTTTTTGTTCATACACTTTGCATTTTGTTAATTGTTCAAAAATAGACTATTAACATTTCTATTTCTAAAAGCATTCTTACTTTGCAGCATTTTTAAAACTTTTGCACAGTACTGTATGTTTATTATGAGCAAAAAGCTAAAAATCTGGTGTGACTGCAGTAAGCCCCAATTCTATCAGTGTTGTTCAGGTTCTGGAAGCTTAACTATGAAGGGTGCAGAGCTAGCAGTCCTATCATGGCCCTGGTGCCTGAGGGACCCAAAGGCCCTATGGCTCATACGGAGACATCAGTATTAAAAATGGCACATGGAAAAGGGGCATCCCATAGCCTCAAATTACGCCTCTGCAGGGGTCCTCACATTGCAAACCTGTTTCAGCTGTAAAATAAAGCCCTATATGGTTGGCGGCAAAGAACACATTAGAGATAATCATCTTTCTAAGGCCAGTTTCAAACTGGCGTTTATCTTTTCCGGCAGGGGAACAGCCTGCCTGATCCGTACTACAGTTTCCACACGTGTGCTGCCGGAAGTCTGCTTGGCCCCATTCACTATAATGGGGACCGGCCAGAGATCCGGCCGCAGCAGGCAAAGATGCCGAGAAGCGGCCGAACAAAAACCGTTGCGTATTTTTCAGTGACATAATTCACCTTTCAGTGTGATCAATTGCCTTAAGCTCTGAAGATTAGTACATTGACCAGTTATTTGGTATAATGGGTCTTGCACCAGCTACAGGTCACAAAGGTTAAATACATTTTTACAGTACATAAAGTTTATATGCAGGGTCAAGAAATGCCTTTTTCTACCAAGTGGGGTTTATGCATTAGGCTAAAGCACCTATTGTTCCAGACACAAGCTTCTATATACTCTATCACACACATGCACAGGGACAGAGACAGAGTGGTTATGTTACCTGGGTTATAAAGGCAATAAAAGAGAAAAAGAGGCAAATTAATGTAAAATAAATAATTTTTTAAGCATGCTGCATTATTCTGCTTTAGCACATATTAGATTTATACTCCAAAGATTAAATTTCTGTTTTGGGATGATTTGCAAATTAACTTTTAATCAAATATTATTAGAATAAAATCCAATTAGACATAAATACACATAACAATCATCACATATGGATGATAATAAGTACACTATATATAATAGGAGGGTCAGTATTTTAAAATACGTAGGTTTAAAATAAGTAGGTTTATTCAGTGAACCCCCAATATTTCACCTACAATATTATCTAGTTTATTTTCAGTGATTTGATTTGCAAATTACCGTACATATTCTAACTAATGCTTGGCAAACTGTTCTTATATTGCCTAATTGTTGTGAATTTTTTTCTGTGGCACCTGTACTGCAATACAGTACAAAATCCATGGTATGGTCCTCTTACCACTGAGGAAGGAGGAGGAACGCGTATGGTTGGGCAGCATTGGGCGAACTATCTCATGTGGATCTTCCGTTAATTTCTACATATTTTGTGCGGATACATCATTATCCAGTCAAGGATTCAAAGGCTCCACAAAATTCCCTATACAAGGTGGACTTTAGGACCTGGTCTCCACTCAGAGAACACTTCACCTGGTCGTATGACACGTCATGTGGGACGCTGCATGCAACTGTGTCTGAAGCATTACAGGAAAGTGGATGCCATCTATAGCTACATGTGGAGACCTAACCGCCATCTGCAACATTTACCACTGGAGCGTTAACGTTTTTTCTACACATTAGTACCACTAATACTCTATTCACCTCTTTTTTATACTGTGGGACTCTAGTATATTCTCCAAGTGAGAACTTAGGGGTTATTGGACCTCAGTAAAACACCATCACAGCAATTTACATCCACTGAGGAGACTCCATTGCCGTTTATGTCAGTATTTTTATCCTGTTACTCCGTGAATATTACATCCGCATTTTCACGCCATCTACTGGTAAAGTTTTAGCGTGGGGTTTATATTTCAGTATGTTGTAGATTTTCTGTCATTTTATTAAAATAACCTTTATTTTACTATTTGTGTTTCCTTGCATCCTGTCCTGATATTGAGTGTCCACTCTGTAATCTCCTTACATACGCATTTCTCCGTTTTTTGGCCTTTTGCGAGGTGGCCATTCAGAGTCAGAGCACCTTTTCCATGAGATCCTGATTAATTGAGCCACCTGACACATTACTCCATTAACTTTCTTTAAGACCAGAAGAAATTTTTGTTCTTTGCTTCTCTGCATTCCATCTTTCTAAGACTCGGTTCACATATATCTGGCCATCCATTTAAGTTTCCCTCCAGTGTAGTACAGAAACTTTGGAGTGAAAATGATGCAGGAACTGATCCCATAGTTTCAGTTGGATTGTTCATGGCATCTGGCATTTAGCTCCGGACAGAAAAACACTGCATGCAGCATTTTTCTGTCTAGCGCTATTAGCCTATGGACACTGGACCGTGCACTAAAGCATACATACACATATATTAGTTGTGTGTGATTCTGGCAAAAAAAGATCAACTAGCCAGATGCAATTGGCATGCCTTCATGAGGGATGGGTGATGTCAAGCAAATTTATTCAGTTTCTATGAGGAGGTTCTAGACTTGAACGTAACGACTCAATGGATGTCGTATATCTTAACTTCTCCAAAGCATTTGATACTGTGCCACATAAAAGGTTAGTATATAAAATGAGAATGCTTGGACTGGGAGAAAATGTCTGTATGTGGGTAAGTAACTGGCTCAGTAATAGAAAACAGAGGGTGGTGATTATAACCGGTACATACTCAGATTGGGTCACTGTCACTAGTGGGGTACCTCAGGGGTCAGTATTGGGCCCTATTCTCTTTAATATATTTATGAATGATCTTGTAGAAGGCTTGCGCAGTAAAATATCAATTTCTGCAGATGACGCTAAACTGTGTAAAGTAATCAACACAGAAGCGGACAGTATACTGCTACAGATGGATCAGGAGATATTGGAGGCTTGTGTATTGTATCAGAGGTACGGATGTGGCGAGGACAAAGCCATCATAAACTGTGTAAAAAGTAGAAGGGTTCAGCTTCTGATAAAACGATTTCCTTTATTCAATGCGGTACAATCCATGGATTTTACCACATCAAATAAAGGATATTGTTTTATCATAAGCTGGACCCTTCTACTTTTTACACAGAGAAGGGCAACTAAAGTAATAGTTGTAATGGTTGGACTACAGTTCCCTGAAAGATTATCAAAATTAGGGTTATTCAGTTTAGAAAAAAGACGACTGAGGGGAGATCTAATAACTATGTATAAATATATCAGGGGTCAGTACAGAGATCTCTCCCATCATCTATTTATCCCCAGGACTGTGACTGTGACGAGGGGACATCCTCTGCGTCTGGAGGAAAGAAGGTTTGTACACACACATAGAAGAGGATTCTTTATGGTAAGAGCAGTGAGATTATGGAACTCTCTGCTTGAGGAGGTGGTGATGGTGAGTTCACTAAAAGAGGGGCCTGGATGTATTTCTGGAGTGTAATAATATTACAGGCTATAGTTACTAGAGATGGGTAGTTGATCCAGGGAGTTATTCTGATTGCCTGATTGGAGTCGGGAAATAATTTTTTTCTCCTAAAATGAGGAAAATTGGCTTCTACCTCACAGGCAAGGCCGGCGTCAGCAACCGGCATACCCGGGCAAGTGCCGGGGCCCACTGCACAGATGATAATTGTGAAGCACTAGAAGCAGGGCAGTGGTGTGCTAAATAGGGAGGCGGTCCTCCCCAGGGGTCGGCTCTCAACGGGGAGCCAGAAGCAATAAGCACTTCCATCATAACAGATGGAAGCACTCATTGCTGGAGCGCTGGGAAGTGCGGTCCTGTCACTCATCGCTCAGCTCCTCGCGCTCCTCCTCTTCTTCAGGCCGGCGGCACACAGAATGGTTAAGCAGGAAGACTTCTTCCTGCTCCACCATTCAGCCTGCAGGCACAGATCATGCTGCCGCCCTGTTTGGGCAGAGCCTGCAGCCCATAAATCTGCACAAGCTCCGCCCACACAGTGCTGCAGAGCGATCTGTGTCTGCAGGGAAGAGAGGACTGTGAGGGCTTTATTATAATAGAGGGGGCACAGAGGGCATTTCTACTATGGAGGGTACACAGAGATCTTTATTACTATAAAGGAGGCACAGACGACTCTATTACTATGGAGGGGGCACAATGGTTTTTATTACTATGGAGGGGGCACAGAAAGCATTTCTACTATGGAGGGGGCACAGAGGGCATTTCTACTATGGAGGGTACTCAGAGATCTTTATTACTATGAAGGAGGCACAGAGGACTCTTTTACTATGGTTGGGGCACAATGGTTTTTCTCTGTGTAGGAGGAGTAGCGGGGCAGGCTGGGAATCAGCTTTTGCTCCTCCTACACAGCTGCACGATGTATCACAGTATCCTGCTGCTGTTGATGGGAGGAGCCAGGTGACTGACACGAGGAGTATTTATTGTTAGTTTTTTTGAAGGGGGCACATCTGGGCATAACCACTGTGAGGGGGGCACTGGGCACATATCTTGGCATATCCACTGTAAGAGGGCACATATCTTGGCATATCTACTGTGAATGGGACAAACATCTTGGCATATCAACTGTGAGGGTGCACATATTTGGGGATATTGACTGTGAAGGGGGCACATATGTTGGCATATCTACTGTGAGCGGGCACATATTTTAGCATATCCACTGTGAGTGGAAATATCTTGACATATCTACTGTGAGGGGGGCACATATACGTCAGTAGACCTGAGCGACACTGGGTAGAAAATAAAAGTAGGCACATAAGGACTGATTAACATATATCCACTAACGCATGCTCTGTGTACGGTATTTAATCTACTGTATAATACATGCAGTGCAAAATGCCACAAGGTGCAAAATGCCACAAGGGGCACGGTGCAAAATGCCACAAGGGGGCCCACTGAGACTTTATCGTCCAAGGGCCCACATGAACCTGGAGCCGGCCTTGCTCAGAGTTTTTTTTTTTTTGCCTTCCTCTGGATCAACTTGCAGGATAATAGGCTGAACTGGATGGAAAGATGTCTTTTTTCAGCCTTACAAACAATGTTACTATGTTAAAGGGGTTAAAAACTGCTATGCTACAAACCTTTGCCCCTTAATATAAAAAAGAAGAATTGTCTGTTTGTGGTTCCACTGCTGTTCCGTTCCCAGTCACAGCCCTCAGTAGTGGCAGCTGCTTGAATGCTATGTCACAACAGTAATGTACAGTTCAAGCTTTTATGGAAGCCGCCGGGAACGGAGCTGGGGTGGTGCGACAGGTGAGTTTACTTTTTTATGTTCAGGGGCACAGGTCTGTAATATAGAAATTGTCAGCTCCAAGGCCAGACAACCCCTTTAAGCTGCATCTCACAGGATACACAGAAGATACTGCATACAGCACACACAGATAGTACAGACAGACAGTGTCAAAGGAATTTTATAACTCTAGAGCTAATCACTGTATGGACTCACCTACTATATAACTGCTCTATTAAATATGGCAGAAATTATATCTTCACCAGCACTGTATGTGTTGAGGGACATAAAGAGGAACACTGAAGGTGGAGTTTGGAGGGGAGGGGTGCTACCTAGTGGGATTTGATACATGATGGTGTAATCATGCAATTAACAGGAAGTCAGCCACACAGAAAAGATCTCTAAAGTGAACTCCTATCAGCCACATTCTCAAAATTTTGATAAGAATTTAGCTATAATGAGTGTTCATGATCTGTCAGGAGTTCAGAGATAAGGGCTACACACAGTTGTCAAAAAAGCAATGTGATGGGATTCAATGTAAAACTGAAACAGGTACTCTGCAGCTAAGCTGAAATTTAACTCTGTAGGATGAAAACTGCTGAAAAGTTTCAATAAAGACCAACTGAAAAAAAAAAAATTCGCCCAAAATTGGTAAAATGCTATAATAAAATATTGCCAAAGGTGTTCATAGCTTTTAAGATTAATTGGAATAATATTCCCCTTCTAGACAACACAAGTCATTACAGTTTGCAGCTAAATGTGGGGCGAAACAGGAGCAGAATATTAGAGCACTGTGAAAAAGTTATTGGATACGTAAATAACAGTCTAAGTTTTATATTATAGCTATATTGTTCCCTTAAAATTCATAGGATGAAGAGAAAATAGAACAAAATTGGAAGTAAAAAAATTAGCTGTGGATGTATCTATTTCAGGATAATCTGACACTGATGCAGTGATCTTGGTAAGCAGCTGGATAGTGAAGACGCAACGCTTAACCCTATTTAACCTGCTTTTTCTGGTTGCGGTTGGCAGTTATAAAATGGATTGGCTGTATTTATATAAGTCACTTTCAGAAGAGCATTTTCTTTCCTTCAGATACTTCTATAAGCATAAAACCCTGTATCTTATGCCAAAATTATATATAATATGTATACGATGTCAGCTGTTCCCATTCTGTTCTTCAGAGTGAAGGTCGTGCACAGGGTTGTCATAACAATTACACAAGGAACGTGTAAAAACCTAGGAACAAGATCCTGGCACAAATGAGATTTTAATCTAACATTTTATTAGACATGAAGTTATGTATAATATTAAATGTTCTGAAAAGCACATGTCCAAATAAAAACCATCTAAAAATTTGGAAAGCCCCTTTCATTAACTTTTGACATAACCGAATATACATTTTAGTACCGTGAGTAGAGTAGGACTGCACAGATACAGTCACATCTTTATATCTAGAGATAGCCATACATATTTTAGTCCACATTGGCCAATACAGTTCATGTTCAATAAAACCAAGTGATGGACAAAAGATCTTTCTGGGAATGTTCTTTCAAAGACAGTTTTTTCTTGCACGAACAATCTTTCTTTGAAGAAAAATGTTTTAATCCAAGTGTCGGACAAACATTTCAAACATGGCTGGCTTCTTTTTAGGTGATGAAGGACTGTCATCTGTTGGCTAACCTGATTGTTCCTTGTCAAATTTCACCTGATGAACTAACTTTTTGCAAGAAATCTGTTACGACTATACCTAGGGACAGACAAGGACAGTGAGCCCTGAAGTTAGAACCCAGCCCGCTTTCCCTACCTATTTGCAGTACAAGCCCTAGATAGCTAGACTGCAACCTGTCGATGGTCCCTATGCTATTTAAGTGCAGAGACGGACAAACAACAAATGGGTCAGAACCAGACAAGCTATGCAGTACCAAATGAGAGGCAGAGAGTGGTCAGAAGACAAGCTGGGATCAGAGGAATGAGAAATCCAATAAACGCAGAAACAAGGAACCAGGAACACTGCTAGTGATTCAGAGACTTTCACTCGCTTTAGTGTATGGCCAGGAAGGGGTTTAAATAGAGCACCGAGTCCCAGGATCAGAACCTGATAGGTCCATTGACTCGGTGCTCCATTAATCAGAAACACTAGCACATAGAAAAAGAGCAGCTGAGCAATCAGCCCACTGCTAATCTCCTACAGCACATGCCCAATGGGGAGAGAAACAGAGCATTCCATCCTGTTGCGAAGGATGCTGTTGAGTCACCAGGGGGCATGGCCGATGCTGAGGAATGCGCCACTGGAGCCCGGACAGGTAAGGCTAAGTTCACACTTCAGTTATATGATAAGGTAATTTCATCAGTTATTGTAAGCCAAAACCAGGTGTAGATCAAAAAGACAGAACAGTTACAAACCTTTCCATTATACCTTATCTCTGTGTAGGCTTCATGATTGGTTTTGGCTCACAATATGACCTATCCTCAGGTCATCAATATCTGATTTGTGGGGGCCTACTCCCTGCACCCGCCAATTAGCTGTTCGTAGAGCACTGCTTTCTCTTCAACATTACACTACGCATCGTCTCGCATGCAGTGGCAACGCGGTGTAATTACAAGTGCTCGTCCCATTCATACTATTTTTTGAATTTAACTAGGTATTTGAAATGATCAAGTCAGAAAATAAACTAGTTCATCACAATTTTTTCTTCTTTTTTGCATTATTAGGCTTATGTACATAGAAGATCCATACATGGAAATGTAGGCACTCTGTGTGCCTCGGTATGGTGTTCTACGAAGCCGCACATACTGTAATACATTACCTCCATAATATGGCATCCAATGGAACATAGAATGTTTTTTTTTCGGTAACATTGATATGGAAACCATATAAGTGTTAGGAATGTACAGTAGGGCTCCATAGAGGGCCATGGGCGCTGTAATATGGATAGGCAAACTCTGTGAAAACTGTATGCATGAGTCCTTAGAATGTGTTTGCAGTATATTATGCAATCAATTTTACGCTTATCTTGCAATTACCTCTCATTGTATTTAAATGATAGAAAGTGATTGTTTTTAACAAACTGATTATTACATTGTAATTGTAGATGAATCTGACATGCTAAAGATTGTGGCATGGCACCCTCAATAAAGATTTACTACAGCTGCAATCATTTAGAAGTACAGTAGAACCTGTGCCATTCCTTCATTTTTACAATTGTAAATGACGTGAATTTGGGAATGGACTTTACTTGGGTTAATCTCTGGTTCTTTAGAAACACAATTAAACCTATACTGTGAAGGTTGCTGCATAGAACAGACATCTGCACAAATATCGTGCAACTGAATTCAGAACAAAAATTTGGGTTTTTACCATGCAGATTATTCCTAATTTCATACACATGAATTTCCAAAGGGATCACTTTACATTGCCTTTACTGAGGGATTACTGAAACTGTAGCCAAGGGACCATCCCCAAATTTCCATCAAACTTTATATGGCTCAGCTGCAAAGTGTGGGGGGATGGAAGTTCACTTCTTATCATGACAACATTCAAGTCACCTACTGAATGATACCACCGGTGATGAAAGAGAAAAGGCCCATGCATGGATAAAAGGGAATTATATTTGTGATTTTGAAAAGCCCAGGGAAGAAATTACTTAGTAGTGATTCTATAATACAGCACAGACATGGCAAGGGTTAATAAGTCTACTCACCGGTGAAATATCAGTTTTGTCTGGAGTTATCTTAAAGAGGTTGTCCCATGAGAGCAAGTTATCCTCTATCCACAGCAGAGGAGATGTCTGCTACGCAGGGATCTAAACCCCTGGGGCCCGTGCCAATCACTAGAATGGAAGCCTATGCTTCTTTTTTGAAAGGATCTTGTCAGCAGCCTACATGCTAGAGTGCTACAGGTTGCTAATCCCCTATTATAATCATGGACAGGAAAGATTATCAAGAAAATGTGGAGCTATAGCATCTACGGGGGTTCATAATATAAGAGAATAGGGCCCTGCTTCTGCACATGGATGAGTACTGGATATGTTGTGCTCCATTTCGACCACTGTGATTTCCTCCCTTCGGTAACTTGGTGGCATGATGTAATTTATTATTCATTACCTCTTCTCTCATTCTTCTGCACATTTTTTGTTTCTCCTCTATGATTCAGACTCTCACCTCTTTTCTAAAGGTAGTAACCCAGAAATCACTTATTACCTCTCATCTTTAGGGATCCTCTCTCATGAAGAATGTCAGGCAGTTGTTGTGCTGTGCCAGCTACCACAATCATTATGGCAGTTGTGCAGAGCTATAATGCGGTGCCCCAGAGGTGCACCACCAATGAGGCCAGGTGAGGCGATCGCCTAAGGTAGCACTAGGTAGGGGCAGCGGAAGTACCATGGGCAATGAGCGCTTTCATTGTGGTGAAGGGATTAAGAAATTGGCATTGGGGGGAGGGGGGAGTGAGGTTTAAGTTTTCGCCTCAGGCAGCAGAAAGGCCAGGTGCACCCCTGCGATGCTCATAACAGTGTGTAGGGTCCATCTGCACCCTACCTATTCCATATGGAGCCTCATTTACTCAGTGTTTGGTCAGTATTTTCCAGATGTAGAACATAAACAGTAATAATATAAAAAAGTGGAAAGAATTAGACCCTTATCTGTGTTTTGTGACAGTCCTGGTTTTTGTGATCTAGTGGGGCGGATTTGCTACATTCTTACAATTTGCACCAAATTAACTGGCGTACATGTCTGGCACCAACATTATTCTGTGTTTTGGACACTTTTTGTGTGTCATTGGACAACGGTGTGGTTAAAGGGGAAAGGGCATGGCTTAACAGTAAGAGACAGAGTACACAAGGTTTGTACAAAACAAAGGTCCCTTTACACGGGACTACACAGAAGGCCCCTGCCCATCAGTGGGGGAGACAACTATATTTCCATGCAGCGATCTCCTCCACAGTATGGGGAGCAGTGATCACTAATGCCATCGTTCATCTCCACACTGACTCGTCTGCTGGCAGCAGATGCTGTTTACACAGCATAATCTGCTGCCGGAAAATGATAATATTTGTGACTGCATGAATGATATATTACCCAATAAACAAGTGTTTTGCTCGTTCATCAGGTGATCGGCAGAACCTTTACACCGCCTATGAACACTCATGATTATCTGGTGGATTTTCGTTCCATGTAAAGGGCCCTTAAGCCAAACAGGTGACTAAATAGTCAAGATGCATCAATTATGAACTTTATGAACTTCTGTTACTTTGATACATTTGGTGCATGTTTAGACTGATTTACACTCTCTAAATATTAAATGGGATTAGTAAATCTGCCCCTATATTTTATTCTGTATACAGTTTTTTTCTACAAGATAGTCAGTGGAATAAAGGATCAAAAAACAAAGTCAGTTGTGATCTGTTGGTTGGATGTTTGACTGTAGAGTAAAAAGAAAAAGAAATAATATAAAGAAAAATGCATGTTTTACTGCAAGCTGAATAACAATAATTTAATTCAAAACAATTTTCTGGACAGACACTTAGGGCATGTTCACATGTGACTTTTTTTGCTGTTTTCATTTTTATATTGTTATGGCAGATTTACAAACAATGCAGAAAAAATTTAAAAACAATCCATTGCGGAAGTTCTGTAATTCTGCAAACATAACAAATGTGAACAATCCTAACGGCAAAAGTTGCACCTAAAGTAATTTGCTCTTTTTAAATTTTATATGCAATATACATTTTAAACCACAAATATGAAAGGAAAACCATAAAAAATCATCTAACAATATGAATGACATATGAAACAGTAACAAGAATTTCATGAGTAAGAGCTCTGAAAAAGATGAGTAAAAGTCACCCGACTGAATAGTGTAATTCAATGTTCTGGAGGTGAAGTATCCTGTGAATCACTTATTCGAGGTGCACCATTCTATAATAACACATAAATCTGACATGTTCGGTGACTATGTATTTAATGTATAGAAATATAATTAATGAAAAGCCTTTTGGAATGTATACAAGTAAATACCATTCATACTTGTTCCGTGCAGTACAAGATATTTTCCCAGATTTCCATGGTTACCTGCAATTACACAGAAGAGTATGTGATTGCCTTATATTTCTTTCTTTTATTCTTTAGGCCTCTATTAGGGTTAACTTTACTGCACCCTATTTTTATGGAGACAAGACGACTACAGCCCTACAGAATCTTTCATCTGTTACCTTCCATCTTTGATTTACAACAGGACAGTAGGAGTGTCACGCTTCAGGGTGGGAGGGAAACCCCACACTGAGCATAGGAGAGAAGGAGGAAATAGGGAATCAGGCCGGAGAACTAGGGAAGGAAGATGGACACCTCCTAGTGAAAACCCTATCCAAAATCCTGATGAACTACCTGTATGAACAGACCCCAAAGGTAGATGAGTTCATAATCAGGAATACCTAGAGTCTTCTCTAGCCCTATAGGACCATGGTACTAATGGCAGGGATGAGGCTACCTGTTCCTCCAAAAGGAAGGACGAACAGGAGTCTACTTCAGGCCTAATACAAACAATAGGGAAATGCAACACACAGAACCCAAACAAAATACAAAAAGGGAAAGGAAAGACTTAACTTCAAAGAGGCTATAGAAGCACCAGGAACTCAGCCGAGATCCAACCACAAACAATTCACAGGCACAGAAGCTATAAACCGCACATAGTGGGAGAAGCAACTATAAATATGGAAGGTTAAATGACCACATAAGCAACATCTGGAGGCAAGAAGTGTGGCCATTACCAGAAACAACACAAACACCTATTGATCCACAAGGAAAACCTGTAAGATCAAACCACGTGTTGCCAGTCTCACAGATCTCCTGCCACTCACTGTTGCCGGGACGTCCGTATGTCTCAGTATGTCTGTGACAAGGAGTTTGAGAAACATTGGCTAGACCCAAAACCTTATTACCATGCACTGTATGCACTGTATGGGGGGTCATTTATTATACTGAAATAAGTCTATATTAGGTGTATTTCAGGTGCAGATTGCCGAACAATAGCACAGTATGTATATGGATGTATTCAGCTGACAAAACCAACTCTTATACATGCAGTGTAAATATTTCAGATTAACTGAAACTGTTTGACTATTAAGGGTTTAATGGGGTGTTTTATTTGGATATATGTAACCATGTTTTACTTACATCTATTGTCTCAGACAGCAATCTGATATTTTTTAATAAAATATGATTGTGTATGACATATGTTGGGTTGCTTGAGTGCCATACGTTTTTATTGAAATTTATAGCATTTTTTCCTAAAATGGCTGCTGCATGTGTTAGGACAGGGAGCAAGGAACTCTGGGAACGAGGGATTACCCACAATGCCATGCATGCAGCCAATCAGCATTCAGCCAGCCCTGTGATGTCACAGCCCTATAAATAGCCTCAGCCATCTTGGATTCAGCCATTTTCCAGTGTACTAAGTGCAGGGAGAGACATCAGCAGGCGCTAGGGACAGTGGTACAAAAGACTTTAAAACTTTTATTTTGCTGTATAGAAGTTCAGGGAAAACATAGGCAGGAATCATTCCACAGTATTGAAGCAGAAAAGGGTTCAGTAGGGGAGTTTACAGCCTGGGTAATAGGACTAATCCTATTACACCTTGCTGCACTGCGGATCCAAATTGCCATTATACAGCTCTGTAATTCCAGAAAACCGTTCTTGTTTGATACAGCCATTAACAGGGTCTTATTTGCCCTTGTGTGGAGCAGTTATATGTTCTAGAGCATTTTTTGGCTTGTACTAGTGGGTAAAAAAGGGCTTATTAGCCGTTGTGTGGTGAAGTAAGAATATTACAGCCCTTTTTGGCGTGTATTAGTGGGAAAAAAAAGATATTATTTGCCGTTCAGCGATGAAGTTCCATTGTACTACAGCCATTTATGGGGTGTATGAACAGGATAGATACATACGTCCTATTAGCTGTTCTGCAGGGAATTGTGATTGTTATATTTATTTTTTTGGGGTGTATTAATAGGAAAAAGAATATGTCTTATTAGCCGGTCTGCAGTGAACCGACATGTTATACAGCCATTGTTGGGGTGTATTAATGGGAAAAATAAGTATGTGTTATTAGCCATTCTGCTGTGAATTTGTCATTGTCCTTCAGTGGTGAAATTTGTTTGTGAAAATTGGTCAGTGAATGTAGACTTTCTTCTGTAGGGACTGAGTAATTGAGTCAATTAGCCATTCAGTGGTGACATTTTTTGTGAAACAGCCTTTTTTGGGGAAAATTGATGGGTGATTGTAGAGTATATTCCGTAGGGACTAACAATTCATCGATTAACTATTCAGTGGTGAAATTTGTTTGTGATACAGTAGCTGTAACATAATATATGTCCTTTACGGCACAATATATCCTTTAAGGCCCACTGAGTAAATGTGGTTCCTGCCCAGCCACACCAGCAATTTTGCCAGGTGACACCTCTTCTGCCTCCACGTTCTCGCTCCGTTGGTTCTGCGACAATGTCCGCCTCTGCAGTAAAAAAAACTAGACTTAGGGGGCACACCAAATACACCTAACAGAGTGCAATAATTTTATTCTTTGGGCTTTGTGTTTCCTAATAAATTATATATTTTTATAACAAGAGGTGCAGCCTTGTTGAGACGCACAACGGATCCTGTCCATGTAACAGCTGTAAGGCCTGCATGACATGGTCCCTATTTTGCATCAGAATTGGCTTATGATTTGGTAGCCAAAAGCAGGAGTGGGTACAAAACACAGAAGACATGCAAATATTCCATTCACGTGTCATCTCTGTTTTGGATCCACTCCTGTTTTTTTGAGCTTTAGCAATACTGATGGATTACTGACCAAATGCTGACCGAGTGAAAGCGGGTGCTCCACAGGCCGGATCCTTTTTTTGAGGGTTATTGTTCTGACGGATCAGAGAAAAGGCAAAATAATCAGTGAAGTCAACAGAAACTTACTGCTGACACCCACTCCACTCTGTCGGGGGGCTCTACTTGTATAAGCGTTTAATAGAACAGGTTCTGCAGAAATCTATGTGGAATCAGTGAATTGGTGGAAAAGCAGTGCACTCTTTCATGCTATAGTAGGATCTTGGGCCTCTGCACGGTTCTTTATACCTGGCGCTAACATTGACCTGTAAGTTTAAGGTTAGACTTGAGTTATTTGGTCAATTTTGGCCCCGTAACTACCCAAATAAGTGAGGTGTGCAGTGATTCTAAGAGCGACGCCTGTCATCTACATGTCAAACTGACTCACAGTATTGTTTCACTACCACACCAGACTCCCTATGCGTGTTACTGCAAGGCACAGTGTTCTACACCATTATAAAGGCTCTCTGCAGCCAGGAAATAACAGATTTTTAATGCGATTAGCCACAAATAAATTCGGATCGAAACAAATTTTTTCGGAAAATTCGGTGTAGCGGCCAAATCGAATTTTTGAGAAATTCGCTAATCTCTATTGCTGATGTAAGGTATCCTGTAATCCACCTTCACCCTCAACAGAGGTTAGATTGCTGCTCTGTTCTTCCACACTGCAGCTGTGGTTTCTCAGATTCAATGATGTGTGTAAACATAGTAAAGACAGTAGGATTATATACCCAAGCAACTAAACTGCCAGTAAAATAGATATTCATAAGGTAATACATGTATACAGAATCTATAATGCGTGTCAGGGTGACCATATTTTGGTTTTGAAAAAGGATGACACTTGGGTTCGGATAGTTACTGTCCTGACGCTGTATGTGGTGAAGACATAGCTCCAGTACCTGCAGAAGAAGTCCAGGGAGTGGTGAAGGTAAAGCACATATTCACCGCTTCTTGGAGTCTGGCCTCCTGTCCTCTAAAACTACATTTGAATGACACGGACACATTATCAGTTTTTCATGGACATTTTCAACCATTTTTGCAGCTATTTTCTGGTCTTCTGTTCATTTTTAATGGAATTTAATGCAACTGCCTTTTTATTTTATCGCAACCCCTGCAGTGCCCCCAGTATACAAAATGTCTGCATAATGCTCCCTGGGCATCAAATCCCCCTCCCATATGTATGATTAATACCCCATAATTGAACATGCAGGAGACACTCACTCACTTGGATTTGCAGGACAGAACCTGTGCTCCTAGTGTGATGATGTTTCACAGGTCTTGCTGCATCCCCTTCACTGAATTTCACTGGAGTGGGTGCAGCAGGACCTATGACACGTCATCAATCATCTTTGGAGCACAGGTCCTGTCCTGCATATCCAATATTCACCCTATTTGTGAATACTGTATGTGAATAGTTTTCTGGATACGATTTTATGAAGTCACTACTTCATGTCCAGAATATTTAACATCCTGCTTTGGATTCTTAGCATAGCATGGCAATCGGTCTCATGTGACTGTCTCAGTCAGCCCATCACTGCGATTAGAGACAGCCCTTTGTAGTGACTCAGTAAGAGCATCACACATTACACTAATCAATACAATGCTCTCTGGTGGACATATTTATCTATGCTTATCAAGAGAACAGTAGACCTATCAAACTGGTATCCCAATTCTACATCAACAATTATCATGGTGATTACCCTGCAGGGAACATCTTCCCTTCACAGCAGTAGTAAACTGACAATGGATTACCCATTTGTATAAGAAGGCTTGTCATTTGTGTTTACTGCAACAGAAGTATACTGATGGATGCGCCCCTTTACAGAATATTACCACCTTAGCATATTAGGGGAAAGGAAGTAGCAATATATTTCTGTTGTGAGAACCTGTCTCTTTTCAAGAGGAAATGATATGATAAAAAATAAATTTCTAGGTGTTTAAATTCCCTACATTTTCCCTATCAGTTAGGGCTTGTTCCCACGGCCGTTGTGGTTCCGTTGCTGTATTGCGGCCCGCATGCAGCAGGTCCGCAATACATGGGCACCAGCCTGTGTGCACTCCGCATTATGGATGCGGACCCATTCACTTGAATGGGTCCGCAATCACGGAGATGCAGAACGGAAGCACATATCGGAACCCCATGGAAGCACTACAGATTGCTTTTGAGGTGTTTCTGTCCGTGCCTCTGCACCACAAAAAACAGAACATGTTCTATTTTTTTGAGGTGCAGACGGATCATGAACCCATTCAAGTTCAATGGTTCTGGATTCATCCAAGCCGCCACACGGATGTTGCCCTCGCATTGGAGACCGCAAATTGCAGTCCCCAATGCACGGAACAGAACCACAACGGGCGTGTAAATATGCCGTTAATCTGTAGATGCAGGCTGTTTCACAGCTGTTTGCATTTGCGCTTATAAATGTCAATCTATACTTTGCTGATAGATTTGCAGGTCAGCGAAACCTGTGGGCTCATTTTGCAATTACTTCCAAATAGAAGCTCCTCAGCAATTCCAATAATGAGAATTTCTATTTAAAGGGGTTGTGCGACAACAAATATTCTGCATTTTTCAAACTAGCACCTAGATCTGAATATTTTTGTAATTGCATGTAATTAAAAATTTAGTATAGCCACTCACCTAGTTAATAAATGTATCTGTATAGTGCCACCTGTTTTTTTTCTCCTTATTTCCTATTGTTTGTATTGTTGAATTGTTGCTATGTAATGTCTGATTTTGCATGTACGTGCACCCTTTGATTGTAAAATGTTGCAGAAAATGTTTGCTCTATATAAAGATTTTTTTGTATTATTATTTTATACTATACTATTGTCACGGTGTGGTTCACTGTGACAGTTGTGGCCGTGCAGGCTGGCTGCAGTCGCTCTTGCGTACTGGCTGCAGGCTGACTCCTGTGTATGCTGGTTGCTTGGGGCTGCGTGCTGGCTGCAGTGTTGTGTGTGAACTGTGGCCTGTGGTTGTGGCTTCCCATGTTCATATCTCTCCAGCTCCTGTCTCTGATGCCGTGCTGGCTGGCTGCATGCACTTTGTGTACTGGCTGTGGGTGTTCCCATGTGTGCTGGTTCTGTGATGTGTGCTTTTGTATGAACAGGGTCAGAGTATGGATGCATTTCTGTTTGTACCACTGTGTTGTTCTGTCACTCCTAGTTGTGTAGGCTGGTTGCCTGTATCCTCGTACTGTCTACAATTATCCTGTGTATGCTGGTTGTCGTTTGGGGGTGTGCTGGCTGCAACATTCTGTGACTGGTGTGAACTGACACTTGTGATTGTAAAAGAAAAGCGATTGGGGGAGCGCCTAGTGGTCAAGATTCAGTGAGCAGGTGACCAGAAAAGGGTGAGGAGAGGTTACACCCCTCTATGTAACGTGATAAATCTTTCTCTATATCCCTAGGGGGTCGCTAGGATAGTGGTCCCCTGTATCCAGAGGGTGAGATAAAATAGGACAGTATATATAAGACAAATGGCGTTTTATAACCTTAAAATCTGTTTAAAACAATTGCTGAAATATTCAATAAAGGGAAGTACAAAAAAGCTTGTTTAGTACTCACGTCATCAGGGAGGGTGGTGCAAGATAAGCACATGACACTTGACACCTAACCCTCCCCCGCCGAGGTCACCTGTAAGTGGGTGGTTCCTTCGTCGTCCTATGAATAGATGACCCGATGGACTTCCAAGGTACGAGGTAACTTTTTATTTTAAACAGCTTGATGCGTTTAAGGGCAATAAGAACCCCTTCATCAGGAGTATCAAAGAATACATACAGGGTTGCAGCATTTTATAGTTAAAAAACACATGCATGAGTTTGTCCACATGGTGGGGAGGTTCACTTCCTGTCCCAGGACCCGGAACAGGAAGTGGATTCCCCTCAACAAAATACATTCCATAATACACATTCATTGTTAAAAATAGCCTATTTATGGCTATATTTATGAAATATATAATGCAGGACTATATAGATATAAAGATATGGGGAATATGATATATGGTTGGCAACTTTAAAATTATAGTAAATTTAAATTGTGCCTTGCTGCTGACCCATTGGGTTTTGCCATCCGCCCTTCTTTGTGGTGTCGCCTGGTACTAATGCATTGATGTTATATCCTTGTCCATGCCTTGCCTGATCTTCTGTACCTGTTCTGTGTCTTGATCCACTCTGTTCCATGTTTAGCCTAGCAGTGCTCTAACTGTGTCTGATAGCCTGGCAGTGCTAAACAGCTTCTGATTCTGTCTGTTCTATGTCCAGCCTGGCAGTGCCTGTAGCCTCTGATCCAATCTGTTCCATGTCTTGAGTGCTGTGCCTTACTGATTCTGTTCCTGTCCTGTGTATGTCCTGCCTTTGTGAGAGGGCTCCTCTGCCTCATTTGCTAAAAGTTGCTCCTTTAGAGGGTAGAGTCCTGACCATGTTTTCACCTCCAGTAGAAGAGGAGATAATTCCAACTAAGACTGGGCCCCCTCTTGCCCTGTGCCCCAGTCGCATGGTCTGCCGCTATGCTAGTTACCCACCTGCTCCTGGGTTCTCTGGAGGAAGGATCTCTTGTCTGTGTGCAGCTCTGCCTGAGACCACCATGCTTCCGTTCCTCATCTAGTCCAGGCATCTGCTTGTGTGCTGGTTCCCGTTTGTTGTCTGTTCCATGTACTGTATTTGCTTGGCTTCCAGTTCTGTTGTCTGTTCTGCTGATGCTTGAACCTGCGTGGTTCTTGCAGGTAGGGGCCAAGTGTACCGGACCATCTTGGAGGTGCAACCAGTGAGTCCTTGGCCCAGTTCATCCCCACCTCCAGGGGCTTTGATAAGAATGGTGCTCGTTGGCTCTCCGTCCTCTTGGTTTTTCCTCTGGTCTGCCGATGCACTTGGTTCTGCGGTAGTTCTACTGCCTAACCTGCATATCTTACTGTATATTACACATGTAATAAATGAACTTAAGTATTCTGTTGGTCCCTGATCTGTATTCTGATTGTGTCCTGTTTGCAAGATGTCCTGGAGGTCTGCCCTGGCCCGCGGAATGTGACAACTATATACTATGGGGCTTAAACATGGGCCCCAAGAAGTGGTGAGTGTAGTGCCCCGGAGCAAGAGTACTTTAGACTATGGACATTTGTGGACATTTGCCCTATTGCTTCTACGCAAAGCCATTAACTCCCTACTTTATTTGACTTTGAAGAGTTAACTTACACTATGATTTATGCTGCTCTTTTCACTGTTTATATTGTTGAACTACATTTCATATGTTTAACATAATATATCCTGTTCATTTGCACTGTTCTTGCACTATATTGGCACTGCAGTAAGGGTTAATGCACATCCAGCTAATACTGCAAGATGTTAAGACTATCTATGCACTCATAACTTAGAAATCTTCCACAGTTACTTTATCGGACTATGCAAAGTTTTGGATATTTAAAAAAAAAACAGAAACAATGCCGTTTTATCTTGTTTATGTCTGGAAAATTACTTAGTCATTCTCATAGACTTGTATTGAAACTCTATACTGACTGAAATTGCAACATGTTTTCTGTTTAGTCTGTGATTCTCCACTCCACCCCTTTCCCTAAAAGGTTCTAGTTCAGTTAGAAACTGTATATAAGGAGAGCAGTTAGAGCCCCTAATTGTTTGCAGATAGTGACCAGTGCTTAAAAGAAAGATACTCTGCCAGACTGCACTAGTAACCAGATGAAGAAGCTGAGATGGGTATGCTCTGCCACAGACCCTTGGCCACCAGCCCTTTAGCCAGGGTACCAGCCTTCTGAGAAAGAGAGAGAAAGAGACAGCTAGCACAGAACCTACTTCAGCCACGGAGAAGACTGGAGAAGCCAGCTCAGTGTATTCCCTGTATTGTTTTCCCTTTTAGTTTCTCCAGTAAAGAAGCACACTGGTTTACTGCAAACCATGACTCTCTGGACTTATTTCCCATTGGGGTGCACCACCCCTTATCATGTTCTCCGGAGAGCAACAACACTTGGTGACCGTGGGCTCCAGCGCTGCCCTATAGCCTGACAGCATACAGCTTCAGAACATAGTACATGTAGGTGTGCAATATGACTGATATACTCTGATGTCTGCATTTAGGGAACTGAGGGTTGGGTGGGGAATATAGGGGATGGAAGCAGTCTGATTTGAGGTCTGTGTAAATTTGAGGTCTGTAATAATCTGCGACCTGATTTGGGGTTTGTAGAAATTTGGGGTCTGTAGAAATTTGGGGTCTGTATAAATTTAGGGTCTGATCTGAAGTCTGTATAAATGTAGGGTCTGTATAAATTGGGGGTCTGATCTGAGGTCAATATAAATTGGTGGTCTGATCTAAAGACTGTAAAAATTTGGGGTCTGATCTGGGGTCTGTATAAATTTGAGGACTTATCTGGGGTCTTTGGGAATTTGGGGTCTAAGATGGGGGTCTGTATGAATTTGGGGGTCTGTTTGGAGGTGTGTATGAATTTGGGGGTCTGTATTAATTGTAGGGTCTAGTCTGGAGGTCTGTACTAACACTGGGGTCTGGTCTGAGGGTCTGTATTAATTTTGGGCTTTCATCTGGGGTCTGTATTTAGAATGTTTTGTCCATCCATGTGAAACTTATTAGAATGCTGTTAACAGTTAATGACACCTCTCTCCCTGGTATATACTGTGCTATGGTATCATCATATGCATTATCCCTTTACTATGAAACCACTGCATTAATCTTGTTTTGGATATGACTTATCTAAATGTATATTATGTATAATATATGCATATTATACCTATACTTTTATATGACTACTGAATTTCTGTGCTGTAAGGCCTGGTTCACATCACTGTTTATTTTTCAGTTTTTCTGATCCGTCAGAAGAACAGAAAATATGTATGCATATTTGGCATCCGCTTTAGCCATTTCTGTCTGAGATTCGTTATTTTAGATGGAAAAAAAGCCCTGCATGCATTAATGAGCAAAATGGATGCTTAAAATACAGGGTCTGTTTTGTTTTGTTTTTTTTCTATATTTTTCTGTTTTTCTGACGGATCAGAACTGAAAAGTAGAACTGGTTTAAAAAAGAATATTGGATTTGAGACTGTAGGAAGTTGAGTGTATCACTGTGTGCATGATGTTCTACTGCACCCACATTAAGAGTTAATTAATCCATTATTTTACTCATACAGTTAGTGGGGGAGATTTATCAAAACTGGTGTAAAGGAAAAACAGCTTCATTGCCCATAGCAACCAATCAGATTCCAATTTTCATTTTGCAGAGCTCCTTTGGAAAAAGAAAGGTAGAATCTGGGCAACTGAGCTGGTTTTCCTTTACACGAGTTTTGATAAATCTCCACTAGTATGCCTCACTATATACAGCAGGTGTAATATATCTCTGTGTGCAGCACGTTCTACTGCACCCACATTCAGAGTTAATCCGTTATGTTAGGGAAACAGTTACGTTACAAGCGTATTCCAGGGCGGTTCAATATTTCGCCCTGTTCAACTGTGCAGTGTAGCTAAATTTATCATAACAAATGCATTCTGTTAGCTGTTGCGTTACATGGCATCAGTATTAGGCCACAGTTGAATATTTCGCCCTGTTCAAATGAGCAGTGGAGCCAAATTTATCATAGAGAATGGCTTCTGTTAGCTGTTGCATTACATAGCGTCAGTATTAGGCCACGGTTAAAGATCCAACTATAAGCTTCTTAACTTTATGAATCTTTAATACAAGTAGTGTTGAGCGTGAATATTCGAATAGCAATTTTTTTTTTATGGATGTCGGCACATTTAGAATATAGTGATATATATTCGTAAAAACGAATATTCATTTTCTTTTTTCAATCTGAACCCAAGAATAAGATACCATTAACGAACATAGAGAATATAGCGCTATGTTCTCTATGTTCGTTAATTCTAGCAAGCCAACCAATAGGAAAGTTATATCCCGTTCAAAGAGAACATATCGCTATATTCATATTCGTTATCTTTGCTAATTCTAGTAAGCCAAGTAAACTTGCCTATACACATCTCTAAGTTGCATGCGCAATGCGATAATATTAAGTAATATTAGTCGCATTGCGCATCTAACTTAGAGCGGGGTATATGCAACTTACTTTACTATTGTTTGGCTGGGAAGAATTAACGGATATGACGAATACGAATATAGCGCTATATTCTCTATATTCGTTAATTCTAGCAAGCCAACCCAATAGGAATTTTGACTGTACCCAGCTCTAAGTTGGATGCGCAATACGAAAATATTATTTTGCCTATTTTTGGCAATAAATAAAATATTTAATGAGTCAGTATTCTATTTATTGGAAAAAATAGGTAAAGTAATATTTTCGCATTGCGCATCCAACTTAGAGCTGGGTACAGTCAAGTTCCCTATTGGTTGGCTTGCTAGAATTAACCAATATAGAGAATATAGCGCTATATTCGTTCTATTCGTTAATTCTAGATAGCCAACCAATAGGAAAGTTGACTTTATACCCCGTTCAAAGTTCAATTTGCAATACGTGAATAATTAAATCGCATATTAATCGCGAAAAATAGAAAAATGATGAATATTCGATTTCGACTAATATATGATAAATATTCAACTGAATATTTGTGAAATATTGCGAAATCAAATATGGCACCTCCCGCTGATAACTAAATACACACTGGAGCTTTAATCTCTGTGGCTGCAGTTGTAATATATCGCCATGTGCATCATGTTCTACTGCACTGACATTCAGAGTTAGTCCATTATTTTAATGATAGTTAAAAATTTTGCCCTTTACAAGTTTGCAGTGGACACAAAGGCATCATCGCTAATTATTCTGCGTTGAGCAGGTTACTCACACCTGTCGGGGAAGGGTATACACATGGTGATCCCTTCAGTGTGGCAAGGATGGCAGGCATCCATCACAGACCTGTTATTACTGAATGCCACTTGTCCTTGAAGGTGTTGGACGTAAACCGCCTGGGGTCATATAACTACTTAGCGTGGAGGAGTCTCTTTGGTTATCGGAAGGCACCACCAACTTGACCCACATTCATTGTAGCTAATATGTTCTTTTAGCGAAAACATTAGTCTGCTTCGTTATTGCAATCATTTATGGTCAGAACTATGACGGTATTACTACACAAATCACTCCACCAACTGGACCCAAATATCATTATCATTACTGGCTAATAAGCTCTGTTAGCAAAACTTTTATTCTCCGTCACTCTGATAGCCACAACAAATTTTAGACAAACTCCACGTCACTGTGCAGTGCATAAGGTCCATAAGGCTCGGGATCCCTCCATAATATGAACCTAATGGTGTTTTCCATTCAAAATGTGGGTCCGTGTTTTCAGCACGGATGCATGTCCTATCTTGTTGCATCCGTGCCATTAGTGTTTCACGGATCATTAAGAAGAGATGCTTTGAACATTATTTTTCAGCTGTTAAGTGTCAGTAAAACACGAATGCAACACGGACAGCAAAAAACGGGCACACGGACCCAACACGGATCCGTCACGGACAGCTTTACGGATGCATCACTGACCACCTGCTCAAGGATTTGAGAAAGGACACAGATGTGTGAATGAGGCTTAATAGGGGGTTTGAGGTCTTAGAGGTCTAACAAGTGACAAAAAGGGAGCACACTTAGGAGATGCTAGTGGTGCTGTCACGAGGCATGTGTTGGAACCCTTACACACAAAGACTTGGCAATGGCTTTTTTTAACTACCAAAAACACCCACCAGAATAACCACTTGCATTTTTTCTGGCATTTTGTGCATAGAAACATAGAATGTGTCGGCAGATAAGAACCATTTGGCCCATCTAGTCTGCCCAAACTGTGTGTCTCACTCCTATAGTTTTTGTGTAGTTTCTCCCCTAAAGAGAAGGTGATGTCAAAACACTTGAAAAAATAGCAAGAGTTATAGCAAGTTGCCTTTTTTTTAAAAAAAAAAGCCAGAAAGACAAAAATAATAAGCAGCAAGCAAACGTTTTTACAGCAAGAAATGCCAAAAAAAATTTTTTTTAAAAATAAACGCAAATGCAGAAAACACCAGTAAAAATTGCAGAAAAATGCTAGCAAAAATCTAAGTGGTACATTGTAAAAAAAAAAATACAGCATTATAATAACAACTCTAAAGAATTACTGCTATAATAAAAAGACACTAAAACACCCTATGGGTCACAGTCTACCCAATGTTTGAAAAACAGATTCATGCATGTTTCTAAATTATATATATAATAAAGGTCTTGATGTGATATCTTTTGGCTGAAGGTCTCAAATGAAACGTCTGTTTCCTTTTGATGTACTTTTTCTACACTCCCTGATTTCATTATGCGCCACACATAGTCCTAATATATAGAGCCAGGGTTGATCTCACAAGTCTCCCCCATCACACACCCACACACTGTATCCCTCCGTAACTAAACCCTGTGATCCCCAGACAGCCTGTGATGGCTTTATGATGAACAGCATACAGGTGCAATCAGCTGAGAGCAGCTCTCTCATTGCCTGAGACCTGGGGCACAGACAGAGCTCAGCACCATGTATCCAGCAGTAGGCATGGGATAAAAGCTTGTAAAACATTTGTTTTAAGTCTTAAAATATCAAATTCCTCACAGCTCGTAATTGCAAGGCCTGAGCTGAGAATGTTTTTGTGATTAAAATAAGCCAACGGGGACAATAATGTAACAAATCCTGTGTATTTTATGTAAGGGGGAGGAAAACCCTGCATTCTGATTGGGCATCTTGTAATCATTCTCACGTTGCCAACTTAACCCATTGAATAATAAAACGTAACGTTATTTCAAAAACTCAAAGATAAAAAGGTTAATATGGAACTTTATCTAGCATGCTTGACCTTCACTCATAGCAGACATTCTCCCAAGCATCGGGATGAAAAGGATCATTGTGGCTGGGCCTTTCTCCTGGCACCACTAGTCTCACTCCTGAAGATCCATAAGACATGTCCCCTCTCTAATACCTATCTTGGGTTTCTCAGACAAAACAGAAGATCTCTGTCACACTGGGCAGAAGCTCCTCTCTGAAGTGACTGAAGGCTTTCTATGATTATCCCAGTGCCTGGTGGGACAAAGCAATGTTTGACATTCCACACTCTGACCATAATTGAAATTCATTATGAACTCAATAGGTTTGGGTTCTCAGCTCAGTCGAGTGAAGTGGCTTTGACAGCTCTGGAAGTCACCTCTTTAGATTGGCTGCCCTGGCAATCAGCTAGTCGCTCATGCATGTATACTGCCAGTGACATCATCTTTAAGTGACTGTCATCATTATACACAGGGTTACAGAGATCTAAATCCACAGCTCTTTTCACTCTGTTCACACCAATATCCTTCTACGTTATGACTTGTTTTCCTTATGGCAAACATGTTCACACTTCTCATACCGAAATAATGTGTGTGAGTGTTTCTGAATATGAATGCTCATTCCTGACCTTCAAAATAAAGTCACACCCATAAGACATGGGAGTACCTGAAGCTCCGCTCACTTTCTGTACTAGACCCCACCACCCCATTCCGGGCCAGGTGTCATTACCTCTATGCTGCCTAGCCCTGTCACTCAGATGAGGGGGAAAGGAGGGATGGCTGGCACAGAAAATGAACGGATTAACTTTGGGTGCAACAAGATCTAACGGCAATGCCCTCGTTGGACCAAGGGGCTCATTTGCTTTTTTTTCTCATAATTGGGGCCACCAATCAGGATGGGACAAAGTCCATTACATTCAGCAGACAATGTACATCTACGGAATAAGCTGGCTTCATTTTTAGTCGGTATATGGTGACAGATTCCCTTTAAACTAAAATTTGTGACAAATTGTGCACTATTTCAGCTATTCCACTTTGGAAATTTGACTTAAAGGGGTTGTTCAGCTTTTTGGACTTTAACTTTCACTACCTGCCTGTTGTACATATTGAAAAAGTCATAATCACCTGCTGCTCCTTTATGGCTCCCTTCAGTGGTGTTCCAGACCCTGTCTTGTAAACTGATGGGACAGTGGAGTCACGTCTGCTTCTACAACCAATCACCGACCTCAGCATTGGCATGTTCTCATGTGCAGGCCCGGCGCTATAATAAGGCAGACCAAGCGGTTGACTTACAGTATTTTTCACCCCTGTGTCTTATGGGGCAAATACTAATAAAGCGCTTCCATTATGGAAGCGCTTCATTAGTACCGGAGGACCGGGAAGCGGTAAAGGCTCTGTACTTACCGCTTCCTGATCTATCGGCTGTGCAGGGCTGCGCACAGCGTGAGGGCGCTCTGTGACCTCACACTGTGCGCCGCGATACACAGCCAACAGGATGAAGAGGATCGCGATGGTGAGAAGCGGTGGCGTCCAGGAGCAGGAGAGGTAAGGGAGTTTTTGTTTTTTTTTGCGCTGGGGGCTGATGGCTTACATATAGGGGCTGATGGCTGAATATATGGGGGCTGATGGCTGACATATAGGGGCTGATGGCTGAATATATCGGGGCTGATGGCTGACATATAGGGGCTGATATATGGGGGCTGATGGCTGACATATAGGGGCTGATGGCTGAATATATGGGGGCTGATAGCTGAATATGTAGGGGCTGATGGCTGAATATGTAGGGGCTGATGGCTGACATATAGGGGCTGATGGCTGACATAGGGGGTGATGTGACACAAAGGGGGTGATGTACAAAGGAGGGGATGATGTGACATAGAGGGGGAAAAATGTGACATTGAGGGGGAGAAATGTGACATGGAGGGGTAGAAATGTGACATTGAGGGGGAGAAATGTGACATTGAGAGAGATAAATTGGACGTGGAGGGGGGGAAATGTGACATGGGGGGGGGGTGATATGACATACGGGGGTGATGTGACATGGAGGGGGAGAAATGTGACATGGAGGAGGAGAAATGTGACATGGTGGGGTGATGTGACAGAGGGGATTATGTAAAAAGGCGGGGAAGAAATGTGACATGGAGGGCTGATGTGACATAGGGGGTGATTTGACATGGAGGGGGATAAATTTGACATGTAGTTTGTTTTTTACATAAAAGAAAAATAAGTTAAAGAAACATATATGCACAGGAGGTGAGTGCAGTAGGTGGACTGCAGGGTTTTGCAAGGCAGGCATTCAGGCGATTGGAGTGGGGTCCGGGTAGGATGCTGGTGTTAAGGGTAGTTCTGGCAGGGCGCTAAAATGTAGCTTTGCTTGTGTTGGCAAAAATCCTTGCACCGGCCCTGCTCATGTGGTGCATGACCCAGCATTGAGGAGGCCAGTCATTGGCTGCAGTGGTGCATGTCACCTCATCTATCTGGAAGCTTACAGAATGGTGATGGGAAGAGCGTAGGAGGCAGCCTGGGAACCATGGAGGTGATGAATCAAATCATTACAATAAAATGCATCTTATAAATGCTAAAAATCACCACTAGAGATGAACGAATTTTTCAAAAATTTGATTTGCCAGTCCACCGAATTTTTTGGAAAAAATTTGATTCGATCTGAATTTATTTGCGGCGAATTTAATTAAAAACAGCTATTTCCTGGCTTCAGAGAGCCTTTAACCACTTCAGCCCCCCTAGCTTAAACACCCTTAATGACCAAGCCACTTTTTACAATTCTGCACTACGCTACTTTCACCGTTTATTGCTCCGTCATGCAACTTACCACCCAAATGAATTTTATCTCCTTTTCTTCTCACTAATAGAGCTTTCATTTGGTGGTATTTCATTGTTGCTGGAATTTTTACTTTTTTTGCCATTAATACAAATTTAACAACATTTTTGCAAAAAAATGACATTTTTCACTTTCTGTTGTAATTTTTTTTTTTAAAAACTACATTTCTATATAATTTTTTCTCAAAATTTATTGTTCTACATGTCTTTGCACAATATATACCCATACTTTGTGTGAGAAATATCGCTATAAACGACAACTTTTTAATTTTTTTATTCAAAGTTGTCAATTTACAGAGATATTTCTCTCACCCAGCATGGGTATATGTAAAAATACACCCCAAAACACATTGCCCTACCTCTCCTGAGTACGGCGATACCACATGTGTGCCACTTTTTTGCAGCCAAGATGCGCAAAGGGGCCCAAATTCTAATGAGTACCTTTAAGGAGGGCATTTTTACGCATTTTTCTTCTCACGCTTTAGGACCCCTAAAATGCCAGGGCAGTATAAATACCCCACAAGTGACCCCATTGTGGAAAGAAGACACCCCATGGTATTCCGTGAGGGGCATGGCGAGTTCACAGAAAAAAAAATAATTTGGCACAAGTTAGCGGAAATTGATATATATATATATATTTTTTTACAAAGTCTCATATTCCACTAAATTGTGACAAAAAATAAAATTTTACATGAGCTCACCATACCCCTCACGGAATACCTTGAAGTGTCTTCTTTCTAAAATGGGGTCACTTGTGAGGTTTTTGTACTGCCCTGGCATTTGAGGGTCTCCGCAATCATTACACGTATGGCCAGCATTAGGAGTTTCTGCGATTCTCCTTATATTGAGCATACGGGTAATGAGATTTTTTTTTTCCGTTTAGCCTCTGGGCTGAAAAAATATATATAATGAACGGCACAGATTTTTTCATTCGCATCGATCAATGTGGATGAAAAAATCTCTGCAAAAATCAGTGACTGCGGGGCGGTGGGCTGGGCGCTAGCTACCTAACAAGTAGCTAACTAACTGGCGGTGATAAGTCCGCAATTCTGTTTGCGGAACGGAATTTCGGACCCATTCATTTCTATGGGGACAGACTTTGTCCCGCTCGGATCCGGAATTACGGATCCGCGCTTCCGGGTCTGCACTTCCGTTCCGCAAGAATATAGAATATGCCCTATTCTTGTCCGCAATTGCGGACAAGAAAAAGCATTTTCTATATAGTTCTGGCAATGTGCGGATCTGCAAAATGCGGAAAGCACATTGCCGGTGTCCGTGTTTTGAAGATCCGCGGATCCGATCCGCAAAACACATATAGACGTCTGAATGGAGCCTTACAAGGGGTGTGATCAATGACAGGGGGGTGATCAGGGGGTCTAGATGGGGTGATCAAGGGGTTAACAAGGGGTTATTAGGTGAGGGGGGGGGGTTAGTGTAGTGTTTGGTGCAACTTTACATAGTTACCTGGTCCTCTGGTGGTCGATCCCAGCAAATGGGACCACCAGAGGACCAGGTAGCAGCTATATCAGACGCTGTTCACAAAACAGCGTCTGATATAGCTCTTTGATGCGATTTAATTCGCATCTACAGCCTGCCAGCGATGGATCATCGCTGGCAGGCTGTAGCAGAACTCCTGAGATGCGCGACACTGTGAGCGCGCGCGTTCACAGGAAGTCTCGCGTCTCGCGAGATGACGCGCCGATGCGTCGTATCAGAACTACAGGACCGCCCGCAGGACGCATCCCTGCGTTAGGCAGTCCTGTAGTGGTTAAAGGGTTGTAGAACACGGTGCCTTGTAGTAACACGCATAGGGAGTCTGATCCGTCAGAACAATAACCCCCAAAACATGGATCCTGTCTGTTGAGAATCCGCCTTCACTCGGTCAGCATTTGGTCAGTAATCCATCAGTATTGCTAATGCCAAAAAACAACAGGAGTGGATCCAAAACAGAGATGACACGTGAATGGAATATTTGAATGTCTTCTGTGTTTTTTACCCACTCCTGCTTTTGGCTACCAAATCAAAAGCCAATTCTGATGGGACCATACAGGCCTTACAGCTGCTACACAGACAGAATCTGTTGTGCGTCTCATTTTTCCTTCCTTCTAACAGATCAGAAGAAGGGTCAAATAAATGATGATGTCAGCCAGGCCGAAAGAAAAAATAATGGCCCAGTCATTAAGTGGGGAGGGTGGGAACAGCATGAGAAGTTCACAGAGTGGCTCTATGACATAGTGGTGAGGTGGAAGCAGCATGAGGAGGCCACAGAGTGGCATAATGACAGTGTGGAGGTGGCAGCAGCAGCATCCGGAGGCCACACAGTGGCACAATGACACAGCGTGGAGGTGGCGGCAGCAGGAGCATCAGGAGGAAGCCACAGAGTGGCACAATGAGACCACAGAGTGGCAAGGTGACATAGTGTGGAGGTGGCAGCAGCATGAGGAGACCACAGAGTGGCAAGGTGACATAGTGTGGAGGTGGCAGGAGCATGAGGAGTCCACAGAGTGACCTGGTGACAGAGTGTGGAGATGGCAGCAGCATCAGGAGGCCACAGAATGGCAAGGTGACATAGTGTGGCGGTGGCAGCAGCATCAGGAAACCAGAGAATGGCAAGGTCACATAGTGTGGAGGTGGCAGTAGCATGAGGAGACCACAGAGTGGCAAGGTGACATAGTCTGGAGGTGGCAGCAGCATCAGGAGAACACAGAGTGACCCGGTGACAGAGTGGGGAGGTGGCAGCAGCAGCATCAGGATACCACAGACTGGCAAGGTGACATAGTGTGGCGGTGGCAGCAGCCTCAGGACACCAGAGAGTGGCAAGGTGACATAGTGTGGAGGTGGCAGCAGCATGAGGAGACCACAGAGTGGCAAGGTGACATAGTATAGAGGTGGCAGCAGCATCAGGAGAACACAGAGTGACCCAGTGACAGAGTGGGGAGGTGGGAGGCAGCAGCATCAGGAGACCACAGAGTGGCAAGGTGACATAGTGTGGAGGTGGCAGCAGCATCAGAAGACCACAGAGTGGTAAGGTGACATAGTGTGGAGGTGGCAGCAGCATGAGGAGACCACAGATTGGCAAGGTGACATAGTGTGGAGGTGGCAGCAGCATCAGGAGACCACAGAGTGGCAAGGTGAAATAGTGTGGAGGTGACAACAGAATCAGGAGACCACAGAGTGGCAAGGTGACATAGTGTGGAGGTGGCAGCAGCATCAGGAGGCCACAGTGTGGCAAGGTGACATAGTGGTGAGGTGGAAGCAGCATCAGGAGACCACAGACTGACCCGGTGACAGACTGGAGAGATGGGTGGCAATAACAGTAGCAACTGACAATGGTGGGTGTAAGAAGGAACAGTTGGCATCAGATGTGTGGCATCAGATGGGTGGCAGCATCAGAATAGTAGCTGAGGCAGGTAGCTAGAAGAAACCGGTCTCTTTTGTCAAGGTTTGGGTGAGGCAGCATGGATGATCTAATTTGATGCATCAAGCATTGGTGGGTGGAAATCCTGGCTGATCCACGCCTGATTCATCTTGACAAAGGTCAGTCTTTCCACATTTTGGGAGAACAAGCGAGTTATTCTTGGGACCCCGCCGCACTAAACACCCACTCTGATGCCACATTACTGGATGGGCAGGACAGCTTTTCCAGGGCAAACTCTGCCAGTTGGCTGCCGAGTAGTCCAGCGGATCTTCAATGTGGGGTGGCAGGGTGCTGTCCAAGTATGCCAGCACCTGCTGGATCAGGTCCCGCTCCAGGTTTAGCTGCTGCTGGTGAGTAGTTTCTTCACTTGGCGGGTGATAAAACTGCCACAGCAGCCATGGCAGAGGAACTTAAGCACAGAGGGCCCCCCTGTCAGACCTGTGAAAGGATAGATGATGGTGCAGATAGGCAGCGGCCAGCTGACTTCATAGGATGTCTTTATAGGGGTTCAGTTTGTCCTCCCTCTCAGTGGGTGTAAAAAAGGCATCCATTTTGGACCGGTAGTAAGGGTCCAACAAGGTGGAGAGCCACAAGTCATCCCTCTGCTGAATGGTGACAATTCGGCTGTCACTACGCAAGCAAGTGAGCAATCATCGGGCCATTTGTGCAAGTGACTCGGAGGGACCCCCTGCCTCCATCTCCACTGCATACTGCCACAGTGTGTCTGGGTCCTTTGCCTCATCTTCCTCATCACCCTGTAGCTTATCTGGCTGGTCCTGCTTCTCCTCTCCTGTGTAGAAAAAGCACCAATTTTGCCACACATTGCTTGTGCTCCAATGTCCTCCTCCTCCTCCTCCAGTTCAGCCCCCACAGGGCTCATGTGGCCATGAGATCTACACACCACTTCTCCAGTCCCCTGACCAGCCAAATTTACTAGCATCTGTTCAAGGACATGAAGCAGTGGAATGACATTGTTGATCCTGTAGTCCTGGCGACTAACATATGGAGGGTGGAATTCCAACAGGTGGAAACGTCACATATCAGCCTATGATGGGGGATGCCGTTCTGCCGCTGCAGCTCAAGGAGGGTGCGCTTTGCAGTGTATGAGTGGCTGAAGTGCATGCAAAGTTTCCTGGCCATTTTTAGGATGTCTTGCAGATGGATGGAAGACTCCAGGAACCACTTGACAACCAGATTAAACACGTGTGCCATGCAGGGCGCATGGCTCAGCTCGGCGCAGCGCCGACACCATGTTCTTCCCATTGTCAGTCACCGTGATTCCGATTTTCAGTTGTCACGGAGAAAGCCAGGATTCGATTTCTTAAAGAAGGACACAAAGCAGTTCCTCCCCTGTGTGCCGTTCATCCAGGCAAACGAGGTGCAGAACAGCATGACACCACTGTGCCCTGCACATGTGGTATGCTGGAGGGGCACTGTGAATTGTCCCTGCAGTGGAGGCTGAGGTGGAGGATGAGGAGGCAGAGGCAGACATTGTCGCAAGACCAGCGGCGTGACAACGTAGAGGCAGAAGCGGCGTCACCTGGCCAAGTTGCTGGTGTGGCTGTGCAGGAACCACATTCACCCAGTGGGCCGGAAAGGACATATATTGTCCCTGACCGTAGTTACAGCTCCACATGTCGGCGCCGCCATGCACTTTGGCAGACACCGACAGGCTCAAGGTTTGTTCCACCTTCTGTTCTACATGTGTGTGCAGGGCTGGTACTGCCTTTTTGGCAAATAAATGACGGCTTGGGACTCTCCACCTCAGCTTGAACAAGCCATCAGTTCTCTGAAAGGTGCAGAACCCCCACCTCGAAAGGGAGGGACTGCAGCACCAGCTACTTGGACAGGAGCACATTTAGCTTCTGCTCCGTTGGATGAGTGCACGCATACTGTTGTCTCTTGGCAATCACTTCGGTGATCGATTGCTGACAGAATGACTGACGAGCAGTAGGAGGAGCAGGAGCATCAGGACCAGCAGATGATGGGAAGGACAGACAGTTCCCTTCTGCTGAGGTGGTGGAGCCTTGACTGCCTGAAACTGGGTGCGTGCCACCGGGTGATGCAGGGGTTGCTGAGGCAGGTTGAACCGCCGCATCGGATCCACGGTTCTCCCAGGCTACTTTATGGTAAAGCTGCATATGTTGACACAGGGCCGTGGTGCCAACATTGGCACGCTGGCCAAGCTTCACCTTCTGCCCACAGATTATACATATGGCCATATTCACCTCATCTGGCGGCTTAACAAAAAACTGCCACACCGGCGAGTCGGTGATTTTACTCCCAACGCACTACCGCCGCTGCCTCCGTGAACCCGTGGACCGATACTTCCCTGGCAGCTAGGCTCCTGTGAAGCAGGTGGTCTACCCAAGCATGTTTGGCTCCCGACCTCCCACTGCTGCCACCCTGCTGCCTCCCGGCCACGCTAGCGACTTGCTGGCTCCGCCGTTGCCTCACAGGCAAGCTGCCACCCGCTTCTCCCGATGATGATGAAGCCCCTTCGTCACCCGACTCCCAAGTGCAATCAGCTACGTCATCATCATCGAGTACTGTCTGCACGTCATTGATGTCCTCTTCAACCGTCTCTGGGTAAGGAGCCTGACCGCTCGTAACAGCAGCTCCCACGCCACTCTCCTCATCACTACTTGTCCACCTAGTGGAGGAAGCGGCGAATGTCTCCGCCACATCTTGGCTTGCCAGTAGCTGCTGACTGTCTTCTAGTAGCTTGTCCTCACTGTATAGTTAATCCCATAGCATACAATGCTTCTCTGGCTGAGGGAACAGAAAAGGACAGAGGCAGGTGGAGGACAGGTGAGGGCACAGGGCCTGCTCCTGGGCAATGCCAACTAAGGGTTGTGTCTGACAACCCCCTGACTCTTGGTTGTGGGTGTCTGATGTCACTTGCAACGAAGTTGAAGATCTAGTCAACCATTCAAGAACCGCTCGGTTGCTGGACACGACACAACCGCTAGTTGACACTGGGAGCTCAGGCCGCTCGAAGTTACCACTGCTGCCACGGCCCCTTACTCTGCTGCGACCTCTGCCTGCGCCAGAAACATTTAGGCCTCTGCCACTCCCCTGTGCAGGGTCTGGCACTTCTCTGTCTGACATACTGTGAGATCAAATATATAAATAAAAAGGAAATTAAACCACCCCAAAACAGTCTGCAATTTTCTCACTTCACCACACAACGGCTAATAAACCCTTTTTCCCCCCACTAATACACACAAAAAAGAGCTTTAGAACATATATAACGGCACCGCTGAACGGCAAATATATTTTTCTTTTGCCACGAATACACGCCACAAAAGGCTTTTAGATCATGTAACTGCACCGCAGATCGGCAAATATATTTTTTTCTTTTTCCACTAATACATGCCACAAGCGGATTTAGAACATATAACTGCACCGCTGATCGGCAAATACATTTTTTCTTTTTCCACTAATACACACCACAAAAGGCTTTGGAACATATAACTGCACCACTGATTGGCAAATACTGTATATTATTTCTTTTTCCACTAATATACGCCACAAAAGGCTTTAGAACATATAACTGCACTGCTGATCGGCAAATATATATATATATTTTTTCCACTAATATACCCCACAAAATGCTTTAGAACATATAACTGCTCCACTGATCGGGAAACACACCATTACACACCAAAAATGGCTTTAGAATATATAAGCTCCGCTGATCGGCAAATATATATATTTTTTTTCCACTAATACACACCACAAAAAGCTTTAGAACATATAACTGCACCGCTGAGCGGGAAATATATTTTTTCTTTTTCCACTAATACACGCCACAAAAGGCTTTAGAACATATAACTGCACCACTGGTCGGCAAATATATTTTTTCTTTTTCCACTAATACACGCCACAAAAGGCTTTAGAACATATAACTGCACCGCTGATCGGCAAATACATTTTTTCTTTTTCCACTAATACACACCACAAAAGGCTTTGGAACATATAACTGCACCACTGATTGGCAAATACTGTATATTATTTCTTTTTCCACTAATATACGCCACAAAAGGCTTTAGAACATATAACTGCACTGCTGATCGGCAAATATATATATATATTTTTTCCACTAATATACCCCACAAAATGCTTTAGAACATATAACTGCTCCACTGATCGGGAAATATATTTTTTCTTTTTCCACTAATATATGCCACAAACGGCTTTAGAACATATAACTGCACCGCTGATCGGCAAATATATTTTTTCTTTTTCCACTAATACACGCCACAAACGGCTTTAGAACATATAACTGCACCGCTAAACGGCAAATATATTTTACTTTTGCCACTAATACACAACAAAAAATGGTTTAGAACATATAACTGCACCGCACAAGGGCAAATAAGACGTAGAAATATTTCCTTGTAATAAACCCTGTTAATGCCTGTTTCAAACAGCACTTGCACCCTAATAAGAATGGTTTGCTGGAATTACAGAGCTGTATAATGGCAATTTGGATACCCAGTGCAGCAAGGTGTAATAGGATTGCTCCTATTAGGGCTCATGCACACAAACGTATTTTATTTCTGTTTCCGTTCCATTTTTTTTGCAGACCGTATACGGAACCATCCATTTTAATGGGTCCGCAAAAAAAAACTAAGGCACTCATTCGTGCGCATTACGTTTCCGTATGTCCGTATTTCCGTTACGCAAAAAAATAGAACATGTCCTAGCAAGGATAGCACTGTTCTATTAGGGGCCAGCTATTCCATTCCGCAAAATACGGAATGCACACAGACGTCATCCGTATTTTTTGCGGACCGCAAAAGACATGGTCGTGTGCAAGAGGCTTTACCCAGGCTGTAACCTCCCCTACTGAACCCTGTTCAACATAAATGTTGCGGAATGATTCCTCCCTATCCTTTCCCTACACCTTGAATAATCTTTCCCTGCACTTGTAAATCGTTTTTTTTTTTGCACAATTACGTTTTTTGTAACACTGTCCCTAGCGCCTGCTGACGTCTCTCCCTGCACTAAGTGCACTGGTAAATGGCAGAATCCAAGATGGCTGAAGCTATTTATAAGGCTGTGACATCACAGGGCTGGCTGTTGATTGGCTACATGCATGGCATTGTGAGTGATCCCACCTTCCCAGAGTTCCTTGCTCCATGTCCTCACATGTGAAGCAGCCATTTTAGGAAAAAATGCAATTCGTTACAATGAAGAGTGATGAAATTCGCATATGGTGCAAATCGAATTTTTCCTGAAATTCGGATCGAATTCTACTTCACTCTTCTCTAATCACCACTCCTAATAACCTGTGCTAGACAGTGTTATATCTATGTCACAGCTATGGACCAACATATGACTGACTGAACTGAATGAGTGATGTGCACCATTTCTACAAGTAACTCTGCAGCAAGGAAGTTAAAGAAGGAGGCAATGATGTGTATTTAGACAGAGGCTGCCACCTTATCATTCAACCTGTAGCATTACAGCTCAAGGGGCAGATCAGTGACCCATAGTGTTGTCTGTGAGAAGGTATTGCCATGTAATTGAGCTGCTTCTGCATTAGCTTTACAGCAGCTCAGTGATAGCGAAAATTACCAAAATGGAAGGTCAGTGTTATAACACATATAGAAGTCATGTAAAGCTATTATTATGAAAAATAAAAAAGATACATGCTGCACATGTAGACTATGGGAGTCATTTATCAAACTGGTTTAAAGTAGAACTGGCTTAGTTGCCCATAGCAACCAATCAGATTCCTCCTTTCATTTCTCAAAGGAGCTGTCCAAAATAAAAGGTAAAATCTGAATTGCTGCTATGGGCAGTTGCTATGGGCAACTAAGCCAGTTTTCTACTTCAAACCAGTTTGATAAATGACTATATATATATATATATATATATATATATTCATCCATAACATTAAAACCACCTAACCACTTGCTGAATATTATGCTGCTCCCCCTCATACCACTAAAACAGCTGTGACATATTGAGACATGGACTCCATTAGGCTTTGAAGGTGTCCTGTGTTATCTCATATCAAAACCTTATCAGCAGATCCCTTATATCGTATAAGTTACATGGTGGGGCTATATGGTTGGTACATGCATTGAGAAGCCTTGTGTGCCCATAACCCTTGGACTGCACTTGGTTGGTACTCTCTACTGCATACACAGATTGCCCCAACCACACAGATCTGTACCCGTTTTTACCCGTTTTTCCTGCTTCCAACATAATTTTTAAGAACATACTGTTTACTTGCTGCCTCATATATTTTGTCCCTTGACAGGTGTCATTACAAAGAGAAAATCAATGTTACCTCACCTGTCAGTGTTTTTAATATTATGCCTAATTAATGTATACAGTATATACTCTTCTCCATTCACCATTCTCCATTATTCCTCAGAACCTGATCCCTCACCCAACAGTGTCCCTCACACTCCGTGCACTTAGAAGCAGTACAGATACAGGCCGGTGGCAGCTTTCTATGTGTCCTCCTATTAATTTGGCTGCACCACTGTTCTAATAAAACAAGTTTTACCATTTGTACCACCAATATGTCCTCATAGATTGTAAGCTCTTATGAGCGGGGCCCTCAGTCTATTTTAATTGATGATTTACTTGTGACTATGTAATGTCTCATTTTGTTTTTAGATGTAACACGATTGCTAAAGTGCAGCAGAATATGTTGCCACTATTTAAATAAAGATTATTATTATTATAATTATTACTATTATGTATTTCATATTTTTTTAATGAACTACCCAAATCCGATAGAGGTTTACTATAGTAAACAGACTAGCTTTATTATATGGCATTGATTTCCAAGAGTGAAAACTAGAGGTGTAACACGTAGCCATGGGGCTCCATAGCAACATTTAGATAGAAGACCCACTCCCCAATGACCTTCTTCAGCTGTGAGCTCAGAACAGGTAAAAGCTTATAATTATTTTGTTTTTTGTCCTGTGAACACAGTTATGTCGCAGTATATGGATAAGGGCGGGTTCGCATTTGCGTTATACATTCCATTATAACGGAATATAATAGAATTTTAGGACAGAATGCAAAATGGAAACCTTTAAGAGGCATTCCGTTTTGCTCTGTCTTAATGCATGTCTATGGGCACATATAACGGTTAATTTTTTTTTTCATTATTCATGACAGAAAAAAAGTTGTGGATATTGCACATAGTAATGTCACACTACATGCATAACCAAATAAGGGTACTTTCACACTAGTGACATAGCTATCCGGCAGGCTGTTCCGGCGGGTGAACAGCCTGGCGGATCCGCCATGCCGCAAGTACCCGTGCACTGCTGTGCAGCCGCTCTCTCCCCATTGACTATAATGGGGCGGGGGGGCTAAGCTACGGTGCAGCACGGCAGTGCATGGCCGGAGATCGCTGGACTAAAAGTCAGGCGATCTCTGCCGTGCTGCGCCGTAACTCCGCCCCCTGCTCTATTATAGTCAATGGGGACGGTAGTGCACGGGTACTTGCGACATGGCGGATCCGGCAGGCTGTTCACCCGCCGGAACAACCTGCCGGATAGCTATGCCGCTAGTGTGAAAGTACCCTAAAATAGACAAAAGTACATGCCAAACCCAATGCACACTGTATGATTACAAACTATAGCTTTATTGGACAATTATTAAAAACACACAGCAAACCAGGGGGTCTCAAATGAAATAAATATGAGACCGCCCCAGCATAGAACATATAATGAATGTGGAGGCCCAATACATAACCCAATGCATCAGACAAAGGCAATACAGTGGGAAAATATCAGATAAATATCCAGGAAACATAGTTTTAAAATGTACCAAATTTATATTACAGCTTTTTAAAATGTATCAAGAGTCGCACAATAGTTGTCAAATTTGGTGGATCTTTAGGGTGAAAACTGCACCAAAACCACACAAAAAAGCACATAATTTTGCACTATTTATTGCGTTTTTGATGCATTTTTTGTGTATTTTTTATGTAGTTTTTGGTATGGATTTGATGCAGATATTCAGCAGATCTCTCCCTTTCATCGAAAAGGTTTGAATCCACAAAAAAAAAAAACGAAACAACAATTGACACGCTGCAAATTTCAAAATCTATACAGCGGGTCAATTTCCACACCTAAGAAAACTGCAAAGTCTACATAAGAATTGTCCAATCTCATACACTTTGTTGGTAGTGTATTACGCTGTATTTATTCTGCACAAATTGTGACTGATTTGCAACTTCTTAAAGAAGTCCCAGTGATAAATGTGGTGTGAAACGAATTAGCCTACCTAAACATGCCCACTTTCCCACCCACTTTTCAAAAGTGGTAAGAGTGGAATAACATGTCAAAAAGGCACAAATCTTGTCTCTGGGGTTGAGCGAACCTGAACTGTAAAGTTCGAGTTCGTACCGAACATTATGGTTTTTCGCACCTGGACCCGAACCCGAACTTTTCCATAAAAGTTCGGGTTAGGGTTCGTTGTTCGGCGATTTCTTCTCGCTTTTTGAATGGCTGCAGGGCAGCCAATCAACAAGCGTTTCACTACTTTCCCCTAAGAAGCCGTCACAGCCATGCCTACTATTGGCATAGCTGTGATTGGCTAAGTGCACCATGTGACTTAGCTTCTATTTAGGCTGGAATCACATAGCGCCGCACATCACTCTGCTGCTCTTAGTGTAGGGACAGGCTGCTGCTGCTGGTGCTCTCAGGGAGAGATTAGGGAAGAAATCTGTTGAACTTGGTAGTGCACTGTTAAGTTACTCTTCAAACTACAGCAATTATTGAGGGTGCTATGCTACATATTTGTACCCAGCCCTGAGCACAGTAATACTGCAAAATAATTTTTAATCCATCTGTAACTGAGGTGGGGGTCGGCGGCCATTTTAACAACTGCAGTGTCCTTGGAACTGTATGTGACCTGCATGTGTGCCAGCCTGCAAGGGACATCAGTCTAATTATTTTTTGGTAGCTCAGTGGAGGAAAAATTCCTTTTTTCTGGCAGGTCAAGTCCCCGTACATTACCTATTTTATAATGTTGGGGTGACATAGTGCATTTCTGTAATTGCTGTAATAAACCCGTACTGTCATACCACAAAGCACATTTGCATACACCGCTTAAAAGCCTATTTTGAAATTTTGTGGTGACATAGTGCATTTCTGTAGTTGCTGTAATAAACCCGTACTGTCGTACCACAGAGCACGTTTGCATACACCGCTAAAAAACCTATTTTAAAATTGTGCAGTGACATAGTGCATTTCTGTAGTTGCTATAATAAACCCGTACTGTCGTACCACAGAGCACATTTGCATACAACGCTGAAAAAACTGTTTTAAAATTTTGCAGTGAAAAACTGCATTTCTGTAGTTGGGTTAATAAACCGTACTGTAATGAAAAAAGGGGGGGCAAGCTTAATACATAAAACTTAACTTTTACTAAGTCTAAATAAAATACCATACGGGTACTTGCCAGCGCAGCCTACTAAGCTGGTGCACGGGAGACACCCGCTCCCGCTTGGGCTCTTTTGTGACCGCAGATGTCGTGGCCATACGCCACTCTGACTCATATGACAAGTGAGTGATGTATTTTATGTGTTTATTATTCACTAGATATTGTGTCTGGACTGAACTGGAAGGGGTCTGAGTATCCCATTCATATGTCTTGCCTTTTCTATAGTTGTGTGTTCCAGATATATGAAGGTCTACTTTTGACTCTCACTCTAATGTCCATTGATGGCCCTTTGTCCCCTGATGAATCGAGGGGCACTCTTCATAGCTTATGATCGATGAAACGCGTCGGGACATTATTTGTATGGCTAAAGGTGACGATGGGACATAATATAGGAGAGTATTGACACACTTCTTGTTGAGCATATTTTGTTTTCTTTTTGAACTGTTTAAAGAGGCATTTGGTTTAGATGTTCTGGAGTTTGACATTGTACATCCTCACACTATTGCCCCACATTTTGCCCCTTTTTTCTCTCATTTTTCCTATGCACGACAGGAGTTATTTTATACCGAGTAGGACTACACCAGGGATAATTGACCCAGGGTCAGGTTCCGGTAACGGTGCTACTCCTTGCGGGGTAGGACACTGTTAATAGGTGAAGGGTGGGATAGGCCAAGTAGGGCGGCACTAGGGACTGCTAGACCATCTACCCTACGCTGTCAATAAGTCCTTCTATCTGTATTGTGGTTCATCCTGATCTTTCTCCTGTGTGCCTTGAGCCAAAGCCATCTTATATGATTACCGACACTAAATAAGTTGGCTTTGTTATTTTTCATTACCGATGAGGCAGTGCTGACTGGTTCTTGGAAGAGAATTATTTGAGTTGGTTTATGTGCCAGATCTGGCATGGTGATTTTTAGGCATATTTGTGTACCCATATGGTATTTTATTTAGACTTAGTAAAAGTTAAGTTTTATGTATTAAGCTTGCCCCCCCCCCCCTTTTTTTATTACATTCTGTCTTATTTGGGTAGCAAGGATCTGGGTGTCTACGACCTGGATACCTGCATCTAGGACCTTTATTATTTTTGTTAATAAACCGTACTGTTGTGCCATAGACCACGTTTGCATACAAACCTGAAAAACCTGTTTTATAATTTTTGGGGTCACATACTGCATTTCTGTAGTTGGGTTAATAAATCCATACTGTTGTGCCACAGAGCACGTTTGCATACAACGCTAAAAAAAAAGTTTGAAAATTTTGCGGTGGAAAACTGCATTTCTGCAGTTGGGTTAATAAACCTGTACTATTGTGCCACAGAGCACGTTTGCATACAACACTGAAAAACCTGTTTTATAATTATTATGGTCACATACTGCATTTCTGTAGTTGGGTAATAAACCCATACTGTTGTGCCACAGAGCACATTTGCATACAACTCTGAAAAAACTGTTTTAAAATTCTGCGGTGAAAAACTGCATTTCTGTAGTTGGGTCAATAAACCCGTACTGTTGTGCCACAGAGCACGTTTGCATACAACGCTGAAAACCCTGTTTTAAAATTTTGCAGTGAAAAACTGCATTTCTGTAGTTGGGTTAATAAACCCGTACTGCTGTGCCACAGAGCATGTTTGCATACAACGCTCACCGCCTCATAGGCGACGTGCCCACCAGGTGGAACTCCACCTTGTATATGCTGGAGAGACTGTGCAAGCAGCAGCAGGCGATAGTGGAGTTTCAGCTGCAACACGCACAGGTCAGTCGCTCTGCAGAACAGCACCACTTCACCACCAATGAGTGGGCCTCCATGCGAGACCTGTGTGCCTTGTTGCGGTGTTTCGAATACTCAACCAACATGGCCAGTGCCGATGACGCCGTTCTTAGCGTTACAATACCACTTCTATGTCTCCTTGAAAAAACACTTATGATGGAAGCGATAGAAGAGGATGTGGCACAGGAGGAAGTGGAGGAGGAAGAGGGGGCATTTCTCAGGGTTTCAGGCCAGTCATTCAGAAGTCGCTCAGAGGGTGGGTTCCTGCACCAGCAGAGGCCAGGTACACATGTGGCCAACCAGGGCACAGTCCTGGAGGACGAGGAGGGGGAGGATGAGGAAGAGGAGGAGGAATCGGGTTCACAGCAGGGTGGCACCCAACGCAGCTCATGGCAATCACTGGAACGTGGCTGGGGGGATACGGAGGACACAGACGATACACCACCTACAGAGGACAGCTTATCCTTACCTCTGAGCAGCCTGGCACACATGAGCGACTACATGTTTCAGTGCCTGCGCAACGACCGCAGAGTTGCCCGCATTTTAACTTGTGCTGACTACTGGGTTGCCACCCTGCTGGATCTCTGTTACAAAGACAATGTGCTGTCCTTAATTCCCTCACTGGAGCGTGATAGGAAGATGCACGACTACAAGTGGAAGCACAAGGCGAAGGCAGAGGCGGAGGAGGAGGAGGAAGAGGTCGCCCGCCAACGCAGTTGGGTCACGGCCAGCACCTCACAAGGCTTGGCCGACATGTGGAAAAGCTTTGTCACCACGCCACAGCAACCAACACCACCAGCTGATATGGACGTCTTAGCAGGAGGCAGCACTTGAACACAATGGTGGAACAGTATGAGTGCACACGCCTACACGTACTGACTGATGGTTCTGCCCCATTCAACTTCTTGGTCTCCAAATTGTCCACATGGCCTAAGCTTGCCTTTTATGCCTTGGGGGTGCTGGCCTCCCCTGCAACCAGTGTATTATCTGAACGTGTATTGAGCACGGCAGGGGGCGTCATTACCGACAAACGCTTCCAACGTGAACAAGCTCAAGTTCATTAAAATGAACCAGGCTTGGATCCCACAAGACTTGTCTGTACCTTGTGCAGAATAGACATTTATACCCGCCTCAACCATACATTCTTGTACTCAAGTGCACTTATTCTTTGATTTCTTTTTTTTTATTTGTCTCATTATTTTGGGGGCTACCCTAATTTAAAAAGAAAAGCAAAACAAAAATAACATTGTTAGCTGGCTACCTCCTCCTCCTTCATCGCAGCTTCCACCAACAACACCACATTCACCACCTCCTCTGAGTTGCAGGTTAATCATTTTTAATTTGTATTTATTTTATTTTATTTTAAGTTATTTCCCTATCCACACTCTTAAGCACATTTTGCTGGCATTTGCAGCCCTCTAGCCCTTTCCATTACATTTTTAGGGCCATTTTAGTGCCCAAAAGTTTGGGTCCCCATTGACTTCAATGGGGTTCGGGGTCAAGTTCGGGTTTAGAGTTGAGCGAACTTGTGTTTTAAGTTCGGCGTCCAAAGTTTGGGTTCGGGTTATCCAAGCATCCCATTATGGATTCCGCTACCACGGACCATAACGGCATTTGGAACACGGGGTGAAGGACCTGGGGTGACGTCACCGTCATGTGATCAGTGCAGGGGGCGTGGCTCAGTACTGGATTGGATAAGAGGTCATAGGCTACCACCTCTTATCTAATCCAGTACTGAGCCACGCCCCCTGCACTGATCACATGACGGTGACGTCACCCCAGGTCCTCCGTGTTGTCCAAGGTTCGGGTTCATTGAAGAATCCCCTTATGGATTCCAAATGCCGTTATGGTCCGTGGTAGCAGAATCCATAATGGGATGCTTGGATAATCCGAACCCGAACTTTGGACGCCGAACTTAAAACACATCGGATCCCGAACCCGAACTTTTTTGTGAGGTGCGGCCGAACTCGTTCAACGTGAAGTTCCAGGTGTTCGCTCAACTCTACTTGTCTCTAAAATTTGTGACTTTTCTATGCCAGAAAACTGCTGTACCAGTTTGCTACATTCTCCCCATTTGTGAAACTAGCCAAGTACAATATTCTGATCAGGCTGCTTTCACACATAGGTTTTTGCTGTTTTTTGGCTTTCTGCACTTCTGCATTTTGAATATAGTTTTTACAGTAAAAACATCAGTTTCAGATGCTAGCTGGAAGGCTATGGAAAATATGAAATGTATAACACAAAAGTATTTTTTTAATTGATGTTTTTGTGAATTAGGTATTTTTTTGTCTTTCTTGTTTCCTTTTTTTTTTTTTAAAGCACGGCATGCTGGATTTCTTGCTATTTTTTTCAGGCATTTTTACATGCATCCCCCTCTTTATAAGGGAAAAACACCCCAAAAAAGACACAAAAAGGCAGGTGCCAAATGATCAATTCATGCGGTTATTCTGGCTCCCCAAAAAATGCCAGTGCAAATTTATCTGTGTAAAGACCCTAATGATCCATACACTCATGAATTTGGCTATAGCAGTTTTTACCTGTGAATAGAAAGACCAAAATAAATGCTATTTTGGGGTTTTTTGGGGATTACCTACAGTTTTTGCAGTTTTTTTCTGGTATTTTTTGCACACAGTGGGGGAGATTTATCAAAACTGGTGTAAAGTAGAACTGGCTTAGTTGCCCAATCAGATTCCACCTTTAATTTTTCATAGCTCCTTAGACAAATGAAAGGTGGAGTCTGATTGGTTGCTATGGGCAATTAAGCCAGTTTTCCTTTACACCGGTTTTGATAAATCTCCCCTAGTGTGTCTTCCCAGTAGCGTTTACTTCATGGCATTTTTCCCCTATAATGAAGGTGATGTTAAAATGCAGAAGAAAGCTTCATGGGCTCCAACATTCCAGAAGAAGACTGAAAGACCAAGGAGAAGACAGAAAGACCAAAAAATCACCTAATGAACAAAAACATAAAGACCAAAAAAAAGCTTGTGCAGTACCACAGGTCAGTATTTGCAACAGTTTTTTGTTTTATATGCAATGTTATGTAATGTAATGTAATGATGATATGTTATTTATTCCTGCAGGAACGGTAATGGTTGGCAGTGGTTGCCAGGAACAGATCTAACCATCCTGCTCTTCTTCTCTTTGTGGGAGTGGGTTGGTCCTACTTCTGGCCAGAAGGAGCAGTCCCTGTCTAACTAGGAGAGGAGAGTGAGTTTCTGTTTAGATTGTGTGTGTGTGTGTGTGTGTGTGTGTGTGTGGCGGCCGGAACGGATTGAGACCCATTCAGCTTGAATGGGTCTGTGATCCGTCCACACCGTACAAAAATAGAACATGTTCTATTTTTTTGCGGTGCAGAGGCATGGACAGAAACACCACAGAAGCACTCCGTGGTTTTTCCGTGGGGTTCCGTGCCTCTGTTCCGCACCGCAGCTCCGGATTTCAGACCCATTCAAGTGAATGGGTCCGCATCCGTGATGCGCGGAGCACACGGCCGGTGCCCGCATATTCCGGACCCGCTGTTTGCAGGCCGCAATACGGCCACTGTGAGGCAACAGCCGTGTGCATGAGGCCTTTTCACTGCACCGAACACCAGTGAGTGATGGCCAGAGGGAGTACATTGTGACACAACTTCTTATCATGGCCACTACCACTCCCATCCTGTGCACTAACTCCTCAGGTGCTCCCTGCACTTGTGTGTCCTGCATTTCATATTTCCCATAGACTTTGAGCTAACATCTGGAGCTGGTGTTCTTACACAAAAAAGGTGCAAAAAAACAAAGGTGCAAAAAAGTGCAGAAAGCAAAATTGTAGAAAAAAAACAGCAAAAAACCTATTTGCCAAAACAGCCTAAACCATTTTTATATGGTGGAGAGGCTTTATAAAGCAGCAGGTTCTTTATATTTGTTAGGATGATATCCCCAAAAAATCCAGACTACGGATTTAGCAAAAATATCTGTCCTTATTCATGTACAGTTGCAACTTGCCAGGATACAATAACTCCCCTCCTGTCATGAGGTGTGATCTTTCCCTTCCAGCTAGAGCCTGATTTACCTAAGTACTTAACAAGGAACTCAGTAGGAGTCTGCTATACTAATGAAATGTAAGACTTTAATAGCTACTACAGAAAGTGATGGATTTGGCAGCAATTATGAGAACAATTTTGCTGAAGTGTTAATTGCACATGATAAGTAATACAAACACTCAGATTGTTAACCTCTTCATTAATTGTGTTTTGAATCATAATACGTGTTGACTGGCGGGCAGATTGCATTAACCCTCAGACAGTATGCAGATCCCTCTGATTTACCATTGAAAACCCAGCTACTGCTACTGAACTACATTTGCCTGGGTTCACACTAGGGTTTCCTCGTGTGCATTTGTTTTCTTTTTTCCGTGCACCAAACCGATTGAATGATTCCTCTATAAAATGTCAGAATTTGTCAGGTTTCCATCAGTCTCTGCGGCATTTCGTATTATATTTTTTGGCTCCATTTACAACAGGTGCAATCATACGGAAATGGCCAGGATCCATAAGACTGAATTATTCTATACTATTTTGTTGCAGTTTTTGGGGCAATTTTTTGAGATCCAAAAGGAAGAGTCTACGGGAAAGACTGATACGTGTTAAAGAGCTTGAAAGGAAATGCATACAGTCGTATGTAGAATGTTGTTAATTTATTCAGACCTGAATCGAATTGCCCCAACCGATTTGGTCAAATCGAATCCGAATTACAAGAAATTCGCTCCTCACTATCCATTATCTGTTCTGGCACATAGACGGTTATCCTAGGCATGATGTCTATATGATGCAATATGTTTTGTTTTGTCATTTTACCACTAAATGTTTCGATACATGTGCCTAATAGCATATTCTCATTTAGGCCTCATGCACACGACTGTTGTTCTGGTCCGCATCCACGCCTCAGTTTTTGCGGCTCGGGCGTGGACCCATTCACTTAAATTGGGCCTCAAAAGATGCGGACAGCACTCTGTTCCGTAGCCCCGCAAAAGAATATAACATGTCCTATTCTTGTCCGTTTTGCGGACAAGAATAGGCATCTCTATAATGGGCCGCCCGGTCCATTCCGCAAATTGCAGAAAGCACACAGATGCCATCCGTGTTTTGTGGATACGCAATTTGCGGACCGCAAAACACACAACGGTCGTGTGCATGTAGCCTTACACAGCATTTTTGCTGAGTTTTACTACTGTGTAAATCTGATGGAACTGTGAGTCAGAAAGTCAAGAGCACATAGTAAGTGTCTGTTAAATGAAGGTATTAAAGGGTTTAGGAATGTCGTTTTTGACAAAACAGACAAGGAAAGTAAAGTTTAGTAATTGTGTCCCTGTCAGAGAGTACATCGTGTTATGGTATGAGACGAGATCATACAGGGGAGCCAGTCATAAGAATGAAGTTGCTAAGTAGGTGAAATGTTTGCTTGATGGTAGTAAGAGTCTGAGGGACCTACCTTATCTGAACAGAGGAGCCCCTGTGTCTTTCCAACGTGCCAGAACAATGTCACTAAACTAATACCACAGGCCAATCTATGTGAAACCGACTGTGACTTCATGCATGACAGATAGGAAGTCAGGCATGGGGCAGGTCAACTTAGGCTGAAACTGTGACTGGCTGTAAGGAAAAGAGGCACACCCGTGGCCATCCTGAGGACAAAATGTCTGACGTCACTTCCATGTCAGTAGTAATTCATTATTATTAGATCCAGTGTGAATGAAGCGCTTTATGTTTCATCTCATGTAAGTATGTAGTATATTTCATATTGCAATTTTGATGAATATTTAGGATTTCCAAGGGGTCACTTACAGTAATTCTGCTGCTCGGCTGGTGGATCTCAGCTTGTTTTATGATATGCTTTATATTATGTCATTGAATCACTCTACTATATTTTTACTGTTAATGCTGAATTTAGTCAGCTGCTAGGCAGAGAAATGTGGTTCCATTACCATTTGTATGCAATGTCCACTGGAAAAAATGTAGATGGCTGTAAATACAGACTCCAAACAAGATGCCCTAAACCAGGGATCAGCAACCTCCAGCACTCCAGCTCAAACTAAAACTCCCAGAATTCTCCTTTCACTTTTATGGAAGTTAAAAGAACAGTTGAGTAAGTGTAAATGCTGGGAGTTGTAGTTTCACAGCAGTAGGGATGCCAAAGTTGTTGATCTCTGCCCTAAAATAATATAAAATCCAGCCCAGACCCCATACACTTGCACAGCAATCCTCTTCTGTCTCCTCCACTCTGGCTTCAGGACCTGCGGTCTTGTTACTTTATCTGTGCAGGTATGTTAACAAGAACAGGACTTGCACACACATGGCCATTTTACTTTAACTGGCCATATCCTTAAACTAACACCTGCCAGCAGTGACCAGGATTGCAGATAACTCTGATCCTGGTTTTAACCCATCACATGCAGCAGTCAATAGCGACTGCAGTGTCGCTTGAAGTGCCCCCTTGAACTCCAATCCATACCACCACGATGAATTGCTGGGTGCCAGTCACTTTCTATAGCAGCCTGAGGCCTTCTGAAGGCTCCCAGGCCTGCCATTGTAAACTGCCTATTAAGATGTGCCTTCAGCAGAACGTAGAAGGAAGTTTTCAGAATTCCCATGGACTGCAATAGTATACTATCGCAGTCTATGTTATGAAACTGATTGCATGTTCAAGTCCCTAGAGTTTTTAAAAATATATATAAAAAAATTCAACCACCACTTCTCCATTTTACATAATAAACAATAAACAATAAAACAATAAACATAATTGATAGCGTTGAGTCTAAAAATGTCCAAAATATTAAAATATAATAACCTATGCCCTTCACAGTATACACTGTTACAGAAAAAAATCTGCTTTTTATTTTTTTTAAAGTAGTAACACATGAAAAGTATTACTTTTAGAAACGCGGTTATTATACGCAACACACAGCGAACAAAACCCCAAATGATATGGCACAGTTGTGTTTGTTTATTCAGTTTCAGTGGAATTGTTTTTCTTTTTTTGCCATACAAACTATGATAAATCAAACAGTTTAAAAAATACAACTTGCTTTGTGAAATGAAAAGTAAAAACATTATGGAAACCAGGGAGGAAAAAATGAAAGCGAAAAAAAAGAAACATTTTTACTGCGGAAAGCAGTACAGTGTAAGCAGAGTGAAACTTTATTTCTCTTATATACTGCATATAGTAGACCTATTTTAATAGGACCACTTACCTAGAAACCCATTTTTTACTGGACTTTTGTTTAGAGAATGTGTCTGGCTATGGTAATTTGAAGAGTGCTGACTAGATGGTATGTTAATAAACGTCCCTATCTGCTCAAGAAATTATAATCTGGTTAAGGGTACTTTTACACTTGCGGCAGGACGGATCCGGCAGGCTATTCAGCCTGCCGGATACTTCCTGCCGCAAGTGCCCATGCACTGCCATGCTGCCGCTCCGTCCCCATTGACTATAATACAGCGGGGGGCGGAGCTCCGGCGATCTCCGGCCATGCACAGACGTCTTTTAAATAGACCAATCTTAGTAAGTGAAGCCATTTGCTAACACGCTAACATTTTTTATCAGAAACTTTTTTCCAATGTGTACACATCAATGTAATCCAGATATCTGCTCTCAATACATGTAAGGCTATTTTCACAGAATGTATTAAAATCCAACATATGCTGCAAGTCCAGGAGGAGCAGAGGATGGGAGTGGTTGTGGTTCTGGAAATAACAGTTGTTCACATAAATCACAGTGGCAATCCTCACACCGTTCCCTTGGGGTAGGCAGTGCCAGGAGGGTGTACCCTGATGTTGGGGCTCTGTCCAGATGGTAGTTGGGGTGCCCTTGGTGGTAAGCATTTTGTAAAGATGCAAGGCAGAAAATGTAGGTGCAGTGGCGCTGGAGTCAGTGACCAGGCCAGTGTACAAAATAAATAAGTCTCTCTTTACTAAAGTACAGGATAGGAGTAGTAGTCAATCCAACAGTTTCAGTGCAAATCTTCACCGATAGCAATGTATGGATAGAAACAATAATGGGGGTTGTTGTACTCCTTCCCTCTACTGTATCTTTCTCTCTCTCCAAAGTCTCCCTTTGCAGAATCTAAGGCTTCCAGAATCTAAGGTTTTTGAAAAACGTCTGTAATTCCCAGTCTGAGGTCTACAGAATTAAGATACAGCTGGCCAGGCCGTGTCAAAATGTGGAAGGGTGTATTAGCAATGTTCTCTTTAACAGCAATAAAGTCTCCGGCAACTTTAAACTAGCACAGTACCTTACTTACTGATTCCAGTGCATGGCCTTGCAGATTCTGGACCTTGTATTTCTTCCTTTCCTCTCTCTCTCTCTGGAGTACTTTAATGTAGCAATGGCTTTCTTGTGGTTAATGTCTCAGAGACGGCGATTCCTTGTGACTGATTCCTGCTTTTGTGAAGAATGAGCACATGCAGCTACTATCTCTTCCTCACCTAGACTCAAACTCACTCTGAACTAGGGGTGGACCTAAGTCCATCTCCTGGTTTCCTAGAAGGGGCACAGTCAGGATTGTTAACCTTGACCTATTCATATAAAACTATCAAGGGTAACCCAATAACAATAAACCTTTTACAACCACCATGTTCTGGGAACTGCACATACATTTTCTGCTGCGGATATGGCGCAAAATTTCAGTTTGTCTGAAAGGGATCCACAAGGGGATTGGCCCTACAAAGGGGTTAATCTTTGTGTTCTCTGCTCAAAATAAGTAACAGCTATAACATATCAAAATATGCATCAAAGAAGATGAAAATATATTACTGATAAAATAATTATACATAACATAATGAAGTTATTCACCTTTATATTATGTTTGTGTACTTAGTTACCTAACCTTCTCTTCTACACAAGGGTCTGCAGGCCATGCTTCTGGGGAAGACCTTGAAATTGAGGTTTACTTCCATCAACAGTGCTGGATACTCCTCCTCTGCCCTTGGCAGCTTCTGATTACTTTGGATTTTATTAATGATGGTGGTGGGGGCAGGGAGTTAAGATAGAGTAAGAGGAGTCAAAATTCTCTCTTGACAATGTCCACAAGGCCTAACCTTGGCTGGTATGCTGTTGACAGTGATAAATGCTAATAGGTATCGGAGTATCCTAAGTCATGTTTTGCTTTTTGTGGTATTTCTATCCAGACCTGGGGCTAGTTTTGCTCTTCTTCCTGTACTACAATTTATTAATCAATAGCAACTTAAACTGCAAGTTTGTACAGACAAGATAGGAAGTCGTCTATGTAGAATGGATTGCATACAAAACATATAAAGTTATTTTGTACATGATTTGTCACCCGCAATTGACAGGTTAGCTTACATGCATGGACTCCAGCTGTTCCTTTTTAATTAAATAATCTTTATTCATTCTTTATATATACATATTCTGCAGTGCTTCGCAATAGTTAATGTAACAAACCAGTAAGAGGAAAAACAATGGGGCAAAAGGTGAGTAGTCCAAGCCAGTTCTGCAGTGCTTCGCAATAGTTAATGTAACAAACCAGTAAAAGGAAAAACAATGGGGCAAAAGGTGAGTAGTCCAAGCCAGAAAACAAAATGCACTTATTTACAATAATAAACAATGCTTATCGTATCAACGTAAAGGGTTAATGTTGTATCCCAGTTTTGAGTCAGATTCTCCCTGCTGGCTGAGGCAAGCTCGTGTTATTATACTTGGGATTTCATTCCCATCAGATACAAACAGAGAGAGGCATTAAATATGTTGAAGAACAGGAATAGATTTCGCTGGAGTGTTCAGGATCAGGGAGCGGCCCTCTGTACCGGCTGTGGAAAGGATTCAGAGCAGCAGTACTCGATGTGTGGAGGTATAGTGCAGAGGAAATACATGTGCTGGAAAGTACTTCTTTTTATGTATGGGAAATATTATGCACAATACTTATGTTTTCCTAATACCTACCCTTAAGAGTACAGAAATTTTAAAATGCTCTGGTTGCTTCTCTCTTTTCTAGTGAGGCTAGTCATAATTGAATTTTCTTGACCTCGTACCCAAAGATATGACTTTAAAGTGGTTTTCTGGCACAGGTCATCCACATCTGTTTGGTTGGAGTCTGACTCCTGGCATACCCACCGATCAGATGTTTGAAGAGGCCATGGAGTTGGACCCCTACCGATCAGATATTGATGACCTATCCTGAGGGCCTGGGTGAGACTGACATCTGCACCTGCTATAGATACACTGATACTCCTACCTTTAATGGTACTTCCACACGGGAAGGATAGACAGTGAATATTCTATCTTTCAATCTTTTTTATTGAAAATTTTCACATGAAAAACAGTACAACAGAGAGTACATCATCCAAAAGTCGATATAAAAGCCATGACATATATACCTCACTTTTAGAAATATAGAGCAAATACAAATAGTCACATAACTAAAAAACCAAGTAACTAACTAAGATTTAATTTGTCATATTCGTTGTCATACAGAACATCCAGGATCCCTATTGTAGGAGAAACTTATTAAATCTGTGTTCTTTTTAAGCCATTAGGCTCCTGTGAACAAGGCAGACATAGCAGAGCTGGAGAGGGTTCAGAGGAGGGCAACTAAAGTAATAACTAGAATGGGTGGACTACAGTACCCTGAAAGATTATCCAAATTAGGGTTATTTACTTTAGAAAAAAGACGACTGAGGGGAGATCTAATATCTATGTATAAATATATCAGGGGTCAGTACAGAGATCTCTCCCATCATCTATTTATCCCCAGGACTGTGACGAGGGGACATCCTCTGCGTCTGGAGGAAAGAAGGTTTGTACACAAGCATAGGATTCTTTACGGTAAGAGCAGTGAGACTATGGAACTCTCTGCCTGAGGAGGTGGTGATGGTAAGTACAATAAAGGAATTCAAGAGGGGCCTGGATGTATTCCTGGAGTGTAATAATATTACAGGTTATAGTTACTAGAGAGGGGTCGTTGGTCCAGGGAGTTATTCTGATTGCCTGATTGGATTGGATTTTTTTATTCCCCTTAAGTGGGGAAAATTGGCTATTACCTCACAGTTTTTTTTTTGCCTTCCTCTGGATCAACTAGCAGGATGACAGGCCGAACTGGATGGACAGATGTCTTTTTTCGGCCTTATGTACTATGTTACTATGTTACTATGTTATTATTCTTTCATAGAGGCATTTAGCATATACTCGGGATATAATTTTCACAGGCGAAGTGATAATTGTGGATTTCGGGCAACTAGTAATTGCCTATTTAGTTGCTAGAAATAAATGAGCAATGGGGACCTGATACTGTGTTGGAATAATGTGCATACCCATAAAGAAATGGGCCCAACAGAGAGATTTTTCACTGGCTATTCCACTTAATCTGGATTCAACCTCAAATATCTACGTCCAAAGAGTGGTCACATGCGGGCAGGTCCATAGAATAGGTAGTAAAGGAATACTCAACTCAGTCTGTCCAGAGTAAAGTACTATCTCAGACAGGTACTGTGGAAAGTGGCTAAAATGTCTCGGAAGGATGCCATTCAGTTAACTGCAGGGATAGTTACTTGCTGTTCTTTATCCCACGCCAAAAAAGGTGTGGAATTAAGAAAGGTTTGTTTACAACGTATGATTACATATAACGGCTTAAGACCGGATTTAGTGTTAGGCAGTATCGGGGAAGTCCAATGCTTTAGCAATCCCATATTGGCAACCACCTGATGAGGAGTTTTAGAGAGCAGTAAGTGTCATAGCTGAAGGAATTTAAAGAAGTCACCTCGGGGGATATTAAACTCCCATTGCAACTCAGTGAATATTCTGACCTGGAATTGCAGGTGGAAAATATGCAGCGCTTACAGTAGCAGCAAAGTGGATAAGATTTTACCAAATTATTCTGCTGATTTCTACCATGGAATTCACCCTTTGCAATGCATTGGGTGAAATTACATCAGTTGCACAGAAAAATAAACAACAAATCCACATGTAACTTCCTGCAGTAGATTTCAGCTCTGGCGCATGGACAGCAATAGATATGAAAGTCACAAAAACATTTCAATTTTGCAAACTTGCTCCAGTTCAGGGTGGTGTAGAAAAACTCATGTAGCATTTCTAGATGACATTGTTAGGTTCAAAGATGCACAAAATTGAACAAACAACATTCAATGTTTCATAAATTACTCCAAACCTCATGATACATTCCCCCAAGATATTTTTGTCTCAGAGGACAGCAGGATGTCACAGTGGAAACTAGGTAAAAGCAGGAATTTAAAATTTACAAATAACTATGACAATGTAACACACCAGGGCAAATAAAGTTTCTTAGTTTGTGTTAAGTTTGTACAATTTACAATTACATCACGATGTTCTAACTGAAATCAACTGTCATATACAGTATATTGCCTGGTCAGTCAGCTGTGTCAAAATTAGTTGGTTCAGCCGACATACCGTACATCCAACGTGTATGACCAGCTTAACTTAGACTCTCAGTACAACGTGGAGCCAAGCTAGAGACGGAAATGTAAGCTCTGCCCAATGGAGCAGATGATAAGGAGCCAAGTAAATGAGTAACTTGTAGTGTTACAAAGGTGTTATTAAAGAGGACCTTTCACCTCTTTTAACACTAAAATCTACCTATACCTGCGGGCAGAGCGGCGCCCAGGGGTCCCCCTGCACTTACTAGTATGCCTGGGCGCCGCTCCGTTCGCCCGGTATAGGCTCCGGTGTCTAAGCTCCCTTGGTTGTATGGGGCGGGCACTTTGTATGAGGCGTGCCCCTTGCTGCTGAGCTGGCCAATCACAGCGCACAGCTCATAGCCTGGCTATGAGCTGTGCGCTGTGATTGGCCAGCTCTGCAGCAAGGGACACGCCTGATACAAAGTCCCCGCCCCATACAACAGAGGGAGCTCGGACACCGGAGCCTATACCGGGCGAACGGAGCGGCGCCCAGACATACAAGTAAGTGCAGGGGGACCCCTGGGCGCCGCTCTGCCCGCAGGTATAGGTAGTTTTTAGTTTTTAAATCGGTGAAAGGTCCTCTTTAAGCCCACAGTGGAAAATCAACATTTTTTACCAAGGAATATTTATGTTAAAAAGAGATTTAGTGCACTTTACCTAACAAGATTATAAAAATCATAGCATTATCAGTGTTTCCTTCTTGAAAGGCGTGATCTGGAGTGTCAAGAAGGTGTCACTGATTTGGAGAGATTGCAGGAGATAGGTGCAAGTAAAACCAGATGAGTCAGAAGTGGTTAGGAAGTAAGACATAATCCTGAACCATTTAGTCCCAGAGTTATCACTGACCCAAGGCTTTATCTTGTGGATAAGAAATAAGGCTTTGACCTTTGTGGGATGATCTTTAAGGAATCTCTAGAGATTAGCAGCTGTAGGAAGTACAGGTCTGAAGTTCAGTGCACACCATTGATGCCATCTATTATTTTTCAAATACTTTTCCACGTAAAAATAGAATTACAATTCTTTCATCTTCTTTTCATTTTGTTTACTATTACTGTAAGGAGAATGATTAACCTTCACTTGGTATAACAACAAATTACATGATAACCAAAATTTTATGATAACCAGGCCAAACACACAATGTCAGTGTTAGAAATGTAAGGGCCCTATTAGACCGCAAGGCCAATAATCTGGAATGAGCGCTTGTTCCTAAAAATTGGCTTGTATAATCGAGTAGCCAATCATTCTATAAATGAGCAAGCGCTCGTACGTCGGCTGATGGGCATCTTTCATCTCCTTGTATAATGAGGGATGTGCTGCCGATAATCAACAGAACTGAATTAGCGTTTGTTCCTCCTGCATTTAATTTACCTTGACCTGTGTAATCAGACCTGTGTAAATGGATGCCGAAGGATGTGTTATCATCCAGTGATGGTTGTGAAGTTGTCATAACGCATCCTCAAGTTATTGTGAAGTATACACCAAGTATGGCATGGTATGGTAAGTATGAAATGTTCTTACCACTACTGTCTCTATGGGTAACAACTACTATGGGTAACAACTGGTTTCTGAGGGTGTCCATTAAATTCAAGAGCAGGGTTGGGGTGCACATAAATTTGTATGGTAGATGTATCAACTGTGCTTAACTCTATTATTCCCCTACAGAGGGAAAAAAAATTCATGTTGCCTAACCGCCGAGACACCGTCCTGAGAAGGGCAACCCTATCCAGAGCCTTGCTCTAATGTAAATAGAACTACAGTGCTTCTAACAATACTCCTGACATGGCATGTTTCTGCACACTATGTTAGAACCCATCAGGGGAGATATAGTAACAAGTGGATAAAAGTAGACAAAGAAGGGACTAAACCAACCTTGGTGACCTGGCATTCTCAGTTCTGTCATGCCTAGTTTGCTGCTAGGACTGGGAGAAGTATAGCTGCTGCGGTCTGTATGTCTAGCAGGACGATGGTCGGTTATACAGATTACGGTGCAGATAGGATTTGATAAACATTCAGTATAACTTCAGCCACTTTCATTTCCCTTCCATCCTTAATCAACATTGATCTCTTTTGCTTATTCTGGTTTCCACTTCAAAGTTCTCTTTATTATTTTCTTCTTTCATAGTATAAAGTGTAATTTTTCCAAATAATTTATTAGTTATTTTTTTTACAAACTTTTAACAGTGTGACTTTGAGAAGAAAGAAGACAGAAGGTGATGTGCCTATGCAGTGTCCCACTGCTGTTGCTAGGCAGTGCTGGCACCACCCCTTCCTCTCTAGGAGGAAGTTAGTTCAGTCTAGTGTAAGCTTTGGAAGAGTAAGCAACGGAGCTGATAGGGACAACCTCTCACCCTGTGGATTATGAGCAGAAAAGTGACAGCATATGTGCCAGCCTTTGAGGGAAAAATCTACTGATTTTAGTGGCCAGTAAGGGAAAGCACAGAGCATTTGCCAGAGAAAGGTAAACACATTTACATTGTGGCTACAGACTTCTCTGCAGATTGGTAGAAGCAATATGCTTCAGATTCCCCATCATCTCCATAACTTTTTTTCTGCAGTTAAATATGATTACATTGATACCAAAATTATATTTTTTGCTATGTTTTAATACTTTTGGAAAAATTAAACTTTTTTCTTTGCATCTCTATATTCTTACAGCCATAACATTTTTATATTTCAGTTTGTGGAGCCGTGTAAGGGCTCTTTATTTGCAGGGCAATTAGTTTGTATTGGCATCACTTTGGCGTATGTAATGACTTTTTAAAAATTTTTAAGGTGAACAGACCAAAAAATAGTGACTCGGCTATTTTTTATTTTCTCTTCTGGTATACTATTCACAGTAAAAAAAATCCACATTAATATTTGGTAGTATAGATGGATCAGTGATAATCATGAATCTAACCTTAGTGTGTATGTCTGTTTGAAATAGGGGATACGGACTGAGCGCTGCTGAATAAGTTGTCGCCAAAGCTCCTCTTTGACAATAGAAATGTGTTTGATATAATCATTAGACCATGAATATATAAGATTACAGATCGGTAATGGTATTCAGTTATTAAGTAGACATCGGGAAAGCTGGCTATAGTGATCATTCAGGTATCATCTCAAGATTCAAGTTTTCTGTGATTGTATAACTCATGTAACCATTGCTTGTGCAAACCAGTACAAAACAACACAAAAAATGACCAAGGGGGTGTCTCCTGCCCAACAAAAGTAAATGGTTAATACCAGGGCATTTAGTAAGAGCAACCCACATTCCCAATTATGTTGTGCATATACTCCTATAGCAAGATCAACAAAATATCAGAGAGAAAACGGAGCCAAATGCAAGAAAATTATATGTAAATATACTTTATTAATAAATAAATATTAAAATGTACAGCAGGAGAGTGCAAAGTTTATAGCGTCACCCCAGACCACAAATTGGCTGATGACATAAGGGAAAAGATCTGCAGAATAACACATAGTATTGAGCATAGTGTTAACTGTAAATAGTGATAGCCATTGTAAAATGGATATGTAGAGAGAGCGTGGTACCAATATACATCACTTACTCTATACTCTAACATCCACCAATATTAACATAAATGCAGTCAATAAACAATCGGTAATTTAAATCCCAGCAGATCGTACCCGATGTAACAATAAAGCCAAAGGACCAGGATGGCGCCATCCTGGTCCTTTGGCTTTATTGTTACATCGAGTAAGATCTGCTGGGATTTAAATTACCGATTGTTTATTGACTGCATTTATGTTAATATTGGTGGATGTTAGAGTATAGAGTAAGTGATGTATATTGGTACCACGCTCTCTCTACATATCCATTTTACAATGGCTATCACTATTTACAGTTAACACTATGCTCAATACTATGTGTTATTCTGCAGATCTTTTCCCTTATGTCATCAGCCAATTTGTGGTCTGGGGTGGCGCTATAAACTTTGCACTCTCCTGCTGTACATTTTAATATTTATTTATTAATAAAGTATATTTACATATAATTTTCTTGCATTTGGCTCCGTTTTCTCTCTGATATTTTGTTGATTGTGCAAACCAGTGCTGTATTTCCACATTTTCTTCATCAACGTTGTCAGCACACAAACACGCAACCCTCCACCATCAGAAAGTCATTATGTTCATTGGGACGTAATTAATTTTTCTTTTAAGCTGCCAAGTTTAGATGATCTTGGAGAGCTAGTTCCTTGGTTGATATCCCTAAGGAACCATTACTGAGAAAACTAAGAAAACAGGACATTATATAAAACAGATCCTCAGACTCCCCTCATTGTGTATAAACACCTTAATTTTCTCTATATACTAACAGAAAACCTTCTAAAGATGTGAGGAATGTTCAGACCTTGGATTTTTCTGTCCAAAAATATAAGAAAATAAAAGTGTTCTACAGGTTTTCAAATAAAATGTGGAACAAGCAATGAAACAAACCTTGTGAAAACAAAAGATACTCTGTGAATAAATCTTTAATTATGCAATTGGTGCTGTTATGGACAACCATTGTATAAGGCACTTCATTCTTAAACCATAGCAATAAAGAAGAACAGATGTTATATAGGAGAAATATATGAGCACAGATGTTACATAGGAAAATTAAAGGAACACAGATGTTATATAAGATAAATAAAGGAACAGAGATATTATACAATAAAAATATCAGAGCCCAGATGTTATAGGAGCACATATGTTCTATAGGAGAAATAAATGAGGACAGATGTTATATAGAAGAAATATAGGTGCACAGATGTTATAGAGGAGAAATATAGGTGCACGGATGTTATAGAGGAAAAATATAAGAGCGCAGATGTTATAGAGGAGAAATAAAGGAGCACAGATGTTATATAGAAGAAATATAGGTGCACAGATGTTATAAAGGGAGACATAAAGGAGCACAGATGTTATATAGAAGACATATAAGTGCACAGATGTTATAGAAGAGAAAAAAAGGAGCACAGATGTTATATAGAAGATATATAGGTGCACAGATGTTATAGAGGAGAAATAAAGGAGCACAGATGTTATATAGAAGAAATATAGGTGCACAGATGTTATAAAGGAGAAATAAAGGAGCACAGATGTTATATAGAAGAAATATAGGTGCACAGATGTTATAGAGGAGAAATAAAGGAGCACAGATGTTATATAGAAGAAATATAGGTGCACAGATGTTATAGAGGAGAAATAAAGGAGCACAGATGTTATATAGAAGAAATATAGGTGCACAGATGTTATAGAGGAGAAATAAAGGAGCACAGATGTTATACTAGAGAAATATAGGATTACAATAGATTGTATTGAAGAAATAAAAGAGCACAGATGTTACTTTGGAGAATTTTAGGAGCCCAGATGTTATACTGGAGAAATAAAGGAGCACATATGTTATAGAGGAGAAGTAAAGGAGCACAGATTATATAGAAGAGAAATACAGGAGCAACTATATAGAGAAGAAATAGAGGAGTGCAGAATTATATAAAAGAGATATAGGAGCCCAGAAGTTATATAGGAAGCCAGATGTTGCATGAAGAAATATAAGAACACATATGTAATATAGCAGAAAGATAGGAGCACAGATGTTATATAGAACAAATATGGGAGCACAGATGTTATATAGAAGAAATATGGGAGCACAGATGTTATACTGTATAAAACAAATATGGGATAGATATTATATAGAAGAAATATGATGCCAGATGATTAAATATTATTTCTAGATGATTCTGATACAAATACTGTTGGAAGATAAAAAAATAAAAATAGCACCTGCAAGGTAGACACATAACAAGAACATAACCAAATGCACACCGCTGTCTATCTATACCTAATATTATAGTGAGCATTATGTAGAAGCATTGTGGGCACTGGATCTTACGAACGTGAGATAAACCAGAATTCCAAAGAAAAGCCATACAAACACCAGAAGAGCATACAAACTCCTGGCACATGTGCACTGATCAGACTGAAAGACAGGGTCCCACTACTGCGAAGCAGCAGGGCTAGTCACTTAGACACTGTGCCGCCCAGCACATTTTACTATAAAATGTCCATAAAACTGCTGTGATCTTTTAGTACGCTTTGGTATTTTAGGCATTCTCTAGATGTTGAACTGATGTATTTCTGCAGGTGGTTAACGGCATCAGATCTCACTAAGTGTAGATGGTGGTGGTGCTCTGTGGTTGGTTCAGTAAACCATTTATACTTTAAGTGCACAAGTTTTTATTTATCATGTTCTTATCTGATTTCAAATTGTGTATGTAATATTACCTACAGCACCTGCTTTCTGTCTGTCTGCACTCAGTCACCTGAATTCCACTCTACATTCTCTTTCATCATCAAAATGACACAGATATGTTTAAGAAATGTATGTTTGCTGTAGCAGTTTAATTTAACTTTTTTATTTCCTCTATCAGTTTTATCGCTAAGGGCTGGAATCACACATGCAGTCCAAAACGAAGGGAAAGTACTGATACGTTTCCTTCCTGTTGGATCCAAGTGGCCTTGCCTTAAAAAATACATTAAAAATGACCACAAATATGGCCAATGTAATTCCAGCATAAGAATTAAAGGGGTTGTCCCACCAAAAATATTCAACAGTTTTCAGACTAGTGCCTGGATCTAAATTCTAAGAAAAATTTAGCACAGCCACTGAGTAATTCAATAAAATACATCTGTAAAGTGCCACCTGCTGTTTGTTTTTTTCTTATTTTTTTGACCTGCTCACTGAGATGGCTGCACATGCTCAGATTTATCCTTCAACTGCCTCCTGAGCTGTGATAGGAAGAGCTGAGACACGCCTCCTGAGCTGTGATAGGGAGAGCTGAGACCCCCCCCCTTGAGCTGTGATAGGGAGAGCTGAGACACGCCTCCTGAGCTGTGATAGGAAGAGCTAAGACACGCCTCCTGAGCTGTGATAGGGAGAGCTGAGACACCCCCCCCCCTGAACTGAGACAGAGAAGACACGCCCCCTTAGCTTTCAGATTGATATAAATCTAGCAGAGCAATGAATGGGGAGATCTCTGGATCCAGGGGAGGTACAGGGCTGGTTCTAGCTATGTTAGAAATAGACTTTTATGTACTATACATGTATGATGTCTGATTTTCATATTTTGCATAAGTTATGGGATAACCCCTTTAAGCTAGGTTTACACAGTTTTCAGCGGTGAAAAAAAACCTGATTTTTTTTCATTACTGACAAGTTTTTTCATGAGGTTTTTTGGTGCAGTTTCTGATTTTTATTCCTGCCTATTTTCAATAGAAAATTCTGCATGGAATCCGTGTCAAGAATGGACAGGTCAGTGTACTCACATCATGTCAGTACAGTACAATAGATAACACGATCAGATACAAAATGACTGTGTCGCAAATTACTATGATGCAGTCAAGTTGGGTCAGGCCAGCCGTTGTCAGCCAGGAAGCTGCAACCAGACGCTGTTTCCTGGGCCCAGTTGTGTGCATGAGCACTCAGTATTTTCGTTAGTGTTTGGCCAGTGATTTCCATCAGTGATTATGATTTAAAACCAGGTGCAGGTCAAAAACACAGAACATGTGTAAATCTTACCATTATACCTTATCTCTGTATAAGATGTACACCTGGTTTTAGGGTACCAGGCCTTAGTGTACAGCCAAACGGTCAGGTTTCCAAAACCAAGAGTGAATTCAAAAAAGAGAAGAAGTTGTACCTTGCCTTTATATTTTCTCTCTTTTTATGATCTACTCCTTTTGGCTTCCAAATCTGAAACCTGACCATGTGGCCATACCCCTAGAGTCATATGTCATCAATTGATCTCCCCTCTTATATACTGCGCTGTGTGTTATAACTGTTGGTTTTAATGTAGAAATTTGCTTATGAAGGCAGATTTTCATGTGTGATGTGTGAGCCAATGCCGGATCCCATAAACAGGAATGATATACCTTATACATACACATCACTGATCTGCCACCTATAGCTCATAAAGTGGTGAGAAACTACACATTACCGTGAGCTCTGCCAGGGCGTATGAACTTGGAATGCCATAGCTGAACGTTCTCCACTGAAATAAGTGGTATTTAGGTTTTCTGGGAAGTGTACATCAGCAATGTCATCAAAAAAGAAGATGTAAGCCATGCTGGGGATTAAGACTTATTTCACAGAAGTCAACGGCATGTGTAGTTTCTGCATAGCTTGGTACACAATTTTATGACCTAAAGAGCATATCTCAGGATCTCAGGATCAACCCACCAGACATAATGCCTGGTAGATCTGATCTTGCTGAGTAAAACAATACCTCATTTATGTAAAGTCATTGTGCTGTTCTTGAGCAATTTGACTTTTTATTAATATATGAAGATAATATGTCTTTGGTGTACCAAGGAAAGGGCACTTTCTCCTTGGAGTACCAGAGGAGATGGTCAGTTTCATCAGGGTGGAGGATGACGTCAATGGCGCATGTGGGGTAGTCATCTGCCATGCTGGGGGATTAACAGCTCCCAGAGCATGTTTGCTGTAAGGACAATCTGTTACTAACAGCTCCAGTTCTTAGAGCAACCTGGTTCACCTCAGCTGGCACCAAAAGAAGCTCTGATCCTGTCTGCTGAACCTTTGATCCCTGACTGGTCTGTGATCGAGACATGGTCCAATGGGGTTTATTTCTTTAGATCGGGTCACCGTATTTCCCTATAAATTGGAATTAGAAAAAGGTTTTTTTTATGTAGCAACAGCACCACTTTTGAGCATTGGTTGTGCCAAGTGTTACAAGTCCCATTCTAATCCTGGACAACCACCGGGTCCATCTGAAATAAAAAACTGGTAAGTATCTACCTCACAGATCCTGCTCTGATGCCCCCAGTCGAGCTGTATTTACCCAGCTGACATTATGTCGATAACACATGCAATCCAATCAATGGCCTTGTCAGGTGCGCTGCTGAGGCCAATGATTTGCTACAGCAGGCATGCTCAACCTGCGGCCCTCCAGCTGTTGTAAAACTACAACTCCCACAATGCCCTGCTGTAGGCTGATAGCTGTAGGCTGTTCGGGCATGCTGGGAGTTGTAGTTTTGCAACAGCTGGAGGGCCGCACGTTGAGCATGCCTGTGCTACAGTAATCACATCATTATGTCACTGCTGCAGCCAAGTAAATAGAGCCTGGCAGGGAGAACCAGAGCGGTGGCACAGGATCTGTGGGGTAAGTACTTACCTGTTCTTTATTTTAGGCAGATCCCGAGATTATCCAAGCTCCTCCTGAATCCAGATACCCCCTTTAAAGGATGCAGCAAGTTTTTGGTTGCTTTGCATTGTGATGCAGATACGAGACACAACACAACTGCAGTTTGAATACTGTGGCCATTTACCTTTGGTTTTGCAGCTATTGCATTTGAGCTTTTAATAAAAATAAATATCACATTTTTTTACATTTATCCTGTATTTGAAAAATGTTGTTTTACTTGTTAACAATGGAGAAATAAAACATCAGTAAAGCTAATAGTAAAATAAAAGCAAATAAGTAAATGGAAAGATGGGTTCAGATGCAAAATGTCAATGACAAATTACATTCACATTTTTGTAATATATTCTGGAAATTGCTTTTTTTCTACTGCAGAAAATAGAATGGAAGGTGTGTGAATATAGCCTTAGAATAATGTATGAGGCATGATAAGATTAACCCTGGAACTCTGCACATGTACCTGCATGTTTGCAGTTTCACATAGCAGAGACCCAGGCAAATGTCTGCGATTGGCAATAACACCGACCACAAACGTTTAGCCCCTCAGATGCCATGGTCAAATTACCCTCTTTTCCCCATAATAAAAATAATAAAAATTAAGATCATTTGCATCACAGTGTCCCAAAAAGCATGTGCTATTAGAATATGAGCATATTTATCCCGTATGCTAAAGCCCGAAAAAAAATAAAAAAATGGGCCATTTGACTGTTTTTCGGCACTTCACCTCCACCAAAAAAATGAATAAGTCATACACAGTCCAAAATAGTATCAATAAATGCACAGCGCTATAGTAAAAATAATCCTGAACAAATTCAAAGGCAGGACTACAATAAAATATAACACTTCTATTATAAAGGTTGGGGCAGATTACCTCCTCCTCCCTGCTCAATGCTCTCCCATAGAGTTATTACAAGACTCCAGTTACTGCAAGATGGCCATAACCATAATTATATTATCTACAATAAGAAAATATAAACAGATTTAAAGAAATGGTGTGTTTTAATTTCTGGCTTTAGTTAGAAAATATAGTAATACATTCCCTTTAAGCACAGTATGAGCATAGATCCGCTCTCCTAGTAGTCCAAACCACCCAATAAATGCTGGGAAGCTTGGCAAAGAATACAGCAGTCTCGTGTGTGGTGTATTCATGAATTTATTTTCCTACCCCTCTCAGCAGCTCCTGATGGACTGCGGGTATACATGCAGACACACAGGAGCCTGTAAATCACTGTCAACAGTGATTCCGCTGTATTCTTTGATAGCAGCTATTAGGACTTGAGCTAGTTTTCTGTTCGGATACAATTCGTGTAGCAAACACATAGCATCCGGACTAAATCCTGACGATTCATTACAATGAGTCTGTGTACATCATCGCTGCGTTCAGGAAAAATCACAGCAAGTTCTATATTGTGCCTTTTTCTCACAGCCTTGGCCCCATAGAAGTGAATGGGGCTTGCTAGGAGATGTAGATTGTTATTAATCAGCTATTCTTCATGCGCGTGAAAAACGCATGCAATCCAGATGGAAAAAACTCACACCTGATTGACCTTGTGTACAAAAGCATCCATTTTTCCCTGAACAGATCTTGACACAATCTGTATCGCTCATGTAAAAGAGGCCTTAGACAAAGAGCGCAATATATTTTCTATGCCATTTTGGCTAATAGAGTAGCAGGACGGCATTGTCCGATGACAGATCTGCTTTAATGGTGCTTCAGGGGCATGATGCCAGTACTCTGGTAATGCGACTGCACTACAGAGGTTTGTTGGAAGCCTTCTAGGTGCTGCAGAGAACTCAGAAGGAAGGTGCACTCAGAGTAGCAGAGTACTAGATAAGACATGTCTTTCTCTCTTTAATCCCTACTCTGTCATAACATCACTGCTGGTTCCCATTCTGCAAACAGACGCTTGGAAGAACAGAGAAAAATATTCAAATAACACGCAGTAAATCACTGCAGAAAGCTGGCACACAGTTATCAGGGTTAGGAATTATATTTTTATGGAAATGTCTGGAGGTTCTGGATGTTTTTAGATTGACAATAAAGTAATATTGGTACACCACCTTTTAGGATGTTGGCATCTTTTATTTCAGTTTTCATGGCTTGTAAACCCCCCCAGGACATTTTGGTGTTTTTTTGGGGTAGGATATTTTAATCACTCAACTTTTTTTTTTACTATAGAAAAGTGTATGGGAAAAAGTCTGAAAAAATGTCACACCCAGAGCATGCTGCAATAAAAAAAAACGCCCAGGGAGCAAAAAAACAAAACAAGTAAACTCATAAATTAACATTACAAAAAAGCAGTGTTTATAGGGAATTTCCTATTGGTCAGCATATAACATCTGACATCTGTGGGGTTTTTTCTTGCTCAAGGAAAAAGTAGTGTGAAACAACCCTTAAAGGGGTTTTCTGGGAATTCAATATTGATGGCCTGTCCTTCAGAATATTAAATCTGCATGGATCTACCCCCACGACCCTTGATGTTTGAAGGAGCTGCATTGCTTGGAGTGCTGAGGCCTTTTCATAGTATCCATTCACCTCAATGGGACTGAGCTTCACAAAGGCCATGTGACCGATGGACTGATCATCAGGGATGCCGAGTCACATTACTCTAATATCGGTGACCTATCTTGAGGATGGGTCATTACTATATAACTCCTGGAAAACCCCTGTAGCCTTGTAGTTTAATCTATAATCTCCAAGGACAAATGTAAGACCACTTTCATGTTGTGTATGGGTGATCTGTTCTAATCTACGTTCATTATAATGAAATAGAGTGTCAGATCTTGACACAAAGAAGAAGGAAAACCATTTAACATGGAAAAGTAAAGGCCCTATTAGACCGAGCGATTTTTTGGCCAGTTATCAGAATCGAGGGTTTATATGAACACGAGTTCCAGATAATTAACTCATAGAATTGAGCAGCCAGTCAGCCGATGAACGACCTTGTTTGCCAGCTGATGTCCGTCTTTCATTAGGATGAAAGATGCCCGATTATCGGCAGCTCATCTCCCTGTGTAATACAGGATGTGCTGTCGATAATGAATAGAAGAGTATGAGGGAGGAAAAACTGCAGTGCAATTGGGCCTTTTGAGAAGTCTGTGTGTAGGCCAAGCCTTAGTCTTGATTCAGTCTCAGATTTTGATCTTCATGACAGCAGACTATAGATGAGTGCTAGCAGTGGAGTTAATAAGGCATGCTTTAAGATTGTTACTCTCCACAATCCAGCCTGGAAGCACAAGTGTTAAGAAAGGGGGTGTGATTAAAGGTAATCCAAAATAGATACAAAGTGCCAAGTCAGTGGTTAGAGAGGCTCCACCTTCCTTGGCCGGCACCCAGCTCTATTGTGCAGGCCAGATATTTTGCAATGTATTAGGAGCCCTAATGTATGGCTGGGATTTACCTTGTCAGGCACAGAGCTGTTTCTGTATTTTCTTTGCGATGTGCGTCTGCAGCATATAATAGTGAGGGATTACTCCCGTCTATTCCAATGTCATGCAACTATTCCACTGATCACTAATTGCATTGTTCTAAAGCTCCTGTTTTTCTCCACATAACTTTCTATAGATTTTCTTGGGCACCATTCTTTCTCCTTTTTTGCTACCTGAATGTCCCTGGTTTGGCAGCTGACGGCTGTTCAGTCAATTTAGCTTTAGTGCTTACAACCTCATTGCCTTGGGTTGCTTTGTGTTTACTAAGTTATTTTGGAGCCATACGCTTTTTATTAAAGTTGAATCTTGTATTTCCATAGATTAGCTTTGTTTTTTTTACTTGTTAAATGTCTCCTCCTCCCCCTGCAGCTTGCCAGATAATTCTTTTTTTTTTAGCTTAAAGCTGGTTTCACATACTGCATTTTGTTGAAAGAAAGACACATTTTTAATGACTGTTTTCATGCCGTTTTTGTTTGGAAAAACACCAAATGTGGTCAGATATTACATCAACAGTTTTGTTGTTGTGCGTTTTTGATCAATAAGCTCTGGGTATGGCATTTTTAAAGTTCTTTAAAGAAGCCTATGGGACGAAAAAAGATCATATTTCCCATGGGCTTCTCTACAGGACTTGGACAACACTGGAAAAAACACATTTATAAATGTAACAAAAGAAAAACACCACCAAAACCACTGGTAAAAAAAAACGCCATGAAAAACACCTCAAATCCATGTGTGCGCATGTGTGAAGGAGGCCAAAGATTTGTCGTAATAAAATTTATATATTACAATGAAACCTTCCCACTCCCCAGAAGACCATTCCTTTTGGACCGGCTTTTTCTGTAACCGATTTTACTGTTCATTTTACTTCATGGAAGCTATCTCTCAATAAGTAGCCCCGCCTTATATGACCAAAAATTTTTTGAGGAAGTTTTCAGTAGGGACCACAGTTTGCCCTTAAATGTGCTATAAATTGTCTAGATGTGGGTCCAGTGTCGGACTGGGGTACCTAGGGCCCACCAGTAAAATTTAGTTTGGGGGCCCACCATACGCATACATTCAAATATAATAAATAATCTAACAAGTGTTATATGAATATAGTCTGGTGGAGGTGCTGTACATTGAATATTTGTATGTAGTGCAGTAAATCTACTGTGTTATGTGCCACTTGTGCAGTAGGTAGTAGACTAGGGGCCCACCTTGCTCAGGGACCCACCGGGGGATTCCCCTGTACTCCTGTGGGCCATTCCGAGCCTGTGTGGGTCCCCACTGTGTTGCATCCCCAGACTTAAATGAGCATGAGCAGGAGACTTGCAAGGGACATTAGGGGGAGATGCTGTCAGCATTGCACAGTGTCATTAGAGCAAAGAGAGCAGGAGAAGGAGTATTTCTAGGACCAACCTACATCATGGGAGGGTGTCAGATAGGATCGGCAACTCATATCATGCTGCACTGAACAGCTCACATGATTACTGAACAAGGGAGTCTGCAGACTGCCACTGAGATGTTAATGTTAGCAGTTTGGGGGGGGGGGGGGAGTAAGAGAGGAAGCCATACTGGGGACTAGAAATAAGAGGAGAGCCATGTTGGGGACCAGGAATGAGAAATGAGCTATGCTGGGGATTAGGTAAAATAGCAAAGCTGGAGACCAAGAAGGGAGGCATGCAGGAGACCAAAAAATTAGAGGGGTGCCAGCTTGGGGAACTGGAATAAAAGGGAAGCTGTGCTGGGGACAAAGATTTAGACAGGTGATTTGCTGGAGATCAATAATTAGAGGGGTGACATGCTTTGGATCAAGAATGATAGGGCTATCTTAAACAAGGAATGGAAGTTACCATGTATGGTTGGCACGGTTGTTCGTGATATGCTGTTGTGATTTCAAGCATATTTTTTGGGCTTCTTTATGATTATTTATCCTGTTTAGGTGCTGTACGTTTGCTGACTTCAGACACTTTAAAATGCATTCTGTATAAAAGAACGATTTTTTATGCAAATCTGAGTGATCAGCTCAAAGAGGTTTCATTGTGTATACAATATGTATGTGATGTGGCTCCATAAAAAATATTTAAGACTGATCCATGTTGTACTAATTCTTTCATAAAGTGGACAGGACCTCTTCGCAACCAATCTCAGGGTTTGTCATATGACAATTCTTTATAGTTACTAACATTTTACAATCAAGGACAATTCACTTCTGTTTGGCAGCTCCTCTGACCATGTTCACCAAGATGGCTGCTGGAACCCAATCCATCAGTTGTAGTTACCAGGAGAACCCGTTGGTGCATACACTACAGAGAAACAAAATACAGTACTGCATGGCACCTAAATCACCGAGCAGCAGCCGTTCACCCTGGATAATAGAGAAGATGATATATTGAAGTTATCTCTATGACATCAATATATCTGATAGGCTTGATGAAGTCTTTTTTTATTTTCAGGCCTTCATGGTTAAAGGTAACAGATAAATGGAAAGTCTCTTAGAGTACAGCCATATGGAACAGATTTTCCATGAGCTTAGCAGAAGACAATTTGGTGTGCCCTTATGTGTCCTGCCATTGAAAGCCAGCTGCCAATGCCTTGCATTTTCAATAAAATAACATTTCTGGAGAATCTTTTCAAGATTGTGCCGTCCCTCTGTTATTCCTCCTGAATACTTATGAATAAATTGACAATTGGGTGTTACCATTTCCATTGTCAACAGAATGTGTGCCTAAACAGATGGACACAATCTGCATTTCTTGAACACTGTCAAGGGGAATGGTGACACCCGGTTGTCAGTTTATTCATACATTCACCAGAGGAGTACCGGAGGAACGGCACAGTATGATGCACTATGAAAAAACGTTATTTCTTGAAGGATACAACTCATTACTAAAAACAAATGATATTCGTTTTGAACAGCTTGAATTTGATTTTTTTTTAATTTATTGAATCAGGATAATTTTTTAATACAGCACATTTAAAATGACAGATTTTTTGAAGGAATCAAATTACTTCTTATTCTTAGCCAAATACAATAGAAAATAGAAATGCCTACAATTGAAAAAACTTCATGACTATAGAAATTAAAAGATTATTTTTAAAGAGTGAAATGACATAGCATCTTGACATAAGATGCAGGTTTGCACAAAGTGTGTAAAGATAAACTAGATGAAATGTGGACACCATATATTTCAAAAGCTATATAATTAATATAATTTCCTCTAACACTATCAGTCTGCTAAAGCTATTAAACGAATATCTGTTTGTCAAGATTATTTCCGCGAAGATAACTGGGATTCTCTCAACACCACACATATACATATATACACCCAAATGACATTGAGATAGATATTATAGACCAGTAGAAATGTAATAGTATGGGAGTACTTTTCTGTAGCCTTATTGGGTAATCTACCAGTGGACCATGAGCAGAAGCATGTGGAGCAGATGATGCTGCTGTAAGTTTTTTTGCATGTCCATTTTGTTCATATGTCCAAGTGATAGGGCCGGTCACCATGTCTTATCAGCTTAACAGCAACTGATGTGATAGTAAAATATAATTTTTTGTCAACATGCTAATTCAGAATTGTCTGGTGCTTCCTTTAGTCAATTTAGTAAAAAATGTCCACCACAGCCAAATAGAGCAATAGCAACTCTGTACATTGAAATAAAACATATACTTGTGGTAAAATACTGCAAGTTGTGGGTGAAAGTTCAATGAAAAACTCAAGGGATTGTCCAGACAGTGTCAGTGCTTTGTAAATTGTGGGTCCAATCAACTTTACCCTAGATGGAGGCTTGCTTGCCGATCTACAGCCTTCCTGCGAGTCTATGAAAATCTTTAGGTAAATATTCTCTATATGACATTTATTCATATTCAGATTTGCCTTGTTTGGGAAAAATCTGTATGATTAACAAAAATGTACACATCTACAACTTTCAAGACACATTTGCCTGATAATATCTGCATATATTCCTACTTCAAATTCCCCCATTCAAGCCAACTTGCTCCCCCTAGAGGAATAATGTCAAAACAACAAGTTATCTCACATTACAGACAATATGTGTTCATAATTCATTTTCATATTCATAATATCTTTGTGTCCCTTTTATTAATAGATATTACAGTTTCAAGCTGTTTTATAAGAAACATGGTAAGAACAAGGATATAACGGTAAAACTTGTGTCTTCCATAATGAAAAGTATCACATAAATTAGCAATCAATTTAATTCTGAAGTGCGTCATTAGATTTTTTGTAGAGGTTTTAATGTGTTGAATGTATTAATAAAAATACAAAAGATAATAAGAAAAATCATAGTTATCATCATTTAATTACATTTATAAAAGAGTTATCTGGGGAAACACATTAAAAAAAGGAGAGGCACAAAGAGTTAAAAAATATTATAAAATTAACTGTAGTTATCCTGACCATTCTCCCATTCTGCCACTCCATCACTGGTCTGATTTTCACTACGGCCAGTGATTGGCTTGCGTGTTGAGCCAGGAAGTACTGTAGCCGCAGGGGATTGGTGAGGGTGAGTATGTTTTTGTTTTTTTTAACCTTTTGTGACCCATTTTTTAACAAAGCCTTTTTCCAAATTTATGATCAAATATATTGATGCATGACATGTAAAGTTATTTCAAAAAAGCAAAACTGTCCAGTGGTTTGTACTTAGGCAGGTGGCGAAACTCAGTTCCAATAATCAGAGTTACAATAATAAAAAAAAATATTTACAGTTACAAAAATAAAATAAAAAATTCTAGTAACTATCATAAATGTATACATAGGTTTTTCTAGTTTTTTTATTGTTATAATAAAAGGAAGACATTGGCCATTAGTAGCTTTCACTCTGCTTATTTGAGAATATTGAATCAACCTACTTCTCTTGAAATCTGTTCTACTTCAGTTCGGTGTGACTGAACTTCAAAGTAATATGAACTAGAGGTAAGTGGTGCTGCTTGCTGTTATATGGATTCCTAGAAGTATGACGTTACGTTTGATGTGCTAAATGCTGGGATTATACATTATACATATTCAAAGCTGTCAAATACATTAAAAAGTTCTGTCTACAGTAGAATCCGTGGCACTTAGAGTGTAAAAAAATAAGTTATGGCTTATTATTTACTATTTTGTTGGCTGCTTTCCTAAAATAATGCAATATGGTGGCCATAGACGGCATTCTTACCTAGAATTGAGGCTAAATACTAAGATTTACTGTAGACAGTGCAAACGTTAGGGGTAATGTATTAAATGTGCTGCACCAGAAAAGTGGGGTGATTTTGCCTGTTTTATTGCTGGAGTAGGCATTTACTACAAATTTATGACGCCCAGCAGTATACATTTACTACAGACAGCCAATAGTTTTGTGGACAAAGCTATAGTTTTAGCCAATTTTATTACTGCAATATTTTTTCAAAGTTACAAGTGTACTCCAGTCCCCTGGAGGAGTACAAATTGACAGAGCCTTTGTAATAAATAAGATGAGACTTTAGACTGAGAAGTACATAGGTGTTTCATGCGACAAATGACATAACTGGCGTGCAACATTTTGTAAATTCGTCACAAAAAAAGGCCTTCCAAGCAAGCAAAAGTTGCATCTTAAACTAGACAGTCTACAGATGCACCAGATCTATCACTGTGGTTTGTGCTAGATGATAAATCTGGCTCTCCTTTAGGTTGTATACACTAAATTCATACCACTACTCATGCACGCACGACAGTTGCCTGTTTTGTGGTCAGAAAATTGCGAATCCGCAAAAAACAGCTATTTGCTCTCCGCATTTTGCTGAATGGAACTTCTGGCCCATAGCAGAACAGTCCTCTCTTTATCTGTAATGCAGACAAGAATAGGACATGTTCTATATTTTTGCGGATGCAACGGAACAAACATACGGATGTGGACAGCACACAGTGTCCTGTCCACAATTTTTTGGCCCCATAGACGTGAGTGGGTCATCATCCGACCTGCAAAAAATACGTTTGTGTGCATGAGCCCTTAGTTCGTTTACTTTGAACCAGAATTCTTTTACAAATTTGATGCACAGTGTTGCTCTTTCTCAGCAAGCCACATCCACCTTCCGTTAAGCCATGTCCTATTGTCAGACATGGCGGAAAAGCCCTTAATAAATATGGTTTAAGACATACTGGCCTGAATTTTAATGCATTGGCAATAGATCCGTAATACAGATCTGAAGAACATACAAGCTTCATGCCTATATCTTCACCTTGTGCAGTCGTTTCAGTACCCACAGTGGTTTTGCCAACTTATGTGTCAGTATGCAGGTGTGGTATGTAGAACAATAGCACAGGATGAAATATTTTTCCGCTTTTCATATGTAGATAGATTTATTTGATATGTGCTGGTGCTGTAGGAAAAAGAAAAGAACACATCGGGTCCCAGATGCCATCTTCCTTACGTGGAAGTTCCTACTGGTAAATGTCAGTAACAATACTGGATCAACACAAGAACATGAAGATTCAGCATTTTTATCAGGAAGCTATTACTAAGCAGTGGCTTAAACATATTTGCATGAAAAGGGGAGTAGACTGGCCTCTTCAGTTATTAAAATGGAAAGACTTTGAAAATGCTACATTACTACCTTTGCTTACGCTTCTATGGAAGGAGAATTTTCTTGTCCATATCTGCATAGCCAAGGCTCATATTTATAACTCTAAACCTGCTCATATGTACTCTTCTTTTATGTTGCCACCACATGCTTTGTGACCTATGCAGAGGTCAGGAGGGAGTAGATAAGCTTTCACAATCACCAACTGTGAATGGCCAATCCCGTCCTGGTGGAGCTATCTATCTATCTATCTCTCATATGCACGTATATAGCGCTACTATACTCCGCAGTGCTTTACAGGCATTAGCATCACTTTTTGTTTTCAATGGGGCTCACAAAAAAGTTCCCTATCACTTATGTGTTTGGAGTGTGGGAGGAAACCGGAGTACCCGGAGGAACCCACACAAACACAGGGAGAACATACAAACTCCATGCAGATGTTATCCTTGGTCAGATTCTAACCCAGGTCATGATCTATGAATTATCTATCTATCTATCTACCTACCTATCATGCAATCTATCATCTGTCATTCCAACCCTGCCTATGATAATGAGATGTATCTGTACAGATCAAGAAGTGGTGCTTAGTGGCCAGTGCAAAAATTGAGGGATTTTAGGGTATTTTTAAATATAGATAGCTGTATGGAAAATGAAATATACGTAACATCACCAAAATTCGTTAGAATTATGTTACACATAAAAACTTGATTTAAACAATAGATCATTTTCTGAGGACATATTTCCTTCAAAGAAGCACTCCCACAAAATAGTTATTATTTAGCACGGTAGAAAGGTGCATGATGTAAATTGTAGTGCAGGTTATCGGTGACTGTATTTGTGAGTTATGCCTTCACGTCATGTGACTGACACTCTGATGCAGGGTATTATGTGTGGACGGGAAGTCAGTTTCTCTATTCAGCTTCAATGTGAGTATCATAGGAATTCATTGAGAAACTGACTTCCTGGGCATGCAGCAGACGCTGTGTCAATTGGAGAGTCATAATGGCAGTCACATGACACAGATAACACAAATAGAGTCACCAGTAAAAAGATTGCATTCACTACAATTGACATCATGTACCTTTCTGTCAGGCCAGAGTATAAAACGATTTGTTGGAGTGCTTCTTTAACTTCTCTATTCTATTGATTCCCCAGGAACTTTGGTTTGATCAAACTTTTCTAAATGAGTTCTCTCATCTCATGTAAATATCTACAATATAGATATTTTCTCTAATGGTTCTGCATCTCAGTCCAGTTGACTGGAAATTCTGAACCTGAGGAATTTCTCGAGTAATCTACTATAAAGACAAGAAAGGTTTGTTGGAGTCTTGAAAGGAACGAGCTTCTGAGGGTTTTCACCAGTATGACAGAAGAGCAGGTTTCATATCTCTCTCTATTGATTATCACTGTCTATCAATATTTCACTGCTATGTTCTCAAACTTAATGGTGACAAACAACCTGTCCATTCTCTGTTTATCCTCTCACATAGCATAAAATCCTCAATAATATTCAAAAACATAAAATGTCATCTCTCATGTGCGCTGCTGGCTGTCTGAACCTGAAATGAGCCAGTCTCTGGGTTTTCTGGTTGGACAGGAAGTGATACAGTGTCACTGTCTGGGTTCCTGGCCTCCAGGGCAGCGATCAAGCTCACCTGTCAGGCAGCAAACACATACATAAGGGCCCAGAAACACTAGCTTTTTGTCGACACTCTTGTTTTTCTTAATATTTAATCTCAGCAGCATGTCAAATGAAGGTTTGTCACTGTGCAAGTATCAAGCATGGCTTCATCATTATATATGTTAAGCAAAACAGGGGATGGGGTCATGCGAGATGTCTTGGAAATGAAAAAAGTGTACTTTTGTGGACAGAATAATCATTTTTAAAATTAGAAATTACATTTAATTCAAGTTCACAGTATACAATTCTTGGTAGGGACCACAGCACTCAGTCACACTTTTGACCAATATTGGGTGCATGTCACGTTGAGTTCCTACTCCACCGATTGGAACTATTTAAACTTGTAAAATAGATGAGACTGCACTCCAGTGGTAAATGCTTTTTGTGTTTTATTTAGCCGGGCATGGTGGTGCAATTAAAGCAACGTTTCGGGCAAAACTCAAGTTCACAGATGCAATGCTTTCAGTATTGGTTGGGATTTGGAATCCCATTATCTAGGGAACAGCACCCCAATACTAAAGAACCTCCTGAACAAATCTAAGAGAAGTGGGAATCCATGCACACATGACAAATCTCACAAATGGGCTATAATATGCTCTTATCTAGTGCAGCTGTTGTGAAACTATAACTCCCAGCATGTATATTTGCTTGTGTATTCTTAGAAACTACCTTAAAGGTGGTTGCTGGTGGTTGCTGACCCCTGATGTAGTGTGTACGTAGATTTTAACTTGAAACAATGTAGCAAACCATCAGGACAAGAAAGAAATTTGTGCTCCGTGGCAAAATCTTGGTGCTGCAGTCAATTGCTATGCCAGCCTGGGTCCTTGTGATGGCTTCCAGGCCTGCCATAGTAAGCTGCCGATTAAGCCCTGCCTGCAGCAGGGCTTAACAGAAAACCTATCAAAATGCCATAGACTGAAGTAGTATGCAATCTATGGTACAAATGATGAGTGGATTGGAAGGTAAAGTCTCTTAAGGAGACTAAAAATTATAATGAAAAAAAAATCTAAACTTTTTTAAAAATATTAACAAAAAACACAAGATTATTAAAAATTCTAATCACCCCCCTTTCCCAGTTCTACATATAAAAATAAGTAAACAATAAAAAATAGACATAACTGGTATCACCGCCTCTGAAAATGTCTAAACTACTAAAATATTTTTCCAGCACAATTGTTAGTACATAAACAATATAAAAACAAAACCCAAAAGACCATGGCCGAATTGCAGGGGTTTTTCTTTCAATTTCACCCTATGGAAAATTAAATGGTGTCTTTAAAACTTGTCCCACAAAAAATAAACCCTCAGCTAGCTATGTGAACAAAAAAGTAAAACAGTTATGGCTCTTGGAGGGCGGGGAGGAAAAAGCAAAGAATGTCTATTTCTTAAAAGGGTTTTATGGCAGGATTGATGTAAAATATGAAAATCAGACATCATACAGCACAGGACAATCTCTTTCTAATCAAGCTAGAACCAGCCCTGTACTGCACATGGATCCAGAGGTCTCCCCATTCATTGCTCCTATTGTTCTGCTAGATTTATTTCAGGCTGCCATCACACCGAATGTGTTCTTTCTGCTGCAGCTCTTTCCCTGTAATTACCACAGCTTCTAACAGAAGATATGATTGGTGATAGTTGAAGATTTAAACTGAGTGTGTGCAACCTACCTCAGTTAGGTGGACAGAGAACTATGGAAACGAACAAACAGCAGGTGGCGCTCAGTGTTCCCTCTAAGCCTTGGCAGCTGCTGAGCGGTGTCGGCTTAGAGATGGGCAATGCTTAGTCAAAGGTGGGCGATAGGACAATCAAACAAGAGATCATCGTCGACATATTGGCCAAACATCTAACAAATCTAACATACTAAACAAGATAAAACAGTTACTCTGCTTACCATAGAAAGTAAAACTTTTTATTCTTCTCATGTCATAAAATGTCAGTCATCTGCCAATTTCCATTTGGAAGTATATCATGTAGGCAACACCAAACAACCAAATGTCAGTATCCTCAAAGAACATGCTTGGAACTAAGGCAATCCTATCAACTCCTTCTTCCATATTTAGCAATTGGATTGTTGTGTTTCTCTACTTGTTTGTTGCAATACGCAAGTAACACATCCAGACTTCTCATTACTGCCCGTATAGCCATTTAATGCCTTAAAAGAGAGTGTCTCACTAAACATAGTATAAACTGTTCTAAGAAACATTCCAATGTCGCCCATAAGTGAAACTTTCTTAGGGTGGGTTAACATCTGCGTTCTGGATTCCGTTATGGCATTCCATTTTGATCCTCCATAATACAAGTTTATGGGCAGCAGAACATATCTGTCTTGCTTTCCATTATGCAGGAGTCCAGTCCTGCATAACGGAAATGGGACTGCCCATAGACTTGTACCATGACGGAATGCAAAACGGAAGCCTTTAAAAGGCATTCCGTTGTGCTTTTCATCTTAATAGAAGTCTTTGGGAATCATAACGGATCCGTCCCGTTTCCGTTATGCAGAATGGAGAAAAAAGTCCAGTCGACAGGACTTTGTTTTCCGTCTTGCATAACCGGAACCAGACGTATCCGTTATTATTCCCATCGACTTCTATTAAGACGGATCAAAACAGAATGCATCTTAAAGGCTTCCGTTTTGACTTCTGTCTTATGGATTCACATGCATCCTCAATTCCCGCACTGATGAGTGACGAGTCTAACTTATACATCTTCTTGTATATAGTGATATAGAGCATGCTGGTATAACCTGGGCATCTTCTGTATTTAATTATATATGTACAGCTTGAATAAGTTATACATCCTCTTGTCTGTAGGCATATGGAGCATGCTGGTATAACCTGTGCATCTTCTGTATATAATTACGTATGTACAGCTGGCATAAGTTATACATCTTCTTGTATATAGTGATATTGACCATGCTGGCATAACCTGGGTATCTCCTATTTATAATTATATATGTACATCTGGTATAAGTTATACATCTTCTTGTATATAGTGATATGGACCATGCTGGTATAACCTGGGTATCTCCTGTATATAATAATGTATGTATAGCCGGTATAAGTTATACAGCTTCTTGTATATAATGATATGGAGCATGCTGGTATAACCTGGGCAAGTGGGCATCTCCTATATAATACAGGTGATACCTTGGTTATACCAGCATGGTCCATATAACTACATATAATTAGGTACAGGTGAGGACTGCCCAGGTTATACTATCATTCATAGCCCATATCACTATATACAATGGGGGGCCATTATTTTAGTGTTAGCAGGACTAAGTGCATTCATTTCTTATTAGTGATACCGACAGCCTGACATTTCCTCTCCTCATACATTTACCCTGAGCTGAAGGGAGAATAAAAACACCATACTCCATAGAGACATCACTCTAGCCTCTAAGATGGCGCTGCCAATGCCGCCTCCATGTTACCTCGCTCTGCTGCTGCATGCTCAGTCCTCCTCTTCCGGTCGGAAAAAGAATGAGGAGGCAGCAGTAGCGTGCCAATATGGGGTAGACGGGGCCCCGCTGAGCCGCACACAGAACGAGGATGTAATGTGAGATAGGTTAGTCATCATGAGTGTGGTCATTTTGCCAGCAGGGTGAGTGGCGCGCTGAGCGGACATTATAAACTTGTGAGCGGGGGCACAATAATTGCTGAGCGGCCATGCACCCGCGCAGCTTAGAGGGAACACTGGTGGCGCTATACAGATACATTTTCTTGAATAGCTCCGCAGCTATACTAAATTTATAATTACATGCAATTGCAAAAGTAGAAATAAAACAAGTTTACTGGCGCTCTTACTTAAAAATGTCGTGAGTATGCTGCAAGCAAGGTCGGTGCCACAATGACAAAGAGTAGAAGTAAAAGAAGAATTGACTAGAAGCGTTGTTCTACCATGTCTGCTGTCCTCTAAGTTATAAGTAGTATCTATATGTGACAGCATCAAGCCCACCTGTACTTCTAGAGGAGAGTCCGCGATGTTGATGTGTAGTGTCCCAATCCTACTTGATAGTTGTCCCAACCCTCCAGTCCGGTGGAAGCAGTTAGGCTGTGTAGTTGGAAAACGTGTCCCCGCCGGCAGCACGTTTCCTATTCAAAAAAGCTTGCGCTCTAGATCACGGACTCCCCTCTAGAAGTACAGGTAGATATGACGGTGTCACATATAGATACTACTTATAACTTAGAGTACAGCAGACGTGGTAGAACCCCACTTCTAGTCATTGGTACTTAGATCCAGTCATAGAGTACACAAAACAACTGAAAGGTGACATGAAGCTGGATGTGCTCAACCCAAAAATGCAGTTGTGCATATATATATACAGGGAAGCAGATCCTGCACTTGTGGCCCGTTGCTAATGGCGATCCCCAGCAAAAATGCATACGGTGGAGGATGCCCGCAGCGGACCACAAGTACCACAATAGACATCCTATTCCTACACAAGATGGCAATTGTGTGGATGTAATAAGTAATATAACAATATAGCAATAACAAATGACAAAATAGGTGCACGCTGCGGTCTTACTAAGCCCTCAAACTGATGTTAAAATTGAGAGATTAGTCAACATGTCCTGCAGTGGAGGACGTCTTAAGCCCGAGCACCACACCAAGGTTTCTCAAGTAGCTCGGGACCTAACACTCACCTACCTGTGCCGTATGGGCAATACCAGGGGCCAGTGGACATTACAGGAATGTATAGGCCGGCTCACAGCAAACTCCTCAGTTACCTCTAGCATGTAACCATGCCTGCAATGGGAGGTGGGAGAAGGCTGGGAGCACCAGTCATAGAGTAAGCGCAGGAATTCTTCTTTTACAATTGCAAAAGTAATCAGATCCATGTGCTGGTTTGAAAAATGTAGAATATTTTTTATGGGACAACCCCTTTAAGGTTTAACATAGCAGAATATATAGAACTCCCTTAATGCATGTAAAGAAACTGAGAAGATTCACATATTACTTAATAATCTAGACACTGCGCAGTATATGGAAAGAACTTGCTAGGGTTCTTGCACCTTCTCCAAGTTGAAAATGCAGTCATTAAGAAGCTAATCTTATCTCCACAAGGTTAAGACTTGGTTTATGAAATCTTCTTTTCCGGATTATATTCTCTCACTCTTTCATTAGTGGAGCAATGTTCTTCCTATGATAGCAAATGTTCAGCAAAACTTGGCATTTATCAAATTATTTTAACTGCAATGATTTCCGGACTACTCCCACTAACCACTCTCACCAGCCTAAGGAAACCTGTTGATATGATGTGTAAACCGTAATTAAAACTGTCATAAATTACAATCTAGGGAGCTGTGTCCATGATCTCAATTCTGCATCTGATGGCTGTTTCTGACCAGACGATCTTAATACGTGTTTTCCCTTTTAAGACTAATTTAATACAATTTTGATCCAAGGACATTCAGAAAGAAGGCGATTTGCTCATCTCATATACGATTACCACATACAGTTCATAGATTAAGAAAAGAAAAAGTTGCTTACTGAACAATATTCATTTTCCTTTTTTATTTTAATATGTATGTGGAGATTAATGAAAGTAATAGTTTACCATGATTGCATTTCATTGCACTGGCTTGTATATACTGACATATATCCTTTACGTGATGTTATTAAATCCAATATGGTTACAATATGGGGTTCTAGTGTTATATGGACGTTAATATTGTACTGACCTCTATGCATCAATTTACACGTCAGATATAGAGATCATCTACCTCAAAAGTTTAGAAACTTTGTAAACACATTGGGGGTCATTTATTATGACCCTCTACACAACCCTCGCCACATTCTGAAAAGGGGACATGGTGGAGGTGTGATGTGGGCAGGTTAAAAGGCCAGGCACATTCACGACTGATATCTACTCCAGCTAGAAGCTGGAGTAGATTTAAGCCTAGTTGCATGGATTGCCAGAGGATGTGCCTATGACGAGGTCTGCACCTCAAGTGAATGGAGCTGAGCTGCAATACCAAGCACAGCTGCTATCTGATGGACAGCACTGCGCCTGATAAATTTTAAATAAGCTGCAGTGCTTCCCAGAGAGGTATGGCCTCTTCAAACAGCTAGAATGTGAAAATTCTATAGAACCCCTTCAATTCAGAATCTAACACATTTGTGCATTCTTTGCTTTAGGCCTCATACACACGGCTGTTGTTGTGGTCCGCGTCCGAGCAGCATTTTTTGCGGCTTGGGCGCGGACCCATTCACTTCAATGGGGCCACAAAAGATGCGGACAGCACTCCGTGTGCTGTCCGCATCCGTTGCTCTGTTCCGTGCCCCCGCAAAAAAATAGAGCATGTCCTATTCTTGTCCGTTTTGCGGATAAGAATAGGCATCTCTATAATGGGCCGCGGCAGCTTCCGTGTTTTGCGGATCCGCGGACCGCAAAACACCAATGGTCGTGTGCATGTAGCCTTAATGGAAAATTTAGAATACATTAGCAATCTTGTTAGTGTTTTTGGATGCAATCTCCTCCAGCTTAATGCATCTTTAGCTGTTAATGATATTAGTGATACCTCTAGATAATAGCAACATTTAGTGAAGTGAGCAGACTTGAGAAATGGATATGCTGTTTATAAGTCAAAATTCTAGATTTATTATGACTAATAAGGAATATTTGACATAAGCATTTAGGCTCATCAACCTGCTTGGAGACAGTGTGGGTAAGGTGGCATTAATAAACATTAGTTTAGCAAGAATATATATAAATAGATGGATGAATAGACAGCTGCTCATCACTGGGCACGGATCCCACAGCTTTGTACCGTGCACAGGAATGTCCTCACATGGCACGCAGCCTTGTAACCCAGACACAGTCAAGGCCATTGCCTAAATGTAATCATGTCCCACGTGAAAGATGAAAAACAACAGGAATCTGTTTCTTGGAACGATAGGTCATAAAGGGGAATGATTTAATTTTTATATAAAATATAGTCATTGAAATCATTGCACCACTTGAACTCATTGCTTGTCCATAATATTTATTCTGAATAAAACAGCTATACGGTATGACGACTGTTGGTGTACAACATCATTATACCCAGTTTCTTTTCGCAGTGCAGTATAATCTTAAAGGGGTTGCCACATCTGGGACATTGATGGCAGGGAAAGACTGGGAATTTAAAGTGGCCCTGGAAGAAACTAAAATAGGCCCTATGTTTTAGACGATGGCCAAATTGACAGAAGGTAGATCAACACAAGTTGATTGGACCAGCATAAGAATATAAGGACAGCAGAAGTAGTCTGGGATAGCAATACCATAGTGCATCACAAAGTACTGTTGTACTGTATGATAGTCTTCAGGATGGTGATACAGTTAAATTCAGAAGGGCACCCTTGGGCCGTTGGTCAGGTGCATACGTATGTTCCTACATTAATTAATGCTGAGAGCATCAGACCATTATTTATCCAACCGGCAGGCACAAGGAGGGCTCATCAGTCCGCAGGGAAATTTTCCAGTAGGGTCTATGGCCAGTCAGCCCATGATGGCATATGATTGATGGGTGAAATTCCCACCTCCGGGAACTGCTCCTGTGTAGAGAATAGGACCCTTAAACTGAAGAAGAAGAGCACATTATCAATGCCATCAATTTTCCAGATGGAAATACCTTTAATGAATTTGAAGGGTTGGACTTACTGACCAGTACCAGAGGATACTACAGTTTGCATAGGCTCCAACATCACAATGTTCACCTAAGGGTCCAGCAAAAGACAGTACTATTTAGATCAGACTTTGGAGCTAATTACTTGCTAAAAGGAACTACGGTATTTCTTATGGAGCCAAGAAAGTGTGACTGCAGCGCTCACCAATTCCATATCAATGCAATGCAATTTCACATGTGTAAAGCGGCAAAAGCTCTTTTGCACAATCTCATGCTTCCTCATGCCTGAGAAAGTGTAGAATCATGTGAAGCGGCCATTATCGGTTTTGCGTATGTCCTAATCGCACTCCATTATGGAATTAAGTACAATGATATGGAATCAGTGAGTGACACATTCTTCACGCTCTTGACTGAGTCTGTTGCTTCCTTCATACACATCAACACCATTGAACATTTGCCCGATTCTGACTTTATTCAGTAATGTATTTGCAGGGCATTGCCAACTTCTCTCCTCTGACAACTACTTGTTATAGACTTTGTTCACAAATAACCAATAAAACCTTCTATATGTTAGATGTGTGCAATGATAACAAGGTCTTGGGCAACAAAGCTTAGAGGACACTACCATCAATTTTTAAACCATGTTAACAGCCTATATGTGAATATTCTGTGCTGAAATGTTCTTGGTTTTCTGGCTGAAATGTTGCAATGGATGAATAAAGTGGTCACCTTTTTTCCCCATTTTTGGAGTGCTGCTCCATTTCCTGGATTTATTTCAACCAGTCCTTTGGAGGATTTTTGCACCCACCACCTTTTATTATTGGTGCTACTTACAATTTCATTTTTTATTGGATGGTTTTGTAGATATAAGTTTTTAAGTCACTTTATGCTTTCCACCTCCTGTCCTTCCTTTCCTGGATTTATTTGAACCAGTCCTTTGGAGGATTTTTGTACCCACCACCTTTTTTTATTGGTGCTACTTACATTTTTTTTTTTTATTGAGTAGTTTTCTAGATATAAGTTTTTAAGTCACTTTATGCTTTCTACTTCCTGTCGTGGCTCTTTAAAGAGGTTTTCTCACTTCAGCAAGTGCCATTTATCATGTAGAGAAAGTTAATACAAGCCACTTACTAATGTATTGTGATTATCAAAATTGCTTTCTTTGCTGGCTAGATTCATTTTTTCATCCCATTATACACAGCTCTTTTCCATAGTTACAAACACCCTGCAATCCCGCTGTGGTGGCCGGGCTTGCACACCATAGGAAAAAGCGCTGGCCTCTCTGGTGGCCAGGACCATGGGAGAGCACATAGGCTGGTGCTTTTTCCTACAGTATACAAGCACGACCACCACTGCTGAATTGCAGGGTGGTTGTAACCAAGGCAATGAGCAGTGTATAATTCAATGGAAAGATGAATCCAGCCAACAAAGAAAGCAATATGGATAATCACAATACATTAGTAAGTGCCTTATATTAACTTCTTCTATATAATAAATGCTATTTGCTGTAGTGATACAACCCCTTTAACTTTTTCCTTTGTTTGGACTTAGCACTTGACTTTCAGACTTTTCACTCTAACAAGAGTAGAGCCCCCCTTGTACTCAATTAAAGCATAACACACTATATAGGGATTTTAACTCTATATGCTGACTGGTATAGAAAAATAATACTCTGTATTAAATTTACAATGGCATAGTACTGCTGAAATGAAAAAGAAAAACAGCCATTTATAAAACTGGTGTAAAGTAGAACTGGCTTAGTTGCCCATAGCAACCAATCAGATATCACCTTTCATCTTCTAAAGAAGCTGTCAAAAATGAAAAGGTGGAATCTGATTGGTTGCTATGGGCAACTAAGCCAGTTCTACTTTACACCAGTTTTATAAAGGACCCCAATTGTTTTCTTTAAATGTTGAGTTAAAGAAATACCCTTTTCTGACGGAAACTGGGTGATTTTTCCAATAAAAAAATGTAATCCGCATTTGTACAGAGCTATGACAAGCTAATTGACAGTATGCCCTATTCTTATTTGAACGCTACTCTGTTCAGCACTTGTGACCAAAGTCTTGCCCTAGCAGAACAGCTGTGGGTATTGCTTCCATAATGAGGGTGCCTGCAATTTATATATAGAGAAGATAGGTGCCTTTATCTAGAAGAATATGGCACGGTTCCTATCATTTTGATTGACAGGCTTTGCTGTACTATTCACACTTCTATCTGTTGCTGTGAAATGCTTTAATGAAGATCCTTGGGTATGAATGACATGTTTGTTGTTGGAAGCTGGAAGTCTGAAGGGAGGCATCACAATGCACATTCTGTCCCACAAAATTTTTCCTGTCCTTTCAGTTGGCAGAAGAGACGTTGTTTTAGGTTGTACGGCCTCGGCATTTGAAATGCTTCCAAGTCACAAGGTTTGAGCAATGCACATGTGTCCACAGATCCACTAGTTGTCTCCCAGTCTTCTTATAAAATTTAGTATGCTGAGTAGCAATTTATATTAGGTAGAAGTCAACAGCCAATAAAAAGTTCCCATGAGCCAATTTGAGCAGTCTACGCAGTTAGCATTTAGTCTTCAATGAAAGTCAAACCCAACAGAGGATCTAGGAAGGATCATGTTGTATCCTTATTGCATCAGATGCATTATCCTTTTTAAATATGATAGCACTAGCTTGTAATTGACCACTTGGACTTCCCCAAAGGATTTGCTATAACAGCCAAGGTATTCATAACTGAGTTACTTTCCCTAACAAATTATGAAATCTTAGTTCTCAAAGAGATTGTACAGGATTGGATACTTTCTTCCAAAAAAGTGACATACAATTTTGCACCATTCTCTTCTATAAAAGCAGCCATCTTGTTATGGATCTTCGAGTGTTAACCCTCTGTGCCAAATAACCGGTTTGGCATAGGCCTAATCCTAAGGGCGTTATGCTGGCACCTTCCCAATATTCACTCTTTAACCTCTATACAGGTTTTTGGACTTTGCTGCAGGGAAACAAGCAGACAGCTACCTCCTGGGATAGCCCCAGTGTAGTTGGCAGCTGACCTACTGGGGTCAGGGACTCCAGTGCAAGCTCTGGATATAGAAAACACACCAAAAATGCAGGAAAACCAGAGGTACAGTCTGAAGAGGCACCAAAGCTTAAATGCTGGTTTTGGAACTCCTGTCAATGCACAGTTAAAGGGATTCTGTCAGCTAGTTTTAGCCTATAGAGCTGTGTATATGTGCTGCTAGATCGCTACTAGCACATCCACAATATACATTTCCCATAGCTCTGAGTGCTTTTATTCAGTCAAAAAAACGATTTTATATATGCAAATTAGGCTAGTAAGGAGTCCCAGGGGGTGTTACCAACGTTTTAGAAGCCCAGCCACGCCCACTGTGAAGGACCTCAGCACCGCCCCACATCCCCCGAATCTTCTCCTTGCTCCCCCAACATCACACAGTTAGATCGCCGTAACCTCACGCGAGATTACAGTACTCTAACTGTGTGACGTCAGAGGAGCAAGGAGGAGATTCAGAGGATGCAGGCGGCACTGGGCTCCTTCACAGTGGGCGTAGCTGGGCTCCTAAAACGTTGGTAACAGCCCCTTGGGCTCCTTACTAGCCTCATTTGAATATATATAAAATCGTTTTTTGACTGAATAAAAGCACTTAGAGCTATGGGAAATGTATATTGTGGATGTGCTAGTAGCGATCTAGCAGCACATATGCACAGCTCTATAGGCTAAAACTAGCTGACAGAATCCCTTTAACATAGACATAGGACACATTTGTGGGCAGAATAGTAATGAGGCACACACAAGACAGGCAGCCTGAGAACTTGACTGGAGTACATAAAGAGAAGACAGTTAACATGAACACAAACTGAACTGAAATTGAAAGTCTTGGAGCATGGGAGGAATAGAGGAAGGATATAACACAGGATAAACGCAGGTAAATCGCAATAGCACTAGACTATTAAACACCTTTGCTGGTCACAGGGGGACCTAAAGCTCAATCTGGAGAGGATGCCTTAAATACCCAGGAATCCTCAGCTATTGGCTAGGGAAGGATTTGGGAACACTCTAAGGGAGCATCAGACAGGAGCATGGAGGCAGTAGTATGGAGAGGGCGACCAGTATACTGAATGGCATGGGAGTGGCATGGCATCTAGCAGGGGACAGAATGAGGGTGGTGGACATGGACCACAGACCAAACACATGTTTTTACTAATCTTGTACAACCCCTTCAAAATGGTAATGCCACAAAAATACTCAACATTTTTCATAGCAGCACCTGGATTGGAATACTTTTGTGACTGCATGTAATAAAAAATTTTTAGCTACTGAGTTAGTCAATAAAATTGACCCGTATAGTGCCGCCTGCTTGCTTGTTCTTTTGCTTATTTCTCTGTCCACCTCAGGTGAATGCATATGCTTAGTTGCATCCTTCTGCAACTGCCACCAGCTGTATATACTGTTAGAAGCTGTGTCCTTGAAATAAATCTAGCAGAACAATTGGAGCAATGCATATGGGAGATCTTTAGATCCATGTTAAGGTACATGGCTGGTTCTAGCTTTGTTAAAGATTGTAATTTGCTCCATTATGACTAATTTAAATTTTATTTATTTTTTAACATTAATTATGGGATAATCCCTTTAATAAGTTTTCACATTTGAGATTTATTCAAGGAAACCAGTTTACTGGAGACAACCCTGCTTGCTTCATGTCAGCTTTGAAGCTGCAAGGAAAACTAAGGGGCACATTTATTTCCTAATAAATCCCTAACTTGGCGGTGGTTCCACTGACGTTATGAAGAGACGCCGGCCGCTTCATAACTTTGGCAGATCCTCCACCAGTTCTAAATGTAAGACAGCTTCCTAGCTGTCTTCCATTTAGACCTTTTTCTACCCCTAATACAGGCGTAGTTAATGGTAAATGAGATGGGCTTACTGGGCACGTCCCCACCCACACCACACCCACAATTTTAGACCTGGCGTGAGTGGAGAGAACTAGCTGTTGCGCTGCAATCTGCGCCTGAAAGACACCTAATTTAGGCCTATTTCAGATTGATAAATGACCCCCTAAGTCTATTTCAGAGTGACCACAAAGCCAAGTTTCCTGGCCCCTGTGAGTAAAAGCAAATGGTATAATATTCTTCTGTCCTATAATAATTTTGGATAATACTGTTTACTGAATGATAATGCAAAGTGTAATTTAAGATATTCTGTGTGGGTAATTCTGTGTGACTTTCTGTAGACTCCAGAATGTTAATAACTGTTTGAAAATGTCTATACATTGACCTCGTCTCTTTGGTTCATTCATACTTATTATATAGTACCAAAGCTTTATCCATTATTGCCTTAGGACATGATGAAAATCAATCTATTGTTGAGCTGAAGATCTTGTGGCTTCTATGTTGTGTAGACACCGATAAACGGACCTGATATTGCAGATTACACTGTGTCAATTTCCCTTCACACCCAGTAGGATCCTTCCAAACTGAGTTTTCTGAATACAAAACATCACCCCAAGGAATTCTGAATAGTAAGAATTGGAAGATTTGGTGAAATTTCATGTAAGAAAGTGGAAAAAAGGCACCATCTAAACTGTTAACTGATTTATGAAAAAATAGATATTTAGAGTAGAAAAGAGCACAGTAGGGGCCCCTTAGGCACCATTTCATGTACAAAAAGACACTTCAGTGCAACACCAGATGACTGGATTAACTGAGGACCGGACTTACATGCAGCATACGATGGTGAATAATGCTATTGTTAGGACAGAGCTTCAAATGAGCACAGAAGGTTCATAGAAACCACTAAATCAATGATTCTCAACTTATAAGTCCTATAAAGTTTCCAATTTTGGGGAACCCCAAAGAAGCTTGGTGTAGGGCTGGGTAGAGCATTGTATAATTCTTGTTTAGTGATCTAATTTGGCTCATACATGTTTACTGCTTTGTCAGTCTGCAATGCTCAGAGAATATACAGTATGCCAGTATAAAGTATAAACAATAGTGTTGAGCGGCATAGGCAATATTCGAATTCGCGATATTTCATACATTTTTGGCCGAATATTCGCCATAAATTCGCAAATTTGAGAATTTGTGATCTCCAGTCATTATTTACTTGATTGCAAAAATCGGCAATGTAATATATTCACGATAAAAATTCGCGATTAGAATATTCGCAATCAACACTAAGGGGTAGGCAACTTTCCTATTGGTTGCTAGGGATGTTGCTAAATGCTGATATTCGGGATAAATCTGCAATAAATTCGCTATAAATTCGCGATTAGAATATTCACGATCAACACTATTCACTAATACGAATATACAGCACTATATTCTAAATATTCGAGAACTCTCTAAGTGCCGATATTCGCGATTAAAAATCGCGATTCGAATATTCGCGCTCAACACTAATAAACAACAGCTTATACTTTGTTTTTGGATCCTGTAGGGTATTTAATATCCTCCCATCCACTATGATTTATTATCTGATGACTTGTCTTACTAAACCACACAATTCCGATAAAGTAAATGATTTTCGGAACTATATGTGAATGAACTATAATTTAATTTTAGTGTACAGACTGAATGTATTGAAGGTTATAGCTTCCATTTAAATATGAGAATTTATAAAATGTGGCCATCACTATTCTGTGTGCAGAGTTTGCTCTTGACAACCGAGATAGATCACTCCCTTGCCTTCTCTCCCCTGATCATATCTATCTCCACAGAGCTCTTCCTGAGGAAGCTGCAGAATTAAGAGTGTCCAAATGCAAAATCCTTCTGCTGACAGAAGATCTTTTAAAGAAGGGAGCCGGTTTTTAATCATTAAGGCATAACTCATTATCCTATTATGCAAACATAATCCTGTATCTGTGCGCTCTGCCTGCTGACCTGATGTTTGTGAACTCAACAAACTTGCAGGTTGCAAAAATTGTTATACTGTAAATATGCTGTGCATGCTCTTTCACATGGATATAAAGTGATCTGAATATTTTAAAAACTCCATAGTCAATATAAATGTGTGTGTGTAGGTGGGTGTGGATGTTCATTGCAAAAGTACTCACCTCCTTGGTGTTTTTCCTATTTATTTGCATTACAACCTAGAAATACAATGTATTTTCTATTAGCTTTAATGTAATGGTCCTAAATAAATATTCAAAATTGTTACAGTGGAATATAAAAATACCTTGTTTAAATAAGTAAAGAAATAAAAACTGAAAAGTTGTGAGTGCATATGTAACCACTAAATAAGGTCTGGTCCAACCGATTAACTTGTCACACGATCTGTCACATGATGTGAGTATAAATACACCTTTTCTGAAAGGGTCTGCACTCTGCAACACTGCTAAGCCAGGAACATGAAGACCAAGGAACTCTCCAGACAGGGCAGAGACAAAGTTATGGAGAAGTATAGATTAGCGTTGGATTGTAAAAGAAACATTTCAAATTTTGAACATCCCACAGAGCAGCATTGTAAATGCAAATACAAAGAATGTGGTAAAACTACAAACCTAACAAGAGAAGGCCTGCCAACAAAGCTCACCAAATTCAAAAACGACACTAATAATAACATTGAACAAGCTCCAAATTCTACATCAGAGATGGAAGTATCTGACCGTAGAACCACTATAATTTCTACACTCCACAAAGTAGGGCTTATGGAAGAATGGCCAGAAAAAAGAAGTCATTGCTTAAAGAAAAACATAAGAAAACAGGCTTGGAGTTCTCCAAACAGCATGTCAAAGACTCATGGAAGAAACATCTCTGGTCAGATGAGACCAATATTGAACTTTTTATTATCATGGGAAATAATATGTATTGTACTCTTTCCTTTACCCTAAGAACATTGTACCCGCATTGATGCATGGTGGAGGCGCCATCATACTGGGGGATGCTTCTAATTGGCAGGGATTGAAAAACTGGTCAGAATTGAAGGAACCGTGCATGGCAGTAAATACAGGGCAATTCTTGAGGAAAACCTGTTTCAGTCTGCAGAGATTTGAAACTGGGAGGCCGGTTCACCTTCCAGGAGTACAATGACCCTAAACATACTGCTAAAGCTAGAGGTATAAGGGGAACATTTAACTGTCTTGAAATGGCCTAGTCAATGTCCAGACCTCAATTCAATAGAGAATCTGTGGAATGACTTGAAGACTTCTGTATACTAACGTTACGTAACAAATCCAACTTGAGGAAGTTTTGCCTGGAGGAATGGACAACAATCCAGTGTTTAGATGCTAAGCTATTAGAGACATGACCCAAGAGACTGGCATGTGTAATATAATAGAAGGTGGCTCCACAAAGCGAGTGAATATTAATTTTTTCTTCTTTTGCCTTAGTCATTGTTTGTGTCACAGTAAAAAAATATTTCAAATGTTACAAATCAAATGGTACAAAGCCAAGAAAAAAATAAATTTTTAATTCTACATTGTAATGCAACAACATAGTAAAACTCTAAGAGGGTGAATACTTTTGCAAGGTTTAAATTGGTCCTAGCATATACAGAGTGTGTGTATTTCAGATAGGGAATTCATATTTTGAGAGGTTACAGTGTGTATGTACAACACTTTAGTATATGTTGGTGCTATACAAGTAACAGGAAATCTATAAAACCAGGGGAGTAACTTTCACTACAGCAGGGATAGCGCTGCTAAGAGGCCCACAATGTTAGGAGGGCCCTGTCTTAGAAACACAATCGAGAGTGCAGCATCACCTATAGTCTGAGCTGCACATCCTCCACAATCCTCTTCTTTCTAAGCGGCTGTCGGGTCAGACAGTGCTACTTTTTAAAACTCCTTTAACAGATTTAGGCCTAGTTGTGCACACAATGATGTCCATTTTGGTGTGTACTATTAATGCTCAATGGAGGGGAGGGCTTATTCAAATGTTTGCTATGGGGTCGAGCCTTTCCTAGTTACGCCTCTGTACAAAACTCTACCTGTGTGACAACTGTGATAAATCCAGCCATATGGCATAGAATAAAGCATTCCGGTGCTGGAAGTTTGTGTGACTGTATTTGAGGATGCTATTGAAAAATCTCAGTTACAGCCAAGATCAAAAATCCCATGACAAAAATTTTAAAAAGTTTTGATTTTTTTCATATGGAGAAATCATACATTGCAGGCAGTCTTCAGTTTCCTTCAGAAATAATGGATGTTGCCTTATTGTTACAAAAATTCACATTCTAACCATTTTATTGAGCGGCCTTGGTATGATCTAAGAATCTGACTGCCAATCATTTGGACATGAGGGGTGTAATGCTTGGAAAATAAAAGTAAGTAAATATCCTGGGTAGGAGGCGTAAGGAGATCCTATATGCACAGTTCTAGGACAGAGATTAAAAGAGCATGTAATAGATCCCATCTCGGCATGTCTCCTCTACTCTGTCTTTTGAATGTGTCTTTGCTGAGGGCTCTGGGTGATGGGTCTAAAATTCGTGCCACCACCTGTTGTCACGGGGCTCAGTTCTGAGTGGCGGAAGAAGAACGTAGCAAAGCCCAAGTGGGTCGGGATCTCGTGAGCTGGAAATCCTGCCGTACTTCTATCCCCTCAGAGACTGTGTGCTGCATTTTCTGAGCAATTACATGCTATATACACATCTGTCATTAGGCAAGATCCCCTCAATTTGTATGACACGCTTTAACGCAGGCCCCGCCAAGCCTGCTGGAATGACAGCTATGCCCTCAAACCATAGTCTGGGTGCACTTCATCCTCCTGCACCGGGGGCTGGAAAAGGCTAGAATATAATTACCAAGTTGTCATCTAACTCCAAAACTGTTATTATACCGTTTAGGAGTGCCTTAACCCCTGCTCTTCCTGACAATACTACATTGATAAGGCTATATGAAGCCTTGCATGTGTCAGCTTCCATAGCAAAGAACATGCCTGCTCAGGCTCACGAGTTTAACATGCGGTTCTATTAGAGAGACATGGAGCAGGCGCCGGCGTCCCATGCTCCATTAAGTGCACATGCTCTAGTCTGACGAAGGGCTGTCTAATAGCCCGAAACGTTACATGTCCAATGTTCTAATAGGCGTCTTATCAGCATCATGCATCTAAAGTGAAGCGTAGATGCGCGTCGACACATGCTGTTTATGCGCCTGAGGTGGAAGGGAGCTACGCTTTGACGTGCACCCAACGCGACCATCGCCAGAGTGCTGTGACCTCCTTAAAATACCTATAGTTATTGATGTGTCATATTCTCACAGGCAAACAAAGGCGCTGTCATCCTCTCCACCTTCCACCACAAATATTGTTTTAGAATAGGAACTTGCTCTGTTACTCATATTCTATTCTCCTTGCAGACATTTATAGACTTTTCCACAGCGGAACAGTATATGATGTGTACTTTATATAGGTGCACATAACAGACGAGCACCTAGGATGGTAATGCTTGTGTGAAAAGGAAAATCTAATGTTTCCCATTATTTGGGTAAAAGTAGAACACATCACCTGCTCATCAGAAATATGTTACTTGTGCAATTATAACCTGTGAACTCTTCCTCTTTTATGAATCATGACTAGATTCATGTACATTGTTGAGTTGGCCATACCCAAAAAATATACCTCAACCATGCAGATAAAGGACTGCCGAGCTGGATGTTCTCTGCCACATTGAAGGATGATAAGCCGCTGACACAGACCTAATGCCATCTAACCCCAAGGCGACTCCCTAGTTCTAGTATGTAGCCATGAAATGATATAAATAATTATTATAATACATCATTATGCATATAGAGAAGTATTATAATGTCTGTTTCTGGTATATACCATATATAGTGCAGATTAAAACAATGAGGTAGAATATTGTTATATTAGAATATTATTTTAGCTACAGGGGGTGTAGAGGTAACAGCTGCTTCTGCCCCTGGTGCCCCATGAGGCCCATATGCCCCTCTGATACATATGAACACACCAGCATTACAAATGGTAGATGGGGGCCCTTTAGAAATTTTGCACTGGGACTCAGGAAATTTAAATTACACATCTGAAAGTCCATAAAGCTAAGTAAATATTCTTATCCTCAGTTACAACCCTTTGTATCCTTCAGGGATGGACCAGGAACTTAAAGTGGCCCTGGAAAAATAAAAATAAAAGTAGTCCCCATGTTGTAGGTGGGTCCAAATCGACAGAAGACGGGGCTAACACAAGTAGGCAGGGCCAGCAATACCATATTGCAGCACAAAATACTGCCCCAGCAGAGCCAAATACCTCCTCAGAAGCTGCTACTCCAGTTGCCTCAGGATAGCAATACTGTTGAATTCAGAATTCAGGAGGGCCCCTGTGGTCGACGGCCAGGTGCATAACTACTTGACACCCCAGCGTTAATTAACACTGGAAGCGACAGATCATTACTTACCTGGCTGCGGCCATGAGGAGGGCTCAGGTGGCCCCCTAAGGCATCAAGAAATTTCCCTGTAGAGTCTATGGCCAATCCAACCCTGGTCTCCTTGGCCATGAAGCTTACTATCATTGTATGTCTGTCCAGGACTTTTGGATGCAAGCATATTTGGATCCTGTTTGGAAGGCATTCTATTAATTAATTTTTATTATGTTTTCAATGCTAAAGAAAGGGTTAAAAAGGAGGAAACAAAAATCAGTGAACAGCACCATATAAGGGATCTTACAGGGGTTGTCCAGCCTTTTGTTCTAAGCTAATTTTCCGCTCCCTGGCTTCATTCAGCAATCTTCCGATCTCCAGTCTGTGAACTTTCACACAGGGTCACATGCACTGCTGTGGCCAATCATTGGCCTCAGCAGGGATGTGACCCCCAAGTGTGACCTAGCAGTAACGTGCTGCTTGAAGACACGTCATCGCTGAGGCAAGTATTTGGCTGCAGTGGCGCACGTGTCCACACTGGGAAATTTACAGGTCCAGAAGATCTCATCGGAACCAGGAATCCAATACAAGGCTTGCGAAACAGATAAGAATGTTTTCTCCCTAGTTCCAACATGCTGCTGGGGAGAGTTAAAAAAAAACAGCAAAAGGTTGGACAACCCCTTTAATGTTTATATATGTGCTATGAAAATAGATAACGAATATTATCTCTATAATTACATTATGTAAAATATAACCTGTAAAAAGACTTTTCACAAATGTAAAAATACTGGGATAATAATTGATCCGGGTCTGTATAGTAGAACAAATTCAAATCTAAACCTAAATTGTGTCGCAATACCATTTACAAAGCAGATCTACAACTTAAGAACAAAAAAGTGTGTACAGCGGCTACACCCAGACTTCCAAGTATGATCGTGGTGCACTTCCCTTGGTCCACCCCTGTACCGTATAAATCGTATAAAATATATTGTATGAAGAGGGAGGCACTCTACTAACACCGTATCACAATGAAAATTCAATGCACTGGTATGTCATAAAATGCCTGGAATTTATTGCAACCCGATTCACATTAAAATTCAATAAACTATAAAATAAAACATAAAATCACATATACTGTATGGCATATACCATACACCACAAATCATATATCAAAATGAGGGGTCAATTAGATCTTCCAAAGGTACCCTTTATATTGACACCGTGTATTGTATATCATACTCCATCTGTTATATACACCAGGTATTTGAATTTTCCTTGTGATACAGTGTTAGTAGAGTGCCTCCCTCTTCACACAATATATTTTACAGATCTACAACTTATGTTAAGCCAATTTGCGGCACACAGGGGCATAGTAAATAACCTTCATCATGCTCAGGTACATTTCATTTGAATATTTATTTTGTGCATGGAACTGTTGCTAATGATTTAATAGTTGTTGTTTTTGTTTGGTAGATTTTTCAGCCAGTCTCTTTATATTCCCAATATATTGGGTGTTTATAACCTGAGGCACAGGGAGTTCCATGTTGGTGTGGCATTAATCCTCCTTGCCTAATTACACAGAGAGGATTTATCTATTTTTTCTGTTAAAAGGCTGTAAATCACTCAAACAGTCACCACCTCAGATAAGGGCCTGGAACATCTTTCCTTTATACTTCCAGTTTAACAGGGTCAACAAACAAAGCGCAGAGGATGCCACCTTTCTCTAGGAAATGTCACTTCCGGCTAACTGATGATAGACCATTACCTCGCAGACACAGAATGTTCCTTACTGGAAGCCAAAAAGTTAACATGCCCTTTGGTTTATCAGGTACCTAACCTTGACCCTACTACATGGAATATACAGTGGTTGATTTTCACTTTGTGGTTATAGTACTTCCCGGTGATAAGAGGCCAGTTAATACTACTAGTTGATGCAAGACTACTTACAGCATTGTCCCCGGAATCTAGGCAGGTGGACATGTTTTATTTCAGACTTCGATTGATATTCACAGGCCCTCGTACAACCACCTAAAAGGCAATTTTATATTGTGCTGTATAGGATTATATCATTCTATAGATTTTAATTAAGCTTTTACTGTACAATGAGGTTAATCATGTAGGAAAAGAGTCTGCGCAGCATGAAAGATCCCATGGTAGCTTCTTTGGTCGGTTTCATAATTGCATGGAGTACCATGATGTCTGACTATATTGTGTTAGATTGTGTTAATAATTTTTGTATTGTTCATTTTATTTCTCTTTGGGTGGGTTCACATCACGTTTTATGCCTCCATTTGACGTATATGTTAGAAAAAAAAGGATACAAAAACACAGCACACCATGTTCTTATATCCTGCTGAGTCCGGTTAAAAAAATACAATGGTAAAAAAAAGTATACTTTTTTTTTTTTTTACAATTTTACTCTATGGTGAATGGATGTGACTGTATGGCATCAGTCTGAGGCATCCCTTTACGTCCCTTTAACGCATACGTTTTTTGTATACATTAAACAGATGGAAAAACGTGATGCGAAACCAGCCTTATCCTAACAGAAATATTACATATTTTTTGAATGGTTCACTGTTTGTCAAAATTGTAAAATAAATGATATTGTTTCAACTGTTGATAAGGGAAGTAGTCAATTTTCTCCCCAAACTACCAATTGAAATAACGTTCACATAAAGATTTATAATAGCCCCCCCAGCATACGCTGAGCTATGATAACCAGGCGCACTGCCGGATGCTGCGCCTGATTTATGATGAGGTGCAGCATCTGGCAGTTTGTGCCCCTGGCTGGCGTACCCAGAAAACGAGTGCAGAAGAAGATACAAGTGTTGAGGCTGGCGAGGAGTAACAATACACATTGTTATTTTCAGCCTTTTTTTTTCTATAGAGAAGTCTATGGGAAATATATCTGGAAAAGAAAAAAATCACACATCAAGAGCATGCTGCAATTAAGAAAAAATGCAAAGGGAGCAAAAACTTGTAAACTGTCTTAAAACACTATTACAGAAAAAAAAACACAATGTTTGTAGGATGTTTTATAATTTACTATTGGCCAACGTGTACCATCTGTCAGCTTTGTTTTTTTTGCTCCAAAAAGAAATGGGGTCAAAAAAGTGAAGTTTTTTTCTTTTTTTTAAAAAAAGGATGTAGTGTGAAAATGCCCTTATCCAAACTGAATATCCCTATGGATATTTTCCTTGTGTTGGGTTCAGTGGTGGATTAACATAGGGGCGTTCGGGTTGGCAGCCCCGGGCCCGGCATCACTGGGGGGCTCAATGCCGACCCGAGCGCCCACATACTGCGGCGGGGCACAGGAGCGCATAGTTCCCTGCCCCGCCGCCGATCAACACCATAGGCTTCAGGCCTAGTAGGCCTGAGGCCTATGTGGTAGTATATTCCCGATGCAGGCGTGCGTGATGACATCATCACGTGCCTGCGCCAGGACGCAGGACAATGAGGATTGCGCGCCTGCGGCCTGCCTCACCATCCCGAACCCAGGTAAGTATTAGCTTTTAGTTTTTTTTTTTTTTTCTGTGTGTGCCTTTGGGGGCCAGAGGAGGACATGGGGGCAGTGTGGGGTGCAGTATAGGTGCAGATTATTACATGGGGGCAAATAATTTCATTTGGAGCAGATTATTACATGGGGGCAAATTACTTCATAGGGGTGCAGTGTGGGGGCAAATTACTTCATGGGGGGGCAGTGTGGGGGCAAATTACTTCATGGGGGCAGTGTGACGACAAATTACTTCATGGGGGCAGTGTGGGGGAAAATTACTTCATGGGGGCAGTGTGGGGGCAAATATTTTCATGGGAGGGCAGTGTGGAGGCGAATTACTTTATGGGAGCAGTGTGGAGGAAATTACTATATGGGGCAGTGTGGAGGAAATTACTATATGGAGCAGTGTAGGGGAAATTACTATATGGGGGCAGTGTGGGAAATTATTATATGGGGCAGTGTGGGGAAATTATTATATGGGGCAGTGTAGGGGAAATTATTATATGGGGGCAGTGTGGGGGAAATAACTATATGGGGCAGTGTGGGGAAATTATTATATGGGGCAGTATGGGGAAAATTATTGTATGGGGCAGTGTAGGGAAATTATTATATGGGGGCAGTGTAGGGGAAATTATTATGTGGGGGCAGTGTGGGGAAATTATTATATGGGGGCAGTGTGTGGGAAATTATTATGTGGGAGCAGTGTGGGGGAAATTAGGGGCATTGCTATTAGGGGACATTATTTTTGGGGACACTATACAGGCATTATTACCTGGAGCACAATATAGGGTGTTGTTGTTATTACTGGGGGCACTCTAGAGGACATTATAACTGCTGTAGACACTATAGGGACCTTTGGGATAATTTATAAAGCTGGCGTAAAGTAGACCTGGCTTAGTAGCCCACAGCAACAGATTCCACCTTTCATTTTTCGCAGCTCCTTTGGAAAATGAAAGGTGGAATCTGATTGGTTGCTATGTATTTTAAATTTGGCAACTAAAATTTTAATTTGTCACCTGCAGTCCTATGTAACAGCCCAGATAATAGTCATAACTTTCTTTGTGCAGATAATGTAGTAGATGTTCCATGCAGTCCTATGTAACACTCCACATAACACAATAGTTCACTGTGTTATGTGGGGTGTTACATAGGACTGCAGGTAACATCTATGACATCTGTACTCAGAGAGTTATGAGATGGTGAGGGTATGATTCCTGGCACCCCCGCCAATCCGTTGTTTGAGGAGACCGCGATGTTCCAGTGAGCGCCGCAGCCTCTTTGCTACTTAACAAGCACAGCGATGTCCATTTGATAGCAGTGTGCTTGGTATTTCAAATCATCCCCAATCACTTAGATGGGACTGAGCTACACCTAGACCATGTGAACGATGAATGTGATGTCATATGGCCTAGAAAGAGACTGTGACGCTCACGAAGCACCGCAGCCTTTTCATACAGAAAAAAATTAAACTAAAATGGATGGAGGGGCCCGAGTTGGGTAGACAGCCCCGGGCCCATCATTCACTTAATCCGCCCCTGGTTGGGTTGGGTGTCCATTGGGTACTCTGGATTCTTCTTACTGTTGATATATATATATATATATATATATAAGCATGCATGTTCATCAGGGAGCCAGGGGCTGTATATTCACAGCGGTTTCTGTAACCGTTAAACCCTAAAGCTGCAAGATGGTCAATTCAGTATCTTCACATTTCAATCCCATTTTCTGACAAATGAGACCTACAATGCGCCAATTAGTTCCACAATTATTATTTCTTCACTTTGGATAAAATAAGCCCCTGATGCTGCCAGTCTTCCTTCATCAAACAGCCATGACACTGACGGCTTCCTGCTTGTCCTCTGTCCATAGTAGAAACGTGTGTCCTTCATTGCAGCATGTAATCACCATTTAAAGTGTGGCGTTCCACTCTAATTCCATGACCAAGATGAATTGGACTCCCAGGGTTCAATACCTCCTATGTTGTTCAGCCAGAGCAGAAAAGGTTAAGTGAATATTCTGTGAGGTTTGGTTTGATTAATCTACTTTTTAGCCCCGTAGCTTCTAGTTTTGGCTACAAGTCTTTGGCTCATATATTTGGTGTTATGAGCTTCACACGAGCATTAGGGGATATCTGAATATCTATACAACTATTATACCAATTGAACAAGACGTCTTTGCACACTTTATATAGTTTTTTATGCTATATTTTTATTTTTATGTGTTTTTCAATGCGTACTACAATAATATGGATGGAATATACTAATCTATGAACTTATGGACTTACTGCTACAGAGCTACATATTTTTTTTAAATAATTATTTAGAAGATAAGTACTACTAACTATTTACTAATTGCTTAGAGTGTCCTGAATATCCATTCATCCAATATATAGCACATCATATATTTATTATAGTGGTCCGGACCTATTATGTGCTTTTATTTATAAAAGTCGCTGCTATACCAATTGTTGTCATATATGTGTCATATATGGATTAGCTAGGGCCTAAGGTTATCATCTATAGATATATTAGCGAGATATTTTATGTTATTAAATATGTTCAATATTTTATTTAATATGAATTACTGTATCCTTTGTTATGTAGAATAAACTACATATGTGTACATATATACATCTGAGTGACATATCTATGCAGCCCTGGGATATTTAGTGCCTGTCACCTTTATTATCCAAGCATTTATGTGCATGAGGGACACAACTGCAATAGTTGTCATCTACATGGGTTCTGCCAATAGCTATCTAATTTGTATGGCACCTATAGAGCAATGTTAGAGGCAGATAGCTATCTAAGGTGCAGCTAAAGCATTTTAGGGTCACCTCCATCAGAATTCCCTGAGCATAGTCCACCAAACCAGTGATGGACATCTAACAGTGCCTGACAAACACCACTGATTTATATTGTGGCTGTGGGATTTTGTCATGGTGTCCGTCATTTTGCCAGAAGAAATAGTGTTGTATAAGGCACCCTTTTTTCCTTCAAACGTGACAGAATCTGCGGCTGTTGAGTGATCATGCAGCAGAGACATATCTAGACGTTACCCATGGTGGCGAAAAATGGAGGGCAAAACACATCTCAGGCCTGTGTAGGCCCCCAACCCAGCTAAGACCACACCAGAAGTATAAGAAAACGATGATTCAGTGCACTTCTGTGGATTCCATAAAAACAGCATATTCTTTATTGGCTCCAGTAAATCTGACAGTACAGACAAGTCAGTATGCACAACCGATGACTGTACACTAGCCCTTAGTCATACAGTACATAGTTATAATGACCACAGATAAAGATCACACCAGAAACACTAGCAATGCCACTAAATAGGGACTGAATAATATTGCCATATTATTCCAAAAAAACACACCATACAAAGACCAATATTACCACCACAGAGTGACAATATAGTGGTAAATATTAGTGTTACACAATCGCTCTGCAGACCACACAAGTGATTACAGTAAACTTATATCCATTGACTTACAGTTAATGAATGTGTTCTCCAACTGGAGTCGTTTATTTGTCCTGTGTTCTCATCTAGTCCAGACCAGCATGACGACTCCTTCCAGCTGTCTCTGCAGAGTTTGCAACAGAGACATCTTTGGCTTCTTACTTTTCCATCACCCACCCTACTTTACCCTGACCTGCACAAACTCCCCATCCTACTGATGCTCCAAATTCTGTGCCTTTGCCTCCCTATTTCCCCAATTACCATGCCTTCTGTGTGTCATGGTACCCACCAAAACTGTACTTCATAACTAGGGTCTAACTAAACTATAATTACTCTTCCAAAAATAGTGGCACATAGATAGTGCCAGATACATTGTGCCCCGTATACTTCCCCAGATGGTTATAGCATACCAGTAAAAGTGCCAGATTTTGGACTCCACAGAGTAATAGCGATTTATTTTCTCAGTGCCTTACATAGTAACAATGCTAATGGCCTATCAGTGTCCTTAAAAATGTAAAAATGCCCCCGTAAAAAATAAAAATGTCCTTGAGTGCACCCCTTAAATAGTAATAATGCCACTTAGTGACCCCTTAAAAAAGTAATAATACCCTGTAGTGCTTCCGTAAAAAGGTATAATGCCTCTAAACCTCCCCTTAATAAGTAATAATGTCCCCTCAGTGCTCCTCGCTCAGTTTCATCTTTTTTTCTCCAGAAAAATACGAACCTTTCCCTCACCTGACAACAATCTCCAATATTCGCTACCAAGTCTATGTACAGTCAGCATCCACGTGCTGGCAGCGTGATGCAGTTATATCAGCTTGCTACCTTGCGCTGGGACACTTACATCCCTGCTGGGCCCTGGTGTACTGTAGCCCATAGGCAGAACTTCCAAGTGTCCCTCTTTTAGTGGGACTGTCCCTACTTTTGACCCAAGTCCCTTTGTCTCTCTTTGCTCCCTAAATGTCCCTCTTTTTGATCTGAGGCATAGATTAGCAATTTTACATTATTACATTTATAATACTGATCCAGAAAGTGTTTGTCTGGTTCCAGAAAGTGTTTGTCTGTATATTAGAGCTCGCCTTGTCTATTATTTTATTATTTGATGCAATTTGGAGTTTGGAAATTTCTATATTCATATAATTTTTGTACTATTGTGTAAATGAAAACTGCTGAAGTGAATAAATATGTAGGAAAAATTGATCTTTTACACAATAAACCATAAGTGCCCCTATTTGACCGTCCTAAAAGCTGGAAGGTATGAAGTTGCCTACGGCCTTCGAGATGGCAAATTGTAGGGCAGTGAGCACATGGCTTCCAGCTCTTCCACAGAGTTCAACTGTAGCCGCATACAATTGAGTGTGGCACTCCCCTAGGGACTGCTATTCCTCCTTTGGTGGGCATTATCATGTGAGCAGGCTAGCTGCCGTCTTCCCCCTGCACCTCTGTTACCTACCTCTCTGTCATCGAGCTATTCTCACACTCATGTAGCTAAGTAGATGACTGTTAAAAAATAATAAAGTAATAAATACTAACGGCAACTAACCTACCAAATGGTGACTTCCTTTAAATGGTATGCTACATTTGTATTGCACAAATACAATCAGAAAGAACAGTAAGGGTAAAGACAAAAATATGTATATAAACCGCTGAGACTGTTTACTCTCCTCAACAAATAATTCCTGTTGAAAGGTCGGAGTTTCTCTGTGTTCCGGCATATGGAAACTGTAATCATTTCAAACACAATATTTACCTTCTCCTTCATATGTGTGGAACTCTTCACCAGGATTACACACCTGCCAGCAGCTCATGCAGCCAGTGGACGCTTTATATTTATTTAAATGAGCGATACATCTTCCAGGAGTAGTGAACATTAGAGTGGAAAAACTCTGAGCGCATAAAGCACCTTTATGATAATTGGGTTTTTGGTCCCTGATCAGTGAAGGCGGATAGAAGGGAAGGGGGTGTCTGGGCTGCCTTGTTCTCGCTCACCTGCTGCCATCTTTCATTGCTTTTTTATTTAATCTCTTAGCCTTTTTTTCATCAGTGGGAGTGAATGGGTGTCAGACTGCAGCTGCCCTCTGCATGCACGAGCCAAGAACAGACCATTTTTCAAAAGGTTATCCTGTAAGGAAGCTGAAACTAATGAAATCCTATGAGGAATTAAGTCATAATCTAGGGAAAAGCATGCAAGGCTTATGGATCAAAACTGAAATAATTGCAAATAGTAAAATAGGACAACAAAACTATAATCAGTATAGATCCAACCATCTGTACAATAGATAAGGGATATTTTGTTAATATAGGGGTTGTCCCGTCATTTTTTTTTTTAAAAACACTGCTCAGAATGGAGTAAAATAATCAATTAATAATACCTTCCATTTCAAAACTTGTCAGGCCACTCGATGGTCTTAATAATTCATGGGCCATCTCAACATACATATAGCAGTGGATAGCAGGCCCCCACAGTGGCCAGTGATTGGTGCAGCGTAATGCGTATGTTTGATGAGGAACGGAGGGGAGTAGCAGGGGATTGGTAAGGTATTATTTTCTTTTATTGTTTTACATCATTCTGAGCATTTTTTTAAAAAAAATTAGGTGGCTGTACACTCAATAGTTGTAGTCAATAGATGGAACTCGAAGACTTTCTAAGCTAAGGAGAAATAAAAACTTTAACAAATTCGAAGTTACCATAGTTATGGAGTGTAAGGGTACATGTGAAGAGAGTTATATACCATAGCGTTGATTCTACAATATGCTGTGTGCTTAAAGGATTTGTAAAATGTATATTCCATAAATTTTCTTGCAATTTGTATGGGAGGAAAGCCTTGTGATATTTTTTTCTTTAAAGTGGTTATTCAACCCCTAAAATGGCCCCCCCTAATGCCCATGCCCCTCATATAGGTTATACTTACCCCGCTCCCCAGCACTCGCTTCGCTTCTGATCCCCGAGTGGCCACAGCTGCATCTCCCCATCATGCGGTTAAAAAAACAACATCTGGCAACATAGCGTCACCCACGATGCTAGGGGGCTTGTCCCCATCGCAGAGTGCTAGTGGCTAAAAAGCCAAAGCCCCCAGCGTCACCGGATATTTTGCTCCATGCAATGGGGATATGCTGGGATAAGAAGCGATGCCAGGGAGTGGGAAAAGTATAACCTATATGAGGGGCCCGGGCATTGGGGGTAGGGGGTGATTATAGGGGTTGGATAACCCCTTTAAGGCCTCATGCACATTTTAACTCAAATTCAAATCTGAAAAATACGGATGATGTTGCACCTGTTTTTGTGGACCAATTGACTTCAAGTATAGGACATGTTCTATCTTTTTGTGAAACAGACATACGGATGCTGAGAGCACACAGATGATCCTTGTGCTTTCTGGATCCATATGTCCATTCCGCAAAAAGATAGAACATGTCCTATACTTGTCCGCAAAATGCTTAGGGTTGATCTCCATGAGTTGTGCTGCTCAGCCCTTCTTGGACATGCAAGAACAGCAGTGTACGTAATCCTTTACTTTCTGTTATAGTGACAGAATTTTTTTAAGGACCTTTTAATTGGGAACCTATCAGAGGTTCGTAGCATAATGTTGTGTAGCAAAACAGATGTACTAACTTTTTTTGGTGTATATTTTTTCATATATTATGTCTAATTATGGAAAAATTATATAAAACTACGTATGCCACATAAGAAGACACCAGCATTATCAATCACACATGCTACGTTGGGGGCCTTGATAGTGATTTTGCATTGGGGCTTATGATCTTCAAGTTATGCCTCTGAATAAATAGGCAAATAGATATGTTTTTTTTTCTCTTGAAAAAATATGCGTTGGGTAAAAATACCTTGGGAATGTAAATACTATATTAAGGCGTATTCACTTAGTTCCTGGAGAATTGCTAACTGTAAATACAGTTCAGAATAAATGAATGTGTCCATATTAAGAATGAAAGGACCTTGGGCTGACCTTTTGCCTATTTTTTTCATCTCAAAAGGCACATGTAACTAGACCTTTAAATGATGTTCTAAACTGTACGTGTGCTGACTTGAGCCAACGCTTCTAGACTGGGCTGTGTAGCACGTGTGCCTCTTATGATGGCATCATCGTGCTAAGCACTCGTGTTTACCTTCCTTGTGGTTTTCCTTCGGAAATTGTTTCCATTTTAACATTTGTAGAACAATCACCAGAGAAAAGACTAGTCCTTTTTCCCCTTTCTGCTCTTTCATTCAGTGGAGCTTTTCAGGGACTACAAATAGAGCTATTTACCAACAATGGAAGTATAGAGGACCTCAGCCCGGGTTATGTGCGGTATGATGACAGCTCCTGTTATGGAACTATTATGTGAACATGGGTGCTAAGCAGAGATACTGTTTCAAAGAACAATAGCTTTAAACTAAGATTATATATCTGTAGCTCCTGGGCACCTGTTATCATTGGGGTGCTCTTTCAGAATTCATCCAATATGTCTATGTAACCCCTGTGACTTCAACACAGTACAGTGATCCCTCAAGATACAATGGCCTCAAGATACAATATTTTCAACATACAATGGTCTTTTCTGACCCATCGTAAGTTGAAACTAGACTCAACATACAATGCCTCAGACTCAGATCCAACCAATCCAGGCCACTTCTCTGGTAAAATAGCTGTATTAGCTGCTAGTTATCAGCTATTCCTGACTGTTATATGTAAGAAATTGTTTTATCTGCCTTAGTTATCTGCTTATTTTTCTTAAATCTTCATTTTCTCTTATCTCGGATGACATTTTGGGGCTTTGAAACCGATTACTCAACTTACAATGGTTTCAACATACAATGGTCGTCCTGGAGCCAATTAATATTGTAACCACTGTATTGAAATCAGATATTATAGCCATGAAAACAAGGTAATATGCTGATTCCATTAGATTTGTATTAGAATTTTCTTTCCATATTGTTATTGCATTGATATTTTCACATATTTCACATATTTTATTGTAACATTCATGCTAAACTATTTATTTCCTGCTATTTATTTAGTGGCATCATGATCTGATTCCTGAAATGAGAGAGGCAACCTGAGTACCTGAATGAAACACATATAAAACAGGAAAAATATACAAATTCTTTGCTAATGTTACCCTGGTTGAATTTGAACCAAGAACTTCAATGCTGCAAGGCATAGTTGTAATGCAAACAAATATTGCTAACTGTAAAGGTCTAGTTCTTGTCCTGTGGTACTAAAAGATTTTTTTGGGGAGTCAATGTCAGAAACTAGTGACACCCCCACAGATCAGCAGTTAGACAAGCTCTATGGCCTAATCATACACAGTCAAGTCACATTATTATGACCACTTCGTAGTTTCGACATTGGCAGCGCGTAGTTCATGAAGAAAAGCATGTGTCATGAACTGGATTGGAAAGTACATAAGGTGTGTGATTGGCTGTCCGCACACATATCCCTTGTTGCTGTCATGGGTAAAAAGGGCGATTTATCAGAGTGGAAAAAATGGATGATTATTGGATTTTAGGCCAAGGGTGGCGGTATTTCTGATACTGCGCGGTTTTCATGCTGCTGTGGTGAACGTTTATTTTGAGTGGACAAATGGCACCATTGTGAATAAGCAACATGGAAACTGCAGAGCACCACGTGCCATTGATCTGAGGTAATTGTCGGCTACAAAGGCGTGTGAGCGCGGACCGACATGCTACATTGGAGCAGCTCACTACCACGCTTGTCTAAAACAAAAGTTCTATGAACTGTACTGCGTACGGGGCTCCGAAGCAGCAGGATGGTCACTGCACTTTTGGTAACAAAGTTGCATAAATCCACCCTTGCAGACCACGTCACAACATGTCAGATGGCTAGAAATGTCCAACATTGGTTGGAAGAGCAAGACTTCCAAGTACTACCCTGGCCCCCTAATTCCCCAGACTTGAACCGAAATAAGCATCTGTGGGACCACCTCGATCATCGAATTTGCTCTATAGATCCTCCTCCATGCACCCTTAAGCAGCTGTTGGATAGACTGCATGGCTTCGGATACCTAAGACAACCTACCAGGAGCTTATTGAGTCATTTCCAGCCTGTCTAGTTACTCTCTGTGATGCACATGGCAGTTACTCTGGATATTAGCTGCTGGTCATAATAATGTGATGCGACTGTGTAGTTTACCAAGCATGATGCCCCTTCCATCAGTTGATCTGTGGTAGTGCTGGTAGTCGGACTCCCACTATTCTGATGGAAAAATGTCCATGTTTAATGAGGGCGAAATAAATTAGAAATCCACTCTTAATAGTTTATGTAATTTATGTCTGGACAGGGATACTGGAGGAGCCCTATGGGACTTCTCCTTGGAGGAGCTTCCATCACCCTAAAAGAAAATGCTCCATCATTACTGGTAGACTTTTGAACTATTTGTGCAATATCTGCCGGATATGGCTCTCCTGCTCGAGCACTTCATGGCATGGTAAAGGCTGTATCAGACCAGCAGAAAATCCTGCAGTTATCGCTAACAAGTATATGTTGGAATGCTCGTTATCGTTAGCTATGATCTACCTAATATCTATCTAATGTCTATCTAATACTGCCACCAATTACCGAGCAATCATTCATCAGGTAATCGCAATTTTTAAGCATTCTTAAAAATCATCGTTTGGCGGGTGCAGATTGTGCTGTCTCTAATCACAGTCTGCTGCTGGCAAATAATGATTTTGTATGGGACGAGTGATGGCATTAGCGATCACTCCTTCCCTTACTGTGGAGGAGACTACTGCATGTAATAGCAGCGCTATTCTCCACTGACGAGCAGGCGTTTTTTGGGAAGAAACGCTTCCTTCTCGACAATCGTCAGCTGCATCTGCTGGTGTAAAACCAGTCTTAGGCCTCTTTCACACGGGCATCATGTTTGACGCCCGGATAAGAGGCGGGTGCGTTGCGGGAATATGCGCGTTTTTCCCGCGCGGGTGCAAACGTTTGGTACCCAGACCCGAAGCCAGACTTCATCACTGAAGTCCAGTTTCGGGTCTTTTGGAGAATTGATTATTTTCCCTTAAGGACCAACTAAAGGACCTGTGATGACTTCACATCACATGGTCCAATCACATGGTCCATCACTATGGTAAGATGGACCATGTGATTGGACCATGTGATGTGACGTCATCACAGGTCCTGTAGATCTTAGCTGATGCAGGGAAAGAGAGGACAGATCGCAACTACGCGATCAAGTGGCTAAGGTAAGTTAACTTTTATTATTTTTAACCCCTTCCTCTTCATTTTACTAAGCATTCTTTATTAAGAATGCTATTATTTCCCCTTATAACCATGTTATAAGGAAAAATAATAGAGATCGGGTCCCGTTGCTAAGCAACCATGCGGGAAAATCGCAACGCATCCGCACTTGCTTGCGGATGCTTGCGATTTTCCCGCAGCCCCATTCACTTCTATGGGGCCTGCGTTGCGTGAAAAACGCACAATATAGAGCATGCTGCGATTTTCACGCAACGCAGAAGTGATGCGTGAAAATCACCGCTCATGTGCACAGCCCCATAGAAATGAATGGGTCCGGATTCAGTGCGGGTGCAATGCGTCCTCCTCACGCATTGCACCCGCGCGGAAAACTCGCTCGTGTGAAAGGGGCCTTAGGGTATATTCACATGCAGCAGATTTGTTGCTAAAATTTCTGCAACTGGAAGTCTGTTCCATACAAATGAGTGGGATTGTTTGGATTTCTGAAAGCCATATATAGAACAATGGCAGAGTCACATACATTTCTACAAATCTGTCGTGTGTGAACATATCCTCATTAGGGCAGTGTGCGTTGGTAATAAATTAGCTTTAATATGATATTGATATTTGGGTAACGTATGGCACAGTTATGTCAGTTCTATGACATTATGTTACCTTACAGCAGTGTTGTGACTGTGCGAGGAACGTTTTATATGTGATGTAAATTTCAGCTTTTTTTCTTTTCTTTTTGTATGCTTTGCACATTTATGACTATCCTATTAGAATTAGCTGACACTATACTTGACCTTCTTTCAACATGTGAAAATACAGTATATGTACATATATATATATATATATATATATATAAATATACACACACACATATACATGTAGGTTTTCTTTCATTTTACAGATTGTTTCAGAAAGGCATGTGTGCAATTCCTTAAGAGGAAACACGAGCTATTTACAGGGCAATAAACAGTCCTAAGGTGCTACATTATAGCCTAATACCATGACCTATGGAAGTACTTACGGGGCGAGTGCAGTAAATCAGAGCAACACTTCGCCTGTACACTCCTTATCTTTCTTCTGGCTATATCTCATGCCTGTCTGTCTGTTCAAGATGGATGGGCTGTATAGTGTGCCTCAGAAGGGGAAGGAACTCAGTCCTCACTGATCATTCTTCATATCAGGAGACTTCTTCCCTCCCTTACACCACAGGGTTATTAACCCATTTACATGCCTTATGCCCTTCTATTGTGTGCAATAGTCTATAAGCTTCTAGCTGTGCCAGCTGCACCTCTGCAATATTTGCCAACATAAGCAGTCTTGAGTTGTCAGGTGTGAATGAAGTACTTCTCCGTTGGTCAAGTGTTCTGTGCTAACATACTTGAGCCATACTTGTCGCTGTTTGTTTTTTAAATAGGCAAATATATTTCTTTATTTTGTGGATTGGGTTATTAGTATTAGGGCTCATGCACATGGCTATATTATGATTAGAAAATTGCCTAAAATTTGTACAGAGCCTTACTGTGCAGTAAATGCCTCCAATTTCATACAGAGGTTGTTCTTTCCTTTCATTAATGTCCAAAATACTAAGCGGGTCATTTATCAAACTGGTGTAAAGTAGAACTGGCTTAGTTGCTCATAGCAACCAATCAGATTCCACCTTTCATTTTCCAAAGGAGCTGTGAAAAATGTAAGGTGGAATCTGATTGGTTGCTATGGGCAACTAAGCCAGTTCTACTTTACACCAGTTTGATAAATGACCCCCTAAGTTCTGACAAGGATCCTTCATGATTTCTTTGCAAAATATGTGTCACGATTCTACAGTTCTGTGAAGAGATTAGCTTTACTTACATCAATGGCTGTCCCCAACAGAGTTCAAAATGTAATTTCACTATAGGTCCTTTACATGGGTGGATCATCTGCCTGTAAAAAGCGCTGACTGGTAATATGGCAGGCTGATCAGTGATCGTTTACCTTCCATTTATATGCAGCAAACATAATGACAATGAACAGTTAATATGATTGTTCATCTCCATATCTCCATGCACTTCTGTGAGCAGTACATCTCCTGTTTACATGATGAGATGTGATGCTGACATGGGCGTAGCTATAGGGGGTGCAGAGGTAGCAGTCGCTACCGGGCCCAGGAGCCTGAGGGGGCCCAAAGACCCTTGTGCCGCATAAGAAGATACACAAAGCACTGAGGGAAGGGGGGCCCAAGCTGAACTCTTGCACCAGGGCCCATGAGCCTTTAGCTACGCTCCTGGATGCTGACAAATGATGATTTTTAAATTTACATAAAAGAGATGATCAAAGACACATAAGCTCTTGTCTGATGATTACTGGACATAGTTACATGGGGCAATGATCAGGAACGAACTTTAGTGCGAATGTTCAGTTTGGTCGAGCATCATCTCATGTAAACGCGCCTTGTCGCACACATGCATACTATTGTCAACTTCTCATGAAGTTTATTAAAAGTGGATCTGTCAGTTTAATATGCTGCACTATGTAAGGTCGTAGTAACCAAAAAACCCAAACACCTAGTTTAGGACTCCAGTGTCATAACGTGTGCCTGCCTCCATTTTGGTCTTGCACCTCTAACCACCCATCTTTAATTAGCGCAGTATATAAGTGGAACCTGCCTTTTGAGGCCAGTTGGCACAAGGCGAGGAGTCATTATAGAGTCGGGTCCCATCTGAAAGAGGTCACCAGGCCGTGATTTTGATCAAGATATATTTGCTAAGTACCTCATATCCATTTTATATAGTGACTATAGCATTCGGTCATACATTCAATGTTTGCAGAGTGCTGTTTGTTTTCATAAGAGGAGCGCTCCTCTTCCTCCTCCTCTGGCCCCTCAGGGAGGTGATCGGCGCGCTTCTGTGTGTTTTATGCTTACAAAGGGGGAACGCTCTTATTATAAATACATCAGACTTTCTGGTGCTGTACCACCCCCTTAGTAGAAAAACGGCTAACATTTTTGGTGCCATCTTGGCTACTAGTAGTATGGACCTATAGCTCTAAGTAGTTGTCCTATGTACAGTACAGATCTGCTTTAACCTATTTGAAGTGTTGGAGGAAACCCACATAAACATGGAGCAAGAGTACAATCTCCATGCCGATGTTGGGTTCAAACTCAAGAAAACCAGTGCTGCGAGGTAACAATTCCAATGCAATTGGGCCACCATGTTGCCCTGTCAACATACATGCATAAAATGCTACTGTTTGCATTGAGCCTGGTTTTTGTATTTTTATGACTAACATTCTGGAAAAGTCGATAATCTGTAGATATGCGTTGCTTTCGGGGACGGGCCTTCATGAAGTGACACAGGTGAATGCTTTTGAGATAACGAATATGTCGACTCAGAGCACCTGGGTTGTCTGCATCCCAGACATAGTCTCAGTACATAAACATTAGAGGTCATTAATCATAGGCCACCAGCCAGTAAAATAAATGTCCTCCGTTTCTGTAGGACTTACTGTGACTGTCACTTTGTCTTTGTCAATATAAAAATCCAGCTCAGCAGCCTTGTCAGCTGAACTCATGTCCTCATAAGTGCAGTACAGTAACTTAGAGAGATTAATGTCTTGTGTATGTTCTGGTTCAAGTTATGTGAGATGTAGGTAATAGGTAGATTGAAGATATCTCCAAGATGAGAACATTTTACATGGCACAAATATGCACCCCGTGTATAAAGTACATGAAACATTTTCTACACTAAATATTATGCGGATAAATTCGAATAAAATAGTGAAGCCGGGATTAGTCAGCTCGCTGCTCTGACATTTATCTTGAGACTGGTGGTATGGTGCAGATAAAGTGACGTCATTGTGCCACCAGACAGACCAGAGTAGATCAGCAGTCACAGATCTGCTCAGTTCGTCATGGGAATGTGGCTAGGTGAGTATTCACCAACTAAAGTGGCACCAAACTGTGTTGGTGGCACATAAGGGGGAAGTGTATTGTGTTGGGGGACACCATAATGTGTTCGGGGCACATAAGAGGGCATCATTTTGTGGTGGTGCACATAGGGGGCACCAAATTATGTAGGAGCCACATAAGAAATTATTATTCTGTGTTAGAGTCCTTTCACACTTGCGTTCTGAGGATCCGGCAGGCACTTCCGTCCCGCCGGATCCGTCAGAACGCAAGTCGCCTGAAGCATTAGAAGACTGATCAGGATCCTGATCAGTCTTCGAAATGCTTTCAGGTTACTATGGCAGCCAGGACGCTATTAAAGTCCTGGTTGCCATAGTAGTAGTGGGGAGCGGTATACTTACAGTTCGTGCGGCTCCCGAGGCGCTCCAGAATGACGTCAGAGCGACCCATGCGCATGGATCACGTGATCCATGCGATCACGTGATCCATGCGTGTAGGGCGCCCTGACGTCACTCTGGAGCGCCCCGGGAGCCGCACGGATGGTAAGTATACTGCTCCCCCGCTCCCCACTACATTTTACCATGGCAACCAGGACTTTAGCGTCCTGGCTGCCATTGTAACCATTGAGAAAAAGCTAAACGTCGGATCCGGCGATGCGCCGAAACGATGTTTAGCTTAAGGCCGGATCCGGATTAATGCCTTTCAATGGGCATTAATTCCGGATCCGGCCTTGCGGCAAGTGTTCCGGATTTTTGGACGGAACAAAAAGCGCAGCATGCTGCGGTATTTGCTGCGTCCAAAAAATGTTCCGGTCCTGAACTGAAGACATCCTGATGCATCCTGAACGGATTTCTCTCCATTCAGAATGCATTGGGATGATCCTGATCAGGATTTTTTCGGCATAGAGCGCCGAGGACGGAACTCTATGCCGGAAAACAAAAACGCCAGTGTGAAAGGACCGTAAGGGGCACATAAAAGGGCATCATACTGTGTAAGGGGCACATAAGAGGCATTTTACTGGGTTTTATTTACATTCTTATTATATCATATTGGTGTTGTGACAGTCAGAGTTTAGCAGTGCTATACGGCAGAGCTTAGCAGTGAAACAGGGGCTCCCAGACATAACTTTGCTTGAGGTCTCAGAAAATCCTCCTGTGTGTAGCTTTGTTTGTTACCAATGCCATTTTTGCACGTGATCTATGCCAGCTATTGGCTGCTCCACTCATCGTCGGATGTTTTGATCTGAGAGAGATGCAGTGGCAGCCGTGCGGGGATCAGAAGGGACGCAGATGCCGGGGAGCGGGTAAAGTATAATCTACGTGGATAAACCCTTTTAAATAACTTATGTAATGCTGCCATATGATTCCCACATAGTCCTGCACATCAGTTCCTAAATGTAAACATCTGGGAAGTGAGACCAATCGCTAGAGTTTTGGAAGAGGAAATTTGTCCTGTTCTTGTTTGATGTAGGATTCTAACTACTCAACAATCGTGAGTTTTCTTAGCATGATTCCAACTTTTTTCTAAATAAAAAAAATATGGGTCTAGTTATTTATATTTTGTACAGCATTTTAACTTTATTTGAATTTTGATTGTATTTTGAACCTTTAGACAATGGAGATCCTGAGCAATTGTTGAGTTTGCCACCCCCTTAAATCAACAAAACCTATAGCACGTCTATTCCAAAGTATCCCCAAATGGCTCATTCTCCGTCTCCACCATTCTCTGGGGTTAATACAGCCCAGATAGTCAGAGGGGGAGCAGTCACTGCTGTTTATTGGACTGCATGACTATAGGAGGAGACAGAGGAGTGGCTAGATAGAGAGCCCTTTTCCCACTAGGACTGTTGTGCTGGTGGTTGGGCTCCGCCAGTAGTTTAGGGAGAGTGCTGGGTGTGCGAAGAACTTGGCACATAGCCTATTTGGTTGCTGGGAAGCTGAACTGGCATGTTGTCGAGTGGTGCTAGGAGCACTGGAGTGCAAATTGAAAACTCTTTGGCCTAAAGAAATGAGATTGTTAACAAATCTCTAGTTAGAGGTGGTATACTTCAAGGCTCAGTGCTGGGTCCACTATTATTTAACTTATTTAACTTATTCATTAATGAAGAGGATGGGATTAATAGCACTGTTTCTAATTTTGCAGATGACACCAAGCTATGCAGAATTGTGCAGTCTATGGAAGATGTCCATAAATGACAAGCTGACTTGGACACTCTGAGTGATTGGGCATCAACTTGGCAGATGAGGTTGAATAATAATAAATAATAATAACATTTATTTATATAGCTCCACCATATTCCGCAGCGCTTTACAAATTCATAGGGTTTATGTACAAAACAAAAGTGACTGGATAATATACAACTGAAACAATAGGAGTCAGAGCCCTGCTCGCAAGAGCTTACCATCTATGAGGAATGGTCGTGACACATAAGGTAGTTAATTGTGATAAGTAGGATTCGAGCCATTATAGAACTGACAGGAGTGGTGCTGGCCGATCTGCCTCTGGTTTGGGACTACTAGAGGATCGAGTTTAGGCCAGAGGAATTGGTGGGGGAGAGGTTTAGTCCTGGAGAAGTCATTTTAGGAGGCTTGATAAGTCTGCCTGAAAAGATGTGTTTTTAAGGCACGTTTGAAAGTGGAGAAGTTGTGTATTGACCTAATATTCCGGGGCAGAGTATTCTAGAGAGTAGGTGCAGCTCGAGAAAAGTCTTGAAGAAGGGAGTGAGAGGTACGAAATTATGGAAGTTATTAATCTTAGGTCACTAACAGAGCACGAGTAGGATGTTAGATGGAGATGAGGGAGGAGATATATGGAGGTGCTGCACTGTGGAGAGCTTTGTGGGTGAGGGTGAGAAGTTTGAACTGTTATCTGTGGTGGATGGGCAACCAGTGAAGTGACTGGCACAAACTAGTAGCATCAGTGTAGCGGTTGAATGGATAGATAAGCCTGGCTGCAGCATTTAGAACAGACTGAAAGGGGGAAAGTTTAGTGAGGGGAAGACCGGTTAGTAACATTTGAATGTGGATAAATGTAAAGTTATGCATATGGTTAGTCATATTCTACGTGCATCATATATCCTAGGGGATGTAACACTAGAAGAGTAACTTGTAGAGAAGGATTTGGGTGTCCTTGATTATATAATAGCATACAATGTCAATTAGCTGCTTCTAAGGCTACCCGGATATTGTCATGTATTAAATAAGGCATGAACACGCGGGACAGGGATGCAATACTACTACTTTACAAAGCTTTGGTGCAGACTCAACTGCAATATGCAGTTCAGTTCTGAGCACCAGTCATAGTAACATAGTATATAAGACCGAAAAAAGACATTTGTCCATCCAGTTCGGCCTGTTTCCTACAAGTTGATCCAGAGGAAGGCAAAAAACCCCTGTGAGGCAGAAGCCAATTTTCCTCACTTAAGGGGGAAAAAAAATTCCTTCCCGACTCCAATCAGGCAGTCAGAATAACTCCCTGGATCAACGACCCCTCTCTAGTAGCTATAGCCTGTAATATTATTACACTCCAGAAATACATCCAGTCCCCTCTTGAATTCCTTTATTGTACTCACCATCACCACCTCCTCAGGCAGAGAGTTCCATAGTCTCACTGCTCTTACAGTGAAGAATCCTTTTCTATGTTTGTGTACAAACCTTCTTTCATCCAGACGCAGAGGATGTCCCCTTGTCACAGTCACAGTCCTGGGGATAAATAGATGATGGGACAGATCTCTGTACTGACCCCTGATATGTTTATACATAGATATTAGATCTCCCCTCAGTCGTCTTTTTTATAAAGTGAATAACCCTAATTTTGATAACCTTTCAGGGTACTGTAGATCCCTCATTCCAGTTATTACTTTAGTTGCCCTCCTCTGAACCCTCTCTAGCTCTGCTATGTCTGTCTTGTTCACAGGAGCCCAGAACTGTACACAGTACTCCATGTGTGGTCTAACCAGTGATTTGTAAAGTGGTAGGACTATGTTCTCATCACGGGCGTCTATGCCCCTTTGATGCAACCCATTATCTTATTGGCCTTGGCAGTAGCTGCCTGACACTGGTTTTTGCAGCTTAATTTGCTGTTTATTAAAATTCCTAGATCCTTTTCCATGTCAGTGTTACCGAGTGTTTTACCATTTAATATGTACGGGTGACTTGCATTATTCCTTCCCATGTGCATAACTTTACATTTGTCAGTGTTAAACCTCATCTGCCATTTTTCTGCCCAAGCCTCCAATCTATCCAGATCCCTCTGTAGCAGAAAACTGTCCTCTTCAGTGTTAATTACTTTACACAGTTTAGTGTCATCTGCAAAAATAGATATTTTACTGTGCAAGCCTTCTACAAGATCATTAATAAATATATTGAAGAGAATAGGGCCCAATACTGACCCCTGAGGTACCCCACTAGTTACAGTGACCCAATCTGAGTATCTACCGTTAATAACCACCCTCTGTTTTCTGTCAGTCAGCCAGTTACTTACCCACATACAGACATTTTCTCCCAGTCCGAGCATCCTCATTTTATATACTAACCTTTTATGAGGTACGGTGTCAAATGCTTTGGAGAAGTCCAGATATACGACATCCATCGATTCGCCGCTGTCAAGTCTAGAACTTACCTCCTCATAGAAGCTGATTAAATTTGTTTGGCAGTCCATAGAAAGGGTGCCCTGGAGTTACAAAGAAGAGCATCTAAACAGATACATTGCATGGATGGTCTTAGTTATGAGGACAAACTGAAAGAATTACATTTATTTGAGAAGAGGAGTCTAACAGGAGACATGGTTAACATATACAAGTATATAAATGGGCCGTACAAAAAAATATGGAGAAAAGCAGTTCCATGTAAAAGCCCCTCAAAAGACAAGGGGCACTGCTTCAATCTCCATAGATTTCAAGGCTTCTATGGTAAGAGCAGTAAATCTGGGGAATGGTCTACCTAAGGACGTGGTCACTGCAGGAAAAGTGGGCGAAATAACATGAATGCTTATGTAAATGTGTACAAATCTGGTCCTCACTCCACTTCTGGTGTCTGAGACCTTACTTACCTGCCACATAGTGAACTTTGTAATCAATTGGTATATGTCCACCTTACAACTGAAACAAACAAAATTCTCTTCCAATGATCCCTAACTATTTAAATTAACAGTGATTTAATGGTTAATAAGAGAGTAAATTGTAGAATTCATATGATAAATCAGTTCAGGAGGCTTCTGGGTCTAAAGGAAAGGAGGAGAGAGGAATGACAATTTTTCAGAGAGTAAAAAAAACACTGGAACTGGCTGTCTGTTTAAGCTCCCTCTTTGGCAACTGTTGGCTTTGCACCAGACCATGGCCGCTAGTAAACATCTCCTCATGTAATAACGTACATTCAACACTTCTTCGTCTGTCATTGTAGAAAACATTGTAATGGCATTGGTGCTGGCCAACAAGTGACATGCGAGAGGTGATAAAAAGGGGGTCTTAAGAAGAGAGTTCCCTCTTACAACTATAATAGCATTTATATAGAGGCAGGGAGTGGCACAGATGGATGGGTACCATGATTTATAGTCTGTAGACTTGTTTTCCCATAGGAAACTGAGAAGAAACTTGCAGGCTGAGCAGAGAGGTATGGACCTCCAGGGCTTTAACCACCCCCATTAGGAGTGTGTGCTCAGCCTGTTAACTCATTGCAGTCCTTCTGCTTTCAGAATTGTTTAGCTAATGTATTTAACTACTTCACTGCCAGTATACTACGTGAAGAGTGCCACTGTCAGCCTTCTGATAACCTCTGGTAATGATGACTATTGTACCATCTTCAGCTCTGCCACTGTATTGTTTATATACTGCAGGACCTGGATACTACTTATCAACTTAACTTTCGTTTTTTTAAATTGTATAAATAGTTATAAAAGTATACACATTTCCCATAATTTTCAATTCACCTAATATTTTCTTGGGGTTTATAAGGTAAAACATTAGAGGTCAGGTGTGAGCACTGGGGCATGAAGTAAATTCCAGCTTATCAGAAAGGAATACTTACTTGGAGTCTAGGGTATTAGAGGGAGGTAAAAGGAAGACTTTGAGATAATGTACTTTCAGCAAATTGTAATCAGCAGTGCAAGCGATATGAGACATTTTTTAATATATCTCATTAGAGAAAATGCATTTTTCCCCTCTCATTGTCAGTTCTTCGCCTTCCCTCATACTTCCTGAACTGATCATTCATCCTCAATTCACAGCTAAAATCTGAAAGAGGCAGGGATGAGATGGATTATCAGCTTCAGTGAGAGATCAGGTTAGATACAGCCCATAGAGGCAGTGGCGTATCTATCACGAGGCAAACAAGGCATTTGCCTAGGGCGGCACTTCCAATGGGGCGGCAAGATGCCTTGTTTGCCTCAGTGATAGATTTTTTTTTTTTGTCCGGGCTGCGCTGCTGGGGCTGCTCCTCCCCGCCCAGCGCCGTTGTAGGTAATTTATTCACTCCACTTGCGTGAGAGAAGCGCCGGAAGACTCACACAGGCGCACTGGCATTGAGGCATTGAAGTGCGCATGCGCCTGCCAGTGCGCCTGTGAGTCTTCCGGCGCTTCTCTTCTCAGGCAAGTGGAGTGAATAAATTACCTACAATGGCGCTGGGCAGGTAGGAAATCTGTGGAATCGGATGACACTGGGGGGAGAATCTGTGGATGACACTGAGGGGGAATCTGTGGATGACACTAAGGGGGAATATGTGGATGACACTAAAGAGGGGGAATCTGTGGATGACACTGAGGGGGGAATCTGTGGATGACACTGAGGGGGAATCTGTGGATGACACTAAGGGGGATCTGTGGATGACACTAAAGAGGGGGAATCTGTGGATGACACTGAGGGGGGAATCTGTGGATGACACTGAGGGGGGAATCTGTGGATGACACTGAGGGGGGAATCTGTGGATGACACTAAGGGGGAATATGTGGATGACACTAAAGAGGGGGGGGGAATCTGTGGATGACACTGAGGGGGGGGGAATCTGTGGATGACACTGAGGGGAGGGGAATCTGTGGATGACACTGAGGGGGGGAATCTGTGGATGACACTAAGGGGGGGAATCTGTGGATGACACTAAGGGGGGGGGAATATGTGGATGACACTAAAGAGGGGTGGATCTGTGGATGGCACTTAAGGGGGGGATCTGTGGATGACACTTAAGGGGGGGGGATCTGTGGATGACACTTAGTGGGATCAAGGGAGGGGTGTGAGGTGTGGCTGTCGTTATTCACTTTTAAATACAGGAATACAGAAAAGGATGGAGCCTAAAAGGAAGGGCGGGGTTTACAGAGAAAGGGGTTTGGCCTTGACAGGAAGGGGCGGGTCAAATTTATATTAGGGGGTGCCCGAGTTTAGTCTCGCCTAGGGCAGCACAAAACCAAGATACACCACTGCATAGAGGTTTATGTAGAGTGGAGGAGGAATGGTTGTTGGAGAGATACAGATATGCTGCTGCTGGCTCTAGTACGTTTTCTAGCTCACCCCAGTTCTGTATTCACAGCTACATTGCTCAGTGCTTCTGAGTAATGTCCTCCATGCTGCTGTATCTGAGGATGTATTACAGATATCTAAGGGAGCAGGCTCTCCTCTATGTACAGTGTATGGGAGACATCATAGCAGCTAGCCTCCACCCAATAGCACAGAGAAAATTGTGAATTAGAGATGGAGCCTGCAGAGTGGAAACTGATGAAAAAGCTATACAATGTACATGCACAGTTTATTCTGAAAGTCACCCGAAATGACATTAAAGGAAAACTCCAATCTTAAAGTAAATCCTTGTTTAACTTATCTTGTACCAATTTTTATTGTATGAAGATTTTTAGGCAGTTCAGACAGAACAATAAATTCTGCATTTTGCTGAATTCTTGTTTGCACTGATACAGTACATTGTGGGAGGTCAGTTTGAAGTTACAAACCCAAGGATAGGATGAATTCACATCACCGCTATATATTTCTATTGTTCTGCTGATTGTCCATATTGCCTCCTTTGCTGGTTTGATTCATTTTTTCATCACATTATACACTGCTCATATCCATGGGTTACGACCACCCTGCAATCCATCAGCGGTGACCGTGCTTGAACACTATAAGAAAAAGCGGCAGCCTCTCTGGTGGCCGGGACCATGGGAGTGCACATAGGCAAACATGCTCAGCAACTCACGTTCCAGCCAACTTTTATAAACATGCGCTGCAACAATAGCTTTAACTAGTGTTGAGTGAATCAAATTATCCGAAGTGGATTTCAATCCGAATTTCAGTAAAAGGAAGCTGAATTTCCTCACGCTTCATGGTAATGAATCAATTTTTCCTGAAATGTTGGCTGAAATAAAATTAAAAAAAATTTCTCACCTCATCCACTTGATCGCAGAGAGGCCCTGCGCTCCTGTCTTGATTGAAGAAAACCCATTAATTCGTAAAAAATCTAATTTCTTGTCAAAATTCGGCAAAGCTGCCAAATGGAATATTTCACAACTTCGCTCATCTGTAGCCTTAACCCCTGGAAACGAGCAGTGTATAATGAGATGGAAAATGAACTAAGCCAGCAAAGGAGGCAATATGGACAAGCACAATACATTAGTAAGTGCCTTGTATTAATTTTGTCTATATGATAAATGCCATTTGCTGAAGTGAGACAACCCCTTTAGCCCCTTAACACCCAGCGCCGTACATGTACGGAGCTGGACGGGTCTTTAAAGATGGTGCCCTAGCCGCTGGTGGCCGTCTGCTTCTTATAGCAGACACCCGCGGCTCATGTCCACAACTGGCAGTAAAGCCGATCGCGGACATTTAACCCCTCAATCCTGACCACGGCATCTGAGCGCGTGAAACACCGGAAGCGCTCGCTTCCAGTGATGCTCCGGCTCCCCCGTGTGGCAATCAGAGGAGCCAGAGCTTGTATTCAGCAGCCCCTGTTATAGTCTGTGACACGAGGATGCTGCACAGTCTTTCCTATGATGCCCTTGCCTGTAATAGGAAACTAGTAAAATCATCATAGATTCCAATGCAAGTGCATTAGAGCCTATGATAATAACAATCAGATGATTGCATGTTATAGTTCCCCTATGGGAACTATAAAAAATTGTAAAAAAAAAAAGTTTCAAAAAATAAATAAATTAAAAAAACATAAAAATTCAAATCACCACCCTTTTCCCAAAACAAAAATAAAAGAACTAAAAAAATTACAAAAATACACATCATGGTATGACCATAGTATAAAAATATATTCCCCATACGGTAAACAGAAAAACAGAAAAAAGCATCCAAATGGCCCATTCACCATTTTTGGTCGCTTCATTTTCTACAAAAAAAATAAGAAAATGTGATCAAAAAGTCATACACACCCCAGAATGGTATCATTGAAAAGCTCAGATCGCCCCGCAAAAAATTAGCCCCCATACAGCTCCATACACATAATTACAAAAAAAGTTATAGGGGTCAAAATATGGTGACAAAAAAATAAAACTGATTTTTTTTCCCCACTTTTAATTTTTTTTATCAATATCAAAACACAATAAAAACTATACATATAAGGTATCGCCGGATTCGCACTGACATGTAGAATAAAAGTAACTGGTCAGTTTTATCGCACATCGAATGTCGTAAATAAAAAAAAAATTAAAACTGTGGTGGAATTGCTTTATTTTTTGCAATTTCACCCCATTTGGAATTTTTTCCCGCTTCCCACTACATCATATGCAATATTAAATGGTGGCATTGGAAAGTACAACTTGTCCCACAAAAAACAAGCCCTCATATGGCTATGTGAACAGACAAAAAAAAAAGGTAAGGCTCTGGGAAGGCTGGGAGCACAAAAAGAAAATGCAAAAAAAACTCCGAAAGGGTTAAGTGTAATGTAGAGAAAAGTTGTCACTATAACCCTTTCTTTGTAATTCGTTTTGTAAAAGATGCCAAGGTATTCCCCACAAAATATTCCCTGGACCCCAAACACATTGGTGGAGATTCATTTTTACTGTCTCACATTTGCACAGCTTTAAGATAGACCAGGAAACCAGAGGATGCTCCAAATGTATCACTGTGTGAAAGATTTGGTTAATCTTCTCTTTCTTAGGGTACTTTCACACTTGCGGCAGGACGGATCCGGCAGGCTATTCAGCCTGCCGGATCCGTCCTGCCGCAAGTGGCTATGCACTGCCGTGCTGCCGCTCTATCCCCATTGACTATAATGGGGCGGGGGCGGAGCTACGGCGCAGCACGGCAGTGCGCGGCCGAGATCGCCGGACTAAAAATGTCCGAATTTTCAGTCCGGCGATCTTTGCCGTGTGCAGCTGTGCTGCGCGGTAGCTCCGCCCCCACCTCATTGTAGTCAATGGGGACGGAGCGGCAGCACGGCAGTGCACGGCCACTTGCGGCAGGACGGATCCGGCAGGCTGAATAGCCTGCCGGATCCGTCTTGCCGCAAGTGTGAAAGTACCCTTATGCCATCTCTCAGTTTTCCTACGTTAATATCTTGCGTTATTTTGGAGTGGTTTGACAAATTGTAAGCCATGCTCTATACAGTTTCCAAAACTGTCTATTGAGGCAGAAAAAGTATCTACAACATGTATTAACTGTGTTGTAAGGTTTGCCAGTTATTGGGTGCAAATTGTGCCACAATTACGATGCATTTAGCTAAGAAATGTCCCTTATTGTAAGTTTTTTTAACTTATTTTATATGAGCTTGATGTGCTATTTGCCTAGATCATTTTGATGTCCTTGAACACATGTCCAGACAGTTTTGACAGTGCACCAACATGTGACCTGTACACATAGCCCTGACCTGCATACCCTTCACAGACTACCAGAGGCAATGTAATGTAGATGTGGCTGTGTGCGTCTGACAATTTAGCTGCATGTCTAAGGGCTATTAGATTTCACAAAGCCTGCTGTATTTTATTACATGAAGAACTGAAAGAAATGGTATGATGAAGTTTGTTGAAAAAAAAGTATAGAAGTTTCTGTATTTTTTAATAAATTATTATTGTGCCTTTGTCTCTTTTCTCAGATGTCTTCAGGTATATAGAACAAGATGGAAAAATATCTGGATTTATGTCTCAATGTCTATAAACTCTAAAAAAAAAAAGGGCTAGTATGTTGTTTATATCTGTATAATGTGTACTGTTTCCATTTGCATATATATATATATATATATATATATATAGAGCCATTTTCAAGCCTTTGGCTTGAAAATGGCTCTGTGAGAGAGCTGAAACGTTGCTGCTGTGAACATGTGTTAAATAAACATGATTTTTTTCACCAGATCTGAGAGAGTGCTGCGCCAATTTTTACATTTATAAAAGACCCCCTGACCAGGGGAGGACGCTTGCACCTCTGTGATATCGAATTGGGAGTGCTGCCGAATTTATAACTTTTTATATATATATATATATGTATATATACATAATTTGTGATGTTCCCACTATGACATCCATTCATGCATTATTATTACACGTTATTACATTGTTGAACTTTTCTAAGACCTTTTTTTATTTATTACAAAATTACAAAAAAAAACATAAAAATAGCAATACATTTTACACCTACCTAGTAAAAACATCAAGTATCAACCAGAGAAGGATGAGAGTAATAAAGACAAATACATGAATAGGGGTGGTAGGGCATCAATTCCCCTCCCACTTAAATACCCTCTACATGGAAATACTTGACTTATCAAGTACATAACAATAACTATCACATTGCTTATCTTACCTTTAACCCTTTATTCCTTCTTATTGTCGGGAGGGAAGCATTCGCCAGATAGCTAGCGGAGGTTTACATGCAGTGATGTCCTCCGCAGCATGTGGAGGAGCAATCGCTTTGCCATCGCTCATCCCCATGCAGGACATTGGTTTATTGGGCAATCTGAGGCAATATTAGACTTTCAGATGATTATCAGCCAGTCTAATATACTCGTAACACTGTTTTCTAGAAATGCTATGCCATATTTTTTTTACAACACCCCCTACTGGAGTGAGTTTGTGCCTTTTTTGCAACTTGCAGTGATAAATCGGAAGTGAAACTAATCAACATAGCTAACCACACACAATTTCCCACGCACTTTTCAAAATTGAAGTAAGGGTGGGTTCACACTAGCGTTACGCATTCCGTTATGGCCTTCCGTTATAACGTGGTTATAACGGAACATAATGGAATCCATAAGACGGAAGGACGGATCCGTTCTTTGGCCCATAGACTTCTGTGGACTGTGGACAGGACTTTGTTTTCCGTCTTGCATAACGGGACCCAGACGGATCCGTTATGCTTTTCCATAGACCTGTATTATGACAGAAAGCAAACGGAATGCCTTTTAAAGGCTTCCGTTTTACATTCTGTCTGGGCATTCCGTTATTTTCCGTTATAACCATGTTATAACGGAGAGCAATAACGGAATCCCTAACGCGCTAGTGTGAACCCACCCTAAGTGGTGTAAAAATCAAAAGCTCTACTTTGTGGCTTTTTAAAGTCAGAATATAATAGTATACTGTTTGATAAATTCCCCCCAGTGTAATTTATCATGCCTGCATGATATTATTTACTGTCTGCTATTTTAGAAATAATTACTATCAATCTCTGCAGCTCAACAAATTATATATGTAATATCCTTGGAAATCCTTGGACGCTGTCCTTGTTTCTGTCGTGTGCCTTATTTTTTTAATTCCAAAATAGTTTACTGAAGAATTAAAAAACCAAAATATAGGCACAAAATGCCCAACTCTCCCCACGTGGGGGGTTATAAAACAAGTATACAACAGTAGGATTGAATAGCTAAAATGAGAACGCATGTATAAAGGGCAAGAGGGTTGGATGACCCCAGGGAAAGAAAGTATCAATATATGTGGAGATGGAATAGCAAAAGTTAAGAACCTCCGTGTGCATTTTTTTTTATGTGATCTGATCATCTTATATAATTTATAAACATTATTTTCTTATGACTTCTGTGGCTTCTTTTCTCAGTATCTTGTATGTATTCCTATAATTAGCAGGTGCTGGTACTTTGGATTACCAGCTCTGTTCTAGGTATGCACAGAGCATGAAACACATTTAAAATCATTAGCAGCTTGAACAATCACCCCCCCACACACACACACACACACACACACCCCACCGCCCCCCATCATGTTTCGGAATGGGACAAAGTAGAGCTGGTAATCTACTAGTTCTAGAAATATTACATAAGCCATAGAACTGTGGTGCACCGTTGGGTTTATATTACTAAAATACAGTGACAGGACACAGATCTACTGTTTTAATCCCCAATTACCAGACCTATTGACACATTGAATTTTTTTTTAAGATTAAATAAAATATGTCATTTTAATAGCATATTAGTGAAAGGCTTGCTCACTAGTGGGGCTTTGTGCTTTGTACAGTTAATGGTTTTCATTTACTTTCCCAGGCTATTTTCTCCTCTTCATATATCTTACATTATATAGAAATAGAATTAAATAAAAGTAGAAATCGTTCAAAGTTGACCACATAGTATTAAAATTGGGATTTCTTCATAGTCACAAGCACAGAAGTAAACAGCTTGCATATAATAAGAAATTAAAAATCCACATGTAGACTAAATAATACATTCCCAAAACTGAGTTTCACCTGGAATGGTTTCTTCCAACACCTGGAACGGCCTCATCTAACAACTGATTATCGGGGCTGCTAGTTCACAAGTTGTACCCCAGCTGAACTGATATTGATGACCTATCCTGAGGAAGTCCATGAATATCAAATTTCCATTTAACCCCTTTAAAAAGGGTGAATGTGAGGGGTAGGGAGACTGGTTCTCATTGAAGAGATCCAGCTGGTGTATGGAGATTTACTTTCTGGCAATGATCCATAGGAAAAAAGTATTAAAATTAGCTCTCTTCCAGAAGGAAGAAATGTGTCTTGTATTAGCCAAACCAGACACCCATCTATTTGCAGCTGTTCCAGGTTCTTTAGTGTTGAGCAAATTGAGCTTTGGATCCTAGATCTGAAGTCGATTTGTTCAAAACTTTGTTTGAATGCTATACGGAAATCCGTCTCCGTACAACATTCAAATGTATAGGCTCTGGCAAAAGAAATTTGTTATTCCAGAAGTCTCGTAGGACTTTAGTAAATAACTACGGGATTTGATTTTTCAACTTTAAACTATTTTAAAATATGGATCCAAAGTCAGTACCAATCAGTACCGAAGCAGACTTTGGATTCATGTTTTAAAATAGTTTTAAAGTTGAAAAATCAAATCCCGAAGTTATTCACCGAAGTCTTGCAAACTCACTTCACCAGAGCCCATACATTTTTGTGCTATTTGGGGACCTGTCTCTGTACTACAAAATGTAGTTTGGAGCGAATCAACTTCGAGCACAGCTCGATTCGCTCAATTCTACCCGTTCATCAGTACAGAGCAGGGTATTGGTTTGCAAAAAACAACGCAAAGGCATTGCCATAACATAATTTATGTCACATTCTTACTTACGTGTCTCTTCTCAAAAAATATATTTTTCTTCACATTTCTTTTCAAATTCTGGAATCTTTTACAAAAACTGTGAGGGAAAAGTAACTTTAAAATGTGAATATTTCAGTTCTGACGCTTATCTAAGACTTTGAAAGTAAAAACGAGAGCTTACAAGTGAACATGAGGGAATGATATATGCATTGGAGTGCTCTTGTAGGCAGAACATTACATTAATTAAAAGCTGGGATGGGCAAACAACTATATGATATGCACATAGGGTAGTGTCTCTGTATTAGGAAACATCATGGATGTTCTCCAGGAGACTTGATCTTTTCGGGTAACAAATGAGATATTTTTGGACGGGAGCAGACAAACAAACAATTAGTAAAAGAGAGATGTTTAATATGAGCACAATGATATCTATGACCTCATAGGGGTTGGCATGGTCACCTGCACTTTACAAATAATAGATTTGGTGCTAATGCAAGTGGTTGGGCCTGTTTCAAAAAAGTACACCTGGTGGATGCCTACTGTGGAGTTGCAACTTTTTTGAGACTTTTTAAAAAGTCATACTTCATGAATGTATCACAAAAGTGACCCCAAAAAGTCATAAAGCCCCTAATAGCCACTTTTTGAAGTCAAGGTACAGCGTAATAAATCCCCCTAAATGTGTTTATGTATATGATATGTATTTGTTTGCATATTGTTATCAGGATGTATGTATATAGCGGTGTATTATTATAAGGATGTATATAGAGGTAATTTTGACCAGGCTATATAAACTTGTTATTAAGATGTAAGATATCATGCCTATAAAAAGCCGCTCGAGGCGAAACTTTATCCTTTGGTCTCCATGTTGACTTTTGATTTATTATATGCAAGTTCTTTACTTTATTGTATTCCAGTATGAATAAATCCCAGATTCAATACCCCAGTGCCCCCTTCATAGTAATAATCCCCATTGTTCCTCCTTCACAGCAATAATGCCCCTTAATAGTAGTAATGCCCATTGTCCCCCTTCACTGTAATAATGCCCATTGTGCCCTATTAATAGTAATAATGCCCATTGTGCCTCCTTAATAATAGTAATGCCCATTGTGCACCCTCCAGAGAAGAAATGCCCGTTGTGCCCCCTTCAGTGTAGAAATGCCCATTGTGCCCCCTCCACATTAGCAATGCCCATTGTGCCCCCTCCAGATTAGCAATGCCCATTGTGCCCCCTCCAGATTAGAAATGCCCATTGTGCCCCCTTCACATTAGCAATGCACATTGTGCCCCCTCCACATTAACAATGCCCATTGTGCCCCCTCCAGATTAGCAATGCCCATTGTGCCCCCTCCAGATTAGAAATGCCCATTGTGCCCCCTTCACATTAGCAATGCCCATTGTGCCCTCTCTGTGTTAAAAAACAAAAACAAACACAGTATCTACTCCTCTTGTCCTGTTTCTGAAGTTCACAGTCCTCTCTCCCCTGCAATACAGATCGCTCTGCAGAACTGTGTGGGCGGAGCTTATGCTGATTATTTGGCTCAGGCTCCGCCCACATATGGCGGCAGCGCGATCTGTGGCTGCAGGCTGATTGGTTCTGTGCGCCACCACCATGAAGGAGGGAAGGAGCACTGGGAGCTGAGCGGTGAGTGACAGGACCCAGCTCCCTGTGCTCCAGCCATGAGCGATTGCTTCTGGACGCTGGCACCCCCAGAGAGCCTAGGTTGTTTGGCACCCGGGCGGGTCCTTTCTCTGGTACCCCACCCCCCAATACTTAAAAAAAAATTGTACCCCCTCATAGTAGTATTGTCCTCATTGTACAACCTTCACAGTAGTTTTATACAGATGTGTGCCCCCTAACAGTAGTTATGCCCACATTGTGTCCCCTTAAAGTACTTATCCCTTCATTGTGCCCCATTGACAGTAGTTATGCTCTCTCTGTGCCCCTCTCACAGTAGTTATCCCCCTCTCTGTGCCCCTTTTACAGTAGTAATGCCCTATCTGTGCCCCCTTCATAGTAATAATCCCCATTGTTCCTCCTTCACAGCAATAATGCCCCTTAATAGTAGTAATGCCCATTGTCCCCCTTCACTGTAATAATGCCCATTGTGCCCTATTAATAGTAATAATGCCCATTGTGCCTCCTTAATAATAGTAATGCCCATTGTGCACCCTCCAGAGAAGAAATGCCCGTTGTGCCCCCTTCAGTGTAGAAATGCCCATTGTGCCCCCTCCACATTAGCAATGCCCATTGTGCCCCCTCCAGATTAGCAATGCCCATTGTGCCCCCTCCAGATTAGAAATGCCCATTGTGCCCCCTTCACATTAGCAATGCCCATTGTGCCCCCTCCACATTAACAATGCCCATTGTGCCCCCTCCAGATTAGCAATGCCCATTGTGCCCCCTCCAGATTAGAAATGCCCATTGTGCCCCCTTCACATTAGCAATGCCCATTGTGCCCTCTCTGTGTTAAAACAAAAACAAACACAGTATCTACTCCTCTTGTCCTGTTTCTGAAGTTCACAGTCCTCTCTCCCCTGCAATACAGATCGCTCTGCAGAACTGTGTGGGCGGAGCTTATGCTGATTATTTGGCTCAGGCTCCGCCCACATATGTCGGCAGCGCGATCTGTGGCTGCAGGCTGATTGGTTCTGTGCGCCACCACCATGAAGGAGGGAAGGAGCACTGGGAGCTGAGCGGTGAGTGACAGGACCCAGCTCCCTGTGCTCCAGCCATGAGCGATTGCTTCTGGATGCTGGCACCCCCAGAGAGCGGCACCTATGGCGGACTGCCCCCCCCCCCCCCCCACCCCTTAACACTCCCCTGTTCAATACCCAGTAGTTAGTGGTACATTTTGCAGTTTTGTCTTTTTGCATTATTTTATTGAACAATGAAATGACCATCAAAACAACTTTGAAATAAGAGACATACTGACTTACCACTGGATTGACAGCTACTCTAAGAACTGAAGGAGAAGGAGGCCGTTTTATTCCTCTTTATATTTAGGCATTGGTAGAGCTCAACAATTGTTAGGACATTTGAAGAAAATCAACATTTTATTAAAATGATTGTGGCACCGAGTGCCTTTTGTGAGTGTTTGTGGATTATTCCTACTTATTTTCCTTATTTTTACTTACTTTTCCTTTACATGTAACTTGTTACCTATTAGAAATAAGTGCTTCATTTGATGGTGAAGTAAATTAGAATATTACTGAAAACGGAGAACCTATATTTTTGCAGTTACATCACAGCAGGCAGACTACAATGAGGGGCGCAGATGTTGGCAGCTGTCAGATGTGGTCAGGAGAAACTAGGGGATAATCTTAACCTCACTCCTGACCTGTCTTATCAGCTGAAAGGAAGAGAAGTCTACAAAGGGATAGCTTTCCTTAAACCATCTAATTCATATTGCAGCTGTCTTTTGAAGCTCTGCAGAAGCCAAATGCATGGAGAGACGGTGGGTTTGCATTCTTCTAGCATGTGACAGTTAATATCTGAGTCATGTTGATGTTTGAGACTCAGTCTTTCCAGAACCAGCTGCAGGATCTCTGTAAGTTTTAAGTTGGGGTCACACAGGACAATAGTGGCACTAATATTCCATGCAAATAAAATAGACATGAACAGATGTTCCTAAATACTGTGACCCGGGGACACCAAAAATGATGCAAAATTGATCTATTTTTACCTGATGTTTGTGATGTATCTTTGGCGCATATGTAGCAATCACTTTGAGGTGCTCATTTGGTCATTAGTTAAATGTATGCAAGGGTGTCCTTTTTGTATAGATTTCAATGGTTGGCAGATATCTGAGTCAATATCACAAAAGAAGCGTTTTGCTAAATATCTCGAAGATATTAAATGGGTTATGCACTTTACTGTACCTGTAAAGGGAAGTTGACTTACCTGCTTCCAGGCGCTGGCTCCCCAATACTTCCCCTCCACACCTGCGAATCTCCGCTGGGCTCCCTAGATGCAAACATCTAGTTTGAAATCGTCTGCTGCCAATCATTGGCCGCGGTGATGACCAACTCCCCTCACATCATGACAAATGGTCACATGACGCAAGGGAGTCCAGTTACCGATGCAGCCAGCAATTGGCTTCAGGCAGCGTCAGACTGGATGTTTTCAGCAAAGGGAGCGCAGAGCAAGAACCTTGACCTACTAGACCAGGGATCAGCAACCTGCAGAGCTCCAGCTGCTGTGACACTACAACTCCCAGCATGCACATTTACTTGTCTGTTCTTGTAACTCCCATAGAAGTGAAAGGAGGATTCTGGGAGTTGTAGTTTGTGGACAGCTGGAGTGCCAGAGGTTGCCGATCCCTGCGCTAGACGATCCTTTACTATGCCAGTTCATACCCAAGAACACTGAAAAGGCACAATAGGACCAGGAGGTTTAACTGCAGTAATTAGATTACTGCAAAAGACCCAGGGCAAAAATTATACTCTGGTCCCTCAAATTTGCTTGATGTGTTATATCTCATATTCATATGCTATATACCATCTGTATACATCATGTAGTATATTCATATGCAGCAAACCCCTGAGGAGCCTATCCAGAGGATGGGATTGGTAGTGGCCCTGATGAGATGTCGGTGCACAGGAAACGTAGTTTGAACGATCAGGCCAGAAATAAAAGTATAACAGTCTCTTTTTACTATTGCAAAATATAAATTGTGGTACATCTAGCAGCAATTGATACACAGTGCAGTTTCTGGCACCAATTGAGGAGGTATAATGGCAGGTTGGATGACTACATATTGGCACTTGTGGTTAGAGTTGTCCACTTTAAGATTCCAACTTGAGCTTTATGATGGGTGCCAGAGCCATAGTCCCTCATTATGCAGCAGTGTCCGTAAAGCTGTATTTCGAAGATCACTCTTGTCTCTTAGGTGCTTTCTGGAAGCAGAATTTGCTCTCTCTCTGGAGTGTTGGTCTCACAAGAGAAGAATATATCATTCCCAGCAGTAGAAGCTCTAGCATGTCCTTCCTCTCTGTATCTAGACTGGAATTCCCCCTTTAGAAAAGAAGCAGTACCCACTACTACCAGGAGGGGAGGAACATAGTGGATAGCCCTATTCCTGCCAACCAATTCCAACCATACCTTCATCTGCTGGAATGCACGCCCACAACAATAAAATACATAAAATCATAATTTATAACTATGTGCAGTTGCAGATACCCCCAGTTCCAGAAATGTTGAGTACAAAGTACATTACATTACTTATCAGCCCGGTCCTAAGTTACAGCACTAACGATCATCCATAATTGCACAAACTTATATTTTTTACCTGATAGATTATTTTTTTGCTGTTAGTTAAATCAAACAAGAAAAGGTGTTTCAGCTAGGTTACAGTAGTAAAAATATATTATAATATTGCCTGCTCTCTATATTATTACTGTTTACTATCCAATATACTGGCTAGGATTAATAAATGAAAACTTTTAGTCTACTGTACTGTGTGCTTTTAGTGTTGTGCGTTAGTGATTGCATTGTAGCATGGACGTGAGATCCATCATCTGGTCAGCAAATAAACACACCCCTGGCAGGTCTTTTGTGTCTGCCCCCCATTATTCTGCTAAACAAGAATGTTAGTGGCAGCTCTCAAACCTAGACCTGTCTCTTTATTTGCACACGTAAAACATGGTACATGTTAACTCTCCTGCCTATGGTCACAGGGAAGACGGTCCCACCATGTGGTCCCGTGTGAATTTTCCATGTCTAGCTAAAGATAGGAATGTGTTTTTTTTTTGTTGAAAATTCAATAGAAGGGACCTAACAAGCCTTATTATTTATAGTTATTACCCACAAACTTCATGGGTCATTGCTGAAGGTAACTAGCATTCTCTATTTAGAAGATATCTCTAACTAATAGGCTATAAAGTGATGTTCTTATGTACATATTATAGTTACCAATATTCAAGACATTGTTTTGATGAGGATCTTACCTGCTCATGACCAGTGAAATGCAAGATAATGAGTGAACCTTTTATGCAATTACCACTACCTATTTATATTTAATGGTGTATTACTGTAATTAAATTGAACATTCGTATCATTGTATGTAAAAACATAGAAATCATGGTAGCTTTTGGCACTGGTTGAGTACATTATTAGTATGAAAGTTCGTGTGAACTTTTTTTCCTTAAAACGTGCCTGAGGAAAGGGGCCACCGATCACCCAACAAATGAGAAACACGCTTAAGGCACCTTAAAAAGGACCTTTCAGTTTTTTTTTTTAATTCTAGATAAATACCTTTACTTTACATTGATGTTGCCACCCTGAATGCTTTTTCAAAATATCGCTCCTACGCCCCGCTGTGCCCCTCTGTAGTTTTCCCGCTCAGTATGTTAATACTGAGTATCGGTACAGGGAGGAGGAGACGCCAGGGTTTTTCAATGAGCGTCTCTTTCTCCCTGGCTGTGCCGCGATCCAATCACAGCGGAGAGCGTCACAGCCAGAGAGAAAAAAAAGCTCTCCCTCTCCCTGGCTGTGACGCTCTCCGCTGTGATTGGATCGCGGCACACTGGCATCTCCTCCTCCTTGTACCGATGCTCGGTATTAACATACAGAGCGGGAAAACTGCAGGGGGGCACAGCGGGGCGTAGGAGTGATATTAAAAAAAAAACATTCAGGGTTGCAGCATCAGCTTAAAGGGGTTGTGTCTGGGGGGTACTCTTTAAATGGTTGGTTGCCAGCAGCTCATTTCCCTGTGTAAACAGGAATGTGTGACCAGCAATATCCAAAGTGAATGGGGAATGAACAATCATAATTAGAATTGTTCATCCCCTTTCAGTCTTTATTGGACCATGTGAACAGGTCTTTTAATGACCATCAATCATCTTGTATATGATCGCCACAGATTTTTGTGATATATGATATTGCCACTAATTTTTGGCTTTGCATTAGCCTTGTTAAAAAAAAAACTTTCGATGTAGCAAGACGGGAAGCTCCAACTTTAGTGATTCTCAATCATGAACTCCAAGCAATAAAGAAGATTTATTTAATTATTCACAGGTGATTACTTACTATCACCCCATGCGAAATCCATAAAAGTAGTCACCACGAGATAACATAAGACATCTGATAGATGTCCTGAGAAAATCAAGTCAACAACTGCTTTTGCACTGGCATGGACCCTACAAGCCCTGTGGATGTTAAGCTAGCCTTAGGGCTTTTTCATACTTGCGTTTTGGTTTTCCGGCATAGAGATCCGTCGTCAGGTCTCTATGCCGGAAAAATCCTGATCAGTTTTATCCCCATGCATTCTGAATGGAGAGAAATCCGTTCAGGATGCATCAGGATGTCTTCAGTTCAGGACCGGAACGTTGTTTGGCTGGAGAAAATACCGCAGCATGCTGAGCTTTTTGCTCCGGCCAAAAATCCTGAACACTTGCCGCAAGGCCGGATCCGGAATTAATGCCCATTGAAAGGCATTAATCCGGATCCGGCCTTAAGCTAAACGTCGTTTCGCGCATCGCCAGATCCGACGTTTAGCTTTTTCTCAATGGTTACCATGGTAGCCAGGACGCTAAAGTCCTGGTTGCCATAGTAAAGTGGGGAGCGGGGAAGCAGTATACTTACCATCCGTGCGGCTCCCGGGCGCTCCAGAGTGACGTCAGGGCGCCCTACACGCATGGATCACGTGATCTATGCGCATGGGGCGCTCTGACGTCATTGTGGAGCGCCCCGGGAGCCACTCGGACTGTAAGTATACTGCTCCCCCGCTCCCCACTACTACTATGGCAACCAGGACTTTAATAGCGTCCTGGCTGCCATAGTAATGCTGAAAGCATACTGAAGACTGATCCGTCTTCAAATGCTTTCAGGTCACTTGCGTTGTTACGGATCCGGCGGGCACTTCCGGCAAATGGAGTACACGACGGATCCGGACAATGCAAGTGTGAAAGAGGCCTTACATCTGCTGAGCAGTACCACACCTGCATTCATGTGTAAGAGGGGTGCCTGAACCCTGATAATGGACTGCACTGTATACATTTCTTCATGTATTGTTTCTTCAAGTGGACAGATGCGGACTGAAGCATTTCAAAAGTTTATTAATTCTGGAGTTTAATAATCCTGAAGGTGAAGGTGGTATGATTCTCTTGTTGAGTGGAGGTCTTGTGGACATGTCACAAAATTGCCACCCAGAAACACAAAACCCTAAGGCCCCTTTCACACGGGCATTGCGGATTGGGGCCGGATAGGATGTGGGTGCGTAGCGGGGAAATCGTGCGAGTGCGCACGCAATTTCAGTCAGTTTTGACTGCGATTGTGTTGCGTGGTTCTGTTTTTTCCGTGCGAGTGCAATGCGTTTTGCACGCGCGTGAGAAAAAACTGAATGTGGTACCCAGATCCGAACTTCTTCGATAAAATTCGGTTTTGGGTTAGTTGTAGTGTAGATTGTATTATTTTCCCTTCTAACATGGTTATAAGGGAAAATAATAGCATTCTTTAATACAGAATGCTTAGTAGAAGGTCAATTGAGGATTAAAAAAATAAATAAAATGAACCCACCTCCTCCAATTGATCGCGTAGCTACCGGTCTCCTGTTCTTTTTTCAGGACCTGTCAAAGGACCTGTGGTGACATCACTGAGCTCATCACATGGTCCAATCACATGGTCCATCATCATGTGACATCACCACAGGTCCTTTAGCTGGAAGCTCATGATTAAAGAAGAAAGAAGAGATCGGCAACTACGCGATCAAGTGGATAAGGTGACTTAATTTTATTTATTTTTTAACCCCTCAATCCACATTTTACTGAGCATTCTGTATTGAGAATGCTATTATTTTCCTTATAACCATGTTATAAGGGAAAATAATAAAGATCGGGTCCCCAACCCGATCATCTCCTAGCAACCATGCGTGAAAATCGCACCGCATCTGCACTTGCTTGCGATTTTTGCGCAGCCCCATTCATTTCTATGGGGCCTGCGTTGCGTAAAAAATACTGAATATAGAGCATTTTGACACAACGCACAAGTGATGCGGGAAAATCACCGCTCATCTGCACAGCCCCATTGAAATAAATGGGTCCGGATTCATTGCGGGTGCAATGCGTCAACATCACGCATTGCACCCACGCGGAATACTCGCCGTGTGAAAGGGGCCTAAGGGTACGGCCACACAGTCCAGTTTCTGCATGTAGTTTTGGAAGCCAAAATGAGGAGCGGGTCATAAAGGGAGATAAAATATAAAACTACATGCAGTTTATTGTTTATATATAAGTGTCACATTTATTAATAATAATATTGTGCAAATAAACAAGCGAATTAAAATTGCTAGGCAGACTTCAAATTCTGTATAGAAGGTATAAGGAATCCTGCAAATATACACAGGTTTGAAGGACCAATTGCTTTTCAATTGCCCCTTCAGCGGTGCATCTGCAGATATTACAATACTCTAGTTAGGCAAGCAAAACATATTGGGGAAGCTGTAATTTGGACCATAGCAACAAGACCCGCAAGGACACCGAATTTCTACTAAACAAGTTGAGAGACTTGAAATTTGGACCATAGTAATAACGGTGCATATCGGCAAATGCACCACTGAACGTCTGTCTACTGCAATACTGACACCAGTACAGACTGGTGCATATTTTTAGATTTACTTTACACCTCTTAGACTGAATGTGAATTATGGCTAGCAGATCGTGATTTTAATTTTCTTGTTTAATTACACGTTTTTTTTAAAGCGAATCTGTCACATTGAATATATGTATCTGAGTTGCAGGCTGCATGTTATAGAGCAGGAGCTGAGCATATACTGTAGATATATAGCTTTGTGTGGGAAATTTCTGGACTTTGAAGTCAAGGAGGCGGTCCTATCAGTGATTGACAGCTATCTGTGTATACACAGTCATAGAGGGAAGGCTGTCAGTCACTGATAGGGCCGCCTGCTTGACTTTAAAGCCCAAAATAAGCAGAGATATAAATGATTGAAATACAACGTATAATGAATCTTTTCCCATAAAACTATATATCAATCTGCTCTATAATATGCTGCCTGCAGCTCAAACACCACGTTCAACATGACAGGTTCGATTTAATGTCTGTGAAGGTTCTCTCTCACCTCTATATTCTATCATTCTATTATGTGTCTGTCTATTATCTATCTATCTAGCTATCTATCTATTATAACTTTGTAAACTCACTTAGTTTTGTCTGAATATCCCATGATGACTGTAACGCTTTCTTAAGTTTAAACCTAATTAATATAATCCTAGCTATGTATGTTGATGCAGACATTGCCTTAAAATTCAGCAGAAAAACAGGCATTGTGAAGACAAAACAAACATTAAAAAAACAAAAGAGGGAAGTAAATCAGACTGTGCTTAGACAATGATAAATTGCCAGTGATGTATCGATACCACTCACATTTACATAGTATAGTTTTACAAATGAATTTTACTGATGTTATTTCTTTGTGTTATTGTTGTCCTTTTTTAATTTCAATGATATAGTTGTCTAAGGCCTTGTTCACATCTGCGTTGGCGGCTTCGTACTTCAAAAAGAGTGAAGAGAAAAGTCCTGTATGCAGGACATTTTTCTCTGCTTTAAAAGTTGCCACCTGAACGCAAACCAAATGGATCCCATTATAGTCAATAGATCAATATGTTTGGATCAGTTATGTGCCGACTCCAGCACTTCTATTACTTTCATCCTTCTGCCCCTATAATAGGGCAGAGCAGCGGAAATCAATAGCGGTTGGGTGAAAATGGTCTAAGTGATCAATATCACTAACTAAAGCTGGACATAGACACAACGATTAAAATGCACTAAACTATTTTAAAATTTTAACAATACATTTTTGATAATTTTTGATTCATGATTCAAATTTGTATTTCTTGGTTGCAATTTCAGCATTAACCATATAACTAAGTACTGTACATGCAGTGTTTGCTACAGTATCATGGTTTTCCTTGGGATATACTCAGCGGAGGACTGTGAACTCAAAGTGGCCCTGGAAAAAATAAAAATAAGAGTGTCCCCATGTTATAGGCGGGTCCAAATTGACAAATGGCAGTGCCAATATAAGTAGGCAGAGCTAGCAATCCTTTATTGCAGCACAAAATACTGTCCCAGCAGAACCAAATACACAGTGCAGCACAAAACACTACTGTCCCTGCCGCAGCATTTAACTCTATCACCTCCCTGAGGACAGCAACACAGTTCAGTGTAGGAGGACACTTTCTTCTGCCAGCCAGGTGCATAAGTACCAGATGCTCCTGGCATTAGTTAATGCTGACAGCATTAGATCGCTATGTAATCAACCAGCGGCCTTGAGAAGGGCTTGGGCGGCCCCATGGGCATCTGCCCACTGGGAAATTTTCCTGTAATGTCAATGGCCAGTCCACCCCTGGATATACTGTACATTTAGGGTACGGCCAGGGGCGTAACTACCGGGGAAGCAGGGGAAGCAGCTGCTTCGGGGCCCAGGCTTACAGGGGGCCCGGCAAGCACGTGTTGTCCTCACTCCTCTCCTCCCCTGGGTAATCATCAGCACGTGTCCTCACTCCTCTCCCTTCGCTAATTACTCAGTGAATCGCAGTGTACTCTCGCCCTTGCCTACTTAAAACTTATTTTTTCTTTCTTTCAGAAAAGCTTGCCCTGGGGATCGAACCTGCGACCATTAGGTTCAAAGGCAAGACACTTAACCACAAAGCCATATGAGCTGATAAGCCAGATAGCTATTAAAAAAAAAAAAAATAAGACCTCTAGATGTGGAGAACTTTGATAGTGTATCCATACACATTACAGCTGCACCAGCACATTGTATATGGATGTAGCAGAGCTTGGTGTGTTGGGGCAGCTGTAATGTGTATAGATACACTATCAAAGTTCTCCTTATCTAGAGGTCTTATTTTTTTTTAGCTAACTGGTTATGCAGCTCATATGGTCTTGTGGATAAGTGTCTTGCCTTTCATCCTAATGGTCACAGGATTGATTCCCTTCACAAAATTTTCTGAAAGACAGGATTTTTTTTTTAAATACTGGACTTTTACTTTACTGCCACAGGAGAGGAGGGGGCTATTGGCACTATAATATTGGCAAATGGGGGGAGAGATAGGCACTTCATATTGTCACACACATTAGGGGGCAGGGGAGAGGATGGCACTATGATATTGGGATGGGGAAGACAGAGGCACTTGATATTGGCACATTATAGGGGGCACTATGGGGAGAGGAGCACTATGGGGGCATCTGGTGCTATATGGCTGGCTACTGGCACATTATAGGGTGGGTTTATATGGCTGACTACTGGCACATTATAGGGGGGGTTATATGGCTGATTACTGGCACATTATAGGAGGGGTTATATGGCTGACTACTGGCACATTATAGGGGGGTTATATGGCTGGCTACTGGCACATTATAGGGGGGCTGGGGGGGCTATATGGCTGACTACTGGCACATTATAGGGGGGCTATATGGCTGGCACATTATAGAGGGGGAGCGAAACGCGCGGGTAGGGGGGGCCCAATACAAAAATTTGCTGTGGGGCCCAGTCATTTCTAGCTACGCCCCTGGGTACGGCCACATGGTCAGGTTTCTGCATTCAGTTTTGGAAGTGAGCATCAGGAGTGAAAAAAAGAGGTGAAATCATATCTGTCCTTTACACTTTCTCTCCTTTTATGATCCACTCCTCATTTTGGCTTCCAAAACTACATGCAGAAACCTGCCCAGGAGGCCGTACCCTTAGTACACTTTGTTATTGGGGGTTAATACGTATTGCTCCTTTCTTCACAATTGCAAGAAATATTGGAATGCTAATGTTCTTGGAGGAAGATCTCTATTTCTATGGCCAGGTTAGAGGAAAAAAGGAGAAAAGTTTTCAAAAGAAGGCTAAATTCACACAAAATTTTATGTATGCAACTTACAATTATATTTTATAATCTGTAATAAATACATATTGTATTTGTGTGTATTTAAAATGGCTGTTGCTCAGAAAATGTCTTGAATATACTGAATGGGCCCTATAACATTGTGCAATACAATGAAGGGAACACATGGTGGCATGGTTCCGTTCATTGTATTAAAGGGTTAATAAAATTATCTTACCTGGTAATAGGTGTCATCAGCAACTTCTTGTTGGTTAGGTTGATCTTCACCATCATTGGATGGCAGCCTAACGGAAAAGGCAAGAGGGCACCTATAAATGAAGTGGAAAAACAGTAAGTGCGCATTCTCGGCACCGAAAACAAGCTGACCCTCCCACCCGCCCAATTGAAAGGTTCTTTGGCGGTGTTCGATTATTAGGGTAAGCTACTCATATGAATGAGTGGACAGATGTTTTATTGAATAAGTAACAGTTATTAATTAGTAAATAATAGAACATCGCGGCCTATATCATCCACAAATAAATGTTATCAGGATGAACTAATAAAGTTATATAAAACGTTAATGCTCGGTGTCGAATTTATTGTAAAGCCGGAACATTTGCCACCATGTGCTAATAAGACAGCTAGTAAAGTGCACTGACAATCCGGAGGTCAGCACTCATGATAAAGCACATGACTTGCGAGTGGGATTACTTTGCTCCAGCACATAGTCATTACTAAGGCTATAAAATCATGTTTGGTGCATTGCCATTCACCTCCTGCTTGTTTGTCTGGTTGCCTATTACCCATTTATACAGAGTAATCAGTATTTGAGAATTGCAGGCCGAGCCGGTGAGTGAGGAGCAGCTTGCTGTAATGGCCTGACAGTTACATAAGTGGGATTTTGCAAATACCACATCTAGGAAGGGTGATTGAAACATCTTTAGTAGAACCAGTTCTTAAGTCTGGAGAGCAGGGGGCTCGTTCGAGACTGGAAAGGGAGAGGCAGCAATATGTCTCTCAACTCTGAGCACATGGGTCCCAATCTTGTGGTCTCCCGCAGCTCCTGATATGAAGCATGGACAGTTGAGACAGGTGATCACAGAATAAGATGTATGGAAGCCTGTCTCATTCTCCTTGACTATGTTAGGCATTTACATTTAGGCAAGAGCCAGACTTACTTTTATGGTGGCAGAAATCGCTTGACCAAACATAGACACATAGATATTGGTGTCCCAGACCGCCCACAGTGATTGATCGTTATGTTGACTCCTAATATTTGGAACTACCTCTTTCATGTCATTCTGTCAGTCATGTTACCAGGCGTACCTTGGACTCTGCAAAACAGACCCATGACTTGGAAAGAGTTTATATATAGCCTTCAAGGACATGGTTTATCCTGATCAGGAAGAACAAGACATCAACTGCTTTGAAAAAAAAAACATAGATTGGTTAATAGTGTTGAGCCCGAATATTCGAATAGTGAATTTTAATGGTGAATATTGCAACTTTGAGAAATCCAGAATATTTTGAATATTGTGAGATATATAGAGAAAAACGAATATTCGTAAAAAAAATTTCATCTGAACCCATTACCTGCCTGCTTCTTGCTTGTGGGCCAATGTGAGAAGGCTGCAATATCTAGTGAATTAGAATATTCTTCATTATTTAATATAGTTTATGTTATGCAAAAATTAAATATGCGCATTAATCGAATCGCGTAAGGGCATTAAGCAATGGGTTGGCTTGGTAGAATTGTCGAATACGTAGAATATAGCGCTATATTCGTAAATTGCGAATATAGCGCTATATTCTACATATTCGACAATTCTACCAAGCCAACCCAATAGGAAAGTTGCTTAACGCCCTTACGTTATTTGATTAACGCGCATATTTAATTGAAGATTTTTCGCATTACATAAACTATATTAAATAATGAAGAAAATTGTAAATCAGTAATGACTCATTACTGATTTAGAATATTCTTCATTATTTAATATAGTTTATGTTATGCGAAAAATCGCTAATTAAATATGCGCATTAATCGAATCGCGTAAGGGCGTTAAGCAACTTTCCTATTGGGTTGGCATGGTAGAGTTGTCAGATATGTAGAATATAGCGCTATATTCGTAATTTACACTGCAGCTAGCAAAAACATCTAAGGCTACTTTCACACTAGCAGCAGCCTTCTCCAGCAAGCTGTTCCGGCGGGTGAACAGCCTGCCGGATCCGTGCTGCTACTAGTGCACGCGTGCCACCGGAGATACATTACAGCCCCATTGACTATAATGGGGGCGGGCCGGAGTTTCAGCGACAGCACGGCAAGTTCAATTTATGTATGAGATAGCCAAGATGATTATCTATATTATGATGGTAGTCTCACATTCAAAGCTGTAGTGGACGGTGAGACATGGAGCCTAAAAGTCAAAAGTTCAAAACAGTTGTGCACTGCGCCACAGGTCCACAAATATATCCTTCATGTAGATTTATTATTTCGTTTTTGATCAATGTCCTCAAAGTAGCTATGCTCAAAGATGACATAAAACCTCTCTTTAGCTGAAGACAGCTGCCAGCATTATGGCTTGTCCTGTATTTTAGGTATGCTGTGCGGTGTCACTATTATCAGACCGTTTTTATATTATCCATCTATACATACGAAACGTTAGTACAGCAGTGCCATTACCGGCAAGTGTCAAAGAATTATGATGGGTCTGAACTGAAATTTAAGGTGCACAAGTTTTCAGTGCTGGGGGTGTTAGATGATACTATATACCCGGATCATCTTTATGCACAATTGCACTGATTTCACCACCTACAGCACATAAATCTGTTTACCCCCATACTACATTTCAACAGTCTTTTTGAACATTTTGGTATTTTTGGTCAATTGCTGAAATGTCGTGTCTTCAAGAGAAAGGCTATGCCCCCACGTGCATGTTGCGACCATGACTCTTTTTTGTTTGCTGTTTGTGACTGAACAAAAAAACTTCCCATCACTTTATAATCTATTTTATTTTTTTGCCTCAAATTATTCCGAAAATTTTGTAGCCGGTTCCAGGGCTACTTTCACATAGTCATTATTTTGTATCGGTATATGTAAGCCAAAACCAGAAGTGGAGCCTACAGAGAAAAGTATAGTAGAAAAATGGTGCCTGTTTTGGATCTGCTCCTGATTTTGGCTTACAAATACTGATGAAAAACACTGATCAAATACTGACCGTGTGAAAATGACCATTGTCTGAGAGTTGCTTTGTCCCGGTGGGAGATTGAACAACTGATGGGAAACAGGCTGATCCATTTTTATGTTTCCTATCCACTCCAATATGAGTCAGTAGGGTATGTCTGAGAATGACTAAATGAGATTTAAATATTATACTAAACATGTTGGGGGGAGATTTATCAAAACTGGTGTAAAGTAAAACTGGTTTAGTTACCCATAGCAACCAATCAGATTTCACCTTTTATTTCTCAAAGAAACTGGGAAAAATGAAAGGTGGAATCTGATTGGTTGCTATGGGCATCTAAAAAGTTTTCTTTACACCAGTTTTGATAAATCTCCCCCGTTGTGTATGTAAGCATGGTAAATTAGAACACTTGTCAATAAAGATGTTAATACAATGCAAATAACAGTTATTACAGATGCTCCAGGAGAAGTGGTCACAGCTTGGCAAAGAAAATGTTAAATCTTAACCTTTAATAACACTTATATAAAATGGGCTAAATCCCCTATAATTAGACAGCACCAAAACCACAGTCAGTGTGGTGCCCTTTATAGATTTTCAGGGTCCCCTAGTCTCCAAATGGAGCGATTGGCCCCCTCCCCCTTGGTGCTCTGCCAAGGTCTGTTGTCTGAGGTTACAGTGTGTACGGTGTACAGACATTAATAAGCCTCATTCACACATAAGCCTAGTTAAGCCTCATTCACACATCAGTGTTTCACGGACATGTGCTGTACGTATTCTCCACGGACAGCACATTCATTTTAATGTGTGTATTCACACATCGGTGTATTAGCACGGTCCGTGGGTACTTTTTTTGCACGGATGCATGCTCTATTTTGTCCGTGTTTACGGATCCATCACGCCCATAATAGTCTATGGGTCAATGAAAACCACGGCTGCAACACGAATGCCATCCGTGTTGCATCCATGTTTCACGGATCATTAAGAAGAGATGCTTTGAAAATAGTTTTTCAGCTGTGCAGTGAAACACGGATGGAACACGGACAGCAAAAAACAGACACACGGACTCAACACAGATCCGTCACCGACAGCTTCACGGATGCATCACTGACCACCTGCTCACGAATTTGAGCACGGACGTGTGAATGTGAATTTACCCTGGGTTCACACCTGAGCGTTTCTGAGACGCGCGCCTTACGCGCGTTTTTGTTGCACGTATTACAGCGTGTTTTTGCAAATAGGAAAGGCGCGTCATACGCGCGTTCGTGACTCTGGAGACCAATTGAAAAAGGCATATCTACACTCTAACGCATGTTAAACGCGCGTTTTACGCGCGTTCCCATTGAAGTCTATGGGTGCAAACGCGCGACAAAATGACCCAAAGAAGCTCAAGAACTTCTTTGAGCGTAGGGCGTTTTACAGCGCGTTCAAACGCGCTGTAAAACGCTCAGGTGAGAACCATGCCCATAGGGAAACATGAGTTTTCTCCTGTTGAGCGTTTTACAGCGCGTTCGAACGCGCTGTAAAACGCGCAAGTGTGAACTGAGGGTTAGAGTGTGGCAGAGCGGGTTTATACCTCATACAAACCAGCACGCACATTCTGATTAAAGGCACCTGCTAGATCACCGTTCAGGCCCCTTGCAGACGAGTGTGAGCGGATTAGGTCCGGATGAATTGCGGATGCGTTCAGGGAAAACTGCGCAATTTCGCAAGCAAGTACATTCAGTTTTGTTTACGATCGCGCTCAGTTGTTGAGTTTTTATTGTGCGGGTGCAATGCGATTTAATGCGTTTTGCACACGCATGATAAAAAACTGAAGGTTTACAAACAACATCTCTTAGCAACCATCTGTGAAAATCGCATCGCATCCGCACTTGCTTGCAGATTCAATGCGATTTTCACGCAGCCCCGTTCACTTCTAGGGGCCAGCATTGTGTGAAAATCGCAGAGTATAGAACATGCTGCGATTTTAACGCAATGCAAAAGTGATGCGTGAAAACCACCGCTCATGTACACAGCCCCATTGAAATGAATGGGTCCGTATTGCTTGGGGGCGCAATGCGTTCGTCTGCTAAGGGCCTCAGACCCAGTCTGATAGATTTGTCCTGGGGATTGACTACTGCAGTCTAGCAGTATAACTCAATAAGGATTGCTATTTTTTATACGAAAACTAACCCTCTGGGTTAGGCCTCATGCACACGACCGTTGTTTGTTTCGCGTCCGTTTCGAGCGCCCAAAAAAACAGATGACCGCTTTTTTTTAGCGGATCCGTTTTTATGGCATATCCATTGTAATAATGCCTATCCTTGTCCGCAAACGTGAAATAAATAGGACATGCTCTATTTTTTTGACGGAATGTAAACACAGACCACGGATGCGGAACAAAAACGGTTGACCATCCACATTTTTTGACGATCCCAATGAAATGAATGGGGAAGCATCCTATCCGTGAAAAAAGAACAGAACGGACGTGGAAACAAACAACGGTCATGTGCGTGAGGCCTTAAGCTACAGTCGCTCAGAAAGTGGTGTTGTTGTAATACATTGCTTGCACGATGCGTTTCTATGCTCCTATTTTCATGGGCATTTCATCAGGAGCAAATTTTTTGTTACGCTGCCTACAAAGCGGCTCCATTTGGGTGGCTAGGTGACCCTTAATATCCATAAAGGGCACCAGACTGATGGTATTTAGAGCATTTGAGCCCATTTTATGTAAGTATTATGAAAGATTTAAGTTTTAGCGTTTTCTATGCCGAGCTGTGACCACTCCCTATACACAAACACAAACATACGTATCTAGCTATCAGTGCCATGCTCCAAGAGAAGGAGAATATCTGCTATGCTTTCCTCAGTCATGTGTCTCAGGAAATGAGCTTTGGTTATAGGAATCAATGAGATGCATGGGGATTTTATCTGTTTTCATTTTAGTAATTAGGGAGACTGAATAGTAGATTCACATCTTGGATCTTATCCTTAGTTAGGCCTCATGCACCACCATATTTTTTATCTATGTGCTTTCCCTACTTTTTCCAGATTGCATAGCAGCCTAATAATTTCTATGGGGCCATGCACACATCCATATTTGTTCTGCAAACTATAAAGCATGTTCAATTCTGGTCCACATTGTGGATCTACTGATCTAATTGTTTCTTCTGTAAACCTTGAACCTGGCACACGGAAATTAGAAACACATAAGAACCGAGTGCCTTTCAATAGGATATGATGGTAGACACAGGGGCGTAGCTATAGTGGGTGCAGAGGTAGCAGTCGCTAACGGGCCCAGGAGCCTGAAGGGGCCCAAAGATCCTTGTGTCGCATAAGAAGATACACAAAGCACTGAGGGAAGGGGGGCCCAAGCTGAACTCTTGCACCAGGGCCCATGAGCCTTTAGCTACGCCCCTGGGTAGACACTAGGCATACTGGTTTGAGAATATTGAGAGTTGCAGTGTTGCAGAATCTTTAAGTTTCATGGTCCAGCTCCAAGGAGATATGAAGACAATAATGATTTAGTGGTTGAAGACAGTAAATTGCTTAAAGAGGTGAAAGGTTGTAGGCATGACTATTTCTCACTGTGCACGCATCATCCAACACTGATGCTGAAACCCCCCAAAAAGAGACCTAATTTGTTGCGTGTGCATCCTATTCACGTGTAACAGTTAAAAATCATGTGACCTTCCATTTAGTCCTGGAAAATGATATTGCTAAATATTTTTCAGAGGTCACCTAAATAGGTAATGGTTAATGGAAAAAGTAGCAATCATTTATAATAGTAGTAGAGATTATTTATGTCAATTACAGTTATCTGTGGGTATAACTACCAGGGTAGCAGGCATAGCATAGTGAAGGAGGCCCATCTTCACTCAGACATATGTGCAGTTAGTAGTATATATAGACAATGGAAGAGTGCATTACTTTTTTGCATTATTTCTGTGCTATGACATCCCTAACTTCAATTCTGTGCATCAACATGCCTATTATCATAATGTTGTGAGCCTTATTGCTGTACATTATGACATCACTGTGTGCATTATCACTGTGCATTAGGAAAACCAAAATATTCATAAGTGTCTCTCATTCATGGTGGTGTGGGGCCCAATGCTAAGTCTTGCTATGGGGCCCTATGGGTCCTTGTTACGCCCCTGCAGTAAACAAATACTGAATTCAATCAAAATCCAGATTTCTCCTGAAAATTACTTGCTCACTTACGTAATTGTCCGTCTGGGCATCAGCCAAAAATGTTTTGTCTTGCAGATGTGCAAAGTACAGTCATTTTTACTTATTTTGTTATTATAATTAAAGGCGATTTCTGTTTTTTACAGTATCTTTCTGTTAGAGGTGTACCAAAAAGAAGCATTATTGGGACCCCCAACTGTAAGCTGCATGAGAACCTAGCAGAAAGCATTCAGTTCTCCTGAGTGCCTACACAGTAGAAATGCAGGATTACATGGCGCCCTTCGATCAACAGGATGTCCCTATAACTTATGGGCATGCAGAATCCTTCAGAGAGGGCTGTTCTTTGATGTGGCAAATTTATAGAGGTTCTAAATGTGACACATCAGAATTCACATCAGGACTGTGGCGCACATTCATCATTTTCAGTAGAAAAATCTCCCAATGGATGCATCAAGGTGCCCATAGACTTTAACAGTCCGCTATGTTATAATGGAGAAAGGAGATGGAAGTCAGCCAGTATATTAGCACTAGAGATGAGCGAATAGAATACCACGAAGATCTGAATTTCAGGATAAATTCGATTCTCCTCGAGGCCGAATTTCCTTGCGGTTCGGTGTTAGCGAATCGATTTAACCTGAAATAGTGTACAAAAAATCCATACTTAACTCATCATTTGCTCTCGACAGGCCACCAGCCGCCATTTTGATTAAAGATCTTGGCCGAAATTCCAGGCGTGGTGACGTATGACGTAATCTTGCGCCGATTAGCACCTTTCCCTCATCCTTCCTCACTACTTTATCTTTAATATGGGTCCCATGCATCTACAGACTAGTTTATTTGCTGTCAGTTTTCTGTAGTTAGAGCTGTTAGTAGGTAAATGTATAAGACTGGATTCACACATGCAGTTTTGATGCGGTATTATTAGCCAAACACATATGGTTCGGCTACTTTCTCTCCTTTTATGAGCCACGCCTGATTTTGGCTTCCAAAAATGCATCAGGAAACCTGAACGCGTGGACGTACCCATAGAAGGATCGAAATGTGTTGTGTGGTTTTCCTCCCAAACTGCATAAATATACAGTAGGGAACTTAGATTGTGAGCCCCATTAGGGACAGCAAGAAATGATGTTTGTAAAGCACTGCTGAATATATCAGCGCTATATAAGTGAGTAAAAGGAAGGATATACTGTAAATTCTTTGCTCAAAAAGGTATGGAAAATTGCTTATGTGAAGGCCACCTAAACCACAAGGAATGTGTTAATGTTGTAATTAGGAGCTCGTTTATGAATTTGTAGAGACTTTAAAGGCGTTAATGGGCTTTTTCTGTTGATACACGATCAACAATGGGTTTTGTTTCAAGGCAAATAAAAACAGATGGTGTTTGTTTATTGCAATTCAATTACCGTCCATTTAACTGCAGCCCCCAGATACCTGCTGCCGTCACTCAGAATAATTAGGGTGATTGACAGCTGTTTCTTCTACACCCTCAGCATGCAACTAGCATATCTCTGCCTGTTCACCTTTTACTTCATTTCTCAGAGCTACACAGATGGCCAGGATTCCTACTCAGCCCAGTTCCATGCTTTCCTTAGGGTACCTAGACATGGGTTCAGGTCAACAATGTGCAGAAGATCCGCAGGAATTTTCGGATTTCACGTGGTTCTGAACCCAAACAGCACCAAAAAAGCAATTTCTAACTTTAATTTTTGGTGTAGACTTGATGAGGTTTTGCTGCAGATCACACCCTTCATTAGAAAGTGTGAAATCCACAGCTAAAACCGCAAACATAATTGACATACTGCAGATTTCTAAATCCAAATCCAGAGCGAAGAGAGAAGCAATTTACGCCAGTCTTTGTTTCCCCTTTGAGCAGCATGTACCTCGTCATAAATTAGGCGCAGCTCGTGCACCAGGAGTTAAAACTACTCTAGTCTCTGAATGAAATAGGTTTTTCTCCAACTACTCTGCTACTGTTATTTTATTTATTATTCTATTTTTTTGGCAATTCTGGTGTCGGTGTCTCGGCAAACATGCAAGTCATGCAGCAACCCCATTCATTGCTGCAGCGTTATACTGAGATACTTGTTCTCGAGACACCTGTCGCCCCAAGATGTTCTTGTAGCCCTAGCCTTATTCATAAACTTCTGATAGGAATAATAAAGGAATGGCACAGCATATAGACATATTAATAGATGCTCCAGAATTATTAATTGTAATAGTTATTATATGGGGAACGCAAATAGTTGCTAAAACAGACTTGTCAGGAAAGGCAACAAGTCCTCTTTAATCAAAGGATCAAGGTCCGAAATCTGTTAGGTTAAGGCTTCTTGCACACAAACATTTTTCTCCCGTTTACGTTCCCTTTTTTTGAGTTTCGTATACTGACTGTATACGGAACCATTCATTTCAATGGATCCACAAAAAAAACGGAAGGTACTCCATATGCCTTCCGTTTCCATATTTCTGTTTTTCCATTACGTTCAAAGATGGAACATGACGTATTATTATCCGCATAACAGACAAGGATAGTACTGTTCCGTTCGGCAAAAAATGGAATGCACACGGACATCATCCGTATTTTTTGTGGATCCATTTTTTGCGGACCGCAAAATACTGAAAAAGCCATACGATCGTGTGCAAAAGGCCTTAGGCTACATGTTCAGGTCTCTTGATTCAAAAAAGTACTTTCTCTCCTTTTGTTATCCACTCCTGATTTTGACTTCCAAACCTGCATCCAGAAACCTGATCGCATGTCCGTACCCGCCAAATGCACACATTGCAGATTATGCACATTTCTCAGCATGGATTCACGTGTGTAAAAAGCGTAGCGTAATACAGTACAATCAAAGTAAATAAGGTAAAATCTAAGGAAAATCTGCATCTAATCCACACAAAAAAACACTAGTAACACATATCGTTTTTAATGTGGTTTTAGTGCGTAACCACACTGAAATCTATGCAGATTTTATGTTTGTAAACTTGCACCCGTGTGCAGGGTCTGTTACGGTGCCCATACACACAGCAGTTCATGCCGTCCCCGTCCTGCCCAACTGTTGAAAACTTTTTGACACCAGCCGCGTGGCTTAATACTGTCGTACGACTTGTCAAAAAAGGGACTTTTTAATCTGTCAAATCGTTGCAAGTCCCTTGATAAATAACCCCCAATTAGTGTTTCATTTGCAATGATGATTTCCAGAGCATTTTCTACCAATGATCAGTGAAGACCACTGACAGAACATGGATGCCATTTGTGTTCTGTTGGCGGTTTTCAGATTTCAATAGGCATTTTTGGTCTACAACATTTATTACAGCTGCGCATATCTCCGTTGTTTTTTTCACTAACCCATGGTTTGTGGAAATACAACGATGTGTGATAAATACATTACAGTCAACGGATCCGTGTTCTGTCTGTAAAGAACACAGACAGCACACATCTATGATTCCCTGTTTTTCACGGACCCATAGACTTCAATGGCCGTGCTTGGTCCCCATCATGGATCAAAGTAGTGCATGTGTCCATGATTTTTCCACTGACACATGGTCAATTAAAAACCATTAATGTGTGAACAAACACATTCAAATAATTTGATATGTGTGCTGCTATCCAAGAAGAATGCGAATAGTACACATCTGTGAAAATGGAAATGTGAACGGAAATGCATTTTTTTTTTCAGAATGCCAAAATTATATTCTGTTGGATTCATCTACAATCTGATGGAAAGAGAACCTCTGTATGCCTCCACATGACTTACATTAGACCCCATAGAAGTCTAATAAACTCCTAAGTGGCATAGCACAGGAAAACTAGAAAAGGGGTGAAATTATTAGGATTCATCCTACATGTTCTATATGAATGAGATATATTTTGCACCTTTTAAGTGCAGCTGATGGGAAAGAGGAATTCTAGGTTCATGTAACCGATGTAAAATAAACACTGTGTCATGTATGATAAATGCAATCCTGAAGCTCTATGGTTCTCAGGATGAATTCAAACGTAAGTGACTAAACTGATCCATTACTTGAAATGGATTAATGAAGAGAGAGATTGTAAAGGAAAAGCTGGACTTTGAACATCGTTTGAACTTGTATCTGTCCTTTGCATGTATAATTTCTCTCCTTTTATGATCCACTCCTGATTTTGGCTTGGTGTGGATGTATGCTAAGGGATAATGCACACAAACGTATTTTATTTCCGTGTCCATTCCATTTTTTTTGCGGACCGTATGCAGAACCATTCATTTCAATGGGTCCACAAAAAAACTGAAGTTACTCCGTATGCATTCCGTTTCTGTATGTCCGTATTTCAGCTCCGCAAACAAAATAGAACATGTCATGACAAGGATAGTACTGTTCTATTAGGGGCCAGCTGTTCCTTTCCGCAAAATATGGAATGCACATGGATGTCATCCGTATTTTTTGCGGATCCGTTTTTTGCAGACCACAAAATACATACGTTTGTGTGCATGAGCCCTAAGAGTAAGGGCTGTATTACACTGCTGAATGTTTGGGCAGTGCGATCGCTGATGGATGAGTTATCATCTGATTACACAGGCCGATGCAAATTGAGTCCAGGAGGAACGATCAATTCCACAGTCGTTCCTCCCTCATTCAAGCCTGTTGATTATCGGCGCACATCCCTGATGACACAGGAGATGTTCTGACCATAATCAGACATCTTTCATCCTGATGAAGGATGCCCAATCAGCTGACAAACAAGCACTTACTCATTTATTGGCTGATCAGCTGCTCAGTTATACAGACCACTTAGTCTCCTGATATTGGCCCCGAAAATCTCGTGGTTTAAGGGTACGGCCACACCGTCTGATTTTGTCATGCAAAAATCAGGAGTGGATCATAAAAGGAGCGAAAGTATAAAGCACATAAAACTTTTTGGAATTCACTCCTGGGCGAGTTTTCCACTCAGGTGCAATGCGTGAGGAGGACGCATTGCACCCGCACTGAATCCGGACCCATTCATTTCTATGGGGCTGTGCACATGAGCGGTGATTTTCACGCATCACTTCTGCGTTGCGTGAAAATCGCAGCATGCTCTATATTGTGCGTTTTTCACGCAACGCAGGCCCCATAGAAGTGAATAGGGCTGCGGGAAAATCGCAATCATCCGCAAGCAAGTGCGGATGCAGTGCGATTTTCCCGCATGGTTGCTTAGCAACGGGACCAGATCTTTATTATTTTTCCTTATAACATGGTTATAAGGGGAAATAATAGCATTCTTAATAAAGAATGCATAGTAAAATGAAGTATTAAAAATAATAAAAGTACGTTACTTACCATGGTAAGATGGACCATGTGATTGGACCATGTGATGTGACGTCATCACAGGTCCTTTAGTTCTTAGCTGAAGCTGGAAAAGAGATGACAGATCGCAACTACGCGATCAAGTGGCTAAGGTAAGTTAACTTTTATTATTTTTAACCCCTTCATCTTCATTTTACTAAGCATTCTTTATTAAGAATGCTATTATTTTTCCCTTATAAGCATGTTAGAAGGGAAAATAACAACTTCTCCAGAATACTCTACCCGAAACCGGACTTCAGTGATGAAGTCCGGCATCGGTTTGGGTACCAAACATGGCGATTTTTCACGCGCGCGTGCAAAACGCATTACAAACGTTTGCACCCACGCGGAAAAATCGCTCATATTCCCGCAACGCACCCGCTTCTTATCCGGGCATCAAACATGACGCCCGTGTGAAAGAGGCCTAAGGGTGCACTCACACCGTGGATTTTGTTGCAGAAATTTCCATGACTGAAAACCAGTTCCATTCCTTTGACTGGGGCAGCAAACACATGGATCATCAGGTGAATGGAATGGATTTTCAGTTGTGGAAATTTCTACAACTAAATCCTCAGCGTGTGAGTGCACCCTAATAGAGCCCTTACACTTTATAACACTGGTCCGAGACCAGTACAGCTAGCAGAAGGGTTGTAAGTAGTGATGAGCAAACTTGTGTTTTCAAGTTCAGCGTTCAGGTTCGGGTTATTAAAGAATCCACGGACCATAACGGAATTCAATGACGGCATGCACCACGGAGGCCTGTAAGAGGCATTCCTTCATGATAGAAGTCTATGGCCAGCTTAGACTTCTATTGTAACGGAATGCAGTATGGAATGCCTCTCATAGGCTTCTGTGGTGCATGCCGTCATAGAATTACGTTATGGTCCGTGGTAGCGGATAACCCGAACTTGAAAACACAAGCTGGCTCCTGCCTTCTTGGCACTTTCAGATATGGCAAGTCCACTGCTCACTATTCTGCACAGTTTCTTCTGGGTTGCAGTGGGTGCTTTTATACAAGGAGTCTATCTATACTAATCTGCTCTTTAGGATCTAGACCAGTGTTAACGTGGTTAAAGTGGTTAACGGACTGGACATTGCTATCTGTGTACTGTAAACAGGGATTATACAGGAGACTAATTGTTTGCAGCCACAGGGAGCCATTTAGAAGAATACATGCATCTAGAATAATTGGTCACAATATGCTTTTTTGTGACTGTTCTTGTTTTTCGGAGCAGCAGAATTTATCCATTTATATCTGTCAGGACGTAACTGGAGAAGGGCAGAGTTCTGCAGACCAGTATGTAAAGCATTAGCACAAGTAATGGAGGGGTAACCCATGTATAGGATAAAGTACGACTTTCCAGGTCTGCCTGTAATGTATCCTCAGAACAGCGGGGATAACTCTTTCACTGCCATGGTGGGTTCAAGCAACATACGGTAACTGTTTACTCCTCTCTATCATGGACGGTTCCGTTTTGTTTTCCCCCCACACTTCCCCCACTGACTAAAAACTCATGGGGGGGGGGGGCAGCTTGTGTTTAATTCCCTGCTGATGCTACATCCTGTTGGTGCCAAAGTGACGGATGGCCAAGCCTTGCTGGCTCACATATTCCACTACTGAAAGTAGGAGCCCTGGCTCCTCTCACAGAGTAGTCTTCTTTCCATATGACCGGGTAAATTCCTCAGCGCTGCAGGCCACAATGACATTCATCTTAGTTAAAATGAGCAAGACCTCTACTTGAAGGCAAAGTGATCCTGAAAAATGTGAATTACTGCTCACTGCTTTACAATAATGTTTTCTTCTCCCACCAACTAACAATGTGCAGATCATGAAGATTATGTAGATCACTTTGTTTCATTTACGTATCACGGTTTATGTGAATTAAACATAATGCTATAACACGCGAAAAGAGAAGCATGCTCGGGGGAGATTTATCAAAAGTGGTGTAAAGGAAAACTGCCTTAGTTGCCCATAGCATCCAATCAGATTCCTCCTTTCATTTTCCACAGGAGCTCTGAAAAATGTAAGGTGGAATCTGATTGGTTGCTATGGGCAACTAAGCCAGTTCTACGTTACACTACTTTTGATAAATCTCCCCCAGCGCTGTTCATATGTGATAGAGTTGGGCTGGCTATACACAAAACCTGGCAGTTTTTTGTGGGACTGTCTACAGCAGATAACGATCGGGTAGTAGATTTCAAATGGCCAATCCATTTGTCCTCAGGAAGATAAGTCGGTTTTCTCCCCTTTTTCCTACAGAGAACACAAGCATGGTCAGCCAATCTGATGTGTACAAGGGGAATGATAGCTGTCGGCCAGCAGCTATCTTAAAGGGCATCTGTCAGCAGATTGGTACCTATGACACTGGCTGACCTGTTACATGTGCGCTTGGCAGCTGAAGGCATCTATGTTGGTCCCATGTTCATATGTGCCTGCATTGCTGAGAAAAATGATGTTTTATTAAATGGAAATAGCAGGCCGCAACGGGAACAAGCCTCCCTAGCCTCTTCCGCAACAGAAGTGACCCAGGTGTCGGGGAGCCAGATAAGTACAACCTGCGAGAGGGGCCCGGGCGTATGGGGAGACATTTTAGGAGTTGGATAACCCATTTAAAGAGCACCCATCATCAAGATCAGCCCTATTAAATTATGTAGTCTGTCTGGTAGTCTTGATCCTGCTGATTAAAATGATACCTGTCTTGTGAAAATTGGTTGTGGTGTTCCTGAAAAAAAAAGGCTTTTATTCTTTATACAAATGAGGAATTCAGTGCACTGAGGGGCGTGGTCCAGCACTGGAAAGCTGAGGTGCACTGAGGGAATAGGCCCCACCCCTCCATGCACTGAAGCCCTCATTTGCATGCCGAATACAAGTCTTTTTTTCTCTGAAACACTGCAACCGATTTTCACAAGATGGGTATAACATTAATCAGCAGGATCAACCCAACAAGACCGTATGCCTGAGGGCAAAGCAGCATAACAGGCAGGCTGATGGCTCTCTCCCGTAAAGATACATTGGGACCGATTTACCAAGCTTAGGCCTTGTTAGGAGATCCGGCAAGCTGCTGGATCCTCCACTTCACCGCCTGAGGCCCAGTGGTGATCTGACAGGCTTCAGCCAGACAAAAACGTTGCATGCAACGTTTTATTTATCCAGCCACCATTTGCGCTGATCATGCTGCCGGATCTCCTAAATGGAGATGTGAACGTAGCCTTAATGTGCCAGAATACTTTCTCAATTTGTGCCAAGAAGCTGGCTTACATGTGCCAGATTTAGATACGTGTAGTGCCTCATTGGACAACGGGAGAGGACAGGGCTGTGGCTAGTGGAAAAGGGAGCATGGCTTAAATGCACCAAATTGCGCCAACATTTTTAAGTTGAAAAAGTGAGCCAATCAAGTAAAGTTAGACAAAAGTGACTAAAGACGTGCAAAATGTATCATACAGCGTGAGTCTTTGGTGGATCTTGTCTAGTCCTCAGCTGTGTACATTGAAGACAGTATTAATACATCTGCTTTACTGTCTGAAATGCCTACAGGAGTATGAGGTAGTCTGAGACACGCCTCCTGTCTCCACAATGGTTCAAGCTGCTCGCTCTATCCTCCCTGCAGATCAGTCTCTTCTGATTGGCTGAGCAGAAGGTCAGTGTATGGAGAACTCATTTCTGTTACTTCAAGGACAGAATGACTAAAATTCTGCAAACTGACCCGGAAGCGAGGAAAGGACAATTATCAACAATAGGCCATAGTAAGGGCAGCCTGTAAAAAAACAGGATCCTGTGCATCAGTTATGCTCATTTGGCATCCGTTTGAGCCATTTCTGTCAGAGATCTGTTATTTTAGATGGAGAAAAGTACTGCATGCAGGACTTTTTACTGTCTAAAATAACGGATCTCAGATGAAAATGTCTCAAACGGATGCCAAATGTGCATAACTGATGCACAGGACCTGTTTTTTTCATGCTTTTTCTGTTCTGCTGATCCGTCAACTCTCCCTTAGTGGTACTACACAGTACTAAATCATTCTACTGTATTTCTTGTTATGTTTTCCATTTATTCACATCTAATATTGGGCACAGATTTCTGGGGTACCCATATCCAAAGAATCCCTTGGGATGGCTTGGGAATCTTTTTGAAACATTCTCTTGTCAATCTACTTAAAATACTAAAACTCTGAAGAGTTTTTCCAACTGTAATGAGATCAAGATAACCTTTGACCTTTAAATGATTCAGGTCAACACAGACTGACCTCTGACCTTGGAGCCGACTGAAATTTCACATCAGGGAAGATCATTTTGATTGTTTCCAATGCAAGCAAAACATGTTAGTAGTATTTCATAGAATATGTTTGTTCAAATTGCCTTAATATGATGAGTTAAATTCAATATTCCTAGAGCAGCTTCTAACCAGGACTAAAGACATCTACATTTTATGTGCCACCAATAAACTTTGGAGGAGTTGTCTCATGAACACAATCCTGTATATATGCAGGCTCGGACTGGCCCACCGTGGAGTCTGGTGAAATCATCGGCGGGCCCTTTGCCTGCATGCCTATATTGATAATCACATAGACACTAATCAGCGGCAGCCCCAGCTGCCTGCTGGAAAGCGCCACTGCCTGTCGCTGTAATAAGCAGCGAGGCACTCACTACAGGGCCAGCAATGGGCAAGAGGGTGCGGCAAGTGGCCAGATAATCTCAGCACTTCTCATCTTGTATGGCTGCTGCAGTGCTGCGGGGCCCACCCTCTTCAACTGTGGGCCCCGCCTCCTGATCTGTGCTCTTACTAAGGGTCCATTCACACGTCCGTAGAATGGGTCTGCATCCATTCCGCAATTCTGTGGGACCATTCACTCGGCCATTTTTTTAGCAGTCATCAATAAATAGGACATGTCCTATTTTTTGTCCATTTTGACAGCCAGATGGACCCCTTTGAAATCAATAGGCCAATTGCCATTTAGACAGTAATATGAGTGGCATGGAAGGCAGGGAGTTAAAAAAAAATGGTGCCCCTGTGTATGAAATGCGGCAATACTGCCCCCCATCTATAAAACCATGATAATGCCAACAAATAAAAAAAAATACTCACCTCACCACAGGCATAAACAGGAACACTTTAGGCAGCAGGACCTGGCACTCTCAGCGATGTGACATCACAAGATCACTCTTCTAGGCTGGCTGAGGGACTGGGTGGTTAGTCTAGGACAAGGAATTTCCATGTGTGACTGCTGTCAATACTACTTACTGTAAATAGCAGACTAAGGCTCTTGCACACAAATGTTTTTTTTTCCGTTTACGCTACCGTTTTTGCGTTCCGTATACGGACCATATACGGTACCATTCATTTCAATGGATCTGCAAAAAAAAATGGAAGGTACTGTTCTATCGGGGGCCAGCTGTTCCATTCTGCAAAAAAACGGAATGCACACAGACGTCATCCGTATTTTTTGCGGATCCGTTTTTTGCTGACCGTAAAATACTGAAAAAGCCATACGGTCCTGTGCACGAGGCCTAAGGGGAGATTTATCAAGATTGGTGCTTTCTACGCTTGATATCTCCTGCACTGCTGGAGGTGCAGGCCTCGTCATAAATTAGGTGCATCCACCTGCAGTCTGTGCACCTAAACAGAAATCTACAACAGCTCAGAGCTGCCATACATTTCATTTCTGCAAGGGCGGACTGGGAACTTAAAGTGGCCCTGGAAAAAAAACTTAAGGCCTCTTTCACACGGGCGTGATCTTTGACGCCCGGATAAGAGGCAGGTGCATTGCGGGAATATGCGCAATTTTTCCGCGCAGGTGCAAACGTTTGTAATGCGTTTTGCACGCGCGTGAGAAAAATCGCCATGTTTGGTACCCAGACCCGAAGCCGGACTTCATGCGATCTCTCCTCTCTTTCCCTGCATCAGCTAAGATCTAAAGGACCTGTGATGACGTCACCGAGCTCATCACATGGTCCAATCACATGGTCCATCTTACCATGGTAATCTATTCCATGCCTTACTACTGTATAAGTCCGTATAAATTATACACCTTTTTGACACTTTAATGTATGAAAATTGGCAATTGTGACAGCAACTTCGAACTGTGTATACTAATTCATTTCTATGTAAATCCTCTAGCAGCATCTCACTGGCCAGTTCGCCGTAGTAGCTAAATAGGAGGGACAGGGACCTATTGCACCAGAGACATTTTGCTCCTACAGGGACATGAAATGTAAATGAAGTACTGTCTGCAGATAGGTCCTAGATATTAGCCAACCATAATGTCTTACGTTAAAAGATTATATGCAGTGAATCTTCACCACTGTCTGCATCATTTATCTTATTTATTATCATGTAATAGAAAGCAGTACTGCTGCGGTGGAGGCTGGTGGCAAGGAAATGGACAGAAAATCACAATACTGTAACGTTATACTAAAGCAGCTGGATAAACATAAGACAAACTGGGACACCTACACATAAAATATAGAACAGTTACTCTATACTCAGGTGAGACCTGGTGCCACAAATAGTAAGTGGGTAGACTATGTCCTCAATTTACCGTCCTCAAGGTGGGACTAAATATGTCAGGTTATGCAGAAAGAGAACCATTCATCAAAAAATGATGATTCATGAAAATTTAAAATCTCTCTCTTACGATCCAATTTAAGATACTGGGGGATTGTCGAGTCTAGCTGACAGGGTTCTGGAAGTAATGTGTTTTTGATGCAGCATGCCTTACAATGTATACTCGAATGTAACAGTAACTGTTGAGGCACTGCTTCTCATTCTGCCTCTCATTCCCTGAATTTTTAGATTGCCTCTCATCTCCCTGCACTTACTGTCTAAAAAAACAACCAATCACAGCACAGCTTTCATTTTGCCCATATCAACCAATTCCAGCACAGCAGAGTCGTAGCTAGGGGTTCAGCACTAGGGGGGTTGGGGGGACAAATACATCTGAGTGAGTCCCCAACCCTGTGGGCCCCCAATACCTGTTTACAATTGCAGAGGCACATCCTACGTTTGGGTTTCCACACTCAGGTTTTGTTTAGATTTTTTTAAGATCCCCTTTTCCCCAACATCAAATAATCCTACCTGGCTGTGTGGGCTATGCTGTCCCTTCAGTTCTTTCTATAAGCTGCTGGTGGCTATAGTCCAGCAACTTGCAGCAGAGAAGTGCAATGAGATACGGACTGTGTTATCTACAGATATAAATGGCAGTTGCTTTCTAACTTGTGTTCTTCATTTTGTAGAATGTATCCAACAAAATGAAGATTAGCAGAACACTCCTTAGAGGACAGGAGGCTCAGAGAGAGGTGAATATGCCCTTTAGGCCTCATGTACACGACCGTTTTTTTATGCTGTCCGCAAAAAGGGGTTCCGTTGTTCAGTGATCCGTGTCCGTTTTTGCCTTCCGTTGTGTTTCCGTGTGTCTTCCGTTTTTTTTAGCGGACATGACCCAAAAGATTTTACCAAAAGAGAGGCTGACAATTTTTGCCAAGTGCCTGCCAAGGGATCCGCAAAAAAACGGTCGCGGAACGCGGATGACACATGGATGGCCATCCGCATTTTTTCACGGTCCCATTGACTTGAATGGGTCTGTGAACCGTTTTTCACGGACAAGAATAGGAGAGGTTATATTTTTTTGATGGACTGGAATCACGGACCACGGACGCGAAGGACAAACGGTGCATTTGCCGAGTTTTCCACGGACCCATTAAAAACCAATGGGTTCGCAGAAAATCACAAAAAACGGAGCAACGGACACGGAATCAAACAACGGTCGTGTGCATGAGGCCTAACTCACCGTCCTCAAAGCTGTTATGAGCGCTTCCATAATAGAAGCACTCATTTGTTAATAGTGCCTGCCCAGTGGGCCCAGGCCGCCCGCTAGCTGCGCCTCTGTTAAGCACAGCTTTCATTTTACTAAAGTGCTTCTTACAATACTGTAAACCTATGTTCTCCAACCTGTGCTTCCCCAGCTCTTGCAAAAAAATTCCCATCATGCCTTGATGGGTGCCGGCTGTTGGGGCATGACTGGAGTTGTAGTTTTCAACTCGGCCGAACTTATATGTGTATTTACCAGGGAAAGGGGAGAAAGATGCTGCCAGACTTCTCTCCTGGGAGAACATAAAGATCAGGCAAAAATATTCATTCCCCCCACCCGGAGCTCCCCGTACACATAACTGTTAGCTGAACTCACCAATGATACACTCATGTGTATTGGGTTGTTAAATTAAAAAAAGCATAAATGAATTTTAAAAATGATGGATGTTACAAAGATTAGCATTAGAAAATATTTATATAGATAGACGTGCACCCAGGCATTGCCGGGTATATATGCTAGTAATAAAACAAAGTGATGCCAACTTCTGCCCATCTCTCAGTAATTAACACAGCAATGTACTTTATAGTATCAAGAAATCAGTATGAAAACTACAAAGGAAGAAATTAACAACAGAATTATTTATATCGTAGCAACATATTCCTAATTTCTCTACACAATTTGTAGTCACACAGAGCGAGAACAATCTAATTTCTGTACTTCTTCACATGCACTAGAGACTTATCAAACCGGCAGAAAGTAGCAACCAATCAAATTCCACCTTTTATTTTCCAAAGGAGCTGTGAAAAATGAAAGGTGGAATCTGATTGGTTTCTATGGACAACGAAGCCAGTTCTACTTTACACAAGTTTGTTAAATCTCCCCTAGTATCTTAAACCATGATGGTTGAAAGACATAGGGTACATTGCCCTTCTAGTCATGTACAGATGTATAAGGATCAGAGCCCAGTGATGACTGAAGGCCACCAAGATATGTCTTTATTTCCTTGGTAAGGGAAATTTTTAAAGCAATTTCATTTCACTGTTTATAAGCATAAATGACATAAAGTTGCATGAAAGTTTTACCCATAGGGAAAAGCAGAATAATTTCTATTATTTCCTGTGGGCACACTTGTGATTTAGATACTTTTTACAGTTTTCCTACCTGTACGTTGAATGTTCACATCTATTTTTTACATAACAGCACCCCCTGCTGTTCAAATCTAACATATATAATACAATGACCTGTGGCATGGCTATAGGATGCAACCCATTGGAGCACAGCAGCACAGGGGCCCAGAAAATAATAGGGGGATTGTATGATGACCTATCAAAAGCTAGGGGTCCCTCTGCTGTCAGCTTCAATTAGACCCTGATTGATAAGGGGTTGCAAAGGTTCCACCTAGGCAAGGATCACCTCTATGGGGCCCTGCATTATACAGAAACACTGGAGGAAAACTGACGATAAGGCCTCATGCACACAAACGTATTTTGCTTCCGTGTCCGTTCCGTTTTTTTGCTGATAGGATGCGGACCCATTCATTTCTATGGGTCCGCAAAAAATGCAGACAACACACCGTGTACTCAGCGAAGAAAAAACGGCACTTCGCTGTGCAGACTTCGGGATTACATCCGCAAAATCGAGCACCCACCGACCGACACGCAGTGCCTCCTGACCTCACCAAACAACAGCACACCGTGTACTATCCGCATCTGTATGTGCGTTCTGTAGCCACGCAAAAAAAATTGAGCATGTCCTATTCTTGTCCATTTTGCAGACAAGGATAGGCATTATTACAATGGATCCGCAAAAAAAACGGATCCGCAAAAAAAACGGATGCCATACAGAACATCATTTGTTTTGTTTTTTTGCGGATCCGCAATTTGCTGACCGCAAAACACGTACGGTCGTGTGCATGTAGCCTAAGGCCTTATTCACACATCCGCAATGTAGTCCGCATGTATTCCGCAATTTTGCGGAATACATGCGGACCCATTGACTGTGAATGGGGCCGGGAAAGATGCGGAGAGCACACACTGTGCTCTCCGCATCCGTTTTTGCGGAGCGCGCCGCCGATTTTCCGGTCCGCGGCTCCGCAAAAAAAATAGAGCATGTCCTATTCTTGTCCGCAATTGCGGACAAGAAGAGGCATTTTCTATGGAGTCCGGGCAATGTGCGGTCCGCAAAAATGCGGAATGCACATTGCTGATGTGTCCGTGTTTTGCGGATCCGCGGCTCCGTGGATCCGCAAAACACAACGGATGTGTGAATAAGGCCTAAGACAGCAGTACTATCTATGGCACTAGGTGTTTTATCCATTGCAAAATTAAAAGCCAGATGCAGCATGTTTGTCAGAAGAGTATTACTAATATAATAACCAATAAAACCAATAAAAATGTTATATTAATGCCAGCCTCAAGCCAAAAGCTTAGATCAGAAAGGATCCCACCCCTGTAAATATGAATTATGTACATTGGTGTGTGTTGCTATGGATGGCAGATGGCAAAATGCTGTGGTTAAAGCCTGATCTCCACAGTCACCCCCTGTTTGGTGGCATACATTGATAGGTGCTGCCAAGAATTTCCTTCAGAGCACCTCAGAATAGATGGCGATTCCCAGAGCTGGAGCATGGACTGACCATATCTTAAGGTTTTTCTTTGTTATTTTTTAACTACGTGGTGATCTCTATGTCGAGAAGATTAGAAGTATATTACCTCTGAAATATAGCCACATACTAGAGAAAACCATATCTGCAGTTACTGTTATGATGGGAGATTTTATGATAAAGACAATTCCAATGGAGGTACAGAACAGGATCAAAGCTATCCAGTCATCTATAGATGTGTGGTGCACGCACGCCCTCTACTGCTATCAACCAAAATTACACCGAGGTACAACTGCAGGTCATTACAGGGAATCTTGGACTATTATCTTCAGTAATACATGAGGAGTACTGCAGATAAGGAGTCCAGATCATTCTTTTTTTATACTCCCTGCAATCAGCGTTTAAAGCTGTGTTACATTGTCAAGATTACTGTGCATTCACACAGGAGTCCTCTCCATTAAATTAGTATGGCACAGCAGTCCTGACGGTGTATTTCAGTGCAGCTTTGAATGCTGATAGTTGGGGAATGGGGGGCAGTAGAAGAATTAAAAAATAGAGATCTGGACTCCGTATGCACAGTGCTAGTCATGTATTACTGCAGGCAATAAATAGTCCAGAATCAGGGTGATTTCATGTATTTATTCTCAATTGTTACACATATTTGTAAATAAATATTCTGAAAGTATAAAGTAAAAAATACCTATAAATGAGTGGAATATATATATATATATATATATATATATATATATAATAACAAAACTATGTATAAACGAGTGGCATATATATAATGCCCAAAATAACTATATATGAGTGGAATATATATATATTTATATATATATATATATATATATATATATATATATATATATAGCCAAAACTATGTACAAATGAGTGGCATATATATAATGCCAAAACTATGTATACATAAGTGGCTTTAAAGGAGTATTCTGGTTATTTCAAGTTATCCTCCATCTAAGGATAACAATTACATCATTCGTGGGGTTGCTACCTCTGCGACCCCTACCGATCACAAGAAGGGAGACCAGACAAAAATGAACAAAGCTACAAGCCCGGCGTGTGCACTGCTGTGCTTTTCAGCTATATGGGACCTGCCAGGAATGGTCTAGTTGAAAGAACCAGAATACAACTTTAGGGCTCATGCACACGAATGTGTAATGACCGTAGGGCTGCTGCATGCGGATCGCTGACCCATTCACTTGAATGGGGTCCGCATCTGACGGTCCGCACTGCAAAAAGTAGTGCATGCATTACATTTTTGCGGTGCAGAGGCACGGGGAGAAACCCCACGGAAGCACTCCATGGTGCTTCCCTGGGGTTCCATGCCTCCATTCCGCACCGACCTTCTGGATTGCGGACACATTCAAGTGAATGGGTCCGCATCCGTGACGCAGGGTGCACACGGCCAGTGCCTATGTATTGCGGACCCACAGTTTGCAGCCCGCAATAGGGGCATGGCTGGGCAACGGCCGTGTGCATGAGCCCTTAAGTGGATTATTATAAGAATTTTAAGATCTATGAGTTTGAGTAAATGAAGAAAAAAATACTGGGAGAGATTTATCAAAACTGTTGTAAAGGAAAACTGGCTTAGTTGCCTATTGCAACCAATCAGAATCATTTTTCAGAGCATCATTGAATTTTTTTGGGATCTGACTGGTTGCTGTGGGCAAATAAACCAGGTTTCCATTACATCAGTTTTGATCAATCTTCCCATTGTGTTTTTTTTAAGCTAATTTGCTTTACATGATGTAAATGTGTTTTGTAGTTAACCACTGGAAGAATGACTGTCCACCTTATGTCTTTCAAAAGAATTTTCATGAGTTTTAAACGCACTTTTGCACATGCCGAAGATCGGGTGATCATTAGGCTGTCTAATTGTCAGTGATCACATCTTTTTTAAGGCATAAAAATAATAATTTGTCAGCAGCCTTGTGTAAGCCAGGGATATAATCCCAAAAAGTGCAAACTGAATGGGAACAAATGATTGTATTAACGATCGATTCTCCCAATACACTTTGCAAGCAATGATGTCTTATAGATTTAGGGTGCATTCACACGACTGTATGTATTTTGAAGTCCGCAAAACGGGGATCTGCAAAAAAAACAGATGAGGTCCGTGTTGCATCTGTTTTCTTTGCGGATCCATTGTAACAATGTCTATTCTTGTTCGCAAAATAGACAAGAATAGGACTGCAGAACGGACATACGGATGCAGACAGCACATGGTGTGCTGTGCGCATTTGTTGCGCACCCATTGAAATAAAAGGGTCCGCATCCAAAACCCAAAAAATGTCAATTGAATGCGAACCAAAAAATAGTCATGTGAATGGGACCTTAAATGGAGCTCAAATGAAAGCTGATCAGCAATCTGTATCATTGATCAGCGGCCGTTACATAGTTATAATAATAATATGGCTGAAAAAAGACATAAGTCCATCATGTTCAACCAAGAAAATGCCTACCCTAAGGCCCCTTTCACACAGGCGGTAGGGAATGGGGCCGGATAGGATTTGGGTGCGTTGCGGGAAAATGTGCGATCTTTCCGTGCGAGTGCAAAGCGTTTTAATGCATTTTGCATGCGCATGGGAAAAATCGGCATGTTTGGTACCCACACCTGAATTCTTCACTGAATGGGTTGAGTATTCTGTAGATTTTATTATTTTTTTCCTTATAACATGGTTATAAGGGAAAATAATAGCATTCTCACTACAGAATGCTTAGTACAATGTGGATGGAGGGGTTAAAAAGAAAAGAATTAACTCACCTTATCCACTTGATCGCGTAGTTGCGATCTCTTCCCTCTTCTTTAATCATTAGCTGCCGGCTAAAGGACCTGTGATGACGTCACTGCGCTCATCACATGGTCCAATCACATGGAATCACTATGGTGATGGACAATGTGATTGGACCATGTGATTTGACATCACCACAGGTCCTTTGGCCAGCAGCTAATGATTGAAGAAGAGAGAAGAGATCGCAACTAAGCGATCAAGTGTATAAGGTGAGTTAATTTTTTTTAGTTTTACCCCTCCATCACCATCTTACTGAGCATTCTGTAGTGAGAGTGCTATTATTTTCTCTTATCACCATGTTATAAGGGAAAATAAAAAGATCGGGTCCCCATCCAGATCGTCTCTTAGCAACCATGCGGGAAAATCGCAATGCATCCGCACTTGATTGTGGATGCTTGCGATTTTCACGCAGCCCCAATCATATCTATGGGGCCTGCGTTGCGTAAAAAAACGCACAATATAGAGCTTGCTGCGATTTTTACTCAACGCAGAAGTGATACGTGAAAATCACCGCTCATGTGCACAGCCCCATAAAAATGAATGGGTCCGGATTCAGTGTGGGTGCGATGCGTTCACGTCACACATTGCACCCGCGTGGAAAACTCGCCCGTGTGAAAGGGGCCTAAGGCCTTTTAACATGGTTCATACAAAGGTTCATTCCTAATCTTTGCCATGTGTAAACATGCTATGCCTCAGAATGTTTGTCAAATTGCATTTTTTATATGGGTATAGAAATTGGTTGTTGGCAGCAAGTTGCTGAAGTAATGAAACTGTATGTGTCGCATGCAGCAGCGATGATTGTGTAAATGTAAGTAAGGAGGACCTGTCACATCATGTCTATATTAGTAACTACTTGCATTTCCCGTGTAATAACAATTCTGGAGCATAAAGCCTCATTCACACATCAGTGTAATATAAGTGAAAGGGATCAGGGAAAGATCTGCACCTGATCTGTGTTTAGAGTCGCACCTGGTTTTGGCTCAATCATGGAAATCACTGACCAAATAACTGATGCCTCATTCACACGTCAGTGTTTCACGGACGTGTGCTGTACGTGTTCTCCGCAGACAGTACACGTCCCCATTCATTTGAATGTGTGTATTCACGGATGCATGTCCTATCTTGTCAGTGTTCCCGGATCCCTCACGCCCATTATAGTCAATGAGTCAGTGAAAAACACGGATGCCATACAAGAGATTGTTTGAAATGTATTTTCCAGCTGCTCAGTGTCAGTGAAAAACGGATTGCACACAGTCAGCAAAAAACTGACCCACGGACGCAACACGGATCTGTCACGGGAGGAAACACAGACTGATCACTGTCCGTGTTACTACTGATCCAAAACTGACACTGACGTGTGCATGAGACATTATTGTGTGAATGAGGCATAACTATTATTTTTGCTAGAATTTTATGAATGACTTGCCAGCAGTCTGCAGTAAGGTGGTATCATTGGCAGAGCTGATTGGATCATGTAAAACCGTGCAGGGACACACCCTCATATGGCATCACCCCATTTTGTCCTTTACTGCTGACTGCTAGCAAGACATTCATTTACATTCTAGCAGGAATAATAAAGGAATGGTACAACAAAGAGTCATAAAAATAGATATTCCAGATTTATTATTACATTGGGAATGCCAGTAGTTACTGGTGACACCCAGATGCATTTTTACTGTAGACTAGTGGCAATTCGTTCATAACGTACAGCTGGATTAATAAAGGAATGGCGCAACAAAGGGTCATATAGATGTTCCAGAATTATTACATTGAGGATGCCAGTAGTTACTAAAACAGACATGTCAGGAGCGCTGAGGGGTCCTTTCTAAAAACCTCTGTCCTTGCAAATTGCTAATACTCTTAGGGCTCATGCACACAGCCGTTGCTCGGCCGTTCCGTGCATTGGGGACCGCAATTCGCGGTCCACAATGCACGGGAATTATTCATGGATCCAGACGCATTCAACTTGAATAGGCCTGTGATCCATCTGCACCGCCAAAAAAATAGAACCCTTGCAAGCTCTCCGTAGTGCCTCCGTGAGGTTCCGTACCTCCATTCCACAATACACCTTCCAGGGCCCATATATTGCAAATCCACTGTTTGCGGGCTGCAATACGGGCCCGGCCGGCACAAGTTTGTGTGCATGTGCCCTTATGAATATATCCACAATTAATTTCCACCTGATATTGTGCAGCCGTTGATTACTCTATCACGTATAAAACCTACTGATGTACACAATGGATATCCAGCATCAAGTTCCCTAGAAGGCAGAGGTTTTATGCAAATAAAGAAATCAAAGATCTCTAGCCAATACATCAAATTTGACAGCAAGAGGAAGTCACTCAGGTTCTTATCACACATGCTGCACACTGGGTCCTTCCCTTTCCAAACCTCTGATCCAGCTTTTCTTTGCCCACTAGGATGTAATCAGGTGTCTGTCTTGTTTTTATCAGCCAGCAAATCACAGTTCAAATAGTATAGCTGCTTTTCACCTTTGCTTGAACATGGTTTGAACTTTTGGTGACAGAAGACACTTACTAAGGGACATGTCATCCTCAGATAATCCCAAGATCTCATCAAGGGCCCTTAGGGCTTTCGTCATTCTCCCTGAAGTTGCTGAGCCTTTTGTAGGTGAACACCGGGGACAGAAGTTCATTAAACATGTAGGGAAAATTATAAGATCCTTTTACATCTATCTCATTTGTGTGCCCTTCTATATTTCTGATACAAATCAATAAGTCGCTCAATAGAAAATAACTAACTTTAAAAAAGTATGTAAATGCAGGAGTCCTCTGTCAAGTTAATAAAAAGTCAAAAATCTACATTATATCAGCTTCTGGAAAAACAATATGGCCATCATTACGGCTTATAAAGGGGTGGTCACCAGCTTCTGTTTGCCACAAAATGTTAAATCCACCTTCATACATAGTGATCATTTTCACAACTTCTGTTTGAATGCAAAACGCGGCAGCCCTGGAGAATAATTTGGATTCTAGGAAAGCTTTTATGTTGGCCAAAAATCAGAAGAAACATAGGAACACAGGCAGAATAATGGCAGAAAAAAACACATGATCCATCTAATCTGCTTTATATTAATTCCTTCTTATTTTATCTTAGGTTAGATGTATGTTTATTCAGTGACAGATTGTGCATTGACTCTTCGGGGAAAAATCCCACTGAGCCAGTCAGGTTATAGCGTAATGATGCTGGTCACCCTACTTATTTGCTAGGTGCTACATTAGGGCTGTATAAGTAATACTTCAGAATTTTCTATATTTCTGCATAAATTTGACCTAAAAGTACATAAGATTTTCACACAAATCCTAAAAGTAGATGAAGATACCCCAATCAAACAAATGAGTCAAGTAATTATTTTATTGAACAAAATTGTTCATTATCACGTCTGTGAGTGGCAAAAGTATGGGAACTAGAGATCAGCAAATTGATTCTAACAAAACGATTCGTCTCATCAGCAGGGCTTCTTCACTTGTGAGGGGCTATCCTCGCTTGTGAAGAAGCACCCACCTGCCTCAAGATTGACAGGCTTGAACATTTAGCCCAGCCTTGATAATTTACTGTCTGTTCCACTGCTCTGATTAGCAGAGCTAGGGAGCAGGCTCTGCTTCAACGTCTGAGCAGTATCCTGGCTCCTCTATTCGGAGCAGAAGTGTAGGCAGAAAATTGTCGGGGGCAGACTAAATGTCCATCCCTGTCAATCTTGCATCAGGTGGGCGCTTCTTCACCTGTGGGGTAAAGAAGCCCTGCTGGGTTTCCTCCCATGAACTGCTTCAGGTCCTTCTACAATACGTCTATTGGACTAAATTCAGGACTTTGACTTGACCATTCCAAAACTTTAACAGCAAAGAAGAGCAATGTTCTTTTTGAAAAGCAGTGGCTTTATCCTTGCAATTCTACCATTCACACCATACTTGTTCACTGTCCTCCTGATGGTGAACATCAGCTAATATGAGTAAGGCCTTTAGTTGCTTAGAGGTTACCTTGGGTTCCTTTGTTCCCTTGTGAACAATTATATGCCTTGTTCTTGGCATGATTCTTGTTGATCAACCACCCCTGGGGAGGGTAATAATGGTCTTTTACTGTGGATTGGTTGAGTCCAAACTCTTTAGAGATGATTTTGTAACTTTTTCCAGCCTAATGAGCATCAACAACTCTTCTTCTGAAGTCCTCAGAAATATAGTCTTGATACACTACAATAAACATTTGTTGCAAAGAAGAGACTTTAATTGATCCCTGATCTTTAAAACAGGTTGCCCAACCACACTTGATTGTCATCTTATTGACTAAAAAACACCTGATTCTAATTTCACCTTTAAATTATCTGCTAATTCTAAAGATTTACATACTTTTGCCACTCACAGACATGTGATATTGGGTCATTTTCCTCAATAAATAAATGACCAAATGATCTTTGGCTCATTTGTTCGATTTAGTTATCTTTATCCACTTTTAGAAAAATCTTTTGTAGTTTTACGTCAAATTTATTTATTTTACAAATTTATACAGAACCACCATTTTCCACAGTGCCTTACAGACATTATTATCACTAACTGTCCCCATTGGACCGCATAATCTTTTCTTATTAGTATGTCTTTAACTCCATGCGGGTGATGTCCATGGTTGGATTCAAACCTAAGACCTCAGTGCGGCAAGGCACCAGTGCTAGCCACTGAGCCACCATGCTTTATGCAGGAATATAGAAGGGTCACAAACTATCAAGCACCACCTTACTTCTGATGCTCAATATCTCACTATTTATGGTGCTCCTTGTCTCTGTATGGGACTAAACATGTCAGTGGGTCCACATGTTATTATAAGGCTGTATATAAAATAATGAGCTGCATGCAACAGTCAGGGAAGGCTGTCCTGTTGTCTTAAAGTGGTATTCTACTGTATTTTTGCATTGTTCCTATCACTGGTGTCATGACTGATAATTTGCCGACTCTGCTTACTTGTGTAACCCCATCTGCTGCCAATCTAAACCCACCTACAGTATGAGCCCATTTTTAGATTATTTTCAGGGCTACTTTACGTTTTCATTCCATCTCTGTGTTTATCCCAGGCAACATGCAGTCCATTTCATGTAAGGGACAATTAAAGGTTTGCCAATATGGCAAACTAGAACTGGCAAAATCATTCAGATCCTATGTAGCATTTAAGATCTCTAAATTGGAGATAACTATAAAAATATTGTATAATTGGCCAAAATAATTGATAACCAGAGCTTTAGTGTCAATCAATAATCAATTACCAAAATCAATATTTTCAGAATGCACTTCATGATCTTCCAATTCAGGCGGATGATGGAAGTGGTGGCAACAAGGGTTCTCTGTTTTAAAGCCTTTTAAAATATACTTTAATACTTGCCCCTGTCACCAACCTGAATAGCATCAATTTATCAGGACAATGACTATACCAGCTACTGTAGGCCCCAACAATGAAAGGGGTTATCTCATGATTAATGTAAAATCAGACATCCTATAGTACATGACAATCTCTTTCTAACAAAGCTAGAACCAGCCCTGTACCTCATATGTATCCATAGATCTCCTCATTCATTGCTCCAATTGCTCTGTTAGAATTATATCAAACTGGCTGCTCAAGGGGAGTGTCCTGTCTCAGGGGGTATGTCTTTCGTCTATATATTTCCCCCTATCACAGCTCAGGAGGCAGTGGAAGGAAGAAACTGAGCATGTGTGTCCTTCTCAGTAAGTAGGACAATAAAATAAGAAAAAAACAAACAGCAAGTGGCGCTATACAGATTCCTTTTATTGAATAACTGAATAGCTAAACTAATATTTAATTACATGCAATTACAAAAGTATTCAGATCCAAGTGCTGGTGTGAAAACTGTAGTATTTTTCCTATGGCCCGTCGAGACCATAGAAGAGGCAAGATGTCACCATGTTCATTACATACAAACATACAAACAACATGACCGTACATACACAGAAGGGAGAGGAAAACAGAGAAAAGAAAAAAGGGGGGCATTTAAGGTTGGATGGAAAAATTGTTGCCTAGGCAAGGTAGCATGGAGATAAATGCAGGTGGGCATACTCTACCCATGAAGGGTCCCTTTTTTACATTTTGTTATGGAGCATTGTGTCTTGATGGCATCATATTTTTCATTACTCTGAATTGATATGCATTTTGCTGTATAGATTCATTTTTGTCTTGTAGTTAAAGAGGATCTGTCCTGTCTTTATTCCTGATGCCATAACAATTTTGTAGCCTCTTTTATACAAATGTATGGTTTTGTGTTCCTAAGTTATTGTTACTAGAAGTGTGCTTGAGATTGCCGACATCGAACATAGACATTTAACTTCTTAGATGCCATGGTCAATTCCAACCATGGAATGTGAGCGGTCTCTTAGAGGGAGGGGGCTCTCATCCATGATGGAACACCCCCCCCCCCTCTCCCTCATGTGAGAAGATCCAGATAATCGCTCCGTTGCTGTGGAAGACAGGAGCCTTCTAAAGGGTCCTAGGAATGCCATAGTATAGTTCCTATTAAGCCCTCTTCAACCAGAGCTTAATAGGAACACATACATTTTACCATTAATAGCAATACAATTTGATTGCAGTCTGTGCTTTAGTCCCCTAGGGGGACTCAAAATAAACGTAAAAATGTAGAAAAAGTTTATAAAATAGTTAAAAAAATAAAAATGTAAATGATTCCCCATTTTACTAATAAAAATATATAAACAAGCAAAAATAAACATCATTGGTATCAACCCTTCTGAAAACAATTTATCCCATACAGTGAAAAATATAAAAATATAAGATCAAAATGCTTGAGTCGCGTTTTGTTGGTCAAGTGATGACATACTCCAAAATCATATCAATAAAAATTACAACCTGCCTTGTAAGTTTTGTTAAGTAATAAAACTTAACAAAACTCTATACATCACACAAATCAACTGTACTGACCCCCAGAATAAGGTAACATGATGTAAATATATAGCATTTTTTACAATTCCATACCACTAAAAAAAAAATTCAGCTTCCCAATATATTGTATGGAATGCTAAAGGGAACTTGTTACCATGAAAATGTGAGGTAATCTCAAGGCAGCAAGTTATAGAGCAGGATGAGCTAAGCAGATTGATATATATAGTTTTATGGGAGAAACGATATATGAGCTTTGAGGTCAAGGAGGCGGTCCTATTAGTGATTGACAGCTATCTCTGTATTCACAGTCATAGAGGGAAGGCTGTCAATCACTGATAGGACCGCCTCCTTGACCTCACACGCTGCTTTCATCCCTGACGTGTTTAACTTGGCAGGTTCACTTTAAACGGTAACATTAGAAAGTGGTGCAGGATGTCCCACAAAAAACTCCTTCCTACAACTATGTGAATAGAAAAGTAAAAATATTGTGGCTCTTAGAAGGCAAGGAGAAAACTTAAATAGAAAAATCATTTTCCCTTTTTTCGTTTTTGTTTTTTAATCCCAGCCTTCCCAAAACCATGACTTCTTTATTTTTCCTTTCACATAGCTGAATGAGGGCTTATTTTTTTTTGGGACATTGTATTTTCTAATGGGACCATTTACAGTTGTATACAATGTAAAGGGAAGATAGGAAAAAAATTCTCAACTATAAAAAAAACACAATTCCAATTTTGTTTTTATGACGTTCCTTATGCAAAACTGACCTGTTACCTTCATTCTCCGGGTCAGTACAATTACAACAATAACACATATGTATAGTTTTTCTTGCGTTTTAATGCTGGAAAAAAAATAAAGACTTTGGAAAAAAAAAATGTTTTCTTTGCATCGCCATTATCTAACCCCTATAACTTTTTTTATGTGTACGGAGCTGTATGAGGGCTCATTTTTTGCTAGGTGATCGGTACTTTTTATTGATATCACTTTTGTGTATAACTTTTTGATCCTTTTTATTTTTATTTTTTGTGGGCGGCGAATAGGCCATTTAGACTTTTTTTCCGTTTCACTTTTTGCCGTATGGGATACATATTTTTATATTTCAATAGTACGGGTGTTTTCGCATGCGGCTATGCCCATGATGTTTATTTTTTTATTGTTTATGTATTTTGATTTGGGGGAAAGGGGGTGATTTGAAGTTTTTTATTTTTTATATTTTGAAAAACATTTTTTTTCTTTTTTCTTTTACACTTTTTAATAGTTCCCATAGGGAACTATAACAAGTCATCATTAGAGGAGTCTATCAGAAATACAATATGTTCCTATGGAGCCCTGCCACAAGAAGGCTCTCCATAGGAACTATTGTGCGGCAACCTCTTGTCACTCAGGAGGACAGAAGCTGCCGCACACTGCATCCAGCTCCCTTCATCCTCGCCGGGGGAGCCGTTGCACAGTTTTTAACCCGACGGATGCTTTGGTGTCTGATAACAAAATGTAAATTTACATGAGCTGGTCGGGAAGGGGTTAAAGTGTAACTAGCTTTTTGAACAATCTTATTAAAAACTATTCTAAAAACCCTATAATTATCCTCAGGATAGTTCATTAATATCAGATTCATGGTGGCCCGACAGCCCTGACTCCATCGATAAGCTAGTTATCTAGGCCAGTGGCATCACTGTACATCAGTCACCTGGCCTTGGCACAGCTCAGTCTAATTCAAGTCAATGGGACTGAGCAGCTATACATTGTACGGCACTGTGCTTACTAAGCTGTGAAGAGACCACAGCCTCTTCAAACATCTTATTATGATTGTAACATTTAACCAGATCATACAGGACAATGCACAAATAGTTGCAAAGTTAGGAAATCATTGTTCGTATAATAGGAAATATTATAATACTGGCTAGATCAGGATGCAGGGTGACAAAACTGAACATGCTTCATCCTTCTTCTTCATGAAATCAGCCATCAGGGATGGTTGGGAGGCCACCTACTTCTGGGTGGAGATGCTTCTTAATTTCTTTACACGTCATTCTAAAATGCATTTGTAGGAATCGCTATTTTATATTTTTCACCTGCTTAACAATACATAACATTAAAATACCGGAGTGTGAAGTCTACTTGTAACATCAGCCTCCTCTTTGGGTGGCATGGAGAACATGTGAACCTTTGATGCTCTTGTATGGAATGGGACCCTACCTGCATATATTCTCATTCTCATTACCATGACCCAAGCTATCATTACTCATGACTCAAACTTCCCTGCTTCACTTTCATGGACACAATTACAATATGTCAATAAATAAATAATGCTTTTCATGGGAGACACCAGTCTATTGGAAATGTGGGTCCCCATAGTAGGAGTGCTGTTTCCCAGAGTCCTTCTTCTAACATGCCACTGACAGATTGGTGTCCTAGACAGGAACAAGAAGGCCATTTTTCCCACAATGACAATGACACATTGACAGACATGTTTCCATCAGCCTGTTCACTGTTTGTGTTTTCCTCCACTCCATACCTTTATGCAAATTGGATCTATTTGAAGTCAGTGTCCAGGTGCTATAGTTAAAAGCTGAAGGAACGATGAGCTGGGAATTGGTCCATCCAAGTGCTGAAAACCGCTTGTGTTAGTAGTCAATGGCTGGCTGGAGGAGGCCTGCATTAGAAGAGGTGATGACAGTTCCAGGTATGGAGCTGCCACACAGGTGACTAGGTTTCAGCAGAGTTGCAAAAAAGGAACTTTAATGTGTGGTATGCAGAGGAAAAGCACCTTCCTTTATTAGCCCCTGACCTCTGACACCAAGATCTCATTTAACTCCTTGTGCTCAGAAGGTCTTCATTACAGACCTATTGGTCAGTCAGTTCATGAGTAAACTTGTTTCCTCAGTAAGGGTGGTGTCACACAGCTATATTTGTGGTAGTTTTTTGAGCCAAAGCCAGAAGTCAGTTGAAGGGAATGAGAAAGATAAAGGATGGACTTCTGGATCCACTTCTGGCCTTGGTTCAGAAAGCTGCCACAAAAAGCTGTATGTAACACCACCATCAAGTCCTATTGGATAGGAAGATAATTTCAGTCATCAACGATTTCGTGAGCTGTTTGCGTTCAAAAGATTTTCAATTACATGAAACTATTTTTTTTTGGTGTTTGCTCGCAACTGTGTTTGTTGGTCGTTCACCAAAAATTTGCACTGCTAACAACTGGCAGATTTCTGATTAGATGAGGGGATGTGGCAGAAACTAATAAAAATCTTCCAGTCAGGCGGATTTGTCCAATCCATGGAAAGCAAATGATTTACCATTCACCATTTGGTCGCTTCATGCTGTTCAATACAATGATCATCTCTGGATTCAAACAATTATACGAGAATTCTACCAATAATCACTGCATCTAATAGGCCCCTAAATGAGGGCTATGTCTAGTAATCTACATAGGGCAGTTATTTTTATTTTCTCCATAAGTGAGGCCTTTGTCCAGAAATAATCATTGGTAGGGTTCTTACCTGACCAGTAAACCACCAGCCTAGCCAGTATTTGTGGCATGATGCCAGGGTAAGCATTTTATTGTTACCAGCACATTAAAACACCAGTAATTTCCTGCTCTGTAGCTGACTACATATATGGAGAAAGTACTATGACAGTGCTTGGGAATATCCGTGTGTATTTAACTTTTATTCTGTCTTTGTTAACAGTTACTGCCAGGTCTTGGACCCAGGATCTTTATTATAGGGGACAAACACTCTAAGCAGAGAGCCACAGAGTCCACTGATATTAATAGGAGGATTTTCTCCAGACTAAAAACCTTAATAGCATTTTTCCAATGTACAATGTATTGGTATCTACGGATAGATATCTATATATACCAGGACATTTTATCTTTTTTTAAGAAGATAAAACCATATATATGCTAGTATTTTATATTTTGTTTAGTAAAATCAAACACTTTAATAGCATAAAATATACAGGCTGTGTTCACATCATGAACATATGCATTAAACGGATTATACAGTGGCATCCGTCACCACAGGTTTTCATTGTAAAAAATGTACCCTTTTTTTTTTTGCTGGATTCTGCAGGATAGGAACGCATAGTATACTACACTTTAGCATCCGTTTTCTCCCAACATATTTGTTAACCATAGGGAAATACTGTGAAGCCCCTTACAATAACTACAAAACCATCCATTATAGGAAGAGGGCAAATAAAAGGAAGCGCCATCTCCATTAAATAACGGAAATGAACGCCTCCTAACAGATTACACTGACTGTAATGGCATCTGGTTTCCATTAAAAAAACAGCATTTTACCTGACAAGAAAATTTTACATGCTGTGCTATTCGGTCCTATATTTTTCATGGCATCTGACGGATCCTCTGATACCGATGAGACAAAACCTAACATGAAACTTTGTCCATGTAATTAATCCTTGATCAGTCAGATCATATTTACTGTCTGTCACATATGAAGGGGTCCACAGACGTAACTATATCGGTCACAGCGGTCGCAGTTGCGACCGGGCCCCTAAGCCAGAGGGCTCCCCTTGCCAGTAGTACTGTACTTTTCCCAGTGCATCTTATAAAGGGAATATTAGTGATGGAAGCGCATAATGGAAGCGCTCACTAGTCTGCAGGAGGAGGGGGAGAGAAGTGCTGTGAGCGCTGTACAGTACTTACCCCTGCTCCTGCTTTCTCTTCTCAGGGCCCGCGCTACTGTGTCCTGGCTGCCTACAGCGTCAGGACATACAGAGCGCACTCTGTCCTGATGCTGCAGGAGGTCAGGTAACTGCAGTGCGGGCCCATAGAAGAGAAAACAGCCAGGACAGGGAGAGTGGAGGCAGGAGAGGTAAGTTACTTTATTATTTTACAGTCTGTTCTGAGGTCTGATATGGAGGTCTAATGGGAGGTCTGGAGAGGTCTCACTGGGGGTCTGGAGAGGTCTAATAGGGGTCTGAAGAGGTCTAATGGGGGTCTGGAGTGGTCTATGGGGGTCTGGAGGTCTGACTGGGATCTGGAGTAGTCTAATGGGGGTCTGGAGAAGTCTGACTGGGGGTCTGGAGAAGTCTGACTGGGGGTCTGGAGAAGTCTGACTGGGGGTCTGGAGAGGTCTGACTGGGGGTCTGATTGGGGGTCTGGGGGTATATAGGGGGTCTGATTGGGGGTCTGGAGGTCTGATTGGGGTCTGGAGGTCTAATGGAGGTCAGATATAGGGGTCTGGAGGTTTAATGGGGGCCGGATATTGGGGTCTGAAGGTCTAGTGGGAGTCTGGAGGTCTAATGGGCTTTTAGAGGTCTGATTTGGGGGTATGGTCTGAGGTCTAATATGTGGCTCTGGAGGTCTAATGGGTGTCTTATATGGAGGTCTGGAGGTCTAATGGGGGTCTTATCTGAGGTCTGATATTGGGTCGGAGTCTTACATGGAGGTCTAATGGGGGTCTGATCTGAGGTCTAAAACTTGGGTCTTATATGGGGTCTGACATAGAGGTCTAAAGGGAATTTGGTCTGAGATGGGGGGATCTCATTTAGGGTTTTATATGGGTGTCTGATCTGAAAGGAAGGGGGGATTTTGTACTAGCACACAATATAAAGGGGTGTTTTTGTACTGACGCACTGTGTAGTACCAGTATTTTCAGGGGGACTGTTCCTGCAGGAAAGTATTGGGGAGCACAGTGGACACAGTATTGGGGGTGGCAGGATCGGGTCTTGAGAAGGTGGGAGGATGCTGGAAAAGTAGGAAAGTAAGATGTCTGTTTGTTAAACTCTGCAGAGACGAGGCGCGGCTGAGAGAAGTCACCATGGCGGTCTGGTCTGACAGGAGAAGAAGAGGAAAGAGAATGTCTACATCAGAGAAGAGAAGTCACTGGATGTAAGAGGTACATATGTGGTGCTGTACAACCCTGTATGTTCTGTAGCGCTGTATGTAATGTTTTCCAAGTATGTCTTTAAAGGGGTTGTCCGCTTTTTTTTTTTCTTGTAAGAGCGCTGCCTTCTCTGCTCTGTTTACCTGCTCACCACTGCAAATGCTACGGCGAGCAGGTGAACAGAACAAAGAAAGCAGCTCTCATATGAGCACTGCCCTCTCTTCAAACAGCTGATCGTTGGGGGTGCCAGAGGACCCCGGCCGATCTGATATTGATGACCTATCCTGATGATAGGTCATCAGTAGTAAAAAGAGGACAAACCCTTTAACAGTAGGACTGGAGGGAAGGGGTTAGGTTGAGAATTTGGCATGGGGGGGCCGTTTCAATATTTGCCTCGGGCAGCAGAAAAGCTAGGTGCACCAAAAGCTAGGTGCACCAAAAGCTAGGTGCACCAGCGCTGGGGGAAGGGGGGAGGGCCCAAGCTGAACTCTTGCACCGGGACCCATGAGCCTTAAGCTATGCCCCTGGAGGGGTCTGTTTTTTCCAGAAAAGTAGTGAGAAGATGATTGTTTGCCTAATCTCCTCTGTGTAAAATAAGACTGTTACATTTACACCATTACAGCATTGGATTAGTCACACTAAACACACAGACACCAGTAAAGTCTCCATGCTACACTGTCCTCTTGTCCATACTGGATTTTTAGTGTAAAACCTATGTAGCGTGTCTCTAGTGAGACCTCTTAAATACTGCAGTAATGGCGACTATCACTAGAGAGCAAAATTTCATAGATTTCTGATAGATGTAGGTTTCTGTCAAAAAAGACATTTCCTCCCACTGACTGTCGCTATTAACTATACTTTTTAATTTCACAAAGTAAACGAGTATGACAAACCAAGGCTATCTGGGCTCCTGCAAAGGACTTCACGGTTCAGGGGCAGTAGTTAAATAGGTGGAGGGAATGGATTTTTCCTGGCTTTGTGGTTATTTGCTTCTTCATAAGAGCTCATTCAATTTACACCTGTTCACACATAAGGTCGGTGCAGCATTTGTGGCTACATTTTGTTTAAAACAGAAAAAAATAGTTTTATTTTAAAAAGGCGCAAACTCAAAATATGATCACACCCGTATGCCCTCACAACCACACCCCATTTTTACCAGTATAAACTTGACAGGTATTTTTTGCTGGGAACGGTGGCAACTCTATACCTAAGGCAGATTGCGGTAATTTTGTTCATACTAGGCCTCGCCTCTAACTCTGCCCAAAGCATAATTACTGACTCGTCAGAACTGCAGCAGCCGGGGCGGTTAGGTGATTATAAATTCCTTAGGGCTCTTTACACTACCGTTTTTCTTTTCCGTCCTACAGTTCCGTCGTCGGGGCTCTAAGATGGAAAAAGACTGATCAGGATTATTATAATGCATTCTGAATGGAGAGAAATCCGTTCTGGATGCATCAGGATGTCTTCCGTTCAGTATGTGAACGATTTTTGGACGTTGACAAAACCGCAGCATGCTGCGGATTTGTCTCCATCTAAAAATCCGGAAGACATGCCGTAACGCCGGATCCGGAATTAATGCCCATTAAAGTGCATTAATCTGGACCCGGAATTAAGCTAAACAATGTTTCGGCGCATCGCCAGATCCGATGTTTAGCTCTGCGCATGCGCAGCAGCAGTTCCGATCAGGGCCCCATTGCAAGCTGGGGCTCCGATCGGTTACCATGGCAGCCAGGACGCTACTGAAGTCCTGGCTGCCATTGTAAGTACTCCGCAGCAGTGTACTTGCCTGCGCTGCGGCCTCCGGGCACTCCTTTATGACATCACAGGTCCGGGCAGGGCATTGATTTATGCGCCGCAGGGATCTGTGACGTCATGAAGGAGCACCCGGCGGCCGCAGCGCAGGTAAGTACACTGCTGCGGAGTACCATGGCAGCCGTGACTTCAGTAGCGTCCTGGCTGCCATGGTAACCTGAAAGCATTTCGAAGACTGATCAGGATCCTGATCAGTCAACAAATGACTTTCAGGCGACTTGCGTTCTGACGTATCCGGCGGGACGAAAGTGCCCGCCAGATCCTCAGAACGCAAGTGTGAAAGAGGCCTTAATCTTTCTACAGCATGTGGGGCCACTGGGAGAATATTTTTGCTTGCACTTCAATATCCATTTAAATGTTAGCTTATAAATCATCTAATTATAGATATTTTAAAGTACAAATTGCACCAAATAATTAATTTATGGTCTAATATACAGGTAGAAACCATACAGACAGTTTAGTAAGGAGAAATTTAGTACATTTAAGATCAATTCGCTATGTCGAAAAGAGGGACAGTTAAGGAGCAAAGAGGGACATAGGGCCCTAGGGCCCTAGGTCAAAAAGAGGGACTGTCCCTCAAAAAGAGGGACACTAGGGAGACATGCAATAAGTAAGGCCTATATCTAGTAATGCACATAGGGAAGCTCTCTTTTGTTTCCTCAGTAAGTGAGGTCTATGTCCAGTAATGTACAGAGGGCAGCTCCCATATGTTTCCTCAGCAAGAGAGACCTATGTCCAATACTGTACAGAGAGCAGCACCCATATGTTTCCTCAGTAAGAGTAACCTATGTCCAGTAATGTACAGAGGGCAGCTCCCTTTTGTCTCCTCAGTAAGTGCGGCCTATGTCCAGTAACGTACATATGGCAGCTCCCTTTTATTTCCTCATTAAGTGAAGCCTATATCCATTAATGTACATAGAGCAGCTCCTTTTTATGTCTTTAGTAAGTAAGACCTATATTCAGTAATGTACATAGAGCAGCTCCCTTTTATATCCTCAGTAAGTGAAGCCTATATCCATTAATGTACATAGAGCAGCTCCCTTTTATTTCCTCAGTAAGTGAAGCCTATATCCATTAATGTACATAGGGCAGCTCCCTTTTATGTCCTCAGTAAGTGAGGCCTATATCCATGAATGTACATAGGGCAGCCAGCTCCCTTTGTATGCCATGTAAGTGAGGCCTATATAATGTACATAGAGCAGCTCCCTTTTATTTCCTCAGTAAGTGAGGCCTATATTCATTAATGTACATAGGGCAGCTCCCTTTTATGTCCTGTAAGTGAGGCCTATATCAATTAATACATCACCAAATAACCATAAATCAATAAAAAAATTTCAAAGCTTTATTAGTTGATTAAAAGACCAACAACAGATATATATATATAATGTCAATATCAAAAATATGGTAGCAGTACAAATGGTAGCCAAGATATGTGGCTCCCCTCCCATGCACAGAAGAACCAAATTATATCTCCCATATAGGGTAAAAATACACCTATCACAGTGCTGATTAAAATAACACCCTCTATATAAAATGTAGAAGCAAAACAGTGCCTAACTATACTAGCCAGATGGGCAATTATGCACATACAATACAGCTACAAGGCACATTATTACAATTGATATACCTGAGGAACACTTGAAAAGGAAGACACAGGCTTCTGGCTGAGAGGAGATCCCACCCCAACGTACGTTTCGCTCTGCTTTCTCAAGGGGCGTATCTAATATCAATTAATGTACATAGAGCAACTCCCTTTTATTTCCTCAGTAAGTGAGGCCTATATTCATTAATGTACATTGGACAGCTCCCTTTTATGTCCTGTAAGTGAGGAATATATTTATTAATGTACATAGGGCAGCTCCCTTTTTGTCCCGTAAGTGAGGAATATATTTATTAATGTACATAGAGCAGCTCCCTTTTATTTCCTCAGTAAGTAAGGCCTATATTCATTAATGTACATAGGGCAGCTCCCTTTTTTGTCCCGTAAGTGAGGAATATATTTATTAATGTACATAGAGCAGCTCCCTTTTATTTCCTCAGTAAGTAAGGCCTATATTAATTAATGTACATAGGACAGCTCCCTTTTATGTCCCGTAAGTGAGTCCCAGTAAATCCATCATGATTGCTAGACACATTTCCCTATTAATTAGACCAATAGATGAGGGGTCTCTTACAGTGTATTGCACAATTGTGTAGGTCTGACTCTAAACACACAGAGCATGCACAGTACAAATCAGTCACTGTGGCATTTTTGCTCCCACTTTGCAGGTGCATTTTTCCTGACCGCTCCTCAATTAGTCCTGTGGCCTAAGGCCATAAATCAAGACAATAAAAAGATCCCTGTAAAATAAACACACACTGTCACTCCTTCCACCATTCAGATGTAGTGAGCTGGGAAGGGCTCTTTCTGTCTGAGTGGCTAAGGGATCTTCTGCTTCATTGCTCCCTCAAGAGGAAGCCCAATGAGCCTAGTATCTACACAGGTGACCAGGTCACAGAGGGGACCTGTAACTCCTAGCAGAGTGCACTTTATACAGGGGTCAGCATGAGGACACAAGCCTTCTTAGCTGGCATACTGACTATACTAAAGGTGGCCATTAGATAGAAGTAAGTTGAGGTGGGTCCCAAGGGGCAGCCCTGATGAAAAGAGGACCAGCTCCTCGGAGTCTAGGCCACATAATTCTTAAACTGGGTTTCAATTTTTAAGGTTTTTATATCAGTTTTGAAGCTTAAAGGGGTTGAGCGCTTTCTGACTTGTGACCAATTTATATGTAAGATGACTATATAGTAATTACTAATATAGCCATTGTTGATATTCTGTGCCGTTTACTATGTTTCATAAGCCATGTCCCCTTGTTAAGTAAATCATTTGTGCTGTCAACACAGAGGTCCTGTCCATAAAATGGCCGCTGATGGAGGGTCATGTGACCAGGCAAATAAACTCCATGTGGTGTTTTCTCTATTCAAACACACTGCACATGCAATAAGTTCCCACCATTTCAAGAACAGGTGCAGTGTATTTGAACAGAGGAGACATCACATGAAGGTGATATGCCTGATGACATGACTCTGCATCAGCAGCCATTTTATGGACAAGATCTCTGAGTGGACAGCACAAAAACTTGGCAATCAAGGGGGCATACTTTATAAAATATAGAAAATGGCACATAATTTCAACAAAGGCTATATTAATAAGTACCATATAATCATCTTACAACCAACTTGTTTGCCCGTGTCCAAGACGTTAAATGAATTAAAACAATAAGCCAGATGCACTGGAAACCAATCCAGTATCTGGTAGTAATTGCAATCCACTTTAACCTTATTGAAGTGAAAGGGAGAAGCACTGCAGTAACCAGGTCTATCCACTGCACAAAGGGACGGAGCTGTATAGTTTTGGTGCCTGAGCTGCTGCGGAACAGCTGATTGTCAGAGGTGTAGAGGGTCGGACCCCTGCCATTCAGATAGTGATGGCCTATCTTACGGATAGGCATAACTTGTGAAGGGTTGGCCATTGTGAAAACTATAAAAAGATCATTAGGATCAGACCCCTCAAATTTGTACTATGAAGGGATGACAGCAATTTCATGCCCCTTCATTGTTAACACAGGCCCAACCCCATACATAGTTGTAACTGTGCCCGGTACTACAGATAACTTCTATTCATATAAATGGGACTGAGCTATAGTACTAGGCACAGCAGTCCTTACAGATGAGCCACTGTCCCTTTGCAGTCAAGGAAGGGGACACTGTGTGAACTAATATATTCACATTGAAGGATAACCCATCAATATTAATGTCCTGAAGAACACCTTTAAAGGATAACTGTCACATTTTTTTTTTCTTCAATATCTTAATAGAGACCATCTTCATGACATTAGTGGCCATCTTCATTTTTTTTTTATTATCCCTGAACCCCTATAAAACTCTCATTTTGCCCCCCTCAGCGCCTATTTTTTCCTTAGCCTAAAAACAGGTTGCTATGTGAGGTCCGTCTATCTCCTGGAGGACGGGAGACGCACAGTAACTTGTACGTGCGCGCTCCCGGAAGTGAGAGCTCTCTATAATGCCGGTTTCAGGCTGCGATCTCCACTCTGGAGACTGCAGTCTGAAATCGCGTTAGTGCCCCAGTCTGCTGCCGTGCCCCCAGTGCCTTTTTATAAATAAATGCCCCCACTGCCCCCACATGCGGCCATCATTGCCCCCATATGCCTCCATATGTCACCTGCTGCCCCCTCCGTTCCTCCTCCTGGTTGTTCCCCCCCTCTGCTCCGCTCCTCCTGCTGCCGGCTGTATTCATCAGCGAGTGTTAGCTGTGACTTACAGCTAACACTCTGCTGCTACACCCCAGATCGGTGCTGACACCGATCTGGGCGTTTAACCCCATAGATGCCGCGGTCAGCAGCCGCCCGCGGCATCCATGGGGTTAAGAGGGATGGAGCTCCCTCTCTTTCTATCGCGCTGCTGCTGCGATCGCTCCACTCTGGAGATCGCAGCCCCCTCCCCGTGCGGCCATATGTCCTGCTGCCCCGTTCCTCCCTCCTCCTCCTCCACCACGTGGCTCCCCTCCCTCCCCTTCTGCTCCAATCCTCCTCTGCTGCCGTGTGTAATCTGCAGCGAGTGTTAGCTGTAACACACAGCTAACACTCTGCTGCTATGCCCCAGATCAGTGCTGGCACCGATCTGGGGCATTTAACCCCATAGATGCCGCGGTCAGCAGCCGCCCGCGGCATCCATGGGGTTAAGAGGGAGAGAGCTCCCTGCGATCCGCTGCTGGTGCGATAGCAGCGGTGCGATCGTTGTCATGGCAACCAGACGCCTTACAAAGGCGTCCTGGTTGCTAAGTTATCTAAGGCTGATGAGACCCTGAGGGTCTCATCAGCCTTAGTGTAAATGTAGCACTGACTATACAGTGCATTGCAATAGATGACTATTGCAATGCACTGTACAGTGATCAGGCCCACTGGATCTTCAGGATCCAGATGGGTCTTGATAAGTTAAAAAAAAAAAAAAAAGTTAAAAAATAAATAAATAAAAATTTAAATGAGAATAAAATAAAAATGGTCTTTTTCAAATCTGTTTGTCATAAAAAATAAAAAAATATACATAATTGGTATCGCCACGTCCGTAAAAAACAGCTCTATAAAAATATCACATGACCTAACCCCTTAGGTGAACACCGTAAAAATAAAAATAAAAACCATGTAAAAAAGCCATTTTTGTCACCTTATGACAAAAATTCGAACACAAAGCGATCAAAAGGCGTACGCCGCCCAAAATAGTACCAATAAAACGTCACCTCATCCTGCAAAAATGAGCCCCTACCAAAAACAATCGCCCTAAAAATTAAAAAACTATGGCTCTGAGACTAAAACATGATTTCTTTTGTTTTAAAAATGCTTTTTCGTGTTAAATGTAATTTTTTTTAAAAAGTAGACATATTATGTATCGCCACGTCCGTAAGGACCTGCTCTATAAAAATACCACATAACCTAACCCCTCAAGTGAACACTGTAAAAAATAATAATAAAAACTTTGTCAAAAAGCCATTTTTTTGTCACCTTACATCACAAAAAGTGTCATAGCAAGCGATCAAAAAGTCATATGACCCCAAAAATAGTACCAATCTAACCGTCACCTCATCCCGCAAAAATGATACCCAACCTAAGACAATCGCTTAAAAACTGAAAAAACGATGGCTCTCAGACTATGGAGACACTAAAACATGATTTTTTTGTTTAAAAAATGATTGTGTAAAACCTAAATAAATAAAAAAGGATACATATTGGGTATCCCCGCGTCCGTGAGGGCCTGCTCTATAAAAATATCACATCATCTAACCCCTCAGCTGAACACCGTGAAAAATAAAAATAAAAACAGTGCCAAAAAAGCCATTTTTGTGAACTTACATCACAAAAATTGTAACACCAAGCGATCAAAAAGGCGTATGCCCCCCCAATATAGTACCAATCAAACCGACACCTCATCCTGCAAAATTGAAGACCATATCTAAAACAATCAGTCAAAAAATAAAAAAGCTATAGCTCTCAGAATATGGAGACACTAAAACATCATTTTTTTGTTTAAAAATGCTATTATTGTGTAAAACTTAAATAAATAAGAAAAAGTATACATATTGGGTATTGCCACATCCGTAACGATCTGTTCTATAAAAATAACACATGATCTACCCTGTCAGATGAATCTTGTAAAAATAAAAAATAAAAACAGTGCCAAAACAGCCCTTTTTTGGTTACCTTGCCTCACAAAAATGTAATATAGAGCAATTAAAAATCATATTTACCCCAAAATAGTACCAATAAAACTGGCACCTTATCCCCTAGTTTCCAAAATGGGGTAAATTTTTGTGAGTTTCTACTGTAAAGGTGCATCAGGGGGCTTCAAATGGGACACGGCATCTAAAAACCAGTCCAGCAAAATCTGCCTTCCAAAAATGGCGCTCCTTTCCTTCTGTGCCTTGCCGCCTGTCCTTACATCAGTTTACGACCACATGTGGGGTGTTCCTGTAAACCGTAGAATCAGGGCAATAAATATAGAGTTTTGTTTGGCTGTTAACCCTCGATGTGTCCCCATGACAGTAATTCTGCCGCCCATGTATGTCCCCCTATCACAGCAGTGATACAGCACAGATGTGGCCCCATGACAGTAATTCTGCAGCCCGTGTATGTCTCCCTATCACAGCAGTGATACAGCACAGATGTGGCCCCATGACAGTAATTCTGCAGCCCGTGTATGTCCCCCTATCACAGCAGTGATACAGCACAGATGTGGCCCCATGACAGTAATTCTGCCGCCCATGTATGTCCCCCTATCACAGCAGTGATACAGCACAGATGTGGCCCCATGACAGTAATTCTGCCGCCCGTGTATGTCTCCCTATCACAGCAGTGATACAGCACATATGTGTCCCCATGACAGAATATATATAGTGTAAGGCAGTGCTATTATATTATAAAGACTAGTTTACCATTAGTTTTCTTTGTCCACGCAACAGAGAATGTTCATACAGTTCTACCACTTGTGTATGTGATAGCAGGAGGGGGGCGTGTTTCAGTGTGGAGAGCACCTATTGGTTGAGGTGCAGAAACTAGTGCACGAGGAGCTCAATGCATTGTGGGTAGTGAGGGCGGGCGGGATTAGCCTCAGGGTGAGGGCAGCAGCAGCCATCTTAACTGAATAAGGAAATTGCAGTTTTGTGCAGACTGGTTGCTAAGGGCTGGATCTTATGAAATATGGGGCGAGTAAGTCTAATAGTTATTGATTCTGGAATATCATGTTATTGGTAACTACATATATGAACATTGAAATTTGGGTCTAAATGTGACAGTTATCCTTTAACATGAACTTTTGAAAAATTAGTTACATTTTTCCTGTTTCTTTCAAATTCAATTTGGTACTGTATTTTTCTCTTTTAATCTCTGTTTATTTTATGAATGTGCAGCGACCCGGGGGGAGGCAAGGAGGATGGGAGTGGCGGTTGTGGCACTGAGGGTGGTAGTAGTATTCACTATCTCCCTCTGGCTTTCCCTGGGGCCATGCATTGACTGAAAGGCACATTCTTTCTTCTCTTGGGGCACGCCCTAATGGTAGATGGGGTGTTCGGTGGGGTGCAAGGTAGCAGTGTGGATGCAGTGGCTGATGTATAGTGGAGTCGGTAACCAGGCCAGTTGGTATCGATTAATAAGTCTCTCTTTACTAAATTTCAGAATAGGCGTAGTAGTTCATCCAGTAATAACAAGGTACAGTTCCCAGGCAAATAATACAGTGCTATCCTCAATAGCATTGTATGGACAGCAGCAGTTATGGAGGTTGTAGTACTAACTTTCTCTCTGTCTCTCTAAAGTCTCTCAACAGAACCATATGGTATGGTATGGTATGGTATGGTATGGTAATGAGTTGTTTGTTAACTGTTTCTGCAGTCTCCAGGTTTAGGGTTGCAGATATAAGATATGGTTTGTAAAACCATCTTCAAGTATGAAAGGGAGTGGTATCAATGTTCCCTCTCACAGCAGCAAAGTTTCTTGGCCATAAACGTGCACAATACCTTACTGACTCAAATGCATGGCCTTGTAGATTCTGAACCTTTTCTTTTCTGAGAACTTTTGATGATAAAGGTGCTTTCTTGGCTGTAGAAGTCTCAGAGCTGAGGGTTCTCTGAGCTCAGGCCTATCTCTGAGGAGCTTGAATATGTATGTTTCACTGTAGCACAGCTAAGAACAGACTGTCCACTGACTAACCAAGGGGTGCACTCAGGCCCGTTTCCTCACAACTCCACAGGATCAGCCAAGGTTTCTAACCCAACAAACAAAGCAAATCACATTTAATTTAGCAATATAATGTTACACCAGCTAACCATTTGCAGTGACCCTGTTCTGGGGTACTGCAGAGATGAAAAAAGTGTTACACAGATGGTGTAAAAAAAAACAAAAAGCAGTGCAATGATACAACATCATATACAGTATACCTTGTAGAAGTACAAAATCTTACAAAAATGTATTACTGAGCTATGCACTATGTAACTGATATGACTCCTTAAAGAGAATCTGTCACCAGTAAATTAATTGTTAAACCAAGTACAATGCCTTGTAGGGCTAATTCAGTCGAATGTAATGATACCATTTACGTAGTGATCTTTGCTTCATTCTTGAGGAAAAATAGTTTTAATCCTTATGTGAATGAGCAGTTAAGTGCACTGAGGGTGGTGCCAAGCTAGTCTGTGCACTCTTGCTCCTCCTGCTTCCTCTGACAGCCGTTCCCTTTTCTTCTTGATTGACAGGGTCAGGGGAGATGACTATTAGCTGTCTCTATATACTGTAGAACAGCTTCTCCCTGTCTCCCTGCCTTCGCAATAGTCAGTAAGCCTATATAAGAGGTAGGCAGTGTGGGCAACAGCAGTGAGCTGCGGCGTCTTCACAGTTCAGTACTATGATGTGCTGAGCTGTGAAGACGGACTTTCTTTAGCAATGCTCATTTAGAGAGAGCTGCTAAGGGGCAACTTCAGAATGATTTTTCTCACAGAAATGTACAAATATACTAAATAAAGTATATTGAAAAAACTACTCTATACTTTACAAAGAAAAATTACAGCTACACGTTAAATGAGTCTTATTTACATCTTAGGGTCCTTTCACACTTGCGTTCTGAGGATCCGGCAGGCACTTCGGTCCCGCCGGATCCGTCAGAACGCAAGTCGCCTGAAAGCATTAGAAGACTGATCAGGATCCTGATCAGTCTTTGAAATGCTTTCAGGTTACTATGGCAGCCAGGACACTATTAAAGTCCTGGTTGCCATAGTAGTAGTGGGGAGCGGGGGAGCGGTATACTTACAGTCCGTGCAGCTCCCGGGGCGCTCCAGAATGACGTCAGAGTTCCCCATGCGCATGGATCACGTGATCCATGCGATCACGTGATCCATGCGTGTAGGGCGCCCTGACGTCACTCTGGAGCGCCCCGGGAGCCTCACGGATGGTAAGTATACTGCTCCCCCGCTCCCCACTACATTTTACCATGGAAACCAGGACTTTAGCGTCCTGGCTGCCATGGTAACCATTGAGAAAAAGCTAAACGTCGGATCCGGCAATGCGCCGAAACGACGTTTAGCTTAAGGCCGGATCCGGATTAATGCCTTTCAATGGGCATTAATTCCGGATCCCGCCTTGCAGCAAGTGTTCCGGATTTTTGGACGGAACAAAAAGCGCAGCATGCTGCGGTATTTGCTGCGTCCAAAAAACGTTCCGGTCCTGAACTGAAGACATCCTGATGCATCCTGAACGGATTTCTCTCCATTCAGAATGCATTGGGATAATCCTGATCAGGATTTTTCCGGCATAGAGCCCCGACGACGGAACTCTATGCCGGAAAACAAAAACACCAGTGTGAAAGGACCCTAAGCCATTATGATAAAGGGGAGCTTTAGTGGCTGTGTCGATAGATATACATATATCTGAGGCTGTTCAAGTCATAGTAGAGAACAACATCACAACTACAACTGTGAATGACCTTTCTTACAAATGCAATATGCACAAGTGGCTGATAAACTATTGATTAACTAGAGAGAAGGAAGCAGAAAAAAACCCTTCATTCACTCCGTCAGCCTCCTATACAGACGCAACAAGTGTAGCAATGTACTCATGGTTTTGTCAATTATAGAACAATACCAGTCTTGGTTTTGATGGATTGTTGATATACAAGATGAGAGCTTGATTAGACCAATAATAGAAAGGACACTACATAGACCTTACTGAATAGGTCCCTGACTTTTCCTATTTGCTTAGAGATAAAGGCAGAATGCCATAGTTATCAGTAAACAGCCTCAGCTCCACCCTTTGGAGGTTGAAGCACAGGCTTGGGTTCTTTGTAGGTAAAGTGTGCATCCATACCGTTGGATGAAGATAGGGATCTGTGAGGTGAGAGCCACAGGCCAAGGGACAATGGACAGAGCTGGCCTGGGAAGCTATTCATCACCAGGGGACAAAGCAACTGTCAGAGGGGACAGGAGCATCCTGCAGGCATGTCACATGTGGAGTGGCCTAGATGACAGGACAGGCAAAGTCACCAGGCTAGGAGTGTGCAGGGGTGACATGGAGAGACTGGCCTTTAACAAATGTACACACAGATATATATCGTCTGCAAACATTTACACACACACGCCGATACATACAAACATATTGTATGCAAACACTTCTCCTCACTATGGTACATGCAAACATAATGTACATAAACAGGGGGACACTCCAGATATTCACAAGGACTCGCCATCACACACAAGAATATTGCGCATGGTAACTTCATTTCCAAATCAGTTCCAACCCTGACTGTGCTACAGCCATGCACGCTTTTCCTCTTTCTATGGCCTCATGCACACGACCGTATGTGTTTTGCGGCCTGCAAACCGCGGATCCGCAAAACACGGAAGCTGCTCCGCGTTCACTTCTGCAATTTGCGGAACGGAATGCTGCCCATTGTAGAAATGCCTATTCTTGTCCGCAAAACAGACAAGAAGAGGACATGCTTTATTTTTTTTACGGGGCCACGGAACGGAGCAACGGATGCGAACAGAATATGCGGCTCGGACGCGGACCAAAACAACGGTCGTGTGCATGAGGTCTATATTCAATAAAATAGATTTAAAAATGTTTTCAAATTGTATAAAAATTTTTTTTTCAAGATGTTCTCTTTGTTACAGCGCAGCCCAGACCCATCTCCCGCTGTCTTCTTCCCGGCGTGCCCAGCCACTGGATCTGCTCTGCCCCTCCATGCAGGCTGCGACCTGCTTGCTAATAATAATCCTCTGCGAATAGGCTTGCGTGCCCCCTTCAACTCTGAAATGGCCAGCATGCACCCTAATCTTAACCAGTCAATGGATGGCAACTCTGGGGTACTTCAGGCAACCCTGGTGGGACGGTGCTGATCAATAGGTTTCCTAGCTTGCTAGCATCCTGTTAAGGTATCTGTTCTGTTGTTTGCCCAGTTCTTGTATTGCAAGCACTCTGCCAGCCCTGACCTCGGCCTGTCCCTGACTATAATTTTTCCTGACCCCTCAGTGCCCTGTAACGGTGTTTCTGACCCCTGTGGCTCAGCTGTCAATAACATAGAGAATCCAGAAGATGGAAGCCTGGTGGTTCCTCAGCAGCGAAGTCTAGATGCCTGTATAGGGCTCAAAGGGTAAATACCAGGGGATGCCAGGATAAAGCCCTAAGTCAAATCTGTTGGTTGGCACAGTGGCTCCATATCCACTACCATTACACTCTTGTTAAATCAAGCTGAGAAAGGCTCTATAGCTGAGCCGAAACGTCGCATTGTATTTACCACATGGGTGAATAAATTTCTACACGGTTTGTACTTTGGAGTGCTGTCCTTTTTTCCTTTTTTTATATATGGGCTTTGAGCCAGTAGCCCCAGGACATAGCACCCTATTTTTTATTCTCCGGTGCCGCCAGCTTTCTGACATATATATATATATATATATACACACTGTTCATATCATGTTATAGGATGGTAAAAATTTTACATGGTGGTAGACTGTATGGTAAAGTGACTCTATTGATATTGATGGCCTAATGTGAGGATAGGGCATCTCAAGTAAAGGTGTAGACATCCCACCTATCTCCAGAATGGAACAATCAAAGCGAGCGTAGAGCAGTGGCCCATTTCTATGGGACTTCTGAAAATAGTCAAGTTCGCTTTCTTGCTCTATTTTCACAATTCCCATAGAAATGAATGGAGAGCTCTCCTCACATTCACAGTGCTCTTCTTTAAGGCTATCAATATTTGACCACTGGATGTCCTATTTCTGGAAATGATATTGAGGAGCTGCAATTCCATACACATGGTTTTGACTGTACCCTCTACTGTAACTCAGTCCAATTTACTTCAATGGGACTGGACTGCAATGAGTTGCCGGATACCTACCAGGCACAAATAGTCAAACATGCAAATATTTTTCATAGTTGCAGTTAAAATGACAAAAAATGCTTTTGTAATGACAGATAAAATGTGCACTTGGTACAGTCTGTAGCTAGAATTACAGATTACAGATACTGTCAATAAGATGACTGAACTACATTTTAACCTTCTGGCTGGATGGCATGTAAAACATTTGATATTTGTCTCCATCTAGTGGTCCTATTTTGTAATTACATCCTAAGAAGATTACACTACACACATAAATACACCATATATACACTACACACATAAATACACCATATACACTACACACACAAATATACCATATATACTACACACATAAATACACCATATACACTACACACATAAATATACCATATACACAACACATACAAATATACCATATACACTACACACACATAAATACACAATATACCCTACACACACATAAATACACCATATGCACTACAAACACATAAATACACCATATACACTACACACACATAAATACACCATATACACACTATATACACTACACACAAATAAATACACCATATATACACTACACACATAAATACACCATTTATAAACTACACACACATAAATACACCATATACAATACACACACATACAGTTGTGCTCAAAATTATTCAACCCCCACTGAAATTGAGTGTTTTGGCCAGTTTGACATTGATTTTGATCATTCCAGTCATCTTGTTTACAATTAAATCAAAGAGGCACTTGTAAGTCAGACAAATATAACATAACATTTATAATGAAATAACCACAAATGTCTTTTCTGTGCTCACATCATTATCAGTTTTATTCAACCCCCAAGTGACATTCAATCTTAGTACTTAGTACAACATCCTTTTCCAGTTATAACAGCTTTTAAACGTGAAGCATAGCTTGACACAAGTGTCTTGCAGCGATCTACGGGTATCTTCGCCCATTCTTAATGGGCAAAAGCCTCCGGTTCAGTCACATTCTTAGGCTTGCGCGCTGCAACTGCTTTCTTTAAGTCCCACCAGAGGTTCTCAATCGGATTTAAGTCTGGTGACTGCGATGGCCACTTCAAAATGTTCCAGCCTTTAATCTGCAACCATGCTCTAGTGGACTTGGAGGTATGCTTGGGATCATTGTCCTGTTGAAAGGTCCAACGTCTCCCAAGCCTCAGGTTTGTGATGGACTGCATCACATTTTCATCCAATATCTCCTGGTACTGAGGAGAATTCATGGTACCTTGCACACGCTGAAGCTTCCCTGTACCTGTAGAAGCAAAACAGCCCCAAAGCATGATTGACCCCCCGCCATGCTTCACAGTAGGCAAGGTGTTCTTTTCTTCATAGGCCTTGTTCTTCCTGCTCCAAACATAGCGTTGATCCATGGGCCCAAACAGTTCTAATTTTGTTTCATCAGTCCACAGAACACTATCCCAAAACTTTTGTGGTTTGTCCACATGACCTTTGGCATACTGCAGTCGACTCTTCTGATTCTTTGGAGACAGTAAGGGGGTGCGCCTGGGAGTTCTGTCATGGAGGCCTTCATTACGCAGTGTGCGCCTTATTGTCTGAGCTGAAACTTCAGTACCCGCATCTGACAAATCTTTTTTCAGTTCCTCAGCAGTCACACAGGGACTTTTCTCCACTTTGCGTTTCAGGTAGCGCACAGCAGTCAAAATCAGCATCTTCTTTCTGCCATGACCAGGTAGCGTTTCAACAGTGCCCTTTGCCTTGAATTTGCGAATGATGCTTCCTATGGTGTCTCTTGGAATGTTTAACATCTTTGCAATCTTCTTATAGCCATTGCCCTTCCTGTGAAGAGAAATCACAGCTTCTCTTGTCTTCCTGGACCATTCTCTTGACTTCACCATGTTTGTAAACACACCAGTAAATGTCTAGAAGGAGCTGAGTATCACAGTCATTTTAAATCTGCCCAATTGGGGCTTATTATGCTTGATTACTGCTCCTTGACATCCCGAGGTGTTTTCAATACCTGATCGAAAACACTTGAATGAACCTCTGTTCTTAAGAGTGGTAGTCTTTAAGGGGTTGAATAATTGTGTCAATGAAGAAATCACAAAAAAAACATTTAATACTGTATTACAAAAACAATTGATGTCATTTTAGTTGCATTTGGTTCTTTAAAAAGTCCTTGTAAGATTTCATTCTAAACACAATTACAAATGTACACTAAATTCCCTAAAACCCTTTACAGCATTGGGGGTTGAATAATTTTGAACACAACTGTAACTACACCAAATATTATAATTTTCTTTTTTTTTAACATCTCTTTATTAAATGTTTTCAATTGCCAACAAATTGTACAGGAAAAGCAATTGTACATGTTACCAATAGAGATGTACAAGCAAGTGGTATACGGACAGTGTACAATTCCAGATGAAAACCGTGTGCATTGAGTAAGTAAGCACCAAATACTCAAATAGGCAATGGATTTTTTTCCACCCAAAAAAAAAAAGCAAAATAAAATAATCAATCACCCTCCCCTCTATCCAACCCCACACCCCAACCAGGGAATAAACCTAAATCTCAGTCATTTCTCACGTCACAAAACCTGCGGCCGAGTATCTCAGGAACCGTATCTCAGGAACCCTCCCAATTGTAGTCTTCAAATCGTTAATTTCTAACGATAATTTGTTTTCCCTTAGTCCTAACAGCAGCACAGATGGGGTTAACCACCCCCCGTGGACTGGCAGGGCCGGCGGAATGTTTAATAAGCCCAAGACTAATAACTCAATTTAACAATTAAGTATCTCCTTAAAAGGAGGAGGTCAACCCCCAGCCCACTGTGTTTATAGCAAGAAAAAAACTAGACTTACTAGGGTGGGAAATTTGTGTGCTGCTGTTAGGACTAAGGGAAAACAAATTATTGTTAGAAATTAACGATTCCCTTACGTCCTACCAGCAGCACAGATGGGGACATAGCAAGAAGAAACCCCTAGGGAGGGCCTTCCTGCCTGGCAGAACTAAGAAAAGTCTGCCCAAAGGCCGAAACTCAGCTAGACTGGCATCTAGTCTATAATGGGAGATGAATGTCGATTCAGAGCTCCAGGAGGCAGCTTTGCAAATCATGTTGAGAGGCAGAAGACTCCTCTCGGCAAAAGAAGTAGCCACAACTCTAGTAGAGTGGGCCTTCACGAATCCCGGAGGGTCCAGATTGTGGAAACAAAGGATTCCTTAATAGCCTCCTCAATCCACCGACTGATGGAAGGTTTGGATGCCTTATAGCCTTTAAACTTACCGGCAACAGGATTAGCAGATTCTCATCTTTCCTGAACTCCTTGATCTATCCACATAGATCCGGAGACATCTCGACGTCCAGAGGATGTCTAGCAGGTTCCTAGGAGGAGGTGGTAGATGTCGACAGAACCGGGAGGAATATCACCCGGTTGATGTTCTGGAAGGAAGGAACTCTAGGCCTACAATACGGGAGGAATCTAAGAAGGTCCCGGTCATGTAAGAATAGGGCTCATGTGCTGAGAGAGCTTGAAGCTCAGAGACCCTCTTGGCCAAAGTCACTGCAAGGAGAAACACAAACTTCCAAGTGATGAACTTGATGTCCACCTCCTCTAACGGTTCAAAGGGGAGATGCTAACCCCCTGAGAACTACTGAAAAACCCATTGAAAAAAAGGGGTCTCAGTACTGTAGGCTTTTATCTTTCAGCTCCTTTAAGGAACCGTTTGATCAGCGGGTCCTGAGAAAAAAGCCTGTTAAGGCAAGCTGAGATGGCTGAAACTTGAACCTTCAGAGTAGAAGGGCAAGGTCTCTATCAAGGCCGTCTTGCAGGAACTGAAGGATAGCGGAGAGGGGCGGATCTGCAGACGCCACCTCAGTTGAGGTACAACAGGATGAGAATATCCTCATAATACAAGAGTAGGCTCTCTTGGTAGAGTCCGCTCTAGAAAGAGACAGCGTTCTCAGGACCGACTCTGAAAGCCCTTCTATTCTGGGAAGGGACTGATCAACCTCCAGGCTGTCAGGTTAAATCTGTGCAGATCTGAGCAGAGGTGAGTGTCCCACGACACCAGGGTCTGCTGTGGGGGGAGCCTCCAATATTGTCCTCGACTCAACTGGGTGAGCTAGGTAAACCAGGATCTCTTCGGCCAAAACAGTATGATGGCTATCACCGAGGACTGATCCTGACAGATTTTCATCAATACCCTCGGTATCATGGAAAAGGGAGGGAAGATGTAAGCCAGCCTGAACCTCCAGGATATTGACAGAGCGTCTAACGCCAGGGGGTTGTCCTCCTGTAGAGGGAGCAGAACCTCTCCACCTTGGCATTGAACCTTGTTGCCATGAGATCCACCTCTGGCATACCCACTTGAGGACTATCTGCTTGATTCTCCGGATGTAAAGACCACTTCACCGACGGAAGACCGCGGCTCAGCCGCTATCATATTGAGGGAGCCTTGTATGTGGATCGCAGATAAGTGGGAAGGTACAACTCTGCCTAATCCAGAATCACCCCGATCTCTGACAAGAGGGGAAGTGATCTCGTGCCTCCCTGCTGGTTGATGTAAAGTACCGCAGTCACATTGTCTGACTGGACTTTCACCGCTTTGCCCCGGATCTGAGGGGCTATGTGAAGGAGGGCTAGCCGGATAGCTTGAATCTCACGGAGATTGGATGAAAGAAGCCACTCCTGAGGAAACCAGGTCCCGTGAACTGGAGAGTCGTCTAGGTGAGCGTCCCAGCCTACTTAGGACGCATCCGTAGTCAATATGACCCAGACTGGCTGGGTCATAGACTTCCCGTCTAAAAGATGGCACCACCATCTGAGGGAATACCAAGTTTGCCAAGTCAGGGAGCACAGGGAGTTTAGCCCAGCAGGGCTGCCATTCCATTAGGAGAGGACCTCCGACTGTAGAGGGCGGAGGTTCCATAGAGCCCAAGGGACTGCTTCCGCAGACGCTGACATGAGCCCCAACATCTTCATGAGAGTCCGGATTGGAACTCGCCGGGGAAAGGAACTTGCCGTGTTCTGAACCCGGAATCTTCTTTCTGGAGTCAACTGGAGCGACATCCCAGTGGAGTCGATTATGAAGCCTAGATATCTTACTGAAGTCGACGGGCTCACGTTCGACTTCTACCAGCTGATGATCCAACCTAGGTGGAACAGAAAGGAGATTGTTACCTGAAGAAGTTGGGTTAGGACCGCTAGAGCAGAGGCTTTCAAAGCCAGTCGTTCAGATAAGGAATGATGGCCTCCAGAGCCCCTTTGCAAATGTAGTCCTGAATGTAGGCCTCTAGGATCGCCTCCTTGGCAGCTTGTAGAAGGTTGATCTTGACAAACCTGTCCAGAGGAATAGAGGTGTTGTTGACTAAATAACCGTTGAAAATGATATTCAGGACCCCGGGATCTCTTGGATCCATTCTTCTCAGAAGTGGGAGAGACGACTCCGACGGGTACATGAAGCTTAGGAATGGGGAAGCTTATTGGCAGGACGGCAGGAGTAACGGGAATTAACCAAGAGCCCCGTAGTCAGGAGGTGGATTTTCCATCTTTGGCTCCTCCACGAGAGCACCTCAACCCCTTTCGCTGTGCTCTCCAGTCACTCTGTATTTTGAGGAATTGTCAGGGACCCAAGGCTTAAGCCAAAATGGAATATGGGCCGCTGATCCCAGGGCCATGCTATATATAGGCCCCTGATGTTATTTGATAGTATTGTTACAGGGTGCCAAAGGCGCACTTGGTCTCCCATGAGCCATAGACCTGCTGCTTAGCTTCAATAGCAAGGATCTGTGTTTGGCCTTGTTCCCAGGACTTGCTTTGCTAGTGGGGAAGCTCCCTCGCTAGCTTCAACTGGAGCTGTGCGGTATCGCACAAGAAGTCCGTAGCCAGGTTGATGGTCTTGAAAGCAGCCAGTATGTCGTCCTGGAAAAAACCTCTGGTTCACATCAACTTGAATTTGATCCAGGCGAGATCGGAGGAACGTAGAGACTTCAAAAGCCGCTATGGCTGTGGAAGCGGAAGCCGCAGCTGCCGTAACACCCCGTCTTAGTGTGCACTCTGCAAGGGGGTCCTGCAGCTAGACCCACCGTCTGCAGGAACCAGAGTGCGCTTGGACAACTTGGCAATAGCCATGTCCACCTTGGGAATGGATCCCCACGAATCCACCAATGGTTAAGCCATCGGGAACATGGATTTAAACTTCTTTGTTAAAACCGGACCTTTTCCAGGTTTTTTCCACTCTATATCATGATAGAGAAGAGGGTCTCATCCGCTCTAAAGACACGATATGCCCGAGTAGCGGGAACGGGAGGCTCCCCACAGTCAACATCATGGTCCCCCGACCTGATGCACTTGAGCAACTTCTGCGTCTTTCCAGGGGAGAAAACACAAAGTCAGCTCCTCCTCATCCGAGTAGAGAAGAAACTAAGGTGACCAAGGTCTCTCTACCGGAACAGATGTCTCCATAGGGGCCTGGGCACGAATAGGAAGCCTTTCCATCCAGCAGGCCTATGACTCCTTTAATAGAGCCATTGATACATATCCTGCAACATAGGTTCACTAGAGGTCAGAAACCTCTAACAGCAGCTGTAACACCTGGTGTAGGTTAAGTCAACAGACCCAGGGATTCCCAACCGGTCTCCCAAGCTGGTCTTAGCCCAGCCTTAAGCTGTTTAGCTTCTGCGATCTCACGAGTGCAGGTATGATCAGCTTACAATAACCGTTGACTGCTGCAATGGTAGCAGGATAGATGCTTCCTCTTGGAATCCACTTTCCTGCCTTCCGAATCCCGCGGAGAAGACATCACTGCGGGAAAAAAGGACAAATAAAACATTTGTAAACCACCTATCTACACAGGAAAGGTAGAAAAACAGACCGGAGGCAGCTGAGGAAAAAAAAAACACCACACCAACACCAAAAAACACCACACCAACACCAATTTTAGGACTCTGGGATCTAGCTGAAAAAGCATATGTAGCCAGAGACTGAACTGGAGCACACAGCCTCCCAAAATAAGGGAAGGGGAGGGATAGCCAATCCACCCTTCCCCCAGTAAATCCTCCACAGGAAGATGCATAAAAAAAAAAATCGCATCTATGAAAAAAATCGTGCCCGTGAAAAAATCACGGCCGGATTACCTGGAGGTGATGCAAAAGGAGAGTCCCCACGTCACCTCCGGAAGATGGCGACGCACAGGGACCGGGAATCCTGGACCAAGGACGCCGCCAAAATACCCCAGCCAGGCGCAACTGCGCGGGGCCGGCAGCAAATAAGCTGCCGGCCAAACTGACAAGGTACCTAGGAAAAAGGGCAACGCCGTTACCCAAACGAAAGAAGGCTCCCGCACTTTCCATAAGAAAGGGGGGAACAAACCGCCTAGTCCACCTGTCCAGGAGGACAGAAAAAAACACAGTGGGCTGAGGGTTGACTTCCTCCTTTTAAGGAGATACTTTATTGTTAAATTGAGTTATTAGTCTTGGGCTCATTAAACATTCCGCCGGTCCTGCCAGTCCACGGGGGGTGGTTAACCCCATCTGTGCTGCTGGTAGGACGTAAGGGAACCTTTAATTTCCCGAAGGGTACTTTCACACTTGCGGCAGGACGGATCCGGCAGGCTATTCAGCCTGCCGGATCAACCATGCCGCAAGTGCCCGTGCACTGCCGTGCTGCCGCTCCGTCCCCATTGACTATAATGGGGCGGGGGGGTGGAGCTACGGCGCAGCACTGTAGTGCACGGCCGGAGATCGCCGGACTAAAAGTACTGCATGTCCGACTTTTCAGTCCGGCGATCTTTGCCGTGCACTGCCGTGCTGCGCCATATTCCGCCCCCTATTATATCAACATTCCCTCCAGTGAGCAGAGGCTATAAGTATATTAATTTAAGTAGTAAGTAGTGGAGTGGTACTCCGCAAGATATAGTGATAGTGATAGCCAGTCAGGCAAGCGAGCATTTAGTTTTAAACATAGAGTTAATAGTTAAGAAGTTAATAAAAGTTAAGTTTTAGATCTAATCCAGGAGCCAAGAGTAGGCACAATATATCAACTTAAATTAATATTCCGCCCCCCACCCCATTATAGTCAATGGGGACGGAGCGGCAGCACGGCAGTGCACGGGCACTTGCGGCAGGACAGATCCGGCAGGCTAAATAGCCTGCCGGATCCGTCCTGCCGCAAGTGTGAAAGTACCCTACCTTCCTTTTTAGGTCCTCGACCAAGTACCAAGAAGTCAGCTTAAAAGGAGACATTACTTTCGGATATTCCGACTCGTGGACACAGCCAAGAAGGAATCTCTTCCAAGTTTGGTATAATGTTTTTCCTAACGTTTCTTTTTTCTTGAGAGCCTCAAGCCACTAGGTAAAAAGTATGCCGAAGCTGACTAATCACCATATCTCTGGTCGGAACATCAGGTTTGATCAATAATTGCAAAAGACAATGTTTTGCAATCATTGCCAACCTATGGCCTACCTGGGACATGATTTGTTCTGGCTCCCCCCCCCCCCCCCCACCATCTGACGAATTGCTCCCATTTTCCACATGTAATATTGCGAGGGTAGGCGTAATGGAACCCCTGTATGGACTAATAAGTCGTAGAAGTTGGCTCATCTCGGACTAAAATACCTCCAGCTTAGGGCATGTCCACAATCCATGGAACAGGTCCGTCTTTTCACGCGAGCATTTAGGGCAGGCAGTTAATCGTTCAGAGTCTCCTACCTTACCCGGAAAAGTAAAACCATATATTGCACGGTGTAAAATCCTGATATGCATTTCCCTCCATTTCTCATTAACTATGGCCTTGTAAATTGCTGCTATACCTAGACGAGTGTGCTTAGATACCTCCTCTATCTCAAGCAATTGTCCCCATCTTTTGTAGAGCCTGCTACAGTCCACAGACCCCCACCTATCTCTTAGTGTCTGATAGAGCAAGGAGATAGAAGGCCTATTCCTGGTGCCTAGGAAGGAGTCAGTCATTTTGTGCCCACTCTTGAGAAAGTTCCCTTACTAAGCTATTGCTGTAAGCCCTGAGCTGCATGTACGGGAGATAGTTTGACAATTCAGGCCCCATTTTTCCTCCAGTTCTTCCAACGATGCCCAACGTCGATCCCCGTTCATAAAAAGGTCTCCCATCTTCTTTATCCCCTTGTGACTCAAACAGGTCTGAGTGGTTTAGGTTCCAGTGCCAGGTTAAATAGGAGGGGGGACAGGGGGCAACCCTGCCTTGTGCCTTTTTGCAACAAGAAAGGTTCTGACAGGCAGCCTTGTGTGTACACCCTCGCCTTAGGGTCACCAAATAGTATTAATTCTGGGAGCACTAATGGGGGCACTACTATTACTGGGGGCACTAATGGGGGCATTATTATTCTGTGCGGCACTAAGGGGGGCATTAATTCTGGGGTGCACTAATGGGGGCATTATTATTACTGGGGGCACTAATGTGGACAGTAATAATTCTGGGGGGGGCTCTAATGGTGGCATTAATTCTGGGGTGCACTAATGGGGGCATTAATATTACTGGAGGCACTAATGTGGACAGTATTAATTCTGGGTGGGCGCTAATGGGGGGATTAGTATTAATTGTGGTTTTTAGTTATACAATAAACTTCCAAGGTCTGGGGAGGACGTCTTCTGCACCAGTAACGGATTCTTATTGGCTACGGGTATAAATGTTTGGCGTTTGGAGTCCATTTGCTAGAGCTTATGGCTGAGCTCATGTTCATTGTGGTTATTATTATCGTTATGCTGAGTATTAATTCTGGGTTTATCGGTTATTAAGTTATGAAGTTATTGGTTGTTAAACAGTACAGGTTAACTAATAAAGGTCATGGCTAATTTATTTCCATTCAAAAGAAATTTTTGTCTTGATTTATTTATTAATGTTAAGGTTGGATTTAAGTTTTTAAAAGGCCAGGGTATGATCTATGATCCCATGGTGTTCAATGATAAACAGTTATAGCAGGGTTAATAATACCATGACATTTCTCTGTGAGAAAAAGAAAATCAAAATCACCACAATTCAATCAAACTGGCAATGGCCCTCAGTTGTGTAGGAAACAAAAATACTTACGGAATGAGCCAAAACCAGGAGTGGATCCAAAAGAGAAGAAGAAGCATAAAGGAGGGACTGATATGTCTGCTCTCCTTTATTTTTACTTCTGGCTTTGGTGCTGTTTTGTCCCGTAAAATGCTGTTTTTATTATTATGGTCTGTCAGTGCAATTCAGAAAAATCTGCTGTGGTTTTTGCTGTAGAATAGTCAGTGGACCTCAGCTTCTCCATAAAAAAGGGTGAAATCTGTTTGAATTCTGTAGATGAGATTTTGATTTTGATGCTGGTATTGTACAACGCTGAGGATTTGCTTCACGAAAATCTATGACATCAAATCCACGGCTAGTCAGTCATGTGTGAACACGACCTAAGGCCACCGGCACATGTCATGGAATACGTGTGATTTTTTTTCTGCGCAGATTCCCTGCAGAAAAACTACAGCGTAGTACAGTACCAGCAAAGTGAATGAAATTAAACATATTTCATGTACACTTTGTGAATTTTATCTTTCTGATTCAGTTTGCTCATTTTTTCTTTTTCTGAATTTTGGAATCCACAGCATGTCAATTACCGTATATTTGCGGTTTAAGGCGCAGATTTCACCCTTTTTACATGATGAGGAGAGATCTGCGGCAAAACCGCATCTAATCTGAACCAAAAAACACATTTTATAAAAGTGGTTTGGGTGCAGAAACGCACAGAAATCCACACAGACATTGGTGCGGATCTTCTGCACGTTGACCTGCACCCGTGGGCATGTACCCTTTGGCCTCCTGCACACAACCATATGGTTTTGCGGTCCGTTTTAAACTGATCTGTTTTTCAGTTTTTTTTATTTCAGTAGTGTTTCCATTTCCGTTCCGTTTTTCCATTTGTTTTCTGTTTGTGATCCGTTTTTTTGAGCATAACATTTTCAATAGATGGTTTTGCAAAAACAGAACGGATACGGAAGACATACTGATGCATTCCGTATGCATTCAATTTTTATTTTTTTTGCAGAACCACTGACTTGAATGGAGCCACGGAACGTCAATAATAGGACATGTTCTATCTTTGAACGGAACGGAAATACGGAAACGGAATGCATACGGAGTACAGAGAGGGGAAGAAACTGCTTCCAGACACCTTCCCATGAGAACGAAGGATCAGGAATGTTGAAATCCACTGGGTCTGATCTTTTCCCCCAATTTCATCTGTCAGGGAACAGTTAGCGCACCCCCATATGTATAAGATAGACCAGTCCTAGCGAAACGGGCGTGTTCAGACAACTTTGGTGTTATGTTTATGGGCACCTTTAGCTGCACACACTGCAGAAGCTATATGGAAGATCCATGAAAAATTCACTTACAACTGTGCAGATTTATTATTCTGGTTCATGTCTTCCCCATTTCTGTCTCAAGCAGACTTGCCTCATGATTAAACACTCCTAGACTGAGGTCTAATGTCTCAAGTCCTCCAGATACTATTAGGCCTCATGCACACGACCGTATGTATTTTGCGGTCCGCAACAGTTGGTCCCTAATAGAACAGTACTATCCTTGTCCGTTATGCGGACAATAATAGAACATGTTCCATTTTTTTGCGTAACAGACATATGGACATATGGAAACGGAATGCACACGGAGTAACTTCCGTTTTTTACAGACCCATTGAAATTAATGGTTCCGTATACGGTCCGCAAAAAAACCGGACACGGAAAGAAAATACGTTCGTGTGCATGAGCCCTTGAAGTGATGGCTAACCTCCGGCACTTCAGCTGTGGTGAAACTACCACTCCCAGCAAGTGTACATCTTGGGAGTCGTAGTTTTACCCCAGCTGGAGTGCCGGAGGTTAGACATCACAGCAATGAATAATGAACAGGAGAAGAATATGTGAATATTGGGAGATGTATGAAAGTGAAAAAGTGGAATGGGCATCCATGCCAAACAATGTGGTTGCTGGTTTCATTTTCCAAAAGGCCTCTAAAAACGTGGACTCTGACTGTCCACTTTTCCTTTGCACCAGGTTTGATACATCTCCTCATTAAACTGCTTGTCTAATGGAGACCGCTATTGCCCACATGTACTATTAGGACATATGGACGTCATAAAGGGGTGTCCACTGGATAGGCAAACGCGAGCAGTTCATAAAAGAATGGCATACTACATTGAAAGGTTTTAAAATATAAAATGAGTTTACTATTATTCTAAAATACAGAAACAGAAAAAAAGAACATCTGGTTTTGCCACTGTATGTCACATTGCATGCTTTCACCCAACATTACTTAACAGGGTTGTTTCAACTCGCTAAGATAAGCTACCAATCAATGTGAGATCGGTGTCAGTCCCACCCTGGGACCTAAATCTATCTCTAGAATGGAGGGTCCAAAGTTCGAGAGAGCACACCGCGCACGAGCGGCCACCCACACATGCATTTCTATGGGAGCACCAAAAATAGCCGAGCGGCCCGCTCTGTTATTTTCAGAAGTCCTATGGAAATGAATGTTTCATCCTTCAACTGCCTCTTGAGCTGTGATAGGGAGAGAGTGCCAGCAGAATCGACACACCCTCTGAGCTGTGATAGGGAGAGCTGAGACACGCCCTCTGAGCTGTAATAGGGAGAGCTGAGACACTCCTCCTGAGCTGTGATAGGGAGAGCTGAGACACGCCCCCTGAGTTGTGATAGGGAGAGCTGAGACACGCCCCCTGAGCTGTGATAGGGAGAGCTGAGACACGCCTCCTGAGCTGTGATAGGGAGAACATGGACACGCCTCCTGAGCTGTGATAGGGAGAACATGGACACACCTCCTGAGCTGCAGTAGAGAAGACAGTCCCCTTGAGCTGCCATGAATGAGGAGATCTCTGGATACATGTGAGGTACAGGACTGGTTCTAGCTTTGTTAGAAAGAGATTCTCATGGACTATATGATGTCTTCTTTTCATTTTATACATTAATCATTGGATAACCCCTTTAAAGGGGTTGTCTCACTTCATCAAATAGCATTTATTATGTAGAGGAAATTAGTAAGGCACTTACTAATGTATTGTGATACAGCCTATGTGCGCACCCATGGTCCCGGCCACCAGATAGGCTGGCACTTTTTCCTATAGTGTGCAAGCACGGCCACCACTGATGGATTGCAGGGTGGTCATAACCATGGAAACGAGCAGTGTATAATATGATGGAAAAATGTATCCAGCCAGCAAAGGAAGCAATATGGATAATAACACTACATTAGTAAGTGCCTTGTATTTACTTCCACTACATAATAAATGCTATTTGCTGAAGTGAGACAGCCCCTTTAATAGTCACATGTACTTCTATAACCATATATAATGTTTCTTCATACAGTAAAAGTCCAGTAATTTTGCACCTGTAATATGATGTAGGTCAGGTGTCGGCAACCCAGAAATGGCACGCAGGCCGTATTTTGCTGGTATGTCATTGTGCCGCAAAGCACTGACCCTTTAATAACAGTGGTGGGACACCTGGCCCTCGGTCAGTTTAAAAGACTGAGAGTTTGGTTTCCAATCCCTGATCTAGGTACCTAATTAGTAGATTATATTGGATTAATATTAAATCAATTCATAATCCGTTATCAGTTCTCCTTCGAGAAGTCCCCAGCAGGTCTTTCTTAGCAGATTCAATTACATTTTTCTCACTTCTAGTCCTCAATAGACATCCAACTTTACTTCCTAAGGGCTCGTTCACATGAACGTTTTTGCGTTCCATATACATAATGTATTCCGTATGCATTCCATTTCCTATTTGCGTTTTTCCGTTCCGCTACATTTTGTGTCATGTCCTATTATTGCCCGCAAATCATTCTAGTCAATGGGGCTGTAAAAAAAAACAGAATGCATACGGAATGCATCCGTATGTCTTCTGTATCCGTTCCGTTTTTGCGGAAGCATCCATTGAAAATTTTATGCCCAGCCCTATTTTTCAATGTACTTACTGTTAAAACATTATTATATGCTTCCGTTTCCGTTTGCGATCCGCAAAAAACGGATCACAAACAGAAACCAAACGGAACGAAAGCAGAACGGAAATGGAAACACTACTGAAACCAAAAACAGAAAAAACGGATCTGTTCAAAACGGACCGCAAGACCATACAGTCGTGTGAACGAGCCCTAAAGGGGATCATTCAATTTCCAGGCCATCAGGTGCTGAACTAAAGGAGATATACTGTACTTCATATTGTATGTGTAATGATTTTTTTCCTCAAGTTCTGTCATAGTTGCACAGTGGGATGTTGTCATACGTGTAGGTTTCAGAGCTCTGCTGCAGTTCCTTGGCTGTGCGCTTTGCTTCCCTAGCAATCTTCTGGAAACGACGCAAAGACAGAATGATGAAGATTAACAGAATGCCTTGTACTACAATGAAGATAAAGAGGCAGAGCTGGGAGATCAGAGCAAGGTTGCAGTACCAATATTGACAGGTGGTCACAAGCTCATCCTCTGTTAAGTACATGATGACTCTCCCTTCCAGGGGCTCGGGAGATGCACAAGTCACATCTCGGTACAGACTTTTCTTCTGCTGGCCCTGCAGCCAGCTACGCAGGTAAAGGATATCACAGTCACAGTGCCAAGGGTTATGCTTGAGATAAACCTCACGCAGATTTGGAAGGTGGTCCAGAAGACCATTAGGAATAAACAATAGGTTGTTTTGGTCCAAACGGATCACCTGGGCAGAAGAGGGAAACGAGGACGGCAAAGAAGTACTAGTAAGGTCTTTATAGCTGCAGTCCACAATTCCAGAGGAACAGCTACAAGGAGACGGACATCCAGTGACCCCTGGAAGTAAAGAGACCAGCAGGGGTAACAGCCAGAACCAATGCATCCTCCTCATCATCATCTCACCTGAAATAATATAAGGTTTGGGTTAATGATAGTTCAAATAATTCCAATAGAAATAAGTAGTAAAATAGATGATTGTAGTAAAACATATAATATCACATTATTCTTTGTTTATGTTTTTAGTGGGATTGGCCAATGATCTAATGTGTATGGGGATGTCTCTACTCTCCGGACGATGTCAGGGGAATGAAAGATAGCGCATATTGAAATTCAGCATGCCCAGTATTTTGTTCTCATGAGAGAAAAGCTGCCACTTTAGGTGTTTGGCAGCAGCTTATTCCCCTCTCCCCAGTAGTGTTGGGCGCAAATATTCGAATCGCGAATTTTAATCAGGAATATCGCCACTTCGAGAATTTGCGAATATTTAGAATATAGTGCTATATATATTTCTATTTTCAAATATTCTAGATTTTTGTTCTCGGAACCCATGATCCCTCCCTACTTCTTCTTGTGGGCCAATGAGAAGGCTGCAATGTCTTTGTCTGAGCTTAGCAACATCCCTAGCAACCAATAGGAAAGTTGCCGACCCCTTTAGTATAAAAGAACCTCCCCAGCGGCCATTTTGTGCATTTTTTTACAGTTCTGAGGGAGACAGCAGTGTTATTGCTGTGCTCTCTGCTTTTCTGTGTCATGACATAAGATAGTTAGTGGGAGATAGTCAGTGTAGGTTAGATAGTGATATAGTGTAGCTGATAGGTTCCAGTGCAGGGTGTTAGGTAGTGTGATAGGAATTACTGTTTCTCTGCTGTCCATACATACATGCTACAGAAACAGTGCTGTGATGTCACAACAATAATTAGTGCACCAATCAGTAATATGTACTCAGACCTGCTAAAATGTAAAGTTGCACGTATTGCGCTAAAATATTTGCATCATTAGTGCCGATTCGCGCAATCGTGAATATATTGGAGCACTCTATCTGCATATAAAGCTATTGTAATGCTCTGCCATGCCAACCATTTTCTCCAGTCTCAAAAAATTCTAGCAGCTGGAAAAAAGTAGCAAAAGTGACCCACATCTGTATTGCGCGTGCAATACGCGCATATTACATTGCCGCTTTTCGCAATCAAGAAAATATTCGCGAATTCGAGAAAATATATGACGAATATTCTACTAAATGTTCGCGAAATATCGCAAATTCGAATATTGCCCCTGCCGCTCATTACTACCAATCAGAACACAAACATGCCAAACATGTATGTGTATTAGAAGGCCAGTGTATCAGAACTGTACTTCCTACAGAGGCCTGCAGGTGGCAGGGCTCCATAGGATAACAGCAAATAGGGCTTACAATGCAGTGCTAATTCATTGCAATTTAAGCTAAAAGCAATCTGAAGATTGCATATTCTACCTCACTGGGGGGGGGGGAAATTGGGGTGGGGGGCTAGAAAAAAAAAATTAAGAACATTTTTAAAATTTTAGAAATGACTAATAAAACGAATGGAGGGGCTACACCTCTGCTGGGAAACACAAAGGAGTATATAGTGCAATTGTAAACCTTTTATTTCATACATAAAAACCCTTATACATGAAGCATACACGGATATCATCCCTCTCCTGGTATATAATAACAACTCAGTGCAACATACTCTGGATAAAAGTTCCTGTGCAAAAAAGGTTCCTGTGCAAAAACGCTCTGTGCAAAAATAGCTTTGTGCAAAAATAGCTCGAGTGAATATTTGAGATTGTATAGAATGAAACCAATTTCGAATGGCTAGGGGGATCGAATGGATCCAGTCCAAATATTGTGCAAAACCCATATGACGTGCAATGGGAGGAGTCATGGACCTATTTAAGCTGGACGAATACTCACTGCTGAATAACCACTGAGGAAGGGGTTGAACCCCGAAACGCGTTTGGTGTCAACAGCAGTGAGAACAGGGGCTACGATTATACCCACAGTGGAGGCAGTATTTTCCTCCCAAAGAAAATAACCTCTGTTCCGATCATACCGAAAGGTACCTTTGTAAGCGCAGGGAATCTTCACTTGCGCAAGCGCACCCAATCTCTTCCGCCAGTACCGGGTCACGTGGGACGCCGCGTTCAAACCCGGAAGTGCGCGGGACGCCGCGCGCGGAGATACGAACATTACAGCTGGCAAGCGCTGGTAAGCGGACGGAGAGAGGCACGCCCGAGGTGGGTAAGAGAGTTTGACATATATGTGGGTTTACTATTTGAGCTACTGGATGTTATCAAGTGGCCATCTCCACAAGGACATTATATTGGAAGCTGCGATGGATACCTAATTTTGGGACTTATAGATACAACGAGTTCACATTGTTTGGCCAAACATTCTTGCACCAATTGACTGTATCTTCTGGCACGGCATTATTTCACTTAGAGCTATTTTTGCACAAAGCTATTTTTGCACAGAGCGTTTTTGCACAGGAACTTTTTTTGCACAGGAACTTTTATCCAGAGTATGTTGCACTGAGTTGTTACTTTTATCCAGAGTATGTTGCACTGAGTTGTTATTATATACCAGGAGAGGGATGATATCCGTGTATGCTTCATGTATAAGGGTTTTTATGTATGAAATAAAAGGTTTATAATTGCACTATATACTCCTTTGTGTTTCCCAGCAGAGGTGTAGCCCCTCCATTCGTTTTATTAGTCATTTCTATATACATTTGGCTTTGGGGGTGAGCCACGGAGGTGAGCACCCTAAGTCCTCTGACACACCAGGAGTAGCCACCCAGGCACTTTATTTTTAAAATTTTAAACAATTTAAGAATTTAAATCACCAGCCTTTTCTTAGAATTAAATTAAAAATGAACAATAAACAATAAACATTATGGGCATCCATCGCCACTTCCCAAAATGCTCAAACTATTAAAATATAAATGTATTTATTCCATACGATGAATGCCCTAATGGAAAAAAAAAATGGCAAAAATTGCTTCATTTACCAAAATAAATGGAATAAAAGGTGATCAAAAAATCAAACACACTCCAAAATGGTATCAATAGAAACTACAGATCTTCCTGCAAAAAATTTGCCCTCATACAACTTTGTAGATGTAACTATTAAAAAATTGTGTGAGTCACAAAATGGCAATGAAAACAAAAAAATACTTGTTTTTCCAGTTTTTCTTTTCTTTCCAGTATTAAAACACAAGAATGAAGGTCACAGGTCAATTTTACCGCATAGGAAACACTGTAAAAACAAAACCCGTAATACGAAAAATTGCATTTTTTTTTTTTTATTTCACCCCATTTGGATTTTGAATTCGAGAAAATATATGACGAATATTCTACTAAATGTTCGCGAAATATCGCAAATTCGAATATTGCCCCTGCCGCTCATTACTACCAATCAGAACACAAACATGCCAAACATGTATGTGTATTAGAAGGCCAGGAGGAATAGCTGTCGGCTGAATGAGCATTTGGCTGACAGCCGTCTAATGTATATGGTCAGCTTTAATGAAGCTTTGCTTGGGGATGTATTAAAAAGGGAAATCAGGCCTATAGCAGACACTTAACCCCTTGACAACCAGTATCATACATGTACGCAGTGGCGTAGGGATCACCATAGCAGCCATAGCAATGGCTATGGGGCCCTACGCCACTGGGGGCTTGGGCCGCTGGCTGAGTGGCCACTAGTTGTGCCACTCACCAGGATAAAGTGAACGTCCTTCTCAAAATGCTACTTGTCAAGGAGAAGAAACACTTCCAAGATCTGAGGGTAGCCCTGAAGAACACTGAGCCCCATCTACTACCCATCCTCTACTTGAATGGCTTGGGAAGTGACGACACTGCAGGTGAGTTTATCTGGCCCAGTTCCATAAGTATACTGGTGCTCTACCTTTAGGTCAATGTCTTTAATAAGTTAAAGGGGCCACTCTGGCCATGTACAGGAGGTGAGGTGAAAACAGTAACGTTCAGGCACATGCCACCTATGTAACCGCTGCCTGAGGTAAAAGTCTGCTGTCACCGTCCACATTAAAGGGAGACTGACAGGCTGCTTCATCATATAAAGTGTTTTATATGACCCTATTGGTCTTAATCTGCTTAATCCAATTATACTATTTTCCCCCCTGTCGGCCTTTCCAATGCTTTTAAAAAACGTTTTTCTTGATATGCAAATTACCTGAGTTTGTGCCCAAGGGGCGGTCCCTCTTTCAGCTCTGTGCCCAGCCGCGCCCCAACTGTCGTCTCCTAGTGCCACCGAGCTCATTAGTATTCACTGCGCTGGGCGGCTTTTCATGCTCCTGATGCAGCGAAATCCTGCGCATGCCCAGTACTATATTGCTGGCATCGGCCTCAAATGGACGTTGTGCGCCTGCGCTAGATACGGTCCCCGGCAGGCGCAGGAGGAGTAACTGAAGCTGCGGCCAACTACTCTATGTGGCACAGGCGCACTCCGTTACTGGAGCTGGAGGGTGTCGGGGACTGTATCCAGCGCAGGCGCACAACGTCCATGTGAGGCCGATGCCAGCAATATAGTACTGGGCATGCGCTGGATTTCGCTGCATCAGTGAATACTAATGAGCTCGGTGGCACTAGGAGACAGCAGTTGGGGCGCGGCTGGGCACAAAGCTGGAAGAGGGACCGTCCCTTGGGCACAAACTCAGGTAATTTGCATATCAAGAAAAACTTTTTTTTAAAGCATTGGAAAGGCCGACAGGGGGGATAATAGTATAATTGGATTAAGCAGATTGAGAACAATAGGGTCATATAAAACACTTTATATGACGAAACGGCCTGTCAGTGTCACTTTAAACGCACACATGTGCACACAGTTACAAAGGTGAACAATACATTCCAGTGCGCGGTGATAACGCAGCGTACACAAGAGCCGCTATTCACACACACTTCACCCCTGGTCGCCTCGTTACCGTACACGTCCAGGCAACCCGTGCCCGCACACGGACTGGGGTGGGACGTCCTGGAGGGGTGTTTGGGTGGGAGGTCTGAGAAGTATGTGGGGGTGGGAGATCCGGGAGGATGGGGGGGGGGCCCATAACATTTTTTTGCTCTGGGGCCCAGTCATTTCTAGCTACGGCCCTGCATGTACGGCAGAAGTCATCACTTTGAACATGACGCCCGTCCGTGAGGGCAGAGACCCTTGGCTAATGTCTGGGATTGGCGATGATGCTGATGTGACCACAGCATCTGAGCACTGAAAACCCAGACCCGGAATGGATCTCTCCTCCAGCGATGCTCGGATGCTCACTCTCTGAAGAAACACAGTGTATCAGAACTGTACTTCCTACAGAGGCCTGCAGGTGGCAGGGCTCCATAGGATAATAGGATAATCTGAAGATTGCATATTCTACCCCACTGGGGGGGATTGGGGTGGGAGGGCTAGAAAAAATAAATTAAGAACATTTTTAAAATTTTAAAAAATCTAAGAATTTAAATCACCAGCCTTTCCTTAGAATTAAATAAAAAATAAACAATAAACATCATGGGCATCCATCGCCACTTCCCAAAATGCCCAAACTATTAAAATATCAATTTATTTATTCCGTACGGTGAACGCCCTAATGGAAAAAAAATAAAAATGGCCGAGGCACCCACCATTTTTTCATTGCTTCACTTCCCAAAATAAATGGAATAAAAGGTGATCAAAAAATCAAACACACTCCAAAATAGTATTAATAGAAACTACAGATCTTCCTGCAAAAAATTTGCCCTCATACAACTTTGTAGATGTAACTATTAAAAACTTGTGGGAGTCAGAAAATGGCAATGAAAACAAAAAAATACTTGTTTTTCCAGTTTTTCTTTTCTTTCCAGTATTAAAACACAAGAATGAAGGTCACAGGTCAATTTTACCGCATAGGGAACACTGTAAAAACAATTAATTTTCCTGTAATACGAAAAATTGCATTTTTTTTTTCAATTTCACCCCATTTGGATTTTTTTTGTCCCAGCTTTTCTTTTCATGGTATCCAACAGTTAATGGTGCCTTCAGAAAGTACAACTTGTGCTGCAAAAAACAAGCTCTCATGCGACTATGTGATCAGACAAATAAAAACATTATGGCTAAAGGAAGGCAGGAAGTTAAAAAACAAAAATACAAAAACAAAAAATCATCTGGGGCTCAAGGGGTTAAAGAAGTTGTCCAAGTTATTTGAAAAGGGTCCAAAGACAATAAGGCCCTGATTTATCATACCTTCATCCAGAATTCTGGCGTTAAAAAGTCACAAAATAGGGCTTTTGCAACTTTTTTGCACTCATTTGCGCAAAATTTAAGGGATTGCGAAAAAATGTGCGACTTTTTACTCTCACTTGCACAAACAATTTGTGACCTTTTTGCATTTTTATACCACTCACTCCAGTTTTGGAAAATGGGTGGAAAATGGGTGTGGTTAGCTATGTTAATGAGTTTCACTCCAGATTTGTCATTGCGATCTCACTCAGGGAGGTGAGTGGAGTAGGGAAACTGGAGGAGCTTCTCTAGACAGAAGTGTTAGGTTTAAGGACAAGCCAAATTTATCAAACAACCTGTGACATTTGATAAATGTGGCACAAAGTACTGCAACACAGGCTCAAGCAAAACTGATTTCAAATATTCTCCTCATAATAAATTCTCCCCATAATGTGTTAAAAAATATCCTCTGGCTGCAGAGGTCATGTGAGGTATATAGCTATGTTGCAGTGTCCCACTTGTCATCATGGGCATAGCAAACTGGTTTTGCTGTGTTTTATTGCCATATATTATGTCTGAATGTCATACTTCATCTCATGTCATATTCTCCCATATCACTATGTGATTCTATGTAAGATCCTTTCAGGCCAATTAGATTGCACTACACTAGTCTGACCACTAGATGGGGGCAGTGTGACAGTGTATATATAGCTTAGCTCAGTTCCATCCAGAAGTTAAGTCAGTGTGCAGTCATGTAGCTGCCTGCTAGAGGGGGAGGCCTCCTGCCTCTCTGCTCTTTCCCAGATGGCTTCAGGGTCCAGGGTTAAAGCCTATAAGATTTAGCCTAGAGGTGAGAAATCTACTTCTATAGCTTGCCCCTCGGGGGTGACCAGTGACAAGCTGCAAACAGCAAGTTTCAAGGGACCAGTATATTTATTCAAGTCAAAGGATAGCAACCAGCCGTACTAGAGGGCTTCCCAGCCACCTCTGCAATTAGGTGTAGGACACGGCTTCCGGCATCCACACCTCCAGTTTAAATCCTGAGGACAGTTAGGCCAACTGTCAGAAAAGCACTGGAAATAGAGGTTCAAGGATTCTGAAAACCACCTTTAATCAAGGTTAGAATAAGGCGAGAGTTAATACCAGCCTAAGACTTTTTATACTTCAAAAGCCTAGTCCAAAGCAGTAGCTTTCATATATATAAAAGACAAAGAGCCCGTTTTTCCCCGAGGACTTACAATTCCCTAACTTTGTATGCATGAGAGACTGTATTTCATATCTGGATGTACTAGAGACTGTTTTATACTTGGATGTAACTGTTACCAGGAGCAACATTCAGTAAAAGTTACAAGTTGGATTACACCATCCTTGTCTCAGTTTCCAATTCCTCAGTTACTACTACGATAAATGGTTGTACCACCACAAAAGGTACTGGCGTCACGACAATAAGGGACCTTGTCATAGGCACGTTAATACAGACCACTAAGGGCACCTCGAACCACCATCTGGCCTGTGTCCCTTATCAGGCCCCAGAGAATCATTGTGCTGTTCTGCTCATCACTTATGCAAGCCTGCCCAGGGACGACATAACCGTGAGTAACCAGAACTGTGTTTTCCCTCGGACCACTTTATACTCACACCGTGACATCACATATAATTCCCCTGTCGGTCTGGCACACCGCATATGCCCACTGCAGACATGTGAACACAGATTTATGTAAGGGTTAGAGGGGCAGCACTTAAAATGGGGGATTAACTGGTAAGTACATGTGCATGTAAATGAAGAATAACACTACATCTGACCATTTTATGTCTTCTGCCTAGCAGTTTTCACCAGTTCCCCTCTACAGGCTCCATTTCTAACTTTCAATTTTTCCCTGAGCTAGTGGGTGGAAACGAACTGCTATGATGTACCTTAACTCTTGCTCACTTCCATATAGGGCATTAGAGCTAATTATTGAACAGTACTGATGTGAATAAACCACTTGGGGCAAGATCGAAAACTCACTATTAGCTGCAATCACCTATTTGTGTGTTTCTTTGCTTCTGGCTTACTTGGTTCCTTATTCCCCTTTTCACAGACTTCTATAGGCAGCCTGTCTGGGTGCATCTCTTTGCACCTCCTCCCTTCCCCCCTATCCATAGACTTCCATGGGCAGTATGTCATTTGATTTTTCCATAGCTGACAATCTATTTTGGGAGACTATAAACCACTGAGGAGGGTATAGGGAGAAAAGCCTAATAAATGGAGAAATAAGCTTTTTTTTTCTCTGACAAGATATATTGCAGATTTTTTGGTCTTCTATTGTACTATTGATTTATGGAAAGTGTCTTCAAAGTGCAGTGCCTACATAAATACTGTTGCATTACAACTAGTTAATATAACATCAGTAACAAGCAAGGTAAACCTTAGGGGCAAGTGCCTGTGAGGGGAGCAATTTTAGTGTTTTAGGGATTTCATGCACATTGCAGTTATGTTGTGATTTTGCACAAATGTTTGCAGGACCCGTTACTGTTGAAGAACCTGAAGTCACATTACAGTGTGTCAGATCCTCAAGCCAGTGAGTATGTCAGGTTAGTAAAAGATAGTGGCATGCTTGGGACGCCCTCTTTGACACAAATGACTAATAGCCTGTCCCCCTGTTTGTGTTCTATTCCTTTTCTGTTCCACTGTCTATTGTCTTCCCCTAGTCTCGGTCTTCTGTGCTGTGCGAGCTTGTATGTTCTCAGATTACGCAATGGACTGACTCGATTTGATTCCTTCTACTCTGTTTACTGCCTTCTAGTACTTTGATTTTTGCTGTCCACCTTGTTGTGGGCGGTTTTGAACTGCATATGCGACTTTGTTATATAGGGACTGCGTCCCATTTCACATCTGCGTATGTGACTTATTGTTATTTGGTGTATTCTGAACTGAATTTTCATAAAATAAAATGAAAATAAACAATAAAAAAAAAAAAAAAAAAAAAAAAAAGATAGAACAGAGTGGGTAAAGGAGTAGTGAAGTCACTGGTTACATGTCATCCAGGGGCGTATATAGCGCATGTGCAGACAGTTCGGCTGCACAGGGGCCCAGTGTGGGAGGGGGGCCATCTTGAGCTGCGGCAGCAGGGCCAAGGTAAATGAGTGCTTCCATAGCGATACAGACGATTGCTGCAGCAGGGCAGGGGAGAGGTGTCTCCCTTCTCCGTTCCTCTGATAGGCCACAGGCACTAGGCCTGCAGCCTTTCAGAGGCCGGTGTAGGCGGCGCGATGACATCATTGCACTGCCTGAGCTGTACAGACAGGCTGGAAGAGTCCTGAAAACGGCATGGAGTTAAGTATGTGGGTTTATTTTTTTTATTTACACTATACTGTTGCAGAGTATGGGGAAGGGAGGAGAGCAGCACAATGGGGGCCCTATATATTGGAATTATATACTGGCACACACGGGGGAGCACTATGGGGCATCTACTTGGGGGCATTATATACTGTCACACTGGAACATTATGTTTACAGTATAATGTTTACACTGTTTCCTTGGCTCAGTTATTTTTTAGGGCACTGTGTGCCAATAATTAGCGAAAGGGGGCACTATCTGTGTGTACTAGTATTTTCAGGGGGACTGTTTCTGTAGTATAGTTTGGGGGAGCACAGTGGGCCCAATATTGGGGGTGGCAGGATGGGGTGTTCAGAAGGTGAAAGAATGATGGAAAAGTAGGAAACTAAGATGTCTGTTTGTCAAACTCTGCAGAGACGAGACAAAAAAAAAAATAATCATCATGGCGGTCTGGTCTGAAAGGAGAACATGAGGACAGAGAACATCTACATCAAAGGAGACATCACTGGATGTAAGAGGTATGTGGCGCTGTATTAGGCTTTCACATCTGCATTAATTATTCCAGCAGGCTGTTCCAGCTGAGAACAGCCTGGCGGAATTCACCGGATCCAGCACTGCTGGATATAGACGGAATGCCAGCCGGCCTCTTTAACTATAATGGGGTCCGGCAGAGATCCAGCCACAATATAGCAAAAATGCAGAGAATCGTCAGGACACAAAGCGCTGCATGCTGTGGTTTGTGTATGGTCAATTCCTTGCATTCTCTGCCGGAAGAGGTGGACGGATCGTAGTGCTGCAGGTATGAAAGTAGCCTTAGGCCTCATGCACACGACCGTATTTTGTTTCCTTGTCCGTTCCGTTTTTTTTTTTTGCTGATAGGATGTAGACCCATTCATTTCAATTGGTCCGCAAAAAATGCTGACAGCACACCACGTGCTGTCCGCATCAGTATGTCCATTCCGTAGCCCCGCAAAAAAAAATAGAGCATGTCCTATTTTTTTCTAGTTTGCGGACAAGGATAGGCATTATTAGAATGGATCCGCAAAAATAACGGATCCGCAAAACACAAACGGTCGTGTGCATGAGGCCTTACCCTGTATGTTTTGTATTGCTGTATGTAATGTTAGGACGGAATAGGTTAGGTTGAGAATTCAGCTTGGGGGGGCCCAGGCACGTTCTTTGCACAGAGACCCTCTGCTGTCTGAGTCCGCCCCTGATGTCATCTATGGTCATTTGGCTCTAGTCTATATGGGTAAAGAATGTAACAGCTTTATTTAGCCTGAATGTTGATATGTGGGTTAAGATTTAGGCCTCTTTCACACGTGTCCGGATGCGTTGCGGATGCGTTCAGTGAAAACTGTGTGATTTCGCAGGCAAAGCCATTTAGTTTTGCCTGCGATTGCATTCAGTTGTTCAGTTTTTATCGCGTGGGTGCAATGTGTTTTGATGCGTTTTTCACGCTCGTGATCTCCTAGCAACCATCAGTGAAAAACGCATTGCATCCGCACTTGCGGGTGCAATGCGTTTTTCACGCAGCCCCATTTACTACTATGGGGCCAGGGCTGCGTGTAAAACGCAGAATATGGCCTCTTGCACACGACCGTATGGCTTTTTCAGTGTTTTGCGGTCCATTTATAACGGATCCGTGGTTCCGTTTTTAGTTTCCGTTTCGGTTCCGTTTTTCCATATGGCATATACGGTATACAGTAATTCCATAATTAAAATTTGGCTGGTCTTAAAATTTTCAATAGATTGTTCAGCAAAAACGGAACGGATACGGAAGACATACGGATGCACCTTAGTATGCTTTCGGCTTTTTTTGCGGACCCATTGACTTGAATGGAGCCCCTGAACGTGATTTGCGGACAAGAATAGGACATGTTCTATATTTAAATGGAACGGAAAAATGGAAACGGAAGGCATATGGAGACACCAGCATTTTTTGAAGACCCATTGAGGTGAATGGTTCAGTATACTGTTAGTATACTGAACTGAAAAAACTGCCAGTATACAGTCCGCAAAATACTGTCGTGTGCATGAGGCCTATAGAACATGCTGCGATTTTGAAGTGATGCGTGAAAAAAAACGCTCATGTACACAGACCCATTGAAATAAATGGGTCATGATTCAGTGCGGGCGCTATGCGTTCATGTCATTTGCGCGGAAAAATCGCTCGTGTGAAAGGGGCCTTAGGGTTTGGGTTAGAGGCTTTGGTTTTGGGATTAAGGTTAGTGGTTTGGGGTTAGGGGTTTAGGGTTACTGTATTAAGGTTAAATAGGGAGGACCTCCTTTTACCCACTCTATTCTATCCTGCTCTTCACGAAACAGGGAACATTAATGACCCCAGAGGCAGGACCTTCTTTTAACTACTCCGTTCAAGTCCTCAAGCCAGTGAGTGGAGTATAAGCCGCCTTGTAAGTGCCTGGGCTCTGTATTTGTTTAGGGGGTCTGTTTGTAGGAGATGTAGCCTCCTAGGGTGTGTATTTGTTTAGATCTGGGGTCTAAACTGACTTAGGTGGTCTGGTATCTTTATTTAGAAGGTGTTTTTAATTAGGAATCTGCAGTTATTTTAAGGGTCTGCTTATTTTGGGGTCTGATCTGAAACCTGTCTGTATTCTGGAGTCTGGTCAAAATTATGTATTTATATTGGGGTCTCTCTTTATTTAAAGTCTGGGGTCTACATTTTATTCCAGGGTATGTATCTACTCAGGGGTCTGTATTCTGGGGTCTGAATTTATTGAGGTCTGGGATCTGTATTTCTTTAGTGGATCTGACGTCGGGTCTGTAAATATTTAGTAGGTTCTGGTGTCTCTAGTTATTTTTTGGGTCTGTATTTATTCACAAGTCTGTAGCGAGGAATGTATTTAGGCCTCTTGCACACGAACGTGTGCACCCCGTGCCCGTATTGCGGACTGCATTTGCGGATCCGCAATACACGGGCACCATTCCGTGGCCATTCCGCATCACGGATGCGGACCCATTCATTTCAATGGGTCCGCAAATCCGGAGATGCGGAACAGTGCGGAATGGAATGACGGAGCGGAACACTACGGAAGCACTACGGAGTGCTTCCTCGGGGTTCCGTTCCGTACTTCCGTCCCGCAAAAAGATAGAACATGTCCTATCTTTTTGCGGAACGGGCAGATCACGGACCCATTCAAGTGAATGGGTCCGCGATCCACTGCGGCTGCCCCACGGCCGGTGCCCGAGCATTGCGGGCCGCAATTTGCGGCCCGCAGCACGGGCACGGGGTGCACACGTTCGTGTGCAAGAGGCCTTACTGTGGGAGTAATCTAGTCATGCACATGGAACACAAAGCTCAAAGAGCCACTATTATCATGTTGTGCCAATAAAAATTCTAAATGGTTTAAATGAAATAAGAGAAGGTTAGGAAGGTCCTACGGCTGCTGTTCTGTCTTATTTGTTTTGGCGGAAATAATTTACCAACTGCTCATTTAGATAGCCGCTACACCTCAACTTATCGGTTGGGGCGAGATCGCATCAGCGCTAGTAATTTCGTTATACTGTTCCCTTATAACAGGATTATAAAAGAATATAACGGAATTTTAGGATAGTATACAAAACAGAAGCCTTTAAGAGGCATTCCGTTTTGCTCCATCTTAATACATTTCTATAGGCACAAATAACTGTTCTGTTTTTTTTTTCCGTTATGTATGACGGAAAAAATAGTCCTGTCGACACGGACAAGAGGAGCACTGCCAGAGCCCTCCAAAATCACCTCCAGCAGGCTACTGGTCTGCGTGTTTCTGACCAAACTGTTAAAAACAGACTTCATGGGAGTGACATGAGACCTGGATGTACTCTAATGGGATCGGTGCCCACAGCTCAGCACCATGCAGCTCGATTGGCTTTCAACAGACAACACTAGAATTAGTAGGCCCACCATTGGCACCCCCTTCTCTTCACAGATGGCAGCAGGTTCACACTAAGCATGTGACAGTATCTGGCGACGCTATAGTGAATGTTATGCTGCCTGCAATGTCAACCAGCATGACCAGTTTGGTGGTGGGTCATGATGGTCTAGAGAGGCATATCCTTGGAGAGTTGCACAAACCTCCATGTTCCCTCAATGGCCCTCATGTTCCCCAGACCTGAATCTTATTGAGAACCTCTGAGACATTCTATATCTGTTCTTCCAACCGACCAAATAGCACCACAGACTCTCCAGGACCTCACTGATGCCATGATCAAGGTCTGGGAGGAGATCCCCAATCCGCAGTCTCACCAGGAGCATGCCCAGGCATTGTAGGGAATGCACACAGGCAAATAGGGCCTGTAAGAGGGTGCAAGGTGTTGTATTTGATAGCAGGTACGTGTCACCGAGGTTGCTGGCCTCGGTGAGGTGAGAGCCGGGTTTTTGTCTGCAGCAGCTAGTGCTGCTCTGTTAAATAGCATGGCTGCAAAGCCGATCCGGGCCGGCTCTTACTGGGAGCAGCTAAAGAGTAGGGTGGGTGGCTGCTCCCCACGGTCCAGTCCATGTTTTGGGCTGGGTATAAAACGCAGCCAGCAGCTGTGTCTGAGGGGGTGATTATCCTGGAGCCTGCAAACAGGGCTGAGGAATTCTCTGTCCTGGAGGAAGGAGCTCAGCAAGGTGGTGTTTCCCTGCGACCTGAAGGTGGAATCGCCTGCGGCTGAGCCGACTGCTAGGTGTGAACCCGCACCTAAACCACCCAAGGTGACTGGACCCTGTGTTGGCCTGTTTTTGTTTTGCCACAGTATTTCCGTTGTGTGTGAACTGTCACCAAGAGACTGCTTTTCATTTATGGCGTGCAAGTGTGAATAAAACACTGTTTGATGCACCATCTGGACTCCTTGTTTTGCCTCTAAACTGCACCCGCACCGCTGTCTACCAGAGCGACTCCCCACATTTGGTGTCGGATGCGGGCATGCGCAGTGAGGCTGGCGTGAACGCCGAACTTTGTTTGCTGAGCAAAAGTGTATGTCCTATATTAGGCCGGCAAAGTTGCAGCCTGTGATTTCTGGCAACATGGAGGCTGCTGTGAAAGCCCTCATAGAGGCTAACGTGCAGCAGCGGGAGACCAACCAGTTATTGCTGCAACATGTGATGGCATTACAGGCGGCAGGAGCGTCCCACCACGTCCATGATGCCCGGAAAGCGGTCCGTGCGGCGATCCCAAAGATGACCCCCGCAGACGACGTGGAGACATACCTAGCCGTCTTTGAGAAGGTCGCCGTGAGGGAAAAGTTACCCCGTGACCAGTGGGCCGAGGTGGTTGCTCCGTTCCTGGCAGCCGGACCCCAGCAAGTTTTTTCGATTTGGCAGATGTCCAGGCAGCTGACTACCCGACCGTGAAAGGTGAGATTCTAGCAAGACTGGGGGTGAATGTTTTGGTCCGGGCCCAGCGGGTGCATCAGTGGGAATTTAACCCGGCTGAACCCGCCAGACCACAATACTATGACCTGCTACATCGGTTGCAAAAATGGCTGCAGCCAGACATACTGACTCCCACTGCTATGCTCGACCGTCTGTTAGCAGATGTATTCTGGAGGTCTTTGCCATACCCTCTCCAGCACTGGATCGGCCAGGTATCCCCCACCAATGCCCTTGAGATGGTCGACCTGGTGGAGCGATATGAGGCCACCAGAAACCTGCAGGGGGTTCTTTTGGGAGGAGGCCAGTCAAACCCCGGAAACCTCCACCCCAGTCCCGGCGGCCGGCCAAACCCGCCCGGGATGTACCCCTTGCAGATCCCTCCCCAGTAGTCTGCTGGCGGTGTCACGAGCCTGGCCACGTAAGGGCCGACTGTCCACAGTGGGGGAACCCATGGAGACTAATTATGGGTACCGGGCTTCCCTGTATGCCCGGAGACTGTGTGCGACCGGCACCCCGAGACAATAGACAATCGACATCTGTGCCAGGTGCAAATCGGGGATAACCTGGCAGTGGCGCTGTTGGACTCAGGGAGCCTGGTAACCCTGGTAAGTGCTGCCCTGGTACAGCCCACCCAGTATACGGGCCGGAAAGTTGGTGTGGTGTGTATACACGGAGACTTAAAGGACTATCCCACGGCTGTAATGTCTCTGTCCACGGCGGCCGGCACCTGGACTTGTGAAGTGGCGATCTCCACAAAGCTGCCCTATGAACTAATAATTGGGAGAGACTTCCCTGGTTTTCCGTCACTGTGGCCTGAGATGAAAGTGACTAATAGCCCTGAGACAGGGGTAACCCTAGCAGAGTGGCCTGATACCCCTGGAAGGCCAGAACCCTGGGAGCCCGAGTCTGAAGGGCCAGCGGTAGGGGTGACCACTGCTGCAGCGGTAGTGGGGAGACAACCCCACTGAGTGTAATGGTGGGAGACACGGAGGACTTGCCACCGGGGCCTGAGTTGGCAGACCTCAATGTCTCCGGGAAAATTTTGGGACCGCACAACACCGGGACCAAACCCTAACCAGGGCCTGGGAGAATGTGCTGGAAATTGATGGTAAACCCCAGAAACCAGGGGCTGAATTAATGTTCCCACGATTTATTGTTCTGCAGGATATGTTGTATCGGGTGAACCAAATCCGAGGTGAACCTGTTGAACAGTTGGTGGTGCCCACAGCGTATCGCAAGCTTGTCATGGAGCTTGCCCACCAACATGTTCTTGGGGGACACCTGGGGTGGCAGAAAACCCAGGACCGCATACTGCAGCGGTTTTATTGGCCCAGTGTGTTCAAGGAGGTAGAGAATTATTGTAAGTCCTGTCCGACCTGTCAGATAACTAGCCCCCAGCCACATTTCCGTAGTCCTCTGGTACCTCTGCCAATTATTGAAGTACCGTTCGAGCGAATCGCTATGGATTTAATTGGGCCTGTACCAAAGTCTGCCAGGGGCCACCAACACATTCTGGTAGTTCTCGACTATGCCACTCGGTATCCGGAGGCGGTGCCTCTGCGACATACCTCAGCTAAGCTCATTGCCAAAGAGTTAATGGAGATGTTTTCCGTGTGGGCCTGCCAAAAGAGGTTCTGACAGACCAAGGGACCCCTTTATGTCCAAAGTAATGAGGAACTGTGTAAATTGTTGCGTATAAAGCAGCTACGGACGTCCGTTTACCATCCGCAAACAGACGGTCTTGTTGAGAGGTTTAACCAAACTCTAAAAATATGTTAAAGAGGGTGGTGTCTAGAGATGGGAAGGACTGGGACCTGCTTCTGCCCTATCTCATGTTCGCAGTGCGAGAGGTACCCCAGGCCTCTACTGGGTTCTCGCCCTTCGAACTGCTTTATGGCAGACACCCTCGGGGCCTGTTGGATATCGCCAAGGAAGCATGGGAACAACAGCCTGTCCCCCACAAAAGTGTCATTGAGTATGTCACCCAGATGCAGGAACGGATAGAAAGGGTGTTGCCGCTGGTCCGGGAGCATATGGAGGCAGCACAACAAGCCCAGAGTAGGGTGTATAATCGTCAGGCTCGGGTACGGGGCTTCAATCCGGGAGATCGAGTGTTGGTTCTGGTACCCACCCTTGACAGCAAATTCCTAGCTAGGTGGCAGGGCCCCTATGAGGTGATCGAGAAGGTAGGGAAGTAAATTACAAAGTACACCAGCCAGGGCGGCGCAAGCCGGAGCAGGTGTACCACGTGAATTTACTTAAGCCTTGGAAAGATAGGGACACGGCCGACGACCACAGCCCCCGGCCAGGGCTTCTAGGTGAAAAGGGTCCAGCCCCACAGTTCGAGGCCTGTGAAGCAGTAACCACGGTAAAATTGCAGACAGCCTGTCTTCCAAACAAGTTCAGGAAGTCAGGAGTTCATCAGTCGGAACACGGATGTGTTCTCGGACCTCCTGGCCGCACGTCTCTCATCCAACATGACATCGTCACTGAGCCTCAGGCCAAGATCCGGTTAAAACCATACCGGGTACCCGAGGCTCGGCGACGGGCCATCGCGGAGGAAGTACAGTTAATGTTGAAGCTCGATGTCATTGAGGAGTCGAAGAGTGAGTGGGCCAGTCCCATAGTCCTAATACCCAAGCCGGATGGGACGTTGCGGTTCTGCAACGATTTTCGCAAGTTAAATGAAGTGTCCAAGTTTGATGCGTATCCCATGCCCCGGGTAGACGAGCTTGTTGAGAGTTTAGGGCAAGCCCGTTATTTTTCTGTGCTAGACCTCACCAAAGGGTACTGGCAGGTACCCTTAACGGAGTCGGCTAAGGAAAAACCGCATTTGTTACCCGCAGGGCCTGTATCACTACAAGGTGTTACCCTTTGGCCTGCATGGCGCCCCCGCCACTTTCCAAAGGTTAATGGACATAGTGCTGCGACCACATCGTCGGTGCGCCTCGGCCTACTTAGATGATGTAGTCATCCACAGCACCGACTGGGAAAGCCATTTACCCAAGGTGCAGGCGGTAGTGGATGCCCTGAGGAAAGCCGGACTGACCGCTAACCCAAAGAAGTGCTCCATAGGGTTAGAGGAGACAAAATATCTGGGATATGTAATTGGGCGGGAGTCATCAAACCTCAGGTAACCAAGGTAGAGGCCATTCGTAACTGGCCCCGACCGGTCACCACCAGGCAGGTAAAGTCGTTCCTGGGGATTGTAGGTTACTACATGAGGTTTGTGCCCCACTTTGCCACAATAGCAGCGCCGTTGACAGACCTGTTGAAGGGGCGAAAGTCTGGGAGGGTTAGCTGGAGTGAGAAGGCGGAGGAGGCTTTCGCCGCGTTGAAGTCGGCCCTGTGTGGGTCCCCGGTTTTGGTGACACCCGACTTCAACAAGGAGTTTGTCGTACAGACCGACGCCTCGGAGGTAGGCCTCGGTGCGGTACTGTCTCAGGAGGTCAACGGGGAAGAACATCCCGTTGTCTTCCTGAGCCGTAAGCTCAATCCCGCCGAGTCCAGATATAGTATAGTGGAGAGGGAGTGCCTGGCTATCAAGTGGGCACTCGAATCTCTCCGCTACTACTTGTTAGGGAGGAGGTTCCGTCTGGTGACCGACCATTCCCCCTCAAATGGATGAGTCAGGCCAAGGAGAGGAATGCTCGGGTCACCAGGTGGTTCCTATCTCTTCAGAATTTCAAATTCTCCGTGGAACACAGGGCAGGCCGCTTGCAGGGCAACGCAGATGCCCTGTCCCGCGTCCACTGCCTCACGTGTGTTCACCCCTCAGGGTTGAACAAAGGGGGTGTGTAAGAGGGTGCAAGGTGTTGTATTTGATAGCAGGTACGTGTCACCGAGGTTGCTGGCCTCGGTGAGGTGAGAGCCGGGTTTTTGTCTGCAGCAGCTAGTGCTGCTCTGTTAAATAGCATGGCTGCAAAGCCGATCCGGGCCGGCTCTTACTGGGAGCAGCTAAAGAGTAGGGTGGGTGGCTGCTCCCCACGGTCCAGTCCATGTTTTGGGCTGGGTATAAACGCAGCCAGCAGCTGTGTCTGAGGGGGTGATTATCCTGGAGCCTGCAAACAGGGCTGAGGAATTCTCTGTCCTGGAGGAAGGAGCTCAGCAAGGTGGTGTTTCCCTGCGACCTGAAGGTGGAATCGCCTGCGGCTGAGCCGACTGCTAGGTGTGAACCCGCACCTAAACCACCCAAGGTGACTGGACCCTGTGTTGGCCTGTTTTTGTTTTGCCACAGTATTTCCGTTGTGTGTGAACTGTCACCAAGAGACTGCTTTTCATTTATGGCGTGCAAGTGTGAATAAAACACTGTTTGATGCACCATCTGGACTCCTTGTTTTGCCTCTAAACTGCACCCGCACCGCTGTCTACCAGAGCGACTCCCCACAGGCCATACACACTACTAAGTCACATTATGAACTGCTATGACAAATTGTGTGAATATGAATTTTTTACTTTGATTATCGGGGAGATTTGGAATCAAAGCCCTCAAATGGTTCATGATTGTGTGCTCAAATAATTACACAGGTTAAATCAGTTAAGATTTACTTGAATATTTCAAGCTTGAACATTTTGTTCATCGAGATCCAATGTGTAATTAGTGTTCACTTCATTTTTTGAGCAGCGTAGACAGATTTGGCATCATTGTAATCTTACCAACCCAGAGAATAAAAGTAACAAGTTAGTTATGCTACACAATGAACAGGCCTTAGGGCTCATGCAAACAAACGTATTTTCTTTCCGTATCCGTTCCGTTTTTTTTGCAGACCGTATGCGGAACCATTCACTTCAATGGGTCCGCAAAACAAACAGAAAGTACTCCGTGTGCATTCCGTTTCCGTATGTCTGTATTTCCGTTCCGCCAAAAAATAGAACATGACCTATTATTGTCCACATTACGGACAAGGATAGGACTGTTCTATTAGGGGTCAGCTGTTCCGTTCCGCAAAATAGGAATGCACACGGACTTTATCGGTATTTTTTGTGGATCCGTGTTTGCGAACCTCAAAATACATACTGTCGTGTGCATGAGGCCTTAGTAGGTTCATTTCCATGTCTAGCCTCACATGCAAAAGTCTGTGGCGAGCAGAGAAGGGATGAAGAGACGGCTGCCAACTAGTGATTTAGTACCTCAGCCAGAAGAGTGGTAGAGCCTTATCCTACTAGATGTAGCAGAGTCAGTGCTAAGTCTAGCAGAGCTAAGAAACTGTAGTGTGTGTGTCTCTCATCCATCAGCCTCCTCTCTCCATAAGGGCTTGTTCACACGAACGTGCCGTGTTTTGCGGTCTGTAAATTGCGGATCCGCAAAACACAGATGTGGCCCGTGTGCCTTCCGCAATTTGCAGAACGGAACGGACGGCCCTTTATAGAAAAATAAATAGACAAGAATAGGACATGAATTATAATTTTTGCGGGGCCATGGAATGGAGCAACGGATGCTTACAGCACACGGAATGCTGTCCGCATCTTTTGCGGCCCCATTGAAGTGAATGCGGAACTAAACCACGGTCGTGTGAATGAGCCCTAAACCTCAATGTTAAAAGCAGTAAACAGCAAAGAAGCCTAATTAAAGCCGATAGAAGCTTTTTTCTTTAGTAAAATATATTAGAAAGTTTCGCAAATTTACCTGCACTATTCATTTATGGACAGTTGTATAATAACTGGAGGTAAGCTTTAATGCACATATCAAATGCAGTCATTCATTTCTTATGTCATTAAAAGAAATGGCATCACTTTTGATACAGGTGGCCCCTTATATGTTTGATGCAGAAAAAACCCAGAAAAGTATGCCCCCCAAAAAATTAAAAATCTAGCAGGGCCACAAAAATTGCATGACTAGTGTCAATAGTTTTTGCAAAAGATTCAGAGTCAGCGGTAAGTCTAGTAGTACTAAGAGGCCGTACTTAGTGTTTCTCATCCAGCAGCCTCCCCCTCCCCCTCTTTTCTCCATAGACTTCAATGTTAAAAGCAATAAAGAGCAAATAAGCCTAATTAAAGCAGATAGAAGCATTTTTAACAAAATATACTACGGAGTTTCTTATATTCACCTGCACTATTCATTTATGGAAAGTTGTATTATAACTAGAGGTATACTTTAACGTATGTTGTAACAAACCTAATCAAACGCAGTCATAAATTTCTCACGTTACTAAATGAAATGACACCACTTTTCATACATGCCTTTATTTTTTATGCAGACCCGGAAAAAAGTGTTCCCGAAAATATAAAAAATCCAGCGGGACCACAAAAAATGCATGTGGTATTTGGCTTTGGCTTTGGCTATTCTCAGTTCTAACAGTACAGAAGAGAAGAACGCTGTGGAACTGTTGTTTTTATGCAAAGTACTGTTTATGGTAGCTACAAACCATGGCCGAATTGTATATATATGTTCGGTATGTCATTTCTCAGTGAAGGAAGAACAAATTAAACAACTAGCAATTACCTTGACAAGTCAGAGATACAATCCACAACCATATATCAATCATACATTCATACATGACAACTATTTCCCTATTTCCCTAGGGCTTCATGCATGCAACGAAGCTTTACTGAGGAGGCACATGGAGTGTTTGGTCTGTGTGTCAATGTATGGTGCCTCCATACTGCAACCTCATAATGGAGATATTCTCCTGCCCAGAGGCAATGCTGCTGTGGGAAGATATTGCAGTACTATGATGATCCGATAGAACGTGGTACAATTCTTCTATGTGGTTGATATAGTCAGCACTGCATATAATTTTCATGCCATCTTGGTTCTGATACGTTAGGAAATATTGTAATTGTGCCTATCATTTGTACTTAATAAATTAGCGTCACTAGTAGTATAATTTCTGAAATACGACGCAAATAGAATAAGGCAAAGAATTAAGTGGACTTACCCTGTGCTATTGGGATTCTGCAGTCCCGAGGGACACAGTCGCTGCGTGGGTGATGACGTTGCTGAACCTAAGCTGTATGATAACAGCAAAGTGTCAGGGAATGATAAGACGACAGAAGTGTACAAAAGTAACCAAGGCAGGAAACAACATTCAACCCTTTCCTCCAAGGGTCACACCCACTGTGGATTACGCAGCAATGGGCAGAGGCGATTATGCTAACCAGAAAAGGCCTGACGATGAAGGAAGCGTCTCCATTCTTGGTATAAATTATATTTTATCTGTTGGATACTGTATGCACCGTATATGCCATTGACAAACATAGGCAGTACCTTGGAAAGTGCCGACAAATCTGATGTAAAGGTTGGTTAGAAGACTACCTTGACGATAAGTAGATCACAGGGACCCCTTCCATCAGCTTTTATCCATGGAGAAACCTGACAGTTAGGCCTCATGCACACAACCATGCACTGCGGACCATTCACTTGAATAGGGTCTGCGATCTGCATCTGATGGTTTGCACCTCAAAAATGTAGTGTATGCACTACTGTATTGCGGTGCGTAGGCATGGACAGAAAGCCCATGAAAGCACTCGGTAGTTCTTCTGTGGGTTTCCGATCATGGCTCCTTTCCGCATGGTGCCGTATCTCCTGGATTGTGGGCCTATTCAAGTGAATGGGTCCACATCCATGATACAGTGCACACTCGGCTGGTGCATGTAAATTGCGGACCTGCTGTTTGCGGCCACAATACGGGCACGGCCAGCACACAGGGAAAGATTTATCAAACTGGTGTAAAGGAAACTGGCTTAGTTGCCTGTAACAACCCAATTCCACCTTTAATTTGCCAAAGGAGCTCTAAAAAACTAAAGTTGGAATATGATTGCTTGCTATGGACAACTAAACTACTCTTCCTTTAACACAAGTTTTGATAAATCTCCCAACAGTGCCGCCAACCACAGAAGAAATTAAAGGAATTGTCCATCCTTTACTAAGTGATGGCCTCAGAATAGGCCACCACTAATTAACTGGCAGGGGTCCAAGACCCCGTACCCCCATTGATCAGCTGTTGGGGGAAGCTTTGTCGCTGGAAGTCGGTGCTGGAACTATACAGCACCGCCAACCTTGTATCGGAGGAACTCGCTGACTTCAATGGGAGCAGCGCTGTAGTACCAAGGTCCCTCCATTTTGGGCTGTGGTTCACTCTGGACTTTTTTTGTAGAGCTGAGAAGAGTGGTATACCGGTTCTTGGAAATCTAATAGGTCTGTACTGCTCTAACTGGAAATAAATAGTGAAAACGTTCAGCTTCTCCAAAGGTGATAATCTTTAGTAGATATCAAAAGGTGCAGATAAAATCCATAATTAAGAAAGACAGCGTCTACGCGTTTTGGACATCTCTAGCTGGGTCCTTTTCATGAATAAGGACCCAGCTAGAGAGGTCCGAAACGCGTAGACGCTGTTTTTCTGGATTATGGATTTTATCTGCACCTTTTGATATCTAATAAAGATTATCACCTTTGGAGAAGCTGAACGTTTTCCAATTATTTCCATTTTCTACTGTGGAGCTGCTGTTTCCAGTTCCAGTCCATGCTTTCCTGGGTGGTGTCCTTCTAGGTGAGTGCAGCCACTCCTGCTTTGGTACTGCTCTAACTGCACCACTCCAAGGAAAGCCAAGCAGAACCAATAGCATCCAATTAGTGACTACCAGTTTGATGTGGTATTACTCTGTACTATAAAGATAAGTTAGACCATTCACCGAGGCTTTTACAGTTTGATGCTTCAGCGTTGAAGAGCCATATGGAGCACACCTTCCTTAAACAGGATATAACTGCATATGTAGCACATGGATATTCTTTACATGGAGACATTATGTGATAACTGTGGTTAATGGTAGGAAACCAGAAGATGTTCTGTACTCCGCTGATGATATTACAGAATGTAGGACTGTCACATTCATCTTCCAACCACTTCCTTCTTCAGGCTCAATTTGTGTTAAAAAAAACATTTTTCTATCCCATGATGGATACTGTTCAAATTGATATTACAGAATTTGCCATAATCTACAAGGTACATAATGATACATATTCATCAAACTGTATGTATAGTATGTGCAGTTCTGAACCTAAGTAAACGAGCTGAAAATTGTGACCATGGAGCTTTTTCTCCAGGGTTCATTCATACACAGCTTCTTTAAGACTTACAGTACATTATATACAGATAGAACACAGATCTTAATGATGGATATAAAACAAACCATTAGGCACGAGGGGAAGCCTGCATCAGAAAGTTATATTGTTTTCTGTTTCCAAGTAATAAAATGCAGTGTTGATGGTCACATCAATATATATTGATGGGCCCAGGTTCTCATACCATAGTGAGCCCTAAAGATCATGAAGAAATCCACCTATTTGGCTGCCTTTTGAGCCATCACTAGGTCTATTTCTTTGATCCAAAACCTATTAGACTTCTGCTTTCCTATTAGCCAGAATGGCACAAAAATACTATGCCATTTGGCTAATGAGAGTGCTGAAATAATAAACCAGCGATATGCCCCCATTGTCTCAGATGATACAACCCCTTTAAGACTGGCCGCGGCATGCTTCCCTTAACTATGTGACAGTGTATTTAAAAAAAATTATTTGCATTAGCCAAACGGCACAACATTTTTTGTGCTGTTTTGGCTCATGTGAGAGCAGGCGTGAACCCATACTATGCTGCCCTTACACAGGGTAGCCTAGTCTGATACAAGATTTGGTTTAACTCGTTGTGTACCATAAAGATAGGAGCAGTGGTATAAAAAGCCAATATTCAAATACCACATTAGAGAATTCTGAGTTTAAAAGGGTGTCTCCCGCTCTGGAAGGCCAAGTCATTCATTGCAATGAGAACTTTGCAATGCTTTGTTTGCCCTGTGGAGGCGCTGCAGGGAAACTGAACACTTGCTGCTGGTTTGCCCCAAGGATCACAATGGATCAATGATGGCCCCCCCCCCCCACTCTTCTACCAGCTTTGCATTCTCATAGTTCACAGGTTTCCATTATGTATTAATTACACAGGAACATATATTTTGTGGGTTTATTAGGATTCTCAGGTTGTAAACATTAATTACAGCAACAATCAGTATAACAAAATAATCACTGGGTGGATATGCACTGTAGGAGGCGGGTTACTTTTAGACAGTCGTACAGTAGGGCACAGTTTCCACCTTACATATAAGGCGACAGAGGCACCGGATAAACAGGCAGTGGGTTTGCTTACCCCTTCATTCCCTACAGATGTACCAGCTGAGGCCAGAGGCAATGGTTAACCAAGGCATCAACTTGGAATGTGGGACTAATGAGTGTCTATTAATGATATTTACAACCATGAAAAATCGCAGCAGTTCCAATATTAAACTTTTTTTTAAATTTATGACCTTTTATGTTCCTATTATTCTTCAAATAACCATTCTTATAGATGAGTCTAGAAGTTGAGAAAAAAAGGAGGGATAATGAATGTCACATCATTTAAGTCTATTACAGTAACATTCCTTGCCGCTGGATTATGAGCAGTAAGGAACAGACATTGAGATGTTAGTTCCCATCCAGTTTTTCAAGGCTCTCTACTATGGGGCAGAATTATTAATATTGGGTGCCGTTGTAATGGAAGTTTATTGTAATGGGCGCAAGTACAATATTATAACTGTATGCTTGTGACATCCACTCAAGCCGGTCATACACATTGCCTATTTCTGATGAATTATCAGTGCCCGCCACTGTTTGCCCATCATGGGCAGCAGATATGTCAAAGATATCTGCTGTTTAAGTCACAGACCGTATAAAATTGTATATCTCGTGTACATCATACAAATTGCTTCACTTTTCATTAATCTGACTGTATCTGTCTAAAAGGCGAGGTTTTCATGAGTGGAGCTGAGGTGACAACAATAACTGTACTGTAACTAGCGTGTCCATCGCATGATCAGGACAGATTTGTATCCCCTGGAAGTAAATAATGAAGGGACCTATGGAATGATTACAAGCAGAAATCCTTCTTTGCAGAATCGGTAAAACCCTTTAAGGCTATATTCACACATATAGTTTTCAATGTCATTTTGGTCATTATTTTCTTTAAACCAGGATACTAAAGAGAGACATAGACGTTTTCCCTTTAAGAGCGGGTCCAGTTCCCGTTTAACCTATACCTTTTTGTTCCGGCAGAGAACAGCTTGCCAGTGCTCTCTGAATCCGGCATTGCCAGATTTTACCGCAATATCCGCCAGCCCCATTGACTATAATGGGATCCAGTCGAGATCCAACCACTACCTAGCAAATATACTGGGGTTCAGACGGACAAAAATTTCTGCAACGTTTCTTGTCCGCCCGAATCCCAGCATATTTGCCGGGCAGCGGACAGATCTCCGCCAGATCCCATTATAGTCAACGCCAGATGCAGAGACCACTGGCAGGCTGTTCTCTGCTGGAGAGCAATAACGCATATGTGAAAGAAGTTTTCATACAAAGTGCATGCGTGAGTCTAAACTGAGGGGGAACATGCAATAGCATATTGTCCTAATAATCAGGAGCATTTTTACATGTGAGATTTCCATATTTGCACATACCTTGGCATTTAAAAGGATATTAGCTCTTTCCTTAAATACTTAAAAAACCTGTCAGATATATAGGTATAAATCTCTTCAAGGGATTGTGGTTTCATAATAGTTTTTTTTAAATCTTTCTAGAGATCCCCGAAGATTGCATATTTTTGTCCCATATACCTGTTTTTCATGTCCTCCCTTTCCTTCCCCTGTTCTGAGCATCACTTCATTCTGGCTGGATGTTTACCTGCAGAACTTCCTGTTTTCATTCGCTTCCTGCTGGGTTTCTAACCAATCCCAACATGCTTTGGTCTGGAATGTTTCATATGGCTTGCTCCACCTAATTAAAATGGAGAGGGGAGTTAAATGGAGAGAGGGGTTGTAGGGGGTGTGACAACTGTGGCAGGTGGAGCAAGTCCTGAGAAACATTACCAAACAAAGCCAGGAGATCGTGATGCTGAGAACAGGGGAAGGAAAGTGCTGACATAAAAAACAGGTACATGGGGCAAAAATTAGCTGTGTTTACGGTACTTTGGGCAGATTTTAAAAAAATTGCATTATGAAAATGGAGAACTCATTTAAAGGCAAAATAAACTGCCCAATAGGAAACTGGTGGATGTCGGTCTGCATATAAAACACCCAGCAGGGTAGACCTAGAATCTGTAACTGCATAGTTCATGGAGAAAATGTGATATTTATGTAAAGTGGGCACACATCCAGCAGTGCAAAGAAATGTTTGCTAACTAAAATAACAAAAGAATGCATAAGACATAAATGACTGAAATGGCGGAATACCGTGAGGCCTTCAGTCAGGAGTTAGTTAAAGGGGTTGTTCGAGTTTTAAAAACTCTGGCAACCCCTGCAAATGGCCTGCAATAACAAAAGAATGGACACTCATCCGTTTTCTTCCATGCTTCTTCCAGCACTGAGCTCCGGTCCTTCTGATGTCTTCTCTCTGGCTGCAACAGTAACATTTGATGCACACATTTCACCCTGCAGCCACTCACTGGCCTCGGCAGTACACAGGCCGTCACTGCTGAGGCCAGTGAATGTCTGCAGTGGTGACCTGTGTGCGCAGAACATCACCGCTGCAGCCAGAAAAACAAAGAGCAGCGGCAAGGATCGAAGATCAGTGCAGGAAAAAGCAGGGGAAAAAACGGATGAGTATCCATTCTTTTGATATTGTAGGCCATTTACAGGTGTTGCCAGAGTTATTAAAACCTAAACAACGCCATTTAACTAACTCCTGACTGAAGGCTTCAGGGTATTCTGCCATTTCAGCAATTCATGGCTGAGATTGGAATACCCATCTTATGCACTGGCCAGAGTGGCATGAGTAAATACTCAGCGTGGATTCTCACATGGCATAATTTTAAACCATGGACAAAGTCACCATACAATTTTAACTGTGGATCTGAATGAGGATTTGCAGTGCAAAGGGTAAAATTAGCAGAAAACCTCCATCAAAATCCACATTGCTGCGGCTTTCTCATCACGTAAAGTGACGGCATGTCTGAATCCACCCTTATGAATGCTGTGCAGCGACCACGATACTTGATAGAAAGAAAACTCAATCATTCTCAGTAATTCTTCATAAAATTTGTAAAACGCAAAACAAACATCCATCGGAATGTCATATTCTGCTAATTCAAAGTAAATTGGGGGGGGGGCTTCCTGGGCAGACCTGTGAAGGTAAACATTCTTACCTGCTTTTTGTCGCTGGCTCCTGGCTCCTTTCCTCCACGGTCTTGGCTGCTCTGCCCGGCTCCCTGGATGTAAACTTCCTGTTTGACATTGCCGTACCCAATCTCTGCCTGCAACAGGGACCTGCTTCCCTTCCGTCATGTGACCATTTGCCTGCAGTCAGCGATCTACGGCAGCCACATCAGACATGAAAGTTTACATCCAGGGGGCCCGGCTGAGCAGCCAAGCCTGTGGAGCGAAGGAAGGAGCAGGGAGTCAGCACCTGAAAAGCAAGTAAGTATGCTTGCCATTACATGTCTGCCCAGGTGGTGCAGTTTGACAAAAAAAAAAGGTGCACAATGCCTTTAAGGCCTCTTTCACACGGCCGTAGGTATCACGTTCCCGTGCTGCAGGCCGCAACTTGCGGCTCGCAATGCACGGGCACCGACCGTGGGGCAGCCTGCAGTGGATCGCAGACCAATTCACTTGAATGGGTTTGCGATCTGCCCGTTCGCAAAAAGATAGGACATGTTCTATCTTTTTGCGGGACGGAAGTACGGAACGCAACCCCACTGAAGCACTCCGTAGTGCTTCGTAGTGTTCCGTTCGTCATTCCGTTCCGCACCTCCGGATTTGCGGACCCATTTAAATGAATGGGTCCGCATCCGTGATGCGGAATGGCCACAGAACGGTGCCCGTGTATTGCGGATCAGCAAATGCATGTGACACCCACGGCCCTGTGAAAGAGGCCTAAGTGTGACATCTGTACAAGCCACAGATTCCACAACCATACTGCAAAACAGCAACTTGTGATATAAGGTGTGCAATCTGGCTGCATGGATTTTGACCATGCAGCAGACAATCTGCCCATGTGAATACAACCTTGTCTACAAACTCCAGGCTTTGAAATCTGGAGTATCATAGTACTTCATAGTGTGGCAAAGAAAGGAAAATGCTCTGAGATCTGATCCATAGGTTTACATAGATGCAGAAGAACATAAGCTAAAGCAAAGAGCTATAGGTTTAGGAATGTGATAAGCCCCAAACTTTAGTACTAGAACGATATTGATATGTTTGGTCCCTTCCAGCCAGAGCCACGAATACAGTAAAGGCCGTTCTATGCTCATTGGAAGCGTGAAGGGGGTTGTGGATATGGAGGCTGCAGATGCCTTTTCTACTTTACAGAACTATGTGTATTTAGTAAGGCAAACAGCATAATATGCATTCATTAATAACTTGGTAGACAACTGCTGCATGAAAGCATATCCCATTGGATCTACTTAAAGAGGTTTTCAGTGATTTTAATACTGATGACCTATCCTCTGGATAGGTCACCAGTATCTGATCGGTGGGGGTCTAACATCTGGGACCACCGCCGATCAGTTGTTTGAGAAGGCACCGGCGCTCCTGTGAGTGAGTGCTGCGGCCTTCTCACAGCTTACCAAGCACATCGCAGTATACATTGTATACATATTCAATGCCACTATACAATGTACGGCACTGTGCTTGGTAAGCATAGAGAAGGCCGTAGCACTCACAGGAGCGCCTGTGCCTTCTCAAACAGCTGATCGGTGGGGATCCTGGGTGTCGGACCCCCGTCGATCAGATACTGATGACTTATCAGAATAAAACATCTTGGGAAACCCCTTTAAGATATGAATTTATGATAAGTGAAAGGCTGTGTCCACACAATGAGGTTATAATAATGTAGGTTACAATAATGTATTTTTGTAGAAAAAACTGAGAAAAGATCCCAAATAAAAAAAGCTTAACTCTTTAATTTCAATTTAATTTCAATATCCACCAACAGCACCATAGCCTCATTGGAGGAACGCAGTCTAACCAAAGTGAGAGAAATCGAGGGCTTTATTCCCTTTACCTGCAGCTAGACGCTTAGAAAACCAGTGCACACGCTGTGCATCCTTTGCACTGCTGTCCAGGCAATGCATCCTCTGGTGCTCTCTAATATGTAGCAGGTTATTGGTCAAGTAAACATTGGTACAGCAAAACAACAAAAAATAAGAAGTCCTGAGTCCAAGAAACTGCAACACTGTACAAATAAAACACAAGCTTCTTGTCGAGCAGGGGTATCGTGTAGGTAGAAAACAATTACTGAGCCGCCTCCCTTCCCGAGAAATATCCCTTCTGTGTTAGACAGAGCCTTGTGGAAGATGCAGGATACATTAGAAATGATCACCCAGTATGTCCATGGGCGCTGTTTCCAATACATGTTTGCAACAGTCCTGACAACACTAAAATATGGCAAAAAAGATGGTTTTGCTGCAACTCATTGATGCATTGGGCATGGACATGACGGTAACTGCTTGATATGTGCTTGGCTCCATGAAGGGATGTTCTGGAGAAACGTGATGGGTCAACAGGGGGAGGAGTTCATACTGGACGGGTATTTGAGGACAATAAATAAGATACTGCAATGAGTCCACGGGTACCACATCCATCTCCAAACTGGTCCATGTAGTGAGAGGTTGGGAAGCAGGAAATGTGAGGGGTAAGTGCCATCGAGGTGGGATGCTCACTGCTCTTGTATCTGCTGCTGCATTTTCTGCAACATTTCTTGCATTCTCCGCAGCTGGAAAGAAATAAGATGGGATCAGATGAAGACAATAGCATCAATCACATCTGCAGGGCTAATGGAAATGTGATAAAGGAAGCACCTATTTATACACAGCATAATAACAGGTATGGGTCAGCAACCTAAAGGCTCTATTACACCTGCAGATACAAGCATTCATATGAACGTTCGATTGTGATTATACTGCCACCAATTATCTGATGAACGAGAAAACGCTTGTTCATCGGGTAATTGGAGTCTTTCAACAGGTTTAAAAATCATTGCCTGCGCCAGATTGTGCTGTCTAATCACAATCTGCTTCCGGCAAACAATGATTCAGTATAGGGAACAGTGATGGCATAACAATCGCTCCTCCCTATACTGAGGAGGAGATTGCTGCGTGTAATAGCAGAGGACGCCTCCACTACTGAGCAGGCGATAGCTGGGAAAAAACGCTTCCCTCCTGACAATCACCTTCAGAATCAGTAGTTGTAATGGGGCCTTTAGACATTATTTTACACTAAAACTTAATCAGGCCTTACATATTTGATTATTTGCAGCGGAGACCACTAATTTTCAAGATGGGTTTTTCTGCGACTGTCGCGTCGCAGTCGCAGCATGTCGCATGTCGCAATGTGACACCATAGACTCCCATTATAAAAATTGTCGCGCGAAATGTTGCAGTTAAGTTGTGCCCTATTTGTTGCGCGACAAATGTCATCGTGTGAACATAGCCTAATAGCAATATATGACTTGATAAAAAGTATGCTTGTCCATGTGAAGCTTTAAAGGGATTATGTGTCTACCTTTTTCCAGAAACCGCCGTCCCTCATGCCTATGGGCTCTAACTACATTTGTGGCCAAACGTTTTGGGACTCGCACAAATTTTGGTTTTCATAGTGTGCTGTGGCGTCAGTGTTTTTAGATGATTTGTCAGATGTTTCTATGGTATACTGAAGTACAGTCTGTTTTTTTTTTAACTTTTTGACAAATTTATCAAGTTTATGCAAACACTCAATGGGGCACATTTACTAAGTGACGTGATTATTTTAGGCAGAAAATAGCTGCAAGTCCCCTTTTGTTATCGGCCACGAGACAGTATTTAGGCGCATAGTCGGCTTTACGCCGTGTTCGCCAGCTGGGCGTGGCAAATTTACTAACATTTACACCTGGAAACAGGTGTAAATGTCAGTTTTTTTGCCAGGTGCAAGGACTGCCACAGATGTATCTAATTTATGACAAGGCGCACAGTTCGTCATAAAGTAGACAAATCTAACGGCAGCGCATATAAAGCCGGTCTTAGTAAATGTGCCCCAATATTTCCAGTGTTGAACCTTCTTTCAAGACTTCTGCAATTCTCCCTGGCATGCATCAGCTTCTGGGCCAAAATCCTGACTGATTTCAACCCATTCTTGTCTAAGGAGTACTTGGGGATTATCATCATTTCTGTGTTTCTAACCGATTTTTGGGGACTGACCACAGGTCCTCAATGGGTTTGAGATCTGTGGATTTTCCTGGCCATGAACCCAAAATCTCAATATTTTGTTCACCAAGCCACTTAGTTGTCACTTTTGCCTTGTCACATGGTGCTCTATTATGCTAGAAAAAGCATTGTTCCTGGATTGTTGGGAGAAGTTTCTCTTGGAAGATGTCTTTGGAGTGTGGGAGGCAACCAGAGAACCCAGGGGATAACCCACGTAAACAAGGAAAGAACATACAAATTACATGTAGAGGTAAGGCACCAGTGCCAACCACTGAGCCACCGTGCTACCCACCACGATCTGACAAATAGCTGACTTAGGTGCAGTCATACAAGTAGCAATGTCCTTGCTTGTGAAGCCCCTTTGATGCAAAGCAATAGCGACTGCAAGTTTCCTTAGAGGTAACCATGGTTAATAGAAGAAGACAACAATTTCACCCCCCCCCCACCCCTATTTTAAAGCAACCAGTCTGCTCTTCTAATTGAATCAGCATGACACAGTGATATCAGCTGCCTTGTCTTTGTTAACACTTTCTCCTGAGCTAATGAGGAGATCATAAAATTATGTTAGCAGGTCATTTTGTGGCAGGTCTGATATGCAGTGGAATTTTTTTTTAATTAAGTGAATTTTTATGCCAAGGAATGAGTTTGCAATTAAATGCAATTCATCTGATCACTGTTCATAAGACCTCATGCACACGACCGTTGGAGTTTTGCAGTCCGCAAACCGCGGATCCACAAAACACGGAAGCTGTTCCGCAATTTGCGGAACGGAACGCAGCCCATTGTAGAAATGCCTATTCTTGTCTGCAAAACGGACAAGAATAGGACATGTTATATTTTTTTTGCGGGGCCACGGAACGGAGCAAAGGACGCGGACAGCACACGGAGTGTTTTTGCGGCTCAGACGCGGACCACAACAACGGCCGTGTGCATGAGGCCTAACAATGAGTTAATGCAAATTGCCACCATAAAAACTGAAGCAGCAAACTTTGTGAAAACCAACATTTGATTCAGTCTCAAACTTTTGGCCAGAACTGTAGTATTACAACTCAGCCCCATTCACTTGAATATACAGCCCACATATAGGAAGACCTTTTTTTTCTTATCTCATACACATTACTCTGAATACAATTTCACAGTGCACATCTTTTCCCAGTATGTTTCTTTTTATGTATGATCTTCTTCAAACCTGCACCATCACTAATTTTTTGTATGCTTAATCTCCATTGTAAAAAAAAATATTAAATCCACACTTGTGGGCACAAGACTATAATCCAGTCTTCAGTGTGGTCTTTCATGCCAAGAAGGGCACTGTGAACCTATGTGCCACCAAGTGGCATTACATACAAACTACAACTTTCCCAAACCTTAGGGTACTTTCACACTAGCGTTAGTGTGATCCGGCAGGCAGTTCCGTTGTCTGATCCGCCATTCAGTGTGACAACTGACAGCATTTGTAGACTGATCCGGGCATGGATCCGTCTACAAATGCATTGCAAGAACGGATCCGTCTCTCCGCTTGTCATGCGGATGGACGGATCCGTCTTGCAGTCTTTTTTTTATAGTTCTCCCAGTATGCGCATGCGCAGACCAGAAGGACGGATCCGTCCTTCAGTTGTTTTGCAATGCCGGATCCGGCACTAATGCAAGTCAATGTAAATTAATGCCGAATCCGGCGACTGATCAGGCATTTTGGACGGACATAATACCGCAGCATGTCAGGTTACAGGAGTCCTTTATTGATCACCTCAAACCAATCTAAAGTCAAGTCTAGAGACAAGACTCTAGAAAAAATGTAGATCAATCAACTCAGTGTAAACGGTACTTTAAGGCTACATGCACACAAACGTATTTTGTTTCCGTGTCCGTTCCGTTTTTTTTTTGCGGGAAGGATGCGGACCCATTCATTTCAATGGGTCAGCAAAAAATGCTGACAGCACACAGTGTACAATCCGCATCCGTATGTCCATTTCGTAGCCCTGCAAAAAAAATAGAGCATGTCCAATTCTTGTCCGTTTTGCGGACAAGGATAGGCATTATTATAATGGAACCGCAAAAAAAATTAATCCGCAAAAAAACAAAAAATGGATTCCATACGGAACGCATAAGACATACTGTCGTGTGCATGTAGCCATATGGTATAAAAAATCTCAGCTAATAAGACATTAACATCTATAGGTCTTGTTTTTCTGGAGTTAAGAACTGATGGGACTTCTGTCCACATGAATTTAACTGTGCCTAAGGCCTCATGCACACGACTGTTGTGTGTTTTACGGTCTGCAAATTGCGGATCCGCAAAACACGGATGGCATCCGTGTGCATTCCGCAAATTGTGGAATGGCACGGACAGCCATTAACATAAGGGCTCATGCACACGACCGTATATATTTTGCGGTCTGCAAAAAACGGATACGCAGAAATTACGGATGACGTCCGTGTGCATTCCATATTTTGCAGAATGGAACAGCTGGCCCCTAATAGAACAGTACTATCCTTGTCCGTCCGTAATGCGGACAATAATAGGACATGTTCTATTTTTTGGCGGAAAGGAAATATGGACATACGGAAACGGAATGCACACCGAGTAACTTCCCTTTTTTTTGCGGACCCATTGAAATGAATGGTTCCGTATACGGTCCGCAAAAAAAACAAAAAAACAGAATGGACACGGAAAGAATATACGTTCGTGTGCATGAGCCCTAACATGTTATATTTTTTTTGAGGGGCTACGGAACAGAGTGCTGTCCGCATCTTTTGCGGCCCCATTGAAGTGAATGGGTCTGCAATGCATCCAAGCCGCAAAAACTGCGATATCGAATGGTATTGAGTATCGCAATACTTTTTTATGGTATCGAAATTGAATCACAATTTTGGTATCGTCACAATCCTAGTAGAAATCAGCGTTGCAGCACACCTTCTATAGTATGCACCTGAATATTTTCTATAGTATCTAATAGATTAAAACCCTGACTAATATATCCTTGGTGCGCAGGGTATGTATGGAGCAGGCTCACGAGCTAAGCCCATTCCATCCATGGTGGGTGTCAGCTGTGTAATATAGTGGACACCTGCGCACAATGACTGGGATTGGAGGGGCTCCCTTTGACTTCCGATTGAAGCTTCCATTGGGAAAAATGCAGGGCTCTAATCAGTTGCTATGACAGCCTGGGGCCTTGTGATGGCTCCCAGGACGGCCATAGTAAGAGGCCTTTATCAGAGCTTAACAGGATGCCTGTAAAAATCCGAAACACTGCAGTCTATGATACGAGCAATCAGATGATCACATGTTCAACTCCTCTACGGGGAGTAAAAATTACAGTAACAAAATAAAAATGTTTTTTTAAAAAACTGAAATATATACAACAATTGAAATCACACCAACATCTAAAAAAAAAAACTTAAAAAAAAAACTTTCTTGGTAGAATTGCTCTTTTTTGTTCCATTTCACCACACAGATTTTTTTTTTACAATTTTTTTTGTAATACAAGATATGGTAAATTACACAGTGCCATTAAAAATAATTTGGATGTGGATGACATTTTTAAAACTTATGGCTCTTGGAAGGCAGAGAAGAAAAAAAATAACAATTCTAAGAAGGACTGATCTCATAGCTTCCTGTCGAAAGAAAATGCCGGCAGGCACATAGTACTTACCTCTTCATCCTTCATTTTTATGAGTTTTTCTGTTTCGGCGTCAGGTGTTGGCAAAGGAAGGATAGGGATGGGGCTCTCTATCCTATTGTCCTGAGTCAGTTTGCTGCAAAAGACAAGACATATTGTATAAGAGTTGTTTTAAAAGAACCCTAAGGCCCCTTTCAAACAATGCATGACGTGAAAGCATAGCACCCACACTGAATCCTGACCCATTCATTTCAGTGGGTCTGTGTACATAAGCGTTGTTTTTCATGCTTTGTGTGAGAATCGCAGCATGTTCTATATTCTGCGTTTTTCACACAGCCCTGGCCCCATAGAAGTGAATGGGGCTTCAGTGAAAAGGGCATTGAGTCCGTATGTAATCGGGATGCAATGCGTTTTTCACTGATGGTTGCTAAGAGATATTGTCTGTAAGGGCTGTTTCACACGAGCGGATGCCGTGCGTGACATCCGCTGCGTGAATGAGAGCCAAGACCTGCTGCAGACAGAAGAAGCACGGAGTAGTAACATGATTGATAATGCTCCGTGCCTCTCTGTAATCTTTTTACTACAAAATCACAGTGAGATAAAGTAGTCACCGTGATTTTGTAGTAAAAAAATCAGAGACGGTTGCTAACAGATGCTGTTTGTATTTTTTATCAAGCGTGTGCAAAACGCATTAAATCGCATTGCACCCGCGCGATAAATACTGAACAACTAAACATGATCGCAAACAAAACGGAATGTACTTGCTTGAAAAATCGCGCGTTTTTCACTAAACACATCCGCAATGCATCCCGACCTAATCCGCTCATGCCCAACTGCAAGGGGCCTTAAAGGGGTTTTCCGGGAGTTTTACATTTTTGACCCTTGGCTAGGTCATTATTAGTATCTTATCGGTCAGGGTCCGCCACCCAGGACCCCTGCCGATCAGCTGTTTGAGAAGGCACCGCGCTGGCAGTAGCATGGTGGCCTTCTCCCTGCAAACCAAGCACAGCGCCGTACATTGTATAGCGGCTGTAATTGGTACGGCAGCTGCGTCTAGGCCATGTGACTGATAAATGTGATGTCGCATGGCCTGGTGAAAGCTGAGAGAAGGCCGCAGAACTACCTTTCCAAACAGCTGATCAGCGGGGGTCTGGGTGTCGGACCCCACCTATCAGACATTGATGACCTATCCAGAGGATAGCTCATCAGTGGAAAACTCCTGGAAAACTCCTTTAAATTTAAAAAGGGTCTGTCACCTCTTTTGACATTTCTGTTTCAGTAAATAATTGTATTCCACGTGAAATAACAATTCTGGAGCATCTTCTCTTATAACTGTAGGTTGTGAAATTCCTCTATTATTTCTACTAAAAAATTTTGAATGAATTCCCAGAATCCGACACTGTCCAATCAGTGCTGGCAAAGACACAGTCATGAGGAGGCAAGTAGTTACTAAAACAGACATGTCAGGAGAGGTGACAGCTCCTCTTTTTGGCAGAAGTCATTTACAGTCATTCCAGAAATAGCAGACAGACAAGAGAGAATTAGACCTCGTTCAGATGTGGCACAAATGCAGCACATTTTTAGAGTGGACTCCGCACAGAAAATCCACAGCACTTAGGGTACTTTCACACTCGCGTTGCTGGATTCCAGCAGGCAGTTCCGTCGCCAGAACTGCCTGCCGGGTCCGGCAATCTGTATGCAAATGGATACCATTGCATTACCGGATCTGTCTCTCCAGTTGTCATCCGGAAAAACTGATCCGGTATTTATCTTTTTCACATTTTTAAAGGTCTGCGCATGTGCAGACCGGCAGACCGGATCCGTCAATGCGGCAATTTTAATGCCGGATCCAGCACTAATACATTTCAATGGAAATTAATGCCGGATCCGGCATTCCGGCAAGTGTTACGGAATTTTGGACAGAGAAAATACCGCAGCATGCTGCGGTATTTCCTCCGGCCAAAAAACGTAAGAGGGACTGAACTGATGCATCCTGAACGGAATGCTCTCCATTCAGAATGCATTAGGATTAATCTGATTAGTTCTTTCCGGTATTGAGCCCCTAGGACGGAACTCAATACCGGAAAAGAATAACGCTAGTGTAAAAGTACCCTTAGGATACTTTCACACTAGCGGCATAGCTATCCGGCAGGCTGTTCCAGCGGGTGAACAGCCTGCCGGATCACCATGCCGCAAGTACCTGTGCACTGCCGTGCTGCCGCTCTGTCCCCATTGACTATAATGGGTCAGGGGGCGGAGCTACGGCGCAGCACTGCCATGCACAGACGTAGCTCCGCCCCCCGCCCCATTATAGTCAATGGGGACGAAGTGGCAGCATGGCAGTGCACGGGTACTTGCGGCATGGCTGATCCGGCAGGCTGTTCACCCGCCGGACCAGCCTGCCGGATAGCTATGCTGCAAATGTGAAGTAGAGGTACAATACATGCGGATTGGGTTTGAAAACGCCATCCACACTTGGCGGACAGTCACTTGTGGCTGCACTGCTTACATACGTAAGGGAAGCAGATATTTGGCTCTGAGATATAGACAGACGTCATATCAGTAGGGACACAAGCGTATTATTATCCCACCTTCAAAATATTATACAGCATAAAATGCCAAAGTTCAGTGAAAGAAATGTGACTTAAGTTTAACCCTAACCTTTCTGCTGGGTTCAAAACTTCTTCAAGCCTTCAAAAGACAAAAAGTGATAAAATGTACTAATTCAGACTTGAATATATATCACGCTATAGGTTAATAGGATTATAAGATTAGTGTTTATATGGGCTCTGTTATTACACTAGTGCTATTATGTAGATTAGATTGGTCAGGATTTTTCTAAATGTATGATCCACGGACTTTATTTGCACAGGACAGGATTTACCAATAAACAGAACAGAGGGAGCTGTCTTAGGATCTTTACACACAGAAGTTTTGCACTGGCAGTTTTCTAACAGTAAAAAAAAGTCAGAATAACTGCACCCGGTCAGTTTGGGCTCCTATAGTTTTTGTGGCACTTTCAAGGGTGCCTGCACGTAGTGCGGATTACGCACGTTTTTTTTCCACGTAGATTTTTATGTAGAAAAACCACCGCGTGATACAGTGCTAGCAAAGTGTATGTGATTAGACAAATCTCATGTACATGATTTTTTCTTAGGTGCGGAAATTGACCTGCCGCACAGATTTTGAAATCTGCAGCAAGTCAACTGTTGTTTCTTGTTCAGATTTCACCCTTTACAACGGAAGGGTGAGATCTGTGGAAAAATCGGCACCAAAAACTGCAGTAAAACTGCACAAACATGCAATAAATAGTGCGGATTTATGTGTTTCTTGTGTGGGTTTTGGTACAGACTTCATGCAGATTTTATGAACATAAATCTGCACCGTATGCAGGTGCCCTAAGTGTGTCTTGTCACTACTATTTTCTTCATATTTGTTAATTATTTTACGCCCTGATATAACGCTGCTATATTCCCCAGCACTTTACAGACATTAGCATCACACTGTCTCCAATGAAGCTCACAACCTAAGTTTCCTAACAGTACGTCTTTGGAGTGTGGGAGGAAACCGGAATACCGGAATGATGTGGCCAAACAAAAAATGATTTGCTTTTTCTTCTAGAAACAGCACAAGTTATGTCGAGGAGCTCAGTAGGGTACTGTAGTTAAATTCACCGGAATGGCGCAAAGCAGTGGTAAAGCCCCAAACACTTTTCCAAGGGCACTTCATGGGTCCTGTTGCAGTTGGTAGAAATGTACTCCGCTTCAAAATAAAATTATTAACTATTATGTATTATTTATATTGTATAATTCATTTCTCAAATGCACAGCTTGTTGCTGCAATAAGAAAATAATTTCCTTTGTACTTTTCCTCCTTGTAGGGTTTTTGGCCCCAAAAATAATTTGCGAATTCTGAAGGATATTACCAGCTCAATCCACCACACTATGGAAGGAGCTGTGTAGTTCCAGCACCAGAGATACCTTGAAACAGTTGATCCGATATTCATGACCTATCCTGAGGATAGGCCATCAATATTAACACCCCTTTCAAGGCATTAAACTCATGGAAAGAAGAGCAGTGGTGACATCAAGAAAGATACTGGAGTTTTTGGGGAGTAAAGCATTGAGGACCATCCTTTGAAATGGGCCATCAATGTTTGGAAAATGGTGGTGTGACCCCGTTAAGTTGGTATTGCACATTAAAGGGGTTGTTGCACTTAATCAAATGGCATTTAATGGCAGCCTGGGGGAGGCTGGGGTACATTCAATGCTAAATTTACTTCACAAAATGAATCCAAGCGTACTTAAGTAATGTTTTACTGGGTTACTTTTTGTAAGTCACAAAGATGATTAATGCAACTAGTAATTCCCTGGAATGTATGCTCACCAAGTCTAAAATACAAGTCGGCCCGCTAGCAGATATATAGATAATGGAAAGCCTCCAATAATCTAATGTTGCATCATTTGAGGCAGAAAAACAATCCATAGGCCCCAAAGGAATCTGATTAGGAGGGGTAGCCCCTGACTACATTAATAGTCATACATAGCCTCCTAATCCAACAGAGAAAGTCCAATAATTATAGTATTTAAGCATACTACTATAGAAATTCTAGCAAGAGCCAAGTGCTAGTACCCATAGAATACTAGAAAATCATTCCGATGACATACACATAAGAATATCTGCTGTAATGCTGAAAATTGTACTTGTATTTCAGATTTAATGACTGCTAATCTAGTAGAAAATGAGCAAAATTAGTTATGCACAAAATGAACATACATATATAATAATATATAGTATAAAATATATATATTAGTATACAGTATATACACAGTCGAGTCACATTCTTATGACCACTTCCTACTCTCGACATTGGCAGCATGTAGCTCATGAAGGAAGTCAAGTGTCATGAGCTGGCAGGGCCGGGCCGACACAGAGGCTGAGGAGGCTCCAGCCTCAGGGCGCTCAAGCCTCAGGGCGCAGGCACACAGGCCACTCTCACCAAGTCCCTGCTGCTGCCGTGTAGTTGTATTAGCAGCAGAGCATCCATTTCTGCTCTCTGCTGCTGTAACAGCCGATCCTGCGCCCCCTAGTGGTGTTCTTCCTCCCTCCCTCAGTCTAGTGCAGTGTGCTGCAGCTCGGTACCTTCCCCAGCCCCTGACTTCCTGCCTGTGTGTGCACCAGAGATTCACAACCCCCTCCCCCAGCACAGAGAGAAGAGCAGCGTCGGGACAGAGAAGGAGGAGGAGGAGGAATACTCTGCATCCTGCCTCTCCCTCCAAGTCACCAGAGACTGTATGTGCAGAAAATGTAAGGGGTTAAAGGGAATGGAATGGCAGTAATGTAATGTGCATATTGGGTGTTTTTATGTATGTGTGTCATATGTATGTCTGTATATATGTATGTGTGTCATATGTATGTCAGTATGTGTGTGTGTGTCATATGTATGTCAGTATATATATGTGTGTGTCATATGTATGTCTGTATATATGTGTGTGTCATATGTATGTCAGTATGTATGTGTGTGTCATATGTATGTCAGTATATATGTGTGTGTCATATGTATGTCAGTATATATGTGTGTGTCATATGTATGTCAGTATGTATGTGTGTGTCATATGTATGTCAGTATGTATGTGTGTGTCATATGTATGTCAGTATATATGTGTGTGTCATATGTATGTCAGTATATATGTGTGTGTCATATGTATGTCAGTATATATGTGTGTGTCATATGTATGTCAGTATGTATGTGTGTCATGTGTATGTCTGTATATATGTATGTGTGTCATATGTATGTCAGTATGTGTGTGTGTGTCATATGTATGTCAGTATGTATGTGTGTGTCATATGTATGTCTGTATATATGTGTGCGTCATATGTATATATGTGTGTCATATGTATGTCAGTATATATGTGTGTGTGTCATATGTATGTCAGTATGTATGTGTGTGTCATATGTATATATGTATGTGTGTGTCATATGTATGTCAGTATGTATGTGTGTGTCATATGTATGTCAGTATGTATGTGTGTGTCATATGTATGTCTGTATATATGTGTGTGTCATATGTATGTCAGTATGTATGTATGTGTGTCATATGTATGTCAGTATATATGTGTGTGTCATATGTATGTCAGTATATATGTGTGTGTCATATGTATGTCAGTATGTATGTGTGTGTCATATGTATGTCAGTATGTATGTGTGTGTCATATGTATGTCAGTATGTATGTGTGTGTCATATGTATGTCAGTATATATGTGTGTGTCATATGTATGTCAGTATGTATGTGTGTGTCATATGTATGTCAGTATGTATGTGTGTCATGTGTATGTCTGTATATATGTATGTGTGTCATATGTATGTCAGTATGTGTGTGTGTGTCATATGTATGTCAGTATGTATGTGTGTGTCATATGTATGTCTGTATATATGTGTGCGTCATATGTATATATGTGTGTCATTTGTATGTCAGTATATATGTGTGTGTGTCATATGTATGTCAGCATATATGTGTGTGTCATATGTATGCCAGTATATATGTGTGTGTCATGTGTATGTCTGTATATATGTGTGTGTCATATGTATGTCAGTATATATGTGTGTCATATATATGCCAGTATATATGTGTGTGTCATGTGTATGTCTGTATATATGTGTGTGTCATATGTATGTCAGTATGTATGTGTGTGTCATATGTATGTCAGTATATATGTGTGTGTCATATGTATGTCAGTATGTATGTGTGTGTCATATATATGCCAGTATATATGTGTGTGTCATATGTATGTCAGTATAGATTATCTAACCCAGTCCCCTTCCCCCATCAGCCCTTGTCCTACCCCCATCTACCCCACCAGACATTTAGATGTTATTTATTCCTGCTATTCTAATGCTCTGATCAGTAGATGCTCAAGTCAAGCCCTCACCCCCCCAGCCATTTAGATATGTATGTTATCAATCATCCCCCACCCCCGCCTTCCTTGTAATTTGCTGGCCCCCAATATCCATTGTGAGTCACAATCCATAACAGTGCCATTCACGGATCCCCCCATAACAATGCGTCATCCACAGATCCCCCATAACAGTGCCATCCACAGATCCCCCCCATAACAATGTGTCATCCACAGATCCCCCATAACAGTGTGTCATCCAGAGATCCCCCATAACAGTGTCATCCACAGATCCCCCATAACAGTGTCATCCACAGATCCCCCATAACAGTGTGTCATCCACAGATCCCCCATAACAGTGTGTCATCCACAGATCCCCCATAACAATGTGTCATCCACAGATCCCCCATAACAGTGTGTCATCCACAGATCCCCCATAACAGTGTGTCATCCACAGATCCTCCATAACAGTGTGTCATCCACAGATCCTCCATAACAATGTGTCATCCACAGATCCCCCATAACAGTGTGTCATCCACAGATCCCCCATAACAGTGGGTCATCCACAGATCCCCCATAACACTGTCATCCACAGATCCCCCATAACAGTGCAATCCACAGACCCCCCATAACATTGTGCTATCCACAGATCCTCCATAACAGTGTCATCCATAGATCTCCCATAACAGTGTCGTCCACAGATCCCCATAGCATCGTCATCCACAGATCCTTCATAACAGTGTCATCCACAGATCCCCCATAAAAGTGTCATCCACAGATTACCCCATAACAGTGTCATCCATAGATCCCCCATAACAGTTTCATCCATAGATCCCCCCATAACAGTTTCATCCATAGATCCGCCCCATAACAGTGACAACCATAGATCCCCCCCATAACAGTGTCATCCATAGATCCCCCCATAACAGTTTCATCCATAGATCCCCCCCATAAGTGTCATCCACAGATCCTCCATAACAGTGCGTCATTAATTGATACATTAAACTGTGCATATTTATGTGTGATTACAACGGTATTTAGTAAAGACTCCACAAGTTGGGGGGGGGGGGGGGCGCACTTGGGCAGCTCAGCCTCTGTTGGTGGTGGACCTTGTCCCAGCCCTGTGAGCTGGCATGGTGAGTATACAAGGTGTGCCATATACTGTCTGCACACATATTCCATGTTGCAGTCATGTGTAAAAAGGGGCAATTTATCAGAGTAGCAAAAAGGGATAATTATTGGCTTTTGGGGCAAGGGTAGCTGTATTTCTGAAAGTGCCCAGTTTGCTATTGTGGTGAAACTGTATCATGCGTGGACAGATGGCACCATCGCGAATAACCAACACGGAAACTGGGGAGCAGCACGTGCCATTAATGTGTGAGGAGGACATTGGCTATGAAGGTGCTTGATGATGGATCGACACACTACAGTGGAGCGGCTGACCACCAAATTGAACAAGGGGCTACCAGACATGTCTAAAACAACAGCTCGGCGAACCCTACTGCGTACGGGGCTCTGAAGCAGACGGATGGTCACTGCACCTCTGCTAACAAAGTTGTATCGGCAGAAAAGGCTTCAATTTTCGCAGCAGTATCAGAATTGGACCTCCTCTGATTGGCCAAGGGTTGCCTTCTCCGATGAGTCATATTTTCTGGTTCATTGGACGGATGGACGTTGGCAAGTCAGGCAAGAAACATCAGAGAACAAACACTCCTCAACCATTACTGGAAGAACACAAGCTGGTGGTGGCAGCGTTATGGTCTGGGGAATGTTTGCGGCATTCTCCGGGCCCAATCATCCATGTAGAAGGCACTGATTTAGGTATGAATCCATCCTTGCGGATCATGTACACCCAAACATGCTGATTGTCTTCCCTGGAGTGGATGAGATTTTCCAGCAAGGCAATGCCACACGTCAGATGGCTAGAAAAGTCTGAAATTGGTTGGAAGAGCATGACCAAGACTTCCAAGTACTACCCTGGCCCCTAATTCCCTAGACTTGAACCCAACCAAGAATCTGTGGGACCACCTTGATTGTCATGTCTGCTTTGTGGATCTTCCAGCAGCGGTGGGATGTAATGCAGTCAGAATGGCTTCAGATACCTAAAACAACCCACCAGGACCTTATTGAGTGTTCCCCAGCCCATCTAGCTGCTGTCTGTGCTGCACATGGCGGTTACTCTAGATCAGGGGTCGGCAACCTTCGGCACTCCAGCTGTTGTGAAACTACAACTCCCAGCATGCTCCATTCACTTCTATGGGAGTTCTGAGAACAGCCAAACTGGTAGTCATAATAATGTGACTCGACTGATATATACATATCTATTTGTAAGCTACTTAAACCTTACCTAGTCATCTGCTGGATACACTGGGCTCTGTAGTTCTCATAATGCACATCACATGTAACATCCTTCAGGTCATGCATATGAGTCCGGATCAGCATATTTCGAAGCTTCACAAAGTCACAATGTGCCTGGTTTTCCACTGTGAATACAAGCAAGGATAGGCAGAATTGTAAGTGATCTCCATACTCAATACTTATCTATATTTACTGAATGGTTAAAGAAAATCTTTTATTCCCTGTTATCAGCCATGTCAGAATAGAGAGACGTGAACTGTAATGTTTTTCAAAGGGATTACTGATAGGATATCCACAATATATCTGACTCCATGAACATAACTTTATTTCTCATATCTCCAATGATGAATCCTCTAGAGACTTTTCTATACCGATGCATATAGCAGCATTTTTATAACATGCTGCTTTTGGGTGTACTGGCCCTTTAAATAATTAAAGCGGGTAAGATCTTTAGCACAAGAAGTTCTGTGAAGATATTGTAATCATTGCTGGCAGGAGACAAAGGCAAATTCATTGTGAAAAAAATGTGTGTATGAGAAGCAGAGGAAGTGCGACCATCACCACTGTAATCAGAGCAGCGATCTGCGTTTTGTTCCTAGAAATACTGCTCAGCCGCTCGTACATCAAACAGCTGAAATGAAAGCAGAATTGTTCTTTTTTGTTTTAGGGCTTTTAAATATAGCTTCTGTAAATCCTGTTTTTTTCTAACATGCGATGCGTTTAAGGTCATCTCTGCACACAATCGGCCTCCACCTACACTGACTTACTGGGGGCTATTTGTATGATAGGCACGGTCAGAGATCGGCTCCAGAGAAAAAATCCATAATCGGCATCCTCCCACAAATCATGTAGGAGTGTACACAGGAATTTGTAAAAAGGGTGGTTAACAGTCATTAATGTAGAGAATACTTGCATAGTACATGCATTCATACACAAACACACACATATATCATATATACACGCTCACTCACTATCTTACTCATGACCATAATGTGTAGCTAGGTTCACTGGTTTTAAAACCCTCACTCACCTGAGACACACCTACCTCTCCATGTGTTGAACAATACTTAAAGAGGTATTCCCATTTTAATGATCACTGTTAAATCTGTTAATGATTTAACAGTGATCATTTTTCTAAATATAATTAATTAACTAATTCCCACCCCTTAGAAGATAAATAACATATACTTACCTGATTGTTGTCTTCCGTCTCCCCTGGTTACGGCCACCGCTCTTCTCTAGAATCGCGGTGGCCGCGCTTGCGCAGACGACTTATTTTCTCCTGGCCAGGCCGCGCGCGTACTTCCGAAAGCGCACGCCGGCGTCGCGCATGCGCTGTGATGACTTCTTCCTGGCCAGTATAGTATACTTGCCAGGAAGAAGTCACCAGGGCGCATGCGCGGCGGCGTGCGCGTTCAGTCCAGCGCGCGGCCCGGCAGGGAGAAGACTTCAATCAAGAAGGATCCCGCCCCCTGCCGAAACCAGGAAGTGGACGGCATGCTGGGAGCAGGTAAGTATGAAACACGCAAATGGGAATAACCCTTTAAATCAGAGACGAAGGTGTGTCAAGTGTCATAAAATATAATACTACATGCAAAAACAACATCATACAACTGGGAATACTAATATTTAAAGATGAGGTCATGTCTATTAGGCCTCTTGCACACTAACCTGTGCACCGCAATACACGGGCACCATTCCGTGGCCATTCCGCATCACGGATGCGGACCCATTCATTTCAATGGGTCCGCAAATCCGGAGATGCGGAACGGTGCGGAATGGAATGACGGAATGGAACACTACGGAAGCACTACGGAGTGCTTCCGCGGGGTTCCGTTCCGTACTTCCGTCCCGCAAAAAGATAGAACATGTCCTATCTTTTTGTGGAACGGGCAGATCGCAGACCCATTCAAGTGAATGGGTCCGCGATCCGCTGCGGCTGCCCCACGGACGGTGCCCGAGCATTCCGGGCCGCAATTTGCGGCCTGCAGCACGGGCACGGGGCGCACACGTTCGTGTGCAAGAGGCCTTATTCATACCTTCTGGGATTCTAGTGTGTAGTAAGAAGATCCAAAGTCACAGTTGCGGGAACTTGCATTTTTTACTATCAAAAGAGGTGACAATCTGGTGGGATGTTAAAACGCTCAAGTCTTAGGCTACTTTCACACTAGCGTTTTTTGCTGATTCGTCATGGATCTGCAAAAACCCTTCCGTTACAATAATACAACCGCATGCATCTGTCATGAACGGATCCGGTTGTATTATGTCTTCTATAGGCATGACGGATCCGTCGTGAACTCCATTTAAAGTCAATGGGGGACGGATCCGTTTTCTATCGTGCCAGATTGTGTCAGAGAAAGCGGATCCGTCCCCATTGACTTACATTATGTGCCAGGACGGATCCATTTGACTTCGCTTCGTCATGCGGACAGAAAAACGCTGCAGGCAGGTGTCCGCCTCCAGAGCGGAATGGAGACTGATCGATGGCAAACTAATACATTCTGAGCGGATCCTTTTCCATTCAGAATGCTTTTGGGCAAAACTGATCCGTTTTGGACCGCTTTTGAGATCCCTGAATGGATCTCACAAGCCGGAAAGCCAAAACGCTAGTGTGAATGTAGCCTTAGCCTACATGCACACGGCAGTGGTTTTTTGCGGCCTCCATTCCATTTTTTTTGTGGATCCGATGGTTTCCCATTCATTTCTATGGATCGGTTAAAAATGCGGATGCCTCTTTCATTGCCTGTCCGCGTTCGCTGTCCGCATTTCACGTCCACAAAAAAAATATGGCATATCCTATTCTTGTCCGCAAAAAACGGTTTGTGGACCCATAGAAGTCAACGGGTCCGCAAAAAATGCGGATGACCAACGAAAGCCATCCGTTTGTCATCCGCATTCGTTTTTTTTTTTTTGCAGATGGCTGCTTGGAAACCAGGGCACTTGTACAGGTACTTTAAGAAACTGGTTCAAGCCTTCTGTTTTTTTTGTGGATCCGCAAAAAAAAAACGGAAGACACACGGAAACACAACCTACAAAATTTGTGGACACACGGAATGGATGTGGATGTGAAAAAAAAAGGAAGTCGGATCCGCGATTTGCGGACAGCAAAAAACAACTGTCGTGTGCATGTAGCCTTATTTGAAGAAATACACGATTCCCAGGGGCTTGCGATTGAAGAGACATCCAACATATATTTATTCGCCAGAATTCATGCAGGACTGGAATGCTGACCTATCAGAATGCTCATTAAAGCTTATTAATCTGATCGTTGAACAGGAAGAGAAACTTCTAGAAACTACCCGCTCACAAATTAAGACAATACAAGACTCTTTGTTACTGGTCAAAGAAGAAGAGGAGTTTATAGTGATGAATAATACTTTAAAAGAAAAAAAATTTATGTGTTAGGGTACTTTCACACTAGCGTTGGTGCGGATCCGTCTGTTTATTTTCACAGACGGATCCGCACCTCTAATGCAAACGTTTGTATCCGTTCAGAACGGATCCGTTTGCATTAGGTTTAAAGAAAAATGACAAAGTCCAAAACGGATCCGTTTTGGATTACATTGAAAGTCAATGGGGAACGGATCCGTTTTCAAATGCACCATATTGTGTCACTGACAACGGATCCGTCCCCATTGACTTACATTGTAAAAAAAAACAGATCCGTTAGGCTCCGCCTCTTCAGACGGACACCAAAATGCTGCATGCTGCGTTTTGGTGTCCGCCTCCAAAACGTAATAGAGGCGGAACGGAGCCTAACTGATGCATTCTGAACGGATCCTTATCCATTCAGAATGCATTGGGGCTTAACTGATCCGTTTTGGAACGTTTGTGAGAGCCCTGAAACGGATCTCACAAACGGAATCCAAAACGCTAGTGTGAAAGTACCCTTAGAGGAAAAAATAATTAAGAAACTAAGTTGAAAAGAGACATTTTAGACTATTCTTTGGACAAGGTCTATACATGGAAACAAAAACCCTCGGATGTACCAAAATTCATCTTAAAAAACAAAAGACGGAGAAAACACTCTCAACGTAGAGTCAGTTTTACAAGTACTGAACATTCCTTTGAATCAACTACCTCCACACAGGAATGAGCTTTGTCAGTGAATGTTATCCCTAAGCCTGGGTTCAGACTTGAGGGTTTTTCAGCGCGTTCCTGCGCGCTGTAAAACGCTCAACAGGCGAACACCCAAGTTTCCCTATGGGCATGGTTCTCACCTGAGCGTTTTACAGCGCGTACGAACGCGATGTAAAACGCCCTACGCCCAAAGAAGTACAGGAGCTTCTTTGGGGCGTATTGTCGCGCGTCCCCCATAGGGATATATAGCGCAAACGCGCGCACGACGCCCGATTTTTACTTTCATTTTCACGATGCGAAAATAAAAGTAAAGTTAGAGCGTCGTACGCGCAAAGCGGGACGCGCAGGTGTGAACCCTGCCTCAACAATCTCAAAAAAAACCTGCAAAGACCATGAAAAAGGATAAAAATAATGCAAATCAAGATGAATTGGAAAAATCCCACACTAAATATCAACATGAAAATAAGTCAAAATACGAACAAGGAGAAAGGGACACAAACATCGGTCAAAAAACGATACCCGAGGAGAAAACTGAAATTGAAGACGAACTTCTCAATATATTGAGTTCCATTTTGTCTGGTGCAGAATTAAGTCTCTTGAGAAAGGGGTTATCCTTTTCTCCTATGGATGATTTGGATCTATTTTGTACTTTATTGGATGTAAATAGATTTGCGTGTAATATAACAGTTGGAAGACATTTTGAATCAGGGCTTGGTACAAATGATTGGGGGAAGGGTTTCAAAACCCCCAACCCGGATTTTTAACCTATAAATTCCAGAGTGCCCGCTCGAGATAGATTTCAGGAGCTAGTTGAGATGGATTTAGTAGCTCTGGATTGAAAAGTCAAAAGGATTTAGTAGCTCTGGATTGAAAAGTGAACAATTTTAAACAAAATAATGTTTTGAAGGATAACCTAAGGGTACTTTCACACTTGCGGCATGGCTATCCAGCAGGCTATTCCGGCGGGTGAACAGCACGCCGGATCCGCCATGCCGCAAGTACCCGTGTGCTGTCCGTCCCCATTGACTATAATGGGGGTGGGGGCAGAGCTACGGCGCAGCACGGCAGCGCACGGCGAGAGATAGCTGGACTAAAAGTACTGCAGGTCCGACTTTTTAGTCCGGCGATCACAGCCGTGCTGCGCTGTAGCTCCGCCCCCATTATAGTCAATAGGGACGGAGCGGCAGCACACAGGTACTTGCGAACAGCCTGCCGGATAGCCATGCCGCAAGTGTGAAAGTACCCTTACTAAACAGACGAGACGAGCACTCAGTAACTTGCGGGAAAATAAAGATCTAATATTTAAGAAATCAGATAAGGGTGGAAGTGTAGTTGTGTTAGATGCAGGTTTATATCTGAAATGTAATGAGGAGTTCCTAGGGGATACATCTACATATAGAGTACTTAAATCAGACCCTACTTGGGAGTTTGTTTCAGCCCTATCTAAATTGCTAGATGAGGGAGTCTCACTAGGAGTTCTCGATTTGAAACTCAGAGACTATCTTCTAGTAAACAAACCGGTAACCACTATTTTTCACTCACTCCGTAAAGTACACAAAAAGCTCCCCCCCCCCCCATTACGACCAATTGTATCAGGTATAGGGAGTTTAGGAGAACGTTTGGGAGCATGGGTGAAACACTATTTACAACCCCTTGTACAATGTATCCCAAGTTATTTGAGAGATGCAAAACATGTGTTAGAGTTGGCCAGTAACGTGGTGTGGGAGGAGGGGTACAGATGGGTGACATGTGATGTCGCCGCTCTTTACTCCTCGATCCCACATCATTTGGGTTTAGAGAGCTTGAAAAGACATTTAGATCTTTACAGTAAATATAGTGCTGCTTTGAAAGAGTTTCTCTATATGTCTGGGGAGTTCATGCTGAGCCATAACTATTTCTCCTTCAATGGGACTTTTTATTTGCAGACGAGGAGAGCATCAATGGGTGCTAAGTCCTCCCCCTCCTTTGCCAATATATATATGTCCTACTGGGAGGAACAGTACCTCATGGCTGAGGACAATATTTTTTTTGCCCTCGATCGTGTGGTACGGAAGATTTATTGATGATATTATTCTGGTTTGGATCTCCACAGAAGGGAATTTCTCAAACTGCGTAAGGTATATAAATAAAAATGAAATGAATCTTAAGTTTACCCACACAAGAGCAGCCAAGGATATTTCTTTTCTTGACGTCAAATTCTCAAATAGAGGGAATGAGGTAGTCAGCAACAACTACAGTAAGGATACAAGTAGAAATAATCTGCTGTTGGCATCCTCATGTCACCCTGTAATGTAATCAATGGGATCCCTTATGGTGAAACCATAAGAGTCCGTCGTAATTGTTCAGAGGACTCTGTGTTTAAGTCAGAGAAGGTAGCATTACATAGAAGACTCAAAGCGAGGGGTTATAGTGAAGATTTACTAAAACAGGCAGAAAATAAGGTGAAACTCTTAGACAGAAAAAAAATTACTTACTTCTAAAAGTAAAAATAAAAGTGAAGTAGAAGTACATAAACAACTGAGAGTAGTAACCACCTTCAGTAGGCAGTTTAATGAAATACCTAATATTATTACGAGGTATTTACCCATTTTAAACCAGGATGACAATTTATGACGGATATTAGAACCGGGCATCCAAGTAGTGAGTAGACGAGCACCTACTATATCTACCGTTTAGCCTCCTAGCCTGTTTTTACAGAGATCAGGTCTGAGTGGGAACACATGGTTGGACGTCACTGGCTGCTAGAAATGTGGACACTATCTGTAAAACCTGTCGCTTTATAAAAGTAAGCAAAATGTTTAAATCTAGTGTTACAGGGGAAGAGTTCAAAATTAAATCGGATATTAACTGTAACACAAGCAATGTGATTTACCTGGCCACATGTAGCAGCTGAGACCATCAATATGTGGGTTGTACCTGAGAATGAGGAAACGCATCTCGGATATTTCAAACTTAAAAGTTGTGAATGTCTCTATGTTGTGTCGACACTTTAGAGACATACATGGAGGGGATACAACAGACTTGGAAGTCATGGGCATTGAGAGGGTTAAGAAACCAGTGAGAGGGGGGATCTGAACAGATTGCTCTATAACCGAGAATCTCTTTGAATCTTCTTACTACACACTAGAATCCCAGAAGGTATGAATAATAGACATGACCTCATCTTTGAATATTACTATTCCCCGTTGTATGATGTTGTTTTTGCATGTAGTATTATATTTTACCATGACACTTGAAACGCTTTGTCCCTGATTTAATTATTATTCAACACATGGAGAGGTAGGTGTGTCTCAAGTGAGTGAGGGTTTTAAAACCAGTGAACTTCGCTACACATTATGGTCATGAGTAAGACAGATTGTCGAAACGCGTTAACTGCAACATACTTCGGTCAGCCTATGGAATTTTAAAAAGACTGCAAAAAAAAAATTGGATTTTATCCAAAGTTTCCGTGCTGGATCTTTTTTTTTCTTTTTTCTACAATTGTTTCCCTAGTCCGGGGTTCCTTGCATGACTATGGAGTGGAGCGGCTGAGCTGGAATACCTTGTTATATGTTTATACGCTCACTCACATACACACTGTGACACATGCAAAGATACATGCATACATACAAACACACATAATGTGACAGTCATACCCATAGATACATTGTGCAATGCCCTCTTTACCTAACTGATGGCATTCTTTTAGGGGTCGGCAAAGCAGGTTAGGGCTGTGTGCAGTGTATATACATACACTGTATGGAGAAAAGTATTGGGGGACACCCTTTTAGGCTACATTCACACGACCGTATGGGTTTTGCGGTCCTCAAATTGCGGACCCGTAAAACACAGATACCGGCCGTGTGAATGTAGCCGGCCCTATGATAGAAATGCCTATACTTGTCCGCGATCGCGGACAAGTATAAGACATGCTCTATATTTTTTGCAGGGCCACAGATCGGATCTACGGATGCGGACAGCACACTGTGTGCTGTCCGCATCTTTTGCGGCCCCATTGAAATGAATGGGTCCGCACCCGTTCCGCAAAATTGCGGAACAGATGCGGAGCCATTCATACGGTCACTGAATACAGATGTATCTTCAGTCCTAGTGTCACAGGTGTATACATTCCAGCCTGTAGCCATGCAGTCTACCTTTACAAACATTTGTGAGAGAATGGGTTGTTCTTAAGAGCTGTACAGGCCGCAGCAGGCTAATTTTGTTTAGGGTCCATTCACACGTCCGCAAAATGGGTCCGCATCCGTTCTGCAATTTTGCGGAACAGGTGCGGACCCATTCATTTTTAATGGGGCCGCAAAAGATGCTGACAGCACACCGAGTGCTGTCCGCATCCGCACTTCCGTTCCGCGGCCCCGCAAAAAAATAGAACATGTCCTATTATTGTCCGCAGCCACGGACAAGAAAAGGCATTTCTATTATAGTGCCGGCCATGTGCTGTCCGCAAAATGCGGAACGCACATGGCCGGTGTCCGTATTTTGCGGATCCGCAATTTGTGGACCGCAAAACAGTTGCAGATGTGTGAATGGACCCTAATAGGGTTGACCTGATACATGAGCACTTGGCAGCTGAAGACAACTATGTTGGATGTGTTTGCTGAGAAAAATTAAGTTTTCATATATGAAAATGAGCTTCTACTTAATTTTTCTTAGTAATGCGGGCACATATGAACATGGGACCAACACAGATGTCTTCAGCTGCCAAGCGCACATGTAACAGGTCAGCCAGTTTCACAGGTACAAATCTGCTGACAGATGTCCTTTAAACAAAATTAAGTTTGAGCCCAAAGGACAGTGCGGAAGCCATCACAGCTCAGCTGCGTCGCATGCTCCACAAGACAACACCATCATTTGCACCCTTATAGGATGCCACCGTTGCAACAAGTCAGTGCATGAAATTTCTTACTCCTATATATTCCACAATAATCTGTGAGTGGTATTATTGCAAAGTGGAAGTGTTTAGGATCCACATCAACTCAGCCATGACATGGCGGACCACACAAGTTACATAGCGGGGTCACAGAGCACTGAGACACATATGGGGTTATTGATTAGACTGGTGTAAAGCAGAACTGGCTTAGTTGCCCATAGTAACCAATCAAATTCCACCTTTCATTTTCCAAAGGAGCTGTCAAAAACAAAAGGAGGAATCTGATTGGTTGCTATGGGCTACTAAACCAGTTCTACTTTATACCAGTTTGATAAATGACCCCAACAGTGCTTAATAGTCACCAATGCTCTGCTGACTCAATAACTGCAGAGCTCCAAATCCCCTATGGCAGGCATGCTCAACCTGCGGCCCTCCAGCTGTTGCAAAACTACAACTCCCAGCATGCCCGGACAGCCTACAGCTATCGTCCTACAGCAGGGCATTGTGGGAGTTGTTGTTTTACAACAGCTGTAGGGCCGCAGGTTGAGCATGCCTGCCCTATGGTATTAACATCAGCACAAAACCTTTGTGCCAGGAGCTTCATGGCATGAGTTCCCATGGCCAAGCAGCTGAATGCAATCCTTATATCACCAAGCACAATGCCAAGTGTCAGAACACCACCAATGGATTCTGAAGCAGTTCTGAACATGTTCTGCTCAGTGGAGGAAAAGCTTCAAGGGCTTGTGTGATCAGAAAATTACCTATTGCTTAAATCATGTTTTTATGTTAAACATATTTTTAAAGAATTTTTGGTGATATTATATTTAATTTTCCATGTCAATACCTAAAAAAATATAACATAAAATCTTTTTGCCCACTAAGTTTTGGCGGTTTTTTGCCACAATGCCTAATAGGCACCACTTCATCATTACATGTAGGATTAGGATGACAGATATCACCTAATACAGCTTCCACCATTGACAAAAGGTGACATCACAACTTCTCTACTCCCTCCTGACCTCTACACAGGTCCCAGAGCATGTCTAGAAAGCTCTTTCATAGAAGTCAGTAGAAGACAATGAGGTCCCCTCTTGTCCATTGTGTCTATGGCCATGGTGGCAAAGCATATCTCTAAATGCTGTTAAAGGGGTCCTCTGAGAATTAAGAAAATGAAAATACTTAAATATTACTTTACTATAAACATGTTCCTAAATACCTTTCATTAGTTATAATGGATCGTTTTGTCTAGGACGGAATCATTAGGGGAAATAAAATGGCCGCCCTCCTATTGGTACACACAAAACCTGTCCCAGAGAGCTGCCTCATCCTCCTTTGTACTCTGCCTGTCAGGGATTATGTCCCTGAATACTGGTGATTAGATCTTTAGCTGAATCTCTTTGGTAATGGAGTTCATGAGGAAACATGAAGCACAGAGAGGACGGACAGACTTTGGTAATGTAGCCGACTCCATACATGTGCTGCTGCTCATTAGTCACACCCCTCTCTCCTCTCTGTCTCCAAATGAACTCCATTCCTACAGAGATTCCTCTGAAGATCATATTAAACTGTATTCATAATCCCTGAGGAGGATGAGGCAGCTCTTATCTCAGTGTTCAGAAGTAACTTGTCCTGCTGTGTGATTAGGACAGGTTTTGTAAGTACTAATAGGACAGTGGCCATTTTATTTCTCCTAATGATTAATCCCCAGACAAAACAAGCCATTATAACTAATGAAAGTTATTTGGGAATATATTTATAATAAAGTATAATAAAGTAATATTTAAGTATTTTCATTTTCTTAATTACCAGAGAACCTCTTTAAGAACATACCATAAGAAAATGAAAACAGAATCAGTGTGGATCCCACATCCTGGCACAATCACCAATCAGCTGTTGGTGCTCCAGTGAGCAAACCACAGGCACGCCGCAGTACATTGTATAGTGGCCGTGCTTAGTATTGCAGCCCAGGCCCATTACTTTGCATGCAACTGCAAACATGGTCAATCAGAATTTTTGACGGAATTTCTAACTTACCTTCCACTATGCCCCACGGATAGAGACGACCTCGTACCCTTTGACCTTTAGCCTCTACCACTGTATTGCTTCCAATTACAGCAAAAGGTGCACTCTCCTGCAATAGAAAACTACATAAATTCATATACAATCATAAAAAGTCTGTAGAGCACAGTGTAACATAATATGTACTGTAATACATTATTAAGAAGAAAAGGCAGAAAGAAGACTAGAGGGCCGCCAGTCTTCTCCTGTTCACCTTCAGCTCCTTGTCCTGCTGTTTAAAGTCATCATCTTCATCTGAATCACATTCTGGGAACTGATAGACTTTTATTCCAAACTTTTCAATCTCTTCTCTTACCTGAGTAAAGGAAAGTATCGCGGTTAATAATAAGTAGGTCTTAGATCTATATCTTAACATGAGAACATAATGCAAAGAAGTCTGACAGCTTTAAGGAAGGTTCAATATGTGTTTTATGGTGGCTCTCCTTCTCAAACTCTATGGATAAGGTGCTCAGTTCATATAAGTCCACCCTAATTATAAAATCATGCAAATAATTGATGTGCTGGGTTCTGAAGTGAAGGGTCTGCAGCTCTTTAGTACTGCTTCCTCTTTATTCTGCTGAAGATTAGTGGTTTAACACCTTCTGCTTCCTGCGATTTTCCATTTTTAAGTTTTCGTTTTTTCACTCCCTGCCTTACCGAACAAGTTGTACTTTCTGATGACATCATACAATGTAGTTGGAAGCCAGATAAAATTCCAAATGGGTTGAAAGTGAAAACAAAACTCAATTCCATCATAGTTTTATGGGTTTTGTTTTTATGGCGTTCCCCATTTGGTAAAAGTGGGTCAGTACAATTACACCGATACCCCGTTTATATAGTTTTTCTTGTGTTTTAATACTGGAAAAAAATAAGACTTTGGAAAAAATTCATTTTTACTTTTCATCGCCATATTCTGATCCCCATAACATTTGACCACAGCATCTGAGTGGTTAAATGTCTGCGATCGGCATTATCGCTGATCACAGGCATTAGCCCCAGGTGTCTGCTGTATGAAACAGCAGAATCCCAGTGGCTATGGCAACGAGAGTGGGCCACGGACTTGGACATGTACAGTGGAGATCCTGAAAGGGTTAATAGATCTTACCCCAGCAGATCCTACATTAAAGGTATATCCCAAGGACAAATCATCAATGTAATATCTCAGAAAACCCCTTTAAAGGGGTATATAGCCTGTGGATACTGATAACCTATCCATTGGACAGGTAATCAATATCAGATCAGTAGTGGTCCGACACCCTGCACTCCCACAATTGGCTGTTTTTGGGAGTTGCCAGCACTGGAAACAAAACAGTAGAAGGAACGGAAGACAGAAGATTCCATCCACTGCGTAGTGGCTGTGGCAGCACACTGCAGCTCAGCTCCCCTTGCACAGGGTGGAAAACCACCTGTCCAGTTTCATTTCCCTTTTTAAAAATTGCCATCTCAGTTTGCTGTACCTGTTAAAAAAACCTATACTTACCTCCTCCCCGCCGCTGCGTTCCGCCTTCCTGGCTTCCTTCACTGGTGTTCCGGTCCGCGCTGTGACGTTCCACTTGGGGACATGTCATCGCTGATGCCAGTTGGCTGCAGCAGCGCACGTAATGGGAAACAGGGACTAGAAGACCACTGAAGGAAGGAAGCCAGAATGAAGCGGCTGGGAGCAGGCAAATGTGGATTTTTTACAGGCAGGCTGAGGTGGAAATTTCCAAAAAAGCAAAAAAAAACAAACTGTACAACACTTTTGAGGCTCCGTTCACTCTGATATTACTAATTTGTTTTCACGGATCCAACATGATTCATTTGATTGGTTATGATCCTATTTTCCTCCATTAACAGAATTTCCCTCAGCTATTATATTGCAGCCATTAGAGTGCAATGGGAAACTGATAGAAAAGAACTAACACATTAAGAATTCCAATTTTTGTAAAACTCACTCTGTCTTTCAGTTTCCGGATCTCACTGGGTACCAGGCAGTCGGCTTTGGCAATTAGAGGAACAATGTTAACCTTTTCATGCAGAGCTTTCATGAAAGCCACATCCACTGGCCGCAGCCTGATACAAATGGAAAGAAAGCAGAGGGAGGTCAACTAATGGATACTTAGGGGGATCTCAGCGTGATGTACATGTGCTCCCAGGGATGCCGCACACGGCTTCTCTGTAACATTAACAGTGGAGATGTAATGGATTCCACTGTGGGAAAATAAATACAGTATATGCATTATTTAATATACAGCAGATCGTAAGGGGGAAACGAATGTGCTCCAATTGTCACCTACAGCGCCTGCCAATGTTAACGTTAAATGACTTTTGTATCATATCTGTCATCTGATCGAAGACATGCAAACTTTGGATCTCTAAAAATGGTGTATGATTGATATACACAGTACTGTGCACAAGTTTTAGGCGTGGAACATTGCTGCAAAGCAAAAATGCTCTCAAAAATAGAAATGTTAATAGTTAACTTTATTCTTGAGCAAAACAATGACCCCAAACATAAAATGTCATTATGAACTATCTTCAGCATAAAGAAGAACAAGGAGTCCCAGAAGTGATGATATTGTCCCCAAAGAGTCCAGATCTTAACATCATTCAGTCTGTCTTGGATTAGATGAAGAGACAGAAGGATATGAGCAAGCCTACATCCAAAGATCTGTAGTTAGGTCTTCAATGTGTCTGGAGCAACCTCCCTGCTGAGTTCCCTCAAAAGCTGTATGCAAGTATACCTAGAAGAACTGATGCTGTTTTGAAGGCAAAGGATGGTCACACCAAATATTCATTTCATTTAGATTTCTCTTTTGTTCATTTACATTGCATTTTGTTAATTGATAAATATAAACTACTTGCAGGATGGGTCGGCTTCGCACACATATATTCTGACTATTTCATTTAAAGTTTGTGTGTGGGGTTAAAAGACATCCACAGTATCCCCCATAACAGTGACCTCCACAGCACCCTGCCCCATAACAGTGACCTTCACAGAACCCCCACCCCATAAAAGTGACCTCTACAATAGTGACCTCCACAGTACCTTGCCCCCTTAACAGTGACCTCCACAGTATCCTGCCCCCTTAACAGTCACCTCCACAGCACCTGCCTACTTAACTGTAACTTCTACATTGCCCGCATGCTTGACAGTGAGCTTCACATTACACGACCCTCTTAACAGTGACCTCCACAGTGCCCTCACCTTAACATTGACCGCCACAGAGGACCATTGACCTCCTCAACGGCCAACCCACTTAACAGTGACCTTCACAGTTCTGTCTGTCACCACATTTGGCCATTATAGACTAAGTACACAGCGAATTCGCCTAACAGTAGCTGATTCTAATGGTACCTTTGTTTAGTCGTTTTGCAGTTCACTGGAAGCAAAAACAGAGTTTAATCGGTATGTAAATTAGGGCTCGCAAGCTGTTCATCCTCTTTGGCTCATATACCCGCCCCAGCGTCTGCCTGTGCCCGCCCGCAGGCGTGAGATCGCGCGATAGAGGACGCAAGAGAAGGGCGGGCACTGGCAGAGGCTGGGGCGGGGATATGAGCCAAAGAGGATGAACAGCCTGGGCTCCAACGATGTGAACGCCGCCCCTGGACACTTGTCAGCCCTAATTTACATACCGATTAAACTCTGTTTTTGCTTCCAGCGAACTGCAAAACGACTAAACAAAGGTACCATTAGAATCAGCTACTGTTAGGTAAATGTGCTGTGTACTTAGTCTATAATGGCCAAATGTGGTGATAGACTCCCTTTAACAGTGAGCTCCACAGTGCACCACACCATTAACAGTGACCTCCACAGTACCCTGCCTCTTAACATTGACCTCCACAGTGGACCATTGACCTCAACAGCGGCTGGCGCCCTTAACAGTGCCCTCTACAATACCACGCTCCTTTAACATTGACCTCTAAAGTGGCCTGCCCTCTTAACAGTGACTTTGACAGCATGCCGCCCCCTTAACAGTGACCTTCACAGCACCACGTCTCCTTAACAGTTACCTCCACAGCACCACGTCTCCTTAATAGTGACCTATAACAGTGAAGAAAAATGTTGTTATGGGAACCTGATATAAAACTGTGTGTATGTCAGTGAGGCGAAGGCTGCCAACTTCTATTGGCTGATAAGGGTCATGTGTCTGTGTGTATGTCGGTTAGGACATGAGTGAAAGACATGCAAGCTTCTCATGTGATGGCGCCATATTTGCATATTTTGGGAATATCTCAAGAATGGTACATCCTAGAGAGAAATGAGCACATAAAGAACAGACAGAAATGCATTTTTATACATATAAAAAATATAAGAGATTAACACTTCTATTAGTGAAAGCATTTTTACTTTGCAGCATTTTTCTACACCTGCCTAACGCTTTGGCAGACTACTGTTATATATATATATATATATATATATATATATATAATGTGTATATATATATATATATATATATATATATTCCAGCATTGGAATTAGCTAATAACAGAATATTTCTAGTGTCGTGACATATCTACGCCCCCAGAAAAAATATAGATGTATATGTTGAGAGAAAAAGTGGTGTTAACCATGGTAACCTACCAGGCGCTTGCTTGAAAATGCTAGGAATCTGAGCGGTTACCATGGCAACTCCACCCTTGTAATTTACACTAGTTTTCATACATGGATCCATCATTATCCAATGAATCACCAAGTTTACAGGATGCATCACACACTGAAATACGGCATTCTCCTCACCCATGTCCAAAAGGTGAGATGAAGTACAAGCAGCAGTGCACTCTGTTATCCTGGATGTTTTTTCGATTCAGTCCACTCTCGTCCCGGAAATATTGCTCAAACTGTTGGTCTATGTAGTCAGTGATGGGCTTCCAGCTGCTCCGGGAGACAGGCATGTTAGATTAGAATGGTTATATGCAATGCTATACACTAATCCGAGGGCGGATCTCTTACCATTCTGTGTTGTTCACTGCATCTCCAAATCCAGGGGTATCCACGATGGTCAACTTCAGCTTCACCCCCTTCTCTTCAATGTCCACTGTGTGCTTCACAATCTCTACTGTTTGGTTAATCCTTTCTAGAGTGAAGCAAGCAGAACATAGCAGAAAATCAGGTAGTTCCGGAAATGGAGTAACATGTATACACTCTTGACACATACGGTATACAGGGCCAGCCTTAAAGGGGTTGTCCAGCTTTATAAAACTTTTGACTCCTGCCCCTGTGAAGGAAAGCATACTTACTTGCTGCCCATTTCTTGGTTCTGGCTTCTTTGGTCCATTGCTGCGTTTACTGTGTTTTGGACTAGAGATTTGTCTCATCAACAAGAGTTCTTCACCTTCGAGGCGCTATCCCTGATGCTGAAGAAACCCCCCCCTGACACTTGACTGACTGATGCATGCACAGTTGCTGCTCCGGAAGCAGAAGCAGAGCCTCTGCGCTTGCGCCGCTACATGGAGCAGAGGTGCAGGCGCAAGATTATCAGGGCTCGGTGAATTGTCTAGTCTTGTCAATCAAGTGGCAAGGGACAGCTTCAGCAGCAGAGACAACCCCGCAACAACCTTTTTATGATATGAATTGAGTCGTACAAATCAATTTGCTTATCACCGCTTGTAAACTTCCGGCATGGACGTGGGTCATGTATGCTGCTGCAGCCAATGATTGCCGCAGTGCTGACTGGGTCATATGCTGCTTGGTGGCCTTGTCACAACCCCTTTAAGGAACTGCTCTTTAGGCATCATATGGTACATTATAAATAAAAATGTTCAGTTCTTCACAGACACCATCCTACCTAAGTCCAGCCTTTATGGTAGGAATCAGCTATTTTCTATCCACATCCACACTGACCCAGGCCATAAACACAACACTGTACTGGTTGTAGGAGATTTGAGTACGGTCAACTTCCAAACTGGTGTAACACCATGTGGTCAATTTAGACATGTATATCAGTAAATGTACTACACACAGCAATAAGCCAGAAGATTTAAAAAAAACACTTCTGTTCTCCTCTTATGTAAAAGAGATGCATTCGATTCCATCAGCCACAGGGACCAACGGGTTACTGCAATTCATGCCCCCAAATTTTATTTATACCAATGCTTGATGGACCAATGTTGGTGTCACATAGAGGTCCAGCTAGATAGGGCTGACAATCAACCACACATACATATTATACAAAACAAGCTCAATTCCATGTGACTACAATTTATCAATTTACCAATAAATTTACCAATTTATCTGCATGCATTTTGCATGAATCAAACAAGGCCGCCCTGAGTCCTATAATAATCCCACCTGATCTATGTAGAGGAAATGTGGTACCAGGTACAACCCTTTAAAGAGAATCTGTCACCACATTTGGCTCCCCCTGGTACCACCATTGTTCCACCATTCTGAAGATATATTTACTTTTGTAAAACTCACCTTCTGTGATCCTATAATCAACCACCCCCCCCTCCAGTCCTCCTAATGATGTGCACAAGCTCAGCAGTCCTGTTATGCAAATAGGCAGCAATGAGGCCACCAATCTGCTATGATATGCACTAGCCCAGCAGCCTCTGATTATGAATATTCAAGAGGTGGGAAGGAGTAAAGGAAGGAGAAGGCATGGTTTACTCAGAAAAAATATATCCTTAGAATTGGCGACACTATGCATTACTTCAGGCAGGGTTACAGTTGGTGACAGATTCCCTTTAACTAGGAGCATCCATAGGCACCTGCTGATCAGTGTCTCAAATTTCAACTCAGGCCACAGGTCTATTTTAGGCCTCTTGCACACAAACATTTTTTTTTCCGTTGACGTTCCGTTTTTTGCGATCCGTATATGGAAACATTCATTTCAATGGATCCGCCAAAAAACGGAAGGTACTCCGTATGCCTTCCGTTCACGTATTTCCGTTCTGTTCAAAGATAGAACATGTCCTATTATTGTCCGGATAACGGACAAGCATAGTACTGTTCTATCAGGGGCCAGCTGTTCCGTTCTGCAGAAAACGGAATGTACACGGACGTCATCCGTATTTTTTGCAGATCCGTTTTTTGCAGATCGCAAAATACTGAAAAAGCCATACGGTTGTGTGCAAGGGGCCTTAGTCTAATGGGATGATGCAGAAAAGATGAGCGCATTTACTGTACAGCACTTATGTGTTTCTCATAGACGCTCTTATCTTAACCCTGGGTTTACACCTGAGCGTTTCTGAGACGCGCGTCGCGTATTACAGTGCGTTTTTGCAAATAGGAAACGCGTGTCATACGCGCGTTCGTGACTCTGGAGACCAATTGAAAAAGGCATATCTACACTTTAACGCGTGTTAAACGCGCATTTTACGCGCGTTCCCATTGAAGTCTATGGGTGCAAACGCCCGACAAAACGCCCCAAAGAAGCTCAAGAACTTCTTTGAGCGTAGGGCATTTTACAGCGCGTTCAAATGCGCTATAAAACGCTCAGGTGAGAACCATGCCCATAGGGAAACATGAGTTTTCTCCTGTTGAGCGTTTTACAGCGCGTAGGAACACGCTGTAAAACGCGCAAGTGTGAACTGAGTTCCTTTGATCAAATTAGATATGATTGTTATAGATGAAAAGTCCTTATAATAAAAATCACCAATTTGCTAAATTAGTTAAGACTATTCTGATTTCAGGTATACAACTGGCTACGTATATATACCCATCTTAGTATTATTGAAAAAACAAAAACAGCACCAAAATTCCCATAAAAAATATATTTTATTAAATATATGTAATTAAAAACAACAACTTGACATTCTCCTCAAAAAAACAAATGATAAACAGGAAACAGGTCACCAATAATAAAGGGAGCAGAAAAGCCCTGAAAAGTAGGGGCTAACACTGCTGTTATTATCTGCACTTGAATCACAACCATGAATAATTAAATAGGCTCAAGATTATTCACAATGACATGACATAGCAAAGCAGTCTGCTACTATGACATATCAGTGCCTATGCTCTCAGCCAAACGAGGAACCAACCCATAAATGCTGGAGACTATGTAATGCCTAGCACGTGTACCTAATATATGGAAACTGTTATGACTATGCCCTCTAACAACCAGATATCTAAACTTGCGCCATCGATAAGGTGCATGAAAAATCGCTTACCCCAAAAGAGTGACTGCTCCCTCAAGCCTCGATGCGCATTTCGAGAGTAGTACGACTCGTCAGGAGGACTAACTAGAATGGCAAGGGGCTGCCCTGAAATACTATGGGCCATCCAATGATTGTGAATAATTTTGATCATGTGTGACGGCCCCATGACAAGAATCTTACTCATGGCGCATGATCTGTAACAGGGCACCGTACTAAACGTGGCCCACCCAGCCTTTTTGTGCTTCTGTGTCCGCAGGACTCTGACAGTGAAGGAAGATGGCTCAGCAGGCAGGTCCATGTCGTCTCTGGAGGAGGCTGGGTTAGGACAAGTGGGACAGCTCCTACCCCTACAACTGGGACATCCACCAGGACCTTCTCAAGTTTGTAAGGGAACACCAGCTGGAGGGACTAAAGCCCGACTTGTGGAAACTCAAGACTATCCACAAGCTGATCCGAGCAAAGGACTTAATGGTATCTATTCCAGGGCTCCCTGCTGCCACCGATGAGACTGTTTGAAAGAACGTGGCTTCTAGCAGGTTAACCAACGGGTACAAAGACCTGGCATGGATGGCCATTCAGGGGGCCTGTCCCTGAGAACCTTCATGCATGTCCGTGGACTATGCAACACTGCCCTTTCCAGGAAGAAACACCTATGCACCTCTTTTGGCAGTGCCAGTTTGCGTTAGCCTTATTGGATGCCCTAGAAAATGAACTCGGAGACATTATTCCCAGGAGCAGCCTGAAGCAGACCGCCGTGCTTTACGGACCATTCACTGGGAACCATACCGTTGAAGCTATCCAGGAGGCCTGGCGCCTTATGAACTGTTTTAAGGACGCTGTGTGGCTTGCCAGGAAACACCTGGTGATGAACTGGCAAGCCACACATAAAATCCCAATAAAAGAAAGTCATGATGGCAAGATTCCACCAAAGACTCTACTAAAGGCAAATTAAGGGAATTAAAGACTATCACTCAGTCCTCCTTACTTACTCCAATGCACACCTCAGAAGGAAATCTATAGAAAACGTATGAGCCGGGATGATACAATGTCTGTGACTACAATACAGAATAGCACAATGTGTACACCACGTAACATGTTTTTGAGACAAAAATTAAGGAAAAGACTGTACCTTCTGCATTGAGCAACTTCCTGTCCTTATAGAGATCCGTCAGGAACAGGCTGTTCACTAAGGTAGATTTTCCTAGGCCGGATTCACCTGATAGACACAAGAAATAAGAACTTTATGAAACCAGTTTTCACTAATATCTAGTATATCAACATTTTAATAAAAATTTGGCATGATTTCTCAGCACACAGGTTGAATATCACCACTTACTACTATGGGTCCGTGTGCTGTAGATTGTGTTCATGTGAATTAGGCCTTTGTGACAGATCTTGATCTCACACCTAGTTTGACTAGCTTGACTTAAAGGGGTTGTCCTGATTCAGAGCTGAACCTAGACATATTTCCTTCTTTCCCCACTCAGCCCCTCTGACATGAGCATCGAAGCATTTCATGCTCTGCCTTGACCTGTGCAAGGGCTTTTTTGTTTACACTGGCAGTGATGGGCAGGGTTTAGCGCTGCCCTAGCCGTTTTACAGGCTAGGGCAGCGCTAAAGCCTGCCCACTGTTGCCAGTGACATCATCAGGCTCACTGCTAGGCGGAAGACTCTGCCTAGCTTACCCATGGAGAGCCTGGTACATCACTGGATCTCCAGAAAAAGCCCTTGCCTATTCAGTGCAGGGCAAGGGAGAGCATTATAGCATGAAATGCTCCATTGCTCATGTCAGGGGGGCCGAGTGGGGGAAGAAGGGGATATGCCTGGGTTCAGCTCTGAACCTGGACAACCCCTTAAATGGATCTTAAGGTGCCCCCCCTCCACATCAGACTAAAGTTTTACGAATAGATCTTAAGATGTCCTCCCACATCAGACTAAACTTAAAAAATAGACAACTTAACCATAATGAATGTTTGTTGGGTGACCAATGACACGCCATCATCAGGAAAAGTTAGCCATGGTTCTACTAGTCGACAGAAAGATCTTTGTTCTTATTAAAAAGTTTTAGTCTAGGAATGAACTTTCTTTGAAACATTTTCCCAGAAAGATTGTTTGTCCTTGGCCCAGTGTCAAGAACATGAGTGGCCAGTTTGAAAGACTGTAGCGGCCAATATGTCTAAAATGTATGTGGTTACGTCAGTGTAGCAATCGTTCGTTCAGTACAGGGTGTTGTCAGCCCCAGGCAAACTCATATGGTGGGGCCCACCAGGGAAGGATGAGATCCCCATGTAAGCGCCTAGTGTCACTCTCAACTGTGTACAGATGAACTCTGTGGTAGAGCAGACAGCCACATGTTCCCGCCTTACCACTCACCATCTTACGACTGCCTTACCATTTCCTGAAGTGTGATGCGCCATCTACATGCACATCACCGCTAGTGTCTGATCAATGGCCTCAACAGTGCCCTGCAGGTGCCTGGTCCTTAGTTTATGCAAAGCCCAGACGATGCAGCGACGCTTCTCAGAGCAATCTGCACCTCCCGCATACATCATCTCTGCTGTGCTTTTGCAGCATGCGAAATACAGATCTTATATACTTGCTATGGATCCGTACTCCGCATGCTGCAGCAGCAGAGCCGAGCCGATGTAAGCTGAAGGTGCATATCACTCTAAAGGCTATTTCACACGTCCATGCTCAAATCCATGAGCAGGTGGTCAGTGATGCATCCGTGAAGCTGCCGTGAAGGATCTGTGTTTGGTCCATGTGTCCGTTTTTTGCTGTCCGTGTTGCATCCGTGTTTCACTGACACTGAACAGATGAAAAATAATTTTCAAAGCGTCTCTTCCTAATAATCCGTGAAACACGAATGCAACACGGATGGCATACGTGTTGCATCTGTGGTTTTCACGGACCCATAGACTATAATGGGCGTGATGGATCCGTGAACACAGACAAAATAGAGCATGCATTCGTGCTGAAAACACGGAACCACGGACCGTGCTAAAACACTGATGTGTGAATACACACATTAAAATGAATGAGGAATTGTGCTGTCCGTGGAGAACACGTACAGCACATGTCCATGAAACACTAACATGTGAATGAGGCTTAAGAAGCACTGCTGCACGTGGCACGTGGCGGTTTCGTAATTATGATCATTGATCATTATGTGTACTGAGGATTTTCATTGTAAGGCATATTAACCGCACTAGTCATTCACTCTCAGTCAGTGGTCAGATATGTTCAACATCATTCATACTGCCTCAAAATCATTTGTTTCATGGGACAGCAGTTTATTGTTAAACCGTCCAATATTCGGATCCTTTATCCATTCTGAAATACTGTATATAATGGTTATATCATTCCTGCAATGTACTTTATAGGAAACCAAAAGAATGGGGTCATTTATCAAAACTGGTATAAATGAAACTGACTTAGGTACCCAATCAAAGCTCCTTTTGAAAATAAAAAGGTGGAATCTGATTGGTTGCTATGGGCGACTAAGCCAGTTCTACTTTACACCAGTTTTGATAAATCTCCCCCAATGACTTTTACACGTATAAAAACACATGAAACAATAACTGTTATGTGTAAGGAAGCCTTTACTAGCGGACACTGCTAATTTGTACAGTAATGTAGGATGGATCATCTCACCAGCCACCATGAGAGTGAAGTCAAACCCTTTCTTCACAGATTTCCGATGGACTTGATTGGGTAACGTTGCAAACCCAACATATTGCTTTTCTTGATCCTGTGGAAGGAAATAATAATAATGATCATGCAGAAAAGTGATACACTGCTCTAAAAGATAAAATGCCTGTTCTGACAAGATGTATGTTAGCAACCACCAGCTGTGTAAGTTCCCACCTAAATCTGGAAATACTTGGGGAGATTTATCAAACTGGTGTAAAGCAGAACTGGCTTAGCTGCCCATAGGAACCAATCAGATTCCACCTTTCATTTTTCAGAGCTCCTTTAGAAAATGAAAGGTGGAATCTGATTGGTTGCTCTGGGCAGCTAAGCCAGCTTTCCTTTACACCAGTTCTGATAAATCTCCCCAGTGTGTCCATGAGATTGTGGGTCCAGCTGTATTCACCTCATTCTTGTGCCGTTGCTAGAGAAAAATGTATCTAGGAATATCCAAAATGGAGATGGCCAAATTTCTAATAGCGTTCTAAGACTATCTTCTGATCAAGGGTAAAATAAATCAGCGTTAACTTAACATTTTGGTCTCAGAGATTAAAAAAGGGACTACATCTTTTGCAAAAATTAACTGGTAGCACGTCAAAGATAAAAACGTACGGGGGATTCCGTAATTACATTCTAGGTGATAAATGTCCGATTCGTGGAGGTCCTGGTCCTCCTTACAGCACAAATGAAATGGAGCAGTGGTCGAGCATGCGCCCTGCCTCTCCATTCAAACTGCAGTAAATGGGTCTGGTGGAGACAGCAGGGTACTGGGCTTAGCTTTAATCAGCTCCATAGACATTGACTGGAGCGTCAGGGACCATGCTCGACCACAGCTCCACACAAACCCTTTACTGCGGTCGTGCAATAAGGAGGACCAGGGGGCTCAGAACTCCCCATTCTAATGATCAGTATCTTGAAACATGCTGCAGTTTACAAGTACAGCGTCGGCCATGTTAATATTCCAGTACTGATATGTGATCCTTTCACGATCTGTCTATAAGAATGATAATTTAATAAACTCCAGTGTTCCCCTTAAACGTCTTCACTCTTCCTGTTCTCTCTGCAGAAGAGGTGCCTCTGGGAACTATACGACAACCCAACAATGTACAAGCTCCTGGACTCGACCGATCCCATTCATTTCCTTCTTCACCCTGGCTTCTGTCTCTTCATCCACCAGCTGCCTTACCCCTCCACATTCTTTGTGCGCCGCTCTCATTTCAGTTATTTTGTAGTCCCCATGTCACATTGTGGCCCCCCTTCTTCCTGTACACAACAAATGACTCCCTATCTCTGTCTAGTTATTTATTAGCAAAGTTACACAGTCCTGGTGGATCCATGGACATAGACCTTCTCCAGTAGTGCTCACACTGAAACCCTAGAATAGAGAAAGGGGGGGCACCCTACACGGTACAGCACTTAAAGAGTTAACTTTCTGCCCTAGAAAACCATACGTATGGACATATATAATAAGCAGACCCGAGCTCTAATTTCTTGTCACCCACTGCCCTGCTGGTTGTACCCCTTAAGTTACCTTCAGCTTCATAGGGTACGTTCTCTGTGTCAGAGTTGTGGGAGACAGCAATCTCTCGGCCAGAAGTTCCTGAATTATGATGGCATCCATACCCACCAGCAACAGCCGCTAGCACAGAGTTACCTCGCCAAGTACACACACCCATCCATCCCCTCCCACCGCTGACCACAACCATATGTATGTGTGTGGAAGGGACAGCATGTGTGACTGCCCTCCCCAGCCTCCGCTCTGGAATTTCCTGTAACTTCCCATTGGAAAGAACATTAGCAGCAGGCAAGGCAGGGAGAGACAGAGGAGGAAGGAGGCCATTAACCCCACAGAACCTGGCCGCAGCACTAAATGAGCTAACGTCCTGGCCAGCACTATCACAGGGTGACGATGTCAGATCTATAAGTGACGCTCCGGAATATTTTATTAATATATATATTAGGCATTTTATTTGCAGGTACAATACCTCTGTTCTATCTCTAGAAGGAAACTTTGCCAACAGTTTTATGACAGGGGCACATGTGGATCTCAAGGGTCCTGGAGTCCTGATAAGGTCCACATCTGTCCTGATAGAAGAGATCAATCGTAAAGCACTTCCGGCCTTGCACATTTCTCTTGCCGCAGATTAAAGGGATTGGCACAGATAGAGATCGGTACATGCGGGCAGCTAGGTAGTGTGGCTTATTACAGGGCACAAGTGGGTCACTAGGTCTTGGCAGCCAACTGAGGATAAAGCATTGTCTTAGAGCTGGTTTGAAGGTGACTGCTGCAAGTACAGACAAATCTGCAAAGTGAGAAATAGGCCCTAAGCGGCTTTTATATGGCAGTTTGCAGTGAAACGCGCCTGGCGCATATGTCTAATGTGTCCATAGGCCTCCACTTACCTGACACAAACTACAAGCTCCCTCGAGCTGGTATACCTCGGCATACCCTTTTTTTCTGCTGTATGGAACGGCGCAGTCTGACACGCTATTCCATACAGCGGCATCCAGTAAATATGTACACTGAGCTGCATACGTTTTTAACCTCCCCTGACGTGTCTGTTTTAGTACCTACTTGCATTCCCCATGTAATAACAATTCTGGAGTATCTACTCTAATAACTCAATGTTGTGCAATTCCTCTATTATTCCTGCTAGAAATGTATGAATGGATTGCTAGCAGTCTACAATAAAGGTCCATCTGGGTGTAACCAGTTGGGAAGGGGGACACTGGCAGCACTGTGCGGAACCCCAACTTGGGGCGTTTACAGCAGACTGTTGGCAACTGATTCATTAAATTTTAGCAGGAATAATAGAGGAATGACACAACACAGATTTAAATTAAAAAAAGATGCACCAGGGAATACAAACAGACAGGTCCTGTTTAACAAGGCAGCCTATGGGGGAACAAGTGATCCTTAACATAAACAGTCATAACCCCTAGGGGTGCACCTAGCCTTTCTGCTGCCTGAGGAGAAAACTTAAAAGTCGCCCCACCCCCCCATGCCAATTTCTTAACCTAACCCCTTCCCTTCAGCCCATGGCCCTTTGGCTGCCCCCTCTTGCCCCTACCTGGTGCTTCCTGAGGCGATCGCCTCACCTGGCCTCATTGGTGGTTGCGCCCCTGATATCCTCCATCTCAGAAAGGTTCTGCTATTTTTCCCCAACTGAACTTTCTATGCCATAAAATCTGGATGATCAGAAGTTTTTTTTCTGGTTTCCCACTTGAATTGCCATATACAATGGGCAGACTCTAGTTAACATCCTAGTATTTGGTGCCTTTTAGAAGTATCATCCTGAGACTAGCATTTAACCAGATGGCCAAGACCAGGGCTGGGTTCACACATGCAGCTTTCGGGGCAGTTTTTGACACAGGAGTGGTGGAAGAGTATGTCTTTGCTTTCTAGGTTTCTAATTCCATCTCCAATATATCCACTGCCTGACATAAATGCACTCCAAACATCTACATTCCTAACATGAAATAGACCGTAGTACACACTTATAACTCAGCAGCATTTTCCCACACAGAATAGTGATGACCATATACATACTATGATTTCTTGGCTCGGAGTTCAGAGGTCACTAGAGCCTGAACAATCTACAAGTCATGAGAAATGTTTATTTGAATTTCATTTTCAAGAGTCTCAGGGGCGGACTGGTCACTCAGATCCTGCTCCAGGGCTAGGAGCATATGGGAGTCCCTCAACCACTAGGGGGAGCTCACTGCATACAGATTTGTACAGCTAGTATTGAGTTCACTGGTGGCTGTATGAGTCCTTATAGAGTGCCTCCTAGTGGCAGCTGCAGGTAGAATGTTATCATGTAAGGCTACATTGGCGAAGCAGGGAATTGAAACCACTGAGAAAAAGAGAGCCCTGGCCCCTATAGAGATATATGCTAAATTTTCTGGGACCACAAAGAAGCCTGTCAACCCCTTAATATGCAAGTCTGTAGTATCATTTGTGTCACCATCAGCATTGATGAAGTTCACCCACGTTAGCCACTGGATGATGCAGCCATGTGATGTAAACTACACGTCGTCAGTGGGGGCTGGTGGTCACAACAAAGGACCAGCAAGAGTATGCACACCTGAGTCAAATGTATGAAAAATGTGCACAGCAATAATACATTTGGTGCACGTGCAATGTTTCAGTAAAAGTACCCCAGGGGGATGTCTGACGTGCAGTCCCACTTCATAACTATGTCACAAAAGTGATCTACACTGAAATCCTGTCAAAATTTTCACTCCAAATCTGTAGGATTTGTGCTAGAAAGCACATTAACAAAACCTTTGCACAAGTGACCCCGAAAAGTCCCTATTTGAAACCAGAATTCTGGCATGCAGGGCTTCATAAATACCTCTAATGGGGGAGATTTATTACGAGCGGAATCTTTAAAGTCGGTTTTGAAGGAGTACATCCTATAGTTTTACCAAGTAGCAAGGGATTTGATTAATTTTGAAGTCTGACTTAGGGTACTTTCACACTTGCGGCAGGACGGATCCGACAGGCTGTTCACCCTGTCGGATCTTTCCTGCCGCTATTTAGCCGTGCCACCAGACTGCCGCTTCGTCTTCATTGACTATGATGGGGGCAGAGTTACGGCGCAGCATGGCAGTGCATGGAGAGAGGCCGCCGGACTAAAAGTACTGCATGTCCGACTTTTTAGTCCGGCGGCCTCTTGCCGTCCAATGGGGACTTGCCGTCCAATGGGGACAGAGCGGAAGTCCGACAGCACGGCAAAATAGCGCCAGGACTGATCCGACAGGGTGAACAGCCTGTTGTATCTGTTCTGCCGCAAGTGTGAAAGTACCATTAAAGGGAACCTGTCATCAACTTTATGCTGATCTCACTGAGGGCAGCATAAAATGGTGACATAAATACTGATTTCAGCCGTGTGTCACTCATGAGCCAAAAGTAAGTGGTTGCTGAGAACCAGCATTATAATCGTTGCAGTACAGGCCTTAAGAAGAGTCAAATCTACCTGAGAAGAGTCCTGGTTATTCATAATCTCCTGCTCTTCCGCCCATCGGCTGATGATTGGCAGATCTCTCCTAGAGAGAAAGGGAGAAAACTAGGTAGAAGACTGTCTGTCATCAGCAGGTGGGCAGGGAGACAGGAATTCATGAATAACCAGGACTCTTCTCAGGTGGCTGTGACTCTTTTCCAGGCCCAGTCTGCAATGATTGTGATGTTGGTTCCCAGCAACCACTTACTTTTAACTTTTAAATGACAGACCGCTGAAATCAACTCACCTGTCTCTACTTTATGCTGCTGTTATTACGGACAGTATATAGTTGATGACAGGTTCCCATTAAGGGAACTAATTTAAAGGGGAGCCCCTATTCAAACATTTCACACGGCATCATGCACTTTCTAATTAAGTTCCTGTCTCTCTCGGACGCCATCCACTATACTTAAGCACCTTTTATAGAAGCTGTATTCTCTTAATGCAGCGATGAGATGGGATGGCTGGATGGTGTAGGAATTAGAGTTGAGCGAACTTCTATTTTTAGTTCGGCGTCCAAAGTTCGAGTTCGGGTTATCGTAGCATCCCGTTATGGATTCCGCTACCGCGGACCATAGCGGCATTTGGAATCCATAAGGGGCTGCTTCATTGAACCCGAACCTTGGACAACCCTAAGGACCTGGGGTGACGTCACCGTCATGTGATCAGTGCAGGGGGCGTGGCTCAGCACTGGATTGGATAAGAGGTGATCCAGTACTGAGCCACGCCCCCTGCACTGATCACATGACGGTGACGTCACCCCAGGTCCTTAGGGTTGTCCAAGGTTCGGGTTCAATGAAGCAGCCCCTTATGGATTCCAAATGCCGTTATGGTCCATGGTAGCGGAATCCATAACGGGATGCTACGATAACCTGAACCCGAACTTTGGACACCGAACTAAAAATAGAAGTTCACTTATCTCTAGTAGGAATGTCAGCCCATCTCTTTTCTCCAATCATGGAGTAGAGGAACAGTATTATGTAACCTGTAGAGTAACCCATGTTATCAATCTTATATATCATCCTATGGTAATGTAATACGTACAGTGCCTTCAAAAAGTATTCATTCCCCTTGAACTTTTTCACGTTACACCCACAAACTTGCATGTATTTTATTGGAATTTTATGTGATTGAGCAACACAAAGTAGCAAGTACCGTATGTGTGAAGTTAAAAGAATATGATACATGTTTTTTTAAAATTTTAATAAATAGAAATCTGAAAAGTGTAGCGTGCATTTGTATTCAGCCCCCTGTACTCTGATAACCCTAAATAAAATCCAGTATGACCCATTGCCTTCAGAAGTTACCTAATCAGTAAATAAAGTCACCTGTGTGTAATTTATTCTCGCTATAAGCTGTTCTGTGAAGGCCTCAGAGGTTTGTTAGAGAACAATAGTGATCAAACAGCATCATGAAAACCAAGGAACATAACAGACAGGTCAGGGATAAAGTTGTGGAGAAGTATAAAGCAGGGTTAGGTTATAAAAAAAAATAAAAAATCCCGAGCTCTAGAGCACTGTTCAATCCATCTTCTGAAAATGGAAGGAGTATGGCACAACTGCAAACCTAGCAAAACATGGCCGCCCACCTTAACTGACAGTCCAGATGAGGAGAGCACTAATTAGAGAGGCAGCCAAGAGGCCTATGGTCACTCTGGAAGAGCTGTAGAGATATGCAGCTCAGGTGGGAGAAACTGTCCACAGGACAACTATTAGTCGTGTACTCCACAAATCTGGCCTTTATGGAAGAGTGGCAAGAAGTAAGCCATTTTTTAAAGCAAGTCAATAGAAGTCCCGTTTGCAGTTTGCTACAAGCCATGTAGAAGTTGAACTTTTTGGCCTAAATGCAAAACCATGCACGGCAGAAAACACTGAACATCACTCTGAACATACCATCCCCACCATGAAACATGGTGGTGGCAGCAGTAAGCTTTGGGGAGGCTTTTCTTTAGCAGGGACAGTGAACCTGGTCAGAGTTAATAGGAAGATGGATGGAGCTAAATTCCTTGAGAAAAGCTTGGTAGAGACTGCAAAAGACTCGAGACTGGGGTGGAGGTCCACATACTTGCTACTTTGTCTTGGTCTATCACATAAAATCCCAATAACATACATTTAAGTTTGTGGGTGTAACGTGAAAAAATGTGGAAAAGTTCGAGGAGTATGAATACTTTAGACTTTCAGGTCACTGTATCTACATCTCATGCTTTAAATATTCAGACTGTATGCTTTGTGGTCTCTTTCTTCTATTGCCGCAATGCAATTATCATACTATAGAGGGCAGCACTGTTACATTATCGTCATAGTGTTCTACATAGCTATAAAACTGACACAAAAGTGCTGCTTCAGTGTTCTTAAATTTTTACTTAGATCCTGTTTGTCTGTATAGTATACTGAAGTACAATTATAAGCATGTCATAACTTTTACTGACAAATACATCAAGTTTATGTAAAGACTCAATATTTCCAGCGCTTCTGCAATTCGCCTTGGAATACTGGATATCAGCTACCGGGCCAAATACTGACCGATGGCAACCCATTCTTGCCTAAGGCTACTTTCACACTAGTGTTTTTTGCGGACACGTTACAATATTACAACCGCATGCATCCGTCATGATTTGAACGGATCCGGTTGTATTATGTCTTCTATAGCCATGACGGATCCGTCTTGAACACCATTGAAAGTCAATGGGGAACCGATCTGTTTTCTATTGTGCCAGATTGTGTCAGGCAGCGTTTTGGTGTCCGCCTCCAGAGCGAAGGCAAACTAATGCATTCTGAGCGGATCCTTTTCCATTCAGAATGCAGTAGGGCAGAACTGATCCGTTTTGGACCGCTTCTGAGAGCCCTGAACGGATCTCACAAACGGAAAGCCAAAACGCTAGTGGGAAAGTAGCCTAATCAGTGCTTGGATTTTATTTCTGTGTTTCTGTTTGTCCAACTGATTTTTTGAAGTTTGCCCCGAGGTAATCTATGGGATTGAGATCTGGGGAGTTTCCTGGCCACGAATGTTGTGCTCACCAAGCCACTTAGTTATCACTTTGCCTTGCCACATGGTGCTCTACCAAGCTGAAAAAGCATTGTTCATAACCAAATTGCTCCTGGATGGTTGGGAGAAGTTGCTCTTGGAGTATGTTTGGATCCTATATTTAATTCCTGGCAATGTTCTTAGGCAAAACTGTGAGTAAGCCCTCTCCCTTGGATGAGAAGCAATCCAATACATGAATGGTCTCTGGATGCTTTACTGCAGGCATGACTTAGGAGGGTTAAGGGGGCTTTATCAGAAAAAATAAATTTATCCCGGTCATCTGCAGTACAATCCCTGTACTTCCTGCAAAATGTCAGTCTGCCCCTGATGTTTTTCTTGCAGAGAAGTGTCTTTGCTTTGCTGCCCTTCTTGACACCAGATATAGTCCTGACGAAGAGGGTTCTTCTGCCCTCAAAAAACATTAAGAGTATCAGAATATGTCTACTTAAATCCTTCCAGACAGCGCCAGATTGAGTGGTTTGCTTTTGTTTTCAACCTCTGGATGCTACTTGACATCAGGCCATGCTCCAAATGCCTACAATGCCATTCCTGAGCAAGAACTGCACTGGTGATGAGAGACTGTTATGGCACTTGCTGGATTTTTTTGGGCGCCCTGAAGCCTTCTTCATGGCAATGGAACTTCTTTCCTATAAGTTCTTTATGATACAATTTTAAACCAGCAATATGCTTGCCTGCCCATTGGATGCAAAGCAATGATGACTGCACATGTTTCTTTGGAGATAACTATGGTTAACAGAAGAAGACAATTATTTCAAGGACGGGGAGTTTAAAGCAACCAGTCTTCTCTTGTAATTCAATCAGAATGACAGAGTATTGTTAATACTTTCTCCTGTGCTAACCACTGAAATTATGTCAGCAGGTCATTTTGTGGCATGGCAGAAGTGATGTAGAGATGGAGACGGGGCGGTTATTACCGGTAAGTACATTTTAATGTCAAGGAATGGCGTTGCAATTAATTGCAATTAATATGGTCACTCTTCCTAACAGAGTTAATGCACATTGCCACCATATAAATTGAAGCAGCAAAATTTGTGAAAAACCCAAATTTGTGTCCTTCTCAAAAAATTTGGCCACGGTTGTACATAGCATAGACAGACAGACCTGAGTAGTCTTGACATTTTCTCCCATGTGTTCTTTATGAAAATAACTGCTATTGTATTGTAGTAAAATTTCATAGCAGGGCATATTACATAAACTGCCTAGCAAAAACCCAATCCTTTTTATGCAGCATACATACCATTTTAGTTCTATGTTTGTTGCATGGTACAGGCATTCTACTCACAATGGTTGCAGTCAAAATAACTTTTTTTTTTCTGCATGTGACTTAATGGCTATGGATTTGCCACTGTGGATTTTTATGCTGCAAATATGCAGAGTTGTATATTACCAGCAAAGTGGATGGGAACTTAATAAATCTAATCCATAATATGCATACAAAAATTGCAGCGTAAAATGACCTGCGGTGCGGATTTGAGATTTGTAGAATGTCAATTTATGCAGCAGTTCTCCCCCTGTGGATTTCAGTTTTCTGGCAAAAAAAAGCACACAATACATGCATTTCTTCTCAGCTTTTGCTGCAGACCTTTCCACTGTATGTTCAGGCAAGCCCCTTAAGCATCACATAGGTGTGCTACTGTGTGTGCTCTAAGAGCTGCTTTCCAAACTGCAAAACCAAAGCTAGTGCTTATTAGTCTACAAAGTCAATACTTGTCCAATAAAACTAATGACCATTCATAGGCCAATGGTATAGTGAAATTGATCTTAGGCCACACATAAACAGCCATATTACAGCTCTGGAGCACAATATGGTACCAACAGACACACAAGGACCCTTAGTGTAACTCCCAACCGCCCGGATCCGGTGGGACAGTTTAGCATTGTAGTGGCTGTCCCGGTACGGGGGAGCTATATCCCACTTTCTGGCAGCTGTCTCTGATTCCATAGGAATCGGCTCCCTGCTCCATCATTCCTCCCTGCTGCTGGCTCGCCACACCTCTGTTCTATGCAGGAGGCAGGGCCGGCCGGAAGTCAGCCTCAGCTCCCACCCTTAAAGACTAGAGCGGCCGATGTCCTGCTGTTGCTGCTAGGAACAAGGTAAGTATGTGGTGTTTATTTTTTTTACTTCTGTGAGGGGCACATAACTGAACATATTACTGGGAGCAAAGGTCGGCATATTACTGGAGGCACACAGCTGGGCTTATTACTGGGGGCACAGCTGGGCATATTACTGGGGGCACATAACTGAACATATTACTGGGGGCACAGCTGGGCATATTACTGGGGGCACATAACTGGGCATATTACTGGGGGCACATAACTGGGCATATTACTGGGGGCACATAACTGGGCATATTACTGGGGCAAATTATTGGGCATATTACTGGGGACAGCTGGGCATTCTACTGGGTGCACTGCTGGGCATATTACTGGGGCACAGCTGGGTATATTACTGGGGGCACATAACTGGACATATTACTGGGGCACAGCCGGGCATATTACTTTGGGCACATAACTGGGAATATTACTGGGGGCACAGCTGGGCATATTACTGGGGCACAGCTGGGCATATTACTGGGGGCACATAACTGGGCATATTACTGGAGCACATAACTGGGCATATTACTGGGGGCACATAACAGCATATTACTGGGGGCACACATGGGCATATTACTGGGGGCACAGCGGGACATATTACGGGGGGCACAGCTGGGCATATTACTGGGGGCACAGCTGGGCATAATACTGGGGGCACAGCTGGGCATAATACTGGGGGGAAAACACAGGGCCTATTACTGGGGGGAAAACGCAGGGCATATTACTGGGGGCACAACTGGGCATATTACTGGGGGGGGAAACACAGGGCATATTAATGGGGGGGGAATGCTGGGTATATTACTGGGGGCACATGACTAGGCATATTACTGGGGGCACAGCTGGGCATATTACTGGGGGCACATAACAGCATATTACTGGGGGCACATAACAGTATATTACTGGGGCACATAACGGCATATTACTGGGAGCACATAACAGCATATTACTGGGGGCACAGCTGGGCATATTACTGGGGGCACAGCTGGGCATATTACTGGGGGAACATAACTGGGCATATTACTGAGGGCACATAACTGGGCATATTACTGGGGGCACATAACTGGGCATATTACTGGGGGCACAGCTGGGCATATTACTGGGGGCACATAACAGCATATTACTGGGGCACAGCTGGGCATATTACTGGGGGCACAGCTGGGCATATTACTGGGGGCACAGCTGGGCATATTACTGGGAGCACTGCTGGGCATATTACTAGGGGCACAGCTGGGCATATTACTGGGGGCACAGCTGGGCATATTACTGGGGGCACATAACATCGAATATTACTGGGGGCACATAACAGGGAATATTAATGGGGGCACATAACAGGGAATATTATTGTGGGAACAACTGGGTATAATTCGGTGAGGGGGCACATAACTAGGCATATTACTGGGGGCACAGCTGGGCATAATTCTGTGAGGGGGCACAATGTGGGCCGGTGGCATGAAGGGGGAATAATTACTATGTGGGGCCATTAAGAGGACTGGTTGGGATTAGGGGCATAGTTATGTTTTGGGTGGAGTTAAAGGCATGGCCTAGTGCGGAAATAATTTTGCGCGCCACACAATATGTCCCTCTTTGTTCATTTAGAAAGTTGGGAGGTATGCAATATGAATCCAATTTTTTTTATGGAAACCTAAAAAAAATTTCTCTGTTGCAATACATACAAATCCAACAGAAAAAAAAACTTGTATTACAATCTTAAAGGGGTTGGCCACTGTTGTGTATTCTACTTCCTGTCCTCGCTCTTTAACTTCCTCATTTGTGTACACTTTTATCACAGCAAACATCCTCGCCTGACTTTCTCATTCAGACCATTTAGTGCGGCCAGAGAGGAAAGGTTGATGAGTGATCCAATCAGAGCATCACCCACTACACGGATCAGTACAATGCTCTTCTGTGGACATCTTTATCTAGGTCTATCATGAGAACAATAAAGCTGTCAAATGGTTATCCCCATTCTACAATCTACTATTTTACTAACAGATAACATCTCTCCCTCACACCAGGGATTGCACACAGGGTCGCTATCTATGTAGGATTTTTCTCTCTCTGTGCTAAAGACGGACAATATTTGACATTTAATTTTCAGTAGCATAGTACTGCCAAAATAGAAAAACAAAATATCCTTTTAAAAAAAAAATTCTATGAATACTGAATTTAAAAAAATTCTACTACCTTTGTACTCTCTAGTTCAACACATTCATAACTAGGTCTAGTCCTTTCAAATTCAGCTCTATGTTAACTAAAATATCGGCATTTAGAAAGCAGCCTATGTACTTCTTCTTGACCTATTTTACTTTCTCCAGGCACAGACACTGTACGATACTCCGTATAAATGGTATACTGCAAGAGAGTAACATTCATTGTACAGTAGACACAGTAAATTAGCAGCAAGCCAGAATAAAAATGTATTAGGTAACAGGAGCAGAAAAGATAGAACGTTAGTGGAAGGTACGCATCACCACTGGAGGGTAACTGAGGATAACTAACAGTCAAATACACATGGAAAATTTAGGAAGTGGGGTGAGGACTTGGTGAAGACTAGGGAAGATGTAGTGAACATCATGCGAGAAGAAAGGAGACAGTTGTATGCCGAAGCCACTCAGTGCAGCACTACAACCTAGGGTAAAAAAGGAAAACTGTGCAGAGGGGGAACAGGTGCTCAGAGCAAGGTGGAGGTCTTTCTGCGTCAAACTAATGACCCAGAGTCAAGGAGCAGGTGGACACGGGTCTTCTTACCGTGGCAAGAGTCTGAGGGCGGCCCTCATGGGAGCCCAATGTCAAACCACTTCCGAATCCATCAAACCCTGCTGTCTGCAAGAGATTAAACAACATGACTTTCAAAAATGGTATAAGAAGAGTCAAAGGAGGAGGTGAAGGTATGATATCCACCTCCTCACTGCTTACACTATGGGAGTAATTTACTAACCAGAAATACACCTATATTAGACCAGCAGGCACGTCCCATTCATCATTTTCTACGCCTGGTTTAGGCGTAGAAAATGGTCTAAATGTAAGACATCAAGGAAGCTATCTTACATTTAGAAGCAGCGGTGGATCCGCTGAAGTTATGTAGAGATCAGCGACTCTTCGGGACTTCAGCAGATCCACTGCCAGCTATAGGGGATATTAAGACCGGTGTCTAAAATGCCAGTCTTAATAAATGACCCCCTATGTATCTAGCAGTAAAGAATTGGGTTTGGCCATATACATTGTCCGCTGAACTTGCTGATTTTGGCCAGACCACCCAAACATCTAACATAGTGTTCTTCAGGACCCACCTACCGGTCATGTTTTAAGGATTTCCTTAGTATTAAGCAGGTGCACCAGCACTTACCACAGGTATTCATTCTGTGGGGTATCCACAAATCATGAACGGCAGGTGGGCCCTGAGAGATGGAGTTGAGGAACACTGATCTAACACATTTGCAGATGCTGTCATTATTCACAACACAAGCCAAGTGTGCATGTATATAGGTGGATCAGGAGGAATAGCTGCCTGCCGACAGTTCTTGAACACGTATGCCTGGCTTTAAGGCCAATTTACAAGGGCAGATGATTGGCTCAATTATCGGAAAATATATGTTCATTTGTACGCTGATCCCGATAACTGGCCCGAGTATAGGTGCCAGCGATCAGCTGACAACTGCGCAAATGCTTATGAGGCACAAAAAAGTTCAATGTTTCTCTGCAGTAAATTACCCTCTATGGGGGATGAATGATCACAATAAAGATCAGTCATGCCCATAGAGCAGCAATCCTTGGTGGATGTAAATGAATGTCAAACCCCAGTACTGCAGGGATACTGACTGACAGCTATGCTGCACTTATGCTATAGGCAACGGAATAAAATATTCATCAAGTGACCCTCTGACCCACTAACATAGTAGTCAGGATTGTTAGAGATTATAAAGAATTGTGCGCTAATGATAAGACATTGTTGCTTGGGGATTAACAGACGACACCCTACCCTCAAGCAAATGGGCACACCTTAAGACGAGGTTGGTGGCATCTCCTGAACCTCATGGTGTAGGAGTAGCTCTGGCAAGGAACCAGAAGCTGACGGCTTGTAGGCAGTAATGTACGGGTTACAGGGAGCCTTGGGAGGATCATCCACATGCAATGTATTGCGCTACACAGAGATCATCAGCATGCCAGAATAAGCAGAGAAATGTATGAAATGTTATCACTGAGTATTGTTAGTATTCACCCACATGCATAGAGAACAAGTCTGGCCACAAATAATGCCTGACATTGTAACGTTGGAGCATTATGGGGCTGTGGGTGACAGGCACTGCATACGACAAGAGCAGCTGCAGTAACAGGAACAGAACCCAGACACAAAGATGCCTCACAGTCCAGCCAGGTGCTCCGAGTGTCCTGACTCCTAATGCATGGACGCCTCGGCTGAAAAAAAGGAAGCCATTCACCCAGTCAGCTCTTATAAGACACATTGGTTGGGGGAAAAGAAGTTATCTGAGGAACGGAACCTTAATGGAACGTCATCATTCTCATCAGAAGAAGAAGTCAACCACAGAAGGCCTGTAGCTCAAAATGAACACATATCCAATGGTCACTTATATGAAGTGGCTATACATAGAGCTAACGCACTTTAAGAGCACCCTCGTTCTGGCTCATACAGAGGGGTACCATGCAGGGGACTTCTCTTCAAAGTCCATATGTCCTAATAGTGCAGATGGACAAGGGAGAGGTCTTCAAAGAGACAACCCATGTAAATAATGGTTGATTGGAATTCATTTAATGTAACTTGAAATCAGATTGGAATCAGTTTAATCCAACTTTGTTAATTCAGTTTTCCATATAACTTTTATTAACCCTCCCCTGATCAGCCCGAGCTCTGTGCATTCAAGCAGAAAAGGACAATACTGTTTTCCAACAGTCCAGCTTGGGCTTTGTGGCCGCAGAGGTAGGACGCTAATGAGTGAACGCACTAATAAAAACAAAATGCCTGAATTGCCTTTTTTGCTTATTCACCACCAAAAAAAACTGAATAAAAAGCGATCAAAAATGAAAACAAGTCGCCCCACAAACATCAAGCCCTCACACAGCTCCTTAGAATGAAAAATAAAAAAGTTGTGGGTCTTGGGATGCGGCGATGCTGAAACATTTTCTTTTTCATTTTTTTATTGTGCAAAACTAGTAAAATGTATAGAAAAAACTATGGAGAAAGGAAAACTGACATTATTGCACATAGCAACCAATCAGATTATACCTTTCCTTTTTTTAAAGAAGTTCTGAAAAATGAAAGGTGGAATCTGATTGGTTGCATTGGTCAACTAAACAAGTTTTTCTTTGCACCAGGTTTAATAAATCAGGGCCTAAATGTATTTGGAATTGTTGTAATCGTTCTTACCCAGAGAATAAAGTTATCTTATGTCAAATCATGAACACTGCAAAATGTATATGTAGGTGCATTTACATCACCGTTTAGCTTTCCGTTCTTCTGATCCGGCAGAAGAAGAGAGAGAGAAAAAAAACTGGATCCGGTAAAAAAATAGATCCTGATGCATCAGTTGTCATCCGTTTGAGCCATTTCCTTCTGAGATCCGTTTTTACACGGGAAAAAACTGCATGCAGTACTTTTGTTTCCATCTAAAAAACGGATCTCAGAAGGAAATGGCTCAAACGGATGACAACTGATGCAACAGCATCCGTTTTTTTACTGCATCCAGTTGTTTTTTTTCTCTCTCTCTTCTTCTGACGGATCAGAAGAACGGAAAGCTAAACGGTGATGGGAATGCAAACTAATGTAAAAACTCAGTCGCAGTATTGCTGTTTTTGGTGGGGATTTCTGCACTCGTAGAGGTAAATGGAGAGGTGGCGGTGCATTTACTTGTGTGCGAGTTCCGAAAATAGCTAAGCACGCTTGCCCTGGTATTTTTGGAACTCCCACAAAAGTTAATGTAGAGCTCTCTTTTACTTCGAGGGGCTCATTTGGGAGATAGGAACAGGTCCCAGAGGTGGGACCCGTAGCTTTCTAACATTGGTAGCATAGCCTATTGATATGCCACCAACCCCTTTAACTAAAGCTGCAAATAGCTATATTTTTTTAACTTGAATATTTTTTTAATTAAAAAAAAAGTAACTATTTTAAAATGATTTCCTTGGTCCACAAGAGGACTTTTAGGCTACTTTCACACTAGCGTTTTTGATGGATCCGGCAGGGTTCAGCAAAAACGTTTCCGTTACTGATAATACAACCATCTGCATCCGTTATGAATGGATCCGGTTGTATTATTTTTAACATAGCAAAACGGAATAATCATGAACTCCATTGAAAGTCAATGGAGGACAGTTCTGTTTTCGATTGTGTCAGAGAAAACTGATCCGTCCCCAATGACTTGCATTCGCATCCCATGACGGAAAACAAACCGCATCATGCTGCGGTTTGCTCTCCAGTATGAGAACGGAACAGAATGCATTTCGGAGCACTCTGTTCTGTTCAGTTACGTTTTGTCCCCATTGACAAAGAATGGAGACAAAACTGAAGCGTTTTTTCCGGTATTGAGACCCTATGACCGATCTCAATACCAGAAAATATTAAGGCTAGTGTGAAAGTAGCCTAACAGGTGATCTTTTGATCAATTCTATAATACCCTGCACTGCTTATGCAGTGCAGAGTATTATACTGTCAGTGCTATATTTATAGGCACCAGCAGGCTGCGACAGAAAGGCACAGCCTGATATTGATATACTGCCGGCAGGCCTGGGACCTTCATTAGTGGGGCTTCAATGGGAGACAAAGGGAGCCCCTTCTCTCTAAACCGCTTAAATGCCATGGTCACTATTAATTGTGGCATCTAAGGTTAAACTGCCCAGATTGGTGCTTCTGCCCATCTAGGCCGAAAGAGCAGGAGCCCAGCTCTCATGTGAGAGCTAATCCTGCAATCTCCGCTGCACAGGATACCCATACAGCTCTTAGGCTACTCTGCTAAAAAGGCAGCGGTCTAGCCTAATGGGTTTAATTAAAAAAAAGCTAGCAAAAAATAATGATAAATAAGCAATTATTTTTCATAAAATACACTTTATTGTGCAAAAGCAAAAAAAAATACACTTATTAGAAATTCCCACGACCGAAATAACCTCAACAGCTCATTTAACAGGTTATTCAGTCTAAACAATAAAGTAGGACCCCGTGCTAAACCCTCTTCACCAGCGGGAATTCTCTACTCATTTTTCTTGCTGAAGGTTAGCACGCTGCAAGTGCAAGGACCCCAACATGCTACACCTATCTGAATCTGTGAACGTTTCCACTTGATGTTTTAGAATGGAAATCCTGTTCAAGATGAGTAGGATAAAGTTGAACTACTGATGTACCATTACTGAGACGAGTTCATGACTATTTGGGTGTAAGATCTGGAATTTAGACACAATGATTGACATTTTTCTACCTCTTCATACAAAGCAAATGAACCCAAAGCACATAACATCTACAGAGATTCCTCTGACGGCAGACATACATTCCCCGAGTGGCGGCGAGAGGAATGCAGAACCTGCAGAGCTGAAAGCTTACTTCCTTCCCCTTGGCAGTATGATGAGATGGCTGCCCACCCACACCTCATCTGCAAAGAAACAATGACTTCCCAAATGAACAACACTGTATACAAGTGGCCGGCTTCAAAGAATAACGGCAGTAGTAATGTGGTCCCGCTAATTACTGGGTGTGCGTTCATACCATAGGAAGAGATGCAGCTGGATGTGGTGATCCCTTGATCCATAAGACATTGAGAGAAAGCCTGGGAGTAAGGCGAATGCCTAGATCTGGGATAGTAACGGTGTCTCCTGGAAATCATGGACACAAGCAAAATCTGATGACGCCTTTTACAACTCACATGTACGTTGCTGGTACGTGGAAGAAGGGCATCCATTTCTCCATGGAGATGTTATCATGACCTGTTCTGTTACTAGCCATAGTTTAATTGTAATATTTTTACTTTCTTTTTTACTTATATATTTTTATCAAACACACCAATGATAAATCATTCACAGTATTTTGGTATACAGTGTATGAACATCCACCTAGTTCTTCTGCTCAACAGGTTTTCCAGCTCATATCTATTTTTTCTCCGGCAGACAATTTTTCCAGCTCCCTGTCAAAAACAATACACTACGCCAGTCAAAATAAGCCTTCTATCTAAAACTGCTTAAAACTAGGGTTGAGCGAACTTGTGTTTTAAAGGGAACCTGTCACCTAAAAAACGTTTATAAGGCCCCATGCACACGACCGTTGTTTGTTTCCGCGTCCGTTCCGTTTTTTTTCACGGATAGGATGCTTCCCCATTCATTTCAATGGGTCCGTCAAAAAATGCGGATGGACAACCGTTTTTGTTCCGCATCCGTGATCCGTGTTTTCATTCCGTCAAAAAAATAGTGCATGTCCTATTTTTTTCACGTTTGCGGACAAGGATAAGCATTTTTGCAATGGATCTGCCATAAAAATCGGATCCGTCAAAAAAAACGGTCCGTCATCCGTTTTTTTTGACGGACGCAAAATTTCAAGGAGGAGCGGACGCGGAGGCAGGCAACGGTCGTGTGCATGTAGCCTAAAGCTGTTCATATTACCTTTACTGCCCCATAGTAGTTTTCTAGAGCGCTTTTTCTTACTTTTTCAGCATTTAGGCGCATAGAGAAATCGATGTTTTATTCAGCCGCTGCCCCGTGCTTCAAGTCAGGCTTGAAGTCAAGGGGGCAGCGGCCTAGGCGTCTTCAGTCCTGCTCTCCCCGCCTCCTGCTGCCTTGATTGACATCCAGCATCTCAGTGCCGGGACCGCGCTCTCAGCCCGCATCTGCAGTAAAGCCTGCATGCGCCCGCCAGTCTGTCAAAATCGCGCCCGTGCGCTGGCCTCTGCTGCGTGCCGGAGATGACGCTCAATATGCGCAGGTAGAATAGATGCCGGGCGCGGGTGCGATCGTGACAGACTGGCGGGCGCATGCGCTGTAGCAAGAATGAAGCCGGCTAAATGTACGTGCCAGAGCCGGGACCGCGCTCCTGCCGCCCTTTACTGCGCATGCGGGCTGAGAGCGCGGTCCCGGCACTGAGATGCTGGATGTCAATCAAGGCAGCAGGAGGCGGGGAGAGCAGGACTGAAGACGCCTAGGCCGCTGCCCCCTTGACTTCAAGCCTGACTTAAAGCACGGGGCAGCGGCTGAATAAAACATCGATTTCTCTATGAGCCTAAATGCTGAAAAAGTAAGAAAAAGCGCTTTAGAAAACTACTATGGGGCTCTATAAGGTAATATGAACAGCTTTATAAGCGTTTTGTAGGTGACAGGTTCCCTTTAAGTTCGGCGTCCAAAGCTCGGGTTCGGGTTATCGAAGAATCCCGTTATGGATTCCGCTACCACGGACCATAACCGAATTTGGAATCCATAACTGGATTCTTCAATAACCCGAACTTTGGACGCAGAACTTAAAACACAAGTTCGCTCAACACAAACCCCCTTAAAGGGAACCTATCAGCAGATTTATGAAGTCCAAACCACAGGAAGCATCAAAACGAGGTAGGCTCTCTCATTACAAAAAAACTATGTGGATCCCCGCAGGTTTCTCCACACCAGGCCCGGCTACATTGACACAGCTTTCTACGCATTTGCATATAGAATGAGAAATCTGTCAATCCAGTTAAACTGGGTGGGAAGAAACCGGAGGGGAACCACCTGGAGAACATCTCCCTGAGCCCTGCCTTAAAAAGATTGTTCTCTGAAATGACGCAACAAGTTCCCTTCAAGAACCCTGCAACCATGAAATGTTTCTCAGCTTACCTCTATAGTTATAGTTGTTGCTATGGACTTTCTAGCTTATCAAAACTTCAACCCGGCAACCTGTCAAATTGCAGCAAATTTACATTTATAAGAAGTAACATGGAGACAGCTTCTATTCTGAAGATATGAAGTCATTAGAGAAAGTCAGGGATGGACTGGAGTTCCTTGGGCTCACCAGAAGTAATTACTCTTGGAGCCCAACCCACATATCATCAGGGATGGACTGGGGTTCCCTGGGCCCACCAGAAATAATTACTCTCGGGGCCCAACCCACATGTCATCAGGGATGGACTGGGGTTCCCTGGGCCCACCAGAAATAATTACTCTCGGGGCCCAACCCACATGTCATCAATAAAGTTTAATGGGTTTTGAATTAAGGAGAGAGACAGTAGCGGCAAGTTACTGTCTACAAAGACAGCTCCAAATGTGTTCTTTCTTCTTGACCTTTGAGGCTTACTATGGTATCAGCGGGAGGATCCTCTGGTAGTCTGGTGGCCCAGTCTGAAAGTTTTACTGGTAATGAAACCCTTTATGCATCCCTTAGGCCTAGTTAACATTTCAGTGATTTCCATCAGTGATCATGAGCCGATACCGGAATTAGATTCTACAAAAAGGTATGGTATAAGGGCTCATGCACAAGACCGTATGAATTTTGCGGTTCGCAGAACACAGATCCGCAAAAATTTGGATGCCATTCGTGAGCATTTCGTATTTTGCAGAACTGAACAGCTGGCCCCTAACAGAACAGTCCTATCCTTGTCCGTAATGCGGACAATAATAGGACATGTTCTATTCTTTTGTGGAACGGACATACGGAAACGGAATGCACGCGGAGTAACTTCCTTTTTTTTTTTAATGAATGCTTCTGCATTACGGTCCGGAAAAAAAAAGGAACGTACAAGGAAAAAAAATAGGCATGAGCCCTAATGGAAAGATTTGTACCAGTTCTGAGCTTTCAACCTGCACTTGGTTTTGAATCATAATCACTGATGAAAATCAGTGACCAAATCACTGAAGTGTGAACGAGGTCTTATACATAGCGCTAGTGGAGGTACAATAATTACTTTCCTTGAAGTGCGGTATGTTTTGCCTTTTGCACTATCCCATGAGCACATTTGAGAATGAATGATGTGAAGGAAGTCTATGTAGTGCATTCTTAAGGGGTGACAAATTAGAAAGCTGATTACTATATATCTATATACTGGGGAAGGAATGCCAGTACAATGGGCAGGAAACCCTACGTTCTCTAAAAAAAAGTCACATAACGTCACAAATTCCATTAAAATGACAAGAGTTCACTGTAATCCAAATCTGTATAGAAAAGAGGCGGTGTACAATATCAAAAGCAGCAATTCATGATAACGGTGGGCAGAAGTGCAGACGGTTATACCAATCCAACTCAAACATGAATGGATGGGCTGCAGCTTATTTTTCAGAAGTATGCCAGGCTGTAAAACCATTACCCATCCAGACCTAGCGATTCAAAGGATAACCTTGATTTATACCAAATAGTGGTGCTGACAACAGACGGAGCAACACTAGGAAAACACAGAACCTAGGGTCCATTCATGCGACCGCAGTTTTGGTCTGCATCCGCGTTTTGCGTATAGGATGCGGATCCATTCATCTCATCCGTATGTCTGGTCCGTAACCACAGAAAAAAGATAGAACATGTCCAATTCTTGTCCACTTATCGGACAAGCATAGGCATTGTGACAATGGATCTGCAAAAAAAAAAAACAGATGACACACGGATGTCACATAAGCGTCATCCGTATTTTTTGCACACTTAGGGCTCATTCACGTGGCCGTACTGCGGCCCGCATACAGGGGGTCCGCATTACATGGGCAACGCCCGTATGCACCCCGCACCCATTAACTTGATTGGGTCCACAATTACGGAGATGAGGAACGGAAGCACGGATCTGAACCCCACGGAAGCACTACGGAGTGCTTCCGTGGTGTTTCTGGCAGTGCCTCCGCACCGCAAAAAAGTAGTGCATGCACTAATTTTTTGCGGTGCGGACCATCAGATGCGGATCGCGGACCCTATTCAAGTAAATGGGCCGGCGATCCGCATGCAAATGCTCCACGGTCATGCCCGTGCATTGCGGTCCGCAGCACGGGCCCGGCCGGCACACGGCCGTGTGCATGAGCCCTTACACTGTGTTGTCACCTTCCAGCTACTGCATACTGTCATGGCAAAAAAGTAAAGTACAGTATGTCAAATATCATGACAACTACTATCATAATAATACTATTATTTTGTGCCAAACATTTAGTACTGCCAATAAAATATTTTTTTACAGGATCCGTTTTGTTTTGTTTTCCCCGTTCTTCTGATGGATCCAGCTTTAGGTCCAGCCTGTTTTAGGCTACTTTCACATCTGCGTTTTCCTTTCCGGTATTGAGATATGTCATAGGATCTCAAAACCGGAGGAAAACGCTTCAGTTTTGTCCCCATTCATTGTGAAAAGTATATGGAACGCCAGAATGAACTTTGTTCCATTTAGTTACCATGACGCACACAAAAACGCTGCAAGCAGCATTTTAGAGTGCATCATGGGATACTGATCAAGACGGATCCGACATGAAACACAATGTAAGTCAATGGTGCCGGATCCATTTTTTCAGACACGAAAATGGATTTAGTGCCAGATCTGTCTTGTTCATTTGGGAGATAATACAACCGGGATCCAGTATATAATACAACTGTCTGCATCCGTTCAGAACGGATCGTTCTGAACGGATGCAGACAGTTGTATTATATACCGGATGCTTTTTTGCTGATCCCCTGACGGATTCAGCAAAAACACAGATGTGAAAGTAGCCATCACAGTTTATATATATGTTTACTGTATCCTGTCCAGCAAATAAAGAGTTAACTGGAACCCAGTCTAAGGGCTCATGCACACACGCATCGAAAGCAGACAGTGCCCGCAGTGAAAACTGATCCATTACAGGAAGATTCCACCTTTCATTTACCAAAGGATCTCAGAAAAATGAAAGGTGGAATCTGATTGGTTGCTATGGGCAACTGAGCCAGTTTTCTTTTACAGCAGTTTTGATAAATCTCCCCCATTAATGGGTTTATGCACGTGGGGTTTTATTCTCACCAATATTGCTCTGTGTGAAAAAATGCAGCAGGTTCTCTATAGAAACAAATGAGTCTGTGTGAAAAACGCAACCAAATGCAAGACATAGCGTATGCTGAATTTTTCATTTGCCCATTCCAGTTAGTGAGTCAATGATAAAAAAACTGAAGAACATGGAAAAACTTTCAGTTTCCCACTGACGGTTGATGGGAGATGCCATGTGTTATTTTTCAATTTTTTTCACACATGAAAACTGATCAAAACAGTGGAAAAACCAAAACAAAAAAAATCAAAGCAGCATGGGGGGGGGGGCACATCAAGTTTTTTACTGACAGAACTCATGTGAGTTTAATATTGCTTGCGTGCTTGAGCCCCAAGTCTGTTTTGCTGCCCGTCCTCCTGTACCTATTAAGAAAAATATTCATGCTAGTTGACTTTAATATAATATCTACATACATAGCTGACTTTAGAAATATATGGGGTCATTTATAAAACTAGTGCAAAGCAGAACTGGCTTTATTGCCCATAGCAACCAATCAGATTCCACCTTTCATTTTTAAAAGCTCCTTTGGAAAATGAAAGGTGGAATCTGATTGGTTGCTATGGACACCAGTCTGAGAAATGTCCCCAATACTGTATTCCACAAGCAATTTTACCAAAGTGACACTTTACCCACAGACATGTGGAAACTTACTGAGTGTCAATGCCAGTAGCCGCCGCCAAGCTTAAATGAAACTATCTCAACCATCAAGCTTTGACCTGCATGATAGCTGAGGCCCAAGAATTAAGAATACGAAACTATAGAAACCAAGCGAAACTCTACAAAGACCAGACCTGGGTGTATAAACATATGCACAGACTGGAGTCAAGCACTCTCCCTCCCACACTGGCCCCCATGCTGCCTACATTGTTATCATACCAGCACAACACAGAATTTACTTCACCCATGTACAGAATGCAAAGCATCTGGGTACAAGCAGAAGGGTTTTCTTATGTTTATGTGAATACTATATAACCATGCATCGAAGTGTACACGGGACAAGGTCTACATCATTAATGAAAGGGGTTCTCTCATTATTAAAAATAAAAATCAGACATCATGACAACCTCTTTCTAACAAAGCTAGACCCAGTAACTTTAATTATCAAGCTAAATGATCGATCATGGTGCAGGTAATAAACTGTAGTGTTAGGATGGGTTCACACCTCCATTTAACTGACCCAGCAGGCTGTTTCGGTAGATCCTGCTGTTCACCGCCAGATCCCATTGACTGTAATGGGATCCTGCTGCTTCCTGACAAAATGTTGGCTTTCGGCTGGACAAAAACCGTTGCATGGACTGGTTTCTGTCTAGCCAAAATCCAGCACTCATGCCAGAAAGTGGCTGGATCCCCACCAGATCTCACAATAGTCAATGGGGTCTGGCGGTGAACAGCAGTATCCAACCAGGCCAGATTCGGTGAACTCCTGCAGACTGTTTCGGCAGAGAATGTTCTGGCTGCTTTCCGGCAAAATGCAATGGTTTTTGTCCAGCAATAAACGGCACTCATGCCACAGAGCGCGCAGGATCTTATTACAGCCGGTTGGTGGGCAACCTGTAGGTGTGAACCTACTCTAGACAAGGGGTAATATGCTACTGGTATTACTTTACTTATGGTGAAACAAAATACATCCGACATGTCACTACTTGGGGCGCAGCAGCCCTCTAGCAACTGTCAAAAGAGCAATAATAAGGTTACAGGATTGTGTGAACATCTGCACTGAAAACCTACGACAAGGCAAAAACTTATCACACCCCTGAAGACAACTTCAAGGGATATTTTGCTGCTAGGCAGGTTGCTCTGGAATAGCATACTACAGTTATCATATCTGACATCACCTCCGCACAAACCCAGAAACGGGTTACATTTGACACGACGCTTCATCATCATTATTATAGTAGGGCTTGGACAGTGTCATTAGTTTCAGGGATCTCAGACAAGTCTATCAAGGCTAGATTCACACACAGTGTATTGCGTTTTTCATGGCATTTTATTGTTTTGGCAAAAATTCTGCAGCCAACAATTTACTGAAAAGTCTTTTGTTCTTAAGCTTTTTTGTAGTGTTTTTAGCGTTTGTGACTTTTCTTCAGCATGCTCTGGGTATGGTTGTTTTTCCCACATTCTCTATAGGACTACCAAAACAGCAGACCAAACCCATGAGTCAAATGCTACAAATAAAAAATAAGCTAAAACTCTTGTAAAAATAAATAAATAAATATATATATATACACTGCCTGTCCAAAAAAAAAGTCGTCACCAAAAATGAGAAGCAGTTCATTGCACCAGTTGGGGTTAAATGACTTGTTGCAACCTGAAAGATAATCGCCCATTCAGTAATTATCCAATAGGAGGCTCATACCTATTTGCTTAGTTAAATCCAGGTGGTGACTTTTTTTGGACAGGCAGTGTGTATATATATATAAACCACTGAAAAAAATAGTGCATGTAAAGCAGGTCTAACTGTTGTATGAAAATGCATACTTCATCACCATCCATCAGCTGTACCGGGGAATCCACAGGCAATGTTGGATTGTCTTCATACGCAGGTAGTAACGCAAGCTATAGATAACCCCCGTCACTTGGGCAATGTCTACCACGCAGGCAGGCCCAGCTTTAATAACCAGCTAACTATTTATTACAGCATTGAGACTAAACTGCATATGCTAGATTCTTATGAGATAAGGTGGCGGTAAATCCAGCATGATTACAGGCATGCGCTACATTTTGGGAAATGCCCCCTTCTTTAAGTGTACCCTGAAACGCAGCACCTGCGTGTGAGCATGCTTGGTTCACCTTCACCTTACTTTCTACTAGAATTCATGGACTTAATCACATCTAGACTGATTTCGTATGGATGTTTTTCCAATTCCTTGTGCTGTAGTCATTGTATTTCTAAAGTAAAGTACTGAAGCATAATCTGGATTGCACCTACTGTGTCCTTCCTCCGTAACTCGTAGATTGTAAGCCCTCGTGGGCAGGGCCCTCTCTCCGTCAGTTTGTAACTCGTCTTGTTCATGCTTATTGCAGTTGTCTGTATTATGTATGTACACCTCTTATCATAGGTACAGCGCCATGGAATGAATGGAGCTTTAATAATAATAGGGCTACATGCACACGGCCGTTGCCTGCCTCCGCGTCCGCTCCTCCTTGAAATTTTGCGTCCGTCAAAAAAAACGGATGACGGACCGTTTTTTTTTTGACGAATCCGATTTTTATGGCAGATCCATTGCAAAAATGCCTATCCTTGTCCGCAAACGTGAAAAAAATAGGACATGCACTATTTTTTTGACGGAATGAAAACACGGATCACGGATGCGGAACAAAAATGGTGGACCATCCGCATTTTTTGACGGACCCATTGAAATGAATGGGGAAGCATCCTATCCGTAAAAAAAAACGGAACGGACATGGAAACAAACAACGGTCGTGTGCATGGGGCCTAAGATTGTCCAAATTGCATTTTCTATGGACTGTACAGAGGTGACTTGTGAGGGCCTCATGTGCACAATGTACTAACGTAGTCCAATAAATCGCTGGTGTGGTTGAGTTGTAGATCTTGAAGGCTATTTTTGGTAATAAATGAATAAACTTATTGGAACTGTATGTGATGATTTATTTTATGTACACAATACCTGAAGTTGCCAGAAAAGGAAAAATCTGTGCATCAAAGAATTCATAGTCATCTCTTAGAAAAGCGTTTAGAAATTTTCTTTCACTCTCCATAATGACAGTATAACAATGTAAAATGAAGCCTGGTGGTAACCTATAATAAGGTAGATATCCTTTTCTCTAAGATACTGATAATAAAAACATGTCTGACTCCACTACGTGCCCCAGCAGAGCTGACTAGGTGTTACCCGGCTGTTCTCCAGATACTACAATGAAACAAGTGGTTGAGTAATGCAGCCCCGCCAGATATACAGCAAGCACTGGCTGGATAATCAGGACCAGCCGCTCTGACCCATCAAACACTATGAAAGGTGTAACGCCTCCAATGATAACAATGTTGTGGAACGGACAGACATAAACCATGTTTATCCCGCAACTGCTTTCATTTTGTCAATTATTTACATACAAAACGTTCCCGGCGTACATAATGTGTCAGCACCACATGTGCAATGATCTATGGAGCTCCATCCCGGCCCGCTCTGCCAATGTAAGCAGGAGGGCTGGTGTGCTGCCTGGGGAGCATTCATGGGCTAGTCTGGGGGACCACACCCATCACAGGCTGCCTAGCTTCACTGCATCTAGTAAGTATCAGTTCTAAAGCTGCAGTCACGCTAAGCATTTTTTGGCCTTGTAAAAACTGTCATGAAATTGTTGCATTTTTAAAGGATTTGGGATTTTTCTTTTGTTTAGTTTTTTTGCATTTTTGCTGCAATAGCCTCAGCTCCAGATGTTAGCAGGTCTATCGGAACATGATACTAAGGACACACAAGGTGGGTAGTGTTTTTGGTCTTTCTTGCTTCCTTTCAAAAACACAGCATGCTGGAGCTGTTGGCATCTGCCAACACCTTCTCTAAAAGGAAAAAAGCATCATGAAGAAAAGTTTAGTGTTAGGACTAAAAAACTGGTGTAAAGAAAAACTGGTTTAAAATGGTATTCCGATAATAGGAAGTTATGCCCTATCCACAGGTCGGTGGGGGTTCCTACCGCTGGGACCCCACCGATTAAGAGAGCGGGGGCTCCATAACCTGTGGAGCCCTCCAAAATAGACAGAGCGGCTCGTCAGAAATTTAAGCCTCTGCCCCCTTCATTTCTATGGGAGCACATGAGAGCCGAGTACAGAAATGAATAAAGCTGCGGTGCGCATTTCCGACTTCCTGCTCCATCTTTTTGAGGGGTTAATTTACTAACATCGCTACACAAGTTTCTGGCATAAAAAAAGTTGCAAGAGCCCGTTTGGCAATTTTTTTAAAGTTTGTGCGACATAAATTAGGCAGTTCAGCGACTATCATAGATACCCCCATAGTATAGTACAGCAAACCACCATGGCCAGTAGACTGTAGTAATGAACACACTACATTCAGTATGTTTTTGTGCCACTTTTTCTTCACTTGCATTGCCTTTTTTTGGGTCCATGATTTTTTTCACATCTGAAAAAAAATGCATTTCAAAACCTCCAATGACTAATATAATGGCACAAAAAACATTTGCAAAAAACAAAACACCACATGAATTCCATGGAATTTTTTACAAGATCAAAAATTTGGCACAAAAAAACTAAGTGAATGAAACCTAAAGGTGCACTTGCATGCACGGAGGAGAAGCTGATTATCGGGAAGGAACAAGTCAACTGCTGGTTAAGAGGAGGTGAAGCACTGCATGTACATGCAGTGATCACCTCCACAGTATGAGGATGAAGGATCGCTACTGTGATCACTCATCCTCATACATCTGCATTGTTTCTGGGCAGCAGATCGCTCTTTAGACAGCACAATCTGCTGCCCAGAAAGGATAATTTAGGTGCCTGCACAAACGACAGGATCACCCAATGTTGTGCTTGTTCAACGGGTGATCTGCTGCACCTTCAGACGGGCAGCTTTTCAGAAACGAGGGGTCCCGAAAATCTGCCCAATAATCAGACAATATAAATCCACCATAAGAATTTATAGTCTCTCATCCTCCTACAGATTCATAGTTTCTTGGCAGCCCATCCCCGTTTACACAGAAAGACCTGCTGCCGACATTATTTGTTGTCTGAGCAGCGGAACATTTAGGGCACGACGACCCCACACAGCATGGTTGTGTTGCAGTTGCGAAGCGGAAGTGTTGCAGTCGATTGCAGCTCGGTCATAGGAGCCACAATGAAACTGATTAGAAATGCACTGTTTAGTCAATGTTCAATGGCCGCCAGTATTTCGAGTGCTGTGTGGCCATTAAAAATGCAGACGAAGTGATCAGTGCAGTCTTCAGTAGGGAAGAGCGAACTTTTTGTTTCAAGTTCGGCGTACAAGGTTCGGGTTATCTAAGAATTCTATTATGGATTCCGCTATCACAGACTATATAAGTTATGGTCCGTGGTAGTGGAATCCATAACGGAATTCTTAGATAACCCGAACCTGAACCTCGTATGCCAAACTTGACACACAAAGTTCGCTCAACACTAGTTTTCATCAGTTTAATCAGAGCCCGGCTGTGGAAGGTCCTGAGGAAGGTCCTGGTGGACCAAAAGGTCCAGTTTGATATGTTTAGTGGAGTTTTCAGGATCTATCATATTCATCTGGATAGTTCTTTGAATGTTGATTTTTCTCCATATATAAACTTCTAGAAGTAACATCTGTGGTTTACCATGATTGCAGTTTTCCAACCTGTGGCTGTCAGACATGCTGGCAAGCGTCACAACACCTAGAGAGCCAAATACTGGAGACAACTGCTCTAATGTTACGTTCACATGCAGCAGATTTGGAAATGAGACTGTTCCCTACATTAGAGTCAGTAGGGGTGTAACTACCATAGCGGCAGACCATGTGACTGCTATGGGGCACAGGGCAAGAGGGGGCCCAGTCTTGGTTGGGATCATCCCCTCTTCTACTGGAGGTAAAAACTTCATCAGGACTCTACCCTCTAAAGGAACAACTTTTGGCAAATGAGGCAGTGGGAAAATGGCCCAAGGGTCATTGAAATGGTTTAGGCAGAAACCCTTCTGTCCTGTGTGGGGGGCCTGGTTTGATACTTGCTATGGGGCCCTTACTTCTCTATGTACGCCACTGAGAGGCATGTTTGTAAGAATCAATTTTCATGCTTCAGAAAAAAAAACATTCAGGCCGAGTTCACATCACCGTTTAGCTTTCCGTTCTATTGATCTGTCAGAAGAACAGAAAATGTTTTTAAATAAAGGATTCGTTATTTTGAGCATCAGTTATGATCAGTTATGATCAGTTTGTGTCACTTCTGTCAGAGATCAGTTACTTTTGATGGAAGAAAAAGTACTTCATGCAGAACTTTTTCTCCTGATCTCTGACAGAAGCGACACAAACTGATGTGAACTGATAATAACTGATGCTCAAAATAACAAATCTGAGGGATCAGAAGAACGAAAAGCTAAACAGTGACATGAACCCGGCCTCACATGTATTTTACACATTTTCACTCTCAGATATGTCTACAACAAATGTGATCCATGCGCATGGGGCGCTCTGACGTCTTTCTGGAGCGCCCCGGGAGCCGCACGGACTGTAAGTATACCGCTCCCCACTACTACTATGGCAACTATTTCATAGCGTCCTGGCTGCCATAGTAACCTCAAAGCATTTCGAAGACTGATCAGGATCCTGATCAGTCTTCTAATGCTTTCAGGCGACTTGCGTTCTGATGGATCCGGCAGGACGGAAGTGCCTGCCGGATCCTCAGAATGCAAGTGTGAAAGAGGCCTAAGAGACATGTAATCCACATGTAACAGTAGAAAAAGAGTGACCACTTCACTTTTATACTGAAATAGATTCCGCCTAAAGATCAGGAACTGCAGCGATCCAAGGCGGGAAAACTTATAACCCCTTTAGAGTGAGTTCACACATAGGCCCAGCGTTACTAATGTGTCTGCATCAAAAATCTGTCAAAAAATGGTGCAAATTGGCGCATCTACGGCTTCTAGTTTTTTTCCCAACATGCTCAACAAGGGAAGAAAGGAGAAGAGATTCATGGAAAAGGGGGCAAGGCCATCATCCAGCCTGAGCCCCTGTGATAAACCTGGTCTAGACAGTCTAAATTTACATGGATTAGAAAAGCCAGTTTTGCTCTTTTTTAGGCAAAAAACTCCAGCTACAGATATGCCATGCAATCCTATGGGAAATATTAAAGGGGTTCTCCAGGCTTTTAATATTGATTGATCCATAACCTCCTGACGAAGCAGTGGCGAAACGCGTGTCGAGGGTTTTTTGCAGACATACGCTGCCTCATACACCCCTAATCATGTCCTGTGGTATGTATTATACGTAGGAATTATTATTTCTTGTTACTCAGTGTGGATATATTTTTGTATTAAGCCACATAGGATATGTGTAACATCTCTTTGGGCGAGGGATAGCGGCACATGTTAGCTGATTCTGGCACCTTTCTATGGCTGACGCCTTTTTTATGTACTCTTTATATATTGTGCCTATTATTTGTGATGTAATAAAGTTAATATACATTTTATACTGTAGTGGGCATGTTTCTTTTTTGCCCTGTGGTGGGCAATGTTGTAGGTTGATGCTGTGTTTTTATACATGCCCTTGCAGATTTTTGTTGAGGCTTGTTTTGGGTGTTTTAATATTGATGACCTATCTCAGGATAGTTGTTAAGATGTCGGGCGGCACTGCGTTAGAATGTGGGTGCTCGGTCGATGGGTGGTATCCCAAATAGACAAATGGAGAAATGGACCGGCACTCCAAGGTCAGTTGCTTGGTGATTTTATTGGTCACTCATTTATTCAGTGACGCGCGTTTCGGCACGAATTGTGCCTTTGTCAAACAATGAGTGTGCAGCAAAGTAATATCCTCAGGATAGGTCATCAATATCAGATTGCTATGGCAAAGCAGTGGTGGACAGGAAGAGAGAAGAGAGACAATCTGATATTGATGTCCTATCCTGAGGATAGGTCATCAATAGTAAAGGCCCGGAAAACCCCTTTAAATGCAGGACAGGAATTTTTTGTAGTGTTGTTTTAGGATAGTTTATTTATTTTACTCACTTATACAGTGCTGACATATTCTGCAGCCTTTTACAGACATTATCATCACACTGTCCCCAATGGGGCTCACAATCTAAGGTCCCTATCAGTATGTCTTTGGAGTGTGGGAGAAAAACCACACAAACACAGGGAGAACATACAAACTCCATGCAGATGTTGTCCTTGTTCAGATTCGACCCTAGGACCCCAACGCTGCAAGGCACCAGTGCTAACCACTGAGCCACCGTGGATAGTTGAGGTGCATTTTTTTTTTTGGGGGGGGGGGGGGGGTCACTGGTGTTTTTTTTTTACCACAGCATGCTCTGGAACTGGCATTTTCCCATCATTTTCTGGCCTTTTTGTCCCATAGATAGCCACTGTTTTTGCCCTCCTTGAAAACATCATTTTTTCAGTAATGTGGACACATATGAACATGGGACCAACACAGATGCCTTCAGCTGCCAAGTGCTTATGTAACAGGTCAGACAGTGTCATAGGTACAAATATGCCCTTTTAAAAACGTTGTCCGGGAATGTAAAAATGAGGCTCAGAAAAGGAGAAAATATATATTTGTATAAAATATAGGTAACGGTAGTATAAAAACGGAATTCTCACATGTTAGATCCCCACCCACTCCAGTGGTCATCACCAGTCTTTATTTTTCCTGTAGGGATGAGGTGTTGTACATACACATGATCACTGCAGCCAATCACTGGCATCCCCACTGGGACCAATGATAGGCTGCTGCAGTCATGTGCATTTATAACATGTCATCACGGCAGGAAAATAAAGATAGTGATGACCACTGGAATGGTTGGGGATCTAACATGTGAGTACTCTTTTTTTTTTTTGGTGATCAGCCAAACCTTTACATTCCCATACAATCCTTTTAAAGGGGATTTCTGTGTTCTAGATACTCAGGATAGACCATCAATATCTGATCGGTGGGGCCAGACACCTCGCACCCCCACCAATCGGCTGTTCTCAGCAGCCACCCATCACCAGGAAAATAACACAGAGGGCAGTGCCAGAAGCAGAAAAATTCCTCCAATGGGTAATGGCCGTGCGGGGTTACTGCAGCTCAGCTCCCATTCAAGTTGATCGGTCATCAATATCTAGAATGGAAAACCCCTTTAAGGAGACAGAAAAGACAAATCAGCTGTCTCCAGTTCCTTCAGAGAGATGCCGCACAGAAAGCAGACTATGGGGCCGTGTCTGGCACTGTAAACTGTGTCGTTTTATGGTGGCACTTTGAAGCAGAACTATTTGACAGTGCTTCTTCGGGACCATAAGAAGAGATGTATTAGAAGAAGGAAACGCAGGATTTCTCAGGGACCACGCCATCAAGCCCTCGCATCACACCACAAGCCACAGATCTTAGGGCTCTTTCACACTAGCGTTTTTGTTTTCCGGCATAGAGATCCGTCATCGGGGCTCTATGCCGGAAAAATCCTGATCAGGATTATCCCAATGCATTCTGAATGGAGAGAAATCTGTTCAGGATGCATCAGGATGTCTTCAGTTCAGGACTGGAACGTTGTTTGGCCGGAGAAAATACCACAGCATGCTGCGCTTTTTGCTCCGGCCAAAAATCCTGAACACTTGCCGCAAGGCCGGATCCGGAATTAATGCCCATTAAAAGGCATTAATCCGGATCCGGCCTTAAGCTAAACATCGTTTCGGCGCATCGCCGGATCCGACGTTTAGCTTTTTCTCAATGGTTACCATGGCAGCCAGGATGCTAAAGTCCTGGTTGCCATGATAAAGTGTAGTGGGGAGCGGGGTAGCAGTATACTTACCATCCGTGGGGCGCTCCAGAGTGACGTCAGGGCGCCCTACACGCATGGATCACGTAATCGCATGGATCACGTGATCCATGTGCATGGGGTGCTCTGACATCATTCTGGAGCGCCCCACGGATGGTAAGTATACTGCTCCCCACTACTACTATGGCAACCAGGACTTTAAAAGCGTCCTGGCTGCCATAGTAACGCTGAAAGCATACTGAAGACTGATCCGTCTTCAGGTCACTTGCGTTGTTACAGATCCGGCGGGCACTTCCGGCAAATGGAGTACACGACGGATCCGGACAACGCAAGTGTGAAAGAGGCCTTACACAGCTTGGTAAAGTAATATAATGGGACTTTGCTACAGGGAATTGGGCGCTTATCACCCAGTCCTGATCCTATCACAATCTTTTCATGAGTGATATAGCTCAAGGGCTCACATTCCTGCAAATGATAAATGGTCTGGAGGTTCTGCTCAACACATGCATTATATAAGTACTAGAATTTCAACCCCAAGACACCTGCATCCGACTAGAGGACACCAAGTGTGAGTGCCCTGCTGTCTGCACGTCAATCACTACATCCTTACATCATCCAAGACATTCCTGAGACGTGACATCCACAGACAGTACTGGATATATTAATAATGCAGATAACAGCCGTACACAGAAGCCGACATCCCAATCTGGTATGGACATGAATCAAGAAGACACTGGAGATTGATCAAAACTGGTGTAAAGTAGAACTGGCTTAGCTGTCCATAGCAACCAATCAGATTCCTCCTTTCAATTATCAGAGCTCCTTTGGAAAGTGTAAGGTGGAAGCTGATTGGTTGCTATGGGTAACTAAGCCAGTTCTACTTTACACCAGTTTTGATAAATCTCCCCTTAGGGGTCATGTACATGGCAGTGCGGTATACAAGGACCCTGTAGGGTGGTACGCATCTATAAGGAATTCTACTCTGTGTGTCTACTGCACATAGTGATGATAGTAGGTTGTATACTATATATATATATATACATTAGAGGCAAATATTACTGGTTGTTTGTTACTGTTGTTGACTTAAAGGGAACCTGTCATCAACTTTACACTGCCGAGTATAGAGTAGTGACGGACATGCTTATTCATGCTCACTCATGAGCGAGTGGTCGCTGAGAATCAGCAATATAATCTTGGCAGGCCAGGTCTGGGTAAGGCCTTATTCACACGTCCGCATATATTCCCCAATTCTGCGGAATACATGTGGACCCATTGACTGTGAATGGGGCACAGAACGATGCGGAGAGCACACACTGTGCTCTCCGCATCAGTTTTTGCGGAGCGCGCCGCCGATCTTACGGCTGCAGCTCCGCAAAAAAGTAGAGCATGTCCTATTCTTGCCCGCAATTGCGGACAAGAATAGACATTTCTATGGGGCTGCTGGCCGGGTGTGTTTATGGATCCGCAATTTGCGGATCCATAAACACTACGGACGTGTGAATAAGGCCTAAGAGTCACAGACACCTGAGAAGAGTCACGGTTATTCATGAGCTCCTGCTCTCCCCGCCCACTTGCTGGTGATTGACAGTATTTTACCATAGAGAAAGGGGGGCGAGCACTCATGAATAGCCATGACTCTTCTCAGGCAGCCATGACTCTTTTCCAGGCCCAAGATGAGACGATTACTATAGCGCTGGTTCTCAGCAACCACTGAGGGCACTTTCACATCAGCAATAGATATTTCTACTCCATTTTAGTAGCAGAAGAACAAAAATAACAGGAGCGCCGGATTTGCTAATAAACTGACAGGAATGGAGCCTAAAGGATACCAATGGGATCTGTTAAGTTTCCGTGCGGGAGAACTTATTTTTCTTACAGGAAAAAAAAAGTCCTTCATGTAGGACTTTTCTCTCTGCTATTTTTAACAAACTATGACCCAGACCCTGAACGGAGCCTCCGATGCAGATGTGAACGTAGCCTAAGGCTTCTCTCACACATCCGTGGCAGTGGTGACATCCACGATGACAGTCAGTGTTTTATCTGTGAGGAGGTCCATGGGGGAGATTTATCAAAACTGCTCTAAAGGAAAACTGACTGAACCAATCAAATTCCAGCTGTCATTCTCCAAAGGAGCTCAGAAAAATGAGCAGTGGAATCTGGTTGGTTGCTATGGGCACCTAATCCAGTTGTTATAAATATCTCAGTTTTTTGTCCTCTGTGTGTCACCGCCATTCCACGTACACCGCTAGGCTGAATAAGGATTCCCAGAGCCTCTCCTACCAAAGGCCGGTGAAAACCACTGACAGGGTAGGGAATGGGATGCCATCTGTGTTCTGTCAGTGGTTTTTATGGACAAGGGGCATGTTTGATCTGCATCATGGACCAAAGCAGTGCATGTCCCCGTTGTGTCCCCACTGAGCCTAGTCAGTGGAAAACCAATGATGTGTGAACAAACACATAAAGTCAGTGGATCCTTGTGCAGTTTGGAGAACACAGCGCACATCCATGATGAGAGAAGGAGGTCCCACTTTTATCTCATGAGAGACCAGATAATAGACCAGAGAGTACTCAGAGCGGGCAGCATAAAGCGGATGAAGGGGTGTACGCATAGGTTTGTGTATAGGATAGAGATAGATAGATAGATAGATAGATAGATAGATAGATAGATAGATAGATAGATAGACATGAGCTATGAGATAGATAATAGATAGATAGATAGAGAGATAGATAGATAGATAGATAGATAGATAGACATGAGATAGATAGATAGATAGATAGATAGATAGATAGATATGAGATGGAGAGAGATATAGATATATAGATAGATGGATAGATAATAGATAGACAGATATGAGATAGATAGATAGATAGATAGATAATAGATAGATAGACAGATATGAGATAGATAGATAGATAGATAGATAGATAGATATGAGATAGATAGATATGATAGATAATAGATAGACAGATATGAGATAGATGAGTAGATGAGATAGATAGATAGATAGATAGATAGATAGATAGATAGATATGAGATGGAGAGATAGATAGATAGACAGATAGATAATGAGATAGACAGATAGATGATAGATTGATCTATGATAGATAGATAGATAGATAGATAGATAGATATGAGAGAGATAGATAGATAACAGGTAGGTAGATAGATAGATAGATAGATAGATAATAGATAGATATGAGATAGATAGATATGAGAGAGAGAGATAGATAACAGGTAGGTAGATAGATAGATATGAGATAGATAGATAGATAGATAGATAGATAGATAGATAGATAGATAGATAACAGGTAGGTAGATAGATATGAGATAGATAGATAGATAGATAGATAGATAGATAGATAGATATGAGATGGAGAGATAGATAGATAGATAATAGATAGATAGATAGATAGATAGATAGATAGATAATGAGATAGACAGATAGATGATAGATTGATCTATGATAGATAGATAGATAGATAGATAGATAGATAGATAGATAGGAGAGAGATAGATAGATAACAGGTAGGTAGATAGATAGATAGATAGATAGATAATAGATAGATATGAGATAGATAGATAGATAGATAGATAGATAGATAGATATGAGATAGATAGATAGATAGATAGATAGATAGATAGATAACAGGTAGGTAGATAGATATGAGATAGATAGATAGATAGATGGATGAGATAGATAGATAGATAGATAGATAGATAGACTAGATAGATATGATAGATAGATATGATGATGAGAGAGATAGATAGATAGATAAGAGTAGATAGATAGATAGATATGAGATAGATAGATGAGATAGATGAGATAGATAGATAGATAGATAGATGAGATGAATAGATACATAGATAGATAGATAGATAGATAGATAGATAGATAGATGATAGATAGATATGAGATAGATAGATAGTATGATAGATGATAGATAGATAGATAGATAGATAGATAGATAGATAGATAGATGGATATGAGATAGATAGATGAATAGATAGATAGATAGATGAGATAGATAGATAGATAGATAGATAGATATGAGATAGATAGATAGATAGATAGATAGATAGATAGATATGAGATGAGATAGATAGATAGATATGAGATAGATAGATAACAGGTAGGTAGATAGATAGATAGATAGATAGATAGATAGATAGATAGATAGTAAAGCGCTGCAGAACATAGTAGCGCTATATAAGTGAGTATAATAAATAAATAGATGTAGGTGTGCACACTATGATTACCGCCATCATGTCGTGTATACATGGATGAGTGATCCTAGGAATGCTTGGATCCCTCCCAGTCTTATTCCCTCCCCTAACAGATGATGAATGGGTTAAATCCTGGTCCAGATGACAGCTTCCCCTCACTCCTATAGTACAGGGCTGTAGGAGGCCACTAGCCCCGGAGATGGCTGGCACTGCCTCCTATATCTGGCGATCAGTAATGATAGGGCAGAAGCCCTCCCTGTGCCATCATCCAGGGGCAGCAGCGCAGCCATGGTTGGCAGCTCCTCTGATGCCATGCTCGGGGCTGCAGAAGGTACTAGAGCTGTGATCCTGATGCCATGTATACCTGTCTGCGATCAGCATGCACAATACCGGGGCCCTTACCTCCTTCTCATCTGTGGGGGACCAGAGAGGCCGCAGGGAATCCGGCAGAGAGAGGGGAGAGAGGAAACAGACAGGTCAGAGATGCGATCAGACGGGCCCCCCATCCCGCGCCCAGGGGCCCCATCTCACCTGTCTTCAGCAGCTTGCTCTTGTACCTGATGCTGGTGCTCATCTTCCACAATGCGGGCTCTCCAGTGAGATGCAGTGAGCAGTGCAGTGCGCTCTTTGTGCTGCTCCCTTACAATAGACTCCTAGGGATGAGGAGACCAGGCTGCTGCTGCATTACTGGGCTCACGGCCTCCTGCCATTGGCTGAGCCTGTCCCAGCCCACAGCGAGCAGCCAATGAGGTCGAGCGAGTACACAGGACGGACCCGCCCCCCGCTGTCTGCTCTGGTCCGGAGCTGTGTCAATGTGCTCTATACCCGAATGGCCACCTCACTGTACTGCCAAGTGAGAGGGCCTGCCATGGTGTCCTGCCCTCCACACACGGAGTATACCCAACCCATGGAACCCTCCACTAACAGCCAGTGGCTGGCTAGGACGCTTCAATAAACTATAGCGCCCCCTATGTTCTGCCACCCCTGGCATCTATAGGGGCGGTCTCTTCAAGGGCCTTCTGTAATGTAGACCTTCTAGGTGTCACAGACAGCACTGTAAATACATGTAATCCCCGGTCTATAGGCAGCACCTGCAAGATACACTATCTGCTAATTCACTGATATGGCTGGCAAGCGGGATACCGTATATGACCTAATAGCTGCGCACAGAGGGCAGCTCTACCGAGCAACCCATAAAACAAGGGCATGCTGTCACTTCTGTATCAAGACAGGAGTACAGTATAGAACCTAATAGCTGCACACAAAACAACAGACATGTACCGAGGAGTTTATAATATAAGGTAATAACTTTACTATGTCAATAGACGACCCAACCCAGATAACCAAATATCACCACTGTAAATGAATAACCCATAACTACATATGATGTACCTTCATAACTGAACCATAAGAGGCAACCATTAGAATGTTGTCAATGACCTATATATATATATATATATATATATATATAATTTACAATGTTCTCTTATTTTTCTTTTAATAAGATATTTTTATTAAAGGGCTTCTGTCGCCAGTTTTATAGCATTGACAGGCTGACCTTAGACCTGACCGCTGGTCAGCAGAATTGATCTAGCTCTTGCTCCCATCCCAATACGTGGCCGCATTTCAGTGAAAAAATAAAAAAAAAAAATTTTAATATATGCAAATTAGCCTCTAGGAGCAACAGGGGCGTTGCCGTTACACCTAGAGGATCCGATCTCTCTGCTGCCGTGCCCAATGCCCACTGAATGTCATTGCGCCTGGCCCTGATTTATCATAAAGTCTTGCGTAGTTTAGTATCCAGCGCAGGCGCAGCTCAGGAAAGAGATTCACAGTACAGAAGAGAACCACTGACGAGCCTCTTACCTACTGCATCAGTTACTGAACTGCATGGAGCAGTGTGAGACTTTATGAGAAGTCAGGCCCAGACGTGATGATGTTCACATAGCCTGGCCCTGTCAATCATGGTGCAGAGGGCGTGGGAGCAGCAAGGAGAACGGATCCTCTAGGAGTAACAGCAACGCTCAGTTGCTTCTAGAGGCTTTAAAGAGGACCGGTCACCTCTCCTGACATTTGTTTTAGTAACTACTTGCATTCTGCATGTAATAACAATCCTGCAGCATCTATTCTTAGAATTCTATGTTGTGCCCTTCTTCTCTTATTCCTGCTAGTAGTTTATGGATAAAGGTACAGATGGGAGTTACTAGCTGGGGGCGTGTCTAACACTGGCAGCACTGATTGGATAGTGTCAGACTATGCAGGGACACACACCCAGCTGGTAACACCCATCTGTACCTATATCCATAATCTTCTAGCAAGAATAGTAAAAGAACGGCACAACACAGAGTGGTAAGAATAGATGCCCCAGAGTTGTTGTTACATGGGGAATGCTAGTAGTTACTAAAACAGACAGTGGCAGTGACAGGTTCACTTTAAAACTTCATTTTTTCCCGTATGCGGCCACATATCGGGATGGATCAGCTGATCAATTCTCCTGACCAGTGGTCAGGTCTAAGCTCTGCTTGTACTAATGCTACGAAACTGGTGACCAGGGGCATAGCTAACGGCTCATGGGCCCTGGTGCAAGAGTTCAGCTTGGGCCCCCCTTCCCTCAGTGCTTTGTGTGTCTTCTTATGCGGCACAAGGGTCTTTTGGCCCCCTCAGGCTCCTGGGCCCGGTAGCGACTGCTACCTCTGCACCCCCTATAGCTACGCCCATGCTGGTGATGGATGTCCTTTAAGAGTTTGAAACACAGAAATGCAGAACAAACCCCGCTGGTAAGCTGCAAGGCCTTCAAACAGCTGATCGCAGGTCATCAGTATCAAACACCCCGAGGACTTTGCTATTATTTGATATTAGAAACCAGCCCACACATGGTGGCTCAGTGGTTAGCACCATTCCCTTGCAGCGTTTGGTTCTGGGTTCATATCTTACCAAAGACAAGATCTGCATGGAGTTTGTATGTTCTCCACACGTTTGGGTGGATTTCCTCTCATGCTCCAAAAACATCAATAGGTGTCATTAGATTGTAAGCCCTGCCGAATGGGGACAGATAAGTGATGATAACTATGTTCAGTGCTGTGGAATATTGTTAGGTGCCATATAAATAAGTAAAATACATTGAATAGCTATACTAATTCAGTACCCACTGCATTATGGATGTTCTCGGTCCAGAAATGTTTCACCAATGTACAATTTCAGACAAGCTGAGATGCTGGGCAGTTGATGAATTTCTATTTTTTCTCCTGTGGACGTCCACCTGAAGGAATTTCAACTTCCACATCTATCTGTTGGGTTTCCCATGCTCTTGAGCTCAGGATTGCTATGATAAGCTTTCTGAGCTGTAAAAAGAGACCAGAAATCCAGAAATCAGTCCAATAGAGGAACCTCTACTCCCTGAAAGCCACCGACCCTAAATGTACGCCTGATCCCACACTTTAAACTCTCTGGTGGGTGCCTAAACCAGCACTGCATGCAGAATCCAACCCGTGGAAGTGTTCGGTGAACTGGAAGTCCTCGAGCCCCCAGGTATAGGTGAGGAGAACTAAGGACCTAGGTGCTGGGATGATGGCGGCTGCAGCAGACATGGAGATTAAATTTTCCCAATAAAAAGGCTGGATCCTCTGTACTATTGAGTGCACAAGGCTCACAGGGGAGGGTAGAGTGCAATCAAGGCTTTCACTTCTTTCCCATTCTGCTTCTTATGGATAACCATGCAAAAATGCCCTTGCTGGTGTTACTGACCCTTTGACAAGGAAGCAGATGTCAGACGGTGGTCTCCTGCACAGTCTGCACTAACACCATGCACAAAAGATGCGCAAGTCCATTTACTGTAAACCAGATATATGCGCCACACAGTCACTCCCCAATTATCAACCGAAAATAAGATGCCAGAGAGAAGATCGTCCTTAGGCCTCTTTCACACGACCAAATGGTTTGGCGGTCTGCAAAAAACGGATCCGCAAAAAAAACGGATGAGATCTGTGTGCATTCCGTTTTTTTGTGGAACGGAACATCTGGACCCTAATAGAACAGTACTATCCTTGTCCGTGATGCGGACAATAATAGGACATGTTCTATCTTTTAACCGAAATATGGAAACGGAATGCATACGGAGTACCTCCCGTTTTTTTTGCGGACCCATTGAAATGAATGGTTCCGTATACGGAAAGCAAAAAACGGGCAGTACACTTGCAAGAAAAAAATGTTCGTGTGAAAGAGGTCTTACTGCAATATAATCACAAGTGTGCACCTACTCTAATGCTAGACATACTAAATATACAGTAGGCAGAAACCCTAAGATGGACACTGTAAAAGGAAGGAGCATCACGCACACAACAACCTGACACTGACGGGCGTCAGGGCCAAATGCGGTAGTGCCCAAACCAGAAGAGGGCTACTTGGTTCAAACCTGATTTAAAACCACAGATAACAGAAGCTGAATTTCAGGTTTGTTACTATTTATTAAGTTTGAAGTTCTCTTTCTGCTGCAGACCCACTTTTGAGCCCTTCTGGGAAGTATTAGTTAAAAAAAACACATTACCTACATCTCTTTAGTACAATGTTAGTACAATTACATTATTATTGAAGAAAATGATTATCCTTGCTTCCAAATAAAAATGTTCTCAGGATACATAAATCAACATGGTTTGTTTAGTTGCCAGGGGTCTGATAAAATTTAGATATCTGATCTGTTCTCTGAATAAATTTAGAGGTTCTAGTATGAGGTCTGATTCATTTTGGGATCTAGTCTGGGGTCTAATTGATTTAGGGGGTCTGGTCAGTTAGTAAAGTAGTCATGGTGGTCTGGGTCAGATGGAGGAGAAAAGGAAACAACACCATACAGAAAACACTGCCAAACAGAGAAGATGTGTAATTGACTGGGTACAATTGTTACACATTCTCCCAGTGTCAGACTGGGGTTCCTTGGGCCTTCCAGAGTAAACTTTTCTCAGGGCTCAACCCCAATATCATCAATAATGTCTAATAGGTTTTTTGATTTCTAAAATAGTACTAGTAGTAAGCAATTCTCTCCACAGCTTCAAATATTTTTTTCTGCTGGACTTTTGGAGCCCGCTATTACTTCAGAGTCTGGGCCCACCAGTGGATCCTCTGGTGGACTAGTCTGACCCTGTATTTTGCCTGTGAATGCATCTGATCAGTACTGTATTCTCTTGAATTGTCTGCAGTCTTACAGTATAATAATCAGCAGATCCCCTTTATATACCTGGTATATGACCGTTATATGGTCACTAATTAGTTTTCAAATAAGTTAGTTTTGAATTGATTCAAAGTGGGGAAAGGGAGAGGGCCCAATTGGCCTAATCTACCTAGGGCACCAAACAGCAAATATAGACATATAGTAATAAAATACAGTATACTAAACTAACGTAATAAACTCTGAGTGATACACAAACTACAGGAACCATGCTTTGGTAATGTAACCGTTCATACCTGTTTCCATAGAGACAACTATTACAGAAGCGAGTCTCACTTGATCGGGTTACTACGTGTTGTGAGGGTTGCTTAGCCCGTTACATTTTTCTTCTTTTCCACCTTATAAACAGAGCTGATGCACTATGTCAATGCTTGATGAAGGGTCGTGAAACGCATTGCAATTTAACTAATAAAAGTATACTCTGCATCTGCACTGCGTCCTGACTGTACCTTGGAAGTAGAGCCACAAATTGAAGTCCTCGTTCTTAGTGGCGGATTGGCCATAGATCCTACAGGGACATTTCCCAGTGGGCCAATGCCTAAGAGGGCCACCCAAACCCACCTCATGGCCGCAAGCTGGGTATACAATGATCTGATTCTCTCCTACTCATCTGGCCAACAGCCCACCTGAATTCAACTGTATTGACGTCCTCAGGACAGCTATACAGTTGAACTGTGGCACAGGTGGCAGTATTTCAACACTTTCAACACGTGTGATGTGATAATTTAGCCAAAATGACCATTGAATTCATCTGACATGATAAAAAATGATATTCAAGTTCTATAACAACTGTCCAAGAATTTTCCATGGGAGATAAAATTATAACTATATTTTCTATACGGATAATGGCAAAATATCTTTTCACGTATGTTGTTAGCATTCCAAAAATCTTAATGTATTTACATTCCCTATGTGTGCATCAGGCCCTGTCGAGAGCCTCCGCTCAGTGTGTGTGCTGGGAAAAACTCCTGGTGTATACACTAGGTGTGTCCGTGGGGTTCCGTCAACCCAGCAGAGGCCAAAAATGTGACCTTTTGGCCTCCATTGGGCCGTTTATACATCTGAACACTGCAGAAAAAAACATGGAATTGCATAGTACAAAATGCTAATCTATACAACAGTATCCAGTCAAAAAAGTATACTGCACTGCATACTGTACACTTCTTTTCAATAGGGCCCTATGGGCGATGTATATTCCTATACAGTTGTATGCGTCTAAGGTCTCCATAAGAGCTTTTCCTGGCGTATGTCAAACTAAGTTCATTAAAGGAGTTTTCCAACTGTTTTATACTGCTGACTTTTTCTCAAGATAGGTCATCAGTACCTGATCTGATGCTCACCAAGCACAGTGTCATACATAGTATAGTGCCTTTGCTTGGTATCGCTACTCAGCCCCATTCACTTGAATGGTACTGAGCTGCTAGCTCCTAGGTCACGTGACCAAAGAACATGACATCACCTGGCCCAGGGTAAGTTGTGATCTCCACAAACTGCTGATCGTCTGGGGCCCCGGGTGTCGTACCCGCACGGATCAGATACTGATGACTGGGGATAGGTAATCAGTATTAAGCAGTCGGAAAACCCCTTTAATGAGATGTGAAAGGGAACAATGTTGTGGATGATGTCAACCATACTTGTGTAGGGGACTATTTGATTTCCACTTATATCCCTTCTAGGCATGTTTACTTGTGAAATTAGTAGTAGAATCAACTAGAACACAGGAATGGAGCTAGACGTTATGAGTTCTATTCAAAAACTTAACTGAACATAATATTTTTTCTCCAGTGTTATGGTAGTCAGTGTGGATCCACTGAACAGATTTGACTTGAGGCTACTTCTGAGAACGTTGCCCTGCCAGTTTTTCTCCCTGTATCTCTGCAGGGGAACCACCAGGCCAATACCTCCTGGAGTAGTCTGTGTTCAGTGGCTGCTGATCCATGGGGAGAGCACAACGGGATCCGGCAAAACTGTAGTCTGAGACAAGCCGAGGTCGGGGAAGCCAGAGCTCCTGCAAATTCCAGAAACAGACCGAGGGTCGGAGCAGGCAGAGTTTGTGCAAATCTGGTAAACAAACCAAATCAGGGCAGGCAGCTCAGTGTTAATACAAAGAACAGGTGAGTATCTGGCCAGGCAGCATAGACTCAAATCCAGGAATGAGCTGGAGTCAATACACAGGTAAATGTACAAAAATATGGCACACTTTTGCAGGAAATTAGCTACTACAACCTATTTCTCAGGCACCCTCCCACTGGGAAGGTGCCTTATATCCCCTAATTAAGGCTGCCATAGCTTGGAGCAGATGCAGGTGTGTGTGCACTGCCCTTTAAAAAGCCAGAGGTTACATGTCTGAGCACCCTAGGAAAGGCTGCAGTAAAGGCAATAGACCAAATGGCTTAGCAGAAAGTTGAGGACACCACAAGACACTGACGGCATGGACCTCTGGACCAGGAGCAAGCTGTGGGTAAGTGATCCGGTGGCCCTGCTTGCTGGGAGAAGGGAGATACCCAGGGTCCATTACATGTAGCTTTCTTCTCGTTCAACGAGCCATTGCAGCAGATCATACGGCTGTAAAATATCATCGAATGTTTCCGGAATATCATTTTGTATCTTCACAGAGATTTCTCGGAAATTCGTTTTCTTTGTACAAACCTACATAAAATACTGTAGCTATCGATAAATGCTCTTCTCCCCACAACAATCCATCTGGTGTAAACACCATCCACAGTATAGCAAGTTGCTCATGTGCTACCATGTCCATGTGGTCAGACACATTCCGTAGACACATGACTGCACTGCTCTTGGTTGAATGAGTCCAATAAAAATATGAAGCATTAGGCAGACTACATCGGACTACACACAGGAACATAGGTTTATTGTATCCAGACAGTCCATACCCTGAATAACTAAAAGGCCATTTTGGGAAAGTGTAGAGAAAGTGGGATGAAGTAACTTGGCCTAATTATAGGATCAAGGAATACCAAAAAAAACTACAAAATACCATCACAATGAAAGTTGCTATGCATGACAAATGTCCACACTGAGTGACACCACATGCTTACTGTGAAAAATGTACATCCTATTTATACAATGTAACACAGGAATTAATTTGTATGTATCGGTATGTTGCTTAGAGAGAAAAGTATTGGGCCACCCACACCCCATAATCACTGAAATCAGGTGCTTCATTGCCACAGATGTATAAATTCCAGCACCTAACCATGTAGTCTGCCTTTACAAACATCTGTGAAAGAATGACTTGTTCTAAAGAGCTCATTGAAACGTCTTCTGTCCTAGATATTTGCCAATCAAATTTGAGTGGTTATATAGTAACGTGGAAGCGTTTAGGGACCACAGAACCTCAGCGATAAAGTGGCAGATCCTGTAAAGTTATAAAGCGGGGTCACCGCATGCTGAGGCTCATAGTGCCTAAAAGTTACCAATGCTCTGCTGACAATAACTATAGAGCTCCAAACCTCCTCTGGTATTAACATCAGCACAAAACCTGTGTGCCCAGGAGCTTGATGGCATGAGTTTCCATGGTCAAGCAGCTGTATGCAAGCTTTACATCACCAAGCACAATGCCAAGTGTCAGATGGAGTGGTGGAAAGCACGTCACCACTGGACTCTGGAGCAGTAGAAATGTGTTCTGTGGAGTAATGGATCCCACATCCCTATCTGGCAGACTGATGGATGAGTCTGGGTATGGAAAATGGCAGGATAATCTTACCTCTGTTACATCGTCGGCCACCATTTTCTGGATTCTGACCCTCCTCTGCCTGACCTGAACCATGAATAACCTCTGTATTGACCTTTCACTGCCCGTCCTGACCGTGGACCATTTACCATATTGAACATGCTCCAACAGACCTGACTTCGGCTTGTCCATGACTACAATTTTGTCTGACCCCTCAGTGCTCTGTATATGGGTCTCTGACTCCTGTGGGTCAGCTGTCAATCACAAAGAGACTACTTCTGGACGTATGAAGAAAATAGAAGTTCCAGTATTTCGAGTAAAAAACTTGGCGTTCACTTTATTCGTAATGGTCACAATTCACAAACGTGGACAACATCTCCCTCCACTGCTAGGTTGACCACTTCTGGAGGTAGCCTCTAAAGTGGCTAAAGGCTGAAAACCAGGGGACTGCCAGGATAGCGACTTTAGGATTAGCTTAAAAGTCAAATGGTTGACAGAGTGGTTCCACACCTACTGCCTAAACAACATGCCTGACTGGATTGTGCCAACTGTACAGTTGTGGAGGGATAATGCTATAGGGCTGGTTTTCAGGGGGTTAAACTAGGCCCCTTAGTTCCAGCGAAGGGAAATCTCAATGCTTCGGCATACTAAAACTTTAGGATTAGCTTAAAAGTCAAATGGTTGACAGAGTGGTTCCACACCTACTGCCTAAACAACATGCCTGACTGGATTGTGCCAACTGTACAGTTGTGGAGGGATAATGCTATAGGGCTGGTTTTCAGGGGGTTAAACTAGGCCCCTTAGTTCCAGCGAAGGGAAATCTCAATGCTTCGGCATACTAAAACATTTTGGACAATTTAAAGCTTTAAACGTGCCCTGTCTGACCCAGGAAGAAGTACAGCAGCGACTTAATAAGATTAAAATAGACAAATCGCCAGGACCGGATGGCATACACCCCCGTATCCAATGGGAATTAAGTGATGTCCTAGCCAGACCCTTATTTTTGATATTCACGGACTCCATACTGACAGGGAATGTTCCACCAGACTGGCGTATAGCAAATGTGGTGCCAATATTCAAAAAGGGTCCAAAAACAGAGCCTGGAAATTATAGGCTGGTAAGTTTAACATCTGTTGTGGGTAAACTGTTTGAAGGGTTACTAAGAGATGCTATCTTGGAGTATCTCAATGAAAATAAGCAAATTACACCATATCAGCATGGCTTCATGAGGGATCGGTCATGTCAAACTAATTTAATCAGTTTCTATGAGGAGGTAAGTTCTAGACTTGACCGGGGTGAATCAGTAGATTTCATATATCTGGACTTCTCTAAAGCATTTGACACTGTACCTCATAAAAGGTTAGTATATAAAATGAGAACACTTGGACTAGGAGAAAATGTCTGTATGTGGGTAAGTAACTGGCTCAGTAATAGAAAACAGAGAGTGGTTATTAACGGTACACACTCAGATTGGGTCACTGTCACTAGTGGGGTACCTCAGGGGTCAGTATTGGGCCCTATTCTCTTCAATATATTTATTAATGATCTTGTAGAAGGCTTGCACAGTAAAATATCAATTTTTGCAGATGACACTAAACTGTGTAAAATTATTAACACTGAAGAGGACAGTTTTCTGCTACAGAGGGATCTGGACAGATTGTGGGCTTGGGCAGAGAAATGGCAGATGAGGTTTAACACTGACAAATGTAAAGTTATGCACATGGGAAGGAATAACGCAAGTCACCCGTACATACTAAATGGTAAAACACTCAGTAACACTGACATGGAAAAGGATCTAGGAATTGTAATAAATAACAAACTAAGCTGTAAAAACCAGTGTCAGGCAGCTGCTGCTAAGGCCAATAAGATAATGGGTTGCATCAAAAGGGGCATAGATGCCCGTGATGAAAATATAGTCTTACCACTTTATAAATCACTAGTCAGACCACACATGGAGTACTGTGTACAGTTCTGGGCTCCTGTGAACAAGGCAGACATAGCAGAGCTAGAGAGGGTTCAGAGGAGGGCAACTAAAGTAATAGCTGGAATGGGGAATCTACAGTACCCTGAAAGGGTATCAAAATTAGGGTTATTCACTTTAGAAAAAAGACGACTGAGGGGAGATCTAATAACTATGTATAAATATATCAGGGGTCAGTACAGAGATCTCTCCCATCATCTATTTATCCCCAGGACTGTGACTGTGACGAGGGGACATCCTCTGCGTCTAGAGGAAAGAAGGTTTGTACACAAACATAGAAAAGGGTTCTTCACGGTAAGAGCAGTGAGACTATGGAACTCTCTGCCTGAGGAGGTGGTGATGGTGAGTACAATAAAGGAATTCAAGAGGGGCCTGGATGTATTTCTGGAGCGTAATAATATTTCAGGCTATAGCTACTAGAGATAGGTCGTTGATCCAGGGAGTTGTTCTGACTGCCTGATTGGAGTCGGGAAGGAATTTTTTCCCCTTAAGTGGGGAAAATTGGCTCTACCTCACAGGGGTTTTTTGCCTTCCTCTGGATCAACTTGCAGGAAACAGGTCGAACTGGATGGACAAATGTCTTTTTTCGGCCTTATATACTATGTTACTATGTAAACCTTGTAGGAACAGTATGGGGAAGGCCTTTTTCTGTTCCGGCATGGCTGTTCTCAGGGCAAGCTTGGAAATTAAGGTGGCCCTGAAAAAAAAAATGGCCCACATGTTGTACGTAGGTTCAAATTGTCAAAAAGTGGGGAAACACAAGCAGATGGGACCAGCACAAGTAGGCCATGTCAGCAATTCAGTAATGCAGCACAAAATACCTCCATAGAAGGATAGAGTCCTGTTCCAAGTCACCATCTCTGGTGAAGGCCACAGGCCTTTTCCAGCCTGCGGCCTGTGCCCCTGCACCATTTGTACACTGCTTCATATAGTGGCATTCAGGGAACAGCAGAGCAGGGTGCCATGGACACCCATGCCCCGCCACAACATTCAACTGTATCACCGTCTTGAGGACAGAGATACAATAGAATTCAAGAGGGCACCTGCAGTTACTCGTCAGGTATATAAGTATCTCTGATGCTCCCAGCGTTAATTAGCAGTGAGAGCAACAGATCATTATATTAACTTGGCCAGGGGCAGTGAGGCGTTAATAAAGATTAAGGTCTACATTTTTGTATAAGTTGGTACTTCTGAAGGACTTGTCAGTCAATCAATAATATAGTTCAAAAATTCACAGCACTCAGGTTCCATGTAACTAATATATATTTTTTTATTGTGAAATCAACATCCAAAGAATGATCTAAATATGTATAATGGATCCTGAGAACACCACAATTTATATCAAAAACTGACTTTTTGGTTCAACAGGACCTTCCTCAGTGGTTATGGCTAGGATATAGTGATGTGTGAGGAGGACTATGACATAGTGGGAATAACTGAGACATGGCTGGATACAAACACAGAAATGCAACAGCACTCTGCAACCAGCACTCTGCCCTGCCTCTATACTAGAAGTTATCAGAGGCGTTAGTGTACATTTTGATCAAAAAGTAATAAGCCACTCGCCGCGCCAAGGCCGCCTCTATGAGTGGTCCCAACGCTAAATCCTACCTGTTATGGGCCATGACAGCCACATAAAATCCAGGGAGTGCGGGCCCAGCATGCATGCTAGGATCCACCATGCTTATTAACCCTTGCTGACTGCCCCCCCCCTCCTTGTGTTTCTGTGTAGTATATGCTGGAGGTGTGGCAGTCTCCTTTCAGTCGTGCACACTAGACTAGTTTGTCTGCCCTAGAGGCTGGTTTTAATCAGAGTAAGTATAAAACTGAACTTGCATTCATAGTACCTACTAATAGCCATCTGGCTCCAGGAAGAGTACACCGTGGGCTCAGCATGCATGTTGGTACCTGCATCCCTGGATCTAATGGAGGCTGTTATGGCACCAGAAAGGGTTAATAAGCGCGGTGGATCCTAGCATGCTGGGCCTGCACTCCCTGGATTTTATGTGGCTGTCATGGCCCATAACAGGTAGGATTTAGCGTTACTACCACTCATAGAGGCGGCCTTGGCGCGGCGAGTGGCTTATTACTTTTTGATCAAAATATACACTAACACCTCTGATAACTTCTAGCATAGAGGCAGGGCAGAGTGCTGGTTGCAGAGTGCTGTTGCATTTCTGTGTTTGAATGTATATTTTGCCATGGCTACATGTACCTGCATACAGGGACGTGCTGACTGACACCCCCCCCCCCCCCTCCTTGTGTTTCTATGAGACATGGCTGGATGATAGCTATGACTGGGCAGTCAATGTACTGGGTTACAGTCTGTTTAGAAAGGATCGCCAAAACGGGAGAGGGGGAGGGGTCTGCCTTTATGTAAAGTCCTGTCTAAAGCCCACAGTCCGAGAAGATATAAGTGAGGGACATGAACTTGTGGAGTCACTGTGGGTAGAAATACATGGAGGCAAAAACAATAATAAATTACTAATAGGAGTTTATTATAAACCACCTAATATACAAGAGTCCACAAAAATTTACTACTAAACGAGATAGACGAGGCGGAAAATCATAATGAGGTCGTTATTATGGGGGACTTCAACTACCCAGATATAGACTGGGAAACTGAAACCTGAAACCATAAAGGAAACAGGTTCTTGGCAATAAACAAAGACAATTACCTTTCCCAACTGGTTCAGGACCTGACTAGAGGGACGGCCATACTGGACTTAGTATTAACCAATAGACCTGACAGAACAACAGATGTGCAGGTTGGGGGACACCTGGGAAATAGTGACCATAAAGTAATAACCTTCCAATTATCATTTAAAAGAGTGTTTCTTCGGGGAGGAACAAAAATACCAAACTTCAAAAAAGTAAAATTTAGCCAACTAAGAGAGGCCATAGGCCTAACAAACTGGGACAAAGTCCTCAAAAATAAAAATACAGCCACAAAATGGGATATTTTTCAAAGCATTGTAACTAGAGATGAGCGAACTTTAAAAAAAAGTCCGGTGTTCGGCGTTCGGGTTGTGGTAAGTCGCAGGGGGCGTGGCTCAGCAGTGGATTTGATCCTGTGCTGAGCCACGCCCCCTGCACTGATCACATGACAGTGACGTCACCCCAGGTCCTTCGGCTGTTCAACAGTTCGGGTTGGTGGCAGCCGCCCCTTATGGATTCCATATGCCGCTATAGTGGAATCCATAACGGGATGCGCGACTTACCACAACCCGAACACCGGACTTTTTTTTAAAGTTCGCTCATCTCTAATTGTAACATCTAATTGTGAGAGGTACATACCTAATGGGAATAAAAGGTTAAGGAACAAGAAGAAAATAATGGGGATAAATAGAACTGTAAAGAAACCAATAAATGACAAAAATAAAGTATTTAAATTACTAAAACAGGAGGGTAGCGAGGAAGCACTGAAAAACTATAAGGAAAAAAATATAATATGTAAAAAACAAAAAAAAGCGGCCAAACTAGAGACCGAGAGATTAATTGCCAAAGAGAGCAAAACTAACCCTAAAATGTTCTTTAGTTATATAAATGGTAAAAAGTATAAATCTGAAGGTGTCGGCCCTTTACAGAGTGATGAGGGGGGAGTTTCAGAGAGCAATAAGGAGAAAGCAAAGCTATTAAATATTTTTTTCTCCACTGTATTCACTGAAGAAAATAAACTGTCAGATGAAATGCAGAATGTAAAAGTAAATTCCCCATTAAAAGTGCCCTGTCTAACCCAGGAAGGTGTACAGCGGCGTCTTAAAAAGATTAAAATAGACAAATCGCCAGGACCAGATGGCATACAACCTCGTATCCTAAGAGAATTAAGTAATGTCATAGCCAGACCCTTATTTCTGATATTTAAGGACTCTAAACTGACAGGGAGTGTTCCACAGGATTGGCGCATAGCAAATTTGGTGCCAACATTCAAATAGGGTCCAGAAACAGAGGCCGGTAAGTTTAACACCTGTCGTGGGTAAACTGTTTGAAGGTTTACTAAGAGATGCTATCTTAGAGCACCTCAATGAAAATAAGCAAATAACGCCATATCAGCATGGCTTCATGAGGGTTCGGTCATGTCAAACTAATTTAATCAGTTTCTATGAGGAGGTAAGTTCTAGACTTGACAGCACTGAATCAATGGATGTTGAATATCTGGACTTCTCCTAAGCATTTGACACTGTACCGCATAAAAGGTTGGAATATAAAATAAGAATGCTCGAACTGGGAGTAAAAACCAGTGTCAGGCAGCTGCTGCCATGGCCAATAAGACATTGGGTTGCATTAAAAGGGGCATAGATGCCCGTGATGAGAACATAGTTATACCACTTTACAAATCACTGGTCAGACCACACATGGAGTACTGTGTACAGTTCTGGGCTCCTGTGAACAAGGCATACATAGCAGAGCTGGAGAGGGTTCGGAGGAGGGCAACTAAAGTAATAACTGGAATGAGGGATCTACAATACCCTGAAAGATTATCAAAATTAGGGTTATTCACTTTAATAAAAAAGACGACTGAGGGTAGATCTAATAACTATGTATAAATATATCAGGGGTCAGTACAGAGATCTGTCCCATCATTTATTTATCCCCAGACTGTGACTGTGACGAGGGAACATTCTCTGCGTCTGGAGGAAAGAAGGTTTGTACACAAACATAGAAGAGGATTCTTTACGGTAAGAGCAGTGAGACTATGGAACTTTCTGCCTAAGGAGGTGGTGATAGTGAGTTCACTAAAAGAGTTCAAGAGGGGCCTGGATGTATTTCTGGAGTGTAATAATATTACAGGCAACAGCTACTAGAGATCGGTCGTTGATCTAGGGAGTTATTCTGTTTGCCTGATTGGAGTCGGGAAGGAATTTTTTTCCCCTTAAGTGGGGAAAATTGGCTTCTTACCTCACAGTTTTTTTTTTGCCTTCCTCTGGATCAACTTGCAGGATAACAGGCCGAACTGGACGGACAAACGTCTTTTTTCGGCCTTATATACTATGTCACTATATGTTAGCTGTGATAATATTGGATTGTGTGCTCAGAGCTCCAGCATCTATAAATTTATAGTGTGCCTGTGCAAGATGGCGTAAGGTGATAATGCCTTCATATTACGCCATCTTGCACAAGTGCAGTATAACCGCTGCGGAAGGTGTTGTTGGACTGCAATGTCTGGTCTGGTAGCTTCTGGTACATTCAATAGCAGTGGATTCAAAGTGCAATTTCTGGCACCAGTAAGGATGTATTGAGGCAGGTTGGATTGCTTCAACTTAGAACTTGTGGGTGTAGATGTCGACTATTAGGTCTAGACTTGAGCTTTAACTGACCTAATGGTAGTCTTGGGTGATGGGTGTCTGAGCCATAATCCCTCACCTTACAGCAGTGTCCGTAATGCAGTTTTCAGCTGTTCATCCCTCTGTCTGGTCTCTCAAGTATTTGCTTGAGGCTGGAAATAAATTAGTCTCTTCGGAAAAATCTCTATCAGGAGCAGGAGCTCTGCAGTCTGCTTCTATTCCTCTCTGTATGTAATCAGGTACTCCCCCTCCTGGCCGGAAGCAGGACTAGCGCACTCCAAGAGGAGGGGAACAGGATGGTTAGCCCTGGCCTCCTGCCAACCATTTGCCAACCATTACTGGAAGGTATGGTCAAAACATGAAAAATACATAACATTATAACAATTTGCATATACCCCCAGGTCTGGGGTAGTGAAAGCTTCACAAATGCTCTTCTGGATGAATGGGCAAAAATTCCCACAGACACACTTCAAGATCTTGTAGAAAGCCTTCCCAGAAGAGTCGAAGCTGTTTTAGCTGCAAAGGGGGGCCCAACTCCATATAAATGCCTATGGATTTAGAAAGGGATGTCAGAAAAGCTCTTGTAGGTATAATGTGCAGGTGTCCCAATAATTGTGTCCATATAGTGTGTGTTAGTTACCCCATGCATTGCTATTTTGGTAGGGTGCTGATGAAGAGGCTGGAGCTCAGTCCAGATATGGCACTCTTACCATACTGTATATAGCATACCTCATATCAGCCTCTTCGATTATTGTCTGTAGAAGTAAAAAAAAATGTTGAAAAAAAAATGATGTTTATTTTCTGTAGACATCCAGTGTCTCCAACTCCAAAAATTGTCTTGTGATACAGATTTACAGTCATCATCAAATCAATCTCCGCAGTTTTACTGAAATATTTTTTTCATAAGGCATTTTTTAAAGTGAAAGAATAGGTAGAATAGACAGGAATGGACAGAAGGCCCTTAATTGATTGCCTCCTTACAGTCCTTGAAAAAAACTCCTCCTTTTTGAATTTCATTGGGAAAGCTGGTAGATAAATTGCCATTCTGTCAGTTCTGTCATTACCCAGAAATATGCATGTAATATTGTGGGAAATAAGTTTTACAATACCAACAGGTAGTCCTTGACGTATTGTTCATTTCACATCAGCAGAGGCGACAATACATTTGCGCATATAACAACATTTACTTTAGTTTGGGTTTGCATTTAGAAGTTCTGTCCTTTAAAGCAGTGTTCCTCATCTCCAGTCCTCAGGGCCCACCAGTCATACCTCAGGATTTCCTTACTATTGAGCAGGTGATAAACTTAGTCAACGCATCAAGACTTACCACAGGTACTCATTCTGTGGGATATTCTCAAATCATGGCTGGCGGATAGGCTCTGAGGACTGGATTTGAGGAACACTGCTTCAAAGGGAACCTATCACCATGTAAATGCAGTGCAATCTGCAAGTATGGTATAGAGCAGGAGGAGCTGAGCAGATTGATATACAGTTTTCTGGGAAAAGGTTCAGTATACCTTGTAGTCATGTAAATTCCTGCTCATTCTGGGTTTTGGAGCCAAGGAGACAGTCCTATCAGTGGTTGACATCTGTGTATTCACAGTCATAGAGGGAAGGCTCAATCACTGATAGGACCGTCTCCTTGACCGTGACTGGGTCCCTTTAAAATTAGTTGTAGATGTTCGGAGCCTCACTGTCTAATCTAAGCTTCCTGCTTCTTCAGTATAACCTTCAGTTCAGATATGCTGAGTTTAGAGAAGGAGGATCTCTTATCTAGGTATTTAGGCATTCCTTACTGAGAACATTCACACCAAGTCAGAGAATATTAAAACACACCTAAATGAGCACGGCTATATTACAGGAGCAAATAGGCTATGTCTATAATCCACCCCAGGGGAGGATATACTATATATGAAACCTGTACAGCAGCAGATAAGGGAGCCCTTCCACCCTTAAAAAAATCTTCCCACTGTTTATTAGAGAACATGTAAGCGACTAAATGTGTTCATTTCATGGCTCATAGTAACTAGTGGATTATTAGAGAAGTATAAGGGCTCATGCACACAAATGTATTTTCTTTACGTGTCCGTTCGTTTTTTTTTTTTTGTGAAACCATTCATTTCAGTGGGTCCGCAAATAAGACCTGAAGTTACTCCGTGTGCATTCCGTTTCCGTATGTGCGTTCCACAAAAAAGTAGAACATGTCCTATAATTGTCCATATCATGGACAAAGACTGTTCTATTAGGGGCCAGCTGTGTACGGAATGCACACAGACGTCATCCGTATTTTTTGCGGATCTGTGTTTCGCGGACCGCAAAATACATACGGTCGTGTGCATGAGGCCTAAGAAGGATAAAATATTAGGGTACCTGCACACGAGTAAAGGTAAGGATGCAGAAGATCTGCTAGAATTACCATGCAGATATCAATGCGTTTTGCACCCAAACTGCACCAAAAACCGCAATTTATAATTGTGCTTTTTGTTGTGGATTTGCTGTGGTTTTACTGCAGATCTCATCCTTCTTTTGAAAAGGGTGATATTTTCAGCCAAAACTGCAAACATAATTGACCAGGCATGTGCACTGCTGCAAACGAAGCCGATGCGATCAGCGGTTATCGGAGTGCGCATGCCCGGCGGTGAACTGTGCACGTGCGGAATCTTGGCAGCTTGAGAGGATGACAGAAGATGATTAAAGGGCTGGAGAGACGAGGCTGGGGAGAAGTTAGGAGAGTAAATTGCCAAGGGGCCTGTGCACTTACCCTCAGTTCACACTAGCGCGTTTTACAGCGCGTTCGAACGCTCTGTAAAAAGCATAACCGATGCAAACCAATGCTTCCCTATGGGACTGGTTCACATTTTTGCGTTTTACAGCGCGTTTGAACGAGCTGAAAAACGCCCGACGCATAAACAAGTACTTGAGCTTTTTTTGGGGCGTTTGTCGCACGTTTTGGCCCATAGACTTCAATGGGAACGCGCAACGCTTGTATTTTGCGCGTTTTTGACACTGAAAACGCGCTTTCGAACGCGCGTTTATGAATTTGCAACACGCTGGAAAGGCCAAACCCCAGGTGCTAGGCACAGTTTTTGCATAATGCACTCTGATTGGCCAAACTTCATATAGACAGGGATATTTGGTCATTGGACAACACTGCAGTCAATCACACAAACGCGCGTACAACACGCGTTTACTATTGCCAAAAACGCGCACAAAAAACGCTTTTTGTGCGGAAAACGCGCGACAAAAACGCGCGTCTCAGAAACGCTCAGGTCTGAACCCAGCGTTACAGCCAGAACGCCAACCCAGGGCGAGCCCTTATTTGCATACCATTAAAACCTTGTTTTTGCAGCTTTAGAAAATCAGACTAAAACAACAAAGATACCGTTATGTTAGTGTGTGTAATATTGGAAGGGGTGGAGCCCGTGTGATGGTCCACACCCTTGATGGAGACACTATGTCGGCACAACTGAACGACCAGGTGAGTATTAAATTTGAACTTCTCTTTATTCAAGGTGGACAACGCGTTTCAGAGCTGATAATACTCCTTTTTCAAGTCTAAAAAAACATATGTATAAACACAAACGTGTGGTAAAAACAAAAAGGCAATCTTACCACACGTTTGTGTTCATACAATCTTACCGTTCGCCTCTCAAGGGCTGGCAACCCTTTCAAGCGAGGACTTGACGACACTGGCAGCACCGACCTCCAACCATCACCCACGTACACCAGTGTTGTGCCTACGTTCGCACAACCACACAAAGTGAGCCTATTCATCCCTTACGACCCTCCTTTTTAACCACTTCAGCCCCCCTAGCTTAAACACCCTTAATGACCAGGCCACTTTTTACAATTCTGCACTATACTACTTTCACCGTTTATTGCTCCGTCATGCAACTTACCACCCAAATGAATTTTACCTCCCTTTCTTCTCACTAATAGAGCTTTCATTTGGTGGTATTTCATTGTTGCTGACATTTTTACTTTTTTTGCTATTAATAAAAATTTAACGACATTTTTGCAAAAAAATGACATTTTTCACTTTCTGTTGTAAATTTTTTTTTAAAAAAACTACATTTCTATATAAATTTTTCTCTAAATTTATTGTTCTACATGTCTTTGATAAAAAAAAATCCAATAAGTGTATATTTATTGGTTTGGGTAAACGTTATAGCGTTTACAAACTATGGTGCAAAAAAGTGAATTTCCGCATTTTGAAGCAGCTCTGACTTTCTGAGCGCCTGTCATGTTTCTTCAGGTGCTAGAATGTCAGGATAGTATAAATACCCCCCAAATGACACCATTTTAGAAAGAAGACACCCCAAAGTATTCACGGAGGGGCTTGGTGAGTTCATGTATAATTTCATATTTTTTCACAAGTTAGCAGAAAATGACACTTTCTGAGGAAAAAAAAAATAATAATAAAGTTTCCATTTCTGCTAACTTCTGGCAAAAAAAAAAAAAAATCTCCCACGGACTCACTATGCCCCTCAGTGAATACCTTGGGGTGTCTACTTTCCGAAATGGGGTCATTTGTGGGGCGTGTTTACTGTTCTGGCATTTTGGGCGGGGCTAAATTGTGAGCAGCCCTGTAAAAGCTAAAGGTACTCGTTGGAATTTGGGCCTCTTTGCGCACCCAGGCTGCAAAAAAATGTCACTCATGTGGTATCGCCGTACTCAGGAGAAGTAGGGCAATGTGTTTTGGGGTGTATTTTTACATATAACCATGTTGGGTGAGAGAAATATCTCTGTAAACTGACAACTTTGTATAAAAAAAATTAAAAATTGTCGTTTACAGAGATATTTCTCACACACAGTATGGGTATATATAAAAATACACCCCAAAACACATTGCCCTACCTCTCCTGAGTACGGTGATACCACATGAGTGACACTTTTTTGCAGCCTGGGTGCGCAAAGGGGCCCTAATTCCAATGAGTACCTTTAGGATTTCACAGGGCATTTTTACGCATTTGGATTCCAGACTTCTTCTCACGCTTTAGGGGCCCCTAAAATGCCAGGACAGTATAAATACCCCACATGTGACCCCATTTTAGAAAGAAGACACCCCAAGGTGTTCTGTGAGGGGTATGGGGAGTTCATGTAAAATTTTATTTTTTGTCACAAGTTAGTGGAATATGAGACTTTGTAAAAAACAAAATAAAAAAAATAAAAATATATCAATTTCCTCTAACTTGTGCCAAAAAAAAAAAAATTCTGTGAACTCGCCATGCCCCTCAAGGAATACCTTGGGGTGTCTTCTTTCCAAAATGGGGTCACTTGTGGGGTATTTATACTGCCCTGGCATTTTAGGGAACCTAAAGCGTGAGAATCCAAATGCGTAAAAATGCCCTGTGAAATCCTAAAGGTACTCATTGGTTTTAGGGCCCCTTTGCGCATCTTGGCTGCAAAAAAGTGTCACTCATATGGTATCGCCGTACTCAGGAGAAGTAGGGCAATGTGTTTTGGGGTGTATTTTTATATATACCCATACTGTGTGTGAGAAATATCGCTGTAAACGACAAATTTTAAATTTATTTATACAAAGTTGTCAGTTTACAGAGATATTTCTCTCACCCAACATGGGTATATGTAAAAATACACCCAAAACACATTGCCCTACTTCTCCTGAGTACGGCGATACCACATGTGTGCCACTTTTTGCAGCCAAGATGTGCAAAGGGCCCAAATTCCCATGAGTACCTTTTAGGAGGGCATTTTACGCATTTTCTTCTCACGCTTTAGGGCCTTAAATGCCAGGGCAGTATAAATACCCACATGTGACTCATTTTGAAAGAAGACACCCCAAGGTATTCCATGAGGGGCATGGCGAGTTCATAGAAAAAATGTTTGGCACAAGTTAGTGGAAATTGATTTTTATTGTTTTTCTCACAAAGTCTCCCTTTCCGCTAACTTTTGACAAAAAGTTTAATTTTTCATGGACTCACTATGCCCCTCAGCGAATACCTTGGGGTGTCTTCTTTCCAAAATGGGGTCACATGTGGGGTATTTATACTGCCCTGGCATTTTAGGGGCCCTAAAGCGTGAAGAAAATGCGTAAATGCCCTCCTAAGGTACTCATTGGTTTTAGGGCCCTTTGCGCATCTTGGCTGCAAAAAGTGTCACTCATGTGGTATCGCCGTACTCAGGAGAAGTAGGGCAATGTGTTTTGGGGTGTATTTTATATATACCCATACTGTGTGTGAGAAATATCGCTGTAAACGACAAATTTTAAATTTATTTATACAAAGTTGTCAGTTTACAGAGATATTTCTCTCACCCAACATGGGTATATGTAAAAATACACCCCAAAACACATTGCCCTACTTCTCCTGAGTACGGCGATACCACATGTGTGCCACTTTTTTGCAGCCAAGATGCGCAAAGGGGCCCTAAAACCAATGAGTACCTTTAGGAGGGCATTTTTACGCATTTTTCTTCTGCTGGGTGAGAGAAATATCTCTGTAAATTGACAACTTTGAATAAAAAAATTTAAAAAGTTGTCATTTACAGAGATATTTCTCACACACAGTATGGGTATATATAAAAATACACCCCAAAACACATTGCCCTACTTCTCCTGAGTTCGGCGATACCACGTGTGACACTTTTTTGCAGCCAAGATGCGCAAAGAGTACCTTTAGAATTTCACAGGGCATTTTTACGCATTTGGATTCTCACGCTTTAGGACCCCTAAAATGCCAGGGCAGTATAAATACCCCACAAGTGACCCCATTGTGAAAAGAAGACACCCCAAGGTATTTCGTGAGGGGCATGGCGAGTCCACAGAAATTTTTTTTTTGGCACAAGTTAGCGGAAATTGATTTTTATTTTTATTTTTTACAAAGTCTCATATTCCACTAACTTGTGACAAAAAATAAAATTTTGCATGAACTCGCCATACCCCTCACGGAATACCTTGGGGTGTCTTCTTTCTAAAATGGGGTCACATGTGAGGTGTTTGTACTGCCCTGGCATTTTAGGGGTCTCCGCAATCATTACACGTATGGCCAGCATTAGGAGTTTCTGGGATTCTCCTTATATTGAGCATACGGGTAATGAGATTTTTTTTTTCCGTTCAGCCTCTGGGCTAAAAAAAAAAAAAAAAATGAACGGCACAGATTTTTTCATTCGCATCAATCAATGTGGATGAAAAAATCTCTGCCAAAATCAGTGACTGCGGTGCGGTGGGCTGGGCGCTAGCTACCTAACAAGTAGCTAACTAACTGGCGGTGATAGGGGACCCTTATGCCCCATTCACACGTCCGAAATTCTGTTTGCGGAACGGAATTGCGGACCCATTCATTTCTATGGGGACAGACTTTGTCCCGCTCGGATCCGGAATTGCGGATCCGCGCTTCGAGTCTGCACTTCCGTTCACGCAAAAATATAGAACATGTCCTATTCTTGTCCGCAATTGCGGACAAGAAAAAGCATTTTCTATATAGTTCTGGCAATGTGCGGATCTGCAAAATGCGGAAAGCACATTGCCGGTGTCCGTGTTTTGAGGATCTGCAGATCTACGGATCTGTGGATCAGTTCCGCGGATCCGTGAATCCACGGATCCGCAAAACACATATGGACGTCTGAATGGAGCCTTACAAGGGGTGTGATCAATGACGGGGGTGATCAGGGGGTCTAGATGGGGTGATCAAGGGGTTAACAAGGGGTTAATAGGTGAGGGGGGGGTTAGTGTAGTGTTTGGTGCAACTTTACATAGTTACCTGGTCCTCTGGTGGTCGATCCCAGCAAATGGGACCACCAGAGGACCAGGTAGCAGGTATACCAGACGCTGTTCACAAAACAGCGTCTGATATACATGTTTGATGCGATTTATATCGCATCTAAAGCCTGCCAGCGATTGATCATCGCTGGCAGGCTGTAGTTCAACTCTTGAGACGCGCGCCCCTGTGAACGCGCGTGCGCGTGGGCGCGCGTTCACAGGAACTCACGGGTCTCGCGAGAGGACGCGCCGATGCGTCCACTCAGAAGATCGCCGAGATCAAGCTACAAGGGAAGATCGAGCTGCAAGGAAAGAAGTCATATACAGAGACACAGGAACCCTACGAAGACGCGGAGGACCGAGATCAACCATAGTACAGAAGAAAGCACCGGCCGGTAAGTGAACTCTGTGCCAGTGACAGTGTGGGACGCCACACCGAGGCACAGAACACCGCTTTGCTTCTATAGCTTACAACTACACCAAGGACATTCTTCAGCTACTCTAACAGAATCTTGACAAACAACCAAAAGGACTTAACTATCTTTATTCTTATCAGTTACACTTTGGGACTAACTTTACTAACTTTACACCATTACAGTCAGAGATCAATTCAGCCATTACTATATACATTATTTCCAGATATACCTAGAAACCAAAGGACCTGATGAATTTTGCCAAAAATATTTTTTAAAATTTTTATAAAAAATTGTTTTTCTTTTTTATTGTTTTTTAAAAACAAATTTTTTCTACTAATTTATACTTTCTTTATAAAAAATCCATATTTTTACCCTATAACACAATCTACCATTTTTAGTTACCATTTTTAGTTGTCTTAATAAAACTCATTGATTTTACCACAGATAAGAGAGTGCCAGCTGCTTTACTTTACAATTTCTGCACACTATTACTGACGGGGTGAGTCAGTGCATCCAGCTAGAGCACCTTGATCATCAATACCGACAGGTAGAGCCGTCTTACCCATTCTCTCTATTCAAAATATATATCTATCACATCATTTTGCATCAGTATCATCAAGTCAACAAATACAAACAACAGGTAAACAATACCAACAGAACCCCCCCCCCCTCCCCGGAACCGCACCACACCACCACATTCGCCACTCAATATATATCGGTCAGTGATTTCCATCAGTGATTGTGAGGCAAACCCAGGATTGGAGCCTCCACAGACATAAGGTATACGGGAAAGATCTGCTCCTGTTCTGTGTATAGAGCCGCACCTGGTTTTGGCTCAGAATCACTGATGGAAATCACTTATCAAACACTGACATGTGAATGAGAAATAAGCCTGCTTCGTTTTGTGGATGGATGGACTTATGCAATGATCTTAAGAAGATTTATTTTGTGATACATTTCATTCTCCTTCTATGAAGGAAATAACTGAAGCAGAGAACTTATAGAGCTGTGAATTCCATGATACACCACTCCCAATACGTGGCCAAAAGCAAGACGCAACTGCTATTCAAAAATGCAACCTGTGGCTGGAGTTGCAAACCGCACCCAGTTGACTAAAATAGTAAGTTATGTGTATAGCTCTTATGTGTATACCTACCTGGGCAAAAATCAACTGGAGGTACCCATTGCAACCATTTAGTATGGAGTTATTCGACTAATTAAAGGGGTTGTCCCATCTTCACATTTATGTGAGTGCAAGCCGTGCATGTGCAGCCACCCCTCCATTCACCATTATGGGGCGTCTGGAAATAGCCAAGCCTATTAAAGGGGCTGTCTCACTAAGGCAAATGTCATTTATTATGTCAATTTGGGTGTAATTTGGGTGATGCGTACATAACTCTACAGTCTCACTTCAGCAAATGGCATTTATCATGTAGAGAAAGATAATACAAGGCACTTACTGATGTATTGTGATTGTCCATATTGCCTCCTTTGCTGGCTGGATACATTTTTCCATCACATTATACACTGCTGCTTTCCATGGTTACAACCACCCTGCAAGCCATCAGCGGTGGCCGTGCTTGTACACTATAGGAAAAAGCACCAGCCTATGTGCACTTCCATGGTCCTGGCCGCTAGAGAGGCCAGCACTTTTTCCTATATTGTGCAAGCCCGGCCCGCGTTGATGGATTGCAGGGTGGTTGTAACCATGGATATGAGCTGAGTATAATGTGATGGGAAAAATGAATGCAGCCAGCAAAGAAAGGAATATGGACAATCACAATACATTAGTAAGAGCCTTGTATTAACTTTCTCTACATGATGAATGTAATTTGCTGAAGTGAGACTGTAGAGTTATGTATGTACCACCCAAATTAACTGCAAGTATTAGTGGTGTACTTCTGCAGAGCATGCACGATGGTCCTACCCACTCCATCAAAGGGGTATTCCTATCTCAGGATATCTCTAGGATATAGGTGTAGGTCCCACCTTTGGGACCTGCTCCTATGTCCAGAATGGGCCCCTGAAAGTGAAGGAGAGTTCAGCGTTTTAAAAGCTTTGGCTTAGTTCTTTCCGCCATAGTGGTGAAGGTAGAGGTGACTGCGCATGCACGGCACTCTGTCTCATCACCGATATGGGACTTTCAAAAATGTCAGCTATTTTCGTAACTTCCACTGCAGTGAATGGAGAGCACACCGCACATGTGCAGTGCACTCTTCTTCACTTAAGGGGCACTTTTCTGGAAATAGGAGCGGGTCCCAGAGGTGGCAAGTGCACCTATCTGACATTGATGGCGTACCCTAGCGATATGTCATTAATGTCTGATATGGGTGTAACACTTTAAGTATGAAGTATGTTTTACATACTGTGATTCTGCAGGAGAAAAGGAGGGTGTGCAATAGGTAATTTGATATCTTCTCCCTGGTGGAGCTTGTTGGTCCTCTTCTAACCAAGAAACAGATTTAATAATAAATCTGTCTTAGTTGCCCATAACAACCAATCAGAGCTCAGCTTTCAGTTCTTACAGGGCTCTTAAAAAATGAAAGCTGAGCTCTGATTGGTTGCTATGGACAACTAGTCCAGATTTACTATTAGGCAGTTTGATATTGGTGGCGGGGCTACTTTTTCATGGGCCACCCTGTAGTTTAGTGGGGCTGGACAATAGTGATGAGCAGCAGGGGCAATATTCCAATTTGCAATATTTTGTGAATATGTGGCAGAATATTCGTCATATATTCGTATTCGAGATTATTCTCTTAATTGCGAAAAATCGGCAATGTAAAAATCGCATAATGCGAATTCGTAATGCGAAATACAGGAGTGGGTAACTTATTAAATAAAGAATATTCTAATTCACTACTGACTAAGATATTGCCGCCTTCTCACATTGGCCCACAAGCAAAAAGCAGGCAGGTAATGGGCCATTACCTGCCTGCTTCTTGCTTGTGGGCCAATGTGAGAAGGCTGCAATATCGTAGTCTGTAGTGAATTAGAATATTCTTCATTATTTAATTTATTTTAGCTTTTGCGAAAAATCGGCAATGTAATATGCGCGTTAATCGAGTAAGGGCGGGTTATATGCAACTTTCCTATTGGGTTGGCTTGCTAGAATTTGCGAATATGTAGAATATAGTGTGATATATATTCTTAAAAACGAATATTCGTCTTTTGTTTTTTCATCTGAACCCATTACATTTACTAATAGGTTCAGATGAAAAGAAAAAAAAAACTAATATTCACACTATATTCACAATATCCCACAATGTTCTACATATTCGCAAATTCTAGCATGTAGTAACCGTGTTAAAATGTGGTCACTGAATTCTGATCTTGGAGTGTGACTGCAGTTGATCTTTTCTGAACATTATGTGACTCGTATACAAGTGATATTAATTAAATGTGAGGACATCAGCCCAGTGATCTTCTAGGCAGGTTCCAAGAAGCTAAATGATACTGGCAATTCTGCTTCTCATTATATGACATCTTTAGCAGTTTCAAACCCATGCTGTCAGTATTGGGAGCCATCAGCTGTGACATCACCATGTCCGAATGAACATCAAATTGGGTATGGCTACATACATCCACACATACTGACAAGTACACACAGAAAACATACCATTTATCAAGCATTAAAGGCATTATACATTTATTGCACAATCTCATGTTGCACCACTCAACCAAGTTGTATTTTTTTAAACTTTTTGCAATTTACAATTAAGTGTACACATGTACTCTTCATGCAGGGTAGTCATTTAACATTAAAAAGTACTGATCAGTTAATAGAGGAACGCGGCAGGGATGCCCTCTGTCCCCGTTATTATTTAATATAGCGCTAGACCCCCTTATTAGGACGCTACATTCCCTCCCTTTATTTGAGTGGATTCGGACAGGCTCACATGTGACTAAACTCCTGGCCTTTGCGGATGACATTTTACTCTTTATAGCTAATCCTCGTCAAGCCGTACCCGCCATTATGTCCACTATTGAAGCCTTTGGCTCTTGCTCTGGTTTCCGGGTTAACTTCCAGAAGTCAGAAGCGCTTCCGATATTCCGCACAGCCAGACGTCTTGGGGGCCCAGACTTCCCTTTCTCGTGGCGACCTGACTCCACTTCCTACTTAGGAATCCAGCTCACAGCTAATCCGGCACTATTGTACCAATCTAATTATAAACCTCTCATCGCCTCCTAATGTTACAACTTCAATCATGGCGCCATTTCTCCTTAACATTTTTCGGGCAGGTGTCACCTTCTTAAAATGGTACTTTTTCCCAAATTACTGTATCTAATTCAAACCTTACCGCTTTTATTACGACAACTTGACATTAAACTTGTCCAAAAAGCCTTCAGACAATTTATTTGAAACTCCACAGTGCGTAGTCGATTTAGCCTTTTTAAACTTCAGCAACCTAAAGTGCTTGGCGGACTTAATTTCCCTGATATTAGGCTATATAACCAGGCAGCCATCTTTCGTTATATCTCAGACTGGGTTAGAGGCAGATCTCATTTCGCTAATGTTTCATTGGAGAGCCAACTTTGCCCTAATTTGTCGCTGTTGATGCTGCTACATTTACCACAGGACAAGCTTCCCCCCGATATTACACAATTACCGGTCCTGTGGCATACTATTTTAGCTTGGCGTACGGTGCGGAAGATGAATGGTTTGACCTCAACCAATACACCATTTCAAACTTTTTTGGGTAACCCTAACTTTTTAAATGGTAACCCACCTAGAATATATAATAATCTAGCTACACAGGGTTGCGTATACATTCTGTTCTCTCCTTCGCTGCGGCCTCTCAGAAATTTCCAGCCTTTAATCATAACCCATTTTTATTTCTCCAGGCGCGCAGTTTTGTCCAGCAATGTCTACGCCGGTTCCCGGAGAATTACAGACTGACTGGTTTAGATGTTCTTATCAAGAATGCTAGATCCCAAGTCTCATCCACTAGTCGGATTTATAATTTTATTCGACCCTTGATAAATTGGGAGACTGCCACTACTACTGGTCCTTGTAAGTGGCTTACTGATCTGCCCAATTTTGACACTAAACAACTCCTGGAAGCGACATTAAAAATCCATAAACATACCCCAGTCAGTAGTAATACTGATATGGCTACTCTAATATTCCATAGGGCTTATATAACTCCATATATTAAAAATAAAATGTCGGGGGACGGCAACTACTCTTGTTCCAAGTGTGGCAGCCTCAACACAGACCTCTTTCATCATCTGTGGGATTGTACTAAGGTTAAAGCCCTGTGGGACCAGGTCAAGGCTCACATACTCTCCACCTATAACATTTCATTTCATGTAGTTCCCCAATGGGCCATCTTCAATATCCTTGCAGAAGAGGATCGTGGTCTCTCCAGAGGGAAGAAAGCCATGCTCCATACTTGGGCTGCAGCTACAAGGAAAAGTATTTTGCACCTGTGGCTGGACCCCAATGTTCCTACTATTCCTTTTATATTGACCAAGGTACACTTTCTTTTCCAGATGGACTGGATCTTTACACTGTCTGAAAAAGAAAAACTAACCAAACGTTTCTTTGAAAAGTGGTCTTAATTTATGAATACTTTATCACCTTCCGTGACAACCAAACTCATCTCTCACTTTGAAAACACCACTTGGTACATGTATGAACTACTTCACGGACGTGTTCCCTTGTCCGTGAGGCCGGTGTAGTGGGGCTCACCAGCAGCAGCTCTTTTGTGTACGTCGCACAAACTGTTGGGGGGGGGGTTGCTGTGTTTTCTCTTCATAATATTGTTTGCATTTGTACCTTTGTCATTTTCCTTGACTTTGGAATTTCTGTCACTTCTAATAAGCAGTGTCTGTATCATTTTGTATTTTATGATGCTCTCTCATACTTGGTATTTTGCCGCAAAATCTAATAAAAAGATTGTTAAAAAAAAAAAAAGTACTGATCAATGAGTATTCTAGAGATGTCACAATCACTAATAATTCTAAATGAAGGAATATGACATCATTAAGGAGTTATCTGAGTTCTAAAAAAATTTATGGGTGGCGGGGAAAAGGCTGAAAATAAAAAAAACACTACTCACCTTGTTGGAGCCCCCTGATTCCAGCACTGTGCCTGGTCCACCCAATGCTAGATAAAGGAACATAATGTCAACTACTAATGCAACGTGCCGCCCCCCAGGGCCCTCTCGCATCCCAGGTTTAGTGGAATGCCGAGTGGTGTGGTGTGGCCTTTATGAGTCAGGGTGCTCCTGCCTGGATACAGTGGGACCCCAGGCTTAGGCTTCAAAGCAAATAAAGGGGAATAGTTGAGTTAGGGGATGAAGAATAACTTGAGTCCAGACCTTGGTAAACTTTAACAGCAGCTTTACTTGTATAAACTTGATTCCAGGCAATATTCAGGATTTTTCTTGGTTCCAACAGGCTTTGGCATAAACGGACAGGCAAACTTGGTAACTGTGCCTTCTCTATTTCTCTGCTGGGCTGACAGGCACACTTGATAACTCTGCTTTCTTTCTCTCTGCTGTGCTAAACTCTGCTTGGGTTAGGTTACTGGACTTTTGGTCGGTTCTGGTATCCTGGGATTGGGGTGCCTTCGGCTGTTGTCCCCCTCCTGACACTCAGTAAATTAACATGGAGTCCGCGTGCTCTACAAGCTACTTCCCTTTGGTGGCTCCTGCTCCAGCCCAAGAACACTTTTCTCTGGCTGCTACATCTTTCAGATCTTCTCTGCTCCAATATGGAGTCTGGACTGGAATAAACTAGAACTGCAACCCCTCCATTTTTCTATTCTAGGAAGGAGCAGGACTGGCCCACTTCTGCCCAAAGGGGGGAGAATGAAATAGTGAGTTCCATTCTGACTAAAGATATATCTGCCACATGCGCTGACACCTGCTGGTGAACCAGGCATATTACATGAACAAAACAGTTGCATAACAATATTATTAAAAACATAACCATAGCAAAGGCAGGTGCACTCTGCGGCAATACTAAACCCTCACACTGATAAAATTGAGAGGTTAGTTCGACATATCCTACTAGTAGCACATGTCTTAAGCTCGGACACCACGTCAAGGTCTCTCAAGTAGCCCGAGGCCCTACCACTCAACCTACCTGTGCCATATGAGTGATACCAGGGGCCGTTGGGCATTACGGGAGCGCAAGGCCTGACTCACAAACAGCTCACCAGTGACCTCCAGCATGTAACCATGCTTGCAATGGGAGGTGCCTGTGAGCCCCACCCGAGACAGGCTGATATGGCCCAGAGCCTGCCAGGTGCACCTGAATGTAGCCTGTAGATGAAAAGCAGGCACATTTAAATTGGAGTTTATACACCTCCAAACATATTATACAAACCATTAGAAAACGTGGTGTGGTGTTTAACAAGCAGGATATGCTCAACCCATATGCAGTTGTGCATGTATATAGGGGAGCACATCCTGCACTTGTAGTCCGTTGCTAGGGCAATCAACAGCAAAAATGCATACAATGGAAGATGCCAGCAACGGACTACAAGTACCACAATAACCATCCTACATACGATAACAATAATGTGGATGTGGAGAACAATCAAAAACATAACCATAGCAAAGGCAGGTGCACTCTGCGGCAATACTAAACCCTCACACTGATGTTAAAATTGAGAGGTTAGTTCGACATATCCTACTAGGAGGACATGTCTTAAGCTCGGACACCACGTCAAGGTCTCTCAAGTAGCCCGAGGCCCTACCACTCAACCTAGCAACAGACTACAAGTGCAGGATGTGCTCCCCTATATACATGCACAACTGCATATGGGTTGAGCATATCCTGCTTGTTAAACACCACACCACGTTTTCTAATAGTTAATGTACAATGGTGAAGGACCTGGAAATAAATACAAGCATGACATTGGTGTTAGCAATAAAAGACAGTAGCGGAGTGAAAGAATAGTAATACCACTCCTGGGTTTTACACTAATGGATTGTTTAAATCCACATGATCAATCCAAAGGGTGCGACGGTTGGGTCGCAACTTACATAGGCACTAATTAAAGTAATAAGGACCACACTGTTTAGTCAGTCTGCATTGTTAATGGTAGGGTGCCACATGACCATTACCAATGCAGACAGACTAAACATTGCGGTCCTCATTAGTTCAATTAGGGCCTGCCGTGACCTGTCAGGCCACACAGTACTCAAGTGCAGCACAGACACATTACGACCGCACCATGTGGTCGTATCCTGACAGGCAATATGCCTAGCTTAACAGGCTAACAAATGTTCTTTAACAGATTTATGTGAATGTTTTATCCCCATTGTGCCAAGCTTTGTACAACTGAAGGTCAAGCCAACAGCGAAACTCTTGACTTGATGTCCAGGTACCCAAGATTTCAGAGGTATGATGAGGGGTAGGGCTAGTATGTACTCATCTAGGAGGGCATAGTTGAATTGTTTCTCTCTATGAATACGAAAACAAAGGATTGGTGGGGAAAGGTGCAACAGGGAATCATTAAATGATTGCCCAACCTCCGATAAACTATCATGATGAACTTCAGGGACCAAGTGTCATTGTGTGTGCGTGCATTCTTCAGCAGAACTTGTCCTGCAACTACTCCATGAAAGCCTGGTTGGGTAACATTGATATGTGATAGATTTCCAAATATGATAATTGTTACAGCTGAAAACTGACACTGTCAAAATAAACTTACCCAGAGTTCCAGACCTGCCCCCTAGCCCCATCTTCCAGGCAGGCCCAACCGTGGGTCCACTCTGTCACTCCATGCAGGCTAAGGCCTGCTAGCTTGCAAAGCCTCTGCACCTCTATCCATAGGGCGCATGTGTGCTCCTTCTGATTCCTAAAAGGGCCAGGGTGCACGTGCCCTAATCTTCACCAGACAATGGCTGGCAGTCCTGGGGTCTTTGGGCACCTTCCTCTGTGGGAAGGTGCCTGAACAATAATGTTCCTTAGCATGTTAAGCTCTCTGCAAAGGTTTTCTGTTTTTCTGTCTGTCCCTGTACTAACCTCTGTCCATTTACCCACAATTGACATTTCTCTGCCTGATCTGACCCGTGCCTGTTATCCGTATTGATCCTATGTGGATTGTCCTGACCAGTGACCTATTTTCCTATTGCACATAGTCTACGCTTTTGCCGTTTGACCCCTTGGTGCCCCACACTGGCTTCTCTGACCCCTGTTGTTTAGCTGTTAACCACACAGAGACTATTCCAGTGGACAGCTACCTGGCAGCTTCCCTGCATCGAAGTCCAGATGCCTGTATAGGAGTTAAAGGGTGAATACTAGGTAACTGCTAGGATAACACCCTTAGAATTAGTCAAATCTGTTGGTTAACACAGTGGTTCCATACCCACATTACAATAGTTTTTAACTAACACAATATCCATAGGTGTTATCCAACCATTAAAAGACCCCAAATGTCTTTTAGGCACAGGGAATCCCATAAACACCTGATCGAAGTCCCAGCCCTGCTGCATTACCTCCTTAGAAGACCCATGTCTCCTTCATGCCTATCTCGCGTACTGCTGCCCTCATGCTATGTCAGGCAAAACAGAGAAAAGAAAGTAAAATTATTAAAAAGTTATATTAAAATGTGTTACATTTGGTGCATGGTTAGCATTATCATTAGCACAATATGATCTAACATGCAGTTGTATATTATGTAGCTGCAAGTTGTATTTAGTCAATCCCTTCACTTTCCATGTACTGTATATGTATAACAGTAAGGAGGTTTGCCTCAACCTATATAAACAGTCATAGCCTGGAAGTGTCTACTTGATGACTTTAGCTCATGAGCTGCTAAACCACAAGCATCTTAATATCATCAGTGTAATGAGTAATATTCCATAGCCTAAGAATGTGCTGCTCCACTTCCACAATAGGGCAAGACCAGTCCTGCCGGCACTGCAGCCTCCTAAGCTGCCCTGTGCTCCATACTGCTGCCTAATAACACTATGATCTCATGTCCGTACGCGGGACAGTTTTTCCAGACTCATGTGGTTAATGCTCTAATGGCATGTATCATTGTATGTAGTACAGGCGCCTCTAATGCTTGCTTCATCTTCTAGAGTACAACAGCCAGGAGATAAAATGACGGTATACATCTGGCCACCATGTAATCATAGTTGTTATCAGTTATTGCTATTTGCATGCTGCAAAATTAGTCAGTTCCCGCCTGTGTAAATTTGAGGCACATATGGCAGAAAATACATGTGTAGCTATATACATAAATTATGTTTGCAGTGGGTTCAGAGCAATGGGGTAAAAATTCCAATCATTGCAGATATCTTGCTTTAGTTTTTTTCCTTGGCCACCGCTCAAAAAGTGTGAACATAGCCTAATGAAAGGGGTTTTATGTTAAATTTAAAAAAGGGTTGTCCAGCAATTTTTTTTCTTTTTCTATACCATACTTGCCTGTTCCCTGCCTCTTCATTCTAGCTCCCTGGCTTTCTTTACTGGTCGTCCATTTCCCATCTGTAAATTTCCGCATTGATGGGGTCACGTGCACTGCTGCAGCAATTAAAGGTTTTCTGTCACCAGATTTAACCATATTAAGCTAGCTGACATTAGCGATGTGCTAATGTCAGCTAAACCTTACTAGCCTATTCCTACTTTACGCTAAAAATCTAACTTTTATAATATGCTAATTAGCCTCTAGGAGCAGGAGGGACATTGTTCCTGCTCCTAGAGGCTCCGTTCTCCCACCTTTGTCGCCTCCCTCCATGTCCTGATTGACAGGGCCAGTCAGCGCTCGCATCCTTCTGCCATTCTGAATTCAGTGCAGGTGGGAGAACGGAGCCTCTAGGAGCAGGAACAACGCACCCCCCGCTCCTAGAGGCTAATTAGCATATTAAAAAAGTTCGATTTTTAGCGTAACGGGGGCACTGAGAAAAGTAGGAATAGGCTAGCTTAATAGGGTTAAATCTGGTGACAAAAACCCTTTAAGGCCACAGTGGTGACATGCACTGTAACTTGGGAACAAGTTACCTGTAACGGATCAACGGGTGTGGACCCGCTGTGCCACTTACCGGTTTGGCTTTGGGGCAAACTTGGGAGCGGAGTCTAAGTGTCCCCCTGGTTTTCACCCTTTATCCCGCTTCAGGATGCGGAAGCTGGACTCAGCTGCAAGGGAGACACCAGGCCGCTACCACAAGAGTGGTCCCGGTTAAGTGGCAGCTGGCCGGGCAGGCCAGAAAGCCCCGATGCTAGCACCAGGGAACAGGTAATATAGCAGACAGCCGCAGGATAATGCTGAGCTGAGCATGCGGTATAGCAGAGCTAGTGCTGTGAGAACAGTAGAGCTGAGTTAGTCCAGATGGAGCTGGTGTAACAATCTGCACAGTAGACAGAGGCGAGGCCGACAGTCCGGGTCTTTAACTTGAGAGCAGCGAGGTACAAGAGGATCAAGCAGAGACGAGGTCAGGATACAGGCATAGGTCATAAGCAGGATATCGAATGCAGGAACAACAGGAGCCTTAGCTGTAGGAAGTACAATATTGCTCAGGCATTGCAGGAAGGGGGAAGCACCCTTATAAAGGTGGTGCCTGGCCAGGATTGGAGAGAGGGCGGAATCAGGGGCGTGCATTAACCCTTAAGGTACCAGGATGCCTGCGGCTCCTACAAGATACAACAGAAGCTGTCGTAGTCTGCGACAGCGCAGGAAAGCGGGTCCGGAGCCTGCAGCAAAGAGGAGCCCAGCGTGCAGCTCGACTGAGGTACGTAGTCGGACGCACTGCACGCTGGCGGTGGGCGGAAAAATGAGTACTCCGAGGAGTACTTGCGCAGCTGCGCCGCAGGGAGCCCGCCCCAGCCTGCGTGCGTGTGTGCCGTGCGGCCCCAGGGGCTCTCACTCACAGAGCAGCACGTGAGCATGGCAACACGGTCACTGGGTCAGCAGGGGATATGACTGGTGTATCAAGTGGTGGTGCAGCCCACAGCGGCGGGCAACAGCAGCTGGGACTGGAGGGAGTTGGTGACTCATGCTGTGACACACACAGCCAGACTGCCGGCTGGTAGGTGATGATGAGCGCACGCAGAGCGCATAGTATTTATTACTGTAACTTACTTACACAACATTAATGGGGGGTGGGGAATTGTCTGTAGTCTGTGCCAGTGCCATTGAGGGGGAGAAATGTGCCATAGAGGGAGGAGGAGGGGGGAATGAGTAATGTGACACAATAGGGCAGGCATCCTCAAACTGCGGCCCTCCAGCTGTTGCAAAACTACAACTCCCAGCATGCCCGAAAAGCCTACAGGTATCAGCCTACAGCAGGGCATTGTGGGAGTTGTAGTTTTACAACAGCTGGAGGGCCGCAGTTTGAGGATGCCTGCAATAGGGGATCATGGAGGTGATATAAAAAGGATGGGGTGATGTGACATGGAGGGGGAAAAATGTGACATTGAGGGAGTGAAATGTGACATGGGGGGGGGGGGTGATGTGACAGAGGGGATTATGTAAAAAGAAGGGGGAGAAATGTGATGTGGGGGCAAATGTAGCTTTGTTTGTGTTGGCAAAAATCCTTGCACTGGCCCCGAGTAGGCCCATCTCATTTTCTAAGCCTGTTTCAGGCGTAGAAAAGTCTAAATGTAAGACAGCTCGGAACCATTTACATCTGACGCCTCTTCATAAGCCAGCTTAGGGGTTTATTAGGACCGGTGTCTCAGGCTTAAAGCAATCCCTGCTTTGTGCGGCAAAACCCACCGACACACAGGGCACCCCACCTACCACCAGGCAGGAAACCCTAAACCAGGGTGCACCCTTCCCTACACTGCATGGTCCAGGGAGTACCAGTGTGAGGACCGCCACAGTGAGTACTACTACCACCAGAAGTGCTGCCACTCCCATTCTCTTAGTCTCTCCTCCCAGACTCGCTGCACATATAGTTTATGCATTGCAAATGTTATTATCCAGGTTTAAGAAAAGCACATAGGACAGAAACAAACTGTGATCCTAGTTTTATGATGGGAGTAGATGAAACCATCTCATGCAGTCATCTTCCATACGACTAAGCTTTGTAGCTACTGCTCATAACATTAGCTGTGCCAGATTCTTTCTCTGATGGATACTGGCCAATCCAGATGGACTTCATTGACTCCATTGAGGTCTGTGGGGGTTCTGTCAGAGTTCCAGTATTTTTAATGGCACTGCAGACTGTGTGAAAATACTGAAAAGTGCAACGGAAGCCCCAATGGTGGCTCTGAATACAAATGTGAAGTTTTGACAGTGGTGGATTTCCATTTTCTGTGTGCAGACAGTTCCTTAAATTATTGCAGAGTTAATCCTTCTACCTCTATGTTTGTGAGTAGCAATTATCAGTTACATGTTGATTACATGGCAATGCCACAATTTGCCAACCAGTTTGGCTGGCAGAAATACAAGATTAGTTGAGTCAAGCTGACATACAGTTTCACAGTAAACATAAAAAGTTAGTCTGAATGGCACCATATGGAGCAATTCTAGTTCCCAAACACCTATATTACCACAAAAGTCCAAGAAAATGTGCAAATATTTTGGGTGCAGTCATTTCTTCCTAAATCTGGCCATTGGATCCTGTTGATTTCGACAATCCGATGTCTGTGTGGACAGTCCAACTGCCCTCTGATATCACCTAAACCAAACAGGCACATTAATGTACAATCATGAGAAAAAACTAATACTGTACAATCTTTTTGAATTGTATGGTTTTGTGCAGCAAGACATAATAAAAAAATGTTTAGTTTCAGAACAGCTGGAGTGCCGAAGGTTGCTGATCCCTGCTATAGCTGTTTATCTCTTACCCGACAGCATGCAGTGGATGTGCTGTAGCGCCCCCTTCACAGCTGGCACCCAGAAAGAACCTCACCTTGCCCCTGGCACGCCACTGCTGCCAGCATAGATGTCCTATTCTTAAGATGGCCGCTGATGGAGGGTCATGTGACCATACACGTCAGTCAGCCTCCTCCATTCACACTACACCTGAACTAAACTGCCAACAGTGAAAGTGCAGATGGCAGGTGCAGCATATTTGAATGGAGGAGACATCACACGGGGGTGATTTTCCTGGTCACATGACAGTTTATGGACAAGACCTGAATTGAACAAAGGACTTGGCCAACAAGGAGTCATACCTTACGAAATATAGAAAATAGCACAGAATTTCAACAATGGCTAAATTAGTAAGTGCCTTTTAGTCACCTTACAAACACATTGGAACGACGACAAGAAAGTGGACCCCCCCTTTAATTGTTCACATACAGCATAGTGTTGGCCAAATAATGACACAGTTTAATTTGTCTGGTGTTGTTGTTCATCTCAGGTTGTATTGACCGTCTAAGGACCAGATTTTTTTTAGTATGTCCTGAAACGTGAGGGTGTACTTTGTTTTTCTCATGACTGTAGATATCAGGAATTTGGAGGCAAATACTGCGTGGACAAAATGACTGCAATAATCCATGGGTGTTTACGTTTCATAACACTAAAAATAAATCTAGGCAGTGATTCAACCATATCAAAGTGATTGGGCTATAATTCTTATACATTATAGAGGTGTGATTTAATTATAGGTTGCTGTGTGGGTGGGGAATGGGGAGAAGGATGGGATGGATTGTCACATGACTGGTTTGTGATATACAAAGTAACATTGGAACTAGGGGTGGGCGATATAGACGATATGCGATATGAATTTGTGCCACGATATAGATTTCGTCTATATCACCATATCGCGGTAGAACATGGTATGTGCCGCTCTCGGCGCAGACCATGTTCTCCTGAGCCGGCACAGTGGAGAAGGAGGGAGTCCCTCCCTCCCCACTGCGTGCGGGTGCCGCTGGCCACCAATGAGAGCGGAGGAGGGGCGGGACTGTGGCCACTGCCACCAATGGGAGCAGAGGAGGGCGGGACTGTGGCCACTGCCACCAATGAATGACTGAATAGCAACGTAGCCTGCATGTGCCGGCCATATCCCATGCTGGGCCTCTATGACTGCACGCTGCGATCCACCGCAATTAACCCCTCAGGTTCTGAGGGGTTAATTGCGGCGGATCGCAGCACGCAGTCATAGAGGCCCAGCATGGGATATGGCCGGCACATGCAGGCATATAGAACCTTTCATTATTTTGAACTTTATTACTTAAGTAGCGGCACATAGGGCATATATGGTGCACTTACTATTATATCTGTACGGGTCTCCGTTCGCCCGCTCTTGCCCCCGTTACATGGTGGATCACCAGGGAGGAGATATCAGCCTCTCTCCCTGGGCGTTCCTTCTCCCTGGCTGTAGCGCTGCCCAATCACAGCGCAGAACGTCACAAGAAGGAGAAGGAACACCCAGGGAGAGAGGCTGATGTCTCCTCCCTGCTGTTCCCACCATGTAACGGGGGCCAGAGCGGGCGAACGGAGCCCCGCACAGATATAATAGTAAGTGCCCCATATATGCCCTATGTGCCGCTACTTAAGTAATAAAGTTCAAACTAATGAAAGGTCCTATACAACTGCCTCCCGATCATTGGTGGCAGTGATCGGAGCCCCAGCAGTGTAATGCTGGGGCTCCGATCGTTTACCATGGCAGCTAGGACGCTACTGATGTCCTGGCTGCCATAGTCAGCTCCCTGCTGCTGTGTGCACAAAGCACAGGGCAGCAGGGACCATGTGAGGCACAAAGCACAGGGCAGCAGGGACAGTGTGAGGTCCTATTCACCCTAATAGATCTCTATCAGGGTAAATAGGACAAGGGTTCTAGCCCCTAACGGGGCTAATAGTTAGTAAATAAAAAGTTGAAAAAAAGAAAAAGTTTAAACCCCCCCCCCCCCATATAGAAAATACATATCGCGATATATTGCATATCTCACATGATTCATAATATATCGCAATATCAATTTTAGGCCATATCGCCCACCCCTAATTGGAGCTGCCATAAGCTAAGTAAAAGTAATTATTAAATGTCTATTTAACATGTACGGCAGATGTTTATAGATGGTGCCCACTCAGGAGTCGAGCAATTGCCATAGCCGCTGGGTGTCTGCTGTTTTATACAGCAAACACCCGTCGCTAATGTCCGCGATCAGACATATAGCCTCTCAGATGCAGAGGTTAAATGTGACCACAGTGTCTGAGAAGGCTAAAACCCAGAAGCGAGCGCTTCTGGGTAAGAAATGTCTTCCCCAGCGGAGATCGGTGAAGGCGTTCCACTGCAGTAATCAGCCTGAGCCTGCTCTTGGCTTCCAGACTTATTACTTGTATATTACAGTTCAGGCAAGCAGGTAGCAGCACTGAACTGTAATATAGTAAATTCCGTATATAATAAAGGAGCAAATTCCATTATTCTATACAAATTGAAATCTGATGATTGCAAGATGGGGTCCAACTGGGGACCTAACCAAAAGTAAAAAAGAAAAGGTAAAAAAAAGTATTGAAAAATATATAAAAAAGTATAACAAATAATGTAAAAAAAATAACATCATGGGCATTGCCACATGTGAAAATGCCTGAATAAATAAAGACAAAAAAAAAAATGCCTGTACTAATTAAATATATATAAAAATAAAAACGTATCCCATACGGTGAATGACATAATGGAAAAAAATTAATGAAAATGGTCGATTCACCAGCAACATGTTCCCTCATTCCTTCGCATCCCTTCATAGCCTCTCTATCGCTGAGAAAAAGAACTTTTATCTTGCATGCAAATTAGACAGCAAGTGCCAGAGGGTGTTCCCAATCCCAGCAAAAAAATTCACTGAAAAAGATAAAAAAAATAAACATCCAGCACGATGTGATAAATAAAAATGTGGATGTGCGTGGCTACATTTATGAAAAAAAAAAAATCACAGAAAATATGACACAATATATGCAAACATTATATATGACTAAGGCCTCATACACACGACCGTTGTTTGGTCCAAGTCGCATATTTTGCGGCTCGGGCGCGGACCCATTCACTTCAATGGGGCCGTAAAAGATGCGGACAGCACTCCGTGTGCTGTCCGCAACCGTTGCTCCGTTCCGTGGCCTCGCAAAAAAATAGAGCATGTCCTATTCTTGTCCGTTTTGCGGACAAGAATAGGCATTTCTACAATGGGCCACGTTCCATTCCGCAAACTGCGGAACGGAATGCGGAGCAGCTTCAGTGTTTTGCGGACTGCAAAGCACATACGGTCGTGTGCATGAGGCCTAAGCCCTCACTCTATGATAACATCTGAGATTCTCAGACAATATATTTTGATGAAAACACATCTGTGCCAGCCTACCCGCGCCAAGGTGGTCTCAGTCAGGCAGGTCCTACACAACGAGGTAACTAGGAGCAACACACTATATGTGCAGGGTCTGCTCTTCTGAATGTACATGCCCAACAACATAGGTAGGTTTAGTTCACCTAACGTCTTTCAAGTCACAAGAAGAAAACAGCAATAAAACACAATAAGATACGTGACTTGATCTACAATATTGGTCAGGCTGATGTAAAAAGTTTTTATTTCCGGAGATATGATATAGGCATTAATATCACTGCAATTATTATTGTTATTATAGCCTCCTCCAAATAGTCTTTTTATATATTTTTTTCCTCTTTTTATCTTTTTTACAATTTTTTAAAAAAATCCTCTTATATCCTCATAAATCTTAGAAATACTCCTTTGGTTTGAAAAAAATGGATCCAAACAAGATCAGACCCCTGATCCAACATTCCGGTCCAGGTCTAATAACTGACCCAAGATATCTATTTAAAGACAGGCTCAAGAATACTAGGGGTACCCACTGAAGAAAGGGAGAGGACTCCCTGAAACGCGTCTGGGCTAAATGTGAATACCCCTAGAGCATATTAATAAACTGTGGCCGGTCACATCTAGACGAAACGGAGCGCTCCAAAGTACTTTACAATTTACACTCTCTCCCCTCCGCCCCATCCCGCGGACGCCGAAGACACGTGGCAACTGAGGACTGAATCCAGGCGCGTGGGCAGAGGGAGTCAGGAGAAGCGGAGATCGAGTGCAGAGGCTGCCGAGAACCAGCGAGGAGAAAGACTGCAGCGGGACCGCTCTGAGTCACAGAGCTGGTCTAAGGTACCTCTACCTTTTCTCTTTACAGCGGCAGAGCTGGATATTAACCCACAGCGGTGAGCTACACCTTTTCAGGTGCATCAATACAAAATTATATACAATTGGAAAATATTACTTAATAAGAGACTCTAACTACAATCTAGAAAACTATTACTGCATGTGAATCGTTTTCCTTTACAGGGATAAGGAGGACTCTGGTTGCTACTGTTTTTTTCCCATAACAGGGATATGGAGGATATTTTTTAAGAGGACTTTTTAGCAGTACATTTTTATTGATTGTTTGTACACATTATATACTGGTGTTATTTATATGTAAAAGTATACTCATTTTTATAATAAGCAATTTATTAAATTTAATTAATTTTATCCACAATTTATTCTACTCAGTGATATATTTTTGATACACTGTTAAAATGAATAAATGACCTTTGACCCATATGCATAGGAGTGCCAGCCCTTCAGCGTTCAGGTTTAGAGTAGGACCTGCCTGACTGAGACCACTAGGGATGAGCGAATCGACTTCGGATGAAACATGATTAGCATAAAACTTTGTTCTAATACTGTACGGAGCAGGAGCTCCGTACAGTATTAGAATGTATTGGCTCCGATGAGCCGAAGTTATTGCTCGCGAGACTTCAGGCAATAACTTCATAAATTTGTACTGTAAAAAACAATTTTGCAAGGTACCACTTGGAACCGAACCAGAGTTCGGGAAATGATTAATTAATTTATGAATTATTGCACGAAGTTTCTCCAGACTTCGCAAAACAATAACGTCAGCTCATCTGAGCCAATACATTCTAATACTGTACGGAGCTCCTGCTCCGTACAATATTAGAACAAAGTTTTATGCGAATCGACTTTGGATGTTTCATCCGAAGTCGATTCGCTCATCCCTAGAGACCACCTTGGGGATCGTAGGTGGGCACAGATGTGTTTTGATCAAAATATATTGTCTGAGAATCTCAGATGTTATATCCGAATAAGTGTTAAACAGTGCATGTGTGGGATTTTCAAGTAGGATTCAAGGTGTGTCTGAAGAGAAGTGTTGGGGTGGGCCTAACAAGTGAAACCTGGAGCACTTGCTGGGATTGGGAACAAAGCACACAACAATAAACAACAATAGATGCAAGCATTATACAGTCAGATCTATAAATATTGGGACATCGACACAATTCTAACATTTTTGGTTCTATACACCACCACAATGGATTTGAAATGAAACGAAGAAGATGTGCTTTAACTGCAGACTGTCAGCTTTAATTTGATGGTATTTACATCCAAATCAGGTGAACGGTATAGGAATTACAACAGTTTGCATATGTGCCTCCCACTTGTTAAGGACCAAAAGTAATGGGACAGAATAATAACTCAAACTTTCACTTTTTAATACTTGGTTGCAAACTGCCTGAAGTCTGGTGATGCTCTGCCAGGCCTCTACTGCAACTGTCTTCAGTTCCTGCATGTTCTTGGGGCATTTTCCCTTCAGTGAAATGCTCAATCGGATTCAGGTCAGGTGACTGACTTGGCCATTGCATAACATTCCACTATATTCCCTTAAAAAATCTCTTTGGTTGCTTTTGCAGTATGCTTTGGGTCATTGTCCATCTGCACTGTGAAGCGCCGTCCAATGAGTTCTGAAGCATTTGGCTGAATTTGAGCAGATAATATTGCCTGGAACACTTCAGAATTCATCCTGCTGTTTTGTCAGCAGTTACATCATCAATAACTACAAGAGAACCAGTTCCATTGGCAGCCATACATGCCCACGCCATGACACTACCACCACCATGCTTCACCGATGAGGTGGTATGCTTAGGATCACGAGCAGTTCCTTTCCTTCTCCATAATCTTCTCTTCCCATCACTCTGGTACAAGTTGATCTTGGTCTCATCTGTCCATAGGATGTTGTTCCAGAACTGTGAAGGTTTTTTTTTAGATGTCCTTTGGCAAACTCTCAATCAGGCCTTCCTGTTTTTGAGGCTCATCAAATGGTTTACATCTTGTGAACCCTCTGTATTCACGCTGGTGAAGTCTTCTCTTGATTGTTGACTTTGACACACACACACCTACTAGTGATGTCGCGAACATAAAATTTTCCGTTCGCGAACAGCGAACGCAAACTTCCGCAAATGGGATCCATGGCAAAACCCCAATGGAAAAATACCTAGTTGATGCAGAGTGTGGTAGTTGTAATCGCAATGCGATTAATACAGGTTATATTAATAGCATTGCGAATTCAACTTAGAGCTGGGTTCCTAATGGTTGTATTGCTAGAAATTCTAGCAATACAACAACTATTAGGAACTCCAGCTTCAGTGAATTGCAATGCGATTAATATAACCTGTATTAATCGCATTGCGAATTCAACTTAGAGCTGAGTTCCTAATAGTTGTATTGCTAGAATATAACGAAGATTGAGAATATAGCGCTATATTCGCAATCTTCGTTATATTCTAGCAATACAACCATTAGGAACTCAGATCTAAGTTGTAATCCCAATGCGATTAATACAGGTTATATTAATCGCATTGCGATTACAACTACTAACACTGCAGCTTCAGAATGAATCTAAGATGGATGCTGTCCTTGCGTTTAGATAGGAGGTGGGAGGGAGGGTATGCTGATTGGCTGGAATGTGTCTGCTGACTGTGAGGTACAGGGTCAAAGTTGGCTCAATAATAAAGTATAGGGGCGAACGCGAACATCAGATATGTTCGCCCGCCGCGGTGGATGCGAACAAGCTATGTTCGCGGCGAATAGTTCGGGCCATCTCTAACACCTACCTCCCGAGAGTGTTCTTGATCTGGCCAACTGTTGTGAAGGGTGTTTTCTTCACCAAGGAAAGAATTCTTCGGTCATCCATCACAGTTGTTTTCCATGGTCTTCCGGTGTTGCTGAGCTAATTTGTGCGTTCCTTCTTTTTAAGAATGTTCCAAACAGTTATTGGCCACGCCTAATGTTTTTGCTATCTCTCTGATTGGGTTTGTTTTGTTTTTTCAGCCTAATGATGGCTTGCTTCACTGATAGTGACAGCTCTTTGGATCTCATCTTGAGAGTTGACAGCAACAGATTCCAAATGCAAATAGCACACTTGAAATGAACTCTGGACCTTTTATCTGCTCATTGTAATTGGGATAATGAGGGAATAACACACACCTGGCCATGGAACAGCTGAGAAGCCAATTGTCCCATTACTTTTGGTCCCTTAACAAGTGGGAGGCACATATGCAAACTGTTGTAATTCCTACACCGTTCACCTGATTTGGATGTAAATACTCTCAAATTAAAGCCGACTGTCTGCAGTTAAAGCACATCTTGTTTGTTTAATTTCAAATCCATTGTGGTGGTGTATAGAGCCAAAAATGTTACAATTGTGTCAGTGTCCCAATATTTATGGACCTGGTTGTATAATGTTTGTCAGGTTGTTTATTGTTGTGTGGTTTGTTCCCAATCCCAACAAGTGCTCCAGGTTTCACTTGTTAGGCCCACCCCAACACTTCTCTTCAGACACAACTTGAATCCTACTTGAAAATCCGACACATGCACTGTTCTTTCCCATGTGTGCTACAATCTCTGCTATGGACATTGGCGCATGTGCCACAGCAGATTTCTAGAAGAGCATGCAAAGCAACCTCAGACGTTCAGTCTTGATCTTTCCAAATGTTTTACTATGTCTTAAATAGAGTCTCTATTGCTCAGTTACCTGCAAACTGGATCAAGTACTATGTCAGAAGCATCCTCAAGGCTCATCTCAAACAAAATACAAGAAGTGATTAAGGCAAAGGAAAGGCATTTACGACTATGAAGGATCACAAAGGTGTATGCGATATTGCAAAGTGACCTTCCAAGCACTGGGAAGTGTTTGGCAGCCATAAATCTAATGCCAGAGTCCCTTTATTACAATTCCCATGACCAGGTACAGTCGATCTACACGACAAAGTAGGAAAAGTGTACTCACTTCAGCATTAAATGTGCCAGAAGTTTAGTTTTATTATTCAAACCCATTTAAAAATGATTTTGTAGACTAACTTTTTCCTAGCTGCAGCATAAGAACATGAAAAGTAAACATTTTATCCTAAAGAATAATTCTAAAAATAATCTTTAGATCTCCACTTCTTGTTCAGTTCCATCACCTGGTTAAATGTATGTGTACTTATACTTTTGCTCATATCCTCTTGTATCTTGGAGATCCGATTTGGAAATACATTCAGATTACCTGTGATGTGCGTTCTACATACTCTAGGCAATCTGTGAGTAACTCCATCCATACCTCAAGCAGCTGCTGCACATATCTGTTTGCTCTAACGGATTAGTGTAGGTAAACTGTATCAGACTGGAGTCTCCAGGCTGTTTAGCTCACAGAGAATTCTTTCTGGATACTGAACCCGCTGCTAACAACAGAACCAATACTATACACATTTCTAGCCTGTAAATGTAAAAAAAAAAAGTATTCTCATTCATTTCTATTGGTTCTAGAGGACACATTGAGTAGCTATGTGTCAGAGAATACAGAACCGTGTGGACTGTACAGCTTTTGTAAGTGAGCACATCCATCTCTTTAGCAAAACTGAGCATTTGTGAGCAGACTACACGATTGGCACTACCTGTACCAGGCTCTGTTGATCCGGCTGCATCAGCGACATTACATGACCACTGTAGGCAATCCCTGACCTCAAGCAGTGCACTGCTGAAGCCAATGATTGGCAACTGCAGCCAGGCAAGCAGAGCCTGGGCAGGAGAACAGAAGCGACGGCGCAGGGTCAACTAAGTCAGAAATAATCTATTCTTTATTTCAGGCACACCCATTCCCCAAGTGCTGTCTCATTTTCTACAGAAACTGGACAACCCCTTTAAGACCAATATAAGCTGTAAACGTTAAGGATAGAAACGCATCATGTCTCTTGAGATCAAGAACCTTTTCTTAGAGGATAAGATTTAGATCATATTGTTTTAGTAGACACAACCAAAGTAACACTAGAGGGCATGCCCAGTGTGCATTATACTTAAATATTACAAAAGTACACACGCAAAGAAACAACGGGCACCACATACACATTAAAAACCCTTCAACAAAAACGTTTTTCTGCCCTTGTAAGTGTTTTTAATTCATCAGGGTGCCGGCCTTTCTTTGCATGTGTGCTTTTGTATAATGCATCAGAATAAGGACAGTACTTGTCACCAAATATTCTCGCTAAACTTATTGGTTCTGCAAAATAAGGTTTTATAGTAAATCCAGCCTCTAGGTCGGGGATTCTCTATGTTTGGGTTTATATGTCAGCAAATAGTCGAGTGGAAAGTTCATAAGAATACACTATTACAAAGGACAACTATGTCATAAATGGTAAAACTGCCACTAAAAAAGCCTTGGGAGGATACTAGTGGACAGTAAACTCAGCTTTCACAACCAGTGCCAGGCAGCTGCTGCCAAGGCAAATAAAATCATGAGATGCATCAAAACACAGATACAAACAAAAAGAAAATTGTTTAATCTCTATCGAAATCACTGAATACTGTGTACGATTTGGGGTATCTATGTAGGGGCTATTCACAAGGCCAACTGCAAACTGCGGACCTGCCAGATACAGACACAACATTGCGACGTGGTCCAATTGACATCACTTGGTCCACAATCGGCAAAGACCCGGAGGCACACAGTCGTTTGAATAGCCCCTAAGTGACAGAGCTAATTACAAAGTGTGTGCGCACACAGAAGTGAATATTCCATGGTCCCAGAGACGACAAGAATCAGTTCCTGTGAAATGAATGAGACAGTTCTTAAATAACCTCTACAGAGCACAATTGAGATATTCCTGATTTTGTATTCGTGTACTACATACGCCAGACAAGTGAAACGCATGTCTTTAGTATATGACGCCCAATGTGTGTGATGCAAAAGACAAAAGTAGCACGGAAAAAAGGGCTGGTGCAAATCTACTGCAACTGCAATGCAGAACCAAACAAACCTGTTGTTCAGGTACACAGTGTGGTTTAGGGAGGCATCGTGATGTTACCTTGTAGTGCCAGACGGGCTCACACAATTTTGTCAAAATTTACATTAAGTTTATATGCATAGTGAATAAGGCAGTAATGCAACTTAAAATACTAAAAAAAATTACATGCTAATGCACTTTTTAGCTCCCACAGGGTGGTACTGAGACTTTCTGCATAGAAATGTAGAATACAGCATGAGGTAATCCTTTATCTACAGAGGACCCTCAAATGAATAAAACTACTCCGATATGTTACAGGCTGAAAGGCACAAATGCAGTTTCAGTCCATCAAATTCAAAGGGCAATGCACAAATTAATCTTTATTCATGCATAGTTTATAATTAACACACACTAAGCATACAAATGCAAACTACGTACCATTACCTCTCCTTTTTTTTTTAAAGTGGTTACGAACCAAAAAATGAACAGATGTCACACTAATGTGCACTTTAGATATGTACTTTCACTTTTGCCCCAGTCGTGCTCAATTACTGCTTAACTTATTTGCCAAGACAAACCTAATTAATTCACTGCACTCTGTTTAAGCAGTTATCGAAAATACACCAATAATGAGCCAAATATGTAGAGGGGACCTTAAAGGGATTTCCATCTTCATGGGCTTTTCAGGCAGACCCCCCCCCCCCCATGTGGCTATACCTGCGTAGGGAAGCATACTTACCTGCTTCCCACTGCCATACGCCAGTCCCTGCATGTTAGCATGAGGTCTGCTGCAGCCAGTCACTGGCCTCAGCGGTGACACTTCCTGTCAACGGGTCACTGCTGCAGTCAGTGATCGGCTGAAGCGTCAGTCAAACAAGGGAACGGCAGTGCTGCAGCAGTGGAAGAAGTAAATATGCTTCCCTCTGTAGGTCCAGCTATGTCAGGGGTCTACATGAAAGGCCCACAAAGATAGAAAACCTCTAGTTGGCAAACAAGACTCATGTACACGGCACAACAATGCGCCTAAAGCTGTGCGGCAGCACAAAGAGTCTGCTCTGGTTCCATGTTATGTGTCCTGCTGTATGAGATTTGGTATCTGACCCACCATGGCAGTTACCATTGGTATGGGAGCAGCGGGGTATTGGTGAGAGGAGTATCCGTTCTTTTCATTTTTTAATCCAATCTGAGCCCTTTCCTTAGGGTGCTTTTACACTTACGTTTTTACTTTTCGGCATAGAGATCCGTCGTGGGGTCTCTATGCCGGAAAAAAACTGATCAGGATTTATCCTAATGCATTCTGAATGGCGAGAAATCCGTTCAGGATGCATCAGGATGTTTTCCGTTCAGTATGTGAATGTTTTTTGGCTGTTGACAAAACCGCAGCATGCTGCGGATTTGTCTCCGCCCAACAATCCGGAAGACTTGCCGTAATGCCGGATCCGGAATTAATGCCCATTGAAGTGCATCAATCCGGAATTAACTAAACGCAGTTTCGCGCGCATCGCTGGATCCGACGTTTAGCTCTGCGCATGCGCAGCAGCAGTTCCGATTGGGGCCCAAGTGTAAGCTAGGGCTCCGATCGGTTACCATGGCAGCCAGGACGCTACTGAAGTCCTGGCTGCCATGGTAAGTAGTCCGCAGCAGTGTACTTACCTGCGTTGCGGCCTCCGGGCGCTCCTTCATGACGTCACAGGTCCGGGCGGCGCATTGATCTAAGCGCCGTAGGGACCTGTAACATCATGAAGGAGTGCCCGGTGGCCGCAGCGCAGGTAAGTACACTGCTGCGGAGTACCATGAGAGCCAGGACTTCAGTAGTGTCCTGGCTGCCATGGTAACCTGAAAGCATTTCGAAGACTGATCAGGATCCTGATCAGTCTTCTAATGCTTTCAGGCGACTTGTGTTCTGACGGATCCGGCGGGACGGAAGTGCCTGCCGGAGCCTCGGAACGCAAGTGTGAAAGCACCCTAAAAAGGATTCCCTGCTGGACAACCCATTTAACATAAAATCTGAAAACCTGCTACAATGCTAATCATTTTCCATAACTGTCTGGTAAGTGGGGTCCTCAACCCCCATTAAAGAAGTTGTCTGGATTCCTATATTGATGACCAATGCTAATAGCGAGCAGGTAAACTTTTGATCAGAGGAGGTCGCGGGAGTTGGACCCCCGCCAATCTGATGTTGATGAACCTTAAATAGACCCTTGTGGCCAACTTTTCCCTTCAATTTTTCCTAATTACATCTGCTCTGACTTTGCAATAGATGGGGAAAATATCAGACAATCATAGGTTGCTGTGTACATAAACCCAGCCTTAGGAACATAAAAGTGGATAGAATAAAAACAATACAAATTATCACCATGTAGCTCAAAGAAAAAAAAAAAAAGGTTGGGGGTCACAGACAGTCAGGAATAGGTCACATACTGAAACCGTCTGGTGTCCACATTCCGTTACACTTCAGGAGTTGGTATCAAAAACGCACCACACAGAGATGGGATCATCTGTACAGTTTATTAGATATTACTTCAGACAGGGTTTAAAATAAGACAGAAAAGAAGTCATGCGTTCTGGTCCTGCACCTGCTAAAAAATATCAAAAGTAGGAGGAATGTGTTACTACATAAGTTAATACATAACAAGTCAAATCTTGCCAGGTTTAACCCCTCACTTCTGCTAAGACATCAGCAGGAAGAGAGTGCAACCTTTTAAGAGGAATTAAATAACGTGTAGTCGCCAGGTCTGAAAAGTCGCAATTCGTGCTCTGTATGGCTAGAACCTTCAGGAGGCTACCTGTTCCTAATAAAACCAATGTAATCCAATCGAGTGCAGAAGTGATGACCCGATTATCTCATTCGTATCTGGTAAACACAGCCACAGAGCCGAACACTATTCCCTGTTCTTTCCAGGTCCAGCTTGAAGAAATGCAACAGACAGAAAATGTTTCAGCATATGACGGTAGGAGAAGCCCCGGGTGTGCTCTGACTGTGGTGGGCCTGATCCTCACTTTCACCCAGCTTATGGCAGGTATGTCAGGAGATTTCTCACCCGAGTACAGACTTTCCTCAGCGCATTGTTTAAGTGCCTGTGGCAAAAAGCTTCCAACCTACAGATAATCCTTCCGTGAATAACATTAACTACCATTGCAAAAGGAGAAGAGTAAGGCTACAAACCCCACATTGTTTACTGGCGTTAAACTTAAGGCACTGGTTGGTTTAACAGCAATTACCATACTTGTCAATGGCATACATGACTGTGGGGAGTTACGAACAGAACCGTTTTCTGAAGGCACTTGGAGGAGAGCACGTACCATTAATCCTTGCACCTCTGGTTCAGTCTGCCTGGTAATAAATCCGGTATCGTACCTTACATCCATCAAAACTGCTGGTACAATTTTATTTTCATGATCTGGAAACCACCCCCCCTGTGATAAATGGCCCAGATTTATGTGCGCATCACAGTCTACATGATAAGAATAATGCTGAGAAGTTAGCAATAATGATCTAGACAGTGCAAGTACAAACAGCAGAGAGAACCCTGTGACTTCCTGCCTGTATCAGAGGGTTAAAAATTTAAAACTTTAGCCAAGAGCCGGGCCTCTTGTACGTGTGTTATATGCTGAATGCGAATATCAAATATGTGAATATAAAAAAAAATAACAAGTTACATAGCTACAAGTAAGCAAAGATAGAAAAAGAGGACTAAAGCCAACAAGGGCCAGGCTTGTCCCTTTTCAGCTAAAGCCTGTTGTCGAAATTTCATCCGGTGGGATCTGCCAGAAGTTGGTCCAGGACCCTGTTTAGAGACAAGGAAAAAACAAACAGAAATTACAGCAAGAACATGTAAAATCTCAGTTTCAGACCCAAGAGAAAGCTACCACAGATGATACTGTAAAAGGTAGTACAAATACTGAACCAGGGGCCCTTTAAATAGTGAGCAAATCATCTTTAACTGCTCATCTGTTTGCTGCTAAGGTAAAGCCTGTATTAGGGCTCTTTCACATGAGCGGATGCAGTGTGTGGAATCCGCTGTGTGAAAGAGTGCCAAGCCCCGTTCTGGACAGCAGAGACACGGAGCAGTAACATGATTCATAATGCTCCGTGCCTCTCTGTGATACTACAAAATCAGTGAGATAAAGTTGTCACTGTGATTTAGTAAAAAGATCACAGAGAGGCAAAGAGCATTATCAATCATGTTACTGCTCCGTGTCTCTGCTGTCCAGAACAGGGCTTGGCACTCTTCCACGCAGGGGATTCCACGCCCGGCATCCACTCGAGTGAAAGAGCCCTTAGACTGGCCAATTGTCGGCCAGTTTATCATTAACGATCGTTCGCAGGAACACTCGTTAGTGATGATCTGGCAGTCTAATGCTGCTGCCGATTACCCGCTCATCGGGCGATCGGAATCTTTCAGCATGCTTAAAAATCTCAGTTTACTGGCAGCAGATCATGCTGTCCAATCACTATGTGCTGCCAGCAAACAGCATGGGGACGAGCGATGCCATAACGATCGCTCCTCCCCATGTTGTGGAGGAGATCAGTGTATGGAACAACAGCAGTCTCCTCAGCTAGCAAGCAGGCAAATGCCAGGAAGGAACGCTTCCCTCCTGACAATAGTCTGCAGAATCGGGCTGTGTAATACAGCCGGTATTGATGAAATCTACCATAAGACCATTTGGCAAGCTCCTGTTCCTCTATAGATTTCAAAGGAGACTGAAAATATAGGTGTTCCATTTGTCATCCATAAACAGTAGGTGCATCAATAGGAAAAACAGCTTGAAACTATCCTCGGTAGGTGTTCACATGGTACCCACATGAACCTGTTCTAACTGCACATTTGGAAACCTACAAATTAGGATATCGAAGAACTTCAGTGGTGCAGATTTTTCCCTTAATAAACAGCTACATGGAACCATAATTTTCAGTCAAATGCATTCGAATTTGAAGATGCAGAGACTTTGTAGCACGATACCCATGACGGTAAATGTCACGTGTAATTTGTATGCGGATGTCAAGTATCAATATGACCGATATGAGAGTAACGATGAAAAAACTGCATGAAAGTTTTGAAGCAGTTGATGTTCTTGCCCTACTCTGTGTACAGCCTCAACCTTAATACCTGTAGAGCAGTGTTCCTCAACCCCAGTCCTCAGGGACCACCTGCCGGTCATGATTTGAGAACATCCCACAGAGCGAATACCTGTGGCAGGTTCTGATGCACTGACACTAATCATATCACCTGCTGGATACTAAGGAAACCCTGAAAACATGACCGGCAGGTGGGACCTGAGGACTGGAGATGAGGAACACTGCTTTAGAGGAAAAGTCTCACCGTCTGGAATCAGATTCCTGACTCATCCAGGACAGCTGTGTGCTCTTACCAGACTAATCTAACTTCCACAGAATAAACAGCTGTCTGCAGGGCATTTCGGGTTTAAAATCTGCAGCCGGGGTAAGGGGCAGATAAACAGACCTGTTATGTCTATATTCACCTACCAGGATTTCAGAGCAAACCACTTATTTGACTTCAGAGAGCAGTGGGATGTACAGCTGGGTACACTGTCAGCGCTGTGGCTTCAGGTCTGAGTGTATTACTAATCATTACACCACGGCTCAAGAAATGCACATACTTCAGATACTCTGCTTAATCCTTGCAAGTCTCTGAGACTACATGAGAAGACTGATCCAGGTCTTTAGAATGGTTAAGTCAAGATTTGGGTTAAATTTGTAACAGAAATCAGTGTGTGCACAGCTGGGGGAGCCTGTCTTTTATAAGGCAACCCAGCTAGGCCCCATTCACACATCCGCATTTTAGTCCGCATCTATTCCGCAATTCTGCGGAATAGATGCGGACCCATTCATTGTGAATGGGGCCACACGTGATGCGGAGAGCACACTATGTGCTCTCCGCATCAGCATTTCCGGAGCCGCAGACCCTAAACATCCGGCCACGGCTCCGCAAAAGATAGAGCATGTCCTATTCTAAGAACAGGCATCTCTATGGGGAGTGCCGGCATTGTGTGTTGTGGATCCGCAACACACTACGGACGTCTTAATGGGGCCTTAAGGGGTTGTGCCAAGTTGATAAAATTATCCCCCGACGGCTGGGGGGGGGGGGGGGCCCCCCGCAACCGCTGGGACTCCCACCAATCACAAAAACTGGGGTCCCATTACTTTGTTCTGATGGAGCTGTAATTTCCTCAACATTTCAGTTTTCATGTTCTGTTCTAGGAGCAGAGAAACCAAACTAAAAGTGCTGGATCTGTCTTATAATGGGCACCAGCAGATGGACCCCACTGACTAATGCTGGAATTCTGTATGTACCTACATATTCCACAGCACTTTATAGACATTATATTCACTCAATGTCCCCAATGGAGCTCACAATCTGTTCCCTTTGGAGTGTGGGAGGAAAGCGGAGTACATGCAGGAAACCCATGCAAACACGGGAGGAACTTACAAACTCCACGCAGATGTTCTAATTGGTTGCATTTAAACCTAGGACCCCGGCGCTGCCAGGCATCAGTGCTGAGCACCGGCCTTCCATCACAGTGTCTGTCATTTTACCTGGGAAACCAGTGCTGCATGCTGTGCTCTATTTTCCGCCAGATATTATGGGATCTCTGAATGGAACATTAAAGGGATTGTCCACCTTTTTACTACTTTTACTAAGTGATGGCCTATCCTCAGGATAGCCACATGATCCACTCAGTCGTATTAGTCTTTTATTCAAAAGGTTATTCCTGAGGTATAAATACTCACTCTTTTGAAGCTTTGCTTGTATTTTTCATATAAATAAATCGCTATCAGGCATAGTAATCCTGAGCGCGTTGAACTGATTGCTACCCCATGCTGCGTCACGCCCCCTTAATCATGGATAGGCTGTCACTAGCTGATCATCTGGAGTCATCCCGCCGGTCAGCAGTAGCTCAGGTGCTGGTATTGTACAGCTCTGTCTACTCTGTAGTGGGCAGCAAGCTAAGTCCAATGCAATGTAAACTAAGCTGTCTGCTTCCGGTACCGGAGAAATTCCGGAGGATGGGCATTCCCATAATAAAAGGTGGACAGCCCCCTTTAAGTGAGACTAATCCACACATACTCTTTGGAAACAGGTGTAAATCTACCTTGGGTCATTGATCCTGCAATTCTGCTTAGCTGAAAACTTTTCACATGCAGAAGAAGCATATACCTTATGCCGCAATGAACCATTATAGAAATCTTACACTGAATGCAAAGCTTTCACTTTTAGTGAGAAAACGGTAAAAACTACCAGAAGAAATGACTGTTTATGTACAGTCCTATATGGAAACCTCATCTAATGTATGTTACATGAAACACAACTGCGGTGGGTGTGTACGGTTTTATCCGCAGCACCATAAATATCACGGCTTAGCAGTTGTATTAGCTTTGCTGTTTTATAGGTGTGTGTAGTCTGTTTTACAAGACTAATGGAAATTGCCCGTGCCATTCCACATTCAATGAGATCTCAGCCTCCACTGAAACAAAGCGACATCTTATAATTACAGTCAAGGATGTATGAGTCTGGTATGCACGTCTCTTGAGGTTCTGCCCTCCCAGTAGTCAGCATAGAGCTCCCCCTGGTGGCATAGTGGTGCTCCACCCTGATGGGACCATAGCACAGTGCAGCAGACAGCCGCACAATTGCTGCAACATGGCAAAACTAAATGCAAATTCATGTTTTTAGCGCAGGTTTACCGTGAATGTGGTAAAAAAAAAAAAATAATCCATGTGGTTTAGCTCTGATGCCGAAGGGATCATGTTTCATTTCCCCAGTACTGAATACATGAACGCTCAACTTTGACTTGGGGGCTAGGCAACAAGACACATTTTTCTCTTAGCTTTCATACATGAGACCCGTGATCGCCATCATACCAAAATATGTCGTTATTCCACGGAAGCAAATTAAAAAACCCACCAGCTGAACAGTCACATAACATATCCGTGGGCCTAGAAATCATGCTGAAGGCTAGTAACAGGAGGATCTGGCCCCCATTACTGCTTAAATGGGTATTCCCACCTTAAAAAGTGATGCTACTACTTTATGATCAGAAAGACCCCCAGAATCCTAGGAATGAATAGGGCGCAGTGCTGCTGTAGCGCTGCGCTGTTTTTACCGCTACAGCAACCGCTAGGCAGGGAACTGCAGCATCACTTTATATGATGGTAATAGCTCTTTAATGGCAAAGGACATAGAAGGGCTTGTATTTGGCTGCAGATGTCTACAGGAAGAGATCTCTTAATGGTGGAAAAAAAAACAGGGAAGAAAAGTGAAAGCTGCTGGAGGACAATCCGGGACTTGTACGTCCATTTATCCAAGCCAAGGTTCTACTTCCACATAAATCCTATTTATAACTCTGTTTTCATATACTAAATTTAAGGCCACGGGAACTGTCAAGTGATGGGTTGCAGACAGGATTTAGAAAACTAGAAAAACTACAGGATTTTCCAAGTACAGAAGGAAAAATCTACAGCGCATAAAAACATGGAGAAATCTGCAAGGATAAAGAAATATCTAGGATGCATTTTATCTGTTGAATTATTTTAGAATATTTTACAGCAGTAGCCCGATTTTTTGACAATTCTGATTATATATTACAGCACAAGAACCACAGCTATTCTATCCCTGACATCTGGGTAATGTTATTTTCACACTGGAGAAGAAAAAAAATTAAATAAAAACCAGGAAAACCATAAACTGCTAAATCAGGAAAACGGCTAAACTTGCAACTGAAGCAAAACCATGGTGAAAAGCTGCCCGTACTGCATGGTTTTGTGCTGTCCCATTTGGAGTCAGCTCAGTCTCTGTGCAGCCTGTATCTGCGCATTTTGTCAGAGGTACTTAAGGAAGATTGCCCACAAAGGTTAAAAAAAAAAAAGCATTTTTGCTGGGAGCGGCTCATTAAGGTCCTGGTAGGTTGTCCCAGGTATATGGAGCCATGCTGAGTGCAGTGCATCCTACAGCTGCGAGAGGGTGCGTGGGAGAGGATCCACAGAGAGAAGACGACGATCGAGGTGGTCCCACAGATGCTCAATTTTGTTTCAATTTGGAATTTTACGGGCAAGGGTAGTACTTGGATGTTTTGGTCACGCACTCCCAAGTAATATCAGACATTTCTAGCGGTGTGATATGTCACATTGTCTTGTTAGAAGATCCCATCCACCCCAGGAAAGACAATCAGCATGTATGGTTGTACATGATCTGCAAGGATGGATTCATACCCAAATTGGTTGAGAGTGCCTTCCATATAGATGAGTGGGCCCAGAGAATGCCACGAAAACATTCCCCAGATCATAACGTTGCTACCACAAGCTTGTGTTTTTCCAGTAAGGGTGGCAGGGTGTTTGTTCTCGTCCATTCGTTCAATGAAGCAGAAAATGTGACTCGTTCGAGAAGGGAATCATTTGCAGAGGTCCAATTCTGAACAAAAAACTGAAGCCTTTTCGGCAGATGCAACTTTGTTGTTGGTGCTCTGCAGTTTCCACGTCGCTTTTTCACAATGGTGCCACTAGTCCACTCACTATACACTCACCACAGCAGCACGCAAATTGTTCACAAAGTGCAGTTTCAGAAATGCCGCCACCCTTGGCACGAAAGCCAATAATCATCCATTTTTGTAACCCTGATAAATCACCCTTTTTACCCATGACCGCAATGATGGACATGTGTGCAGACAGCCTATCGCACACCTAATACACCTACCAAGCCAGCTCACAACACGACTTCCTTCATGAGCTACGTGCTGCTGACGCTCAAAGTAGTGTGGGGAATTGCTCTGGTAGACAGGCTTGCGGACGCAGTATAGAGGCAAGGTACACAGTTCTCTGGGTAAAGCAGAAGTGTTTTATTCACACTCGGCAAAACAGAAACAGTCTTTAGTGCTTGTTCACACAAGGCAAAACAGAAACAGTCTTTAGTGCTTGTTCACACAAGGCAAAACACCCGGCAAAAACATAAATCCCACAGCAAGGTCACCTGAGTGGTCGGTGTTAGTTCACACCTGGCAGTTAGGTCGGCCACGCAAAGTTTCCACCAGCGGCTTCCAGGTAGTCTGCACGCCTGTTTGCAGACTCTTGCTCTCAGCCCTGAGAGCTCCACAGCCACACCAGCAGCTTCCAGGATAATCACCTCCCACCTGCTGAGGTGGCTGCCTTTTAAAGGCCCGGAAAAGTCCGGCCTGGACCGTGGGGAATAGTCTCCCACCCAGCACTTGACTATTCCCAATAAGAGCCGGCCCGGATCGGCTTTGTAGCCATACTAAATATCAACGTGTCAAGCAGCACTAGCTGCTGCTGACACAAAAATCTGCTCTTATCTCACCGAGGCCAGGAACCTCGGTGACACGTACCTCCCGCCGACGACGGAACCTTGCGCCCTCTTACATACCTCCCTTTGTTCAACCCTGAGGGGGTGAACACACATGAGACAGTGGACGCGGGACAGGGCATCCGCGTTACCCTGCAAGCGGCCTGCCCGGTGTTCTACTGAGAACTTGAAGTTCTGTAAGGACAGGAACCACCTGGTGACCCGAGCATTCCTCTCCTTGGCCTGGCTCATCCACTTGAGAGGGGAATGGTCGGTCACCAGACGGAACTTCCTCCCTAACAAGTAATAGCGGAGAGACTCGAGTGCCCACTTGATAGCCAGGCACTCCTCTCCACTATACTATACCTGGTCTCGGCTGGGTTGAGCTTACGGCTCAGGAAGACAACGGGATGTTCTTCGCCGTTGACTTCCTGAGACAGTACAGCGCCGAGGCCTACCTCCGAGGCATCCGTCTGTACTATGAACTCCCTGTTGAAGTCGGGTGTCACCAAAACCGGGGACCCACACAGGGCCGACTTCAATGCAGAGAAAGCCTCTTCTGCCTTCTCACTCCAGTGAACCTTTCCGGACTTCCGTCCCTTCAACAGGTCTGTCAATGGTGCTGCTATCGTGGCAAAGTGGGACACAAACCTCATGTAGTACCCTACAATCCCCAGGAACGATTTTACCTGCCTGGTGGTGACCGGTCGGGGCCAATTACGTATTGCCTCGATCTTATTTACCTGAGGTTTGATGAGTCCCCGCCCAATGACATACCCCAGATACTTGGTCTCTTCTAACCCAATGGCACACTTTTTTGGATTAGCGGTTAGTCCAGCTTTTCTAAGGGCATCCACTACCGCCTGTACTTTGGGCAAATGGCTTTCCCAGTCGGTGCTGTGGATGACTACATCATCTAAGTAGGCCGAGGCGCACCGACGATGAGGTCGCAGCACAATGTCCATTAACCTTTGGAAAGTGGCAGGGCGCCATGCAGGCCAAAGGGTAATACCTTGTAATGATACAGGCCCTGCGGGGTAACAAAAGCAGTTTTTTCCTTGGCCGACTCCGTTAAGGGTACCTGCCAGTACCCTTTAGTGAGGTCTAGCACAGAAAAATAACGGGCTTGCCCTAAATTCTCAACAAGCTCGTCTACCCGGGGCATGGGATACGCATCAAACTTGGACACTTCATTTAACTTATGAAAATCGTTGCAGAACCGCAACGTCCCATCTGGCTTGGGTATTAGGACTATGGGACTGGCCCATTCACTTTTCGACTCCTCAATGACATCAAGCTTCAACATTAATTGCACTTCCTCCGCGATGGCCCGTCGCCGAGCCTCGGGTACCCGGTATGGTTTTAACCGGATCTTGGCCTGAGGCTCCGTGACGATATCATGTTGGATGAGGGAAGTGCGGCCAGGAGGTCCGAGAACACATCCGTGTTCCGACTGATGAACTCCCTTACTTCCTGAACTTGTTTGGAAGACAGGCTGTCTGCAATTTTTACCGTGGTTACTGCTTCACAGGCCTCAAACTGTGGGGCTGGACCCTTTTCACCTAGAAGCCCTGGACGGGGCTGTTGTCGGACGAGTCCCTATCTTTCCACGGCTTTAGTAAATTCACATGGTACACCTGCTCCGGCTTGCGCCGCCCTGGCTGGTGTACCTTGTAATTTACTTCCCTACCTTCTCGATTACCTCATAGGGGCCCTGCCACCTAGCTAGGAACTTGCTGTCAAGGGTGGGTACCAGAACCAAAACCCGATCTCCCGGATTGAAGTCCCGCACTCGAGCCTGACGATTATACACCCTACTCTGGGCTTGTTGCGCTGCCTCCATATGCTCCCGGACCAGCGGCAACACCCTTTCCATCCGTTCCTGCATCTGGGTGACATACTCAATGACACTTTTGTGGGGGACGGGTTGTTGTTCCCATGCTTCCTTGGCGATGTCTAACAGGCCCCGAGGGTGTCGGCCATAAAGCAGTTCGAAGGGCGAGAACCCAGTAGAGGCCTGGGGCACCTCTCGCACTGCGAACATGAGATAGGGCAGAAGCAGGTCCCAGTCCCTCCCATCTCTAGACACCACCCTTTTAACATATTTTTTAACGTTTGGTTAAACCTTTCGACGAGACCATCCGCTTGCGGATGGTAAACGGACGTCCGCAACTGTTTAATACGCAGCAATTTACACAGTTCCCTCATAACCTTGGACATAAAAGGGGTCCCTTGGTCTGTCAGAACCTCCTTAGGCAGGCCCACCCGGGAAAACATTTCCATTAACTCCTTAGCTATGAGCTTAGCTGATGTATGTCGCAGGGGCACCGCCTCCGGATACCGAGTGGCGTAATCGAGAACGACCAGAATGTGTTGGTGGCCCCTAGCGGACTTCGGTATGGGCCCTATTAGATCCATAGCGATTCGCTCAAACGGTACCTCTATGATTGGTAGAGGTACCAGAGGACTACGGAAATGTGGCTGGGGGCTATTTACCTGACAGGTTGGACAGGACTTACAATAATTTTCTACCTCTTTGAAAACACTGGGCCAATAAAACCGCTGCAGTATGCGGTCCTGGGTTTTCTGCCACCCCAGGTGTCCCCCAAGAACATGTTGGTGGGCAAGCTCCATAACGAGCTTGCGGTATGCCGTGGGCACCACCAACTGTTCAATATTCTCACCCCGGATTTGGTTCACCCGATACAACATTTCCTGGTGAACAACAAAACGGGGAAGCATTAACTCCGCCCCAGGTTTTTGGGGTTTACCATCAATTACCACAACGTTCTCCCAGGCCCTGGCTAGGGTTTGGTCCCGGTGTTGTGCGGTCCCAAAATTTTCTCCGTAGACGTTGAGGTCTGCCAATTCCGGTCCCGGTGGCAAGCCCTCCACGTCTCCCACCATTACACTTAGTGGGGTTGTCTCCCCTCTATCACAGAATTAGTGGTCACCCCTACCGCTGGTGTCTCTGCTTCGGGGTCCTCAGGTTCGGGACCCGGACATTTTTCTTCCCCACAAGTAGGCAACCCGTTCCTCCACAAAGACCAGAACAGGGGAAAGTCCCTCCCCAATATTGCGGCATAAGGGAGCCGTCTCCCCACTCCCACGACATGTGGCACCTCTTTCCCACCCACCGTCAGGGTAACCTTAGTAGTGGGATACTCCCGGCGATCCCCATGTATACAGACAATGGTAAGGGTTCGCCCTTCTGGGAGTTTTTCTGTTACCAACGACTCATGGACCAGAGTTACCAGGCTCCCAGAGTCCAGCAGGGCCTGCACGGAGTGTCCATTAACCATGATGTCACACATCGGAGGGGTGTCCGCGGCCAGCAGGGGGTCAGCTATATACACTATATACAAAAAGAGAGGACCGGCGAGCGAACCCGCAGTCCATGGGTTCGGATGCCCTAGGGCAGTTGGCGGCCACATGTCCCCAGTCCTGACAATGCCAACACCTGACCCCCGCAGCCTCCCTCCTCCCCAGGGTATTCCTCCCACGGACTGGAGATACACTCCCCTCCTTATGAGGTAGGATCCCTTTCCAGGATCCCGGGTCGGCAACTGGGGCTTACGTGACTTCGGTAGTACAGCAGAGTCCTTCAACAAATCCTGAGTGGCCATATACCTCTCCACCAGGCTAACCAGTTGTTCCAGGTTGCCTGGATCGCCTTGTCCCACCCAGCGCTGTATGGCTCTCGGAAGGGTACGCACAAACCTGTCGACCACGACCCTTTCAACCATCTGAGAAGGGCTCAACAGTTCAGGCTGGAGCCATTTTTTTACTAGGTGAAGTAAGTCATAGGCTTGTGACCGGACGGGTCGGGACTCGGAAAACACCCACTGACACACTCTGTGCGCCGCACATAGGTGTTTACTCCCAACCTGGCCAACACCTCACCTTTTAGCCTCTCATAGTCCTTTGCCTCCTCACAGCTGAGGTCAAAATAGGCCTTTGTGCGCCCCCACCAGAAAAGGCGCCACCACCTCAGCCCATTGCTCCAATGGCAGCCTCTCTTGCTCGGGCGGTTCTTTCAAACACCATCAGGAATGCCTCTATATCGTCTTCTGGACCCATTTTCCTGAGGGCAGATCGGACTTTGTCCCTGGAGTTAGACACAGTCGGGGCTGTCGTGGTTGCAACTCCTGGCTGGGACGTTCGCACCGACTCCTGCAAGGCTATCAGCTGCTGCATGAGGAGATTGTTCGTCTGCTGCTGTGCACACATAGCCTCCTCATGTCTTTTTTGCTGTAGCTCATTAGCCTCCTCATGTCTTTTTTGTTGTAGCTCATTAGCCTGTTGCTGCTGTAAAAGTAGCTGATTGGTCTCCCTCTGCTGCACGTTAGCCTCCATGAGAGCTTTCACAGCAGCCTCCATGTTGCCAGAAACCACAAAAGTTGCAGGCCTGATATATGACATGCAGTCCAACACAGCAAAAACAAAAACTTTCGGCGTTCACGCCAGCCTCACTGCGCATGCCCGCATCCGACACCAAATGTGGGGAATTGCTCTGGTAGACAGGCTTATGGACGCAGTATAGAGGCAAGGTACACAGTTCTCTGGGTAAAGCAGAAGTGTTTTATTCACACTCGGCAAAACAGAAACAGTCTTTAGTGCTTGTTCACACAAGGCAAAACAGAAACAGTCTTTAGTGCTTGTTCACACAAGGCAAAACACCCGGCAAAAACATAAATCCCACAGCAAGGTCACCTGAGTGGTCGGTGTTAGTTCACACCTGGCAGTTAGGTCGGCCACGCAAAGTTTCCACCAGCGGCTTCCAGGTAGTCTGCACGCCTGTTTGCAGACTCTTGCTCTCAGCCCTGAGAGCTCCACAGCCACACCAGCAGCTTCCAGGATAATCACCTCCCACCTGCTGAGGTGGCTGCCTTTTAAAGGCCCGGAAAAAGTCCGGCCTGGACCGTGGGGAATAGTCTCCCACCCAGCACTTGACTATTCCCAATAAGAGCCGGCCCGGATCGGCTTTGTAGCCATACTAAATATCAATGTGTCAAGCAGCACTAGCTGCTGCTGACACAAAAAATCCGGCTCTTATCTCACCGAGGCCAGGAACCTCGGTGACACGTACCTTCCGTCGACGACGGAACCTTGCGCCCTCTTACAGTAGGAAGAGGTCATAATAATGGGACTCAACTGTGTATATCCAGCGTATATACCAAGTGTAGGGCTTGATCGGAATGTGCACAGAATGTAAAGATGAGTAGTGAACAATGCGGCCAATTGCTAATTTGGAGAATCATGCGCACTTAGGAGCTGAAAGGGCTGTGCTTTGGTAACTACTGAAGTCCTCGGGATAGACAGATGTCTACCATATGTGCAATCTTCAGATGAGATAAACCTCACACGACCCCAGGTCAGAGTCACTGCTAGCAGATGCTCGCCTTCTCAATGAGTAGCATTCTTCGCTGTCACAGATCTTGGAGATCGATGCATAATTAGCGGTGGTACAATTCTGGAGATGTAGAGTGGGATGGCATCAGTTATTTGAATGTAATGTTCACGCTCAGAAATCTAGGCCATAGGAACCTACATGCTGTAAGCCTCAAGGAGTGGACCCTTTCACACAAGACGTTTCCAGAACTCAAAGACGTATTATTGGCTGGTCACCCACAAAAGGTGTCCAGATGTTCATCGTTTTTTGGAATGCGTTAATGTAATGGCATTTGTACAAAGAACCGAGTTGCTTTTCAAAACATCCAACTAATTCCCATTACAGACATCACAATGCACATAGAAAGTATGGCTGTCTAATGGCCAATCCTCCAGACAATCTGCAGGTGATTTGTCAAAGTGTCTTGTGTGTACTCAGCTGTGTTTGCGAGTGGTGTCTGAACCAAGCATCACACACGTTCAAAATGAAAACCGTGGTGCCAAATCCTAGAACGGAAACGTCCGATGTCAGACAGATGCCATTCACATGCTAAACCATACAAGGGTATGTAACTGCGGAAACGAGTAAAATGCTGCTCATCAGTTTCCTTCATACGCTGTTCTAGGGATCTTTGATGTTGAACTCTGAACCTCCGGCTCCTTCTTCTAAGCTACATTTTAGGGGAACCTGTTACAGTATGTTTCTTATGTTGTCCTCTCTGTAGTGATTTAACTGGTGTGTCTCTTCTGAATTAATATGAAGTTGTTTTTGGGTACTTACATCAGGGATCAGCAGTCCGCAGCAGTTCTGAAACTACAACTCCCACAATCCTCCTTTCACAGCTGAACAAGTGTGCATACCGGGAGCTGTAGTTTCACAGCTGAAGTGCTGAACGTTACCGATCCCTGATTTACATGTTAAGCTTTGCAGTACACAGCCAGCAAGGAGTACAGAGATATGTGGGCTTCCCCTGCCCTCCTTGTGCGTAGGAAAAACCTGTAAACCAAGCAGGGGAGTAACATCGAGGTCATGCAACTCCAAATATTGAGGAGTCGCCCGGTGCTGCGCTTCCGGCGCCTGCGCACCACATTCTCTTTTGTGGGCTATTGCCTCAGGGATATGTTTTGCGCAGGCGCCCATGTGAGATTTAGAGATGCATCACTCTGACGTCAGGGTAGAGGGGAGGAAGCCTTGGGAGAAGAGGGGAGGAGCAGCCATTGGGAAAGAGAGGCAGGTAGGGAAATTTGAAAAGCAAAGCCTTGAATAAAAGTTATTTTCCTGGACAATCAATGAACACCCAAATGACATACGGGTATGTTTGGAATTCATTTACCACGTACTGATGGCCACAGCTGTTTTATAAGTGAAAACTTAACAGACTCCCTTTAAGTATTTGTTTTTTCTGACTGCAGTTGTACACGAGAAAGGTGTTACTAGTGATAGCATTCTTCATGTACTTGTGTATACAGAGATAGCTGTCAGTCACTGATAACTCTACTCAGAGGAGGCGATATCAGTAATTGATAGCATTCCCTGTGTAAGTGTGTATACATAGATAGATGTCAGTCACTGACAGCTGTACACGGGGGAGGTGTTATTAGTGATTGATTGAATTCTGTGTTAAGGGCCCTTTACAGGGGCCAAGAAACGTGCATTCATAGTAAGAATCGTTGGCGATTATCTGGCGGTGTAAAGGTGTTGCCAATTACCCGATGAACAAGTGAAACGCTCCGTCATTGGGTAATTGGATCTTTTGGGTAAACACTGAAATCAGTGTTTGCCGCCAGAAGATCGTGCTGTGTAAACATGCTCTGCTACCAGCAAACAAGTCTGTCTGGGGAGAAGTGATTGCAATAGCGACCGCTCCTCCCCATACTGTGGAGGAGACGGCTTCATGTAAATGGAGTGGTCTCCATCACGATGAGCAGTTCGCTTGCTGGAAAGGAATGCTTCCTTCCCAACAATCGCCTGCAAAATTGGCCAGTGTAAAGGGGCCTTAAGTGTTTATACAGAGATAGCTGTCAGTCACTGATAACTGTATACAGGGTGGTCTTAGGACCTTTCATTTTTTTTTAAATTCTAGATAAATACCTTTACTTGCGGGGTACTGATGCTGCCCTGCTGATGCTGCTAGCCTGCCTACTTTTTTTAAATATCGCTCCTACGCCCCGCTGTGCCCCTCTGTAGTATGTTAATACTGAGCATCGGTACAGGGAGGAGGAGTCGCCAGGGTTTCTCAATGAATTGCAAAAATAGTCAGCACCCGAAATCCAGTTCGTCGGCACGGGAAAGGAATCACTCCAATGGAAATATAGCAAAAAATCCCAGTGGACGCTCTTTGTCTTCAAAACGTCTCTTTCTTTATTTCATCAATGGACGCGTATCGGTACCCCGCAAGTAAAGGTATTTATCTACAGTCGTGGCCAAAAGTTTTGAGAATTACATAAATATTGGAAATTGGATTAGTTGCTGCTTAAGTTTTTATAATAGCAATTTGCATATACTCCAGAATGTTATGAAGAGCGATCAGATGAATTGCATTGTCCTTCTTTGCCATGAAAAAACTTAATTCCCCAAAAAACCTTTCCACTGCATTTCATTGCTGTCATTAAAGGACCTGCTGAGATGATTTCAGTAATCGTCTTGTTAACTCAGGTGAGAATGTTGACGAGCACAAGGCTGGAGATCATTATGTCAGGCTGATTGGTTTAAAATGGCAGACTTGACATGTTAAAAGGAGGGTGATGCTCGAAATCATTGTTCTTCCATTGTTAACCATGGTGACCTGCAAAGAAATGCGTGCAGCCATCAATGCGTTGCATAAAAATGGCTTCACAGGCAAGGATATTGTGGCTACTAAGATTGCATCTCAATCAACAATTTATAGGATCATCAAGAACTTCAAGGAAAGAGGTTCAATTATTGTTAAGAAGGCTTCAGGGCGTCCAAGAAAGTCCAGCAAACGCCAGGATTGTCTCCTAAAGAGGATTCAGCTGCGGGATCGGAGTGCCACCAGTGCAGAGCTTGCTCAGGAATGGCAGCAGGCAGGTGTGAGCGCATCTGCACGCACAGTGAGGCGAAGACTTTTGAAGATGGCCTGGTGTCAAGAAGGGCAGCAAAGAAGCCACTTCTCTCCAAAAAAACCATCAGGGACAGATTGATCTTCTGCAGAAAGTATGGTGAATGGACTGCTGAGGACGTATCTTTCCGATTGTTTGGGGCATTTGGAAAAAGGCTTGTTCAGAGAAGAAAAGGTGAGCGCTACCATCAGTCCTGTGTCATGCCAACAGTAAAGCATCCTGAGACCATTCATGTGTGGGATTGCTTCTCATCCAAGGGAGTGGGCTCACTCACAATTTTGCCCAAAAACACAGCCATGAATAAAGAATGGAACCAAAATACCCTCCAACAGCAACTTCTTCTAACAATCCAACAACAGTTTGGTGAAGAACAATGCATTTTCCAGCACGATGGAGGACCATGCCATAAGGCAAAAGTGATGACTAAGTGGCTCGGGGACCAAAACATTGACATTTTGCGTTCATGGCCTGGAAACTCCCCAGATCTTAATCCCATTGAGAACTTGTGGTTAATCCTCAAGAGGCCGGTGGACAAACAAAAACCCACTAATTCTGACAAACTCCAAGAAGTGATTATGAAAGAATGGGTTGCTATCAGTGAGGAATTGGCCCAGAAGTTGATTGAGAGCATGCCCAGTCGAATTGCAGAGGTCCTGAAAAAGAAGGGCCAACACTGCAAATACTGACTCTTTGCATAAATGTCATGTAATTGTCGATAAAAGCCTTTGAAACGTATGAAGTGCGTGTAATTATATTTCACTACATCACAGAAACAACTGAAACAAAGATCTAAAAGCAGCAAACTTTGTGAAAACTAATATTATTTGTGTCATTCTCAAAACTTTTGGCCACGACTGTAGAATAAAGGTCCCTTTTAAGTTCAGAAAAAGCTGAGATATAAATGTATAAATTAAAAGTTTTACTAAATCCTCTTCCACATAACTATATATCAATCAGCTCAGCATCACTTGCTCTATACGTTGCTGTCTGCAGAGAGCACTGCATTTGGTAGTGACAGTTCCCTAAGCTCAGTGGGAGTCAGTCCTATGAATTAATTCTCCGTATACTAGTTTTGGAGGGACAGTTAAATTACTGGATACTAAAAATACAATATAAATATGCATTAAAGATTAGCAAAGACCAATGGTGATGTGCAAAGATACAGCTGATCCTTTAATCTGAAGGTAAGATTCATTAATATGAGTGCTGAGCGCTCCGGCTGACTGGACTAGAATTACAAGGGGTGGAGCGACAAATGTGGTCTTGTGAGCTACATATGGGGAGGGGGGGTAGCTGGTTATTTTGGTCAAGGAATGTGGGCTCTAGAAACAAGGTTACTGAGGAGAATATAATCAAAACAATGAAAATGTAAAATCCAGTCTGTGAAACAGGGAGTTTTACTCTCTCTCTCCTAGAAAAGCTTTACCACCAATGGGCTGACCAGGGAAGGAAAACCAGACATCTCAACCGGACTAGGAGGTCTGTCCCGAGAGGAGAGGCTGGGAATGTTAAGGCTGCCCCAGATCCAATGAGCTGGCCGAATACTGTGCATACACAACCGTCTATGTTCACCTTAAGAAAACTAAAGAGCGCCTTACCTTAAAGGAGCAGCTCACTCATCTCCGGGAGGTTTCATCCTCATCTGAGCCTGCATCTGTGCAATCATCTCTTGCATTCTCCGTAACTGGAAAATAATCAAAACAGAAGGGGGAGCTAGTGAGCAATATTGAAAAAAAAAACCTTGAGGACCCCCTCCCCAAATTACTTCAATAAGTCATGTATTCATGAAATGTGCATTCATTAATCCAACAGTGGCGAAGAATGTATTGACTATTATGGGTAATGGAATTCTGAAACACAATTATTAGACATAATAAAATAAGCTTTACAATGGGACATTGTGCAAAAAAAATTATATTCAAAGTGGTTTAGCTACTGAGGGGGTCACACTTTTAAAGAAAACATGAACAGTCTATACTTTGTCTTAATATTCCTGCACTTGACATTTATTTTTATCACAGTCTGGCCGCCAGTTCCCTTGTCCTAGTTAATAAGTGAATTTCCATTAGCTGGGTACACTCAGGAAATGTGCCCACCCTCCTCCTTGGAGTTCTGCTTGCAATGGACAAACGCCAGCAAAGCTAGGACTAGTGCGCTAAGATGTAAAGTTATAACGGAGGGAGGAGGCCGTAAGTCACCGCTTAGCACAGGCATCCTCAAACTGCGGCCCTCCAGCTGTTGTAAAACTACAACTCCCACAATGCCCTGCTGTAGGCTGATACCTGTAGGCTGTTCAGGCATGCTGGGAGTTGTAGTTTTGCAACAGCTGGAGGGCCGCAGTTTGAGGATGCCTGGCTTAGCAGAAGAGCGCAAAGATCTAACAGTCAACAGACACAATGCACCGCAACAAAAACCCAGCAGTCTACCAGTCCTGGTCATCCCATAGCTGAGATTTTACCCAAAAATCATTTCAACATCCAGCAGCAGGTGCGTGCAGGAATAAAAGTAACTTATAGGTATGACTTGCAAAGGATATTAAATGGTACTCGTCAGCAGAGTTTTTGTGATGTTACACTGCTTGTACATACCCTTATAGACATGCCCCTGTGGAAGTTGGCAGTTTTACAAGGAGGGAGTAAGTAAAGTTATAACGTCACAGTGCAGTGCTCCCCATAGTCTGGGCGGTCTGTAGTGGTGACTAGTCATCTCACCTGTGAGCTCGCCCACTCTTGATTTGACATGGTATGATGCCACTGCTGGAAGCTGAGAGTGAAATCAATCAAGGAAGGAAGAGAAGACGTGCTTACAACTGTGACTATCCAGCACCGTCCAGATGACTACTGGAGAGCAGCACACGGGGGCTCTTTACATTCTACCTCCAAAGGGCCATGTCTAAAAAGGCATTTCCAAACACTAAGACCACATTCTGCTCACATACAGTATTAATATTCACTGCAGATCTACTCTCCTTTAGGGTCCATTCAGACGTCCGTATGAATGGCCCGGATCCGTTCCGCAATTGTCAAGGGGGCCGGAAAAGATGCGGACAGCATATAGTGTGCTGTCCGCATCCGCACTTCCAACCCGCGGCCCCGCCAAAAAATAGAGCATGTTCTATTCTTGTTCGCAGCTGCGAACAAGAATAGGAATTCTCTATATAGTACCGGCAATGTGCGGTCCGCTAAATGTAGAACGCACATTGCCGGTGTCTGTGTTTTGCGGATCCGCAACATGCCGGACGTGTGAATGGACCCTTACTATTTATAAGCAGGAACATTTCCCTATCCGATTATGTGCACACAGAATCCATGCTGGACGTTAAACCCACTGCAGTCACTCCCATATGTCTGTCTGGACGAGGATAGAAAGGGGTGTAGAGGATGAATCTGAGGAATAAGGAGGAGCCCCGTCTGACAGGATGTTCCCACGATGTTTGCTGCTGCGCTGGTATAAAAATACCTTACGCCTGGACAAAGACATGTGGAGAAGGATGGGGCAAATCCCTAGGCCAAGAATAACATGTAGTGGATTCCAGTCTGAGATCAGAGTGTGAACCAGTGACTGACGTGACTGACTCCCGAGCATGCCAGTGCAAAGTAACTGCGCCCACTGTTTGCATTTGAATCCCAGCTCAATACAGAAAGTTGGACTTGCATCTGACCCAACTTTAGGAGAATCTGCCAGCAAGGGACGAAGGCTTACTGCCAAAGCCTAAAGCTCATTATAGACGGCATAAATAAGGTCATGGCACCTAAAGGTGTTTTCCATAACAGCAAGTGAGGGGACAAACAGATTCTTAGTCTCAGCAGTCCCGTGGTCGTACACACTGTAATGGTCATACCCATCTAGTATGTAGTAAGTGTTTGGCTGATGTTCGTTCAGCTTATGTCAAGAGACAACAGGATGGGATATATCGAATTTCAAAATGCCCAATCTTCCGCTGTCAAAGGAGATAACACTAGAGGTGGAGGAGAAACATGCACACTTGGCCATACTGAGAGTGCATGTGCATTAGGAATATGACAGCTACTGAAAGTATATATGGCCAAGCAAGATCCCCAGCTGCAGAATGATGGCAGATGAGGCGTCCACATGATCGTACCTCTGCACGTGATGACTGCATCTAAAAGTTTAAATCCAACTAAATCATCATTTTGGTGATTTGTTGCTTTGCTTCATAAAGACCAAAATAGCACAGACCAGACTAGTTATTTAGCATATGTATTCAACAGTGCTCAGATTCCTTGGCTCATGGACACAGAGACAACCCATGTCTGTATATTCTATTACGGCATATGGGCATCACAGAGGCGTCCCTACTAAAACCCAGACCAGAGGGCTGTACTAGGAGAGTGGCTCTCGTTCCAGTGGATTTGGGCCATCCCGCCGTGGCTGCTGCTGAGGAAATACCTGGCTGATCCTGTTCTGGGAGCAGGTCCAGGGGTGATGTGCTTGTCTGAATTTTCGAGAGGTAAACTCTGGTAAGACAAATCTCCTATAACTGATCTAGCAAATGACATGCTTTATATGAGCTGCTTTTATATATTTGTGAAACACTGTGGGCTATTTCACTATGGACTCTGCATTACATGTACCCTTCTGTGTATTTTATGTTCCAAACTGCACAAGGTGGGGCTCAGTCAATGATTAGTTTATGGCAATGTTGCTAAATGAATGCTCACAGCATTCTCCAGGCTCATTATTGTAGGTACCAGAGCTCCCCCTTGTGGACAAGAACCAGAATACCCTTTGATCACAGTATGACAAAAACAAGAGAAGAGTTATTCTAAAAGTCTGGTGTTTTTATCAATGCCAAGGTCTATCACTCTGCCCCCTCCACTTCAATGAAGCTTATTAAGTTTTATATACTTATTATGAAGCTTATGCTTACTGGCTGCTGACAAGGAACACAACTACATGAGAAAGTCAATGCACGGAGTGCCGAGTTACATTACAGCAGGTATAGAATGGAAAAGATTATCAGGATTTTTCACGGGCAAAATTCTGACTGTGAGTAAACTGAAATAATAGGATTGTAATAAGAAATGGAAATTATATATGGCTTTTTTAAGTTTGGATATTGGCAAATTCAGCAAAAGGTGATGTAATAAAGGCATAACGATGTAGAAATCATAACCTTAGTAGGACAGTATTCCAGCTGTAATCTAGCACACTGGGCCCTTCACTTAGCTGTCACCAGTGACCTAAAGTTCGTCATACATATTAGATGTTTAGGTCAGCAGAACCTGCCAATTTCAGACGACCATCTAATAAGTATGAGGTCTCATGACCTCGTACCAATGGCAGATGACGGAGGAGAGAATGGTCAAGCGTGTTCTCCGAGAGAGAAGTAGCAAATCAAGAGAAAGAGCTGTCTGCTGAATGCCTGCGCTGCCAACCATTATCTCATGTGTATGGTCAGCTAAAGGAATAACTCCCAGAAAAAATATTTTGGTCCCACTCCCCTTTGTAAATGTGCTGGTATGCATAATTGTTTAACAAACTGAAATATGGATTCACTGATGTATTGTCAGGCTCCATTATTTTGGGCATTTTGATCAGGTGCCCATCAATGAGGCTTGTTAGGTCCCACAGCATCTGTGGTATGGATAGGAAGTCAGTATTTCTACTTATTCTTAGGAGGCTGACATCAAGGAGGTCATAGGAATGACTTCCCGTCCACAGAGCAGACGCTGTGGGGTCCAGCAAGTCTCATCAGGGGTTACATGATCTAATAGAGTCTGGAAATACATCAATAAATTCATATGTAAGTTTGTGAAACAAATGATTTCGTTAACCACTGCACTTACAAACAGTGGGACAAAAATCTATATCATCGTATCATAAGCCCCCTTTATAGATCCCTCATGTTTGCTTTTTTTTTTCAGCGGGGAGCAGATCAGAAGAGAGGGCTCGGCTCTGTGCCGATGAGTCCCGCTGATCTCTATGCCATCCAAGTATGGCTGGAGTATGCAGAGAGTGTGGTCTTGCAAGATATTCCTCTGACCAGGGGGATGCTGCTGTGGCATTGTCCGGACTTATCTGAAGAACGCTCCACCTCAGGAGAGAAGGCCGTGAAAATGCCTAACGGCAAATTACAGCCAGTTGCATATGGATTTGTAAACTTAGGGCCTTATCTCATGTACATAAAAAGTAACAGAAGGGCATTTATTGGAGCGGGCATATGTAAGGAATACGCGTGATCTACATTTTGTTTCGACAGGTGGCAGGTACTATTTAACCACTTCAGCCCCCCTAGCTTAAACACCCTTAATGACCAGGCCACTTTTTACAATTCCGCACTACGCTACTTTCACCATTTATTGCTCCGTCATGCAACTTACCACCCAAATGAATTTTACCTCCTTTTCTTCTCACTAATAGAGCTTTCATTTGGTGGTATTTCATTGTTGCTGACATTTTAACATTTTTTTTTATATTAATAAAAAATGACCGAAATTTTTGCAAAAAAATGACATTTTTCGCTTTGTTGTAATTATGTTTTTTTTTTTTTTAAACTACATTTCAATATAAATTTTTCTCTAAATTTATTGTGCTACATGTCTGATTAAAAAAAAATCCAATAAGTGTATATTTATTGGTTTGGGTAAAAGTTAAAACGTTTCCAAACTATGGTGCAAAAAAGTGAATTTCCGCATTTTGAAGCAGCTCTGACTTTCTGAGCACCTGTCATGTTTCTTCAGGTGCTAGAATGTCAGGATAGTATAAATACCCCCCAAATGACACCATTTTAGAAAGAAGACACCCCAAAGTATTCGCGGAGGGGCATGGTGAGTTCATATGATTTCATTATTTTTCACAAGTTAACGGAAAATGACACTTTCTGAGGAAAAAATAATAATAATAAAGTTTCCATTTCTGCTAACTTCTGGCAAAAAAAAAATAAAAAAATCTCCCACGGACTCACTATGCCCCTCAGTGAATACCTTGGGGTGTCTACTTTTCGAAATGGGGTCATTTGTGAGGTGTGTTTACTGTTCTGTCATTTTGAGCGGGGCTAAATTGTGAGCAACCCTGTAAAACCTAAAGGTACTCGTTGGACTTTACGCCCCTAGGCTGCAAAAAGTGTCACACATGTGGTATCGCCGTACTCAGAAGAAGTAGGGCAATGTGTTTTGGGGTGTATTTTACATATACCCATGCTGGGTGGAGAAATATCTCTGTAAATTGTCAACTTTGTATAAAAAAAAAAAAAAGTTGTCATTTACAGAGATATTTCTCACACACAGCATGGTTATATGTAAAAATACACCCCAAAACACATTGCCCTATTTCTCCTGAGTACAGCGATACCACAAAAAAAAAAATCTTCTATGAACTCGCCAGATATGTCAGTGTGAATGGGGCCGGCAGTGATGTGGAGAGCCGTGGATCCGCAAAACACATATGGATGTCTGAATGAGCCTTACAGGGGGGTGATTAGTGACGGGGGGGTGACAGGGGGGTGACATGGGGTGATCAGGGGTTAATCAGTGACGGGGTGGGGGGTTGATTGGTGCACTTACTTTAGCTGCCTGTGTTCTCTGGTGGTCCCAAGCAAAAGGGACCACCAGAGGAGCAGGCAGCAGGCATATCGACGCTGTTTACAAAACAGCGTCTGATATGTGATTTAGACGGCGTTTTTTAAGACCTACAGCTTGCCAGCGCATGATCAGCGAGCGTGTTCACAGGAAATCTCGCCTTCGCGAGATGACGCACCGGCGCATCAAGGAGGAATAACCCGGCCGCCCACAGGATGCATCCCTGCGTTAGGCGGTCGGGTACTGGTTAAAGGGGTTGTGTCACTTCAGCAAATGGTTAATACAAGGCACTTACTAATGTATTATTATAACAAACGTTATTATCTATATTGCTTCCTTTTTTGGTTAGACTAATTTTTCCATCACATTATACACGTCTCGTTTCCATGGTTACGACCACCCTGCAATCCGTCAGCAGTGGTTGTGCTTGCATACTATATTTTCAAAAAAAGCACCAGTCTATGCGCGCTCCAACGATCCAGGTCGCCAGAGAGGCCGGAATTTTTTCCTATAGGCCACCACTAATGGATTGCAGGGTGGCCGCAATGTAGGGAAACAAGCAGTGTATAATGTGATGGAAAAATGAATCCAGCCAGCAAAGGAGGCGATATGGACAATCACAATACATTAGCAAGTGCCTTGTATTAACTCTACATGATAAATGCCACTTGCTGAAGTGACACAACCCCTGTAAGCAAGGCTGTTTGCCGTGCTAAATGTCCAAACATAGAGGAAGTTAAAGAGCCAGGACAGGAAGTAGAATACATGGAGCGACTTCAAAATATCACATCCAGAAAAGCAGTCACACATTTAATATTCACATATTTCACATAAGGACTGTTTCACACTAGCATTTATCTTTTCCGGCAGGGGAACAGCCTGCCAGATCCGTACTACAGTGTGCACATGTGCGGCTGGAAGTCCACCCGGCCTCATTGGCTATAATGAGGAGCGGCAGAGCTCGTGCAGCGGTATTTGTCCGGCCGTCTCTCTGAATATTTTCTGTACTGCGGTCGGATCTACTCCGCTCCCCATTATAGTGAATGGGGCCGGACGGACTTCTGTCAGCACACGTGTGGAAACTGTAGTACGGATAAGCCTGTCGGAAAAGATAAACGCCAGTGTGAAACTGGCCTAAGTTAATAGGCCAGTTTCACACCGGGAATGGGAATTTTGAGAGCAAATTTAGGGCAGAGCTACCATCTGTTGCATATATCTATTAAAAATTGTCAGGCTGCACGATGTATAAATATAATTTATTAACATAATTCATGATTGACAATTCATACAATACATAAAAACACATGCAGGGGAAAGAAAGGCGACATCCACATAGGAGACACAAATGGTGCCGCTGCATTGTTTATATATGTAATTGAGTCACCATTTGTGTGTCCTATGTGAATGTCGCCTTTTTTTCCCCTGCACGTGTTTTTATGTATTGTATGAATTGTCAATCATGAATTATGTTAATAAATTATTTTTATACATCATGCGGCCTGGCAATTTTTAATAGATATATGCAACAGATGGTAGCTCTGCCCTATGTATATGCTTTTGCCATAGGCATGTGCAGATTGCATATTGCATGGTGTTGATATATATGGACAGTTGTTCAATTTTTTGACGATTTCTTGATAATTTTTTGGCTTACATTTTTTGGATATACCATCTGTTGCAGCAGCGTGGCTGCACAGTCAAACAAAAGTCTTAGGTAGTCTGCAATCCACCTCCCGTCCTATTACAGACTCATGTTGCTGATATGCCCAACACAAAGCTCAAGCCCATTACGAGCTCAGCAGAAAGTGGGACAGGTTTCCTATATGTCAAGAACAGAACAATAACAAACCACAGTCTACTCAACACAGAGAGTCATCAGGTACTTGTGGTGTGTAAAGAGGAAAAAGAACAAGTTTGGGGATGCCTGGAACACTTTAAAGGAAGCATCTGGGTGGAGTCTGGGAGTCAGTCAGTAACTTCACTGTTAAACCAGGCACAATGCCTTGTAGGGCTAGCTCAGCCAAATCTAATGATACCTTTCATGTAGTGATCCGTTGCTTCATTCTGGAGAAAGAGTACTTCTAATCCATATGCAAATATGCAGTTAAGTGCACTGAGGGCACGCCTAAGCCACTCTGTGCACCCTTGCTTCCTCTGCCAGCCCCACCCTCTACTTCCTGATTGACAAGGCCAAGCAAGCTGATTAAGCAGGAACCTGGCCCTATCATTCAAGAAGGCGGAGGACCAGGGAGGAAGCAGGAGGAGCAAGGGTGCACTGGGGCATAGGCCAGGCCTCAGTGCACTTTACTGCTCCTTTTATTATAGATTAAAATTATTTTTCTCCAGGATGTAGCAACAGATCTCTAAGTGAAAGCTATCATTACATTCAGCTGAGCGATCGGGCTTCACATCTGGTTTCACACAGAATTCCTGGTGACAGACTACCTTTAACATGACTCCAGGAGAAGTATATAGTGGGCTCAGCATGCATGTTGGTACTTGCATCCCTGGATCTGATTAAAGCTGTTATGGCACCAGACGGGGTTACAAGCAGAGTGTACCTGGCATGCATGCTGCACCTGCACTCCCTGGATTTTTTTTTTTTTAAAACATCTCTTTATTGGGCATATTCAATCAAAACAATTTACAAGTTCTCAAAAACATATTATTCAATACAGGATTTTGAATAGATCAACTTCGTCATGTACAAAATTCACATTCACAAAACGTACACATTTCCAGAAGACAATAAACCTCAGTACATTTGAGAATTGCCGTGTGCCCTTTAACTTTTTTAAATTTTCTTATCCCCCCTAAACGCCCCACCCTAACTCTCCCAGTTTCCTAAAACATAACCCCCCCCCCCTACCCAACATCCCTTGACTGCTAAACCTGATTCATTTCAGTGGATTATCACTGGATCAATATCTACTAGGAGGTCAACCATAGTAACCTGCTCCATGGATCGGCCTCTTTAGATTTCCAATCTACCTAACTTTCCTCCTATTTGCGCCTCTAGATACCATTTTGTTTGTACAAAAGGGGACATTAACTCCTTAATTTCCAAATCTGAAAGAGACTTTTCAATACACAGTTTCCATTTTTTGACAAACCTCCCTATTGAACGCTCCCTATAACGCTCCATTTCCAGCCTCTCCATCAGTAACATGTATTTGATAATACCCAAAACTTCATCCCATGTAGGAACGTCCTTCTGAAGCCAGTTACGCAGTATTGCCTTCTTAACTGACATAAGTACTATATGTACCCCCTTTGTGGCTACTCCGGTACTAACATCCCCTGTCTGGTCTATGGGGACAAACTGGAAAATACATTGAACTGGGTCCCTTGCTACTTTTATTCCCCAAGTATTTTCAATATAAACCCTCGCCTCATCCCATAGGGGGGTCAGATTGGGACAGGACCAAAGCCCATGTAGAAGATTTGCCCTCGGCTGTGAGCATTTCGGGCAATGTCTCAGATAATGGGCAGGTGCATTCCTGTATGACAGGTCAAAAGCATAGGTAGCTTTATGTAGGATACGAAGTTGCGTTTCTCGCCACTGTTTATTGTAAATGGCCTTGCGGATATACTCAAATGTGTGGCTGTCATGGCCCATAACAGGTAGGAACTAGTGTTAAAGACAACTTATAGAGGCGACCTTGACGTGGTGAGTGGCTTATTACACTTTGGCCAAAATGTACACTAATGCCTCATTCAACATCCAGCATGGAGGCAGGGCAGAGTGCTGGTTGCAGAGTTCCATTGCATTTTTGTTTTTGCGTTTGTATGTGTATTTCGCCATAGCAATGTGCACCTGCATATAGGGTTGTGCTGACTGAACCCTCCACCTTTTTTTCTTTATAGTACCTTTAACATGAGTTACTAAGAAGCTTGGAGAGGATTCATGTGCCCTGTGCCAGAAATCCCAGAAGTCCCTTAAAAAGTGAAAGATAATCTTTGACCTCCTTAGCTGTAATCCAAAGTGTGGCTCGGGGTTACATTACACTGAAAGCAGTGGTAACCCCGAGCCACACTCGGGATTACCATGAGTTAATTTACAAAATTAACATCGTACAAAATGAAGGAAGACATCGTACCACCAGGTAGGTTAAAGCAACAGTCGAGCAATATGAGCACAAAAGGATGTATATATGGTGCCCAGAGTGCACGTTAGCATTGCAATGACCAGGTCTCACTCACCTCAGCCTCCTTCTGCTGCAGGATCATGTCCTTGTCCATCACTTCCTCCTCCACTGGCCTAGAACAAGACAACAATGTTGAGTTTAAAGGTCCCTTTACAGGACAATATCACAGCAGATTGTTGGGAGGACAGCGTTCCTTCCTGACATTCTGCTGATCGCTAGTGGAGGAGACCGCTGCTATTACATGCAGCAATCTCCTCTAGAGTACGGGGAGGAACGATCACTAATGCCATCGCTCTTCTCCATAAGGACTCGTTTGCTGGCAAGAGATCGTCTTTACATGGATCTGCTGCCAGTAAACGATTACTTTTGCATGAAAACAAACGATTGGATTAACTGTTGAACGAGCATTTCGCTAGCTCATCAGGTAATCAGTGGTACATTTACACTTCCTAATCATCGTTAACAAGCGTTACTATGAACACTCGTTAATGATAATCCGTGCCATTCTTGGCCCGAGAGCCCTTTAGTTTGTCGTTGCCAATAGCTTCCTAGACTGATGTGTTGCACAAAATCAATGTTCACTCACTTTCCAGTGCGTTTTAATCTCTCAGAGCGGAAGTTTTCATAGTGCAGATCCTGAGTGACCTCTTGTAGGTCCTGCATGTGTGTCCTGTGAAGATAAAAACACCAAAGCCTTCAAACCATGAAAGCCAGCCTATGAAAACATTCATAGATCATTATTCTAACGTGCTTGACCACACTCAACATAAAATGAAAGAACCTCTTCCCACTGAGGAGAACAATTAGACAATAGAAGTTGAGCCTTAAGAGTTCCTTTGTCAGAACAATACGCTTATCCCCTATATAAGTAATATAACTGATATTTTGTCAGTTCAACTGGTAAACATGGAAGAAAGACAAACCTTTGTAAAATAAAATAAAAATATGTCAAGGAAAACTCTGCAGGAGTCCTCTCCATTATGTGCAGATGCTCAGGAGTCCTCTCCCTTATGTGCACATGCTCAGGAGTCCTCTCCATTTTGTGCACATGCTCAGGAGTCCTCTCCCTTATGTGCACATGCTCAGGAGTCCTCTCCATTTTGTGCACATGCTCAGGAGTCCTCTCCATTATGTGCACATGCTCAGGAGTCCTCTCCATTATGTGCAGATGCTCAGGAGTCCTCTCCCTTATGTGCACATGCTCAGGAGTCCTCTCCCTTATGTGCACATGCTCAGGAGTCCTCTCCATTATGTGCACATGCTCAGGAGTCCTCTCCATTATGTGCACATGCTCAGGAGTCCTCTCCATTATGTGCAGATGCTCAGGAGTCCTCTCCCTTATGTGCACATGCTCAGGAGTCCTCTCCCTTATGTGCACATGCTCAGGAGTCCTCTCCATTATGTGCACATGCTCAGGAGTCCTCTCATTCCAGAGCTGGGTTGCGGGCACACAGCGGGTACTGATTTTGTGTATGGACACATAACTGATCTGGAGTCAGCGCAGACGTTCTATACATGTATCTATACTTATTAGGGCTTGCTGGAGGTTATCCAACCTGAAAGCAAATTTATGCAAGTGCGGTTAGTGTTTTTACATAAAGAAAACAAATGCACTCACCTATTCCATACTGCTCTGATCCAGCGCTGAGGACTCCGGTGGACTGCAAGAGTGAGACCTGTCAGTGGTAACAGAGCCTCAGCTGTCCCTGCCTCTTGGGGACATATCACAGCTGAGGCCAGTGAATAGCTGCGGAAGTGCATGTGACCAGACAGGGCATGACACTTCCTGTCCATAGGGGAACAGAAGGGGCAGGGACGGCAGCCTCCTCACACACTGGATCAGAATGGCGTTGAACAGGAGACTGCATATTTTTCTATGTTCAACACTTTCCCAGCCTTTGCTAAAATGTGTTTGCACTTTTAAACAGTTTGCTGTACATCACTTGTACCACTTTTCAACTGTATAATGTGTCATTAGCTGATCAGAAATGACATTTTGTAAAAGGTGGAGTCCACTTTAAAATTCGGACAGATATAAGATAACCATCCAAAGGTTATATGGCTCCTAGCTGTCACCCCAAATATCTGCAACTATAATATAGATCTAAATCTACTGAACGTATACGCTCATTTCTATAGGGTTGAGGCTGCTGCCACCTTGGGCGTCATTTCTCTAAAAAACAAACTGCTTGAGATATATGGCTTATTAATCTTCACAAATGCCTTAGCAGAGATACCTGAATCCTATCTAGTCTGTCCTCATATAGGTCAACTACTTCACCCATGACTTTGGATTAGTACAGCTGGCCAATTAAGAGAAACCCTACTTTCATACACCCCTTTTAGGGAGTTCTGAGTTGTATAGGACCTCTCCCCTCTCCTGACATGTCTGCTTTAGTACCTGCTCGCATTCCCCATGTAATCACAACCCTGAAGCATCTTTACTTACCGACTATGCTGTGCCATTATTTTATTATTCCTGTTAGAATGAGGCCTCTTGCACACGAACGTTGTGCATCCGTTCCGTGCGACGGCCAGGGCGGATCGAGACCCATTCAACTTGAATGGGTCCGTGATCTGTCCGCACCGCAAAAAAATAGAACGGGCACGGACAGAAACACCACGGAAGCACTCTGTAATGCTTCCGTGGGGTTCCGATCCGTGCTTCCGTTCCGCATCTCCGTGAATGCGGACCTATTCAAGTGAATGGGTCCGCATCCGTGATGCGGAGTGCACACCGGCCGGTGCCCGTGTATTGCGGACCCGCCGTATGCGGGCTGCAATATGGCCACGGGCACACAACGTTCGTGTGCAAGAGGCCTGAATGAGTTGCTAACAGTTTGTGAAGTACCAGTTGGGTGTGGGTCCATGCATAGACTGCTACTCCTCAATAAGTGCTGTCAGTGTCAGACTGTGCAGGGACACACCCCCAACCAGTAACACCCATTTGGACATTCATTGCAAAGCAACAGTAATTCATTCATAAATTCTAGCAGGAATAATAAAGGAATTGGTAATACACGGGGAATGAAAGTAGTTACTAAAGCAGACATGTCAGGAGAGGTGATGGGTCCTCTTTAATAGATGATGATCCTCAGATGGTGGCCAGAGTGGAGAGGGCTTACAAAGAGTATCTCTCTCTGGATGACCTGTCCCTCTGTAGACAGATAGCCCATTGATTTGAATAGGCACTCTGTAATACTTAATTTCTCCTGTGGTGGCGCTGCAGGGAAATGAAATACTTACTGTCAGGTTTCCCCATACATAATAGCTGATCACTGGAGTTCCCAGCAGGCGAATACTTTGATCGTATCATCAGGAAAACATTTAGTTAGTAGTTCTTGTCTGAAGCCAACAACCCCTTTAATAGGCTCTCATTCGAGGTTTTATGAATATAGGACAATATGGTCCTACACTGTAACAGTGGGATTGATTACTTTCATTTACACGCTCACATTAAATTGTTCCGACTGTTTCATTACCCCCGGCATAGACACATTAGTAATGGGAATATGAGTCGTTTTTTCTAATCTGTTACTTTCAGCTGTATATAGATCAGTCCCCCAACTGTGAAAGCGGAGGAGACATTAGGAGAACTTGACTACACGGCTGAATTTATGCAATGAGCAATTAAACTTCAATTAGACTTTAGATTAAATTTCATTGAGATTAAATAATCCAAGTACAAAATCGGTAATTAAAGTATGAGAAGCACATAGTAACACATTTATGTACTCACATCAATAAATACTGTTTCCAAGGAGAACAGGAAGATATAAAAATCATATCAAATAAACATGCTCTAGAAACGGTTCACTGTTTATTTAGGAGAGTATTCACTGTCACCAGCAGGAGTCGCTGTGGTTCAAGCAGTTCATAAAAAGTCATCTAGAATTATCTTTAGAAACTCATTAAAGGAGCTTCCTACCCAAGCAAGAGAGAACCTATTGCCATGTCGTCACTTGCCAATTGTGGGGGGCCAAATGATTCTTAGAACAAAAGAATGAATTAAAATTTTCCATGCACACTCATTCAGTACAGTACTTGAAGTCAGCTTCATTCACGCTGTAGAACATCTGGAAGCAGTCGGACCCACACCAATAACGACATACCGTATCTTTGGATGTAGCCACCGTTATTTTGACAAGTTTAACCCATTAAAGGTTTTTTTTCCCCGGTATTTTGTTACTGATGACCTATCCTCAGCATTGGTCATCAGCATCTGATAGGTAGGGGTCCGACACCTGGGACCACCGCCAATCAGCTGTTTGAGAAGGCACCAGCTTTCCTGTGAGCGCCATGGCCTTCTCTCAGCTTTCCCTAAACAGTGACGTCACGTGGCCGAAGAGCACGTCACCCCAATAGAAGTGCATAGGCCTGAGCACGATACCAAGCACGGCCAATATACAATGTACGGCGCTGCGCTTGGTAAGCAAGGAGAAGACTGCGATGCCTTATAGGACCACTGGTGCCTTCTCAGACAACTGATTGGCAGGGGTCCTGGCTGTTGGACCCCATGATCAGATACTGATTACCTATCCAGAGAATAGGTCATCAGCTCTAAAGCTTTGGAAAACCCTTTTAATTCTTTTATTACCAGAACATATTTTGCTGTTCTGAGAACATTTGAGATAACTTATAGCTTCTGTGCTTTACAGGCACGTTATATTTTTTTTTTTTTAAGGGTGGGCTTTTTTATTAACATTTAAATAGTATGTTGGCAAACTGGTTGTAAAATTATAAAACTAAATATTTTACTAATTATATTTGTTCGAATAGGCTGCTCACATAAGTCTGTACTTTTTTTTCAGTTAGTAATGACCATGACGGCAGATACAAATGTAAAAACTTACGATTTATAAGGGGTTAATGAAATGTATAAATTTCTCAAATGTATTCATCTTTATATAGTCTATTTCCTTGCTTTGACTAATTAACGTTATTACCACTAACATCATACATAACAAGAGAACAAATAAATGCTCTTCAGCAGAATTCCAGTCTTAGCAATCAGCCCCCAATGTGCAATTCCCAGAACTAACTATTGTTATTCTTATAGGCATTCCTATTTTGGACCATACCCAGGATTAGCCGTTATGCACCTACCAGTCAAATATGATTTTTGAGTTTTTTTTGTGTGAAGGAGATGAGATGGAAAGGTAGCTATGATATATTTTTGTTGGAAAAGAGTCAGTAAAAGTTGTGATTTTTGTATTGAAATCTCTGCTATTTATGATTTTATTGTTCACAGCAGAGGTGTTATCAGTGGCTGACAGCTATGTATACACACGTACACAAAGAGTGCCATCAATCACTGATAACACCTTCACCGTGTACAGCTATCAGTGACTGACAGCTATCTATGTATACACACGTACACAGAGAATGCCATTAATGACTGATAACACCTTCACCGTGTACATCTATCAGGGACTGACAGCTATCTATGTATACACACTTACACAGAGAATGCTATCAATGAGGACATCTCCCCGTGTACAACCATCAATGACTGACAGCTGCATATGTATACACACAGTTACACAGAGAATGCTATCAATCACTGATAACACCTCCCCTGTGTACAGCTATCAGTGACTGACAGCTATCTATGTATACACACTTACACAGAGAATGCTATCAATCACTGATAACACCTCCCCCATGTACAGCTATTAGTGACTGACAGCTATCTATGTATACACACTTACACAGAGAATGCTATCAATCACTGATAACACCTCCCCCATGTACAGCTATTAGTGACTGACAGCTATCTATGTATACACACCTACACAGAGAATGCTATCAATCACTGATAACACCTCCCCCATGTACAGCTATTAGTGACTGACAGCTATCTATGTATACACACCTACATAGAGAATGCTATCAATCACTGATAACACCTCCCCTATGTACAACTATCAGTGACTGACAGCTATCTATGTATACACACCTACACAGAGAATGCTATCAATCACTGATACCACCTCCCCGTGTACAACCATCAGTGACTGATAGCTATCTATGTATACACACCTACATAGAGAATGCTATCAATCACTGATAACACCTCCCCTATGTACAACTGATGTCAGAAAAAGCAGAGATATAAATGTATAAATTACTAGTTTTACTGAATCTTTTCCCACAAAACTAAATATTAATTTGGAGATTGCACTGGATTTTGTTTTGACAGGTAAAAAAAAAAGTTAAAAAAAAATGGTGGCTTGTGTTCTGTTGCTCTTTTTTTTCTTATGGGAAGAATAAACACACGGGCATATGAAAACCTTTATCCATCTGTTCTTTGGAGAGAAAAAAAATCTGAAATCTTACAAATTGCAGAAAGTGAGCCAAACAGAATAGTTGTTTTTGTGGAACATCCACTGGTCATTTCATACTTACACCAACATTGTACGGAGCTTCAAGAAGTCATTGTGTTCGGGGTTCTCCACCTCCACAACACCCCATGGGTACAGCCGTCCACGAATTTTCTTCCCCTTTACCTCAATTAGTTGATTAGAGCCAATGACAGCAAACGGGATGCTGGCCTAAGGATAAATAATAACATGACTCCAATTACATCACTGACCACTTTAACCCCTTAAGGAAACGCGCAGTACATGTACGGCGCAGATGTCCGTGACTTAAGGACCAGCGCCTCACATGTACGCCGCGGTGATCGGGCAGACGCATCTCCTGCACCTGCCTGATCACAGCGCCGTACATGTGCGGCACTAGTCTTTAAGTCACGAACATCCGTAACAGGGGTCCAGCAGTCACCAATAGCCGGACCCCTGCTGCATGCACAGACATCGGTGAATTCACCGATGCCGATGCATTAACCCTTGATGAACGGCACATACAATATCCGTGCAGGGAGAAAGCAGCCAACAGGTCCCTGCACTGCTGTGATGGGGGCCCGATGCCTTCCCTAGTACAGTTGTTTCGATACCAAAATTTTGATTCAGTATCGATACCATAAAAAAGTATTGCGATACTTGATACCACGCGGAAAAAATAAAATGCAAAAAAAAGCTGCGTGCATTCCACATTTTATGCACTGGCCACCAATAATGTCTTAATACTGGGGACAGGGGGGGCACACTGGCCACTAATGTTTTAATACTGGGGATAGGGGGGGGCACACTGGCCACCAATGTTTTAATACTGGGGAGGGGGATGGGGCGAGAGCACTGGCCACCAATGAGTAGTAACGTTTTATATATAAATACAGGCAGAAGAAACACACTGCCGGCACCTGCCTGTGACAGGGCACTGCGATCCTTGACAGTTAACTGCCGAGGATCGCAGTGCTCGGTCACAGGCAGGTGTTGGCAGTGTGTTTCTTCTGCCTGCATTTATATATGAAACGTTACTACTCATTGGTGGCCAGTGCGCCCGCCCCTCTCCCTCTATTGGTGCCAGCGGCAGCACAGGGGAGGGAGAGACTGCCTCCTTCTCCTCGTGATGCCGAGGAGAACATGGCCGCGCTGAGAGCGGCGCAGCCATGTTCTCTGATACTGGGCTGTGCAGTAGAGCAGCCTAGTATCGATAAAACACCAAACTTCGATACCCCCGAAACAACCCTATTCCCTAGGCATCGTGGCTGCCTTCCGTGACAGCCTGTGAGATCCAGCCCCCTGGATCTCACAGGCAGCAAGAAGCTGTAAATGTATTACATTCAGTAATGCACTTACAGCCAATTCTTTACAATACACAATCAAACCGTCATCTCATACCGAAAAAAAATTAGCCCCTACATAAGACAGTCGCCCAAAAAATAAAAACAAATACGGCTTTCAGAATGTGGAGACACTATAAAAAATTATTTAAAAAAAAATGCTATATTATGTAGAACTGAAACAAACAACCAAAAAAGTCATATTTGGTATTGTCGCATATGTAACAACCTGCTCTATAAAAATACCACATGATCTAACCTGTCAGATGAACGTTGTAAAAAAGGGGGCTTTAAATGGGACATGGTGTCAAAAACCAGTCCAGCAAAATCTGCCTTCCAAAAACCATATGGCGTTCCTTTCCTTCTGCGCCCTGCCTGTGCCCATACAGCAGTTTACGAGCGCATATGGGGTGTTTCTGTAAACTACAGAATCAGGGCAATAAATATTTAGTTTTGTTTGGCTGTTAACCCTTGCTTTATTACTGGGAAAAATTGATTAAAATGGAAAATCTGCCAAAAAAAGTGAAATTCTGAAATTTCATCTCTATTTTCCATTAATTCTTGTGAAACACCTAAAGGGATAACAACGTTTGTAAAATCAGTTTTGAATACCTTGAGGGGTGTAGTTTCTAGAACGGAGTCATTTTTGGGTGGTTTCTATTATGTAAGCCTCACAAAGTGACTTCAGACCTGAACTGGCCCTTAAAAAGCGGGTCTTCAAAAAAATTTCAAGATTTCCTTCTAAACTTCAAAGCCTTGTTAACGTCCCCAAAAATTAAATGGCATTCACAAAATGATCCAAACATGAAGTAGACCTATGGGGAATGTAAAGTAATAACTATTTTGAAGGTATTACTATCTATTATAAAAGTAGAGAAATTGAAATTTGGAAATTTGCTAATTTTTCAAAAATTTTGATAAATTTGGTATCTTTTTAATAAATAAAAATGAAATTTTTTGACTAAATTTTACCACTGTCATCAAGTACAATATGTGACGAAAAAACAATATCAAAATGGCCGGATAAGTAAAAGCGTTTTAAAGTGACACATGTCAGATTTGCAAAAAATGGCCTGGTCCTTAAGGTGAAATATGGCAGGGTCCTTAAGAGGTTAAAGGTACGTCCATAGACACCAGTACACCAATATACTGTGGATTTGCAGCAGATTACAGTACCAGCCATATGGCTGAGATTTCGATAAACTATATTTACATGCAGAGGAATTTTTCAGGATGGAAAAATGTGGAAAGAGTATGTTTGATTTTAATGCAAATTATCTGTGGGTCTGCATTACACCCACTTACAAATCGCCTTGCGCTACAGTGAGGACGCTTCCATGGTCCCCGGACAGTGTTCCCTGGCCTACAGTGATGCAAGCTGTGCCAACAAGTGAGTGCTACAGCCAAGCACAGGCTGCAGTGGTTATAGGAGTAGACACGTCCTCAATGGAGGCCGGGAAACAAAAAATGGCAGGGGAATCATTTTAGAAAATTATCTGTACAAGGAAAATTTTCTAAAACAAATCTATTACATGTGGAAGTACCGTACCATGTAAACAAAACTGAAGAGAAAAGCTCAATCCAGACCCTAATAGTTCCTTGAAAACAAGCTTAACCACCTAACTGTTTTGCCCGAGCTCAGCTCGGGCTGTGGGAAAAGTACTTAACTGGTATGCCCTAGCTGAGCTCGGGCAGAAGTGAAGGTGGAGGACTGCTTTAGCTGCCGATATCTCCTGAATGGTAGCAGCTAGAAGCATGCGACTGGTCTAGTTTGAAAGCTGTTAACCCCTTTTCAGTAAATCGCGATGAATGATCAGTGCAGGAGGCAGAGACATCCTTATAAGTGGACAAGGAGGCAGTTTATCTCTAACAAGATAGATTACAAGGTTTATCTTTGCTTGTACTTATTTATGAAAAAAACTTGAAATTATGTTACTCTTTAAACATTTAACCTGTGAGTCAGTATTCGTCAGGAGCGGATTGGCCATAGACCTTACAGGGAAATCTTGGAGGGGCCGATGCCCTGCGGTCCGCCTGAGCCCTCCTTAAGGCCGGCCAGTCGAAGTTTTTAGGGATGTATTTTGTGCTGGACTGTGGTATTTGGCTCTGTTGAGGTGGTATAATGTGCCACAATATGGTATTAATGGCCCTGCCTTCCATCAATTTAGACCCAACTACAAAATGGGGCCACTTTTAGTATTTCTTTTGCAGGGCCACTTTAAGTTCCCAATCCGCCCCTGATTACAGTTATATTATTAGGCTTCTTTCACACTCATGGTACAGTTCCGGCCTGCGGGAGCTTTCTGGATCCGGCATTACCAGATGACTGCCGGCCCCACTGACTATAATGAGGTCCGGCGGAGATCCGGTTGCTACCTGGCAAATATGCTGGGATTCGGGCAGACAAAAACCATTGCATGCAGCGTTTTTTGTCTGGCCAAATCCTGGCATATTTCCCGGGTATCGGCCAGATTTCTGCTGGATCCCATTATAATGCGGCCGGCGGGCATCGCAGTAACATCCGGCAATGCTGGATGAAAAGAGCTTTGGCAGGCTTCTCTCTGCCGGGACTATAACGCTAGCCTTACAGTTAACTTATGTTCACTTTGTCACCATTTGCAACACAACTATAGGAGCACTCAAATGAAATGATGGATGAAGAATCCTGAATACGGGGAGCTGTACAAGAAAACCTACAAAGCAGTAACAACCTTGTGCAACACACTGAAAAACATCTATGAATATAATGACCTCTTTGGCTAGGGCTACACGACGACATCTGTCGCGCGACACATAGGGCACAATTACACTGCAACATGTGCCGCACGACAATTTTTATGACAGTCTATGGTGTCGCACTGCGACATGCTGCAACTGCGATGAAACAGTCGCAGGAAAATCCATCTTGGGTGTATTTTTTTGCTACCGTCGTGTCGCTGTGCGAAATAATAGAATATCATTATAAAAATTGTCGTGCGACAAATGTCGTTGTGTAGTCCTAGCCTTACTCCTGTAGAATTCACTGCATGGGTAAGGAGTAAGTACATGTAACGCTGCACATGGCGTCAAGGCACAGTAATGCTTTATACGAGCAATTGCTCCCAAATCTCTGCTGAGAGATTTATTCCGTGTTTATGCTGGATGTACAGCTTAGCCTTGAGACCATCAAATGCCACACACCAGCGAAAGCAAAGGCTGCATAATCCCCCCTACCCCCATCACTCAAGAGGTGATCCTGCTGGTTAGGGCTTATTAAGTGGCGTTATTAGGAATTTCTTTCTGCTTTGTATAGTCCACGACCTGTGGCTAGAGTATTACATGCTACCCTATGGATATAAATTCTTCTACTTCATGGAATGCACAGACGTTTCATTTTTAGAAAACAGAATCGAAGATTAGGCTGGTGGAGCTTATAGTAACTTGAGGACTTTCCTTTTATAGAAAACAAATATCAAATATATTTTTGCGTACCTGCGGAACGGAATCACGGATGCGGAAAGCACTTATTGTGCTGTCCGCATATTTTTGGGAACCATAGAAAATGAATGGCTCAGCATATGTTCCGCAAAAATCGGAAAAGATGCGGAAACAAAATGCGGACGTGTGAATGGGGCCTTTAAGTCGTAATTTCCATAACAATAGCGAGCATGGATTTACTAACACCTCACCTTTAATACTCGAGTCTGCTCTTTAAACTCCTCGTCTTCATCAGAGTCGGCATCGGGGAGCTGGTAGATACGAATACCGTGTTCGGCAATCTCATCTAGGACCTGTAAATGTCAGGAAACATTACATGACTGTGTATTCCACCAAGCAACAGAAAACGTCATCTAAGAAGATAACTGATCAACGAAAGCAGAATAATGGGCATTTTATTTACACAGCTGCCAAGACGTTTACCGCCCCTGCTGGCAGGTCCGTCATACGCGACGGTAAGAACACTGAAGCAGGTTAAAATAACGGACACCACGACTGAGCTCATGATACGTAAATGGGCTCTGTCGGGATCCTGTGATGCCCGTCATGTGACTGATTTGCCGCTGCCGTCGTGGTTCAAACTTTAACGCCAATGTGAGTCATCTTTGGAGGGCATAGCAGTGCTGGCACCAGTTCTATCAAGGCTCACAAAATGGAAAGTTCTCATAGGAGGGAGACTTCAGACTGGGAACATCTGTTTAATGGGGCTCTCAGTGTGAACGGATGTTCCACCACTAACTTTCCCCAGAGTTTTGCAAAAATAATAAGCCATAGCGAGAACCAAGAGTTTAACATTTTGCCAAAACATCAAAGCAAGTTGGGCGTAAGTGTGTGTTATAATGAACTCGGTCTCCAGAAATGAGGTCTTTTCCTCTCCGGGGATGAATGCCTTGTGATTATTTTTCTAAGATCTGCACTTTGAATGTTCTTACAATGGGGACTGGCCCACAAATGACACCAACGTATAAATGTAACAGATGAAGGATGAGTCCCACTACCAAGCAAATTTCTGCTCTGAAAACTATGAAAGGATATGGCAAGTATACTAAAGATCTAAAACGAGGTCATCTCTCCAAGGATTGTATTAGAAGCACGCTCATTTCCCTAGAGTGGGCCCAAGTAACTAAAGACTAGAGGAATCTCTGGAAGTGGAGAGCCGAGTTAATCTTGCCTCGGGTTATTTCGACAGGATCATGCCAAATGGCTGCTGTGTATCAAGCGTCGACTCATGTATTCTTATTTTTCAAGGTCAGGTTTTAGGACATTGGCATGCAATGGAAAAATCTCAAAGGGGATTATTCAGGAATGCTCTGCAGTTATGCAACGAAGTCTCTAAACAAGTGTCCCCAGTTTAGAAGCTAGAAAGGACTTCGCTATTCATATAGTGTCAAATCTGTGCACAAATCAAAAATGATCATACCAAATTAATAGTGACACATCCCAAATATTTGCAACATACTTTAGGGTATTATGAATTAAGAAATATTATTTTATTAACATTATAATTGTAACAGTCTTACGCTATATACTGTTGGAAGCTGGAAAATGGCACTCTGCAGGTTCTGGCTGAGCAGCATGCTGTATGGTCCCGGCATTCTCGGCATGATCAGAGGTGAGCCCGTGGCCAGGCCTGAGGGCCGGCTGGACGTCCTGCTGGCTTACGAACTATTGTTTCTCCTGCTGTTTAGACTGTATTACGCACAGTTACACACAACGTGTTGTAGTTACTGTAATAATAATAAAATATGCCGCAACGTGAGGATCAGACTTGCCGAGTGCCAATATAGATCAGATGAGGACACGAGACTGAAAGTCAATGGGAACAGTGCAGCATTGATGACCTCTGTCCACGATCCATGTATAGTTCCGGTGCCAACTTCTGATGCCAGAGCTAGAACGCGAACAGCAGAGCAGGAGTGCGGAGTGTCAGACCCCTACCGATCAGCTAGTGATGGCCTAAAACGAGGATAAAAGCTGGGCAGCCCCTTTAAAGAGGTTGTGTCATGAAGAGAGACTAAACGCCGACTAATGATCAGCTGATGGCCGCAGGCTTCTGTTAACCAGTCAATCACCTGTTATCGCCCGGAAAGCTATATCTGGCATTTCTTCCCCCTGAAGAAATACTGCGCTAGATGCAATCCACTGGTTAAAAACATTATAAAAAAAAAAAAAAAAAAAAAAACGACGTTTTTTTTTTCCCCCTTGTTCAGTATGTTCTTTGGATTGCAGAATCTACAAGATGCTACATTGGGAAATGTAGAAATTGCTTACAGTGATTATACCGCTAAATAATATCTAAAGGGTGAATGAAGAACCCAGACACCCTCCAGATCCAGCTGCAATGAAGAACGGGTAGGTACTTGTACTTGTCAGAACTACGCCATGGACTTCTTGCACAGTACATTCTGTCCCAGGTACTTTGAGGGTAAATTGTAATAAAATATCACTTGAAAGACGGCTAGCATGGGAACTGTCGCAAATTTTCACAGTTGAACGCTATGTACCAAAATCATCCTGGGAGAATGCCCTTTCATTAACTGGCAAATGTCTCCTTTGCTAGATGCCCCCGCTTACTGTAAAAACATCAAAACGTCAGCCTTGACTCTTAAAGAACATATTCCTACAAAGCGTATCTGGGAACGTTTCATGGGCTGGTGGGGATTCAGCGCTGCCGGAGGAGAAAGACCCTATGATAACGGCTTCATTTCCAGAGAGCAATGCCATGGGCAATGAAAAAGCTGCAGCTTAACCCATTCATGAGAGAACTCTGCTTGGTCGACCCTAGCTGCACCTATATACCCGCGTATGTACTAGCTACAACGTCAAGCGGCCGGCGCAGAAGCCAAAACAAGAACCGGGAACAAGAGAAATCTGTCAGCTGGGAGATTTCCTAGATAACATGCCTGTGCTCAAACAATGGCGGGAAAAATGACTTTACAGCAAGGACCTCGACAGTTTACAATGCAGCTGCACGTGAATAAACAGCTGCCAGGGAACACAGCACCCAAAAACAACATCCTAGGGAACATCGGAAGAGTAGGGGGATGGGTGCAAAACCATACTGCTCTTTCATATGGTAAAAAGGCGATTCGGAGATTTAAAAAGTCTTTCGGAAACATAAAAATTTGTTAAAAGTCACTTGGAAATGAATGGCAGATACGCCTGAGATAACTGACAGCAGGACTAGTGTCTGGTTGACGGCTATCTGCCCGATCCCCCCATACACAGACATGCTCAGATTAAATTAATGTCCGTTTGTCCATTCTGCAGTCCCGCATTAAAGATAGAATATGTCCTATTCTTGTCCGTTTTGTGGACAAGAATAGGATGTGTTACAATAGGGCCGCAAAAATAAACGGATGCAACATGGATTTCACATGGATGTCATTCGTATTTTTTGCAGATACGCGCTTTTCCCACCGCAAAATACATACAGTTGTGTGTATTCAGCTTTACTCTTACGCACATGAACATATTTTTTCTGGGTCCGACCCGCATTTTGCAGACCCATTCACTTCAAAGGAGCCGCAAAGGACGCGGAGAGCACACAGTGTGCTGTCCGCATCCGTATGTCTGTTCCGTTCCACCCACACAAAAAAAAAAAAAAAAGAGAACATGTCCTATTCTTATCCGTTTTATGGACAAAGATACGACTGTTCTGTAGAGGGCAGGATGTTCCATTCAGCAAAATGCGGAATGCACATGGCCGGTATCTGGGTTTTGTGGATCGCAAAACAGGCTACAGTCTTGTGCATGAGCCTTTATGTTGATTTGGGAACATGGACTGCTCCGTACACCAGCATGCTTGCCAAGTCACATGCGAGGCTGGATTAAAGGACTTTTACTGTACATGACGGAGTAATGACCAGGTCCACCTCTCTGAATTCCCAAGGAGTTGGGAGAAAGAATTGCCTTTGTTTTGTGCTCGGAGTGCGCCTGCCAAGCACAAATCACATGCAGCCCGGTGTCTGGCATACACAGCATTGTGAGAAAGATTTTATGGTTTCCTTTCGGATCTAGAAAGAAAAGGGTAACGGAAGCAAGGTTTAAGGGAGTTCCTGTACGGAGAAAGAAGGAAAACCAAAATCACCCGGTACGCCAAGGTAGTGTATAGCAACAGGTTGTTCTTGTGGAAAGTGGTTTCAGAAAATCCCAATACATGAACTACTAAAGTGTCAGATTATGTGAAAGGAGTACAAATTGGGAAAAAGGAGGGGGATTTGTCAACAGTGTCGATGGGATGGGTTGTGGCTGTGGGTGCAGCATGAGGTATGTCCTTGACCACTTGAAGACCACAGGTTTATACCCCCCTAGTGACCAGGCCCTTTTTTACAAATCCGCACTACACTACTTTCACCGTTTATTGCTCCGTCATGCAACATACCACCCAAATGAATTTTACCTCCTTTTCTTCTCACTAATAGAGCTTTCATTTGGTGGTATTTCATTGTTGCTGACATTTTTACATTTTTATTAATAGCAAAAAAAGTAACGACATTTTTGCAAAAATATGACATTTTTCACTTTCTGTTGTAATTTTTTTTTTTAAAAACTACATCTCTATATAAATTTTTCACAAAATTTATTGTTCTACATGTCTTTGATAAAAAAAAAAATCCAATAAGTGTATATTTATTGGTTTGGGTAAAAGTTATAGCGTTTACAAACTATGGTGCAAAAAAGTGAATTTCGGCATTTTGAAGCAGCTCTGACTTTCTGAGCGCCTGTCATGTTTCTTCAGGTGCTAGAATGTCAGGATAGTATAAATACCCCCCAAATCACACCATTTTAGAAAGAAGACACCCCAAAGTATTCGCGGAGGGGCATGGTGAGTTCATGTATCATTTCATTTTTTTCACAAGTTAGCGGAAAATGACACTTTCTGAGGAAAAAAATAATAATAAAGTTTCCATTTCTGCTAACTTCTGGCAAAAAAAAAAAATCTCATACGGGCTCATTATGCCCCTCAGTGAATACCTTGGGGTGTCTACTTTCCGAAATGGGGTCATTTGTGGGGTGTTTGTACTGTTCTGGCATTTTGGGCGGGCTAAATTGTGAGCCGCCATGTAAAAGCTAAAGGTACTCATTGGTTTTAGGGCCCTTTGCGGACCCAGGCTGCAAAAAGTGGCACTCATGTGGTATCGCCGTACTCAGGAGAAGTAGGGCAATGTGTTTTGGGGTGTATTTTTACATATACCTATGTTGGGTGAGAGAAATATCTCTGTAAACTGACAACTTTGTATAAAAAAATTTAAAAATTGTCGTTTACAGAGATATTTCTCACACCAGCAGAGTATATATAAAATACACCCCAAACACATTGCCCTACTTCTCCTGAGTACGGCGATACCACATGTGTGACACTTTTGCAGCCTGAGTGCAAAGGCCCTAATTCCAATGAGTACCTTTAGGATTTCTAGGGCATTTTTACGCATTTGGATTCCAGACTTCTTCTCACGCTTTAGGGGCCCCTAAAATGCCAGGACAGTATAAATACCCACATGTGACCCCATTTTAGAAAGAAGACACCCCAAGGTATTCCGTGAGGGGTATGGTGAGTTCATGTAAAATTTTATTTTTGTCACAAGTTAGTGGAATATGAGACTTTGTAAAAAACAAAATAAAAAAATAAAAATATATCAATTTCCGCTAACTTGTGCCAAAAAAAAAAATTCTGTGAACTCGCCATGCCCCTCACGGAATACCTTGGGGTGTCTTCTTTCCAAAATGGGGTCACATGTGGGGTATTTATACTCACCTGGCATTTTAGGGAACCTAAAGCGTGAGAATCCAAATGCGTAAAAATGGCCTGTGAAATCCTAAAGGTACTCATTGGTTTTAGGGCCCCTTTGCGCATCTTGGCTGCAAAAGTGTCACTCATGTGGTATCGCCGTACTCAGGAGAAGTAGGGCAATGTGTTTTGGGGTGTATTTTTACATATACCCATACTGTGTGTGAGAAATATCGCTGTAAACGACAACTTTTTAAATTTTTTATACAAAGTTGTCAGTTTACAGAGATATTTCTCTCACCCAGCATGGGTATATGTAAAAATACACCCCAAACACATCGCTCTACTTCTCCTGAGTACGGCGATACCACATGAGTGACACTTTGCAGCCAAGATGCGCAAAGGCCCAAATTCCATGAGTACCTTTTAGGAGGGCATTTTACGCATTTTCTTCTCATGCTTTAGGGCCCCTAAAATGCCAGGGCAGTATAAATACCCCACATGTGACCCCATTTTGGAAAGAAGACACCCCAAGGTATTCCATGAGGGGCATGGCGAGTTCATAGAAAAAAATTTTTGGCACAAGTTAGTGGAAATTGATTTTTATTGTTTTTCTCACAAAGTCTCCCTTTCCGCTAACTTTTGACAAAAGTTTAATTTTTCATGGACTCACTATGCCCCTCAGCGAATACCTTGGGGTGTCTTCTTTCCAAAATGGGGTCACATGTGGGGTATTTATACTGCCCTGGCATTTTAGGGGCCCTAAAGCGTGAGAAGAAAAATGCGTAAAAATGCCCTCCTAAAAGGTACTCATTGGAATTTGGGCCCTTTTGCGCATCTTGGCTGCAAAAAAGTGTCACTCATGTGGTATCGCCGTACTCAGGAGAAGTAGGGCAATGTGTTTTGGGGTGTATTTTTTACATATACCCATACTGGGTGAGAGAAATATCTCTGTAAATTGCCAACTTTGAATAAAAATTTTTAAAAAGTTGTCATTTACAGAGATATTTCTCACACGCAGCATGGGTATATGTAAAAATACACCCCAAAACACATTGCCCTACTTCTCCTGAGTACGGTGATACCACATGTGTGACACTTTTTTGCAGCCAAGATGCGCAAAGGGGCCCAAATTCCAATGAGTACCTTTAGGATTTCACAGGGCATTTTTACGCATTTGGATTCTCACACTTTAGGTTCCCTAAAATGCCAGGACAGTATAAATACCCCACATGTGACCCCATTGTGGAAAGAAGACACCCCAAGGTAATCCGTGAGGGGCATGGCGAGTTCACAGAAAAAAAAAAAATTTTTTGACACAAGTTAGCGGAAATTGAGATATATATATATATATATATATATATATTTTTTACAAAGTCTCATATTCCACTAACTTGTGACAAAAAATAAAATTTTACATGAACTCACCATACCCCTCACGGAATACCTTGGGGTGTCTTCTTTCTAAAATGGGGTCACATGTGGGGTATTTATACTGTCCTGGCATTTGAGGGTCTCCGCAATCATTACACGTATGGCCAGCATTAAGAGTTTCTGCTATTCTCCTTATATTGAGCATACGGGTAATGATATTTTTTTTTCCGTTCAGCCTCTGGGCTGAAAAAAGAAAAAAAATGAACGGCACAGATTTTTTCATTCGCATCGGTCAATGTGGATGAATAAATCTCTGCCAAAATCAGTGATTGCGGTGCGGTGGGCGCTAGCTAACTAACAAGTAGCTAACTAACTGGCGGTGATAACGGGACCCTTTTGCCCCATTCACACGTCCGAAATTCTGTTTGCGGAACGGAATTGCGGACCCATTCATTTCTATGGGGACAGACTTTGTCCCGCTCGGATCCGGAATTACGGATCCGCGCTTCGAGTCTGCACTTCCGTTCAGCAAAATATAGAACATGTCCTATTCTTGTCCGCAATTGCGGACAAGAAAAGCATTTTCTATATAGTTCTGTGCGGATCTGCAAAATGCGGAAAGCGCATTGCCGGTGTCCGTATTTTGCGGATCCGCAGATCCATGGATCCGCAGATCCATGGATCCATAAAACACATACGGACGTCTGAATGAGCCTGTAGGGGTGATTAGTGACAGGGGGGTGACAGGGGGTGATCAGGGGGTGACATGGGTGATCAGGGGTTAATCAGTGATGGGGGTGGGGGGTGTGTGTAGTGATTGGTGCACTTTTCCTATGTTTCCTCTGGTGGTCCCAAACAAAGGGACCACCAGACGAGCAGACAGCAGGCATATCAGACGCTGTTTAAAAAACAGCGTCTGATATGCGATTTAAATGCGTTTTTTTCCGCATCTACAGCCTGCCAGCGCATGATCAGCGCTGGCAGGCTGTAGTTTCAGTTGTCCCGGCTCCGATCACATGAACGCGCGCGCATTCATGTGAAATCTCGGGTCTCACGAGATGACGCCGATAGGCGGCAGTGAGACCTGAGAGAGCCGCCGCGCTGACGCCCATCGGCGTTAGCGTGGCGGCAAGTGGTTAAAAATGCTGAAGCAGTAATAACAAATGTCTGTAAAATAGTCAATGCTTTTCAGTTCTGACCTGCTGGATGGGTGTTCCAATTCTGGAAGAAAACATTCTGTCTTAAAGGAATTGTCCAGTTTAGGGAACCCATTTTCATGTACCCTACAAGGAAGTTCTGAGTTAATAGAATGTAGTTGGCTCATCCGGGACAAATGACGGCTGTCTGCCGAACTACAAACCGTTGCATGTAATGGCTTTTGCCCTGTTGAATACCGGTATTTATGCCGGAAAGTGGCTGGATTACCAGACCTCATTACAGGATGCGGCAGTGAACTCTCTGCCGAACAGCCTGTCCAATATGCTACCGGAGATGTGAACGTGGCCGTAGGATCCTCATGTCTTGTTCGAGGTAGGTTACATAGATTCCATCATTTCATTCATTTAAATGAGGAATGTGTAATGTATAATTTTCCCAATGGGGCCGTTATCTCCACAGATTACAGTAAATCACTGGAGTCCCAGCAGTGGGTAAGTTGTGACCATCTTCTGGTTAGATAACCTTTTTAACAATCAGGGATTCTTTGAAGTTAGCAACTCTTCTAAGGCTGTGTTCACTTCTTCATATTCAGCATATGCATCATCAACACTCCCAATGCACACACTGAATATATCCATAGGCCCCAGCATATTAGAGCATGCCTCTGGGAGAGAAGAATAGGCTTCCGTAGGCAGGGAGGCCATTACTAGGCCTCCCACTGCCATAAGCACACCACAGTCCCTTCTCAGAGGGACCAGTGGGTTTGTCAGTTAACCCAGACAAACCCCTAAAATGCTGCAATCACTATTTACCATGGCACCTAAGGGGTTAAACGGCTGGGATCACTTTTAGTGCTAATCCCATCTATGGCAGGTGACACAGCTTCTGAACCTGTGCAATCCCAGTGGTGTGACTGTATATCAAGACAAGCAAACTACGTTGGTATCTAGACACAGAGTTACGTCATGGTGCACTTAAGGATATTAATACCTGTTTGGCATGCTTTTCATTTAAAGTGGTTATCCAATCCCTATAGTGACCCCCAGAATAAGCCTCCTCTAGAGCATACTTATGTGCTCCCTGGCACCTGCGTTTCTCCGGATCCATTCACGGCCGCCACTGCATCTCCCCGTCGCGCGGTTAAAAACATCCAGCGACAGGGGGAGCAGCAGGCTGCTACGGTGACCAACCTCCCTAGCATCGCAGGTGATGCTAATCAGGCTGGTCACCATGACAGCCTGCTTCCCCAGTCGCGAGACGGGGAGATACAGCTGCAGCCGTGCAGGGATCCGGAGGGACGCGGGTGCCGGGGAACGCGTAATTATGCTCTAGAGGATGGGCCCGTGCATTCTGGGGGTCATTATAGGGATTGGATAACCCCTTTAACTCTTCAATTTTACGATTGGACGAGTACTCACTCTTCTCTTCAGCCTCTCTCTTTCCTTCAAAGTCAAGGTGTCTGCTTTAGCGATGACTGGGACTATGTTGACCTTCCCATGAAGTGCTTTCATGAATTCCACATCCAATGGCTTCAATCTGAAAAAGAGAACAGGGCAGGAGTGAGTAACATGTTCAAATATAACTGGAAATGTAGGGGGTTTCACCAGAATATTAGCTTTGATCCCATCACCACTTCACTGGTTGTCCTACCTCTGACCATTTTTGGTAGGCATTAGCCCTGTAACCATTACAAATTGTCCCTAGTCATAGTCGCTCAGATCTCTATGCCTGTCCATTGTACCTGCTTCCAACACATCATACCTCTCGTGTTATTCACCCCACCATTTAGTGATTTTAATGTTATGGCTGCTCTGTGTACATTAAAATAAATTTCCCAGCTTGTTCAAGTCATTTCTGAAGCGTGAACTGGTGTAGGCAACGTATCAGTGGTATTTGTTTAACACAATTTAGATTAAATCCACTTTCTCTAATAAGGGGTTAACCTGCAGACAGATCAGTCAGTGGCGGCTCCAATCATTATCCACATACCCTCTAATACACAGTATAGAAAGATTACCTTGCTGCTAAGCTGCTTGTTAGAAAGAAGATGCAGCAGACGGCTATATCACAACGGCCAACCCACATTTAATAAAAACGACCAGATTTGACATCACTGGGCTTGACAAGAACGGAAAAACAACATAGATATTGCAGAATTAAAGGGGTTCTTCCGGTCTTCATCAACATCCTTCCAAATACTCATTTATGAAGGTAACTGTAATGTATTTATTTTACCTAAAATATTGCTCCTATCGTCTGTTCTGCGCTGTAATCACATGACCGTGTCCATGCATCCTGTGATGTCATGTCCATGGGCGTGTCAAAGCAGCAACAGCGGCAGTGATAGGGGAGTGTCTATGTAACTAGCTCAGTGGGAGGAGCTATGTATTGTTAGGGGCACTGCTGGAGCTGTGGCAGAGAACGCAGAATTGCATCATGGGTTTGGTTCTAGGCTCTACATGACTACACGTAACCCTTAGAGGAGCAGGTGATTTACCATTTTTGCGTTTTTCACTCCCTGCAGCCCCAGTCATAACTTTTTTATTTGTAGGCTTATTTTTTGCGGGACAAGTTGTACTTTCTAATGGCACCCTTTTACGGTTGCATACAATGTAGTGGGAAGCAAGAAAAAAAAAATCCAAATGGGGTGGAATTACTAAAAAAAAAAAAAAAAAAAAACAGCAATTCACACAGTTTTTTTTTTTTTTTACAGCGTTCATTATGCGGTAAAATTAACCTGTTAACCTTCATTCTCCAGGTCAGTATGACGACATCGATACCACACTTGTAGTTTTTCTTCTGATTTAATACTAAAATTTTTAAAAACCTTGAAAAAAACATGTATTTTTTCATCACCATATTCTGACCCCTATAATGTTTTTGCAATTATGCGTACAGAGCTGTGTGAGGGCTCATTATTTGAAGAGATACTTTTCAGTTAATTTCTTTTTACGGCGTTCACTTGACAGGGTGGATCATGTGATATTTTTATAGAGCCGGTTGATACGGATGCGGCGATACCTAATTTATCAACTTTTCTTTTTTCCCCTTTTTTACAAATTAGTTTTTTATTAATTTTGGGAAAAGGATGCTTTTTTTTTTTTTTTTACTCTGGGACTTCAACTTTTGGGAGTCTGATTCCCTGTACAATGCATTACAATACTTCTGTATTGTAATGCATTGGCTATTAGTGTATTACCTTACCACAGGCTCACACGGAAGGCAGCCATGATGCCTAAGGTAGATATCGGGCTGCCGTCCAAGCCATCAGGTCCCCATCACAGCAGCGCAGGGACCCGATGGGAACTCCCTCCCTCCACAGACATCACACGTGGTGCGGTCAGCGCTGGCCGTAGCACATCTAGGGTTAATGCGCCAGCAACAATGTTTTCACCGATGCCAGCGCATACAGTGACTGCCGGACCCCTGCAGCTGCAGCTCCTGCGCCTACCCAATCAACACACCATAGCTCTACGGTGCTGTTATTTTAAACACAGTCCGGGCACTGGTACTGTATGGGTTAAAGGGAATGTGTAACTTACCTATTATTTAAATCACATTTTTACTTTTAACCATATTGTTTAATCATTTTTGATGATGTTCTCTATAGTTAAACAAAAACCATAAAATCCTGCAGTTTTCACACTGCAACTTCCTGACCATCGCCTGCTAAATTGTCACGTGTAAAAGGACCCCAATATGGAGACTTATTTCTATTGTTGCGACATTTTAGTGAGTCAGCCATTCTGGCTTTGCTAACACTACTCCATCCAGTAAAAAGAAATCAAAACGGACCACAGGGGATGTATCAGGACTTTTATGGATCAAGGAACATAAGGTGTGAACACAGCCTTATGGCACAAACATCTACTCATACAAAAAAAATTAAATAAAAAAAATAAATAGTATAGAAATTCATAAAAAGAAATTTCAGGAGAAAACTCAATTAACAATAACTTACGCTATATGGACAAAAGTATCGGGACACCTACACATTACACATCAGGTGCTTTTATGACATTCTGTCCTAAACCCATAGACATTAATATGGCGCTTTGCAGCTAAAACAGCTTCCACTCATTTGGGAAGGCTTTCTACAAGTCTTAGGCCCCTTTCACACGGGCGTGATTTCCGCATGGGTGCAATGCGTGAGGAGGACGCATTGCACCCGCACTGAATCCGGACCCATTCATTTCTATGGGGCTGTGTACATGAGCGGTGATTTTCCTGCATCACTTTTGTGTTGCGTGAAAATCCGGCTTCGGGTCTGGGTATCAAACATGCCGATTGTTCGCACGCGCGTGAAAAACCCATAAAAAAGCTTTGCACTCACGCGGAAAAATCGTGCATTTTCCCGCAACGCACCTGCCTCTTATCCGGGCGTCAAACGTGACGCCCATGTAAAAGAGGACTTAGAGCGTGTCTAGAGAAACTCATCAAGAAGAGTATTTGTGAGGTGAGACACTGATGTTGGACGAGAGGGCCTGGCTTGCAATCTCTGCTCTAATACATTTATGTGGTTGAGGTCAGAATTCTGTGTGGGCAAGTCAAGTTCTTCCACACACAACTCACCCAAGATTGTCTTTATGGACCTTTGCTTTGAGTACTGGGACACAACCCTGCTGGAACAGGAAAGGGCCTTACCCAAACTGTTCCCACAAACTTGGAGGCATACAACTGTACAAAATGTCTTGATATGCTAAGGCCTTAAGATTTCCCTTCACTGAAGGGCCTAGGCCTGTGATGATGAACCTTTTACAGACCAAACTGCCCAAACTGCAACCCTACAACCCACTTATTTATCGCAAAGTTCCAATACAGCAATTTAACCTGAATACTACAGTCCAGTACAGTACATCTTCCATGTACTTTATCATTTAGCTATAATATCCTGCCTACATTCAATGCGCTGCCTGCGCTGTTCATAGTGCGCCCCCCGCTGATAAGAGGAAGGAAAAGTCTAAGGCATATTGGTACACCAAAGACATTTTCTAGGCCGCGGGTGCCCACGAGAGGGCTCTGAGTGCCGCCTCTGGCACCCATGCCATAGGTTCACCACCACTGGGCTAGGCCGACTTCTGAAAAACAACCCCATAGCATTATTCTGTTTCCACCAAACTTTACAGTTGGCACAATGCAATCAGGCAGGTTAGGCTAGTTTCACACTAGTCCTAGGGATCCAGAAGGTTGTTTCAGCAGGGAACAGCCAGCCAGATCTCTGCATTCCATCATTGCCAGAAGTTTAAACATCTCCATCCAGCCCTACTAACTATAATGGGGACAGAAGTAGATCCAGCTGCAACCCAGCAGCGGTTTTCTTCCGGCCTATTCTCTGCATATTTGCCGGAGTGCAGCCAGATCTACGCCAGTTCCCATTATAGTTAATGGGGCCAGACGGAGACGTTCCAGCAATGCCAGAATGCAGATCCTGCAGATTGTTCCCTGCCAGAACCCTAGTGCTAGCATGAAACTAGCCTAACATTCTCCTGGCCTTCTACAAATCCAGACTCATCATCAGACAGCCGCACAGAACCCTACAGAACATTCTTCCACTGCTCCAGTCCAGTGCTGACTTGCTTTACACCACTCCATCTGACACTTGGCATTGTGCTTGGTGATGTAAGGCTTGCTTACAGCTGCTCGGCCATGGAAACTCATGCCATGAAGCTCCTGGGCACACAGGTTTTGTGCTGATGTTAATGGCAGAGGAGGTTTTAAGCTCTGCAGTTTTTAAATCAACACAGCTTTGGTGATTTTTCTGCACTATGCCGCAGCGCTCGTGACCCCGCTCTGTAACTTTACATAGTCTCCACTTCATGACTGAGATGCTTTGGTTCCTAAACACTTCCACCTGACCCTCAGTTCACACTTGCGCGTTTTACAGCGCGTTCGAACGCGCTGTAAAACGCATAACCGATGCAAACCAATGCTTCCCTATGGGACTGGTTCACATTTTCGCATTTTACAGCGCGTTCGAACACGCTGAAAAACGCCTGACGCATAAACAAGTACTTGAGCTTTTTTTGGGGCGTTTGTCACGCGTTTTGGCCCATAGACTTCAATGGGGACGCGCAACACTTGCATTTTTCGCGTTTTTGACACTGAAAGCGCGTTAGAACGCGCGTTTATGAATTTGCAACACCAGCAATGCACTCTGATTGGCCAAACTTCATATAGACAGGGATATTTGATCATTGGACAACACTGCAGTCAATCACACAAACGCGCGTAAAACGCGCGTTTACTATTGCCAAAAACGCGCGTCTCAGAAACGCTCAGGTCTGAACCCAGCGTTATTGTAATACCACTCACAGTCGATTGTGGAATATATAGGAGGGGGAAGGTAATTGCATGAACTGACTTATTATAGCGGTGGCATCCTATTGCAGGACCACACTAGAATTCGGTAAGCTCTTTAGAATGAGCCATTCCTTCAGAAATGTTTGTAAAGGCAACTGCATGTGTGCTGGATTTTATACACCTGTGGCAATGGGATTGAATGAAACACCTGAATTCAGTGATTAAGAGGTGTGTCCCAATACTTTTGTCTAGATATATATATATATATATATATATATATATATATATATATATATATATAACATATTTTTTACTGCTAAAGAAGTTTCTCCATCACAAGTTGGTGACTTGTACATTACCCGTGTCCAAACGGTGAAATAAAGTAGAAGCAGCAGTGCACACGGTTATCAATTATATGGCGTCTGTTCAGACCACTCTCGTCATGAAGGTAGCGCTCAAACTGGTTATCTATGTATTGAATGATGGTTTTAAAACTGAAAGGAGGAGGAAAAATATGTTCATTAGATGCATTAACTTCTCACATTTCACAACTTTTTCTTATTTTCTATGAAAAGCAGTAAGCGATCAAACTGCGAGCTGAAGGAGTAGAGCCAGCTGTTATAACAGAGGCTCATCCTCCTCCTGCAGCAAGATCACAAACATCAAATCCTAGGAAATGAGAGAGCCTGAAATGACCAGGGCTTCCTGCAGAATAAGCATACACTGTGTCAACACAGAGACCGGGCTCTGGAGCAATGAGGACAGGTGACATTACTATGTAGCCCTAGGGAGGAAAGTGACCACACCAGCTAAACATAGAGCAAACGAGAAGCTTAGAAAGTACGTCAGTCCTAATGCTGGTATTCCAATAGTCTGTGCTAAACAATATATCGTTAATAGCTGGGGCTCGATTTTCAATCCAGTGACTTGTAGACCTTCTTGAATACTGGTAGTAGTTCGGCCACCTTCTTTTTTGGAAGCCATTCAGCTGTTATCACAGGATATGCCCTCAGAGACCAGGTGCTTCCCATCGCATGATACAATGGCCAGTGTTCGTGAAAAATAAAACCGAAAAAACACACAGCAGGAAGTGACCTCATGGCCAGAAATGACTTCACTAATTTCTTGTTATTTCATGCCCTAACATGTCTGTAAAATCACAGCAGAACTAGAAATTTCATTTCACCAATGCCGTTCTTTCATAAATCGGTTCTTTATAAAAGCAGTCATTGCAGTTTTGGGTCAGTTTGTTCAGCCACAGGCAGACGTGGAAACAAAGGAAGGAAGTCACATCAATCTCTTATTTAGGGGGCGTTCACACAGTGTCTTTAGCTGGCAGAAGTCGGCACGGATTGCACATGCAGACACCGCCTTCCACAGTATTCAATGGGATTCCACGGTTTATGGTCGCAACAAGAAGGGACATGTCCTTTTTTGGCGCAGCGATAAACCACGACTGCATGAACAGCAGCGGAGCTTCCCATTGAAGAAAATGGGTGTCGGTTTCCACGTGGCCGCCCTGCAGTTCTCTGGCATGCAATCTACCCCGAATTCTGACAAAAACAAGAAGTGGAACCTTACGAGAAAGTATGGTGGGAACAATTGCCCTTCTTCTGTGTTTTGGAGCCATTCCAGCTTTAATACTGATGCCAAATACTAACCATTTACAAATGTTGTCATCGCCGCCAGGGCACAGCGATGCCGTCAACTGTACCCCCGCAGCCAATCACCGGCCTCAGTGTTCTAATGCCGTAGACTGCCTGCAGTGGTATCAGGAACATCACTGCTGCAGCCAAAACAATAGGTCACGGTTCCAGGGAAAACAGAGCAGGAACACTAGATCAGATCAGATTGGGCTTGGAAAGTACTTTTTCAATTATTTTTTTAAGAGTTCGGCAGACTGGAAAAATAATAAAAGGGGACCTATCAGCTCACCTGACTTGCCTGTTTTATTAGCCTTTTGCATTCCCCATGAAATAATTTCTGGAGCAACCTTTCTCATGCCTCTGTGCTACTCCTCTGTTATTCCTACTGGAAATGAATAAATAAACTAGGTGTTACCATTTCCCTTGTGAAACAAGTGTGCCCCTACACAGTCGGCACTGGTTGGACAATAGTAGACTTTGAGGGACACACCTCCAACTGGTAGCACCTAACTGTAAATGTAGTCATACAGCGGCAATGCCACTTCCTGCTGTGATCATGTGATCGCTGGGGCCAGGTAGCTGCAGGAGCTGCTGGATCTTACCAGATCACCTATGTAGTTCATGTCAGGAGGCTGTATTCCTCCTGTAACTGGGACTAATAGGTCAGCCAAAGCAGCGATGTTATAATCCCCTCCAAAGATCTTGTTTGACTTTATGCAAAATTAAAAAATAAAGCTCTGGGCCCCAGTGGCTGTAAACTATGTACCACCTATATCAAAACAACAGTAAAGGAAATGGGACAAAGTATTTTTGCTACATTTTGTGCTTTCATGAAAAACAGACTTTTTTCTTTTGAAGCCCCGTGTATTAAAAAGACAAAAAATGTGTCTGATCAGGAAAGAGGATAAATTGCTTGGTCTAAAACTGATAAACTCTTTCTTCAAAGGCAGAGAACGCCAAAAATGCCAGGTCAGCCTGAAAGCCGTATTTTTTAATGTATTTATGCCAGAAAAGCATATAAAAAGAAGTATAAAACAAAACAAACTCCAGTTCTTCTTTTAAAGGAAAATTTCTCGCACTCATAGTGAAAGTGCTTTTAATATTATTCCGTCTGTCGCCGCTAGGGCCATAAATAACGCTAAATAATCCATCATTTTGGCTGCAGGTCGACCGGTATTCCTACTTTACAATAAATACCAGCAGACCTAAGCCCAAATCCCACGCCCTTAAATCAGATTACATTTAATGAAATGTAACTTTGTGTAACAGTGTTCCAGAAGAAAACCAGTGATAAGAAATCCATGTACCGTAGCGGCTCCAGATTTCACATTACAGATGGTGCCCGTGACCTGCGCATTGTTACGAGGATCCAAGTAAGGCAGCCAGAAAGATTTCAATGGAATAAACAAGTAGAATTAGCACACAATCAACAGGAAGAACTGCTTAAAACACAATAATCTGGCTGGGAGCTCTCGCAGGGGCAAGACGGCAACGGAAGGAAACGGGGGACTCCTGCACATCGCTCTCTAGCTACCCACTGCAAGCCACAGCTATCACATTTAACCCTTACGCCAATGGAGATACACACAGCCTCATGCTTTTTTCCAGTGCTATATTAAGGTAAACGTGAACATACTAACAGTTTATAAGGCCAAAAAAAAAAAAAAGACATTTGTCCGTCCAGTTCAGCCTGTTATCCTGCAAGTTGATTTAGATGAAGGCAAAAACCTGTGAGGTAAGAAGCCAATTTTCCTCACTTTAGGGGGAAAAAATTCCTTCCCGACTCCAATCAGGCAATCAGAATAACTCCCTGGATCAACGACCCCTCTCTAGTAGCTATAGCCTGAAATATTATTACGCTCCAGAAATACATCCAGGCCCCTCTTGAATTTCTTTATTGTACTCACCATCACCACCTCCTCAGGCAGAGAGTTCCATAGTCTCACTGCTCTTACCGTAAAGAATCCTCTTCTATGTTTGTGTACAAACCTTCTTTCCTCCAGACGCAGAGGATGTCCCCTCGTCACAGTCCTGGGGATGAATAGATGATGGGAGAGATCTCTGTACCGACCCCTGATATATTTATACATAGTTATTAGATCTCCCCTCAGTCGTCTTTTTTATTAAAGTGAATAACCCTAATTTTGATAACCTTTCAGGGTATTATAGATCCCTCATTCCAGTTATTACTTTAGTTGCCCTCCTCTGAACCCTCTCCAGCTCTGCTATGTATGCCTTGTTCACAGGAGACCAGAACTGTACACTGTACTCCATGTGTGGTCTGACCAGTGATTTGTAAAGTGGTAGGACTATGTTCTCATCACGGGCATCTATGCCCCTTTTGATGCAACCCATTATCTTATTGGCCTTGGCAGAAGCTGCCCGACACTGGTTTCTACATCTAAGGCTACATGCACACGACAGTGAAAAAAAGTCAGTTAAAAACGGACATTTTTAATGGACTTTTTTTCACTGATGCCTGTCTGAGAAACAGACGTTAAAAATGGACCCATTCAATTGTATGGGGGCAGTCTGTCAGTGAAAAACAGACAAGATAGAGCATGTTCTATTTTTTTAAGTCTGTTTTTCACTCAAAAAAACTGTCATGTGAATAACCCCATAGACTCCCATTGGTTTTAAAATGTCCATTTCATGGCCGTCGTGTCGTGTGCATGTAGCCTTAGTTTGCTGTTCACTAAAATTCCTAGGTCCTTTTCCATGTCAGGTGTTTCCCAATGTTTTACCATCTAGTATGTACGGGTGACTTGCATTATTCCTTCCCCTGTGCATAACCTTACATTTGTAAGTGTTAAACCTCATCTGCCACTTCTCTGCCCAAGCCTCCAATCTATCTAGATCCATCTGTAGCAGAAAACTGTCATCTTCTGTGTAAATTACTTTACACAGTTTAGTGTCATCTACAAAAATAGATATTTTACTGTGCAGGCCTTCTACAAGATCATTAATAAATATATTGAAGAGGATAGCGCCCAGTACTGACCCCTGAGGTACCCCACTAGTGACAGTGACCCAATCTGAGTGTGTACCGTTAATAACCACCCTCTGTTTTCTGTCACTCAGCCAGTTACTTACCCACATACAGACATTTTCTCCCAGTCCGAGCATCCTCATTTTATATACTAACCTTTTATGTGGTACAGTGTCAAATGCTTTGGAGAAGTCCAGATATATGACATCCATTGATTCGCCACTGTCAAGTCTAGAACTTACCTCCTCATTGAAACTGATTAAATTCGTTTGGCATGACCGATCCCTCATGAAGCCATGCTGATATGGCGTTATTTGCATATTTTCATTGACATACTCTAAGATAGCATCTCTTTGAAAACCTTCAAGCAGTTTACCCATGACAGATGTTAAACTTACCGGCCTATAGTTTCCGGGCTCTGTTTTTGTGCCCTTTTTTAATATTGGCACCACATTTGCTATGCGCCAATCCGGTGGAACACTCATTGTCAGTATAGAGTCCTTAAATATCAGAAATAAGGGTCTGGCTATGACATTACTTAATTCTCTTAGGATACGGGGGTGTATGCCATCTGGTCCTGGCGATTTGTCTATTGAATCAACAGGAAATTCACAACTACCAAACTGCAAGGTCCCAGAGATGCCACGGAGGAGTATTCGTTTACCAATGACTTTTATAAGCAAAGAAAATCCAATTGCTAAAACACACATCTAGTCATCTTCAGGTACAGGTTCCACCTTTGACCATAGGTTATATAGTCGGCAAATGTCATATTTATCATCTTTGTAATATATATTAACTTTTTTGCATTTTGAACTTTAGTTTCTTCCATATCCAGTGAAAAATGTAGGGAAAAAAATAAATCAATCAACCGTCTCAATCTATGTAGAAAGGTAAAACACTGATCTGTCAGATTGTCAATGACTTCCAGGTAGCAGACTTCAATGGGCGTGTTTGGTAGTGAATACTCCATTGTTTCGCCACTGACCCACTGTCAGGTAAAACAACACGAATGTATGAATAAACACTAAAGATCACGTCTGTGATTTACGGACTTGTAAATAACCCTACTGTGCATAGGGAGTAAGCTATATATCACTGGCAGGTGGGCAGGACTATCCCCACAAGTCATGCAGCGATCGGCAGAATGTCGAAGACAGATTCTTCTTGGCAAAGCTTAGTTAGAACTTTGATAAGAAAACTCTTGACACCATGTTTTCTAGTACAAAACTATCAAAGCATATCACAAAAATGTTTCACGTCTCTGCCCATACACTAGATTAAAAATAAACCAAAACGACAGTTACACTTTAAGCATAACATTTATGGCTGGGTTCACATCATGTTTTTCCCATCTGCTTAACATATACAAAAAACGTATACTTTAAACCAGGGGTGCACAAAATTTTCTGGGTGGGGGCCACATTGTCAGACTGAAGCAACGTCAAGGGCTGAAGATAAAATTCAAAGGGATATTAACAACTGAAGTACTGTATTTATGGCAAATCGTACATACAGTATATACCATTAGTGTCTAGTTAGAGTGCAAGGACTCCCATCTAATGGGAGAATACATGACAAATACATGTGAGCAGCCACAAGACAGACATACATGTCTGTTACCAGATGGTTGTATTGCGTTTTTGTGTCAAACGGAGGCATAAAACGTGATGTGAACCCACTCTAAGAAAAAAAGAACTGTTCACTCTTCCCAGAAATGTTCTTCTCAACCTACCAATCTTGGCTGTTGATGGCATCCCCATAGCCTGGAGTATCTACAACGGTTAGGCGAAGTTTCACTCCGCGTTCTTCAATCTCGACGGTTGATGCTTCAATTTGAACCGTTCGTTCAATTTTCTCTAGAAAATAAAATAAATAATAAATAAGGAGTAAAATGATATTCTGAAATACGTGCAACTAAATATATTGCCCTTGGTAACACCCCCGACTTGACTGTTTTAGGAAATGCTCGTCTTCCCATCATAAAACAATTCCACACTGCACCACTCCCCCATTCCACATATGAAAGTCACCCCCTTGTCACAGCGGTGTGTCCACGCACAGACTTGGACAGTGTCAGACGGTGCGGAGACATGCCCTCCACTGATAACATCAGCTTGTCCATTTATTCATAAATTTCTAGGTTCAATAACAGCAACTAATGTCAACTATATAGATCCTGAAATGTGTCCAAGAGCTGCTTCTAAAAGACATAGCCAAAGACTACAATAAAAAGAATAGAATGCATTAAAGTGACTGTGAACGTTTACGTCGGAAACCTACCTCCCTGGGTCGACGTGCAAAGGAAAGAATACCTACCTGCTTCCCGACACTGGCTCCTGCATTCTCCGGCCTCCACTACTCTGCTTGGGTCCCTAGATATAAACTTTCGGTTTGACGCTGCTGCAGCCAATCGCCTGCTCCCTTTGTGTCACGTGATCACTTGACATGACGCAAGGTCACCTCTGCGCTCTGCGGCCAGTAACTGGCTGCAGCAGCATCAAACCATAAGTTTACATCTAAGAACCCAATCGTAGGCTGGAGAGCGCGGGAGTCGAGAAGCATCTGCACAGGGGGCAGGGGTTGAGCTTGGCAAACATGCACAACCCGTTTAAATGTCATCCTTTTCTTTGAGGTCACATATTGACAGGCTTTGTGGTTAGGTTTTCCAAATGGACCATTGTGCCCCTTCTGTTAACCCCTTCATGGCGACACTTGTTTCCACATCTAGACAGATATATCCATCATGATGCACATACAAAATACTTGTGGAGGCAGGGCTTTATTACACAGCCCTGCTCCTGCAACAACTGCCAAGATCAGAGATAACTCTAATCCTGGCTGTTTAACCAACTAGATGCCAAGATCAATAGCAACCGCAGCATGTAATGTGTCTGACTCAGGGAAATGACAGCAGGGTGCTGATGTGTTACCACAGAAACCAAGGGTCTGACAAAGGACCCCACATCTGCTGTCAGTCAACTGATGTTTAATGAAGTCTAACAAAAAAAATAAAAAGAAAATAAATGAACAAACCCCTTTCTTTACAAAAAAAACCACAACACGCCACAATCCTAATAACCCACGAATATAAAGATAGAAACATGACTTGAGAAAAAAAAAAGTAGGATCGAAACTTTTTTTTTTTAAAAGCTACTTATATTTGCGTTGCGCTGTCCGATTTTTAGATCTGGCACGGGCTCTCAAAACCGCAGCACAACGCTTTAGTATTGTCCCCATTCGTTGTCAATGGGGGACAAAACTGAAGAAACCGGAACAGAGTGCATCAGAATGCATACCATTTCGGTTTGCTGCGTTCCCATGCTGAACACAAAATCGCAGCAAGCAGCGTTTTCGTGTGCGGCATAGAAAACTGAATATGCCAGATCCAGCACCAAAAACCATGTAAGTCAATGGTGCCAGAACAGTTTTTTTTTTTTTTTTTTTCTTTTTTCAGACAAGAAAAAAAGGATCCGACGCCTACTGACTTACAATGGTTTTAATTATTTTCGATATAATACAACCGGATCCGTTCTAAATGGATGCAGCCAGTTGAATTATTACAACAGAAGCATGTTGCTGTGGTTTCGAGATCCCATGCTGGGTCTTAAAACCAGACAGAAAAACCGCAAATGTGAAAGTAGCCTAAATTAGCCAAATACTTGTAGCCCCAAACTGTATCAATAAAACTATAACTTATCCTACAAAAATTAGCCCTCATATACAGGTACATAAAAAAAAAAAAAAGGTATTACTCCTGAAATGTGGCAACACAAAATTATTTTGGCTCATCTGTTTCTGGTCCCCAGTGGACCAGTGACGCCCCGTTGTCTGTCACGTGACTGCTGCAGCCATTCTTTGGTCTCGAGCAGCATGCCTCGATAAAAAAGTACGCTACAAATATTCTCTCTTCTAAGGAAACACGTTTGGGACTGCAGAGTCCAGAACGGCTGGAGTAGAAAAACTTTTTAATGCAATTAGGTACCTTGCAGTATCAAACAGAATTTCACCCAACATAGCCCCAGATTTACTAATGTGGCAAAAATCTGTGTAAATAACTGGGGCAAATTGCTGCAATCTGGCAAATCTAGGATTTCTACTTTTTTACAACATGCTCAACAAGGGGCAGAGCTTAGGATGAAGGTGTGGAGCTTCACAGAAGGGGCAGGTCTAAGATACACCATTTTGCACCAAAATTGCGCCACAATTCTGGTGTAAAACATATAAAACTAAGCCAAACAATAGTCTGTACAGAGTCAGAAAAAAAGTCTATCCCTGCACCAGGTTTATCATCCAGCCGGAGCCCGTGTAATATATCTGGGGCTGGTCAGAACAGCCCATCTAAGTTAATGCCAACATAAATATGGAAAGGCAGTCAAGAATATTCTTCAACTGACCAGAAGTAACATGTTTTTACACTACTAAAACAGGCAACGTTAGTGCGAAATCTTTATTGATTTACGTCCTGTTGCTTATATAGCATAAACATATTCTACAGCGCTGTACGGAGGATATCACTTAATTCTTTATATGTGTGGACAACATTGGAACAGAAAGAAACGGGTAAAACTAGCAAATTACACAACTATAAATGTGTAAAGGATGCCAGGTCAGAGAAGGAATGGTACATATAGTGTCATGGGTCAGACAAGTGTCAGCACGTACCTGCAGCTCCAGGTATGTACCGTTCAGGATACAGGTCAGTAAGGAACAAACTGTTGATCAAGGTAGATTTCCCCAGTCCTGACTCTCCTACAAGTAAAAGCATCTTTAGAAACAACAGGTGCTATCAAATACAGTATATATTCGTGCTTCACGGTTTTTCACTCCACAGCAGCCTCTTAATTCTCAGAAGCTGGACCCCCACTGGTCATGAAGTGGTGGCATAGCCTAGTGATATGGCATCGCTTTACAAGATAAGAATCCCCATCTTAGCTGCTAGGGATGAGACCATTTTTGTGTCTAAGTTACTTCCAATGCCCACTTTAGGTTGACCATAGAATAGATCTACGTCAGTAGAACAAGTTTATTTTGGCGAGATCAGTAGATCATCCAATGTATATGGGGGATCCCAAAGCTCCTCTGATGGCAGATGTAGGGGGGAGACGAGGCTTGGCATTTTTGGCATTCAGGGATTTTAACATGCCCTATTCTTTTGTTCTGGGGGTTTCTTTTGTCCTGCCAGGGGTGTGTGGTGGAGGTTTTACATGTCGGGCAGATTGTCGAACTTTTCAGCGACACTCGTTCTCGACAATCTGCCCATGTAACGGTGCAGCTGATCACACAATGAAAAAGCAAAACGCTCTTTAATCAGGTGAAACTGTCGTTCGTGCAGACACAAATTAGCGTTTCTGGGCAGCAGATCGTGCTGTGTAAACAGCGATCTGCTGCCCAGAAACAATGCGGCTGTATGGAGACGAGCAATCGCAATAGCCATTGCTTGCTCTCATACCGTGGAGGTGACCGCTGCATGTAAGCGAGTGCTTCACCTCCACTGAACTAGCAGCCAACTGTCGGGAAGGAACGCTTTAATCCCAAAAATCAGCTGCTCCTCAGTCCATGTAAACCCATCATTATCCTACTGGAGTCATAAATCCGCCTCCTCCTCATGGGAAGAAACACACAATGTAATGAAGAAAAAGGTCACACAACTTACCAACCACCATAAGCGTGAATTCAAATCCTTTCTTTACAGATTTCCTATGAACCTGATTGGGCAAGTTAGCAAATCCCACATAGCCAGAGTCTGAAAACTAGGAAAAACATACGATAAGAACATCATAGTTAGATGGATGGTCTGTATGAGCACACTTGCCACCAATATAGCTCTTCCCTACACAGTTTGCTCAACTGTACGTAGAAGATAAATGAGAACATAAAGGCCCCTAGTCTTAAGAAGACACTGGCACTTACCTTGACCTTCTCTCCAGTCTGAGACATACTGTGTTACTTTAAAGAAGAGGACCTAGAAAGACATTAACACAATGTAAGTTTTCAGAGTATGATCAAGACATTTTACTATATACAGTGCATGAGGTCTAATAAAGTGACGGAGAAAAACATTAAAAAGGTTCTCCATTTTTATTTTTTTAAAGAGAATCCAGGAGTCTGCTCGCCTATGTAAGAAAGATCGTTTTCTCAGTACTGACCGATCCATTTTGCCACCTCTGCTGCGCACTCTTCCATATATGCAGCTGTACAGGGAGTTCTAGGAACATATCCGGTCGGGACCTGAAATGTACAGACTGCAGCCAGTCTGAGCGCAGTGGAGACGGCGGCATGACGGACGAGTGCGTACTGCTGAACCTATCTTTCCTCCACAGGATTTTCTATCACGTTGATCATGGTGTCTGAGCTGTTTTATAGGAGAAGATGCAGATGTCCTCTGCAGCAGGCAGTTCTGGCATAGAATACTGGGAATCGGCCGGATGAAACCTGTCGCGTGCAGCATTTTTTGTCCGTCAATTCTCTGCCAGGCAGCAGTATCCGGAGAAGAGCCGCAGATGTGAAACTAGCCCAAGTTGTATTTTATTCATTTATATCTCTGCTCATTCTGGGCTTTAAAATCAAGGAGGCGGACCTATCAGTGATTGACAGTTTTCTCTGTATACGCAGCAATACAGGAAAGGTTGTCAATCACTGATATAATCACCTCCTTGACTTCAAAGATATAAATGTATAAAATTCAAGTTTTACTGAATATTTTCCCATAAAACTATATACAGTATCAGTCTGCTCAGCTCCTCCTGATCTATAAAATGCTGCATGTAGCTTTCACTGCATTTTCATGATGATAAATTCAAGATATCTTCAAGTCACAATATTATCATTAAAAAGGTAGGAACTCTTCAAGGAAAGCTAGACAGCCATATGCAGAAAAGAACCAGAAAAGTAACGTGAAAGAACCTCATTTAGCATATAATCTCATGGGCTTTGTAAGAATGCTTTTAATCCAGTTCATTGCCTGGATCTCTTCAATCTGACCTCCTGCTCCATGTCCTTTCTAGCCTTAAGAAGCTGTTTATTCCGCCCTTCCATGTCTTGTCTTCTGCCCTAGGCTACTAGAATAGATTGACTACTACTATATATACAGTACATGCTCTGACCTTAGCCCCATCTACGTCCGTCTGACCTACTGTTTGCCGGTTCGCCTCTGTCTGACCCTGTACGGAATTTTCCCTATCTTGTACCGCATATGACTTTTTGTTCCCACTATTAGACTAAAACAGTGAAAAATAGGTTACATGATAGTGAACTGGATCTTAAAAACAACAATTAAGCAGGCCACAACCTCTACAACAGTAAAACTTTATCACTTTATTAATGGAGAAAATCCGGTCAGGAAGAATAAAATAAATTGACATGCTGCGGATTTTAAAATGTGCACGGAAAAAAATCTGCATCGTGTGCATGAGAACGTCAAATTATAATAGAATACAATATACATGACCTACGGTGCGGATTTTCCGCAAGCAGTTCTGATCGTGGGCTTTTAGCCTTAGGCCCCTTTCACACGGGCGAGTTTTCCGCGCAGGTGCAATGCGTGACGTGAACGCATTGCACCCGCACTGAATCCTGACCCATTCATTTCAATGGGTCTGTGTACATGAGCGTTTTTTTTCACGCATCACTTGTGCGTTGCGTGAAAATCGCAGCATGTTCTATATTCTGCGTTTTTCACGCAGCCCTAGCCCCATAGAAGTGAATGGGGCTGCGTGAAAAACTCATTGCATCCGCAAGCAGGTGCGGGTGCGTTGCGTTTTTCACTGATGGTTGCTAGGAGATGTTGTTTGTAAGCCTTCAGTTTTTTATCACGTGCGTGAAAAACGCATCAAAACGCATTGCACCCGCGCGGAAAAAACTGAACGCAATCGCAGGCAAAACTGAATGGCTTTGCCTGTGAAATCGCACAGTTTTCCCTGAACGCATCCGCAACGCATCCGGACACGCTCGTGTGAAAGAGGCCTTAAGGTCTGGACATATAAATCTCTAATGAGCTCTAGAGCCTCAATACGTCCCCCAAGAAATGTGAAGATATACTAGTTCAGCGATGAATTATAATAAAATCCTGCTTCTGTGACACCAAGAACCCAATTTACTGTAGATTACACCGGATATGGCCAACAGTGGGCAAGTTCACCTAGACATGACTATATGAATCTATTTTTCTGAGCATTGCTCATTTTAAAGGGGTTGTCTGGCCGTGGAGCAGACAACCCCTGGGGTCCTAACCCGTGTCCTTCAACATAAAAAACACCAGTCACCTGTCCGCGATTCCACCGCTGCTCCACTCCCGCCTGCTTCCAGTCCCCACAGGACCAGGAAGAGGCTTAGTCCCATGATCACTGCGGCCAATCTTAGGCCTCAGCGGTCAAATTATCTTGAACAATATGTATTGTACTACTGTACCTTCATATTAGGGCCCATTAACATTTAAAGGAAGTGAAGGTTCTTTAAACAAGCACCGACTGACTTGTTTTATCATTGATGGGGGCTCATTATCGCCCCACACTGGGCCACATAAAGCCACCGTTAGTCTACTGAATGTCCCCATCATCTAGAAGTGGGGGTCAAATTATAATCAATCCCAGAATGAGGCACAAGCGAACTGTATGGCCTCCACTGTAAATGCGTGTGAAGGTCATCTCTCATGATGTTTTACAGACCTGGGCAAACTGATACCAGCGGAGAACACAGCGTCTAAAGGAGTGGCGCTCAGGCACCACACGGTGGCATATGGGCTACAACACAAAGGGCTTTACAGTCTATGTAATGCACTATGCCTTCTTCCATGCACAACAGGCATGAGGCCCCAGAATGTTGCTTGAGCCCACTAAAATAGCAGGATCGGTAAAAGGACATATTCACATACAGCAGATTTGTTGCATACATTTCTATGAATTAGTTCCACATATCTGTATGGGATTTTTACTGTGCCAAGCACAGGAATATCTGCAGGCCAAAGTTATACAAGCTGCACACGTGACTGTACCCTTAGGATGCCTGCACACGGTGCATTGCTCTACCTTTCTTGCGGGGCCACGGAACGGAACTATGTTTTTTGTGGCCCCACTGAAATGAATGGGTCCGCGGTTTGAAACGCTAGCTCAAAATGTTAGCTGAAAGTCTATGAGAAATGTAAAACGCAGCACACACAAATGTAATTAGGTGGCTTTTTTTGTCCTTCTGGCTTCCTTTAAAAAAAACGCAAGCTGGAGCTGTATATCAACTTCTCTATAGGGTAGAAACGTCATGAAAAAAATGCTAGTGGTAAGACATACTGGGGGTCATGTACTAATGTTCTACATCAGTTTTTTGTATCTAGAAAAGTCAGTGTGGTTTTATTACAAAATTGTGACTTCAGCTTTTTCGGATATCCTCAACACTTTTTTAAAAAGTGAGGTGGGAGGGTGCGGATGGGACTCAACACCACATACACCCAAAAACTGGAGTACATTACACCGGAAATCTACTCCAGCCCTTAGCACACAGACAGGAGATGATGCAAATTTAGGCTGGATTCACGCGTCCGTTTAACGCTGACGTGAACTGTCCGTGGTAACCGGGGCTGGATTCCTGCTTAGAGCAGAAGCGCACGGCGTCATTGGTTGCTATGACGCCGTGCGTTCCCTGCTGCCGCTGCGCAGTACAGTAATACACTGGTATGATCTATACAACTGTATTACTGTACTGCAGCGGCGGCAGGAAGCGCACGGCGTTATAGCAACCAATGACACCGTGCGCTCCTGCTCTAAGCAGGAATCCAGCCCAGGTTACCACGGACAGTTCACATCTGTGTTAAACGGACGCGTGACTCCAGCCTTAGTAAGAGACACGCTCCTCTTAATTAATTGGCTTGATCTTCCGCCGCCATTTTTACTAAGACCTACGTGTAGAACACTGGTTCTTTAGTAAATGGCTGCCACTGGGTGCAAAGAACTCCACAAAAAAGTAGCAAAAAAAAGAGGAGCCCACAAAAAGCCAGTGCAAATTCAAGTGTGTAAGGACCCTTTTTGGGGTAGAGTGGTGCTTTAAACAAATGACGTAGGCGACATGAAAACACGTAGAAGGGACTGCAGCATTTTTAAGTACAAAACTGGTCTACGATCTCTGCTTTGCATACACGATATCAAAATGCCTTCTAATCTCCACAGGAGCCTCTGTAGGATAACACTTCCGGTCACAGAGGAGAATTCTGTACAATGGGGAAGATTTGGAGCTGAGCGGCGCTCTACATGAGGGGATTTTAATCATAGAAAGAACTGGAAGACCAGACAGGAATGTGCTCCGCAAGCAGACAAAGTTAGGTAGGAACACAAGCTGCCCTCGTATATGTACGGCCCAGGCTACTTTCACACTTACGTTGTTGTCTTCCAGTATTGAGATCCAGCAGAGGATCTCAATACCGGGAAAAAAAAAAAAACAACTTTCCGTTTAGACCTCATGCATTCTGATTGAAAAGAGATCCGTTCAGGATGTCTTCCATTCCAGCAGCATTCAGTTTTGTGTCCGATCATAAAAAACAGGTGGAAAAAAAACAAAAAATAAAATAAACACGACCCAGCACTGAAAACAATGTAAGGGTACTTTCACACTTGCGGCATGGCTATACGGCAGGCTGGATCAGCCATGCCGCAAATACTCGTGCACTGCCGTGCTGCCGTTCTTTCCCCATTGACTATAATCGGGGTAGGGGCGGAGCTACGGTGCAGCACGGCAGTGATTGCCGGACTAAAGTCGGACCTGCAGGACTTTTAGTCCGGCGATCTCTGGCTGTGCACTGCCGTAGCTCGGCCCCCCACCCCATTATAGTCAATGGGGATGGAGCGGCAGCACATGGGTACTTGCAGAATGGCGGATTCGGCGGGGTGTTTACCCGCCGGAACAGACTGCTGGATAGCCATGCCGCAAGTGTGAAAGTACCCTAAGTCAATAGTGACGGATCAGTTTTTTTAAGAGCCTAAAAAGAATGTATCCACCACCCACCCATTGACCCTCAGCGTATTTAGTGACAGAACCGTTTTTGCCCGTTTTGATTTCACACAACCGCATCCTAACAGAACGGATGTATCCTCATGTGCAAAATCAAAATAGATCCGTTTAATTCTGGTATAGAGACCCTCTGTCAGATATCAATACTGGAATTAACAACGCAAGTGTGTAAGTAGCCTTAGTTCACATCCTCATCGGAGGCTCTTACCTCTGTGTTACAGATTCCACCACATCTGATGGGAAAAAAACCCAGAGGTCAGCGTTCTGACGGAACAGATTAGTGGAGACTGCAGTTTTTGCTGTTGTGTGTTCGCAACAGCAGCATTTTCTATATGCACATGGAGCTGAATGGAAATTTTTCTTCTTTACAATCTGTGGGGTTTTGGTTTACTGGTAGAAGCAGGGTTAACGAAAATGAATAACGATGGAAAAATTCCTCATTGAAGTCGATAATGGCCATACGATGGGTGTCACCTGAACACTGTGTGCCATTCGGCTTCTTACGTGGACACGTACTGTCTGATACGTACTGTACTAATCAGCTCCTCCGCAGCGGTGACGGATCAGCCACAAACAATGATCTCATTTCACGTACAGTACACGCCGCACAAGATGCATCTACGCACATGCAGGAAAGCACGAGGACAGAGGGGGGGAAAAAAGGAAAGGAATTAGTCTCATTTCCTGCACTTGTTCCAGGAAGCTAGAAATAAACTTTCTCATCAATGCCCGAGGACGATTTTCCAGGTTTGGGTAGCCGTTAACAACGTGGAAAATTTCAGGATTCATTAGTGTTAGATTAGAGAAGACCTTCTCCTACAGAAAATAAGGTATAAGGCGTAAATCAAGGGCTCCCAAATAGCACCAAGCCAATGACAAATATACAACTGGGATGTGCTGACTGACCCCCTTTTTTGCAGTTGTACTGGAGGAGTGGCTGACTCCTGTTGGTCTTGCACCCCTGACTAGCCTGTCTGCCCCATAGGCTGATCTTAATCAGTGTAAGTATAAGCCTACATGCACAGGAACGTTGTTTGGTTCCGCATCCGAGGCCACGTGACCGATGAACATGACATCACTGGCCTGGGAAGAGGCCTACGTGCCGCAGCCTCTTCCAACTGCTGATTTTCAGGAGTCCGGGGTGTTAGACCCCTGCTGATCTAATATCGATTACCTGTCCTGAGGATAGACTACCAATATCAAAACCCCTTTAAGGGATAGCTTTTGTGGCTGCTTCACAGTCTGTTGCAGAGAAGCAAAGACAACGATGGTTATTTACGAACAGATAGGAAATTTCTGGCTTATTTGTGCAACCTTTTTTCCCCTTTTCCGCCGCTCATGCTAGATCTAAAAAAAAGGCGAGGGGCAGACGGGGTAAAGGGCAGGCCCGTCTCATTTATCATTTTCCACGCCTGTTTTAGGCGTAGAAAATGGTCTAAAGTCCGCCTGTTACTTACAGGCCGGCACCTCTAGATAACTTAGGAGGACCTCCGGCGCAGGAGGGATGAAGAACGGCGTGTAAATCGCCGGTCTTCATAAATGTCCACCACAGTTTTCATTTCCCCCCATCCTGATACTATTTGATGGAAAGGACAGAGCTAGCTGGAGAATGGTGATGAGACAGCCTCGGAGATGGACGCTGAGTCACACCATGACTAACCTAAATGTCACCCTGCCAATGATGTCACTGCCACAGACAGGAAGAGAATGGGGACCAAACACGGACTAAAGTACCTAAAGTAGTCCAGAAGCACACAGTCATTTACTACCTTTACTTTATCAGCCAACTATAACACCAAGATATGGCCGGCTGATACAAATAATATTCCGGGGTGGACACAAAGCATACAATTCTAGTTGTCATTTATCTCGTGTTAACGGTTAATGTTAGGCAGCCAAAAACACCGTCCTCTACCCATTGAAATAGACAAGTACCCCAGGAAGCATGCTTATAGGGGAGGGCCATCTAATCGACAGCCTCAGCAGCAAGGGAATAGCATACCATGTATCGTAGACATCAACTACCCTTTACTGAGAGAGCAGGGCCTCTAGGTATAATGGTAACGCCCCCGTTGCTCTTAGAGGCTAATTTGCATATATTAAAACTTCATTTTTCTCAGTAATGCCGGCACATATGATCATGGGACCAACACAGGTGTCTTCAGCTGCCAAGTACACATGTAACAGGTCAGCCAGTGTCATAGGTACAAATCTGCTGACAGATGCCCTTTAAAAGCAGATCGGGGGTGATATAATAAGGCAGCACATCAGTCAGGTCCAAAGCTTGAGAATGACCCAGCCACAGGTTGAAACGTTGCTTGGTGGGGAGGGGTTCACATCACGTTTTTGCCATCCATTGTGGAAAAAAAAAAGTGGGGGGGTTACAAAAGTGTAGCACACCCCGCTTTTACATCCTGCAGAGTCTGGTAATAATAACGTATCATTTTTTTTACAATGGAACTTAATGCGACTGTATGGCATCCATCGGAGGCATCCGTTAACGTATACGTTTTTTGCATACATTAAACGGATGGCAAAATGTGATGTGGACCATTCCTATTTAGTGAATAAAGCTACTATATTATTTAGACCGCATATTGGACACAGCGCTGCTTTGTGGGATTTTGAGGGCAGGAACCTGGCTGTGTGCACCTGGATGAAGCCACTGAGAGGACAACTCCACTCTTAAGAGCCGTGCGCCCATGATTCCCTTTGCTGGGGTCCAATGAGATGCTATACCAAAAAATAATAATAATAATGATTGCTGTCTGGATAATAGCTGTGTTCATGCTCCCGCTGCTCCTCATCATGTGACCATATGGATATCATGCTAAGACTGTAAAATATCAATATCACTTATTCCTGAGAAAAGCAAGACTAGTATAACATGCCCACCAACAACAAAAATAAAGAATATAGAAGGGCAGGCACCCGACCGTAAAAAAAAAAGCAAAGTGAACATAAAGTTCTGCCAAGAAATAAGAAGCTGAGGGGCCATGTAGTCTCTTCAGATGCCCAAGCCGTTTAAGCCCCCCCCCCCCCCCCTCGCCAATACAGGATACAGAAATCATTTAATCACATTCCAAGAAAAACAATTACCCAACTCTGTGTTAAATGCCAAGCCCCTCATCCTGTTCAGACCAGCGCGCTTGCACAGGATGTCACAGGAATTGCGCTGCATCCCCGCACACAGGACACTACCGCACAGTCACACAGGGATGGTGGGTTTTGCACGGTTTTATTCACCAGCCAAATGTTCGCTATGAATGAACAGAATGTATTCACTACTGTCACCACGATGCGACTTTGTGCTGTTCTGAAGGCTATGGACACCGTTAGATCGATGTATGCCCTATATACAGGAGAGGGGCTTAGTATCTGATCTCCCGGGGTCCGACGACAGGGGCTGCGTTCCCACGGTTGGGATGGAGTAGCAGATATGCATGTATGTCTGTAACTTCATTCCGGTCTATGGGACTGTTGGAGGTAGCGCTCGGCTATCTCCGGCGGTCCGCTAGAGTTGAAAGGAGCAGCAGCATGCATGTGTGTCCACCGCTCCATTCAAACAGGGGAAGAAGGGCTCCTGTTCTCGTGAATGGCGGGGGACCCCCTCGTTCCCGCCCCTGCTTATCAGACACTTCAGAGATAATGGAAATAGAAAAATTGAAAACCACATAAAACGGCACTCACATTGGTAATGTAGAAGTCCTTCCCTGGTGATCAGTCCACATCCACCCATTACACTAGCAGGACATCATTATATCATCAAATCTCTGTTAGGCCCCGCCTCACGCACACGGCCGTTGTTTTGCATATTTTGCGGTTTGGGGCGCGGACCCATTCACTTCAATGGGGCCGCAAAAGATGCGCACAGCCCAACTAAAAAAATAGAGCATGTCCTATTCTTGTCCGTTTTGCGGACAAGAATAGACATTTCTACAAAAGGCCATGCTCCGTTCCGCAAAGCGCGGAGCAGCTTCCGTGTTTTGCAGATCCGCGGTTTGCGGACCGCAAAACACATAAGGTCGTGTGCATGAGGCCTTATTGCGGAAGGAAAAAATACTAAAGGATGTTCCTATCATGACCCTCTCAAGCTCGAGAAACACTCGTATTTGAGCTGTAACATTGCAACAAGCCATACGGATACACGCGCTCGTTCAGCCGACAGCTACTGAGTGCTCACCGGAAAGGCTACCTGCACACGTTTCGGATCCCGAGTGGTTTTTCCGCACTGCAGCGTAATACAATGCCAGCAAAGAGAATCAGATTTGACAAATTTCATGTACACCTGCCATATCTTTACCATGCAGAATTTGACTTGTGGTGCGAATTTTGAAACCTGCAGTGTGTCAACTGTATGTGCGTTTTTTTTGTGCAGTAAACTTGCAATACAAAGGGTGAAATTCAAAACCTGTAAGTTAAAAATTTCGATGTTGGTGCCTTTATGGTGTAGAAAAGCAGAGAAATCCACACAGAGTTCCTGTTTAGAAACCTGCACCCATGTGCGGGTGCGTAAAGCGCCAAAGTCGGCATACTGAGCAGTGGGGAAAGAACATATATATTGCATTTCAGCACTTGGATGCTATTGTTCCTTAAGAATTTTTAGGTGGTCAGTTTATTTTAAGAGACCCTAAAAGTGTCACTGTCCCTCTCCGTTCAATGGTTCTCACAAGAGGAGCGGTCTTTACAAGCATTCGTGGAATGTCTCGGAGAGAGGGACCCCACTTCCTGGGAACACATTTTACTTCCCTCCAAAAACTAAGCGTAGACAACGGGTAAAGCGCCATTTCCTTCCATATATTCAGTGAAACATCTGGAGCGTGCGCGTGTCAGGACGCTGCATGTTCGCCGCCTGTGGGACAAGAACAGATTGTGCACAATGATGGGAACTGGGCATCTCAGGAATATCTATGATGTGCTGCTGATTAAAGCGGGTGCAAGAGGAAACAGACCAGGGAGCCTTGGGAGGCCCTGCTGACGAAATGCTCCGATTAGATTTCCCGCAGGAGATGAAGGCTCTTCCCATTAGAGCAGGGGTGCACAACCTTTTCTGGTTGGGGGCCACATTGTCAGCCTTAACCAATTCCAAGGGCCGAAAATAAAACGTAAAGGGGTATTACCAACTGAAATACTGTATTTTTGGTATACTGAACATACAGTATACACTATAAATGTCTAGTTACAGTTCTAGGACTCCCATCTAATAGGAGAATACATGAAAGATGCATGTAAGAAGCCATAAGACATAGACCTACATGTCTTCTACCAGATGTTTGGGGGCCGCACAGAATGGTATCGAGGGCCGCATGTGGCCCCACCGGCCGCAGGTTGTGCACCCCTGCATTAGAGTCTGATGTCTATACCACATTACTAGTAATCACTCCCATCAGATGCACAAACCACTGAATAAGGGTCTGTTCACACTAGCATCCTGTGACAGATCCAAGTGCAGGTCCAATTCTTATGGATATGTCATAAATGTCGAGACTGAACGCCCCTTTAACAGAAACTCATAAGACTTTTCAGATTTAGATACTGAGCTCACCAATATCAGATTGGTGGGGGTCCGACAACCCCACCGAACCTGCTCTTCACAGCAGCGGCCAGAACTAAGGCTCGGGCTACACTGGTCCCGACTAGGATTGCCGAGTAGTGGTGATGAATGGGATTGCGGCTCAAGTCGCATAAAATCCAGGACTCACGCTGCAACCCCATTTATTTCTACGGGATCACTGCTATTCTGCGATCCTAGTCGTGACCAGTGTCAGTGTGCAGCCCTAGCCCAGGGATGGGCAAACTGCGGCTCTCCAGCTGTTGTAAAACTACAACTCCCAGCATGCAAAGAGTGCTTACAGCCATCAGTCTACAGCAGGGCACGGTGGGAATTGTAGTTTTACAACAGCTGGAGAGCCGCAGTTTGCCCATCCCTGCCCTAACCTAACAAAGAATGCAGCCGGAAGCAGAAGGATCCATAAACTAGTGGCAGAGCCGGTTACTGCACCTCCACTTCCATTTAAAAAAATATCTATAACCCCTTTAATATTACAGGAACGCATGCAGAAATTCAGCTGGCAGCATGGCAAAATAAAGCCAGGGCAAGATACCTATGCTGGGTGGCCTACTTTATTAAAGGGAATGTGTCTTCAGTAGATTATGTTATTTTTAATTTTTCATGTCAATATCTATAGTTAAACAAAAACCATAAAATCCTGCAATTACTGCAGTTATCTCCTTATTGACCATTCTAATCCAGTCTGTAATGATATCACCTCTGTGTATAGATAAGACAATGACCTCTGCACAGGACACAGAGCGTGCCTAGAAGACTTTCCCATAGAAGTCAATAGGGTCCCCTCCTGACTATCGTCTCTATGGCCAGTTGGGCTGCCATAAAGCAATTTTCTTACTGCTTTGTAAATGCTGTTAAGGGGGTTTTCCCAACACATACTATGAGGGCATATCACTAGAATATGGCCCCATTGTTTGATAAGTACAGGTCCCACCTCTGGGACCCGCACCTACACAGAGAACGGAGCGGGGAAGGTAGTGGATGGCGCACTGCGCATGTGCAGCCGCCCTCTATTCATGTCTATGGGGCCGCTGAGAAAAAAGCAGAGCACTGGCTCAGCTATTTCCGCTGGCCCCTTAGAAATGAATGGGAGCGGGGGCCGCGCATGCGCAGTGCGCTCCCATTCGCTTGTATGGGAGCAGCGCTTGGTGGTGGCCCGATCCTGGGATCCTACAGCCATAACTCTCCCCGCTCCGTTCTCGTTGTAAGTACGGGTCCTGCACCTATCAGACAATGGGGGCATATCCTAGCCATATGCCCCCATCGTCTGTAATGGGTATACCCCTTTAAGAGCAGTTCAGAAAAGATGGCCGCCCCCATAATCATGTTCAGAATTTTTTTTCTACCTGGTTTTACCTGGCAGATAACATTTTTTGGTGTCATCTAGTTATCTTACACAGACATCTGTTAACAGTAACCAGAAAGTGGCAAACCCTCTTAAAGAGGACCTGTCACCTCCCCTGACGTGTTCGTTTTACTAACTACTTGCATCCCCCATGTAACAACAATTCTGGGGCATCTATTCTTATGACTCTATAGTGCGCCATTCCTTTATTATTCCTCCTAGAAGGCGATTATTAAATTGCCAGCAGTCCGCAATAAAAGTGGTGGGTGTGTCCCTGCAAAGTCGGCCACTATCCAATCCGGCAGGGACATACTCCCAACTGGTAACAGCCATGTGGACCTTCATTGCAAGCCTCTGGCAGGAATAGTAGAAGAACGGCACAACATAGATTTATATGAATAGATGCCCCAGAATTGTTATTACATGAGGAATAAAAGTGGTTACTAAGACATGTCAGCAGAGGTGACAGCTGCTCTTTATTTTTTTATTTTTTTGTCGAAACAGCCAGGATGTGCTAAAAAAAAAAAATTATAATCATCATTAATTACTGATTCCCTTCTGTTGCCTTCCCAACACTGCTCAGGTCGCCAATGTTCAGCCAGTGATGGGCCGGGAGGGCATTGCCAGCCATTTCTTTTGGGGCCAGGAAGTGAGGAGCAGCAGAGACCTGAGCAGCGGTGCGATTGCTGAGTATTATTTTTTTATTTTACCCTATTTTGGCCCTTTTGTTCCCGAAGACAACCCCTTTATACACCCGGAAACACTAACAGGAGGCAAGCTTGTAGGACAAGGATTTTCTGGCCTGGCCTTTCATCTCCTCCCGATCTCCCCTAAATAACAGCAGGCCAAAATGAGGATGCGCACAGAAAGACGCATTTTTGGATTTATAATTAAACTGCACAGAAAAAAAAAAATTATCTGCCAACCCTGATGCAGCCTTTAGACTGCATATGCCAAGCTGGCAGCTGAGTATACAGAGTATATACCCATCAGGGCAGTGGCACTGTATACCAGGAGCCATGTATAAAGTGTAGGACTCCCTGTGAAGGCCATAAGGAAGCCTGTCACCCGGCCATCTGACTGGGGAAGTAGTGCAGTGCTAGGTGACAGGTATGCCCCACACAGGTGACCACCCAGCACACAGGGTACACACATTACATAGAAGGCAGCCTATGTGCTGCATTCATTATATCAGATACTAGCCAATGGCCGCCGCCGCCGCCCCCTCACCTGACCGAAGACACTTTAAGCTTCCGCCTGGACACACCGGGCGCTCGTATCACGGTGCCGCTCTACTTTGGAATCCGGGCCCCTCCCAACCGCAGTCCTCCACAATCCCACAATGCACCGCGGCGGCAGTCAACTCGATGGTATGTCACAAGGAAGAGCAATGGTAGAGATGAGCGAGCGTGTTCCAGAGCGTCTCACCAGCTGGAAGGATAGGAGGCTGTGCGAATGTGTGATAGGAATCCTGTGGGAACGTGCCCTGTGATTGTCTGCTGTGGACATGTCCCGTATTGAGGGGCTCTGGCTGCAATTGTGTAAAGGAATGGTTTGCTAGTAAAGCTGTGGACTTATATTCAGTATTGTCCTCGGAGTCAAGAACGTCTATCATCTGGACATGTGCCCCTGAATATAATAATAAAAAAGAAGAATCATCTGCCACAACAGTTGCGCCAGTGCTGCTTCCAATCCTGTGACCGCTGCAGCCAGTCATAGACTGCAGTGGTCATGTCAACTAGAACAGTGCCTCACAGCTGTGACGTAATGTTCAAGTTGATGTGACCACTGAGGCCTGTGATCGGCAAGTGAGTCTTACTTTTTTATGTTTAGGGGCACAGCGCCGGATGATAGAGGTTGTAGGCTCCAAGGCCGGACAACCCCTTGTAAGCAGCCTGTAGGGACCATGGGAATGGATAGTTGACATCACGTGTGAGCTAGGGAGGACAGTCAGCCTCCATTCACAGTGCTCTGAGCCTCCGTCAGCAATGACAGTAGTGACAACCGTAGCCATAATCCAAACCTCTCACTCCCACCAAGACTTCTCTTGAGCTGCATCAGTTCTCTGAAATGTGACACCTCCAGACAATCAGGTTAATCCCTGACACCCGCAGTTTTAGGGTACTTTCACACTAGCATTTTTTCTTTTCCGGCATAGAGTTCCGTCGTCGGGGCTCTATACCGGAAAATATCTGATCGGTTTTATACCCCATGCATTCTGAATGGAGAGAAATCAGTTCAGGATGTCTTCAGTTCAGTCTTTTTGACATTTCAGGACGGAGATAATACCGCAATGCCGGGTCCAGCATTCCGGTCTGCACATGCGCAGACCGGTATAAATGTGAAAAAGTATATAACGGATCCGTCTCTTCGCATGACAAGCGGAGAGACGGATCCGTTCTTGCAATGCATTTGTAAGACGGATGTGTCTTCAAATGCTTTCAGTTTGCACGCAGATTGACGGATCCAACGGAACTGCTTTCCCGATCACTCTGCCACTCAAGTGTGAAAGTACCCTTAGGTGTGTCCTAAAAACACATCTGTTTGGTGGGGCCTAATATTTTTCTTAATCTTACTCTTCTCCTTTCACCCACCTTCAACATTATTCCTCAAAACCTGATCCATCCTCCAGCAGTATCCCTCACACTCCGTGCAGTACAGATGTCGGCTGGTGACTGGCTCGTGCAGCTTTGTATCTGCTCCCCTATTAAGCTGGACCATTGGACAACACAAGCACTTTTTAACTATTGTGTAGGAGGGCTACATCCTCATAGATTGTAAGCTCTTGGGAGCGGGGCCCTCACTCCTATAGTTTGAATTGTTGATTAGTTTGTTACTATGTAATGCCTGATTTGTTTTGTACTTGTATACTCGGTTTGTAAAGTGCAGTGGAATCTACAAATAAAGATTATGATTATACAACACTATAATGGCTGTCAAACTAATGGAATTCCAAAAGAACTCATTATAAGTAAATGGGATCCACGTTACAATGTGAACATGCGCCTATCAGAGTCTGCTGTAGGAAAGAGGACGTTGGAACATGACTTGTTGCCGGGGATGCGCCTCCACTTTTTGTCTGCGTTAGTTTTTATACTTGACTTTTCTTTATCACAAGTCAATTGTTATGTGGGAAGTCATATTTTTGGTAAAATCATCTTATATGTAAGAGATCCAAGTGAGCAGATCCCATCTGTGATGTCTGTTCTTAGGCCACCACTGAATGACCGGATTCTGGCGATTGCTCACTGCTTGGATATTCTGTTTCTAAAAATCTAATACAGCCATCTAAGCAAACTGACATTGATTTAAATCAACATTTGCTTTGGATGTAGTAAAAAAGGAAAGTTCAGCAGCTCTCACCTGCCCCACCTTCACCTGTGAGCACGGAAGACCCGTGTCAGGCCCGGGTAACACAGTGCAAAAAGGTTCAAGGAATCCAGCTTCACTTCAGTAAAGGAATATTTATTTTGTATGCGGTAAAATCACATCCAGTTACAGGAGTCTTGTGTACGCGTTTCGGGCTACCAGAAACAATTCAAGCCCTTACTTGTACAATACCGAATCCGTCTCTTCGGTTGTCATCCGGAAAAACGCAGACCTGAAGACCAAATCCGTCAATGCGGTAATTTTAATGCTGGATCCGGCACTAATACATTACAATGGAAATTTAATGCTGGATCCGGCATTCCATCAAGTGTTCCGGAGTTTTGGACGGAGACAAAACTGCAGCATGCTGCGGTATTTTCTCTGTCCAAAAACCGTACAGTGACTGAACTGAAGACATCCTGATGCTTCCTGAACAGATTTCTTTCCACTCAGAATGCATTAAGATAAAACTGATCATTTTTTTCCCGGTATTGAGTCCTTAGGACGGAACTCAATGCCGGAAAAGTTTAACACAAGTGTGAAAGTACCCTTAGAAAGCTGAGCTTGTCTGTGCAGGTTGCGACATGTCTGGACATGCAACAAACACAGTAGCTGTTCAGTCTGATGAAAGCACTGGAAGTGACAGGATGGCAAGTTCAGCACAGTGTGGGTCTACAAAGAAAGTCAGGGATTTGGAGCTTTTCCATGATTAAATTCCTTACAAAGAAAGAAAAGAAGCCTAAAGAAACCCATGAAAGGATTATTGTGGTATATGGTGATGATGCTCCTTCCAACTACCAAGTAAAGTTTTGGGCCAAACAGCTTAAATGGGGTACTAGGGAATCAATTGAAGATGACTACCCATTCAGGGGGACCTGTCGAAGTATCTTTAGAGGAAATGTGCTGCAAAGTAGTGGCCATGAATGAACATCAGGTCAAAGTCAGTGTTATAGCTCATGAATTAGGAATTTCGGTTGGCACAGTTTCCACTATCATTCATGATGTTTTGATGATGACAAAGCTCAGTTCCCAGTGGGTTCCATGAGTGTTGACACCTAAGCAATAAAGTTGTTGACAGCAATTTAGCCAAAATAATTTAGGCATGCTTAGAGAAAATTCAGGAGACTTCTATTTTCAAATTATTATGGGTGGTGAAACATGGGTCCACCACCATGATTCTGGGACCAAACAAGAGCCCATGCAATGGAAAGATAAGGGGTACCTATCTCCAAAGAAATTTTGTGTGCAGCAGTCAGCTGGAAAGATCATTGCAACAGTTTTTTGGGATACAGAAGGCGTTTTATTATTAGAATTAAACAACAATTACTGGAGACACCTATGATTCAACAATGAAGGCATTACGTGAAGCAATCAAAGAGAAACGCTGTGGGAAGTTGTCGGCAGGTATGTTGCTGTTTCACCACAATGCGCCATCTCACAAGTCTCGCAAATCACAAGCTGCTATCAGGGAATGCGGCTTCATGGAGCTTAAAGGGAGGATTTTGTCAGCTAGTTTTAGCCTATAGAACTGAGGACATGTGCTGCTAGATCGCCACTTAACAACAAAAAGCCGTGTGGCTGAATGCCCAAACTTGACCCAGATATAAATGCTTATAAAACGTAACTTTTAATGATCACACTAAAATATGCTACGTGAGCACCCACAAGAGGTTAAAACCCACATAGCTTAGTCCAAATGTATGGGATGGTGCTGACACACCTTCCCCTGTGCGATGGTGCCTGAGCAATAGGTTCTAGTTGTCTAGTTTCCTGAAAAGGTGTACTTTTTGTCTTGTTTCCCTCCATCATGTACGAACTGTCTCTGGATTTCTGTCTTTACTGCCTAACCTCTGTCTGATCTCCATACGGACCCTGAGCTGCCTGCTCTGATGCTTTGACTTTGGACTGAGCAAACTCTGCCTTCCCTGACCCTGGCTTGTCCATGGCTACAGTTTGCCCACCCCTCGATGTTTTGCACTGGTGTCTCTTGACTCCCATGGTTCAGTAGTTTACTGAACAGAGATTACACCAAGAGGTAGCACTTTGGTGGTTTCCCTGCAGTGGAGTCCAGATCCCTGTATAGGGGTTAACGAGTGAAGACCAGGAAGGCTACTTAGATAACGCCCTTAGGCGTAGCCCCAAGTTAAATCTGTTCAATAGACACAGCAGATCCACATCTGCTATTTGTTACAGTAAAGCTATTGCCAACTCTCTTTCCTTTCATGCAGTCTTCTCGGGTCAGGTTTGTACACTGCCTGTGAAATGCATGCTGCTGTGCAGTAACACGTTCAGCCTCTCTTGTGCCTTAGACCTGTGGCTATGAATCTCCAACTTCTGTTTTGTACAATTGTAGCTTCTGTAAGATGTGATCTGACCATTCTACTTTTGTAATGCCTGGCATGATGAGATGTGAAGTTACCAGAGGTACTACCAGGCGGTCATTTGTACAATCAGGATTATTGACTGTTGCTAGATTATTCTTTTCAAAGCAGCACATTACACATTGCTTGGGTGAAAATAGAAAAAGTGTTGCAATGTGGGCTAGTTTAGGGGGCTGTGGGTATGATTTTGTCTCTTACGAAGTTTCCTTTTAGGTTTATAGTAAGCATCTTTTATATCTGGAAATAGTTTCCTTACAATGGATGTACAGAATGTCAGTACAGTCATCATCCATGTTATCTGTTCATCTGTGGTTAGCAGTGAACAATCAAGGTCATTGATGGTAACATTATGCGAGATTTTATATTTAGTAACCGATGCAACATTCTTCATTCCCAATAACCTCAACAAATGTTCTGTAGCTGCTTATCAGACTCGTGCAGCAGTATTTCAGCACATTCTTCTACACAAAACTTGCAGTGTTATGTTTATTCCTTTCGATCACTTCCTTTAATGGTCTGCTTCAGATAACACCACAGAATTTCAAGACGATTGAGGTCATAAGTCTAATTTGGTCATTCAAAATGTCTTTTGTCGCTCTGTTATCATTAATTTATTCCTGTTTTTAAAGATTGTCAATGTGTATTTACCCTTAGGTGATGGTAAATAATATTTTTTGTTTTACCTGTCCAGAGTATATTGCTGCAGCATTATAGGTTGTCCAGGCATTCCACTTTTTTTGCCTTTTTCTGATTCAGCTTTACCATTAACAACGCTGCCACTTGCTTGAGGTATCTACAAGAAACCTGTGAGATACCAAGTTCTAGGGCAAGAAACAGCTATATGACCTATGAGTGAAGTGGGGAGTTGGAGATGAGGAGAGTGATGATAGCACCACAAACTGGAGTTGTAGTACTCACCATGGCTGTCTTCCCTAGTACTCGCTATGACTGGGCACATGCCATTCGGGACACTATGGCTTTGAGGTTCTCCTGCCTGGTGTTAAGGCAAGTTTATACAGGCCAATGGAGCTGACTATCGAGAAGGAAGCGTTCCTTCCCAACGGTCGGCTGCTATAGTGTTCCCTCGTCCCCACACAGAATCATTGTTTCTGGACAGCAGATCGCTGTTTAGACAGCACTATCTGCTGCCCTGAAATGATGATTGGTGGTGCCTGCACGAATGAACGGGTGATAGGTGGTACATTTAGATGGGAAGATTATCAGGATTGAGCGTTCGCAGTTCGTGAACGGTCATTCACGATAATCTGGATGATTATTGGTTCATCTAAATCCACCTTTAGTTGGCATGCCTTTTAATGTAGGTGGGTTTTGAAGTACAAGGCAGGGTCCCCTGATGTGCGAGGCAATGATAAGGCTGGGTTTAATGCAACAAATCCACTGAGGCAATTCAATAGGTGGTTCACGCAGGCACTAATCACATTATGGGCAGTCTACATGTCACAGCCTTTTGTTGTTTGGTAGGCACGTGCACTTCACCTTTAACCTTTTTTCTTCCTTCTGTCTGGTGTTCGTGGGGTTAATTTCTCTTGGTGTGGTCTCTAGTCTCTTTAAATCCTTGTAGCTGGAGCCTGAGATCAGTTGTTTGTCTCCAGCCTTGTTTGTGTGTGTCTGTTGGAGTTTGATGTTCCTGGATTCCATCTGTCCAGTTTGTGGGCCATCCTATTAGAACAGCAACATCTTACCCTTCTTTTTATGTTCACCCCTACCCTTTCCTGTTGTTGTGTTTGGTTTGGGATCGTGTTTTGGGTGTGTGGTGATGTCTGGTTTAGTGTTCTATGTTTGGTGTGTTTGGTGTTATGCCCGGCATGGTTGCCAGACATCTCCTTCATCTACACACGCCTGCAGAAGTGGGCCCGTTGGTTTCCCAGAGGGGTGAACCTAAAAACATTTAGCAGCCTTGCCTGGAGCCTCCTTGCTTCCAGTCTCTGCATGGGGTCCAGGTTGTTTTGGTGTCATTTGTTCCTTTTTTGCTGCGGCAGGTAAGTGTTTGACTATCTGTGTCCTGTTTTTACATTGGCTGCTTACCTGCCGTTCTGTGGCTGCTCTTTCCTTCTCCCCATGTGTTACTAAGCCGCTGGGAGACACCGCTTCTTTCGTGTTTTAGAGGAACTTGTGGTCTCTGGTCCTGTCTCCTTATCCTAGGGCATTTCAGGGATTCCAGGGATCTGAGGTTCCTGAGTATGGGCCCTCCTACCTCCTAGGAGACCAGGGCTGGATTTAGGGATGCGATAGAAGGTCACCTGCTCCCTTTTCCCTGTTCCAGGCTTAGTCACAGTTCACATTATACGGTGGGGAGTTTTTCCCACTCCCCATCGTGACACTACAGTTGGCATTTCCCAAGGCTGTGTATGGGAGACAAGTACTTTACTAGTCCCCTTTTGGTCTCTCTCTCATTCCAATCAGTCTGTACAATCTCTCTTTTTCAGCCAAAGGGAGACACTCCAGATCTATATATCCACAGTATTCTCAGCAGTATACAGTCTCTTTTAACAGACGGCCAGTCTGTACTTTTAATATGATAGGTACCCTGAGGTATATCAATCAAACCGCAATGCAGAGAAGTCTGTGGCCTCGAATGTAGGCATTGCTTTCTCTGACAGATCTTCTGCACTTTTCTTTATGTGACTGCTGGACTTTCTGCTGAATCAGTAGCTCTTTTCCTCCAGGGATGGCACATATGCTGTCACTTTGCTGTCTTTAATCCTCAGGGCTGACGTATTCCCTGGTTAACTTTGCTTCTTGCTGCCATTTGCTACTTACTCACTCACGGCTTATACTCGACAGATAGACAGAGCCACTTCTTGTCAGTAAAAGGGGTGCTGCCAGCCCAGCCTAACAACTGTTGCTGGGTAACTCCCTCCCTTCCCAGACACAGCCTATGGGACACACAGTGCATAAAATACAACCACATTAAAGGGGTTGTGCAGCCAGTAATATTGATAACCTATCCTCAGTATAGTCATCAATATCTGACCGGTCAGGTGTCCGACTCTCAACACCAATACAGATGGAAGCGCCCATTGTTGGAGCGCAAGGGAGCTGGTGGTCCTTTTATTCACTAACCGCAACTCATCTCCCTGCGCTCCTTCTCTCCTCCAGGCCTGAAGAGAGAAGGAGTGCAGGGAGGGGGCCACCGGGGTGCCATTACACTGTGAGGGGGCCATAGTTATAATACTGTGAAATGGGGCCAGAGGGGGGTTTATTATACTGTGTGAGGACACCTTACACAGTATAATGACCCCCAGTGCCCCCCCCATTCAATATAATGATCCCCAATAACCCCCCATACAGCATAATGACCCCCAGAGCCCTCATTCAGTATAATGAATCCCAGTGACCCCCATACAGTATAATGACACCCAGTGCCCCCTTCATACAGTATGAGGGGACCACTGGGGGTCATTATACTAAGTGACGGGGCCACAGGAGGCCATTATACTGTGTGGGGGGTCATATACTGTGTGGAGTGCCACCGGAGGGTCATTATACTGTGTGGAGAGCCACTGGGCGGGGGTCATTAAATTGTATGGGGGGCACTGGGAGGTTATTATATTGTATGGGGGCACAGGAGGGTCATTATACTGTATGTTGGCCACTATACTTTCTGGGGGGGACTGGGGGTCATAATATGATGTGGGGGCGACAGGCTGACATGTAAATGTAAAAAATGCCACAAGGGGCCCACTGAGATTTATGGCCCAAGAGCCCACATGAACCTGGAGTCGGCCCTGCGCCTATTAGATGCATTTTTTGTTTAATCACTATGTTTTGTGGACCCATTCACCAGTAGAAACGGCCCATTCCACCTATTTGTTTTCTTTTGAAATTCTATAAAACATTGGATCAATTTTGATATCTTAAAAACGGAAACATTTTGTTAGGAACATCCTTATGTAATACAGGAAATGTGGGCACACAGTGTTCCTGCCCCTGATTTTGCTGTTATTACTCCTTTGTGCTCTAGTTTTTGCTTTTTTGGCTCTGAAACGGTTCCATGTTCCAGTAAAGTGTTTTTTTTCCAAACAGTAGCACTTCCCTTCTTATACCTGCCACACTCCTGATTTAGAGTCAAAACTCTTGCTTTGTACGTGTCTTTCTGTGGAATATAACATATTGGCACAGCATCCCGCATTTTCTCTTATATGCTGTGGAATTTTGTAGGCGTAGAACGTTGCCTACATCATCACTGTTTATCACAGTCAGAAGCAGTCCAAGGACACCAGAAGCTGGTTCTGAAAAGGCCAGTGTTCTCCAACTTGAAAGAACGTTCCTATCAAATTTCATTTCCAATTGTTTTTCCTCGGTTTTGCAGAAAAAGGAAGCTACAAGGGTCCATTCCATTTGGAAATAAGTTATCTATGTTGATTAATTATAGAGAGATTGAATAAACAGAAATAAGAAATGGTTTTAAAATTAAGATCTTAACCTTTGCCTTCCTGGTTAAGCCTAAATCCTGTGCTTAGGACAGTTTGTAGGAAAAGAAAATGAGTGATGTGTCATATTTTTATCTAATGCTGTCAGATCGCCGTTGTAACTATGCCAGTCATTTCTACCACGCATGCCAGATAGATTTGTCTTTAAGCTTCTCTATGGAATCTCAGGAGACATAGGGCCCTGATGGGGTTAGTGCTGAGTGCTAATGGTGTTTTCGTCCCATGAAAGAAATTTCTAAGGCTTAGATAAAATGTGTGAAATTCTCTCAGATCAGACGCTTATCTATTAGTTGTCACTGGCTATGCTATGTGTGAAGGGACATAGAAAAGGTTATGTGATACAATAACAATTTAATTTGGTTCCTAAACTGTTTTCTTTCCATCACTGTTATAAAGCGAATGTTCTAACCACCATTGACCATTTACTAGTGCTAAAACTTTAAGCCATGCGGTAAATGCTGGAACACACACAAGCTGCTTTTCATGCCCTGGTATGTCAGACACAAGTTCAAGAATTTAGGATCATGGAGATCTTGCTTGGCAATTAAGAAGCCCTATAACATTGCAGGACATCTAATACGGAATCCTTCCAAAACCTCTCCTCCCCTTTCTGCATCAACAACCTAGAGATTTTCTGGTTTCATGCAGAAAAGTTTAATAAGTGCATAAACTGAAAAGTTATGCAACTTTCTACGTGCTTAAATTTTTTAAGAATTTTTTAAAAAGAAAAAATAAATAAAAATAACAGGACTTAAATAAATAAAAATAACAGGGTACCTTCCCACTGGCGTTTTTCTTTTCCGGCATAGAGTTCCGTCGTCGGGGCTCTATGTCGGAAAAAAACTGATCAGGATTATCCCCATGCATTCTGAATGGAGAGAAATTCGTTCAGGATGCATCAGGATGTCTTCCGTTCAGTATGTTAACGTCTTTTTGGACGTTGACAAAACCATAGCATGCTGCGATTTTATCTCCGTCCTGAAATGCCGTAACACATGACGGAATGCCGGATCCGGCATTAAGTCCCATTGACTTACATTAGTGTCGGATCCGGCATTAAGAAACGACTGAAGGACGGATCCCTCCTTCCGGTATGCGCATGCGCAGACCTTTAAAACTGTGAAAAAAAAATACAAGATGGATCCGTCTATCCGCATGGCAAACGGAGAGACAGATCCGCACTTGCAATGCATTTGAAGACGGTTCCGAAAGCCGGATCCGTCTGCAAATGCTTTCAGTTGTCATGCGGTATGCCGGATCCAGCAGGACGGAACTGCCTGCCGGATCCACACGCCGCAAGTGCGAAAGTGCCCTTATACTCACTTCACTAATCCCCTGCTGCTGCCAGACTGACTGTGTCGGAAATAGCAGGTAATGCCGCACGGCCAGTTGCTAGCTGAGGCAGGTCATCGCTGCAGCCAGTGATTGGAAGAGCGGCATTCACAGCCGTTTCCTGCTGTGTTGTGAACATAAGCGGGAATGCAGTGGGGACTGTGGCACTGTCGAACGGCAGCAGTGGGCTAATCAGTGAGTAAAAGTTCTTTTAATTTTTTTACAGCATGTGCAGCTTTTTTGTGCTTGGAATACCCCTTTAAGATGTAAGCTTGCTGTCAGTGGCTGAAACCTTGTACAAACAGAGTCCTGCTCTCAGCTAAGAAGTAATTAGACCAGGCCATTAAGGGACTAGGGTGCCTAGGGTCCACCAGTAAAATACATTCTGTGGGCCCACTGTACACCTAAGAAAACCTATACATATAGGGTATCGCCGGATTCATACTGACCTGTAGAGTAAAAGTAACTGGTCAGTTTTATCACACATCGAACATCGGAATTTAAAAACCCGCAAAACTGTGGTGGAATTGCTTTTTTTTTGCAATTTCACCCCATTTGGAATTTTTTTCCCGCTTCCCACAACATCATATGCAATATTAAATGATGGTGTTGGAAAGTACAACTTGTCCCGCAAAAAACAAGCCCTCATATGGCTATGTGAACCAAAAAATAAAAAAGTTATGGCTCTGGGAAGGCAGGGAGCGTAAAACGAAAACGCAAAAAAAAAAAAAAAAAACTCCAGTCCTTAAGGGTTTAAAATGTCAGGGCTAAATTTCATTCCCAGTTCCATCCTGACTTGTACCCACCTACAACAAGAGGGCCACTTTTAGTTTTCTTTTATAATGGCAACTTCAATTTTCTAATCCGACCTGTAGACAAACAGCAATAATCATTCATCCCCAAACAGATAGCTGCATTTACATTCATCAATCATCCTATCATCTCTGCTCAACGATCAGGCAATTATTGGGACATTCAGACATTGTTCCTGATAATTGCCTGTGCATCAGACCATGTGAAAGGGCCTTAACCAGTTAGTTTGATCAAAAAATCTACATAGTGGCTCCAAGGCTAGATAAAAAGTAAGGGTGACAGTGGACACCTTTGTCTTGTCTTGTGCCCCTGTAAAGATTAAATGCCCTAGATATTAAACCAAACATCATGTGTCCTTACAGAACATGAGTTGTCATTCCTGTACATCATGTGTCTTCACAATGGACATCACTTCTGGCTTTGTGACATTACAAGACCTTATACATCTTCTCCTAACCAGTGAAATCACAGCAAAAGCCCCATAAAGCATTTCATTCATAGGTTAATTGGGCCGCAAAGATCACTAGCAGTTGCACAGTGGAGCTTAGCTGTGAAGAACCTTAGCCAACAATCTATGCTGTGAGAGAACATTGGACCCTAACCAGTCTAACATATTGCTTTGGGACATGGTTAGAACATATATGAATCATCATATTGGGCATTGCTATTATAACAGATGTTTCCATCCCATCAGTCAGTGTAGCTGGGCTGAATGTGATAGTCTGGTTGGCTTGAGTTTGTCACTTGATATCCATACATCACAATGTAGTCTGAATGACTTTGCCGGAGGTTATGTACACATCTGTGTTGGAGGCTACTTTTCCCATCAAAGTGACAGACACCTCAAAGGAAACCGAAGGACCCCATTATAAATCAATGTGATCTGTTAGGTGATATTGGAGAAAACCCATGATGCAGATGTGAACAGAACCTGAGTGACATCATTAAGAAAATTCAGCTCAGAATTCAGTTATATTCTATATTTATATAACCTAAATAGTGCAATATTCTCCCTACACCATCAAAATTTGACATGAGGTTCTTAGCACACAATATAATGGAATTGTGCGAGCCCATCTGCCCCGTCACGGCGACCTCAATCAGATGGGTCCCTACCCTAAGACTTTTTTGTTTAACTAGACACTAAGAGATATTGCACACAATGCTTAGAACAGAACTTCACTAGTGCAATGCAGATTCTGTTGGTTCTGACGTCAAAAGTTGCCCACAGCAGTTGCACTTAACATTTCCTGTTATAAAAGTGTTAGTGTAGGGACCCATCTGAAGAAACATGCCATAAGGGTTGGCAGATGGGATCACATGACTGTACCTAATTGTGTAAAAAAAGATGGGAGCTTCCATTTCTCTTAAAAGGAAGACCCAGGGGAACGCTCTTTTCCCCTGAGTCATTTTTGCCCCCCACCCACCATTTTAGGAAATAAAATCACTATATACACTAAACTTACATACACTCTATAGATTATACTTGCCCTGTACACACACTATGTAGACGACACCTACCGTATACTAACACTTCACAGACTACTCTTATCTTATCCACACTCAGTATAGACTATACTGACTCTACAGATAGACTATACTTACCCTATACACACCATGTAGATTAGTTACAATATACTATCACTATATACAAAAACTTACCTTATTCACACAATATATATAATATACTTACCCAACAACAAACACTATATAGACTACAGTTACCATATACACTCACTATATGCAATACAGGTACCCTAAACACATTATATAGCTCACAGTTACCCTTTACAATCATTATATACAATAATTAATCCTAGTCACAGACTATATAGAATAAACTTACCGTATATGCACACTTTATAGACTACACTTACCTTATCTATCCACACGCTATATAGACTATACTTACCCTATATATACACACTATATAGACTACACTTAATCTGTACAAACACTATACTAACTACACTTACGATACTTTATACACACTATATAGAATATTCTTACCCTATACAAACACTATAGACTACACTTACTGTATACCAACACTTTAGAGACTACATTTACCTTATCCATACACTATATAGGCAATAATTACTCTATATATAAACTATATAGACTACAGTTACATTAAACAACCACTTTATAGACTATACTTAACCTGTACAAACACTATATAGACTACAGTTACCATATACCAACACTTTATAGACTACACTTACATTATCTACATATTATATAGGTGATATGTTATATATACTATATAGACTGCACTTACCCTAAACAAACACTACATAGACTACATATACCTCATACACACTATGTAGATAACAGTTACCCTATACAATCATTATATGCAGTAACTTACTCTATTCACAAACTATACAGAGTATACTTACCCTATACAAACACCATATAGACTACAGTTACCATGTACAACCACTATATACACTACTGTATGCTATACACACTATATAAAGTTACGCTGGGAATTTATATTATACAGTAACTTACCCTATTCACAGACTATATTGAATATACTTACTCTAAACAAATACTATATAGATTATACTTATCCTGTATGCATACTATATAGACTACACTTACCGTATACCAACACTTTATAGACTACACTTACCTTATCCATACTCAATATAACCTATACTTATACAATATATACATTATATAGACTTATCTTATCCACACTCCGTAACAGTAACGCATCTATTCACACACTATATATAATAATAATATACTTACCCATATACAATACCATATTGCCCACACTTACCCTATACCAACACTCTATAGACACTTACCTTATCCACATGCTATATAAGCTATAATTACCCTACATATATATACACACTATATAGACTACTTACCTTAATCAACTCTATATAGACTACACTTAACCCGTACAAACACAATATAGATTAAATTTAACCTATACATACACTATATAGACTAAAGCTACCATATACCGACACTTTATAAACTACACTTACCTTATCCACACGCTATATCGTCTATTCTTACCCTATAATTACCCTAAACAAACACTATATAGACTACACTTAACCTATACACTCTAGTTTACATTTACCCTATAAAATCACTATATACACTAACCTACCGTATTCACACACTATATAGAATATACTTACCCCATACAATCACTATAGGCGATACTTACCCTATATATGCACACTGTATAGACTACACTTAACCTGTACACCCTATGTAGATTACATTTACCCTATAAAATCACTATATACAGTAACCACTATATAGACACACTGTATAGAATATATTTACCCCATACAAACACTATACAGACTACAGTTACCATATACAACCACAATATACACTACACTTTTCCTACACACACACTATACTCTGTACATACACAATATAGATTACATTTACCCTATAAAATCACTATATACAGTAACCTACCCTATTTCCACACTATATAGAATATACTTACCCTATACAAACACTATATAGACTACACTTACCGTATACCAACACTTTATTGAATGCACTTACCTTATCCAGATGCTATATAGAGTATACTTACTCTATATAGACTATACTTACCTTAAACAACCACTATATACACTATACTTAACCTGTATAAACACTATATAGGCTACATTTACCATATACACACTATGTAGATTACATTTACCCTATACAATCACTATATACAGTAACCTACCCTGTTCACAAACTATATAGGATATACTTAACCTATACAAACTCTGTATAGACTACAGTTACCATATACAACTCTTATATACACTACACTTACCCTAAACACACACTATTTAAATAGTTACCCTTTACAATCATTACATACAATAAATTACCCTATTCACAGACTTTATAGAATATACTTACCATATACAAAGACTAGAGACTACACTTACTCTTTATATAAATTATATAGATTATACTTACCCGATAAGTACACTATATAGAATATACTTACCGTATACCAATACTTTATAGACTACACTTACCTTATCTACATGCTATATAGACTATACTTAACTTGTACAAACACTATATAGACTGAACTTACCCTATACACACTAGATAGACTATATTTACCCTATGCAAACATTATACAGGCTACACTTACCCTATACAAACAATATATACAGTACATTTACCTTATACATACACTATTTAGATTACATTTACTGTATACACACACTTTATATAGATGATAGATTATAGCTTATACACAAACCACACTATATAGTCTACACCAGGGATCAACAACCACCGGCTCTCCAGCTGTTTTGCAACTACATCAGCTGGAGTGCCAAAGGTTGCTGACCCCTGGTCTACACACTATATACAGTACTCTACAGTTACCCTATCCGCACATAATATAGACTACTCTCACCCTATTATCACTCTATATAGGCTACACTTCCTTTATACAAATGCTATATAGTCTACACTTAACCTATACTCATAATATATAGACTACACTTACCTTATACAGACACCATGTAGAGTACACCTACCCTCTAAAACAGTAAATTGACTACACTTACCCTATGTACATGATTTATAGATTATACTTACTCTACACAAACATGATATAGACTATACTTATCCTATACACACACTATATAGATTATACTTACCCTATGTACATATGATTTAAACTAAACTTACCCTATACACATACTTTATAGACTACCACTATATAGACTATACTTACCCTATACAAAAATAATACAGTCTACACTTACCCTATACAACCACTAAATAGACTACACTCACTCTACTACATTTACACTATATAGACTACACATTATATAAATTATAGTTCGTCTGTATACAAACCACACTATATAGTCTACACTGAGCCTATCCACACACTATATACTGTACTCTACACTTACCCTATCCACACATGATATACACTGCTCTTAAACTATACACACACTATATAGACTACACTTACCGTATACAATCACTTTATAGAGTACCCTTACCATAGATACATTATATAGACCACACTTACCATATACAAACACCATGTACAGTACTTAAACACCTATAGTTTAGATATAATCCTGTATCCCTATAAATATATTTATATACATAACTGTATATTCAAAACGTAACACATATAATTAGTTCATTAAATAATTTTATTAAAGGGGTTATCCAAGTTATATTTATTGATGACCTATCCTCAGGTTAGGTCATCAATATCAGATCGGCGGGGGTCCGACACCCGGCACCCCCGCCGATCAGCTGTTTGAAGAGAAGGCGAGCGCCGTGCCAGCGCTGCCTCCTCGTCATTGTTTACATGCTGGCCGTTGCATCTGCAGTGGTGAGCAGGTGTAATTACACCCAAGCCGTTCCATTCATTTCAATGGGACGGCTCGTTTCTATACAAGTGTATACTACAGAGCCGTCCCATTGAAATGAATGGAACGGCTTGGGTGTAATTACACCTGCTCACCGCTGCAGATGCAACGGCCAGCATGTAAACAATGATGAGGAGGCAGCACTGGCACGGCGCTCGCCTTCTCTTCAAACAGCTGATCGGCGGGGGTGCCGGGTGTCGGACCCCCGCCGATCTGATATTGATGACCTATCCTGAGGATAGGTCATCAATAAATATAACTTGGACAACCCCTTTAATCATAATACTGACATTAACCCAGTTCCCATAAAAACAGATTAAAATCATAACTAGAGGGATCATTTCATAATAAAAGTGCAAGTATTATTGAGTGGTTCCCCAACTCCTCAACACGTTTCGCCAATAGGCATCCTCTATATAAATGTTATATAAACTACACTTACCCTATACAAATACTATATAGGCTACATGTAACGTATATGGGGATAACACCCCTCTGCTCTGCACACGTCCCCTCTCCCTTGATTGACAGGGCGAGACATCAAACATGCTGAGGGCTGAAGCAGCAGATGCAATCCTGCTTCTCATATCTGTGACAAACTTTCCTTCACACTGAGAAACAGATCTTGGACTAGATATGGGGAGTATTATGTACATGTGTCAGGGAAGAAGTCACACGTGTGTCATAGCATCATATACACTACCTACAGCCTGGCAAGTACAGCATGGAAAATCAGTGCTCTTCCATACATGTCCATGCTGTGGGATATGTACTGTAGGTATACAATCTATATATATATAGAAAAGTCAATGTGGATGTATTCCTGTGGGTTTATATGCATGCACATATATATACATATACTTTCTCAATATAAAATTAAGGAGTCTAGTCCTGTCAATCAAGGAGAGGGGGGAGTGTGCAGAGCACAGGGGCGTTACCATAGTGGTGCTCCAAGCACTCCAGCCGCCCCCTGGGGCTCAAACTTGATCATTTACATATAAATAAAACCATTATTTCTTCAGCTGTTCAATATACAGACAAAAGAAAGACATCGCTTTAATCAGCATGGTCAACCCTACCAGACGCCTGGCTTAGTTGGGTTGATCATGCTGACAGAGGCTCTTTAATATCTACTATGTAATATAATAAACAGTAACTTTACTTATATATAGATAACTTATCTTCGGACAAAAATGACAACGATATGACGCGATGATCGGCGCAATGATCCTTCTGCACTGGACAGTCCATCTTTACTGCTCACTGAGGAGCAACTGACTGGAGGCAACCGACTTTTTTTTTTTCAAATTCCAACCAAGCAATTCTATTGGTGGATGGCTACTGCTATTACCATGGTAATGCCGGGCAATTCTATTGGTGGATGACTACTGCTAGTAACATGGTAATGCAAAGCAATTCTATTGGTGGATGACTACTGCTAGTAACATGGTAATGCCGAGCAATTCTATTGGTGGATGACTACTGCTAGTAACATGGTAATGCCGTGCAATTCTATTGGTGGATGACTACTGCTATTAACATGGTAATGCCGGGCAATTCTATTGGTGGATGACTACTGCTATTAACATGGTAATATCGGGCAATTCTATTGGTGGATGGCTACTGCTATTAACATGGTGATGCCGGGTAATTCTATTGGTGGATGGCTACTGCTAGTAACATGGTGATGCCGTGCAATTCTATTGGTGAATGGCTACTGCTATTAACATGGTAATGCCTGGCAATTCTATTGGTGGATGACTACTGCTATTAACATGGTAATATCGGGCAATTCTATTGGTGGATGGCTACTGCTAGTAACATGGTAATGCCGGGTAATTCTATTGGTGGATAGCTACTGCTAGTAACATGGTAATGCCGGGTAATTCTATTGGTGGATGGCTACTGCTAGTAACATGGTAATGCCGAGCATTTCTATTGGTGGATGGCTACTGCTAGTAACATGGTAATGCCGGGTAATTCTATTGGTGGATGGCTACTGCTAGTAACATGGTAATGCCGGGTAATTCTATTGGTGGATCACTACTGCTAGTAACATGATCATGATGAGCAAGTGCTTCATGGAAGGACACCAGGGGCCATAGATCCTACAAGAAAATTTCCCGGGGGGCTGATGCCCAGAGGGCCACTCACACCCTCCTCTTGGCCAAAGGCTAAGTACATAAAGATTTGATGCTGTCAGCATTAAAGGGGTTGTCTCATCTGAGACACCTCTGGGACCCGCACTTGCACTGAGAACAGAGCAGGGAAGGTGGTGGCAGGGGGAACCTGGGTTTTCCGGGGGTCCGGTGTTCCGTGATTTTCTGCTACCTGGATTTTTTTTGCTACCCACTTCCGGTAGTGACGTGGCAGGCGCGTCTCTCATCTCGGCTCCTGATTGGTCTGCCCGGGGGTTTGTCGGCGCAGGCACGGACGGTTCACCCATGATGTGAACGCGCCTAAGGTAGCATAAAATTCCGGGCCACTGCGCATGCGCGCGAACGAAGAGGCTCGGCGCAGGCGCAGTAGCAAAATGCGCTGAGCCGAAGGTAGCATAAAATTCAGGCACACTGTGCATGCGCAGTATCAAAATGCGCCTAGTGACAAGCAAGTGAACCGAAGCTCAATGCACGTGCTCAGTTCATTGAATCTTCCGTTCTTTTGCTGAGTCGGTTCTCGGCTGACAGGAAGCAAGTGAACCTAAGCTGTCAGACACTCTGGTAGCTGTGTGACCCTGGGGGTTCTGGCTGCAGGTAACTAGTACGGTCTGCTGGTTGTCCCCATATGCATCCCCATTTCCTATACCTAAGCCCTTTTCATTCCTCTAGCGCTGCACAAACTGGACCGTCCGCCTCCTGCACGCTGCTGCATAAACAGGACTACATCTCCCAGCATTCCCTGCCGTTTTGTGGTAATAGCAGGCTTGCTGGGACTTGCTGTTCTGCTCAGTGACTGGCATGTTCTTCAGGACTTGAGTCCAGGCAGGAGCCATGGTGCACAGTTAGACTCAGTGTAGTGCTCTGGTGACACGATTCTTTTAACTCAAAGAATCGAATGAGTCTATAAGTAGGAGGATCATTCGGGTTCGTATAACTCATAGACTCATTCGGTACTTAGACTCCCTGTACTGTGTCCGGAGACTCAGAGCCTCACATCTGATTGGTTGCTGGGCAGGGGGGGGCCGGGCTGGCAGCAGCCTGCTTCCACTCTACGATCGTATTACGCTCCTCCCTGCTGCTGCTCTCTGCTATCTGACTGAGCTGTTTTCAAACGGATCTGCTCAGTCAGACGAATCGACTCCTCCGGTTCAGGGAACAGAATCGATTGAAAAGAACGATTCGTTCATGGACCGGACATCACTAGTTCCCACCCGTTCCCCCTGCTTTCCGGTATATTGTTTCTCATGCGGGCGTCAGGGAGACGCTATCTAATAGCGGGAGACTCCCTGAACGTCCGGGAGACTTGAGATCCCTGGGTGGTTGGTGGGGTGATCACAGAGAAAAGCTGCACTCATCCATCGATGAAGCAAAAAAGTGGCAGCTATTGATGGCCACCACAGAGGTACAGCTTCTGGGGAGGTATTTTGTGCTACACTGTAGTATGTGGTTCTGCTAAGACAGTATTTTGTGCTACACTATGGTATTGCTGAGCCCGCCTACTTGTGTTGCCCCACCTACTGTCAAATTGTACCAGGGCCGGACTGCCAATCTGGCAAATACCAGATGGGCTGGTGACTGAAGTGGGCCGCCTGCTCTCCTCTTCCGACTACAGCATTCATCTCGCGTCTTCTCACGTCCTGTAGCTTCTGGTCGAGCATGGAATCATCATTAGCGCACAGAGGGCCGACAAACCGCAGGAAGTTGCTGAATCAGTCAAAGTCAGTATCACGTAGCTCCACCATATCCTCTGACTGAAGATTAGGGGGAGGAGGCAGAGCTGTGGGGCTCACTGACTGTGACTAACTAAGCAACCTCCTGCTGTTTGCCAGCACTCTGTGCCACCTGTGTGCGCCACTAATGCCCATCCTATCCGGCCAGGTGGTTATATGGGGAGGGGACAGGATCATCCCATATAAGTGGGCATATAATATGTGGATGATCCGATCCCAGAGCAGTACTGGCGGTACTGCTGCGTTTTAAGGGCCCAGATCCAATCTGCATCCACAACCTCCATGCCTCGGGTTGTGTACACCCACATGCAGCAAGATCACTGCAGATTTTCTGAAGCGGAAAATCCCTAGTGGATCTGGTGTAATTCTGCAAAATTCATACCAAATAGTGCAGATTTTTCTATGGATTTAGCAGATTTGCCACTGATTTCACTCTCTGCATTACAAAGGATGAAATCCGTGGCAGAGATCCGCAAGATAAATGTACATACTGCAGATTTCCAATCCGCACTGCAGGTCAAGTTATGTGCGGATTCTGCACTAGTTGTACTCAATCTGATCCATATTTTAAATCTGTCGCATTAAAATGTAAAAATGCACTGTGTAAACCCAGTCTTAAGCCTCTTTAACACCTTCATGTCCATGATGACATCCATGAAAAGTCATTGTTTCATCAGTGAAGGTGCCCGTTATTAGTCCATATGTCTGTTATTTGTCCTCCATGTATTATCTGTATCCCATATACACTGCTAGCGTGAAAAGTGGTTTCCAGAGCATCTCCTATCAATGGTCAGTGACAACCACTGGCAGAACACAGATGCCATCCGTATTCTGTCCATGGAGAACAGGGATAGCATGTGTTCATGACTCACTGAAGCTGTAAAACGCACAACATGTGAAAAGCCATGCTTCCCTATGGGCATGGTTCACATTTGGGCGTTTTACAGCGCGTTTGAACGCGCTGAAAAACGCCCAACGCTGTCGCTTCAGCATGAGCTTCTTTGGGGCGTTTTAACGCGCCTATGGGCCATGCTAAAATAGTGGTGAATCACTGAATCACGCGTATGATGCACGTGTCTTAGTTGCAAAAACGCGCATCCAAAAACGCGCGTAAAACACGCGTCATACGCGCGATTCAGAAACGCTTAGGTGTGTTGGCAGCCTTACCCTAACTCTGGGTTCAGACCTGAGCGTTCTTGAAACGTTTTACGCGTGTTTGTGTCGCGCGTATTACAGCGCGTTTTTGCAAATAGGAAACTACTACTGTGTTGTCAATCACAATACGCGCGACAAACGCCCAAAAAAAAGCTAAAGTACTTGTTTATGCGTAGGGCGTTTTACAGCGCGTTTGAACGCGCTGTAAAACGCGAAAATGTGAACCAGTCCCATAGGGAAGCATTGGTTTGCATGTGTTGAGCGATTTACAGCGCGTTCGAACGCGCTGTAAAACGCGCAAGTGTGAACTTACCCTAGGTACACACCTAAGCGTTTTACAGCGCGTTCAAACGCGCTGTAAAACGCACAACATGTGAAAAGCCATGCTTCCCTATGGGCATGGTTCACATTTGGGCGTTTTACAGCGCGTTTGAATGCGCTGTAAAACGCCCCACGCCCAAACAAGTACATGAGCTTCTTTGGGGCGTTTTAACGCGCCTATGGACAATGATGTCATAGGGGAGAATCACTGAATCGCGCGTATGACGCGCGTTTCTTACTTACAAAAACGCGCATCCAAAAACGCGCGTCATACGCGCAATTCAGAAACGCCTGGGTGTGTTCCCAGCCTTAGGGTGAGTTCACACCTGAGCGTTTTACAGCGCGTTCAAACGCGCTGTAAAACACTCAACACATGAAAACCAATGCTTTCCTATGGCCGTGGTTCTCACTTGAACGTTTTACAGCGCGTTTGAACGCGCTGTAAAACGCCCGACGCTTAATCAAGTACTTGAGCTTTTTTTGTGATTTTGTGATTTGTGATTGACACCACAGTAGTCAATCACAAGAACGCGCGTACGAACGCGCGTTTCTAATTTGCAAAACGCGCGTTTCCGGAACGCTCAGGTCTGAACCCAGGGTTAGAGTATGTCTGCACAGGACATCATTTGTAGCTGAAAAATCTACAATAAACCAGTAGAAAAATCTACATCAGTCATTTGTGGATTTCTTGTGGATTTTGCTGCAGATTTCTCCCTATTCTAAGGATAGGTCATCAATATTTAATCGGCGGTGGTCTGAATCCCGGCACCCCTGCCAATTTAGCTCTTTAATCGGACCGTGGCAATATGGCAAGTGCAGCATCCGCTTAATTATTTACCAGGAATAGCTCCCAGTGTTAGTAGTGACTGTGCCTAGCACTGAAGTTCAGTCTCAGGCCTCATTTCCACGACCGTTGTTTTATTCCGTGTCCGTTGTGCCGTTTTTAGTGATTTTCTGCGGACCCATTGGTTTTCAATGGGTCCGTGGAAAACTCGGCAAAAGCACCGTTTGTCCTCCGCGTCCGTGGTCCGTGATTCCAGTCCGTCAAAAAAATATAACCTGTCCTATTCTTGTCCGCGAAAAACGGTTTGCGGACCCATTCAAGTCAATGGGACCGTGAAAAAATGTGGATGGTCATCCGCGTCCGCATTTTTTTGCGGATCCCTTGGCAGGCACTTGGCAAAAATTGTCAGCCTGTCTCCTGGTAAAATCTTTTGGGTCATGTCCCAAAAAACGGAAGACACACTGAAACACAACGGAAACAAAAACGGACACGGATCATGGAACAACGGAACCCCGTTTGGCGGACCGCAAAAAAATACTGTCGTGTGCATAAGGCCTCATACAAGATAATGGGACTGGGCTGTAATTCCAGGCAGAGCTGTGTCTATATAATGTCTGTGTATGTTTTTATATATATATATATATACATACATACACACATATATACATATACTCACGCACCAAACCAAGTGTCCAAACATATTTCACATTAACCACATAGCAAGTGGTCTGCTTTAAAATGTCAGGGCTTAATTTCAGTGCCAGTCTGGCCCTGACTTGGACCCACTACAACAAAGGGACCACTTTTCGTTTTTTAGCAGGGCCACTTTAATTTCCTAGTCCGCCCCTGGAGACAAACAGCAATAATCATTCATCCCCAAACAGATAGGATGATTGATGAATGTAAATGCAGCTATCATCTCTGCTCAACGATCAGGCAATTATTGGGACATTCAGTTTGTTCCTGATAATTGCCTGTGCATCAGACCATGTAAAAGGGCCTAAACCAGTTAGTTTGATCAAAAAAATCTACATAGTGGCTCCAAGGCTAGATAAAAAGTAAGGGTGACAGTGGACACCTTTGTCTTGTGCCCCTGTAAAGATTAAATGCCCTAGATAATAAACCAAACATCATGTGTCCTTACAGAACATGAGTCGTCATTCCTGAATTTGTGACATCATGTGTCCTCAAAAGGGACATCACTTCTGGCTTTGTGACATCACAACAGGGGCGTAGATAAGGGGGGGGGGAAGGGGGGTTCAAACCCCCCCCCCCAGAGTGTCTGTCCTCCGCATTGCGCCGGCTGCCCTGCCGCCCAGGCTCAGCTGCCGCTCTGTGTCAGGCCGGGCCCGTGCAGCGCAGTAATCTCCAGCATAAGCCATGTGGTGTGGGCGGTGCGCACAGGCAATCTTCTAGAGCAGAGAAGAAGAGCTGCCTGCAGTGTGTGCGCCCGCCCCAGTGCTGTTTAAGACAAGCCGGCTGACCGCTACCCACATCGCCCGCCCGCTCGGAATCCGGATCGATCGTCTAACTAAAGTGACCAGTCTCTGTGTCTCACACACTGTGTCTGTGTGTGTCAAGAGGTGAGACTGACATGCACCGCTCCTGCTGTCACTGAATTTCCAGGCTAGGCTAGCTGCAGCACATCTTCTTCTTGTTGTACTTCTGCGTTTGCCTGCCTGCCCTGCTGCCATCATGGAGGCCGGTAGACTGGCGGGAAAATGTACCAATTAGAGCAACCCTGCCCAGCACCCCTGCTTGCTTCAGAATCATGCCTTTATGGCCCAGCACCCCTGTTGGCTACTTCTGCTGCCACTGCCATCATGGAGGCCGGTAGTGGCGGGAAAAACGTATCATAGTAGGGGGAGGGGGGGTAGGAGATACACTTCCTGCAAACCCAGGCCCATGGAGGGGGAAAATGTGCCCAGCACCCCTGCTTGCTTCAGAATCATGCCTTTATGGCCCAGCACCCCTGCTTGTTGGCTACTTGCTGCCACTGCCATTATGGAGGGCGGTAGTGGCAGGAAAAACGTAGCTTAGTAGGGGGGGTGGGGGGTGGGAGATGTTCTACATGCAAACCCAGGCCCATGGAGGGTGAAAATGTGCCCAGCACCCCTGCTTCATGCCTATCCTATGTATTATAGAGTAAAGTCAAGTCAGTGACAGTGAGTGCCACTTCTGCCTGCTTCTGTCTGCTACAGCTAACAGCTAGTAATGACTGCCATCATGGAGGGGGTAGTGGCGGTACAATCGTACCATGGAGGTGGAAAATGTGCCCCTGCTTGATGCCTATGTGCAGTATACGGGCACTTTAACACCCGTTTACCACCAATCTGTTATGTTCTTTAAGCGTTTCATGTAATTGCCTGCAGCAATGTTGAAGGGTGTCATTTGGGTATTGGACCACCGGGGGAGCTGGTGAGCAGTTTATATATATAGCTAGGCCAAGGCAGGCTAGGGCAGTGCAGACCCTGGAGTCTGTGAAGGCCACATGTCTCAGGCCTAGGCCAGTTCAGCAGAAGTCAACCTGGAGGCAATCCCTAGAGCAAGAGGTACTAAACGTCAAGAGGAGGTACTCTATAAACTGGAGATTCAAGGATATAAGCCAGAAGTAGGGCATTGGGGCCTTGAAGCATCAATTCCAGTCAGGACGAGTCAGGAAGAAAGTAAGGTTCACCTGCAATTCCAAGTCCTGTATTATCACCCTCTGTTTAACCTTGCTGGATGTAAGACCACTGCAATTTTGATTGTCTGCAAAAGGAACTGTTGGAAAGACTGCTTACTGTATCATCACTGTCTTCAGTAAAGTTTGAATTCTGTTTTCAAGTTACCAGTCTGCACCTCTGTTATTCCTACTGTAAATACGGTGTGCCACCGTTTACTGGCACTGGCGTCACGACATATCAGGGACTTAGCCATAGGCACGTTAAACTATAACACCAAGGGCACCTCACCTTCCACCTGGCTGTGTCCCTCAAGAACCCAGAGAGTGCCCCAGAGGAGCAGCGTGCCGGCCTCTCCATCACTGGCATTCCCCAGGTTAGTTCCACACATTGCCCTGACTTGGGGTGCTACATTTTGGCGTCACGAACAGGATACGCACGTTTACGGACTGTGAGCAAAAACGTGAACTTTGTGCCTTAACCAGTTTGCCAAGTGACAAAACGCCTGTTTATTTGAAGTAAACTTTGTGGACCTAAAACGTACAGAAAAGTGTCCCAAAAACCTCCAGAAAGCGCTGTGCAGTGTTGCGCTATCAAGAGGAAGAAAATCGCCACTTCAAAGTGCATGTTTGTGGACTTTTATGCTGTTTCACTACCGCTGCTTGCTGTCATTGAATTGATGCATCATGGCGCCCAAGATGGCCGCCTGAACTGTGGACTTATCTACTGCGCCATCACTACTCATCACTGGCGGGAAAGCTTAGCGCCAGACTCTGCAGCGTCACCACTTTATTCAAATTTCCCAAGCTGGACTCCACCTACCTTGGACTTAGAAGAACGCAGACGCTGTTCCCCGTCGGAGCAAGTCCGAAGCTCCGCCCCTCCAGCCCGACGTCCTCGCGGGAAGGCACGCTGCGCAAGGGATTCCCGAAGACGTCCTTCCGGATCTCGCGAGATTTGGACCGCCTGCACCGGAGTAAGTACCAACTCCTGGGAGAAATAATCCGATACCGGAGAGGGGTCGCCTGGTTAGCAAGGCCCAAAAAGGGGATACTGGACTCTGCCCATCGATCGCGCTCACCGGCCAGTAACCCCGCCGGCGCGACATCGGGCCTATCGCTATCTCTTAAAGGGACCGCTCAACCAGATAATCTGCATCATGTCGGACTCAGAAGCAGCCGAGCAGCCTGCCCCCAGGGAGCCAGTGGCCACCAACGGTATTACGCCTGTCAACATGATGCCGCTGACGATGCCATACTACTTTGGGGCTCCATGGTTTCCCCGTTATGCCGGGGAGGCTCATAATTTAAAAGACTTTCAAGACAAAATCCTAGCTCTGTTCCGGCTCTATCCTATTAACCCGGAGCAGCAAATGGAGATTCTGTTAGCCCAGTTGGAAGGAGCGGCCCGTCGAGAAGTTATGTCCTGGCCCAGTTCTGAGAGGAGCACCATAGAGCAGATCTTTGACCGCCTCAGCACTACCTTTGAAGTCAGGACGGTGTCTGAAATAAAGATGCGCTTCTTCAGCAAGAAACAAAAGCCTGGTGAGTCACTTCGTGATTTTGCTTTATCCCTCCAGGAGGCCTGGAGGGCTGTCATTCATATAGACCCTAGAGAGGTTGACACCCAGGATCAAACTCTGAGAGAACAATTTATTGCGGGTGTGAATAGCGAATCTTTAAAAACACAATTGAAAATGTTGTCGGCTCAGCACCCTAACAGTGTTTTCCTGGACTTTAAAGAACTGGCCATCAGTATTCTGGGACAACATCTGCCAACGGAACCAGTGGCCCATCCCGAGCCTCCTGTCCGTAATCCCAAGCTGACGGATACCAGCCTGCCAGGGGCCAGCCAAGCCGCCCAGACTCCAGTTCCTGATACAGTAGCTGCTCTAATGGAACAGGTCAATTACCTCACTAAGAGCCTGGAAAAAGTCTGCAGGAAACTGGAAGAGTGGGAGAAACCCTTAATGCTGGAAGATGAACTCCTTTTGCCTCAAAAACCTGGCCCCCTGCGTATCAAGAAGTTTATCCCAGAGATCCTGGAAGACGTTCAAGTGACCGGTTTAGGAACCGTAAGCTGACCTTCCTGTAATTACTGCAAGAAGTTGGGTCACACTGAATCTACTTGCTGGCAGTTAAACGAGTCACCCTCGAGGCTGAGGACCGCCCTCGGGAGGTAGAACAACAGGTCCAAGGGATCCAAACTGGATGCCCCGTTATGTGGGGTCCCGTCCCAAAATAAACGTCCGGATCAATGGAGTGCCTTTTGAAGCGTTGCTGGACACTGGATCTCAAGTCACCACTATTCAGCAGTCCACCTTTAATCAGTTCTGGAGTTCCAGCCTGCTTACCCAGCCACCTGAGTCCTGGTTGGAGATAATTGCAAGCAATGGTAAGCCCATAAAGGTCCATGGATACTGGGAACCCACGCTCCAAGTGGGTGAAGCCACTTTACCACAGCAAGGAGTGATTGTGGTACAAACCGGGATAAAGGGGGCCACCCTGTGATTGTTGGGACTAATGTTTTCAAAAATTGCTACCCTGAGGTCCTTGAAGCTCTCCATCAGTCCCTGCCTGCAGCTTCCTCCGCCTCCAAGAAGGTCCTCCAAAAGACCATCAGCGTACTGTGTGCTCAGCAGAGGTTTGCAAATGAAAAGGAGAGATCTGCACCGCCAGGATCGGTGATAATAGACCAGTGACTCTACCTCCAAACTCTCAAACCCTCCTGTGGTGCCGTGCTGTCCTGGGAGTCCAGGGCCAAGACTATCCGGCCCTGGTGGAACCTGTCCAGATGGAGAACTACCCATATGTGAGAGCTGCCAAGTGCCTGGCGACCGTCTCCCAAGGTAAAGTACCTGTCCGTCTGATTAACCTCAGCGATCATCCTGCTGTGCTTACTAAGCACTGTCCTGTTGCCCAGCTTTCCCAGGTTTCCTTCCAGGATGTCATCCGCCTGCCTGTCACCGAGAAGCCATCAGCTGCCACTCGAGGACCTCTTCCTGCGGACGACTCTCCAGTGCCCTGGTGGAAGGAACTCCATGTCGGGGACGAAGCTACCCCGCAGCATCAACTAGAGGGACTCCTGAACCTAGTAAAGCAACATCATCAAGCCTTCAGTAAGCATGCAACGGACTATGGAGAGGTCAGTGTTATCCAACACACCATACCCACTGGCTCTCATCCTCCCATTAAAGAGAGGTATAGACCCATACCACCAACTTCCTACCAAACTGTTAAAGAGATGATCCAAGAAATGAAAGACTCAAACGTAATCCGGGACAGTCGTAGTCCCTGGGCTGCCCCCTGGTTTTAGTAAAAAGAAAGATGGTGGCATCCGGTTTTGTGTAGACTATAGAAAGATAAATCAGATCACTCACAAAGATGCTTACCCATTGCCGCGTATTGAGGAGTCTCTAACTGCTCTAGGCTCCTCCGCCTACTTCTCCACCTTAGATTTAACCAGCGGATATTGGCAAGTGCCCATGGCCCCTGAAGATAGGGAAAAGACTGCTTTCACCACCCCTATGGGCCTGTTTGAGTTTAATTGTATGCCATTTGGACTGTGTAATGCCCCGGGACCTTTCAAAGATTAATGGAGCGGTGCCTAGGCCATAAGAACTTTGAGACGGTGCTGTTATACCTGGATGACGTTATCATCTACTCTAAAACGTATGAGGACCATTTAAAGCATCTAGCTGAGGTGTTTGAAATCCTTATTAAATACGGCCTCAAGATTAAACCGTCCAAATGTCACCTGCTGAAACCTGCTGTAAAATACTTGGGACATGTTGTAAGTGCAGAGGGGGTCCAGCCTGATCCTGATAAGTTGGCTGCTGTCCGAAATTGGCCGGTCCCCACTACAGTGAAGGAAGTGAGGAGTTTCCTTAGCTTCGCTGGCTACTACCGGCGCTTTATCCCCCACTTCGCTCAAATAGCGGATCCAATTCAGGAACTTCTGAGGGGGCAACCAAAAAAGAGCCCAAAGACTCCTATCCCCATAGAATGGAATGAAGAAAGGGAGGTTGCATTTCAGTTGTTAAAGAAGAAGTTGACTGAACCTCCTGTGCTGGGGTACCCAGATTACAGTAAACCATTTCACCTTTACACAGATGCCAGTAAGAAAGGCCTGGGAGCAGTGCTGGCTCAAGTGCAAGAAGGGAAAGAAAGGGTGATAGCTTACGCCAGCCGGTCCTTAAAGGGAGCTGAAAAGAATGATCAGAATTATAGCTCTTTCAAATTAGAGTTTCTGGCCTTAGTGTGGGCGGTAACAGAAAAATTCAAAGACTATTTGGCTGCCACTCCATTTATTGCCTTCACTGATAATAATCCTCTGGCCCACCTGAACACCGCCAAACTGGGGGCCTTAGAACAGAGATGGGCCTCCCGCCTTGCTAATTACGACTTCACTGTAAAATACCGGGCTGGCCGCTCAAACGATAATGCTGATGCCCTGTCAAGGCTCCCCACTGAGATAGCACCAGATGACAAACGGGATGCCTGGGAAGATGTAGAGATGCCAGCATTTTATAACAGGTTTGCTCAACAGGACCAAGCTCAAGCTGCCAACAGTGGAACCTCTGACCCACCATCCTTTGATAAGCCTGCATCCAGAGAAGAAAAGTGGATTAAGTTGCAATCAGAGAGTAGAGTTCTCGGTGAACTGCTGGACTTTTTCATCAGTGGCAGAACCCCTGAAAGAATTCGGCGAAAGACCGCAGACCCAGAACTCCTCAAATTGTGGAAGCAACGTCAACAACTGTTCCTTCAAAAGGCCTGTTGCTGCGACGAAGCCTGGATCCAGTGTCAAATGACAGAGTGCACCAGATCCTCATCCCACGTCGTGATGCAGGTATGGTTCTAGAAATGTATCATGATAAGTCTGGACATTTTGGGGTTCAAAAGACTGAGGCCACTATCCGTAGGCGGTTCTACTGGGTTGGAATCAGAGAGGACATTGAGAGGTGGTGTCGGGAATGTACAGCCTGTGCCCTAAAGAGAGGTGAACATCATGATCAGAGAGCACCGCTGCACCCTATTATAAGTACCGCCCCTCTTGAACTGGTTGCGATTGACCACGTAAAGTTAGAACCCAGTCGCTCAGGGTATGCCTATGCCATGACTATTATTGACCATTTCACTAAGTTTGCCGTAGCAGTGCCTGTGAAGGACCTGACAGCCAAGACGACCGCTGAATTGTTCTGGAAGCACTTCCTCCTGCCTTACGGCTGCCCAGAAAAGATCCTCACCGACCAGGGGTCTGCGTTTGAGTCTCATCTGTTCCAGGAGCTGTGCCGACTACACAATTGCCAAAAGGTCCGGACCACGGCCTATCATCCACAAGGTAATGGACTCTGTGAAAAGATGAATCAGACCCTGATTGAAATGTTGAGAGCCGTGCCTCCTGAGACCAGAGGAGATTGGCCTAACCTGTTACCACAGCTCATGTATACGTACAATAATACTATCCATTGTTCCACTGGATACACTCCTTTCTACCTGTTGTTTGGGCGTCAGGGTAAATTGCCTGCAGATCATTCCCTGGATGTACAAGTGCTGGATGACATTAATCCCCTGCCTAAAACTGACTGGGTAGCGGAACATCAAAGGCGCTTGCTTAATGCCAAAGAAATTGTCCAGGAACGCATGGAAGGTGCCCGGGAGCGACAACAAAAAGACTATGATTTGGCGGCCCATGCAGAGCCCTTGGCTGTGGGGGACACCGTGTGGTTGAAGAACAATCACCGTACCAGTAAGCTGGACAGTAAATGGGAGAGAACTCCCTATCTTGTGTCTGCCATCCCTAATGCTGAGACCCATACCTATGAGGTCACCAGAGAGGGTAAGAGTCCCCAAATTGTTCACAGAAACCGCCTAAAACTCTGCATGACAAAGGGGCCCATTGCTGGAGACTCCGGACCCCAGTCTCTTGTGCCAGGACTTTCTGCTCAGCCTGTGGAGCCTATGCAGGCTGTGGCGGATCTAGTCAATGATGCTGAACCACTCCATTGGTTCCTCACACCCTGGTTAAATTTGTTGGTGCCCGCTCCAGCACCTACTGTGCCTTCACCTCCGGAAGAGCCGGTTCAAAATGTCCCGGATCCAGTCTCCTTGTAGAGGATCCTCCGGCTCCTGTTGTTCCTGACCAGGGTCTCACTGGTGGAGACCCTCCTGTTGCTCCTCTCCCTTCTACCTCGGTGCTAAGGGAGGAGGAAACCCCTGTGTTGAGAAGGTCCACCCGGATGAACAGGGACGTCCGCCAGTCCGTTTAGGGGATTTTGATTATACTGGTGGTGTCTCCTCCCGGGCAGTTACTACTGGAAATACCTTGCTTGACGTTTGTGCGCAAGAATGGACTCCTCCACGCGAGCCCTTGCCTGTGATACACCCCCAGGGGACCTCTGTGTGAGCATCATCCTATTTAAGTTTGTGCCCAGAGATGGACTCCTGTGTGCGAGCCTCTGTGATATGTTTTTATGGACTCACTCATTGTCATGGACTATCCTGGTATTCCCTAACATTCGCTGTGCCAGGTCAGCGCCCCAGTTCCACTCTTTATCCTGAAGGAAGAGAACGACGCCCTTGTCACCACATTCCACCTTTTCCAGCTGGACCTGATATAAATTATGCATGTCATTCATTTGTGGTTATGTATGCCTGCATGTTCTCCTTTTGTCTTTCAGGAAAAGAATCCAGCTGGGTGGACCCCTGTGGTGGAGTACGAGGTCGCACTCAGTTTAAAGCTGTGGGGTATGCAGTATACGGGCACTTTAACACCCGTTTACCACCAATCTGTTATGTTCTTTAAGCTGTTTCATGTAATTGCCTGCAGCAATGTTGAAGGGTGTCATTTGGGTATTGGACCACTGGGGGAGCTGGTGAGCAGTTTATATATATAGCTAGGCCAAGGCAGGCTAGGGCAGTGCAGACCCTGGAGTCTGTGAAGGCCACATGTCTCAGGCCTAGGCCAGTTCAGCAGAAGTCAACCTGGAGGCAATCCCTAGAGCAAGAGGTACTAAACGTCAAGAGGAGGTACTCTATAAACTGGAGATTCAAGGATATAAGCCAGAAGTAGGGCATTGGGGCCTTGAAGCATCAATTCCAGTCAGGACGAGTCAGGAAGAAAGTAAGGTTCACCTGCAATTCCAAGTCCTGTATTATCACCCTCTGTTTAACCTTGCTGGATGTAAGACCACTGCAATTTTGATTGTCTGCAAAAGGAACTGTTGGAAAGACTGCTTACTGTATCATCACTGTCTTCAGTAAAGTTTGAATTCTGTTTTCAAGTTACCAGTCTGCACCTCTGTTATTCCTACTATAAATACGGTGTGCCACCGTTTACTGGCACTGGCGTCACGACATATCAGGGACTTAGCCATAGGCACGTTAAACTATAACACCAAGGGCACCTCACCTTCCACCTGGCTGTGTCCCTCAAGAACCCAGAGAGTGCCCCAGAGGAGCAGCGTGCCGGCCTCTCCATCACTGGCATTCCCCAGGTTAGTTCCACACATTGCCCTGACTTGGGGGTGCTACATATGCCTAAGATAGACTTCAAGCACGGGCACATTTTCCACCTCCATGGGCCTGGGCTGACAACAGAACATCTCCCCCCTCCCCCCATGGTACGCTTTTTCCCGCCACTACTCCCTCTGGCAGTCATAACTAGCTGTGGCAGACAGACACAGCATTGGCACTCACTGACTCAGTAATACATTAAGATAGGCTGTCCAAATGTATTACTGAGTCAGTGAGTGCCACTTCTGCATCTGTCTGCCACAGCTAGTAATGACAGCCATCATGGAGGGGCTAGTGGCGGGAAAAACGTACCATGTGCAGTGGTTAGGTACGAGTCTTTTTAAAACATGTTTTTTCCATATAGTGTCAAACAACTAAATCGGTATTGCTCAAGGTAAAGGATTGGTTTAGGAATGATATGGCTGGTATATTTTTTTCAAACCCTGGTGTGTCTGCTAGATAAAGCCTTATAATTTGAGAAAGCTGAACCCCCCCCAGGAAAAAAAATTATCTACGGCCCGATCACAAGATCGTATAAAAGACAATTTAAATTTTGGGATTGAGACATCTTCTCCTAACCAGTGAAATCACAGCAAAAGCCCCATAAAGCATTCCATTCATAGGTTAATTGGGCCGCAAAGATCACTAGCAGTTGCACAGTGGAGCTTAGCTGTAAAGAACCTTAGCCAACAATCTATGCTGTGAGAGAACATTGGACCCTAACCAGTCTAACATATTGCTTTGGGACATGGTTAGAACCAGGGCCGGTTCTAGGTGAAATGGGGCCCCGGGGCGAAAAACAATAAGGGCCCCCCCCCCCACATGACACTTGCTGACTTTAACGTCCCGTATTGTAAACAAATGCAAGTGGCAAAGCAGTGACACATGGCAGCAGCACATCTCCCTCCCCCCATGGCCCTCATGTCACATTTCTCCCCTCCCTCCATCCCCATCTCTCCTTCTGTGGCCCCCCCACCCCCCAATGGCACATTTCTCCCCTCCATGGCATGGGCCAGTGACACATGGCAGCAGCACATCTCCCTCCCCCCATGGCCCTCATGTCACATTTCTCCCCTCCCTCCATCCCCTCCCCATCTCTCCTTCTGGGGCCCCCCACCCCCCAATGGCACATTTCTCCCCTCCATGGCATGGGCCAGTGAGTGACACATGGCAGCAGCACATCTCCCCCCCATGGCCCTCATGTCACATTTCTCCCCTCCCTCCATCCCCATCTCTCCTCTGTGGCCCCCACCCCCCAATGGCACATTTCTCCCCTCCATGGCATGGGCCAGTAAGTGACACATGGCAGCAGCAGTGCAGCACATCCCCCAAAGCCACCAACCCCCCACCCCGGGGTTTCTGCTACTCCATCCAACAATCCAGCTATAAGCTGTTATACAAATTATAAATACCGGTACTGGCAGCCGCAGGCCTTCTTGACTAGTCGCCGTCCGTCGCTCCTTCTGCTCTCCGAGTCTCTGGGGGCGGAGCTTCCCCAGCTCAGTGGCAACGTCATCTGAAGACGTGCCTGTGCGGCAGCTGTGAGCCTGCGCACGCAGCGGAGCTCAGAGCAGCCGCAGGCCCGACCCCCTTTCTCACTTGTTCAGGCCGGGAGGCGGGCCCTTCACAGTCTCTGACTCTGAGTCTGCTGCTGTCTGCGCTTCCGCTGCGCAAAGCCTGCCGACACTGCCAGCTCCCAGCTAAGTGTGTAATGTGTGATGTGTCACACATTATGTGACTAAATAAATAGTAAGCGTTGTTAGTGTTATAGTGTTAGTTTGCGGTGGGCGGGGCTGGGGCGGGCGGGCCCGGTGCCGGGGGCCCCTAAGGACTCGGGGCCCGGGGGCAATTGCCCCCCTTGCCTCTATGGTAGCGCCGGCCCTGGTTAGAACATATAATAGCAATGCCCAATATGATGATTCTTATAACAGATGTTTCCATCCTATCAGTCAGTGTAGCTGGGCTGAATGTGATAGTCTGGTTGGCTTGAGTTTGTCACTTGACATCCATACATCACAATGTATGAGCTGTTCTTTTTTTGTACATTAGTGCACTGTAGTCTCAATGACTTTGCCGGAGGTTATGTACATATCTGTGTTGGAGGCTACTTTTCCCATCAAAGTGACAGACACTTTCAAAGGAAACCGAAGGACCCCATTATAAATCAATGTGATCTGTTAGGTGACACTGGTGGAAACCATGATGCAGATGTGAAATGAACCTTAGTGACATCATTCAGAAGATTCAGCTCAGAATTCAGTTATATTCTATATTTATATAACCTAAATAGTGCAATATTCTCCCTACACCTTCGAAATGTAAATGAGGTTCTTAGCACACAATGTAATGGAATTGTGCGAGCCCATCTGCCCCGTCACGGCGACCTCAATCAGATGGGTCCCTACCCTAAGACTTTTTTGTTTAACTAGACACCAAGAGATATTGCACATGATGCTTATAACAGAACTTCACTAGTGCAATGCAGATTCTGTTGGTTCTGACGTCAAAAGTTGACCACAGCAGTTGCACTTAACATTTCCTGTTATAAAAGTGTTAGTGTAGGGACCCATCTAAAGAAAGGTGCCATAAGGTTTGGCAGATGGGATCACATGACTGTACTTAATTGTGTGATAAAAGATAGGAGCTTCCATTTCTCTTAAAAGGAAGACCCAGGGGAACGCTCATTTCCCCTGAGTCATTTTTGCCCCCCACCCACCATTTTAGGAAATAAAATGACTATATACACTAAACTTACATACACTGTATAGATTATACTTGCCCTGTACACATACACTGTAGACGACACCTACCGTTTACTAACACTTCATAGACTACTCTTATCTTATCCACACTCAGTATAGACTATACTGACTCTACAGATAGACTATACTTACCCTATACACACCATGTAGATTAGTTACAATATACTATCACTACACAAACTTACCTTATTCACACAATATATATAATATACTTACCCAACAACAAACACTATATAGACTACAGTTACCATATACACCCACTATATGCAATACACGTACCCTAAACACATTATATAGCTCACAGTTACCCTTTACAATCATTATATACAATAACAGTGGCGTACAGACAATCCATGGGGCCCCGGTGCGAAACTCATCCATGGGGCCCCCCCCCCCCAACCCGCCGCCGCACCCACCTCCACTACCACCCCTACTGTTCAAATACCCCCCCCCCCTCCCGGTCATCGCAGGGCCCATGTTCTGCCAGATCTCTATAGATTGCCGAAAGTCTATAGCGGAAGTCACGTGGTGCGCTGCGCAAGCGCACAAGCGCACTTCGACGAATCATCCCTGCAGCCTCCACTGAAGTACTTCGCCCACCGTGCGTGCACACAAGAGACATCTTAAAGTGACAGTCATCTCCAATAAAATACAGCATCTTCATTAATTTGTACCCTCTCTGCGCTCGGCATTTAGTAAAACTAACTCTGTGCCGCCATTGATAGTAAAGAAGGAAATGGATGGTAAAGAGCCCGTACAAATTAATGTAGATTAATGAGCGCTGGAGGGGGGGGGGGCAGAGCTGTATTTTAATGGAGATTACTGTCACTTTAAGAAGTCTGTATACCCCCGGCTGGTCATCGCAGGGCCCTCACTCGAGACAGTGACATGGCAGTGCACCGCTTCGCTCTCCAGTCTCCACCAAACCCCCCACCACCACCTGGCTGCGTCGCTGGCAGAGGCACCGTGGCTCATGATGGGCTGGCTCTGGATGATGCGAGTGAGTCCGTCACGGCAGTCCGGGTCCCGTCTGAAGGCTGCGCCTGCGTGAGTAACGGCGCGCGCATGTTCCCGCGAGACCTGCAACGGGAGTTCACAGGTCTCGCGAGACTGGTGCCGTGCTCCTGCCCAGATGCACTAACTACTTAGCTCAGCACAGCGCTGCAGTAGGGGCCAGGGGCCCGCAGGCGGCCAGGCCCCCTGGGATGCCGGGCCCGGTCGCAACTGCGACCCCTATATGTACGCCACTGTACAATAATTAATCCTAGTCACAGACTATATAGAATAAACTTACCGTATATGCACACTTTATAGACTACACTTACCTTATCTATCCACACGCTATATAGACTATACTTACCCTATATATACACTATATAGACTACAATTAATCTGTACACACAATATACAAACTACAGTTACCCTATACACACTATATAGAATATACTTACTCTATACAACCACTATAAAGACTACTGTTACAATATACAACCACTATATACAATACATTTAACCTATACACACTATACTCTATACAGACAATATATAATTTATACTTATCCTATAAGCATACTATAGACTACACATACCATATACCAAGACTTTATAGACTACATTTACCTTATCCACACACTTTATAGGAAATACTTATCCTATATATACACTATATAGACTACGGTTACCTTAAACAACCACTACATAGACTACACTTAACCTGTACACTATATAGATCATACTTACCCTATACATACTACATAGACTACAGTTACCGTATACTAAGACTTTACAGACTACACTTACCTTATATACATGCTATATAGGGGATACTTACCTTATATATACACTATATAAACTATACTTACCCTAAACAAACACGGTATAGACTACGTATACGCTATTTACACTATGTAGATTATAGTTACCCTATACAATCATTATATACAGTAACTTACCCTATTCACAAACTATACAGAACATACTTTCCCTATACAAACACCATAAAGACTACAGTTACCATATACAACCACTATATACACTACTCTTATGCTATACACACTTTATAGATTAAAGTTATTAAGTTAAGTTATTAGGAATTCATTATATACAGTAATTTACTCTATTCACAGACTATATAGAATATACTTACCGTATTCAAACAATATATAAACTACCCTTACTCCATACATACACTATATCGATTATACTTATCCTGTACACACACTATATAGACTACTCTTACCCTATACACACTATGTAGATAACAGTTACCCTATACAATCATTATATACAGTAACATACCCTATTCACAGACTATATACAGTAGATTATACTTACCATGTACAAACACTATATAGACTACAGTTACCATATACAACCACTATATACCCTACACTTACCCTATACACACTATATATATTAGTTACCCTTTACAATCATTATATACAGTAACTTACCTATTCACAGACTATATATAATATACTTACCCTATACAAACACTAGAGAGTACTCTTACTCTATACATACATTATAAAGATTATACTTACCCGATAAGCACACTATATAGACTACACTTACTGTATAACAACACTTTATAGACTACACTTACCTTATCCAAAAATCTATATTGCCTATACTTATCCTATATATACACACTATATAGACTACACTTGCCCTATACACACTATGCAGATTACATTTACTCTAGACAATTGCTACTATATATGCAGTAACGTACCTTTTTGCACACTATATATAATATACTTACCCTATATAAACACCATATGACCACAGTTCCCATATACAACCACTACACGCACTACACTTACCCTATACACACTATACTCTATACATACATTATGTATAATATACCTATCCTATACGCACACTACATAGATTACACTTACCGTATACCAACACTCTATAGACTATATAGACTCTAGACACTTACCTTATCCAAATGCTATATAGACTATACTTACTCTATATATACCATATATAGACTACACTTACCCTAAACAACCACTATATACACTACACCTGTACAAACACTATATAGATTATACTTAACCTACATGCACACTACATAGACACTTACCTTATCCACATGTTATATAGGCTATAATTACCTTAACCTATACACACTATGTAGATTACAGTTACCCTATACAATCACCATATATAGTAACCTGCCCTATTCACCCACTATATAGGATTTGGTTACCCTATACCAGTGGTGGCAAACCTATGGCAAGGGTGCCAGAGGCGGCACTCAGAGCCCTCTCTGTGGGCACCCGCACCCTGCTGTACCAATATCCATTAGACTTTTCCTGCCATTTATCATGGCGGCGCACTATGAACAGGGCAGGCTGTGCACTGAATGTAGACAGGCTATTATAGCTAAATCATAAGTACATGGAAGATATACTATGTTGGACTGTAGTATTCAGGTTAAATTGTCGTGTTGGCACTTTGTGATAAATAAGTGGCTTTTGGGTTGCATTTTGGGCGCTCGGTCTCTAAAAGGTTCGCCATCACTGCCCTATACAAACACTATATAGACCACAGTTACAACCACTATATACACCAGGCGTCCTCAAACTGCGGCCCTCCAGCTGTTGTAAAACTACAACTCCCACAATGCCCTGCTGTAGGCTGATACCTGTAGGCTGTTCGGGCATGCTGGGAGTTTTAGTTTTGCAACAGCTGGAGGGCCGCAGTTTGAGGATACCTGATATACACTATACTTATTCTATACACACTATATAGATTACATTAACCCTATGCAATCACTATGTACAGTAATATACCCTATTCACACACTATATAGAATATACTTACCCTATACAAACACTATATAGACTACAGTTACCATGTACAACTACTATGTACACTACAATTACCCAATACACGCTATACTCTATACATACACTATATAGATTATACTTATCCTATATGCACACTACATAGACACTTACCTTATCCACACGCTATATAGGCCATACTTACCATATATACATAGACTACACTTAACCTGTACATACACTATATAGATTATACTTATTCTATACTCACACTATGTAGAGTACACTTACTGTATACCAACACTTTATAGACTACACTTACCTTATCCACAAGCTATATACGTACACTATACTTACTTTATATATACAATATATAGACTATAGTTACCTTAAACAACCACTATATACACTACACTTAGGGCTACTTTGACATTAGCATTTTTTGCGTATCTGTCATGGATGTGCAAAAACGCTTCTGTTACCATAATACAACCGCATGCATCTGTCATGAACGGATCCGGTTGTATTATGTCTTCTATACCCATGAAGGATCCATCTTGAACTCAATGGGGTACGGATCCGTTTTCCGACTTGCTCCGCACCACATCGCGGGCAGAATAAAGCTGCTTGTAGCGTTATTCTGTCCACGATGGGAGCGCAACCAAACTGAACTGAATGCATTTTGGAGCATGATGAATCTCAATATTGGAATTGAAAACACTAATGTGAAAGTAGCCTAGCCTGTTTAAACACTATATAGGCTATACTTACCCTATACGAACACTGTTACAGTTACCATATAAAACCACTATATACACTGCACTTACCCTATAGACACTATATAGATTACAGTTACCCTTTACAATCATTACATACAGTAACTTACCCTATTCACGGACTATATAGAATATACTTACCCTATACAAACACTAGAGACTACACTTATTCTATACATAGATGATATAGATTATACTTACCCAATAAGTAAACTATATAGACTACACTTACCTTATCTACATGCTATATAGACGACTATACTTAACCTGTACAAACACTATATAGACTGAACTTACCCTATTGCCTATACAAACATTATACAGGCTACACTTACCTTGTACACACAGTATATACAGTACATTTACCTTATACATACACTATTTAGATTACATTTACTGTATACACACACTTTATATAGATGATAGATTATAGCTTATACACAAACCACACTATATAGTCTACACCAGGGATCAACAACCACCGGCTCTCCAGCTGTTTTACAACTACATCAGCTGGAGTGCCAAAGGTTGCTGACCCCTGGTCTACACACTATATACAGTACTCTACAGTTACCCTATCCGCACATGATATAGACTACTCTTACCCTATTATCACTCTATATAGGCTACACTTCCTCTATACAAACACTATATAGAGTACACTTAACCTATACTCACACTATATTGACTATAGTGACTACACTTAGGGCTCTTTCACACTGGCGTTTTTCCTTTTCGTCCTAGAGTTCCGTCCTGGGGGCTCTAGGACGGAAAGATACTGATCAGGATTATCCCAATGCATTCTGAATGGAGAGTATTCTGTTCAGGATGCATCAGGATGTCTTCTGTTCAGTATGTGAACGTTTTTTGGACGTTAACAAAACCGTAGCATGCTGCGGATTTGTCTCCGTCCAAAAATCCGGAAGACATGCCGTAACGCCGGATCCGGAATTAATGCCCATTGAAGTGTATTATTCTGCATCCGGCATGAAGCTAAACGTCTTTTCGGCGCATCGCCGGATCTGACGTTTAGCTTTTGTGAATGGTTACCATGATAGCCAGGACGCTAAAGTCCCGGCTGCCATGGTAGAGTGTAGTGGGGAGGCAGGGGAGAAGTATACTTACCGTCCGTGCAGCTCCCGAGTCCCGGGGCGCTCCACAATGACGTCAGAGCGCCCCATGAGCATGAGCGTGGGGCGCTCTGACGTCATTGTGGAGCGCCCTGGGAGCCGCACGGACTGTAAATATCTGCTCCCCTGGCTCCCCACTACTTACTATGGCAACCAGTCCTGGCTGCCATAGTAACACTGAAAGCATTTTGAAGACTGATCAGTCTTCAAATGCTTTCAGTTGTCTTGCGTTGTGACGGATCTGGCGGGCATTTCCGGCGACGGAAGTGCACGCCGGATCCACACAATGTAAGTGTGAAAGAGGCCTTACCTTATACAGACACCATGTAGAGTACACCTACCCTCTAAAACAGTAAATAGAGTACATTTACCCTATGTACATGATTTATAGATTATACTAACTCTGTATACTTACTCAAACATGATAGACTACACTTACCTTATACACACACCTATATAGGCTACACTTACCTTATGCACATACGATATAAACTAAACTTACCCTATACACACGCTATATAGACTACACTTACCCTACAAAACACTATATACTACACACCCTATACAACCACTATATAGACTATACTTACCCTATACAAACATTATAAAGGCTACACTTACCCTAAACTATACTCACTCTACTACACTTACAATATATAGACTACACATTATATAAATTATAGTTAGTCTGTATACAAACCACACTATACAAAAATGTGGATGTATTCCTGTGGGTTTATATGCATGCACATATATATACATATAGTATCTCAATATAAAATTAAGGGGTCTAGTCCTGTCACTAATGGAGAGAGGGGGGAGTGCAGAGCACAGGGGCGTTACAATCGTGGTGCTCCAAGCACTCCAGCCGCCCCCTGGGGCTCAAACTTGATCATTTACATATAAAGAAAACTGCTATTTCTGCAGCTGTTCAATATACAGACAAAAGAAAGGCATCGCTTTAATCAGAATGGTCAACCCTACCGGGCGCCTGGCTTAGTTGGGTTGATCATGCTGACAGATGCTCTTTAATATCTACTATGTAATATAATAAACAGTAACTTTACTTATATATAGATAACTTATCTTAGAACCAAAATGACAACGATATGACGCGATGATCGGCACAATGATCCTTCTGCACTGGACAGTCCATCTTTACTGCTCACTGAGGAGCAACTGACTGGAGGCAACCGACTTTTTTTTTTTCAAATTCCAACCAATAATTCTATTGGTGGATGGCTAATGCTATTACCATGGTGATGCCAAGCAATTCTATTGGTGGATGGCTACTGCTATTAACATGGTGATGCCAGGCAATTCTATTGGTGGATGGCTACTGCTAGTAACATGGTGATGCCAAGCAATTCTATTGGTGGATGGCTAATGCTATTACCATGGTGATGCCAAGCAATTCTATTGGTGGATGGCTACTGCTATTAACATGGTGATGCCAGGCAATTCTATTGGTGGATGGCTACTGCTAGTAACATGGTGATGCCAGGCAATTCTATTGGTGGATGGCTACTGCTATTAACATGGTGATGCCAGGCAATTCTATTGGTGGATGGCTACTGCTAGTAACATGGTGATGCCAAGCAATTCTATTGGTGGATGGCTACTGCTAGTAACATGGTGATGGAGGGCAATTCTATTGGTGGATGGCTACTGCTATTAACATGGTGATGGAGAACAATTCTATTGGTGGATGGCTACTGCTAGTAACATGGTGATGGAGAACAATTCTATTGGTGGATGGCTACTGCTAGTAACGTGTTAATGCCGAGCAATTCTATTGGTGGATGGCTACTGCTAGTAACATGGTGATGCCGAGCAATTCTATTGGTGGATGGCTACTGCTATTACCATGGTAATGCCGAGCAATTCTATTGGTGGATGGCTACTGCTAGTAACATGGTGATGCCGGGCAATTCTATTGGTGGATGGCTACTGCTATTAACATGGTGATGCCGGGCAATTCTATTGGTGGATGGCTACTGCTAGTAACATGGTGATCCCGGGCAATTCTATTGGTGGATGGCTACTGCTATTAACATGGTGATGCCAGGCAATTCTATTGGTGGATGGCTACTGCTATTACCATGGTGATGCCGGGCAATTCTATTGGTGGATGGCTACTGCTCGTAACATGGTGATGCCGAGCAATTCTATTGGTGGATGGCTACTGCTAGTAACATGGTGATGCCCAGACATGCCCTTCAGGGCCAATTTAGGGTAGGAGAAAGGGCCATCTCCTCTTATCCCTTGATTGGGGTAATTAAGTTTTAAGGTCCTAGAGGTATTATTTCGGCTCTGTATACACACTTACTGGGTATCCATATGTCTACACAACCTATACTAGCCGAGGCCAGATGGAGAGGCAACATCCCCCAGTTATCTGCGGAAAATTGGGCGATGGCATTGGAGGCAGTTGCGACTGTGTTTCCTTCTATTCATAACAGATTTATTCAACTGTTTATGTTACACCGTAGCTATCTTACACCTACTAGACTGCACAGGATGGGGGGATCCCTCAACCCAGATGTATTAGATGCGCTCATGATGGCGCTGATTTCTGGCATATGATGTGGGAGTGTAGTTACATTCACTCATTCTGGCAGGATGTACTGGCAGTACTTTCATCTGTAGGTATAGGTCCCATACCGATGTGCCCTAAGATATGCTTGTTGGGTATTCTAGACAATGATGGATGGTCTCATTACAATAAGATATTTTTAAGTGAAACCTTATTCCTCGCTCGGAAGACCATCGCTCTTAAATGGATGGCAGATGATTTGCCCACAGTAGGGATATGGAAACGGCTGGTAAACCAGGTTATACCCTTTGAAAAGTGATTCATACACAGGAAATGCCCTAATAAATTTCAGAAGGTTTGGGGTCTATAGTGTGCTTCGCCTCTGACCTCGGTACCCGATCATGTGTTATCTAATTGTCTGTCCAATGGACATAATGTGTAATCCATTTATGGTGATACTGTCTGCACTTGGTAGGTTGCCTCTTTGTTACTCATGTGAAGTATTTATGTCTCATCCTGCCGTATTAATTCTTCTTATCTTATTGTAGTCAATATGAAGTGATTTTGTGTGTTGCATATGACTGTACTATGTTTACCTGAATGTACCGCATTTTTACCTTGTTACTCTTTTTCAATAAAACGAGTTTAAAAAAAAACATGGTGATGCCGAGCATTTCTATTGGTGGATGGCTACTGCTATTAACATGGGGATTCCTAGGCTAGCAATTCTATTGGTGGATAGCTACTGCTATTAACATGGGGATTCCTAGCAATTCTATTGGTGGATGGCTACTGCTATTACCATGGTAATGCTGAGAATTTCTATTGGTGGATGGCTACTGCTAGTAACATGGTAATGCCGAGCAATTCTATTGGTGGATGGCTACTGCTATTAACATGGTGATGCCGAGCAATTCTATTGGTGGATGGCTACTGCTAGTAACATGGTGATGCCGAGCAATTCTATTGGTGGATAGCTACTGCTATTAACATGGGGATTCCTAGCAATTCTATTGGTGGATGGCTACTGCTATTACCATGGTAATGCTGAGAATTTCTATTGGTGGATGGCTACTGCTAGTAACATGGTAATGCCGAGCAATTCTATTGGTGGATGGCTACTGCTAGTAACATGGTAATGCTGAGCAATTCTATTGGTGGATGGCTACTGCTAGTAACATGGTGATGCCGAGCAATTCTATTGGTGGATAGCTACTGCTATTACCATGGTAATGCCGAGCAATTCTATTGGTGAATGGCTACTGCTAGTAACATAATAATGCTGAGAATTTCTATTGGTGGATGGCTACTGCTATTAACATGGTAATGCTGAGCAATTCTATTATTGGATGGCTACTGCTAGTAACATGGTTATGCCGAGCAATTCTATTGGTGGATGGCTACTGCTATTACCATGGTAATGCCAAGCAATTCTATTGGTGAATGGCTACTGCTATTACCATGGTAATGCCGAGCATTTCTATTGGTGGATGGCTACTGCTAGTAACATGGTAATGCCAAGCATTTCTATTGGTGTATGGCTACTGCTAGTAACATGGTAATGCCGAGCAATTCTATTGGTGGATGGCTACTGCTATTACCATGGTAATGCCGAGCAATTCTATTGGTGAATGGCTACTGCCATTACCATGGTAATGCCGAGCATTTCTATTGGTGGATGGCTACTGCTAGTAACATGGTAATGCCAAGCATTTCTATTGGTGGATGGCTACTGCTAGTAACATGGTGATGCTGAGAATTTCTATTGGTGGATGGCTACTGCTTTTAACTTGTTCATGACAAGCAATTTCTTCATGGGAGGAGACTGACCTTGGGTCCTTGGCTGATATCCATCTCCACGGTGTCCTATGTTGTTCAAAGACAATATAATAGACAGCATATAATGTAACATCCCTAGGCAGTCCCTCAGACTATATAACACTAGGTAACAACCAAAGTCCTTCAAGGTATATAATATCAATCACCCCCACCCAGCCAGCTGCTCACAGTATACAACGTAAAACTCCAGACCCTTCACAGTACATAATGTATATATTACCCCGATCCCCTCACACTATATAATGTATCACCCTGCTCAGCCCCTCATAGTAGATAATATGTAGTATGGATCTCATTACCATCAAGTCACTGTCTGCCATCCGGGCACCTGCCTGGAGGAAGACACATAGCTTTGAGCCCCGCAAAGACTGTCAAGTCAGTACCTTATGAGTGTGAACATTGTATGGATTACTGGGGTGGACAGCCCCAAAACTAAGAACTGTTGCAATTCCCTTATTCATCAGTGGCTATAGTGGTTTTCTATCAGTGGTTTTCTATCATTTTCTATCATCATTGGATTCTATCATATTTGTTTTTACCCAGGACTGACCACACACAGCACAGGGGTGGTTGGTGGGGTGGTCACAGAGCAAAGCTGCACTCACCCATCGATGCTACAAAATGACAGCATCGCCCTGAAAAGCAATATGACACTAGGATTGCCATGGGCATTGGTCTGTCTGTGCCCAAATGTGTACAGCCCTAGTGACGTCATGGTAGAGCTTTTTAAACCTATATAGGCAGTAAGCTCTGTCTAGGGGTGGCTGCCACTCACTTTGAAGTAGCTCTGTCAGATCTCTTACATGACCCTGTCTGAGGGCAGCATAAGAAAATGGGGGAAATGCTAAATTTAGGAATATATATAGGCTTTTTACTATTTTTAAGTCAGTGAAAATGGCTATATGCTGCTAGGACTCCTAGACTTTGTTCACACATTCAGGATGGTATATCTTGAACACGGTCTGAAAGGGAGCAGCGTTCTGGAGCTGCCTGAAGGCCTGCTGGCCTCGTTAAGGCCTCATACACACGACCGTATGTGTTTTGCAGTCCGCAAAACACGGAAGCTGCAGCCCATTGTAGAAATGCCTATTCTTGTCCGCAAAACAGACAAAAATAGGACATGCTCTATTTTTTTTGCGGGGTACTGTCCGTATCTTTTGCGGCCCCATTGAAGTGAATAGATCCGAGCCCGAGCCGCAAAATATGCGGCTCGGACATAGACCAAAACAACAGTCGTGTGCATGAGGCCTAACTATAATGATTTAGTCTGGCCGATTCTCTGTATATTTGCCTGGTTGCGGCTGGATCTCCACTGATCCCCATTATAGTTTAATGGGGCCGACGAGCCTTCAGGCAGCTTTGGCAGGCTGCTCCCTGCTGAAACATCCTGATGGTGCTGTCATGCGCTAGTGTAAAACTAACAGCAGTAGGTGATCTGCAAATAATGCAATTGGTTGCTCTTTGTTTCCAGTGCCTTTTTAAAGTCCCTTTTACATGGGTCAAAGATCAGGTCAACTATCAGGGATGATGAGTGCTCGTTCCTGATAATTTCCCTTTATAAATATGCAGGTGATCATATAATGAACATTGGCATCCCAATGTCGTATATAAACAGGGATGTGATGCCATCAAGCACCAGATCTGTATTGCCTTCCCCACTGCTGCAGGCCAGGTACATAATGGTCTCATGCTCTTCGTTGTAACTGAGTAACATAGTATATAATGCCGAAAAAAGACATTTGTCCATCCAGTTCGGCCTGTTTCCTACAAGTTGATCCAAAGGCAAAAAAAACAGTTAAGTAGAAGCCAATTTTCTCCACTTAAGGGGAAAAAAATTCCTTCCCGACTCCAATCAGGCAATCAGAATAACTCCCTGGATCAACGACCCCTCTCTAGTAGCTATAACCTGTAATATTATTACACTCCAGAAATACATCCAGGCCCCTCTTGAATTCCTTTATTGTACTCACCATCACCACCTCCTCAGGCAGAGAGTTCCATAGTCTTACTGCTCTTACCGTGAAGAATCCTTTTCTATGTTTGTGTACAAACCTTCTTTCCTCCAGACGCAGAGGATGTCCCCTCGTCACAGTCCTGGGGATAAATAGATGATGGGAGAGATCTCTGTACTGACCCCTGATATAGTTATACATAGTTATTAGATCTCCCCTAAGTCGTCATTTTTCTAAAGGGAATAACCCTAATTTTGATAACCTTTCAGGGTACTGTAGTTGCCCCATTCCAGTTATTACTTTAGTTGCCCTCCTCTGAACCCTCTCCAGCTCTGCTATGTCCACCTTGTTCACAGGAGCCCATAACTGTACACAGTACTCCATGTGTGGGCTGACTAGCGATTTGTAAAGTGGTAGAACTATGTTCTCATCACGGCATCTATGCCCCTTTTGATGCAACCCATTATCTTATTGGCCTTGGTAGCAGCTGCCTGACAATGTTTTTTACAGCTTAGTTTGCTGTTCACCAAAATTCCTAGATGCTTTTCCATGTCAGTCTTACCGAGTGTTTTACCATTTAGTATGTACGGGTGACTTGCATTATTCCTTCCCATGTGCATAACCTTACATTTGTCAGTGTTAAACCTCATCTGCCACTTCTCTGCCCAAACCTCCAATCTATCTGTAGCAGAGAACTGTCCTCTTCAGTGTTAATTACTTTACACAGTTTAGTGTCATCCGGAAAAATAGATATTTTACTGTGCAAGCCTTCTACAAGATCATTAATAAATATATTGAAGAGAATAGGGCCCAGTACTGACCCCTGAGGTACCCCACTAGTAACAGTGACCCAATCTGAGTGTGTACCGTTAATAACCACCCTCTGTTTTCTATCATTTAGCCAGTTACTTACCCACTTACAGACATTTTCTCCCAGTCCGAGCATCCTCATTTTATATACTAACCTCCTATGCGGTACAGTGTCAAATGCTTTGGAGAAGTCCATATATATGACATCCATTGATTCGCTGCTGTCAAGTCTAGAACTTATCTCCTCATAGAAACTGATTAAATTCGTTTGACATGACCGATCCCTCATGAAGCCATGCTGATATGGCGTTATTTGCTTATTTTCATTGAGGTGCTCTAAGATAGCATCTCTTAGAAAACCTTCAAACAGTTTCCCCATAACAGATGTTAAACTTACCGGCCTATAGTTTCCAGGCTCTATAGTTGTAATTAACACTGGGAGCATCAGGTCCTTCTGTACCTTGCCAGTTGCCACAGATGTCCTCCTGAATTCAATTGTATTGCTATCCTCAGGTTATACAGTTGAATACTGCGGTGGGGCATGGGAGCTCATGGCCAGGTACATAAGTATGCCCTGCTGGTCACCCTCATAGGTCACAGGCAGGTGCATAGCTAACGGCTCATGGGCCCTGGTGCTAGAGTTCAGCATGGGCCCCCTTCCCTCAGTGCTATGTGTGTCTTCTTATGGGGCACAAGGGTCTTTGGGCCCCCTCAGGCTCCTGGGCCCGGTAGAGACTGCTACCTCTGCACCCCCTATAGCTACGCCCATGGCCACAGGCCAGTATATGAGGCAGTGTACAAATGGTGTAGGCTGCATCGTAGGCAGAGACTTGGAAGAGCACTTAGGCATTTTTTTTTTTTCAAGACCACTTAGGGAGCATACTACTGGGGGCACTATAAGGGGTCATTATTAGGGGAAGTCCAGGCAGCATGCTGAAGTTATGGCTGTCTTGGTGCTGTAGGTAAAGCTTCTGGGAGGTATTTAGTGATACACTGTGGTAGTTGTGCTGCACTATAGTATTTGGTTCTGCTAAGGGTACTTTCACACTAGCTTCAGTTTTATCCTAATGCATTCTGAATGGAAAGCATTCCGTTCAGTATGCATCAGGATGTCTTCAGTTCAGTCCCTTTACGGTATTTGGCCAGAGAAAATACCAGAACACTTGCCGGAATGCCTTATCCGGCATTAATTTCCATTCAAATGTATTATTGCCGGATCCCGTACCAAGTGTTCCGGAAAATCGGATCTGGTTTCCTGTCGGCACATTCGCAGACCTTTAAAAATGTGAAAAAAATTAATACCGGATAAGTTTTTCCGGATGACATCAGAGAGACGGATCCGGTGTTTCAATGCATTTGTCAGCCGGATCCGGAATCCAACAACGCAAGTGTGAAATTAGCCTAAGACAGTATTTTGTGCTACACTATGGTATTGCTGAGCCCACCTACTTGTGTTGCCCCACCTTCTATCAAAGTGGACCAGGGTTGGACTGCCCATCTGGCAATTCTGGTAAATGCCCAATGGGCCAAAACCTTAAGTGGGTTTATAGTCTGGGCGGGTATGGAATTAGTATTAACACAGAGCGTTGACAAACCGCAGGAGGTTGCTGAATCAGTCAGTCAGTGAGCCCTGTAGCTCTGTCTCCTCCCCTGAGTGAAGATTGAGGACCCTCCCGCAGTCAGAGGAGGATGCAGAGCAATCACATTTTTTTCAGTATTAGCCCACTGCCTAGCTTGTACTTCAGACTGTTGTGTCCTCGAGGCCCTGCCATTATCATGGGTACTAGGTTTTTCCTTGGACTAGGGCCCTCTTAGTTGTGTGAACCTGGAAAACATGCTCACACAGTGGCAGGCAGCATCAAGATGCTGCAAGACAGGGCCGGACTGCCCATCTGGCAAATGCCAAATGGGCTGGTGACTGAAGTAGGCCGCCTGCTCTTCTCTTCCAACTGCAGCATTCATCTCACTTCTCCTCACGCCCTGTAGCTTCTTCTCATCTTCTGAAGGGTTTCATAGTCTGGCCAGGTATGGAATCAGCATTGGTGCACAGACCTTTGACAAACCGCAGGAGGTTGCTGAATCAAAGTCAGCTAGGCCCGTAGGTCCGCCACCTCCCCTGAATTAGGATTGAGGATCCTCCTGCAGTCAGGGGAGGAGGCAGAGCTACGGGACTTGCTGTCTGTGAATAATTCAGCAACCTCCTGCTGTTTGCCAGTGTTCTGTGCCACCTATGTGCGCCGATAATGCCCATCCTAGTTGTCTAGGCTGCTATATGGGGAGGGGATAGCATCATCCCATATAACTGGGCATATAATATGTAAATGATCTAAACCCAGGGCTGTCATCAGGGCAGTACTGACGGTACTGCTGTGTGTCAAGGGCCCAGATCCAATCTACATCCACAGCCTCCATGCCTCGGGTTGTGTACACCCACATGCAGCAAGATGACTGGAGATTTTCTGAAGCACAAAATCCCTAGCGGAACTGCTGTACTTCTGCAGAATTCAGCAAAATTCATACCAAATAGTGCAGATTTTGCTATGGATTTAGCAGAAGCGATGCAAATTTGTCACGGATTTCATTTTCTGCATTACAAAGGATGAAATTCGCAAGATAAATGTACATACTGCAGATTTCAAATCCGCACTGCAGGACAAGTTATGTGCGGATTCTGGTGCAGAAAATGTCTGCAGTAAGTGGATGGGATTTGTGAAAAGGTCATCCACTTTGCCGTGTGGACATTCCATAAGTAGTGCAACTGCAGATTACCTACAACGTGTGGCTGTACCCTTAGGTTGTGGTCACACATAGTGGATACGCTGCCAATTTTCTGCACTGGAATTTCGTGCGAAAAATCCACAACTTTTTATAGCACCAAAAAGTGAATGAGATTTTACTTAATCTGATCCATATTTTAAATCTGCAGAGCATGAAAATGTAAAAATACTTAAGCCTTAAACCTCTAACACTTCTATGTCCATGATGACATCCACGAAAAGTCATTGTTTCATCAGTGAAGGTGCCCGTTATTAGTCCATATGTCTGTTTTTTGCCCTCCATGTATTATCTGTAACCCATATACACTGCTAGGAGGAAAAGGTTTCCAGAGCATCTCCTATCAATGGTCAGTGACAACCACTGGCAGAACACAGATGCCATTCGTATTCTGTCCATGAAAAATGGATAGCATGCGTCCATGATTCACTGAAATGTGAACGATGCCTTAGAGTATGTCTGCACAGGACATAATTTGTAGCTGAAAAATAGAAGAATCGGCATCAGTTATTTGTGGGTTTGTTGTGGATTTTGCTGCGGATTTCTGCCTATTCTAAGGATAGGTCATCAATATCTAGTCGGTGGTGGTCCGAATATGGCAAGTGCCGCATGCCTTTCATTGTTTACCAGGCATAGCTCATAGTGTTAGTAGTGACTGTGCCTAGCACTGCAGTTCAGTCTCATGCAAGATAATGGGACTGGGCTGTAATTATAAATATATATATATATATATATATATATATATATATTTATTTTTATTTATTTTTCTTCATGCTGCATTCACTGCACCTTTTCAAAATCTACAAGAGCCCAAACATATTTCACAGGTGGGCCTGTCTACTTTATAATGACAGTGCTGACTGCCTGTGCGTCAGCCCATGTAAAAGGGCCTTTATCAATTAGTTTGATCAAACATGCTAGATAGTGGCTCCAAGGCTAGATAAAAAGTAAGGGTGACAGTGGACACCTTTTTCTTGTCTTGTGCCCCTGTAAAGATTAAATGCCTTAGATAATAAACCAAACATCATGTGTCCTTACAGAACATGAATTAATGAAGGAATCTGCAGCACTCTTCAACTGTAGGAAATCCTTTATTTATTTACCCAGCAGCATACATATGATGCTGGGTAAATAAATACTGGATTTTCTACACTTCAAGAGTGCTGCAGATTCCTTCATGGGTTTGCTATTTCCCATCTGCGGGCACCACCCTGAACTGGACGTTATATCAGGTACCTGGATTACTGGCATGATTCTTTCCCCAATTTTGGGCTCGTCGTGCTGCTTATCTTCTACTGCTTACAGTACATGAGTCGTCATTCCTGACTTTGTGACATCATGTGTCCTCACAAGTGACATCACTTCTGGCTTTGTGACATCACAAGACCTTATAAAACAACTTAAATTTGGTTTTCAGACATCTTCTCCTAATCAGTTAAATTAAAGCAAAAGCCCCCAAAACAGAATTTTATTCTTAGGTTAATTGGGCCCCAAAGATCACTAGCAGTTGCACAGTGGAGCATAGCTGTAAAAAACCGTAGACAACAATCTCTGCTGTTGCTCTATACAACCCTTAGAGAGGTTTGGGAACACCTAGGAGAGGGCATTGGACCCTAACCAGTCTAACATATTGCTTTGGGACATGGTTAGAACATATATGAATCATCATATTGGGCATTGCTATTATAACAGATGTTTCCATCCCATCAGTCAGTGTAGCTGGGCTGAATGTGATAGTCTGGTTGGCTTGAGTTTGTCACTTGATATCCATACATCACAATGTATGAGTAGTACTTTTTTTGTACATTACTGCACCGTAGTCTGAATGACTTTGACAGAGGTTATGTACACATCTGTGACTGACAAAAGTCACTGTGACTGATCAAGGTGACAGACACCTCAAAGGAAACCGAAGGACCCCATTATAAATCAATGTGATCTGGTAGGTGATATTGGAGAAAACCATGATCCAGATGTGAAATGAACCTTAGTGACATCATTCAGAAAATTCAGCTCAGAATTCAGTTATATTCTACATTTATATAACCTAAATAGTGCAATATTCTCCCTACACCATCAAAATTTGACATGAGGTTCTTAGCACACAATGTAATGGAATTGTGCGAGCCCATCTGCCCCGTCACGGCGACCTCAATCAGATGGGTCCCTACCCTAAGACTTTTTTGTTTAACTAGACACCAAGAGATATTGCACACGATGCTTAGAACAGAACTGCACTAATGCAATGCAGATTCTGTTGGTTCTGACGTCAAAAGTTGCCCACAGCAGTTGCACTTAACATTTCCTGTTATAAAAGTTTTAGTGTAGGGACCCATCTAAAGAAAGGTGCCTTAAATTTTTGCAGATGGGATCACATGACTGTACTTAATTGTGTGATAAAAGATAGGAGCTTTCATTTCTCTTAGGCCTCTTTCACATGACCGTATGGTTTTGCAGTCTGCAAAAAAAAACGGATGACATCCGTGTGCATTTCGTTTTTTGTGGAACAGAACATCTGGCCCCTAATAGAAGAGTAGTATCCTTGTCCTTGATGCGGCCAAGAATAGGACAAGTTCTATCTTTTAACGGAACGGAAATACAGAAACGGAATGCATACAGAGTACCTTCGTTTTTTTTGCGGACCCATTGAAATGAATGGTTCCGTATACGGAACGTAAAAAACGGCCCGTACGCTCGCAACAAAAACGTTCGTGTGAAAGAGGCCTTAAAAGGAAGATCCAGGGCAACTCTCATCTAGTCATTTTTGCCCCCCCCCCCCCGCCTACGGTCATTAAAAAAATCAGTATACGCAATAAATTTACATATACTATATAGATTATACTTACCCTGTACACACACCATATAGATGACACTTACCGTGTACTAACACTTTATAGACTACTCTTATATCACATTATATGTACACTATACATACTACATTTACCCTAAACAACGACTGTATAGACTATACTTAACCTGCATAAACACTATGTAGATTACAGTTACCCTATACAATCACTATATACAAAAACTTACCTTATTCACACATTATATAGAATATACTTAGAATATACCGTATACGCACAAAATATACACTACACTTGCCGTATACCAACACCTTATAGACTGCACTTACCTTATATATCCACATGCTATATAGACTATACTTACCCTATATATACATTATATAGACTGCACTTACACCAAACAACCACTATATGCACACTACACTTACCCTATACACACTATACTCTATACAGACAATATATAATTTAAACTTATCCTATATGCACACTATAGGCTACACTTACCGCATACCAGGACTTTATAGACTACATTTACCTTATCCACACGTGATATAGGCAATACTTTCCCTATATATACACTAGATAGACTACACTTAACCTAAACAACCACTATATACAGACTACACATACCTTATACACACTATGTAGATTATATTTTCTTTATACAATCACTATATGCAGTAACCTACCATATTCACAAACTATACAGAGTATACTTACCCTATACAAACACTATATAGACTACAGTTACCATGTACAACCACTATATACACTACACATATGCTATACACACACTATATAGATTAACGTTACCCTGTGCAATCACTATATACAGTAACTTACCCTATTTACATACTGTTTAGAATATACATACCATATTCAAACACTATATAGACTATACTTATCTTGTAAACACACTATATAGACTACTTACCTTATCCACACGCTATATTGACTATACTTACCCTATATATACACATCATATAGACTACACATAACCTGTACAAACACTATATAGATTATACTTGCCCTATACACACACTTTATAGACTACACTTACCGTATCCACATGCTATATAGGTAATACTTACCCTATACATATATAGCATACATATATATCGATAGATAGATACTATATAGACTACACTTACACACAATATAGATTACAGTTACCCCATACAATCATTATATACGGTAACTTACCCTATTCACAGACTATATACACTCAAATATACTTACTGTATACAAACACTATATAGACTACACTTACCATATACAAACAATTTATAGACTCCACCTACCTTATTCACACGCTATATAGCGTATACTTACCCTATATATACAATATATAGACTACACTTAAGCTATACACACTATGTAGGTTACAAGTGCTACTATATATGCAGTAACCTACCCTATTCACACATTATATATAATAATAATATACTTACCCTATACAAACACTATATCAACTACAGTTACCATATACAACCACTATATACACTACACTTACCCTATACACACAATACTCTATACACAACTATGTATATTATACTTATCCTATACGCATACTATATAGACTACACTTACCGTATACCAACACTCTATAGACACTTTCCTTATCCACATGCTCTATAGCCTATACTTATTGTATATATACACTATATAGACTTACCTTAAACAACCACTATATAGACTACACTTAACCTGTACAAACACTATATAGACTACAGTTACCCTGTACACACACTATATAGACTATACTTACCATATACCAATACTTTATAGACTACACTTACCTTATCCACATGGTATATAGTCTATACTTACCCTATATATACACTACACTTAAACTAAACAAACACTATATACACTACACTTACCCTAAACACACTATACTCTATACATACTGTATATAGAATATACTTATCCTATACACACTATATAAACTACACTTACAGTATACCAACACTTTATAGATTACACTTACCTTATCCAAACACTATATTCTCTCTCTCTCTCACACTCTCTCACATATATATATATATATATATATATATATATATATATATACACAATATATAGACTAAACAACCACTATGTACACTTACCCTATACAAACAATGTAGGTTACAGTTACCCTGTACAATCATTATATACAGTAACTTATCCTATTCACAGACTATATACAGTCGAATATACTCACTATATACAAACACTATATAGACTACACTTACCCCATACATACACTATATAGATAATACTTATCCTGTGCGCACACTATATAGACTACACTTTCTCTATTCAAACACTATATAGTCTACACTTAACCTATACTTACATTATATAGACTACACTTACCCTGTACCAACACTAGATAGAGTTCACTTACCCTATGCAAACACTATATATAGTGCACTTACTCTATACAAACTCTACAAACACCATGTAGAGTATTTAAAAACCTATAGTTTAGCTATAACCCTGTATCTATATATAAAGATATATATTTAACTCTATATTCAAAACATAATGCATATAATTAGTTCATTAGATAATTTTATCAATCATAATACTGACACAAACCCAGTTCCAATAAAGACAGATTAAAACCATAACTAGAGGGATCATTTCATAATCGTAACAGATGCTAACCTATTATATAAAGGTCCATTCGCACGTCCGTGTGTGTTTTTTCACGGATCCGCAAAACATGGACACCGGCAATGTGCGTTCCGCATTTTGCAGACCACACATTGCTGGCACTATAATAGAAAATGCCTTTTCTTGTCCGCGATTGCGGACAAGAATAGGACATGATCTATTTTTTTCGGGAATGCAATTGAGGACTCGGAAGTGCAGATCCGCAATTGCGGATGCGGGCAGGACATAGTGTGTCACCATAAAATTGAATGGGTCTGCAATTCCGTTCCGCAAAATGCGGACCAGAATTTCGGATGTTTAAATGGACCCTAATATCTATTATGTAACCTAGATATATGCAAACATGATTCAGTATATATGATATAAAGTGCCTGTGCTTGATTGGCTCGATGCTCCATTAGTCAGACACACTAGTACACAGTAAGGATCCATTAACAAGTCCGCAGGTGTTTTGTGGTCCGCAAAATTGCGGACCGCAAAACACAAACGCAGCACATGGCCGACACTAATAGAGAAGTCCTATTCTTGTCCGCAGATGCGGACAAGAATAGAACATGCTCTATTTCTTTGCGGAGCTGCGGACCGGAAGTTCGGGGCCGCGCTATGAAAATGCAGATGCGGAGAGCACATAGTGTGCTCTCCTCATCCATTCCGTCCCCAAAGAAAATTAATGGGTCCGCCCGCACAGAAGGTCGTGTAAGTACCTTACGAGCGTTGCGTCTACGTCACACAGCGACCATTGGGTGGACAGCCCCAAAACTAAGAACTGTTGCAATTCCCTTATTCATCAGTGGCTACATTTACAGGCACAGGTCGGGCACCCTACCGGGATTCTGCCCAGATCTGATCTATCTATCATATTTGTTTTTACCCAGGACTGACCACACACAGCACAGGGGTGGTTGGGGAGGTGATCACAGAGCAAAGCTGCACTCACCCATCGATGCTACAAAATGACATCATCGCCCTGAAAAGCAATATGACACTACGATTGCCATGGGCATTGGCCTGTCTGTGCCCAAATGTATGCAGCCCTAGTGACGTCATGGTAGAGTTTTTATAAACCGATAGGCAGTAAGCTCTGTCTAGGGGTGGCTGCCATTTACTTTGAAGTGGATCTGTCAGATCTCTTACATGACCCTGTCTGAGGGCAGCATAAGAAAAATGGGGGAAATACTGAATTTGGGAAAACATATAAGCACTTCACTATTTTTAAGTCAGTGTTTTCTTGTAAGAAAATGGCTAAATGCTGCTAGGACTCCTAGGCTTTGTTCTCACATTCAGGATGTTATACAGTATCTTTAGGCCCCATTCACACGTCTGCAATTCTGTTCCGCATTTGGAATTGCGGACCCATTTTTTCCTATGGGGACACACTATGTCCAGCCTGGATCAGGAATTGCAGATCTGCACTTCCGGGTCCGCACTTCTGTTCCGCAAAAAAATAGAACATGTCCTATTCTGACAAGAAAAGGCATTTTCTATGAGAGTGCCGGCGATGTGCGGTCCGCAAATTGCCGGTGTCAGTGTTTTGCAGATCCGTGGATCTGCAAAAAAATTCATTCTTACCTCCTCCATTTATTCGCAATGGGCAGCCAGCCCCCATCTTGATTCAAGATCTCAGCCGAAATCCCGTGCGTCGGCTGGCCGGCGTGATGCCGTAATCTCGCGCCAGATCTTCAAGATCTTCAAGATGGCGGTGGCCGTCCCATAGTGAGCAAATGGACGCGGTAAGTTTGATTTAACTTTTTTTTTTAATGTTAATTTCACACTGTTTTTACACTCGGATGCCGCGATCACGTCTGAACGCGGCATCTAAGGGGTACAATGACGGGGGGTGGCGCTATCGCAGCTCCCTGTCATTGCACCCACTACTTACAAAAAAATGCGCTTCATGATGAAGTAATTCATCACAAAGCTAATTTTTTTTTTTTAATTCGCCAAATCAAACTTTTGAAAAATTCTCTCATCTCTAATTAGAGTTAATGGGGCCGATGGGCCTTCAGGCTGCTTCTGGCAATGCCATTTCTACAAATAATGCAATTGGTTGCTATTTGTTTCTAGTGCCTTTTAAAGTCCATTTTACATGGGCCAAAGATCAGGGCAACTATCGGGGATGATAAGTGATCGTTCCTGATAATGTTCCTATATAAATATGCAGGTGATCATCTGATGAATATTGGTATCTTAATGTCGTATGTAAACAGGGATGCGATGTCGGCAAGGGCCAAATTTGTATTGAGATGAGCAGGGGCGGATTGGCCATAGACTCTACAGGGAATTTTCGAAGTGGGCCGCCTGAGCCCTCCTCACTGCTGCAGGCCATGTACATAATGGTCTCATGCTCTTAGTTGTAATTAACACTGGGAGCATCACGTCCTTGCCAGTCGCCACAGCTGTCCTCCTAAATTCAATTGTATTGCTATCCTCAGGTAATACAGTTGAATACTGCGGTGGGGCATGGGGGCCCATGGGCAGGTACATAAGTATGCCCTGCTGGTCACCCTCATAGGCCACAGGCCATTATATGAGGCACAGTACAAATGGTGCAGACACAGACATCTCAAGCTGCAGGCGGAGAGAGACTTGAAAGAGCACTTAGGTATTTTATTTTTACTTCTTTTCAAGACCACTTAGGGAGCATACTACTGGGGGCACTATAGGGTTATTATTAGGAAAAGTCCAGGCAGCATGCTGAAGTTATGGCTAGCATGGTGCTGTGGCCCACATCTCACCTACCAAGGAGGACAGAATGTGGCAGCTATTGATGGTCACCACAGAGGTACAGCTTCTGGGGAGGTATTTAGTGCTACACTGTGGTATTTGGTTCTGCTAATGCAGCTGCCTTGACCCGGCGTCTGGGATATCCCTCCCTTACCCTTTAGGAAGTTTTAACGATATATGTCCCTCTTACAGAGCAAGTAGTCGTGGCGCCAGTTGCATTTAAGCAACGTTGAACACAGCTTTACTTGGCATAACCTTCATCAAGGAACAATCTTCCAACTTTATCTTGGTCATCTGCAGGTATTGGCTTAAATGGCAGGCAAACACTTCTGCAACAATCTCAGATCTGCTATGCTGTAGCTTTCTCAGCTCCATGCTGGCTGGGTTAAATAGGAACCTTTACCTCTTCTGCTGGAACTTAGCTGTCTGTAGTCTGTCTCTTACTTTATCTTTAATCCTAGGAACTTCTTCCTGGCATCAAGTTTGAGAAGCTTGGCTGTCCGCAATGCAAGCCCAGGAGGGGACAAGCAAACATGTAGAACTCGCAGGCGGGCCCAGCAGAACAGACAGTGTTCTGCTGGCCGACACACAACCTTCCCTTAGGAAGGCGTAGGCTAGACTGACTCACTCTAACTAAAACTCCTCCCTCTCTAGAGAGGGGTGGAATGGAAGGAAGACTCCATCCCAGAAAAATCTCTGCCAACAATGCCGCCATCTGCTGGTGAACCAGGCACATTACATGTAAACAGTGGTTTATAAGGAAATATGAATACACACATTGCAGGAAATGGCAATAAATATATATGATGACACAGGATGCAACAACAAAGATAGTGGGGGTCCAGAAGAGGTAGTAATGCCACTCTGGGGTATTACACTAAGACAGTATTTTGTGCTACACTATGGTATTGCTGAGCCCGCCACCTTGTGTTGCCCCACCTTCTGTCAAATTGGACCAGGGCTCGACTGCCAATCTGGCAATTCTTGCAAATGCCAGATGGGCCGGTGACAAAAGTAGGCCGTCTGCTCTTCTCTTCTGATTGCAGCCTTCATCTCGCCTCCCCTCACGCTTCTCCTCATCTTATGAAGAGTTCCATAGTCTGGTTGAGTATGGAATCAGTATAAGTGCACAGAGTGCTGGCAATCCGCAGGAGATTACTGAATTAGTCAAAGTCAGCTAGGCCTATAGCTCTGCCTCCTCCCCTGACTAAAGATTGAGGATCCTCCCGCAGTCAGAGGAGAAGGCAGAGCTATGGGGCTCACTGACTGTGATTAATTCAGAAACCTCCTGCTGTTTGCCAGCACCCTGAGCTACCTGTGTGCGGCAATATTGCCCATCCTATCTGGCCAGGCTGTTATATGGGGAGGGGATAGGATCGTCCCATATAACTGGGCATATCATATGTCCCTGGGCCATCATCAGGGCAGTACTGGCGGTACTGCTGTGTGTCAAGGGCTTGGATCCAATCTGCATTCACAGCCCCCATGCCCCAGGTTGTGTACACCAACATGCAGCAAGATCACTGCAGATTTTCTGAAGCGGAAAATCCCTAACGGAACTGCTGTACTTCTGCAGAATTCAGCAAAATTCATACCAAATAATTCAGATTTTGCCATGGATTTAGGTGCACAAATTCTGTGGATTTGTCACTGATTTCATTCTCTGCATTACAAAGGATGAAATCAGCGGCAGAGATCCGCAAGATAAATGTACAGTCGTGGCCAAAAGTTTTGAGAATTACATAAATATTGGAAATTGGAAAAGTTGCTGCTTAAGTTTTTATAATAGCAATTTGCATATACTCCAGAATGTTATGAAGAGTGATCAGATGAATTGCATAGTCCTTCTTTGCCATGAAAATTAAATTGATCCCAAAAAAAACTTTCCACTGCATTTCATTTCTGTCATTAAAGGACCTGCTGAGGTGAGAATGTTGACGACCACAAGGCTGGAGATCAATATGTCAGGCTGATTGGGTTAAAATGGCAGACTTGACATGTTAAAAGGAGGGTGATGCTTGAAATCATTGTTCTTCCATTGTTAACCATGGTGACCTGCAAAGAAATGCGTGCAGCCATCATTGCGTTGCATAAAAATGGCTTCACAGGCAAGGATATTGTGGCTACTAAGATTGCACCTCAATCAACAATTTATAGGATCATCAAGAACTTCAAGGAAAGAGGTTCAATTCTTGTTCAGAAGGCTTCAGGGCATCCAAGAAAGTCCAGCAAGCGCCAGAATCGTCTCCTAAAGAGGATTCAGCTGCGGGATCGGAGTGCCACCAGTGCAGAGCTTGCTCAGGAATGGCAGCAGGCAGGTGTGAGCGCATCTGCACGCACAGTGAGGCGAAGACTTTTGGAAGATGCCCTGGTGTCAAGAAGGGCAGCAAAAAAGCCACTTCTATCCCCAAAAAAACATCAGGTACAGATTGATCTTCTGCAGAAAGTATGGTGAATGGACTGCTGAGGACTGGGGCAAAGTCATATTCTCCGATGAAGCCTCTTTCCGATTGTTTGGGGCATCTGGAAAAAGGCTTGTCCGGAGAAGAAAAGGTGAGCGCTACCATCAGTCCTGTGTCATGCCAACAGTAAAGCATCTTGAGACCATTCATGTGTGGGGTTGCTTCTCATCCAAGGGAGTGGGCTCACTCACAATTTTGCCCAAAAACACAGCCATGAATAAAGAATGGTACCAAACCACCCTCCAACAGCATCTTCTTCCAACAATCCAACAACAGTTTGGTGAAGAACAATGCATTTTCCAGCACGATAGAGCACCGTGCCATAAGGCAAAAGTGATAACTAAGTGGCTAGGGGACCAAAACATTGACATTTTGCGTCCATGGCCTGGAAACTCCCCAGATCTTAATCCCATTGAGAACTTGTGGTTAATCCTCAAGAGGCGGGTGGACAAACAAAAACCCACTAATTCTGACAAACTCCAAGAAGTGATTATGAAAGAATGGGTTGGTATCAGTCAGGAATTGGCCCAGAAGTTGATTGAGAGCATGCCCAGTCGAATTGCAGAGGTCCTGAAAAAGAAGGGCCAACACTGCAAATACTGACTCTTTGCATAAATGTCATGTAATTGTCAAAAAAAACCTTTGAAACGTATGAAGTGCGTGTAATTATATTTCACTACATCACAGAAACAACTGAAACAAAGATCTAAAAGCAGTTTAGCAGCAAACTTTGTGAAAACTAATATTTGTGTCATTCTCAAAACTTTTGGCCACGACTGTACATACTGCAGATTTCAAATCCGCACTGCAGGACAAGTTATGTGTGGATTCTGGTGCAGAAAATGTCTGCAGCAAGTGGATGGGATTTGTGAATGTCTGCGGCAAGTGTATGGGATTTGTGAATGTCTGCGGCAAGTGGATGGGATTTGTGAAAATGTCATCCACTTTACCGTTTGGACTTTCCACACGCAGTGCCACTGCAGATTATCCACAACATGTGGCTGTACCCTTAGGTTGTGGTCACACAGCGGATATGCTGCCAATTTTCTGCACTGGAATTTTATGCGGAAAATCCACAGCTTTTTATTGCACAAATGAGATTTTACTTAATCTGTTCCATAATTTAAATCTGCAGCTTGAAAATTAAAAAATGCCCTGTGTAAACCTAGCCTTAAGCCTCTTTAAAACCTGCATGTCCGTGTTGACATCTGTGAAAAGACGGTCAGTGTTTCATCAGTGAAGGTGCCTGTTATTAGTCCATATGTCTGTTTTTTGCCCTCCATGTATCATCTGTATCCCATATACACTGCTAGCGTGAAAAGTGGTTTCCAGAGCATCTCCTATCAATGGTCAGTGAACAAGATTGCAACCAATAAAACAATAATTACAACATGACTGCATAGTGCAATACAGTGCCTTGCAAAAGTATTAACCCCCCCCCCCCTTGACTTTTTTCGTGTTTTGGTGCCTCACAACCTGGAATTAACATGGATTGTTTAAGGATTTGCATCATTTAATCTACCAAACATGCTCACAACCTTGAAGACGTTTGTTTGTTTTTTAATTGTGAAGCAAACAACAAATAGGAAAAAAAAAATGTCAATGTGCATAACTATTCACCCCCCTAAAGTCAATACTTTGTAGAGCCACCTTTTGCGGCAATCACAGCTTCAAGTTGCTTTGGATAAGTCTCTATGAGCTTGCCACATCTTACCACTGGGATTTTTGCCCATTCCTCCTTGCAAAACTGCTCCAGCTCCTTCAAGTTGGATGCTTTGCACTTGTGAACAGCAATCTTTAAGTCTGACTACAGATTTTCTATTGGATTGAGATCTGGGCTTTGACTAGGCCATTCCAACACATTTACATGTTTCCCCTTAAACCACCCAAGTGTTGCTTTAGCAGTGTGTTTGGGGTCATTGTCCTGCTGGAAGGTGAACCTCCGTCCTAGCCTCAAATCACGCACAGAGTGGTGCAGGTTTTGCTCAAGAATATACCTGTATTTAACACCATCCATTTTTACCTCAACTCTGACCAGTTTCCCAGTCCCGGCTGCTGAAAAACATCCCCACAGCACGATGCTGCCACCACCATGTTTCACTGTGGGGAAGGTGTTCTTTAGGTGATATGATGTGTTGGGTTTGCGCCAGACATAGGGCCAGATTTATCATTAGCCTAAGTCACTTTTCTGGAGTCGAAAAGTCGCAAAAAATTGCGCAAAAAGCCAAATTGCGCAATTTTTTGCGACTTTTTGGAGACTTACGCCACTCACTCCAAAACCAAGTTTATGGGCGTTTTGTCGTATGTAAATCACTTGCAAGACAGATTTATTATTGCGACTTTTTAAAAAGTCGCAAAAAAGTCGCAAAAAATTGCGCAAACTCACTCCACTCATGACCATGCTTATGTTGGACAAAATCACTTTTTTAAAATTGTGACTTTACCAAAGACAAAGCCAAAATACAACTAGGAACCAGAAATACACCAGATTTATCAACCTCTGAAAGAGCCCATGATAAATTTGACTTGACTCAAATACACATACGCCTTCTTTGAAAGTGGAGTGAACTGCAAGAGTAATGATAAATCTGGCCCATAGTGTTTTCTTTGATGGCCGAGAAGTTCAATTTTAGTCTCGTCAGACCAGAGCACTTTCCTCTATACATTTTGTGAGTATACCACATGCCTTTTCGCAAACTCACAACGTGCCTTTTTGTTTTTTGATGAAATTAATAACTTTCTTCTGGCCACTCTGCCATAAAGCCCAACTCTATGGAGCGTACGGCTTATTTTTGTCCTATGTACAGATACTCCAGTCTCTCCTGTGGAACTCTGCAGCTCTTCCAGTGTTACCTTAGGTCTCTGTGCTGCCTCTCTGATTAATGCCCTCCTTGCCCGGTCCGTGAGTTTTGGTGGGTGGCCGTCTCTTGGCAGGTTTGTTGTTGTGCCATGTTCTTTCCATTTGGTTATGATAGATTTGATGGTGCTCCTGCTGATCATCAAAGATTTGGATATTTTTTTATAACCTAACCCTGACTTGTAGTTCTCAACAACATTGTCCCTTACTTGTTTGGAGAGTTCCTTGGTCTTCATGGCAGTGTTTGGTTAGTGATGCCTCTTGCTTAGGTGTTGCAGCCTCTGAGGCCTTTCAAAAACGGGTGTGTATATGTAATAACAGATCATGTGACACTTAGATTGCACACAGGTTGACATCATTTCACTAAGGGTCCATTCGTATATTACGGATCCGGAATACACTGGGCTGGCACCCCTATAGAAATGTCTCTGTCTCTGTCTCTATATCTCTATATGCTTTTATTTAAAATTTTATTTTGCTGCATTCAATGCACCGTCTCAAAACCTACAAGCCCACAAACATATTTCACATTCACCACATAGTAAGTGGGCCTCTGTGCTTTAAAATGGCAGGGCTAAATTTCAGTCCCAGTCCCGCCCTGCTGCAAGATGATTGATTATGGAGGTCCTCTCTCCGGGGTCCCTGAGAAAGAGAATACTGGCTGGCCTGCCAGACACATAGGCTGGTTGAGATGCTGCATGCTGCCTATCTGTATATGGTGCAGTCAATCTCCTGCGCCATGTGCCACTTAAGCAAGGGGTGGGGGACTGAGGGCCCACCCTTGCTCAGGGGCCCACTGGGGGATTCATCTGTTTCCCTGCGGGCCAGTTCAAACCTAGTGATTTCACTTTTTCGGTATGTGATCTACATTTTAGAGCAGGGGTCCACAAATTTTCACGTCTGAGGGCCACAATGTCAGAATGAACCAATCCTAAGGGCCGCAATAAAATCTAAAGGGGTAATATTATCTGAGACTCTCATGGCACATCAAAATAATATTCCACAAGTGTCTGACAGGTGGTTGTTCCACTTCCAGAACCACATATGTGGGTCCGCTTCTTTCCCTTTTGCATTCGAGAAAGGTGTAAACCATGCATACATGGCCACCTCTCCACCTCAGCTACTACTTTGTTTTGCTACATAAGGGTCAGAAGACCCGCATTCTGCTGGTATGTATGGGGTCCCAGAGATGGCTGCACAGTGAACCATTAGTACTTGCCCTTCCCTGCTTCGGCTCTATACATCAATCGACTTTTCTTTGACATGACAAATGCATGGGAGCAGCCATTAGACACAAACAGAAATGTCTGTTACCAGATGGTTGGGGGACATATAGAATGATGCTTAGAGAGTCTGAGTTAGATGATCCTCTAGGAGACCAAGCATAGGGATATGAGGTCACTGGACACCTTGGTAGGACAAGGTAGCTCCAGCTGAAACTGTGAGAATTTATTCAACCATCTCCATAAAACTTGTATACATCAACTGGTGGACCAGTCTTAGTCTCAGCGTATGCACAGATAAACCAGATGATCTTATGTATATATAAAATGCATGCTTTTTGGATATCAGGTTCACAATTTAAAAGACATTGCAGCCAATCCTATCCACTTAAAGCCTGATTAACCCGTTCAACACTTTGCACAATAAATCCATCAAGTTAATCTTGATGGAATTCCAAAAAGATCATAGCGAGGCATTGGAAACATTGTTACACTAGAAGTGTCCTACTCCTATCCCATTTATGGGTTCTTGAATTGACGGTTTGGACAACCAACCTACTGCTTCTGACAACTGGTGCATGCAGTGAGATACAATATGTAGGATGTATTACAATTTGCATATTGTTTCCTAAGGCGCTGAAAGGTCACGCCTTCAGAAACAGATAAAAACAGAAATAAAAAGCATCGGCACTCACAGATCCCAACTGTTCCCAAGGCTGATATAGCAAAGTCCAAGTTAAGTGCAGCCGAGTAGAGCTATGCATCCGTTCTGGATAATGCTTATGGTCACCTTCACACAGTCATATTGCTGTCAGTATTCTGCATCTGTATTTGTCAAGTCACAATGAGAAATAGAACCTACAGACAGAAGAAGTATAATGGAAGATTTGCACCTTCTTCATGTTTTGTACCCACTCCTGGTACTCCATTGCCTTATAGGAAAAATTAAATGCCACGATGCTCGCAAACATGGAATCCCTGGTTAAACTATGCCAACTCTCCAAACTTACAGTGTTTCCTATCTCTCTAAATAACTGCTTTGGTACCTGGAAGACTTTCCTGCCCATCCAACGCTGGAGATCTATGTTCATTTATTCTGTACTCTTTTATATACCATGTATCGGAAAAAGTCTCCAAAGCCATGCGAAAAGCGGCAAACTTGAACCGCAAAGACCTCCTGAAGGAGGTGAGAAAAAGAGAAGCTGCAGCACGCTTTGCCTTTGCCTTCAAATATAGTCCTGCTGCGGAACTTGTCAAGTTGTTTTTAATTTGTCCCAACTATGCTGAAGCGTCCCAGTGTCGTCATGACAATTGGGGAGGCGTTTCTAATAAATAGCGTGGAGTCACGCCGGGATGTCAGTGCAGCCTGACGAAGAGCGCGTGTTCGCGCGAAACGGCCGTAGCCGCCGACTGCCTGTGGAACGTGTCCGCTACCTATTCCCTTGACATGTCATTTATAATATGAAGAAATAAACAGAAGTTTTAAGCGCATGGTGAGTGCTGCATATTACATTTCTCTATATTCTTATTGAAGAATCGGATGAACTTCCTTCTGTCTATTGGCTTGATGCTGAGCGCCGCGATATTGTGCTATCATACTGGGTGCATATTCAGCTGTATGTGCTTTGGACTGTGTGATTTTCAAGTGTGGTATCTTCGGAATAGCAGTGCCACTGGTTTCTCCTCTCCCTCGCCATAGTTATATAAATGTTTAACATGAAGTATAATCCATTGCATTTTAGCAACACCTGTTAGTATAAAAAATGTTTATTTCAGAAGAATATTGTTCTTGATTCTGATGTTAAGGTTAGTCATCTGGTGGAGGTCAGGAGCAAGCTAAAATGAATGCAAACATTTAAGGATCATTGCTGAGAAAAACAGTGTACGATGTATGTCATCTCCTCTTTCCACTCAGCTCATAATTTCACCGATTTAATCTTCATGTCTTTTTTTACTCCAAGGGAACCTGTCATTCAGGTATTTAATGTATCCACAAAGTGGATTACAGCACAGGAAAGACAGAATGTACTCAGTAGATTTCTCAAGTTGTACAGTAAAGATAACCTTAGAGATAAACTCACTGAAAGGCTACGTCACCTCTATAAACATATGGCCATTTTATCAGAAGGATGCCGCTTACCATAATATGATAATTCTCATTACACTGTAGGGAGGCTTATTCCGCTAACCTTGGAAAGCTTCCAAGAAAATCGTGGAAGCAGTGCCAAAATATGCACTTGCTGAAATAGTATGCATGAAGCCCTGTACATGAGCTCGGATGTGCTGGTACTCATTGTTATTTGCAAATACAGATTTGCATAATGTACTGTGCATTATAAAGTAGATACGATTCTTTCACAGCCCGTAAACACCATCACTTTAATTCTTGTATACTTTGGTGCTTACTTTGTCGTATCAGAGAAGGACGTTTTTTTTTTTTTACAGTTATTGTTTAAATTGTAGCTGTCATTTATTTTATTAGAGAAATATGTTCATTTTTATTAGAAAACTGTATTTAAAGTCTCCTCTTAGCAACTGAGGGTTGCTAAGGAGAACCCATCTTCACAATTCTACTGAACACTGAAGATGCTGGGTAACTGTATGATGCAGAGGCTTCTCAGCCTGTCTCTGATCTCCCTGTCCCAGCCTCTGCTTCCTTACCTCCACCCTTCCTCTCGATATTTGTATGTAATGTACAATACTGAAAATGATGTGACATTCCTACCAGCAGGCAGTTTATCTGTTGCCAATGCTGGTCACTGGCAGCAGCGCTCCTCTCTAGCTGGTTAGCACTGGAAAGATAGGGAGCGAAGTGAAACTGCAATGATCAGCACTGACTGTAAATATGCAGGAACATAATACACTGTCAGTGCTGACTGATTACTCTCCCTAAGGAAAGCATCAGATTACCATCTGGCAGCCCTCAAACTCTAAGCCGGTTAGTAGAAACTAAGGTTACCCCTATGTTCTTCACCAGAGCCTGCCACAAGGTAAGATGGACTTGGTTGCCCGAGAACAAGGTTATGTGTATGTATTAAGGTAGCAGAAAACAAGTAGAAGGCAGGTACAAAAAAGTAGTCTACAAGGAAGGTCAAAACCTGATTTAAATCCCCCACTGCCTTCTGATTGGATGACAAGGCAAGGCCTTGATTCGCTCAACGTCCTCTTTCTCTGATTTCTCAGGGCTTGGGTGGTCAACATGGCAAGCTTCTGGGCTCCAGATGTCCATGAGCAACACTGCATGGACTGGAGCAACAACTGTGGAGCCTAAAGGCAGGCACTGTAGCAACATGACTAGGTAAGTTCCTGACACCTACCCAGAAACACAATGGGGAGGTGGAGGGGAGCACTGCTGCCAGTGAACAGCACCGGAAACAGATAAACTGTGTGCAGGGAAGCATGTCAAATCATCTTTAGTAATGTACATTACCTAAACATTGTCAGGGATCGCTCTTTCAGCGAGGGCGGCGATGACAGATTCAGGTGCAGACAACAGGATAAGTTCAAAATGAAGTTCCACTTTATTGTGGTAGAAACAGCCAAATAAAACAGCCTTTCATATTTGGCAACAAAGCATAAAACCAATCCTGCTCGTCTGAGAACTACCTAATACAGGTTCGTAACTGGCTCACCTATTAAACCCTGTGCTCACAGGCATTCAGGGTTATCTTTAGACAGGACAGCAGCTAACCTCCTGGACTTGTCTCCAGACATCACCTCTAGAGTTGAGCGAACTTCTGTTTTAAGTTCGGCTTCCAAAGTTTGGGTCCGGGTTATCCAAGCATCCCGTTATGGATTCCGCTACCACGGACCATAACGGCATTTGGAACACGGGGTGAAGGACCTGGGGTGACATCACCGTCATGTGATCAGTGCAGGGGGCGTGGCTCAGTACTGGATTGGATAAGAGGTCGTAGGCTACCACCTCTTATCTAATCCAGTACTGAGCCACGCCCTTTGCACTGATCACATGACGGTGACGTCACTCCAGGTCCTCCGTGTTGTCCAAGGTTCGGGTTTATTGAAGAATCCTCTTATGGATTTCAAATGCCGTTATGGATTCCAAATTCCGTGGTAGCGGAATCCATAACGGGATGCTTGGATAACCCGAACTTTGGAAGCCGAACTTAAAACAGAAGTTTGCTCAACTCTAATCACCTCCCCAGACTGACAGCCTGAGACCTGGTTTTATTTCCCCTTAATGATCTCAGCTGACTTCAGCTGGAGATCCCTCAGGCTAAGGGAGAAACCTGTCCTGCAATGGGGAGGGTGGATTGGGAGGTCCCACTGCCTCCTACCTTCCCAATCCAAAAAATCCAGCCCAAGAACTGACAAACAAAACTGTCTCAGCAACCTACACATTGCTGAGACCCTTTTAACTATTCTGGATTTTATCTACCTCACCCAGTTGAGGAACCTGGGTGAGATATACACTCCCTCCAGGGCTTGACCATACACTTTACCACAACATATAGCAAGGCAGGGTGGGAGATAGGGAGGCAGAGGCTGTGTCAGGGAGACTAAAGACAGACTGAGAAGCCTTCGCATTATACAATTATCAGCATTGTCGTTCTGTAGTATGCTGAACATGGATTCTCCTTAGAGGGTTGCTAAGGAGAGATTTTATATACAGTTTTCTAATAAGAATTAACACATTTTGCTTATAAAGTATATTAAAAACACAGGAGGCTATTTATTAAGATCGGCACAGGCTTAACTCTACGCCAGCACCTCTGCTCGTGTCAAAATGTGCGACTTTAACACGCCACTGTTGTGGCGCATATCAGCTAATAAATGTCCCCCACTAACAAATGAAAAATGCAAAAGTTACACCTTGATAAAATATTGTATTGTAATATGTTGTATATTCCTAATGAAGAAAAGTACATTAGGAAATAGCTGGGCTAATGCAAAGACAAATACATACTCAATAAAGACAACAATTATATTTCTTACCATCTAATTCTAGTGAATTATGCTATGGCTTCTGAACACCCACTGTACAGGGAAAAGCTGTAAAGGAGGGTTAAATATAAAAATAACCCATACTCATCGTAACTGACATCATGCTGCTGCTGTTCTGACGCTGATCCAGTCTTCGCTGCCCATTCCTGGTCCCAGCACTTGACGTGCCAGAAACACCAGAAAACACCCATTCTGCCAATCACCGTTTTCTTTTTGTGATTGAATTTGCATTTTAATATAGTTTAAAAAGTTATGGCAACATAAACTAGACAAATGTATTCAAAATGGACATATGTTTTGCTAAAGATAGTTTAGGAGCACACATCACAAACCTTATGGGAAAATAGCCTTAGTTGGCAGATAAGCCACAGATTTTCCATCCTATATTTTCATGCAGCAAATCTGCTGTGTTGCACAGTACCAGCAATCTCATCCACACTCGACAGTGTAAATTTTTCTTTGCATTGTCATATTCTGACAACCTAAGACTGTATGAGGGCTTATTTTTTGTGTAGCAATCTGTAGTTCTTTATTGATACTAGAGAGGAGTGAACCAGTAGAGATTCGTTTCGGGTCTGGTTCACCAAATTTTTCAAAAAGTTTGGTGCAGACCCAAATCGATTTGGGCTGAACGGAAATTGCTCCAATTGCCCTGAAAGCTCTGCCACACAATGACAGCAATAGTAATTCATATCTGAGTGACTCTGACATAGTGACTCTGACATACATAGCTCTGGGTAAACGCACGTTTGACAGTGTTACAGCGTGTTTAAAAACACACTGCACGCACCAGCACCTGTGTTATGCCTTTTCATATTCCAAATCCAAAGCTTCCAAAAATTGTCCCTTATCAGGGGCAGATGATGTTTAAACACACATGATGCTATGGAATAAAAAAAAAAAGAAATTTAAAGTAGCTTGGGGGACTAAGCGTCCAAAAATTATGCCTTGATAGACTCAAAATGCCTGCCTGTACGGCATGCACAAGTGTTGATCGTCTGAAGAAAAAGTGTCTTGTTGTGAAGATGCCTGTTCTAGAGTGTTCAAGTCAGTTTTAGCCTTCAGATAGCAAAGGAGTGGAAGTAGACTTTATGGGTTCAAGGAAAGGTATTACATGTAATTAGAATATGTATGTAGGTATACATGTGACATTGCTTATGTTGAGACTTTCTCCTTGATGTAACTTTAATGTATATAGTTTCTATTTTTTGTAATACGTACTTTTAAAAAACTAATAAAAATGATCTGATTCAAAAAAATAAATTGCTATCTTGGAAAGGAATTGTACTATGCACAGATGAGACTATGTTTCTGTGTTGTTGGATGTACTACAACTCCTATTTTGCACTACAATAAAGTGAGACATTTATTCTGTTTAAAACTGGCCCGGTTTACTCCCTACACTGGCCATTTTATGCTCTACATGACCTGTCTTGCACCCATACGAACACTTAACATCAAGGGCACCCCAAACTACCATAACACAGGAACCCCAGTGACAGTGAGTGCCCCAAGGGAAGAAAGGGTGCGCTCTCCATTCACTGCATCGGCCCTAGAGAGCAACAGCCTGAGGGAAACCACTGTATAACTTCCTATAGTCAAAGCCTCTACCACTCCGACTCCTCAAGGGCTCACTGCACATGACTTTTTGATCACTTTAAATTCTATTTTATTTTGTTTATTGGGAGGTAAAGTGATGAAAAAACAGCAAATCAGCCATTTTAATTTTGTTCCTTTACTCTGTTCACTGTACAGGAAAAATATTTTTATATATTAATAGCATGGGCATCTTCAGATGCAACAATGCTAATGATGTTTTATATTCTTTATTTTCATTTTTAATATGGGGAAAGTGGGTGATTTGAATTTTTCATTTTTATATTTTTGATATATTTTTAAATCTTTTTTTTACTTATTTTAATTCCCCCTAAGTGACTTTAACATCTTATCATTTGAATGCTTCTCTCATAGACTGCAATTATTTAACATTGTAGCCAATACTAGGTTCCCTATGTACTTCCACCGTAAATGTATGGCAGAGGTCAAGAAGGGGTTAAGGCACTACTCTTTCTAGTGGAGCAACATTCACTTTTTGCTACGGCATGTCCCCTTGTCGGACAAGCTGAAAAAAAAGGTTAAAAACTGTTAAAAGTGTGGTGCACCAAAATTCTGGCACATTTTCACTAGTAAATCTGTCCCGTTGACTGATAAAAATGAAGTCATAGGATAGGTCATCAGTATAAAAGTCTCGGAAAACCCCTTAAAAACTGGAGGTGACATACATCAATAAAAAGCCACTAGCAAGACTTATAAATGGAAATAGGCTGTAAAGTTGTAAAGGGGTTCTCCAGGCTTTTAAAAATATAGGTCATCAATATCAGATCAACGGGGGTCCGACATGTACATGAGCCACTCAATCGGGTTTCCTGGTGCAGTTTCGTAAGCCAAAACCAGGAGTGGACTCAAAAAAGAGAAGTTGTATCTGTCTGTACCCTAATAGAATTTAAAGGGCATCTTCAGCAGATTTGTACCTATGAAACTGGCTGACCTGCTGCATGTGCACTTGGCATCTGAAGGAATCTGTGTTGGTCCCATGTTCATATGTACCCGCATTGCTGAGAAAATTATGTTTTAATAAATGCAAATTGGCCTCGGACAGATGCCCTTTAATGGTGTTTTAACCCCTTCACGTACATGTACCACGCTGGGCAGGTGTTTAAAGATGGCACCCGCTCCATAGCCACGGGTGGCCACCTGCTTCTTATAGCAGACACCCGCGGCTAATGTCCGCAACCGGCAGTGATGCAGATCGCGGACATTTAACCCCTCAGATGCCGTGGTCAATCCTGACCACGGCATCTGAGCGCGCTGAAATCGGTTGTGCTCCGGCTCCCCCGTGCGGCAATCAGAGGAGCCGGAGCGTGTATGCAGCAGCCCGTGTCTTTATGAATGATACGAGGCTGCTGCATAGTATTTCCTATGGAGCCATAGCCTGTAATAGGGCTCCATAGGAAAGTAGTAAAATCATCATAGATTACAATGCAAGTGCATTGGAGTCTATGATAATAGCAATCAGATGATTGCATGTTATAGTTCCCTATGGAAATTATGTTTTATATTCTTTATTTTCATTCCCTATGGGAACTATAAAACTATAAAAAAGTATAAAAAAAAGTTTAAAAGATAATAATAAAAAACCCATAAAAATTCAAATCCACCCCCCTTTTCCCAAAATATAAATAAAAGAACTAAAAAAAAAAAAAAAAAAATACACATCATGGGTGTCGCCGCAATGTGTAAATAAGCCCATAGTATAAAAATATAAAAATATATTCCCCATACAGCAAACAGCAAAACAGAAAAAAGAGTCCAAATGGCCGATTCGCCGTTTTTGGTCGCTTCATTTTCTATAAAAAATTTAATAAAAAGTGATCAAAAAGTCATACACACCCCAGAATGGTATCAATAAAAATATCAGATTGCCATGCAAAAAATGAGCCCCCATACAGCTCCGTACACATAAATGCAAAAAAGTTATAGGGGTCAAAATATGGCGACAAAAAAAGAAAAGAGTTTTTTTTTCCCACTTTTTAATTTTTTTTATCACTATCAAAACGCAAGAAAAACTATACATATAAGGTATTGCCAGATTCGTACTGACCTGTAGAATAAAAGTAACCAGTCAGTTTTATCGTACATTGAACGCCGTAATTAAAAAACACGTAAAACTGTGGTGGAATAGCTTTTTCTTGCAATTTCACCCCATTTGGAATTTTTTTCCCGCTTCCCACTACATCATATGGGAAGGCAGGGAGCACAAAACAAAAACGCCCAAAAAAAAAAACTCTGGGCTTGAAAGGGTTAACGCACACATTTATAGGGTTATTCACTTTAAAAAAGAGACGACTGTGGGGAGATCCAATAAGCATGTATAAATATATCAGGGGTCAGTACAAAGATCTCTCCCATCATCTATTTATCCCCAGGACTGTGACTGTGACGAGGGGACATCCTCTGCGTCTGGAGGAAAGAAGGTTTGTACACAAACATAGAAGAGGATTCTTTACTGTAAGAGCAGATGTCTTTTTTCATCCTTCTAAACCATGTTACTATGTTATGACTGTCTAGGGATCAGCAACCTTTGGCACTCCAGCTACTGTGAAACTACAACTCCCAGCTTGCACACTTTCTTGGCTGTTCTTGAAAATCCCATGGAAGTGAAAGGAGGATTCTGGGAGTTGTAGTTTCAGAACAGCTAGTGGTTGCTGATCTCTGATCTAGTAGGTGGATGGATGACTACAGTTTTATAATTAATTTCTGCACACAGTTTTCAGTAACAGATTTGTAATCGCTAATTTGTAATGGATGGATATGGATGTTCCACAATCAGGCCAATGCTCATTTCACACAGATTATAGAAAATGAAATCAGATCTACTTAAAGGGGTTTTCTGAGTTTTATTGATGACCTATCCTTACAGAAAAAGGTCATACTTAGGCCTCATGCACACGACCTTATGTGTTTTGCGGTCTGCAAATTGCGGATCCACAAAAAAACGGATGTTGTAAGTATGGCATCCGTTTTTTTTTTTGTGGATCCCTTATTTTTGCGGATCCATTGTAATAATGCCTATCTTTGTCCGCAAACTAGAAAAAAATAGGACATGCTCTATTTTTTTTGCGGGCCTATGGAATGGACATTCTGATGTGGACAGCACATGATGTGCTGTCCGCATTTTTTGAGGACCCATTGAAATGAATGGGTCTGCATCTTATCAGCAAAAAAGCGGAACTGACAAGGAAACTAAATACGGTCGTGTGCATGAGCCCTTACTGTTACAAGTGATATATGGGGTGGTGGCACAGGTCTAAAATTCTGATGAACATCCACTCACATACATACCATTCATTAGGACACTGGCAGCTTACAGATGCATCTCAATATATTAGAGTATCATTGAAAAGTTAATTTATTTCAGCAATTAAATTCAAAAAGTGAAACTCGTATATATAGATTCAGTACATACAGAGGGATCTATTTCAAGCCTTTATTTCTTTCAATGCTGATGATTATAGCTTACAGCTAATCAAACCCAAAAAGTAGGTATATCAGAAAATTAGAATATTGTGAAAAATACTCATGGTGTCACACTCTAATCAGCTAATCAACACAAAACACCTGCAAAGGTTTCCTAACCCTTTAAATGGTCCCTCAGTCTGGTTCAGTAGGCTACACAATAATGGGGACGACTGCTGACTTGACAGTTGTCCAGAAGACAGTCATTGACATCCCCCACAAAAGGTCATTGCTAAAGAAGCTGGCCGTTCACAGAATGCTGTATCCAAGCATATTAATGGAGAGTTGGACGAAGAGTGGAGAGTCAAAGAATCCAAGTTGCTTGAGGTCCAGTGTGAAGTTTCCACAGTCAGTGATGATTTGGGGAGCCATGTCATCGGCTGGTGTTGGTCCACCTCTGCTGACAAGCTTTATAGAGATGCAGATTTCATTTTTCAGCATGGGCAACTGGTTTAATAACCACGGTATCACTGTGCTTGATTGGCCAGTAAACTCGCCTTACCTAAACCCCATAGTGAATCTATGGAGTATTGTCAAGAGGAAGATGACAGACTTCAGACACAACAATGCAGACGTGTTGAAGGTCGCACCCCAAAGCATTCCATAACACCTCAGCAGTGCCACAGGCTGATCGCCTCCATGCCATGCCACACCACATTGATGCAGTAATTCATTCAAAAGGAGCCCTGACCAAGTATTGAGTGCATATACTGTACATACAGTACTTTTCAGTAGGCCAACATTTTTGTATTAAAATATTTTTTTTTATTGGTCTTATATAATATTCTAATTTTCTGGGATACTAACTTTTGGGTTTCTATTAGCTGTAAGCAGTGGCATGCCTAAGGTATCTGGCACCTGGGGTGAGTTCTTTCTTTGGCCCTGTTCTAATTTAAAACATTCGTTATACCTTCATTTTCCCCCCTCACAGTAGTTATGCCCACATTGTGACCCCTTAGAGTAGTTATGCCCCTATTGTGCCACCCTTAGAGTATTAATCCTCTCATTGTGCCCCTCACAGTACTTATGCCCATACTGTGCCCCCTTACGGTAGCTATGCCCACATTGTGCCCCCTCATGGTATTTATACCCACGCTGTGTCCCCTCACAGTAGTTATGCCCTCATTGTGCCCCTTCACCGTAGTTATGCCCACATTGTGCCCCCTCACAATAGTTATCCCTTTACTCTGCCTCCTTTACAGTAGTTATGCCTACATTGTGCTCCCTCACAGTAGTTATCCATTCATTGTGCCCCCTTCACAGTAGTAATGATGATCAGATCAGCCCCAGCTGTCCCCTGCAGGCACAGATTGCACTGCAGCACTGTGTGGGGGGAGTGCGCAGGCAGATTGATGTAAGCTCTCTTTGCATCAGGCACCCCCCTGACAGCTGGCAACCGGAGTGGACACCCCCCTGTTCCCCTCTTGGCACTCCACTGGCTGTAAGCCAAAATCATCAATATTAAAAGAAATAAGCACTTGAAATAGATCACTCTATGATATTCTAATTTATTGAGATGCACCCGTGGATTGGCCTTTTTTATGTGAGTAGTTTTTAGATTTAAAAAAAAAAAAAACAGCCATGTTACTAACTATGGGATTTAGAAAAAATGAGAATCGTCAATCTGCGAGCTTCTTCTGATGCCAGGATATCCAGCCTATCATATTTGATAAATGTGATAGGATTACTCTATGAGGAAACTCTGTATGTTTGATCCAGTGGAACCTGGTTCCCATCTGCACATGATGCCGCTGTAGCCTTTGTAGAATGAGAATATAGAAAGAGTTCTCTTAAACTATGTGGCACTTCTGAATATTTTTCTTACTGTGTTCAAAGAATTTTCTTCAAATATACAGATGTGTAACCTACAGCTCCTGGGCCCCAGTGCAACAGGACCCCCCATATAGCAAGTACCATTCATTATAGAGAAGTGGCAGAAAGGCTTTTGCACTTCTTTAAAAGGGTTATCCAAGACTTAACAACCTATTCACAATGCTCAGACTCATGGTGCTGACCATACTTACCTGGTCCCTGCCAGATGCAGGTCACCACTGTGGCCAGCTATGGGCTGCAGTGGTCACGTAATTCTGCCATCGACAGATATTGTTATCTGCACACAGGGGAGATGAGGAGACGGCCATGGAGCGTTCAGGAAGGAAACCGGCGGCAGAGACAAGGTAAGTATGGTCAAAACAATGAGTCTGGACTTTGTGGGGAGGTTGTTAAGTCTTGGATGACCCTTTTAAGGCCCATTTACATGGGCCAATTATGGGTTAGGGGCCCACATACCATTTTGCACAGGGGCCCTCTACTGTCTGTGTCCACCCCTGACACCAGTTTTCTGATGGAGTCAGCTCGACCCCAAAGCACACTATATAGCTCAATAAAAGGATTTCCCTTTACACCCTGCATCCAGACAAGTCTCCATTGGCAGAGTCGCAACAGCTGTTTCTTCTCTACTTCCGATGAAACATCCGAAGTCAATTTACATAAAACTTCATAAGAATACTAGAATGTATTGGCTCCTATGAGCCAAAGTTATTACTTTGCGAAGTCTCGCGGGACTTTGGATAATAAATTCAGAAATTAATTTCTACTGTTAAAAACCTTTTACCGAACTCTGTTTCGGTTCCAAGTGGTACCTTGGAACCGAACCCGAGTTCAGTAAAAGGTTGGCCCATCGGAGCCAATACATCCCGCTCTGTACAGTGTTCTAACGAAGTTTTATGTGAATCGACTTCGGATGTTTCATCCGAAGTCAATTCACTCATCCCTATTTACAGTACAAGCCATATGCCATAAAATACAGAATTCCTTTAAATTATCCATGAACTAGTGACTGTGTAAATATCAATGTAAAAAATAAAAATCAGAGATCATATAGTGCATAACAATTTCTGTCCAGCAAAGCTAGAACCAGCCCTGTACCTCAAATGGATCCAGAGATCTTCACATTCATTGCTTCAATTGCTCTTTATTTCAAGCTGGCAGCTCAGGGGGTGTCCTTTCTGCTGCAGCTCTTTCCCTATCACAGCTCAGGAGGCCATTGAAGGATGGAACTGAGAAACAAGACAAGGACAGAGAAAAAAGAAAAGAAACAGCAGGTAGCGCTATATAGATTTTATTGAATAACTCAGAGGCTATACCACATTTTTTATTACATGCAATTAAAAAGCTATTCAGATCCAAGTGCTGGTTTGAGAACTGCGGAATATTTTTTGTGGGACAATCCAATTGAATGTACTGCTTATCTCCCTTGAGAACAAACGTATCAGACATGTTGAAATCTAACACGCCCGACCCTTCTTTCCCCCCATATCTGCTGTCAGAGTAGAGCCTGAACACCCCCATTAGATTGTCAGCCAAACTGCCAAAAATGTGTGGTTTGCATGGGCTCCTTTAGGGTACTTTCACACTAGCGTTAAAGTTTTCCGGTATTGAGTTCCATCCTAGGGGCTCAATACCGGACAAAGACGCTTTCGTTTTGTCCTAATGCATTCTAAATGGAAAGCATTCAGAATGTCTTCAGTTCAGTCACTTTTATGGTATTTGGCCATAGAAAATACCAGGAACGGAACTGCCCGCCGGATTCCTCTAACGCTAGTGTGAAAGTACCCTAAGATATGTATGGTGTATCCACAGCAGAAGAGAGGACAGCAGAAGGTTGTGGTCATGTGGTAGCCCTATACTGATGGAGGCTGTAGCTGCACATGTCAACTCTATGGGAGACTCCACTGAAGCCTTGAGAGGCATGAGACCCCCACTTATATCAGACATTTACAACATATCCTGCGGCTCAGCCACTTGCAGGTGTTACTGTAGATATTCCTGATGTCAGGTCTCTGGGAGGTATTAGAAGGGGAAAATCCATGTATTCAGCAATTACCATAATGTGTGGTAGACATCATATTGGGTAAATGACGACCTCAGGTATGTGGGATACGTGTGAGCGCAGCTCTTGTAAGAACATTCTGCACTCATTAAGTCTTGACACTTTACTGTAAACAGCATACAATAAGACCACATACAGTTTTATTTAGGGCAAAAATAAAGGAAAACACATACAGGAAATCAAATGTCAGTTCCGGGGAATTTTTCTGCTGACACGTTGTCTGCAGCATTTAGATAATTTGTTACTATGTTAGCAGAAAAGTTCCACTTCTTTTCTAGTGCGGCTTTTGCTCAGAGTATTCAGTTACTGACGCCAGTGACGACTTCATTTCTTGTGACATCAGCATTGGCTGCGGTTTTGTCAGTTTACATTACATACGACAAACACTATAAATAATTCCTTCCATTAATGAAATGGAATTTAATTAATTAAAGCAGCTTTGCAAGTTCAAGCTCATTCGCTGGGATGTAAACTCAGTGACTCGCTTGCTCAGCAGGGCTTGCAATATTTTTGGGCTGTAGGATTCCACTAGAATTATTACCAAACCATAGGCATCATGAGGCCTAGTTCACTTTTAAGTTATTTGGTCAGTGATTTCCATCAGAGATTATGAGCCAAAATCAGGTGCAGGTCAACAACATAGAACAGGATCAAACCTTTCCATTAGGCATCATGCACCCGGCCGTGCCCGTATTGCGGCCCGCAAACAGTAGGTCTGCAATACACGGGCACCGGCCATGTGAACCCCGCATCACGGATGCAGACCCATTCACTTGAATGGGGGAATGGAGGCACGGAAGCACTTCCGTGGGGTCTTGTCCATGCCTCTGCACTGCAAAAAAGTAGTGCATGCACTACTTTTTTGTGGTGAGGACAGTCGGATGCGGATCGCAGACCCCATTCAAGCGAATGGGTCCACGTCCGCATGCAGCGGCCCTATGGTCAGAGCCCGTGTATTGCGGACCGCTATTTGCTGTCCGCAGCACGGGCCCGGCTGGCACATGGTCGTGTGCATGAGGCCTTATACCTTATGGCCTCTTGCACGCGGCCATTTCATGCATTGGGGTCCGCATCCGTGATGTGGGGAGCACACAGCCGGTGCCCGCATATTGCAGACCCGCTGTTTGCGGGCCGAAATACAGGCCACGGCCGTGTCCATGGGGCCTATCTCTGTGCAAGCTTCACTCCTGGTTCGGTCACAATTATTGATGGAAATTACTGACCAAACACTGACGTGTGAACTAGGCCGAAATTATCATTTGGCCAATAGTTATCATTCACATAAATCAAGGGTGGACACAGACAGCAGAGGGCCCTTTAGCAAGAACAGTATATGGACCCCTAACTTTCCAACTGTTAAAGGGGATTATCAGAATTTTAATAGTGATGGCATATCCTCAGAATAGGCCGTCAATATCAGATTACTAGGGGTCGGATACACTGCACGCCTTCCGATCAGCTGTTCTGCCGTATCCAGAAGTAGGCGATAGATCTACAAAGCTCCTTCCATTTTGTACTGGACAATACTGGTTAATCTACAACCAGCTTTTTACGTCTGTCTTGGTTTTGCCCTCTGTTCTGCCATAAGATCTGTCTAATTTATGATAAGGCGTGTGCCTCGTCATAAATTAGGTGCATCTGTGGCAGTCCGTGGGCCTGGAGTAAAAACTACACCAGCCCCTGGCTGACGTAGTTTTTAGTTAACATTTGGTCAACTGTAAGTAACTTTGCTTGGGTTGGAGTCCCAGCCCCGAAACGTCCCTGCCCCATCACGCGCAACTGACGTACACATCGCAAAACGAGCCAAGCGACAAAATATTGTTGCACATCTGAACAGAAAAGGGGACTTTTAACACTTTTTACATCTAAAAGTGTTGCAAGTTCCTTAGTAAATGAGCCCCAATGTGTAAAGCTATGTAGGCCTTCCATTGCCGGAACTACGCCCTAACAGGGGTGTGGGGTGTGGAACCCATCTTTTTAATTTGATATTGATGGCCTATTGTAAAGATAGGTGATATATATATATATATATATATATATATATATCAGAGTACTGAAAAAATCCCTTTCAGGCATCTTGCACACGAAAGTATATTTTTCCTGTTTCCGTTCCGTTTTTGCGGTTTCCGTTTGCGGTCCGTATGCGAAACCATTCATTTCAATGGTTACCCAAAAAAACGGAATGTACTCTGTATGCATTCCATTTCCGTATATCCATTCCACTAAAAGATAGAACTCATCCTATTACTGTCCGCAAATAACGTTCCGCCGCTCCATTTAAGTCAATGGGTCCGCAAAAAATATGGAGTGCATACGGAACACATCCGTATGTCATCTGTTTTTTGTGGATCCATGCTCACTTTGCCCATGTGTTTACTGTTTACAAACATTACTGTACATTACAGTAATGATTACAAATGTTATGTTTCCGTTTGCGATCCGCGGATCGCATACGGAAACTATATGGAGATTTTTTTTCCGAACTACGGAACGGAAACGGAACGGAAACAGAAACACAACGGAAACAAAAAAAGGAACAACGGATCCGTTAAAAACGGACCGCAAAAAAGAAAAAGCCATACGGTCGTGTGCAAGAGGCCTTATTCAACTCCAGTCCTCAGGGACCACTCACCGGTCATGATTTGAGAATACCCCACAGAAGGAATACCTGTGGTAAGTCCTGATGCATGGGCACTAATTATATCACCTGCTGAATACTAAGGAAATTCTGAAAACATGACTAGTAGGTGGGTCCTGAGGACTGGAGTTGAGGAACACTGCTTTAGTCCTCTTGCACACGAACATTTTTTTTTCTGTTTACGTTCCGTTTTTTTGCGGTCCGTATACGGAACCATTTATTTCAATGTCCGCAAAGCGTCCGAAAACGGAATGTACTACGAATGCATTCCATTTCCGTATTTCCGTTCAAAGATAGAACATGTCCTATTATTGCCCGCAAATCACGTTCCGTGGCTCCATTCAAGTCAATGGGGCTGTAAAAAAAACGGAATGGATACGGAATGCATTCGTATGTCTTCCGTATCCGTTCCATTTTTTTGTGGAACCATCTATTGAAAATTTTCTGACCAGCCCAATTTTTTAATGTAATTACTGTATATTGTATATGCCATGCTTTCGTTTCCGTTTGCGATCCGCAAAAAACGTATCACATACGGAAACCATACAGAGACGGAAAAACTACTGAAACAAAAAATGGAACAACGGATCCGTTAAAAACAGACCGCAAAATACTGAAAAAGCCATACAGTCGTGTGCAAGAGGCCTTACTCAAACCTTCATTATCAAGTATTGCTGGTACAAACTAAGCCTTGTTTTATTAGGATTTATTAGCAGTTACCCAATTTAAAACATTCGCTGCTAGATATTGGAGCCTGAGCCCATGATCCATACCTTACACCTCATAAAATGGCCTAAAACTTTGCATCTTAGAATTTTAAACCACTTCTGTCAAATGTATGTGCATATTTCAGCCTGATACGCAGTAATTCTGGAATTTGTCAGAATTCTCTAAAATTCTGAAGGAAAGAAAACAGTTTGTCATTGATTTATAACAGTGGAGCCCAACCATTTTTCGTCTGAGGGCCGCACTAGACATGGTATAAATTTTGCGGGCCAGAACCAGGTAGCTTTTCCAGAAATGCAAACACACTGTGAGGGGCAAATATCTGGGCATTTTTTCTTTGATGAGGCACATCTCAGCATTTTTACTGTAAAGGGGGGCATCTGGGTATTTTTACCATGAAGTGGGAACATGTGAGCATTACTACTGTGAAGGGGGCACATCTGGGCATTACTCCTGTAAAGGGGGCTCATCTGGGCATTACCACTGTGAAGGAGGCACATCTGGGCATTACCATTGTGAAGGGGGCACATTCTGGGCATTACCATTGTGAAGGGGGCACATTTGGGCATTACCACTGTGAAGGGGGCACATCTGGGTATTACCACTGTGAAGGGGACACATCTGGGCATTACCACTGTGAAGGGGCACATCTGGGCATTACCACTGAGAAGGCGGCACATTTTGGCATTACCACTGTGAAGGAGGCACATCTGGGCATTACCATTGTGAAGGGGGCACATCTGGGTATTACCACTATGAAGGGGAACATCTGGGCATTACCACTGTGAAGGGGGGCAAATGTGAGCTTTATTACTGTAAAGGGGCCACTCTCTCTACTGCCAACCACAGCGCAGACCACCGCTACCAGTGTCACAATTCCAACCAAGACCAATGAACACCACTCATGTTCTGGCCTTCCCAAACAACAAGGAGGAGTTCCCTTCTTTAACCTCAAAGGCATGTACTGCTGGACCCCCTGCCACATGGACACCACCCTTCAGGATATATACCAACTCTCCTCACTAAAGTACCAGCCACACTCACAGGGGGCAGCCCTACCGAAACCACACTGCTCACACACAGACCACTGTCGCCTGTGCCCGCAGTAAGGTGGTCAGCCCTTCCTCCGCACGTAGCAGTGCACACATCCCGACACAGCACTGCCATTACAAACAACTACTGGGCCACAGGAACGATAGGAACTTATTACACTTAATAAGACTTGAATCGGTGATGGGAATGTAGTGCCATCTGGGACATTTATGGTATATAGATAGGATATGGCATAAATGTCTGATAGATGCAGGTCCCACCTCTGAGACCCACACCCATTTTCTTCAGAATGGGACCTCAAAGCGAACAGAGCCCAAGATCTGTTCGCTTGGGCTCTGTTCGCCACCCTCTAGAGGCCACCCGCCACCCGCTATTCACCACTGTAGGATGTCTGAAAATAGCCCAGCACTGGCTTTATTTTTCGAAGTCCCATGGTGGTGAATGGAGGGGTGGCCATGCTTTCCAATCACCATTATGGGTAGTGTTGAGTGAACTTGTGTTTCAAGTTCGGCGTACAGGGTTATCTAAGAATTCCATTATGGATCCCAGTACCACGGACCATAAGTTATGGTCCGTGGTAGTGGAATCCATAATGGAATTCTTAGATAACCCGAACCTTGTAGGCCGAACTTGAAACACAAGTTTGCTTATCCTTAATTATGGGACTTCTGAAAACATTTGTTTATTTTCAGAAATCCCATGGCAGTGAATGAATCGTATGCCGCGCCAACGCGGTGTGTTCTCCGTTCACTTTGAGGCCCCGTGTGGGCAACTGAGTGTTAACAGTTAGAGGTGTGTTTATACTCATTCTGACACTATCCAATCAGTGCTGCCATGGGGACAATTTATTCATAAAACTCTAGTTGGATTAAAAGGGTTTTCCGAGATTTTTATACTGATGACCTATCCTCAGTGCAATCTCCATGACATTGGATGTGGTAGTATGGCTTGTACTGAAGAGCTCAATGATATAGGATGCTATCGTTGACAGAAGTAAGCTTGTGAATTTTCTGATTTCTAAGTTCTGGTCTGCCCCAGTCAACTACAAATGGTAATATTGTGAAATGGATACCGGAAGGAGGAATAATAGCAACACCACACAACGGTAGACCTCTGAACCTAAGAGAACTGGGCTGCCTGAACTGGCGTTTCACCTATCCTCTGTGGCACTACTCACCGCAGAGTGACAGCAACAAATAACTGTGTGGCAGAAAATGGGCTTCCATTGTCAAACAGCCAACCCGGTGTCCACTGGAGTGGTGTTTGGGTGGTTTCTACACACTTGAATTTGGCTATGCCATTTTTTTAAAAGTAAAATAATGCCTGAATAACCTCAAGCTTTTTTTTTTTGCCACCGGCAGTTTTTTGCTGCAGTTTTATTGGGGATTTTTTGCACACAGGGTGTCTTCCTGTATAGAGAAGATGATGTGAGAACACTAACTTTGAGAAGCATGCTGCTATTTCAGTAGGCTGTATGTCAGAAGTTCTCACCAGTGGAGGTCCATGCACTGTGACTCTCACAGATCATTCGAATAAAAATTTCTTTAAGGCCCCATGCACACGACCGTTGTTCGGGTCCACGTCCGAGCCGCATATTTCGCGGCTCGGCCGCGGACCTATTCATTTCAATGGGGCCGCAAAAGATGCGGACAGCACTCCGTGTGCTGTCCGCATCCGTTGCTCCGTTCCGTGCCCCCGCAAAAAAAATATAGCATGTCCTATTCTTGTCCGTTTTGCGGACAAAAATAGGCATTTCCATAATGGGCTGCGTTCCGTTCCGCAAAATGCGGAACGGAACGCGGAACAGCTTCCGTGTTTTGCGGATCCGCGATTTGCGGACCGCAAAACACCAACGGTCGTGTGCATGTAGCCTAAAACTGTTAACCTAAACTACCCCTCCCCATAGTTGTCCCACTATGGCCCCTGCTCCATTATGGTGCCAGATATGCTAATTACTGCAGACCACATCTGTCCTCAGTAGGCACTGCCCAATCAGAGCAGAGAGCCTCCAAGTGATGCAGAAGACCTGAAGCCAGGTAAAGTAAATCTTGGCAATCAGCAGATCTGTCCAGCCCAATTGGACATTGTCAATGCCAAGACAGAGGGTGGGGTGGATTTTGTGAGAATAGTGGGACAACGGGAAGGGGCAGCCTAGAAAAAGAAAAAAAAATTACATCTATGGAATCAGGAGAAAGGCGGCATAAGTGAAGGTATGTTTTTTTTTTTTAAATTACAGGTCCTCTTTAAGCCAAGCATATGATGTGTGTATGGGCGAAACAGCAGGAATAGCTGTCAGCTGAATGAGCGCATGGCAGACACATATGTGCCATATAGGGATGAGTGAACTTCATATTTTGAAGTTCGTGTTCGGGTATATCCTGAATTGCGCTATGGATTCCGTTACCACAGACCATAACGCAATTCCATGACAGAATGCCTTTAGAGGCATTCCATTATTCATTCCATCATAATAGAAGTCTATGGCCTGCATAACAGAGTCCTCTCAAGACCTCTAACGGCATTCCGTTATGCATTCCGTCATGGAATTGCGTTATGGTCCGTGGTAGCGGAATCCATAACGCAATTCTGGATATACCCCAACACGAACTCGAACTACAAAATATGAATGGTGCCATATGTAAGACAAGGTGTCTGTCCTGTAGAATCAGTGAACTCCATAGGAGCATTCATTGTCCCATGGTTGTCCACTCGACCATAAAATATGTCAGAGCAGACGTGACAACCTTTATATGCCCTAAGTGTCATCTCATCTAGTTCCCCTGAGATGTAGATACTTTATGACACCATGAATGAGCGGCGCAGGTCACATTTACTGGAGGTGACGGTGACATGCCTGGTGTGCCGCTGGGATTCCCCTGGATTTGTGAGACATGACACATCCTTCTCCTCTTCCTCTGGGACAGCCCAGGACCCTGCGTCCATCTCACTCTGGGATGTTTTTCTTTCTTTTTTGCATTCTGTTTGGTCAGGTCCTCCTCCTTCCTCCAGCAGAAGCCCACTCTCCACCTGCCCTTCCTTCCCACTATTAGTCATTAGTTCAGACCCTTCTAGGCAGCCCCCTGATTGGTAGCCTCAGGATGCTGGGGCCCCCGATTGGCTGGCCGGGCATCCCCAGGGCGAGGCGTGTCTGGAGTTGGAGAGCTACTTAATAGGAGATGCAGAAGCTGGAGGCTCAGATCCTCAGTACCAGCAGCACCAGGCAGTGTCCTCCAGAAGAGTATTGAGCTACCAGCCAAACCGCAGAAGATGGGAGCATTCGCCCTGGAGATCTTCGGCTTGTCCATGTGCATCATCGGCTGGGTGGGGGTGATCCTGGCATGTGCGCTGCCCATGTGGCAGGTGTCTGCCTTCCTCGAGCAGAACATCGTGGTGGCACAGTTCACCTGGGAAGGGCTGTGGATGTCGTGTGTGGTGCAGAGCACCGGGCAGATGCAGTGTAAGGTCTATGACTCCATCCTGGCGCTGGAGCCGGAGCTGCAGGCGGGCAGGGCACTCACCATCCTGGCAGCCATCGTGGGGCTCATCGCCCTCCTGGTCACCATAGTCGGAGCCCAGTGCACCACCTGCTTCCAGAGCAGCGGCGTCAAGAGTCGCATCGTGTTTGCCGGGGGAGTGATGTACATCGTGACCGGGCTCCTGGTGCTCATCCCGCTCTGCTGGACGGCCAACATAGTCATCAAGGACTTCTTCAACCCCCATGTGCCTGCCTCCAAGAAGAGGGAGATGGGGGCAGCTCTGTACGTCGGCTGGACGGCCACTGCCCTCCTACTGCTCGGCGGGGTCTTAATCTGCCTGTCGTGCCCCTTGAGAGGGCAGAGGACCCCTCCAGTCAAGTACTCTGCCTCCCGGAGACCGACCTCCAATGGAGACTACGATAAGAAGAACTATGTGTAAGGACCAAGGGGGGGACGGACACTGGTCACTCCTCAGGGGGTGCGGGCACAGCCCTGGCACTGCAGGCAGGCACAGCCACCTGTACAGGAAGGACTGCCAGCCACTCATGGACTACAAGTCACCCCCTGCTCCCGGGCACCTCCGTGCCCCTGGCATCACCACAACTAGATGACTGGCATAGTATTACTGGAAGTGCAGTCACCCTGTATAAATGTGTAGATATGTCTTCTGATGAGGGCTGAAACTGACCACTGGTGCCACCCATACCCTCATGCCTGGCAGCTCAGAGCGCTCTTGCCCCCTCAATAAGAAGATTGAGCAGGTGATCGGGCTGAGCGCATTCTTGTGGGAAGGAGCTGGATTCCAAGTCCTAGATATGAAGGGCTCTCAGCACCCTCTGCATGTTCAGCAGCTGGGAGAGGGGGACTTCTTATATTTCTGTCTTCTCCTACACAGATATTTTAACTTGGACTAGTACTAAATGGCAAAGCAACTGGTAAGGCTGGGTCCTAACCCTGGGGATAGGTCTTTGGAATCATAATGGAATTATTTTTTTTTAGGAACTCTAGGACTCTTTACACATTATTCTTTTACAAAAAAATATAGCAATGCATTTTTGATGCAGTTTTTTTGGAACCAAAGCCAGAAGTGGATCTCTCAGGAAGGAGCAGAAGTCTTTCTTATATATTTCTCATTCCTTTTGCTTTCACTTCTGGCTTTTACTTAAAAAAAACTGCATAAAAAAACATACATTTTTCAAAAAAATACTGTGTGTGAAACCTCCTTTATTTAACAGGTGCATAGCCTGTGCCTGAAATGCTGTTCCCATTCACTCACAGATAGCATCTGGTAAAACGCAGCCACAGCGCAATCACCAAGTGTAAACCAGATTTTAAGAGATTTAGGTAAAATTAAGCTTGGGGCTACATGGAGAGTTTTTCTTTTTTTTTTTGGTAGAGTGAAAACTTTTCAAGTTTAACTACAGCTGTGGTGAAAGGAATAATTTGTGTTGCCTTCAAGTCTGCGTTGAGTACATGAAATAGTTAAAATAAGGGGGGTTTCTGTGCTTAGGCGGAGTTCACACTTCAGTTATTTGGTCAGTTTTTTTCATCAGTTAGGGCTCATGCACAAGAACGTATTTTCTTTCTGTGTCCGTTCCATTTTTTTTTGCAGACCGTATGCAGAACCATTCAATTCAATGGGTCAACAAAAAAAAAAACAGAAGTTACTCTGTGTGCATTCTGTTTCTGTATGTCCGTATTTCTGTTCCTCAAAAAAAATAGACCATGTCCTATTATTGTCCGCATTATGGACACGGATAGGACCGTTCTATTAGGGGCCAGCTGTTTCGTCCTGCAAAATATGGAATGCATAGAATCCGTATTTTTTGCGGATCCGTTTTTTACGGACCACAAAATACATACTGTCGTGTGTATAAGCCCTTAGGGTCCATTCACACGCCCGTGTGTGTTTTATGGATCCTCAAAACACGGACATCGGCGATGTGCGTCCCGCAACATCGCCGGCACTACATAGAAAATGCCTTTTCTTGTCCGCAATTGCGGACAAGAATAGGACATGTTCTATTTTTTTCGGGAACGCGACTGCGGACCCGGAAGTGCGGATCCGCAATTGCGGACCCGGGCGGGACATCTTCTGTCCCTATTGAAATTAATGGGTCCGCAATTCCGTTCCGCAAAATGCGGAACAGAATTGCGGACGTGTGAATGGACCCTAATTGTGAGGTCAAAACCACAGAACAGGAGCAGATCTTTCCATTACACCTCATCTCTGTGGATACTGGTTTTGGCTCACAATCACTGATGGAAATAACTGACCAAATAACTGAAGTGTGAACTCAGCCTTATATTGCCATTAGTACTGCTTGTTCCTGACCCGTATAGTGGGATGTGGGTAGTCATTCATACAAGGATACATGATAAATTAACCATACGCATACCTGGATGTTACCTTCAAATACTGTATCCAGAGAAGCAGGGGCTTTGGAAAAGTAAATTACATTTTTTATATTAGTAGTTCACCTCATTAAGCTTTGTTGTAAATATTTCTTCAGAAACTCTGGATTTTGCTAGTTTTGGTACCTTTGAAATATATTATTAAATGTATTTTGTATGTGTAATAATTCTGTATTAAAGAACTGATTTATTTAAATGTATTCATTTTCCAAAAAAAAGGTCTACCAAAGTCTCAGTGTACTTTCAAGATAAATAAATGATTTTTTTTTAAACAACGTATTTCTTGTGATGAATCAATATTTACTGTATAGCAGCACAATATACACACAAATATGTTGTATTATTTTATATAAATATCCTGTGTTTGTCCGCTTTCTAGTGGCCTTGAATCTTGTAAACAGGGCAGGATTCTAGAAAATTGCCTGGAAGCTACTGATGGGCCACTTTCACATGGTCAGTATTTGTTCAGTGTTTGTAAGGTATGGATCCACAACACAGAAGAGGCACTTCTGGACGACTTTACTTTATAATTTTCTCTGTAGGAGCCATGAATGATCTTGGCTTAAAAATACTGATGCAAAATACCGACTGGCTGAAAGTGTCTTTTGGCTGCGTTTCCACCTTGGTTTTTTTTAATGCAATTTTTGAAGCCAAATACAAGAACATCAAAAAGCCTAATTGAGGAAACCTAGCCTATCATCATCCATCTTGGCAAATCATTAGAAAAATGTATGGTACACACGGTAACAGTCTGACACGCTGTATTTGGCAGCTACAGGTCGTTAACCCTAATGCACTATGACAGCACATTGAACATACTGGTTGTTTCTGTGTTAAAGATCAAGTGTGTATTGTTTTCATTGTTTCAATGATTCACATGACATTTTGGATACTCACTTATTTGGAAATGGTCATATTTTAGTCTCCAAATGTGTGATCCTATTACTGCTCTAGTTGTTCTATTTTCACTATTGCACCAAGGAAGGCATCAGAAGAAATGGTTACAACAACTGTAGCAAACTACTAACAGGTTTATCCTTGATCTCCAATCTAAAGTCATGCCTAGCCTTGAATTGACTGAGCATCAGTATCTCCTGATTAGTATGTCCCAGACTGTCATCAAGAAACCCCACCAGGCCATATTTTAAAGGGGTTTTCCAAGATATTTTTATTGATGACCTATCCTCAGGATAGTCAAATCAATGGGCAGGAGCAGCACTCATAGGTCCATACATCTGCACTGGGATGCAACAGCCGTGGATCCAAACAGCCAAGCGATACGTAGAAAATCAATGAGCGGTGGCAGCATTTCCCATTTTCTTTCTTTATTCGGACTTCACAGCATACATAAAAACAACAACGTTTCGGCTGTAAACCAGCCTTTATCAAGCTTGATAAAGGCTGGTTTACAGCCGAAACGTTGCTGTTTTTATGTATGCTGTGAAGTCCGAATAAAGAATGAAAATGGGGAATGCTGCCACCGCTCATTGACTTTCTACCTATCCTCAGAATAGGTCAGCTATATCAGATTAGCGGGGGTCTGACACGTGGCACGCCCGCCGATCATGTGGTTGAAGAGAAGGCCATGCGCCGTGCCAGCGCAGCCTTTCCTTCATTGTTTATCTGCTCGCCGTCGACATTACAGCAGTGAGCAGGTGTAATTACACCCAAGCCATCCCATTCACTTCTATGGCGCGGCTCATTCTTATACAAGTGTATACTACAGAGCCATCCCATAAAAGTGAATGATCCGGCTTGTAATTACACCTGCTCACTGCTGTAATGTCGACGGCGAGCAGATAAACAATGAAGGGAAGGCCGCTTGAACACATGGTCAAGTTTTTTTACATTTAGGGCTCATGCACACGACAGTATCTATTTTGCAGCCTGCAAAACACGGATCAGAAAAAAAATATGAATGACGTCTGTGTGCATTCCGTATTTTGCAGAACAGAACAGCTGACCCCATAATGCGGACAATAATTTCCACATATTTTTGTGGAACGGACATACAGAAATGAAATGCACACAGCGTTTTTTTTAGTGGACCCATTGAAATGGATGGTTCCTTATATGGCCCGCAAAAAAATCAGAATGGACACGGAAAAAAAATACGTTTGTGTGCATGAGGCCTGAGTCAAAGGAAAGCTGCTGATTTTGTCCATGTGAACATAGGGGGAAGTTTAGCGGTCTTGTTATCCCCAGCAGCGCCGGAGGATGCGCACGCCTTATCATAAAGTAGCTGCATCCTCTGGCAATCTGTCGGGGAGATGAATCATTTCTCTTACATCAGAAAAGTGGCTTTACAAGTCGCAAGCTATGTGTTTGCAACTTTTTAAGAAAATTGTCACATCTCTAGAATTTTATGATGCTCTCGCCACTTTCCCTAAAGCTGTCCCAACAAATTTCTCTTTATTTATGCTAGTTTTCAGGCGCAAATGAAGCCAGAAATCTACAGCAGCTTTAAGCCCATGGAATACAGGAGGATGCCCCTAAATTATGACGAGGCGTGTTCCTCGGGTGGCGCAGGAGATATCAAGACTGAGGCAAAAAACACTGGTTTTAATAAATCTCCCCCCATGTGCCTAAACAGAAATCTACGACAGCTCAGAAAACTGGTGTCACGCCCCCTTTAGGGAAAGTAGTGAGGGCGGCGTATGTCCGAGAGATCATTTTAAAAAGTCGCAGTTAAAAAATTGCAAACACATATTTATTTATCATCTCCCTTGTCCAAGAAAAGTAGCTTTAAAAAATTGCAAGCTGTGTGTTTGTGACTTTTCAAATGCGACTTTTTGAAAAAGTCACAAGTGTCTGTTTTTACACTGCCCTCACTACATTTTTAAAAGTGCATGCCAAGGGTGGGAAAGGGGCGTATCCAACAGCCAAGGCGTATTTATCTTCGTTTACGTCAGTTTTCTGGTGCGAATGAAGCCAGAGCTCTATGGCAGCTCTAAACCATCATAGATTTCTGTTTAGGCGAACAGACTGCAGAGGATGTGCCTAATATATGACGTCATAAATGTGGTGCCTCCTCCGGCAGTGCAGGGGCTATCAAGACCGGCGTACAAAGTATTGGTCTTGATAAATCTCCCCAATAGTTTGCAACTTTTTAACGCCACTTGTCAGGCACAAGGGAGATGATAAATCTCCCCCTTGGTCTCTATGGAGAGAATTTGGCATATGAAGCACAACCACGATATTTGTTCACACTGGATAACCAGCAGGTACCTGGGAACAGTGACACTGCTTGTCATTTCCCCTATATTAACACCGACTCCTGAAGACAGCTATGTGCACTGCCTGGGTGTCTCTCTATACTGTAGATAAGACCAATCATTACTGTGTGCGCATATTATCTGAGGGCTCATTAGTGCTTTGCATGTGGTTCTTCCTCTGTGTTTTTATTTTATTTTTTGGAGAAAATGTGTGAATAGAAGTCTTTTATATTCCTGCACTCAAAAAATTGCATATAATACACTAAGGGGGAAATCAATTACGAGTGGAATTTTTGAGGTCAACTTTGTTTGAGCCTGTGTTGAGGTAATTTGCACCAAATTTATCATCACATAACATTGCATCCTTAAAAATAATACTTTAGTCAAGAGATAGTAATCCTGGTCTTATACCACCACCCTAAAGCCTAATTCACACGTCAATGATTTCCATCAGTGATTGTGAGCCAAAACCAGGATTGGAGCCTCCACAGACATAAGGTATAATGGAAAGATCTGCTCCTGTTCTGTGTTTAGAGAAACTCCCGGTTTTGGCTCAAAATCTCTGATGGAAATCACTTACCAAAACACTGACACGTGAATGAAGCTTTAGGAATGCACCATTTTGGGGATTTTTTTTGAAAATGTTGCATTTATAAATCTGGCATTTACCTGGCTAACCACATCTACTTTTCCACCCGCTTTGCAAAAATGGTGAGCGTTATGGAAATTTACATATTTTTGTAAAAAAATGGCATGCACCGAAATTTACTACTTACAACTTTTACACAAAAAAACAGTGTACAGGGCTTCTTACCTTCCCTCTAATTGTCAATGATTTCCAAGTCACTTAGTAGGCATTGATGTCAGGAGACAGTGATAACTGAGCATCCCTCTTATTGCATTCCTCTGCATCACATTGCTTTTTTTTTGCATAAGAAATTTCCTCTACATGCATTAGATTTTCCAAAAAATTGTAGCAGTGTGAATGCCCCTTTCAGGGGCTGACTTAACTAGCAATTATTGAGAACAAACCACTCATTCTTGATAACTGCCTGATTGTCAGCAGAGGTGAGAGCTGCATTTACATTCAGCAATCATCCCCATTGTATTGGAACGACCGATCCCTGCTTAGATCGCTCATCCCCGTACACATTCACTGTTTCAGGGCAGCTGTTTATGTAGAATGATCTGCTGCCCAGAAACAATGTTTTTGGGTGCCACACTACCATTACTTTCACCCGATGAGTAAGCTCGTTCATTAGGTGATTGATGGGACCTTTACGCAATTACCAGCAACATGCATTCCTGATGGTTGGCCCAAGTAAAAGGCGCCTTTTGGCACTACCTGTGTATAGTAAATTATTGCAGTTTTAGGTGCCTGTAGCTGAGCTACTACCAAATGCAGACTGGGGTTTTAGGTCCACTGTTGTGGAACAAATCACATGTGGTTCCAGTACCCAAAGTCAGTACACCAGTTATTTGAATGACTATGGCCATGTGGCATTTACTTTGCATGTTATGAAGGGATTTACAAGGTTGGTTAGTAGCACTGGGGCTCCACAAAGAACCGTGCTATGTGGATTTCAAGTACAGTACCAAATTATGTCGCCTACAGAAGTTCTCGCATGATCCTGCCGGTCAAAATGTGAAAATTGGTATCTCAGAAAAACCCTTTAAGGAACCTGAGACGTGCACCAATTTATCTTGCTTGAGACATAAATTTATAATCTACAATAAAAAAAGTGACCTTTTCGTGAAGGTTTTTCAATTTTAATGTGACTGCTAGGAGGTTAAGGGATTAATACATTTGTAGTCATTGTATAATATGTAGGCACTAACTGCCATGGATTCACGGCAAGTATAGGTGATGCACATAAAAACCATGTACTTGTAACAAAGCTGCATCAGTTAGCGGTAATCTGCACACAATTACCCTTAAAGCTGTTGTCCCATTACAACAATTTTTCCCCAATCCACAGGATAGGGGATGGGTCTGATCGCTGCAGGTTTGACTGCGGGATCCCCTGCCGATCACTAGAATAAGGGCCTACGTTCCCCCCTTTTAATTGGAGCAGAGAACACGCGTTAATTGACCTTCTATTCAACTCTACGGAACTAGCAAAAATACAACAGCAATGAGTGACCTCTGCTCCATTCAAACGGGGGAACATGGGCCCCCTTTTTAGTGATCAGCAGGGGCCCAAGGAGTCAGACCCTCACCTATCAAACGTTTATTCCCTATTCTGTTGATAGGGGATAAATTGTTGCATTCCAGAATTACACAATAACCCTATACTGGTTTATGGTAATGAAATTCCCACTGTTTACTGGGATTTTTCAGATATACTTTTATGGCTGAGACAGTGCTCAATGATTTAGAACTTGAGAGGAATCTTATTAAGATCAAGGACAAGGTATCTTCGGTTCTGTTTTTGCCATGGATGCCTACTGGCAATGCCTACTCATTAATTCCATGATAAGGCACATACTAATATATGGTTATTCTCTGTAAAGCTCACCCATGGTTTAGTATGCTTGTCACTTTTTGCACAGCGCTCCGGTCACTATATGGCCACCCGTCCATCTGCAGTATGCTGAAACATTGCTACATACCATGGGTGAATAAACATTTGTTGGAGACTTTGGAAAGCTGATTTCTCTCTTCTTTTTCTGATTCATAAGAAGCCAGTTACCCTTTGAGAAGAGGAAATTATACTGATGGACAAAGTCCATACACAAGGAGAACATACAAGCTCAGACATAGAACTGCAGGGCAGGACATCAGCATGAACAGCACTGTAAAATATTGTGTACGTACAGCCGCACATAGCACAGCCTTCCATGAATGACCTACACTAGTAAATTATGTATTTGAGTGAACAATAGTATTGGGGTATACAGAGTAAACTGTAGGAGAGATCCCTCAGACGTCTTCATATGCTGGTAACTGACGTCAGCAATAGTGCCTTCTTTACAAGTCTTATCTTCTTCAGAGTCCAGCTCTAAAATGGATGGATGTCTTATCTTTCTTCTCAAACCCAAAATAACTGAGCTATACATGGAGATTTACCTCAGGACAAAGCAACACAAGGTCATCCTTTCACTTGTCCCCTCAAAATAGCTGCCATCTAAGCTGATGTTCTCCAGCTATCTACAATGATAGAAAATAGCAAACAGTGGCCCGATAGATAAGAAATCCTTTATATTCAGACATTTATCTAAGGTAACATAGTATTATCGGTTTTTCATGCTAAATTCTTCAGTGGGACACTTCCACCAGAAAGAGATATTTTTCAGCTCAAAAACTATATATATATATTTTATTTTTATTTTTAGAAAAATTTGACTTTTTGACATGAACATGCGAACACTGCAGCAAGTGACTGGCTCTACACTCATGTCAGGGCTCCAGTGGTCACATCTCCATGTGGTAAAACAATCACTGATGGTCATGATACAGAGACCGGTGGGAGATCAGTAAAGCAATGGCAAAGGAGTGGTACGCTTCTGTAAGCTTTTGGTTAGAAAAATAATTAAGAGACTGGACAACCCCTTTGATGACAATGGTGGGACACACAATAAAAAGTTGGGTTTTCCTCATTCTCTTGAGCTGTACATTCTTTTTCACTGTCATTTGCTATGGGACAGTAAAAAACACACAGGGCAGAAAAATGTAAGACTGAATGGCGATTTCTCTAAACACCAGCATGACCAGTCAATCCTGGATTAGGCTGCTGCACATGCTGTGTGAACACGTTAAGCATGTTGAGCTGCTGCTGTGTGGATAATACGTGTGATCAGGAATTCAGATACTTTAATTTTATATTGTTCTAAAGAGGCTGTAGTGGCTTAAAAAATCTTTATATTATAAAAAGCTTAGTTTCTAAGTACATATCAGTACTATAAGGCCACATTCACACATAGTGTATTATTTGCAGGTTTTCACCAAGGGCTGACTGGCCCTACACCCTACAGGGAATTCAACTGGTGGTCCAATGCCCATAGGGCCAGTTGAGCCCTCCTCACTGTCGCTGGCCACGTACATACTATTGGGGGGACTATAGTGGTCATTATTAGAGGAAGTCCAGGCACCATGCTGAAGGTAGGGCTGGCTTGGTGTTGTGGCCTACATCTCACCTCCTAAGCCCCCTGCTCCATATCAGATACAAAAGAGGACAGAATATGAAGCTATTGATGGTCACCACAGAGAGACATGGTTCTGTGGGATGGTATTCTGTGCTGCACTGTGGTATTACTGACCCTGGCGTATTGCATTGATCCAGTCTACTTGTTTTGTCCCACCTTCTGTCAATTCAGACCCACCTACAACATTGGGGCCACTTTAGAATTTTTTCCAGGGCCACTTTACGTTCCCAGTCTTCCCCTGATTTTCGCTGAGGGTTCAGTCCAACGTACAGTATTTAAACAGGGTTTTACAAAATCATTAGAATGTAAATGGTAATATCTACAGATAAATCCATGGTGGAAAGTCTCCTCTGTTTTGGGAATGTAGCCTTACACTCACAGTAGATTACATTGCCTTACTTAGGTCTTCCTGACAATTGCCTGCTCGTTAGTGATGGAGACCATTGATATTACATGCAGCGTTCTCCTCCACAGTATGGGAAGGAGCGATAACTAATGCCATAGCTCGTCTCCATACTGAATCATTATTTTCTGATAGCAGACCATGATTACACAGCACGATCTGCCACCTAAAAACGATGATTTTTAAACACTCGTTAGCGATGATCTGCCCGACTATCTTCAGGTCTAATACAGCCCTTATACAAATCTGGAGTAATGGTAAAAAGTAAATAATGGTCCACGCACATGCTCTATCTCTATGTCTCTTTTTGTTATTGCACAGATCAATTACTCAACATCCTGAATTTTAATGAGTTTTTTCTTCTTCATACAAAATCTATGAGAAAAAAAAGTTAAAGGGGTATTCCAATAAAATGAAGTTATCACCTATCCATAGGATCGGGGATAGCTATCAGATTGGTAGGGGTCCTTCCATTGGGACCCCCATGATCATGAGAATGGGGTCCCCATACCAAGCAAACCGCCAGGTCCCTCTGGAATGAACGGGTAGCAGATGAACAAGCATGGGTTCTGCAGCCCTGTTGATCTCTAGGGAACCTGCCGTAAATAGCCAAACGCTGTATACATATCTTGGTTTTAAATATTTTTTTGAATCAAGCCTGAATTACCCTTATCTCTGGTGGCTGGAATCTCTTGGAAAGGATATGGATACCACACACCAAAATATTAGTATATTAGTTGCATTGAATTTTAGCACATGCCTGTTACACTGGGACATTTCTAGCTCTGGATGTCCTTGCTGTCTGTTACCTCAATGCTCTATGTCCTATACACTTGCACCAAGCTCTGGTACGTCCAGTTCAGTCATTATTTTGCACGGCTGATATAATGTGCACCTTTTTCCCACATATCATTTTTTTTTTATTCATGGAGCGCATTAGAGATGTTCAAATAAGTCATCTGACACACACAAAACATGCCTTAATAGATCGTGGGCTTCCCTGAGTCATCCACTACCTTCCTTCTTTGAAAGGCAAAGAACAGAAGTTGATGGGAACACACAGCAGGCTGGTTCCTGGAAGTGCTATCCTGCTGTGCTGGTAAAAAGGGGGAAAGGAGGGTGGAGGCGTGCTTGGGACCCTCTACAACATTGTTCTGAGAAATGAAGCGTTTCTAAGTTATGGATCTAAACTGTGACCTCTCAGACCCCACTCACACCGGAGGCACACACACTTCAGACAGGAAACGTCCCCTGAACTGGATAAAAGAATAATGGGACCTAGTGCTCATTCCCCTGGAGGGAAACATCAGGGAGCCCTAATAGACTGCAAGAAAAGAAGACAACCCAGTAAAGCAAACCCTGTGAATGAAAAATAAAGTACATATAAAGCAGCACTATGTGATCTGAAGGAACCATAGATCTAGTGGTTGTTATTAAGGATATAAAGAAATAGATATTTCTATGTTCATTACTCATCTGTTAGGGGTGTGGCGGGAGAATCTTTATATTAATGGCCAAAACAAGAAGGGGTTTACAGTTGGGTCAGACTCCGTTTGGAATGAAATGAAAATTAATTGAAACTAACTGAAGGTGTTTACATAGGAGTTTTTTTTGAGGATTTCTTTAAATATCAAATGATAAGTATTTCTAAGGGTACGCTCACAGTCAGGTTTGTTGATGCACTTTTGCAAGTCAAAACCAGGAGTTAATTCAAACAAGATAAGGCAGAAAAAAGACATTTGTCCATCCAGTTCGGCCTGACATCCTGCTAGTTGATCCAGAGGAAGGCAAAAAAAAAAACTGTGAGGTAGAAGCCAATTTTCCCCACTTAAGGGGAGTAAAAGATTCCTTCCCAACTCCAATCAGGCAATCAGAATAACTCCCTGGATCAACGACCCCTCTCTAGTAGCTATAACCTGTAATATTATTACACTCCAGAAATACATCCAGTCCCCTCTTGAATTCCTTTATTGTACTCACTATCACCACCTCCTCAGGCAGAGAGTTCCATAGTCTCACTGCTCTTACCGTGAAGAACCCTTTTCTATGTTTCTATGTTTGTGTACAGACCTTCTTTCCTCCAGACGCAGAGGATGTCCCCTCGTCACAGTCACAGTCCTGGGGATAAATAGATGATGGGACAGATCTCTGTACTGACCCCTGATATATTTATACATAGATATTAGATCTCCCCTCAGTCATCTTTTTTCTAAAGTGAATAACCCTAATTTTGATAATCTTTCAGGGTACTGTAGTTGCCCCATTCCAGTTATTACTTTAGTTGCCCTCCTCTGAACCCTTTCCAGCTCTGCTATGTCTGTCTTGTTCACAGGAGCCCAGAACTGTACACAGTACTCCATGTGTGGTCTGACTAGTGATTTGTAAAGTAGTAGGACTATGTTCTCATCACGGGTGTCAATGCCCCTTTTGATGCAACCCATTATCTTATTGGCCTTGGCAGTAGCTGCCTGACACTAGTTTTTGCAGCTTAGTTTGCTGTTTATTAAAATTCCTAGATCCTTTCCCATGTCAGTGTTACCAAGCGTTTTGCCATTTAGTATGTACGGGTGACTTGCATTATTCCTTCCCATGTGCATAACTTTACATTTGTCAGTGTTAAACCTCATCTGCCACTTATCCTCCCAAGCCTCCAATCTATCCAGATCCCTTGTAGCAGTATATTGTCTTCTTCAGTGTTAATTACTTTACACAGTTTAGTGTCATCTGCAAAAATTAATATTTTACTATGCAAGCCTTTTACAAGATCATTAATAAATATATTAAAAAGAATAGGGCCCAGTACTGACCCCTGAGGTACCCCACTAGTGACAGTGACCCAATCTGAGTGTGTACCGTTAATAACCACCCTCTGTTTTCTGTCACTCAGCCAGTTACTTACCCACATACAGACATTTTCTCCCAGTCCGAGCATTCTCATTTTATATACTAACCTTTATACTTTCTTTTCTTTTATAATCCACTCCTGATTTTGCCACCTAAATGTGTGGCTGTACCATAATGAATCCCTTCCAAAAATCAGGCCATGTGTATAGGTGTAGACAAATAGTTTTAGCATTTTTACCCTTTGATGCTGCAATCATCCAGTAATGAACAACGCAATGTTTTTAGTTTATACAAATGTCCAAGGTTTTTAGGCCTCATGCTCATGACCGTATTTTTAGTTCACATCCAATCCACGTTTTAATTGAATTAATTTCTATGGGGCCACATGGATGTCATCTGCGTGCTGTCCGCATCTGTGCAGCCATTCCCAAATTTTAGAACATGTCCTATTCTTATGATATGGAGATTACACAACAAAAAAATAGATATAAACCCTAATAAGGGAATAACAGACATCTAAACCCCTCAAACAGAGCTAACTCTATATAACCAGAAAAACCTACAAGAAGACACCAGAGTCTCTATAGCTCAAAGAGTATATCTGAAAAATCTTTATTAAATAAATATACATAAACATAATAAAAAGAGATGAAAAAGCACATACCTGAGGGATGGTATAGTAATATGACAATATAGTTTCCAAGAGGAGTGGCTATAAACAGTAAAAGTTGGTGTGTCCAATATAGTAAAAGCAACAAATTGCCAGATTTCAACCATTTCAACCGTCAAAAGCAAATGTAAGGACATAAAACCGTTATCTCTAATATGTAAAGACCTACTCCTACACAGGTAAGTAATAAATAAATGTAAAGCAGTAATTACATACCCTCCAGAATACAATAACCTCAGTAGAACTGCATACCCAACGCACGCTTCCTCTGGCGCCCCCTCATGGCCTATTCTTGTCCGTATTGCGGACAAGAATAGGCATTTCTATAACAGGGTCCAAAGAAAGTGTTGGATGCATATAGCCAGTATCTGGATTTGGCGTACTTCAAAATACATACAGTCATGTGCATAAGGCAGTAAAGTGTGCCCCAATGTACAAAAATGCAAAAGTATGGAATAGACACATTTTTTACACATTAATCCTTAAATCAGCCGGGTCTCAGGGCTTTATTGAATGTTACCAGTCTGGTTATAAAATATGGGAGACCCACATGTTCAAGAGAGAATGATGTATTCATTTTGTCAACTACTTGAGTATAATGGAGACAAAAGAAAGGATGTCCTTTGTAACAGACTATGAATGCAGTGCTGTTCATTTGTGATGTGCTGGTAGTATATTGCCAGTTCTCCACCTTTATTTTTATTAATCCTTCTAGATCCACTGGCCATAGACCCAACGGGACAAGAAGGCTATTTTTGAAAAAAATATTGGGAACCTAGTGAGTAAAGGTGTTTATCCAAAGCAGAGGGGCAGAATAGCCCAAACCTGGAGATTCTGACTATCTTTCAAGTTTGGCCCAAAGGTTGTATGTCTATAGCAATGAGAGAATCATCTTCAATACTATAAAGAGAACAAAACAGTAGTCTGTACTGTGCACAGTCAGTAAGATTTGCGTCAATTACATATAAAAATTCACACAAACATAGTAAAGCCATAATATATTGGTGTCCCATTCCTTTTTTCCAAAAAGATAAGAACGTATAACATTTAGGGAACATAGAGCGTTAAGGATCACTATTTAACAGAACTTTATAGGTAAAGAGAGGGTGGGGGGATGTTCCTTACTGCTTGGCCACCGTTTAACAGAACTTTATAGGTAAGGAGAGGGCGGGGGATGGTCCCTATTACTTGCCCACCATCTAGTTAAAGGAAATAAACAATAACTCTTCATTGCCACCGTCACCCTCTCCATGGAGACTCCAGGAAGCCTTCAGGTTGCTTGGCTACATAAAGCAAGCCTGTAAATTGCCTTTTACAAAAGACAGGAGTTGTTGATCGGCCAAATTGGCTGCTTTGTTCAGACTCTGTCTGTTCATAGCCGTAACTTTTTTTATATGGAGTCCTCTCATTTTGTTAGTGACAGAAAGACTGGAGTGTAGTGGAGACTGGACTCATGTACTCACAGGTTTACAACGTTCTTCATATGTAAGAGTATTTTTTCCACACAATATAATGAATTTACACATAATTCACTGCACAGTTCTGATGTGTGAGAGATGAGATTTCTAATTACAGGATATTGACATATTTTACAGTGAACTAAAAATGATGTAGACACAAAATGGAATTTTGTTTTATATTGTAGATGTATAGTTTATCACTTCATAGTACTTTTTCCTTATCATATACCCAAAATGCTAGTGCATGCGCTCATGAATCCCAGTTTGGATATTGCAATCTCTCCTCATGCAGCCTACCTGTTTATTAACTCTCCCTACTTCAATTCCCAACTGCAAGCCATTCATCTCCCCTTTATCCATTATGTCTAAAAAACACAACATAAAAGACTTTATACACCTTTGGGGGAAATTTTATTATTGCATTGTACTTATTTTGAGCTAAAGATCATGAACCTCATGAACCTCTGTCTCTGTGCAGCCTTGAGATTCTCTAGTAGTAGGCTCTGAATTTTCAATCTGTTCTGTCAGGCAGCCCAGCTGACCTCTGACCTCCTAAACACTCATTATAGCACATTCCTTACCTTACTGATAAGAATCTGGCATAATAAGTGTTTATGACCTTTTAGTAATTTAGAGATAAGGTGTAACAGTGGTTGTGGATAGCCGGTGTTCACCCACTCATCACCGCAGTCTCTGGCTCCATGCGAGCATTGGCCACCTCCATCATTGCCCGCGTCCAGCTGCATTACAGGGCAGGTAGCAGTGGTGATCCGCTGCTGGTGTCTCTTCATGCACGGCTCCAGTCCTGGACTCTCTGCCTGCAGATGCTGTACTTTCTAGAATCCGCTCCACAGTTTTCTTTCTGCCATGGACACAGCATACCTTCTAGCCTGTTTCCTGTAGCACCTTGGGAAGGGCCCCAGGCATCCTGCACCTATTTTAGTGGTCTAGCCCCCTTCCAAGGTGCCTGAGCATCAAAGGTCCTTGTGTCCTGAAAAGGTTGCTGTTATCTGTGCTTGTGTTCCTGTATACCTGACCCATGTTTGTGTTTCTGGACTCCTCTACCGGTTTGATCCCTGTCTGCTTTGCCTCGACTCTCCTGTTATTGACCCAGATTGCCTGACTTGACCCAGATTTACCTGTGCCGCCTGCTCTGACCCATTGCTTATTTGACTTCGCCTTTGCCTCATCCTTTGGTCTTTCGCTCCTGGTTATGACTCGTCCTGCTGACTATGACTCTAGTACTTTGTACTGGTACCCCTGGACCAGCTGCCTTGTGTGCCAATCCTCCTCAAAAGGTAGCGACCAGATGTGTCCCTCGGAAAAGTCTATCCCCACCATCAGGGGTACTGTGAAGAACGAGAGGTTTAGTTAGACAACATCCATAGAGGAGGTTGGTCACCTGGCATAGTGGGTTCACACCTGCTGGTTCATAACATAAGGTTTATTAGATGACTGCCACAAAATGAAGGTGAAAGTAGCATTCACACAGACTCAATATTGTTAATAAAGACCAATTGAAAAAAAAAAAATTTTTTTAGTCCAAAATTAGTAAAATGCAAACATAAAAAAAATTGCCCCCGAAGGTGTACATAGCTTTTAAGGAGCTGTATATTTTGCAGGCAGAACCACGCTATCGTTCATGTGGCGATCTGTCGAATTGAACCTGTCTACAACATGGGGCCACTTTTAGTTTTTTTTCCAGGGCCAGTTTAAGTTCCCAGTCCAGCCATGGACATGTCTTTTTTCCTATGTATTAACTATGTAAGGCTAGTGTCACAAATAGTTTTTTGTGGACTTTTCCAGTTTTTGTTGTTTTTTTTGTCACGTTTTTAGGCAACAATTAACATCTTCCAATGTTGCCTGGAAGTCTATGGAAATATAAAATAGAGGACAAACAAGACATTTTTTTTTGTAGTGGTGTTTTTTCACTTTTTCAATAAGCAATTTTTAGGTCAATGGCATTGTTTTCAAATTGCAGCATGCCTGATTCTGGTATTTTCCCCTGATAGGACAGCAGGCACATAGTGGAGACATGGACGCAGCGTGGGCGAAAACGCAGAGTTATGTAGAGTCTTGCTGTTTGGTATTGGATTGTTAAAAATTGATAGTTTCTTGCGTTTCATTAAGCAATGTTGCCAATCAATTTTTATTTATTTATTTATTATTTACTATACTCGATATATAACAATATTATTTATTATACTCAATACTGAATAGCAAACCACCGCCCCCACACCCCCAGACCGTTCCATTATTGGCTTTATGTTGTAAGGACTCAGCCTAAAGTCTAATAATATTAGTCAATTATTTTGCTACGTGTACTCGCAAATCCCATGCATTTGTTTTTGAGGTGATTGTGGGTTGGGAAAGAAGTGGGCTGCTGGTGATGATTCCTCTTCACAATGTGATAGCACATGCAATTTATTTTCTTTTGCCATGGTGCTTTATTTTCTACTGTAAATATATCGTCCAGATGGCTGGCACTCCACACTTGAATAATCGTTGGTGCTCAGTGATGGGAAGATATCCCGTAAATATAGAAAAAACGGGTTCGCGGCACTCAAATTTAAGAAAATAGAAAATCTAATATTTATTGAAACCACGATTAGTTTTTAGTATTTACGGCCAACGTTTGGGTCCTCCCAGACCTTGTTTACGGCCTTGCATCTGTTGTGTTCATGGACACAACAGACGCAAGGCCGGAACAAGGTTCGGGAGGACCGAAGCGTTGGCCGTAAATACTGAAAACGAATGGTGGTTTCAATAAATATTCAATTTTCTATTTTCTCAAATTTGAGTGCCACGAACCCGTTTTTTCTTTATTTATTTTCTACTGTGACATGACTGCTTGTTCTGTATTGCTTTACATTTGACGTCATTTCTATTTTATCTTTTTTGATGTATTGAGTGATGGGGTTTTCATATTGTTCTCTCTGGACATTCTTTGCTGCACTATTTATCAGATGGACATATCCTTTTCCTGTTTTTCAAATGAATAAATCTGAGTTATAAACAAGCGCCTCTAAAGAAACTCAAGACAAACTCAAGACAAGGACTGTAAAAGTCAAAGAGGCAATGCAACTCGCCTAGGTCAGCAGATATACAGGAAACAAAAGCTTTGAGCAGACCTGAACATCCAATTCTCTCTCCAAGTGCTGAGAGTAGGTACAATATAATATAGCTAAGGGGTTCTCCAGGACTTATCCTTAGGACAGTTCATCAATATCAGATCAGTGAGGATTTGATTCCCTGCACCCTCACCAATCAGCTGTTTGCAGAAGCTGCAGGTACTAAAACCACTCTCGCAGTTTCACAGCTCTGTCCAATCTGTAATGCAGCGGTGCTCCCCTGAATGCAGCTGTAAACTGCTGTGAAGCCGGACACCCACCAATCTAATATTGAGACTGTCTCACTGCCGATCTAATGAACTCTAGTCACTACATTATGTGATAACAGTTGAGTAGATCGCTGGTGAGACTAGAGTTATAATGATAATGTTGCAAGTTCACTAAAAAAGGGGCAGCATTCAAGCTAGGAAACACTGCTCACACACAACATGTTTCCCGAATCAAATACGCTCATCTGAAACTAGCCCTACTTAGGGGTCATGCACACGGCCGTTGTGCAATTTGCGGTCCCCAATGCACGGACAACATCTGTGCGGCGGCCAGGACGAGTCAAGACCCATTTAACTGTGGGCTTCCGATCCGTGCTTCTGTTCTGCACCGCATCTCCCGGATTGCAGACCCATTCAAGTGAATGGATCCGCATCCGTGATGCAGGGTGTACACGGCCGGTGCCTGTGTATTGTGGACCCGCTGTATGCGGGCCGCAATATGGCCGCGGCTGGGCAACAGCCGTGTGCATGAGCCCTTAGGCACACAGCCAACCAATGCAGCCCTATTTAACCTAGCCTCTCTCATGTTCAGGGTACCAGTACCGGCAGTTCCTATAAGTGACCAAAACCTCCTGCAGAATGGCAAACAGACCTTTACACCCTCTATCAATCTGATGGCTGTAACAGGAGGTCATCGTACCTCATCCCAAACCATAGCCCAGGAGAAATGCCACCACTCTACAGTAACACAATAACATAAAAAAATCAATGTACAGTTTAACACAATGCAAAACAATGATATGCACATACCATATAAAATTGTCAAATAGAGGATTTATACCACCAGAACAGTGTGCTTTTCTCACTTCGCTCCACTCCATTGCAACCCTACTGCAGCCACTTGGTGTCTGTGCCATGATGCAATGCAACACATATACGCCAATGACGGTATCATCTGATCCATTATGCCAAACGAATTTAATCAGCTTCTATGAGGAGGTAAGTTCTAGACTTGACAGCGGCGAATCAATGGATGTCGTATATCTGGACTTCTCCAAAGCATTTGACACTGTACCTCATTAAAGGTTAGTATATAAAATGAGGATGCTCGGACTGGGAGAAAATGTCTGTATGTGGGTAAGTAACTGGCTCAGTAATAGAAAACAGAGGGTGGTTATTAACGGTACACACTCAGATTGGGTCACTGTCACTAGTGGGGTACCTCAGGGGTCAGTACTGGGCCCTATTCTCTTCAATATATTTATTAATGATCTTGTAGAAGGCCTGCACAGTAAAATATCTATTTTTGCAGATGACACTAAACTGTGTAAAGTAATTAACACTGAAGAGGACAGTTTTCTGCTACAGAGGGATCTGGATAGATTGGAGGCTTGGGCAGAGAAGTGGCAGATGAGGTTTAACACTGACAAATGTAAAGTTATGCACATGGGAAGGAATAATGCAAGTCACCCGTACATATTAAATGGTAAAACACTCAGTAACACTGACATGGAAAAGGATCTAGGAATTTTAATAAACAGCAAATTAAGCTGCAAAAACCAGTGTCAGGCAGCTACTGGCAAGGCCAATAAGATAATGGGTTGCATCAAAAGGGGCATAGATGCCCGTGATGAGAACATAGTCCTACCACTTTACAAATCACTGGTCAGACCACACATGGAGTACTGTGTACAGTTCTGGGCTCCTGTGAACAAGGCGGACATAGCAGAGCTGGAGAGGGTTCAGAGGAGGGCAACTAAAGTAATAACTGGAATGGGGAATCTACAGTACCCTGAAAGATTATCAAAATTAGGGTTATTCACTTTAGTAAAAAAAAAACGACTGAGGGGAGATCTAATAACTATGTATAAATATATAAGGGGTCAGTACAGAGATCTGTCCCATCATCTATTTATGCCCAGGACTGTGACTGTGACGAGGGGACATCCTTTGCGTCTGGAGGAAAGAAGGTTTGTACAAAAACATAGAAGAGGTTTCTTTACAGTAAGAGCAGTGAGACTATGGAACTCTCTGCCTGAGGAAGTGGTGATGGTGAGTACAATAAAGGAATTCAAGAGGGGACTGGATGTATTTCTGGAGTGTAATAATATTACAGGTTATAGCTACTAGAGAGGGGTCGTTGATCCAGGGAGTTATTCTGATTGCCTGATTGGAGTCGGGAAGGAATTTTTTTCCCCATAAGTGGGGAAAATTGGCTTCTGCCTCATAGGAGTTTTTTGCCTTCCTCTGGATCAACTTGTAGGAAACAGGCCGAACTGGATGGACAAATGTCTTTTCCCTTACGTCCTACCAGCAGCACAGATGGGGTTAACCACCCCCTGTGGACTGGCAGGACCGGCGGAATGTTTAATGAGCCCAAGACTAATAACTCAATTTAACAATTAAGTATCTCCTTAAAAGGAGGAAGTCAACCCCCAGCCCACTGTGTTTTTTTCTGTCCTCTTGGACAGGTGGACTAGGCGGTTTGTTCCCCCCTTTCTTATGGAAAGTGCGGGGAGCCTTCTTTTCGTTTGGGTAACAGCGTTGCCTTTTTTCCTAGGTACCTTGTCAGTTTCGCCGGCAGCTTATTTGCTGCCGGCCCCGCGTAGTTGCGCCTGGCTGGGTATTTTGGCGGCGTCCTTGGTCCAGGATTCCCGGTCCCTGTGCGCCGCCATCTTCCGGAGGTGACACGGGGACTCTCCTTTTGCATCACCTCCGGGTAATCAGGCCGTGATTTTTTCACAGGCACGATTTTTTTCATAGATGCGATTTTTTTATGCATCTTCCTGTGGAGGATTTACTGGGGGAAGGGTGGATTGGCTATCCCTCTCCTTCCCTTATTTTGGGAGGCTGTGTGCTCCAGTTCAGTCTCTGGCTACATATGCTTTTTCAGCTAGCTCCCAGAGTCCTAAAATTGGTGTTGTTCCACTTGTGGTGTTTTTTTCCTCAGCTGCCTCCGGTCTGTTTTTCTTCCTTTCCTGCGTAGATAGGTGGTTTACAAATGTTTTATTTGTCCCTTTTTTTCCCGCAGTGATGTCTCCTCCGCGGGATTCGGAAGGCAGGAAAGTGGATTCCAAGAGGAAGCATATATCCTGCTACCTTTGCAGCAGTCAACGGTTATTGTAAGCTGATCATACCTGCACTCGTAAGATTGCAGAAGCTAAGCAGCTTTAGGCTGGGCTAAGACCAGCTTGGGAGACCGGTTGGGAATCCCTGGGTGTGTTGACTTAACCTATACCTGGGGTTACAGCTGCGGTTAGAGGTTTCTGACCTCTAGTGAACCTATGTTGCAGGATATGTATCAATGGCTCTGTTAAAGGAGTCATAGGCCTGCTGGATGGAAAGGCTTCCTATTCGTGCCCAGGCCCCTATGGAGACCTCTGTCCCGGTAAAGAGACCTTCTTGGTCTCCTTAGTTTCTTCCTCCTCGGATGAGGAGGAGCTGACGTTGTGTTTTCTCCCCTGGAAAGACACAGAAGTTGCTCAAGTCCATCAGGTCGGGGGACCATGATGTTGACTCGGGGGGGAGTCTACCGTTCCCGCTACTCGGGCACATCGTGTCTTCAAAGCGGATGAGACCCTCCTCTCTGTCATGTTATTGTGTTTTCTCCCCTGGAAAGACACAGAAGTTGCTCAAGTCCATCAGGTCGGGGGACCATGATGTTGACTCGGGGGGGGGAGCCTCCCGTTCCCGCTACTCGGGCACATCGTGTCTTCAAAGCGGATGAGACCCTCCTCTCTGTCATGATATAGAGTGGAAAAAACCTGGAAAAGGTCCGGTTTTAACAAAGAAGTTTAAATCCATGTCCGGTGTCGTCAGGCATCTTCTGTTTGTTGCCCTTCTCTTTGGCATTTCTTCTGCCCCTCACACTTTTACCAAGGTGGTGGTTCTGTGGTGGCGGCTTTGAGGCTTCAAGGACTGACCATCATTCTTATCTGAACGACTGGCTTTGAAAGCCTCTGCTTTAGCGGTCCTAACCCAACTTCTTCAGGTAACAATCTCCTTTCTGTTCCACCTAGGTTGGATCATCAGCTGGTAGAAGTCGAACGTGAGCCCGTCGACTTCAGTAAGATATCTAGGCTTCATAACCGACTCCGCTGGGAGGTCGCTCCAGTTGACTCCAGAAAGAAGATTCCGGGTTCAGAACACGGCAAGTTCCTTTCCCCGGCGAGTTCCAATCCGGACTCTCATGAAGATGTTGGGGCTCATGTCAGCGTCTGCGGAAGCAGTCCCTTGGGCTCTATGGCACCTCCGCCCTCTACAGTCGGAGGTCCTCTCCTAATGGAATGGCAGCCCTGCTGGGCTAAACTCCCTGTGCTCCCTGACTTGGCAAACTCGGTATACCCTCAGATGGTGGTGCCATCTTTTAGACGGGAAGTCTATGACCCAGCCAGTCAGGGTCATATTGACTACGGATGCGTCCTAAGTAGGCTGGGACGCTCACCTAGACGACACTCCAGTTCACGGGACCTGGTTTCCTCAGGAGTGGCTTCTTTCATCCAATCTCCGCGAGATTCAGGCTATCCGGCTAGCCCTCCTTCACTTAGCCCCTCAGATCCGGGGCAAAGCGGTGAAAGTCCAGTCAGACAATGTGACTGCGGTACTTTACATCAACCAGCAGGGAGGCACAAGATCACTTCCCTCTTGTCAGAGATCGGGGTGATTCTGGATTAGACAGAGTTGTACCTTCCCACTTATCTGCGATCCACATCCAAGGCTCCCTCAATATGATAGCGGCTGAGCCGTGGTCTTCCGTCGGTAGAGTGGTCTTTACATCCGGAGAATCAAGCAGATAGTCCTCAAGTGGGTATGCCAGAGGTGGATCTCATGGCAACAAGGTTCAATGCCAAGGTGGAGAGGTTCTGCTCCCTCTACAGGGAGGACAACCCCCTGGCGTTAGATGCTCTGTCAATATCCTGGAGGTTCAGGCTGGCTTACATCTTCCCTCCCTTTTCCATGATACCGAGGGTATTGATGAAAATCCGTCAGGATCAGGCCTCGGTGATAGCCATCATACTGTTTTGGCCGAAGAGATCCTGGTTTACCTAGCTCACCCAGTTGAGTCGAGGACAATATTGGAGGCTCCCCCCACAGCAGACCCTGGTGTCGTGGGACACTCACCTCTGCTCAGATCTGCACAGATTCAACCTGACAGCCTGGAGGTTGATCAGTCCCTTCCTGGAATAGAAGGGCTTTCAGAGTCGGTCCTGAGAACGCTGTCTCATTCTAGAGCGGACCCTACCAAGAGAGCCTACTCTTGTATTATGAGGATATTCTCATCCTGTTGTACCTCAACTGAGGAGGCGTCTGCAGATCCGCCCCTCTCCGCTATCCTTCAGTTTCTGCAAAACGGCCTTGATAGAGGCCTTGCCCTTTTACTCTGAAGATTCAAGTTTCAGCCATCTCAGCTTGCCTTAACAGGCTTTTTTCTCAGGACCCGCTGATCAAACGGTTCCTTAAAGGAGCTGAAAGCTTAAAGCCTACAGTACTGAGACCCCTTTTTTTCAATGGGTTTTTCAGTAGTTCTCAGGGGTTAGCATCTCCCCCTTTGAACCGTTAGAGGAGGTGGACATCAAGTTCGTCACTTGGAAGTTTGTGTTTCTCCTTGCAGTGACTTTGGCCAAGAGGGTCTCTGAGCTTCAAGCTCTCTCAGCACATGAGCCCTATTCTTACATGACCGGGTCCTTCTAAGATTCCTCCCGTATTGTAGGCCTAAAGTTCCTTCCTTCCAGAACATCAACCAGGTGATATTCCTCCTGGTTCTGTCGACATCTACCACCTCCTCCTAGGAACCTGCTAGACATCCTCTGGACGTCTCGAGATGTCTCCGGATCTATGTGGATAGATCAAGGAGTTCAGGAAAGATGAGAATCTGCTAATCCTGTTGCCGGTAAGTTTAAAGACTATAAGGCATCCAAACCTTCCATCAGTCGGTGGATTGAGGAGGCTATTAAGGAATCCTTTGTTTCCACAATCTCTGGACCCTCCGGGATTCGTGAAGGCCCACTCTACTAGAGTTGTGGCTACTTCTTTTGCCGAGAGGAGTCTTCTGCCTCTCAACATGATTTGCAAAGCTGCCTCCTGGAGCTCTGAATCGACATTCATCTCCCATTATAGACTAGATGCCAGTCTAGCTGAGTTTTCGGCCTTTGGGCAGACTTTTCTTAGTTCTGCCAGGCAGGAAGGCCCTGCCTAGGGGTTTTTTCTTGCTATCTCCCCATCTGTGCTGCTGGTAGGACGTAAGGGAATCGTTAATTTCTAACGATAATTTGTTTTCCCTTAGTCCTAACAGCAGCACACAAATTTCCCACCCTAGTAAGTCTAGTTTTTTTCTTGCTATAAACACAGTGGGCTGGGGGTTGACTTCCTTCTTTTAAGGAGATACTTAATTGTTAAATTGAGTTATTAGTCTTGGGCTCATTAAACATTCCGCCGGTCCTGCCAGTCCACAGGGGGTGGTTAACCCCATCTGTGCTGCTGTTAGGACTAAGGGAAAACAAATTATCGTTAGAAATTAACGATTTTCGGTCTTATATACTATGTTACTAATATATTCCCTGTATTGTTCTGTTTGTATTGCTCAACCACAACCTGCTGCAGTAAACAAATGGTCGATATTTTTGGCCAATCTGACAGCTGAAGGGATCATTTATGCAAACATGAAAATGGTCCCCCTATGTAAACGGGATGTGCTGCTGACATTTGCACAAGAACAGGTAGGTGGAAGATCCTGTGTGTATCAGCAGTGTCATTGTACAGCTGGGACTTGTAGTCCTACACATACAACATGCTGCTGAGTATCCCAGCGGTCAGACATTTCACTCAGGGCAGACTTTTATTCACTGCCTTTGCAGAGCAGGGCCAGGACACAAATATTCATGAGGAAAACCTCAGAGATTGTTGTTATTGAAGGTAAACAAAGGGCCAGAAGAGAACCAGGGAAATGAGGAAATAGATTTTTTGTTGCCTAAAACTTGCTTAGCTTAGTTATATATTGCTGACCATCAGATTTACAGTGTTTCACCTTAAGGACCAGGCATGTGTCACTTTATGTGGTAATATCTTTGGAACACTTTTACTTATCCAAGCCATTCTGAGATTGTTTTCTCGTGACACATTGTACTTCATGATAGTGGTAAATTTCAGTCAAAATTTTTAATTTTTTAAAAAATCACAAATTTACAAAAAATTTGAAAAATTCACAACTTTCCAAATTCCAATTTCTCTGTTTTTAAAACAGATAGTAATACCTCATAAAATAGTTATTACTTTACATTTCCCATATGTCTACTTTATGTTTGGATCATTTTGTGAATGCCATTTAATTTTTTGGGGACGTTAGAAGGCTTAGAAGTTGCACTTTTTGTGAAGTAAGGTGGCAAAAAAATGGTTGTTTCAGTACAGTCTTATTTTTTATTTTATTTTTTCTACAGAGTTCAGGTAAGGGGGTGGATCATGTGATATTTTTATAGGGCTGGTTGTTAGAGATATGGCAATGCCCAATATGTCTGTTTTTCTTCTTTTCTATTTATTTTACAATTTTGTGTGTTTTATTTTGGGATAGGGGCTTTTTTTTACTTGAAACTTTATTTTTTAATTATAAAAACACTTTTTTTACTGTTTTATTTTTGTCCCACTTTGGAACTTCAACTTCTGGGGTCTGATCCCCTCTGCAATGCATTACAATACAACCTGTATTGTGATGCATTGGCTGTCAGCTTTTATGCTGACATCCTGCCTGTGAGACTCAGCCTAAGGCCTCTTTTACACGGGCGGCACATTTGACGCCCGAATTAGATTTGGTGCGTTGCAGGAAAATGCGTGATTTTTCCGCGTGAGTGCAAACTGTTGTAATGTGTTTTGCACGCGCGTGAGAAAAATCGGCATCTTTGGTACCCAGACCCGAAGCCGGACTTCATCACTGAAGTCCGGTTTCGGGTTGAGTATTCTGTATATTTTATTATTTTCCCTTATAACATAGTTATAAAGGAAAATAATAGCATTTTCAATAGAGAATGCAAAGTAAAAAGGGCAATAGAGGGTTAAAAATAATAAAAAAATAAACTCACCTACTCCATTTGATCGCATAGCTGCCGGTGTTCTGTTCTGTTTTCAGCAGGAGGGGGATGAAGGACCTTCAGTGACGTCACTGGGTCACATGGTCCAATCACCTGCTTCTGTTATTGGACCATGTGACCCAGTGAAGTCATTGAAGGTCCCTCCTTGTAGCAAGTAACTACAAAGTCTACAATATTAGGGGGCCCGTGGCCCCTCTGAGCCCCTATCTTTAAGAGAGCAGCAGGAGCGGACTGAGCAGTCGGGCACTTCGGTCGTGGTCTGAGGGCCCGGCCAGAAAGGGGGCCTGCGGCGGCAGGTCACAGGGAGATGAGCGCTTCCATTGTGGAAGCGTTCATCTCCATAGTCATCTGTATCGCCGTCCTCAGGACAGCGATACAGATGGCTGTTCTGTGGGGCAGGGAAGGGAGAGGCGTCTCCCTTCCCTGTTCCTCTGATAGGCTGCCGGCACAAGGCCCGCAGCCTATAAGAGGCCACCTGAGCCGTACAGCGTGGGACACAGGCCGGAAGAGGCCTGCATCGCTGCCATGGAGGTAAGCAACAGTGGGTTTTTTTTCCTGTTAGTTTTTTTTCATACCGGACTATCTGTTACTGGCACATGGGGGTGGGGGGTTAAAGAGGCACTTGTTACTGGCACATGGGGTGGGGGGTTAAAGAGGCACTTGTTACTGGCACATGGGGTGGGGGGTTAAAGAGGCACTTGTTACTGGCACATGGGGTGGGGAGGTTAAAGAGGCAATTGTTACTGGCACATGGGGGGGAGAGGCACTTGTTACTGGCACATGGGGGGGACAGAAGCACTTGTTACTGGCACATGGGGGGAGAGGCACTTGTTACTGGCACATGGGGGGGCATGGAGAAGCACTTGTTACTGGCACATTATTATGGGGCACTATGGGGGATTCTACTGAGGACACAAAGAAGGGGTATTTTAGATGGGGGGCTCTGTGTGGTACTAGTATTATCAGGGGTATTCTGCATACTGTTTCTGCAGTATAGTATTGGGGAGCACAGCGGCACAGTATTGGGGGTAGTAGGAGGATTTGTCCAGAAGATGGGAGGTTGATGGAAAAGTAGTAAACTAAGATTTTTTTGTTGTTGTCAAAATGCAGAGACGGAAAATGGCAACAAAATGGTGGTCTGGTCTGAAGGTCTGCAAGGAGAAGATGAGGACAGAGAACATCTGCATCAAAGGAGACATCACTGGATGTAAGAGGTATGGGGCGATGTATTTGTATGCTGCCATATGGGGGGGGGGGGAGGGAATATTGTGATGCAAAGGGGGTGATGTAAAAAGGAGGGGGTGATGACGTGACATGGAGGGGTGGGGCCCTTATTGTTTTTCGCCCCAGGGTCCTATTAAACCTAGAACCGGCCCTGATGATATGGATTGACTGACAAAGTCTTTCATGAGCACCCACATTTCACAAGAGTGCAGACCTCATTTCCTTTTAGTTTTCATCTTAACAGGAAGACATCTCAGGGTGTGGCATAGATCTCAATTTCCTAAGCAAAATAGGCAGTTATGCAAATAAGAGACTCCATAGCTCCAGAAAGGAGAAAAGATAACCTGTCACATGTCAGTGGAATCGTCAGCTTGCTGCATTGGCTTCTTGAACATATCTGTTACTTCAACCTCCTCTTTTCAGAGGTCTTTGAGGCATAGAAGGAAGAAAGGGCCAGTCAGGTATGGTAATGGACATTGGGTCCGAAACTTTTATAATACTTGGAAGATCCGCTGCTGAGCGTCCAAAGTACATTGACGCAATTGCAACTGGAAGGGGAATCCCCATGAATATGGCAAGTACTTCTCCCACAGCTATAGCAGCAGTGGCCAGAGGGCTCTTCTTTTAGCCAGCACTATGCAGGAAAGGTAAACTATTAATTGCACAGAAGCTCCATCGAAATCCAAAGTATGTTTTTTGCACACTTAGAGCATGATCTTTTTAATTTTAAAGAAGTAAATGCAACAAACTATGTTGCACAGTATAGCTATATTGCATGGACCTAGTGTAACCTGTCTATTTAAAGAGGAGCTTCTGCAGGTTTGTCCGGGAGAGAGTTAAATAGACTCTGTAGAGTGAGGATAAGATCTTGTGGGCTTGTGGCCTCTGGAGTCCCTGTGACACTGATGTTAGCCTATTTCGATTCTCCACCAAATCGAACAGGGTACGTATCTGTTCAGAATATTACTCAAAGATATAATACTGGGTAAATTGGTGTTTCCAAAGTTCCGGAGTTGTAAATTTCAGTGTCTGAACAGTTTAGATGCGAGGTATCCAATCTTAGCTACTGGATCTCTGTCATGCAGACCTCCTAGAGATGGCATGTGTATATCTCCATGTCCATCTTATAAGGTATTGCCACCATTTGCAATTTGAGTGTCTCCAAGGCTTGGCTGTGGTGTGAAGGGCTAGCAGGGGTCTTATCTCTGAAGACAAGTGGTGGGAATATTGGTGAACACTCCCACTGCTCTAGCCCCTGTGCTAGTCTCCTCCTCCATGTTTGTTCTTCAGGTATGGACCCTGGGGACCAGGTAGCTGTGAGATACTGATAAATACTGCCTCGAGATCTGCAAGATACATGACTTACAGAACTCTGAGATCTCAGCCATGTTCTGTTGTACTCTGTTCTGTTCAGAGCAATTCAATTGCTATTAACTAGGCAATTTGTCAGCCTAAAAGGAGAAACTCCTAACCGATGCCATGTCCAGGCCACACTCCATTTTACCCCAAGGTGCGTGTTTAGAGTATGTTTCATTGATATGTTGAATTTCATCCACACAATGAACTGAGCACAGAACCAGAAGTGTTGTCACAAGGATTGAGGTATGAAAGGGTTAAGATTACATTTTTATGCATGATGGCTGTATGCCAATTAGACTGAATGTTCTTAAAAATAATGTATTACTTTCAGTCAAAACATGTCAGTTGCCACTTAATATTTAGTCACTAAACACATAACTTGATAAGAACTGCTAAACTCCTCGATCTCTCCCCTTTCCACTTGCTGTAAGCTCTTACATTCACTTTGTGTAGTTTTGGTATTTTGCTCTGTTTATGAGAAATATTTCCATTATGCCAGAATTACACAATATAGATCACCACCACTTCCCTATAACATATAGATTTCCTTTGCAGTATAGATTCACTTTGTGTAGTTTTGGTATTATCCTCTGTTTATGAGAAATATTTCCATCGTGCTAGAATTACACAATATAGTTCACCACCACTTTCCTATAACATATAGATTTCCTGTGCAGTATAGATTTTTCTTTTTCTTCTAAGTTTAGGGTACCCTGTTAAAAGATCAGGTTTTGACAGGTGGTCATGCTGAGTCTTACTAGTCATCTTCTTGAGTGTCGAATGTTTATATAAAGGGAAGCCATACTTACAACAATATTTTTGCATACCATTTTACTTAATTCAGATTAGCTTTTAATCAGAAACATATGTTTGGCCTGCAATCCTAGTCATTTATGTTAATAGATGTGACTATATACAGTAGTGTTAAAAAAAAAAAAGCAGTCCAGCATTATTACCTGATAAACCACTGTTCTTGGTAAAAGTGATATTTCTACATAACAAATAATTTACTTGTAAGTTTAGTAGAGTAATACAGAAAAACAGACCCAACAATTAGAACATGCATGCCACTTATTCCGAGTTAAATCATTATTCGAATGGGGCTTGTTCAAAATAACAGCAGTGATGAATGAAATTGATGAAGTCATTTATTCTGTGGAATAAGAGGCGTTAATTTTGGCCCTTATTCATAGTAGGAGGGTGGCAAATGTTGCATATGTTGGTCATAGTACATTTCCTTCTGAAATTCTAGGGGAAATGAGCCGTTCTAGACATTCTGATGAAGAACATACTTTGATTAAAAAGTTGATTGGAGAGGGAAAACATATAGAGAAGTGCAGCAAATTATATGTTTATAGAGAGAAACCCAGGGAGGACCATCGTAGTAGCCACCATCAAGCACTGCACGCCTGGCCTTGGAGAGTGGCAGGGTTAGCCACCATAAACACTACAACCACCCTCATTGCTACTGCCACCACTTCCATCCTTTCCACTCTTTTTAAATCACGTTTTTATGTTACTATCTACAATGCATTCAGAAAATCTTCAGACCCTTTCACTTTTTTCACATTTTGTTACATTGAAGCCTTTTGCTAAATTAAAAAAGAAGCTGAAATTTCCACCCCTCATCGTGCATGCAATACCCCATCATTTTTACCCCTCATTCTGCAGGTAATACCCCATAATGACAAAGTGAATAAAATAGTGAAGAAGTAAAACAAAATCTTGCATTGACATAAGTATTCAGACCCTTTACTTAGTTGAAGCACCTTTGGCAACGATTACAGCATCCATTCGTCTTGGGGATGATGCCACAAGGTTTGTACATCTGGATTTGGAGATTTTCTGCCATTCTTCTCTGCAGATCGTCTCAACCTCTGTCAGGTTGGATGATGACCACTGGTGGACAGCCATTTTAGGTCTCAACAGAAATATTCAATTGGGTTCAAGTCAGAGCTCTGACTGGGCCACTCAAGGACTGTCACAGAGATTTCCCTAAGCCACTACCTTGTTGTATTGGCTGTGTACTTAGGGTCATTGTCTTGTTGGAAGGTAAACCTTCAGCCCAAAGCACTCTGGATCAGGAGTACAGAGTATCTGTACTATGCTCCATTGAGCTTTTCCTTAACTCTGACCAGTTTTCTTATCCCAGCGGCTGAAAAACACCCCCACAGCATCATGCTGCTGCCACTACTATACTTCACTGTAGGGATGGTATTGGGCAGAGCCTGTTTTGATGCTTAGTATTGAGGGCAAAAAGTTCAATCTTGGTTTCATCAGACCAGAGAATCTTTTTTTACACAGTCTAGGTGCCTTTTCTTTTTTTTTGCAAACTTTCATGTTCAAGTCTTTTACTGAAGAGAAGGTTCTTTCTCTGCCATAAAGTCCAGATACTGTAAGTAGAATGCTGCAGTGATAGTTGACCTTCTGGAAGTTTCTCCCATTTGGACACGGGATCTTTCAAACTCAGTCAGAGTGACCATTGGGTTTTTGGTCACCTCTCTTAACAAAGACCTTTTCCTCTGATTACTTAGTTTGGTGGGGTGGCCAGCTTAAGGAAGAGTCTTGGTTGTTCCAAACATCTTTCATTAACAATTATGGAGGTTGTTGTACACTTGGGATACACTTGGGTACACTTTTAGTGCAGCAGAAATGTTTTTGCATCCTTCTTCAGATCTATGCTTCCACACAATCCTCTCTCTGAGTTCTACAGGCAGTAGTTTACTCCTCATGGCTTGGTTTTTGCTTTTTTGCTTTGATACGTGTTGTCAGCTGTGAGACCTTATATATACAAGGGTGTGTCTTTCAAAATCATCTCCGAACAACTGAATTTACCAGAGGTGGGCTCCAATCAAGGTCTAGAAACATCTTAAAGATGATCAAGAGAAATGGAAGGCTTCTAGAGCTAAACTTCAAGTGTTATAGCAAAGGATCTGAATACTTATGTGCATGCCAAATTTAAGTTTTTCCTTTTTAATAATGTGTAAAGATCTCAGATATTTTTTTTTTTAAGGGAGGTCGTGTCATGAGTAATGGGGAGGGGATAACACCAGATAACATGCAGAAGGAATAGACCGGAGTCTAGGCATCAAAGCTAACGGAGAGGGATGATGACCTAGGAATCCCTAGACCTCTCCCTGACTCCTGCCAGTATGAGTAGACCCAGAAGGTGGAAATACTCATACATAGTAACCTTAGCCCTGGAGACCCTGCAAGACCCTAGGAGTGGCGGCAGGGAATGAAACTACTGGTTCCTCCCCAGATGAAGGAACCAGCGTCAACCTGAGGCCTAGACAACAACACACACAAGCGAACAACAGAATGCAAAACAAAATGCACTTAGCTTAAAGAAGAATGGAGGAGCAGGAGATCCAAAGGAACAACACACCAGCTCAACCAACTCCAGCAGGAAATATAAACTGCATGGTAAGCAGTGTGAGTCAGAACTAAATAGAGCCTCAGTAATGACCACAAGCTGCACCTGACAAGAGGTGGGGTCATTACCAAACAACAACACTGCAAGAAAACAGAGAGACTGTCAGATACCCTCATATGCCACCAGTCTCCCATATGCCGTGTCATATGCTCTGTCATGGGAGGGACCATCACAGTACCCCCCCCCCCATGGGTGACCTCCGGACAGAGTAGTGGTAATCTATTAAATCCCACTGCGTAACTACTTCTGGCTATCGTTGTGGTACTATCCTCAACCTTGTGGATTATATTATTATTCTGAAAGAAGTGGATCCGGGTTTAAACTCACCTATTTTTGTAATTATATTATTTATTATTTTTGGTACGTTTTTGGTTTTTGGTAAAGCTTATGCTAGCATTTAGCATTGTCCTATGCTTCCTGATTAGGGCTTCCTTAGGGACCTGAGGAGGTTCGTGATCCGGGATCACCCCTATCAGGGCAGCCATTCCGTTGTAGGTAGGGTCATATAAGAAGAGGGTCATCGACAGGGACAGATAATTCCATCACTGCCCACCAAAGAGACCCTACGACAATGTACATGTCCATCAGGAGCATATATTTATTTTCCCCTTTTGTATGCTATATTTGTTTATTTTTCACTTAATATTTTGTTGGATATTTTTTGGGGGGGCAATTTTAATTTAAATATTATAAAGGCTAAGTTTTAGTTGTAGGATGGTCCTCTGTGAAGAGATTTTATATGGCCCAATAAACCTTGGCCCCAACTTCCACGAAGGTACCTTCGACTTAATGTTTCTTGTGGACAGCCACACAGAATCACCCACTCTCAGGTCCGGACCACTCATACATCTCTTGTCAGCCATACGTTTATACTTTTTGCCCATTTTTTTAAAATAGTTTTGAATTTTCCGGCAAATAGAAGACAACGAAGAGGAAAATTATTTCTCTTCCGGTATACAGAAGTCTCAGTACCAGAAAATGTGCCAAACTGCGGATTGAACCCATATGCTCCAAAAAACGGCGACTTATCAGTGGGCTCCTGCCTATGGTTATTTATGGCAAACTCGGCCAACAACAAAAATGAAGACCACTCCTCCTGATTGTCCGAGACAAAACATTGCAAATAAGTCTCCAGATTCTGGTTAAGTGCGTTCAGTCTGTCCGTTCGACTGAGGATGAAAAGCCGAAGAGAATTGGACCCCAGTCAAGAACAGAACGCCTTCCAGAATCTGGAAACAAACTGAGTCCCTCTATCAGATACCACATCAGAGGGGATACCATGTAGTTTCACAATGTTATCAACAAACACTTGTGCGAGAGTTTCAGCATTAGGTAGACCTGATAATGCTATAAAATGCAACATCTTGCTGAAGTGATCAACAACCACCAGAATTGCAGTTTTCCCTGAGGAATTAGGCAAATCTGTGATAAAGTCCATGGACAAATGAGTCCATGGTTGGGCAGGGATAGACAAGGGAAGTAGAGATCCTGAAGGCCGAGTATGTGTCACCTTGGCACACGCACAAGTCTCACAAGCTGACACATAGCCCTCAATACATTTACGATACCTTGGCCACCAGAATCTCCTGGAAATTAGATCAACTGTGGATCTGCTCCCAGGGTGTCCCATAAGAATGGTACTGTGATGTTCTTCAAACACCTTGTGCCATATTTCCAAAGGAACAAACAACCTCCCTGGAGGACAAGAATCAGGTGCATCTCCCTGGGCCTCCAACACCTCTGCCTCAAGATCAGGATAAAGGGCGGACACAACCACCCCATCAGCTTATAAGCTAATATCAGGCCAGGATCCTCCGAATCAAACCCCCCCCCCCCACAGGAAAGCTACGCGACAAAGCATCCGCTTTAACGTTATTGACCCCAGGGCGATAGGTGACAACGAAATTAAATCTGGTAAAAACTAACGACCATCTGGCCTGCCTTGGGTTCAGACGTTTAGCCGACTCCAGAAAAGACAGATTTTTGTGATCAGTAATTACCGTAATGGGATGAATTGCTCCTTCCAACTAATTACGCCATTCCTCAAAAGCCAGCTTAATGGCCAAGAACTCTCTATTACCTACATCATAATTTCTTTCAGCAGTAGAGAGTTTTTTAGAGAAAAAAATACATGGGCGCCATTTGCTAGGAGAAGGACCCTGCAACAAGACTGCTCTAAACCCTACCTCGGATGCGTCAACTTCCACAATGAATGGCTGTGACAGATCAGGTTGCAACAGTATAGGAGCAGAAGCAAAACATTCCTTTACCGCTGAAAAGGCATGTAATGCCTCATCAGACCAGACTGAGAAGTCTGTACCGTTCTTAGTCATATCTGTTAATGGTTTAACAACAGTCGAGTAATTCAAGATAAATTTACTATTTTAATAGTTGGTGAACCACAAAAATCACATGAGCACTTTCAGATTTTCGGGTCGATCCTAGTCCAACACAGCATGGACTTTTTCCCGGATCCATACGAAAACCCGAAGATGAGAGTAGGTAACCCAGGAATTGCACTTCCGGAACTGCAAATACACACTTCTCCATCTTAGCATACAATTTGTTCTCCCTTGGGATCTGTAAGACCTATCTCACATGATCCTGATGCATCTCCATATCAAGGGAATAAATTAAAATATAATCCAGATACACCACCACAAACCTGCCCACCAGATGATAAAAGATGTCATTGATGAAATGTTGAAAAACAGCAGGAGCATTGGTCAACCCAAAAGGCATGACCAAATTCTCAAAATGACCTTCAGGGGTATTAAAGGCTGTCTTCCATGCATCCCCCTCCTTGATCCTTACCAGATTATATGCCCCCTCAAATCCAACTTAAAGAACTCCTTGGCACGACAATCTGATTGAACAAATCTGGGATCAAAGGTAGGGGATAGGGATTACGGACAGTAATGCCAAACATGGCCTAAGAGTTCCATCCTTTTTTTAACAAAGAAGAACCCTGCAGCCACTGGTGATTTTGATGGTCTAATATGACCTTTAGTCAAACTCTCGTTGATATATTCTCGCATGGCTACTCTTTCGGGTTCAAAAAGATTATACAACCGAGACTTTGGCAACCTAGCTCCGGGAATAAGGTTGACGGGGCAATTATACTCCCAATGTGGAGGTAACTCCTGGTCTCCACTTTCAGAGAATACATCAGAAAAATACGAAATAAAAGAAGGTACTATTTTAGTGTTTACAACAGAAAGCAATGTGCTAAGACAGTTGTCTATGCAAAATCACTCCAATGAAGAATCTGTTTCGCTTGCCAATCGATGGTAGGGTTATGTTTGGGTAACCACGGTAAACTTAGCACCAGAGGAGCAGGCAGACCCTCCAGCACAAAACACGAAATGGATTCTTGATGAGAATCTCCCACCTTTAGGCGAATGTCCTGCACCATTTGTGACAAACACTTTTGTGAGAGTAGGGAGGAATCAATCGCAAATACCGAAATATTTTTGTCTAATGTGCTTGTTGTCAAACAATGCATATGGACGAACTGGCCATCCACTAGGTTAACCCCTGCCCCACTGTCAATAAATACTTCAATTCCCACAGTTTTGGAGTCTAGTGCCACCTTGTCAGGCAGGAGAAATCGGGTACTATCAGTAAATGACTTCTCAGATTCCCCACCCACACTACAAAGAGTGAGAAGAGGACTAAACACATTCGTTTTCTTTCTCTCTTTTTCACCTTGACGTTTAACATAAGTCATACGTTAACAAAATGTCCCCCTTTACCACAAAAAAGCAGAGTCTTTTCTTTACCCTAACGTTTTTATCACCAGATCCAGGAATGACTTCCCTCAACTGCATTGGCTCATCAGACATGAGCTCAAATGCCTTCCTACCCAAAGTGTCGGAAGAGGCCGCTTCCCCATATGATAGTGCGTCCGGAGCAAGAGGAACCTTAGATCTCTCCCTCAGGCGTCTATCAATACGTACAGCCAGAGACATGGCTACCTCCAATGACTCTGGATATTCGTGAAATGCCAAGGCGTCCTTCAGGTTCTCGGATAACCCTTGACAGAATTGAGGGCTAGGTCATTCCACTCAGTATCAGTTGCCCATCTCCTAAATTCAGAGCAATAGACTCCGCAGAACCTCCCTGCCATAAGCCACGCAACTTAGTCTCAGCCAGGGAGACCCAAAAAATTAATCTACTGACCAGAAGGATTGTGATCCAGTCGGCAAAGAAAAAGCCCAAGACTGAGCGTCACCTTTTAATAACGAAATAATAATCCCCACCAGGCGCGTACATACAGGGGTCACAGTTGCAACCGGGCCCGACACTCCAGGGGGCCCGGCCGCCTGTGGACCCCTGCAATAGCGCTGTACCCGGGCACAGTGCAGGGGCTCTCACTGGGGTGCCAGAATGAGTGCTGACACCCATACTGCGGTGGGGCACAGGAGCGCATAGTTCCCTGCCCCGCCGCCGGTCACCGCTATAGGCTTCAGGCGCAGGCGTGCATGATGACGTCATCGCGCGCCTGTGCCGGGATGCAGCAGCACAGTGAAGTGTGCGCGCCTTGTCTGCAAGCAAGCGTAGGTGAGTATTTAGCTTCTATTTTTTTTTATCTTTTTGATTTTATGTGCCAACTTTGGGAGACATTGGAGGGGGGAACTAGGAGGACATGTGGGGGGAAAATATTATGGAGGGATTACTATGTGGGGGCAAATGATGGTGGGGGCAAATTACTATATGGGCAGTGTGGGAAAAACAGCAGTGTTTCGCAAACTATTGTGTGTGGGGGGCAGTGTGGAGAAGCAACGTGTGGGGGAAACAACGGTGTGGGAGAAACTACGGTGTGGGGGAAACTACATTGTGGGGGAAACTACAGTGTGTGGGGGGGCAGTGTGAGTGAAACAACGGCGTGGGGGAAACTATGGTGTGGGGGGCAGTGTGGGGGAAACTACGGTGTGGGGGGCCGTGTGGGGGAAATTACTATATGGGGCAGTGTGGGGGAAATTACTGAGGGGGGGGCAGTGTGGGGGAAATTACTGTGGGGGGAAATTTACTGTGTGGGGGAAACTACAGTGTGGGGGAAATTACTATATGGGGGCAATGTGGCAGAAATTACTGTGTGGTGGTAGTGTGGGGGAAACTACGATGTGAAGGGCAGTGTGGGGGAAACTACGGTGTGAAGGGCAGTGTGGGGGAAACTATGGTGTTTGGGGCAGTGTGGGGGAAACTACGGTGTGAGGGGCAGTGTGGGGGAAACTACGGTGTGAGGGGCAGTGTGAGGGGCGGTGTGGGAGAAACTACTGTGTGGGGGGCAGTGTGGGAGAAACTATGGTGTGGCGGAAACTACTATGTGGGGGGCAGTGTGGGGGAAAGTACGGTATGATGGGCAGTGTGGGGAAAACTATGGTGTGGGGGGACATGTGGGGGCAAATGATTATGGGAGGGATTACTATGTGGAGGCAAATGATTGTGGGGGTCAAATTACTATATGGGGCAATGTGGGGGAAATTACAGTGTGGGGGAAATTACTATATGTGGTCAGTGTGTGGGAAATTACTGTGTGTGGGAAACTACTGTGTGGGGGCAGTGTGGGGGAAATTACTGTATGGGGGCAGTGTGGGGGAAATTACTGTATGGGGGCAGTGTGGGGGAAATTATTGTGTGTGGGGGGGCAGTGGGGGAGAAATTACTATATGGAGGCAGCGTGGGGGGCGTTGCTATTGGGGAAGCACTGTAGGGGCAATTCTTTTATTTTTGGGGACACAATACATGGATTATTGCCTGGAGCACAATATAGGGTGTTATTATTATTACTGGGGGCACTCTCGGGGACATTATAGCTGCTGTGGACACTATAGGGACATTTGAGGTAATTTATCAAACTGGTGTAAAGTAGAACTGGCTTAGTTGCCCATAGCAGCCAATCAGATTCCACCTTTCATATTTGACAGCTCTTTTGTAAATCCAGTTCTACTTTACACCAGTTTGATAAATTACCCCAATTATGTCTACTGGGGGTCACGACGGGGAGGGGGCCCCATGGATCAGTTTCGCACCAGGGCCCCATGGATTGTGTGTATTGATCCCCACTCTTTGACTCTCATCCCCAGAAAAGTTGGGACGTAGTCTAAAATATAGTTTGCACGACCCCCTGAACCGAATAAAGTTGTCACTTTCCTATCTTTCCACTTTCCAACCTATCCGGGAGAGCGACCTTACTCAACCGTGATTGATGAGAGAAAATGTAATTTTTATTTTTTATTTTAGCAAAACGCCGCAAGATAAAAAGTGAAAGGGTCTAAAGAATTTCCAAATGCACCGTATATTAAAAAAATAATAATAAATCATGCAGTTTTTGCGCTGGCCAATAATAATTTGTTGAGACTTGTTCTGTACAGGTAACTTTTCAGTAGCACTCACATTATCACACAGGGGGATAAAAATAATAGATATCACCTTTTGTACAGATAACACAGGATCCACCATTCACAGTAGGTAATGTCACAGCTTATCTACTCCCTCCTCACTTCTGTACAGGTCACAGAGCATGTCCAGAAAACTCTCCCATAGAAGTCAAAGAGGTCAACTGCAGTCTGTTGTCTCTATGGCCCATGTGGCTGCTGTGAAAGAACAGGAAGCCTTGACACATTTTAGGCCTAGTGGCTTGTGTGAAAATTGCATGATTTTAGGGTTAAAAAAATACACATAGGGACATGGAAACAAAAAAGAAATAAATAAAAAATGTGAATTTTTTTTTTAGCAACAAGCTTGATACTGCATAAACAATATGACATTTTCTGACTATTATATATAGGTTTACATACTGTACCTATGTGACAGATTATGTGCTGCTCACAGTAGCTGTGCCAAATATGTCCTCCCCTCATAAATGCACATCATCCAGAAATTTAGTCTGGATATGCATTTGCTACACATTTTTCATCCATTAGGAAAACTCGCTCATGTAAAAGAGGATTTAATCTGACATGACACGTGGAGGGACACCAGTGCATGCCATTTGCTGGCACCAGACAAAGCAATCATACGACGCTCAGCAAGTATCGTGCATGGACCCTTCTGATTTGATAATTGCTGGGTTTCGGAAATGTTCTTGCTCTCTCCATGTTTGATGTCTGATCAGTAGGAGAAACTGAGGGGGTCCTTCACACTTGATTGTTAATTCCGATATTGAGATTCGGCAGAGGATGCGGTTGGGTGAAATCAAAACGGAAAAAACAGATCCGTCACTAAATACATTGAAAGTGAAAGGGTGACAGATCCGTTATTTTAGGCTCCTAAAAAAAAACCCTGATCCATCACATTGACATTGTTTTCAGGGCCGCATCTTGCAGCGGTTTTGTGTCCGGTCATAAGCGGAATGCTGATGGAAAGAAAGACACCGGACCGGATCCATATCTTGGCGATCTGTGAACCGCAAAATACATTAGATCTTGTGAATGTAGCCTCACAGTGTATGGGTAAAGGTAGGTTCACATCACATTTTATGCCATATACGTTAGAAAGAAAAAGGATACAAAAATGCAGCACACCACGTTCTTGTATCCTGAACAGTCCAGTAAAAAAAAAGCATACATTTTTTAACCACTTCCTGACCGCCAATTGACTATAAACGTCCTTGGGCGGTCAGTTTATCTCTGAATGGACGTTCTGGAATGTCCATTCAGAGATCACAGCTGCACGCTAATCCTGGACCTGCCGAGCGGGTCAGTGACAGCAGGGCACCCCAGGGAGAAGGCAGGGACCGTTCCTGGGTGTCCCTGTCTTCTAGAACACCGGGAGAGTGCAGGAGCTGTCGGGTCTTCCATAGACAGTTACAGGAGAAATCAATAGTTAAAAAAATAAATAAAAAGGAAGTTAAATATGCCCCAGAGGTCTTGTATGACCTTATGGGTGACACAAAGTGTAAAATAAAAAAAATTGTAAAAAAAAAAAAGAAAGACAAAGTGTTTTGAGAAAAAATAAAAATAATAAAAGTTTCACATTTAAAAAAAAAAAGGTCCCCAGGCCGTCTGGCATTGCCCAACCCATGGTTATATTACCTAGCGGCACAATGTCAGCACTTTAAGAGCTGGATAGAACGTGTCATGACAGACATGACAGGTCAAATACTGAAACATGCATTGGGGGGGTAAGGAGTTGTTGTGGATATTGGAGGGGTCAGGAACACCCTTTGAGGATAATCGCTCACATTTGGTCTGTCTGATGAGGAAGGTTTGGGAGAAGGTTAAGCAGCTGAGGGGTGCAGTCGGAATCGCGGAACTTACACTTTTGTGGCACAATCGCAACGTACCTGAATCTCAGGGGATTTGCCAAACAATGGCAGTATAGGGGGGTGACCAAAATTGGAGATCTAATAGAGAAAGGAGTACTCAAAACATTTACTAAATTACAAGAGGAATACGATATACCAAAAAGTAGCTTCTATCAGTTTCTACAAATACGGCATGCATTTAATGAGATGTGTAAAAATAACAATACCAAGATACATAGAGATGCCTCCTTGCATTTAATAGTGGAGAAAGAAGATAAAAAAAGGGATTATTTCAATGATATATCAAGTTTTACTAGATAAATATCTGGAAGTGTTTCCCTTATCCAGAATGAAGGGCTGGGAAAGGGATATAGGGGAAATACCCCAAGAGCAATGGGAAGCGATATTAGAAGCTATACCGAAAATATCATTGAGTGAAGGTGGGAAGTTGTCTCAACTTTTCATCATACACAGAGTCTACAAAACTCAGTTTTTTTTACACCATATTGCCATCAGGACAGATGCAAAGTGTCCACGATGCCAAGCAGAACCAGCTGATTTATTACATATGCTGTGGCAGTTTTCGCATTTAGATCGCTTCTGGTCGGAAGTATTGACAGTGATTCAAAATACTGTACCTTTTCACTGCAAATACCTCGAGACCCAAAAGTCTTTGTTCCGGGATACACATTGGATTCAGTCCTGTCCTCCAGTCATTGAGGAATTCAGAAGAAAAGTGAACACGATGTTAGTTTATGAGAAAATGGTGTTCAGGAAGAGGGGATGTCCTCAAAAATATGAAAAATTGTGGGGCCGCTGGATGATTAACACCAGATAATATTTGGATAGTCCACCAAGTGCTGAAGTGGGAGTTGGGGGGAATGGGTGGGTAGGGTATGTTGTGATAGTTTTGCAGTTCGCATAGGCATTCGTTGCTGTATCATATTGTATAGTTGAAATTACGCCGTATGTCAAATATTGTGATACAACATGTTTCCTTTTTGTAACAATGCTTTATTGTTGTACATTTATACAATAAAAACGATCTGATTTAAAAAAAAATCCCTAATTTAAAAAATGTAAACAATAGAAGTAAAAAATAAAATAAACACAATGACATAAGGTGCTCCATAACCAGAATGTAAAGCAGAGGAGACAGCGGACAACCCTGGCATGTCCCATTATGGATAGGGAAGGAAGGGGATAGAGTGCCATTAATCTTGAGCCAAGGGTTGTGGGTATAGATTGAGAACATTTTGACAAAAAACCCGGACCTGTCCAGATGAAAGAGGACAGTGTTAATAGAGTGCCAGAAGATTTTGTCAAAGGCCTTCTCGGCATCTAGGGATAAGATCATGAGGGGAATTTTACTTGCTTTTGCATGATGGATGATATCCAGAGTTTTAAGGGTATTGTCCCAGGCCTCCCGCCCCGGCATAAACCCCACCTGATAAGGGTGGATAATTTAGGGTAAGAGTGTGTTTAACCTGTTGGCCAATAGCTTGGCAAATATTTTGAGATCTATATTCAAAAGAGAGATAGGACCATAGCTAGCACATAAGTGCGGGTCCTTACCAGATTTTGGGATGACTGCGATATGGACCTCAATGAAGCTGAAGCATAAGGGGGAAAGAGAGGCCGCAAAGGACTTGTAGAACCTGGCTGTGAGCCCTTCAGGGCCTGGGCTCTTGCCCCCTGGCAAGGATTTGAGAACCGTTTGGAGCTCAGCTTCCATAAATGGCGTCTCCAAGCTAGCAGATTCTAGTGCAGTTAATTTTGGGAGCTGAGGGGGGGTTTAGGTGGATAATGTGCCTGTGTTGAGGAAGCCCCGGGAAGATTGTAGAGCTCCAAATAAAAAGAATGGAAGGAAGACGCAATATCTGTGGTGGTGTGTACCAGGCGATCCATAGGGTTTTTGATCGCAGGGATGTGTGAAACAGCCAATTTTCCCCTAAGAGCCCTTGCCAACATGCGCCCACTCTTATTTCCATATTCGTAGAATTTGCTACGACATATTTGTATCATGAGTTTATAAGACGCTTCTAACAGGCGTTTGGCGTCCAAACGTGCGTTTTGAAGATCACGGAGAGTCGGCAAGGAGAGTGTTCATTTGTGGGCAAGTTCTAAGGAGGCAACCTTTTGTAATGCAAGTTTGAGGGAACGTGCTTTCTCCTTCTTGAGACGGGAGCCATGTTTAATAAATTCACAGTTTAGGGTTTCCCATTTCATTCGGAGAGGAATGGTGTCCGCACTGTGATCAGACAAAAAATCTGACACAGTGCTGGTAAGATCAGCAGCGCACACCGTGTCAAGAAGGAGAGATTCATTTAAACGTCAGGTCCATTTATTTTTGGCAAGAAAGGGAAGGTTCAGGATATTGCCTATTTGTGTGGAGTCCAACCACGATAGAGCCGGTTGTTGGAGTAGACTGTAATCTATGCGGCTGTAGGAAGAGTGAGAGGCAGAAAAAGGGTAGTCTTTGTCTGCTGGAGGAGCCATGGGTCGCAGAGTTGTAATTGGAGGAATACAGGAATACTCTTTTAACTTTTTTAATAGTGGAGTAGGGAAGGGAGGCGCATCCGGTCAAGTGTAGGGTCAAGGGTAAGGTTAAAGTCGCCGCAAAAGATGACCGTTCCTCGAATCAGGGGAAGGGCTTTGTCAACTAGGTCCAAAATAAAGGAAGCCTGGTTTTGGTTGGGGGCATAGGCATTAAGAAAGGTGAATTCACATCCACCAATTAATAATGAAAGAATCAAGTATCTGGCTCCGGGATCAACAGTGCAGCCCAGTACCTGGTGAGGCAAAGAACTATGGATCACCTGGCGACATCCTTTGTCTTATTCACCAGGTTATTTGCAAAGTGCCAGGTTGTGTAATGCCGATGCCGTATGCCAGTGGCACCACCCTCTTTAAAGTGTGTTTTTCTGGAAATAAACAATGTGTACCTTCTGACGGTGGAAATGGTGAAGTACCTGGGTTCTTTTCTCAGGGGTGTTAAGGCCCTTCACGTTGAAAGACGCTATCTTGAGTGACGTCATATCTGCAGGAAGGAAAGAACAAAAGGAACACGGGGAGGGGTGACGAACTGAAGATGGGAAAACAGTAAATTAAAATAAGAAAAAGAAAAGGGATGCAAACAAGAGAAAGCAATAACTTGACCAAAAGGTCACCAGGGACAAAGTAGCCCCAAGGGAGTGTCTCGGACTATTGGGGGAAAGTAGCAGCCAGGGAAGAGCAGGCCTACCACATCCCCTATCATATCGGGCTGACAGTCAATAATAACAGCGACTGAGAAAGAGCAAGTGAAAAGAACAAGGTGGTGTTAGGCGTGAAAAGAAGAGGAGCCATCATGGCTTGTGGGTTAATAGTCCCAAAAAGAAACAGCAGGCGCTCCTTCAAGTGACGAAGTTAGATGGGGATTCGCGTCTAGGACCAGCTGATCGTCGTTGTCTCCAATCCCGTGGAGTTGGCGTAATTGGTCCAGGTGCCCCATTGTTGACGGCATGAGGAGGATGAAATCGTCTTGATGATGCGGAAGTAGGTGGGAGGATAGAGGGCCCAGGGCCAAGATCGACCAGCGGCAGGTCTAGCTGTTTTAGGAAATGTGGCAAGTCCGAAGGATTACGAAGAGTTGCAACATGTCCTTTAGGACCCACAATTAGAGCAAATATGTAACCCCAGCTATAAGGAATGCCTCGGTCCTTGAGAAGATCTAATAGTGGACGTAGGGCAGCTCGCTGCAGCAGAGTGTGGTTGAGAGGTCCTGTAGCATGATGATGGGGACCCCGTCATAGGATAGAGGGGAGGACTGTCATGCTTTATTCAGGATCTGTTCCTTGATGGCATAGAAGTCAATTCTGCAAATTATGTCTCTCGGTTTAGCACTATCAGGGTTAGGAGGTCTCAGACCCTATGTGCCCTGTCAATCTCTATGTGAGAGTTTGGCGGGCGCCCCAGGATTCCATTGAAAATTCCCACTATCGTGGGTAGCAGGTCCACTGCTGTTATTGACTCTGGAAGGCCTCTAATCTGCAAATTGTTGCGACAACTGCAGTTTTCAATATCGTCTAGGTGTTTCTGTAGGGCATGTAGTTGTGCATCATGAGCTTGGATTTTGTCTTGTAGAGCTTCCACAGTAGCTGATAAGGTTGCATTATCCTGTGTGACAGAGTTGACTTTGATGTCGAGTGTGGCCATCTCAGATCGGACCTGGGAAAATTCCTGTTTACATTCTTGTAGGATGTTGGCAGCGAAACTAGATAGATCTGCCTCAGAGGGTAGGTAGCAAATAAGAGTGCACAGATCCGCCATAGATCCTTCAGGGAGGAGTGTATGGGAAATCCCTGGAGGGGTATATCCGCAGGGTCGGTCATGGCCCCTGTACCTGGTAGGGTTGCTCCAGTCATTTGCGGATGGGTGTCATCCCATGAAGATCCGGTGGACCAGTGTGGGGACGCCGCCAAGGAGTGACCAGGGGAGCGGGAAGGAGGACGAAGGGGGTCTCGTGCAACAGGGGGAGAGGGGGCATGGGGTGTCGGTTGGTTGGGGTACCTCTGATTCTGATCCAAGAACAGCTTCAGGAGATGGGGGCCATGATGTGATGATGACTGGTCACAAGAGGACCCCCAATGGATGTCTGGGGTACCCAGCGCCAAGGATAGTTGAGGGGTATGTCCCCTGGGCTGAAAGGAGCCAGCTGAGGGCCTCAGCGCAGGATTTTCTGGCGTGGCAGGGTTGGGGGTTATTTGTGGAGTCTCTTGTGAGGAGGGTGAGCCCTCTGAACTAACCTGCGGAGCTGTATGGAGTAGCAGTGTGGCGGTGGTTTGCATTTTTGGAAGCTGAACTCTTTCCACTTTTTTCTTTCACGTATGATTTAGGCCTCTTGCACACGGCTGTTGTGGGTCCGTTCCGTGCATTGGGGACCGCAATTTGCGATCCATACGCACCGCACAAAATTAGAACAAGTTCTATTTTTTTGAGGTGCGGAGGCATGGACAAAAACAACACGGAAGCACTCCTGGGGTTCCAATCCGTGCTTCCGTTCCACATCTCCGTGATTGCAGACCCATCCAAGTGAACAGTTCCGCATCCGTGATGCGGATTGCACACGGGCCATTGCCCGTGTATTGTGGACCCGCCGTGTGCAAGAGGCCTTAGTGCAGTGTTCCCAGCACTGCCCGTGCTTCCACTCCTAATCAATCCAGGTGAGCTCGGCTATTTCACTTTAGCTGTATAGAATAGCATAGTCAACTGCACTATTCTTTGCAGAGGCATCCAGTAAAAGTCATGAATAAGAACGTTGTCTTTTGAAACACGTAGACTGACAAGGGCATCAATGGTTATGAATCGTTCTGTACCTCTGTACCTGATATATCGCATGACCAAATAAAGGAACCTACGACTTCATCAATTTTCAGTGACGGATTTCCTTCCCTTCAACCCATTACAACAAGGCCTTTACATCCATGCACCTAGCAAGAAAAGGTGGATGAGCTGGAATGAAATTACCTAGAGAGCGTCCAGTAAAATGTATTCACTTATAAGGACGAGGGGGCACCCAATGTGAATTACCGCACAGAAGCCATGACTAATGTATTATCGGCATGGCCACGGCTTGTTGAGGTTCACAGTGAGAGCTCCACTGAGGAGACCTGGTCCCCATATCTCCCCTTCTGGAGAAAACCAATATTTTAAAGAGCTTTTTCATTTGTCAGAGTTTGAATTTTGGCCACGGAAAGGGGTCAAGTACTTAACGCAACTTTTTCAGGGAGGGGTGTTTCGCACCTTTGATAGCTTGCAGAAGGAATTCAACTTACCCCGCAAAAGTTTTTACCGCTACCTCCAACTGAGACATGCCTGTGAGGCTCAATTTAAATTCCTAACTTTACAACTAAAATGTGGCCGTTAGAGTCTGTTGCTCGGAGGGAACGACTATGTAAGCCAATTTCTTCTTTTTATGAGGAAATAATGAGATTACAGGACTCTCCGATCCAACGTTTATTCGAGCATTGGACTGCGGACATTCCTGATTTGGAAGGGTCTCATCTGGAGGAGTTGCGATCTGTTTGGTGCTCGACTGTGATTAGCGCACGAGACCAACTTATCCAGATCAAGTGGATACACAGGGTGTATCTGACCAGTGCGCCTGTATCACATGCGTTGCTTACCTGATCCTTCGTGTACACGATGTGGAGACCGGAGAGGATCCTTATTCCATATGATATGGACGTGTCCCACTATGCAGGCGTACTGGGGTGAGATATGTCAGTTCATTAATGAGAAGTTGGGTCTCCCTGGTATATGTTCGCCCAAGATATGTCTCCTGGGTCTGGTGTGTGAAGAGGTTCCTACTAAATACGACAGGAAACTGCTTTGGTTACTAATGTTTTATGGCAGAAAAACAATTCTATTGAATCGGAAGCCCCCTAAGACTCCGACTCTTGATAAATGGGTCCAACTTATCAATATGGATCTCCCTTGAGCTGCTATATTGTTGTGTTATCTGGACTTGTTGACTGCTGGTGTCTATGTATACCTGTTATCGCTCCCCTTGGGAGTTGTATTTTTTTTCCCTTGCAAAAGTATGATAAATAAATACTATTAAAAAAAATTAAATGTATACACTAATTTTATTTTTAACTTGGGAACCTATGGACAACGTATGCCACTGTATACCTATGCAGAAGCATCCGTCAGGAAATCCTCAGCAATGTGAGCACAAGCTTCTAGGTATTTCTTCTAGGGATCATGTATCTGACATTGGGTCCTCGACAGAGCATTGTACAGGTGTACTACATGTGCTGCCATACAGTCTCCGGCTAATAGCACTTGGAAGTGACAGTATATATGATTAGTACTTGGACAATTGTTGAAATATATGACCAGCATAGCACCAGCTGACTTTTCTATAGGCTATACCAGTGTTTTTGGGCCAGAAAACATGCTCCAGCTGAATTTCCTAAATCAAACACTGCTCCTCCAACCCGAATTCACAGCATCATAATGCTCTGCAGACACAAACTCACAGTATCATAGATCTACAATCAGACACAAACCACGCAGCATTATAAGTTATTATAATGCCATGAGCTTGGGTTAGTGGAGCAGTGTTTGTCCCGGGAAACGTTTGTTCCATGGAGACATGTTTCCCTAATGTGAAATTAGCCATAGGCTTATGGGGTCCTCCTGGGTTCGAATCTGACCAAGGACAACATCTGCATGGAGTTTGTATGTTCTTGCCATGTTTGCGTGGGTTTCCTCTGGGTTCTCCCGTTTCCTCCCACACTCCAAAGACATACTGATAAGGCCTTAAATTGTGAGCCCCACTGGGGACAGCTTGGTGCCAATGTCTGTAAAGCGCTGCGGAATATAGCAGCGCTATATACGTGCATTGATAAAAATGTACATCTTTTAGACTGAACACGTTATTAAAACCCTGAACTTGACTGTAGGTTCTTCTGATTATTATAATATATTCAATGTGCTGGGAACTGTCTGACACATTGCCCTGAGGCTTTCAGGGGGAAAACAAAATTACATAGACCTTCCACTAAGGGCTCGTTCACGCGGCCATATGGTTTTGCGGTCCGTTTTTGGTTTTAATAGTGTTTCCATTTCCGTTCAGGTTCCTTTTTTTACGGATCGCAAACGGAAACGGAAGCATATAAGAATGTTTTAACAGCAAGTACATTGAAAAATTGGGCTGGGCATAACATTTTCAATAGATGCTTCCGCAAAAACGGAATAGATACAGAAGACATACGGATGCATTCTGTATGCATTCTGGTTTTTGTACAGCCCCATTGACTTGAATGGAGCCACGGAACGTGATTTGTGGGAAATAATAGGACATGACTCAAAATGTAGCGGAACGGAAAAACGGAAATACGGAAACAGAATGCATACGGAGTACATTCCGTTTTTTCTGCGGACCCATTGAAATTAATGGTTCCGTATACGGACTGTATACTGAAAGCAAAAAACGGCCCGTATACAGAACACAAAAAATGTTCGTGTGAACGAGCCCTAACGCTTATTAATCACTGTAAGGTAGTTACCTCCCCACCAAAGCATGAAAGTTGTTTCTGTAACATGGTTCATCTTGACAGTTTGATGAAACTGCTAATGTATGTGAACCCCCTGTTTATCCTGTTTCCATGTCAGATCTGCACCTATAGAAGCGATAACCTTTAACCGGAACCTGAGCAGAACCTGCTTCTGTGCGCAGAACATCAGCCGCTCTATAAACACCGCAATTGTTATCTCTGAACAAGAGACAGACTGAAAGCCAAGCAGCTCCTGCCGAGATCCCAGACTCAGAATATCCTGGTATTATTTCGACATCAAAGAACACCAAATATTTTCATCTCTGACCACGTAGCATATGTTAGTGCAGCGACTTCAGGAAAATTCTGCTCCCTCTTATATTTATAACCACCCATCCTGTGCTTATTTATTTATGCAGGTTCACCCCCTCCCGCTATGAGAGACATTACTGCAGCCCAATGGCCCCCTGTAGTGAGCACTTTATGAAACGGCTATGAATAGGGGCTGCAGAATCACTTGACATCAAAGTTTTTAGGCAGCACAAATACGCTATAAACTCCTTTTTACAACAATCCAACAAAATTAATCAAGGGAGATTAAACCCAAGAATATCAGAGACATTTATACTAGGTCACCACGGTTGGGCTGTTTACTCTGTGCCCAGTTTTTGGCAGTTCGTGCTTATCCAAATAGAGTTCAGTTAAAGGGATTGTGTCACAAAACATATTCTACATTTTTCAAACCAGCACTTGTATCTGAATACTTTTGTAATTGCATGTAATTAAAAAGTTTACATTCCCAGTGAGCCATTCAATAACATGTATCTGTATAGCGCCACCTGCTGTTTGTTCTTTTCCTTATTTCTTGTCTGCCCTACTGAGCTGGTCTAGTGTGCTCAGTTGAAATCTTCAACCACCAGCCATATCTTATATTAGAACCTGCGGTAAAAAGGGCACGCCCCTTGAGCTGCCTGGTTGAAGAGAATCTAGCAGAACAATTGGAGCAACGAATGGGGAGATCTCTGGATCCATGTGCAGGTACAGAGCTGGTTCCAGCTTTGTTAGGAAGGTATTGTCATTGACTACATGAAGTCTGATTTTCATTTTTTACATCAATCATAGCATAACCCTTTTTTAAATGAACAGGGGGCGAAATTGGTTCCTCTGCCTTTCTAACGCTGCTCCAATCCCGCTGCTAGCACTTCCTGGCCCCAGGATCGACAGATAGGTAATGGCTTGGACTGCCTGTGACCGGTGATTGGCTAATATGAGCCGAGCAAAGGAAAATTATGGTAGGTTTATAAGGCTCAAATCTGATGCGTAAAAAACAGTGGCAGATCATTAGATTGATCTGCATTTTTGAGTGGCCCATTTTTGCTGGCAGAAATTCAGCAAAAAATGTGCAGATAAAAAGGTAGCTATTTTAGCACTTCTCTACTGACTTCAATGGGAATTGCAGCTTAAATGTGCTTTAAAGGAGTGGCATGCCACGTCTGAAGCGCATTGGAAATCAGCGGCACATGGTGGTGTTTTTGCCGTTGAAGTCAATGGTAAGCTGTTGTCACTGTTCTGATTGCGGATTATGCCGTAAAAAAAAATTTGTGGTGGATTTTAGCGATGTGATCATACCCTTATATATCGTAATTTTTAGGTGTGGCGATTCTCCTGGAAGAGAGCATTCATGTTTTTCCAATCTTGGACAACTCCCTTAATTGACGCCCTTTTTACACAGGCTGAGGATCAGGACAATAATCAGGAATGAGCATTTGTGAAAACGCTCAAAACCCCAGAACTGCCCCTCAAATCAGCTTAAGAACTAGCCTATTCATTGGCGATCGCATCGTTTATGCAAGACGTAAAATCGCTGCTTCCTGGCTGCGCATGACCCTATGTACACAAGGATGTAGTGCAAGCAAACAATAAATCTGAAAAGGGATCAATGACCTCAGTAGTGATTGTTCCTACCCATCCAGAGGGATGATTGCTGCATGTAAATTCAACTATCGCCCCTTCTCAATGATCAGGCAATTATCGGAAAGGTACAGTTCATTTCCAATAATTGCCTGTGAATTGGCCCCCCGTAAAAAGGGCCTTTTAGAAATAATTTAAATGACCTAATTCATTGTGTTGTATGAAAGGTACAGTAGCTTGTTTGCTCCTTATGAAAGAAAAGATTTGTACTATATCTCTCAGTTATCCTATTAGTTTACGTTAGAGGCCAGGCACAATTGCTTGAGTAAAGATAAGGAACGGTGGGAATGGGATAAGACATTACAGTGTGAATATTTCCTTAGTGACTAACGTGGTGACTCAGACGCTGTCATTCACTGCAGAGATTGATGCCAGTCACAGAAGGGAGCACAGAAGGTTCTAAAGGGCCCATTTTTGTTGAGTTTGTACATCGTATGACCCCTCTGAGGAGTCCTCCTCACTACATAGGAATGTTATTAAAAGGAAACGAGCCCCTTTTACACAAAGCAATTATTGAACTCGTACTTGTACTGTACAAAGGAAACATAGCTCTGAGATCTGGAGTTACAATGGGCACATCACATGTTGCGAACCATTTTAAACCTGTAAAATATCATCTTTCTAACCCATACGTTCAATAGTTCTCACAACATAACTGCTGTATATCAGCACCAATCTGTCCATAATCATGAATGTCTAAAGGAGAGGTAGGGGTTAGTGGCTGCCAGGCACCACTCTGCTGCTTATCTTGGTGAACAGCAGTAGGAATTAGCTGGTGAAGTCAACCATGTCACACAATCTACTTTTGTCTACGGCTGTCTGGTAGCCTCATACACATGTGGCAGTCATCAGTGAAGGGTTTGCCTAACGCTGGGTTCAGACCTGAGCGTTTCTGAGACGCGCGTTTCCCGTGCGTTTTTCGCGCGTTTTTGGCAATAGTAAACGCGCGTTTTACGCGCGTTTGTGTGATCGACTGCAGTGTTGTCCAATGACCAAATATCCCTGTCTATATGAAGTTTGGCCTTTCCAGCATGTTGCAAATTCATAAACGCGCGTTCGAACGCACGTTTTCAGTGTCAAAAACACGCAAAATACAAGCGTTGCGCGTTCCCATTGAAGTCTATGGGCCAAAACGCGCGACAAATGCCCCAAAAAAAGCTCAAGTACTTGTTTATGCGTCGGGCATTTTTCAGCGCATTAGAACGCGCTGTAAAACGCGAAAATGTGAACCAGTCCCATAGGGAAGCATTGGTTTGCATCGGTTATGTGTTTTACAGCACGTTCGAACGCTCTGTAAAACGCGCAAGTGTGAACTGAGGGTAAAGGATTGTGTATGGCGAATCTAATGGGTGGTTGCCTTTAAATGTGCAGTACATTTTTGCAGTATTGAGCTGACCACACCTATAATTGTTTGAATAGTCCTTCTGCTTTAATTAAAGCGCCTGATCCCTGGAGTGACATGTAAATCCAGACATGGATATATCCATAATCCTTACCAGAAGACAGATTTTTGGATGATTATCAATAATCAGTGCATTTATAGAAGTAGAAGATCAGTTCCAATTGCGGCATTACTCTGCTCTCTCCTGCTTTAAAGTTTTTCTCAGATGCCATGGTCAATTGCAACCATGGCATCTGAGAGCGATCGTTCACTAAATGGTCCCCCGCAATGAGATCGTGGAAACCATTTGGTTGCTATGACAGCCTAGAGCCTTCAAAACGCTCTAAGGCCTGCCATAGTTATGTTCATACTGAGCCCTGACTTATGCCAGGGCTTAAAAAGAACACAGATTTTACCATACACTGCAATGGTACAACATTACAGTCTGTATTATAAGCAATCCAAAGATCACATGTTCAGACCTCCTAGGTGGACTAGAATTAAAGTTAAAAAATAAAAACAAATACATTTTAAAAATATAAAAAATAATTGAAAATTTTAACTATCCCCCAACCCATTTTTGCAAACACAAATAACTACACAATAAAAAACAAACATACCATAATTGGTATCACTGCATCTGAAAATTCTCGAACTAGTAAAATATAAAAGTATTCTGTATGGTGAACGAAAAAATAAAAAAGTTATGGCTCATGGAAAGTGTGATTAAAAAAGGAAAATGTAAACTATAGATGGAGGGGCACATCAATATATTCAATAATTAAAAGGAGTGCAAAGGAATGGTTGAAAATATAATGCACAAACAAATAGACTCAATAAAGAGTCAAGAGGACCACCCTAAAAATGCTCATCCCACAATGACCATGGATAAAAAATGTATGTAAAGTTTATTAGACAACTCAGACAAACAGACACATTAAAAAATTGTATACAATATGTACAGCGTGTCAGTAACTGAATAAGACTGACACATTCAGAATCCACTGAACGTCCACAAAATCAGGACATAAAGTATATACCAGCTATGCACAATATCAACATGTAAGCAACATATAGAAAATGTTAAATAAGGTATGGCCACTAATAAATGGAAACAGACCGCAACATGGTCAAAAAATAAGAGCCAGAACCTGTGAAAAGCAGCTGGAGCAGTGGACCAGGACAGAGTGAGAGTCGCCCAACACGTATCGCCGGCGCAGTCCCGCTTCCTCAAGAAAAAAAGGAAAGTGAAAACAAATGGAAACTGGCTACCTCAGAGAGTGGTTAAAGGAAATGTGTCACCAAAAATGTTATCTGGCAGTTAAAACTAGATAGTAACACATCTCCTTTTTTTATCTAACCTTTATTTTATTGTCCATGATTATGGGGGAGGCCATCTTGCCTGAGCTGTTCTTAACAGCATTTAGAAAGCATTAAAAAATTTTTATTTATGGCAGCCCGATGGTCCAGAGACACAACGGTCAGGAGGGGACCTCAGTGACTTCTGTGGGAGAGTCTTCTAGGCACGCTCTGTGACCTGTGCAGAGGTCATTGTACCAGGAAGGAAGAGATAAGCTCTGACAATCAGCTATTGTGAATGGTGGATCCTGTCTTATCTATACACAGAGGTGATATCATTACAGGCTGGATTAGAATGAGTTAGACCTCTTTCACACTAGCGTTGTAAGGATCCGGCGTGCACTTCCGTCGCCAGAAATGCCCGCCGGATCCGTCACAACGCAACACACCTGAAAGCATTTGAAGACAGATCAGTCTTCAAAATGCTTTCAGTGTTACCATGGCAGCCAGGACGCTACTAAAGTCCCGGCTACCATGGAAAAGTAGTGGGGAACCAGGGGAGAAGCTACTACCGTCCGTGCGGCTCCCGGGGCGCTCCACAATGACGTCACATCGCCCCTACGTCGCATGGATTATTAGGACCTTTTATGTGTCCAGACATTATCAAATAAGTAGGGGGTTGTGTAGGGCATATTGTATGGATGTAAGATCACTTACTAGCTTATCTGTCCGGCGCTCCGTTCCCCTGCTGTTCAGCCCCTTTTACTTTTCTCAGCCAAAAAAAGAGAAAAAGCCTCTCAATATCTCTACCAATTACAAGGGTCTAATGTATTTTACACTTGCCAATATTATTGCATTAATAACCCCCACAAAGAATTACATAACATACTACATATATATAAAAATATTAAGTTTATTGAAGCAATGAATCACACAAATTTGCAAGGCACATAATCATGGAAGGCAAGGAACCACAATCCCACCTCACCATGTGTTGCAGATCCAGAAACAAACCGGACGAGCCACGCTCCACCACCAATAGACAGTATCACATCTGTTGTAAATACTGGTCTGCATCAGTATCAGTAACATAGGCAATAACCCTCCCCCACTGGGCCGGCAAATTATAGCCAATATATAGGTAATACCACCACAATAACAAGAAAGTGGGGGCCACTAATGAAGACACTAATAAATGTGCGCCCAGTAGACAGGAGACATATCACCACAATGAGCAGAGCAGCATGTATCAGAAAAGATAACAAGTCACAATATATTAGTTACCCATGGTGTAAGGAGAAGGAGACGCCCATTGAGAAACAGGGCTGTGTCCTCCCTGTACCGATCATATTCATTTACATACCAGGCGGGAAAAGTAAAAGAGGGGCACAGCGAGGGAATGGAGCGCCAAACAGATTAACTAATAAGTGATCTTACATCCCTATAATATTATAATATGCCCTACACAACCCCCTACTTATTTGATAATGTCTGGACCCATGAAAGACCCTCTTTAACTGCAGTAATCTGTATAAACCAAGAAGTGGCGCCAATTATTAGACATAGTGACCAGTGCAAAAACTGCGTAATTTTTGGTTTTAGTTTAATTATAAAAAGTGACATGGAAAATGAAAAATAACATTCTTAAAAATTATTAAAAAATGTTAAACATAAAAAAGTGATTTAAACAGCAGGTCAGTTTCTGATGATACATCTGCTTTTAGGATTTAAAACTGAAACTCAGGATATTTGATTATGTTATCTCTACTTGATAGATTTATTTTAACATCTTGAAAGCTTTTAAGATACTTTCATTGAGAAGTGACCAACAATCAGTTCCTTATGTGCCAGAGACTTTACCTAAAGTGAAATCCATGACTAAAGTCAGCAAAGACAGCCGGAAGAACCGAAAAGATTATTTATGATTCCATGAAAAATATCAACATCTTATGGAAATACCTAAACAAACAAGGAAGCAGAAGGAGAGGAGTTTTCTGCTCGCATCACCGTTCTTCATGAAACAAACAAAAGACCATGGCCTTTGAATGGATATTGCAAAGAAAACAAGTGTTGCCAGTGTTACCAGACCAGTGCAGAAGACCAAGATGGTGGATGACCTACCTTATCAGGCATTGTCAACTTTGAACTGGATCCACCTACAAACTATCTGTTATTTGGATATGATATAGATACAGAATATTCATCAGACACCAGTGAATGACTTGAGGTAATGTCATGTATGTTCAGAAGATCCTTCCTGCATTACAACAGTGGAGAGAGCTTTGGTAAACTGAAGGCTAATCGTGTTATAGGCACTTTCCAAGTGCATTCGGTTGCAAGGAACTTGGAGAGTACTGTTGGATGAAAAGAAGAATTGGGGAGGAAGCTCTGAATTATAAAATAGACTAATGCAAGGTTATGCAACAAATGTTCTCAGCATTTTATTTAAATAAAAAAGTGAACATATGTTTTCATCTGGATCAACCCTATTAAACCAGGTATACTGCCAGGTTGGGTTGAACCTGCTGATTAAAATAAGAGATAATACCTGTCTTGTGAAAATTGGTTGCTGTGTTTCTGATAATACACGACTTTTAATCTTCATGCAAATGAGGGCTTCAGTGTATCAATGGGTGGGCCTTGCCCCACAGCTTTTCAGTGTTGACCATGCCCCTTGGTGCCCATAAGCCCTCATTTGCATAAATAATTAAAGTCTTTTTTCTGGCAAACACCAAGATAGATTTTCACAAGACAGGTATCATTTTAATCAGCAAGATCAACCCCACCAGGCAGTATACCTGCTTTAATGTGGCTGATCCTGCTGACAGGTGCTGTTTAAGTCATTAAATAATTTTTTGTTTTTTAATACAATCCCCAGAATAATCAGCTCTAAATATTAAATAGGTTTTTTTCCCATACCAGTTAACCAATTAACCAGGGCATAAAGCCACATTTGAAAAGAGTATATACAGCCCATATACACAAGTCTAACTGTGATGCAACTAGAAAAATGCTACATAAACAGTCTACAGAGCCTGTGAAAGTTTGACATGGCCCCAGCCACTTACAGCACATTCCTGGCACACATAATTTGCTTGAGTTTTCTTTGGGGTCCTCTTACCCAATCTTGCAGGAGAAATGTAAACAGGCTCGTCTATAGTTGTCAGAGTGAATTTTTTCTGGCTCAGTGGCAGGTGTCTGCCAAACTCCCCTAGGCCTGCTGCGAAATGTCCAGTCAAATGAAAGGAAATTCCCGTCAAATAGGCAGTGGACCTATGTGCCAGCACCACATGGATTAGGGCTGGAAACTCCCAGATGCTAGATCAGGCTTCTTCTGTAACTCTAGTGGGACAGTCAGCCAGAATAGGGGACAGCAACATTATGTCTCAGGCCACCAATAATCTGAATGCAGATTCTCAAAATGTGGTTCAGGTCAACGTATTATGGCCCATTTGACAAAGAAGATCTCCTGCTCTCTGCAAATGAATATCAGTTCCATTCATATGAATGAGGTTGTTTTTGGATCAAGCACATGGATTTCTGCAAGCCCCATTCATGTGACTGGAAGTGATTTTCAGTTGCAGAAATTTCTGCCACAAAATCTGCCACGCGTGAAAGCACCCCAACGTTCCTCTGATAATGAAAACCCAGAAAAGGCTGTCCAACGGAAACAGTTATGGGTTAGAACGTGTCTACATATATCTGAGATCAGTTCTCTCTGCGTTAAGAAAATTCCCTTGTCTGGTGATGAGTAGTGCCAATAAGGTTTGTCACAAGTTCATTCCAGCAGGAAGGCCGCATAAGGCTAAGTCTACACAGCGACATTTGTCATGTTGCGCAACAATATTTATAATGGTAGTCTATAGTCTATAGTGTCGCATTGCAAAATGCAACATGCTGCTACTGCGACACGACAGTCGCAAAAATCCATTTGAAATGGATTTTTTTGTGACTGTTGCATCGCAGTCGCAATGCAACACCATAGACTACCATTATAAAAATAGTTGCTCGAAATTGGTGCGACAAAATGTGACTTATTGTAGCGCGATACATGTCGTCATGTAGACCAAGACTAAAACTGGAGTACCATCTCTAGACAGGTTTAAAGCTGAATCAAACAAGTTTGCTAAATTTGGTCCAAATAATGGCAATTGGAACGAACTGCAATAATTGGATCAACTTGTAGGAAACAGGCCGAACTGGATGGACAAATGTTCTTTTTTCGGTCTATATACTATGTTACTAATTGCCCTGATGATAGATTCCCCTGAAAAAAAAAAAAAAAAGATGCCCAAATTGAAAAAACTCCACTAGCAAAAAAAAAAAAAAAAAAGCATCTTTATCTTGCAATTCCCATAGACTTTCAGCTAACATATGGAGATGGTGCTCCCCCACGCAAAGTAAAAACTCAAAAAGACGCATTGCACAAAAAAAAAAGAGACAAAAATACTGTGTGAATCGAGCCAAAGGAAGGCATAGTGCATGAGAAATTCACACGAGTCTGTTTCTTTAACTTCTTTCCGACCGCCTCACGCAGGATTGCGTCCTGCGGGCGGTCGGTTCATTCCTCCTTGACGCGCTCCTGAGCCCGGTGGAACGCAAATGGAACGCACCGCCGGGCTCAGGAGAAGTGAGTCACCAGCCTGCCAGCCAATGATCAGCGCTGGCAGGCTGGTGATTTTCAAAATCACCTATGGAAATAGGTGATATAAGTTTTATTTACAAATATATGGGTTTTATAAGGGATCTGTGCCATGTGCTGGGTCCTTTTCATCGGTTGGACCCAGCACAGAGCACAGATCCCAAGTAAGTGCACCAATCACTACACATCAGACCCTGATCACCCCCCATGACCCTAATTAACCCCTTGATCACCTGTCAATACATAGTGAAAGGGAAAAAAGTGATCAGTGTCACTTTTGTGAACTGTCACTTTTTTTTCACCAGTATTGAATGCTAGGTTTAGGTTAGTTTAGGTCCCTTTGGTAGGTAGTTAGCGTTAGCGCCCAGCCCACCGCACCGCAGTCACTGATTCGCTGATTAGCGTAGCGCTAATCAGCGTTTGTACTTTTATAGTATCTGTAAGTGATCAGAACTGATCACGGTCAGATCTATAATAGTATTACTGTCACTTTAGTTCGCCCTCCACCCCAAACGCAGTGTTTGCCCGATCAGACCTGATCGGTCGCCCACACCTGCGCTCACCCACGCCTCGCCCGCCGCAGTGACAAAAAAATATTTTATTTTGTATCACTGCACAATCACTTCACAAGCGCTGCGGCGATAAAAATCAGTTTTGATCTTTTTATCAATCGCAGCGGCTTCTGTACTTCGCTACACTCCCATTTGTAAGACAGGCTTGCTTTTTTCTTGGGTAGTCTCAGGGAATACCCCTAAATTTAGACGCCCAAATGTCAAACAAGGGGTATTCCTCTGAAGAGGCCTACAGGATTCTGACCCAGTCGGATGAGGAATGGGAACCCTCATCTGACGAATCTAGCGGGTCAGAATACGAACCTGTAGAGAGCAGTGGCAGTCTGACCCAAAGTTCGGACGAGGAGGTTGAGGTCCCTGATACCACCAGGCGCACCCGGCCCCGTGTTGCTAGACCGCAGGTTGCGCAGGATCCGCTTCAAGGGCAGCAGAGTGGGGCTGGCGCTGCCGGATTACGTGGTGAGGCATACACCAGCAGCGCAGCCCGTCCTGGACCTAGTACCAGCACTGCCGCACAACATGGTGAAGTGGCGAGCACCAGAAGGGCAGTAGAAGCTGGTACGGTGGCACGTGCAGTAGTTTCCACGCCGCAGCCACCGCAAAGACAGGCCCGTAGAGCCCCTAGAGTCCCTGAGGTGCTGGCAAATCCTGATTGGCAGCCCCCAACTTCAGCCGCACCAGTAGTTCCCCCTTTCACCGCCCAGTCAGGAGTTCGGGTGGAGACAGCTCAGATAGGATCGGCGCTGGGGTTTTTTGAGCTGTTCTTCACTGCGGAGCTCTATGACTTAGTCGTGACAGAAACAAATCGGTATGCCACTCAATTTATAAACGCCAACCCGGGAAGCTTCTATGCCCAGCCTTTCCGGTGGAAACCAGTCCAAGTTTCCGAACTTAGAACTTTTCTGGGCCTTCTCCTCAACATGGGCATTACAAAAAAGCATGAATTGCGGTCATATTGGTCCACGAACACAATTCATCACATGCCCATGTACTCTGCTGCCATGTCCAGGTCACGTTTTGAGACCATCCTGCGTTTCCTGCACTTTAGTGACAACACCACCTCCCGTCCCAGAGGCCACCCAGCTTTTGACCGGCTCCACAAAATTCGGCCCCTCATAGACCATTTCAACCTGAAATTTGCAGATTTGTATACCCCTGCACAAAACATCTGCGTAGACGAGTCCCTAATACATTTTACCGGGCGCCTTGGCTTCAAGCAGTACATCCCAAGCAAGCGCGCCCGGTATGGGGTCAAATTGTATAAGCTCTGTGAAAGGGCCACAGGCTATACGCACAAATTTCGGATCTATGAGGGAAAAGATCAGACCCTGGAGCCGGTCGGTTGCCCTGACTACCTGGGGAGCAGTGGGAAGATAGTCTGGGACTTGGTGTCACCCTTATTCGGCAAGGGGTACCATCTTTATGTGGACAACTTTTACACAAGTGTGGCCCTCTTCAAGCATTTGTTCCTAGAACAGATTGGCTGCTGTGGCACCGCGCGACCTAGTCGCCGGGGCTTCCCCCAACGGCTCATTACCACCAGACTTGCAAGGGGGCAGAGGGCTGCATTGTGTAACGAAGAACTGCTCGCGGTGAAATGGAGAGACAAGCGTGACGTTTACATCCTCCATTCACGCAGACACGACAGTCCAAATTGAACGGGCAACCAGTGTCGTTGAAAAGCCCCTCTCAGTCCACAACTATAACCTCCACATGGGAGGGGTGGACTTCAACGACCAGATGTTGGCCCCGTATTTGATTTCCCGACGCACCAGACGCTGGTATAAAAAGGTGTCTGTATATTTATTTCAATTGGCTGCCTATAATAGTTTTGTTCTCTACAGAAAGGCTGGGAGAACAGGCTCCTTCCTCAAATTTCAGGAAGAGGTCATTTCGGAACTCCTGTATCCAGGAGGTTCCGTGGCCCCATCCACCAGTGTAGTTAGCCGTCTACACGAGCGGCACTTCCCCAGCGTTGTGCCTGGTACCTCAACCCAACCGCCACCCCGAAAAAGATGTTGTGTCTGTAGCAGGAGTGGAATAAGGTGTGACACCCGTTATTTCTGTCCTGACTACCCTGCCCTATGCCTAGGGGAGTGTTTCCGGAAGTACCACACTCAGGTACACTTAGGGACCTAGGGACAGCACATCACAGGTAGTTTTTACAATCAGGCTCAAGGGTCTCTCAGGATACTAGGTTTTGAGAGACCCTAACACATAGGGGACGGTGCTGCTGTGCTGCTGCAGAAGTGTGAAACGGTAGAAACCTCTCCTTTCACTTGGGATAACGTGTATAGTGTACTTCTCACCATCTCTGTGTGATTTACACTTTACACATTGTCCCATGGGAAAGGAGAGGTTTCTGCTAGGAAAATAAAGAGTGATATGGTTAAAAAAAGAAAAAAAAATTAAACAGGTAGCAAGAAAAAAAAAATCTTGAGTTAGTTCAGGTTTTAAAAGTTCTGTTTTTTTTTCATGTTCAGGTTTTATTCATGTTTTATAAAGTTTGTAACGTTCAAGTTATGTGCCTGCTGCCTGTTTTTTCTTCTTTTTTTTTTTTTTCCCCTAACCACCCTTTATTTTCCAGGTAGATCAACGGACCAACCGATGAAAACGCCCTAAAATGCCAGGGCAGTAAAAATACCCCACAAGTGACCCCATTTTAGAAAGTAGACACCCCAAGGTGTTCTGTAAGGGGCATAGTGAGTTCATGTAAAATTTTATTTTTTGTCACTTTTTTTGAGACTTTGTAAGAAAAATGAAAAAAGAAAAAAAACATTTCCGCTAACTTGTGACAAAAAATAAAAACTTCCATAAACTCACTATGCCCATCAGCGAATACCTTAGGGTGTCTACTTTCTAGAATGGGGTCACTTGTGGGGTATTTTTACTGTCCCGGCATTTTAGGGGCCCCTAAAGCGTGAGAAGGAGTTTGGAATCCAAATGCGCAAAAATGCCCTGTGAAATCCTAAAGGTACTCATTGGATTTAGGGCCCCTTTGCACGTCTTGGCTGCAAAAAAGTGCCACACATGTGGTATCGCCATACTCAGGAGAAGTAGGGCAATGTGTTTTGGGGTGTATTTTTACATGTACCCATGCTGGGTGAGAGAAATATCTCTTTAAATTGACAACTTTGTATAAAAAAATGGAAAAAGTTGTCATTTACATAGATATTTTTCACACCCAGTATGGGTATATGTAAAAATACACCCCAAAACACATTGCCCTACTTCTGCCGAATACGGCGATACCACGTGTGGCACTTTTTTGCAGCCAAGATGCGCAAAGGGGCCCTAAATCCAATGAGTACCTTTAGGATTTCACAGGACATTTCTACTCATTTGGATTCCAAACCGCTTCTCACGCTTTAGGGGCCCCTAAAATGCCAGGGCAGTAAAAATACCCCACAAGTGACCCCATTTTAGAAAGTAGACACCCCAAGGTGTTCTGTGAGGGACATAGTGAGTTCATGTAAAATTTTATTTTTTGTCACAAGTTAGTGGAATATGAGACTTTGTAAGAAAAAAAAAAAAAAAACATTTCCGCTAACTTGTGACAAAAATAAAAACTTCCATGAATTCACTATGCCCATCAGCGAATACCTTAGGGTGTCTACTTTCCAGAATGGGGTCACTTGTAGGGTATTTTTATTGTCCCGGCATTTTAGGGGCCCCTAAAGCGTGAGAAGGAGTTTGGAATCCAAATGCGTAAATTGCCCTGTGAAATCCTAAAGGTACTCATTGGTTTAGGGCCCCTTGCGCATCTTGGCTGCAAAAAGTGTCACTCATGTGGTATTGCCGTACTCAGAGAAGTAGGGCAATGACTTTTGGGGTGTATTTTATATATACCCATACTTTGTGTGATAAATACCGCTGTAAACAACTTTTTAAAAAATTTATACAAAGTTGTCAATTTACAGTGATATTTCTCTCACCCAGCATGGGTATATGTAAAAATACAACTCAAAACACATTGCCCTACTTCTCCTGAGTACGGCAATACCACATGTGTGCCACTTTTTTGCAGCCAAGATGTGCAAAGGGGCCCTAATTCCAATGAGTACCTTTAGGATTTCACAGGGCATTTTTACGCATTTGGATTCTCACGCTTTAGGGGCCCCTAAAATGCCAGGGCAGTAAAAATACCCCACAAGTGACCCCATTTCGGAAAGTAGACACCCTAAGGTATTCGCTGATGGGCATAGTGAGTTCATGGAAGTTTTTATTTTTTGTCACAAGTTTGCGGAAAATGAAATTTTTTGAAAACAAAAAACATTTCCGCTAACTAGGGTGTTTCTACTGTCTGGGCATTGTAGTACCTCAGGAAACAGGACAGGTGCTCAGAAAGTCAAAGTGCGGAAATTCACTTTTTTGCACCAGTTTGTAAAAGCTATAACTTTTACCCAAACCAATAAATATACACTTATTGCATTTTTTTTTAATCAAAGACATGTAGAACAATAAATTTTGAGAAAAATTTGTAGAGAAATGTAGTTTTATTTGACAAATTTTCAAACAGAAAGTAAAAAATGTCATTTTTTTGCAAAAATTTCGGTAAATTTTGATTAATAGCAAAAAAAGTAAAAATGTCAGCAGCAATGAAATACCACCAAATGAAAGCTCTATTAGTGAGAAGAAAAGGAGGTAAAATTCATTTGGGTGGTAAGTTGTATGGCCGAGCAATAAACGGTGAAAGTAGTGTAGTGCAGAATTGTAAAAAGTGGCCTGGTCATTAAGGGTGTTTAAGCTAGGGGGGTTGAAGTGGTTAAAATTCCGATTTCACTGTGGCTATCACGGTTTGTAAAACCTGCTGTAAATCTAGAACAAAACTGCTGCAGAATTAACATATAAAATTCACATCTTGAATCCACATGGAATTTTTCTGCAGAATGTGAATAGAGCTTTAAAAGCCCAGTCATAAGCATTTTACAGTATTTTTGCTGACCGATCAGTCTGCCATCCAAACTAAACAACACATTATGCCATGTGTGAATATGGCTTTATTGCATCTACTTCAAGTTTCACCCTACTGTCCTATACAAATATAAAATTTACTGGCATAGAACTGTAGGGCATTTTGGGTGCCACTCCATGGTTCTGCAGTGGGCATGATATTGTATTTTAGATTTGAAGGACTTCTTCCTGTTACACCAAGACAGGTGATTATGTGACCCTACTATATACGGTATATTTATATAATCTCTTTGTATAAAATGTATAATTACTGTACTTTACAATGGCTAGGAGAACTTTCTTCACGGCTTAGCTTGATGAATAAGCAGGACTAATCCCCCTTCTTTTAGCTGTTTCAGGATAGCTCCAGGCACCAGGCTTGTTCTGTGCCAAACACAGGCACTTTAAGCCATTCATGCAACTTAATTAGTTGATTTAGGTTCTACAACCCACATCTTACATTGCAAACAGTAGTCAATGTGTGACGCACTTCAGCTCCATCCCAGACTTTTTTTTTTTTTAGACATAATAAAAACCTATTAACTCTTTTTGGGAGATAGGAAATCAGCAGGACTTTTGTCGGTGTTCTTTTGCGCCATTCACGCTGCAGCATAAATAATTTGCTACCTTTATTTTGCAGGTCAGTACATTGTACATGAATACTAGTGAGGCTACATTAACATGAACGTATTTTGTTTCCGTGTCCGTTCCGTTTTTTTTGCGGATTGGGTGAGGACCCATTAATTTCAATAAGTCCGGAAAAAATGCAGACAGCACACCGCGTGCTATCCGCATCCTAATGTACGTTCCGTAGCCCCGCACAAAAAAAAAAAAATAGAACATGTCCCGTTTTGTGGACAAGGATAGGCATTGTTACAATGGATCCGCAAAAAAACGGATGCCATACGGACGTCATCCACTTTTTTGCGGATCCGCAATTTACGGACTGCAAAACACCTACGGTCGTGTGAATTGCGGATTGGATGAGGACCCATTAATTTCAATAAGTCCGGAAAAAATGCGGACAGCACACCACGTGCTATTCGCATCCGTATGTACGTTCTGTAGCCCCGCAAAAAAAAAAAAAAATAGAACATGTCCTGTTTTGCGGACAAGGATAGGCATTGTTACAATAGATCCGCAAAAAAACAGATGCCATACGGACGTCATCCGTTTTTTTGCGGATCCGCAATTTAGGGACTGCAAAACACCTACGGTTGTGTCAATATAGCCTAAAGGTTTTTAGCTAGAGAAAATCTTTGCATTGATGATAGTGGGCTGTGTAGCACACTGGTGAGGTGTCTGTCTCCAATACAGAAGGTCCTGGGTTCAAGACCCTGCAAAGACAATCTATTGGAATACATTTTTTAAATACACAGGGGTGTCCACCACTATTAGAATCCTGAAAGCCCATCCCTAGCTTTATGTGGGAGATAATGAGTTTTATTTTAATCCCTTCCTGACTTCCGCCATAGATGTACAGTGGAAACTGGGACTTTACACATGGCGCCTGCTCGGAAGCTAAGCAGGCACCATAGGTCCCGGGTGCCTGCTGTATTACACGGCAGACACATAATGGCATTGTCTGTGATAGATGATAATGGCAGTCATGGACATTTAACCTGATGCTGTGGTGAATTGCATGCAAAGCATATGAGGCATCTTTTCCCGGGAACCCTGTGCTCCTGAGACCCAAATTGTTTCCCTGTGCTGGAATCGAGGGAGCCTTTCAGTTGCTATGGCAACCTCGGGCCTTCTGAAGGCTCCGAGGTCTGCCTTAGCAATGCTCCTATGGCCACCTGCCTAAGTTTTTAACAACATAAAAAATAAGAAATATCTAAAAATTTAAATCACCCTCATTTCCTCATATTAACCTTTTCGAGACCCTCGGCTAATTACCGCGATCAACATTATCGCTGAAGAGGCTGAGGGCATTGAAGCTGCAGTTCTTATTTGGGCCACCAGGTAGCAGGCCAACATAAGCATTGAGCAATCCAGAGCAATAACTGGATTTGAAAAACCATGATTGTTCAGAATTAAAAAATAATGTTTCTATATTTTATGCTCAAATACGAGCTTTAAAATCATTACAAAAAAGAAAAAAAAAAAAAAAGGTAAATATATAAAAAAATTAAAATATAAAAGTTGTAATCACCCGCCTGTGATCAAAAAGTCACACACACGCCAAAAGGGTATCAATCACAGCTCCGTAGATATAACTAAATAAAAGTTATGGGGGTCAGAATATGGTGATGTAAAAAAAAAAAAGTTTACATTTATTTTTACACTATTTAGACTTAAAAAACCTATACATATAGGGTATCGTTGTAATTGTACTGACCCAGAGAATGAAGGGCATGGGTCAGTTTTGCAAAACAGAATGCTGTGGCAAAACCCGTAAAACGGTGGAGGAATTCCACTCCATTTGGATTTCCCTCTACATTATATGCCATTATAAATGGTGGCATTAGAAAGTACAGCTAATGAATACCACACAACTCCATGCACATTTAAGGTAGGTGAGAGGCACCAGTGTCATGTCATACCATTCGAAACCATTTACACTGTGGTCTGCATGCTAGACGACCTGCAAGGGTACCTCACCACACCACCAGGTACAAATGGCCAGGGAGCATCTATGCTGGATAAGGGAGCAGTGGGCCTCAGTGCTGTTCACTGATGAAAATTGATTCACGCTGAGCAGAAATGATGGCCACCAACGATGTTGGAGATAAGGAGAGCGCTATGCATCAGCCACTGTTGTCACCAGACGAGCCTTTGGTGGTGTTACAGTGTGGGCTGGCATGTCTAGTCAATACAGAACTGTCCTAGCCTTTGTGAATGGTACAGTGACAAGCCCATACTACTTGAATAACATCATTAATCCAGTCATTGTGCCTCTGCATGAACAACACAGGCCTAATTTCATTTTCATGGACGACAAAGCGCCAGCACATCGAAGCCACATCATTAGGGTATGGCTGCTAGAGACTGGGGTACCTCAAAAGAAGTGGCCTGCACTGTCTCCAGACCTGAATCCCATTGAAAACCTATGGCAAGGGTGCCAGAGGCAGCACTCAGAGCCCTCTCTGTGGGCACCCGTACACTGGAAAAAGTCTATGGTGTACCAACATGCCTTAGACCTTTTCTGCCATTGATCAGTGCAGGGTGCACTATAAACAGCACGGGCAGCGCATTGTATGTAGACAGGCTATTATAGCCAAATGATAAAGTACAAGGAAGATATACTGTACTGGACTGTAGTATTGAGGTTAAATTGCTGTGTTGGCACTTTACGATAAATAAGTGGATTTTGGGTTGCAGTTTGGGCACTCTGTCTCTAAAAGGTTAACCATCACTGCCTTATGGGATCAGCTAAGTCACCATGTAGAGGCTCATAACTGTGTACCCCAGAACCTCAATGCCGCTCTTCCAGAAGAATGAGATGCCATGCCCCAGCAGACAGTAAGTTGACTTGAGAACAGCATGAGACATCATTGTCAAGCTGTAATTGATACTCAAGGCCACATGACAAGTTTCTGAGACATTGACATTTTTGTGGGGGTATACCAACCACTGTTGTAGGCTTTTGTTTCAATAAATTGTTCGAGATGAGGAAATCGCCTTTGCATTCTGCTACCTAAATGCCCTACTTTCATGATATAATATCACTGTAGTGTGAACATTTTACATTATATATATATATATATATTCACCATTTTCAACAGGCAAGATGAACAGTGACTATAACCATAATTTTTATTTTTCTTAGACCCCTAAAGCTGGAAAAATATCTTTGTGGCTGATTTGGGCTATGTTAAGGTCACAGATTTTGGTCTTGCAGTTGACAAGATGCAAGGAGACCGAACAGCCACTGGTTGTGCTAGGAGAGACCGTTATCTGGCTCCTTACAGTTGACAACATGCACTGAGACTGAACAGCCACTGGAACAGACGGTTATATGGGTCCTGAAGTGAAAATGACAGCTTACTATTTTTTCCCCCCGACTGTTAGGGTCCATTTACACGTCCGTAGTGTATTGCGGATCCACAATACACAGTGTGCTGTCCGCATCCATTACTGGGCAGGGAGGAAACGTCAGTGTGTGCAGTAGCAAGCTATTAAGTTTTGTTAGAGGCTGGATTTTTTTTAAACTTAACATCTACCAACATGCACTAAAATAGCTGTGCTTGTCTGTTTATCACCCCCCCTGCTGTGCTAAACACTCGTTCGGACAATACACTGGCCGCAGGGCAAGCCAGGACCTCCAAGGCGTAAAGGTCAGGCCATGTGCCCAATTTGGAGACCCAGAAGTTGAATGGGGCAGACCCATCAGTCAGTACCTGTAGGCGTGTAAACACCTACTGGTCCACCATGTTGATGAAATGCTGCCTCCTGCTAAAGATGTTCCCTATCAGCTGGTGGTGCTGGTTGTTGTGGCGTGCTGACAAAGCTTTTCCACATTTCGGCCATGCTAACCCTCCCTTCCGAGGTGCTGGCGGTGCCCCAGCTGTGTTGGCGACTTCGTCCTCCTCCATGTGCTTCCACTGCCATTATCAGCACGTCTACCAGCGTGCGCTTGTACTCGCGCAACTTCCGATCACGCTCCAGTGAATGAATTAAGGATGACACATCCTTGTAGCAGGGAGGCCACCCAGGATTCAGCACTGGTTAGAATGTGGGCAACTCGGTGGTCGTTGCAAAGGCACTGCAGCATGTAGTCGCTCATGTGTGCCAGGCTGCCCAGAGGCAACAAGCTGTCTTCTGTATCCCCCCAGCCACGCGCCAGTGATGCCCATGAGCTGCTTTGGGTGCCACCCTGCTGTGAACACTGTTCCTCCTCATCATCCTTCTCCAGACCTGGCTGGACAGTTGTGTACCTATCCCCTGTTGGTGCAGGAACCCACCCCTCAGAGCCACTTGTGAATGACTGGCCTGATAACCGTGGAAATGATCCTCCTCCATCATCGCCCAAATCGTTTTTTCAAGGAGACATAGAAGTGGGTTAGTAACGCTGACGGCGGAGTCATCGGCACTGGCCATGTTGATGGAGTACCCGAAACTGCGCAACACGGCACACGTGTCCCACATGGAGGCCCACTCTTTGGTGGTGAAGTTCCACAGAGTGACTCACCCATGCGTGCTGCAGCTGAAACTCCACTACCGCCTGCTCCTGCTTGCACAGTCTCTCCAGCATGTGAAGGTGGAGTTCCACCTTGTGAGTACGTCGCTTATGAGGCGGTGAGCAGGAAGGCCGAAGATACGCTGCAGTGCATAAAAGCGAGCAGCAACAGGGTGAGAAAGATGGCCCACAATTTCTGCAGCAGCTCTGACATATCGGGATAGTTTTTTAGGAACCTCTGCACCACTAAATTCAGCAAATGCGCCAGGGCAAGGGATGTGCGTCAAACTGGTTAGGCCCAGAGCTGCTATGAGATTTCGCCTGTTATTGCACACCACTAGGTCGGGCTTGAGGCTCATCGGCACCAACCACTCATCGGTCTGTTCCATGACGAGTGGCAAGAGAGTCTAAAAGTCATGAATGTGGGACACATTTTGGCAGTAACTGAACCAGCATTCCCCCAATGTAGAAATTAGTGGTTGCCAAAAAAAAAAAAAAAAAGCTGTAGTTAGAGGTCTATATACTGTATGCCCATCTCACAGACCAGCAAAGTCTTTTTTCCCCCAATCAAAAATCTTGAGGAAAGTCTCCCCAGAATAGCGGAGGCTGTTATAGCTGTAAAAGGGCCACATACATGGGGGCCACACTATTGCTTTACAGGCCTTTACCCATGTACAAGTGGGATTAAACCTGCCAATCCTTGCGAGCCAGGCAGGATAAGCAACTCAAGTGGACCCTTTTCCAGCACGCTACAATTGGCCATGGCTTTATATCAAAGAGAACCTATCACCACTCCTGATATGCCCGTTTTAATACCTTCATGCATCCCCCATGTAATAAAAATTCTGGCACATCTTTTCTTATGGTCCTATGTTGTGCCATTCCTTTTTTATTTCTACTAGAAGTTATGAGTGAATTGCCAGCAGTCTGCAGCAAGGGTATAGAGGGGTGGTAACCAGTTGGGGGTGGGGTGTGCCTGCACAGTCTGATTATAGCAGCACTGATTGGATAAGAGTGAGTTTGTGCAGGTATTCCCCCCCCCCCTCAACTAGTTACTATACCTCTGTACCCTTACTGCAGACTGCTAGCAATTTACTCATAACTTCGAGTAGAAATAATAAAGGAATGGCACAACATACAGCTATAAGAATAGATGCTCCAGAATTATTACATGGGGAATGCATGAAGCTATTAAAACAGGCATGTCAGGAGTGGGGACAGGTCCCTTTTAAAGCTATAGAGTTCAAACACAGTGAATTATGTCAGTCTGCCCTAGGTTCCCTTTAAAAATAAAATAAGGTTACAAGATAGAAAGCCACCGCCCAATTACATAATCTACAATGAAACAAAAACTGTGTCTGTCAAGTGAGTTGAAACATTAAAGCCACAATACAAATGAAAAGAAAACCAGCATTCTTGAAGGCTTCAATGTTTTATTTACATTAGGGACTAGTCAAGACGCTAAAATATTATTGCTGAAAAGTCTCAGCCATAATTTAAAGTTCGCACATAAAAAACACGTTAAATATGGATAAAACAGCACATTTACATGGGGACAAGTGTGATATGACATCGTGATCCACTTGAAAAGCACAAATTCCTGGAAAGAAAGAAAAATGTTACAATTTATTTTTTCGCACATTACATATGTAGTGCATTATATAAACTTCTGAAATACTGATTACAAACATCCTACCATTTTGCACATACAGTGCCTATGCATTCTTTTTTATTTGACATGTATTTGTGCAATAATAAAATGAAAACTTGCAAAATGAACCCACTCTTTCCAATCACATGTACAACTTACTGTAAAGGAAAAAAAAGTTCTACTAAAAATTATGTAAGATATAAAGATATTACTCGTGGCCGATTTCTTACGTTTTTTTATTTATGACATACCTTATGAGAGGAGGGAAATTAGAGCATCTAGGAATTTGCTGCGGTCTTCGGTCCGAAGTTCAATTACTAAAAGCAAATTGGACAAAAATTTACCATCAATCCTAAGCATTTTCATGTTCTACTGGAAAAAGATTTTGAAAATACATTAGTAGTCAAGAGGAGCTGTATATTCCAGCGCTCAAGAAGGGTGAAGTGCCTCTTCTAAACAAAAATCACCCCCCTTCTTTCCTCTCTGCAGTGTAGCTGGTACAAGTCCAACCACTAAAGACATGTTAAGAGGGACATGGGTCAACCTAAACCTCCAGCCTGACCTCATTAAAGCCAATGCAGCGGCTTCTGTGCAGCCAACCACCAAGTTCAAAAACAAATCTGTAAAGCCCAACTTCCATCATCTTACTGCAGATTTTAACTCAGAAATAAATAATGGTTGTCACTTACTAGACATATCAAATTGATTGTGAAGTGTCCGAGAACTAGTACTCTCCGCCGCTTTCTCAAAGGCTCGACCAAAGAAACTAGGTAAAAAAAAAAAATGTAAAAATTACAATTGTGCATAAGTATACTAATACATAAGAGATTATAGCATTATGCATACATAAATTACACCAATGATTATTTTATTTTTTAACTCATGCCTGCCCCTTAAAGGGGTTGTCCATTACAACAACGTATGCCCTTAGCCACAGGAAGAATATAATACAACAATCAGCTATCTTTGACAGCCCCATAGAGTTGAATGGAGTGGCAGGCTCATGTGCGTCCGCAGCCCCATTTATACAGGAGGAAATGATCCCCTGTTCAAATGATTGACGATCAGACACTTATCCCCTATCCTTTGAATAACCACGAGTCTGTGCTGCTCATGGAAGAAGGGGTTAAACTTTCCTGAAGAATCTAGTGGGATGGGGTCCCAGGGCGGACAGCTAAGCCAGCAGATCAGGCAGTGCAAGGGGCATGGCTTGTCACTCCAACCAGTATAGACCTCACAGTGATGTCCTGTACACAGAGATAGGCCTGCTCCCTCCTGTGGAACGTCATCAGAGCAGGGAAAGAAGCTGATATAACATGTCATGTGACCCTCAGTGAAATCTGGGAAAGGAGCCACTGGAGATGAAGGAAGTGAATTCGAAAACTCCTTACATTTGCTTAGTTGGAAACATACAAAGAACAAAAAAATAACTTGGACAGCCCATTTAATGGTATTTATAACATATAATCTGGGTTACCATTCATCCATCTGAATAATTGTTTAAATGCAAGTTTGACAGACAGAGGTGCACAGACTGCTGTGACATTTCCAACAGATCTGTAGAGAAGAATCCAGCAAATAAATCAGGCAATCTGTACCCCAATAGCTTACTTCTTTTTGTCAGAACTCTCCACTTCTGGAGGAATTCCCACCATAATCACCGTCCCCTTCTCAACATCAAGCGGAGCAGCCAGTACCAGAGGGAGCAGCTTGCAGCGCTTGTTTTTAGTCTTTAAAAGACACAAAACAGAATTAGTAATTTCAGACTCCAGTGTCATCATATTAAAGGGAACCTGTCACTGGGATTTTGTGTATAGAGCTGGGGACATGGGCTGCTAGATGGCCGCTAGCACATCCGCAATATCCAGTCCCCATAGCTCTGTGCGCTTTTATTGTGTGAAAAAAACGATTTGATACATATGCAAATGAACCTGAGATGAGTCCTGTCCATGACTCATCTCAGGGACAGGACTCATCTCAGGTTCATTTCCATATGTATCAAATCCAGTTTTTTTTTACACAATAAAAGCACACAGAGCTATGGGGACTGGATATTGCGGATGTGCTAGCGGCCATCTAGCAGCCCATGTCCTCAGCTCTATACCCAAAATCACGGTGACAGGTTCCTTTTAAATGTCAGCATCCTCCATTTAGAAACTTGAAGAGCGATATAACCACAAAAAAAATATTTGGGAGACCGTTCACCAAAACTGAACTGCAGTTGAAGATCCAGGATGTGAAGACTCAAACAAATTGTATATCACCCCAACAGAACTTTTGAACCCTTAACATGTACAGATGACAGGAGGATATCCCTCAAGACTGGAGGAAATATTGTTTTCCAGCCAACGGAAAGAAGGCTTCACTGTAGAGTCAGGCAAGGAAAAACTAACAATTAAAGGAGAGAGCAGTGCATTTCTTCAAAGTTGTACGGTTTGAGAAAAATCACATTTGTAAAGCTGGAGGAGCAGCAATAAAAACCATCATCCTCTTTAATAAAACCAGTAATTGTCCTACAAGTTTACTATGACCTAAAATCTCATAGGGATAAAACTTTGCTACTGAAGCACACAGCAGAGTTCTGTAGATAATATTGCACTATAAAAAATAACCATGTTAAAAGTGAAACTCTGCCCTTAAATTCAAGGGGCAATGCAGATTTTTTAAAATTGGACCATCCTTATCAAAAGAAAAATTTTAGATCACCGGGGGTACCTGGTGAACAGTTCTCTTCACCAACTGTGGCACCAGAACTACACAAGTCAAGTACACTGTGCAGTGGCCGTATCTGGCGCCTGTTCACTGTAAACTTTTGCTACCTGTTTCATCATCATTTGCCAACTCCATTAGACACTTTACCCTGCATTATGTATACATTTTTCTTTGAGTACCATCCCCATAAAGACCAATTTTCTGTGCAAATTTTGATGGTTTACTGAATTGGGTTTAACTGTATTAAAAAGAGCAGAAATATTAACTATGACTTCTACTAGTCGTGTGTTACATTCATTTTTTATTTGATATTGCTTATGACTAATGTGTTTATTTCTGAGCTTTTCGTTGAAGGCATATGCTCCCAACATATAGCTCCAGTGGATGGCTCTGAGGTGGGGCACATCTCCCATTGAAAAAAAAAACGAATGCCATAGTTTTGTTGTGGCTCTCTGTATAGAAAGCACAATGTACTGTGTTTTTCTACACAACGAGAAAAAAAAAAAAAGGTATGCCAACGCATATCGAACATGAGGAAGCCAAAAGGACACTGGATCTTTCGGTATACATTTAACATATATGCTGGAAGCTTTTGCCAGTGAATGCTTGAAACACAAGGCTCAGATGTATGGTGCACCATACCAGAGTAATTTTTTTTAAAAATAATATCAGCGATATACTCACAGAACTGACAAAGGATTTTAATAAGTATTTACAGAGCAGACTCAAGGACACGGGCTTAGAAAACATCTTGACATCTGGAGTTCCCTAGAGACAAAATAAAGAAGCAATCTCAGGTTAAAGAGTAATGCATCCTACAGCACAACCTCACATTAAGGCCTCATTCAGACGGCCGTAGTGTTTTGCGGATCCGCAAATTGCGGAACGCACGTGGCGGCAACCATAATAGAAAATGCCTATTCTTGTCCACAATTGCGGACAAAAGGACTTACCCTATCTGTTCTTCAGAGCCGCACAACGCAACCACTCGTACAGCACACTGTGTGCTGTACGCATCTTTTGCGGCCCCAACTGAAATGAATGGGGCCGCATCCGTTTATACGGCCATCTAAATGGGCCCTTAAACTAATGCTTAAACTGCACCTAGCAGGAGAGTGGGGTGCTGGAATGGTCACTGCTGACTGAGGGTGTACATACACATTTACAAAGTGTTCATATACTAAAAGGAGAGGGGCACGGTATGCATGACTGTACGTGTGATTCTTTGTCAATTTTGATGTAAGTTGTCACCGTCTACTGTGGCCATCTCAGTTTATTTGTCTGCTATAGTTCATTTGTTGAATCTTAAAATGCAAAAAGACTTCACACCATATTACAAATTATTATGCAAGAGAAATACGGTATTTATAGGATTTCAGTAAAGTGACCATTTAGGTTTTAGTTTTTGTTTTATTTCTAATATCATTTAAGATATCTGGTATCAATCACAGACAGGTTTCTTGGTTAAAAGGAAAGTTATTTAAAGAGATTGTTCCACATTATTAAGCAAGTCACCATTCTTGTGCAATATGAGGAGGAAGAAAGACCTTTCTGAAGGTGAAAAGTGTGAAACAGGCATGAAAACAATTGATATTTCACTGAAGACAGAACATAGAACTGTGAAAGATATGAGTGATTCACAGCACAGGTGAATATGATTTCATAACGGCTTATTAAAGGGGTTGTCTCATGTCAGCAAAAAGCAATTATCATGTATACAATGTTAATACAAGCAAGATACTAATGTATCAGGATTCTCCATATTGCCTCCTTTACTGGCTTGATTCACTTTCCATCGCATTATACACAGCTTGTATTGAGGGGTTTCGGCAGCACACATATGAGGTGGCTGGGACTCAGGGCGCACGCATAGACCGATGCTTTTTCCATTAGTGTTCAAGCATGGCGACCACTGCTGGGTTGAAAAGTGTCAGGGGCGCAACTATAGGGGAAGCAGCTGCTTTGGGGCCCTGACTCAGAAGGGGCCCATCCAAGAGGAGGAGAAGTACTAAAAGATTTTGTCAGGGCCCTTCAACAGTATTATACAATGAAATGATATACAGTGGCAGTATAGACAGTGTAGAAAACGGATGGAACAGCTGCCGGGCCTGGTCTGAGAGAGCCATCTTTACTAGCTACGGGAATGGGGGCGGCATGAAAGGAAGGGGTTGTGAAAAAGTTACTGGGAGAGGGGGTCCCATTCAAAAATTTGCTGTGGGAATTTGCTGTGGGGCCCAGTCGTTTCTAGTTACGCCACTGAAAAGTGTCATGACTCCTGGAAAGGAGCAGTGCATAATGTGGTGGAAAAATGAATCCAGCCAGCAAAGGAGGCAATATGGATAATCAAAATACATTAGTAAGTGCCTTGTATTAACTCTACATGATAAATGCCACTTGCTGAAGTGAGACAACCCCTTTAAGGAAAGTTTGTCAAATAAGTTCATGTTATTAAAAGGTCAGCTGCAAAAAATACCACCGATGAGCAACAAACAGGTATTTGAAGCTGCTGGTGGCTCCGGAGTGTCTCAAACCCCTCGATGCAGGACCTTCCACAGGCTGGCTGTTTATAAACCTGTAGTTTGTCAATCCCTAACCAAAGCTCACAAACAGAAGTGTTTGCAGTGGGCTCAGAAATAAAGACTAATCTTCAAACTGTTTTATTCAGATGAATGCTGTGCTACACTGGATGGTGCTGATTGATTGAGCTCTGGAAGCCTGGTGAATGGCCACAATGTTCCTACGAGACTGCAACGTCAGCAAAAAGGTGCAAAGTGGTAAATTGGGCCTTAATATTGGGAAGTGGGATGGGAGGTCCCTTTAGGGTCCCTGGGCATCTCAAAATGAGCTCTGAATGATAGTGGAGTTCCTAACTGAGCATTTTCTGCCGTGATTCCAGTTCTGGTGATTTTCTTGGAGTGCCGCTCGACCCTCTTTGTTTCCGTACATAAAAAGAATTGTGCCTTCTGAAATAAAATAATCATGTAAGACAATGCACCATCCCATGCTGCAAAAACCCCTCTGACTCCATGATAAAATTATGGTTTGGCCACCATCATCTGACCTCAATCCTAGATATCCTGTGGAGCATTCTTAAAAAAAGAGGACCTATGAGAGAGGCTGTCAGTATACCTCAAAACAGCAGCTCTGGGAGGCAATACTGGCCACCTCTAATGAAATACAAGCAGAAACTGTAGATGGCCATTTAAATTTAATGGATGTAAGTTGTTTGTTTTCTGCTCATCTGTTGTTGCTTATCTGTGCATACAGCAAATAACAATTCTATTGGAAAAGATATGAATGTCCTTATGATCCAATGTCATGTTCTTAAAAAAATAAGTTGGAACAGATTTTTTGTTCTTTGCAAAGTACAAATAAAGCCATTGCCATTATCAGTATGTCTGCTTGCAATATCCCCCACATTGTAATAAAATTGTGGAGAAGAAAACAAATCCTTGCACATACTGACTGTCTAGGAAAAACCCCAAAAGATGGCATGTGCAAAATAATTTAGAACATGTGTAAAATATATGTATATTTTTTAAAGTGCCTTCCATCACATTTATACTACTGAATTTTCACAAGTAATGGGTTATTCTTTAAGGTAGGATGCACTTCACCTTATTTATCTGAACAGAATAAAAAAAATAGTACTATTACTTCGGACCCTCAATACACCATCTAAGCATGCATGCATTTGCAACCAAGAGGGTTGCTGTACAAGGCCGGTGCAATAGAGTAAAGTGACTACACCGGGCCCTGCCACGAGTTGCCGGATTCCAGCCCCTTCCTGCTGATACATCGCAGGCTGCGATGTGCAGCATAGCGGACGGCGACGTATTAGTGTCAGCAAAGTAAAATTGGCAGCATTCGCTTTATAAGATGCACTGCCTTCCCCCCCCCCCCACTTTGGAGGGGGCGTCTTATAAAGCGAAAAATACGGTACATTCCTCGGCATGCTATTAATGAGGTTATTAATCGCTGCCTGAGTAATGTTCTGCCATGCAAATCAAGATCCGAAGCTGGCAGCTCAATTTGCAACTGACAACTGTGAAAGAAATGAAATGGTTAATCATTAAACACACTCCATTTTTACGTCTTTATGCCTAAGGCCCCTTTCCCACGGGCGAGTTTTCCGCGCAGGTGCAATGCGTGATGTGAATGCATTGCACCCGCACTGAATCCTGACCCATTCATTTCAGTGGGTCTGTGTACATGAGCGGTTTTCTTCACGCATCACTTGTGTGTTGCATGAAAATCGCAGCATGTTCTATATTCTGCGTTTTTCACGCAGCCCTAGCCCCAAAGAAGTGAATGGGGCTGCGTGAAAAACGCATTGCATCCGCAAGCAAGTGCGGGTTTCATTGATAGTTGCTAGGAGATGTTGTTTGTAAACCTTCAGTTTTTAATCACGCGAGTGAAAAACACATCAAAACGCATTGCACCCGCACGGGAAAAACTGAACGCAATCGCAGGCAAAACTGAATGGCTTTGCCTGTAAAATCGCAGTTTTCACTGAACGCATCCGGACAAGCTCGTGTTAAAGAGGCCTAAATGTCTGCCTGCCCACATCTGCTCATGAGTTATGCAGAGAGTCTCATTTTTACAGAGCAAGGAAAGAGGAACTTGTGTTATACCACATCCAGTTTGTATCTCTATGTTCCTTCACTTCGAGTGACCCAATGTAACCTGTCTCTTCTCATCTGTTCTAATTATTTGTTTTGTGATTATTACCCATATGAAACTTTAATGTTCCTGTATTTTCAAGTAAGGAAACTGCTGACATAGACAGATCATTAAAATTCCGAAAGGGGCTTTTTGCAGATGATGTTGCTGATGTAGTAATTATAACATTTGTATGTTGCTATACAACTCTGGACATTTTGATATACATCTATGATTGGTCATTTTGGTCCTTAGTATGAAAAAGGGGTGTACTCCTAGGCTTTATGGTAAATAAAAAGGACCTCGCGGGACACACCTGGAGACAGAGGCTCCATTGCTTACAACTAGTATGTGTGTGATCTTTGTTGCGCCCACTGGTGACAGGGGTCTCTCTCACTAGGGGTTGATACTAAAAAGCTTCACAGCCTTCAAACCAAAAAAAAAAACTATTACGTTCCAGATGTGCTCAATGGGAGACCAGTCTGGAGATTCTGCAGGCCACAAAGGCTGCTCACAGCTACACAAGCAACCTGGAGTTTCCCTGCTAAAATAATGGTTCCTGGGACACTTTGGAAATGGTTGTACGAAAGATTTCACAACCAAATCAATGTAATGCCAAGCTGTTAGTGCACCTAAAATGAAGACTAGAGGGGTCCGGCTACTGTACATTATGCCACCACACCACAAACCCGTAGTAGGACTGGTGTGACGTTCCCCTGTGAAGGCCTCTTCACGGTGTTGTCTACATGGAGTCCAAAACCATCTCCAGCTGTCATTGAGGATAGATCTCCATTACAACCTCCATTGACATCTTGCTGTGCACCATAACCTTCCGTGGAGGGATGTCAATGGAACACCTGTAGCGGAACGTCTGGCTTGTAGCCCAATGTCGTGCAAACGCCTCTGTTTGCCGCCATAGGTTTGGGATGTCAATTTCACTTGCAGTACAGAATGGATCACTATGCACCATTCTTCTAATCAGATGACCTGTCCCTGCAGAGGTTTGCCTCTGTGCACCACTTGCTGTCATTTCAGATCGTCATTCTTTCAATCACCGGGACACACAAGGTTGAACAGTGCTGACATCTCGGCTAATAAAAAACTTTGCTTTCAATCTGGCTTTTATGAGCCCCCCACATGCCAGACTGGAGCTAGGGGCTTTAAAATGTAATCATCTGCAGATCTTAGCAACACCAACTACATACCTTGCATAACCTTATAGCTTGTCCTTTTTGATTTTTTAATTTCAATTTTCAAGAAGTGTATATTCCTACGTTCCTGGTTGTCCCTGCCTCGTAGATCGCTGTATACACAGTGTCAACGAGCGCTGTGTATACAGATCAGGAAGAGCTATGCCGCTTCCTGTCCCGGCCAGGTGGTCTTCCACAGACCTCGATCAGCCCTGCACCGAGACTGTACAGCGCTGTATTCTGCTGTACAGCCTCTCTGGGGGTGTATTTCCCCTGCAACTGGGGCTACCAAGTCAGCTCCAGTTACAGGAGAAATCAATAGCGAAAAAAATTGGATTTTTGTACTTACCGTAAAATCCATTTCTCGTTCGATGCATTGGGGGACACAGCACCATGGGTATATGCCCAGCTACCACTAGGAGGCGACACTAGATAATAAAAAAGGTTGGCTCCGCCCAGTGGGCTATACCCTCTCCACAGCCACTAGGCTATTCAGTTTGTACCAAAAGCAGTAGGAGAGAGAAACAAAAGCGAAGAACCAACATGTCCTGGACTGGGGAAGAACAGGGGAACAGCCTGACGACACAGAGAAGAACAAACAGAGGGTGGGATCTGTGTCCCCCAATGCATCGAACGAGAAATGGATTTTACGGTAAGTACAAAAATCCAATTTTCTCGTTAATGGCATTGGGGGACACAGCACCATGGGACGTCCCAAAGCAGTTCCATGAGGGTGGGAAGTAAACCTTCAAGTCGGTTACACAGGTGCAGAAGAACCATGGGACCCGACAGGATCAAAAGAGACATGAAACGGTCCCAAGAAAAAGGAAATGTATGGGAGACCAGCAGGATCCCAAGCACAGGTGACTGGGAAACAAGGCCTACAAATGGAACAAAGGTAAACACCCAGCTCCACCCAAGGTGGGAACAATAAAGCACTAGAGGAGAAAGAGCAGGGCTAGGAGACCTGCACGAGAACCAATAGTTGAACAACTGAGAGCCCGAGGAAGGATCTAGAAGAACCAGGGCTCTTCCTGAAGAAACAGGAAAGTAGCAGAGCAGTGTCGGGTGGTAACGACCTAGGGCGCTGCATATAGAGGGATGCTCCAGGAGGAGAACCCTAACAGGACAGACCCAAAAAGATACAATAGACCATGAGGGTGCCTGGCAAGATAAGAAAAATGCCTCGAAATAAAGGACAGGAGCAGTCCTTAATCAAGGACGAAAACCTGTAAATTGTCTCAGACCAAAAGAATAGCTTGTCCGCGGCCAACTCATGTAAAGGCCAGGATAGAGAGGAAACAAGGAAGACCTGGAGGATAAACGCTTGAGAGAAATCATAGCAGAAACCCACATGGAAAAGAAGCAAACCTCTTTTCATAGCAAGGCAGGAGGGAATGAGAAACACCCTAAGAGAAGGTGGAAACCCCATCATGCCAGAGAAAGAAGCCAACTCCTGGGGGAGGAGGGGTCCTAGGTAATGGTCAGGAGAAGGGAACGTAAACACATGCTTTCTAGACAGAGGAGGCGAGGAGCACGCCTCTGAAGAAAACAAAATATCTCTGAGAAACCTAAGACCAGGGAGATCCCTGGCCACATGAAGTCTCAGGGAAAAAGGGAACCAGGCACAGGGCCTGGGGATACCGGCGGAGACACACTGGTCTGAACGATATTGGAGTAGAAGGAAAGGACTCCAAACAGCGAAGGGGGAAACATTCTCCCAACGAGGGAAGCTTCATCCCAGAAGCGACTATTACAAGGTAAAAAGCTAATTGCAGCAATAAAAAAACTAGGTACCGGGTACGTGACCTGGGGGGATGTTAGAATCTAAAGAGGTTAGAATCTCAAGAGACCAACAAGCCTATGAGGACCCAGGAAGGAAAAGGGCCACCAAACTGGGCCCAAGGAAGAAGCTGTTATACAGAGCCTGTGCGGTCAGAACATCGGCCATGGTTAACCAACCATCCCAAGCGTAGTGACCAGTAAACCGTATACCCGGTCCCAGAAGGGAAAGGTACAGCAGCCTGGATCTCGTAAAAGGATCACCAGACATCCAACTGTGAGAAGGGATGCACAAGGCGGCTGACATGTAGAAATCAGCAGACCTCAACGAAACCCCAGGGCAGGGGAAGAAGCTGACTGGTGCAGACCAGGCCCTAGGGAGCGGCCCTTCCGTCATATAGCACAACCAATTGGAGAGCATAAGGGAGTGCCAAGAACACCTGGACTATGGAAAAATACGGAACCATGTCGGAAATTAGAGCAAGCAGCGGAAACTTCCACCGCCCCAGGCAGGTGAGTGATGCTCACCAGACCTGTCACAACATATCAGAGAGGATGTCCAGTAAAGACAAGTGTCTTTGACCACCCAGGAATACTGTATGGTGGAGGACATCCAGCGATGACCTGTAACTGCAGTAGTGGTCGGTGCTCACAATGGTTTGTGCTCCTGTAGGAAAGAACATACAGCGGTGATCCCTGTACTGTGCCAGGACTGTGCCATGTAACTCTGAAGACAAAGCAGAGAGGCAGAAATAACGCGAGTACTCCATCATGAAAAGGGGGACCGCGGCCGTGCAGCAGTACCTTACAGGGTCAACAAGGAGCAAACCCAGCAGGCCAGCCAACAACCTGCCCATGGAGGAGGGGCTAGGGAGTACGGTTGTCTGGCGCATAGCAGGACAGTCATGTTCAAAAGGGCATCAGGCGATGAAGTAAAAATCATGCCTAGTACCGGGGTACTGGACCTAAAAAGAGCAACTCTACTCCGCCCAGTAAGGGTTGAGAACATATGGAGGCCATGTATGCTACATGTATGCTAGAAGCAAAGAAGAGTGACGAATACAGCATCAGAAGGTGAGACATCACTCCGCAGGAATAGGGGGCACATGATTGCCTGTGACAGATCAGAGCCAGGGAGGGAGGGAAACACTCAGTAATGCAGGAGCCGTACGGGCCCCAGATTGTACCAATAGGACATAGCTATTGAAGATACTACAAACACTAATAGGAGTAACATTGCTGCCTGGTGCTCAATATAATGAGAGAAAAATCGCTACAACGTGCGGATGTGCTCCAGTATTTGGAGACGGTACAGGAACTCAACCAAAAGGGGAGAAAATGGCTGTATAGTGCAGATGTAAAACCAGACAAGTGTAATGGCTACAGTGTCTGGAGATGGCACATGTACTCTACCTATGGAGAGAGCAATGTGACTGCTTGGTGCACTAGAACCAGGCATTTGAGATAGCTACAGCCTATGGAGATGAAGCACCAAAGAACCAGACAGGTGTAATGGCCACAGCCTATGGAGATGGTCAGGTACTCTACCTATGGAGGGAGCAATATGACCGATTGGAGCACTAGAACCAGGCATGTGAAATAGCTACAGCCTATGGAGATGAAGCGCCATAGAACCAGACAGGTGTAATGGCCACAGCCTATGGAGATGGTCAGGTACTCTACCTATGAAGGGAGTAATATGACCGATTGGTGCACTAGAACCAGGCATGTCAGAGCTACAGCCTCTGGAGATGAGGTACCTTAAAACCAGACAGGTGTAATGGCTACAGCGTCTGGAGACAGTACAGGTACTCTACCTATGAAGGGAGTAATATGTCTGCTTGGTGCACTAGAACCAGGCATGTGTGTCAGAGCCACAGCCTCTGGAGATGAGGTACCTTAAAACCAGACAGGTGTAATGGCTACAGCGTCTGGAGACGGTACAGGTACTCTACCTATGAAGGGAACAATGTGATTGCCTGATGCAGGCTAGAAACTCACAGATGGAATGGCTACAGCATCTGGAGGTGGTCAGGTACTCTACCTATGGAGAGAGCAATATGGCTGCTTGGTGCACTAGAACCAAGCATTTGTCAGAGCTACAGCCTCTGGAGATTAAGTACCTTAGAACCAGACAGATGTAATGACTACAGTGTCTGGAGATGGTACAGGTACTCTACCTATGAAGGGAGCAATATGGCTGCCTGATGCAGGCCAGAACCAGACAGATATAATAGGTACAGCATCTGGAGATGGTACAGGTACTCTACCGTTGAAGGGAGCAATATGGCTGCCTGATGCAGGCCTGAAGCTCACAGATGTAATGGGTACAGCATCTGGAGACGGTACAGGTACTCTACCGTTGAAGGGCGCAATATGGCTGCCTGAAGCAGGCTAGAAGCTCACAGATGTAATCGGTAAAGCATCTGGAGATGGTACAGGAACTCCACCTATGAAGGGAGCGAGGGAGATGGTACTTGGTGCACACTAGCGAGCACAGCCTTAGTGCAATAGCAAAGGCAATTGCAGGTGGCCGCTATTTGCCACGCCTGGAGAGGGCTGCATAGTGTACTGTAATGGCTACAGGCACTGTGCACCAGGGCTCCCTCTGTGTTGCGTGGAGCACACTAGCATCAGAATGGCTGTTCTGACTACAGCCCCTGACGGGAACACTCTCCGGCTAGGGTGGAGTACTGAATATAGTCCCTGGTACAGTGAGACGGAAGGCTGAAAGGGTGTTGAACCCCTGACCACTGCTTGTAAGGCAAGTGTCTTACCACTGAGCTAACAGTGTGCCCCTCACAGAGGTACAAATACCCTCCCCAAGGCGTACGTACCTGGGACTCTACATAGATGTGCCACCATGCTAACACGTGGAGGGCTGACTTACCTGTGTGCAGCCATGGGAGTGCCATCCGAAAGTCCACTAGAGGGAATACCAATCCAGGGAAGGAGAGGTTCCTTAATGGACATTAGTCTAACCACCCAGAGAGATTCTGTATGGTGGAAGACCGCCTGAGACTCTGTTCCGATGAGAGTCGGTGCAGAGGTGTCCCCAGAGGCAGCAGATGGTGGCAGGGAAGGATGTGTCAGCAGCAGTCCCTGTCCTGGGAGCAACCCGAGGATGCCGAGGAGGGTAGTTGTGACAACCCGAGGTCGTTTATGGGACCATCGGAGCAGCGCTGACACAAAGGTTGGGAGGGCTGGGCGAGGGAAGAGGCCTATTCAGGAGAGACCGACACAGAAGGGTAGGTCAGGGCGTCATAAGCGGACCTGGGAGCTGTGCAAAAACAGGGACAGGCTGACCACATGGCAACCCGTAGCGCAATAGCCGCACGTAAGAACGTGGCGACCGCAATGGAAGGCGGGAAAAAACTTCAGCCAGAGGTTGTCCTACCAGAGCCCAGGAGCTGAATCCCAAAGAGGCGCTGCAGCAGCAGCAGGGGAGACTAGGGAGGTGACAGGAAGATGCCAACAAAATGAAGGCATGGTCTCCTTCTTCCAGGCAGAGGAGGAAGAATCTCCCCCCCCCCCCCCAACAGAAAGCCTGCGCTTGGCCAGGATAGGAGGAGAGGGGAGCCCTTCCCCAAGGCCAGGAGGAGGCATTGAGAAGCCCAGAAAACCTAGGAGGAGGGTGGGGGAAGTAAGGCCTAGCAGGCCCAGAAGCCAGGGCCTCGATTTATGAGGTGGCCGGGAAAACGGAGGGGCGGGGCTTAACGCGAGGGGGCGGGGCTTATCGCCGCGGGTCGGGAGCCCGCCGAAGAGGGGAAGAAGCCAGACCCCGGGAGGGGAGACATGAGGCAGAAGGATTGCCTGGGGACAGGCCAGGAAAAAACATGGCCTAGTCCAGCAGAAGCCTGGGACTAAAGTAACAGGGAAGGCCAGGGAGGGAGCAGGGAAGGCCAGGGAGGTGAGAGGGGGAACTAGGGACCCCTAAGTAACCCTGGGGCAGGGGAAAAATACTCACCATCCGATGTCTTCGGGTGCTGCAGGGTCACCCCTTCGGCAGACTCAACGTGGGAATGCCGGCAAGCCACTGCGGATGCAGTAATGGGGACTGGGTGACCGGCATGGTACCTGTGGTACGCACCCGCAGAGGGGGCAACTAAAGTGGAGTCACGATGGAGCCCCAGCCTGCAGCAGGATGAACCTGCAGAAGAGAGAAAAAACTGGAACAAAAATAAAATAACATTAGCAGCAAGACCTGCAGAAAAAAGCAGGACAGGTCTGCCTCCTACGGACACTAGACTAAAACTGAATAGCCTAGTGGCTGTGGAGAGGGTATAGCCCACTGGGCGGAGCCAACCTTTTTTATTATCTAGTGTCGCCTCCTAGTGGTAGCTGGGCATATACCCATGGTGCTGTGTCCCCCAATGCCATTAACGAGAAAATAAAATAAAAATGAAGTTAAATGTCCCCCAGAGGTCTTGTATGACCTTATGGGGGACACAAAGTATAAAATAAATGTAAAAAAATATGTGTTTTGAAAAAATAAAATAAAAAAGTTGCACATAAAAAAAAAAAAAAAAATCCTCCCCAAATCTGTGGGGGTTTTCACTATGGGGATACCTCAGGGCCTCTTCAAATGCAACATGGTGCCCAAAGACCATTCCAGCAAAATCTGCCCTCCAAAAACCATATAGCGCTCCTTGCCTTCTGTACCCTGTCGTGTGCCCAAAAAATACGACCACATATGGAGTGTTTCTGCAAACTGCAGAATCAAAGTTATAAATATTGAGGTTTGTTTTGTTGTTAACCCTTGATGTGTTCCAGGAAAAAAAAAAAATTGAGTAAAATGGAAAATCTGCCCAAAAAGTGACATTTTGAAATTTCACCTCTATTTTGTTTTAATTCCTGTGGAATACCTAAAGGGTTAACAACATTTCTAAAACCAGTTTTGAATAGTTTGAAGGGTGTCATTTCTACAATGGGGTCATTTATGGGATGGTTCTATTATGTAAGCCCCACAAAGTAACTTCAGACCTGAACTGGTCTTTAAAAAGTGGGTTTTGGAAGTTCTCTTAAAAATGTTAAGAATTGCGGATAAAATTCTAAGCCTGCTAATGTCCTAAGAAAAAAAACATTTACAAAATGATGCCAACATAAAGTAGACATATGGGGAATGTTAAGTAATAAATATTTTATGAGGTATCACTTTCTGTTTTAGAAGCAGAGAAATTGAAATGTTGAAAATTGCGAATTTTTCAAAATGTTTGGTAAATTTGGGATTTTTTCATATAGTAACTCAAATTTATGACCATCATGAAGTACAATGTGTCACAAGAAAACATTCTCAGAATGGCTGGGATAAGTTAAAGCGTTCCAAAGTCATTTGCAAAATTTGGCCTGGTCAGGAAGGGGGTAAATGGCCCGGTCTGGAAGTGGTTAAACAACAAAATTGCCACAAAAGGTGTCCAAAGCCTTTAAATAGGTATTTCAGCTATACAATGGATGAAGTTGTGTAGTAGTGGTGACCGAGCTACTCCCGAACATCAGATCAGCAGGGATGCGGGATGCCAGGTACCCACCGTTCTGATATTGATTCCTATCCTGAGGATAGGCCATGGATTGGAAAACTGCGGCTCTCCAGCTGTTGTAAAACTACAATTCCCACCATGCCCTGCTGTAGGCTGATAGCTGTAAGCAGTCTTTGCACGCTGGGAGTTGTAGTTTTGCAACAGCTGGAGAGCCACAGTTTACCTATCCCTGGGATAGGCCATCAATATCAAAATACTTGAAAACCCTTTTAAGAAATAGTCTAGAAAATGATGGACTTACATTAAAGACTCTAATTATGCTGGAAACCCCATACCAACCTCCATAAGATAACAGTAGAGGAAAGGGCCCTGGGATAGAATAAGATTAGTGTATATGCAACTGGCTACAGTCTGTTGAATGGCACGTAATAGCTTCTTAGCGAGATCCAGGCCGTGATGCAGTTTAGCAAGGTTGCTCCTGTAAATTAAGGAGAACAATAATTAAAGGGAGGATATCTAAATGTTTTTTATGTTACAAATGATAATTGCTATATGTTGCTAAAACACAAATCTAAAGGGTGTTTCCAGGCTCCTCAAGATAAGTCATCAATATTAGGAGCCTGGAAAACCCCGATAGTGTGAAGAAGCCTTAAAACACAGTTTATTGTGACCATTACAAATTGAAGAACTATGAAAGGTAGAGCACAATTCTTAAATTTTTGCCCATACCATAAATATTACCACGGGAATTCAGTGTTATGGAATAGAAACAGAGTGGTGGTAAATAAAACACACTAACAAAGAGGAGTGGGTTACAAATGAATACCCCTTGGATCAACACTTGACCCAAACCTGGTTAACGTATTCTTTGGCGGTATCTGGGTACAAATGGCAGCAATATGCCAACGTTATCTACCTGGACAAGCTGTCTAAAGCATTGATGAAGTTATCAGTCCCATGCTCATCTCTCTCTGTGTTCTCCAAGAGAGCAATTACAGCAAACACAATGTCACTGGCCAGAAACTTATTCTTGAAACCAAACTGAACACTGAAGGTCTGCACCCTGATGTCTTTCATCCTGTCAGGAAATAGAATTGTTAGACACTTATGTAGATAGGAAATAAACAAGTTTTAGAAAAAAAAAAGAAACTTTCACCGCCCCCCACCCCAGTACTGTAACATCTGGATACAAGAAAACAGTTTCCATGTATACATTTTTATCTATCTATTCATTTTCAATCACCCACCATAAGCCTGCAGACATACTCCAGACCCCAAAGCTAAAAAAAAAAAAAAAAAAAAAAAAAAGAAAAAAAAAAAAAAACTCCCAGCACAATGGGCTCAGATACTTCACTAGCATACAGAGCTCAGTCCATTTGCACCCTTAGGGCTCATGCACACGCATATGGCGGGTCCGCAATACACGGGGCACCGGCCATGTGCATTCCGCATCACGGATGCCGACCCTTTCACTTGAATGGGTCCGCAAATGCGGAGATTCGGTGTGGAATGGAACCCCACGGAAGCACTATGGTGTGCTTCCATGCCGCAAAAAAATAGAACTTGTTCTATCTTTTTGCGGAACGGACAGATCGCCCTTATTGTGAGCAGGGTAAGTCAGCTAAAAGAGAATACATATATAGAACCTTGCGTGTGTTCATCTATGCACACATTCAAATAGTTCAGGGGGTATTGGGGGTCACAGAGCTCTTTCAACTTAGCTGCAAAAACAGTACATTTTAAGGAATGCTGTGGTTTTTTTTTAAACTATGTCTTCTGCAAACTTGGAAAAAACTACCACACTTAAAATCTCTACATTTACTATGCAATATGGCAGCGGTTGTGGTCTTACTAAAGACATTCACACTATAATCTAGATATTTAGTATCATTTATACATTTTACAATATCTCAGCATCTTCAACTCTCCTTGCTGATGTTTTCCTGTATTCAATTCTCTTAGAGCAGGCATGTCCAAACTCCGGCCCTCCAGATGTTGCAAAACTACAACTCCCATCATTCCTTGACAACCTACAGCTATCAACCTACAGAAGAGCATGATGGGAGTTGTAGTTCTGCAACACCTGGAGGGCCAGAGTTTGGACATGCCTGTCTTAGAGGAATGTGACAACTCACATCAACAGCGACACCTACAGGTGTAGAATGAAACCTTCAAACCTAAGAGGTGAAGAGACTAACTAAAATTTGCATCACTACCAATACTTCCCTAAATCAACTTCCATTTTTCGTTCATTCTAAGCCGGTAGATAGATCTGCTTTTATACGTTAGACAATGGTTTGTCAGTCTCATAGATGTGAATGCAGCAGTGAACCGGTCTGCGGGACCACTATTCTCAGGATCACTTAAAGTGCTCCACCATGAATTATGCCTAAATTATAGGGCAAAGTAAGCCAACCAATAGATGTGTCTAGAGATGACCTAATTGTATGAAATCATACAGAAAGAACCACTGTGATCAATCTTCAAACTGTCAGATTCTAGACAGGATTAGCAGATCTGACCCCTTGTACACATATTTTGTAGCCAAACAGACCTGTATGAAACTTCTTAAAGGGAATGTGTCACCTACAACATTTAATTTTCTGCCAGTTAAAACTAGACAGTGACATTTTTTTTTTTTTAAATGGACTTACTTTCTGACTAATTTTTTTTCATTCTATTTCCTGAACATGATCACGTGGACGCCTATTACTAGGTTAGGTGGACAATGCAAAAACTTTTAAATCAGGATTTTTTTTTCAGGATAAATAAGGACAAGTTGTTTAAAAATATGTTTAAAAGGATTTTCCTCTGGACAGATCATCAGTATCTGATCGTTGGGGGTCTGACACCCGGAGCCCCCACCAATCAGCTGTTTGAAAAGGCACCGGCACTCCTTTGTGCACGGAGGCCTAGACAGTGCTTACCAAGCACAGCGCCGTATTGACATCTTGGCATTGCACTTAGCCCCACTTACTTGAATGGGGCTGAGCTGCGCCTAGGCCACGTGAACAATGAATATAATGTCACATGGCCTAGTGAAAGCTGTAAGAAGGTTGCAGCGCTATTGCCTTCCCAAACTGCTGATCGGCGGGTGCCTAAGTGTCAGACCCCAACCGATCAGATACGGATTACCTATCCTGAAAAAGTCTCCGAAATCCCCTTTAACATACCTTGATTTAAGAAATAGCTAATTTTCTGATGACACAGTACAGTTAGGGTAAAATATCACTATGTACAAATTATACGTAAATGGTCAGTTTATAAAAACAGTTCTTTCTAATGCCCTGAGGAAGGAAGATGGTTAGGTCAATGCTTACCAGTTCCCCACTGTGCTCAAAGAGGCAGTAGGCTCCTGTGCTCTGGCCCCGACTGAATGTGTTTGCTTCTTTTCCTGTTCAGCTGCATAGTAGATTTTGCGGCTGAACAGGAAAAGAAGCACACACATCCAGTCGGGACCCAAGCAGAAGAGCCTGCAGCCTATGTGAGAGAAGCGGACAAGCTGGTACTTCAGCTCAGACCTATTTAACAGAATGAAGACCACTTGTGTCTGATGGAGAGCTGAATGGATCTGAATGATAACATGAAGGGTGCATTCACGCAGTATGGTAAATTGTAGTGTTTGTAATAATTTTGCAGAAGAAATCAAGATTTGACTTCAATGTGTGAACCCTTGCAGCTCTGGGGTTCCCAAGTTTGAATCGGACCAAGGACAACATCTGCATGGAGTTTGTATGTTCTCCCCATGTTTGGTTGGGTTTCCTCCGGGTACTCCAGTTTCCTCCCACACTCCAAAAATATACTGATAGGGAACTTAGACTGTGAGCCCCATTGGGCCCACAATCTACGATAGTGTGTAAAGCGCTGCAGAATATCAGTGCTATATAAGTGAATAAAAATAAATAAAAATAGATCTGATATATGTTGCTCACCATAACTTAGTATTCCACTGATAAAACAGATCACAAGATAATTGCATGATGTCCTGCTACTGTGATATCTATCAATGTGTGCTCTCCTGCCTTCTGAGAAATATTTAAGAACATTTATCATCATTTACCCAAATTTGTTAGCAGATTCTTCAATCATTTCTCGGAGATTTTCCTTCAAGGAAATGTCCATGGAATTAAACTTCTGTTTCACTTGTTTCAAAGGAAGCCTGGGAAAATATGGTAGTATAGATTTTACTAGTGAGAGGACAATGACATCATAATTAAGGATTACTTGGAAAACGGGCACTAAAAAAATATTGCTGTAGATACTAAACTTGATCACTATAGGGACTGGTAATGGTCACTTACCCCATGTCAGCCAAGAATTCTTGAAGTTTTCTTTGGCCATGCACAGACCAGAGTTTGAGACTGGAGGATGTATAGCACGAGTTACAGATGCTTTCATACAATGACCAGTGTTGGTATAACGAAAGACGCACACTAACATATAAATGTTAAAGAAAACTAGTTTGGTTTAGATTGCAAACTGCTTATTTTGTCACCCCTCAAGACCAGATCAAAAACATGACAAATACATCCATAATCTCTCATCCCATCAGGAAACAAGGCTTGAAAAAACATAAAAATATAAAATGTATGTAAATCTTACTTTATTTTTAATATGGCGGTTTTTGTTTCAAGGGGTTCACCACTATGTTTATAGCTGCATGTGATCAGCACATAATGGCACCTAGTGAATCAGTCATTAAACTATCAGCACTAGGGAAGAGCGAATCGACTTTGGATGAAACATCCAAAGTCAATTCGCATAAAACTTGTTTCCAATACTGTATGGAGCAGGAGCTCCGTACAGTATTAGAATGTATTGGCTCCGATGAGCTGAAGTTATTGCTTCCCGAAGCCTGTAAAAAAAAAAAAAAAAAAACATTTCCCGAACTCTGGTTCGGTTCCAAGGCACAGTTTTTTTTTTGTTTTTTTACGGAGTTCTCCTGACAGGATAGATCATGTGTTGTTTTTATAGAGCAGGTTGGTACGGACTCGACAATACTAAGGCTACATTCACACGACCGTATTTTTCATTCCGCATCCGATCCGTTTCCATTTTTTGCGGAATAGATACGGTCCCATTCATCTATGGCCTTTTAAAATTTGCGGACAACTTTCTGTAAGTTGTCCGCATCCGTATGTCCGCATATTTCATCCGCAAAAATATGAAGCATGTCCTATAATTGTCCGCAAAAATCGGTCCGCAGCCCCATAGAAGTCAATGGGTCCGCAAAAAACAGATAACATACGGAAAGGTTTCCGTATGTTATCCGTATTTTGCGGATCCGTTTCTGTATTATTAGAATATTTTATTGAAGAACATGCCCCTATGGGTTTTTTTTTTCCCTCCCTGCAGTTCAGTATTTTGCGGATCCGCAAAAAACGGAAGACATACAGAAGCCTTCTTCCGCAAAATGCGGACATACGGCTTCCGTTTTTTGCGTCCGTAAAATACGGATGAAAAAAATACGGTCGTGTGAATGTAGCCTAAATATGTGTGTAATTGTTTTGGTGTTTCAGTTTTACATAAAACAAAACTAAAATAATGCGTTTGTGTCTTCATTTTCTGAAAGCTATATTTATTTTATTTTTTTGCCGATTGCTTTTTTTTTTTTTGCAGGAAGAGCTGACATTTTTATTGGTACCATTTTTGGGAACATACATTTTTTGATCATTATGGACGTAGCAATACCGAATGTCTATTTTTTTATTTTAATTTCAGTTTTATAAAATAAAAGCACCATTTTCTGAAAGCTATATATATTTTTTATTTTTCTGCTGACTGTCTTGAGTGGAGGCTCACTTTTTGCGGAAAGTTCACGCTTTTTTTTTTTTAGGTACATATGATTTTTTTGACCACTCATTATACTTTATGTGGCAAAGTGACCAAAAAATAAGAGTTTTTATTACATTTTTTTATGGAATTCACTTTAGGGGGTTGATCATGTAATATTTGTATAGATCAGGTTGCTATAGATGCAGCGATACCCAATATGTCGGCTTTTTTTTAATGTATTTCAGTTTTACACAATAAAAGCATTTTTGAAAAAAAATGTTTTAGCATCTCCATTTACTGGAAGCCATATTTTTTGGCGATTGTCTTATAGGGGCTCATTTTTTGAATAAAGAGATGATGGTCTCTGATTGGTACTATCTTGGGTTGCATATGACTTTTTGATCGCTTGGTATTACACTTTTTTGCAATGAAAAGTGACAAAAAAAAATAGCTTTTTTTGCACTTTATTTTTTTATGGTGTTTACCTTAGGGGGCAAGTCATAATATTTTTTATAGAGCAGCTCATTACGGATGTGGAGATACCCAATAGGTCTACTATTTTTTTTTATATATTTCAGTTTTACACTATAAAATCATTTTTGAAGAAAAAAAAAAAAATCATGTTTTAGTGTCTCAATTTTCAGAAAATATTTTTTTATCTTTTTGGGCGTTTGTCTTATGTAGGGTCTGTCATTTTTTGCGGGAAGAGATGACGGTTTGATTGGTACTATTTTGGGGTACATATGTCTTTTTGATCGCTTGGAATTACACTTTTTGTGATGCAAGGTGACCCAAAAAAATTGCATTTTTTTCACTTTATTATCTTACTGCAGGCTGGATCTCCTGGGCTTCCGTAGCTGGCAGACTCCCATGCCTTTGTAAGGCATCGGAGCTGCCATGGCAACCATCGGCCCCCTATCAGTGTGAGGGGCCAATGGAGTCAGCAAATCCCACGCATGCTGCAGTCAGCGCTGACTGCGACTTGAAAGGGTTAATCCGCCGGCATCACCGCAAACAGCGATGCCGGCGGATGCAGTAGGCGCCCGGCTATCAGTAACAGCCGGGCCTGTGCAGCTCCTCCACCCGCCCAATCACATCATATACATCCACGTGAGGATGCGGCAAGAAGCCACCTTCAATTACGTATCTGTACGTGACAATGCGTGAAGGGGTTAAAGGAAACGTGTCACCAATAATGTTATCTGCCGGTTAAAAAATAAAAATAAAAAAAGATTGCAACATACTTTTTTCTATTTATTTTTTGATAGCATTTTTTTTTTTTTATTCTATTAAATGATTATACCATCTTGCCTAAGCTGTTAAAAGCATTTAGAAAGCATTACAGGGGTTGTCTCACTTCAGCAAGTGGCATTTATAATCTAGAGAAAGTTAATGCATTAAAGTGGTCTATACAGAGCAAGAAGTGGCGCCTATTAGACTTAGGGCTCTTTCACACTTGCGTATTTCTTTTCCGGCATAGAGTTCCGTCGTCGGGGCTCTATGCCGGAAAAATCCTGATCAGGATCATCCCCATGCATTCTGAATGGAGAGAAATCCATTCAGGATGCATCAGGATGTCTTCAGTTCAGTACTGGAACGTTTTTTTGGCCGGAGAAAATATCGCAGCATGCTGCGCTTTTTGCTCCGGCCAAAAATCCTGAACACTTGCCGCAAGGCCGGATCCGGAATTAATGCAAATTGAAAGGCATTAATCCGGATCCGGCCTTAAGCTAAACGTCATTTCGGCGCATCGCCGGATCCGACGTTTAGCTTTTTCTGAATGGTTACCATGGCAGCCAGGACGCTGAAGTCCTGGTTGCCATGGTAAAGTGTAGTGGGGAGCGGGGGAGCAGTATACTTACCGCCCGTGCGGCTCCCGGGGCGCTCCAGAGTGACGTCAGGGCGCCCCACGCGCATGGATCACGTGATTGCATGGATCATGTGATACATGCGCATGGGGCGCTCTGACGTCATTGTGGAGCGCCCCGGGAGCCGCACGGGCGGTAAGTATACTGCTCCCCACTACTACTATGGCAACCAGGACTTTAATAGAGTCCTGGCTGCCATAGTAACACTAAAAGCATTTTGAAGACTGATCAGTCGCCGGAAGTGCCCGCCGGATCCGTAACAACGCAAGTGTGAAAGAGGCCTTAGTGGCAAGTATAAAAACTACAGGATTTTATGATTTTTGTTAAAATATATTCCCATGGAAAATAAAAATACATTTTTTTTAAAATATGATAAACATAAAAACGTGATTTAAACAATAAGTAATTTTCTGATACCAATTAAGACGTAACACTCGAACAAGTGCCGCAGCCCTTTCAAACAGCTGTGGTGATTGCGGGAGGCAGTGGAACACTTTGCACCCCACTGGTCTTACTATTGGGTTAGAAGTTATAGCTAGTCTAAACCAGCCCCTAGCTGACATGGATGAGTTTCTAGCACACAGAGGACTAGAGATGTAAATTTATTAAAAGGCATCTGCCTCAATAAATTAGACACACAAAAATGCCAGTCTTGGTAAATCATCCCCAATCTGCACTTAAAGGGGTTATCCGATCCTATAAACTGCCCCCCCCTCACAATGAATATACTTACCTGGCTCCGCTCCTGGTCCCCGCACCGCTGCTTCTCCCCATGCGCGGATGAAAACATCGGGTGGGGGCAGACAATGGCAGATGGGGACGAGCCTCCCTACCATCATATAATTGATAAGGATTTATGGGTATATAGCTGAAATTAAGTGGCCAACCCCTTCAAAGGGGTATTCTAGTTAGATAAAAAAAAAAAAAAGTTCTTCAACATCCACAGTATAGGGATTAGATTGGTGGGGGTCCTACCACTGTGACCCCCACCGATCACAAGAATGGGGGTTCCATGCCCCCCTGCAGCTCCCTTGAAATGAAGGGAGTGGCCTGTCACAAAAGTGCATGGCCGCTCCATTCATTTCAGGGGGGCTGCAGGGGGTACGGGGCCCCCATTCTCGTGATCAGTGAGGTTCCCAGCGGTAGAACCCCCAATCTTTTAGTTATCCCATGTTCTGTGAATAGGGGATAACTTCTAACAACTGGAATACCACTTTAATGTTAAAAAGGATACTCGTACTCAAAGGCTATCCTCATGCAATCGATGGACAGGGAATTCTCTTCATCTTCGTTGCGGTGGTTGTGTCTGGAAACATGTCGTTGGAGAGTACCCACATCAGTCACATATTTCATCCTGCAAAATGGACAATTACTGTACTTTGCAAGTGACCTGCATATTTTTCTTAAAAATAGAAAGTATTTCTCAGTCTTTAATCAATGGCTCATCAAAGAGACAAATTTAAGGCTGGAATCACAAACTGTTGGAACAGAAAACCAGCCCAGCTGGGCACTTAGGAACAGTTTTTCAGCCGAATAACCATGCTTTTCAAGTGGAATAAAGACATAAAGTACACACAGGTATGTTTGTAATGCGGTTGCAATCTTCTGCTAGTAATATTGGTGACGATGAATGACAAATTCCATTTTCCAAACTATGATTTTTATTTTTCTGTCAACATAGCCGTACGAGAACTTGTTTTACGTGGGACAAGTTGTATTTTTTTTAATGTCACTATTCTGAAGTACAGCTTATGTACTGTTTAACGAGACTGAAAAAAAAAAAAAAAGCTAATTATACTTTTGTAATTGCATGTAATTAAAATTTTTGTATAGCCACTGAGTTATTCAATAAACTGTATCTGTATAGTGCCACCTGCTGTTTATTCTTTTTCTTATTTCCTTGTCCGACTCACTGAGATGGCTGCACATGCTCCGTTTCATCCTTAACTGCCCCCTGTGCTGTGATAGGGAGAGAGCTCCAGCAGAATGGACACGCCCCCTCAGCTGCAGCAGAAAAGACACTCCCCTTGAGCTGCCAGCTTGATATAAATGTAGCAGGGCAATGAATGGGGAGATCTCTGGATCTGTGTGAGGTACAGGGCTGGTTCTAGCTTTGTTAGAGTTTCTCATGTAATATATGTAATTTAAATTCTACATTAATTGTGCGATAACCACTTTAACTTCATTCTGCGAGTCAGTATGATTATGGAGATGCAATAATTTATATTTTTTTTTGTCACGTTATACTACAAAAAACAAAACACCATAAAAAAGATCACTTTGTGTCACCCATTTTGACACTTAACTTATTTTTCTGCCAACAAAGCTCTGTGGGGATTTGTTTAATTGTGGGGCGAGCTATATTTTTTATTGATACCATGTTATGATACATGTAAATTTAAATAATTGTTATTCACTTTTTTTGGAATGTGAGATGATAAACTACTCTGGCATTTTTTGCCTACATGTTTTTTATTTCTGCCTTTGTACATATTTTTTAAAAAGCTTTATTGAAATGTTTACCGTTTTTAGTCCCCTTAGGGGCTTAAAAATTTTACTGGCACTTTTACATCCTACCAGAGGCAGGTTAGTGATAGAAGATGACTGGCCAGGTCTAAGTGCTCAGATGCCATGGTTACAACCAGGATATCTGCGGGGTTAAACTACCAGGATCAGAGTTCTCTGATCCTAAAAAGTCATGATTCCAATGTGAATAGAGTCTAAAATGCACAGACATACCCTGAATGAAGAAATCCTAAAATGTTGAACATACAGAAACAGACTCAACAATATTTAATCATTTTTTCAGGCAAGAAGAAAGCTCTGTCCGCTCCAATACGAGAGCTCCAGTAAGTACAGTATCTCATCAGCAGCAGTATTGGAGAACATGGTCTTGTCCGCAATCAGATAAAGGTATACCAAGTGTTTAGGTAAATTTATAAGGTTTCTATTTCTTTTATAGAGACACAAAACTTACTGAGTGATTCTGTCTTGAACCCACTGGTCAGTCAGGCCAACAATGGCCCACCTACAAGAGGTAGAAAAATAAACATGCTTAAATTCACCTGTACTGATAGATGCGACAGGAGAGCAGAAAGAAAGACTACGCACCAAGCAATCTGAGAGTCAAAAAAAATAAAAATATAAAAAAGGTAAGAAAATCCAAGAAAACACATTCTAATATGCAAAGTACATACAAGTCAATCAATCCTATTTGACAAATAGTTTGAGCCCTTATGTGCTTGTAAATCCCATCATATATGAATACACTGAGGAAAAGCTGTAACCTGGCTTGACAAAAACTCCTTGACTTTTTTTGCAGTATTATTTATATATTGCCCAAGTCATAAAGACACAAATTTCACCACTTACCATAACATGTCATTAGAATCCTTTGACATGATCCAGGCCAACTCAAACATCATCATTGCAGACTGGCAAAGTAAAAGGACAATACACAATTAAAGCACAGAATGATATAATACACAAAATAAAAATAAAACCAATATGAAGAAGACGGTCAGCTTTTATTCCTTTGAAAGTTTTATAGAACAAAACAAAAAACAAAGCAAGCTAATGTTAATGTTAACATGTATTCCCCAACTATGATTCCTAGTGGAGATTGAGAATATTTTCACAATATATTTACCGGTTTTGAGTTGTTGCTCATCTAAGGCCTGTTTCACACTTGCGTTGTGAGGATCCGGCGTGCACTTCCGGCGCCGGAAATGCCCGCTGGATTTATTACAACGCAAGACAACTGAAAGCATTTGAAGACTGATCAGTCTTCAAAAGGCTTTCAGTGTTACTATGGCAGCCAGGACGCTACTAAAGTCCTGGTTGCCATAGTAAGTAGTGGGCAGCCAGGGGAGCAGATACTTACAGTCCGTGCGGCTCCCGGGGTGCTCCACAATGACGTCAGGGCGCCCCACGCGCATTGATCACGTGATCTATGCTCATGGGGCACTCTCACGTCATTGTGGAGCACCCCGGGACTCGGGAGCCGCATGGACGGTAAGTGGACTTCTCCCCTGCCTCCCCACTACACTTTACCATGGCAGACGGGACTTTAGCGTCCTGGCTGCCATGTTAACCATTCACAAAAGCTAAACGTCGGATCCGGCGATGCGCAGAAACTACGTTTAGCTTAATGCCGGATCCAGATTAATGCACTTCAATGGGCATTAATTCCGGATCCGGCATGTCTTCCGGATTTTTGGACGGAGACAAATCCGCAGCATGCTATGGTTTTGTCAACGTCCAAAAAACGTTAACATACTGAACTGAAGACATCCTGATGCATCCTGAACGGATTTCTTTCCATTCAGAATGCATTAGCATAATCCTGATCAGCATCTTCCAGTCCTAGAGCCCTGAGGACGGAAAGCAAAAGCGCAAGTGTGAAAGGGGCCTAACCAAGCTCCTTGGCCTATACAGTCTGTTTGTTGGTCCATAGAGTGATGTAAGTTGCCCCAACCACTTGCAATACATAAATAAATTTGAACATTTTTCTTTGTAATATTTTAAATTTTTATTGAACAAGTGAATGAGATGGAGAGAGGATTACAGAAATGTACACTATCTTTATTCAAATCCGTACCCAGGACCCAGCGAATTGGTTCTCCTTAAATTACACCCCACTTATAAAAATCGATAGTCTCCTTGCTATCCTCCTGGAAAATTCCCTTTATATCTTGGGTAGGCCGTTCCAACCTTTTGAAGATGATCGTCGTCCCCAAGTTAGTGTATTTAATGCAAGCCCTTCCGATCTATCTCCCCCCCTCCTTCTTCCAGACCATCCGAAGCACCTTCTTAAAATACATTTGGGGCTCCTCCCACCATAGAGTGGCGTTTGACACCCTGTACAAGCGGAAGAAGGATGGGGGAATCGGACTGCCGAATGTCAAACTGATATACGATAACATACAGTTGTTGAGGTTAGTAGAATGGCACAGGAGACCGACGCCGAAATTATATGTCCCGATTGAGGAGGAGGCGAATGCTTTCTCTGGTACGCAGGCGATAACTAAAGTCGCATTACAGACTGCTTTCCCCTTGCCAGGTAACCCACTCACTAAAGCTCTTTTGCATACTTGGAGACGCTTGACTAAGTCCCCTGACTTGTGGCCCATGCCGTCCCCTCTGACCAGTATAGGCGACTTATTAGGCCTATTTGATACGCAGGCATCTCATTGGTTACCTCTACAGCATAGACTTAGGAACCACCTAATAGGTGACCTATTGCAAGATGGCACCTTTTCAGATAAAACAACTCTCCAATCCTTGATACCGGAAGTAGTGGTAGATGACCTCTGGTATAACCATGTTTCCCTTAGCTTTAAAAAGCTGATCAAATCAGGTGATATCTCTAGGGAACTCACTTGGTTAGAAAAGCTGGCATCACAGCGCTCCGAGCCCAAGAAAACTCTTTCTAAGATTGGCGAGGGTATGCGCTCGCGTCCTGGTAAGGTGGAAATTCTACCATATATTACAGCATGGGAGAAAGAGCTTTCTATAAATGTGACAGACGAAGAGGTCCGGAGGATATATAGATCATGTATGGGACCTTCTAGTTGCGTCCTACTGCAAGAAACCTCTTACAAACTAGTGAGTAGGTGGTACAAAACGCCAGTTGTCCTGCATTGCATGAACCCCTTGATCCCTGACTCTTGCTGGCGGTGATCCTCACAGCCAAGAACGTATACACACATTTGGTGGGAGTGCTCCCTGATTAAACCTTTCTGGTCCTCGGTGTCTGAGGTGATATCAAAATTGTGCCCTGGGGCCCCCCCTTTGTCACCACAGATAATCTTCCTTAATCTGATACCGACACTGAGAGGGACCTATAACAGGCCTCTGTGGAATCAACTAGTCTTGCTGGCCAAGGCTATGATACCACTGTATTGGAAACAGACGATTGCTCCACCACTATCACACTGGTTTTCTAAGGTCCATCAAATTGCAAGACTGGAGGAGCTATGCTCCTATGCTAATGGAAAACACTCAAGGTTTGTTAGGATCTGGGAGCCCTGGAAGACCTTCTCCCGCAGTGCGCAGATGGGTACACTCCGGGTACACCCTGATGGCAATTTCTCGGAACCAGACAGTGCCTGACTCGCCTGGCTTAGGGTCTGGTGCCCGCACGTTCCACGTAATGGTTATGCTCCCCTGCTTCTATTATTGGCACCCTGTTGGGTGCGTATGTTTGACTGATACCTCACAAGTTTCCATTTTCAGGCTTATGTTCTGTTCGGATCCCGCTTGACTGGGGGGGTTGACATGAGCTGATCTAGCAGCTGAGTTACACAGGTCTGTGATGTGTTGATTGGACCTGTGTCTCTGTATGGTTTGCAGCCACATGCTGTCGCTTATTGTTATGGCTATGTACAATTTGATTGCATCTCTGTAATAGCGCCTTTTCATTGCTTGAAAAAACTGGAAAATCAATAAAAAGAGTTTTCAAACAAACAAATCCATACCCAGTCTTTAGGCCTCTTTCACACGAGCGAGTTTTCTGCGCGGGTGCAATGCATGACGTGAATGCATAGCACCTGCACTGAATCCTGGCCAATTTGTTTCAATGGGTTTATGTACATGAGTGTTTTTTTTTTTTTTCACGCATCGGTTCTGCATTGCATGAAAAACGCAGCATTTTCTATATTCTGCGTTTTTTCACGCCGCCCTGGCCCAATAGAAGTGAATGGGGCTTCAGTGAAAAACGCATTGCATCCGGAAGTGCGGATGCAATGCATTTTTCACTGATGGTTGCAAGAGATGTTGTTTGTAAACCTTCAGTTTTTTATCACGCTTTGAAAAACGCATCAAAACGCATTGCACCCGTGCGGAAAAAAAACTGAACAACTGAACGCAATCGCAGACAAAACTGGCTGACCATTCTTGCAAAATTGTGCGAGTTTCCCTGAACGCATCCTGACACAAATCCATATCGTTTGTGTGAAAGAGACCTTAGAGTAAATCCCCATGAATAGAGGTGAGCGAACATTAAAAAAAAGTCCGTTGTTCGGGTGGTGGTAAGTCGCGCATCCCGTTATGGATTCCACTATAGCGGCATATGGAATCCATAAGGGGCGGCTGCCACCAACCCGAACTTTTGCACAGCCGAAGGACCTGGGGTGACGTCACTGTCAGGTGATCAGTGCAGGGGGCTACGGGATCAAATCCAGTGCTGAGCCACGCCCCTGCACTGATCACATGACAGTGACGTCACCCCAGGTCCTTCGGCTGTGCAAAGTTCGAGTTGGTGGCAGCCGCCTTATGGATTCCATATGCCGCTATAGTGGAATCCATAACGGGATGCGCGACTTACCACCACCCGAACAACGGACTTTTTTAATGTTCGCTCATCTCTACCAATGAACTCTTTTGTTACTTGTTACACTAGGGGTCGGCAGCCTTTTTGTATGGAATACAAAAATAAAAATAAAAAATTTGTTTGAATATATATATATATATATATATATATATATATATATATATATATATATATATATTTTTTTTTTTTCTCTATCTATCTCAAAGTTGAAGCGCTCTGTGTTCCGTGTCATACAGGAAAGTCACGTAACACAAACGAGACGTAAACCAGGTATTTATTAGCTACGTCCAAAAATTCTCAACACTGCCTGACTTGCATGGTTCCAGCAAATATATGGGTATTAAAGCTTATTACTGCTCCTCTAAATCCACCTAAGGGACTGATACTGGGAGACACCCTCCCACAACAAAACACAGACTGTGGAAGAGAGCAGCCCTCACTCATTTTAACTGACGGAGGACCGCCCTCCCACGCCACATACATTGTTGCCCCATATATGGTCACCCAACAACAGAAATCAGAGCTGCACCAATCACACCTAGATCTCACAACCCCCCTTCCCCACAGACTAATCACATTCCGACTCACTATACCCACTGCATCCGCCAAAGTATCCAGAGAGCTTGTTCCCCATCCCCCACCCAGCAATCATTTTCAGGCCCACCACTCCTTCCCCTAAAGTAGTTAGAAAGCCGTTTTCCCTCCATAACTAGCCTCCCCTATGCCCCTAGCAATAACTTTCAGGCTCAAAATCCTCCCCCTACCCCCAATCTGGTCACAGCGCTTGTTCTCCTTTCCTTCCTAGTACAGTGGAGCGAACTTGTATTTTATGTTCGGCGTCCAAAGTTCGGGTTATCTTAGTCTCCAGTTATAGATTCGCTACCACAGACCATACCAGAATTTGGAATTCGAGTTCGCGCAACCGTCCTTCACTGCTCTACTTCCTTCTTCTCCTCCACACAGAGCACAGGAGCTCCACCCTTATGTCACATGATCACTATACCAGGCCCTTTACCACCTCTTATCCAATCCAGTACTGAGCCACGCCCCCTGCACTGATCACATGACGGTGACGTCACCCCATGTCCTTAGTGTTGTCCAAGGTTCGGGTTCATTAAAGAATCCCCTTGTGGATTCCAAATTCCATTATGGTTCGTGGTAGCGGAATCCATAACGAGATTCTAAGATAACCCGAACCCGAATTTTGGATGTCGAACTTAAAATACAAGTTTGCTCGACTCTACTCCCTAGCTCACCCTCCTCTTCCCATCCCAAATCCATTAATATACCCTTTTAAATGTGTGGCAGTCTTCAGGAGGGGGAGGAGAAGTGCAGCAGTAGCAAGCAGCCAGGAACGTAGCAGAGTCTCATTCTCTGCTATTGCTCCTCTTTGGCGGGAATCGTGTGCAGAGACGTAGGGCCAGAGTTATCATTACACTTACATCTTACCCTAATTTTACATATGCCCAAAGTCTCTTTCGGCTAGTCAGATTTATTAATGGCCCTTTAATACTGTGATAAATGTGGTTTGATGGTAGCAGTTTATCCTTCAGTAAGCGGCTTTACAAAATTCGCACGTCTTTACAAAAAAGTCACATGTTCTATTAAAAAGTCGCATAAGATAAACATGGTCCCCCCTGGAGTGAAATTGCGCATTTTTTTGCGACTTTTTAAATGCTCGCAATAGTAAATCTGTCTAGAGATTCGTTTACATAAGAAAACATGCCCACTTTCACAAAACTGGAGAGCTTAGTGCAGAGCTTGAAAAAGTCGCAAAAAAAAATGCGCAATTTTACCGACTGCGCATTTTTTTGCGACTTTTTCACTCCATTAAAGTGACTTTAGCTAATGATAAATCTGGCCCATAGTGTATGACATACCTGAAGGTTTTTTTCATTCAAAGTTCAGCAGCAGCCGGGCATCTAACAAATGGCGACAAGACAGAAAAGTCCTGCTGTCATCATTTAGCCACAGCTGGCATGCCAGCAGAAGGAGGTCTGCATGCCACAGGTTGCTGACCCCTGCGTTACACACTAAAGTCATTTCAAGATTTGCCAGAAATACAATATAAGCACAATCTGTCAACAGATTTGTAGCAGTTAAACTGGCTGATCTGTTGCATATGTGTTGGCAGCTGACAGAATCTGTGTTGGTCCCATGTTCATATGTACCCAGATTGCAGCGAAATACGAGGTTTTAATATATGCAAATGAGCCTCTAGGAGCAAACGGGGCATTACCGTTACACCCAGAGGCTCTGATCTCTGCAAGTGCCGCGTCATCACTGCTGCCTGGCCCTGTCACTCTCTCTGCCTAAAGGTGTTGTCCCATCTCAGAGATTGGGGGCATATAGCTAGGATATGCCCCCAATCTCTGATAGATGCGGGTCCCACACCCTCACCCATCTTGTAAACTGAGCCAGCAAAGTGAAAGAGGGCGCAACGCACATGCGTGGCCCCCCTCCATTTATTCCCATGGGAGCACCATTAATAGACAAGTGCTGGACGAGCTATTTCTGTCAGCCCCATCGAAGTTAATGGAGAGGTGGGGACGCTTGATGGGTGCGCGTCCCATTCACTTCAATAGGACTTCCGAGAATAGCAGAGCATGGCCCACCTCTGGGACCGGCACCTATTAGATATTGGGGACATATTCTAGCTATATGCCCCCAATGTCTCAGATGGGACAACCGCTTTAAACATTTTAATGCATTTTTTTTTTTTTAATACATGCTTTAATGTAAAGTTGCATTAAAGTGTTGATTGACACTTAAATTTACATAGTTATGGGGTGTATAATGAGAATTATAAAATTAAATGCTTGCTTCAATATGTTCCCTACATCTTGCCAACCTACCTAGTGCATATTACAAAGAAGCAGAGGACAGATCAATACACCAAGGCTGCAAGATGAGACTACATAGAGTTTGACTGTAGTCCGTTAGCCCAAAGATGCATCAGTCTGTATAGAAGTAGTTAATAAAAAAAAATGGTAAGGGCTTTTTAATCCAAATGTTTTCCCTAGTTGCTTTATTTTGATGCATTAACCCCTTAAGGACCCAGACATTTTTCACCTTAAGGACCAGGCCATTTTTAGCAAATCTGACCAGTGTCACTTTATGAAGTAATAACTTTAAAACGCTTTTACTTATCCAGGGCATTCTGAGATTGTTTTCTCGTCACATATTGTCCTTCATGACAGTGGTAAAAAAAATAAAAATAAATAAGTACCAAATTTACAAAAAATTCGGAAAAACTAGCAAATTTCAATTTCTCTACTTTTATAATAGATAGTAATAACTGCAAAAATAGTTATTACTTTACATTCCCCATATGTCTACTTCATGTTTGGATCATATTGTGAATGCCATTTTAATTTTTGGCGACGTTAGAAGGCTTAGAAATTTAGAAGCAAATCTGGAAATTTTTCAGAAAATTTCCAAAACCCGCTTTTTAACCACTTCAGCCCCCCTAGCTTAAACACCCTTAATGACCAGGCCACTTTTTACAATTCCGCACTACACTACTTTCACCGTTTATTGCTCCGTCATGCAACTTACCACCCAAATGAATTTTACCTCCTTTTCTTCTCACTAATAGAGCTTTCATTTGGTGGTATTTCATTGTTGCTGACGTTTTTACTTTTTTTGCTATTAATCAAAAATTACCGAAATTTTTTGCAAAAAAATGACATTTTTCACTTTCTGTTGTAATTTTTTTTTAAAAACTACATTTCTATATAAATTTTTCGCAAAATTTATTGTTCTACATGTCTTTGATAAAAAAATACAATAAGTGTATATTTATTGGTTTGGGTAAAAGTTATAGCGTTTACAAACTATGGTGCAAAAAGTGAATTTCCGCATTTTGAAGCAGCTCTGACTTTCTGAGCACCTGTCATGTTTCTTCAGGTGCTAGAATGCCAGGATAGTATAAATATCCCCAAATGACACCATTTTAGAAAGAAGACACCCCAAAGTATTCATGGAGGGGCATGGTGAGTTCATGTATCATTTCATTTTTTTCACAAGTTAGCGGAAAATGACACTTTCTGAGGAAAAAATAAAAATAATAAAGTTTCCATTTCTGCTAACTTCTGGCAAAAAAAATGAAATCTCCCACGGACTCACTATGCCCCTCAGTGAATACCTTGGGGTGTCTACTTTCGAAATGGGGTCACTTGTGGGGTGTGTTTACTGTTCTGGCATTTTGGGTGAGGCTAAATTGTGAGCAGCCATGTAAAGCTAAAGGTACTCGTTGGAATTTGGGCCCTTTGGCACCCAGGCTGCAAAAAGTGTCACTCATGTGGTATTGCCGTACTCAGGAGAAGTAGGGCAATGTGTTTTGGGGTGTATTTTTACATATACCCATGTTGGGTGAGAGAAATATCTCTGTAAACTGACAACTTTGTTTAAAAAATTTAAAAAGTTGTCGATTACAGCGATATTTCTCACACAAAGTATGGGTATATATAAAAATACACCCCAAAACACATTGCCCTACTTCTCCTGAGTACGGCGATACCACATGAGTGACACTTTTTGCAGCTTGAGTGCAAAGGCCCAAATTCCAATGAGTACCTTTAGGATTTCACAGGGCATTTTTACGCATTTGGATTCCAGACTTCTTCTCACGCTTTAGGGGCCCCTAAAATGCCAGGACAGTATAAATACCCCACATGTGACCCCATTTTAGAAAGAAGACACCCCAAGGTATTCTGTGAGGGGTATGGTGAGTTTATGTAAAATTTTATTTTTGTCACAAGTTAGTGAAATATGAGACTTGTAAAAAAAAAAAAAAAAAATCAATTTCCGCTAACTTGTGCCAAAAAAATAAATTTCTGTGAACTTGCCATGCCCCTCACAGAATACCTTGGAGTGTCTTCTTTCCACAATGGGGTCACTTGTGGGGTATTTATACTGCCCTGGCATTTTAGGGGCCCTAAAGCGTGAGAATCCAAAATGAGTAAAAATGCCCTGTGAAATCCTAAAGGTACTCATTGGAATTTGGGCCCTTTGGCATCTTGGCTGCAAAAAGTGTCACTCATGTGGTATCGCCGTACTCAGGAGAAGTAGGGCAATGTGCTTGGGGTGTATTTTACATATACCCATACTGGGTGTGAGAAATATCTCTGTAAATGACAACTTTTTAAAAAATTTATACAAAGTTGTCAATTTACAGAGATATTTCTCTCACCCAGTATGGGTATATGTAAAATACACCCCAAAACACATTGCCCTACTTCTCCTGAGTACGGCGATACCACATGTGTGGCACTTTTTGCAGCCAAGATGTGCAAAGGGGCCCTAAAACCAATGAGTACCTTTTAGGAGGGCATTTTTATGCATTTTTCTTCTCACGCTTTAGGGCCCCTAAATTGCCAGGGCAGTATAAATACCCCACATGTGACCCCATTTTGGAAAGAAGACACCCCAAGGTATTCTGTGAGGGGCATGGCGAGTTCACAGAAGATTTTTTTGGCACAAGTTAGCGGAAATTGATTTTTATTGTTTTTCTCAAAAGTCTCCCTTTCTGCTAACTTTTGACAAAAAGTTAAATTTTTCATGGACTCACTATGCCCCTCAGCGAATACCTTGGGGTGTCTTCTTTCCAAAATGGGGTCACATGTGGGGTGTTTGTACTGTTCTGGCATTTTGGGCGAGGCTAAATTGTGAGCAGCCATGTAAAGCTAAAGGTACTCGTTGGAATTTGGGCCCTTTGCACTCCAGGCTGCAAAAAGTGTCACACATGTGGTATCGCCGTACTCAGGAGAAGTAGGGCAATGTGTTTTGGGGTGTATTTTTACATATACCCATACTTTGTGTGAGAAATATCGCTGTAAATTGACAACTTTGTATAAAAAAATTTAAAAAGTTGTCATTTACAGAGATATTTCTCTCACCCAGCATGGGTATATATAAAAATACACCCCAAAACACATTTCCTACTTCTCCTGAGTTCGGCGATACCACATGTGTGCCACTTTTTGCAGCCAAGATGCGCAAAGGGGCCCTAAAACCAATGAGTACCTTTAGTATTTCACAGGGCATTTTTACGCATTTGGATTCTCACGCTTTAGGACCCCTAAAATGCCAGGGCAGTATAAATACCCCACAAGTGACCCCATTGTGAAAAGAAGACACCCCAAGGTATTCCGTGAGGGGCATGGCGAGTTCACAGAAAAAAAAAAATTTTGCCACAAGTTAGCGGAAATTGTTTTTTTTTTTTTTTTTTTTACAAAGTCTCATATTCCACTAACTTGTGACAAAAAATAAAATTTTACATGAACTCCCCATACCCCTCACGGAATACCTTGGGGTGTCTTCTTTCCAAAATGGGGTCACATGTGAGGTTTTAGTACTGCCCTGGCATTTGAGGGTCTCCGCAATCATTACACGTATGGCCAGCATTAGGAGTTTCTGCGATTCTCCGTATATTGAGCAGACGGGTAATGAGATTTTTTTCCGTTCAGCCTCTGCGCTGAAAAAAAAAAAAATGAACGGCACAGATTTTTTCATTCGCATCGATCAATGTGGATGAAAAAATCTCTGCCAAAATCAGTGACTGCGGTGCGGTGGGCTGGGCGCTAGCTACCTAACAAGTAGCTAACTAACTGGCGGTGATAAGGGACCCTTATGCCCCATTCACACGTCCGCAATTCTGTTTGCGGAACGGAATTGCGGACCCATTCATTTCTATGGGGACAGACTTTGTCCCGCTCGGATCCGAATTGCGGATCCGCACTTACGGGTCTGCATTTCCGTTCGCAAAAATATAGAACATGCCCTTTTCTTGTCCGCAATTGCGGACAAGAAAAAGCATTTTCTATATAGTTCTGGCAATGTGCGGATCTGCAAAATGCGGAAAGCACATTGACGGTGTCCGTGTTTTGCGGATCCGCACCGCATGGACATGTGAATAGAGCCTTACAGGGGGGGTGATCAGTGACAGGGGGGTGATCAGGGAGTCTATATGGGGTGATCAGGGGTTAACAAGGGGTTAATAGTGGTTATAAAGTGAGGGGGTGGGGGTGGGGTTAGTGTAGTGTTTGGTGCAACTTTACATTGTTACCTGGTCCTCTGGTGGTCGATCCCAGTAAATGGGACCACCAGAGGACCAGGTATTAGGTATATCAGACGCTGTTAGCAACACAGCGTCTGATATACCACTTTGATCTCATTTATTTTACATTTACAGCCTGCCAGCGATTGATCATCGCTGGCAGGCTGTAGTACAACTGCAGAGCCGCGCGCGCGTTCACAGCAGATCTCGGCTCTCGCGAGATGACGCACGGATGCGTCCAGGAGGAACAAACTTGCCGCCGCCTGGACGCATCCGTGCGTTCGGCGGTCGGCAAGCGGTTAAGGATCAGTTCAGGTCTGAAGTCACTTTGTGAGGCTTACATAATAGAAACCACCCAAAAGTGACCCCATTTTAGACATTCTACACCCCTCAAGGTATTCAAAACTGATTTTACCAGCTTTGTTAACCCTTTAGGTGTTCCACAAGAATGAATGGAAACTCACTTTTTTGTCAGATTTTCAATTTTAATCATTTTTTTTTGTAACAAAGCAAGGGTAAACAGCCAAAAAAAAACTCAATATTTATTGCCCCGATTCTGTAGTTTACAGAAACACACCATATGTGGTTGTCAACTGCTGTACGGGAACACGGCAGGGCGCAGAAGGAAAGGAACGCCATATGGTTTTTGAAGGCAGATTTTGCTGGATTGTTTTTTTAACACCATGTCCCAGTTGAAGCTCCCCTGATGCACCCCTACAGTCGAAACTCCCCAAAAAATTACCCCATTTTGGAAACTACATGATAAGGTGGCAGTTTTATTGCTACTATTTTAGGGTAGATATGATTTTTGGTTGCTCTGTATTACACTTTTTGTGAGGCAAGGTAACAAAAAATAGCTGTTTTGGCACAGTTTTTATTTTTTGTTATTTACAATGTTCATCTGACAGGTTAGATCATGTGGTATTTTGATAGAGCAGGTTGCTGCGAACGTGACAATACCAAATATGTGTACTTTTTTTTGTTGTTTGTTTCAGTTTTACATAATAAAGCATTTCTGTAAAAAAAAAAAATCATGTTTTAGTGTCTCCATATTCTGAGAGCCATAGTTTTTATATTTTTTGGGCGATGTCTTAGTTAGGGTCTCATTTTTTGCAGAATGAGATGACGGTTTGATTGGTATGATTTAGGGGTGCATATGACTTTTTGATCGCTTGATATTACACTTTTTGTGATGTAAGGTGACAAATGGCTTTTTTGACATAGTTTTTATTTTTTAGGGTGTTTACCTGAGGGGTTAGGTCATGTGATATTTTTATACAGCAGGTTCTTACGGACAAGTAGATATCTAATATTCATACTTTTTATTTATTTACGTTTTACACAATAACATCACTTTTGAAGTAAAAAAAAAAAAAAAAAAAATCATATTTTGGTGTCTCCATAGTCTGAGTGTCATATTTTTTTTTTAATTTTTTGGGCGATTATCTAGGGTAGGGGCTAATTTTTTGCGGGATGAGGCGACGGTTAGATTGGTACTATTTTGGGGGGACATACACCTTTTTGATCGCACTTCTAGTGATGTACGGTGACAAAAAAATGTTTTTAGCACAGATTTTATTTTATTTTTTGGACGGTGTTTACCTGAGGGGTTAGGTCATGTGACTTTTATAGAGCCGATCGATACAGACGCGGCGATACCCAATATGTCTACTTTTCTTTTTTTTACTTTATTTTGGGCTAATGGGCGTTTTTTTTTTTACTTTAAACCTAAAGAAAAATATAAAAAAAAAATTAACTTTCTTTTTTTAACTTCTTTTTTCACTTTATGTTTTGCCCCACTATGGGACTTCAAGATATCAGGGTCAGATCCCCGTTTCAATACAGCACAATACATCTGTATTGTACTGTCAGTGTCTTACACTGTGAGACGCTAACAGTTGCCTAGGAGACCCAGCCCTGGATCTCCTGGGCATCCGTAGCTGGCAGTCTCGATGCCTGTTCAAGGCATCGGAGCTGCCATAGCAACCATCGGGTCCCCGTCACCGCAGCACGGCGACCCGATCGGGATGTACAAATGCCGCAAACCTCCTGCATGTCACGGTCAGCGCGACCGCAGTAAACAGGAGGTTAATCCGCCGGCATCTGTTTTCACTGATGCTGGCAGATACAGCAGGGGCCCGGCTGTCAGTATCAGCTGGGCCCCTGCTGCTGATCACGGAAGCGCGTGTTGGGGAGCGCGTTAACCCTTGGACGAGAATGTTCGTCCTAGTGCATTAAGTAGCCAAAAATTAGGAAGAGCATTCTCGTCCAAGGTCCTGGAGGGGTTAAAAGAGCGGAAAATTCTTTATGCAAACATGGAAATAGTCTATGACCATCACTGCTGGTTGGACCATTCTGCAGCATAAATACTTACATTTATTGATGTGATAACTATCATTCATGATTGTTACTTTTGGAAATTCAGTAATAACTAAACAGGGCTTACAAAATATCAAAATAGAAACTAGAAAAGTGCAAACACGAGTTGTTTTTTTTTTTTTTTTACAAAGAAAGGGGTGAAAACTATACAAGCCATGTATTACTCACAGATGTTCCATGGTATTCATACTGTTCATAGTCAAAAAGGATCTCTCTCCTGTAAGATAGAGGGGATAATGTGAGAACAAAAAATAAAAATCTTTGAAAAGGCTATAAGAATGCACATTAAAATAAAAGCAAATATTTATGACAGATTTGAAAAAAAGGATATATCCTAACAGCCATTCACGTTGCACGTATTAACATGTAATGACCCATTATCCATTTTATTTATGCACTACAAATGTTCAATGTGAGCTCCACTGGCGACTAGATGTCTAGACACTTGCTAGTATAACCTCGGATATGGACACCATTTTTTCAGGTTGTTCAGATCCTGAGGCTGGGGGGGGCAGACTTAACAAACTGGTGTAAAGTACAACTGGCTTATAGCAACCAATCAGATTCCACCTTTCATTTTCCAAAGAAGCTGTAAAAAGTGAAAGGTGGAATCTGAATGGTTGCTATGGGCAAATAAGCCAGTTCTACTTTACACCAGTTTGATAAATGTACCCCATTGAGTTTTTGAGTCACCCTGGACAAAGAAATTGCAGGGTGTTAGATCTGGTGATTATGGGGGCCAGCGCAACATTGGTTGATCCAACATTCCGGTAGTTTCATTCAGGTATCCACGAACATCCAACTGGAAATGAGGAGGAGCACCCTCCCGCTGATAGATTATGTTTGGGAGATCTCAAGCCAGTCCCCCCAATATTTCCAGATAGGAGTGGCCAGTAATCGTACCCAAAAGGAGGACAGTAGACTTTGCTCCTGCTCATTGAACAGAAAGTGTTTACTTAGGGAGAGTCCCTCATGAGCTCGTTAAGGGCAGGTGGGTATTCTAAGCCCCAGATTCTTACGTTAGCATCATTGCTAACCACCACCCTGTCAGCAAATTTGTCCTTTTCCAATAGGCCCTGCAAGTCAATGTAAAAGTCCTGTTGTTCCATTTTTCATCCGCAATCTGCATTCTGCATTTTTTACAACGCAGGCGTTCTAATAAGATATGTCATATTGCAGTTTGTGGCACTTGAAGCTCCATACTAGTCAGCCGGGTCAACTTTCTAGGACTCTGCCCGCACATGGCTCGAATCCTGTTCACTTTGTCTTCTTTTCCCATGACAAACAGCCAGTGGTTTCAAATTGTTTCACCCAATGCAAAATGCACTTTCTATTCGGAGCACATTTATTCTAAAAAGTACACTGCACTGTCACAACAGACCCTGTTCTAGCAAATTCAAACATGCAAAAAGCTTTTTCTTGCTGCAATGTTGCCATATTAATCCTGCCCTTCTGTGTACAGGTTTAAACTACCTAAAGGGGCAGATTTGTGGCAAGTGTCTAGAAGAAAACTGAATTTGTTGGCCATAGCAAAGCTTTCATTTTCCAAAAGCAGAATTTGCTTCCTTTAACTACAGGCACCGTCCTTTTTGAATCACCCTGTATATAAAAACTCCTCTTACCTACGTGCCTCCCACTCTCTTCTCTGTCGTCTTCTCTCAATTCTTCTTTCTACAGCTCCCTAGGAAGGAAATCAAATTTTAAAACATGTAAAATTTATGCAAAATAAAAGTAAAGAAATAAATTTACACACGCATGCTGTATCTAACACACAAGTTTTCATTTGGTACACATGCTTCTATATGGGCACAAAACTTCACAAATATTTATGACAGATTTGATATGTTACATGTTTGAATCCTTGACCTCTTTATGACACCAATTTTTATGCCTTAACTGATAATTTTCTTTACTTTGATGCTTACAGATCAAGTGCAGAGGAGTTGTCTAAAGCTAAGGGAGAGCAATACATGTAAAGATAAACTAGAGTATTTGTTTTTAGTGCTATAGAAGTAGGGCTGGGAAATTAATTGAATTAAAATCGATTAATTCGCCCTTCTTGGTGTCTGACAATTTTATTTTTTAAATAGTCATTTTTTTTTTTCCTTAGGGAGTGATCCATCAATGCAGACTGTGTACGCTCTTCAGCCAGTGCCATTAACCCTGCAGGAGGGAGTGAAGAAACCCTGTGCAGGCTGCGCTGATTCAGCACTGCGGATCACCGCATTGGGCGCATCACCAAGCTCCCGTTTACGGTCAATGGGTGGAAGGATCTCTATTCTCAGAATGTGGGTTCAGATTAGGTGAAGAATGCAGCTGGGAATGTTGGCAGCAGCAGTGGCTCCTGGATAGGGCTGCAGCTATCGACTATTTTTGTAATCGAGTATCTTATCGATTAATCCAACGATTAATCGAATACTCTAATAGAAAAAAACAAATTAAGAGAACGCTTCTCTTTATAAAAACTCATCTGCCTCTCCGTGCCATCAGGTTCACCCCCCTTACCGCAGTGCCACGAGCTTGCCCCCCCAGTGCCACGTCCCCAGCGCCAGTGAAATAAAATACTTACTTCTCCTGTAGCTCCTCCATCTTTATCTCCGCATGCGGCACTGTCGCCCTGACGTCAGACAGCGTCGGGTCATAGTGCACGTTTACGTGCACTATGACCTGATGATGTGTCAGGATACAATGCAGCGCGGTACAGGCTGGCAGGTGACCATGGAGCGGTGAGTAATAGCAAGCGCTTCACTCCCGCTCCGTGGTCACATGACACAAACAAATCCTCGATGCAAAAAATTGCATCATATGATCATATGAGTGCAGGACAATAGTCCCGTGGTCGGCCCGACGTGCACAGCATCATTGTAATCTATGATTCTGTGCGCTCCCGTACGCACGTTCAATGCCGCTCTAGGACATATGGTCCCCTCACAGACCATACGGTCATGTGCAAGAGACCTTATACATTATCTCAGGGCCATAGTCGTTAATGATTGGATTGTGAGAGATGTTAAGGCCTGGGTGTCAGGATAAGTGTGCCTGCGCTGCCAATATGACTGTGTGAGGAACATCCCCCCGACAGCAAGCATCACCAGACACATGGCTGTCAACCCTGACAGAGCCTTAAAAAAAAAAAAAAAAAACACACACCTTCAACTGTCCAAGTCTGTCCTAGTTCAAATGTACAGAATTATACTGGTGTATGTGCAGATACATCCACGCTTGACTACACTGATAAATGAAAAAAAAAAGTTATTGCCAGAATAAAATAAAGCAGAGAGTAGGGATGAGCGACCCGAACTTTTGGGGTGTTCGGGACACGGACCCGGACATTTTCAAAAAAAGTTCAGGTTCGTTGTTCGGCAATTTCTTCCTGCTTTCTGAAGGGCTGCACAGCAGCCAATCAGCTAGTGTTTTACTTCTTGCCCTAAGAAGCCATCACAGCCATGCCTACTAATGGCATGGCTGTGATTGGCCAAGTGCAGCATGTGACCCAGCCTCTATTTAAGCTAGAGTCACTTAGCGCCACACTCTGTTTAGTGTAGGGATAGGACGCAGCTGCTGAGAGGGCGAGATTAGGCAGGGAAAACTCAGCAATAACACCTAATGAAGTGATCGATCTACAGCTGCGAATCATTGAACTTCTGCTAGTTAATTGCTCACTGGTTTTTAGGCTGCACAGAGCGTTTTTTTTCTGTCACTTTTTTCTGGGGTGATCGGCGGCCGTTTTTGGCTATATCCTACATCAGGGGCTTGGCTGTGATTATTGTCACCCCTAGAAACTCAGGATAGAAATTTCTATATTTTATTGAGGGGTTAAATTCAATTGCCAAAATAGCAATCCCCTAAATCTGGTGTCCCAGCAGTAGCTGGCAAAGTATAATAGTGTCCGGCAAAGGATATATTTTGTTCTGGGGTGAAATTCAATTGCCAAAATAGCAATACCGTAAATCTGGTGTCCCAGCTGTGACTGGACAAGTTTAATAGTGTCCGGCAAAGGATATATTTTGTTTCGGAGTGAAATTCAATTGCCAAAATAGCAATACCGTAAATCAGTGGTTTCAGCTGTGGCTGGCCAAGTTTAATAGTGTCCGGCAAAGGATAGATAATTTTCTGAGGCGAAATTCAGTTGCAAAATTAGAAATACCGTAAATCTGGTGTTCCAGCTGTGACTGGACAAGTTTAATAGTGTCCGGCAAAAGATAGATAATTTTCTGAGGCGAAATTCAGTTGCAAAATTAGAAATACCGTAAATCTGGTGTTCCACCTGTTGCAGGCCAAGTGTCAATCTGTCCATAAAAGGGTATATTACACTCAGCGTGCATCTCTAAGTGTATTTCTTTCCGTTAAGGGGTATATTACACAAAGTGTTAAAATACAGTGCTGAAAGCATAATCCTATATATTTTTTCACACGCTACTGTGCATCTCCAAGTGTAAATCTGTCCGTAAAAGGATACCTTTCATCCAGGGCCTAAATACTAGGCCTACAATTGATATTCCCCTAATTCTGTGGGTACTGCTGTGCCTGGATTAGTGTAATACGGTACATAAATAGATAGCCAGATAGTGTTAGGTGCCTGTAAAAAACTGCCTGAATTTGAATTCAATACATTGGGCCAAATAAATTTTTACTTATTGTGGTGAACGGTAACAATGAGGAAAACATCTAGTAAGGGACGCGGACATGGTCGTGGTGTTAGTGGACCCTCTGGTGCTGGGAGAGGACGTGGCCATTCTGCCACAGCCACACGTCCTAGTGAACCAACTACCTCAGGTTCCAGTACCCGCCAGAATTTACAGCGATATTTGGTGGGGCCCAATGCCGTTCCAAGGATGGTAAGGCCTGAGCAGGTACAGGCGCTATGTCAATTGGGTGGCCGACAGTGGATCCAGTACGTTCACAACATTATCTCCCACCCAGTCTTCTGCAGAAAGCGCACAGGTGGTGCCTGAAAACCAAGCCCATCAGTCTGTCACATCACTCCCATACATATCAGGATAACTGTCTGAGCCTCAAGTTATGCAGCAGTCTCTTATGCTGTTTGAAGACTCTGCTGACAGGGTTTCCCAAGGGAATCCACCTAGCCCTTCCCCAGTGGTGGAAGACATAGAATGCACTGATGCACAACCACTTATGTTTCCTGATGAGGACATGGGAATACCACTTTATTGGAGTCCGCACGTCTCTGATGATGACGAAACACAGGTGCCACCTGCTGCGTCTTTTTGCAGTGTGCATACCGAACAAGAGGTCAGGGAGGAAGACTATGTAGAAGACGATGAGGTCCTAGACCCCACATGGAATGAAGGTCGTGCCACTGACTTTAATAGTTCAGAGGAAGAGGCAGTGGTGAGACCGAGCCAACAGCGTAGCAAAAGAGGGAGCAGGGGGCAAAAGCAGAACAGCTGCCAAGAGAGTTCGCCTGCTACTGGCCACTGCCCCCAGGGACCAAGCACCCCAAAGGCAGCTTCAAGGTGTTCCCTGGTATGGCATTTCTTCAAACAATGCGCTGACGACAAGACCCGAGTGGTTTGCACGCTGTGCCATCAGAGCCTGAAGCGAGGCATTAACATTCTGAACCTTAGCACAACCTGCATGACCAGGCATCTACATGCAAAGCATGAACTGCAGTGGAGTAAACACCTTAAAAACAAGGAACTCACACAGGCATCCCCTGCTTCCTCTTCTGCTGCTGCCTCGGCCTCTTCCTCCGCCTCAAGAGGAATGTTGGCACCTGCCGCCCACCAAACAGAGGATGTGCCACCAACACCACCACCTCCGTCACCAAACATCTTCACCATGTCACACGGCAGCGTTCAGCTCTCCATCTCACAAACCTTGGAGAGAAAGCGTAAATTCCCACCTACCCACCCTCGAGCCCTGGGCCTGAATGCCAGCATTTCTAAACTACTGGCCTTTGAAATGCTGTCATTCAGGCTGGTGGACACAGACAGCTTCAAACAGCTGATGGTGATGGCTGTCCCACAGTACAGTTGTTCCCAGCCGCCACTACTTCTCCAAGAGGGCCGTGCCTTCCCTTCACAACCAAGTATCCGATAAAATCAAGTGTGCACTTATGGCGAGAGCTTCCTCTTCCATATCCCCCTTGGTGCTCCCTTGGCTGGCCAGTACCTCAGTCTCTTCCCTCTCATTCACGGTTAACCACACCGTTGCGACACTTAGTTCCGCTAGTGGCCCTCACTCCCTCATTGACCCTAGTGGTCCTCTGACCCCCTATCACTGATAATCCGGCCTTTCCTCCAGGTCACTCCTCACATGCCTTTTTATCGAGTTCGGGCTTGCGTCCTCTTCGTTTTTACCATGTCATACGCGGGTCCTCTCTGAAACCCCTTGACCAGATAGTCGAACCTTCTGCCATTCTCCCCAGGCATCGCTTCCAGTATCTCCAGCTTCAGCACTTCTTCGCTACTCAGCGAGCCACCCACAACTTTACTAGGGCCCTCACTGTATTCGAACAAATGTGTGTTGCCCCTTCCTCTGTGTTTAGGGACATTTCTACAATTTATACCTTACTCACTCAGCAGCCTTCCTCCCACCTTCCCCCATTTTGCTAGTCATGGGAAAGGGATTTGGGGGTCCAGCTCACCTCCTCTCAATGGCGGAGGGCCTTCCTTCTGACCCATAAAGCACTGATCTCCACAAAGGCGCAAGAAACCAAATTACAAAGTCCTCTCCAGGTGGTACAGAGTGCCTGTCCTTCTGCATAGGTGGTTTCCGTCGGTACCAGACCATTGTTGGAGGTGTCTCACAGAGAAGGGCACTTTGGTTCATGTATGGTGGCAATGTTCTGTTTTGCGTCCTTTCTGGAACTCAGTATATACCATTATATGCAAAGTGACAGGGATCCCAATACCCAATTCTCCTGAGTCCCTCTTACTCTTTGCTTTTGACTTGACCATCCCGGCCTATAAGGCTTCCCTTTTGAAGTATATGCTTCAGGCAGCCAAGACGGTTATCCCCCGCCATTGGAAGTCTTCTGTCCCTCCCTCTCTGGCCGAGTGGTTTGAGGAAATAGCCCTTCACCAGCGAATGGAAGATCTCCTTAGTAATACCCCGGCAGCGGTTTCCCATTTTGTGAAGACATGGAGTCCATGGGAGACTTTCCGTTCCTCTGGTGAGTTCCGAGATGCACACTTGTAATTGGCGCCCGTGTCTGTATACCCCTCCCACCCTCCTTTCCTCATGTGTCCTCCCTGTCGCTTCTGTTGCTGTCTTTTCTCTCTCTCTTACCTTCTCTTTTTCGTTATTATTTATGCTGTTCTCTTCTCTGCCTCAGGGGCACTCCCCCTGAAATATTCTTTGATTTGTTCAATGCTACTATTGTTATGGTTGCATTACCGTGTGAACAGCGGTTGTATGTTCAAGTACTTTATTGTGCCTTATGTGTGCTACCTTGCAAAACTTAATAAAACGTTAAATATTAAAAAAAAAAAAATCAAGTGTGCACTGTGCAACGCCATCTGTGGCAAGGTCCACCTAACCACAGATACGTGGACCAGTAAGCACAGCCAGGGACGCTATATCTCCCTAACTGCACACTGGGTAAATGTAGTGGCGGCTGGGCCCCAGGCGGAGAGTTCTTTGGCGCACGTCCTTCCGCCGCCAAGGATCACAGGGCATCATTCTTTGCCTCCTGTAGCCTCCTCCTCCTACTTTGCTTCCTCCTGCTCATCCAGTCAGCCACACACCTTCACCACCAACTTCAGCACAGCCCAGGGTAAACGTCAGCAGGCCATTCTGAAACTCATAAGTTTGGAGGACAGGCCCCACACCGCGCAGGAGTTGCGGCGGCGTATTGAACAACAGACTGACGAGTGGTTGCTGCCGGTGGGCCTCAAGCCCGGCCTGGTGGTGTGCGATAATAGGCGAAATCTCGTCGCAGCTCTGGGACTAGCCAGTTTGACGCACATCCCTTGCCTGGCGCATGTGCTGAATTTGGTGGTGCAGAAGTTCATTCAAAACTACCCCGACATATCAGAGCTGCTGCATAAAGTGCGGGCCGTCTGTGCGCGCTTCTGGCGTTCACATCCTGCCGCTGCTCGCCTGTCTGCGCTACAGCGTAACTTAGGCCTTTCCGCTCACCGCCTCATATGCGACGTGCCCACCAGGTGGAACTCCACCTTGCAGACGCTGGAGAGACTGTGCGAGGAGCAGCAGCAGGCCATAGTGGAGTTTCAGCTGCAGCACGCACGCGTCAGTCGCACTGCGGAACAGCACCACTTCACCACCAATGACTGGGCCTCCATGCGAGACCTGTGTGCCCTGTTTCGAGTACTCCAACATGGCCAGAGGCGATGGCGCCGTTATCAGCATTACAATACCACTTCGATGTCTCCTTGAGAAAACACTTCGGGCGATGATGGAAGAGGAGGTGGCCCAGGAGGAGGAGGAGGTGGGGTCATTTTTAGCACTTTCAGGCCAGTCTCTTAGAAGTGGCTCAGAGGGAGGTTTTTTGCAAAAGCAAAGGCCAGGTACAAATGTGGCCAGCCAGGGCCCAGTACTGGAGGACGAGGAGGAGGTGGAGGAATATTCACAGCGGGATGGCACCCAGCGCACGTTAGTAGACGCACTACTGAGAGCATTTCCAAATGTCACAGGGGAACAAATGAAAGCCCAAGGCGAGGGCAAAGGAGGAGCGAGAGGTCGCCTTTGCAGCTGTTTCATGGCCAGCTCCTCTGAGGGCAGGGTTAGCATGGCAGAAATGTGGAAAAGTTTTGTCTCCACGCCACAGCTAACTGCACCACCACCTGATACGGAACGTGTTAGCAGGAGGCAGCATTTCACTAACATGGTGGAACAGTACGTGTGCACACCCCTCCACGTACTGACTGATTGTTCGTCCCCATTTAACTTCTGGGTCTCCAAATTGTCCACGTGGCCAGAGCTAGCCTTTTATGCCTTGGAGGTGCTGGCCTGCCCGGCAGCCAGAGTTTTGTCTGAACCTGTACTTCCTGCACGGCAGGGCGTCATTACTGACAAACGCAGCCGCCTGTCCACAGCCAACATGGACAAGCTGACGTTCATAAAAATGAACCAGGCATGGATCCCATAGGACCTGTGCCATCCCTTGTGCAGAATAGACAGGGCACTTCTTTATTGAATCCTCTTTTTTGAATTTTACCATTATTTTGCGGGGCAACCCAAAATTGAATGAACCTCTCCTCCGTCTGGGTGCCAGGGGCCTAAATATCTGAAAGTGGCCTTCTCCATTGGTGGGTGACATGAAGCCTGATTCTCTGCTTTGGGACCGCTCTCCACTATCTGGGTGCTAGGGCCTAAATAACTAAAAGTGGCCTTCTCAGTTGGTGGGTGACATGATACCTCTTTTGCTGCTATGGGACCTCTCTCCTCTGTCTGGGGCCTAACTTTCACGTACTTGCTTGCTGTCTTGGTGGCAGACATTTAACTCTTTTTACTGTCTAATGACCGCCCCATTGTCTGGGTGTCAGGGGCCTACATTTCACGTGCTTGCTGGCAGACATTTAACTCTTTTTACTGTCTAATGACCGCCCCATTGTCTGGGTGTCAGTGGCCTATATTTCGTTTAATTGCTTGCTGTCTGGGTGAGAGACCCCAGACTCTCCTCTGTCTGGATGTCAGGGGCCTACATAAATAATAATAGCCTGTTCCATTGCAAGTTAACCTGAGGCCTGTGTTGCTGTTACGGACCGCTCTCCTCTTTGCGGGTGCCATGGCCCCGAGTCTGTGAATGAGGCCTGTGGCACTGCAGGTAGACATGAATCTTTTTTGGCTGTGATGAGAACATCAACTCCCATAGCATTCCCATCTGATGCCACCCCAACCTCTTATTCCACCTCCTCCAAGTTGCCAATTAATATTGGTTTATTTTTATTTATTTTAAGTCATTTCCCTATCCACATTTGTTTGCAGGGGATTTACCTACATTTTGCTGCCTTTGCAGCCCTCTAACCCTTTACTGGGATATTCTACAGCCTTTTTAGTGCCCAAAAGTTCGGGTCCCCATTGACTTTAATGGGGTTCGGGGTGAAGTTCGGGTCGAGTACGGATCCGGATCCCGAACATTTTCGGGAAGTTCGGCTAAACTTCTCGGACCCGAACATCTAGGTGTTCGCCCAACTCTAGCAGAGAGGACTCAATCATTCTTACATTGAAAATTGTAGGGCAAAATCGACCCTATGCTATGGTGTTGTCACACATATTTGACATTGCAATGTATGGGAGAAATGAGGATTGATTTTGAGGGAAAATAGTTATTGAACAAACTACCTTAAAAGGGCTAGTATTTTCTTTATATTGAATGCTTATCCCTAGGACGGGTCATTAACCATCTGACTGGCAGGGGTCTGACACCCAACAACACATCAATCAGCTATTCTGGAATAGTTACAGTTCCAGAAAAACTCAGTGGACCAACACGGCTCTGTCCATTGTGTAGTGGATGATGTTGGTTACTGCAGCACTGCTCCCATTCACTTTAACGGCAGCAGTAACCAACATTGTCCAGTACACAATGAAAGGAGCTGTGTAGCGCCGAAGCTATTCCAATCAGGTGTGGGACCCTTTTTGATCTAATACTGATGGCTCATTGTAAAGCTATGACATCAATATCAAGATACAGAACAAAAGTTTGAAAGACAGCATGAGAAAAAAAAAAAAAAATATATATATATATATATATATATATATATATATATATATATATATATATATATATATATATATATTTCTCCTATTTATGATTATTATTTCAGAATAAGATACGAAAATTTACTGATATCCAAAGCTGCTGTGTCCTGAAAAACAAATAACAAATAAATTCACCTTTATAGTGTAGCTTACCAAAAAAAGTGATATTTTCCTTTGGTCATGAAAGCCCAAAACAGCCCTTGTTATGAAAGGGTTAAATAGCAGACCTTTTTTGCACAAACTGTACCTCATCAAAGCGTCTCCTTTTTCCTGAAGGCTCAGAGCCTTCACTTTCATTCCCAGAATCGTCTTCATCCTCCTCATCTTCATCATCTCGGAAAATGTCATCATAGGTCGGTATTTCCAGATCGTCGTCCTGTTTAATAAGCAACTTTATCTGTAGAAAACGCGAGAAATAATTATTCATGATGATCTCCCGATTGCGATACAAAAAAGAACATGCTGAAGATATCCATTATCATCCATTTCAGATGTCAGGCATACCTGGGTGTCATTGTATACATTTACGACATCTATCGGTCTGTGGGTGTCACATATGAAGAAGACTGTCTCTTCCTGTGGTTGCAGAGTCTCCAAAAGGTCAACATTTGCACCACAATTGATGAGAACAAAATAACGAAACTGAAAAAAAGTTACAAAATAAATAGTTACCACGAAAGCCTTTTACAGTCGTGACTTTTGCTTCTAAAGATTGATTCCATAATAACAGTCATAACACTAATCAGGTAATTGTGCATAAAGCCTCCAGATAAGGATTTAGAAACTTTCATTAAATTCCACAAAGTACCATACATTTTAAAATCAATTGAGGCAACTCTGTCAAAACTGATTTCTGGACAATAAAAAGTTTCAGATTTTAAATGGAAATCAGTAAATTGTTTTGTTTTTTCTTGAAATCTCAAACAGTGCCTCGTGTATGTACTTTATGCAATGCCTTTACCTTTCAGGCAAGAGCCAGGGAAGGTGATTATTCTGAAGATCATATCTGGGTCTAATACTTTGGTGAAACATACCTGGTGTTTCTAATTGTACAAACAACTTACCTGTTCTTTGTGCTCAAGGAAAACGATTTCAAGTTCTTGCCAAGCAGAAACTGGAATTAATGTATACTGGACATGGTCACACTGAAATAAAGCCTGATGAAGAAACATATTTCAACCAAAATGCCATGGTTCAGGTGTCTAACATTATAATATTAGCTTCATCTGAGTAAGGGCTCATTCACATGACCGTTGGCAGTCCGTGCCCATTTGAGTACTGCGAACTGCAGTGTGCAATGCATGGGCATCGGCTGTGTGAATCTCGTATTGAGGTATGGACCCTTTGACTTGAATGGGACCGCGATCTGCAACATGTGACAAAAGATAGGACATGTCCTATCATTTGAGGTGTGAAGGAATGGGCTCTTAAGCCCATGGAAGCACTTAGAAACTCCGATCCACGCCTCAGCTCTGCACCGCATCTTGCGGACCAATTCAAGTCAATGGGTCAGCGTCAGTGGTTCACACGGCTGGTGTCCGTATATATGGGCACAGACAGCCTACGGTTGAGTCAATGAGCCCTTATTTCAGACGCACAGTTCAGATTCACTGAGCATTCAGATCAGTGCCGCCTTCTTGCCAACAAAAGCCACAAGGGTTTACAGTGATTTAAACCTAATGAGGGGTTATGTACAAAGACTGTTGGCTTATGCTGGTCTTTGATTCCCCCTGCACTGCCAGAGGACGCACGTAATTTATGTCGAGGCATGCGCCTAGTCATAAATTAGGTGCATCCATGGCAGGTCGTGCCCGTAAATGTTAGTAAATTTGCTGGGGCCGAAGTGGGTCCCTGACACTCACAAGTGGAAAGAACGTCATAAGAACACCGTACAACAAAATACTGTTGCACAGGCATATAAAATCACAAAAAGGGTCTTGCAACTTCTTTTATGCCAAAGCGATCTTTGGTAATGACCCCCATCAAATATAGAAATGTCTAAAGGAAAGAAACACTTGCTAGTCAAATACAGAAAAAATTGGCATATCTGCAGGGAGACACAGGAATACAGGAAAGCCTCAGTTATTGGAAGATACATTCAAGTTATTGGAAGATACATTCATAAGAGTCTGTTAACGTACAAGTCAGTGGGGTTTGTGGGACGCCGTTAGGATTTCTTGTACAATGGATCTGATCAGAAGCCAAGATGCATATGTGCATAGGAAGTGTGGAAAACCCTTCCCACAGACACACTATACTTAGGAGGTTTTTCTGCTGGAATCCAACCCAGTTTATTGATGCCAATTATACAGCATTCAGGCTGCGATGTGATATGTCCACATGCATAAAGCCTAAAAAGACAGGATTCAATAAATGCACTTACCTGCAGTATTTTACATGCACACAAAGCATCAACATCAGGAGCGACTAGAAGAAGCACACGCTGGAAAGTGTAAAAAGAAATGGAGGAAAAAAGTTTAAGATAACTGTACTTTATATCGGCTTACACACAGACTTAGGCTTCAGTTCACATCACTGTTCAGCCTTTCCGTTCTCCTGCTCCATTTAGGAGCAGGGTAACGGAAAGGATAGATTTGGCACATAAGTGAGCCCTAACTGAGCTGAACTGAGCCTAAAGACCCTATAGCAGGCATGTACAAACTCTGGCCCTCCAGGTGTTGCAGAACTACAACTGCCATCATGCCTTTCTGTAGGTTGATAGCTGTAGGTTGTCCAGGAATGATGGGAGTTGTAGTTTTGCAACATCTGGAGGGCCGGAGTTTGGACATGCCTGCCCTATAGACTATAATGGGGCCCGTTAGGTGTCCACTCAGAAGATGATTTTGGAGCAGAGACAAAAATACTGCATGCACTACTTTTGTCTCTGCTCAAAAATCATCTTCTGAGCGAACACCTAACAGACCCCATTATAGTCCATGAGCTCAGCTCAGTTAGGGCTCACTTATGTGCCAAATCTGTCCTTTCCGCTCCCCTGCTCCTAAACTGAGCAGGAGAACGGAAAGGCTGAACGGTGATGTGAACGAAGCCTTAAAGGGGCTTATCCAAGTTATTCAGAAAGCTCCCTATATGCAGAAAGGGTCATAATATAATAAAAGGGTTACACTCTCCCATTTCATCCCCTCTGCACCCAGCAGTATACTTCGGCGCTCTCCACTGGGCTTTGTTTGTGGTATATGTGCATGTCACTGCTGCAGCCAAGTAAACAAATCCCAGCAGAAAGGACTTGCCATGCGGTGCTGGAAGCAGAGGAGGGTGAAATGGTTGAGTAAAAATTGTATTTTATCACACTTTCTACCTTTAGGGAAACTCCTGAACAAATTAGAGAATCTTTGTAAATTAGTGAAATATACTTTTATTAATATAACGACAAAACATATACAAATAAGGCAAATATATAGAAACAAAACAGGAAGGTTGGTCAGTCAGTAACAAGGCGATAAGGCGCAAATGAAGCCTTGTAATTTAGATCCCATTTTACTTGTAACGTGAAAGGCTAAAATAGTTTGAGCAGCCTACAACAATAAAAATTAAAAATCTCTTTCCACAATAAGCTTATTTTTCAAACAATGCCATCTTTTCTGGCCACAGCCTCTTTAGAAGTGTCTGACAGCACTGAGCACACCCTAAGGCCCCACGAGAGAGTTTTCGCAACCAGAATCGCAACATTCTCTATATTCTGGATTTTTCATGCCCTCCTGGCCCCATAGAAGTGAATGGGGCTTCAGGGAAAAACGCATTGTATCCGGAAGCAAGTGCGATGCATTTTTCACTGATGTTGTTTATAGACCTTCAGTTTTTAATCACGCGAGTGAAAAACCATCAAAGCGCATTGCATCCGCGTGGAAAAAACGGAACGCAATCACAGACAAAACTGACTGAACTTGCTTACAAAATGGTGCAAATTTCCCTGAACGCATCCGGACCTAATCCGTCACACTCGTGTGAAAGAGGCCTATGCCCCCTGTGACAGTCCGTTACAAAGCTCACCTTTCCAGAAGTGAACAGGTAGCGGGATTAGGCCTCATGCTGGACTACAGTAATACACTCGTACGGGCAAAAAATGACATTTTTCACTTTCTGTTGTAAAATTTTTTTAAAAAAACTACATTTCTATATAAATTTTTCTCTAAATGTATTGTTCTACATGTCTTTGATAAAAAAAAAAGTCCAATAAGTGTATATTTATTGGTTTGGGTAAAAGTTATAGCGTTTACAAACTATGGTGCAAAAAAGTGAATTTCGGCATTTTGAAGCAGCTCTGACTTTCTGAGCGCCTGTCGTGTTTCTTCAGGTGCTAGAATGCCAGGAAAGTATAAATACCCCCAAATCACACCATTTTAGAAAGAAGACACCCCAAAGTATTCGCAGAGGGGCTTGGTGAGTTCATGTATCATTTCATTTTTTCACAAGTTAGCGGAAAATGACACTTTCTGAGGAAAAAAATAATAATAAAGTTTCCATTTCTGCTAACTTCTGGCAAAAAAAAAAAAATCTCATACGGGCTCATTATGCCCTCAGTGAATACCTTAGGGTGTCTACTTTCCGAAATGGGGTCATTTGTGGGGTGTTTGTACTGTTCTGGCATTTTGGGCGAGGCTAAATGTGAGCCGCCATGTAAAGCTAAGGTACTCATTGGTTTTAGGGCCCTTTGCACTCCAGGCTGCAAAAAGTGTCACTCATGGTATCGCCGTACTCAGGAGAAGTAGGGCAATGTGTTTTGGGGTGTATTTTTACATATACCTATGTTGGGTGAGAGAAATATCTCTGTAAACTGACAACTTTGTATAAAAAATTTAAAATTGTCATTTACAGAGATATTTCTCACACCCAGCAGGGTATATATAAAAATACACCCCAAACACATGCCCCACTTCTCTGATGCGGCGATACCACATGAGTGCACTTTTGCAGCCTAGGTCGCAAAGGCCCTAATTCCAATGAGTACCTTTAGGATTTCACAGGGCATTTTTACGCATTTGGATTCCAGACTTCTTCTCACGCTTTAGGGGCCCCTAAAATGCCAGGACAGTATAAATACCCCACATGTGACCCCATTTTAGAACGAAGACACCCCAAGGTATTCCGTGAGGGGTATGGTGAGTTCATGTAAAATTTTATTTTTTGTCACAAGTTAGTGGAATATGAGACTTTGTAAAAAACAAAATAAAAAAAATAAAAATACCGTATTTTTCGCCATATAAGACGCACTTTTTCCCCCCCAAAAGTGGGGGGAAAATGGCAGTGCGTCTTATATGGCGAATACTACCATTTTCCTATAGCTGAAGCCGATACATCGCACAGCATGCGATGTATCAGCATGGAAGGAGGAGGGGGCGGAGCCTGGCGACATGGCGGGCGGCCGCTGCCACAGCGTGATCTGCTATGTAACATTTAAAATCTTTAATCATGCCCCTTATTTCTAAAGCCCAGGACAGTAGCGCTTGCTAACCTGCTATACCGATCCTTCTAGCAGGCAGAGCGGTGCGCGGCAGGCTGGTGTAACGCCCTCACTGACGCCATCTGCCTGCTCCTCCTGCTTCATTCATAAAGTGAAAGGAGCAGGCAGATGACGCCAGTGAGGACGTTACACACCAGCTCTGCCGCCGCACCGCTCTGCCTGCTAGAGGATCGGTATAGCAGGTTAGCAGAGCGCTACTGTCCTGGGCTTTTAGGAAATAAGGGGACATAATTAAAGATTTTAAATGTTATACAAGCAGTCACGCTGTTAGCGGCGGGCCGCCCGCCATGTGTTGCCAGGCTCCGCCCCTAAGCAGTCATGGGCCAGATGTTTTAGAAAAGGGGGCACCTGTGGATGACACTGTATTGGGTGATCTGTGGATGACACATATAGCATAAGATGCAATATATGTGTCATCCACAGATCCAATCCATTACAGTGTCATTCATAAATGCCCCCATCACAGTGCTATCCACAGATCCCCCATCACAGTGCTATCCACAGATCCCCCATCACAGTGCTATCCACAGATCCCCCCATCACAGTGCTATCCACAGATCCCCCCATCACAGTGCTATCCACAGATCCCCCATCACAGTGCTATCCACAGATCCCCCATCACAGTGCCATCCACATCTCCCCCACATAACAGTGCCATCCACAGATCCCCCATAATACTGTCATGCACAGACCACCATTACTTCAAAAGCACACCGTTTGGTTAAAAATATTTTTTTTCTTATTTTTCTCCTCAAAACCCAGGTGCGTCTTATAGGCCGGTGCGTCTTATAGGGCGAAAAATACGGTATATCAATTTCCGCTAACTTGTGCCAAAAAAAAAATTCTGTGAACTCGCCATGCCCCTCACGGAATACCTTGGGGTGTCTTCTTTCCAAAATGGGGTCACATGTGGGGTATTTATACTCACCTGGCATTTTAGGGAACCTAAAGCGTGAGAATTCAAATGCGTAAAAATGCCCTGTGAAATCCTAAAGGTACTCATTGGTTTAGGGCTCTTTGCGATCTTGGCTGCAAAAAAGTGTCACTCATGTGGTATCGCCGCACTCAGGAGTAGTAGGGCAGTGTTTGGGTGTATTTTTACATATACCCATGCTGGTGTGAGAAATATCGCTGTAAACGACAACTTTTTAAAATTTTTTATACAAAGTTGTCAGTTTACAGAGATATTTCTCTCACCCAGCATGGGTATATGTAAAAATACACCCCAAAACACATTGCCCTACTTCTCCTGAGTACGGCGATACCACATGAGTGACACTTTTTGCAGCCAAGATGCGCAAAGGGCCCAAATTCCATGAGTACCTTTTAGGAGGGCATTTTTACGCATTTTTCTTCTCATGCTTTAGGGCCTCTAAAATGCCAGGGCAGTATAAATACCCACATGTGACCCCATTTTGAAAGAAGACACCCTAAGATATTCCATGAGGGGCATGGCGAGTTCATAGAAAAAAATTTTTGGCACAAGTTAGTGGAAATTGATTTTTATTGTTTTTTCTCACAAAGTCTCCCCTTTCCGCTAACTTTTGACAAAAAGTTTAATTTTTCATGGACTCACTATGCCCCTCAGCGAATACCTTGGGGTGTCTTCTTTCCAAAATGGGGTCACATGTGGGGTATTTATACTGCCCTGGCATTTTAGGGGCCCTAAAGCGTGAGAAGAAAATGCGTAAAATGCCCTCCTAAAAGGTACTCATTGAATTTGGGCCCTTTGCGCATCTTGGCTGCAAAAAGTGTCACTCATGTGGTATCGCCGTACTCAGGAGAAGTAGGGCAATGTGTTTTGGGGTGTATTTTTACATATACCCATGCTGGGTGAGAGAATATCTCTGTAAATTGCCAACTTTGAATAAAATTTTTAAAAAGTTGTCATTTACAGAGATGTTTCTCACACCCAGTATGGGTATATGTAAAAATACACCCCAAAACACATTGCCCTACTTCTCCTGAGTACGGCGATACCACATGTGTGCCACTTTTTGCAGCCAAGATGCGCAAAGGGCCCTAAAACCAATGAGTACCTTTAGGATTTCACAGGGCATTTTTACGCATTTGGATTCTCACACTTTAGCACCCTAAAATGCCAGGTGAGTATAATACCCACATGTGACCCCATTGTGGAAAGAAGACACCCCAAGTATTCTGTGAGGGGTATGGCGAGTTCACAGAAAAAAAATTTTTGACACAAGTTAGCGGAAATTGATATATATATATATATATATATATTTTTTTACAAAGTCTCATATTCCACTAACTTGTGACAAAAATAAAATTTTACATGAACTCACCATACCCCTCACGGAATACCTTGGGGTGTCTTCTTTCTAAAATGGGGTCACATGTGGGGTTTTTGTACTGCCCTGGCATTTGAGGGGTCTCCGCAATCATTACACGTATGGCCAGCATTAGGAGTTTCTGCGATTCTCCTTATATTGAGCATACGGGTAATGAGATTTTTTTCCGTTCAGCCGCTGCGCTGAAAAAAAAATAAATGAACGGCACAGATTTTTTCATTCGCATCGGTCAATGTGGATGAAAAATCTCTGCCAAAATCAGTGATTGCGGTGCGGTGGGCGCTAGCTAACTAACAAGTAGCTAACTAACTGGCGGTGATAACGGGACCCTTATGCCCCATTCACACGTCCGAAATTCTGTTTGCGGAACGGAATTGCGGACCCATTCATTTCTATGGGGACAGACTTTGTCCCGCTCGGATCCGGAATTACGGATCCGCGCTCCGGGTCTGCACTTCCGTTCCGCAAAAATATAGAACATGTCCTATTCTTGTCCGCACTGCGGACAAGAAAAGCATTTTCTATATAGTTCTGTGCGGATCTGCAAAATGCGGAAAGCGCATTGCCGGTGTCCGTATTTTTGCGGATCCGCAGATCCATGGATCCGCAAAACACATACGGACGTCTGAATGAGCCTGTAGGGGGTGATTAGTGACAGGGGGTGACAGGGGGGATCAGGGGGTGACATGGGTGATCAGGGGTTAATCAGTGATGGGGGTGGGGGGGGTGTGTAGTGATTGGTGCACTTTTCCTATAGTTTCCTCTGGTGGTCCCAAACAAAGGGACCACCAGACGAGCAGATAGCAGGCATATCAGACGCTGTTTAAAAACAGCGTCTGATATGCGATTTAAATGCGGTTTTTTCCGCATCTACAGCCTGCCAGCGCATGATCAGCGCTGGCAGGCTGTAGTTTCAGTTGTCCCGGCTCCGATCACATGAACGCGCACGCACGACGCGCGCGCGTTCATGTGAAATCTCGGGTCTCACGAGATGACGCCGATAGGCGGCAGTGAGACCTGAGAGAGCCGCCGCGCTGACGCCCATCGGCGTTAGCGTGGCGGCAAGTGGTTAAATAGGCATTGAGACATGACTCGGATTATATGTCTCAAGGCCTGTTAAGGGTTGAACACTGATTTATAGGATTGCTGCCTCACATCTGGTGACATTAGAGGCAAAGTTTGTTAAGAACTCATTTGCATCCCTTTCTTCACAGAAGAGCATGTATGGCCTATAAGGCCTATTGCACACGACCGAATGGCTTTTTCAGTATTTTGCGGTCCGCAAAAGATACGGATGAAGTCCGTGTGCATTCTGTTTTTTGTGGAATGGAACAGCTAGCCCCTGGTAGAACAGTGCCATCATTGTCTGCTATGTGGACAATAATAGGAAATGTTCTATCTTTGAACGGAAAAACAGAAACGGAATGCACACTGAGTACCTTTCGTTTTTTGTTTGCAGATCCATTGAAATGAATGGTTCCGTATACGGAATGCAAAAAATGGCCCGTAAACTGATAAAATAAACGTTCGTGTGCATGAGGCCCAAGTCTCCTCACACTGATTAAGCTGCTCTCCATAAGGAGATTAGGGTTGTTTCGGGTATCGAAGTTTTGATACCCATTCGATACTTTTCTCTGGTATCGAGCTCGATACCAGGATTAGTATTTTATCGATATTGGGCTGGGCTACTGCACAGCCCAGTATCACAGAACGTGTCTGCGCCGCTCTCAGCGCGGCCATGTTCTCCTCAGCAGCACGGGGAGAAGCAGGCAGTCTCTCCCGCCCCCTGTGCTGCCGCTGCCAATGAGAAGGGACGGGAGAAGGAGCGGGCACACTGGCCACCAATGAGGAGTAACGTTTCATATATAACTACAGGCAGAAGACACACGCTGCCAGCACCTGCCTGTGACCCAGCGCTGCGATCAGAGATAATTAACCCCTCAGGTGCCACACCTGAGGGGTTAACTCCCACGGATCGCAGCGCTCTGTCACAGGCAGGTGCTGGCAGCGTGTCTTCTGCCTGTAGTTATATATGAAACGTTACTCCTCATTGGTGGCCAGTGCGCCTCCCAAGTATTAAAACATTAGTGGCCAGTGTGCCCCCCGTCGCCAGTATTAAAATACATTATTGGTGGCCAGTGATGGACCATGTGATGAGCTCGGTGTCGTCATCACAGGTCAGTGATGAAGTCCGGGTTCGGATACCAAACATGCCGATTTTTCCCACGCGCGTGCAAAGTGCGGTGAAACGCTTTGCACTCGCGCGGAAAAATAGCGCATTTTCCCACAAGGCATCCGCCTCTTATCCAGGCATCCGCCTCTTATCCAGGCATCAAACGTGACGCCCGTGTGAAAGAGGCCTTACTGTTCCTTGGCCCCACAAAAAAAAAATAGAAAAAAATAGAACATGTCCCATTCTTGTCCGTTTTGCAGACGAGAACAGGCATTTCTATCAGGGTAAATTGCGGAATGCACACAGCCGGCATCTGTGTTTTGTGGATGCACAATTTGCATGAAGCCTAACTGCCACGGTTACTATTAATCACAGCATCTAGGACGTTAAGCAGCTGGCATCCGTTATCTCCAATGCCAGCCATTATAGCATCAGTGCCAGGCACAGCGGTTTTCTTCTGACCGATTCCCAGCATATTTGCCATATTGCAGCCGGATCTTTACTGGTGCCCATTATAGTTAATGGGGCCGGACGGAGACTTTCAAGCTTCTGGCGAGATCCGGCAGGCTGTTCTGTGCCCAATCTCTAGCGCACATGTGAAACTAGCCTTAGTCAACCTTGCTGCAGATGGTCATACATATTAAAGGGGTTACCATCACTAGCTGATCAGAGGGGGTCCAACTCCCCATAACCCCACTGATCAGCTGTTTGGCTATAGCTTTGTCACCATGTACCAGTCAGCGCTCAACACTGACGTCAATGGGAGTAATGCTGTAGTACAGAGCCCTATACACTACACGGTGACAGAGCCAAACAGCTGATGGGGGGGGGGGGGTTGAGATAACCCTTTTAACTACATTCACACAACCGTGCTGTGTTTTGTGGTCCACATACAGAACGCACAGGGCCAGCACGATATAGAAAATACCTATTCCTGTCGAGGATTGCAGGAAAGAATAGGCCATGCTCTATATTTTTTTGCAGGACTGATGAACATAACAGTGTGCTGTCCGTATTATTTGCGCCCCATTGAAATGAATGGGTCTGCAATGGGTCCATACAGTGACATCTTGTGTACAGGCTTGTGCACAAACATCATCAGAGCAGGGAGAGAAGCTGACATCACAGGTCATGTGACCCTCAGTGAAATCTGAAAAACCAGCCACTGGAGAGAACGTGAGTTAATTGGAAAGCTGTTACATTTGCCTAGTTAGGAACATACAAAGAACAAGAAAATAACTCGCACAACCCCTTTAATAGTAGGAAATCCTCTACAGAAGTCATGAAAACATTCTAAACATGCAAAGCAACCCCGTCACCGGGCTCTAGGCTGTTAATGCACGGCACACAGCCTGACAGGGCTACATTCTGTGTTTGGCTCGCCCCTTCCAGCATCCTGCACTCCCCCTGCATTCAGTGGGCTAGGGTGGTAAACACAGCTGACCCAACACCTTGGACTAGAACCGGTTATCATGCCCTCTGAGGGCACGCTGCAGTGAGGGCATAATGCACCACGTCACAGCCTCGGCTCACCTGGTTCACTATCACATCGTAAAACTCTTTACGGAGGTCGCTGACGAACATCTCTGCGGCTGGCGGGTGTCCTCGAAACTGGCGCTAAAAGCCGCGTTCTGCCTCTGACCAATCACAGAGCGCGCTCTCCGCTGACGCGACTGTGCACGCCTACCAGTGACAGCTGCCATAGCCCCGTGTCTATCCAGACATTCGCCTGGAGTGGCTGCCAATAGTCACACAGCACTTCCGCTCTGGGCGCGGTGGTTGATGGTTATTGTAGTTCTATTGCCCGATACACGTCCATTCTGCTTCTGCGCTTTGTTGTGTATTGGGTAGTAGACTCCTATACGAACACTTCCGGGAAGAGAGAGTGACTCAGGTTGTGATAGACGTTCTGAACTGCCTGGGTGAAAGCAGGAGACAACATGGTAAGAAACTTATGGGCAGCTCGTCCCCTCACATAGCTGTGGTAACTAAAGCTGGCTGGCTTATTTTCTCATTATTAGATATGCAGTTCACTGAAGGGTTTATGTGTAATAGCCTGCTAGTGACAGTGGGGGTAAACCTGAGAGGGTGGCACAGCAGGGGCAAGGTGGATGTGGTCCATTGCTGCCCAAATGCTGTCATAGGCTGTGTTCACACAGTGGATTTTGTCCACAGATTGTCCCCTGAAAACTGCACAGCACTCACAACTAAACTGCGCCACATTGTTTTCAGTGAGAGCGGCCCAAATTGAAAAACCGCAGGAGAAACTGGAGGGCTTCTGCCATGGAACCCACAGCGGATTTCGATTTCTAACGTGTGAACATAGCCATGCAGTACCATATTAATACCGCCGATGCCTAAGTAATAATGCTACACAGTACCAAAATAGCGGAGCCATAACAACATTTCCTTACAGTAGCCAAAGAAAAATATAACAATGCGGTAACCATAACATTACTGTTAGAGCTAAAATAATTTAAAGGGGGGTCTCCTGTTTTTATGAACATCTGTTAAAATAATCATTTATTAAGAAATCTGTAATTATGCAATGTATTTCTTATATTTATTGCTCCTATCTTATGTGGTCACATGACCATGTCCATGCAGCTCTTTCTTATTTCTAGTGATGTCATGTCCATGGGCGTGTCAGTGATAGGGGAGTGTCTATGTAACTAGCTGGGTGGGAGGAGCTATAAACTAGCTGGATAATAGGGAAGTGTCTATGTAATTAGCTGGGTGGGAGGAGCTATAAACTAGCTGGATGTTAGGGGCAGTGATAGGGGAGTGTCTATGTAACTAGCTCTAGCGGGTGGGAGGAGCTATAAACTAGCTGGGTGTTAGGGGCAGTGATAGCGGAGTGTCTGTAACTAGCTCTAGCTGGTGGGAGGAGCTAAAAACTAGCTGGATGTTAGGGGCAGTGATAGGGGAGTGTCTATGTAAGTAGCTGGATGGGAGGAGCTATGAACTAGCTGGGTGTTAGGGGCAGTGATAGGGGAGTGTCTATGTAACTAGCTGGTGGGAGGAGCTATACACTAGCTGGATGTTAGGAGCAGTGATAGGGGAGTGTCTATATAACTGGTGGGAGGAGCTATAAACTAGCTGGGCGTTGTTCGGGGTGGTGTTGAAGCTGTGGCAGAGAATGGAGAATTGCATCATGGGTTTGGATACGGGAACAGAATGTGCTACATACAAGATGGAAACAAACCAGAGCGATTTGTCTATGTGGGGAAAACGGGCTAGAAAAGTCCAAATTGAAAAAAAAAGCATGGGGTAGATGTAGATGATGTAAGCAGCAGCATGAGCATAAATACTATAGTAATCCTAGGAAACATTCTTAAATGGGATGTCGACTTTAGAATACTATGTATCGCTATAATCTATAAGACAAGTTCAGTACCTTTGTAAATACAATACTTTACTTATCTTGTAGTGATCCTGAGTTACAGCCTGTGTAATCTTCCAAGTTTACACAGCAAAGAATGCTGGGGGATTTTAGTTGTGAAGCCTGTAGAATTGTGAATGTGCAGCTCTGGGTTATAAAACAGGCAGTTACAAGATCATTGTGGAATAAGCAATGGGATGAGGTGTACTTACCTCTGGTACTATGCAGAGAGTGTAGAGGAAAACGTTGAAGACGCAGCATTGCACGGGAGCTGCACCCCCTTCAAACAGCTGATTGGTGAGGATGCAGGGATAGACCATGGATATTGGGAAGCCAGAATGATTAAGGGTCCCATAGACTTATATGGTGGTCCGTCAAGTTCCATCACGGTGTTCTTCGCTTTACCAGAAGAAATAGCGTTGAATACTGCACTGTTATGCAGAATCTGTGACACTTTCCAGCACTGATGTGAACAGGGCCGAACACTGACGACGGGCTTTATTAGTTTGCTAGTGTTATATGATTATTTTTGTGATCTTATTGATTGTGGAAGTTTGTGTTCTTTCTCTTTCAGTTTGCCTTTAATATGTTCGACCATCCGATACCTCGCGGTTTTCAGAACCGCTTTTCCACACAGTACTGCTGCTATTCGGTTTCCATGCTGGCAGGACCCAATGACCGCTCTGATGTGGAGAAAGGAGGAAAAAGTATGCTACATTAGCATTAGTATATGGAGTACATTGGCAGTGTAGTAAACTCATATGGGGACATTTATCACACTGGTGTAAAGTAGAACTGGCTTAGTTGCCCATAGCAACCAATCAGATTCTAAAATGAAAGGTGGAATCTGATTGGTTGCTATGGGCAACTAAGGCGACTTTCACACTAGCGTTTTTACTGGATCCGGCAGGGTTCAGCAAAAATGCTTTCATTACTGATAATACAGCCTTCTGCATCCGTTATGAACGAATCTGGTTGTATTATCTTTAACATAGCCAAAACGGATCAGTCATGAACTCCATTGAAAGTCAATAGGGAACGGATCTGTTTTCAATTGTGGCAGAGAAAACGTCCCCATTGTGGATCATGACGGATCCATCTTGCTTCGCATCTCATGACGGAAAGGAAACCGCCGGTTGCTTCGGTTTGCTCTCCAGTATAAGAACGGAACGGAATGCATTTTGGAGCACTCCGTTTTGTTCTGTTAAGTTTTGTCCCCACTGACAATGAATGGGGACAAAATAGAAGCGTTTTTTTCCGGTATTGAGAACCTATGACTGATCTCAATACCGGAAAATAGTAATGCTAGTGTGAAAGTAGCCGAAGCCAGTTCTACTTTACACCAGTCTAATAAATTACCCCAATAGTGATCAATGAGTGTGGAATTTAGTTTTCCATTTACATTACAATTTCCTCTCTGGCAGCGCCCCCTGCTGTTTATCCTTCTGGTCCACCTTCTCCTGCATTCAGTGTTGGGCTAACCCAGTGATGGGCAAAGTGCGGCTCTCCAGCTGTTGCAGAACTACAACTCCCAGCATGCAAAGACTGTCTACAGCTATCAGCCTACTGCAGGGCATGATGGGAGTTGTAGTTTTGCAACAGCTGGAGAGCCGCACTTTGCCCATCCCTGGGCTAACCTGTTTCTCTGCTCCTCTCCCCTCAGTGCTGACATACTGATCTCATAGTGACGCGTCCCAGACACCTTAGGGTGGGTTCACATCACGTTTTTCCCATCCGTTTATTGTATACCTTAAATGGATGCCACAGACTGAAGCGATACAGTGGCATCCGTTCACTGTATACCTTTTTTTTTTTTTTTTTTTTTTACTGGATTGTGTAGGATACAAGAACATGGTGTGCTGCGTTTTTGTATTTTTATTTTTTAAAAATATACATCAAACGGAGGCATAAAACGTGATGCAAACCCACCCGTCAATTGATTCATTTATCGCTACTGCTAAATTCAGAGCGGGATCTATAGCTGTATGTCTGTCTACACCGAGGAGATGGAAATTGTGGAGGCGTCACATATCGTGTCTCTGGGGCTATATTACAGCAACTATTTACTATGTGAGGAGTAAGGGGTTAACAAGGGCTAATTGCAATGCATCCTGGGAATGCAGGTGCTTGATTGTCTAATATGAGTTGCTGCCCATCCACAGAAAGGGAAACTCCTCCAGATAAGCAGATAGAAAACTTCATTGGATATCCCCTTTAAAAAGAGTCTACTGCCAGGAAATGCAGGCATAGTGCCTTGTAGGCCTAGATCAGCTGAATGTGGTGATACCATTCAATAGTGCAGGTGAATATAAGAAACTTTGCAGTATATCTTATTAGCGAAAGAAGCCCCCTCTTTACTCATCAGCTATTTTCCACCCCTCCTAAACTAACATCCTCTGCTAAATCATCTCAGGAGACTGAGATGAAATGTCAGTTTACCAAAGCATCAGATTGATGAATGATGCTTACAGATGTCTATGGGAAGGGGAAAGGGGGGTAGGAGTGAGCTGCTAGAGGGAAAAAGAGGCACTTTTCTCTGATAAGCTATATTGCAAAGTTTCTTAGTTTGTTAAAAGGTTAGTGAAAAAGGGACCATTTAATTTGTACATTGTATTTTATATGTGGATTGTGTTTGATAGCTATGGATGAAAGAAGGATAGGGAAGAGGAAAGTTAGAATGTGTACTACATCCCCTTATGTTCTTGAAAAATTGGAAAACCCAATAAAAAACATTTTAAAAGAAGTAAACTGGAAAGTCATACATTCTGTGTAACCCATAAGAACTTCCCCTTTGCAGTGATGATCTGTAGGCCTGCTATAACAGCTTATAATGTATGCCTTGTACATATCAAGTAATGAAGTGCTTTTCATTTTCTATGTTTTTTTTTTTTTTTTTTAGTTATCATGCCTCCATCTGCTCTGGATCAACTAAGTAAGTGCAGTCTACATATAATATTAATGTAGCAAATATTGTAAATGTAAATACAATTTTTGGATTTTGAAAACTGCTATAAAATAATTTAGTTATAATTTTTGAGTTTATACGCGTGTTATTTCATACTCTGCAGCAGACTGCCTACACTCAGCTACCGAATAGTCACTGATTTCTCATAGTAATTTGAATGTTCTACCGCACTGAAGACTAATCTGATTAAACCCCTTTTCAGGCGGGCTGCAGTTGACATGTACAGCGTCCCAAAAATGTCTTTATTCTCTGCTTCTCCTTATTGCTGGTGATATCTCACCAAATCCAGGCCCCCCTCAGCAAATCTCCACTATCACCTCTACCTCCTACTACAAATCTCATTCCACAAATTTCTGCAACCCCTTAAACCTAATAACCATTCCTCTGACCCCTGCTCCTTTGGTTCCTCTTTATGGAGCATTATGGAACGCTCGCTCTGTCTGTAACAAACTGTCCTACATTCATGATCTCTTTATCTCTCAAAAACTTTCCTTTCTGGGTCTCACAGAAACATGGCTGTCACCCTCCGACACCTCCTCCCCTGCTGCACTCTCGTATAGTGGATTTCATTTCACTCACACCCCCCGCCCTGGCAGCAAACATGGTGGAGGAGTTGGTCTTCTCCTATCAGATACCTGCTCCTACAGCCCAACTCCACTGCCGCCCTCCATTGCACCCACTTCATTTGAAGTACACTCTGTTCGCATCTACTCTCCCTCCAACTTCCAAGTAGCTGTTATTTACCGCCCCCCAGGCCCAGCCACCATCTTTCTTGACCACTTTAACACCTGGCTCCTACACTTTCTTTCTGCTGACATCCCCACTATCATCATGGGTGACTTCAACATCCCCATTGACACCTGCCACTCAGCCGCCTCTAAACTCCTATCGCTCTCTTCCTCCTTCGGCCTCTCACAGTGGTCTTCCGCTCCCACACACAGAGATGGTCACACTCTGGATCTTATCTTTACCCACCTCTGCTCCCTATCTAACCTTTCTAATTCGCCTCTCCCCCTATCCGACCACAACCTACTCACCTTCTCTTCACTCGTCTCTGCTGCTGCGCCCCTTGTCCATACACTAGCACACCCCCGCAGGAACCTTAAACATCTTGACTTTCGCTTGCTCTCCGACTCTCTTCTGCCGCTCTCTTCAATTTTTTCCCTCCAAGACCCAGATACTGCCACCACCCTATATAACACCACAATAAGTGCAACTCTGGACACTATTGCCCCCCTCACACACAACAAAACCAGAAAAATCAACAGACAACCCTGGCATACCGACCTGACCAAAAATCTCAGACAAGCTTCCAGGGCTGCAGAGCGGCGATGGAAGAAATCCCATTCTAAAGATGAATTCACCGCATACAAGCAATCCCTCCTCATTTTCAAATCCTCACTTGCTGATGCAAAACAATCCGTCCACCAGCGCCCCCACCCTCTCCTCTCATCTCGGCTGAGGATTTCGCCACATTCTTTAAACAAAAGATAGTCAACATCAGAGAAAGCTTCAACACACAGTCTCCACAGACCCTCCACACAGCTGCTCCGTCCTCTTCACCCAAAACCAGCTTCTCCGCTATTAAAGAAAAACTCTCCACTCTACTCTCCAAATCCCATCTCACCACCTGTGCTCTTGACCCAATCCCATCCCACCTCATCCCTAACCTCACCACAGTGTTTATCCCAGCCCTAACTCATCTCTTCAACCTATCACTAACCTTTGGTCTCTTCCCCTCTGCTTTTAAACATGCTACCATTACACCCATCCTCAAAAAGCCTTCACTTGACCCATCTTCTTTGTCCAGTTATCGCCCCATATCACTTCTTCCATATGCCTCAAAGCTACTTGAGCAACATGTCCATTCTGAACTGTCCTCTCACCTCTCCTCCTGCTCCCTCTTTGACCGGCTACAATCTGGCTTCCGACCCCATCACTCAACCGAGACTGCCCTCACCAAAGTCACCAATGACCTACTACTTGCCAAAACCAAAAAACATTACTCTGTCCTCCTTCTCCTTGACTTGTCCTCTGCCTTTGACACTGTCGACCACTCCCTTCTGTTACAAACTCTCTCATCTCTTGGCATCACTGACCTGGCCCTCTCTTGGATCACATCATACCTCACAGACCGGACATTTAGCGTCTCCCACTCTCACACCACCTCCTCGCCTCACTCCCTCTCTGTTGGTGTCCCATAAGGCTCCGTCCTAGGACCCCTGCTCTTCTCTATCTACACCTTCGGCCTGGGACAGCTTATAGAGTCCCATGGCTTTAAGTATCACTTATATGCTGATGACACACAAATCTACCTCTCTGGTCCAGACATCACCACCTTACTATCCAGAATCCCACAATGCCTATCTCTCATATCCTCCTTCTTCTCCTCTCGCTTTCTAAAACTTAATATGGATAAAACAGAATTCATCATCTTTCCCCCATCTTGCTCACTCCCCCCAACAGACCTATCTATCACAATCAATGACTGCACACTGTCCCCGGTCAACCAAGTCCGCTGCCTTGGAGTGACCTTGGATTCTGCCCTCTCCTTCCGACCACACATCCAAGCACTTTCCACCACCTGCCGCTTCCAACTCAAAAACATCTCCCGCATCCGCCCTTTCCTCAACTTTGAATCGGCAAAAATGCTTGTACATTCCCTCATCATCTCCCGCCTAGACTACTGCAACATTCTCCTCTGTGGCCTTCCATCTAGCTCTCTCGCACCCCTACAATCTATCCTCAACTCTGCTGCCCGACTAATCCATCTCTCCCCCCGTTACTCCTCTGCATCTCCCCTCTGCCAGTCCCTGCACTGGCTCCCCATTGCCCAGCGAATTCAGTTTAAAATACTAACCAACACATACAAGGCCGTCCACAACCAGTCCCCTCCCTACATCTCTGAGCTACTCTACCGATACATCCCCACACACAATCTTCGATCCTCACAGGACCTCCTTCTCTCCTCTCCTCTTATCACCTCTTCCCACACTCACCTCCAGGATTTCTCCCGTGCATCCCCTATACTCTGGAACTCGCTACCCCAACATATCAGACTCTCACCTACAGTGGAATCCTTCAAAAGAAACCTGAAAACCCACCTCTTCAGACAAGCCTACGACCAGTGACCCTGCTGCCTCTATACCGCCATGACCAGCCTCACCCTCGCCTACTGTCTCCTTCCCCCATACCATGTAGATTGTAAGCCCTCACGGGCAGGGCCCTCTATCCTTCTGTACCAGTCTGTAACTTGTCTCGTTCATGCTTAAGGCGATTGCCTATATTATGTATGTACAGCGCTATGGAATGAATGGCGCTCTAAAAATAAATAATAATAATAATAATTATCCATTTTTTTAATACTCTGAGCCCCTGTAAAACTCGTATGCAAATTAGTTGAAAGGAGCCCAAGGGGCGGACCCATCGCTAACTGTGCCTAGCCACTCCCAACTGAATGGAGCCCAGCTCCTCCCCTCATCAAGTTTTTTTGTGAAAATTTTGATGATATTTGATGTTTTTTTTTATCTTCAGGCAGATTGAATATCACTTATCCAATGCTCTTCAAGTTAACCAACAAAAATTCTGACAGGATGACGCATTGTGGCGTTCTTGAGTTTGTAGCAGATGAAGGCATTTGCTATCTCCCACACTGGGTAAGTGGACTCTCTATTTGCAGAGCAGTGTACATTACTGCATTGCCTTCCACTGTTAAAGGAGTTATCCAGCCTTTTGAAACTGACGGCCTACCCGTAGGGTAGGATATCCATATCATTTAGACGACGGTATCAGTTTTGCGGTCCGCAAAACACAGACACCGGCCTGTGCGTTCCACATTTTGCAGAACGGAACAACCAGACCTAGGATAGAAATGCCTATTCTTGTTCGCAATTGCAGACAAGAATAGGACATGTTCTATTTTTTTTGTGGGCCCACGGAATGGAAGTACGGATACGGACAGCACACGGTGTTCTGTCCACATCTTTTGAGGCCCCATTGAAATGAATGGGTCCGCATCCATTACGCAAAATTGCAGAACTGATGCGGACTCAAATATACGGTTGTCTGAATGAGCCCTTGGAGCAGTGGATGGGATAGGTGTTCAATATCAGTTCCACGGGGGGGTCTGACTCCAGGCGATCAGCTGTTTACACTTGATTAGAAGCAGCGCTGCAGTACCCAGGCACGGCCACTACACCATAGAAGGAGCTGTGTGCCTGATTCCGGCTTTGGAAATTGTTAAAAATGTTGATCTCCAACAGTAAGTCCCACAAAGAATTCTTAAAAGGGGTTGTCCAGACCACAGCTATTGATAACCTATCCTCAGCGCTGGAGCGGAGGCAGAAAGCTCTGTACACTGTAGTTTCCGGGGTTGGTCTACTGCAGCACAACTCCTCTTCATTGAGCAGTAGCCTGGCACAGACCTTACACTGTCTACTAGCTGTATAGTTTCCGGCCATACACTGGAAAACATATTTATTGTGCTAGATGTGGGAATATAAAAATTATTTAAATATACTTACAGGCCTGAAAAAATATATATTTTTCTACAATAAACACAGTAAAATCCTTTTCCAGATCTCAGAAATCCTCTTAAATTGTAATCGCAGAAATATCAGTGTTGGGATGGTTTTCTTTATTTAAGACATTTTTAAGACAGATTTATTGACTTATTGTTAAACTTTTATGTTAATTTACTCTTCCTAACAGATGATGCAAAATTTGCTTTTAGAAGAAGGAGGGCTGGTACAAGTGGAAAGCGTCAACCTTCAAGTCGCCACATACTCCAAATTTCAACCCCAGAGCCCTGACTTCCTAGACATCACGAATCCCAAAGCAGTGTATCCTTCCTTTGTATTCATTATTGTGGATTGTTTGATAGCAGAGTTTGTGGTACTTAAAACCCACATATTTTGAGCTGCAAGCAGATGGTAAGATTTTTTTCTGAGCTTTAAAGTACAGTGAGAACAGATCTTAATGATTTGTTTTCAGTGGCTTGTAGGATTTCTAGAAGATAACTTGGCCCACCTATACTATGTTTTGTCTTTCCTTGACTTTTTATATTAAGATTGGAGAATGCATTAAGGAACTTTGCCTGTTTGACCACAGGAGATGTGATTGCCATTAACTACAATGAGAAGGTAAGGTTAAAACATTGACAGCTTAGATAATATAACACATTGTCAACTATTTATTACGTTTTCCTGCTTGCTCATTGTAATTGTTTCCTCAATATCTGATTGGTAGGGTTCAGACCCCTGCATATCAGCTGTTTGAAGAGTCCGCAGCGCTCCAATGAGTGCTATGGCCTCCTCAAAACATACCAGACACAGTTCCATCCATTATATAGCAGCTGTACTTGGTATTGCAGCTCAGGCCTATACCCTTGAATGAGCCTGAGCTGCTGGTCTAGGAAGAGGCCGCAACCCTAACCAGAGTGCCGCGGCTTCTTCAAGCAGCTGATTGTCCGGGGTCTCGGGAGTCAGACACCAACCAATCTCTCATTCCAGAGATTGGAGGGGGTTTCTGCACTCAGACCCCCACCAATCTAAACTTTGATATATCCCTATAACACATCATAAGTTTAATGAAAGTACAGTGCCACTTTAAGGGCACAGCCCCATTTTTTTTCAATCTGACACGTGTCACTTAATGTGGTAATAACTTTGAAACTCTTCTACATATCCAAGCGATTCTGAAATAGTTTTTTTGCGAAATATTGGTTTGGGTTGCTAAATTTTGTGGGGTTTTTTTCTAAAAAGAAATGCAAAATGTAATAAAAATTTAGAAAAATTAGCAACTTTTAAACTTTTTTCCAAAGTTATGCTTTTAAGACAGTCATACCACACAAAAAAGTTTGCTTTTAACATTTTCCATTTTGCTTTTAACATTTTCCAACATTTTGTGTCTACTTTATGTTGGCATCATTTTTGAAAAGTACTTTTATTTTTTTGTGTCCTTTTTTTTTTTTAGGGATCAATTTACTTCTGAAGTGGCTTTGAGGGGCCTATATATTAGAAACCCCTACACTTCACCCCATATTAAAAACAGCCTTAACTAACACACAGGGATCGTTTGAAAATGGGAGATCTTAGGGGTGATCAGGGGGCAGATTTTTTATTTTTTTCTAACACACAATGGCACCGCACTTCTTCTGAGCTCACACTCTAATCTCCTCAGACAGAATTAAGGCTGTTCCAGTGTGAACGTCGCTGCTATTGGTCATTCAGCCATTGGTTTTTGGGACTGCTGAGATTGGTTGGCTGGCAGTTAGCAGTGATGGTCTGCTGTTGATAGCAGCCATCACTAGAATGACAGACTGAAAATATGGCATACGGCATAGTACATTCACATTCAGCTTGTCAAGCCGTATATTTACAGCATTGTGCAGGAAGGGGTTAAAAGAATGGCTACCAAATGGTGCTACCAGATTTTATTGTGGAAATTATTGCAGAAATGCTGCTTGTCCTGCATATTTTACCTCCTACATTGTGAAGGGTGAAATCAGCGGCAGATATCCACAATATAAATTGAAACTTATTTAAAATACGCATCACGTGTCAAGTTTTCTATTGTTTTAGTAGCTTCACTTCATTGCTACTCTAAATGCTGCAGATTATCCGCATGCAATTCTGCTCCGGGAATATTTGCAGCGGTTACGCTACGTGTTGGCGAAGTCTAAGGGTACGGCAACAACAGGAATTAAAATACAGCGGAAAGGTGGGCTGTGGATTTTGCTATGGCTCCGCAGGAAAAACCACAACAAAAATGTTGCATTTTTTGCAGCCGAAATGGCTGTGAATTTCACCCTCTCCATTGCAAAGGAATCCATGCTGGAGTTCTGCAGCATAAATTGACATGCTGTATATTTCAAATACACACTGTAGGTTAGATTATGCCGCAGATTTTTTTTTTAACCAGATGTCTTTGAAAATCTGTGACGGTGAATCTGAGGCATATCCCCCCCAGTGTGAAGTCACCCTAAAGTTTTCTTTCCATCATTGATAAATGTCTGATTGCTGGGAGCCCTGTCACTAAGGCACCAATCTAACAGTCGCCAGTCACTAGAGAATGGAGCGGTGGTCAAACGTGAGGTACTGCTGTATTCATTATCTATGGGGCTGGCAGCAAGAGCTAAGTGCTGTACCCATAGAGATTGAATGAATAAGCCCTGCATATGCCCGACTGCTGTCCTATTTACACTCCTCCTCACTCTGTTTGTGCTTTGAGGAGCTTGCGACCCCCGTTCTTGTGATCGCTCCCCCAGTGATCTCACATTTATCACCTATCCTGTGGTTTTTGTTGATATATTGATCTTTGTTTCCCTCTGAAAAGGATCTTTATTCCAAAATACAAATTAGCTGAAAAGAGCCCAAGGGTCAGTACCTTTGGGCATCAGAGCCCACTGCTCCCATTAGAATCGAGGCCTCCTCTCATCTTTACACCGCCCTCCACTCCTGATGTCAGAAACCCAGCGCTTTAAAATCTCACGCAGGCTTATCACCCATCTGTTTTGAGCCTGCGAGCTCTGATCTCTCCTGTGGCATGGGTGTCATCAACCCTTCCGGTGCATGCGCTGCACAGTTGATGACACCAATGCCCACAGAAGGCAGTATACAAAAAAAGTATGTCTGAATACAATAAATGGGATCTACGGGGCACCAGGAACAGTTTATAAAGGAAAAAGGTGGTGACGGATTCCCTTTGAAAGCTTTATACACAATCATTATGTTCTATGACGGCAAGATGACTTATTCTGCTTTGGACTTAAAACCTGTTTTCCAGATTTACGAGCTTCGTGTCATGGAGACAAAGCCGGACAAAGCTGTATCCATTATAGAATGTGACATGAATGTAAGTTAATTTGAATATGTAGTTTAACTTTTAGTATACGGTTTGTAGTAACAATGTTTTTGTTATTTATATGTCAAACCCTTCTTGTCTTTGTACTTACCTCCCCACTACATATACTATTTTTCACTTGGGATATTATGTCATTATATCATGCAGTGTATGGCCAGTTTCTACTTGCCTTCTGTGCAATACTGTAAGCACAATTTGGAGTGGAGATTCAAACCGCAATAATAATGCATGATAAACTCTTTGATTTAGGGGGCTCTTGATAGTCTGTGCCTGTAGCTTAATGAGGACCCGTCACCTCACCGGACATGTCTGTTTTTAGTAGCTTTTTGTATGTTACATTAAAAAGTCACACTGTGCAAGGACACACCACCAATTGGTAATTTATTCATAAACTTCTAGTAGGAATAATAGAGAAATGGCACAACATGCAGTCATAAGAAAAATGCATTCGATTTGTTACTTTACATGGAATACGAGTGGGGAGAAGTCGTCTTCAAAGGTTACCTGTCAGCATAGTGTAGTGACGGGCATGCTGATTTTAGCAGTGTAACCTAGGGGCTAACATGAAGTAGTTTCCCATTACTCACAGCGTAAACTGTGAAGCTTACAGCCAGTGATGCAGCACGGAGACCAATGTATTCATGATATGTGGGGTTAACCCTGCGCTCCAGCCGATGAACGACAGGTGCATATGGAAGCAGTGGTATACTGTGCCTGATGAAGAGACCTGGGTCAGCTTGGAAACTTGCTATGTAACATCATTGCGTTTATGCTTGTTAATCATTAACCCCTTAGCGACCACCCATACGCCTTTTTACGTTGTTCACTAAGGCCTTAGGCCTGACCGACGCTTTTTTACGGATGCTCAGTCTAAGCGCTGCACGGGTCCCCCGTGGAGCGGGGGCTCGGCTCTCGCATAAGAGCAGCGCCCCTGCTCTAACAGCCCATGCCGGCAAGAGTGCCGATCCGGGCTGTTTAACAGTTTACATGCCGTGGGCAATGGCGCCCGCCACATGTAAAGAGCTGACAGAGGGAGCGAACTCCCTCTGTCTCCCATCGGCACCCCGCAAATGCCATCGCAGGGTGCCCATGTGTGTAAATGCTGGCTGGGGTCTGACATAGGCCTTAAACCAGCCTTGAGTGTTTTCCAGCAGGTTGTGCCTCTCTTAGAAGTCGATGATGAAGGAAGAAAAATGCTTGGTCAGTAAGGCCCAAAACAGGCTGGTCACTAAGGGGTCAAAAGGTATCATAACTGCCAGACTCTTATCTTGATTTACTTAGGGCTCATGCACAAGACCGTGATGAGCCCAGGAAACACGGTCCATGTGTTTGCCAGATCTCCTGGACCGACCACCGCTCCCCTGACCTGAACCAAAGGTATCATAGTGTTTTATGGTGCAGTCAGTACATGTCTGATCACAGATCTCTTGTAGTAAACTCACAGATACAAATGAAATGCATCAAAAATCACTGTGATACAGTCAGTTCACTTCCGGGGAGCCGCTGATGGCCTGGCAGATCCGGCAGACACATGCACCATGTTTCCGAGGCCGATCACGGTCGTATACATGAGCACTAAATGACAGCGATAAACCATTGCTTGTATGGAGAAACATGTCAAACAATGGCTGGAAGGCAGGGTTAACCCCATATATCATGAATAAATTGGACTCCTTGCTGCATCGCTGTCCATTTGCCAAATGGTTTGCACATATGTCAGTTAATGACCATTGGCCACCATTAACCTGACAGAGGCCACGCGGGGGTCTTTTTCACTGCTATCAGTCTTTTTATTTGTGTGTGGAAGAGAACAAAAAAGAAAACAGTGGTCCAAAAATGTTATTTTATTTTTAACATGGGAACCTATGGGCGATGTATGTCATTATATGGTTATTCATTGGCATATATCAGAAGCATCCAGGCGGAGGTATAATCTAGTATATCCTCCTAATGTATACTTCTGACATACACTGCAAACAATGTGATGGACCCTAAATGGCAGAACCGTTGCAAAGCTACTGTCATTATAGAACATATACTTTAAACAAACTAGCGTTCCTGATGGATTTTGCAATTTCAGGTGGATTTTGATGCTCCACTCGGTTACAAAGAGCCAGAAAGACATACGCAACATGAAGAGCCAACGGTAAAGAAATACATTCTTCACCTTGTTTAGTATTATGTGTAGTACATGCACAATGAATGGTGATGTATGGATATATTTACATCCATTTGTAATACATTTTATCCAATTGTGCTTGGAGCCTATTACTGAAAGGAAGACGCCTCCAATCAGCCATATCTTACTGAATCTTTCATTTCCTTCTAGGATGTTGAACCAGATCACAGTGAATATGTAGCAGACATAGGGTTCAGGGTAAGTCTGGATCTTTGTTGCTTTGCTTATATTACTATAGCCGTATATCTATAGACATTGCAATAATAGTGTGTACAGTGTGGATTATTAGAGTTCCTTCGTACTTACACACATACACTTAAATAAGTTTTCCAGGCTCCTGATATTGATGACCAATCCTCAGGATAAGTCATTAATAGCTGATTGGTGAAGGTCCGACACTCCACACACCCACCGATTCGCTGTTCCCTACAGCCTCCAGTGCTCACAGTAGCACTATGAATGTAACACGAAGCTCCATTCATGGTGTAGTGGTCGTGCCAGGTTACTGCAGCTTAGCTCCCATTCACTTCAGTAACTTAGCACAGCCACCGCACTTTGAATGGAGCTGTGCTTCCTGTTCCATTCACAGTGAGGCTGCAGGGAACAGCTGATCAGTGGATGTGCGGAGTGTCAGACCCTCACCAATCAGATATTAATGGCCTTTCCTGAGAACAGGTCATCGATATCAGAGCCTGGAAAACCCCTTTTCATGCATATGGCTCAGTGGTCAGCACTGGTGCCTTGCAGCATCGGGGTGCTAGGTTCAGATACAATCAAGGACAACATCTGCACCACCAGAGGTACGTGCCTAATGTATGGCAAGGTGCAGGCTTCATCTTAAATTAAATCAGCTACAAAATGCTCCCAAAGTGAACAAGAAATAATGCCCATAAACCATATGTAGTAAAATATATGATTGTGTTAGGGCTGCGGCTATCGAGTATTTTAGTAATCAAGTATTCTATTGATTAATCCAACGATTAATCGAGTACTCTAATAAGAAAAAACTAATTAAAATAACTTTTTTTCTTTATAAATACTCATCAGCCCCCTCCATGCCATCAATCCTCCCCATGCCATCAGGTTCCCCCAGTGCCATCAGCTCCCCCATGCCATCAGTCCTCTGTGCCATTAACTTCCCCTCATGCCATCAGTCCTATGTGCCATCGCTCCCCCCATGCCATCAGTCCTTTGTGCCATCACCCCTCCCTGTCATCAGTCCTCTGTGCCATCACCCCCCATGCCATCAGTCCTCTGTGCCATCACCCCCCATTCCATCAGAACTCTGTCCTGTCGATGTGTCAGAATCCAGTGCACCGTGGTGCGGGCCGCCGGTCACATGACACAAACGAATCCTCGATGCAAAAAATTTGCATTGAGTATTTTTTTGTGTCTAGTTACTCAATTTAATCGAGTAATCGCTGCAGCCCTAATTATCTATGATTAGAAAAATATACTAGGACACAAACATTTACATGCTCGAGGTATTCCTTTGAGGATTTTTTTTGTTTTCATTATAAATTAGGTACATTTAAATTGTCATTTATTAGAGTAAACTGTAAATGATGTCCCAGAGCCGATTGTTCCACTCACGCCACTTCCCTGCCACTAAATCTTTTCATAAAGTGGCGTAGTAGAAACACCACTTGCACCTAAATTTAGATGCAGTGGTGTTTAAAAAGTCACAAACCGTTTTTTTAATGCCGGTTTCTGGTGTAGGGCCTCATAGTAATTGACCACAGTGTATGTAAAGCTCTGTGGAATATGTTGCCGATATAAAAGCAAGAAAAATAAGTAAAATAAATCCTATACTTCGGTTCTCAGTATTGCACTTTTCATATTGTTGTGCTTTATTCATGTGTAGGCGTTCTCAGGATCTGGTAATAGATTGGATGGGAAGAAAAAGGGGATTGATCCCAGTCCTACTCCACTAAAACCAGGAGATATTCCAAGGTCAGTGTGTCACAGGTTCTACTTTAATAGTGGAATAGAAAGAATACAATTTTAGTCGTACATTTATGTTTGGGTATCATGTTAGTGGTTGTATGTTCTTCATAGTAACCTAGTGTAAATGACAGTAACTTGTAGAAAGTATGTATTTGTATATTTCCAACAAGGTTCTACATTATCAACAGATGCTGTCCAAATGTTGTGGTGAATTACTGCCGCAAGTGCTATAAAGCCCCCAAAATCTTTGAATGTAGAGCGATGAAGATCCTTGAGTCATCTGCATTTCACGTATTATTATATTTCTTTATTGCAGAGGAATTCCTAACTATGACTTCAAGTTTGGCACAATTACTTTTATTAGAAATTCCCGACCACTAGCAAAGAAAGTAGAAGAAGTAAGTATGTGTTGAAGTACCCCACAATACCTAGAAGGTCTAAGTGTTTTCCCATTTTATGTAAAAAATATTTAAAGGGAATCTGTAATCAGGTTTATTCTTCCCTATGCGTGGGCAGCATGACACAGTGACAGACGCTCTGATTTCTGCAGTAAACATGCAGTCATTTTGTTAAAGGGCTTGTCTGAGATAATTAAATATCTCAGACAATCCGTGCAATAGTCTAAAATGAAAATTCATCTTATACTTACCCCTTTCTCCAGCGCCGTTCCTAGTGGTGCTGGTCTGGTCCTCCTGACGCTACTTTCAGCAGGGACCTGCTGGTATACGGCACATGACCGCTGTAGTCAATCACAGTCCTCAACCGTCTGAGGACAGTGATTTTCTTTAGAGGTGATGTTCCATACACCTGCACAACACGGACACTGTAAGGTGTATGAACCGTCACCAGCATTACATTACCATATACCAGCACTTCCTTGCTGCAGTTTGTTAACAAACAGCACAGGAGGACTGGACCAGTGCCACAGAGAACACCATTGGAGAAAGGGGTGAGTATTTAGACTATTGCAGAGCTTGTCCAAGATTTTTAATTATCTTGGTTAACCCCTGTAAACTAGCATTTTAATTGTTAAAGTGCAGTGCCAGTCATGTGAGGCAGGAGTCCATATTCATGAGATAAGGGCCCCCACCACTCATCCATTGTTGATTGACCGCTTTCTCCCTGTGCACAGTAATAGGACGGAAACGGTCATTCAATGCCAGGTGGATGGAAGTGAGCCAGTATGATGAATGCATCTTATTGCTTCCTCATCACTTTCATCACCCTATCGCCCTGCAATGATTAAAAGGAGTTTCCTAGTGCAAAAATTGTGAAATTGGGCTTAAAGACTCTGAGGCTGCACTGGAAAATCCCTGTAAACTTTGAGTTTAAAGGGTTTTCCAGGTGTTTAATATTGAAGACCTAGTATATCCTCAGTATAGGTCATCAGTATCTGATCGGTAGGGGTCTGACACCCGTCACCCCTGCTCATCAGCTGTTTGAAGAGTTAGTCTCTTCTTAGCCCAGTGGGGTCACTTTAATTGGTCACATAGCCTAGGCACAGCTCAGCCCCATTAAAGTGAATGGGGCTGAGCTGCAATACCAAGCACAACCACTATCCAGTGGACGGCACTGTGCTTTGTAAGCTGCGAGGAGGCTGTGGCGCTCACTGAAACGCTGCAGTATCTTCAAACAGCTGATCGACAGGGGTGTTGGACCCCCACCGATCAGATATAAAACATGTAAAGAATCTGGCACAAAGCGTGGACCGCGGTTTTGTGGTGCAAATTCTGGCGCCTCTCCTACCTTTATGCACGGAATAATACTGAAGTGTTCTTATGACATCTATGTAGTGTTCTGGTAAAATAATAGCCCATAAGTATTTTGTGAGCCACAGACAAGACTAGTAAAACGTAAATGGGAATTTATTCACAGGAGAAAGCAGCTGTGTTGCAACCATTTGAATTTCAGCTCTCATTTTCCAAAGGTCTTTCGGAAAATAAATTTAGCGACCTGATTGGAAGATGCAAAAGGAGCAGTCTTTATTCTATATGAAAAGTTACAATACGCCTTTAACTGAGTAGTAATCCTTGTCTTGTTTCTTTGTACATAGGATGATTCTATAAATCGCTTTATCGCATTTTCGGGAGAAGGACAGTCTCTGCGGAAGAAAGGCAGAAAGCCTTAGAGTGACGTGCAAGTAGATAATAAAATGATGCAGCTCATTTGGTTGTATTTCTTCATGTGGAGTGAGAAAATACATTTGGATGCTCTTCATTTGGAGCAAGCCTCAGGATGCTGGGTGGCTCTGACAAACCTGGCAATCTGTACACAGGTTCCTCATTTTATCAACCTAATATCAGTGTTTCCTAGATGAGCTGCTGATGAAAGGCCGACAAATTATTGCACTAGATGGATGCAAGATACAGCTAGAAGGAGGCGTGTATAACGGAAAAAAGCGTCTCGGTGCAATGTTTCTATAAATTACCATTCCCTTGTTAAGCCTTTGTTACCCTGTCAGGCTTACATTTATAGCTGTAGGCCAGGGATGCTCAACCTGCGGCCCTCCAGCTGTTGTAAAACTACAACTTCCACGATGCCCTTCTGTAGGATGATAGTTGTAGGCTGTCAAGGAATGATGGGAGTTGTAGTTTTGCAACAGCTGGAGGGCCGCAGGTTGAGCATGCCTGCTGTAGGCAATCCTTGCAATTTAGTGTGCCTTTTGCAGACAATATGGAGCAACAGAAAATAAATTTTGGTAAAAATGAGGAGGGGACTTAACACTGAAAAGGGGTTTCCCACAATACAAACTTATTTCAGATAAGTATCTGATTGGTGCAGGTCAAATCGCTGGAATCCTCAAGATGACCAGGCTCCCGTTCCTCTGAATGAATAAAGCTGTAGGTGGAGCATGTGCTCCTGCTCCATTCACTCTGAAGAATTGCTGGAAATATCCTAGCGCTGCTCTTGGCCATCTCCGACAGTCCAATAGAGAGTAAATGCAACAAGTGCTGCACCATTCATCCAAAAGATATGCCTTAGAGGCCTGAGGGACCCTCTCCTGTGGGAAGGATGGGGTCTGTCCCACATTTTCTTCATACACTTCAGTGGAGAACGTGCAGCCCTCACCATTAAAGTCTATGAACATTACAAAGAGAGCCGACGCTGTGAATTTGGCTTTTGTAAAAATGTGGTAAATGTTTAAGATGGAAATAGCCCTTTAATTACTTATTAGGTGTTCTTGGTGCCTCTCTACTTCTTGCAACGCAGCATTGACATGGACGCCAGGCACCAAATGCTCTGTAAAGGAATTTATTTGTAAAAACTGTCCTCAGTGTCAGTCTTACCTATGGTACCCAATCATATCACTTTTTTCAAATACGATTTTGCTAAATGAAAGGTTAAATCTGATCGGTAGATCAGTTTTCATACATAAGTAGTATTTTCTTGAGCTATTCATATATAAATACACTCCAGATGCAGTAATAGATGCAGCTTTTCTGTGTAATAAACTGCTCAATACTGCCATTCTGTTTCCTTATGTTTCTCTCTTATGCGGTTGTTAAGCCTTCACTTGTGGGACATCATAAGGTTCACATAACCTCAACCATTTAGCTTGAACCAAAGGCGAAATAGAACAGCAGTTTGGAAAGCATGGGAAATATCAAGCATGTCCCTGAATGAGATCTACTAGAGTTCTCTGTTAATAACATGTGACAAGGGGAAATGCTAAATCTCTCCCTCCCCCGGGAAAGCACCCACATCAGAGAGGACCACCTTCCAGGGACAATAAAGCTAGCTAAGAGCTGAGGACCTCCTATTCATCCTCTCTGGTTTACTGTTCCTAGGAGGTAGGAGACCTGGGGTAATATTGTAACGTTCTCACAGGTATGGGGGACAGAACTTGTTCCTCTTTCTCATAGGACATGGCAGTGTGGTGATGTGGTATTCGTGTGGTTGCACACCTGGCATGTCACAAGAAGCATGTTTGCAAGGATTATGGCATGTGTGTCCATCTTATGCTAGCCTTCTGTATTAATCATGTATTCGGTAAGTGGTAAAGTATGTGAGGAATTGTCTTTTTCCATTTCATCCACCATGACGGCTACAGATGAGATTGACCCCTTGACCTCTGTAGGGGCAGGAATACAGTGAGAGAGAGAGTTTAAAAGCCCCCACCCACTCTCACCCTTCAGTGTTTTTCACAGAGAGGCCCCCCCTAATGGGAGGTGAAGAGTTTTTTTATCTTATTTTATTAGTGAAAGAAACTGGAGGTTGGCTTACCAATCTTCTCCTCTGCCCTCCCGTAACTGCTGCTAAAGCTGGGCAGAGGAGATCAGGGTGATTCTCGTCCCTGTTATCGGGGACCTGCTTTTCACACCTTGCTATCCGGTCTCCCTTTCCTTTGGTGAGGAAGCAGACCTGCGGGAGTGAGATGCCGCATGCCAAATAGGGGGCGTAGCCAAGATACAGCTCTTGGATTCCCGGAGAGGGCGGTGCTTGGAGACACGTGTGAGAGCGCGTCATCGTGCCCGGGACACGGGCTGATAGGGTCAGATGCCGACCCAGGGTAAAAGGATCAGGCATTTCTGATCCAGAGGCTCCTGGGACCCACATGGACAACGCAGACCCACCTTCGGCCGCTCCTCCAGCGAGTTCCCCTGTGGGGAGTCTGCAAATATCTTCCTTCTTGCTTTATGTTACTGATACCTGGTTGCTCTTCTCTTTTAGGGAGTAAAAGAAACAAAATCTAATCAAAATATATTAAGTATGCCACTTGTGCAAAAAAAAACTCCCAGAGAGTTACAAAAAGAAACTTTGCAAAGCTTGCATTAGTGATCTTTTAGAAGAAGAGCAACCATCTATCCTTATGGATGTAAAGTCCATAATTCAGAATGAAATAAAATCCTCCCGGGCCTCCCTGGTTTCTGCTATGCCTCCTTCCAAAAAACCAAGCTTATCTGCTCCATCGTCCGCTGATGCAGAGGACATGGACGAAGAGGCATTCGCCTCTAGACAAGATATTGAGGAAGATATTGAAAGGTTATCAAAATTAGGGTTATTCACTTTAGAAAAAAGACGACTGAGGGGAGATCTAATAACTATGTATAAATATATCAGGGGTCAGTACAGAGATCTGTCCCATCATCTATTTATCCCCAGACTGTGACTGTGACAAGGGGACATCCTCTGCGTCTAGAGGAAAGAAGGTTTCTACACAAATATAGAAGAGGATTCTTCACTGTAAGAGCAGTGAGACTATGGAACTCTCTGCCTGAGGAGGTGGTCATGGTGAGTACAATAAAGGAATTCAAGAGGGGCCTGGATGTATTTCTGGAGTGTAATAATATTACAGGTTATAGCTACCAGGGCTGTGGAGTCGAGGAGTCGGAGGCAATTTTGGGTACCTGGAGTCGGAGTCGGCAAAAAATGGACCGACTCCGACTCCTACTAGATTTAAATTGGAATAAAAAAAAATTGGAATAAAAAAAAAGCAAGTTTAAATGTCCCAATTCAGATAAAGTTATAATTAATTACTTCTCTACTGTAAGAATAAAGGCCAATGCATGCAGTGCGTCACTGACAGGCTGATTTACCGGCTAAAGATATATCTGCTGGTATTCATCAGAGGATTAGGAATACAACTAGACGACTGTTACCCCCAGTTGAGGTTTACTTGTGTTTAAAAACGTTTTAATCAATATGCAAATTCTCTACCTTTGTGCCCAAGGGGCAGGCGCACATGTAGAGTACTGGCAGCACTAGACAGGACTAGGTAGCGAGGAGGAAGAGAGAAAGCTGGCACAGCCTCAGCATAGCCAGACGAGGCTGCTGCCAGCACTCTACACGTGCGCCTGCGCAGGAATTCAGCGTTCAGCTAGCCTGAAAAAAAAGGCCAGTGCAGTGAATAATAACGAGGGGAACAGCGCTGGGAAGCTGTACTTCGGGCGCGGCTGGGCACAAAGCCGCAGGAGACGCTGCCCCATTGGGCACAAAGATAGTGAATTTGCATACAGATTAAAATGTTTTTTAAACACAAGTACAGCTTAACTGGGGGTAACATTAGTATAGTTTTATTCCTAATTCTCTGATGAATACCAGTATATATCTTTAGCTGGAAAATCAGCCTGTCAGTGTTCGTTTAAGGAGCAGCAATACTTACACTTTCCATTGTCTTGTGGTCTGCTGTTACAGGGAACCCATGGTTATCCTAGCCTCTCACTGATAACTGATTAAGGACTGGAGACACTTGTATAAGTGAAGGGAATGGATAGTCAATAGTTCAAGATTGAAGCTGTAAACCATTTGAAAAACTGCTATCATTCAGCTAACGCTATAAAACATGTAAACTCAGATTGTTAGCTTAAATTTTAAACATGACTATGGGATTCTACTAGGAAAATCATGTTTTAAAATAAATGCCCCTGCCCCTTCCTGGATCCTCCCACTGCTCTATCTTCAGCAGAAGATCAGCACACAAAGGAGAAGGCAGCAGCTTCTGCTCAACTACCTCTCTGTGCTAGAGGAGATTAGAAGAACTTGGTGGAACAGCTTTGTATTTGCATATTAAATACAGAGGAGTCGGAGGCGGAAGTCTCAAAATCTGAGGAGTCAGAAAATTTATCTACCGACTCCACAGCCCTGATAGCTACTAGAGAGAGGTCGTTGATCCAGGGAGTTATTCTGATTGCCTGATTGGATTGGAGTCAGGAAGGATTTTTTTCCCTTAACCCCTTAAGGACGCATGACGTACCGGTACGTCATGGTTTCCGAGTCCTTAAGGACCCATGACGTACCGGTACGTCATATCTTTAAAATGCAAGTGCGGCGCGGCAGGGGTTAATAGTAACAGGATGTCCGCTGAAATCATTCAGCGGGCATCCTGTCACAACGCTGAGGGGGGTCATTCAGACCTGCGGTTTACTGCGTTTCCAGTCCATTCGGGTATATCACACCACCAATCACCGTTCTTGAATTGGGGACGCTCGTGGCGGTGCTGGGATCCGATTGGTCCGGGGAGAGAGGCGGGAGATTCAAACTCCCGGCGCTCCTCTCTTCCCTTCTCTTCCTGCTGCTGCCGAGTGAGGATCGCACCCGCACAGCTCCAGCACCGCTCCAGCACCGTTCCTGTCACCCCCCCCCCCCCCGGCCGGCTCCCATCACCCTCCGCCATCAGGTAGGTTAGGGTCAGCGAGGGAGAGGTATCTTAGGCAGGGCTAGAAGGGATAGTTAGTGTTTAGTAAAAAGTTTTTTTTTTATTTCAGTGCTGCTTGTGGTGGTTGGGGTCCACAGCACTTAGCTGTGAGACCCTAAACCCACCCAGGGGTGCTGACCCGTGCCGCCCCCAGCCCCCAAACCCCCACCCCTCCACCGCCACTTTTTTTTTTTTTTTGTTCGTGCGCTTACTGTGGTCGGCACTTTTAGCGTCCGGCCACCGTTAGCGCATCGCCTACCCCACCACTGATCAGTGCCGGACGGCTGATCAGCTAGTTTGAACTTAATTTTTTTTTTTTTCTAACAATTTTTTTCTTATTATTAGTACGTGAACACCCGCCCCCACACACACGCACGCACATACAATAAAGTTTGTCACACACGCACACACATACCCATGGCCCGCCGGATGTTCTCGGCGGAGGAGGCATATGCCCAGATGCTCTCCGACACCGAGAGCGCCAGTGAGGATGAGGATGACCCCACGTTCCTCCTTTCATCCGCATCCTCCTCATCATCATCTGATGATGATGAGCCCCCAAGGCGGCGGAGACGCCGCCAGGCGGAGCCAGGGCCCCCACATGCTAGGGAACCCGTGGCCCACACCAGTACGAGCAGCCCTGGGGTTCGTACTGGTTTCCTGGCCCACCAAATAAGCGCACCGGAGCCCCCCACCGGTGAACTTAGCTGGTGTCCCCCAGTGGACTATGAGCCTGCGATTCCGGATTTTGTTGGCAATCCTGGAATCCAGATTCCTACAGTGGGGTTCACTGAAATAGACTTTTTTAGTTTTTTTTTCACCCACTGGTGAATCTGATGGTGGAGCAGACGAATCTGTATGCCCAACAGTTCGTCGCTCAGCACCCAGGCTCCTTTTTGGCTAGACCCGGTGGCTGGACACCAGTCAGTGCAGCCGAGATGAGGACGTTTTGGGGCCTCGTGCTGCACATGGGTCTAGTGCAAAAACCCAGTGTCAGGCATTACTGGAGTGGGGACGTCCTCTATCAGACCCCACTGTACAGTATGGCCATGACGCGTCCCAGATTCGAGGCCATTCGAGGTCCCCCCCAAGGTGATCCTGCCTATGACCGGCTGTATAAGATACGGCCGATCATCGATCATTTCGGGGCCAAGTTTGCACAGGCCTACGTACCTGGAAGGGAGGTCGCGGTTGATGAGTCTCTCGTTGCGTTCAAGGGGAGACTCAGTTTCCGCCAATACATTCCCACTAAGCGAGCGAGGTATGGCGTGAAAATGTACAAAATTTGTGAGAGTACCTCAGGGTACACTTACAAATTTCGTGTTTACATGGGACGAGAATCCCGTATTCACCCCCAGAATGTTCCCCCACTCTGGGTGTTAGCGGGAAAATCGTGTGGGACCTTGTGCACCCACTGCTGGATAAGGGTTACCACCTGTACGTGGATAACTTTTATACCAGGTTCAGGTCTCTTGCCGCCAGATCCACGTTCGCTTGTGGGACCGTGCGGAAAAATCAGCGCGGCCTCCCTACCTCCCTCCACCAGGTACCTATCCCCAGGGGTGAGACCCGTGCCCTTACCAGCGACAACCTGTTGTTGGTCAGGTATAAGGACAAGAGGGATGTCCTTATCCTGACCACAATCCATGGTAACGGCACCACCCCAGTCTCTGTGCGAGGTACCACGGCAACGGTCCTCAAGCCCGATTGTATCGTTGACTACAATCGGTATATGGGAGGAGTTGATCTATCTGATCAAGTCCTCAAACCATATAATGCCATGCGGAAAACCCGGGCATGGTACAAAAAGGTTGCGGTCTACATGGTACAGGTTGCCATGTACAACGCTTTTGTACTATCTCGAGCGCTGGCAGCACAGAGACTTTCCTCCAGTTCTATGAGGCAGTCCTCAAGGACCTGATCTTTTCAGACCGGGAAAGAGCAGGTCGGAGTACCTCGGAATTGGAGGGGCCCGGATCGTCCCTGGCCAACATTTTCCAGGTGTGGTCCCCCATACTGGAAAGAAGGGACGAACCCAAAAAGATGCAGAGTGTGTCACAGGAGGGGATACGGAAAGACACCACCACTCAGTGTGACACTTGCCCCGATCATCCGGGCCTCTGTGTTATCAATTGCTTCAGGGAGTATCACACTTCCATGGAGTACTAAATTTTTATAATTCCCGACAGTCCCCTAGAGAACATAAAAACTATGGCTCTCAGACTTTGGAGACACTGGAACAAATTTTTGTCACAAAAATATTAGTTTTAGTGCAGGCATCCTCAAACTGCGGCCCTCCAGATGTTGTAAAACTACAACTCCCAGCATGCCCAGACAACCTACAGTGGGAATTGTATTTTTACAACATCTGGAGGGCCGCAGTTTGAGGATGCCTGCTTAGTGTCTCCAAAGTATGAGAGCCATACATATTGGGCATCGCCGCGTACGTAAAAAACTTGTCTATAAATATACCCCATAAACTAGCCCTTCGATAAATGCCGTCTAAAAAATCTAATAAAAACTATGTAAAAAAGCCATTTTTATTTTCACCTTGGATCCCAAAAAGTGTAATAAAAAGCCATTAAAAAGTCATATGCACCCCAAATAGTGCCAATCAAACCGCCATCTCATCCCGCAAAAATGAGCCCCTAAATTAGATAGTAGCCCAACCAAAAAAATAAAAATTTAGCTCCCGGGCTATGGAGATACTAAAATAATTTTTTTGTTCCTCAAATGATGATATAGTATAATTTGTTTAGATTTTACATGAAGTAGACATATTAGGTATCGCGCGTCCGTAACAATCTGCCCTATAAAAATAACATTTAACCCAACCCCCGGATGAACAGGGTTAAAAATAAAATAAAAACTGTTTAAAAAAAGCCATTTTTGTCACCTAACATCAAAAAAGTGTTATAGCGAGCGATCAAAAAGTCATATGCACCCCCAAATAGTGCCAATAAAACCGCCATCTCATCCCGCAAAAAATGAGCCCTATATTAGATAGTCACCCAACCAAAAAAAAATGTAGCTCCCAGGATATTGAGATACTAAAATTATTTAATTTGTGTTCCTCAACTGATAATATAGTGTAAAATCTAAACAAATTATAAAAGTAGACATATTAGGTATCTCCACGTCCGTAACAATCTGCCCTATAAAAATAACATTTAACCCAACCCCCCCCGGATGAACAGCATAAAAAAAAAAAGTGGAAAAACACAATTTTTTGGGCAAAATTTCCATTTCAATCCATTTTTCCGGTTATAAAGCAAGGGTTAACAGCCAAACAAAACTAAAAATTTATTGCCCTGATTCTGTAGTTTGCAGAAACACCCCATATGTGGTCGTAAATGGATATATAGCCACAAGGCAGGGCATAGAACGAAGGGAACGCCATATGGTTTCTTGAAGGCAGATTTTGATGGATTGGTTTATTTACACCATGTGCCATTAGAAGCTCCCCCTGATGTAAAAAGCTGAGAGATTCGCCAATATTTCCAATCAGGAACATATCGGAGCCCCTTTAGGCACCACTTCACGGTTTCTCAGCGTGACATGGGGTCCTACCACTAGACTACCTATGGTGTGTGAACAAGGTCTGAACAGGTATTAAGCAGCCTACAGCCCCCTCCCACTCACCTGCATTGCAGGACCAACAATGCAATGGGGAACAAATGAGGCCGCAAGCTACACCTACAACAGACCATGTGACACCGGCTTCCAGGTGCAACAGAATGTTTACCAGCCATATGCAATGGCACATTCAATACATATAAAACAAGAATCACAAAAATAAACGTGGCCTAAATGGGTGGGACTGCTCCAAACCCCAAACACTGTGGCGTGTTTCTAACAGGGGGGGGCAGTTCCTCCGCATGTGGTTGTAGCGACGGCTATCCCCAGCAAAATTGCATACAATGGAGGATACCGGCGCGAACCACAAGCACCACACAAACATCCTACACCAAATAAAACATGTGCGGATGAAAATATATAAACACATAACTCACAGAAAAAGATGCACCACATGGATAAGCACCTGACAACACTGGCTAATCCCTCACTCTGGTGTTAAAAGCTGAGAGATTCGCCAATATTTCCAATCAGGAACATATCGGAGCCCCTTTAGGCACCACTTCACCCCATGTCATGCTGAGAAACCGTGAAGTGGTGCCTAAAGGGGCTCCGATATGTTCCTGATTGGAAATATTGGCGAATCTCTCAGCTTTTAACACCAGAGTGAGGGATTAGCCAGTGTTGTCAGGTGCTTATCCATGTGGTGCATCTTTTTTCTGTGAGTTATGTGTTTATATATTTTCATCCGCACATGTTTTATTTGGTGTAGGATGTTTGTGTGGTGCTTGTGGTTCGCGCCGGTATCCTCCATTGTATGCAATTTTTGCTGGGGATAGCCGTTCGCTGCGAACCACATGCGGAGGAACTGCCCCCCCCTGTTAGAAACACTCCACAGTGTTTGGGGTTTGGAGCAGTCCCACCCATTTAGGCCACGTTTATTTTTGTGATTCTCCCCCTGATGTAGCCTAGACTAGAAACTCCAAAAAAGTGACCCCATATAAGAAACTACACCCCTCAAGGTATTCAAAAAATACTTTACAAACTGTATTAACCCTTTAGGTGTTCCTCAAAACTTAATGGCGAATGTAGAAACAATTTTAAAATTTAAATTTTTTGTTATCTTTCCTCAAAAAAGTGTAATATAGAGCAACCAAAAATCATATTTATCCTAAAATAGTACCAAAACAACAACCACCATATCCTGTAGTTTCCTAGATGGGGTCACTTTTATGGAGTTTCTACTCAAGGGGTGCAGCAGGGGGCTTGAAAGGGTACATGGTGTAAATAAACCAGTCCTGCAAAATCTGCCTTCCAAAAACCATATGGCGCTCCCTTCTTCTATGTCCTGCCGTTTAGCCAAATAGTAGTTTAGGACCACATAGGTGGTGTTTCTGCAAACTACAGAATCAGGGCAACCCATATTGAGTCTTGTTTGGCAGTTAACCCATTTTGTCCAGTAATAAAGTAAGGGTTAAAATGGAAATTTTTCCAAAAATTGAAATTCTGAAATTGTTTCTCCATCTGCCATTAACTCTAGTGGAACACCTAAAGGGTTAACAAAGTTTGTAAACCCAGTTTTGAATACCTTGAGGGTGTACTTTCTTAGATGGAGTCACTTTTTGGAATTTCTATTCTAGGGCTGCAACAGGGGCTTGAAATGGGACATGGTATAAACAAAACCAGTCCCGCAAAATCTGCCTTGCAAACCCCATATGGCGTTCCCCTCCTTCTATGTCCTACCGTTTGGCCAAACAGTAGTTTAGGACCACATATGGGGTGTTTCTGCAAACTACAGAATCAGGGCAACCCATATTGAGTCTTGTTTGGCAGTTAACCCTTACTTTATTACTTGAAAAAATGGATTAAAATGGAAATTTTTCCCAAAAATTGAAATTCTGAAATTGTTTCTCCATCTGCCATTAACTCTAGTGGAACACCTAAAGGGTTAACAAAGTTTGTAAACCCAGTTTTGAATACCTTGAGGGGTGTACTTTCTTAGATGGAGTCACTTTTTGGAATTTCTATTCTAGGGGTGCAACAGGGGCTTGAAATGGGACATGGTATAAACAAAACCAGTCCCACAAAATCTGCCTTGCAAAACCCATATGGCGTTCCTCTCCTTCTATGTCCTACCGTTTGGCCAAACAGTAGTTTAGGACCACATATGGGGTGTTTCTGCAAACTACAGAATCAGGGCAACCCATATTGAGTCTTGTTTGGCAGTTAACCCTTACTTTATTACTTGAAAAAATGGATTAAAATGGAAATTTTTCCCAAAATTGAAATTCTGAAATTGTTTCTCCATCTGCCATTAACTCTAGTGGAACACCTAAAGGGTTAACAAAGTTTGTAAACCCAGTTTTGAATACCTTGAGGGTGTACTTTCTTAGATGGAGTCACTTTTTTGGAATTTCTATTCTAGGGGTGCAACAGGGGGCTTGAAATGGGACATGGTATAAACAAAACCAGTCCCGCAAAATCTGCCTTGCAAAACCCATATGGCGTTCCCCTCCTTCTATGTCCTACCGTTTGGCCAAACAGTAGTTTAGGACCACATATGGGGTGTTTCTGCAAACTACAGAATCAGGGCAACCCATATTGAGTCTTGTTTAGCAGTTAACCCTTACTTTATTACTTGAAAAATGGATTAAAATGGAAATTTTTCCCAAAAATTGAAATTCTGAAATTGTTTCTCCATCTGCCATTAACTCTAGTGGAACACCTAAAGGGTTAACAAAGTTTGTAAACCCAGTTTTGAAAACCTTGAGGGGCGTACTTTCTTAGATGGAGTCACTTTTTTGGAATTTCTATTCTAGGGTGCAACAGGGGGCTTGAAATGGGACATGGTATAAACAAAACCAGTCCCGCAAAATCTGCCTTGCAAAACCCATATGGCGTTCCCCTCCTTCTATGTCCTACCGTTTGGCCAAACAGTAGTTTAGGACCACATATGGGGTGTTTCTGCAAACTACAGAATCAGGGCAACCCATATTGAGTCTTGTTAGCAGTTAACCCTTACTTTATTACTTAAAAAATGGATTAAAATGGAAATTGTTCCCAAAAATTGAAATTCTGAAATTGTTTCTCCATCTGCCATTAACTCTAGTGGAACACCTAAAGGGTTAACAAAGTTTGTAAACCCAGTTTTGAATACCTTGAGTGGTGTACTTTCTTAGATGGAGTCATTTTTTTGGAATTTCTATTCTAGGGGTGCAACAGGGGGCTTGAAATGGGACATGGTATAAACAAAACCAGTCCCGCAAAATCTGCCTTGCAAAACCCATATGGCGTTCCCCTCCTTCTATGTCCTACCGTTTGGCCAAACAGTAGTTTAGGACCACATATGGGGTGTTTCTGCAAACTACAGAATCAGGGCAACCCATATTGAGTCTTGTTTGCCTGTTAACCCTTGCTTTGTTCCTGGAAAACATGGATTATATTGGAAAATTTTCCAAAAAATTGAATTTCTTAAATTGTATGTCCATTTGCCATTAACGCTAGTGGAACACCTAAAGGGTTAACAAAGTTTTTAAAATTAGTTTTGAATACCTTGAGAGGTGTAGTTTCTAGAATGGGGTCATTTTTGGGTGTTTTCTATTATGTAAGCCTCACAAAGTGACTTCAGACCTGCACTGGTCCCTAAAAAGTGGGATTTGGAAAATTTATGAAAAATTTCAAAATTTGCTTCTAAACTTCTAAGCTATGTAACATCCCCAAAAAATAAAATGGCATTCCCAATATGCTCCAAAAATGAAGTAGACATATGGGGAATGTGAAGTAATAACTATTTTTGGGGGTATTACTATGTATTAGAGAAGTAGAGAAAATGAAACTTTGAAATTTGCTAATTTTTTAAAAATTTTGGTAAAAATTGTATTTTTTTTATGCAAAAAAATTAACTTTTTTGACCCAATTTTAGCAGTGTCCTGAAGTACTATATGTGACGAAAAAACTATCTCAGAACGGCCTGGGTAAGTAAAGGCATTTTAAAATTTTTCACACATAAAGTGACACTGGTCAGATTTTCCAAAAATGGCCAAGTCCTAAGGGTGAAATAGGGCTGAGTCCTTAAGGGGTTAAGTGGGGAAAATTGGCTTCTGCCTCACAGGGGTTTTTTGCTTTCCTCTGGATCAACTTGTAGGAAACAGGCCGTACTGGATGGACAAATGTCTTTTTTCGGTCTTATATCGAATGTTACTATTATTTCAGGAAATATCTGAAAAATGGGGCCTGCCGCAAATAGACCTGTTCGCCTCAAAAAGAAATGCAAAGATCAAGCATTTTTGTTCCTTAGATACCAGAGAAAAGCCATGGGCAGTAGAGGCTTTCTGCATAAAATGGACATGGGATCTAGCATATGCTTTCCCTCCTTGGACTCTAATCCCTTGGGTCCTACAGAGTCCTACAGAAAAAAAACAGACCCAGCAACTGTGATATTAATAACCCCCTACTGGCCCAAAAGAAGCTGGTTCTCCATACTAAAGAAAATAGCTCTGGAGGATCCTTGGATAATTCCTTCCAAAGGGATATTCTTTCTCAGGGCCCAATCCTTCATCAGAATCCTGGTCTTTTCAAACTGTCAGCCTGGATCCTGAGAGCGAGGTCTTAGGAAGTAAAGGACTCTCAGACAAAATTATTTGTACGTTAAAAGCCAGTAGAAACGAAGTCCCTTTTGCCATCTACCTAAAAATCTGGGAAAAGTACTGTACTTGGTTAGGGGAAGACTCTCCAAATATGTCCTCTCCATGTATTCAAAAGATTTTAGACTTCCTTCAGAAAGGACTAGAACTAGGACTTAGACCAAGTACCCTTAAAGTCCAGATCTCCACCCTGGGGGCATTCTACGATACCAATCTAGCCGATCATAGATAGGTGAGAAGGTATAAAAGAGCAGCATTCAGACTTAGACCATTATTAAGTCCTAAGGTTCCTCAATGGGATTTAAATTTAGTCTTAAATGAATTGACAAGATCGCCTTTTACTCCTATCTTAGCTATTTCGATTATTCATCTCTCCTTTAAGACGGCTTTCTTAAAGAGGACCTTTCATGTGAAAAAAGAGTATGAACTAAGTATCATGGAGAGCGGCGCCCAGGCATCTCACTGCACTTAGTATTAGTCCTGGGCACCGCTCCGTTCTCCTGCTATGTCCAGCCTGGGAGACGCCCAGGACAAAAAGGGCAGACTCCTCCCAGTAGAACCAAGTCACCGAAGATACCGGTGAACATAGCGGGAGAACGGAGCGGCGCCCAAGGATAATAGTAAGTGCAGTGAGATCCCTGGGCGCCGCTCTCCATATCATGATACTTAGTTCATACTTTTTTTCCACATGAAATATCCTCTTTAATAGCCACAACATCAGCTAGACGCCTGGGAGAAATACAGGCCCTCTCATGTAGAGGACCTTATCTTTCAGTTTTTCCTGACAGCATAGTTCTAAAATTAGACCCGGGGTTCCTTTCTAAGGTAGTTTCAGACTTCCATAGGGACCAGACAATTGTCTTACCATATTTCTGTAGTCACCCAAAAAGCCCCACAGAGGAACAATTTCATCTTTTGGACATAAGGGAGACTATTATCCAATACCTGGCAGCCACAAAAGATTTTAGAAAAGATGACAATCTTTTGATTCAATTTGCAGGACAAAATATATATATAATTTTTTTTTACTTTTTGTGTATATATTTAGATTGTATAAAATTCTTGATAGCGTCCACTTAGGTAATTTGCAAAACATTAAAGGGAGAGAGTGGGTGGCGGCTTTTAAACTCTCTATCTCTGTGTATTCCTGCCCCTACAGAGGTCAAGGAGTCAATCTCATCTGTAGCCATCATGGTGGATTCAAGGAAACAGAATTACCGGTAAGTCGAATTACGGTTTTTCCCCTCACCTCCATGACGGCACCTTACTATGAGATTATCCTCCTCCTTCTACATGGCAGGGACAGGAAGCTTCAAAAAGGGCCCTCCTTCATGCAATCCTGTGTCAAGTGTCTTCCTGTCCCTTCCAGGTGGAGGAGCAGGAGGAATCCCTGTTCCTCAGTACTGGATTCAACAAAAAAGAAGATGCAACAGATGTTGCGACCACACTTGCGGACTTCCGGGGCTTACCTTGGACAAGTATGTCCCGTACACGCACGCCGTGTCCGGTGGCCATCTCTCATGTGGGCCAGTTGAGGGGGAGGGCCGCTGCATCCAGACACTCAAATGGAGTTCCTCCGGATCCTATTGGCTGCCCGAGATTCTTGGCTCCGGCGGGTAACGTCATCCGGGGTCCTGGGTGAATGCCGGCCAGATGACGTTGGGAACAAGTTTCACAGGATTGGCCATAAATACTAGCGCGCTGGTCAAGGCAGAAGTCGCCCTCTGACCAGCAATCTCCTGCAGTCCTCACCCCAGCTTCCCTGAGAACGATGGAGCTGGGGGAATGCGTGGAACAGCCTGTCAGCCTGACAGTGAGTGAAAAAGGAAGGTGGAGGTCGTGAGTACTGGACTGCAGAGACATATATTTGCCTTTTCTCTCTTTCTTTTGTATGTTAAGAGTGACAAAGATGTTTCAGCTAAATCTAAAATAGCACAAAAATCTAAGTCTCTCTGATGTGGTGTGTGTGCAGCTAGGCTTCCAGATAAGGGTACTTTTACACTTGCGGCAGGACGGATCCGGCAGGCTATTCAGCCTGCCGCATCCGTCCTGCCACAGTGGCCGTAGCAGCTGCGTCCCCATTGACTATAATGGGGCGGGGCGGGCTACGGAGCTGCACGGGCTGAGATCGCCGGACTAAAAGTCCTGCATGTCCGACTTTTAGTCCGGCGATCTCCGGCCGTGTTAGCTGCAGCTCCGCCCCACGCCTCGTTATAGTCAATGGGGACGGAGCGGCAGCACGGCAGTGTGACGGCACTTGCGGTAGGACGGATCCGGCAGGCTAAATAGCCTGCCGGATCCGTCCTGCCGCAAGTGTAAAAGTACCCTAAATACCCTAAAAAAAATATGTAGAAAATGCACTGAAGATATAGTAAGAGAAGAGGTACCTTCACTGAGAGATGAAATGAAAGATATGATATGGCAGGAGATAGGTTCTGCTTTAGCGGATTTTCCTCCTGCCCCCTGTCGCCCATCCACCTCTAAACGCGGGTCCAGGAAAGGATCATCCTCTTTGGATTGAGGGGAAAAAACTAATGATTTAAACTCTGATTCTGGTAGTGATAGTGAATTAAAAAAATAGCTGTTTTCTTCCAAAGATATTAATGACGTATTAAAAGCGGTCAGGGCGACGATGGAAATTTAGGAAGAAAAGTCCAGAGATCCAACCTAGATAAAATGTTTTCTGGGTTAGAGGAAAGGAAAAAGGGTGTTCCCAGTACATAAAAATCTGCATTCACTAATATTAAAGGGTTTCTGTCACCAGATTTAACCCTATTAAGCTAGCTGACATTAGCGATGTGCTAATGTCAGGTAAACCTAACTAGCCTATTCCTGCTTTTCTCAGTGCCCCCGTTATGCTAAAAATCTAACTTTTATAATATGCTAATTATAAAGAGGCTCTGTTCTCCCACCTTTGTCGCCTCCCTCCATGTCCTGATTGACAGGGCCAGTCAGCCCCGCATCCTTCTGCCAGCCCTGTAATCTGATGAAATCTCGCACCGTTCTGAATTCATCGCAGGCGCGATGAGGGAAAGACGCTCGCCGGCTGCCAGCTTCCTCACCGCTTCCTCATCGCCTGCGCTAAGTTCAGAACGGCGCGAGATCAGAGCACAGGGCTGGCAGAAGTATGCGAGCCCTGCCTGGCCCTGTCAATCAGGACATAGAGGGAGGCGACAAAGGTGGGAGAACGGAGCCTCTAGGAGCAGGAACAACGCCCCCCCCAGCTCTTAGAGGCTAATTTGCATATTATAAAAGTTAGATTTGTAGCGTAACGGGGGCACTGAGAAAACTAGGAATAGGCTAGTTAGCTATGTGCTAATGTCAGCTAAACTTAATGTCAGCTAGCTTAATAGGGTTAAATCTGGTGACAGAAACCCTATAAAAGAATGAAAAAACCCAGATAGCAAGGTTTTTCTGCCAAAGACCATTAAAAAAAGAGACTACCCTTTGATGACCAAAATTTAGACCTTCTTTTGAATTGCCCAAAAATAGACATCTCAAGTTAGCAAAAGGTTCCTCCTTACCGTTTGAAGATTCAGGATCTCTTCATGATCCCATGGACAAAAATATAGATTTAAAACTCAGGAAAACCTGGGATGCAGCGGCATCCTTATTTAAGCCAAATATTGCAGCTAATTCAGTTGCCAGGTCCCTTAAAAGCTGGTTGCTACATTTAGAATCACTTCTAAAATCTAATACACCTTATGAAAGCTTTGTAAAATCCTTTCCCATGCTTCTAAAAGCGGGTGACTTCCTGTCCGACATTACAGTGGACTCGGTAAGGCTTACCGCCAGGACCACTGCATTAGCCAATAGCCCTATTAGAGCGTTAAGGCTAAAATCATTGTCTGGTGATATGGGCTGTAACTCTAGACTTTGTAGTATTCCCTTCTATGGTGACCTGCTATCTGGGAAAGATTTGGAGAAAATTCTGTTTGAAAACAAAGACCAGTTTCACAATGACAAAGGGAAAACAGAAGGATGGAGATCTAACAAACAGAATAAAGGGAAAGGGTTTCTCATCAATCCTCGCAATACCAATACTTCCAGAAAATGACGACGGCGGTGGAGGGGGTATTGAGAAAGTTTGTAGAATCCTGGAATGTTTTTTCGCCAAGCCCTTAGTTGATAGGAGATCCTGTAACCCTGAGATAATATATCTTTCTCAATGTTCCCCCCACAACCTTTGTGGTCAATCCAGTCCAGAGCTCCGGATCTCTTCAACTCTGTTTGGAGCAGGGAATTCTGGACTTGATAGACATGGGGGTTCTTGTGCCGATTCCATCAAATCAGATCGGTGTAGGGTACTATTCTAGAGTGTTCATGGTCGTCACGTGGGACGCCATCCTTGCTGCGGGATCTGCAGCACATACTGACCGGTATAGAGAAGCGGTGCCTCACGGAGGAACACGGCCTGGGTGAGTGGCTGTACAACGGGTGGGACGCCCTCGCTGTCAGCCTACATATGGAATAGTCTCCTGTGAGTAGAGACTTATATAAATATCTATAATCCAGTGGCTCTACTATAACTAGGCACTGAAATGGTGCTCACTTCAGAAAACACACCCTCGTTGTCTAAAAAATATATATTTATAGGAAAAGAACTAATGGCACTCAAAATATATGGAATCACTCGTGGATACAAATAAATAATTTATTACAATATAAAATCCCCACAAATAAAGATAAAATATCCCTAAAAAAAACATTAAAAAGGAAGGAAACCATATATGATGTACTAATGGTGATCATCACTAGATGTCGCTATGGTACCATAGATATATGTTCCTTGTTAAGTTGGAATAAAAGTTCCCTGGTAAAACGTCCTCAATGTTCAATATTCCACATTTAGGTTATTCAAGGTATTGAAGTGTTATTCTAGTTAGTATTTCTCACACACTCCTGCAGCAGTCTTTAATTGCAGAGAAACTTACACACCGTTAGTCAGGCTATACAAATGATGGGGGTTAGCAGATTAGTAGGAAAAATGATATGCCCACTTAGTCGGCAGTTACTTTACCCCCTTATGTCTCAGGACCAAGTCAATTCGTTGCCTGATTAAATCTGTCCTGGGTTCTCCATAGCTGCTTGTAGTAGAGACTTACAACTAATTCACTAACAACTCTCCATACGGCACATTAGATAGAGAATTGGTCAATATATTGTTTTGGGCATGCATTGATCCCTAATCATAAAGACTAGACTTGCATATATTCAGCTTTCAATTGGCCAATATAAAGTTACATTGGCTTGCCTCAGTTTGATCAAATATAAGAGGACACCTTGATGTGGTCACAATTACCTCCAAATATTCCTATGTACTAAGCGTTTATGTACTCAGCTTCTATATATTCAGCGAACACAAAGTCACGTGTGCTCATCACAATCTGATAAAACACAAGAGACTATCTTTCATTTTGCCACTGTCATTTTGGAACACTTTATATTCTGAACTTTTTTTTATCACTTAGGATTGGAAATATCCCATGTCATTTTTGGAAAAGCATTTTTATTATGTAATTTTACTATAATATATAGGATATATGGGTCTACTATTCACTATCTAGTGAACGTACAAACGCGCATTTGGATTTAATACGTTTTTGGATGAACTAATAGATATAATCCATCTTGTGACAAAGTAGTATAGTATTTTATTGGATTGGATTTTATTTAACTGTATGTTTTTTAACTATCAGATGTGTTTTACAATAAATGTATTTGTATGTTTTGTACCTATGATACAGATGGTGACTTGGTGAGTGCCTGTTTTTTCCTTCTATATACATTTTCTGTATGCTTTGGGACAGGGTGAGTCACTAAAAAACAGAGCACCTCTACCATAGTTCAAAAAAAGGGGGGGGGGGTGAGCCACTATATATGTCTGTTACGCATAACATTAACAAAATCACCCATCTATAGTTGAGCTCCCTTCGCCTATTTACTATGGACATCTGGAATTATATAGAAAATCAGAAACAAAGAGTAGAAATGTTCTCTTTTGATGAAAATAATGGAACAAATGGGGAAAGACAAAAAGAAAAATCCATGACAGAAACATTTAGAGAACTGGAGACCTTATTAATCAAACAATTAAAACAAAGGTGGGAAATTAAATCCCTGAACTGTTATTTGGAAAACTGCAATATATCAAAGGGTCTCCAGTTAACTAAAGCTCCTGCACAGGATTTATGTAATGATCTGTTTAAAGAAGAATGGGATAATTTCCTGATAGCACAATCAGTAGCACCAATCCAACTCATTATCAAAAGGAGAACCCAGATTTTGGAGGAAACTACAGAAAAGATAAACAAATTGAGGGAAGTAATAGATACATTTCGCCAAAATGAAGAATTCAAAAACTGGCAAGAAAAAATTGGTTAAAATTTAGGTGCAATTAAACAGGAAATAATCACTAAAAAAAAGTAAAAATTTAGCAATTTTATTAAAACTGATGTACAAAAAAATACATGAGAATAATCAGCAACAGTAACAACACCATGTCTCAGATAAATAAACATAATGAAAATTGGGGGAAAAAAAGGTTATAATGTCCCAGTCACAAACAGATATAGAACTCTCTCTAATCCTCATTTTTTGGACAGTACACTTCCACACCACAAAATCCGAACATGTCAAACAAGACAACAAATACCGGAACCAAGATATTATCAATCACCCCCAAAGGGACACAAATACAACTTGAGACACAAAGAGACCAACCAGGAAGGGGATTGGAGAACACAAACACTGAAAACTCACTATGGGAGAAACACTCAAAACAATCAAGGGAGAGGAAACCCACACACCTCCAATCACCATTATTACCAATATACACAAGACACAAGAAGAAGAAAACAAGAAGAGGGCAGGGAAGAGAGAGGAAAAAGGGTCAGTTACAGAAACAAATAGAAGATAATAATAACAATGCTCTAATTCATTTAAGTTCGGTAAAACTTACATCAGCACAAACAAGTTTATTAAAAGGCTTCTGTCACCCCCCAAAAGTCATTTTTCATTTTGGGCTTATTAAAATCCTTATTGTGCGATTATTCAAAATATAGTGCTCTTACCTTTTTCTGTGGCTTAGTTTCTTTAAAAATCGCACTTTTATAATATGTTAATTATTTCGCTACCAGCAAGTAGGGCGGTTACTTGCTGGTAGCTGCCACATCCTCTTTTAAAAAAAACGCCCCCTCCTCCGGTTGATTGACAGGGCCAGCGAGCGCTCTCCTCCTCCGGCTGGCCCTGTCTGCATTTCAAATCCCACGCCTGCGCCTTACGTGTCTTCATTCGGCGCAGGCGCTCTGAGAGAAGGACGCTCGCCTTATCAGCACTTCCACAGTGCGCCTGCGCCGACGATGTCTTCTCTTCCAGGTGCAGAGGTGACTACTTGCTGGTAGCAAAGTAATTAACATATGATAAAAGTGCGATTTTTAAAGAAACTAAGCCACAGAAAAAGGTAAGAGCACTATATATTGAATAATCGCACAATAAGGATTTTAATAAGCCCAAAAATGAAAAATGACTTTTGGAGGGTGACAAAAGCCCTTTAAATAAAGAACACAAAAAAAGACCAAGGGGATATCTCCTGCCTAACAACAGTGTGCGGGTAAAATTACCTAGGCATCTTGTATGAGACATCCACATATCCAAATATATCAATACATATACTCCCAATACAAACCAAAAAATAAACACCAAAAAGGAGCCAAATGCAAATATCCATATAAATATACTTTATTAATGCATAGAATTTAAAAGTATGTGCAACAGGAGGTGCAAAAATTGAAGCGCCATCCTAGACCCAATATTAGCTAGTAACAAAGGAGGGAAAGATACTGCATGCAAACACAAACGTGTTTTGCCTTAAATACTGCTAATTATGAGCATTACCCTATACAGAGGAAGTATCACAACATGAATTACTGCCTCCGTAGTACGGATCCAGTAATAATGACATTACAAATGCCAGAATGCCAGAAAAATAATCATTGCATAAATGCAGATCTTACCCAAAGTAGTGAAAATGCAGCCAAAGGACCAGGATGACGCCACCCCGACGCGCGTTTCGGCGAACCTTCGTCCGGGGGTGACGCCATCTCTGTGCTGTGGAGTTTAAAAAGGCTGGTCTAACCAATAGGAAACGCGATTATGGTCACATGGCATGACCTCATAAAAGAGCGCATACATGAGCGCATACTTGAAACAACGGTTTTTGGAAAGGGGCTATAGCCATAGGGCCATTAAAAGGGCCTATTGGAGAGCAAAATCGAAGAACCAAAGTAGCCTCTTGGATATCAAAAGGAACAAGGAATCCGATGGGATGACCAGATATGTGACCACATATCACTCCAGATGGAGAGATATGCAGATGATTTTGCAAAAACATTGGCCCATTTTACTAACTGACCCCATCCTGATGAATGTACTTCCATCTTATCCCTCTATTACAGCGAGGAGAGCCAATACGCTACGAGACACACTTGTGAAGAGTTACCTGGAACCTGTACAACCATATACGTTCCTGAATACAAGAAAACAGACAATGGGCTTTAAACCTTGTGGTAGGTGCATTGCGTGTCCGAATATGCAACAAGCAATTGATTTTACGGACAGTACTGGTGTTCATATATACAACATCAAACATTCCCTTACCTGTTCCAGTACAGGAGTGATCTATTATGCACTATGTCCATGTTCAAAAATTTATATTGGACTAACTACACGGGAACTTAAGGTGCGGGTCCGCGAACATGTAAGAGATATCGTGGCAGCCAAAGACGGTAAAAAGGTCCAGGAATTCAAACCCGTGGCACGACACTTTAGGGAATATCATGATGGCAACCCACGGGGATTCAAGGTGAGAGCAATTGATTGTGTAAAGGTGGATTTAAGGGCAGGGAATATATCAAAAAAACTCGCTCAGATGGAGAGTAGATGGATATGGACCCTTGGGACAATGTGCCCGGAGGGTCTTAATGAAACTTTGGGCTTCTCAGCGTTCCTCTAGATCTGGCAGCATCTGGTTGGTTGCCCTGTTGTTTTTAATCTCTGTTTTTTAATTTTGTGGTATTAATGGTATGTTTTGTGTTTGGTTTTCAATAGGTCGCGACAGTATTACATCTTTGGTCCTTGTTTTTGCTCTTTTTATGTCCATGGAACAGCTCTGGATATCTTATCCGGGATTGATGACTTTGCACGGAATAAAGAAGAATTTTGCCACAGCACTATGTCACTTTAGCTGTATATGCAGCCTACACATGCATTATATTATGATAGACTTGTTTTTACATTTTTTCATTATTATGTGTGTTTCAGTTTTTACTCTATTTTCAATGTTTTTTGTGTGATTCACACACATTGGTCTTTTTCACTTATTATGGACTTGTAACATATGCTCATATGCTGGTATGAATTGCACCATGAATTAATTGATTTTTAATTTTTATTGTCAACATATTTGTATGTAATAATCATCACTCCCCCCATTCACCGTTACCCTCACTTTATTTCACTCACTCCTTCCTCACCGTCATTCCTAAACCATGCACTGAATGAATGATTTTTCTTATTTTCTTCTTTTTTGTGTTTCGTTGCAACATCGCATCTTCCGATCATGTGATCTGGATCACTGACGTCGGTATCACATGACCGATATGATGCGTCTGTTTGAAGTATTCATTTTGGATGTAAGGCACAAGCATTGGCTTGTAATACCTGACCTGCACTATAATGTTGATTGCATATGTGCATGATAATGCATCTACCGTCCCATGTTATATTTATGTCTGAATCTGGGCATATTACCACTCCCGATCATGTGACTTGGGCCACTGATGTCATTATCACATGATCGCACTGACCGCAATTTTGCGATATATGCAATGCGCATTATATTTACTATAACCGATATTCTATAAGTGGGACAGGTATAATCTATTAGGATACTATCTTTTAGATGTTTCTAGCAGTACTGTGTACGCATGTATGCGCTCTTTATGAGGTCATGCCATGTGACCATAATCGCGTTCCTATTGGCTAGACCAGCCTTTTTAAACTCCACAGCACAGAGATGGCGTCACCCCGGACGAAGGTTCGCCGAAACGCGCCGGGGTGGCGTCATCCTGGTCCTTTGGCTGCATTTTCACTACTTTGGGTAAGATCTGCATTTATGCAATGATTATTTTTCTGGCATTCTGGCATTTGTAATGTCATTATTACTGGATCCGTACTACGGAGGCAGTAATTCATGTTGTGATACTTCCTCTGTATAGGGTAATGCTCATAATTAGCAGTATTTAAGGCAAAACACGTTTGTGTTTGCATGCAGTATCTTTCCCTCCTTTGTTACTAGCTAATATTGGGTCTAGGATGGCGCTTCAATTTTTGCACCTCCTGTTGCACATACTTTTAAATTCTATGCATTAATAAAGTATATTTATATGGATATTTGCATTTGGCTCCTTTTTGGTGTTTATTTTTTGCCCTTTAAATAAAGGCCTAAAGTTTGCACCAACTGTTCGACCAAATATATTTGATATATTCATTGGAGTAGAAAAATTTATTAGGAAACTATGTCTTAAAAATATATTTTTTTTAAATCCAATAGTCAGGAATTATACAAAAGAGAATGTTTATACACATACCAATTTAAAACAAAAATCCATAACGTATCCCAGGCAGGAAATTGGACATGAAATGGCAGCTTTTAAATTTTTTTTTAGAAATGCACATAAGAAAATTGAAAGACAGTTCAAGGAATAGAAATAATTTAAGTACTCAAGAAATTCACGCTATCAAGCAGTTACAAGAACAAGAGGATCTAGTTATTAGGCCCGCAGATAAGGGGGGGCTATAGTAATCTTAGGAGCTCAAGAATATGAAAAAATCACAGAAAGAGAAGATAATAATGCACTCATAAATTAGATTCAAGCATTATATATGAACTAAGCACTCATTCGGATATAATAAGGTCTGAGACTCTTAGTTAATATATTTTGATCAAAACACATCTATGCCCACCTACCAAGCGTCAAGGTGGTCTCAGGTCAGGTGGGTTCCTACGCTAAACCTATCTATGCAGTTGTGCATTTATGATCAGGAGCGCAGACCCTCCACATATAGTGCGCTGCTCCTAGTGACCTCTGTGTGCATCAGCAACCAATGAGAGGAGGAGCACACACAACTATATGTACCACCTAATCAAGATCGCCTCTTAGATAGGTGGGGCAAAAGTGCACAGGAATGCTACTCCCAAGATAAAATAGGAACGCATTCACACTTGAAGGTGCCACTCCCTCAAGCAAATACTACATAATAAACAAAAATCACAGAAAACAAAAAGATAAAAACACCCTGCACGATATAATTAACAAATATGCGGATGTCCCTGGCTACATTTATGAAAAAATGACAGAAAGAGAAGATAAAAATGCACACATAAATTAGATTCAAGCATTATATATGAACTAAGCCCTCATTCTGATATAATAAGGTCTGAGACTCTTAGTTAATATATTTTGATCAAAACACATCTATGCCCACCTACCAGGCGTCAAGGTGGTATCAGGTCAGGTGGGTTCCTACACTAAACCTATCTATGCAGTTGTGCATTTATGATCAGGAGCGCAGACCCTCCACATATAGTGTGCTGCTCGTAGTCACCTCTGTGTGCATCAGCAACCAATGAGAGGAGGAGCACACACAGCTATATGTACCACTTAATCAAGATCACCCCTTAGATAGGTGGAGCTCAAGAATATGATAAAGAATGTTTAAGACAATTATCAGATACTACCACGTACCTAAAATGAAATCGAAATCCTACTGAAGAATATAATGATGCACTTGAAAAATATGCCAGAGATGGTTGGGATAGAGGTATCCTACAGGAACAAGAATATAAATTTATAACGAGTACCCAACAACGATTGCCGGCATTTTACTGTATTCCAAAGATCCATAAGTACCAAAAGTATCCCCCTGGTAGGCTCATCCTTTCTGGCATAGGTTCAGTAACATCAAATTTATCACAATACATGGACAAAATGTTACAGCCAACGGTAAAAATAACTTTTTCTTATATCAAAGACACAACTCAAATTATAAAAATAGTAGAAAACCTAAAATACCAATCACATTGAATTCTAGGCACACTCGATGTTAATTCATCGTATACGATCATTAACCATGATCAAGGAATAGAGGCCCTCAAAACACAACTAGAAAGGAATAGTCAGCTTCAAAAATAACAAATACATTTTTTAACAAAAGGCATGGAGTTCATTTTAACACACAATTATTTTATTTATGGAACAGATTTTTATTTACAAACAAAAGGGACTGCCATGGGTACCAGGTTCGCCCCCAGTTATGCCAATTTATGGCACAATGGGAGGAGCAATATATTGCTCCCAAACTGAGGGAGGACCTGGTACTCTGGCATCGGGTATATTGACAATATTTTTTTCATTTGGAACAAAACGTAAGTTGAACTCAATGTGTTTTTGGAATCAATAAATAATAATCAGAATAACTTGAAATTTTCTTCAAACATTAGTACACAAGTAGAATTTTTAGACTTAATGATTAAACACAAACAAATCAGTTAATCTGTAACACTTATCAAAAATCAGTCTCTAGAAACAGTTATATTCTCTACTCAAGCTGTCATGTGCCAATATGGCTCCTTAACATCCCAACGGGACAGTTTAGATGTTTGAAAAGGAACTGCACAAATAAATAAGATTTTGAGGGAGAAGCATTGGAAATGAAGGAACAATTTTTAGTCAAAGAATATCAGTTACAGATACTAGAGGAATCACTTTCTAAAGTTAGAAATATGAAAAGGGAACTGTTTTTTGAATCTGAAGACAAAAGCTTTAATGAAAATCAAAACCAGGAAGAAATAATTAGGATGATTGTTCTGTCCTCCTTATGTGTGAAGGTACATACCTTGACAGACAACTAAACCTTATCCTGGCAATAAATTGACAAGAAACAGTGGCATCATGTATTAAAAGATAGGGTGATAGGCTCATTACTTACCGATGTTCCATGCATTACTTACACAAAAGCACCGAATTTATCCTTCAAAGTAGCGCCAACAATAAAATCGAAAAAATCTAGGGACTCTATTTCACATGGGTGGTTTAATTTAAAAGGTTTTTACAAATGTGGTCGATGCAACAATTGTAAAATTAGGAAATTCCCCCCAAAAAACACAAAGGTATGCTCATCTAATAATACCTTCTCATGGGAAATAAGAGAATTCCTAACTTGTAACTCAGCTAGTGTAATATACCGTATTTTTAGCCCCATAAGACGCATTCCCCCGCGTCTTATGGGACGAATACTAATGAGCCGCTTAAATTATGGAAGCACTCATTAGTATTGGAGGACCGGGAAGCAGTGAAGGCTTTGTACTCACCGCTTCCTGGTCCTAGGCTGTCGGCTCTGCAGGGCTGCGCACAGTGTGAGTGCGCTCTGTGATCTTACACTGTGCGCAGCCTTCACAGTAGAGCTGGAGGCACAAGGAAGAGGATCGCACAGCAGGAGAGAAGCTGGGGTGTTCGGAGCAGGAAAGGTAAGTTGTTGTTTTTATTTTATTCCATATGTGGCTGATGGGGGCTTATATAACATAGCTGGGGGCTGGTGAGAGGCAATGGGGGCTGAAATAACCCTGCTGGGGGCTGGTGAGAGGCAATGGGGGCTGATTTAAGGTGGATGGTGAGGCAATGGGGCTGAAATAACACTGCTGGGGGCATGTGAGAGGCGATGATTTAATAAGGCTGCTGGGGGATGGTGAGAGGCAATGGGGGCTGATATAGGGGTGCTGAGAGGTTGCTGAGGGCTGATATGAGGCATATGGAGGTTGATGAGAGAAATGGGGCTCTTATCTGAGGTCTTATTAACATTAGGGGTCTTATTGGGGCTGTCAACTGAGGTCTGATTAACATTGGGGGTCTGATTGGAGATCTAATGAAAAATATTTTGTTTCTTATTGTTCTCCTCTAAAACCTAGGTGCGTCTTATGGGCTGGTGCGTCTTATAGGGCGAAAAATATGGTACATAGTGGCAATGTCCATGTAAAAAACAATATGTGGGGAGGGCTAAAAGATCCCTAAAAAAAAATTCTCCGAACACATAACAAATATTAAAAACGGTTACGAAAAACATTAATTGTCTTTACATTTTAAACAATATCACAATAAAAACCCCAGTGGAATGACATTCGCAGCTCTTGAAAAAATAGATGCACATTGGAGAGGTGGAAAACACATCTCAAGAACGTCAAGACAGGAATCCAGGCGTATCTTTGAATTTGAAACTTTGATACCTGGAGGCCTCAACTCAGAGATTTGAGATTTTTGGTTTCCTTTAGAAATCGGGGTGAGGGTCGCCCACTGATGGGACATTGTGAGTCTGGCCGATTTCTTGGCACGACGATCTCCCTTCGTAGGGAGACCACCACCCATTTTCTCTACGTTTATCAAGATACCCCATTTAAAGACAAAAATAGATAAAGAGATTTTGTGTTCGCTGAATATATCGAAGCTGAGTACATAACCACTGAGTACTGCATTTTCTGGCGTATAAGACTACTTTTTAACACATGAAAATCTTCTCAAAAGTCGGGTGTCGTCTTATACGCCGGTATACTGCATGCTGAAACTTAAGAGATCTCTGTACTGACCTCTAATATATTTATACATAGTTATTAGATCTCCCCTCAGTCGTATTTTTTGTGAATAGAAGTGAATAACCCTAATTTTGATAATCTTTCAGGGTACTGTAGTTGCCCCACTCCAGTTATTACTTTAGTGGTCTCAATTACCTCTGAATATTCCTATGTACCGTATTTTCCGGCGTATAAGACGATTGGGCATATAAGACGACCCCCTACTTTTCCTGTTAAAATATGGGGTTTGGGCTATACTCGCCGTATAAGACTACCCCTCTTCCAACGCACAACAAATAAAAATTAAACAGACGATCCGAGCATGAGAAAACCACTGAGATCACGGAGAGGGGGCTGCTTCAGGAGTGACTGGCCGGGATGCAGCACACGGTAGCTCAGCTAGAGGGCGCCTGTCCCTGAAGCTGGAGAAGGACAGCTTCTCCAGTCCGGCTTGGAAGTAAAGAGGACCTTTCACTGGTCCAACAATTGTTAGATAATGATACATACCATATGTGTAGAGCGTTGCACAGGGATAATAGTGAGTGAAGGGAGATCCCTGGGCGCCACTCTACACATATATATCATTATCTAACAATCGTCGGACCAGTGAAAAGTAGGGGGTCGTCTTATATGCACACTCCTTTTTGGGGACCCCAAAGAGATTGGAGTAGAACCCGTTAAAACAGTCTTGCGCAGGAACCGGGACGATCACCCCCTTTGCAAAAAAGTGTGGACAGTCTGCAAAAAGGAATTTGCGGCGGAGGGAAAGGTCGGGGGAGACAAGCAAAAAAATCAGGGGGGGGGGACCTGAATTCCAGTTTGTAACCCTCTGAGATGACCTCTCTTACCCAGGCGGGAGCCAGCCAGACATGACGAAACAGACGAAGACGGCCGCCCACCTGATCTGAGGGTGCTGAAAGCCGCCCATCACGCAGAGGAGGTCTTGTGAGTATAAGACTTTGAGCACTGTTGGCGGGGATGCCAGGAATGGGGCTGGAAAAACTCAGAAAGGGGCGAAAAAGAGGCCTACGCTTTTTCGACTTGTTGAAACGCTCCCTGTTTTGTGGTAAGAAAGTGTGCTGCTGGTAAAGTGGAGTTCCCTCAAGGCCCGCTTTAAGAAATTATCTGCCGCCCAGCAGGAGAGTCATAGAGTACGGCGAATAGCCACCAAAAGGGCTGACAAGGGGCCATTAGTCTGGCCGCGTCCAGAGAGGCTTCACAAATATATGAACTGGCATGGGAGAGCTGCAGAGCAATATCGGAAAGTTCCTCCGAGGAGTCCCCTGAGAAGAGACCCTGACATAGTTTGTTTGCCCACTCACCCATAGCTTTGCTCACCCATGTAGAGGCAAAAAAACGGGCGCAGAGCTGTGCCCACTGCTTCAAAGGATAATTTTGCGAAAGATTCCAGTTTTTTATCTGACTGATCAGTCTTCAAATGCTTTCAGGTGTGTTGCGTTATGACGGATCCGGCGGGCATTTCCGGCAACGGAAGTGCATGCCAGATCCTCACAACGCTAGTGTGAAAGAGCCCTTAGCCGGTCTGTGTCCCTTAATGCAGCTTGTCCGGAAGTGCCTTATGCCAAAGTCCCGCAGAGGTCCTCCTGAAGCAGGAGGTGGGCGGAGCGCGGTAAAGGCACCAAGAATTTGCGCCAGGATGCAGATGGAGGGGGAAGCGGGGAATGGAGTCGTTCCCCGGCGATAACGAGGGGAAGCGACCGCCCGATACATCAGTAAAGATGAGGTCTGTCGCTATAAGCCTCAGCCGAATGGAAGTGCTATGGAAGTGGAAGTCTGGCATGTTCTGCCCCCCTGGTTCCAGCTGGATCACCACCTTCGGTGTGCGGTCCCTTGGGGAGGGCTGCTACACCGGAACAGAGGGGACCTAACGAGGACGGCCGTGGTGACCCGCAGGCTGGCGGGATACAGAGGATTTGGGAACCTCTGGTCCTCCTTGTTTTCTTGAGACCGGGAACGAGCAGCAGGCTTGGGGATCCCCTGGTCTCCCCTCTCCTGGGTGGGAACGCAGGTAGCTAAAGCTGCCTGTAACCCAAAGAAGAAGGGGAAAGAGAAAAAATAGAGAGAAAAAATAAAAAATCAGCAGACCTGCAAAGCAGGAAGGTCTGCTTCCTACAGACACTAAGGCTACTTTCACACTAGCGTTTTAGTTTTGTGGTATTGAGATCCATCATAGGGGCTCAATATCGCAAAAAACACTTCAGTTTTGTCCACATTCATTGTCAATGGGGACAAAAATAAACTGAACAGAACGGAATGCTCCAAAATGCATTTCGTTCCGTTTAGTTGCGTTCCCATACTGGAGAGCAAACCGCAACATGTTGTAGTTTGCCTTCTATCCTTGGATGTGGAGCAAGATGGATCCGGCATGACCCCCAATGCAAGTCAGTGGGGACGGATCCGTTTTCTCTGACACAAAAGAAAACAGATCTGTCCTCCATTGACTTACAATGGGGTTCATGACAGATCTGTCTTGGCAATGTTAAAGAAAATACAACCGGATCCATTCATAACGGATGCAGATGGTTGTATTATCAGTAACGGAAACGTTTTTGCTGAACCCTGTCGGATTCAGTAAAAATGCTAGTGTGAAAGTAGCCTAAGCTAAAAACTGTTTTAGCTTAGTCCCTGTAGGAAGGGTATAGCTGAAGGGAGGAGCTCACACTTTTGTGCTTAGTGTCCGCTTCCTAGTGGTAGCAGCTGTACCCATGGTCAAGCCTGTGTCCCTCAATGATGTGTTCGGTTAAAAAGATGTATTTTCTACCAGAAGTCAAAATACCAAAGATCCAATCCCAGATAATAAGTTTCAAAAAGAAAAAGTCCCATACCATCCGACAAACTATGGCCCTCATTGGGTCTCTAACAGCCTGTATCCCAGCAGTGAAAAGGGCCCAGTGGCACTCCCGGCCACTTTATATACAGTTGTGTTCAAAATTATTCAACCCCCAATACTGTAAAGGGTTTTAGGGAATTTAGTGTACATTTGTAATTGTGTTCAGAATGAAATCTTACAAGGACTTTTTAAAGAACCAAATGCAACTAAAATGACATCAATTGTTTTTTGCGTAAAATGCGTAAAAATGCCCTCCTAAAAGGTACTCATGGGAATTTGGGCCCCTTTGCGCATCTTGGCTGCAAAAAAGTGTCACTCATGTGGTATCGCCGTACTCAGGAGAAGTAGGGCAATGTGTTTTGGGGTGTATTTTTACATATACCCATGCTGGTGAGAGAAATATCTCTGTAAACTGACAACTTTGTATAAAAATGTAAAAAGTTGTCGTTTACAGCGATATTTCTCACACACAGTATGGGTATATGTAAAAATACACCCTAAAACACATTGCCCTACTTCTCCTGAGTACGGCGATACCACATGAGTGACACTTTTTGCAGCCAAGATGCGTAAAGGCCCTAAAACCAATGAGTACCTTTAGGATTTCACAGGGCATTTTTATGCATTTGGATTCTCACGCTTTAGGTTCCCTAAAATGCCAGGGCAGTATAAATACCCCACATGTGACCCCATTTTGGAAAGAAGACACCCCAAGGTATTCCGTGAGGGGCATGGCGAGTTTACAGAATTTTTTTTTTGGCACAAGTTAGCGGAAATTGATATATTTTTATTTTTTATTTTGTTTTTTACAAAGTCTCATATTCCACTAACTTGTGACAAAAATAAAATTTACATGAACTCACCATACCCTCACGGAATACCTTGGGGTGTCTTCGTTCTAAAATGGGGTCACATGTGGGGTATTTATACTGCCCTGGCATTTTAGGGGCCCCTAAAGCGTGAGAAGAAGTCTGGAATCCAAATGCGTAAAAATGCCCTGTGAAATCCTAAAGGTACTCATTGGAATTAGGGCCTTTCGCACCAGGCTGCAAAAAGTGTCACACATGTGGTATCGCCGTACTCAGGAGAAGTGGGGCAATGTGTTTTGGGGTGTATTTTTATATATACCCCTGCTGGGTGTGAGAAATATCTCTGTAAACGACAATTTTTAAAATTTTTTATACAAAGTTGTCAGTTTACAGAGATATTTCTCTCACCCAACATAGGTATATGTAAAAATACACCCCAAAACACATTGCCCTACTTCTGCTGAGTACGGCGATACCACATGAGTGACACTTTTTTGCAGCCTGTGCAAAGGGCCCTAAAACCAATGAGTACCTTTAGCTTTACATGGCGGCTCACAATTTAGCCCCGCCCAAAATGCCAGAACAGTACAAACACCCCACAAATGACCCCATTTCGGAAAGTAGACACCCCAAGGTATTCACTGAGGGGCATAATGAGCCCGTATGAGATTTTTTTTTTTGCCAGAAGTTAGCAGAAATGGAAACTTTATTATTATTTTTTCCTCAGAAAGTGTCATTTTCCGCTAACTTGTGAAAAAAATGAAATGATACATGAACTCACCAAGCCCCTCCGCGAATACTTTGGGGTGTCTTCTTTCTAAAATGGTGTGATTTGGGGGTATTTATACTTTCCTGGCATTCTAGCACCTGAAGAAACACGACAGGCGCTCAGAAAGTCAGAGCTGCTTCAAAATGCCGAAATTCACTTTTTGCACCATAGTTTGTAAACGCTATAACTTTTACCCAAACCAATAAATATACACTTATTGGACTTTTTTTTTATCAAAGACATGTAGAACAATACATTTAGAGAAAAATTTATATAGAAATGTAGTTTTTTAAAAAAATTACAACAGAAAGTGAAAAATGTCATTTTTTTGCAAAAATGTCGTTAAATTTTTATTAATAGCAAAAAAAGTAAAAATGTCAGCAACAATGAAATGCCACCAAATGAAAGCTCTATTAGTGAGAAGAAAAGGAGGTAAAATTCATTTGGGTGGTAAGTTGCATGACGGAGCAATAAACGGTGAAAGTAGTGTAGTGCGGATTTGTAAAAAAGGGCCTGGTCACTAGGGGGGTATAAACCTGTGGTCTTCAAGTGGTTAAATGTTTTTTTTTTTATTTCTTCATTGACACAATTATTCAACCCCTTAAAGACTACCACTCTTAAGAACAGAGGTTCATTCAAGTGTTTTCGATCAGGTATTTAAAACACCTGTGGATGTCAAGGAGCAGCAATCAAGCATAATAAGCCCCAATTAGGCAGATGTAAAATGACTGTGATACTCGGCTCCTTCTAGACATTTACTTGTGTGTTTACAGACATGGTGAAGTCAAGAGAATGGTCCAGGAAGACAAGAGAAGAGGTGATTTCTGTTCACAGGAAGGGCAATGGCTATAAGAAGATTGCAAAGATGTTAAACATACCAAGAGACACCATAGGAAGCATCATTCGCAAATTCAAGGCAAAGGGCACTGTTGAAACACTACCTGGTCGTGGCAGAAAGAAGATGCTGACTTCGACTGCTGTGCGCTACCTGAAGCGCAAAGTGTTGAAAAGTCCTCGTGTGACTGCTGAGGAACTAAAAAAAGATTTGTCAGATGCGGGTACTGAAGTTTGAGCTCAGACAATAAGGCGCACACTGCGTAATGAAGGCCTCCATGCCAGAACTCCCAGGCGCACCCCCTTGCTGTCTCCAAAGAATAAGAAGAGTTGACTGCAGTATGCCAAAAGTCATGTGGACAAACCACAAAAGTTTTGGGATAGTGTTCTGTGGACTGATGAAACAAAATTAGAACTGTTTGGGCCCATGGATCAACGCTATGTGTGGAGGAGGAAGAACAAGGCATATGAAGAAAAGAACACCTTGCCTACTGTGAAGCATGGCGGGGGGTCAATCATGCTTTGAGGCTGTTTTGCTTCTACAGGTACAGGGAAGCTTCAGCGTGTGCAAGGTACCATGAATTCTCTTCAGTACCAGGAGATATTGGATGAAAATGTGATGCAGTCCATCACAAACCTGAGGCTTGGGAGACGTTGGACCTTTTAACAGGACAATGATCCCAAGCATACCTCCAAGTCCACTAGAGCATGGTTGCAGATTAAAGGCTGGAACATTTTGAAGTGGCCATCGCAGTCACCAGACTTAAATCCGATTGAGAACCTCTGGTGGGACTTAAAGAAAGCAGTTGCAGCGCGCAAGCCTAAGAATGTGACTGAACTGAGGCTTTTGCCCATGAAGAATGGGCGAAGATACCCGTAGATCGCTGCAAGACACTTGTGTCAAGCTATGCTTCACGTTTAAAAGCTGTTATAACTGGAAAAGGATGTTGTACTAAGTACTAAGATTGAATGTCACTTGGGGGTTGAATAAAACTGATAATGATGTGAGCACAGAAAAGACATTTGTGGCTATTTCATTATAAATGTTATGTTATATTTGTCTGACTTACAAGTGCCTCTTTGATTTAATTGTAAACAAGATGACTGAAATGATCAAAATCAATGTCAAACTGGCCAAAACACTCAATTTCAGTGGGGGTTGAATAATTTTGAACACAACTGTATGTTATGTTATATATTTTATATGTTACAACAAACAGTGGGATTGGAGACAGTAATCATTGGACAAACTGATTACAATTCCAGAGGATATCTTAATATCTCTGGATTGGTGGGAAGTGAGACACAATCTCCAGAACGGGTGACATGGGTGTTAATGGACCCAGTAATTCTTACTACAGATGCCAGCCTCTGGGGTTAGTTGGCTCATTTACAGACTCTGTCAACCCAGAGGGAATGGTCACAGACTCTGAGAATGCAGTCATCCAACTTCCGGGAACTAAGGGGATCCAACCTTCAAATCAGATCAGACAACAAGACAGTTGTGTCATAGATAAACCGTCAGGGGGGTACAAGGAGCAAAATCCTGATATCCTTAACCAACAAGATTTTTTTTAAGGGTGCAAAAATATGTCAACTCCCTGTCAGCAGTCTTTTTAAAAGGAACACAAAATGTCAAGGCGGATTTTCTATGTCAGAAAAGATTGGATCCAGGAAAATGGAGTTTAAAGGATGGAATATTCAACTCGCTAGTCCAGAAATGAGGCATGCCACAAATAGATTTATTTGCAAACAAGAACAACGCAAAAGTACCGATCTACTACTCCTTGGACAGAGAAAGTGCAGGAACCAGATGCACTAGTAATAAGGTGGAATTTCAATCTAGCATACTGCTCCCCCCCGCTACCTTCAATGCCGAGAATCTTAAGTAAGATACGAAAGGACAGGGTAAAGGTACCTGCTCCTGAAAAAAATGACCAGGTAAAACCCCTGGACTTTACCATGGTCCCAGGACCTCCTAACTCAAGGTCTGGTCTCCCATCCAAAGGTGACAAGTCTGCATCTGTCAGCATGGATCCTGAAAGGCTGATTCTTACATCTAAAGACATTTCAGATTTTGTAGTCATCACTATGTTAGCCAGTAGGAAAAAAGTCACCTGTAAAATCTACCATAAATTCTTCAGTTAAAATGGGGGATATCCCTTCAGTTCTAGAGTTCTTACAGGAAGGATTTAGCAAGGGGTTAAAATCTAGCACCCTCAGCGTGCAAATATCTCCTCTGAGCACTTTTTTGATGTAAAGCTGACTGTTAACCCATGGATAGTTAAGTTCATGAAGGGTACTGAAAGACATAGACCTAGACTAAGACCAATAGTTGCACCTTGGGACCTAAACCAAGTCCTTTCAGGTCTTACTACTGCCCCATTTGAACCTCTGGAGGAAGAAAACATCAAGTTCTTGACCCGCAAGAGGGTGTTCCTTGTCGCCATCATGTCAGCTCGCAGGGTTAATGAAATACAAGCTTTTTCTGTCAGGGAGCCATTCCTAACCATCAGAGATGATAGAATTATTTTGAGGTTTGAGGACTCTTTTCTTCCTAAGGTGGTGTAGGATTTCCACAGAATGGAGGAGGTTGTTCTGCCCTCATTCTGCGAGAATCCTAGATCTGAAGCAGAAAAAGCTTTTCACAGTTTAGATGTCAAGAGATGCGTTCTCCAATATTTATCAGTTACTGAGGACTGGAGGAAATAGTCTTTTTATTCAATTCTTGAGAAATAGGAGAGGTCTTAAAGCTTTTAGAGCGACTATAGTGCGTTGGATTAAGTCGGCTATTTGGGAAGCCTACAGGTTAATGGGAGAGGAACCGCCTTCTAACCTGAAAGAACATTCTACTAGGGCAGTATCGACATCCTGGGCAGAAAGAGCATCTGCTTCTTTGGATCAAATATGTAAGGTGGCAACATGGTCCAACCCTTATACTTTTGTTAAACACTATAGAGAAGACATTGATGCAAAAAGGGACCTTAAATATGAAGAAAAAGTTCTTCAGGCAGTTGTCCCACTCCCACTCTAAATTAATAATCCCCATAGTAAGGTGCTTTCATGGAGGTGAGGGGAAAAACTGAATTAGACTTACCGGTAATTCCCTTTTCATGAAACCTCTATGATGGCCCTGCTTATCCCCCCCAAAAAAAAAAAAAACACACACACACACAAAAAAAACACAACAGCATACTTATGAAGTTCAATAAGAGTTTTTTTCTTTTTTCCTTTCTGTTATTTATATGAAATCTAAATATGTATAATCTAAGCACTGGTTATTCTAAGTCTAAAGCTATAAATCAAGACAGGCCATAGACCTCTTTGGAGCCCACAGTATAGAGAGCACTCTTCCTACTTTTCCATCATCCTCCCCACCTTCCGAACACCCCATCCTGCCACTTCCAATACTGTGCCCACTGTGCTTTCCCATTCTATACTGCAGAACTCCACAGGATAGGGGATAACTATCAGATTGCCGGGGGTCCTATCGCTGAAACCCCCAACAATCACTAGAACTGGTGCCCTGTAGCCCGTGGAGCCTCCCTGAAATGGATGAAATGACTGGAAACGTGTGCCACCACTCTATTCATTTCTATTGGAGAGCTGGAAATAGCCAAGCGCTGTACTCGGCTATCTCCAGCACTTCCACAGAAAAGAATGGAGCGTTGGTGCGCTTTTCCAGCCATCATCCAATAGTAATCCCCACACTCTATGCACTGGCTCATGCAGCTCTGACTGCACTACTCTATTTAGTACAAAGATGGCTGGACCAGTTTAGAAAACAATTTTTAATTTTGGTACACTCCTATTTTCTCATAGATTGTAAGCTCCTGCGAGCAGGGTCCTTACACCTTGCGTTTCAATAGCATATTAATGTGTAATTCTGTTATGTCTATTTTGATTTATACATGTAACCCTCTGAATTATAAGGTGCTGCGTAATATTGTGTCACTATATAAATAAAATTCTATTGATGGCCAACCCTTAGGATACATCATTGGTATCTGATCAGTGGGGGTCCGATTCCTAGTACCCCGCCGATCAGCCATTTGAAGAGACCACGGTGCTTTATTGAGAACCATGGCCTTTTCCAGCCAGTGACATCATGTTCATTGGTCACATGGCCCAAGTGCAGCTCAGTCCCATTCAAGTGGATTGGCCTGGGCTACAATAATAAGCACAACTTCTATACATTGACCGGCACTGTGCTTGGTAAGTTGTGATGAGTCCTCAGCGGCTTCAAACAGCTGATTTGGGGGGTGGGGGTGGCAGGAGTCGGAGTCCACCAATAAGATCATGGATCATCCAGAAGATAGGCCATGAAAAGCCCTTAAAACCTCTTCCAGACACACAGTTTTTCCCATCCTGACAGCCTAATTTTGCAAATCTGACGTGTCAGTTTATGTGGTGATAACTTTGGAGTGATTTTATTTAGTCAAGCGATTCTGAGATTGTCTTTTTTTCCCGTGACACATTATAATTCATGTTTGGGTTTGGTTGATATGTTTTACGTTTATTTATTTTTTTTATCCAAAATTTACAGGCACATTCACATGACAGTGTCCGTTTTGCGGTCCACAAAACATAGACACTGGCTATGTGTACCCCACATCGGTAGTGTGAATGCACCCTAAAACAGATTAGTGATACTTCACAAAATAGTTAGAAACACCCTACATCTGGCCCTAATCTTTTGCCTGAATAAAAGAGCACCAACATGGATTTTGAGGCCCAATGTGGTGATTTACGTAGCTTGTGCTGACAACTGTAGAAGGTCCGGGGTGAAATAATTAGTGGGACCCTCTTCCAAAAATCGACTCCATTTTGTAAACTACGCCCCTAAGGGGGACTTTACCACCACACACTGCAAGCAAATGCTTGAGGCCCCAGAGCTTAAAGCGAACCTGTCACCTGCTTTTCACTTATTAAACTAATCACAGTACCTTATAGATCATCCTCATTGTGTTTCCAAACTGGTTTTTCCAGTTTTTCTGGCCTGTAGATTCATGAAAAAATCACTTTATAAAGTCCTGCTCTCCATGCGTCACAAGTCACGATACAGTCAAGGAGGCAGACCCTCCTGACTCAGGATGTGCCTCCCGCCTAACCGCTCTCAGCCCTTTAATTGACACTTGTCTCTGGCTGGGACCGCGCGCATCGGCGGCGCATGCGCCGTCGCCTCCTTGCAGCGCGGTCCCGACCATCGCGCAGAGTGAAGCGTCGGGGACGGCGCATGCGCGATTAAGCGAATGGATCGCGCTTCACTCTGCGCGATGGTCGGGATCGCGCTGCAAAGGAGGGCGACGGCGCATGCACCGCCGATACAAGCGCGGTCCCGGCCAGGAGGACAAGTGTCAATTAAAGGGCTGAGAGGCGGGGTTAGGGCGGGGGAGGCACATCCTGGAGTCAAGGAGGGTCTGCCTCCTTGACTTGTATCGTGACTTGTGACGCAGGAGAGCAGGACTTTATAAAGTGATTTTTTCATGAATCAACAGGCCAGAAAAACTGGAAATACCAGTTTGGAAACACAATAAAGATGATCTATAAGGTACTGTGATTAGTTTAATAAGTGAAAAGCAGGTGACAGGTTCGCTTTAAGTGCCCCTGCTTGCTACAAGTGGTTGGCAGACATACCACCTGTGCAGGCTGCCTTGCTAACCTGAGAGTGGAGTTCTGATGGGGTGGAGCTTATTGGTGCAATGGGGGAGCCCAGAAATAACCTGACTTCGGGCCTTAGAATTGCCAAATTTAATAAATACCCCTCAAGGTATTTATTAAGGGGTGGAGTGGACATTTTGATTTCAGAGGTATTTTGCAGAAATGAACTGATAGGCAGAGTCTACTGGGTGGGGAAATGCCATAAATGTGGACATAAGCTGCTGTATGGACACAGGACAGGGCTCTGAAAGAAAGGCGCACCATTTGGCTTTTGGAGCACGGATTTTTCTGTAATAGTTTTTCGGCTCCATATCAAATTTGCAGAGATGCTGTGGTACCTGTACAGTGGAAACCCCCAATAAATGATCCCGGTATTGAAACTATGTCCCTGAAGGTATTTATCAGGGGGTGTCGTAAGCATTTTGATGCCATAGACATTTTGCAGAAATGAATGCGCATCGGACCATGCAAAATGCAAATTGCAATTTTTCCACAGATATGGCATTTCAGTGAAGCAGACTCCTGTTTGTCCTTCCTTTTGGAGGAACAGGTAGTCTCGTTCCTGCCATTAGTACCAGGGTCCTATCGGGCTGGATAGGACTCTAGATATTCCTGCGTATTAACTCACCTACCTTCGGGGTCTGTTCATACTGGTAGTCAGTGAGGACTTTGGTTAGGGTTTTCAGTAGGAGGTATCCATCTTCCTTCCCTAGTTCTCAGGCCTGATTCCCTGTTTCCTCCCTTCCCTCCTATGCTCGGTGTGATGTTTCCCTCCCACACCAAAGTGTGACAGCAGGTCAAAGAAATAAGAAATTAAGTGGCACTATACTGATATATGTTATTGAATAACTCGGTGTCTGTACAAATTTTTTTATTACATGCAGTTATGAAAGTATTCAGATCCAGGTGCTGCTTTGAAAACTGTAGAATATTTTTCCGTGGGACAACCCCTTTAACAAAAAAAACATAACTCGCCAAGAAGGAGGAACTGGAATGAAATGAAACTTTATATGTGAATGTAATTATGATATATTTAAGTGAAAGGTTACATTTATTGGGGAAAAGTCTACAATTGAAAAGAGGTTAGTGTCCCTCATGTCACTTCTATCGGTGATTCACTATCATATGGAAAGGATCCCCAGATCATCACACCAGCAGTTGGGGCAGTGTGCTGCTCCACAGCAAACGCAGGTTTGAGGTGCTTGCCATGAGACCTCCATACTAGAACCCAACCATCATGGGATCCCATACAGAACCTGGATTCATCACTAAGGACAATATGGCTCCAGTCTGGAGCAGTCCAGGTTTCACAACACCACTGTAAAGTAAGGCGATGGTGGCTGGCTGTCAAGAGCGGGCAATTCATCAAGACAACCATTCTGCTTCTCTCCATCCAATGATGTGCCACCTCTCAAGGTCTGTAGTAGTAGCGTAGTAGGGGCATGTCTGGCAGTCAACGATCTCTCACCAACAGGTACACTGGCCAAAAGTAGCCTCTGAGAGTCTGTTTATATGGCAGTGGGGGCAGCACTTTTACTCCCTCCTGTAATCATTTACATATCTGCTGAGACATCTGGGTGCATTTCTTTTTTTTGTCAATGATTGTATCTACCCTATGTGCACGAGCCATTTGGGTAAGTCCACACATCAAGGATTTTCATAAACCCACAATTAAATTTCATGTAGAGGCGGGCTCATGCGGTTCGAACACGGCTCCAGCGACGCCCCTGGTGCTTTACTGACGCCCCTCTCCTTCAAATCATACCCCTTTCTTTAAATTGATAGCCTGCGCACTTGTTGTGTAGAATGGTGCATTCACACAACATTTTCGGCTTCATCCCGATGAGCGAAGATCTGGGTTCAGTGAAGCGAAAGGCGCATGCTCAGTATGCATCTTTGCTCATCGGGATAAAGCTGAAGATGTGCGCACACGACATTCTAGAAAGCGGGTGCGCAGGTGCGAGATCTCAGCGCTAGACCAGAGATCAAACGCTGTCAATCCACAGGGCGGGGGGCATCAGTATGGAGCATCAGGGGCGTTGCTGGAGAGGTGCTCCAAAGGCTTGTGCCCACTTCCTGTTGCTCAAACAGCGCATTAACATATTTATAAAAGTTCACATTTCTCTACAACACTACTACCTACAGATAAAAGATAGGTATCATTTTAATCAGCATCAGCAACCCTACCAAGCTATATTCCTGGTTTTATAGGGTTGATCCAGGTGACAGAGCCACTTTAAAGAGGTTGTCTCACTTCAGCCAATGGCCTTACTATGTAGTTAAAGGGGTTGTGCAGGTTCAGATCTGAACCCGTATTTTCATGCTCCAATGTGCTCCCTTCCTGTGCTCTGGACTGTGCAGGGCAAGGGCTTTTTTATTTAAAATAATTCACTGCTGGGTGGAGGCTTCCGCCCAGCAGTGTATTTGGTGACGTCACTGGCTCTGATGGGCAGGCTTTAGCGCTGCCCTAGTCATGTTACAGGCTAGGGCAGCGTTAATGCCCGCCCTTCAGTGCCGGTGACATCACCGTGCTCACAGCTGGGTAGAAGCCTCCGCCTGGCAGCCCTAAGGAGAGCCCGGTTCGTCACCGGAACTCCTGAAAATGCCTTTGCTTTGCGAGATTCAGCCCAGGGCAAAGGAGAGCATCGGAGCTCTTGTCAGGGGGGGCTGCCTGGATGAAAATATGGGTATGGACAACCTCTTTAATAGAAGGCACTTACTGATATATTGTGACTGTCCATATTGCCTCCTTTGCTGGATTCATTCATTTTTCAATCACATTATACACTGCTCATTTCCAGGGGTTATGACCACCACTGCAGTGCAGATAAGAGGTGGCCGGGACAGGAGCTGCTGTGAATGCATGCTCCCTGTGCTTTTCCTACAGTGTGCAAGCACGGCCACTGCTGCTGGATTGCAGAATGGTCGTAAATAGTGTTGAGCAAACTCATGTTTTAAGGTCGGCGTCCAAAGTTTGGGCTTGGGTTATTGAAGAATCCCATTATGATCTGTGATAACGGGATTCTTAAAAAACCCGAACTTTGGACGCCAAATTTAAAACAAAAGTTCGCCCAACACTAGTCGTAACCCCTGGTTCTCAGCAGCGTATAATGTGATGACGAATGACTCAAGCCAGCAAAGGAGGCAATATGGACAATCACAGCACATTGGTCAGTGAATTGCATTCATTTTCTCTACATGCTAAGTGCCATTTGCTGAAGTGAGACGACCTCATTAAGGCACTTTCAGACAACCCTGAAATCTGTATACACATCTTTTTATATTCACACATGGAAGATTTGTTGCAGAAATTTCTCCGTTCCTTTTCATTTATGTAGCAAGCAAATGACCACCTGCAGGAGCCTTAAATAGGAATGGGGCAGTCTACTGCATGTGAATTTACCCTACAGACACACACACAGCTCTACTGCGCAGAAGAAGACCCTCTCAGACTGCACAAGCACAGCACAGAGCCTGACTCCTCCCAGACAATCCATGTGACTGATCACATGATCATGACATCATGAAAGGTCCTTTCCTCCTGCAGTATGTACCATGGCTGACGCCTGGCGGGTGAGTGTGGTGTCTGCTGTGTAACGTGTATGTGGTGAAGGACACGTAACGTGCTAAGGATATGTGTCCTGCCCTGTGATGACCCGTGACAGCGTCCACAACTAGATGTATTTATTTTACATAGCGCTGACATATTCCTCAGACATTATCGGCACTTGCTGTCCCCAGTGAGGATGGAAAGTGGAAATACCTGGAAGAAACCCATACAAACTCCATGCATATGACCTTGGTCAGATTTGACCCCAGTGCTAACCACTGAGCCATCAGTGTGGCCTTTTCAAACAGCTGAGGATAGGCCATCAATATTGTATTCCAGGAAAATCCCCTGCAGCTCCAGTGCCACCACTCCGGTGGTCTCCTCCGCAAGACTGTTGAGGCTGCAGCTGTCAAGGGGCATGTACGGCACCTCATCACTGTGGGGAATTAGGCCACGTCTACACGACGACATTTTGTCGCACGACAATTTTTAAAATAGCAGTCTATGGTATCGCATTGTGACATGCAACAGGCTTCGACTGCGATACCACAGTCTCAAAAAATCCATTCGAAATAGATTTTTCTGCGACTGTCACGTTGCACACCATAGACTATCAGTATAAAAATTGTCGCGACAAAATGTCGCAGTGTAGTTGTGCCCTATGTGTCGCGCGACACTTGTCATTGTGTGGACCTAGCTTAGAGATCGGCAGGGGCCAACATTATGGTGATACTGGAGCTGCAGGGGGTTGATTTTATTTTTTTTAAAGCAACTTTCCTGCGGTTAGCCCAGTTTTTTGATTTGCCAGACAATCTCTTTGCACAGCTGTGCCTGTACTTCAGTCCGCAAACCACAGATTCGCAAAATTCAGATATCTTTTGGGTGCATTCTTAGGCCCCTTTCACATCAGCGTTTTTGCTTTCCGTCCTAGAGTTCCGTCCTCGGGGCTCTAGGACGGAAAGATACTGATCAGGATTATCCCAATGCATTCTGAATGGAGAGAAATCCGTTCAGGATGCATCAGGATGTCTTCAGTTCAGTATGTGAACGTTTTTTGGATGTTGACAAAAGCGCAGCATGCTGCAGATTTGTCTCCATCCAAAAATCCGGAAGACATGCCGTAACGCCGGATCCGGAATTAATGCCCATTGAAGTGCATTAATCCGGATCCAGCCTTAAGCTAAACATCGTTTCGGCGCATCGCCGGATCCGACGTTTAGCTTTTTCTCAATGGTTACCATGGCAGCCAGGACGCTAAAGTCCTGGTTGCCATGGTAAAGTGTAGTGGGGAGCGGGGGAGCAGTATACTTACCATCCGTGCGGCTCCTGGGGCGCTCCAGAGTGACGTCAGGGCGCCCTACACGCATGGATCACGTGATCCATGCGCATGGAGCGCTCTGACGTCATTCTGGAGCGCCCGAAGCTGCACGGACTGTAAGTATACCGCTCCCCCGCTCCTACTATGGCAACCAGGACTTTAATAGCGTCCTGGCTGCCATAGTAACCTGAAAGCATTTCGAAGACTGATCAGGATCCTGATCAGTCTTCTAATGCTTCAGGCGACTTGCGTTCTGACGGATCCGGCGGGACGGAAGTGCCTGCCGGATCCTCAGAACGCAAGTGTGAAAGAGGCCTTAAAGGGGTTCTTCACTGTGTTACAACTGATGATCTATCCTCAGGATAGATCATCAGCATCTGATCGGCCAGGGTCCGACACCCGGGACCCCTGCCGATCAGCTGTTTGAGAAGGCAGCAGCGCTGCAGCCTTCTCACTGTTTACCGCTGCTAGCCTCGCCCACGCGACTTGATACAAGTTGTGACGTCACTGGGCGGGGCGCTAGCAGCGGTAAACAGTGAGAAGGCTGCAGCGCCGCTGCCTTCTCAAACAGCTGATCGGCAGGGGTCCCGGGTGTCGGACCCTGGCCGATCAGATGCTGATGATCTATCCTGAGGATAGATCATCAGTTGTAACACAGTGAAGAACCCCTTTAATTTTTCTCACCCCCTTCAATAGAATGGCTATTCTCGTTCTCGTTCAGTACAGACCAGACCAGGGTCAGTGGTCCATCTGCAGAAAATGTGGAAAGCACACGGATCCGGCAGGGAACAGCCTACCACATTCAGCATTGCCGGATTCTAACATTCACCGCTGGATCCCCATTGACTATAATGGGATCCGGACACTTTCTGGCATAAATGCCGAAATTCGGATGGACTAAGCCAGGGGTAGGCAACCTTTGGCTCCCAGCTGTTGTGAAACTACAACTCCCAGCATGCATAGTTGCTCTGCTCTTCTAAGAACTTACATAGAAATGAATGGAGCATGCTGGGAATTGTAGTTTCACAACAGCTGGGAGCCGAAGGTTGCTGATGCCTGGACTAAGCGATGCTGCCTGCAGCAGTTTTTGCCCAGCCGGCATTTATACTGGAACAGGCTACTGGATGAGCCTCCTGGATTTAGAAACGCAACTGTGAACGTTGTTGTTTTTCCTGCATATGAAAAGTACAGGACCACAGGTCATTGCTATTACAAATTAGTACAGCAGTTTGTTCTACTAAAAAGGAAGAGCAAGCAACTACCACTGCTGACACTACATTGCCACCTCCCTGCTGCCAGGTAAGAGCCGTGCCTGGAGCTCGCTGTGGACCTGGCTGGCATATAGGACCATATAAGTGGAGTAAGAGGATAGTAATAATAGTAGTAGAAATTAACAATTCATAGTTTTCATCCATTTTCTCTTACTTTCTTCTTCTCAGCCTCCCCGAGACTGTGATGACTATTGGGATGAATGGAAGTACTGCAAGAGCTTTAAGAACCGTTTCCACTACTACTACACTCATGGTGGAAAGCCGGCCTGCCAGCAGTGGAAGGCAGACTACATGGCCTGTAAGGAATGGGAAAAGAAGAAGAGTCAAGCAGCCAAGGTGACATTTTCTGAAATCTGTACAGTGACAAAGTAGCACACTGTTTTTCGAGTCGATTATGGCTAAACTTATTTTCATATCTACTTGGGTCATGTTTATTTGGCAAAATTTGCGAGTTATATGCCGATTTTGACATGCATTTTGCTGTGCATTTCTCTCTGTGCATTGTGCACAGCAGTCACATGCCCCACGTCAAAGTCCCTGGTGTGGATTTTAAATTTGCAGCATGTCAATTTATGCTTTGGATTTTTACCATGGATTTCACATTTTGCAATCCATAACAAAACCACATGTAACACATGCAAATTTTGTGGCTAACAACCCATCCGTTTGGCTAGAACTAGAGATGAGCGAACTTTAAAAAAAAGTCCGTTGTTCGGCGTTCGGGTTGTGGTAAGTCGCGCATCCCGTTATGGATTCCACTATAGCGGCATATGGAATCCATAAGGGGCGGCTGCCACCAACCCGAACTGTTGAACAGCCGAAGGACCTGGGGTGACGTCACCGTCATGTAATGTGGCTCAGCACGGGATCAAATCCAGTGCTGAGCCACGCCCCCTGCACTGATCACATGACAGTGATGTCACCCCAGGTCCTTCGGCTGTTCAACAGTTCGGGTTGGTGGCAGCCGCCCCTTATGGATTCCATATGCCGCTATAGTGGAATCCATGATGGGATGCGCGACTTACCACAACCCAAACACTGGACTTTTTTTTAAAGTTCACTCATCTCTAGCTAGAACCCTAACTTTTATGGAAAATGGGTCTTGATTTTCACTTGGCCTTATAGCTCAGCTGTCCGTACAGTAGTTTGTATTTTTATTTTTTCCCAAAAAACAAAACAGGATTGGATGCCAGAAGAAAAGAAAACTTCCTTTGCTGTCTATGGCGGCAATTTTTGGGTCAGTTTTTTAAGGCCAAAGTAATGCCTTATTCACACATCAGTGTTCGGTCAGTGATTTCGAGCCAAAACCAGGTGCGGCTCTAAATACAGAACCGGTGCAGAGCTTTCCCTTGTTCCTTATGTCCAAAAGTGCTGAAAAATGTGTGAATCCACCCTCCTGGCACTCCAAGTCTGGGCTCCTCCGCTTCCTGTTGGACCAGAAGTGTGAGGCGCTCTCTACACGTCCCCTTAGCTGGCCAGCAGTGAATTCAAAGTGCTAATTCTGTACTCCAGCGGTGGTCCTGGATCAGAGGCCTCGCCTGTAATGTTCTTATGTGTTTATATGTCATATTGAGGCCATTTAAGTGTAAGGTAGGGAAAAGAACATCGACTTCAATATAATTGATACAGAACCGTTTCAGATCTTTCGCCTATGTCATTTCTCGGGAAGTAAGTTGGTCTTATGGTCAATTCCCCAGAAGTGTCCAAACAACCAGTTTCTACACAGTCAAACATTCTGCAGGATAACACCATATGGAGGAGTGCAGTCTCTCTCTACACATTTAAGCTGGCAACAGACAGAATATCTTGTCAGCTGATGCCCCTGATTTTAGCTGGGCAATCTAATGTCAGTGGAGCCCGGCACAAAGTCCCCTTTCACACTTGCGTTTTTCCTTTCCGTCCTAGAGTTTCGTCCTCGGGGCTCTAGGACGGAAAGATACTGATCAGGATTTATCCATTCCTAATGCATTCTGAATGGAAAGAAATCCGTTCAGGATGTGAACGTTTTTTGGACGTTGACAAATCCGTACATGCTGCGGATTTATCTCCGTCCAAAAATCTGGAAGACATGCCGTAACGCCGGACCAGGAATTAATGCCCATTGAAGTGCATTAATCCAGATCCAGCATTAAGTTAAACATCATTTCGGCGCATCGCCGGATCCGACGTTTAGCTTTTGTGAATGGTTACCATGGCAGCCAGGACGCTAAAGTCCCGGATGCCATGGTAAAGTGTAGTGGGGAGGCAGGGGAGAAGTATACTTACCGTCTGTGCGGCTCCCGAGTCCCGGGGCGCTCCACAATGACGTCAGAGCGCCCCATGAGCATGGATCACGTGATCCATGCGATCATGTGATCCATGCTCATGGGGCGCTCTGACGTTATTGTGGAGCTCACCGGGAGCCGCACGGACTGTAAGTATCTGCTCCCCTGGGTCCCCACTACTTACTATGACAACCAGGACTTTAATAGCGTCCTGGCTGCCATAGTAACACTGAAAGCATTTTGAAGACTGATCAGTCTTCAAACGCTTTCAGTTGTCTTGCATTGTGACGGATCCGGTGGGCATTTCTGGCGATGGAAGTGCACGCCGGATCCTCACAACGCAAGTGTGAAAGAGGCCTTACATTTGCTGTTTGGGGAAACAAAAGTCTTATATGTTGGATTTTTACCTGTTTGATCCTGTTACTCCGGAGAGGAATACAGTCATTGATCCCCCTATTTTATAATAACTTTCACTTTCAGCCAAAGCAAACCCTTATGTCACATAGGTTGAATAAAGACAAATGTCCACCGAGTTCAACATTTCTCAAATTAATTATACAACACTAACGTTAAAGGGGTTATCCTGGAAAAGGTAATGACGACCCATCCTCAGGTTAGATCATTATCATATCGTGAGGGTCTGAGTCCCGGCACCCCCTCTAATCAGCTCTTTCAGGGAGACTCTCATCGGGGTTCCAAGCACAGTGCTGTACATCGTATAGTGGCAGTGCTTGGTATTGCAGCTCAGCCGCATTGAATTGAATGGGTCTGAGCTGCAACTAGGCCACGTGACCGATAACAGTGATGTCACTGGCCTAGGAAGAGGTCTGGCGGGGTCCCAGGTGTCACACCCCCGCAGATCTGATATTGATGACCCATCCTGAGGACATCTTTTCCCTGTTCATAGTTGAGCTGTCAGGAACAGCTGTTAAATGTCTGAGAGCACTGTTACATATATACCCCTGTGTATTTCTTTTTCATACCAACAGTACTCTAATCAAAAGTTTCCATTTTTCTCCTCTCCAGGAAGCACTGATACAGAGCGAGAAAGCAAGGCAAAACGAGAGGCAGAATAACAACCCCGTGTGGACCATGAGAAAGCGCCCTCCTAGAGACTGGCATCTACCTCTCAACAGAGATAAACCTCAGGAGCAAGACTGAGATTTCTTTCCTGGGACTGGATTTATTTCCGAGCTACGCCATTACTACTTACCTGGAATGTTATTTTTTTTTCTACGTTTATTTGTACTTACACCATTTAGAGATTTTCTGTTGTAAAACTGAGCATATAAATACAGTTTAGTTTTTTTTTTACCCGTGAAAACACGTCGAGAAAAAACAGCAAAGGGAAGAAAATATTTTCCTGCAGGGATTGAAAATGCAATCTGAAGTTGTTTTACTTACACTACTTAAAATATGCCATAATTAATGTGTGAGGCTAAGCATTCATCATATGCACACATTTATGGCAGGATTTTCTGGCAAATAAACTATGGGGGCCATTTATCAAACTGGTGTAAGGTAGAACTGGCTTATTTGCCCATGGCATCCAGTCAGATTCCACCTTCCATTTTCAACAGCTCCTTTGGAAAATGAAAGGTGGAATCTCATTGGTTGCTATGAGCAACTAAACCAGTTCTACCTTACACCAGTTTGATAAAGTGCAATGTGTCATAGATCTGTAGACTGTCCTCCAGTTCCAGATTGGTACAAATGTTTTAAATTTCCTACATTTAAAAAAAAAAGAATTTTGCATAGTTACTGTATCAGTTTTAAAACACTCGCCCAAGTTTACTAACGTGAGTGCACCGATATTTTACTGTAAATTGCACCAAAATTTGGTGCATCTGGGTTTAAATAAATTATTTGTGCATAGACTGACAAGGGGATGTGGCCCAATATGCAACATTTTGCACCACAATTCTGTTAACCAATAATTGATCTGATGTTCGACAAAAGCGTCTGTCCCTGCACCAAATTTATCATCCAGTCCGAGCCCCTGTGATAAATGTAGTGCAGGTCCAGACAGCCGGTCTGCCTCAATGCCACCTATTTGATTAGTAAATCTGCTCTTAGGCTAGGGCTACATGGAGATGTGTGTTGTGCGACAATAAGTCACATGGCAAAAAGTACTACATTGCGACATTTTTGTAATGATAGTCACTGGTGTCCCACTGACATTCTGCGACTGTGACGCTCACACAAAAATCCAACTTGGATGGATTTTTTGCGACTGTCCTGTCGCACTATTGACAATCATAACAAAAAATGTCACAAGTACCGTGTCACCGTGGAACCCTGACCTTTAGTGTCGAGTCACATTATTATGACCACTTCCTACTTTCAATGTCGGTAGCGCATCACTCATGATGGAAGTCATGGGTCATGAGCGGGCTTGGTGGGGCTACCATGGAGTAATATAGGAGCAAAATCGCTGATCAATGTTCAGTGTTGCAGGGGCGGTGTAAGGTTTAGCGCTAGGCTGGAAAGAATACCATAACGCTCCTTTTCCTGCAGACAGAGAAGAGTGCGTTGTACTTTCTCAGTAGTAAAGATTGTGAGAACATATCACATTACCCTGTGTAACCTGGGGTTTACGATAAAGCTGAAAAAAAATATCCACTGTTACACAGGCTTCTCACAAATGGTTACGTATCTCCGCATCGTAGAAGGGAAACTGTCCATAAGGAAATATTTTGAAGTTCTCCCTTTATCCTTCATGGTAGGATTCATTTCTGTTCCATTTCTCTAACCTGTGTGCTGAATTTATCAATCACAATCAAAAACGGATTAAAGGATCCTTAAACCAAAAGGCCCTGTTCATATTAGCACTTATGTTTGCTTCATTATAGGAGCAAAACTAGGAAAGTAACAGAAGTACCAGATCTCTCACACGACGGGCAAGAATAATGTCCGAGTATAATGGGATCCATCAGTTTCTGTCATGCGACCCGATATTTTACCAGACAAAAAAGTGTAGCAGGATGCGCTATTTTAGGTTGCACACATTTTTGATTCTGCTATGGTGCCTCTGACGCGAACGTTAACACAGCCTTAAGCCCTCTTTACACTAAACAATTTAGCACCTGCTCGCCAGTGAAGAAGACCGCTGCTATTACATGCATCAATCTCCTCCACAGTATGGGGAGGAGCGATTGCTAATGTCATCCCCCATACAGAATCATTGCATGCCGGCAGCAGAGTGCAGTTTAGGCGGCACAATCCACTGCCAGCAAATGATGATTTAGGTGTACGCACAAAGGATCATATTATCCGATGACTGAGCGTTTTGCTTGTTCATCAGCGCAACCTTTACACCGGCAGATAAACACTAACGAGCATTCCAATTATCTGGCTGATTCTCAGCCAGTGTAAGGCTACGTTCACACGCGACAAATAGGGCACAACTTCACTGCGACATTTTATCGCGCGACAATTTTTATAATGGGAGTCTATGGTGTCGCATTGCGACATGCTGCCACACGACAGTCGCAGAAAAACCCATCTTTATTGGATTTTTTGCGACTGTCGCGTCGCAGCATGTTGCAACGCGACACCAAAGACTCCCATTATAAAAATTGTCGCGCAACAATAGTGCGACTTTTTGTCGCACGACAAATGTCGTCGTGTGAACGTAGCCTAAAGGGGCCTTTAAATGGGAACAATGGGACTCAAGCCCCCAGCTAGCCTAAATAAGCTTCCCAGGATCCCGAATGAGCTCTATGGGACAAGAGAGCCAGGACCCAAAAGCCAGCAACCGGAAATAGTCCATTATGATACCCAAAATAGAACAAGGTGGGGCTCACACATCATAACATGAAAAGCATATAGGGAGCATTGTAGGAGCCAGGATCTCTCAGAATCAGTGATCCAGATAGTCTCTCACTGATCCCTAGAAACAGGGCTAATGGGGGCTTGAATTTGATAGGATACAGGAATTAGGATCAACGTCTGTCAAATAACATGCAAGATCCTGAGCCTAAGCATAAAACCCAGGAGTTAAAATCCAAAGGTGGTATGGTAACCTGAAACCAACGTTCTGTAGCTAGCACCACTTGTCCCTGGAGTCAAGAACCCGATGTGACAGCAGCCACAAAGGATGGAACCTATCAGGGGATTAAGAAATTTCAGAAATGATGCAACATGAAGCTCAAGTGTCAGGAGACAGACATGCAGCAAAGCATTCACATGATCAAGCCAGTGCTGAACCCAAGTGTCAAGACCTAGTCCCACATGGGACATATAAATAAGGTGAAGACAGTACATATAAAAACAGGCATTAACCCTAAGGGCTTACAGCAGGTCCGCAATACACGGGCACCGGCCATGTGCATCCCGCATCACAGACCCATTCACTTTAATGGGTCCGCGATCCGGGAGATGTGGTGCGGAACCCCACGGAAGCACTACAGAGTGCTTCTGTGGTGTTTTTGCCGTGCCTCCGCACTGCATGCACTACTTCTTTGCAGAACGGACGGATCACGGACTCATTCAAGTTGAATGGGTCTGGATACATCTGAGGCAGCTGCACGGATGTTGCCTGTGCATTGGGGACCGCAATGCACGGATCGGACGGCACACGTTCGTGTGCAGGAGCCCTAAGTATGTATCTCTCACTCAGAAGTTTGCCATTCTTTTCTGGTCAGTTATTACTTATGAATGTTTTCATTGTCATACACTTCTTTGGTTAAAGGAAGTCACAAAACTCACTCACTGACACCCAGGCAATACGTGACAAATGTTTACATCTTGTGTCTGCTTCAGAAAGGTCTACAAAGCACTGGCAAAAATAAACTAGGCCCCAGCTAAAGTGAGTGCAGAAGAAAGTGACATTGCACGTCACATCCGATCAGATTCTAGCTCCATTTTTCCAAGGTCCTTTGGAAACTTGAAGCATTTACCTGATCGGCTGCTAGGCTCTTGTACAAGTATCATTTCTCCAGTTTCTTTTTGTGCATCATTTGTAACTTCATCAATATGACACCACAACTCCTAATGGCTCCTGCTTCTTAGGAAATGCATTAGTGAAATAATAAAATACACCGCTATAGTTCTAGGCGAAATGGGCCTTAAACAGTTAAAGGAGAAAGTATTAACCATTCCAACACTGTCCAGGTTTTGGTTTATGTTGATTATAGAGTTTTATTAACCCATGTTCATCATAGTAACTTTGGCAGATTTTATTTGCGTAACTAGCATGTAGAATTAAAATCGGCACAAAACTCAGTATCCATTGTTCCTTTCATCCTGCTTAGAAAAGTGTTGCAATTCATAATCGCCGTCACGCACCCCATGCCCCTTCATTGCTGGGTGTACACTTTGGTTATATCATTGTACTTCCCATCAGGTGGATTGTATTTGGAGATGGGAGGAGTGTTACATGGTCCAGAATTTTCCAGAGGTAACATTCCTGCGTCACAGCGGATAGCGGCATTATAAAGCTCCTCTGACTCCAGGCGCAATTCTTCCAGAGCTTTTCTTTGAGATTCCAAGAGACATGCAATACCCGTCTGTTCGGCATCATGTTCCTGCTGCTTACTCCAAGACCACTTTTTAATAAGTAGAGCCCGTCTTTCTTGTTCTTCTTCAGAAAGCTGTGGTGGTTTCCTAATTCTAAGAAGAAGAAAAAAAATACATACATTAAAAATCCATTGTAAATGGCTCCATAACCAAAGACTTTATCATCACTCTAAACGGCCAAAAAGAGTGAGCTGATCGGGGAGATGAAATATGACTAGAACAATCTTTGGTCGCGATTTAACAAGATCTTACTTTGCTTTGTAACCTCCCTAAATACTTGTTTACATAGATTTCTTTTAAAGGGATTTCAATTTTTATATATATTTTTTTTTAATTTCCAGAGAAGGGGGCTGTATGAGAAAAAAAAACCTCACCTTCTGATTGTTCCTCCGATCCTGCGCAGCCACTCTCATGGGCTCTGATACCCGCTGGGCCTGCAGTACTCACGTGTCATTTATGGTTCACTTGACTGCTGTCGCCAGTCACTGGCCTCAGTGATCATGTGCAGATGAATGTGACCACTGCAGGCCCAGTGGGGACAGGAGGGACATTCAGAAGGCGAGTGTTTAGTCTCTATTTTTACAGCCCTCTAGCAATTTTTAAAACAAATTTGGAAAATTTCTTAATTACTACTAAGTGTATGTCTAGTTCTGAACATCATATGAAATTAAGGCCTCATGCACACGACCGTAGGTGTTTTGCGGTCACAAATCCGCAAAACACGGGAGCTGTTCCGCAATTATGCGGAACGGAACGCGGCCCATTGTAGAAATGCCTATTCTTGTCCGCAAAACGGAAAAGAATAGGACATGCTCTATTTTTTGCGGGGCCACGGAACGGAGCAAAGGACGCGGACAGCACGCGGAGTGCTGTCTGCATCTTTTCCAGCCCCATTGAAGTGAACGGGTCTACGCCCGAGCCGCAAAATATGCGGCTCGATGCGGACCCAAAATACGCTCGTGTGCATGAGGCCTAAAGCGGATGGGCAGTTTATATTACTAGTTGCACATGTGCTGGTAACAGCACATGCATTCAGCTAGCAATAATCATTATTAAACTATCAGCACTGACGTCAGCTATCTTAATAAGAATAATTCACATTTACAGGCAGGTCCCCTGACCTGTGTGCCGGCACTGCGCTGACAAGGCTGCTGATGGAGGATCCCGTCCATCAGCTGACTTTATTCTGTTATACTGGAGATGGACAGTCAAACTAGCGTATGCGCAGTCTGTCTCCAGTATAAGTGAATGTAGGGCATTGATGGTCGGTATCATCCATTAGCAGCCACTTTCCCAGCCCAGTGCCAGTTCCCTGGGTGTAAACATTAATTATTCTTATTAAACTCCCTGATATCACCGATAGAGTTGAGCGAACTCTTGTAGGCTACCACCTCTTATCTAATCCAGTACTGAGCCACGCCCCCTGCACTGATCACATGACGGTGACGTCACCCCAGGTCCTCCGTGTTGTCCAAGGTTCGGGTTAATTAAAGAATCCCCTTATGGATTCCAAATTCCGTTATGGTCCGTGGTAGCGGAATCCATAACGGGATGCTTCGATAACCCGAACCCTGAACTTTGGACGCCGAACTTAAAACACAAGTTCGCTTAACTCTAATCACTGACAATAGTTTAATAATGATTATTACAAGCTGCATGCATGTGCCGTTACCAGACCAACCCCTTTAATCTATACGTAAACACATTTCATTACTTATCTTTTACTGATCTGAGTTACACGCTGTGTTATGCTCCAGAGCTACATTCACAATTCTACAGGTTTCAGAGCTACCTGCAACATTCCTTGCGCAAACACAATGTATGAACAGAGCTGGAAGCATCGTCCGTCATAACACCAGGCAACGTGCAGAAATCCACTACAGAAGCTCAGCTGAGCTATAAGAAGTGTGTTTGTCGGCAATCTTCCTTACTGTTTCCAATAATGAACAAGCAGTTGTTAAAATTGCAATAAATTATACATACAGTGTAAATGTTGTTCATAGAGGAAATACTCTCTAAAGTTTAACTGTCATTTCACTTTATTTTTAATACTCTGTAGGGACAGGGATGTTAAGCATTTTGTAATATACTCCATTAGGGGAATGTGTGCTTTTCCCCCTATAAAACGGATGTAGAGTCTCCTCAGCAGCCCTCTAACGGAGCCCATCTTCAGCATTCGTCTGAGCACTGAAGAGGACTATGTGGAACATACAGAGGCAGGTTTCTCAGTCTGTCTATTTTCTAACTAACTCTCCCAGCTCCTGCCTATTTGGTTTGCTGCCAGCGCTGACCACTGCTGCCCCGATACTCTCCCTATCTTCCCAGAAGTAAACACACTGGGAGGATAAGAAAGGAGTGGGGCTGCAGTGCTTAGCGCAAATAGTAAGCGTACTTCTCTATTTCCCTGTGTACTTTCAGCGCTAAGCGCTATGAACCTCTTCTTCTCTCTATTTTTACAGTGTGTTCAACAATGGGAAGATAGGGAGAGGATCAGGGCTGCAATAATCATTGCTGGCAGCAAGTCAGATGGACAGGGATAGTTAGGGAACATGTGAGGAGGCAGGGGCTGGGGGAGTTAAATAAGATGCAGGCTGAGAAGCCTGCCTCTGAACGTTCTACTGTTGTCTTCAGTGCTCATTAGAACAATGAAGACTGGCGCTTCTTAGCAATGCTCAGTTAGAGGGTTGATAAAGAGACTCTTTACAGCCAGTTTTCTAGTTTAAAAAAATAATAATAATAAACACACACACATTTCCCCAATAAAATATTTTACTAAAATATTTAACATCCCTATATTATAAAAAAAAAAAAATGTAATGACAGTTACACTGCAAATGTGACTTCTGTGGATAGAACTAAAACTGTAAAAAAAATTGCTGTAAACGACAGCAAGAAGAAAGAGGTCTAATATGGTCATCTCTACTAGTGACCCCAGGAGAGGGATACATAAGCCTTTATTCATGTTATCACTCCTCCTCCTCAATGCCCACTTTAGTTGTGGTAGCTATGTGTATGTAAACATAGGCCTTAGCGTCCATTCAGACGCTCGTAAGTGTTTTGCGCTTCGCAAATCATGGATCCGCAAAACACGGATACTGTGATAGAAATGCCTATTCTTGTCTGCGATTGCGGGCAAGAATAGGACATGCTCTATATTTTTTGCGGGGCTGCAGGACAGAACTATGAATGCAGACAGCACACGGTGTGCTGTCCGCATCTTTTGCGGACCGCATCTTTTGAAATGAATGGGTCCACACCCGTTCCACAAAATTACGGAACGAATGCAGACCCTAAATGGCACATATGAAGTCAGCACATCTTAAACGTTTACTTTTGGAAGATGTTGTGCACCTAAAGCTGGCCATACACTTTAGATGGCTGTTGGCCGATTCTGATGTCAGGGGGAGAGACAGGAGAGCCCAGTGTTGGGGAAGAGACAAGAGACCCCTAAACACAGATAGTTGTCCGTCTCCCACCCAAATTGGTGGGTTTAACACTATGATAGGACTATTTATTGATTTACCTGCTTTCATCCAGGAACTTTGCTGATGAATGTGTAAAGTCCTCAATGGGTATAAGTTCAGGTGGGATACGCTCCAGTTTCTTAAGTTTCTTCCTTAGGCGCTCCTTTGCTATTAGTTCCCTCTTGGGATCCACCTTCTTCTTCTTTTTAGGTTCAGCTCTATACACGTTGGAAACAGAATATTAATGATTAAAAGGGTTGTGCCATCTCGCTACTTCCACAGTCAAATGGGACTAAGCGCCAGCCCTAGGTGGCTGGGCTTACAGAAACAGCCGAATGGGAGCTATGCAACTAGCATGTAGGGAACGCTGTTTGGTTAACGCCTATTCACTATTATGTCAGTTATGGAAACAGAGGAATGACGGCCCTCTCGGCTGTTTCCAGAAGCTCAGCCACCTAGGGCCAGAGCTTAGTTCCATCTCGCTGTTTCCACGATGAGATGGGACTACCCCTTTAAATGTTGACCACAAACGGCAAACATAACCCATAGACAGTCAATTAAACTAACATTAAGGCCTCATGCACACAGCTGTGTGCGGACCGTGGTATCCCGGCCTGAAATCCAGCTGGCAGCAGGAGCGCACGGCATCATTGGTTGCTATGACACCGTGCGCTTCATGCCGCCGATGGACTACAATAATACACCAGTTATGATCTATACGAGTGTATTACTGTAGTCCAGCGGCGGCATGAAGCGCACGGCGTCATAGCAACTAATGATGCCGTGCGCTCCTGCTGCCAGCTGGATTTCAGGCCGGGATACCACGGTCCGCGCACCGCCGTGTTCCACGGCCGTGTGCATGAGGCCTAACTTTTACACACTACACTGGTATTCAAATACTAATCAGAAATAATAAGAATATACTGATCTCTTCTTCCCTCCATATTATGGGTCATTGTACACATAAGGGTTTTTTTTAAGCAAAAGATACAAAAAAAGTTAGCATCACAAGTGCCAGACGGGGCAGCACATCTCAAAATGTCTTCTCTGTGCATCAAACTGCAAGTCATAGCCAGAATGCAGGATCATCAAGCGGCACATGCGCTGTACCAGACAATTAGTACAGCTAGCATTTAGGACATACTGAAAGCAATCACCAACTGTGAGTAGTTATCAGTAGAGATGAGCGAACTTCTATTTTTAGTTCGGCGTCCAAAGTTCGGGTTATCGTAGCATCCCGTTAAGGATTCCGCTACCACGGACCATAACGGCATTTGGAATCCATAAGGGGCTGCTTCATTGAACCTGAACCTTGGACAACCCTGCAGGGGGCGTGGCTCAGTACTGGATCACCTCTTATCCAATCCAGTGCTGAGCCACGCCCCCTGCACTGATCACATGACGGTGACGTCACCCCAGGTCCTTAGGGTTGTCCAAGGTTTGGGTTCAATGAAGCAGCCCCTTATGGATCACAAATGCCGGTATGGTCCGCGATAGCGGAATCCATAACGGGATGCTACAATAACCCGAACTTTGGACGCCGAACTAAAAATAGAAGTTCGCTCAACTCTAGTTATCAGTCAATCCTCGCCGGGAAGCAACAGTATCCCTCCAAGCATTTACATGTATGGGAATTTAGAAAACACCCTACACACTCACACTACACTTTTTGTAGGCCACTGACATTTTATTCAAATCGCAGCATGCTCTGTGAGTGCTGTGTTATTCATGCATTTTTTTCCATAGACTTCTCTATAGGGGGGAAAAAAAAGTCTGGAAAGAAAATGCAAGTAAAACAGAGTGTGACTAAGGCTAGTTTTACACTAGCGGCAGGACGGATCCGACAGGCTATTCACCAAACGGAACAGCCTGTCGGATCCGTGCTGCCGCTAGTGAACATGTGCCCCCGAACTACCACTCCAGCCCCATTGACAATGATGGGGGGAGGGGTGGATTTCCAGCAGAGGCATGGCAGTCTGCCGGAATAAATGTCGGACATGTCGTAGTTTTATTCTGGCAGCCTCTCGCCGTGCCCTATAGTCAATGGGGCCAGAGCGGAAGCCCGGGGGCACACGTTCACTAGTGGCAGCACGGATCCGACAGGCTGTTCCGTCGGGTGAACAGCCTGTCGGATCCATGCTGCCGCTAGTGTGAAAGTAGCCTAAGAAATGATAAGGGAGCTGCCACACATTTTTATTGTGCGTTTTTTTTTTTTTTAAACAGTTTTTTCCAAGCTATGTGGTTTTGTGTAGAAAAGTATTTACCACCCTGTAATGTCACTTTGTCTGTGGAGCAGTATAAAAAAAATACAGCAAAAACGCCATAAAAAAAAATGCAACACATATTGCCATTTGCATGCTTACAAGCAGGGCAAAAAAAACAATGGATGTCTATGGGCCAAGTTTGCATTTTTCTGCTCGCATAACGCAGCAAGCTATGCGATCCTGAAGCAGAAACCTTTCGTCAAGTACACTAATCTCGGCCATTCTCTTACCTCACAGGAAGTACTGAGCGAAGGCCTAGCAGAGAGGTTTGCCAGTGACTTTCACGCCTCCATATCCATGGCGGGCTGCAGAAAAATTAGTTAGTAAAACCATAAATAAACTTATTTTACAAATTTCATACTTTTATTTTTAGCAAACGGAAAAAAAAAAATCAAATGGTAGGAAAGACTTAGCCCTTTAGGTGCATGCAAAAAATGACACGTAGTTAAAAAAAAAAAAAGTTAAAAGGGGTACTCCAGTTAGGATAGTGGATTAACTATTAGACTAGGACCCCAGCCAATCATGAGAATGGGAGATCCAGTTGAACTTTATTGCAGACTGCTGGCAAAAACTCATTCATAAACTTCTAGAAGTAATAATAGAGGAATGACACAACATGGAATTATATGAGCAGATTCTCCAGAATTATTATCACATGTGGAATGCAAGTAGTTACTAGACATGTCAGAAGAGGGGACGGGTCCTCTTTAAAAGGGTTATCTGACCCTAAGCCGGCCATGCTCCAGCCTCAGTTACACACACAGGGCTGCTTTCTGCTCATTACACTACATGCCGTCTCTCCTGTAGCGGCGGCGTGGTGCAAGTACTGGTGCCATTCAAGTGAATGGAGCGAGTACTTGTAATTACCCTCGCTTTTGAGATGACGGGCAGGGTAATGAAGAGGAAGCAGTGCTCACATGGAGCGCCCCCTCTTCTATAAACAGCCGATCAGATATTGATAGGTCCTGACGATAAGTCATTAGTGTTGAGCGAACTTGTGTTTTAAGTTCTGCGTCCAAAGTTCGTGTTATCGAAGAATCTCGTTATGGATTCCGCTACCACGGACCATAACGGAATTTGGCATCCATAACGGGATTTTTCAATAACCCGATCTTCGGACGCAGAACTTAAAAAAACAAGTTCGCTCAACACTATAGGTCATCAATATATATGGCAGGACAACCCCTTTAAAGGGTTTCTGTCACCAGATTTAACCCTATGAAGCTAGCCGACATTAGCGATGTGCTAATGTCAGCTAAACCTAACTAGCCTATTCCAACTTTTATCAGTGCCCAAAAATCTAACTTTTATAATATGCTAATGAGGCTATAGGAGCAGTGATCCTGCTCCTAGAGCCTCCGTTCTCCCACCTTGGTCTCCTCCCTCCAAGTCTGATTGACAGGGCCAGGCAGCTCTTGCGTCCGTCTGCCAGCCCTGTGCTCTGGTGAAGTCTCGCGCCGCTCAGTATTCGGCGCAGTAAGGTAAGGGACGCTTGCTGGCTGCCAGCTATAATCACTGCACCGAATACTGAACGGCGCGAGACTTCACCAGAGCACAGGGCTGGCAGACGGACGCTGGCGCTGCCTGGCCCTGTCAATCAGACTTGGAGGGAGGAGACCAAGGTGGGAGAACGGAGGCTCTAGGAGCAGGAGCAGCGCTTGCATCCGTCTGCCAGACATCGCTAATGTCAGCTAGCTTAATAGGGTTAAATCTGGTGACAGAAACCCTTTAATTTAATACATTAGATATAACCCAAAATGGTGGCATAAAAAATAAATACAACTCGTCCCGCATAAAAAACAAACCTCTTATGTTGACAGAAAAATTAAAAAGCTTTGACTTTTGAAATGCAGAAATGAAGAAAAAAAAAAACACTGGAGCATTAAAAAGTGTTTTTTCAGATTTAGAAGAGCCACAGAGCATGGGGAAGCAGGCAAGAACAGGACCCTATTGGGTGGTGGGGGGGGTATGCATTTAAAAAGGAAAAACCTTAGACAATCCCTTTAAGTATCAAACTAGACTGTGTCTTTAAGGGGTTAACATTCTAATCCAAACTACTGGTGGAGTGCTGGAAAACACTTGGACCATCATTTTTTCATTATTTTATTTTTACAGTAATAAGACAAAACAATGGCTCCCGGTGATTATGGCCAAGACAACACACTGTCATGTATGGGGAGATCCTGGCCCAGCCTCCTGTCACCCTAGGCTCACTGCATTACATTAGAAAGGGGGTACCACTGCCCGATCTTCTGCATGGGATCAGGACGAGAAACAGCTCCTGCTTCAGATAAGAGACCGTTCACACAGCGGTGTGTAACTCACCAGCTCCGGCTGCCTTGTCTGCACACCTGTAACAGCGTGTTACACGCCGCCGCATTCATGCTGCCTGACTCCAGACTTGTCTCCGGCTCTGACTCCTCTAACCTCGGCTCACAGGGCTACAGAGCTGTGCACCCTGCACTGGGACCGTCCGGAAACAAAGCGCAGACGTCGGGTTCCTGTGTGTGAGAGGCGTGGTCAGGAGGGACGTCATTGTGTTATAGGGCAGTTTCTGCATATATCAATGATGGATGCCAAAACCTGGCACGGTGGGGTCAAATGGTGACTGTATTGAGGCTGCCCTAAAACGTTATGCATGCCTCCCAAGTGTCCTTTTTTTTGACCTGGGGAATGAATGCATAAATGTGCATTAATAAATGTACTAAAACTGTTCCTTACTAAACTCTCTGTATGGTTCCTACGTGTATATTAGACCATAACTTCATTATTTGGTGAAATTTCTACCTTAAAATATGTATAATCGGATGATTTATGAGCTAAATCTAAATGGATATTAAAAAGCAAGAAAAATTTTTTCCCGGGGGCTCCACATGCGGTAAAAAAATAAAGGAACTTACACTCACCTAAGCGCCCCGGCTGCGGCAGTTGTAACGGGGGTCAGTAATTATACTTTGGGCAGAGTTAGAGGCGAGACCTAGTATGATAAAAATTACCGCAATGCGTGCTGGCATATATTGTCCCTCTTTGAGATTTTCTAAAGTTGGGAGGTATGCGTTATGGCTGGCTTACTTTACACCAGTATAATAGCGCATGCCATGAATAGATCTGTGCATTTTATGACTCCTCTTTCCATGTCCCCCTTTCTAGAAACGTTTCCAAACCATCTAATGAAATATAAAAAGTGCCTAAAGCACATAATAAAGATGGCGCAATAGCACCATTTCTGCCGTAATGTCAGTGCGTTTTGTGAGGTAAATGCGCCCAATGTCTGCTGTTAATTCAGCTGTCATACATGTAAAGAATAAGGCGCAATATGCGTGCCATGATAGCGGTGCCATACGGGTACATGCACACTAGGCCTGCACATATATATCGCGAAAGCAATCGTTATCGCAATTAATCGCCGTATCGCAATCGCAATTTGCTGACCCAAAAATGCTGCAATTATATTACTGTATTTTTCGCTTTATAAGACACACTTTTTTCCCCCAAAAGTGGTGGGGGGGGGGGGGAATGGCAGTGCGTCTTATAAAGCGATGGTTGACTTTTTACGTGGCTGACACTGATGTATCGCCGGCCGCTATGCTGCACAGCGCGGCCAGCGATACATCAGTTACAGTGCGGGGAGGGAGAAGGGGCTGGTGGAAAGTCGTTATTTTAATGAACACATGTTCTTATATCTATTTTATTTATCTGTTCTGTGCAGGGATATTAGGAAAATGGCAAGTTTTGTATTTTGTACTTTTGCAGTAATGCAAATATGTGTTTTATTTTAAAAAACAATGTGCATTTCAGTTCTTGAGTTCAGCATAACTACATTTCACATTATCAGTCATCTGTGTGTGCTTTTACCTTGAAAATCCAAGCAGATAGACCTCTAGCACAATTCCCTTAAAATATCGCATCGCATATCCTTATCGCAATTTTTAGGGCCCTAATCGCAATCGCACAAAATTCCCATATCGTGCAGCCCTAATGCACACGGCAGTGTAGCCTATAAAGATTTTTCTGTGAGGCTTTTTATGCTTTTCCGCTCCCAAATCCACATGTGTTACTTGCATAGTCCTAGTTCCCCTGATGCATTCCCTCCAGGGTTGCTAACCAGAATTTTTCTTTTTTCTGGACAAGTTAACCTAAAATCAAAGACGGAAAACATTTTTTACGGACAAATTGGAAAACCATAATGAATGATAAAGATTATAAGTAATACATGTCTATAGCTCAATATACTGGTCAGAACTCATTACCAGCCTTTACTGTGAGCTGTAGAATTATGATAATTACCACCAAAATAATCTAGTCAGGTACCACCAGTCTCACGGACACATCTATTTTTTTTCACGGACAGAGGAAAAAAGTTGTTTTTACGGACTGTCCAGAAATTTCTGGACAGTTGGCAACTCTGATTCCCTCTGGATCCTTGGTTTTCAGGAAAATAGCTGTAAACCTGCAAAACCATGCAGCCATTAAGGCCCCTTGCAGACGAGCTTCACGGATTGGCTCCAGATGCGTTCAGGGTGTGTTCAGTGAAACTCGCACTATTTTGCAAGCAAGTTCAGTCAGTTTTGTCTGCGATTGCGTTCAGTTGTTAATTTTTTTCCACACGGGTGCAATGCGTATTGATGCGTTTTTCACGCGCGTGATAAAAAACTAAAGGTTTACAAACAACATCTCCTAGTAACCATCAGTGAAAAACGCACAAGTGCGGATGCGATTTTCACGCAGCCACATTCACTTCTATGGGGCCAGCGTTGTGTGGAAATCGCAGAACATAGAAAATGCTGCGATTTTCATGCAACGCACAAGTGATGCATGAAAAACAACGCTCATGTACACAGACCCATTGAAATACTTGGATTTTAACCCGTTTGTGACATCTGCTGTACATGTACGGCAGAAGTTGATATGGCGCCTGCTCAGGAGCTTACTGGGACCCATAGCCAACTGGTGACTGCTGTATTATACAGCGGACACCTGCCAGCAGTGTCCGTGATCGACGATCTCTTGTTATAGACAACCACTCCCTCTGAGGGGTAGTTTACCGGGAGCGAACAGCAATTTTACCATAGACTGCAGTGGCAAACCAACCTCAGGTACAAGCAATCTAATCATCGCATGTTAAAGGGGTATTCCGGTAGGTACAAGTTAAATCGGTGGGGGTACCACCAGTGAGACGGGGGCCCACAAGTTATGGCTCTTGGTAGGCAGGGAGGAAAAAATGGGGGGCGCGAGGCTCCGTAAAGGGGGGCTCCAGGTGACAGGAGATGAACGCTTCCACTGTGGAAGCGTTCATCTCCATAGTGATCTGTATCGCCATCCTCTGGACAGCGATACAGATCGCTGTGCTGTGCGGCAGGGGAGGGAGAGGCGTCTCCCTCCCCTGCTCCTCTGATAGGCTGCGGGCCTTGTGTCGGCAGCCTATCAGAGCGGTTCAGGCGGCGCGATGACGTCATCGCGCCGCCTGAGCAGAGTGCAGAGCGGGACACAGGCCGGAAGATGCCTGCATCCAGCGCTTCCAGGGAGGTAAGTATTGGGTGGGTGGGGGACCCTGGACCCTATTGGGGGAGAGAGCCTGCACATGATTTGGGGGAGGGGGAAGCCTGGACCCTGCACATGATTTGGGGGAGGGGGTTAATGTAGCCTGCACATGATTGGGGAGGGGGGTTAATGGAGCCTGCATATGATTGGGGGGGTTAACGGAGCCTGCACATGATTTGGGGGGGGGTTAATGGAGCCTGCACATGATTTGGGGGGGAGGGGGAGTTAATGGAGCCTGCACATGATTTGGGGGGGGGGGTTAATGGCCCTCACCTGTGGGGAGATTGGTGTACTTATAACAATTTTATAGACAAATGATACTATTTACAGTCGCGCGGGGGGCGCAAAATGTTTTCTTCTTCCTAGGGGGGGGCATGACAGAAAATAATTGAGAAGCACTGCATTAAGGCTACATGCACACGACAGTTGTTTTTTGCTGTCCGCAAATCGCGGATCCGTCTTCCTTTTTTTCACATCCACATCCTTTCCGTGTGTCTTCCGTTTTTTTTGCGGATCCGCAAAAAAAAACGGAAGGCTTAAACTAGCTTCTTAAAGTACCTGTACAAGTTCCCTGGTTTCCAAGCAACCATCCGCAAAAAAAGCCGGATGCGGATGACAAACGGATGGCTTCCGTTGGTCATCCGCATTTTCTGTGGACCCATTGACTTCTACGGGTCCGCAAACCGCTTTTTGCGGACAAAAATAGGACATGCCATATTTTTTTGCGGACGTGAAATGTGGACAGCGGGCGCGGACAGGCAACGGAAGAGGCATCCGCATTTTTAATGGATCCATAGAAATGAATGGGAAACCATCGGACCCGCAAAAAAAACAACGAACGGAGGCCGCAAAAAACCACTGCCGTGTGCATGTAGGCTAAGGCTTAATTCACACGTCCGTAGTGTGTTTTGTGGAAACACGGATCCGCAAAACACGGACTGCTGCAATGTGCATTCCGCATTTTGCGGACCGCACATTGCTGGCACTATATAGAGAATGCCTTTTCTTGTCTGCAATTGCGGACAAGAATAGGACATGTTCTATTTTTTTGCAGAAATGGAAACGCGGATGCGGAAATGCGGACATCACATAGTGTGCTGTCCACATCCATTCCTGCCTCTTTAAAATGAATGGGTCTGCAACCCTTCCGCAAAATTGCGGATGGGATGCGGATCCATTTTGCAGACGTGTGAATTAGGCCTAATAGGATCATTATGTACCCAGTCAGCGGCCATGAGAAGGGTTCAGGCGGCACTCCTAGAAATTTGTCTAGGGCCAGTCCATGGGGGTAACTACCAGGGTTGCAGGCGTAGTAGCTGCTGTGGGGCCCAACAACTAAGGTTCACTCAGACATAGGCCTCATGCACACGACAGTATTTTTTTGCGGTCCGCAAAACGGGGTTCCGTTGTTCTGTGTCAGTTTTTGCTTCCGTTGTGTTTCCGTGTGTCTTCCATTTTTTTTAGCGGACATGACCCAAAAGATTTTACCAAAAGACAGGCTGACAATTTTTGCCAAGTGCCTGCCAAGGGATCCGCAAAAAAAACGGACGCGGAACGCGGATGACACACGGATGGCCATCCGCATTTTTTCACGGTCCCATTGACTTGAATGGGTCCGTGAACCGTTTTTCACGGACAAGAATAGGACAGGTTATTTTTTTTGACGGACTGGAATCACGAACCACGGATGTGGAGGACAAACGGTGCATTTGCTGAGTTTTCCACGGACCCATTGAAAACCAATGGGTCCGCAGAAAATCACGAAAAACTGAGCAACGGACACGGAATCAAGCAACGGTCGTGTGCATGAGGCCTTAAGGTGTAATTTTATATAGTCTCATGGTTACTTCTGCTGTTTGCAGTTATCGTTTTGCATTTTTTGTGCTGTTGTCTCCATTATACTTGCATATGATGTCACTGATTGCATCATTTCAGTGTTATACCATCAGTGGGTAGATTTCCCTGCTCCGTGACTCTCAATGTGTGCTTCATTGTGCACATTATTGCGCTATTATTACATCAATGTGTACATTATCCCTATACTGTGACATTACCGTGTGCAATGTTCTATGCATTTTTAAAACATATAAAACACTGACCTATACTCATTCTCTTTTTTTTATGGTTCCATTTGGCTGTTCCCTGCTATTCGGATCTGTTTTTCCAGATCATTCTCCCCCCGTGAAGTCTATGGGACTGTGAATAAAATGGATTGCAAACGGTTGGCTCCGGTTTCAATCCTTTACCCTGGGTTCAGACCTGAGCGTTCCAAAAACGCGCGTTTTTGACGCGCGTTTTTTTGCGCGTTTTTGCAAATAGGAAACGCGCGTTCGTACGCGCGTTCTTGTGATTGACTACTGTGGTGTCAATCACAAAACGCGCGTCAAACGCCCCAAAAGAAGCTCAAGTACTTGTTTATGAGTTAGGCGCTTTACAGCGTGCTCAAACGCGCTGTAAAACGCTCAAGTGTGAACCACTCCCATAGGGATGCATTGGTTTTAATCTGTTGAGCGTTTTACAGCGCGTTTGAACGCGCTGTAAAACGCTCAGGTGTGAACCCAGGGTTAAGGCTACGTGCACACGACCGTATGTGTTTTGCGGTACGCAAAAAAAACAAAACAGATGACAACCGTATTACATAATTTTTTTTTTTTTTTGCGGATCCATTGTAACAATGCCTAAAACGGACAAGAATACGACATGTTCTATTTTTTGGGGGGGCTACGGAACGGACATACCGTGTGCTGTCCGCATTTTTTGCGGACCCATTGAAATGAATGGGTCCGCATCCTATCACACCCAAAAACGGAACGGACACGGAAACAAGCAACGTTCGTGTGCATGTAGTCTAACTCAGTGTTCCTCAACTCATCCCTCAGGGACCCATCTACAAGTCCTGATTTGAGAACATCCCACAGAGCGAATACCTGTGGCAGGTTCTGATGCACTGACACTAATCATATCACCTGCTGGATACTAAGGAAACCCGGAAAACATGACCGGCAGGTGGGACCCGAGGACTGGAGATGAGGAACACTGCTTTAACTGATCAGTTTCCTACTAAGGCCCCTTTCACACGAGCGAGTTTTCCGCGCGGGTGCAATGCGTGACATGAACGCATAGCATCCGCACTGAATCCTGACCCATTCATTTCAATGGGTCTGTGTACATGAGCGTTTTTTTTCACGCATCACTTGTGCGTTGCGTGAAAATCGCAGCATGTTCTATATTCTGCGTTTTTCACGCATCCCTAGCCCTATAGAAGTGAATGGGGCTGCGTGAAAAACGCATTGCATCCGCAAGCAAGTGCGGGTGCGTTGCGTTTTTCACTGATGGTTGCTAGGAGATGTTGTTTGTAAACCTTCAGTTTTTTATCACGCGCGTGAAAAACGCATCAAAACGCATTGCACCCGCGGAAAACTGAACAACTGAACGCAATCGCAGGCAAAACTGAATGGCTTTGCCTGTGAAATCGCACAGTTTTCACTGAACGCATCCGGACCTAATCCGGACACGCTCATGTGAAAGAGGCCTAAGGGTACTTTCACACTTGCGTTATTCTTTTCCGGCATAGAGTTCCGTCAAAAGGGCTCTATGCCGGAAAAGAACTGATCAGGCATATCCCCATGCATTCTGAATAGATAGAAATCCGTTCAGTTTGCATCAGTATGCCTTCCGTTCAGTCACTGTCAGGCGTTATGGCCAGACATAATACCGCAGCATGCTGCAGTATTATGTCCGTCCAAAATGCCTGATCAGTCGCCGGAATGCCGGATCCGGCATTAATTTACATTGACTTGCATTAGTGCCGGATCCAGCATTGAGAAACAACTGGAGGACGGATCCGTCCTTCCGGTCTGCGCATGCGCAGACCGGGAAAACTGTGAAAGAGACTGCAGGACGGATCCGTTCATCCGCATGACAAGCGGAGGGACGGATCCGTTCTTGCAATGCATTTGTAGACGGATCCGCACCTGGATCCGTCTTCAAATGCTGTCAGTTGTAACACTGAAGGGCGGATCCGGCAGGCAGCTCCGATGACGGAACTGCCTGCCGGATCACACGAACGCAAGTGTGAAAGTACCCTAAGACCAAAAGACAAATCAGGAAGCCTGGTACAGACCTGTGCATCACAGGAGACACTTCTGAGGGCCCTGTTTCAGCACCATGGGCCCACCCAGACACCCTTGTAGACCATGCCAAAAGTGTGACAAGAGACTCCTCGCGGGTTTTTTTTTATTTCCAGAAGGAAAATCCAGATGTAAAACGGAACAGAAATGTACACAAAACAGATGCAACTGGGGAAAAACCCAGACTGTATTGTCCTTTTTTCCTGATGGACAAAGGACCTGGTCTTGTGCATGAGCCTTTAGAGGAGTTTCCTTTGTTGAGTTATTTCTATCAACAGCCAATTTTAGGGTTTATTCACATCTACGGCCCCATTCACACATCCGTGTGTTTTTTGGATCCACAATACACGCACACCGGCAATGTGTGTTCCATATTTTGCGGACCGCACATCGATGGCACTCTTATAAAAGATGCCTTTTCTTGTCCGCAATTGTGGACAAGAATAGGACATGTTCTATTTTTTTGCGGAACGGAAGTGCGGACCCGGAAGTCTGGATCCGCAATTCCGGATCCGGGCAGGACATAGAGTGTCCCCATAGGAATGAGAGGGTCCGCAATTCCGTTCCGCAAAATGCGGAACAGAATTGCGGACGTGTGGATGGGGCCTACCTCTGAGGCTTCATTAAGGGTCTCTGTCGCAGATTCCATCAAAAAGTCCCACATGCAGGACTTTTCTTGTCTGGTAAAAAAGCAGCATCCTGGACCGAAAGCTATTGGATCCCTTTACAGTTAATGTGGTCTGTTCGGTTCTGTTATGCGCCGAATGAGGCAGTTTCGTAATTTTTGCTCCTCTATTAGTAGCGCAGAGCAAGTGCTAATACTGGTGTGAACCCACGCCAGGTCTAAAAAAGGGGGCCTGGTGCGGGCAGGGGACGGTCCAGTAGGCACGTTTCATTCATCATTTTCTACGCCTGTTTTAGGCGTAGGAAATGGTCTAAATCTACACCAGCAAGGAAGGCGGCGCAGAGTTAGAAGCAGCGGTAGATCCGCTGCAGTTATGTAGAGGCCAGCACCTCTACGTAACTTCGGTGGACCACCGCCAGCATAGGGCCTTATTAAGACCAGTGTCTAAAACGCCAGGCTTAATAAATGACCCCCTAAGTGTTCTCTATCGTGATCGCCCCTCTCCATACACATTCATTGTTTCTGGGCAGAGGATTGCCGTTTACACAGCACAACCGCTCGGCCACATCACCGAAGATTTCACCAAATCCAGTGTTTGCTTGTTCATCGGTGATCAGCGGTACCTTTACAGGGGCCAATTATCACATTCTTTCCATAAAATCGTCCCGCGCCACACATATAAACATGGGGGGGATTCAACATACATCTAAAGCTTTGTCCCCACACTCACCAACATAAAATCATCTTCCTTTTATTTCTTCTTCTATTTTAAAAGAAAAACAGGAAACAGGGTGCCAAGGCAACAGCTGTTTTGCGCAAATCAGCTCTTCCTCAAAGCCCGGGGCCGTCAGAATTACATTATTACATTATTTTGAGCATCAGTTTGTGTCATTTCCATTAGGCCTCATGCACACGGCCGTGGGTGTTTTGCGGTCCGCAAACCGCGGATCCGCAAAACACGGAAGCTGCTCAGCGTTCCGTAATTTGCGGAACGGAACGCGGCCCATTATAGAGATGCCTATTCTTGTCCGCATAACGGACAAGAATAGGACATGCTCTATTTTTTTTGCGGGGGCACGGAACGGAGCAACGGATGCGGACAGCACACGGAGTGCTGTCCGCATCTTTTGCGGCCCCATTGAAATGAATGGGTCCGCGGCCGAGCCGCAAAATATGCGGCTTGGACGCGGACCCAAACAACGGCCGTGTGCATGAGGCCTTAGAGATCATTTCTTTTTGGCGGGAGAAAAAGTACTTTTTGCAGGACTGTCAAAAATAACTGATCTCTGACAGAAGTGACATAACTGATGCTCAAAATAATGGATCCGTTTAAAAAAAATATATTTTGTAGTATTCTGATCATAAGAGTGGAAAGCGAAACGGTGATGTGAACTCGGCCTCACAGGACTAGCCCTTCAGCATGCACGTTTTTTTGCCTCCAAAGGTCTGTCCTACCCATATGTAGTTTTACCTCAATGGGTGCATCTACATGAAACTTTTATTTATTTTTTTTCGTTTTACCCTGAATCGCTGCAGTCCTGTCAGCCATATGGATTGTACAAGCCAAGCCCACAGAAACCATGGACAGGGCTTCCGTCCTACAAGCTGGGCGGCTGAAAACACCATTGGAGTTTACAGCGGTGTACAGTAAAACCGTGCAGTAAAACCGTGAACCCAAAGCATCTTTTCAGTATGGAATCTGCCTCCCTATGTTTTCAATGGGGAATCTGGTGACGCTATAACCTGTATACAGTGCCCGGGCATTTTGGGGGGCATTATAGGGGTTGAATAGCCCCTTTAAGGATATGACCACATGGTGTATATGGACAAGGACTGGGCATAGATCCTACAGGGAAATTTCCCGGAGGGCCGATGCCCAGGGGACGAATCGAGGCCCCCTCACTGCTGCTGGCTGTGTACATAACTATCTGATGCTCTCAGCATCAATAATGCAAGCAGCATTAGGTACGTGCCGCCATAGATGCCCTCCTGAATTCACAGGATAGTGATACAGTGGAATAGCGGGGCGGGGGCGGCAGTATTATATGCTGCACTGTGGCATTTGGTTTTGCTGGGCCTGTATCTTGTGGTATTGCTGCTCCTCCTACTTGTGTTGGCCCACCGTCCATCCGAAACCGCCTACTACATAGGGCCACTTTAAGTTTCCAGTCCGCCCCTGAATACGGAGCAAATTTTCCACAGCAGAATCTCCTGAGGTAAATCTTCAGTCAACAGAACGGCTGTAAAGTGGATCTTCCAAATCTCATCCACATGGCGAAGAACATTTCCACATACAACGGATATTCTGCAACAAAAATACGCCACAAGTAGTAGCCACAGTCTAAGGCCCTTTGTAGACGAGAGTGCCTGGATTAGCTCAGTGAAAACTGCGGATTTTCGCAAATTCATTCAGTTTTGTTTGTGATCGCGTTCAGTTTTTATCGCGCAGGTGCAATGCGATTTACTGTGTTTTGCACGCGCGTGATAAAAAACGGAATGTGTACAAACAACATCTCCGTGAAAATCGCATCACATCCGCACTTGCTTGTGGATGCGATTTTCACGCAGCCCCATTCGCTTCTATAGGGCCAGGGCTGTGTGAAAAATTGCAGAATATAGAGCATGCTGCGATTTTCACGCAACGCACAAGTGATGCATGAAAACCAACGCTCATGTGCACAGCCCCATAGAAATGAATGGGTCCGGATTCCATGCGGGTGCAATGCGTTCGCATCACACATTGCACCCGTGCGGAAAACTCGCTCGTGTGAAAGAGGCCTAAGGGTATGTTCACATGATGGATTTTGAACCCCACTAACAAAATTTAGCACGGAATCTGCACATTGTTTTGAGTGTTTTTAAAAAAAACTAATTTGCATTTACTTTAATAGAAAACTGCATTTCCAGAGTGCTGTTTTTGACGTAGATTTACACCAAAAAACACGCAGACACGGTGGGTGTGTTGGTTTTTTTTAACAGCTTCCCATTCTTTTCAATGGGAGAATCGGCTCATTTTCCGCACCAAGACAGAGCACAATGCTTCTTTTTTTCCAAAAAAAAAACATGTGCTGCCTCCTATTGAAATGAATGGGAGGCTGTTTAGAGGCGTTTTTGGCATAGAAAACGCACAAAAAACTCAATGTGAACTGACCCTACACAGTCAGGTTTCGGCATGTAGTTTAGGCTCCATTCACACGTCTGTGTGTGTTTTGGGCATCCACAAAACACGGACACCGGCAATGTGCATTCTACATTTTGCGGACCGCACATCGCCGGCACTCTCATAGAAAATGCCTTTTCTAGTCCGCAATTGCAGACAAGAATAGGACATTTTTTTGCGGAACAGAAGTGCAGATCCGCAATTCCGGATATGGGCGGGACATAGTGTGTCCCCATAGGAATGAATGGGTCCGCAATTCCATTCCGCAAAATGCGGAACAGAATTGCGGACGTGTGAATGGGGACCAAAATCAGGAATGGAGCATAAAAGGAGAGAAAGTATAAAGGACAGATACAAATTCTCTTTTTTGAGTTTACACCTAGTTTTGCCTTCCAGAACTGCATCCGGAAACCTGACCGTGTGACTGTGCCCTAAGGCCAACCTAATTTCCTTAGCCTGAGTGGCCATTTTGGGCTGAGTAGAGGCTGACTGTTGTGGTCCTCTCGAAGACTAGTGAAAGGAAGTCCAGAAAAATGTCTCCTCCCCTTAAGAACTACTTTATCTCCAAAATGATTTTCATTGCTGAAGACTTCCCATCTTCATTCAAGTAACTGGCGTCCTTCAGTAAACCGCAGCCGGCTGCCCACCCGGTGCCACAGAGCAGCGTCCCCCCCGCAGTCCGCCAGAAATCATCTCCTCCGCTCTGCTATGTATCACAGGGCTGAGGTGTGAGCAGCCGCCGGGAGCCTATGCCTAATCTCTTCTGGTGTCAGCGGCGGCGTCCCTCCCCTACAGTTCTTAACAAGGAACGCCTGCTTCCAGGTCTATGTTTCCAGTAGGACATTTTTAAACCTTACTTCCCGCGGGCTTCCGGTCTTGGTGCGGGTTGCCGGAGCGGGATGGAGCGGCGCTGAGAGGCGGCTCCGAGAAGCCTGCACAGGGGAAAGCCCCGGTGCTCAATGGGCGGCCGGAGCTGACACCCTGCTCCGGGCACGGCGGGACAATGAAGCTTCTGAAACCCACCTGGGTTAATCACAATGGTGAGGGGGGTCAGCAGGTGGGAGAGAGTGGCCCCAGGGGGCCACAGAAGTTGGAACGCTCGCTAAATTATTCGCAACTTTTAACGGTCTTGACTTTGAATGGGAATGTGCCTGCTTGTGTCCTATTTCAGTCTAGGCATCGCGGTGCCCACGGAGTCTGCCATAGATACCTGTATGGGCGAGGTCACTGCTGCCAGGGGGAGCAGTAGGAGTCCTCATCATTCTCTATGATGTCTGTGTGATCAGAATAGTCCCCATACAAGCAGCTGTCCCCCGGGGACCCGTGCTGTCACCTGCACAGGATGATGCAACACCTGGTACCTACCTCCATCAGGGTCACCAGTGTGGACGCTCCTGCAGATTTGGGCCGGCATCGCGTTTCTCGAAGGCAGTAGTGATACAGTGTCATTTGAATTAACCTGAAAACCTCTCTCTGATTTTAGGTAAACCAATCTTTTCCGTGGACATTCATCCCGATGGCACAAAATTTGCTACAGGAGGACAAGGTGTGTTTTCTGTTACTGTTTGCCCATGTGGCGTGTACTGGGGCAGGTTTTAGCTGCATGTTCTCAGTCTGGATTGCGGTCACGCAACACTTTGGGGCCAGAAATGCAACGGTCGCGATGCAGGAGAGGTAATGGCGTCTAGTTGTACAGCAGGCAAATTGTGTGCGGCTTTGGCTCACACGAGGACCTCCGCCTGAGTATGGGTGAAGCGTATAGTTGCATTGTGTATGGGCAGGGTAAGGCTGTGTGCACATCACGTTTTTGTCCCATATTTAATGTATATGTTAAATGGACGCCTCCGATGGTTGTTATACTGTAGCATCTATCACTATAAGGTTCTGGTGTGGGAAAAAACATCTATGGGTCCATTCACACGTCCGTGTGTGTTTTGCGGATCTGCTGATCCGCAAAACACGGACATCTGTAATGTGCGTTCCGTAAGTTGCGGACCGCACATCGCTGGCACTACATAGAAAATGCCTTCTCTTGTCCGCAATTGCGGACAAGAATAGGACATGTTCTATTTTTTTCGGGAACGCGATTGCTGCGGACCCGGCCGGGACATCATCTGTCCCCATTGAAACTAATGGGTCCGCAATTCCGTTCCACAAAATGCGGAACAGAATTGTGGACGTGTGATTGGACCCTACTGCTGTTTACATTCTTTGCTGGACCCAACGTATATGTTGTGGTCTGAACAGCCCATAAGATGTATCGCATAAAATAACTAACAGTTATGGTCACCTTTGGGAGCATTTATTTAAAGGCTATGTACATCTTCTGAGGCAATTTTTGTTTATGATCGTATTTGACTCATTTTTGGCTAAAAATCATATTTTGAATTGGCCTTTATTAAAAACATTGAGCCGTTCTGTCACAAAGTGAACTGCTTTCTAACTGTGTGACTGGTGCTTTCACTTTGTGCCGGTCATCTAATAACCCTTATCTCTAATTTACTAACACTTATTGAAGCCACATTCTTATCAGTAAGTGTTTATAATGTCAGAGAGCAGAGATAAGGAGCCCGTCAGATTAGCTGGCTGACGGAGCAGCGGGAAAATTTAGATCCCCTACTAGAGCATCTCAGCTCTGTACTGAGAAAAGTGCTCCATATTTGTAATAAAGATCAATTTAAAAATATATATTTAGCTCAACGTGAGTACAATGCAGTAATAAAGGGTGTACATAGCCTTTAAAGGGATTTTCAGTTTTTTTTTTTTTCAACTGTTTGCCTATCCTCTGGATAGGTTATCTCTTTCTGATAGGTGAGAGTCTGACAACTGGGACACCCCGCCGATCCGCTGTTTGGTAAGGCACCAGCGCTCACAATAGCACTGTGGTTTTCTCTCGGTTCACCAAGCACAGTGCCATACATTGTACAGCGGCTGTGCTTGGTATCATGCTTGGCCCCATTTACTTCAATGGGCTTTAGCTGCGCCTAGGCCATATGACCTATGAATGTGACGTCACATGGCCTAGGAAAAGCTGAGAGAAGGCCAGGGCGCCACTATGAGCATTGGTGCCATCTCAAACGGCTGATGGGCAGGGGTCCCAGGTGTCAGACCCCCACAGATCAGATCTGGAAGATAGGTCATCAGTTGAAAAAAAAAATCTAAGAAAACCACTTTAACCCATTTTGGATAACATTTTTTTTAATTTGGCCTTTATTAAAAATGTTAAAGTTTTTTTCCTCTACAGTCTTCAGTTCATCAATATACTATTGCTCTTTGCCTCACACGTACACCATCAGGGAACTTCTCTGAGGGCTTGATGTGTAGCCCTTATCACTTCACTCCTGACGGCTCATACAGTCATTATAGCTAAGCTCTTACCAAACTGATAAGGCTATGGCTTGAGTGAGTGTGTATGAGCTGTCAGGGGGCCAGAGATAAGGGATCCAGATGTGCTCAGAGATTTTACTCATATTGAGATGCACCAGTATTCCCTCAATAATGTTGTCCATTCCCAGGGCAAGATTCTGGAAAAGTTGTCATATGGAATATGCCACCTGTCGTTAAGGAAGAAGATGAGAAGAATGAAAGTATTCCCAAGATGCTGTGCCAGATGGACAACCACTTAGGTACCATCCTATACGGCAGATAACTGCTCTGGGGGTTCACATCTCTTGTTTGAGCAAGAGGCAAGCTATAAGATGGTGTCCAAGAAGCCAGGGATGGTGACTAGCTCTGGAAGAGCGCACTGAGCAGTCTGTGCTGTCCCTATGGAGCTGGATTAATAATTGCGTACACTCTGTTTCAGCCTGTGTGAACTGCGTGCGATGGTCCAACAATGGAGCCTATTTAGCGTCCGGAGGAGATGACAAGCTCATCATGGTGTGGAAGAAATCTGGGTGAGCTCAGGACCACTGCACCTTGGCTTGTTCTGGAGTAAATTGGTTATTGGTGAACTGTAGTGGTAGGTTGTAATGAGAATTCATCTCTAGGAAGCCAGAGAGATCGCCTGCACGGTTCTTGGTCAAGTTGGATGCTGACAAATCCAGAACGATCGGGCATCTCTCTCGCTTCTGATCACAGATGTCCAGGATACTTCACAAGAGTAACGTGCAGCTCCCTTCAGCTATTGCCAGCAGATTCCTGTTACCACAGGCAGTAGGAAATACTGACCGGCTCCTCGATAAGAGTGAATCAGTTTCCAACTTTCATTTTTTGGAAAATAAAAGTGGAATCTGGTTGCTATGGGCAACTAAGCCAGTTTTCCCTTACACCATATGTTCTCTGTTTGCTGTGTTATTTCAGAGAAAATCTAGTATTAAAAAAAGAGGAGAATTGTCCACTGGAGGCTTCCCTCCAGCATCTCCCTTCCTGGCCCATCTTCATTCTACCCTTATATGCAAATAAGGAGGCACCTGCCAATCAAACTGGACCACCACTCAGCGGGCACTTCTCCCCGAGCCATTAGATTTTCTCTGAAACCATACAGGGATCAGAGTAAAACATAACTCATCATGGAGCCTGTCAGTGGTTTGGGGGACATGAATCTGCTGACAATAGTCCTCAGACTCACAGCTACATTGCTGAAGGACTATCGATAGCATTGTAATGTTTTTTGTTAGCTGTTTATGTACAGTATATGTACACATTCAGATATCGGAGACAGTCCTCATAACCGCTGCGTGCCAGATAAGACTTGGGACTGTATGTTGGCTATATGGTAGTAAGGTACGGAGGGTTGGAGGGTTTTCAGCAGTGACATTGATGAGCTCTTGTGTCATAATCTCTGAACAAGTCCCATGACCTCTAAGGAAGCAGCACGTAGTGGATCTCCTGAAGGAAATCCTAGTTGTTGCAGTTCAGTATTGCTTGTTGGAATGCATGGTATATCCTGCCTCATCCTGAAACATATAGGAAGTCGTTCTGCTTTGTGCTCGTGTCTTAGATACATCGGACCCAGTACTGTTTTTGGCTCCAGCAGCAAATTGGCAAATGTAGAGCAATGGCGTTGCCTCTCCATTCTCAGGAATCATTCAGGAGGTAAGTGACTTGGTGCCCTACCTACTGTAGTTTTGTGTGTTTTTACATTTGATTGATTAACCTTGAATTTCACTGTCTTCCAACCCCTTTTAGATGTCATGGATGTCGCATGGTCTCCACATGATGCATGGCTCGCTTCTTGTAGCGTCGATAACACCGTTGTGATATGGAATGCCCTTAAGTTTCCTGGTAGGTTGGCTAAATATGCATCATTTCTGACCCTAATTATTTAGTCAGCCACTTTGAGGCATTTTCAGGACGCATCCACCTGTGCAGCAGATTCAGAGGAAGACTAGTGCAAAAACCGCCTGAAATGGGCTGATCTTCGTAGTAGCATCGATGCTGGGATTGCAGCATTTTCTCCACTGCTTTTAACTTTTGCATTGCAGAGGTTAAATGCCGTGGGTTAAACTGACAGCGTAGAATTTACATGGCGCAGGCTGAGGACCTGCAGCACAAGTCAGTGTACGCTGCGAGTTTTCTCTGCAGCCCGTGGATGAGATTTCGAAAGTTTGGTTGTACTGTAAAATGCTGTTGATTTGCCGCTAGCAAATCCACTGGGGGCAAACCGCCAGCATGTATACCATGTGTGAACCCATCTTTAGTGTGTTTGTATTTGTTATCTTGCAGAGATTATAGCCACGTTGAGGGGCCATTCGGGGCTGGTTAAAGGACTTACATGGGACCCTGTGGGGAAGTATATTGCTTCTCAAGCTGATGACCATAGCCTAAAAGTCTGGAGGACCATGGACTGGCAGCTAGAAACTAGTATCACTAAGCCATTTGATGAGGTACCAGCTATGTCATGATTACAACGTCACAAAATTCCACATAATCACTTGCTAAAAGCCATCTTGCACTTTGCAGTGTGGAGGAACTACCCATGTCTTGCGTCTTAGTTGGTCTCCTGATGGACATTACCTTGTATCTGCTCATGCAATGAACAACTCTGGTCCCACGGCACAGATTATTGAGCGTGATGGTTGGAAAACGAACATGGACTTTGTAGGCCATCGGAAAGCTGTCACTGTAGTGGTAAGAATCCTTATATTTTTTTTTTTAAACTGATGAAATACAAGTCATATGCTAAAACCCAGTTGTGCATTTGAGTAGTGCAAATAGTTGGCACTAATACTTAAAGGGGTTTCCAGCCAAGTGATGGCCCATCAATTTAAATGGATGCACAACCCGGACTAGGGTTTGGTGCCTGATCACCTGAGGAATTGCAGTACCTGAGGATGGGCACTACACATTTTTGGTCTTCTGGCTCCATACTCGTTTACCTCCTGGAAATGCGACTGCAGATAACAGCTGATCTGTGATGGTTCCGGGTGTTGGATTCTCACCAATCTGTTATTGATTACGTATCCTGTGGATAAGAAGTTATTGGGCCAGATTTACTAATACTGCCATTTTATATGCCAGCCTTAGCAAAAAAAAAAAGTGTGTTGGAGTAAAATATGCAGAATTTATCAAGAGGCAGAGGCCTTTTAATAAATTTGCTACATGTACCTTCTGTCCTTGTGCCAGAAACTGAAATATTTTACACCAGCTTCTGGCATAAATTAGAGTAAATGCAGTGGTCTATGGGAGGCCACACTTCTCCTGCTACGCCCCACTTTTTCTGGCCACTTCTGAAAAGTGGCAAGAAGCTTACAAAGTCTCAAATTATGCTGCACATATGGCTTGCACCATAATTTGCAACTTTAACTTTTCTTGTTTAAAATATACATACCATATACCGTAATACATGTGCCCTGTTCTGTGTAATACTGTTGTACCTTTTCTGTGTTAAAGGAGACCTACCAGAAAAAAAAAATTGTCAAATTCGGATGACATTTCCTTTTCGGAGCAATACTGTCAGGGAGACGTTTTTATTTTGTTATTTTTGGATACACCAAATCTATTTCCTACTTCAGGCCTCGTTCACAGTCTCTGTCTGTGTTTTATCTATGAAGAATCCATGTTTGATCCATTTTTCCGTTTTTTGCCCTCCGTGTGTTATCTGTATTCCACAGACACTGCTCAGCTGAAAATTATTTCCAAAGCATTTCCCATCAGTGGTCAGTGAAAAACGGACCAAACACATAAGCGACATGGATGCCGACCATGTTTTTTCACTGACTCATAGACTTCAATGGGCATCTTTGGTCCGCATCACAGACCAAAGTAGCGCATGTCTCCTTGATTATTATTTTTTTTTTTCTTCCCTCTGACCGACGGTCAAAAAAGAAAAGATATGTGAGCAGACACATTAGTCAATGGGTACATTTGCTGTTCTCAGAAAATGCAGATAGCACACATCGGTGGAAAACACAAATATGAATAGTGGCAGTCTGTGTGTGTACATAAAGGGACATAAATATACTTGGTGTCTTTAGGTAACCTCTGCACCTAACACAAGTTACATGTCACCATATCTCCTGTATTGCAGCTTTTTTCTGGTATTCTTAAAAGGGTTTTCCAGGATTTAAGTACTGAGTACCTATCCTCTGGATAGGTCATCGGTATCAAATTGGTAGGAGTCCCGGTGTCGGACTCCACCACCAATCAGTTGTTTTTAGAAAGGCAGCGGTGCTCCTGTGAGCAGCTGATCAGCAGGGTTCCTGGGTGAACAATTGATTGGCGAGGGTCAAAGGTGTTAAACCCCATCGATCTGATACTGATGACCTATCCTGAGGCTAGGTCATCGGTAACAAAAAATCTCGGAAAACCAGCCTTATCCTTAGTACTTAAATAGGATGTAAAGACAACTTTCCCTCAAAATCTGTTTGGTGGGGGTCTGACTTCCAGCACCCCTGCCTATCAGCTGTTTGAAGAGGCCGCGGCACTGCAGTGAGCACTGCGGCCTCTTCCTAGGCCAGTGACGTCATGTTCATTGGTCACGTGGCCTATTTACAACGTGGTCCAGTTCACGTGAATGAGCCTAGACTGTAAAACCAAGCACAGCCACTATACAATGTACGGCGCTGTGCATGGTATGCTTTTGAGAAGTAGTTGATCGGCGGAGGTGGTGGGAGTTGGACCCCCACCAATCAGATATTGATTAACACACCCTTGGAATAAAATAAGAAAGTAACAGGTTTACTAGCACCATTTAAATACTGGAAATGTAATTCTATCATAGCATTTAAATATTATTGTGTTTTCTTCCAACAGAAATTTAATCCAAAAATCTTGAAAAAGAAACAAAAAAATGGAAGCTCAAGCAAGGCCGGCAGACCATACTGCTGCTGTGCAGTGGGGAGCAAGGACCGCTCACTGTCTGTGTGGGTAAGGAAATCTATCATTGGTTCACAGATACATTAAAAGGGTTTTTTGAGATTTTTTTGATCGGTGGGGGTCAGACATCCGGGGCCCTGTCGATCAGCTGTTTTGAGAATGCAGAGGTGTTCCTGTGAGCGCTGCTGCCTTCTCGCAGCTTACCTAGCACAATTTCGTACGTTGTATAGCGGCTGTGCGTGGCATCGCACTCAGCTCCATTCACTTAAATGAGGCTGAGCTGCGCCTAGGCCTTGTAGATCATCATAAAAAAATAAAAATAAAATCAGAAAACCCCCTTATGTACAAAAACATGCCTTATTCTGTTTGATACAGAAGAAGCGGATTCTCTCAATTCAGCCAGAAGGCATACACAATCTTCCTGATTTTTTTTTTTTTCTTTTAATATAAATATGCCTAATATTTAAAAACCGTTTTGGGGGAGGCATATACAAAATGACCAAAATCAGAATTTTCAATGATAGGAGAAACTGCTGCTAATTATAAGCAGCTCTCTTAGACTTGAGAGAATACCCTATTCTGCTACAATACAAGCCTGATGAAGGATTTTTACTTGCACCAGCCAATGGAGAGCACATGGCAACATTGAAGAATATTGCGGATAATGTGCATATTGTCTTCCTCTGCTGGGTATTATTTTTCATGCTCTGCTGTGGAGCATTATGGGTATGCTTGTGCAGTAGCCTGAACCCTCTTCAATGACACAGAGTATGAGTGTGGGCTGCATAACGGATCTTGGCTCTTCCCACCAGCATTTCTGCAGTTTGGAAGCTTTTTTGATCATAGATGTTAGTCACATTAATAATTGATTTATTGAATTGCATATTAACATAAAGGTGAATTTACACTGCCCGGTTGTCGACCGAACGCTTGTTCCTGATAATCTGCCCGTTTAAAGGTGCTGCATATCACCAGATGACCGTGCAAAATGCTTGTTCATCGGGTTAGACAGTCTTTCATGCGGACACCTAAATTATTTCTGGGCAGCAGATTGTGCTGTGTGAACAGTGATCTGCTGCCCTGAAACAATGAATCTGCAGAAGCCATCGCTCATTCCCCATATAGTGGAAGTGATTGCTGCCTGTAAATGCATTGTTTCATCTCCTATTAACGAGCAGGTAATCGTCGGGATGGAACTCTTCCTTCCCGACAATGGCCTTCTCCATAGGGCAGTGTAAACCTGCCTTTTAAGGGTGTTTTCTCTGGATTTATCTACTTATCTCTATTGCAGCTTACCTGCCTTAAAAGACCATTGGTGGTGATCCACGACCTTTTTGACAAGTCTATAATGGACATCTCATGGTAACTAATGTATACTCCACCACTTTACTGTAGCTTCTCTGTACAATTCAATAGTATAAGGGATTACAAGGGCTCCTGCTGTTTACTGTCTCCGAATTGATATTGACATCTACGGAGAGGGGAGGAGAACGAACTGCTGAAGCAGACAGAAGGCCGAGATGAGATGCGGCTGCAGCTACAACTGAGTGATTTATATCTCGCCAGAGCTCTATTATCGGGTGAAATATTATACAGCTCTGGGTGACATAAATCACTAGATGCTGATCTCTACACTGTATGGACTTCCATATACGGATTGAATCAGTCAATTCAGAGACCGTGATCAGTGCAGTCACTGTACTTTCACACAATTTCATTTGATAGAGAATGGTGTAACTAGCAAATTTCTAAATCACTTCATTTAAAAAATATGCCAGCATCCTCCAGAAAAAAAGCTGTAAATTCACGGCCACTAGGGGTCTCACTTTCACCTAACTTGCAGTCCACTGCCTGTTATCAGGCAAGATCCATCCCTAGTATTAGAAACAGATGATGACTCGCAAGAAATGGGGGCGTGTCAGAGCTAGCTGAGATCCTGAGCCTGATGAAAGAACTGCTTCTACACTGCTTTTGAAGATTACAATAGTCTCCTGCCTTTCTGCAAGTGTTATGTCCCCCTCCTTATCTGTGAGCTCCGAAGCTGAAAACAAACATAGTGGGAAGTAAGGGAAAGTATGTCACAGCAGTAGAGTGCTGACAGATTTCACATAAGGGAGACGCCACCTGCTTCTGAGTGTAATGCATCTAGCTGTGCAGCTGAAGAGGGGAATGATATGGCTAAAAGAGACATTGGGGAAGGCCCAAAAAGACCTATTCCTTCACAGTTGTACAAAGAAAAGCACAGCCATTATGCAAACCTCAGGTACGCTTTAAATAAAATATATTAGTGTTCACTATTTTCACTTATATGGGTACTGAGCAGTGATAGCATCTGAATTGTTTTGATTTACTGGCTGCTGTTATTTTTCTCAGAGATTTCATATTGAAATTAACATAAATATACGTATATAATATAAAAACATATACAATTGTGTACATTTATGAATTTCAAGATTGAGTACGTAGAATTATAAAGGAAGAAAAGAGTAAAAGGTTTGCCTTTCCAGTCACTCTAGCCCCAAGGGCCCCATTCACATCTGAACCTCTGGAGAAGTAACAGAAGCTTTTATCCTATCACTCAATCACTGCTGCCAATCTGTACATTTCATCATACCACAAGTGGCAAAATCCTGTTTGGTTGGCTTACAGGACCCTAAATGGACTTGGCATATTGGTGTGTTCTATGGATGGATCCGTTGCCTACTTGGATTTCTCACAGGATGAGCTGGGTGACCCACTGAGCGAGGAGGAGAAGGTACTGAAATATGCCTTGCTATTGTTTGCTTTATTTATGCCATCAATTGTTATATCTGCTGTTTTGTAGCTTTAATATAAACTAGAAAGGTGCTCATTTTGTGTATTTTTATTGTGTATCAATAATTGCAGAATCACATCCACCAAAGCACTTATGGAAAAAGTCTTGCCATCACAACTGAGTCCCAGCTGCCTAACACCATTATTGAAAACCCCGAAATGCTAAAGTTTCAACAGAAGCAGCATTCACATCTGGATGGGGAACATGCAACATCTGTACAGAAAGATATCCCAGTGCCGAAGGTGGCCAGCATGGTAAATGGTGAAAGCTTGGAGGACATCAGAAAGGTATGAAATTGCAAGACCACAGTTTTTTTGTTTTGTATACAGCTGTATGAATCCATAAATCATTAAAGGGGTTATCCAGTAATTTTGATATTGATAACCTATCCAAAGGATAGGACATAATATCAGAACGGCGGGGCTCCTGGGAGTCCCTTTACAGCATTCCAAGCACAGCGCTGTACATTGTATAGCAGCTGTGCTTTGCATTGCAGCTCAGCCCCATACTCTTCAATGTTAGTGAGCTGCGCCTAGGCCACTTGACTGATGTACAATGACGTCACTGCCCTAGGAAAGGACCTAAGTGCTCACGGGGCACTGCGGCCTCTTTGAAAAGAAGATTGGCTGGGGTCCTGGGAGTCGGATCCCCACTGATCTCATCTCGATGACCTACCCTGAGGATTGGTCATTAATATCGAAATCTCACATAACCCTTTTAAAAAGGGTTTTCTCAAGATCTGAGTATATTATTATTATTATTTTTTTTACCCAGTATTAATCAGTTAGGTTCTGACTCGTGGGACTCCCGACGATCAAATATTTGAGAAGACACCGCTGCCTTCTCGCAACTTACCAAGCACAGCACTATACATTGAATAGAGGCTGCGCTTGATATCGTGCTCAGCCACATTCACCGAATGAATGCTTCTGCAGTCAAATATGCAAAACGTGCTGCTGTCTAATTGGTGGCACTAAATTGTTACAGGGGTTTTCTGCTACTAAAATATTGATGAGCTCTTCTAAAGATAGGTTATCAATATTTCAGTGTGGGTCTGACTCCCCGCAACCCCGTTGATCAATTGTTTGAAGGGACTACTGCACTCGGATGTTGTGTAAGGCCTATGCTTGGTATTGCAGTCTCATTTACTTAAAAGGGCTTTGCCATGATTGATATAAAAAAAAATTAATCTGACATCATATAGTACATGACAATACCTTTCTAACAAAGCTAGAACCAGCCCTGTACCACACAAGGGTCCAGAGAGCTCCACATTCACTGGTCCAGTGATAGATTATCTTCAGCTTGGCAGCTCGGGGGGTGTATCCTTTCTGCTGCATTTCTCTATCTTTAACTACCACAGCTTCTAACAGAACATATGGCTGGTGGCGGTTGAAGATTTAACCTGAACATGTTTTACCAGCTCAATGAGATGGACAAAAAAAAGGAAAAGAACAAACAGCAGGTGGCGCTATACAAAGATTTTATTGAATAGCTCATTGACAAAAGTATTGAGTTCTAGGTGCTGTTTTGAAAAATGTAGACTATGGTTGTGACACAACCCCTTTAATTGAGACTAAGCTGCATAAAGGGATTGTGATCAATAGACTTGACATCCCAGAGGCTGCATCACACGTCTGAGCTCAACAGCCCTATCCAAAAGTTGATCGTTGGTGTTGCCTCGAGTTGGAGCCCCAATGATCAGCTATTGATGACCTATCCTGAAAATGGGTAATCAATATTTAAAGGCAACCTTTCCCCATGAAAATGCAAAATAATCTGCAGAAAGCATGCTATAGAGCAGGATTTGATGTGTAGTTTTATGGTAAAAGGTTCAGTATAATATATATTTCATTCATTTAATTTTGTGTTCATTTTGGGCTTTGAAGTCAAGGAGGCGGCCCTATCAGTGACTGAGAGCCTTCCCTCTGTGACTGTATAAGGAAGGAGATGGCTGTCAATCAGATAGGACTGCCTCCTGGACTTCAGAGCCCGGAATAAGCAGAGATATAAAGAAGTAAAATACAAGGTATACATCGTTTCCCATAAAACTATATATCAATCTGCTCAGCTCTTCCTGCTGTATAATATGCTGCCCGCAGCTCATACACCATGTTCAACCTGACAGGTTCGATTTAACTTCCAGAAAACCCTTTATTATCACTCTAAACTTGTTCTAAACATGTAAGTTTTACTGTAGTGAACATTTTGACATGCCAGGCAGACATAAAATGCATGCGGTGTGAGTTCTAATGCTGGGGTAGGTCATTAAAAAAACAAAACCCAGTCGGCTACACTTTGTATTGGCTCATCATTTTAAGACGTCATTAGTATCCTCCCTGTCCATGCCCACCTCTTCAGTGTCTACTTAGTGGACCCTTTCAGCTGGCATTAAAATGGGTCTGACCTTCAGTATAAGCAGACCTATAGTCGTCTGTGCGCACACATTTTCTATGCTGAATCCATGGAGACGGCTGCTCTAATTTAGCCTTTTCTTCTTTCTCTGTTTTTCATTTCCTAATTGTCTAAAAAAGGACATTTTCTCTAGCATTCTTTCTTTGCTTCACTGAAATAAACCATGTATTTTATTAGTGTATTATATAGAATTATTATTTTCAATAGAACCTTTTAAAGAAACAAGTGGAAACTAGGACAGCAGATGGACGGCGTAGGATCACCCCTTTGTGCATTGCCCAGCTGGACACTGGGTTTGTATGAAATATTAAACTTAAGAATATTTATCTTTTAAATATCAATCATTTAATTTACTATCTGTAGTAAATCCTGCACGATGTATGCCCTTCTTACTCTAGCTATTTGTATTTGCAGGGATTTTTCTACAGCTTTTTTCAATAGTATTCCAATATCGGGGTCAATCGCAGGATCCATGCTGTCATATCCGAGCAACCAGCAGCTCTTATCCCTGGATTCAAACACCAACAGCTCTTTAGGGGCGAAATCCACCCTAGAACCCACAGGGAATGCAAAACCATCAGAAGAACCTGCCAACAAAGAGAGGTATCCTGAAATGAGAACATGTCTAATGGTGCTAACCATGGACTGTAAGCAGCTTGTTCTCCTGTCTCTCCCAGCCATGCAGAATCCTTCATTGTGGTAAAACTGGTCCAATTATCTTGTGAATCCATATCTTGAGGGAAAATGTTCCTTGTGTAAAATAAATGGTTGTGGGCATTAATATACACTATACCAACTAAATACCTACAAATGCAGCAGCATTTGTCCCTCTCTCAGCAAGGAGGGGGGTAATGGTAGGGGGTAAATAGGTGACATTATTTATAGCACATCGTTTATGTTTTTTTGTGGTGATTACAATGCATGGAACATCTTGATTTTCTACAGAATAGGAATATTTTTTTATTTTTTGTGGGACAACCCCTTAACCCCTTCAGGACCCTGAGATTTTCCCTTTTTGCGATTTTGGTTTTTCACTCCCCGCCTTCCCATAGTCCTAACTTTTTTTTTATTTTTTCCATTCACATAGCCTTATGAGGGCTTATTTTTTGCGGGACTAGTTGTACTTTCTAATGGCACCATTTGTGGTTGCATACCATGTAGTAGAAAGTGGAAAAATATTTCCAAATGGGGTAGAATTGGGGGAAAAAACACCATTCTGATAAAGGTGTTTTGTTTTTTGTTTTTTTGTTTTTAACACTATGCGGTAAAATTGACCTGTTGCCTTCATTCTCCAGGTCAGTGTGGTTACGATACCACACTTATATAATTTTTATTGCGTTTTAATTCAAAAAAAATAATTAAAACCTTTGAGGGGAGAAAAATTTTTCATAACCATATTCTTACCATTTTTTGCAGGACAATCTGTTCTTTTCAGTGATGCCAATTTGAAGTGTGTGTAAATTTTTGATCACTTTTTATAAAAAAAATTATTGGCTAGTTGAAGTGACAAAAAATGGCAAATTGGCTGCAAGCAGCGTTTTGGTGTCCGCCTCCAAAACGGAAAGGAGGCGGTATGGAGCCAAACCAGTGCATTCTGAACGGATCCGCATCCATTCGGAATGCAGTTTGGGGCCTCTTGTGAGACCTTCAAACGGATCTCACAAGCTGATCCCGAAATGCAACTGTGAAAGTAGCTTTATGTAGAAAACTGATTTAAATCAAGCCTTACTGACTAGTGATTTAAATCTTGATTTAAATCAGTTTGATTTAAATCAGTTTGATTTAAATCAAATCCACCCTGCCCAGCAGGGACGTGCACACATGAGCCTGTCCTTACCATTGCCACGAGGGATAATAAAAAGGGCCATAATCCAGAAAAACCCCACTGTGAAACTGGTAAAACCCTTTTTACAATTTTCATTTTAGTGCAAGCACTGCTCCCATTGCTTCTTCAACGCCCACAAGCGTCTCTGCCCAGCCGAAGATTGAGCCCATGAAAGCACTTGATTCTCGATTCACTGAACGATCAAAAGCCACCTCAGGGACAACAGGAATTTCACATGTGAACCAGATCGCTAATGACCGGTAAAAAACCTAAAAATGTACAGTATCCGATACAAGATTCTAATATTTTTTTTATTATTTATCATTAGGCTCTGTGAAATGCCTGATGGGTATGTCTTGCTAAGGCTACTTGCACACTAGCGTTATGAACGGATCCAGTTGTATTATCTGTAACATAGCAATGACGGATCAGTCATGAACTCTATTGAAAGTCAATGGAGGACGGATCCGTCCCCGTTGACTTGCATTGGGGGTCATGATGGATCTGTCTTGCTCCGCATCCCAGGACGGAAAGCAAACCGCAGCATGCTGAGGTTTGCTCTCAGGTATAAGAACGGAATGCATTTTAGAGCATTCCGATTTGCATCCCCATCGACAATGAATGGGGACAAAACTAAAGCTTTTTTTTTTCCGGTGTTGAGACCGTATGACGGATCTTAATACCGGAAAATATTAACTCTAGTGTGAAAGTAGCCTAAGACAGTGTTTTTTTTTTTTTTTTGTTTTTTTTTCTTACCTGAACAGACCAAAAGATCATAGTGCATCAAAAGAAGCAAAGCCTCGTGACTTAGACAGCAGTAGTGACAGTGAAGAAAAAAATCTTGCAACGAAGTCTCTCACCAAACGAAAAGCTGACGTGGATACAGACCTTGGAGAGAAAAGAAAAAAGGGGCGACCTCGAAAAGACTCTCGGCTTATGTCCGTTTCCCTTGCTGTGCAGGTTACTGGAACTTTTTTTATTCTTAACCCTTAACACCACCAGTTGTGCAATGGGCAGCGAAATGTAAAGTGCACCTGGCTGTACAGTCTTTAACTAAGAAGTTAGCAGAAAACATTGCTTTTTCACTTTCCTCGTGTTTCCTTGCAAGCTCCAATTGATCTGAATAGGTGTCACATACAGAAAGAAGGACACTTAGTGATGACAACTGGCAGAAGTATTCACAGACGTGTGGGGTGACAGGAATGATGCTTTGTACCAAAGGCACAGCAGTGTAGGCTGCCCTGTCATAACTAATGCTAACATAGGTTTAAAATGACATTACAATCCTATTCTAAGAGACCAGAGGAATTCATTATTTTGGGTGTTTTCTCTATATACCAAAGAAAGGGTTATTCCAGCACAAAATAAAAGCTGTCAGATGGTCATCAAATGGTTTAAATAAAATAGAGACGCTTATACTCAACTTGCCAATCCACTGGCATTTTGATGGTGCCCGATTTCCCCCTGGCACTCCACTTCCTTCTCCAATCTTGACACTGCAGCCAATCACTGGCTGCAGTGATGATGAACCACTTAAGCCTGTGATTGGCTGAGCAGCAGTGCCTAGTTGTTTCCTGCTGTGTCTAGATAGGAGTAGTAAGTGCAATGCAGCAGGACCCAGGCACCAGCAAAACGGCAGCGGTGGGGGATTGGTGTAGTAAGTATAAAGCGTTTACTTTTTGTAACCATTTGATGGCCATCAGTGTTTTTTTTTTTTTTTTTTTTTTTGTACTAGAAAACACTTTCTTGGGTGTATAAAGAACACACTCCAAACTCATGCCGTGGGTTTTTCATCTCAATAATAGATTAACAGTTAATAAAGTACATATTAGTTATGATAGTAGTTGACATATTACTGTATTTTTGACACATATGGGCAGATATATTTAAGGGCTTCTCCAGGAGTTTCCTATTGATGACCAATCCTCAGGATAGGTCATCAATATCAGATCAGAGGGAGCTCCCGACTCTCCCCTTTATTTGCCTGATACTTTCTGTTTTTCCCAGAGATACGTTCCTGGCAGAGGTATCTGGCAGCGTTTTTTTTCCTCTCTCCCCATTAACAACCCTAAGGCTAATTGCAAATGAGGGAGTGTAAACGCATCATCTTTGCGTTCATCAAAAATCTATGTTGTGCATTTTTCAATCACCCCTGTCGCCATAGAAATTAATGAGGCTTGCTTGAAAAATAGAAGGCATCTGGATGCAATGTGTTTTTCACTGATGGTTGCTAGGAAAATTAAAGGGGCCTTCCGGGTTCAGAGCTGAACACGGACATACCTCCATTTTCACCCAGGCAGCCCCCCTGACCAGAGCATCGGAGCAGTTTCATGCTCGATTCTCTCCTTTGCCCTGCGCTAAATCGCTCAGGCAAAGGCATTTTCCGGAGTTCCGTTGACTGAACCCGGGCTCTCCATGGGGCTGCTGATGGAGAGCCCAGGATGTTAGCATCAGAGCATCTAGTGCTCCGATGCGCTCCCTTGCCCTGCGCTAGATTGTGCAGGGCAAGTGCTCTTTTGTTTACAATAACACACTGCCGGGTGGAAGCTTCCGTCGGCAGTGTGTTCATTGACGTTACCGGCTCTGATGGGCGTTTTTCAGGCTAGGGCAGCGCTGAAGCCTCATCAGAGCCGGTGACGTCAATGAACACACTGCCGGACGGAAGCTTCCACCCGGCAGTGTGTTATTGTAAACAAAAGAGCACTTGCCCTGCACAATCTAGCGCAGGGCAAGGGAGCGCATCGGAGCATGAGATGCTCTGATGCTAACATCAGGGGGGCTGCCTGGGTGAAATTATATTCAGCTCTGAACCTGGACAACCCCTTTAAGTTGTTCTTCTTCACAATTGTGGAAAAACGATCAAAAACTAATTGCATTTGTGTGGAAAAACAAAATGAAACCCTGAACGCAATTTCAGAAATAAATGATTAAACTTGATTGCAAAACCATCAATTTTTCCCTGTAGAGATCCTGACACAATCCAATAGGTCATCGGTATCTGGTGGAGGTCCGATCCCTGCTGATCAGCTGTATCAAGAGGCCACTGCACTCCGGGAGAGCTTTGGCATCTTTCTAGGCCATGTGATGGCACATTCATCAGTAACATGACTTGGACACAGCCCAGTCCCATTCAAGTAAATGGAACTGAGCTGCAATACCAAGTACAGCCACTGTCCAATGGACGGCACTTTGCTTGGTAAGCAGTGAGTACGCTGTGGTGCTCACTGGAGCTCTGGTAAACACGGTGGTTTCCTCAAACAGCTGATCGACGGGGGTGCCGGTAGTCAGACCCCTGACGATCTCATATTTATAGCCATCAATATCAAAATCCTAAGATTATACGGATATTATGCCTGCATTGTTTTTATTTTGTGTCAGATTTGTGACCAGTATATATTTGGATTGTTAAAAGTGCCTAAAACTTATTTTTGAAAGTTGTTTTTTTTTTGTTTTTGTTTTTTTGGACCTATTGTCATTTTTTTTATAACTTAAAAGCTATTACTTTTGTTCTTGTTGGTCTGCGGATTCCAGCACTTTTTTTAATTATTTTTTTAATTTTTATTTTACAACCCCTCCAGTCTCCTGCTACGACCCCCACTTCATTTTGATGAGCAATATGTAAAACTGCAGTAAAGGTACAGAAAGGAGGAGACCTCAGCTCTCCCGGGTAGGGTTTGCCTTCTCCCTTGGTGTGACTCTGTCCAGTCAATTAGGACCGCTTCACATTGATGCAGAAGATATGGCATTGATTAGGTAAATCAAGGTTATCCAGTGTCGACAAATCATTCCAGAGCGTCTTCACCTCCAGTCACAATGGCGCCTGCTCCGGATAGGCTCGCTTACAGACGCTCCCGCAAGAGTCTCACAAGAACATCATGTCTTCTGAATTGCTGTGAAGTGGTCCTCATTATTTGGACAGTGTCACATCAAGGGAGAAGGTATCAGCCGTTTATAATTCTTGATGACAGGATACACGTAAACCTGTGGAAGACACACAGTAGGACTGGACAAAAAATTGGTAGAAAAGTTGTCTTTATGAAAGTCATGTCTAGCATGTTGCAAATTATATAAAATTGTGGCCCATGCACTTCATATATTTGGAGCAGCAGGTGGGTGCCACAAATTGTGCCGCAAATCAAGACCCTTTCCAGACACAGTGATATTGATATATCGGATTATTAAGCGAAGATCATATCCATATGGATTATTTATTTATTTTTATTTATTTAACAAAATTTCTTAACATCTGCCATTATTTTTAGTGATAATTAATTATTGATGTAGATTGTTAATTAAGAAATTTTGTGGAATAAATGAAAATAAATAATCCAGGGGGACAATAATCTTCACTTGAGCCAATATATCTCCCCCTTGTGTTCATGTTCGGCATATACAGTGCAAATGCTCCTGAACGTAACATAGTTTGCCAATGTAAAAAAACCCAGTATCTTTCTGAAAAAATGAAGCCTAGAGGTAAAACAAAAGGCCAATAATCCACGAAACAGCGGCTATAAATGAATATACAGCAAGAGCTGGTGAGTTTTTGGAGGATGCCATGGCTTATTCCCCAGCATAGCTTTTGTTTTAAAGGGTTTCTGTCACCACATTTTTCACCAATAAACAGGCTGACATTATGCATGTGCAAATGTCACCTGAATTTAACCCTGTTATTTATTTTTTGCAGTGTGCCCACGTTTTTGTGTAATTTCAACTTATATGCTAATTAGCCTCTAGGAGCAGAGGGGGCGTTGCACCTGCTCCTAGAGGCTCATTTCACCCACCTCATTTCACGCCCTTCTCCTCTTGATTGACAGGGCCAGGTCAGCGTTGGTCTCCTCCAGCCAGCCCTGTCTGCCAAGGAAATCTCGCGCCTGCGCCATTCTGTTTAGAATTCGGCGCAGTAAATGAAGGATGCTCGCCAGCCGCTCGCTTCCTCACTGAGCCTGCGCAGATTACATCACAGTGCTTCCCGGAAGAGAAGTCAGCCGGCATCAGCCCAGCGAGGAAGCCGGCGAGCGTCTTTCACTCACTGCGCCTGTGCCGAATTCTAAACAGGACGGCGCAGGCGCAAGATTTCCTCGGCAGACACGGTCGGCAGGAGGATACCCATGCTGGCCTGGCCCTGTCAATCAAGAGGAGAAGGGCGTGAAATGAAATTAGCATATAATAAAAGTTGAAATTACACAAAAACGGGGGCACACTGGAAAAAATAAATAACAGGGTTAAATTCAGGTGACATTTGCACATCCATAATGTCAGCCTGTTTAGTAGTTAAAAATGTGGTGACAGAAACCCATTAATCTCTTATTTTAAAGGTTGTCTGAGAAATCACTTTTTTTAAAATTTTTTTTTTAATTACCAGTCTCAGGTGGCTTCAACATCCGAGAAGGACTTAACATGTGTTACACCAGCATTATCAGTTAGACTGCCGATACCAGCCATCCAGAAGTCCTTTACCTTACAGGTCAGTCATCTATACATTTTTACATATTGGGGGCATTCACACAACTGTATTCGTTTTGCAGTCAGCAAATTGCAGATCTGCCAAACATGGATGACAGTTGTGTGCGTTTTGTCCGTATTTTGTGGATCAGCAAGTCGCGCCCTTTGTTAGAAATGCCTATTCTTGTCAAAATGGACAAGAATAGAACTTTTTTTTTTTTTTTGGCGGGGCCATGGAACGGACATATGAATTATTTCCATATCTCTTGCTCTCCCACTGATTTGAATGAGTCCCCATCCGACCCGCAAGATATGCGAATCGGGTGCGGACTGAAAATACAGTTGTGTGAATTCCCTCTTATTCCGATCATGTGTCGGCCACTGAAGAACATCTTTTGACTGAATTTTCTGATTTGTGCACCATCATGCAGTGCTATAATCTGCACACTGGTGCTTTGCAACCAAATCCAGTTAAAACAAACAGAAGCACTTTTTCATGGTACTTGGGTGCCAATGATTTGCTTAACTTTTCAGATTAGTCAAGATCCCTCAATATACGTTGAAGTAGAGAATGAACTGCGGACAGTAGGAGGATCAAAACTAAGCCAGCTGAAGTGTAACCGAGAAGGGAAGGAGTGGAAAACGGTGCTCACAAGCCGCATTCTAGCAGCAGCAGGAAGCAGGTTAGTGGCGTCCCATGGCTGTCCGCTCCTAACAATATTATTATGAATGCAATATATTTTGAACAATTTTTCTTTTTCAGTGAGGTGGTATGTGTAGCCTGTGAGAAGCGAATGTTATCCATGTTTTCCGGTAGTGGCAGACGAGTATTTCCTCCTATCATTCTACCTTCCCAAATCTCTACTGTACAATGTACAGGTCGTTTTGTCATGGCTCTTACGTCCTCGGCTGCTCTTTCTGTATGGTAAGAACAGTTTTGCCTAAGGTGCTTGCTTACCGTAGTGTATATAAATTGCAGTGTAATAGCAGATTCCAGGTATATGATTGTGTAGCAGCTATACATATTTGTAATCTTTTTTTCTTTTTTTTTTTTGTAGGGATGTCCTGAATCAGAAATCTGTTGTAAAGAATGAGTCTTTATTGCCTATTTTAGCAGGTAACCACTTTTATACTGTTCAGATTTTTTACTTTTTTTTTTTTTTTAATTATAGAGGTCTTTACATTAATTGATAAAATGCCACTATTTCCTTTCTTAATATATATATTTTTTTTACCACTTTTTTTCACTCAGGGAGTGATTTGACGGTTTCTCAAACATTACTTACCCAGAGAGGTATACCTGTACTAAGCCTGTCTAATGGGAAAGCATATTGCTTTAATCCTGCACTCTCCACGTGGTAAGATTTCTAAGTGTTTTTATGGATATGTCACTATTAAGATCAGTCCGTATGCTATTAGTCCGTCTTCCACAACTTCACTTTCATGTTCAGATCCTATAGGCAGCCATAAACATAAGATTAAGGCCTATTTCACACGACCGTTTTTTTTTTTCCGTTTAAGTTCCGTTTTTTGCGTTCTGTATACAGTCCATATACGAAACCATTCATTTCAATGGGTCCGCAAAAAAAAAAAAAAACTGAATTTACTCCGTATGCATTCCATTTCCGTTGTTCCGTTCAAAGATAGAACATGTCCTATTATTGTCTGCATAACTGACACGGATAGTACTGTTCTATCAGGGGCCAGCTGTTCCGTTCCGCAAAAAACGGAATGCACACGGACGTCATGCGTATTTTTGGCGTATCCGTTTTTTGCGGACTGCAAAATACTGAAACAGCCATATGGTCTTGTGAAAGAGGCCTAAGTATTGGCCAGAATGCAGCCAGTGAAACTTAGGCCGGATGCTTTGTACGACTAAACTGACCAATGAGTGGGCTTGTGTAAAGTGGTAAATGATCTCCCAATCATGCCATACAGCCATAGTTTCAACCAGTGATGAGAAAATCCAAACGGTCAGATATAATATTTTTTCAAATGAAGGTGTACCGAAATGGTCAAAATTTGTCACCTTTTGGCTGACTTATCTTTTATAGTACAGCAAAAATTTAACAGTTGTAAAACCCTGTGAAGTGGATTGTTTTGTGCTATTCAAAATCTAATAATCTTAAAGGGGTTTTGTAGGACTGTAATATTAAAGGGGGTTGCCTCACTTCAGAAAATGGCATTTATCATGTAGCTTAAGTTAATACAAGGCAATTACTAATGTATTGCGATTGTCCACATTCTGCTGGCTTGTGTCATTTTTCCATCAAATTATGCACTGCTCATTTCCAGGGGTTATGCAAACCCTGCAATCCAGTCGTGGTCGTGCGTGCATAAGCCAGAGCTTTTTGCTATAGCGTGCAAACATGGCCACCGCTGATGGATTGCAGGGTGGTCGTAACCCCTGGATATGAGCAGTGTATAATGTCATGGAAAAATGAATGAAGCCAGCAAAGGAGTCAATATGGAGAATAACAATACAATTAGTAAGTGCCTTGTATTACCTTTCTCTACATCAGGCATGGCCAACCTGCGGCTCTCCAGCTGTTGTAAAACTACAACTCCCACCATGCCCTGCTGTAGGCTGATATCTGTAGGTAGTATGGGCATGCTGGGAGTTGTAGTTTTGCAACAGCTGGAGAGCCTCAGGCTGGCCATCCCTGCTTTACATGATAAATGCCATTTTCTGAAGTGAGACTGCCCTTTTAATGACCTAAGGCAGGGCGCAATGCGCCTTAAAATTTGCAGATGGCGACAAGACTTTTTAGTCTTGTCGCCATTTGCGCCTGGACCGCTGCGCTGCCCAGTATTGGTAAAGAACATGGAACAGGCCGCTCTCAGCTCTCCTGTTCTCTTCTAGCACAGTGGAGAAGGAGGGAGTCCCTCCCTCCCCACTGTGACGCTGCAGCCGCTGCCACCAATGGGGAGATAGCAGGGAGGAGGAGGAGGAGCTGTGGCCACTGCGCCACCAATGGATGTAAAACATTATAATACAAGTGTCGGCAGCGATATCACTGACCCGGCCTCACTAGTAACAGGTCATGCGATCCGCAGCAAATAACCCCTCAGATGTAGCACATCTGAGGGGTTAATTGCCGCAGATCGTATGCCCTGTTATTAAGGTCTGGTCCGTGATACCGCTGCCGACATTTGTATTAACGCGTTAAAGAACCTAAGTATCAGGCTACATAGAGCGGCGCCCAGGGATCCAAGTGCATTTACTAATCTTCCTGGGCGCCGCTCCGCACTCCCGCTGTGGCCCCCGGTATATTCAACATTGGGAGCAAGGAGGAGGAGACGCCAGTGTCTCTCCTTCTCCCTGACAGCAGCGCTGTCCAATCAGAGCCAGGGAGAAAAAAAACACCTCCCTGGCTCTGAGCTCTGATTGGTCAGCGCTGCTGTCAGGGAGAAGGAGAGACACTGGCGTCTCCTCCTCCTTGCTCCCAATGTTGAATATACCGGGGGCCACAGCGGGCGAGCGGAGCGGCGCCCAAGAAGATTAGTAAGTGCACTTAGATCCCTGGGTGCCGCTCTATGTAGCCCAATACTAAGTTCATTTTCTTTTGACCCATGAAAGGTCTTTAATTAGATTCATTGGTGGTGCAGTGCGCCCCCCCGTATTAGTATAATTGGTGCTACAGTGGCCACAGGCCCAATCCCCCCCCCCCCCTCATTGTTATATGGTGGCCACAGGGTCCCCTCCATTGGTGGCAGTGGCAGATTACACTGCTGGGGCTCTGATCGGTTACCATGGCAGCCAGGATGCTCCTGAAGCCCTGGCTGCCATGGTCAGCTCCCTGCTGCTGTGTGTACAGGGCAGCAGGGAGAGTGTGAAGTCCTATTCATCCTGATAAAGATCTGTTAGGGTGAATAGGACAAGGGATGAAAAGATCCCAGGTTCTACCCCTAAGGAGGCTAATAGTTATTAAATAAAAAGTAAAAAAAAATACTAAAAGTTTAAATTGCCCCCTTTTACCAATTTGACATATAAAATTTACAAACCAAAAAAATAAACAAATTACATAGCACCACACCCGAAAAAGTGTGAACTATTAAAATATTTCCGCTGCGGTGAACGCCGTAACAGAAAAAAAAATCAAAACCGCGCAACTCGCCATTTTTAGTCACCTTGTCCCCCAGTAGATGTGGGATATAAGAGGTATGTGCTGCTGTATTCTCCTATGTGTAGAGCTGGCTCATTACTGTGACCTGCATCTCATCTTCTCCTCCAACTCCTTTTTTTAAATTATATGTTATATGTACATTTTAAATTTGGCGACTAAAAAATTTGATTTGGCTCCTGGTTATTTTTTTTAGTCTGGTTGTCTTGGATTTTGATACTGACAGCCTATCTTCAGGTTAGGTCATCAATGTCATAACCTCTCCATCCATTACACAATGGACGGAGCTGCGCTCCAGAGCTACGACGAAACAGCTGATCAGCCAGGTGTCGGACCCCAACCAGTCTAATGTCGATGACCTATCCGGAAAATATCAAAATCCTGGACAACCCCTTTCAGCTCTGACATTAAAGACTCTCCTAATAACAGTCAATAAAAATAAAAAAGTCCCAGGAAACCCCTTTCTACAGTTTATTACCTAAACCCACCATAAACACTTCAGTTTAGTTCATGGGATTTGGTAGTAATTCGATGCTGCCTATTCCTCAGCCAAAACACTGCAGTTGTGGCGCAGGCAGAAGACCTTACAGGAACACTAAACCTACAAATGAATAGATGTCCTCACTGTTTGCTGACTCTGGAGCACATTCTGCATGATTTTGACACAGAACAGGTTTTGTACGAATCCTGCAAAAAAACTAAGGGTTTAAAGAGGACCCATCATTCATCACCTCTCCTGACATGTCTGTTTTAGTTACTACTTGCATTCCCCATGTAATATTAATTCTTCAGCATCTTTTCTTATGACAGCACTTCAATCACTCATCTATCACTTGCTGCCCTTAGGAGAACCATATCTGACTGAAACAGGGATACACAAGGCATACCTAAGATCCACTATATTATTCTTTAATAATGCCCTATGTTGCATTGTACAAGTAAAAAATAAATGGCTGGAAAGCAAATTTAAAGCTTTTGGTTTGAAACGGATAAACAGAGAAGTATGATTTTTCCTGTGGATCTTTTTCCTCTAAACACATTTGCATTGCTTGTTTTAATATTGCAAATTAAAATCCCTTAAAGGGGTATTCCCAGCACAGATAATGGTGGCATATCGCTAGGATATGCCCTCATTGTCTGATAGGTGTGGGTCCCACCCCTGGAACTGCACCTACAGCGAGAACGGAGCGGGGAAGGTGGCGTAGGGCGCATGCCAGCCGCCCTCCATTCATTTCTGTGGGGCCACCGAAGATAGCCGAGCGCTGGCTCAGCTATTTCCGTCTGCCTCATAGAAATGATTGGGAGCTGTGGCCGTGCAAGCGCGGTATACTCCCATTCACTTGTATTGGGACAGCGCTTGGCGGTGGCCAGACCTTGGAAAACCCGGGGTCCTCCAGGCATCACTCTTCCTGTTCCATTCTTGGCATAGGTGTGGGTCCCAGAAGTGAGACGCGCACCTAGGGGCAGCCCCGTTGTCTGTGATGGGAATGCCCCTTATAAAAAAAAAAAAGCTATGTTCATTTAGTAAATAGTTTTTATGTATATACTGTTATTGTTTTAGTTTTGTGTAGTCATAGCCAAAGAGGTTTCTCTTAATTTATGACTTCTGCACTTCAACAGGAACTTGGTATCTGATAAACAAGACTTCTTGGCGCAGTGCGCAGATTACAGGAACTGTTTGCCCTCACAGGAAGCCATGATATGCTCTGGACCACTAGCCATAATCCAAGGACGAGCGTCCAAGTAAGAAAATCTTATTATATTCCAGCAAGGTCATGAATAAAAAATAAATAAAAATTAATTAAAGGGGTATTCTATCTCATACATTGATGGTATATTGCTACGATATGCTATCAATGTCAGATAGGTGCGGGGCCCACCTCTGGGACCCACTCCTATCTCCAGAACGGGCACCCCAAAGTGTTGGAAGAGGAGCCGCACAAGCACAGCCACCTTCCGTTCTCGGCTATGGGACTTTCAAAAATAGGTGAGCGTGCTGCCTCAGCTATTTTCGGAATTCCATTAGCAGTGAATGTAGAGCACACCGTGCATGCGCAGTGTCCTCTCCTTTACTTTGGGGGCCCTGTTGTAGAGACATTGATAGCATATCCTAGTGATATGCCATCAATGTCGGAGATGGGCCAACGCCTTTTAAAGTATACCTTCAATACTACAAAAAATGAAAACATATGTTACGAGCCACTATGTAATGTGTAAGTCGAGGTGCTGAAACTGTAAAGCTTCCAAGGAGCTTCTTTGCCCTGCTGACAAACAGGTGGCTTCTTTTTTTTTTTTGCACCTGGGGGGTCCTTACACTTTGTATTGGGTCCTTGCATTGTTTTGGGCTGTGAAAACGTCAGAATATCCACGTGCCTCTTTTTAGCCACCTACATTTTTTGCAGTTTCCTTGCCCACTAGCGTTGGATGGAGTAAGCATGCTGTGTTTTTGCACAGAAACCAAAAAGACGTAAAATGGCACCTAATTTGCAAACACAACAGGAGCAAAAAAAAAAAACACTGTGTCCTGTGTTTTTTATAGCTCCCACAGACCTTCAGCTAACATCTGGAGCTGAGGTTTTTACCTTTAAAAATGTACACATGCAGAACAATACAGTGAACCTAAAGACTTTGTCTTGCATCAAAAACTATTAATTAAAAATGTAGAATGCTCATATTTTTATTCCCTTTTTAATCATTGATTTAATCTCATGTCGCGTGCAGTGCTGGCAGACAGGCCGCTCACCTTTTTACAATGCCTCACCAAGTGCAGCAGGAAACAACCATGGCTTACCTTGAGAATCAGATTGCAGGGGCCCTGATACTACAGTCAAGCCAGGAATACAAATACTGGTTGCTCATCTATGCACGTTACTTGGTTAATGAAGGTGAGTTTTGATCTGCGAAAACTTGTGGTTTTTTTGTGAGTTTTTTTTTTTGCAGCCAAAACTGCGGGCTCCAGAAAGTTATTTTTCTCGTTAATGTCCTTGCAGGACACAGCACCATGGGTATACGCCCAGCTACCACTAGGAGGCGACACTAGATATGAAAAAGGTTGGCTCTGCCCAGGTGGGCTATACCCTCTCCACAGACACTAGGCTAATCCGTTTTAGTCTAGTGTCTGTAGGAGGCAGACACGACCTGATCTTCTCCTGCAGGTCTTGCTGCTACTTTTTTTTCTTTTTTTCTCATATTTTCTCTTCACTTTACAGGTGCAGGTTTTATCCTGCAGCAGGGGGTCTTCATCGTGGAAGTCCACTTTAGTAGCACCCTCTGCATCCGCAGTGGAGTACCAGTAATCCCACTCTTATGTGAGTTTACGGAAGGGGGGACCCTGCGCCGCCCGAAGACCCCAGATGGTGAGTATGCTCCCTATTTTAGTTGGGGACTCTTTCCCTCCCATCCATCCATACTCCATCAAGGTCCCCTCCCCCTGGCCATCCTTCCCTTCCTTGGCCTCCTAATTGCTCTAGTCCCCGGCTTGTGCCCGGACTAAGCCATGCCAGTTCCCGCCTTTTTCCTGGCATCCAGGATCTTTGTGTGGCTCATTTTCTCTCTATATTGGGTTCGCTATGACTCCCCCTTCAGGGCATTTCTTCCTCTCCTCCCCAGGTCCAGGGGTGTCCGCCCACTTAGGGTGCTTTATTTTCTGCTGCAGCATCTACTTTAGTCCCCAGCTCCGGCTGTGACAAGGCCGCATCTGTTTTCCGTTTTTTGTTTTTTCCCCCTCACCATCCAGGGGTTCTATTGGGTCATTTTTTTCTCACCATTGGAGGTTGCTTTGACCCGTTTTTCATGCCTACCCTTTTTTGTAGCCTTTTGGAGCTTTTTTCGCTTCCCAGCACCCTGCAGCATCAGTCCACCGGGGGTGCCTTATTTTCGGCTACACTATCTACTCTAGCCCCCGGCTTATGCTGGGACTAGGCCATACTCTTTCCCAACGTTTTTTTCTGGCTTCCTGTTTTTATTCTAGAGGTGTTGCCTTCCTCATGGCCTTCTAGAGGTCTCTGCACGGAATTTCCAGTGGGAGGATAAGATGTCCTTCTTCCCAGAGGGTGCTTTCCTCATCTTCACAGTGCTCCTCGACAGCATGTAGAGTCATTGGTGGAATGTATTATCTTGGGCCCCTGTTCGGTGGTTCAAGTTGTGGCAGGTCACCTTGCCCTTCATTCCTCCCCCTAGGTTCCATTTGCTCCTGCGGTTGCTGGGGTTTGCTGTGCTATTGGCCTGGCTGGCCTGCATGTGGTGACTGGATCCTGGGCTCAGTCGGGTTACCCTAAACTCTGTTCAGGGGTCACCTCCCCTCGTGGGTCCCTCACCTCCACTGTAGCCTGCACCCATTCTCAGCTATGATGATATTATGGTGCTCTTCCCTGCCCTCATGCGGCAGCATCACCCACAACCCCCCCCCCCCCCCCCCCCCACACCCCGGGAATCCTTTGCTACCTTCCTTGGTCAATAGGCCGAGTCCAATAGCGGCCTAGGGCCTCCCCTCATAGGTTCCGCTCATCCCCTGCATCCTGGTTTCACCCCAGGACGGGACTATTACTGAGAGAAATGCCTCAGGTTTGTTCTGCCTCATCGAGGGACTCCTCTGCACTGATTCTGACTTGGGAGAGAGCATCAGGCAGTCTTTCACCTACAGAATCTCACGGGGTGGTCAAAGAAAAATGTCCACTGAGGAACCTCTCCTCTCCAGGGTTGGTATCCCCTTTAGTGGATTTTCAGGTGGAACTCCCCTGGTTTCACAGGTAATTATCCACACAGGTAAATCAGCTTGCCGCCTCTACAGTAGGTGGTGCTTTAGGTGCTTTACTCGCCACAGTGTTTAGCACGCCGACACACCTATGTGGTTTCCCAGGTATGTACGCCTTCCCTTTCACAGGGGAGTACTTGTACCACTGCTAAATGCTGTATTCGGCAGACTTTCCCGGTTACAATGTTTTCTCCTTTTCAGCTGGAGTAATTTCACTATTACCAGGGCTATATTCAACACACCCTCCTAGTCGGAGAGTGTTCCAGGCCACCGTATTACTTCTCCAGACGCTGTAGCCAATACACCATCCTGGTGCTAGTGTGCACCACGCAACCATATTACACCCTTATTAAGCAGAGTACCTGTACCATATTCAGATGCTATAGCCATTTCGCCTGATTCTAATGCGCCCCATTCACCATATTACTCCATTATTGGGTGGAGTACCTGTGCCATCTCCATAGGCTGTAGCCATTATACCTGTCTGGTTCTAGTGTGCACCATGCAGCTGTATTTCTCCCTTATCAGGCGGAGTACAGATGCCATCTTCAGATGCTGTAGCCATTGCACCTGTCTGGTTCTAGAGCGCACCATGCAGCCACATTGCTCCTTTCTTAGGTGGAGTACCTGTACAATCTCCAGATGCTGTACCCAGTAAACCTGTCTGGTTTTAGTTTGCGCTACACAGCTGTATTACTCCTTTATTCGGTAGAGTACCTGTACCATCTCGAAATGCTGTAGCCATCACACCTGTCTGGTTCTAGTGTGCATCACGCAGTCATATTACTCCTTTATCAAGCGGAAAACCTATACCATTTCCAGATGCTGTAGCCATGTGTCCACTCTCATTATAGTGTTCATCATGCAGCCAGATTACTCCTATTCTCAGGCAGAGTATTTGTAGTATCTCCAAGTGCTGTGCCTCATTGGTACAATCTGTGGCCCAAACGGCTCCTGCATTGCCCTTTCCTGGCTCTAATGTGTGCTAGGCAATCATGTGGCCCCTTCATGCGGAGTGATGGTACCATCCCCAGACACTGTAGTCATCACTATTTTCTGCTTCTTGTATGCATCTGGCACCCCATTACCGTCCTCCTTGGCGGTGTACTTGTACTATCTCAAGGCGCTGTATCCGACAAACCATCCTGGTTGTCGTATGTACCTGGTAACCATATGTTCCCCACCTTCTTGGGTGGAGTACAGTTGCAATTGTTAGATCCAGTATATGGCTGGCCTGTTCAGATCTGACACCCGGTGCAGTACCTCCTGAACCAGGCCCTCTGAGTGCACCAAGTCTTCTCATTGCCCCTGTACTAGGCATGATTTTTACTTTATTGCTTGACGCACTACTTAACAGGACTTCTCAGTCCTGTTATGCACCAGACAACCACACTCCCTCTGCCATGGGCAGGTTGTTGGCTATCATGCTAGGTTTGTTCTGTGTCAACACTATAAAGTACTACTGTATTCCGCACAGCCGCGTTACCCCATTTCATGGATGGAGTACTCGCATTGTTGTTACTGCCTCTCTTTGCTTTGTTTTTACAGAGTTAGATGGCCCAGTCCTGGCAGAGTACCTGGATCACCACTGGATGCTCTATCCTGCAGGGATACGAAGCATTGTGAGCACCAGCCGCTACTGCAGCTTTCGGGTCATTGCTGGATGATATGGCTGTGACAGGACTAGTGAGCGCCACACACCTACTTGGTCCACTGCTCGCTTTGGTATCCGACATGGTTGCGTAGTTCTTCCATGGTCTGGGCGTTTTTGGTACTCACTTATGTTCTCTGATTAGTTGTGCTACATGACAAGTGCCGTTCACTTGGGCCTTGCCATTGTCTGCAACTGTCAGTTTCTTCCCCCTTCCTTGGGGTTTTCATTGTGCTCTGCTGGTAGCTGGTTTCTACATGTCTGTGTAGTCCAGGGCTCGACAAATCCCAGGTGCCAGGTTGCCCTGGGTATTTGTTAGCCTGTTTGCAAAGGTGGCCGGGCGCAGGGTCGGCGCGTCCTAGGAGCGCCGGCCCCCGTCATGCTGCAGCCGCCCGAGCGCTCTATAGAGAGCCTCAGGCAGCTGCAGCACTTCCCGGGCTGGCGCGTCCATGAGGGCGCAGCTTAAAGAGAGAGACTGACAGGAGGGAAGCGCTCAGCACTCCCTCCTGTCATTCCCTCATTGTAGCGTGGCCGAGCCCTGTATGGTCCGCGGGTACAGGGAGCATCTGTCTCCTGTACCCCGGCCGTACTGACATGAAGTGCGCACACAGTGTGCACTTCCTGTCAGTCCGCCCGGGTACAGGAAACTAAAGCTCCCGTACCCGTGGAGCATACAGAGACTGACAAGGGGGGGAAAAGATAATGACAATAAGGGGGGATGTGAATGACAAGAGGGGGTAAAGAGAATGACAAGGGGGGGGGGGGGGGAGAGAATGACAAGAGGGGGAAAGAGCTGGGCGTTGTAGTGATGCGGGAACTGCAGAGGCTGAGCGCCAGCTGGGGGTTGTAGTGCTCAGTAAAATGTCATGGTGCCCGATGTGTTTGTGGCCTCCGGTCCCCTCGGCCCTCCCCTCCGGACCCGTCTGCCCTCGCCTCCGGACCCTGTAATCCTTGTAAGGGTTTCCACATGTCATGGTGGACGCAAGGGGCGATCACTTGGACGCTGGCAGCGTCTGACGTGTCATATAACCTATTGAAGAGGGGAAGCATTATGGGGGGCCCTATATACTTGCACATTATGGGGGGCACTATGGAGAAGAGGGGAAGGAGCACTATGGGGGCATCTACTGTGGGCCCTATGTACTGGCATGCATTATTGGGGGGCTCTATGGAGAAGTGGGGGTGGAGGAGCACTATGGGGGCATCTATTGCGGGCTTTATGACGCAGCTCCACCTGGCTACTAACTTTTTTAGCTGGCTCCTAGATTCCAAGGAAATTTGTCAAGCCCTGGTGTAGTCTCTCCTGGCGAATTCCGCATCCTTTTCTGACATATGGATGTCTGGCGATTCTTTTGCAAGATCTAGGCTGCTGTACTTGCGGGGCAGTGTTATACAGTATGCTAGTTACTACACTTAGGATGGTTGGTTAACCATGCCTGATTTTTATTTTTATTTTTTTCCTCCCCCTATGGTTGCTATATTTCATTTTTCCTTTGATATTTTGGCTATTATTGTCCTCATGTGGTCCAGTTCTGTGGACCCTTCTTGAGCCTCTGGATGGGTAATCCTGTCTGGAGTCTTTGCCCCAAGAATTCTTAGACCATCTAGCTGGTTGGGGAAGTTACTCATGCCATCTGACCACATATGCTCTGTATGACAGCTGCTTCTTTGGGCTCTGTTTGGATCTTTTCCCTCCTGGATCCCCATAGGCTTATTTCCCTCTTGAGATTCTAACCTCTCTTCCCGTCTCCCCAGGTTCCCTTCTCCTGGCCATTACCAAGGACACCCTTCTCCCCCAGAGGTTGGCTGCTTTCTCTGGCAGGATGGGGTTTCCACCTTCTCATAGGGTGTTTCTCTTTTCCCACCTGCCTTGCAGTTAAAGGCTTGCTTCCCTTCCCATGGTAAGTCTTTGCTATTCTTTCTCTCAATTGCTCAGCCTCCAGTGCTTCCTTGTTTCCTCTCTACCCTGGCCTTCACATGGTGTTTGCCACAGACAGCCCATGTTTTTGGTCTGAGACAATTTAGAGTTTTTTCCTTTCCGGGTCCTCTCTTTCCGGGTCCTCTTGCAAGTCAGGTTCCTTTGCTTCCAGGCCTTATGGAATTGCCTTCCTTTTGCCGAGGGGTGGTCCATAGGGTCTTCCTTTAGTTTGTCTTCCAGGAAGTTTTTTTCCTTGGTTCAGGACTGCTCCTGTCCTTTTCCCAGGCATTTTCTCTCCTGTCAGATTTCCTCATGTTCTAATTTTTCTTGTTGGGTCTGTTTTCTTATAGATCCTCCTCCTGGAGCATCCTTCTATATGCAGAGCGCTAGGCCATTACCAACAGACGCCTTCCACTTGTGCTGCTCTCCTGTTTCTTCAGGGGGAGCCCTGGTTCTTCCAGATCCTTCCTCTGGCTCTCTAGTGTGCACTTGTTCAACTCTCTGTTCCTGCGCAGAACATCTAGCCTTGCTCCCTATCCTCCCAGCTTCTTTATTTTTCCCACCTTGGGTGGAGCTGGGTGTTTCCCTTTGTTCCTTTCTTGCATATGGCCTTTTTTCCCAGGCACTTTTGTTCTTGGGATCCTGGCAGTCTCCCACAATTTTTCTTCTTTAGAGTCTTCCTGGTCCTGGAGCCTCTCGGCTCACTTCCTTCGTTTTCTATCTACCATTTCATGCTATGGCTTCTTCTGGTCCTGCTGGGTCACATGGTTCTCCTGTGCGCCCAACTTTTTGCGTGCGATATTTTCTTCCCACCCTCGGGGACTGCTTTGGGACGTCCCATGGTGCTGTGTCCCCCAATGAGATTAAAGAGAAAATTGGATTTTGAACTAAAATCAGTTTCTCGTTCAATTCATTGGGGGACACAGATCCCACCCTTTGTCATTTCTCTTTCTGTCACCGGGCTGCTGTTCTTCCTTCACCGGTCCAGGACATGTTAGTTCTTTGCTTTTGTTTCTCTCTCCTACTGCTATTGGTACAAACTGATTAGCCTAGTGTCTGTGGAGAGGGTTAGCCCACCTGGGTGGAGCCAACATTTTTATATCTAGTCTCGCCTCCTAGTGGTAGATGGGTGTAGACCCATGGTGCTGTGTCCCCGAATGAATTGAATGAGAAACTGATTTTACGGTAAGTACAAAATTCCAATTTTATCTGGCATGATTTTTTCATTTTAAAAAGATTTGAACTAAAATACTTACTGTTTTCCCAAGCAGTCTTTCATTAGAGTGTAAAAAATGAGACCACTTTGTTCGATTTATTATTATTTTTCCCATAAGTAAACAGTTATTGTATATTAACCCCTTAAGGACCCATGACGTACATGTACGTCATATCTGGTCTTGACTTAAAGACCAGTGACGTACATGTACATCATGCTGATCGGGCGGGTGCAGGAGCTGCGCCCGCCCGATCAGTGGCAGGGGTCTGTCAGTCATTGATGGCCAAAGCCCTGCTGTATGCGCAGGCATCGGTGAAAACACCGATGCCGGTCGTATTAACCCTCGCACTGCCGTGGTCAGCGCTGACTACGGCACGTGCAAGATCCTGCCAGGGGCGGGGTGGCCATCGGATCCCCGCACTCCTGTGACAGGGACCCGATGGCAGGGAAGGCATCCCGATGCCTTCCTTAGGCATCATGGCTGCCTTCCGTTACAGCCTGTGAGATCCAGCCCCCTGGATCTCACAGGCAGGAAGCTGTAAGTGTATTACATTCAGTAATACACTTACAGCCAATGCTTTACAATACAGAAGTATTGTAAAGGGGACCAGACCCCCAAAAGTTGAAGTCCCAGAGCGGGACAAAAAATAAAGTAAAAAAACAATTTGTGAAAAGTAGACATCTGTATCAAGCGGCTCTATAAAAATATCACATGACCTAACCCCTCAGATGAACACTGTCAAAAAAATAAAATTTAAATTAACTTTCATCACCTTACATCACTAAAAGTGCAACACCAAGCGATCAAAAAGGCATAATGGTACCAATCTAACCGTCGCTTCATCCCACAAAAATGAGCCCCTACATAAGACAATTGCCCAAAAAATAAAAAAAACGATGGCTCTCAGACTATGGAGACACTAAAACATGGTTATTTTTTTTTTCGTTTCAAAAATATTGTGTTAAAACTTAAATAAATAAAAGTGTGTGTAAATATATATATAATGAAAAAATGGGTCCTTAAGGGGTTAAAGCAGATATGAAATATAATTGTCTTTACACTACACAGGTTTTGAGCAAAAGCTTCGTGAAGTATGCCAGGAACTGCTTGGCCCTGTCCATCACTCATCTGACAGCCAGTGGGAATCTAAAATTTTGGTAAGATACTTGGTATTCTTGTAAATGCAGGATTAATTTAAATGTTAGTATTCTAAAGGTCCCATTACACAGATTATCTGGCACAAACATCCATATAAATCATTGTTTCTGCACTGCAGATCATGATGTGTAATCAGTGATCAGCTGCCCAGAAACAATGATCCTGTATGGGGATGAACACTTGCAGTAGTGATCGCTCTTCCCCATACTGTGGAGGTGATTCCTGAATGTAGATGCAGCTCTCACCACCTCTAATGAACAGGCAACTATCTGGAAGGATTGGTTCTTTCCCGATAATTGCCTGCTCAATCGGCACATGTAAGGCCTTATTCACACATACATGGATTTTCACAGACCATGGTCCGTGAAAACCCGTCCTGATGAGTGCATGAGCGCATGGCGTCATTGGTTGCTATGACGCCGTGCTCTGTGTGCCGCCGCTGTACATGTGGGAGGTAAAACCTTCCAAAATTAAATTGAAACACCTAAAATTATAATTAAAATAACATTTTAATGCCATCCAGTGTCTGCAAAATGCATGCCAAAATTTAATTAAATTCCTCCATTTGAATTTTCTTTTCCAAGTCCAGTGTGGGTAATAAGTGTCAAAAATAAATGTAAAGGTAAATAGCCTTTTTCATTTTACATTTCCACTTTGTCAATTAATTCTCATCTTCCTATAGTGGGTTTTTCATGTCAAAATCATAAATCAAATGAAAACACCAAGTAGAAGCTGATAATGGTAGATTGAGATTTCAGTTTCATCTCTTGCAGGCATTTTCCCTGCCAAAAGTCAAATAAAAAAGAAAGCCCATTTGAATTTTCATTTGAATGTTGTACTAACATTCAGATTTATTTAAATGAGCAGCAGTGGGCGTGGTGCAGCATGCAAAATGTTATTTGATTCCTGACTGGACAGACAGTGACTCTGTATGTCTACTAGAGGGCGCTGTGCTTCTCCACATTTCCAACAGCTACCACAGGATCCAGTTTATCATTCCAATAGATGGCGCTGTGACAGTGAACTCTTAGTACTATGCTGAATGCATAGGATAAGATTGAATCTAATAGATGGTGCCCTCTTTTTGAGGAGTGAATTATACTAGGATTATCTTAATATCATCAACTTTGCTGCCCTGTTAACCCCCTAGATGCCATGGTACCTAAATGTCCTCCATTGTGTCTGTGTGACCAAAAATCAGGGTGCATGACTTGCAGAAACGTAGAGCATCGTTGGTATCCCTGTGCTGATTGGTGGGAGAGTTCAGACCCCCATTATCAGTATAGATGGCCTCCAGTAGCGCTCAGCAACCTTCGGCCAGGGGTATAGCTATAGCAAGTGCAGAGGTAGCAGTAGCTCCCGGGCCCAGGAGTCTGAGGGAGTCCCAAGACTCTTGTGCTGCTTAAGAATACACTGTTATTATACAAAGTACATGCTGGTCAAGTCACTCCACTGGCTGAAGAGAAAATGTTAGGTCAAAAATTTGTTATGGGGGGGTAGATGTTGCAGTTTCAGTTTATCCTAGGATAATTCACTCCTCAAAAAGAGGGCACCATCTATTAGACTCAATCTTATCCTATGCATTCAGCATAGTACTAAGAGTTCACTGTCACAGCGCCATCTATTGGAATGATAAACTGGATCCTGTGGTAGCTGTTGGAAATGTGGAGAAGCACAGCGCCCTCTAGTAGACATACAGAGTCACTGTCTGTTCAGTCAGGAATCAAATAACATTTTGCATGCTGCACCACGCCCACTGCTGCTCATTTAAATAAATTTGAATATTTTAGTACAACATTAAAATGGGCTTTCTTTTTCATTTGACTTTTGGCAGGGAAAATGCCTGCAAGAGATGAAATTGAAATCTCAACCTACCATTTTCAGCTTCTACTTGGTGTTTTCATTTGATTTATGATTCTGACATTGAAAACCCACTATAGGAAGAGGAGAATTAATTTACAAAGTGGAAATTTAAAATGAAAAAGGCTATTTACTTACATACTGGAATTGGAAAAGAAAATTCAAATGGAGGAATTTAATTTTAATTTTGGCATGCATTTTGCAGACACTGGATGAAATTAAAATGTTAGGCTACTTTCACACTAGTGTTTGTTTTCCGTTATGGAGATCCGTCATAGGGGCTTAATACCGGAATAAAATGCTTCGGTTTTGTCCCCATTCATTGTCAATAGGGACAAAACGGAGTGCTCCAAAATGCATTCTGTTCCGTTTAGTTGCCTTCCCATACCAGAGAGCAAACCGCAACAGGTTGTAGTTTGCTTTCTGTCCTGGGATGCGGAGCAAGACGGATCCGGCATGACCCCTAATGCAAGGCAATAGGGACGGATCCGTTTTCTCTGCCACAATAGAAAACGGATGCGTCCTCCATTGACTTTCAATGGAGTTCATGGCAGATCCGTCTTGGCAATGTTAAAGATAATACAACCAGATCCGTTCATAACGGATGCAGATGGTTGTATTATAAACGGAAGCGTTTTTGCTGAACCCTGCTAGTGTGAAAGTAGCCTTAAAATGTTATTTAAATTATAATTTTAGGTTTTTCAATTTCATTTTAATTTTCGCAGGTTTTACCTCCCATATGTACAGTATTACACTGGTATTACTGTACAGCGGCACGAAGCGCACTGCGTCATAGCAACCAATGACGCAGTCATTCGGCAGGTTGGTTTTTACGGACCGTGGTCTGTGAAAATCCACGTATGTGTGGATGAGGCCTAAGGGCACCATAACGCTAGCCATACCCATTTACAGTTTATTGGCCAGAATGCAACCGGTCACACGTCCGTGGGATTATTTGTATGAACAATCCCACCAGCAATTTGCCAGACTATACTAGCAGATCACAGATAAAAAAAAAAAAAAAAAAAACAGGGCATCTTTTATGTACAAAGATTATACCATACATATCTAACTTTAGGTTATTACACATAAAAGTTTCCAACCTGATCATATTTTCAAGAGACATAAGTCTGCTGTTCATGTAAAATTCTCAAACAAAGGTCTGCCAAAATTGGTTATTTTTAGCCGATTTTTATGTTGTGTATTGGCAGTTTTAGATTCCTAGTTATCCTCTTAAGGCCCCTTGCACACGAACGTTTTTTGCGGACCGTATACTGGCAGTTTTTTTCAGTTCAGTATACTGACAGTATACTGAACCAATAACTTCAATGGATCTGCAAAAAATACTGAAGTGTCTCCGTATGCCTTCCGTTTCCGTGTTTCCGTTTTTTCTGTTCCGTTTAAATATAGACCATGTCCTATTCTTGTCCGCAAATCACGTTCAGTGGCTCCATTCAAGTCAATGGGTCTGCAAAAAAAACGGAAAGCATACTGAAGTGCATCCGTATGTCTTCCGTATCCGTTCCGTTTTTTGCGGAACCACCTATTGAAAATGTTAAGACCAGCCCAATTTTTTCAATGTTATTACTGTATACTGTATATGCCAAACGGAAAAACGGAACAGAACAACGGAAGCAAAAAACGGAAAAACGGATCCGTTAAAAACGGACAGCAAAACACTGATAAAAAAAAACGTTCGTGTGCAAGAGGCCTAAAGGAGGACCTTTTACAGTTTTTTTGTTAAACTAAGTACCTTTACAAGCGGGGTACGCTCAGCTGATGTTGCTCTAACTTTTTTTTTTTCAAATGCCCTTGGCTGCCCACTCTGCCCACCTTCTGTTTTCGCTCCCTGTATGCTAATAGCATCGGCACAGGGAAGAGGAGATGCCGACGCTTCTTTGTGGGTGTCTCCTTCTCCCTGGATGTGGCGCGGACCACGTCACAGCCAGGGAGAAGATGAGTTTTTTTTTTTAGCTGTGACGTGGTCTGCTGCGATTGACGCCCACTGAGAAACGCTAGGGACTCCTCAGCCCTGTACCGATGCTATCTATTAGTATACAGGGCGTGAAAACAGAACGAGGGCACAGCACAAATATACTATAAAAATGAATAGTCTGACATACAGTGCATATAAGTTTAAATGATGTAGTGCAAGGATGCCCAACCTGCGGCCCTCCAGCTGTTGTAAAAGTACAACTCCCACCATGCCCTGCTGTAGGCTGTCCAGGCATGATGGGAGTTGTGGTTTTGCAATAGCTGGAGGCATCCCTGCTGTAGTGGATTTATTCATTCACACAGTACAGTTTTTATTTTGTGAAAATTGGGATTGTAGGCCAGTCTTAAATCTCCCCCTGTGTATCCAGAGTTATAGAATAATGTAAAAACACTTTAATCTGTAGCATTTATTTCTGATATTCCAGGGATTCAGGAAAAGAGGTCTGCTACAGGAATTGCTCCCACTTATTGGACGAAATCTTCGCTTCCAACGTCTTTTCACTGAATATCGGGAGCAGCTGGACAGTCTAATGGACAAATAATTTGTTCACAACTTTAACCTCCATTTGGTTGTTTCCTTTGTGTGCTTGCCTGCTAGTTTGGGAAGATGACCGGCATGGCAGTGTCCACTGTGAGAAACAAAGGTGCTGTGAGGAACATGCATGGACATGAAGGATGGGTTTAAATAAGCCTTTCTTGGCCTGTCGAGCAGCAGCTAGAAGCCCTGTAATTATTCCGTCTTTCATGTTTGCTGGAAAACTGAAGATTTCTGTTAATAGTAAAGGCTGAATGACAGGATGTTGGCCATTGTTTGAAAGAAAAGCACAGTACGTTACTAAAACACTTGAATTTCGTTGCCCCCATCCGTATTTAGGGTTGTGTCCCATTGCTTAATCAAGACCTTGCACTATACAAATGTAAAGATGGCGGTCGCATTGGAGTGGATTTTTGTTGTTTTTTTTTTTTGTTTTTTTTCTTTTCGCCCAGCCAAATTTCATCTGTGAATATAAGAAGAATGCTGCCCCACTTAAGACTATTTTTATACTAGACTGTACTAACTTGCAATGCACTGTCCACAGGCCAACAATCACCCTACTTGCCCGCTGAATGTAGGACGTTCCGAATATGACTGCTGTGTTTGAATAATCCAACAACTGATTCTGTACTCATTCAGTTTTTGACTTTTAAATGTTTGTAAAAGACAGGGTTTTTTCCATTCCTTTTTTAACTACCAATTAAAAAAACAAAAAAACATTTTGCATCACACTTCTATTTGTAATCCGATTTAAGTTCCTCAGATGTAGGGAAGATATATGGTAATAAACAGTTCAAAGGCTGAATGTGTGCAGTACACACCGACTTCTACACCTTGGCAGACAGTATATAATACAGTAAAGTCCATTCACACGTGAGTATTTTTCTTTTCTAGATTTTCGTTCTGATTCTTGCGGATCCATGTTTCCGCAAAAACCTTCCATTTTTTACCAACTGTGCATCCGTTCGGTTTTTCCGCCAAAAAACTGAAAGTGGAATATATGTTGCTAGGGCACTAAATAAATTTCCGCATGTCATCTGCACTTTTGCGGACCCGTTGACTACAATCGGACCATGGAATGCATTTTGCGGACAGTAGTAGGACAAGCTCTATTTTTTTGCAGATCCGCATAACGGAACGATGGATGCAGACAGCACACTGAGTGCTGTCTCCATTTTTTGCGGGACCATTGAAAGAAATGGCTCCGCATTCCGTTCCATAAATTTGCGGAACAGATGCGGATTACAAAATATTAATGTGTGAATGGACCCTAATGCTTAGTTTTCATACAAATTTGTAAACTACAATTTTTGATCTGCACATTTACAGGATAAAGATGAGTGCACTTACAGGACAGTTTCCCCATCTTCTTAGGGACAGGAGAAAAACACGGAAGCAGTAAATAGTGTGACATAGACTTGGTAATCTATAGATTTAGTAAATACATTGATTCTCTATCACAGGGTGTCGGCAACCTGCGGCACGCATGCCAGAGGTGGCACGCAGACCGCTTTCTGCTGGCACACCAGCTGTCACAAGATGACGGCAAGACTTTTCTGTCTTGTCGCCATTTGTTGGATGCCCCGCCGCGCTGTACCTCTGAACATCTGCTACGCTTCTTTCTGGCCGCCACTGTACCTCACCGCTGCACATCTCCTCCTCAGGACTGCCATAAATGAACAAACGCATTTAAATGTACTGAGTGTGTGTGACCAGATTGCGGGTGGGGTGATGGGGAAACCATCATGTGACCAGATTGTTGGGGGGGGGGGGGGGGGTGGTTGGTTATGAAGATGGGGGAATAAGCAATGTGACCAGATTGGGACTGGGGGCAGGAAGGTGAGCTTGGGGAGATGAGCATGTGACCAGATTTGGGGGGGGGGGGAGGTGAGCTTGGGAGATGAGCATGTGACCAGATTGGGGGGAGGTGAGCTTGGGAGATGAGCATGTGACCAGATTTGCGGTGTGGGAGGAAGGTGAGCTTGGGGAGATAGGGGAACAAGAATGTGACCAGATTGTGATATGGGGGGGGGGGGGGCAGGATTGTGAGCTTGGGGAGATAAGGGTGGCAGGATAGGGAGATGGGGGAATGAGCACTGTGACTAGATTGAGGGTGGGGGGTGAGGTTGGTGAGCCTAAACGCGATTGCTGGGGGGGGATAGAGGATGAAGTGAAACCAGCTTTCTGACTACTTTGGGGTGATTGGGGGAAGAAGTGATGAGCCTGAAAATAAATTCTCGGGGGGATGGGGAACAAGCTAACTGACTACTTTGGGGGATGCGGTGGGGATGGTGAGTTGGAATGTGATTAGTCTGTGAGGGGAGTGAGATCTAAGTGTGATTGGTGCAGCTCTCTGGGGGTCACCAGTATATGGGGCAATAATGTATGTTGGACATTGGTGGGGTTGGGCAGCCACTCAGTCACTTAAAATGAGTGAGGACTGCTCTTACCTACTGTCAGTAAGTGTACGGTTGGTGGGGGGTCCCCCATATATTGGTCTCTTAGGAGGATTCCGAGGAGCAGTGACAATCTTTACTATCTATTTTTCTGGTTATTTTAAGTTATAAACCTCTTTAAGCCGTGTAGGTCAGGCAGTGTTGCTGAGAATTTTGAGACATAGCTAGTAAATACCTGGTTTATGTCACATATTTGTGTTATATTACTTTCCCATATGGCTCGGCACACTGAGTGCTTCAGCTTTGATATTTTTTTTTTTTTAAATCGCCATTCCGTACAAAAAAGGTTGCTGACCCCTACTCTATCAAATACACATTCTGGAGCATGTTTTCGTATAACTCTGCACTGTGCTGTTCCTCGGTTATCCCTCCTAGAAATGTTTGGATAAACTGACAACTGGGTGTTACCAGTGAAAGGTGTGTCTCTACACAGTCTAAAGCCTCATTCACACGTCCGTGACCAAATCTGTGAGCAGGTGGTCAGTGAAGGATCCGTGTTGGGTCAGTGTGTCCGTTTTTTGCTGTCCGTGTTTCACTGACACTGCACAGCTGAAAAATAATTTTCAAAGCATCTCCTCTTAATGATCCGTGAAATACGGATGCAACACGGATGGCATCCATGGTTTTCATGGATCCATAGACTATAATGGACGTGATGGATCCGTCAACACGGCCAAATAGGGCATACATCCGTGCTAAAAACACGGACCCACGGACCGTGCTAAAACACTGATGTGTGAATATACACATTAAAGTGAATGGGGAAGTGTGCTGTCCGTGGAGAACACGTACAGTGCGCGTCCGTGAAACTCTGACGTGTGAATGAGGCTTAACTTTCTAAGCACGGACTAGTTAGTGTCAGGCTGTATGGACTCACCCTTAATTGCCAATAACCAATTGTTAATTTATTAATACATTTCTTGAAGGAAATACAGAGGGAACAGCCCAATGTAAAGTTCTAAGAAAAGATGATGCAACATTATTGTTTTTACATAATTAGACACTAAAACACAAGTTGGGAACAGCGAGGTGTCCTTTCTAATAGAAAATAAATTTACTGATAAGTGTAATTGCTATCTTTTTCCACACCTTTACAAGTCTTCAAGTCTTGACAGATAAAACAACGTGGGTAAAATGTTGCCTTTAAGACATGGCAAACTAAGTCCAGCTTGAAGAAGGGGATTTGCCCCCGTACCTGACTGACAAATCTGCTCAATAGATGCCAAAGCCCAGTCTGCACAGGAGGAGGCTGTGGTCTTTTTAGAATGACATTCCAAGCCCTTAGTAGACTTGTCTCAAGCAAGAGTAGAAGGAGGAGGTATTCCCCTGGCCAGCGGAAACCCTGGTCTACAAAAGCTAGGTGGGGACAGGTGAGCCCAGGCTTGCCTTTCTCTAAAAGGCCTATGGCAATAAGGGCTGTTTCATCACGCTCCGTGTGAGAGCATGATCCTCCGTTCTGGACACTGTTTGTCTTGCAGGAGCGCACAGCATTATACTGATTTATAATGCTATGTGCATCTGCCTGACCTTACTTCTACAGAATCATAATTCACAGTACTGACTATCACCTGTCAGAGGAAAATGTAAACCATGATGGTCTGAAGTTACAATTATTGACAGGTGGTCATCATTAAAACTTAACCTTTATTCGTATTTGCAAAATGAAAAATGGCGCATTCAATGTCCCAAATGGATGTACATAAGAAATATCACAAAAATAACAAAAAACAATATTGTCAAAAGTAGTTAGAAGTTGATCCTCATATTTAGTGATGGAAAGGCAAGGATCTCATATGGTGTAGGTGAAAATGTTCCTAGCGATATCCCTATCCATAACCGGAATGGCCGTCCCAATTGGGGCAAACCCGTATCAGGAACCTCCTGAACGCCCTAGGAAGGCCCTGATCGGGAAATGTAGGATAAACGCTTTATACTATCCTAGAGATTACCAGATAGAGGTCAACTTACAAAAAACAATAAACCATGACAAAATAGAAAAAAAAAGTGCCAAAAATAATAGTGCCAGACAAAATTGCAAAGGTAAGTAGATATATATAAACTCCCATCAGCCAATAGATAGACCATACGATCACTTGCTGGACCTAATAGTCATGATAATCAAATAATGGGAAATATATAATCAGTAGTTCCCCGTCCCAACGCGTTTTGCCCAGACATTTGTGGGCTCATAGATGGAAAACCTATGCCTTGATATATGGAGAAGGCACGTGGTCCTGCACTCCAGGATGCCATCCTTGGTCCGGACTACATCTGCGGACCTTTCCTGCTGCCCTAAGCAACTTTACTGACCATGTTCCTTCTCCATATAGCAAGGCATCCATCTATGCGACCACTGTCCTTGCGTGCTATCATTTAGGTTATCTTACTGTATCACCTCTGGACACGCAAGTAGTATCCATATAAACAAATGGGTCTCATTTTGAATATCTGATGCTATCTTTTTCTATTTCAACTCCTGTATTTACAGTGTTTAACTATAATAATAGGAATTTGCCCCCATGAGGCTTCATCTGATGATGTTTTCAGTGTCCCCTGATGAGCCCACAAATGTCTGGGCAAAACGCGTCGGAACGGGGAACTACTGATTGTATATTTTCCATTATTTGATTATCATGACTATTAGGTCCAGCAAGTGATCGTATGATCTATCTATTGGCTGATGGGAGTATATATTCTTACCTTTGTAATTTTGTCTGGCACTATTATTTTTGCCACTTTTTTCTTCTTTCTATTTTGTCTTGTCATGGTTTATTGTTTTTTGCAAGTTGACCTCAATCTGGTAATATCTAGGATAGTATAAAGCGTTTATCCTACAATTCCCGATCAGGGCCTCCCTAGGGCGTTCAGGAGGTTTCTGATACGGATCGCCCCTATTGGGGCGGCCATTCTGTTCCAGGAGGAGGCGGTTATAGATAGGGATATCGCTAGGGACAGTTTCCCATATACCATTTGAGATCCTTGCCATTCCATCACTAAATATGAGGATCAACTAACTACTTTTAACAATATTGTTTTTTGTTATTTTTGTGATATTTCTTATGTACATCAAGTTGGGGCATTGAATGCGCTATTTTTTATTTTGCAAATACGAATAAAGGCTACGTTTTAATGATCGCCGCCTGTGAATAATTCTACAGAATCATAGTCACAGCTTTGTCAGTATGAGTCTGTAGAAGGAAGGTCATGCAGGGGCACATAGCATAGCAAGACAAGCAGTGTCCAGAACGGAGGATCACGCTCACACACGGAACGTGATTTCCGGACTGCACACGCTCATGTGACAGAGCCCTAGCAGTGAGAGTAATGATGCTGCAGCCCAGAGCCCCTGTTCTCTTCACTAGCCCTCTCAGTGGTAGCCAGGGAAGAGGAAAGGCTGGGTGGTGAAAAACTGCTTTGCTCCCCTTACTGGCTGGCAGGCATGGCTACCACATGTATCAGGTAAAGGTCATCAATATCAGATTGGTGGAAGCCGGACACCCAGCACCCCACCTCCAGCAATCTGCTGTTCCATGGCAGCTGACAACACAGCAGAAGGAGCTGGAAGCAGATGTTCTGTCCACTGTAGTAGCCATGCCCGCTTTCTGCAACTGAGCTCCCATGAGCTTTCTACTTCCACCTATGTTCATTGGGTTGTTTTAAGCGTTAGCAGCTGTAAAAAGAAAAAAAAATCTGATCATTGGGGATGGTGTCGGACCGCCACTGATCTGATATTGAGGACCTAGGGTAGGTCAATATTTAAAAACTGAAAAGCCAGTCGTCGTCGTCCCCCCCCCCCCCTGCAAGGAAGATGATTCCAATGAGGTTTGCTGTCCCCATCTCCAGATGATGAGTGACAAGCTTGTTTCCTATGAACAACAGGAAAGACATCGCTGCTACAGTATCACGGAAGTGACAAAATGCTGAAATCAGTGGTCTGTCATTATGTTGCCATCACTGAGGGCAGCATCGTACATGTGACAGATGCCCTTAAAGGGCATCTGTCAGCAGATTTGTACCTATGACAATGGCTGACCTGTTACATGTGCACTTGGCAGCTGAAGGACATCTGTGTTGGTCCCATGTTCATATGTGCCCGCATTGCTGAGAAAAATGATATTCAATTATATACAAATGAGCCTCTAGGAGCAATAGGGGACTTTCTGTTTCTCCTAGAGGCTCTGCTCTCTCTGCAACTGCCACGCGATCTGTGCATTGTGCAAAGTTTGAGGAGCTGGATGTAGCCATAAACTGGAGCAAAATGTGCATATTTTACATGTGGATTGTCTTGCAGATTTTATGGGGATTTCATTCTATGTAAAATCTGCTGAGGAAATCCATAGAATTGACATACAGCAGGTTCCACAGTGTGAGGAAATGTCAGGGCAATAAAACGTCATCCACTTTGATAGCAAATCCAGATGGAAATTGCAACATTTCCACCACTTTTGGACATAGCCTAAAATGGGAATGAGGCATTGGACTTGTGGAAGCAGGCTAGATAATGTGCAGGTCTCTAAAACCATTGTAAGTCAATGGGGGACGGATCCGTTTTCTTTTGTGTCTTACATCAGTGGTGACATCCCAGGACACACTCAGAAATGTTGCTTGCTGCGCATTTGTGTGAGTCATGGGAACGCAATATAACGGAACGGAATGCATTCTGCTCACTCCGTTCCCTTCATGGGGACAAAACGGAGCGTTTTCCTCCGCTATTGAGATCCTATGACGGATCTCAATAGCGGAAAGGGAAAGCGCAAGTGTGAAAGTAGCCTTACTCGTTTTCACCATGTATAAAATTCCTCTGGTTTATTACATCCTGGATGTAGCACATTTTGTTGCTGTATCCAACCAAACCCATGATGCACTTCTCCTTTCTCTGTGACAGCTCCAGCACCTCCCCTAACAATACATAGCTCCTCCCACCCAGCTAGTTACATAGACATTCCCTTATCACTACCCCTAACACCCAACTAGTTTATAGCTCCTCCTACCAGCTACTTACATAGACACTCCCCTATCACTGCCCCTAACACCCAGCTAGTTTATAGCTCCTCCCACCAGCTACTTACATAGACACTTCCCTATAACTACCCCTAACACCCAGCTAGTTTATAGCTCCTCCCACCAGCCAGTTACATAGACACTCCCCTATCACTGCCCCTAACATCCAACTAGTTTATAGCTCCTCCCACCAGCCAGTTACATAGACACTCCCCTATCACTGCCCCTAACACCCAACTAGTTTATAGCTCCTCCCACCAGCTAGTTACATAGACACTCCCCTATCACTGCCCCTAACACCCAACTAGTTTATAGCTCCTCCCACCAGCTACTTACATAGACACTCCCCTATCACTACCCCTAACACCCAGCTAGTTTATAGCTCCTCCCACCAGCCAGTTACATAGACACTCCCCTATCACTGCCCCTAACACCCAGCTAGTTTATAGCTCCTCCCACCAGCCAGTTACATAGACACTCCCTATCACTGCCCCTAACACCCAGCTAGTTTATAGCTCCTCCCACCAGCCAGTTACATAGACACTCCCCTATCACTACCCCTAACACCCAGCTAGTTTATAGCTCCTCCCACCAGCCAGTTACATAGACACTCCCCTATCACTGCCCCTAACACCCAACTAGTTTATAGCTCCTCCTACCAGCTACTTACATAGACACTCCCCTATCACTGCCCCTAACATCCAGCTAGTTTATAGCTCCTCCCACCAGCTAGTTACATAGACACTCCCCTATCACTGCCCCTAACACCCAGCTAGTTTATAGCTCCTCCCACCAGCTACTTACATAGACATTCCCTTATCACTACCCCTAACACCCAGCTAGTTTATAGCTCCTCCTACCAGCTACTTACATAGACACTCCCCTATCACTGCCCCTAACACCCAGCTAGTTTATAGCTCCTCCCACCAGCTAGTTTATAGCTCCTCCTACCAGCTAGTTACATAGACACTCCCCTATCAATGCCCCTAACATCCAGCTAGTTTATAGCTCCTCCCACCAGCCAGTTACATAGACACTCCCCTATCAATGCCCCTAACAACGCCCAGCTAGTTTATAGCTCCTCCCACCAGCTACTTACATAGAAACTCCCCCATTACTGACCCTGTTATCACAATTCATGCGATTCTCATCTTCTTTGTGTGGTATGTACACCATACTGCTTTCATAGAGACCAGACACACAAGTTGGTTTCATGAAAGCATCTTCTCATCCCCTGAGCCAGAGCAAGAAGAGACCTTTATTCAAGTTACATTCACTTAAATAGCAAACATGACATCACATATGGGGTGCTCCTTAGGCCCCTTTCACACGGGCGAGTTTTCCGCGCGGGTGCAATGCGTGAGCACTCGCACTGAATCCGGACCCATTCATTTCTATGGGGCTGTGCACATGAGCGGTGATTTTCACGCATCACTTCTGCGTTGCGTGAAAATCGCAGCATGCTCTATATTGTGTGTTTTTCACGCTACGCAGGCCCCATAGAAGGGAATGGGGCTGCGGGAAAATCGCAAGCATCCGCAAGCAAGTGCGGATGCGTTGCGATTTTCCCACATGGTTGCTTAGCAACGGGACCCGATCTTTATTATTTTCCCTTATAACATGGTTATAAGGGGAAATAATAGCATTCTCAATAAAGAATGCATAGTAAAATGAAGTGGAAGGGGTTAAAAATAATAAAAGTTAACTTACCTTAGCCACTTAATCGCTTAGTTGCGATCTGTCCTCTCTTTCCCTGCATCAGCTAAGATCTAAAGGACCTGTGATGACGTCACATCACATGGTCAATCTTACCATGGTGATGGACCATGTGATGTGACGTCATCACAGGTCCTTTAGTTCTTAGCTGATGCAGGGAAAGAGAGGACAGATCGCAACTACGCGATCAAGTGGCTAAGGTAAGTTAACTTTTATTATTTTTAACCCCTTCCACTTCATTTTACTATGCATTCTTTATTGAGAATGCTATTATTTCCCCTTATAACCATGTTATAAGGAAAAATACTCAATTCTCCAGAAGACCCGAAACCGGACTTCAGTGATGAAGTCCGGCTTCGGGTCTGGGTACCAAACATGGCGATTTTTCTCACGCGCGTGCAAAACGCATTACAAACGTTTGCACCCGCGCGGGAAAAACGCGCATATTCCCGAAACGCACCCGCCTCTTATCTGGGCGTCAAACATGACGCCCGTGTGAAAGAGGCCTTAAGGAAAGACTATTGGCTCCTTAACTAGATAGCAGTGGTTACAGCAACTTCAACTCTGAGTTTATAGGTAGATTTGAAAATAACAACCTAACTCCCCCTCCCCCAGTGACCTTAAAGGGTTTCTGTCATCAGGTTTACACATTATAAGCTGTCTGACATTAGCTATGTGCTAATGTCAGAGCAGCTTGATAATGTGTTTTTTATGTAAATCCGAGTTATATTTATGCTAAAAAAAAGTATTTTTATAATATGTAAATTAGCCTCTAGGAGCAGGGGGGGCGTTGCCCTGCTCCTAGAGGCTCCGTGCGCCAACCTGCTGCCACGCCCCTTCTTTCCTTGATTGACAGTGTCGGGCAGCGATCCTCTGCTGCCTCCGGCACTGTCTCCTTGCGAAATCCCGCACCTGCGCCGCCGTTCTGTATTCGGCGCAGGCGCGGTGAGCTGAGGACAGCAGGCACCAGCGTCCTCTGCTCACCGCGCCTGCGCCGAATACAGTGCGGCGGCGCAGGCGCGGGATTGCGCAAGGAGACAGTGCCGGAGGCAGCAGAGGATCGCTGCCCGACACTGTCAATCAAGGAAAGAAGGGGCGTGGCAACAGGTTGGTGCACGGAGCCTCTAGGAGCAGGGCAACGCGCCCCTGCTCCTAGAGGCTAATTTACATATTATAAAAATACATTTTTTTTAACATAAATATAACTCGGATTTACATAAAAAACACATTATCAAGCTGCTCTGACATTAGCACATAGCTAATGTCAGACAGCTTATAATGTGTAAACCTGATGACAGAAACCCTTTAAGACATAGAAATTCACACATGGCTAATACATCTGGTTTGCTGACATCTTGTGGACAAAAATGTGTACTACAGAATGTTCACACTATATTTAAAAACCTATCGCTCACAAATCCCTCATTTTGCGGGAAATAGACCAAAGGTGAACAGGCAAAGTGAGGTACTCTCCCAACGCCCTAAACAGCGAAGAGCTGGAGTTTCCGTATTGCTTCACCAGGTCCCCTCAATTCCCTTTCGGGTTTGCCTTCACCTTGTCCTATTTACCCCGCAACAATCAACAAGTTTTTTTTTATTTACTTCAGGATGGAATAATCTTTGTCTTTGACAGGGGCACATCACATGGATGTATTAAACATTTTTAAAAACAATTTTCTTAAAACGGAGAACTTAAAGCTAAATGCTAAAAACACAGTAGTCACTGAACTAGTTCCCAAAACATTAATATGGTCATGATGTGATTAATTTCAGATTTTATTCCCCATCAGTTCATTTGATAACGTCCATCAGTTTCTTCAGATCCTTGGTGATCCTTCCATCAGGGGCAGTGTTGTCCGGAATGTAGATGCAGCAGGAACTTCCAACGATCTTGTAGATCCCTTCTTTTTCTGTTGTCAAGAACCAGTCGGTTCTGTCATCACCGAAAAAGAGCTCAGTTGTTCCGCCATTCCCTTCGCAGCATCATAGGTGTAATTCACAAATTTCTGTTGATGACAATAGAGATGTTAATCCAATCTACAATTTTTTATTACTACTAATCATGGGAATGAATGACTCAAATCCTGAAGCTATCTGACTTTTAGCTTTAAATTCGTCAGAAACTCTTCTACAGACTCCTATGGCATCCATGTATACATGTGAGTCAAAAGATATAGGGAGTGACTTCCTTAGTCGTGACCGGACATTGTTTTGCTTACTGACTTCATCCCACTCAGGAGGTGAGAATAGAAAAAACGACATCAGTACTTGATCAGGGTACATTGGCCACATTTTGGTTTATAAACCACCTGTAAGGAACTATCAGAGTCACTACTTGTCCCATTCAGCTGAACTATGTAAGAACAATATCCTGGAGGGAAACCACCAAAGGGCTTTCCTGTATAAAATCCTGTCTCTAAGGCCAGTTTGTCTTCATGTTTTTAAATTGGCCAAATATTTAATGCCAATTATAGGTAAGGATGTAGGAGCCACAGATGCAACTGAACTTTGAGGTTTTCCCTTACCAACATTCTAAATTTGCCTAGGGGATCTTGCGTCACTTACACATCCTCCTAAAACATATATCCCCGAATCCTGTTGGATAGGAGAGGATTACACTCATTATGTTTACAACTGTTTGGTGGTGTTCCCTTCAGGACAATCATCCTTTGCGACAAAGCTTTACCTTCACTGACTCTAGAGGTAGTTTCCACTGGTTTATATTCCCAACACTTCAGACTAGTGCTTCTTTCTGTTTATCTCCAATATCCACAGTTGGTATGGTTATATCTAAACACAATTACCATAGACTGGGTCAGTTCCAGTTACACAGATGTACTTATCAGACCAAAACCAAGTGTCCTATCTGTCATGTGTCTTACAGTCCACTATACTGCAAAGGTAAACTTTGTTGTTCCTGACTCAACTTGATAATATTACACCGTTGGAATTTGATTTGACTGTGATTTTCCCTGTGTACAATATGAAATAAACAATATGACATGCAAAACCATTATGACTCTTATAGTCCTGGCACTTGATTGCAATATGACACGTAGATCCAATCAGGCTCTCCTTTCAAGTTGACAGCAGTGGCGGTGGTTATCAGGACATGATGTACAGTGGAATTAAAAAGTCTACACACCCCTGGTAAAATGTCAGGTTTCTGTGCTGTAAAAAGATGAGACAAAGATAAATAATTTTAGAACGTTTTCCACCTTTAAAGAGGCCCTTTCACTAATATTTAGGTAGTGAAATACTTACACTACCTTCCTGAGCGGTCCCGGTGACGTCCAGGCAACTTTTTTTTCTTCAAAATAACCCCCTCGAGCGGTCCCCATTAGTTTTCACATGTGGGGATTTTTTGTATGAGGCGGGGACTTGCCTTTTGCCTGAGGAGTGGTTTTCCTCTCCCTGGCTGCGAGCCGAGTGCTATGAGCCACTCCCCAGGCAAAACACAAGTTCCCAACTAGTACAAGAAATCTCCGCATGTGAAAACTAAAAGGGAACAGAGCACACGGACGGGGGGATATTTAAAAAAAAAAAAAGTTGCCTGGACATCAGCAGGGGACGCTCAGGAAGGTAGTGTAAGTATTTCACTACCTAAATATTAGTGAAAGGTCCTCTTTAATGTGACCTATAAACTGTACAACTCAATTGAAAAACAAACTGAAATCTTTTAGGTAGAGGGAAGAAAAAATATTAAATTAAATAATATGGTTGCATAAGTGTGCACACCCTTAAATTAATACTTTATTGAAGCACCTTATGATTTTATTACAGCACTCAGTCTTTTTGGGTATGAGTCTATCAGCATGGCACATTTTGACTTGGCAAGATTTGCCCACTCTTCTTTGCAAAAACACTCCAAATCTGTCAGATTGCGAGGGCATCTCATGTGCACAGCCCTCTTCAGATCACCCCACAAATTTTCAATCGGATTCAGGTCTGGTTGGGCCATTCCAAAACTTTAATCCTCTTCTGGTTAACCCCTCCAGGACGCAGGACGAGAATGCTCGTCCTAACTGAGCGGTACTTAGTGCATTAGGACGAGCATTCTCGTCCTACAGTTAAACTGTCACTATGTCTGCAGACATGGTGACAGCGCAGAGACCCCGGCTGTTACACACAGCCAGGGGTCTCAGCTTACCGGCCGGGGACCAATCAGAGCAGTCCCCGGCCAGCGATCGCTCTGATTGGCTAGTCGGCGTGCGGGCGGTGCAGTAGGCGGGCGGTGCGGCGTGCGGGATCGCGATCCCCCGCCCGCCTCCTGTGTAATATTCATTGGTGGCCAGTGGTTAGCAGAGTGTCAGCACATTGCTGACACTCTGCTAAAAACGGCTGGCATCTGTGCTTGTACAGATGCCAGCCGTTTAACCCCTTCCATACCGCTGTCCGTACGGACCACTGTATGGAAGGGGTTAACAGGGAGGGAGCTCCCTCCCTCTCCCATCGGGGGGGCTGCTGTGCCTTTGCAGCCCCCGGACAGGATGGCAGGAGGGCAGCAGAGGAAGTGGAGGGAAGACATAGAGAAGGCTGAACTGCTGCCACGGAGACACCAGCGCGTCCACCCCATACGCCTGCGGGTCCCGGGCGCGAGCCAGGAACACAGGCACCTTGTTGTTGAGCCGGGACGCCATCAAGTCCATGCCTGGACGACCCCATCGGTGGCATTGTCCGACTGGATCCGCACTGGTCAGGACGCGAGGAGAGGAGTCCAATAAGAGAGGGAGTGGAAAATCGCCCTCAGTTCCAAGATGTTTATTGGGAGGCGAGATTCCGCCGCCGACCAAACCCCCTGAGCCGTGTGGTTCCGGAGAACACCGCCTCAGCCCAAGAGGCTGGCATCGGTGGTGACTATCGTCCAGGAGAACGGGAGGAAGGACTTCCCCGACGCCAGGTTCAGGGGTGACTGCCACCAAGGGAGAGACGCCTGAACTCGCCGAGACAGGCGGATGCGAGCATCCAAACCCCGTGAGGTCTTGTCCCAGAGGGACAGGATCCCTAGCCGCAGTGGACGAATGTGAAACTGGGCATACGGCAAGGCTTCGAAAGAGGCAACCATAAGGCCCAGAACCCGCATGCACTCCCGGATGGTGGGCTAAGGGGAGCGCAGAAGGAGAGACACTGCCTCCTGGATCTGGGAGGACTTGGGGTCCCGAAGAAATACCCGAGACACCGATGTGTCCAAGACCATTCCGAGGAAGGAGAGTCTCTGGGAGGGAAGAAGAGAGGATTTTGGGAGGTTGATCAGCCAACCGAACCATTCGAGTGTCTGAACAGTGATCTGGACGCTGTCCTCGGCCTGTGGAAGGGACGGAGCCTTTATCAAAATGTCGTCCAGGTAGGGCAACAAAGAAATGCCCCTGGTACGAAGGAGCGCCATGAGAGGCGCCAGAACTTTGGTAAAAACTTGCGGGGCGGTCGCCAACCCGAAAGGAAGGACGAAGAACTGGTAATGACGACCCCCGATGAAGAAGCGCAGAAATCGATGGTGACAGTCTGCGATAGGGACATGCAAATAGGCGTCCTGAATGTCCACAGACGCGAGAAATTCCCCTGGAAGCAGAGAAGCAATAACGGAGCGGAGGGACTCCATGCGAAACCTCCGCACCTGTAGAAATTTGTTGATAAGCTTCAGATCCAGGATTGGACGCACCGACCCCTCCTTCGGAACAACGAACAGGTTTGAGTAGAAACCCGTGCCTTGTTCCTCTAGGGCAGGGGTGCACAACCCCTTTCTGGTTGGGGGCCACATTGTCAGCCTGAACCAATTCCAAGGGCCAGAAATAAAACTTAAAGGGGTATTACCAACTGAAATACTGTATTTTTGGCAGATTAAACGTACAGTATATACTGTAAACGTCTAGTTACACTTCTAGGACTCCCATCTAATTGAAGAATACATGAAAGATACATGTAATTAGCCATAAGACATAGACCTACTGGTCTTTTACCAGATGTTTGGGGGCCGCACAGAAGGGTATCGAGGGCCGCATGTGGCTCCCGGGCCGCAGGTTGTGCACCCCTGCTCTAGGGGAACGGGAGAAATAACGCCACGGTCCAGGAGGGAGGAAACCGCCATAAAGAGGTCCGAGGTCCGGATCGGGTCCCCCGGAACGCGAGAGGGGAAAAAACGTTCCGGTGGTCTGGACGCGAACTCTATCTTGTACCCTGATATTACAAGTTCCAGAGCCCAGGCGTCCTGAACGTGAGCCCTCCAAACCCGCTGAAAGGAGAGCAGGCGGCCCCCCACCACGAGGGGTGGGGGCGCCCCTTCATGCGGAGGACTGCTTGGGAGCAGCAGGACGGGTTGACTGAGCCCACGGGCGCCAGGAGGGCTGGGGCTTGAAGGAGGGTTTCTTGCGGGAGTCCTGGGATCGCCTGGCGGATGGTGCCGCCGACGTCCTGGTAGAGGAGAAGCGGCGAAAGGACTGGTACCGGGAACCGGAAGACCTAGGTTGAAAAGGGCGCTTGGCTCTAGGCTGGGGCAGATGAGTGCTCTTGCCCCCTGTTGCGGCAGAAATGAACTCGTCCAACTTGGCCCCAAATAGCCTGGTCCCCTCAAAGGGAAGGTTGGCGAGAGAACGCTTTGAAGCAGCATCGGCGTCCCACACTTTCAACCAGACCTCCCTGCGCTGAATGACAGACAGGCAAATAGGGAACCGATGTCCATAGAAGCCTCACAGAGAAATTTGGAAGCCTGAGACATCTGGAGAATCAAGTCCAGGGTGTCTGCAGGAGCATCCTGCTCCACCAGGTCCTGGTGGTGGCGTTCCAACCACACCGAGAGGGCTCTGGCGACCCACGCAGATGCAAAGGCAGGCCGCAAGGACGTGCCTGCAAGGGAGAAGATGGATTTTGAGAGCGAATCCAGACGCCTGTCCACTGCGTCCTGTAGAGAGGAACCGTCTAAGACAGGAAGGGCCATGTTCTTTGCTAACCAGGCCACCGGAGGGTCTACCTTAGGGGGAGAAGTCCACCTTTCCACATAGTCAGAAGGTAAAGGGTAAAGCGTATCCATGCGCTTGGTGGCCGAAAACTTTTGATTAGGGCGATCCCACGCTTTGGATATGACCGCGGTGAATTCCCCATAGACAGGAAACACAGCAGACTCCGGTTTCTTGGGCGGAAAAAGGGCAAACTCCTGACTAGTGGAAGGAGGAGAGTCCCCTTAGAGATTAAAGGTGTCACGGACAGCCGCCACCAAGTCAGCTACCATGGTGGAAAGCTTAGGCGGGGGGTCCCGCTCCATGACTTTGTCCGAGCCGGACAATTCCCCGTCAGACTTGCGCTCCCTGAGAGGGGGAGAATCATCCGGACGTGCCTCTAGGCGGGGGGGAGAAGCGGAGTCGTCCGAGTAGGAGCGCTGCCGCTGTCTTTTAGTGTTCTGTATGGGTTGGGTAACACTCCACTTTTACTTGTGGATCACAGGAAAAGGTTCCCACACCAGGATGAGTATATAAGAAATAAGGTTCCTGGACAACACTTGATGCTTCGTGATTTATTAAAGCTTGATACAATGTGCGTTATGCCAGTTTGTAAACATATAGTTTCAGTGACGTTTCGGCCGTAGCCTTCATCAGGAAACTGGATGAGCCGCACTGTGTGTAAAGGGATGGCCTCAGTGGCGTGTAGGGGGGCTCTATGGCCCTGTGGGCGGATAAGTCTGTCTGTATTAGAGCAGTATGCCTGGCGGACTACAAACAGGCATACTGCTCTAATACAGACAGACTTATCCGCCCACAGGGCCATAGAGCCCCCCTACACGCCACTGAGGCCATCCCTATACACACAGTGCGGCTCATCCAGTTTCCTGATGAAGGCTACGGCCGAAACGTCGCTGTCTTTTAGTGCTCAGGCGTCCCCTGTGTGTATCACTGAGAGGAAATGGAGTGGCTGGCGCCACAGGATTGGTAGCCGCCATACGTTCCATAAAGGACATGGCTGCTTTGGCGACAAGGCCAGATCCGCGGCCGCACTAGACATGGCAGATGCCCAAGCGGGTACCGCTGGCTCCTAAGGGACAGAGAGAGAACTGGGCTGAGCAAGAGAAGGAGGATGATCCTGTCCAGGGGCAGGGCACGAGTCACAGGTACCAGTGACTGAAAGAGGCAGAAGGCACACCTTACAGGACCCCAGTGGGGCCTGAGAAGAGTCCTTGGCAGACTTAGGAGGGGCCCCAGGTTTAGGCATGATGGCTATCACAAAAGCAGGAGATCTCCTACCAGATGCTGCAAGAATAGAAAAGTCCTACCACCCAGGCAACCTCAGAAGTCATCCAGCGGAGAGGAGCTGAGGAGAAGCCACGCGTGTGAGGAGCTGCACAGCCGACACAGCAAGAGGAGGAAGACGCTAGAGCGGAGCGCAGAGGCTCTGCCCCCCGGACGCGTCATAACGGTGCGAAAGAGCGCGCGCTTTATGAAATTTTGTCACCCCTGTCACCAACGAGGCGTAGCGGGGGTTAATGGGGAGAGAGAGAAGCGCCGGCGACCCCCGAACATGATGGGGAGAAGGACGCCGCCGGTGGTAGGACCGGAGTGGAGGAAGGAGATGCTGGTCTCGGCACCACGCAGAGCCGCAGTTGTGCTCGCCCGGGAGTATGAGCCTGCCATGAAAGTCAGCAAAATGTGCCTCCCTCAATCAGAAGGACTCCTTCCCTGTAGCTGCTCTCCCAGGACTCAGGTACTAGAATGGAAGGAAGGAGGGAGATAGATAGAGTGGTGTTGGGTGGGTGGGGGCGGGGGGGCACTGGCCCATGGAGGGGAGAAATGTGCCATGTCGGGCTGGGGGGGCTGAGACATGTGCTGTTTACAATACAGGACTATAAAGGCAGCAAGTGTCATGTGGGGGGGGGGGGCCTTATTGTTTTTCGCCCCAGGGCCCCATTTCACCTAGAACCGGCCCTGGGCTCAGGGATGCAGACAATACTTATCTGCTCCTGCAGTCTTCTCCCTCGATTCCAGGACCAGCAGGGTTACACCTCTTCAGACGAATGACTCCTTGCCCAGGAGAACAGTGCTCTGGTGGAGGGTGGCAGCAGGTGTCCCAGTAGCTGGTGGGATGCCGGAGCTGACAGTTCGAGCCCGGATCCACTTGTCTTCTTTGGGGGGAATGGGAGGTAGCCTGGGAACATCAGAAGACGGTGGCAGACACTCCACGGGGGCCAGGAAAGCGCAGTGCTGACCTGCGTCCCCATCTGGAAAAAATAACAAACAGGAGAAGAGTTAGTATCAACCTCCTTCACCGGACACTAAGCAAAGACTGAAGTCCTCCTGATGGAGCCTGGGGGTATAGCCCGAGAAGGAGGAGCTCCTTTTTTTTTTTGCATAGTGTCCCTCCTAGTGATGCCTCTAAGCTATACCCATGGTCTGTGTCCCCCAATGGAATGCACGAGAAATATACATATTAGGAAGGTATTGCCGCGTTCGTAACAACCTGCTCTATAAAAATAACACATAACCTAACCCCTTAGGTGAACACAGAAAAAAAATATATATAAATACCGTATCAAAAGTAATTTTTGTCACCTTACATCACAAAACGTGTAATAGCAAGCGATCAAAATGTCATATGCACCCCAAGATAGTGCAAATCAAACAGTCATCTCATCCCGCAAAAAATGAGCCCCTACATAAGACAGTCGCGCAAAAAATAAAAATTAAAAATATGGCTTTCAGAATGTGGAGACACTAAAAAATAATTTTTTTCAAAAATGCTTTGTTATGAAAAACTGCTTTTAACAGCTTTTAACACCAGAGTGAGGGATTAGCCAGTGTTGTCAGTTGCTTATCCATGTGGTGCATCTTTTTTCTGTGAGTTATGTGTTTATATATTTTCATCCGCACATGTTTTATTTTGTGTAGGATGTTTGTGTGGTGCTTGTGGTTCGCGCCGGCATCCTCCATTGTATGCAATTTTTGCTGGGGATAGCCGTTCGCTGCGAACCACATGCGGAGGAACTGCCCCCCCAGTTAGAAACACGCCACAGTGTTTGGGGTCTGGAGCAGTCCCACCCATTTAGGCCACGTTTATTTTTGTGATTCTTGTTTTATATGTATTGAATGTGCCATTGCATATGGCTTGTAAACATTCTGTTGCACCTGGAAGCCGGTGTCACATGGTCTGTTGTAGGTGTAGCTTGCGGCCTCATTTGTTCCCCATTGCATTGTTGGTCCTGCAGTGCAGGTGAGTGGGATGGGGCTGTAGGCTGCTTAATACCTGTTCAGACCTTGTTCACACACCATAGGTAGTCTAGTGGTAGGACCCCATGTCATGCTGAGATACCGTGTAGTGGTGCCTAAAGGGGCTCCGATATGTTCCTGATTGGAAATATTGGCGAATCTCTCAGCTTTTAACACCAGAGTGAGGGATTAGCCAGTGTTGTCAGTTGCTTATCCATGTGGTGCATCTTTTTTCTGTGAGTTATGAAAAACTGAAACAAAAAAAAACCAAAAGTAGTCATATTTGGTATTGTCGCGTCTGTAACAACCTGCTCTATAGAAATAGCACACAATCTAACCTGTCAGATCAACTATGTAAATAACAAAAAATAAAAACGGTCCCAAAACAGCTATTTTTTTCAAATTTTTCATTTTAATCAATTTTTCCAGTAACAAAGCAAGGGTTAACAGCCAAACAAAACTCAATATTTATTGCCCTGATTCTGTAGTTTGCAGAAACACCCCATATGTGGTCGTAAACTGCTGTATGGCCAAACGACAGGGCATAGAAGGAAGGGAACGCCATATGGTTTTTGGAAGGCAGATTTTGCTGGACTGGTTTTATGACACCATGTCCCGTTTGAAAACCCCCTGACATGGGCTTAGCTATAGAGGGTGCAGAGGTCGCTGTCGCTACCGGGCCCAGGAGCCTGAGGGGGCCCAAAGACCCTTGTGCCCCATAAGAAGACACACAAAGCACTGAGGGAAGGGGGCCCAAGCTGAACTCTTGCACCAGGGCCTATGAGCCATTAGCTACGCCCCTGCCCCCTGATGCACCCCTACAGAAGAAACTCCAAAAAAGTGACCCCATTTTGGAAAGTACGGGATAAGGTGGCAGCTTTGTTTGTACTATTTTAGGGCAAATATGATTTTGGTTGCTCTATATTACACTCTTTTTGAGGCAAGGTAACAAAAAATAGAAATTCTGAAATTTCATCTCCATTTGCCAATAACTATTGTGGAACACCTAAAGGGTTAATAAAGTTTGTAAAACCGGTTTTGAATACCTTGAGGGGTGTAGTTTCTTAGATTGAGTCACTTTTATGGAGTTTCTACTCTAGGAGTGCATCGGGGGGCTTCAAATTGGAAATAGTGTCAAAAATCCAGTCCAGCAAAATCTGCCTTCCAAAAACCATATGGCGTTCCTTTCCTTTACGCCCTGCCGTTTGTCCATACAGCAGTTTACAACCAAATATGGGGTGTTTCTGCAAACTACAGAATCAGGGCAATAAATATTGAGTTTTGTTTGGCTGTTAACCCTTGCTTTGTTACTGGAAAAAATGGATTAAAATGGAAAATTTTCCAAAAAATTGAAATTCTAACATTTCATCTCCATTTGCCAATAACTCTTGTGGAAAACCTAAAGGGTTAACAACGTTTGTAAAATCAGTTTTGAATACCTTGAGGGGTGTAGTTTCTAGAATGGTGTCATTTTTGGGTGGTTTCTATCATGTAAGCCTCACAAAGTGACTTCAAACCTGAACTAATCCCTAAAAAGTGGGTTTTTGAAAATTTCTGAAAAATTTCAAGATTTGCTTCTAAACTTCTAAGCCTTGTAACGTCCCCAAAAAATAAAATGGCGTTCCCAAAATGATCCAAACATGAAGTAGACATATGGGGAATGTAAAGTAATAACTATTTTTGGAGGTATTACTATGTATTATAGAAGTAGAGAAATTAAAACAATCTCAGAATGGCCTGGATAAGTAAAAGCATTTTAAAGTTATCACCACATATAGTGACACGTCAGATTTGCAAAAAATGGCCTGGTCCTTAAGGTGAAAGATGGCAGGGTCCTTAAGTGGTTAAGACTAGAGTTGAGCGAACTTGTGTTTTAAGTTTGGCGTCCAAAGTTCGGGTTCGGGTTATCCAAGCATCCCGTTATGGATTCCGCTACCACGGACCATAACGGCATTTGGAATCCATAAGGGGATTCTTCAATGAACCCGAACCTTGGACAACACGAAGGACCTGGGGTGATGTCACCGTCATGTGATCAGTGCAGGGGGCGTGGCTCAGTACTGGATTAGATGAGAGGTGGTAGCCTACGACCTCTTATCCAATCCAGTACTGAGCCACGCCCCCTACACTGATCACATGACGGTGACGTCACCCCAGGTCCTTCACCCCGGATTCCAAATGCTGTTATGGTCCGTGGCAGGAACCTAGGATTATTGAAAGAGAAGGAACATCCACTGCACTTTGTATTACATCTTTGGGTTTACGTAACAAAAGTGATTTCTCTCCTCCTAAGATATATCATGGAGTTGAGGCATACATTGATATTGTGAATAGAGAGATACAGGGAGTGATGGAGGCATACAAGAGGGGGGCCTACCCGATACATTCCAATATGTCTAATTCTGAATCATGTGCGTTAAAAGCCCTAAGGGACGACAAGTCTGTCACAATCAAACCCGCCGATAAGGGGGGGGGCGATTGTTGTTATGGACACATCTGCATATAAAGCTGAAATCTTACGACAATTGGCTGTTAACGACACATATAAGAAATTGACATATAATCCTACATTTGGTATCCAAAAGGAGATTATGGTGTTTCTCCAACACCATATGTCTATAGGCAATATAGATAAGATGACCTTCGAGTTTCTCCACAAGAAAGATCCGGTAACCCCGGTATTTTACGTATTGCCTAAGATACACAAAAATTTGCAATGTCCGCCAGGCCGCCCTATTGTAGCCTCTACGGAATCACTCCTTTCTCCACTGGCTATATATCTTGAAAAGATTTTGACTCCATATGTACGTCTCACTAAATCCTTCTTGTTGGATACGTCCCATTTCCTACAAGTGATTGGATCTTTGGGACCCCTCCCTACAGGGACCCTTCTAGTTAGTCTGGATGTTGGCAGCCTGTATACCTCCATCTCACATGATGGGGGTATCCAGGCTGTTAGGATGCTGTTAGCTGAAAGTTCATTAACCATTGTACAACAATCGTTTTGTGTTGAAATGTTACAATTTGTGTTGGAAAAAAACTTTTTCTTGTTTGGCGATGATTTTTATTTACAATGTAAGGGAACCGCAATGGGTTCAAATGTGGCCCCCCTTATGCGAATATTTTTATGGATCGCTTTGAGCGGGATCACGTCTATCCACATCATCTCTTTCTGACCCATGCATTAATTTGGCGCCGATATATCGACGACATTTTTTGCATTTGGCAAGGGGGACGTGAATCTTTTGACACTTTCTTTAATTACTTGGATTCTAGAGTGGAGGGCTTACATTTTACAGCTACGATTGATGAGTGTTCCGTCAGCTTCCTGGACACCCTGGTGTCCCGGACTCAGGATGGAACATTAACAATCGATCTATATACTAAACCTACCGATAAGAATACCTTATTACTCTACTCTAGTAATCATCCACGTAACACAAAGAAGTCACCACCCCGATCTCAACTTAAACGTGTGGCTAGGATAGTGAGTGATCCCGCTCTCAGGATCCAGCGCATGCAGGAAATGGCTACTAAATTTACAAGGAGAGGTTACCCTCGTTCCCTTCTTGATCAGGAACTTACCTTGGTGAATCAGGGACGGCAATACCCTAAGCGGAGTGAATCACGTATTCCTCTTATTATGACTTACCATCCTGTAGTTCCCCGTTTACAACAGATTGTACAAAAACATTGGTCCTTGTTGACCAGATCTTATCCTAGTGTTCAGGAATTTAGTGTTCCCGCATGAATGTGTTTTAAACGGGGTAAAAATATCCGTGATTCCCTGGTTCGCGCAGATATTGGTTCTGAACGAACTAGAGTTATACAGACTACTTTGAGAGAACCTAAATTGGGAACTTTTCCATGTTTAAATTGTGCTCAATGCACAAATGTCAAGAGGGGTCCAACGTTCACACATCCGCATTCAGGAAAAACATATAAGATACGTGGTTTTTACACTTGCCAAACAACTTTTGCTATCTACTTAATTAAATGTCCGTGCGGTCTCGCATACGTTGGGGAGACTTCCCAATGTGTGCGAGACCGCATATGTAAACACAAATCGGATATTCGTTGTGAACGTATGGAATTACCAATTCCACAACATTTTATTAATTTCAAACATCATATCAGCCAATTACAATATCAGGTGCTAGAGCAAGTCCCCCTATCGCGTAGAGGGGGCAATCGTAAAACTACTTTGCGGAGGCCTTTTGGATTCACGAGTTAAAAACTTTGCACCCCCTAGGCCTTAATAGGGACTTTGATATATTAGTATAATTCATGCTATTGAGGTTTCAAGGTGGCCCCATTCCATGCGTGCATTGCAATGCATGAGCTGTGGCCACATATGTATGTATGTATCCATTTTCTTATGATAAATAAGCAATGTCACTATTGGTCCTTTATTATTTATAATATATTGCCATGTTTACTTTATTATCTACTTCCTATTTGGGTAATATCTACGACTGCTTATAATTTTATAATATGTTCTTTTTCAGACTAGATAACGATTATGATACGTCAGGTAGGGGAGAACACCTCCATGTATGTGACATTGACGTATACTAATTCCCATACTACTAATCACTGGTTTCTTGTTATCTCTAACTTTGATTGACAATGTCTATTAATACTTGTATGGTGCTCGATATTTATATAGGTATATATTTGTTATATCTGCTCTACTGGATGCGCCTTTCTGAAGTGTGGTAATACATCAGGGCAACATCGCTATTTTGCCAGTTCTGGTCCCGGCTTCAGCCGGTGAAGCGCGCATGTCCAGGTGACGCACTTCCGGTTGGAGCCGCGAACCGGAAGTTACTCTTGCCGCATCCTATTTAAAGCGACGGAGCGGTATTACACACACGCCACCCGCTCCCACGCCATTACCTCTCTTCAGTGTGGGGAGTCGCTCTGGTAGATAGCAGTGCGGGTGCAGTACAGAGGCAAAACAAGAAGTCCAGAAAGTGCAATAAACAGTGTTTTATTCACACTTGCACACAATAAACGATAAACAGTCTCTTGGTGTTAATTCACACTCAGCAAACACAAAAAAGCAAAACCAAAGAGTCCAAAACCAGGTTCAATCACCTGTGAGATGTTTAGGTGCGCGTTCGCACCTGGCGGTCGGCCCAGCCGCAGGATAATCCACCTTCAGGCTTCCAGGACGACTGCACGACTCCTTGCTGGGCTCATCCTTCCAGCCCAGAGAGCAACACAACACTAGCAGCAGCTCCAGGATAATCACAGCCACACCTGCTGATGTGGCTGCCTTTAAAAAGCCCGGCAAAGTCCGGCCTGGACCGTGGGGAGTAGGCACCCACCCAACTCTTTGCCTACTCCCAGTAAGAGCCGGCCCGGATTGGCTTTGCAGCCAAACTAACTATCAATGTCAAGCAGCACTAGCTGCTGCTGACACATAAAACCCGGCTCTCACCTCACCGAGGCCAGGAACCTCGGTGACACGTATCTTCCGTCCATGACGGCACCTTGCGCCCTCTTACATACCTCCCCCTTTGTTCAACCCCGACAGGGTGAACACACGCCAAACACTGTACTCGAGACAGTGCATCCGCATTTCCTTGCAAGCGGCCTGCCCTGTGTTCCACTGTGAACTTGAAGTTCTGCAGGGACAAGAACCATCTGGTGACCCGAGCATTCCTGTCTTTCGCCTGGCACATCCACTTTAGAGGGAATGGTCGGTCACCAGACGGAACTTTCTCCCTAGCAGATAATAGCGGAGAGACTCTAGTGCCCACTTGATGGCCAGGCACTCTCTCTCCACTATACTGTACCTGGTTTCGGCTGGGGTGAGTTTGCGACTCAGGAAAACCACGGGATGCTCCTCCCCATTGATTTCCTGAGAGAGTACAGCCCCGAGGCCCACTTCAGAGGCATCGGTCTGTACCACAAACTCTCTCTTGAAGTCGGGCGTCACCAAAACCGGGGACCCACACAGGGCCGACTTCAGAGCAGAGAAAGCCTTATCCGCCTGCTCATTCCACTGGATCGACACTGACCTGCGTCCCTTTAAAAGGCTTGTCAATGGAGCAGCAATTGTAGCGAAGTTGGGAATAAACCTCATGTAGTATCCCACCATGCCCAGGAATGATTTTACTTGCCGCGTAGTGACAGGTCGGGGCCAATTCTTAATTGCCTCAATTTTGTTTACCTGAGGTTTGACCACCCCCGCCCAATGACATACCCTAGGTATTTGGTCTCTTCTAACCCTATCACACACTTTTTTGGGTTAGCAGTTAAGCCAGCTTTCCTAAGGGAGTCCACTACGGCCTGTACCTTCGGTAGGTGACTCTCCCAGTCGGTGCTATGGATAATGATATCATCCAGATACGCTGAGGCGTACCGTCGATGTGGACGAAGCACAATATCCATAAGCCTTTGAAACGTGGCGGGGCGCCATGTAGACCAAAGGGTAATACCTTGTACTGATACAACCCCTCCGGTGTGATAAAAGCAGTTTTTCCTTGGCAGCCTCCGTTAAGGGTACCTGCCAGTACCCTTTAGTGAGGTCCAAGACAGAAAAATACCTGGCTTGGCCCAATTTTTCAATGAGCTCATCCACCCTCGGCATGGGATATGCGTCAAACTTGGACACCTCATTCAGCTTGCGGAAATCGTTACAGAACCTCAATGTCCCGTCCGGCTTGGGTATTAAGACTATCGGACTGGCCCAATCACTTTTTGACTCCTCGATGACACCTAACTGGAGCATCAGCTGCACTTCCTTCACAATGGCTTGTCGCCGAGCCTCGGGTACCCGATACGGCTTTAACCGGACTTTGGCCTGAGGCTCAGTGATAATGTCATGCTGGATTAGGGATGTGCGCCCAGGGAGGTCCGAGAACACATCCGTGTTCCGACTAATGAACTCCTTAACTTCCTGGACCTGTTTGGAGGATAGGCTATCTGAAATTTTTACGGTGGCTGCTGCTTCCCGGACTTCGAGGTAAGGGGCTGGATCCTTCTCACCTAGAAGCCCTGGCCGGGGACTGTCATCGCTGGACGAGTTCCTATCCTTCCATGGCTTCAGCAAATTCACATGATACACCTGCTCCGGCTTCCGCCGCCCTGGCTGGTGCACCTTGTAATTTACTTCCCCACTTTCTCGAGCACTTCATAGGGCCCCTGCCACCTAGCTAGAAATTTGCTGTCAAGGGTGGGTACCAGAACTAAAACTCGGTCTCCGGGATTAAAGTCTCGTACCCGAGCCTGACGATTATAGACTCTACTTTGGGCCTGTTGTGCTGCCTCCATATGCTCCCGGACCAGCGGTAACACCCTCTCCATACGTTCCTGCATCTGGGTAACATATTCAATTACGCTTTTGTGGGGACGGGCTGTTGTTCCCACGCTTCCTTAGCGATGTCCAACAGGCCCCGTGGGCGTCTGCCATAAAGCAGTTCGAAGGGTGAGAACCCAGTAGAGGCCTGGGGCACTTCTCGCACTGCAAACATGAGATAGGGCAGAAGCAGATCCCAGTCCTTCCCATCTCGGGACACCACCCTTTTTAGCATATTTTTAAAGTTTGGTTAAATCTTTCCACAAGGCCGTCCGTTTGCGGATGGTAAGCGGACGTCCATAATTGCTTTATATGCAACAGTTTACACAATTCCCTCATAATCTTAGACATAAAGGGGTCCCTTGGTCCGTCAGAACCTCCTTAGGTAGGCCCACCCGGGTAAACATCTCCATTAACTCCTTTGCTATGAGCCTAGCCGATGTGTGTCGAAGAGGCACCGCCTCTGGATATCGAGTAGCATAGTCCAGAATCACCAGGATATGTTGGTGACCCCTAGCAGACTTCGGTGCGGGTCCGACCAGATCCATGGCAATACGCTCGAATGGGACCTCAATTATTGGGAGAGGGACCAGGGGACTTCTGTAATGCGGCTGGGGGCTATTTACCTGACAGGTCGGACAGGACTTACAGAACTCCTCTACTTCCTTAAACAAACCAGGCCAGTAAAATCGCTGTAGTACGCGGTCCTGCGTTTTCTGCCACCCCATGTGTCCCCCAAGAACATGTTGGTGGGCAAGCTCCATAACAAGCTTGCGATATGCGGTGGGCACCACCAACTGTTCAACTGGCTCACCTCGGATTTGGTTCACCCGATACAACATATCCTGAAGAATAATAAATCGTGGAAACATTAATTCAGCCCCAGGTTTCTGGGGTTTACCGTCAATCATTACAACACTTTCCCAGGCCCTGGTTAGGGTTTGGTCCCGGTGTTGTGCGGTCCCAAAATTTTCCCGGAGACATTGAGGTCTGCCAACTCAGGTCCCGGTGGCAAGTCCTCCGTGTCTCCCACCATTACACTCAGTGGGGTTGTCTCCCCCTCTACCGCTGGAGCAGTGGTCACCCCTACCGCTGGCCCTTCAGATTCGGGCTCCCAGGGTTCTGGCCTTCCAGTGGTATCAGGCCACTCTACTAGGGTTACCCCTGTCTCGGGCCCATCAGACACCTTTATAGCCGGCCACAGCGCCGGGAAACCGGGAAGTCCCTCCCAAGTATCAGTTCATGTGGGAGTTTGGTAGCGACAGCCACCTCGTGGGTCCACTTACCAGCAGCTGTGGACAAAGTCACTAATGCAGTGGGGTAGTCTTTTAAGTCTCCGTGGATGCATAGGACCCGACTTTACGGCCGGTATACTCCGCAGGCCGTATTAGGGCAGCTCTTACCAGGAGACTAAACTCCCGGAGTCCAGCAGGGCCACCGCCAGAGAATCTCCCACCTCTACCTGACACAGGTGGTTATTGTCCTGCCCCTCACGGGTGCCAGTTGCACACAGCTTCCGTGCATACAGGGAGTGGCGATACCCGTAGTTCACATCCATCGGCTCACCCTGATGCGGACAGTCGGCCCTGATGTGGCCTGGCTCCTGACACCTCCAGCATACCACGGGAGGCGGATCCGCAGGGGATACATTCCGTGCAGGTCTCTCTGTCGCCGGTCGTCGGAACTGGGGTGGAGGCCTCCGGGGTTTGACTGGCCCCTTCCCAGCAAGACTCCCCTGCAGGTTTCTGGTGGCCTCGTAACGCTCTACCAGGTCGACCATCTCCAGGGCACTTACCGGAGACGCCTGGCCGACCCAGTGCTGGAGGGGATAAGGCAGGGCCCTCCAAAAGATGTCCGCCAACAGTCGATCCAGCATGGCAGTGGGACTTAGTAGATCAGGCTGCAGCCACTTTTGCAGCCTGTGCAGCAGATCGTAGTACTGCGGCCTAGCAGGTTCAGTCGTTTTAAAGTCCCACTGGTGGACTCTTTGAGCGCGGACCAGCACGTTCACCCCCAGTCTGGCTAGGATCTCTCCTTTCACAGTGTCATAATCGGCCGCTTGGTCGTCCGACAAGTCGAAAAACACCTGCTGGGGTCCGGAAGCCAGGAGCGGAGCGACCACCTCAGCCCACTGGTCACGGGGCAGCTTCTCCCTCACGGCCACTTTTTCGAAGACTGCCAGGTAGGTCTCGGCATCATCCTCGGGGTCATCTTGGGAATTGCTGCACGGACCGCTTTCCGGGCATCATGGGCACGGTGAGAGGCTCCAGTCGCTTGCAAAGCCATTACATGTTGCAACAGCAGCTGGTTTGTCTCCTGCTGCTGCTTGTTGGCCTCCCGCTGCTGTAAATTGGCCTCCACGAGGCCTTTACAACTGCCTCCATCTTGTCAGAGTTCACGTGTTGCAACCTTGCCGGCTTGACATATGACATTCACTTTGGAAAAACTTCGGCGTTTACGCCAGCCTCACTGCGCATGCCCGCATCCGCCACCAAATGTGGGGAGTCGCTCTGGTAGATAGCAGTGCGGGTGCAGTACAGAGGCAAAACAAGAAGTCCAGAAAGTGCAATAAACAGTGTTTTATTCACACTTGCACACAATAAGCGATAAACAGTCTCTTGGTGTTAATTCACACTCAGCAAACACAAAAAGCAAAACCAAAGAGTCCAAAACCAGGTTCAATCACCTGTGAGATGTTTAGGTGCGCGTTCGCACCTGGCGGTCGGCCCAGCCGCAGGATAATCCACCTTCAGGCTTCCAGGACGACTGCACGACTCCTTGCTGGGCTCATCCTTCCAGCCCAGAGAGCAACACAACACTAGCAGCAGCTCCAGGATAATCACAGCCACACCTGCTGATGTGGCTGCCTTTAAAAAGCCCGGCAAAGTCCGGCCTGGACCGTGGGGAGTAGGCACCCACCCAACTCTTTGCCTACTCCCAGTAAGAGCCGGCCCGGATTGGCTTTGCAGCCAAACTAACTATCAATGTCAAGCAGCACTAGCTGCTGCTGACACATAAAACCCGGCTCTCACCTCACCGAGGCCAGGAACCTCGGTGACACGTATCTTCCGTCCATGACGGCACCTTGCGCCCTCTTACATCAGGTATGTTTGTATTACTTGGTTTTGCTACCCATGGGTGATTGTGTTGTCTATATGGTTGTTCTGTGTTGTGTTCCCTTTATACCTTGTCTTACTTATCTCTGCCATATGATATTTATCAATAAACATGTCGGTAATGGACACATAACCTTGTCTGGACATTAGCAACAATATGTCGGCAATGGACATATAACCCTATTTGGGAATGGACATTTTGATGTTGCTCTAGACTATAAATACTATATCAATACCAATTCTCAGTGCCGGAGATGTGTATGTGTACTTGTACTATACTTTTAGTTGACCTTTGTTTTCCTTATTTTTTTTTTGTCTTACGTCTTATATGTACTAATTGAAGTCCACTACATGTATATGTACTAATGGATATTTCTGTATGTGTTATTCTTAGGCCCTGATGAAGGTCCTGTTGGACCGAAACGTTGGCCTTCTTGATTGAATTGTCTATAATGGTGGCTACTTCAATAAAAGTGGATTCTTGAGCATAATTTTGCTATATGAGTGCCGTGTTTTTTGCATACTGCATATGGTTTTGGGCTTGTCCCAGACACAGAGCACCTAAAAGATAGGTGGTGTGCCAGTCTTTTTTGATATTTACATGTTATGGTCCGTGGTAGCGGAATCCATAACGGGATGCTTGGATAACCCGAACCCGAACTTTGGACGCCGAACTTAAAACAGAAGTTCGCTCAACTCTAGTTAAGACAAAGAAATGCACACATCTGGTTTGCTACATCTAATGGACAAAAATATCTACTACAGAATGTTCACATTATATTTAAAAACCTCTCACAACCCTAACAGCGCCCAGCTAGTTTATAGCGCCTCCCACCAGCTAGTTACATAGACACTCCCCTATAACTACCCCTAACGCCCAGCTAGTTTATAGCTCCTCCCACCAGCTAGTTACATAGACACTTCCCTATAACTACCCCTAACACCCAGCTAGTTTATAGCTCCTCCCACCAGCTAGTTACATAGACACTCTCCTATCACTGCCCCTAAAACCCAGCTAGTTTATAGCTCCTCCCAACAGCTACTTACATAGACACTCCCCTATCACTGCCCCTAACACCCAGCTAGTTTATAGCTCCTCCCACCCAGCTACTTACATAGACACTCCCCTATCACTGCCCCTAACACCCAGCTAGTTTATAGCCCCTCCCACTCAGCTAGTTACATAGACCCTCCCCTATCACTGCCCCTAACACCCAGCTAATTTATAGCTCCTCCCACTTAGCTAGTTACATAGACACTCCCAGGGGTCGAGTCGAGGGGGAACGCGTGGGAACGGCGTTCCTGCACTTTTTTCATGGCAGGAACGCCGTTCCCTTTCAGGGCGAAAGGACCAGGAAGCGCTTTCTGGTCCTCGGCTGTGAAGGCTGTGCACAGGAGTGAGTCGCTCTGTGACGTCACTCCGTGCGCAGCCTTCACAGCCGACAGCAGTAGAAGAGGAGCGTCTGCGTCCAGGAGCAGGACAGGTAAGTTTTTTTTTTTTTTTCCATATTTTATGGGCTGAATGGAGAGGCACTGACTGGAGACTGGTGAATGGGGCACTGGGCGCTAGTGAATGGGGCCCTGGGAGCTGGTAAGAGGCTCTGGGGGCTGATGAGATCTGCTGGGGGCTGATAAGAGGCACTGGGGGCAGATTAGAGACACTAGGGGCAGATTAGAGGCACTGGGGGCTGATTAGGGGCACTAGGGGCAGATTAGAGGCACTGGGGGCTGATTAGAGACACTGGGGCTGATGAGATCTGCTGGGGGATGATATAGAGGCACTGGGGGGCTGATGAGAGGTACTGGGGGCTAATGAGATCTGCTGGGGGCTGATGATAGGTACTGGGGGCTAATGTAGAGGCACTGGGGGCTGATGAGATCTGCTGGGGGCTGATGAGAGGTACGGGGGCTGATAAGAGGTCCTGGGGGCTGATGAGAGGCACTGGGGTCTGATGAGAGGCACTGGGGTCTGATGAGAGGCACTGGGGGGCTGATGAGAGGTACTGGGGCTGATGAGAAGTACTGGGGGCTGATGAGAGGCACTGGGGGGCTGATGAGAGGCGCTGGGGGGCTGATGAGAGGTACTTGTGGCTGATGAGAGGCACTGGGGGGCTGATAGGCACAGGGGGGCTGATGATAGGCACAGGGGGGCTGATGGAGAGGCACTGGGGGCTGCTATGAGGCTACTGGGGGCTGCTATGAGGCATGGGGCTATTATCTGAGGTCTGATTGGGGGTCATTCATATTGGGGTCTGATCTGAGGTCTTATTAACATTGGGGATCTTATTGGGGCTGTTAGCTGAGGTCTGATTAACATTGGGGGTCTGATTGGTGGTCTGACCTGAGGTGTAATGAAAAATATTTTTTTCTTATTGTCCCCCTCTAAAACCTAGGTGCGTCTTATGGGCCGGTGCGTCTAATAGGGCAAAAAAATACAGTACTTGCTCCAGCCGACCTCCTCTGCCCTTTGTGAACGCCGCGCGCTGTGACATCATGCGGAGGCACTTGGGTGAGTTCCCACACTTTTTTTCCCAGGACTTGACCCCTGGACACTCCCCTATCACTGCCCCTAATACCCATCTAGTTTATAGCTTCTCCTACCAGCTACTTACATAGACACTCCCCTATCACTGCCCCTAACATCCAGCTAGTTTATAGCTCCTCCCACCAGCTACTTACATAGACACTCCCCTACCACTGCCCCTAACACCCAGCTAGTTTATAGTTCCTCCCACCTGCTACTTACATAGACACTCTCCTATCACTGCCCCTAACACCCAGCTAGTTTATAGCTCCTCCCACCAGCTAGTTACATAGACACTCCCCTATCACTGCCCCTAACACCCATCTAGTTTATAGCTTCTCCCACCAGCTAGTTACATAGACACTCCCCTATCACTGCCCCTAACATCCAGCTAGTTTATAGCTCCTCCCAACTGCTAGTTATATAGACACTCCCCTATCACTGCCCCTAACAACAAGCTAGTTTATAGCTCCTCCCACCAGCTAGTTACATAGACACTCTCCTATCACTGCCCCTAACACCCAGCTAGTTTATACCTCCTCCCACCTGCTAGTTATATAGACACTCCTCTATCACTGCCCCTAACACCCAGCTAGTTTATAGCTCCTCCCACCAGCTAGTTACATAGACACTCCCCTATCACTGCCCCTAACACCCAGCTAGTTTATAGCTCCTCCCACCAGCTAGTTACATACACACTCCCCTATCACTGCCCCTAACACCCATCTAGTTTATAGCTCCTCCCACCAGCTAGTTACATAGACTCTCCCCTATCACTGCCCCTAACACCGTGCTAGTTTATAGCTCCTCCTACCAGCTACTTAGATAGACACTCCCCTATCACTGCCCCTAACACCCATCTAGTTTATAGCATCTCCCATCAGCTAATTACATAGACACTCCCCTATCACTGCCCGTAACACCCAGCTAATTTATAGCTCCTCCCACCAGCTAGTTACATAGACACTCCCCTATCACTGCCCCCAACACCCAGCTAGTTTATAGCTCCTCCCACCAGCTAGTTACATACACACTCCCCTATCACTGCCCCTAACACCCATCTAGTTTATAGCTCCTCCCACCAGCTAGTTACATAGACACTCCCCTATCACTGCCCCTAACACCCAGCTAGTTTATAGCTCCTCCCACCAGCTAGTTACATAGACACTCCCCTATCACTGCCCCTAACACCCATCTAGTTTATAGCTTCTCCCACCAGCTAGTTACATAGACACTCCCCTATCACTGCCCCTAACATCCAGCTAGTTTATAGCTCCTCCCAACTGCTAGTTATATAGACACTCCCCTATCACTGCCCCTAACAACAAGCTAGTTTATAGCTCCTCCCACCAGCTAGTTACATAGACACTCTCCTATCACTGCCCCTAACACCCAGCTAGTTTATAGCTCCTCCTACCAGCTACTTAGATAGACACTCCCCTATCACTGCCCCTAACACCCATCTAGTTTATAACATCTCCCATCAGCTAGTTACATAGACTCTTCCCTATCACTGCCCCTAACACCCATCTAGTTTATAGCTCCTCCTACCAGCTACTTAGATAGACACTCCCCTATCACTGCCCCTAACACCCATCTAGTTTATAGCATCTCCCATCAGCCATCAGCTAATTACATAGACACTCTCCTATCACCGCCCCTAACACCCAGCTAGTTTATAGCTCCTCCAACCAGCCAGTTACATAGACACTCTCCTATCACTGCCCCTAACAGCCAGCTAGTTTATAGCTCCTCCAACCAGCCAGTTACATAGACACTCTCCTATCACTGCCCCTAACACCCAGCTAGTTTATAGCTCCTCCCACCAGCTACTTACATAGACACTCCCCTAACACCGTGCTAGTTTATAGCTCCTCCCACAGCTACTTACATAGACACTTCCCTAGCACTGCCCCTAACAACGCCCAGCTAGTTTATAGCTCCTCCCACCAGCTAGTTACATAGACACTCCCCTAACACCCAGCTAATTTATAGCTCCTCCCACCAGCTAGTTACATAGACACTCCCCTATTACTGCCCCTAACACCCATCTAGTTTATAGCATCTCCCATCAGCTAATTACATAGACACTCTCCTATCACTGCCCCTAACACCCAGCTAGTTTATAGCTCCTCCCACCAGCTACTTACATAGACACTCCCTTAACACTGTGCTAGTTTATAGCTCCTCCCACAGCTACTTACATAGACACTCCCCTATCACTGCCCCTAACACCCAGCTAGTTTATAGCTCCTCCCACCCAGCTACTTACATAGACACTCTCCTATCACTGCCTCTAACGCCCAGCTAGTTTATAGCTCCTCCAACCAGCTAGTTACATAGACACTCCCCTATCACTGCCCCTAACACCCAGCTAGTTTATAGCTCCTCCCACCCAGCTAGTTACATAGACACTCCCCTATCACTGCCCCCAACACCCATCTAGTTTATAGCTCCTCCTACCAGCTACTTACATAGACACTCCCCTATCACTGCCCCTAATACCCAGATAGTTTATAGCTCCTCCCACCAGCTAGTTACATAAACACTCCCCTAACACCCAGCTAGTTCATAGCTCCTCCTACCAGCTAGTTACATAGACACTCCCTCATCACTGCCCCTAACACCCAGCTAGTTTATAGCTCCTCCCACCAGCTAGTTACATAGACACTCCCCTAGCACTGCCCCTAACAATGCCCAGCTAGTTTATAACTCCTCCCACCAGCTACTTACATAGACACTCCCCTATCACTGCCCCTAACACCCATCTAGTTTATAGCTCCTCCCACCCAGTTAATTACAGACACTCCCCTATCACTGCCCCTAACACCCATCTAGTTTATAGCTCCTCCCACCCAGTTAATTACAGACACTCCCCTATTTCTAGCACGCCTATGGATAGAAAATCACAGGAAATAAGAAAGAGCTGCATGGACACAGCCCAGAACAGAAGATAGCAGCAATAAAGATAAAATGCAGAATTACAGCTACCTCCATAAATGATTATTTTAAAGGATATCGATTCAAAAACGGAAAAGCCCTTTACAGAGGGACTGCCTGTCATGTAGAGCTTAGAGCTGAACATCCTGAAAATTAAAAACAATGGTATAATAATTAGCGTATCGATTCTGTGCTGTGCCCGCGCCGCTTATCCTTCCGGACCGGTTTACAAGCTGATTGTAAAGATGTGACAGTACATTAGTGCAACACCAATTACTGCCATGTGACGTCAGGGTGGACCTTTGAATGGTGCCACGATCATGTGACGTCATAACGTTATTTGCGAAAAAGGGCCAGGATCAGTCGTGAAAATAGTTTTTAATATATATACATTTTATTTACTTCGTAAGTTTTAGTATTTTTAGCCCTAGTACGTAGAGAATGTATCTATTGGTGATTTAGGGTATGTTCACATGTAGTGGATACTACAGCATTTCAGTCAAGTGTGAACATACCCTTAACATTTCTGAAATCTCCATAAATACGTGCAGCCCGCTGCAACATTTCCAAGACGAAGAAGCCTCTCATTTATCCCGTTTTTCTAAAACCTGGGTCAACGATTTATATCCCTCATGTCTGCAATCACCGGCACTTGCTACTATAGATGCAGAACGTCATCGATGACCCAGGACCGGTGCATTTCAGCACCAGACAGCGCTTTGGACGTCCCTGTTGGTACTCCTCTACAGCGCGATAGTAAGAGTACCAACATGGCTACCGCTTCACTTCCGGTCCGTCACTTCCGGAGTGTGGTAGCGGTAGTAAGGGGCGACCGGAAGTAGTGGTATTTGTAGGGTTTGTTTGAGTGTTAGGTTTGTTGGTGTCGGTGGTTGAGACAGCAGGAAAGATGGGGAAGAGACAGCATCAGAAGGATAAGATGTGAGTGAGGCGCGTAATCTACTTATCGGCTGTGCAGGACGCATGTCACAGAACTGTAATGGGAATACTGGTGCACCAATGGGCTGTATGTAAGGTTGTGATGTGTGTGGTTGATGATGAACAGTCCTTATTTTACAGCCTGCACTTTTCTATTGTTTTTTATGTTTATTTATATCAGTTTATTTTATATAATATATATGTATATATATATATATATATATATATATATATATATAACACACGTGTGTCTGGAGATTGACTTCCAATTCTAGGTAATATAGCACACAAATTCGGCTAGTAGTAGTGCTGTGGGAATACACATTTGTTAAAGGGGTTATATGGTTTCATGATCTTGATGGCCTATCCTCAGTGTAGGTCATCAGTATCAAATCGCAGCAGGTCTGACCCCGGCCAATCTGATATTAAAGCGAACCTGTCAGCAGATTTTCACTAATTAAACCATTTACAGTACCTTATAGTTCATGCTGAGTAAGTCTCCAAACGTCTTTTTCATGGATTTCTGGGCCTTATATGTATGAAAAATTCACTTTATAAAATCCTGGTCTCCTGCGTCACAAGTCAAGTGAGAAGTCAAGGAGGCAGACCCTCCTTGACTCCCCGATGTGCCTCCCCCGTCCAAACCCCGCCTCTCATCCCCATAATTGACAGCACTCCTCCTGCCCGGGACCGCGCTGGTCTCGGCGGCGCATGCGCCGTCTACCTTCCTAGCAGCGCGATCCCGAGCCTCGCGCTTACTCAGCATGAACTATAAGGTACTGTAAATGGTTTAATTAGTGAAAATCTGCTGACAGGTTCGCTTTAAAGAGCTTCTGTCACCTCCCATTTGGCAATCTTGAGTAGTGGACGTTAGCTATTCCGCTGAGTTCATACATATTACTATTACCTCTTTCTGTGCTCTAAATTCTGTAAAAATCGTACTTTTATGTTATGCTAATTACGTCACTACCAGGAACTTGGGCGGTTACTTGCTGGTAGCCGCCGCATCCTCGGACTATAAACACGCCCCCTCTCCACTTGATAGACAAGGCCAGCGAGCGCTCTTCTCCTCCCGCTGGCCCTGTTTTCCCATGAAATCCTGCACCGTAACGGTCTTCATTCGGCGCAGGCGTTCTGAGTGAAGGACGGGCGCTTCCAGCTCCTTCACTCAGAACGCCTGCGCCGAATGAAGACCGTTACGGCGCAGGCGCGGGATTTCATGGGAAGACAGGACCAGCGGGAGGAGAAGAGCGCTCGCTGGCCTTGTCTATCAAGTGGAGAGGGGGCGTGTTTATAGTCCGGAGGATGCGGCGGCTACCAGCAAGTAACCGCCCAACTTGCTGGTAGTGACGAAATTAGCATAACATAAAAGTACAATTTTTACAGAATTTAGAGCACAGAGAGAGGTAATAGTAATATGTATGAACTCAGTGGACATTAGCAAATAGCTAATGTCCACTACTCAAAATTGCTAAATCGGGGGTGACAGAAGCCCTTTAATGACCTATCCTGAGGATAGACTATCAGTATCAGGAAACTGGATTGTCCCTTTAACCCTTAGGATACCGGAGGTTTTTGCGTTTTCATTTTTCTTCCCTGTCTTCCTGGAGCCATAACTTTTTTATTTTTCCGTTCACGTATCCATACGGAGGCTTGTGTTTTTGTGGGACAAGTTGTACTTTCTAATGACACCATTTAATACGGCATACCATGTAGTGGGAAACAGGAAAAAAAATTTCAAATGGGGTGGAATTGGAAAAAAAACAAAACACTATTCCGCGACAGTTTTAAGGGGTTTGTTCCCTTTGTAGGAAACTGATCTGTGCTAGGGTATGCTCCCACTGTCTGATAGGGATCTCTGGGACCCGCACCTACCTCGTAAACGCAGCCGAAAACGAGACTGGCAGAGTGGTGGCTGGCAGTGCCGGGTCCAGCCACCGCCAAGTGTTCCTATTGGCCTGCTGAAAATAGCCAACCACTGCTGCGCGGCCACCGCTTCACTTTTATGGGGCCAACAGAAATAACAGAGCAATTGCTCGGCTGTTTTCGGTGGCCCCATAGTAGAAATGAACGGAAGGCATGCGCAGTGCGCCCTCCTTCACTTTGCCGGCTGCGTTTGCAGGATAGGTGCGAGTCCCACCATGCCCACCATCAGACAATGGGGGCATGTCCTAATGATATACTCCCATTGTCTGAGATGGGAAAACCTCTTTAAGGAGCTAGCACAGGAAGTAGATTACATGGAGTGACTTAAAAAAAATTATATCCCCACAAAAAAAAATACTTAGAATGTTTAAATATAGGCCGTTAACATGTGAATAAAATAATTTTAATGGCAGTATCCCTTTAAGAGGTGCATGCATCTTAAAGGCTATGTACACTTTTGGGTCATTTTTAGTTGTTTTTTTTTTGGTCTTTACAAATATGAAACCCTTTTCTCTGTACAGAGCTGAGATGCTCTAATAGAGAGATATGAATTTTCTCTCTGCTCCATCAGCCAGCTAAACTGATGGGCTTCTTATCTCTGTTCTCTGACATTATAAACACTCATAGCTCAATTCTTATCTTACTGATAAGAATGTAGCTTAATTGTTTTTGACTTCTTAGTAAAAAAGTAATTTTGCACAAGCAAGCGTGCACCAGAGTTTGGGACTTTTCTGATGCCAGTTTTCTGGCATACAGTGATTGATAACTATCCCCAATAGTTTGAGTCTGGTGTGTTTTAGGAGAGTGCTTCTCTTCCCCCTCCCTCCTCCCCCTTGAATGGGGCTGAGCAGCAACTAGGCCATGTGACTGATGTATGGTGATGTCACATGGCCTCTATGTGAGCTCCGCGGCCTCTTCGAACAGATCTTGGGAGTCGGATTCACTCTGATCTGATATTGATGACCTATCCTGAGGATAGGTCATCTATATTATTTCCCAGATACCCCCTTTAAGTGGCCCCCACACAGAGTTGTGACTCCCTTTCATAGATTATGCCCCCTTAGGGTACTTTCACACTAGCGTTTTTCGTTTCTGGCATTGAATTCCGTCAAAGGGGCTCAATAACAGAATAGAACTGATCAGTTATATCCTATTGCATTCTCAAGAGAGAGAAATCCGTTCAGTATCTGTTCAGTCACTGAACGGCGTTTTGGATAGAGATAATACCGCAGCATGCTGCGGTATTGTCTCCGTCCAAAATGCAGGATCAGTTGCCGGAATGCCAGATCCGGCCTTAAATTACATTGAAACGTATTAGTGCCGGATCCGGCCTTAAAAATACCCGAAGGACGGATCCGACCTTTTAAAACTGTAAAAAAAAATAAATACAAGACTGATCTGTCTATCCGCATGACAAGCGGAGAGACAAATCCGTTCTTGCAATGCATTTGTGAGACGGATCCGCATCCTTATCCATCTACAAATGCATTCAGTCTATATCCAGACCTACGCATCCGGCAGGCAGTTCCGACAACGGAACTGTTTGCCGGATCACTCTGCCGCAAGTGTGAAAGTACCCTTAGATGGCAAATTTGGGCCATAAAAAAAATACAACATATCCTGCAAGACAACAAGCTCTCATATGGTTATGTCGATGGGCAGATCCCGATTGGCATCACTGCACTTGGTTATGGATTACATTACGGTTCTTTCTTCTTTGCTAAGATGTAATTCTGCTGTTTTTTCAGGTACATCACCTGTGCAGAGTACACCAACTTCTACGGAGGAAAGAAAGCAGGTATGATCTTTTGGGACGGGACCAATAAGTAGTCATAGTTCGTTCTTGTGTTATACATAGGGCAGAATTTATTATGTCCTGCACTTCAGAATTCTGACTTCGAAAAGTCTCTAAATAGGGTTTTGTCACTTTTTGGGCACACTTGTTAAAAATTTGTGAAATTTTGCATTTTTTACACCACTCGAGTTTTGAAAAGTGGGTGGAAAATGGACATGGTTAAAGCAGCTCTGTCACTAGGATCAACCCTAATAAACCAGATATATATATACGGCCTGTTAGGGCTCATTATGCTGATTTAAAATGATACTTTTATAGTCTGTGTGCTAAACAGCTGCAGAGAAATCTGCATTTTTATTCATATGCAAATTAGAGTTTCGAGCACCAGGAGGCCGTCCTAAATCCTTTGAGCACTGCTTTGTAACAGTCCCTGTACTCTGTACCCCACCCCCTGCAGAGCACAGAGGGTGTTACAAAGCAGTGCTCAAAGGATTCAGCCCCGTCTCCTAGTGCTCAAACTTCTCATTTGCGTATGAGTAAAAAACACAGATATCGCTTCAGCCGTTTAGCAGACAGACAAAAGAAAGTTATTGTTTTAATCAGCATGATGAACCCTACCAGGCAGTATGTCTGGTTTAATAGGGTTGATCCTGGTCACAGAGCTGCTTTAACTGTTACTGAGATTCACCCCAGATTTATCAACTGAGACTTTTTTTAAAAAGTTGCTACTCCAGTTTTCTACACCACCCGGCCCCAACTGGAGTGACTTTACATTTCGAGACAGAAGTGTTAGGTTGATGCATCAAAGCAACTGACTTCAGATATTACGATCATAGTCTATAGACTTGGACCTGTAGTAAAATGTGTACACTTAACAGCATGTGATGGTTTTCGGGCAGTGGGATGCATATTACGTTCATGCAGACATTACAGATTTTCTTTTTTTGTTGCGCAGATATTCCAAAGTCAAACTTCAGACGCTTACCATTTGATCACTGCAGGTTTGTTATTTCTGACTTCTGACCGCTCGGCCGGAAAACAGGAGAACTAGACAGTTTTACACTGATAAACCATACTACAAAGTTGCTTGTGGTCGCTTGTACTATTGATTTAAGCAAAGTTGTGTGAAAAGTTAGTGACCATTTAACCTTTGAAAGAAATTACAATATTGATATATCTATTTATATATATATATATATATATATATATATATATATATATATATATATATATTTTTTTTTTTTTCCAATTAAAGGGATATTCTGGTTATATCAAGTTATCCCCTATCCACACGGTGCGGCCTCCCTATTTTCATGAAAAGTGGGGTCCAAGCAGTTGTATAGAGTGTAACTTGATGTAACCAGAATACCCCCTAAAGAAAGTTTTCATGAAACGGTGATTCTGGATTTGTTCACTATTTTTTTATGCATAAAATGAAGCAACTTTGCAAAAGGACCTGATTAAAAATGTTCTATTGTTTTGGTTCTGAAGCTCCTGTGCAGGCTATGTGTTTCCATGGTAACGGACATCTTCAGTCCTGCAAGTCATATTCTCTTCTTTCTGTCCTACCAAATGCACGTTAACACAAAATAGGTGGGAAAAAGTCTGAGACTGCAAGAATGCAGGATTATGCTACGCAGAATGTATTCGTTCCCTGTTACCATAGAGACTCTTGGTCTGCAGAGGAGGTGTAGAAGCTAAACGGTGGGACATTTTTAAGTAAGGTCTGTTGCAAAATTATTTTATTTTAATGTAAAATGATTATAAAGTGCCTTGGAATATGTGGGTGCTATATAAATAAAGATTATCATTATTACTTTACTTTTTGGGTCATTAATAAAAATGTTTGTGAACATAGGGGTTTATCATTATATAGGGTGGCCCATGATAAAGTAGCCGGCCTCCAGTGATAGTATAACATGAATGAGCAAGTGGGTTGTATTTATTTATTTTAAATTACCCACAAGTCACAAAAGATGCTGAAAGTGGTCCCCGTTCACGTCTACATCTTTCGACAGGTTGGATTATGCTGGATGATACTTCTAGTGATGCTGCGGATGGTGTTTGTGAGGTTCTCCTTGAGTTCATCCAGGGGATGTGGATGGTTAGCGGACACTTTCTGGTTTACATTTCCCCACAGATAAAAATCACATGTGGACAAGTCTGGGGAACGTGGCGGCCATAACCCCTTGCTCGCAGTCCATGAATCCGTCCAGTGAGTTCCTCGAGGTGCGGCATGGTGCCCCATCTTGTCGGAAAAAGCAGGACATTTTTTCCAACACAATCCAACGTACCCAAAGATGCCTAGATGTGATCGGGGGCCATTTTCAGCATCTTTTGTGAATTGTGGGTAATTAAAAAAATAATCCACTTCCTCATTCATCTTGTCATACTATCGCTAGAGGCGGACTCCTTTTTCATGGGCCACCCTTTAGTAGTGATAACATTTTAAAATATGCCAAAACTTACTGATTAGTGGGGTCCAGGCACAGACCCCCCTTTCAGTATTTGTCTTTATAAAACACTACTTCTTACCTCAGTCGTGTTCTGAGTGGGACTGTGGAGGAGTTCTCTGCTCACTACCAGGGTGGAGTGTGGCTATGCAGAGGACTGCTGAGGGATCTGCTCATGTCTGTGTGGTGTGACCCCCAAAGATCAGTATGACAGAAACAAGACATTCTGCATAGTGTAGTCCTGCATTATGATGCTTTTATGAACCCCCATGCACCTCAGAAGCAACACCAAAAGGTGCAGATATTTGAGTAAACGTGATTTGCGAAAAATGGCGTGGTGGACAGGGCTTAGCCAGTGGAGCCCAGAAAGATTACTTTAACTTGCACCACAAGACTTTGCCATCATAGACTACAATGCAAATCACTTGTCTGTAAGTTACCTGCACATTTCCAGCATTTAGGTTGTGTTTTTACATCCAAATCACAGCTTTTCTGAGACTTGCTCTCGTGTGACACACGTCACCGTGTAGCGTCGGCCTTAGTCACACTGCAGAAGATCTTGGACATAACTCATAACTCGCCAAACCAAAGTCATGAAATGATTTTTGTTTCTTTGAGCAGGAGTTAGTAGTACATCTAAAAAGAGCTTTTTGTACCGTTACCTTCTCTACATGCCAAAAATGCTTGATATTTGGTAGGTTCCAGTCGTGTATTGAAGTTAGTTTGAACATTTGACAGTACAGTTCTGCAGATATTTTAGTTGGATCACACCAAAAAGTTATTTGGTCTTCCTGTTACTGACTGAAAACTTGGCTTCAGTTTGTCTTTACAGCCCTTTGAGTATCCTGTGTGCACCCCGGATGGAATTGTGTTTGACTTGCTGTAAGTACATGCATGCATTTGGAGGGTTTATTTCATTCTTAATGCAAACTTTGTTTTTTTCTGGTTATAAACAATGAATAGTTATAGTGGATAACTATTAGATCAGTGGCGGTCCAGTTGCTGGGACCTATGCTAATAATGATGAGACGGGGGCACTCTCAAATGAATGGAGCGGCTGGTCGAGCATGTATACTGGTGTTCCATTGATTTCTTGTGGGATTGCCAGAGATGGCCGAGTACAGCACCCTGCTGTCTCAATCAGTCCCATAGAGACTGAATGCAGATGTAGGGCGCATGCTAAACCAGCCTCTCCCACCTGGTTGGACCCCCACTGATCTAATAGTTATCCCCTTATTATGTGGCTAGGGAATAACTTCATGCATCTGGAATACCCATTTTAAAGAGAGACAACTTCTTTGCTATCATTCTATGATTAGACTAGGATTATATTATGGGATTTTTCTGGAGGTGAGCTTATTTAGAGCATGTGTAACATTGCAAGGAATGTACAGTAATTTCTTTGGCACTGGTCCTGATTGTTAGATGTAGATTTACCAGTCTGACCATCTAAGTTATGGCCGCTTTACAGCAGGGGTACACAACCAGTGCCCCTGGAGACACATATTATTTTCTGGAGTATGAACTGGGGAGAGTGGGATTGTTATTTTCCTGATAGGTGGGAATCCTGGAGGTAGGACAGGCACCTATCAGACATTTATGCCATATACTTTCAGTATGTCATTTCTGAAATGGTTTGCGATTGGTTAAATCTGACTGTGTGGTCCGAAAGGGTTGTGCATCCCACCTTTGCGGTCTGTCATTTAGCCAGACCACAAAGGTAACATGGTAGAACATTGCTTATGATTGTCCCTATAGACCTATCAACAATAATAAAAAAAAAAAAAAGTCAGCACTGTGAAATTTCAGAAATCAAAAAAAATCTGCACCATTGCAGACATGCATATAACATTACACTGTACTTTAAAGTACCAGAATATATGATTTTCCAGTTTTTGCCCATTGTGTATTCATGGATTAATCAGCACCCTTGCATTAAGCCAGCATTATATGTTATTTACAGGGGTTGTGCTGGTCATGTATATATTGATGACCTATCCTCAGAATAGGTCATCACTATATGATCAGTGGGGGTCCAACATCCCCACCAATTAGCTGTTTGAATAGGAGGTGGTGCTTCATGTGAGCGCTGCTTCCTCTTCATTATACTGCCTGTTGTCTCAGAAGCGAGTGTAATTACAAGTACTCGCTCCATTCATTTGAATGAATTGAGTACTTATAATTGCCCTGTGCCACTGCTGCGTAGGGGAGATGGCGTGTAGTGTAATGAAGAGGAATCGGCATGGGGGGGAGCGGGTGTCGGACACCTGACGATCAGATGTTGACCTATCCTGAGGACAGGTTATCAATATAAACAGGCTGCACAACTCCTTTAAAACAGTCATTCCTTAATGCAAGTTTCACGGTGATATTTGGCAGTATTTCTGACCAGTGACGCATTTAGAAGTGCCGGCTGGGCAAGCAATTATCGGGAATGGACTGTTACCTTCCCAACAAGTGCCTTCTCTTCGAATCTCAATCATTTGCATGTGCCTTCTCCAAACATCTCTGGCTTCAACTTAACTCCCATTGGAACTAAGGATTGCAAGATTCTCAAAACTTCTTTTTCCCGACAACTGCATCATGGTAGAGTCAGAAAACCCATACACATTAGATCAGAACAGACAGTCCCATTAAAATTATTGATCTCTACCTGTTTTCATCTAATGGGAATGGACATCTTAAAGGGTTGTTCACTCTCCTGGCCAGGACTGTAAAGGGAAGCATGCTTGCCTGCTCCTGGCCCCTGGGTCCCTGTTGCTTCAATCCCTAGCTGTCAACATTCGCTTTCCCGCTACTGCAGCCAATCACTGGCTGCAGTGGTGATCAATTGGTGTGATGCAAGTGGGGCATCAAAACAGATGTTGATAGTGGGTGACCTGAGCTCGACGGCGGGGGAGCAAAGGAGCTGACCAACAGCGGGGAGCAGTTCAGGCCAGGAGGGGGTTCTGCTCAGACACCCCCAAAAGGTAAACAACCCCTTTAAGTTCTGTTCACATCTGCATTGTGATGATGCCGTTGCAGATTTGATGCATGGAGGTCACATGTGCTGAAGTATGCAGAGGGGGCTTTGATACGAGTGTATATGTTGTGTGTGAATGTACCTTACACTGTCTAGTCCAACTATACACCAGCTATTAGTTGGCTTGCTTTACACCAGAGTCTGGCTCCAAAATTTGGCACACCTTAAGCCACACACTTTTCCCAGCAAGCTACGCCCTAAAAGTGTCTACGGCAATAAATGTGGTGCAAAGAATTCTGGCAAATTTCGAACCGTTAATCTCCCCATTTATTTAATCTGCCAAATTCTTTATTATTTTTTTTTGTAGAAGCATTGTTCCATGGATAAAGAAATTTGGCACTAACCCCAGCACAGGAGAGGTGAGTACTAGATAGATGCTTGTTTTTCTGTTTGCATTCTGTTAATTAAAATCAGTTGTTAAGTAACGATAAGCGAGGGAACCAGCTATATAGGGGTATTTCACTTGTAGAGGTTTATGGCATATCCATAGGATTTACCATACATGTCTAATAGATGGGAGTCCCATCTCTGGGACCTGCACCCATCCCATTTCAAGGGTCCCCTGAACCCAGAGGGAGGTGAGGCTCCATGTGCATATCGCTCTCCATTTACCTCTATGGGGGTATTGCTTGCTCAGCTGCTTCCGTGACGCCAATAAAAGTTAATGAATGGAGAGAGTGGCACAGCCACTTTTATTCTTCTGGACGCTGGCGCTCTCTCAACATGCGAAGAGGGGGTCAAGAGAACCCCTATGCTGGAGATAGCTGTGGGACACCCAGTTACCACACATTTATTAGCAGTTTTTTATTATATTTCCCTTTAAACAAATCGTAGTGATGGTGAATTCATTTTTGGTTTCATCACACCACTTCAATCAGCTTTTGTGAATTGATCATAGACCAGGTTTTCTTCTGATTACTTTTGTACGCAGATTGTGTTGGCACAGGCGTGGCAGTACTGTAGACCACTTGTCCCTTGGCGGACAGGTTATTGGTGACTAGTATATAAGTAGTTTAGGTCAGAGGCAAAGAAAAGTCTCCAATACAGTTCCCTAAAACAGCGCCTTGTATTGAACGCCAGTGCCAAACTCAGCCCATGGACAGGTAAGTGTTTCTGGAAAGTCTAGATGACTAAGCAGAGGCAATAAGTTGTTAGAGGACAGTTTACAGTGTTAGTAATGCCTATAACTACATTCACAGTGTCACATGGAGGCAATGTATAAATGCTCCAGGCTGTAGAAAAGTCAAAAATGTAGGTGCAACTCCTGTTTTGTACTAAAATTTGTGCCACCCCCCCTTTACACTGTGCTTGCTGTTTTTATTGAAAAAAAAAAAAAAGAGGGGTGGGGAGCAAGGTCTGTGCAGCCCAACAAATTCCATGTTCCAGTTCCATGCTGGCATAGTTTTCATGGAGACCTATTTCATTTAAACCTGGGTTCTCTACATACAAAACCATGCACTTGGCACAAGCTATAACATTACCACACAGAGAAGCTTGTTTTTTCTATGCTTATAAGCCAACACATATTACTGGTGTCTATATAATCATACATTCTGCCTGTGAATAAAGCAGTAATATGTAGATTAGCTTTCTGAGCAGATATTAGTGTGGTGAAGCTATAGTACATAGAGTATATGATATGTAGATGCTAGGAAACAGCTCCACCCTCAGCCTGATGTCTAGCCCTGTCCATCAAGAGGAGGGGGGCGTGCAGAGCACAGAGGGCGTTACAAAGCAGGGCTCAGAATATTCAGCTCTGCCTCCTGTTGCTCAAACCTCTCATTTGCGTATGAGTAAAAATGCAGATATCTCTAAGGTATTGTTTTAAAGGGGTTATCCAAGAGTTTAATGTATCCCCCATGTGCCAGGCCCCCGACATGGAATATACTTACCCTGCTCCCTGCGCCGCTCCTGGTCCCCACACCGCTGCTGCTCCCCGTGCAGGATTGAAAAGTTCCGGTAGGGGGTATGGAGCAGCCAATGGCAGACGGGGACGAGTCTCGCTAGCGTCAACCGCGATGCTAGGGAGACTCGTCCCCATCCCCACCTGCCATTCAACTTTTTTCCAGATTATCTACTAGCAATGATTGGTGAAAAATGGACTGAACATGGATGCCACCTTTTAGATATCTGTGGATTCCACAGACCTGTACAGTTTAAGGGCTCATGCACACGGCCGTTGCCCTGCCGTGGCCGTATTGCGGCCCGCATAGGGCGGGTCCGCAATACACGGAGCACCGCCGGACGTGTGCATTCCGCATCACGGATGCGGACCCATTCACTTGAATGGGTCCGCAAATCCGGAGATGCGGAACGTAACCGCGATGTTACGTTACTTGCTTCCATTCCACAAAAAACGAGTGCATGCACTACTTTTTTGCGGTCCGGACCATCGATGCGGACCCCATTCAAGTCAATGGGTCCGCGATCCGCATGTGGCTGGCTCATGGTTGTGCCTGTGCATTGGGGACCTCAATTTACGGTCCGCAGCACGGGCACGGCTGTGGGCATGAGCCCTAATGGACATGATTAGTCTCGATAAAGGAACAAAGTAATATAGGCCCCACAGCTTTTCTGCCGGCCAACAGTCCACAGAAATAACCGAATGCCTGAATTCAGTGGTTTGTCAGTGGAGGGCATGAAGAGCAAGCTGCTGACATGTGAATAAGGCCCTAGTTTGAGATCTCTGAAAAACACTTGCTTATACTTTAATAAAAAGCAATGAAGCAGCACTCCAGTACCTTCCAGCCATGTATAGGATTTATGCATAGTTTACAATGTGACATTTCAATGAAATCCAGTTTCAAGGCTCCATTTTCCATTGCAGGTCTGCAAAGTTGCATTGTAAATTCTGGGCGAATAAATACTATGCTTGGCTGGAACTAGTGCTGCTCCTTTTTATTGTGGTTGATTACTGACCTTGTAGTCTAGGGGCGGACAGGCAGCTGAAAGAGTTTGGCAATACAGTTGTAATTCAGGAGGGCACCTGCAGCCGATGGTCCTACATTAATTAATGCCGAAAGCATCCGATCTTTATGTACCTGGATGGTGGCCCTCTGGACATCGGCCCTCTGGGAAGTTTCCCTGTAGGGTCTATGGCTAGTCCGCCCATGTTGGACTATGTTGGGTCATTTGAAGCTCTGCACCCACTGTATCAAGTGGACAGACACTTTTTTTAAGGGCTAATCTGACGGAAAATATTACAATTCAGTTATTAAAGCATTTCAAATGAAGTATCATTGCAATATACATGCAATAAAAATATTGTTCGGTGTTTTATGTTCATTTCAGTTTTTCTTTCTGGTAGCGTCCCCTGCTGTTTCTTTTACTGGTCCACCATCTCCTGTATTCGGTCGTAGACTAAAATGCTCAGTAGCTTCCCTGCTCCCTTTCCCACCACTCAGTGCCCGCATAGTCATCTCATAGGCCTCTTTCACACGAGCGTGTCCGGTATTAGGTCCGGATGCGTTCAGTGAAAACTGTGCGATTTCACAGGCAAAGCCATTCAGTTTTGCCTGCGATTGCGTTCAGTTGTTCAGTTTTTTCCGCGCGGGTGCAATGCGTTTTGATGCGTTTTTCACGCGCGTGATAAAAAACTGAAGGTTTACAAACAACATCTCCTAGCAACCATCAGTGAAAAACGCAACGCACCCGCACTTGCTTGCGGATACAATGCGTTTTTCACGCAGCCCCATTCACTTCTATGGGACTAGGGCTGCGTGAAAAACGCAGAATATAGAACATGCTGCGATTTTCATGCAACGCACAAGTGATGCGTGAAAAAAAACGCTCATGTACACAGACCCATTGAAATGAATGGGTCAGGATTCAGTGCGGATGCTATGCGTTCACGTCACGCACTGCACCCGCGCGGAAAACTCGCTCGTGTGAAAGGGGCCATAGAGAAGCAGGTCAAGTGGCCCAGACACCATTCATTCATCCATCCCTGCTTATTTATTTTACTCACTTATATAGCACTGACATATTCCACAGTGCTTTACAGACATTATAATTGCTTGCGGTCTCCAATGGGGCTCACAATCTAAGTGGGGTGTTGGAGGAAACCAGAGTACCCGGAGAAAATCCATGCAAACACGGGAAAACATAAAAATTGCATTCTGATGTTGTCCTTGGGCGCATTCGAACCTACTTCAAAATTCATAGAAATATGAATTTTATATCTCTGTAGACAGTGGAGATGGAAATTGCATTGCATCTTTAGAGCCATATTTGAGGGGCTGTTTTCTATGCAGTGGAAGAAGGGGTTAACAAGCGCTGTCTACAGTTCACTGCTGGGAGCTGTAGGTGCTTGATTGTCTTAAGTGAATCTTCCAATTAATTTGAGTAAAAAGGTAAAAATTATACTGGAAAGCATTTTTTTTTTATTTGCTTGATCTTTGTTTAAAAATAATTACTCTACTTTTAATTTTTTATTGAATATGTGGCATAACCCTGTCAATACACCTCAAAGAAACTGCGATTTTACTCTAGTTTTGGTAGCAGACGTTAAAGAGCTAAAATTAAAGGTGCATTATAACCTAAAAATGACATGAAATCGGCTCATCTGACTACTGCATTCATCCTAGTATGGTTGTCGGCTACATTGCTGGCGATAAGACTGTGGCTCTTGGCTGTGTAGCAGAGCAGACATTGAACCAAATGAGGTTGCAACTCTCAAGTTGCTGCGACCCTCAGAATTGCGATAAATCCAGTAATTTTTTTTATTTTGAGGTCAAAATTCTCAGCAACTTTAGTTGCGCTGCAGCCGCATTTAGTTCAATGGCTGTGCTGTTACATAGCAAAATGTGGTCACGTGATGGGTGTTGCAGTCAAGATCTCTGTAGCTTTCACACAAGCATATTGAAATCCTTCCTTAGGGCTCATGCACACGGCCGTTGACCGGCCATTCCATGCATTGGGCACCGCAATATGGGGTCCCCAATGCACAGGCAACATCCGTGCCAATTCTGCAAACCGATCCAGACCCATTTAACTTTTGCGGTGCAGAGGCACGGACAGAAACCCCACTGAAGCACTTTGTGGTGCTTTCATGGGGTTCCTGCCTCCGCTCTGCTCCGGACCTTCCGGATTGCGGACCCATTTGAGTGAAAGGGTCCGCATCCGTGATGTGGGGTGCATACGGCTGGTGCCTGCATATTGAGGACCCGCTGTTTTTCGGCTGCAATACAAAACGACCGTGTGCATGAGCCCTTATTCTCTTTCTATAATACGCACAGATTCCAGATGATAAACCCATCAGTATTGCTTCAGTATTTCATCTGGATTTACATGTGTATTTCTTCCTTCCTGCATTTTTCATGCACTCCCATAGACTATAATGGGCGTATACAAAATCAAATACGCAACTAGGACATTCTGCAGGGTTTAAATACTGACTGAAGTTAAATGCCCTTGTCGATAGCTCTATTCATTAACATTGGCAGCGGATTCCTGTACAGAAAATACGTACCATATACTGATTGCACTAGCTACCCGCTGCTTCTCCTCCAGGCTTGAGATGCTCCTCTAGGGCTTCCTTGCTGCAAACATTCCAGAGCATCTTAGGCCCGGAGGAGGAGTGGGGAGCCAGCATCGGGAAGCAGGTAAGTCATCTTCCCTGTATGTGTCCTGCCCCCCCAACCATCATTTTTGCACAACCCGTTTGTTTAATTCAGGTACTAACTAATACATATAGCATTTCCATATAGCTAACCCATAGTAAAGACCGCAACATACTTTCCAACATTCGTAAGTTGAAAGGAGGGACATGTGAGCCAGTTTTTTTTTTTTTTTTTTTTTTTTCCTGTGTGTTTTTTTTTTTTTTTTTTTGCATGCCACACTACCAATCCGTGGATGCTTGTAGTAATGGAGAATGGAGAAACCTCTACATGTGACAGATCTCTTCTACGGAGACAGGCAGAAGAGGGCCATTCAAGGACAGTCAGTGTCAGCAGTGCAAATCTGTCTTGCTGAATATAGGGATGTGCCATATTGGATTGAAATGAGCTAGCCTGTAAATGATGTAGACCAGGCATGCTCAACCTGCGGCCCTCCAGCTGTTGCAAAACTACAACTCCCATCATCCCCAGACAGCCTACAGGTATCAGCCTACAGCAGGGCATAGTGGGAGTTGTAGTTTTACAACAGCTGGAGGGCCGCAGGTTGAGCACCCCTGATGTAGACTATGTACTCTTTGTAATATAAACGGCCAACAGAGGTCAAACATCAAAACATCCCAAACATTCTGTATGCAATTCCAAATTTCAACACTAGATGGTGATAGATGGCTGTGAAGTGCAGCTTAGGATCTGTTTCGAGGGCTACTTTTAGCACTTAACATGTTAATTCACTGACAGATCATAATGGTGGTGAAAGGGTGACTCATCAGCTGACATTGAACAGAAGTAATATGTTTATAAGGGACTTCTGTTTTCTTCTAGAGTTGAAGGAAGTTGTGGAGACAGCAGTATCTGGATCAGTAGGTTAATGATTGCACTTTATCTCCAGGAATGTTGTTTACAACCATGCAATGGCAATACAGTTGTTAGCTATGAGCCGTCAGGGTTCATTTCATACTTCCTTTTCACTTTCTTCATCATTTTAGGTACCAACACTCTGTTTCCTATCATTTATTTGAGGTGCTTTTAAGAATCTTTAACACTAGTTCATTTCTATTAATAGAGAATAGTTTAACCTTGCAAATTGCTAAATCGCTTCATTTGAAAAACATGCCTGCCTCCACCTGAAAAAAGCTGTAAAGTCATGGCCACTAAGGGTCTCACCTCCACCTAAGTTGCAGTCCACTGCCAGTTGTCAGGCAAGATCCATCCCTGGTAACAGAGACTCGCTAGACAGCAGAGAGTAAGGCCCCTTTCACACGGACGAGTTTTCTACGCGGGTGCAATGCGTGAGGTGGACACATTGCACCCGCACTGAATCCGGACCCATTCATTTCTATGGGGCTGTGCACATGAGCGGTGATTTTCACGCATTACTTGTGCGTTGCGTGAACTTCGCAGCAAGCTCTATATTGTGCGTTTTTCATGCAACGCAGGCCCCATAGAAGTGAATGGGGCTGCGTGAAAATCGCAAGCATCCGCAAGCAACTGCGGATGCAGTGCGATTTTCTCGCAAGGTTGCTAAGAGACGATCGGGATGGGAACCCGATCTTTATTATTTTCCCTTACAACATGGTTATAAGGAAAAATAATAGCATTCTCAATACAGAATGCTCAGTAAGATGGTGATGGAGGGGTAAAAATAAAAAAAAATTACTCGCCTTATCCACTTGATCACGTAGTCTTCTCTCTTCTTCAATCATAAGCTGCCGGCTAAAGGACCTGTGGTGATGTCACATCACATGGTCCAATCACATGGTCTATTACCATGGTGATGGACCATGTGATGAGCTCAGTGACGTCGCCACAGGTCCTTTAGCCGGCAGCTAATGATTGAAGAAGAGAGAAGAGATGGGCAATTTACGTGATCAAGTGGATAAGGTGCGTTAAATTATAATTTTTTAACCCCTTAATCCACATTTTACTAAGCATTCTGTATTAAGAATGCTATTATTTTTCCTTATAACCATGTTATAAGGGAAAATAATAAAATCTACAGAATACTCAACCCAAACCCGAACTTCAGTGATGAAGTCCGGGTCTGGGTACCAAACATGCAGATTTTTCCCACTCGCGTACAAAACGCATTAAAATGCTTTGCACTCGCGCGGAAAAGTTGTGCATTTTCCCGCAACGCACCCACATCCTATCCGGCCCCATTCCTTAACGCCCGTGTAAAAGGGGCCTAAGTGTTGGCTTGTCAGAGCTAGCTGTGATCCTGAACCTGATAAAAGAACTTCCTATACACTGCTTTTGAACATCACAGGATCCTATTGCCTTTCTGTAAGTGTGATTTCCCCCTCGTATCTGTTTTGTGAGCTGGAGCTGAAAACTAACATAGTGGGAAGTAAAGAAAACGATGTCATAGCAGTACAGTGCTGGCAGAAGGGAGACTGCTTCTGAGTGAAATGTATCTAGCGGTGCAGCTGAAAAAAAATTAGGGAAGCCCAAACATAATTGCTCTTTTACAGTTAATATTATACAAAGAAGCACAGCCATTATACAAACTTTTTTGGTAAGCTTTAATGGGGATTAATAGTAAGTAACAGGCTTTTGAGGTGTCTCACAATAAAAGCCACACAATAACAGATCATCATCTTAATAGATGTCAAAAAGTTAGATGCTAAAATCCCAGAAATAAATGTTACTAACCCCTATTGATTTCCACTGTATTACGTTATATACTGTCCTGTGTATGACACTACTACTTTATTTGTTTAATCCGGATTCCTATATGGTTTCCTCCTATTCCGTCACCCAAGATTCTGGTTTATCAAGCAGTTTTGTGCATCTTATATTACCGGTATATTAATATGCACCCATATAATTACAAATTCTGTTCTACTAATTATGCGTTCCACCCTGACTAACTGCATGCTTTGGATATCTGTCATTCTATTAGCGTGCATAAGCATGTGTGCACAAGTCAGACTTCATAGAGAAGAGGCAGTAAATGCTTCATTCATGCCCCACAGGTATGTGGCCCGTGTCCCAACCTCCTGGTCTGAGCTATGTAGAAGTGTGACTTGTTAAGTAATGGTCACGCCAGGTGTGTCCTTAGTCGAATGATATTCAACAAGGTATCCATTACTGTACGGGGTCACGTTTCAGGCATGAGCATTCCCTTTCTAAATTCTGACGGCATAGTATATTTAGTATCTATATTGGCCTGCTGTCTGTGTACTTAAAAGTAACCCGTCATGCATACCCCCTACAGGGAATTTTCACCAACCCCTTCTTAGAGAGTAGGTCACAGACTCTCCACCCTACTATTAGTTAACCTGCCTCCTGCCTGATGGGCAGCAATAAAACCAAACTCATGAGAAATACTGTTATTGTTAATATTAGTTGTTACATAGCTGGTTATAGATGATAGCACTGGGGCGGGTGTTGTAATACAAGAGAAAACAGGTTCTAGGTAGACATTAGATAGCTGGCTGCTGAATAATAGTTTGGCCGACTGCTATCTGCTCAGGCTTCCCCTATAGTATGCATCAATATGTTCTTATTGTCTCGATGCCTCTAAAATGAAAAATGAAGCAACTTTGTTTAGGTCACTTCAGATTTTGTTTCTGAAGCTCCTGCGCAAATTATGTCTCCATGGTAACAGACAACAAATAAATCCATGTAGTCTAATCCGGAAGTTTATATTTCCTTCAATATGCCCCCCTCTTCATGATAAAGTACATTTGGTAGGTTAAAGATAGCCGAGATTATGACCACAGTATCAGACTACACAGAGTTTGTTGTCTGTTACCATGGAGACACATGGGTCTGTATAGGAGCTGTAGAAACAAAATAGTAGCACTATTTTTTTTTTTACAATATATTACAGCCTTAGGCCTCTTTCACACTTGCTTTGTGAGGATCCGGCGTGCACTTCCGTCACCGGAAATGCCCGCCGGATCCGTCACAACGCAAGACAACTGAAAGCATTTGAAGACTGATCAGTCTTCAAAATGCTTTCAGTGTTACTATGGCAGCCAAGACGCTACTAAAGTCCTGGTTGCCATAATAGGTAGTGGGGAGCCAGGGGAGAAGATACTTACAGTCCGTGCGGCTCCCGGGGCGCTCCACAATGACGTCAGAGCGCCCCACGCGCATGGATCACGTGATCATTGTGGAGCGCCCGGGACTCGGGAGCTGCACGGACGGTAAGTATACTTCTCCCCTGCCTCCCCACTACACTTTACCATGGCAGACGGGACTTTAGCGTCCTGGCTGCCATGGTAACCATTCACAAAAGCTAAATGTCTGATCCAGTGATGCGCCGAAACTACGTTTAGCTTAATGCCGTATCCGGATTAATGCACTTCAATGGGCATTAATTCCGGATCCGGCGTTGCGGCATGTCTTCCGGATTTTTGGACGGAGACAAATCCGCAGCATTCTACGGTTTTGTCAACGTCCAAAAAACGTTCACATACTGAACGGAAGGCATCCTAAATGGATTTCTTTCCATTCAGAATGCATTAGGATAATCCTGATCAGTATCTTTCCGTCCTAGAGCCCCGAGGACGGAAAGCAAAAGCGCAACTGTGAAAGAGCCCTTAATTCTCATTTTAGATGCATTGGGGCAATTAAAAAAAAATGCAAAGGTGGATATTATAGACCATTGACTTTTGCACTGAACTAGGCCACAGTAATTCCTTATATTACTATTATTTTATGCAGAAACTGGAAGCCAAAGCCCTTATTAAGCTGAACATTGCCAAGAATCAGGATGGTAAGTTAATTGTCTTTGATGTGCCTGTTTCAGCAGAGCATACCTTGGTATAATGGTGCATGTATGAATGCAGTGTTTGGCCATAGCTGTATTTTAAGCTTTGGGCTCTTCATATGACTTTATTCTTTTTAGTCACATATTTATCTCAAGGGTTAACTTAGATGATGGTTTTACCTGTCTGCAGTTGATTTGCATATGCTCAGATTACAAGACAGAGTCCATGGGTTCTACATATAACACCTGCTCTTGTTTTGTTTCCTACCTACCTCTTTGATGTAATTATTAACATTTTAATCCTTAAATGGGGTTTTCTCACTTCAGCAAATGGCATTTACCATGTAGAGAAAGTTAATACAAGCCACTTACTAATGTATTGTGATTCTCCATATTGCTTCCTTTGATGACATGAGTCATTTTTCCATCACGTTATACACTGCTCATTTCCATGGTTACGACCACCCTGTAATCTATCAGCAGTGGTCATGCTTGCACACTATAGGAGAAAGCACCGGCCTATGTGAGCTCCCACGGTCCCGGCCACCAGGGCACAAATCCTAATTAGAATACTGTAAGATATATCGTCCTGAGACATATATGATTGGGTGCAGAGAGATCCTATACAATACTGCTATGTTTTGTATCTAGGATCCTGGTGTCCACCACCAGTGCTGTCCTGTCAGTCCTGCTGAGGGGGAAATTACGCTGTGACAATTTCTCCAACACTGAAAAAAATGTAAATTTGGTCTGGCCACCTTTTAAAGAGGGAGAGCTCTCACCTTTTCAGTGTTCCAGTGCTGTGGCTCCTTTCCCTGCTGGACCAGAAGTGGTGATGTGCTGTATACATCTACATGGCTGATGCCAGTCAATAGCCTTAGCGTTGGCACGTGAAGTCCACGTACACATCGTTGTTGAGGCCACGTACTGTATGTGCTGGCCGTGGTCACATATGTCTATGCCGCACCCCACCACTTCCACTGTGAGCAAAGTGCTGGAACCTGGATGCTGTAAAAAGTTGTGTCTACAGTTTTTCAGTATTGGACAACCCTTTTAAGACTTGAAGGGGTTGCTCAAGATTTAGGTTCATTTTGAAAAATGTAAGAAAAGAAACTTCATAGTGATGAAAAAGACTGTTTCCACCATTAAATCTTGCAGCTTCATCTATCAGGGTTCTACAGGTGGTGACCTCAAATCCACTGAGATGTTACATGAAGGGGTTGTGTAGTTCAGACTACTCTGCGCCTGGGTTCAAGCTTTGTGTAGCCCCTCACTGGGCTTTCAGGTGAGGATATATGTTTGAATTCCCAAAAACTGTATTAAAACCTGCTTACTGTGCTGTCTGATTTGCTGGACAGGATAGCGCAGTCTGCCACTCATTCTGTTCGGCACAGCAAGCAGGTTAAACAGGGTCCAGAGGGGAGGTTTGTCTCACTGAAGTGACTGTACCTGTTGCGGTCATACGTTTCAATGCAGTTTTTGGGAATTCAAACATATACAGAAGTCCCTCAAGTTGCAATATTAATTGGTTCCAGGAGGACCATTGTATGTTGAAACCATTGTAAGTTGAGTAATTGGTTCCAAAGCCCCAAAATGTCATCCAAGATAAGAGAAAATGAAGTTTTAGGAAACATAAGCAGATAACTAAGGGTACTTTCACACTAGCGGCATGGCTATCTGGCAGGCTGTTCCGGCGGGTGAACAGCCTGCCAGATCCGCCATGCCACAAGTACCCGTGTGCTGCCGTTCCGTACCCATTGACTATAATGGGGCGGGGCTACAGCAGCGCGCGGCCGGAGATCGCCGGACTATAAGTACTGCAGGTCTGACTTTTTAGTCCGGTGATCACTGCCGTGCTGCGCTGTAGCTCCGCCCCCGCCTCATTATAGTCAATAGGGACGGAGCAGCAGCACACGGGTACTTGCGGCATGGCAAATCCGGACAGCCTGCCGGATAGCCATGCCGCAAGTGTGAAAGTACCCTAAGACAGATAAAACATGTCCTTATATATAAAAGTCAGGAATACCTCCTAACTAGCAATAATGCAGCTTTTTTACCAGATAAGTGGCCTGGATTGGTTGGATCTGAGTCTGAGGCATTGTATCTTGAGTCTGGTTTCAACTTATGAAGGGTCAGAAAAGACCATTGTATGCTGAAAATATTGTATCCTAATGGGATCACTGTACTGCCAACGGAAAGCCCAGAGGAAGGCTGAGCCGCAGTGTGAATCCAGCCTAACTCCATGATTTCTGTAAAGTGACATGTTTTGTGTTATACTAATGTAATACGATTGTTATTCTAATATCCTTTCTATTATAGGGAAGTATCACTGTCCAGTGTTGTTCTCTGTATTTACCAATAATTCCCACATTGTGGCCATTCGCCAGACAGGAAATGTCTTCTCCTATGAGGTAAGTAACTGCAGACACCTACCCTGTATTGTAGGTAATGCACCACTTCTGCGCTGAGAGCAAGGTGTCTCTTTACAAGCGTGTAATATTACATTGTGCAAAGTTAGGCTTCAGACCATTTGCTTTAATAGACCCATCGGTTTGTTTGTGTTCAACCCTTGTAATAAAATTAAATACAACATTTTCCCACCCAGGCTGTAGAACAATTAAACATTAAACCGAAGAGTTACAAAGACCTACTGACTGATGATCCTTTCACCCGCCAAGACATTATAACTCTACAGGTAGGAACTTGCATCATCCAGTTCTCTAGGGGCTGTACAAAGTAAAGTGTTTGCTGCAAGTAAAAAGTAATGCAGGCGGCCTCAAAACATATTGCAGGCTGTAATGTTGTATATACTGGCTGCCATATTACTCCCCTAGAAGCAGGGTCAATTCTTTCATAATGGTGTGTGTGTATGTGTATATATATATATATATATATATATATATATATATATATATATACACACACACACAAAGTGACATGCATGCCCCAGTTATCATTTGTGGCAACCATATAGGAGATTCATTCTAATCCTAAGGCCTCATGCACACAACGGTGTTCATATTTTGATCTGCCTAATCCGGATACCGTCCATGTGCATTCCACATTTTTCTCACTCTCATCGACGGAATGGACTATTCTCGCCTGAAATACGGACTAGAATCAGACATAATTTGCATGCACATGAAGCCTATATCTTTGGTTATAATGTCTGTACTATAAAAACAGAATTTAACTAATTGTGAATTTAAAGGTCATGAAAAATGCCACTTATTTCCAATATAACGTCAGTCATGTTTTGAGAGTTTCCTATGGTCCTACTTGGCTTTACTGTAAAATCACATGGGAGCAGGGCCTTTTTCCTCCTCATTGAGGAGCTTTGCTGATTGTATTAAAGGGTTGTCCTACCAGTAAAAAAAAAAGTTTTAAAAGCTGTCTGAATGGCATAAAACAAAAACCAAAGAATTGATACTCACTGATCTGTATATTTATATGATCGTCATAACGCTTATGCTTTCTGCCTATGAAGCTCTATGACGAACACATTGGAAGTTTAAAAAGAAACACTGGTCTATACAGAGCAGCAGTTCTCTTTTTTTTTTTATGTAGCACCTTTGATCACTTCTGGAGAGATGATGAAAGATTAGGTGGGCAGATAGAAAAGCCCAATACAGTGACACAGCTTAGGGGGGGTCCGATGACAATTGAAGCTTGCCAGGAGCTGTGGTTAAAGCATCATTTCTGGAGGCACCTGGAGCCCCTGGTAGCTGCGGTCATATAACATGGGGCATTATGAGTAGAAGGAGAAGGATGGTGCAACTGAAGTTAAAGGATCTACCTGGCATGGCTTGGACACTGTATGGAACACAGCCAAACCTCTTTGGTTACATGCCTAGATGATGTCTTGACCAAGAGAGTGGAGCTGTTTTCCATCTGTGTCAAGAGTTTAAATGCCAAATAAAGGTATCTCTAAATGTATATCTTGCTAAGATCTTGCAAATGCAACATGGTTTTGTCTTCCTGGAATACCCCTTTAATGTCTCATGGTCCATGTACCATGGATAATTTCTCTACATTGGCCCCTTTTAGGGTATATTTATGGAAACTGTAAAGAAACTTCTAGCTCAGAGCAGGAAATTAAAGCAGTGATGTGATTGGTTATTATGGTGGTCATGTTATTGTTACCTGAACCAATAGGGTCTTGATTATGTCACCAGGATCAGAGCCTTTTAAACTCGATTTAGTGTACTGGTAATGGGGACCTCAATCAAGTTTGAAGAAGTGGAGCAGCATGTTTATTCCAATGGGAAGAGGTTAAAAGCCTCTGCCAGACTCCAACAAGGACCACTTAAGTGGCTAAGTCTAAGTGATTGACTGTGGACTGACTTATCAGCTACTTTGGTCTCAGTAGATTGTGGACTGACCGACTGGCACAAGCTGTTACGGTGGATTTAGAGTGCCCGATTTTTCAGGCAGATTATCAGGAATGACTGTTCCTGTGAACGCTCGTTCCTGACAATGTAAGCGGTCTCCTTCACTAAACGAGCAGCTGACTGCTCTAACATCGTGCCGTGTAAACCTGCCTTTCACTGTAGACTGTGGACTCTCAGACGGGCACCAGTGGTTACATTAGACTGTGGACTGACTGGCAACAGCTTTTATACTAGACTGACTGACTGATGACTGCTGTTACCCTGGACTGTGGACAGACTGGCGTTAGCTGTTTACACTAGACTGAGGACTGACCAACCAGCATAGCTGTTACACGAAGCTGTGAACTGACAGACTGGCGCCAGCTGTTACTTTACATATTAGACAGTCCAACCACTGGTTACGCTGGACTGTGCACTGACTCACCGGCACCAGCTGTTACATTAGACTGTGGGCTGACTAACCAGTGCCATCAGTTACAGAACTTTGGTTGAGGACTGGCAGCAAGGGGTAGCAAAAGTACTATGCCTGCCAAAATATTAAAAGGGGTCTGGGTTGTGGGAGAACTGTTGGAGGAAAAATGGAGGGATGTTTTGGGGGCAGTACCCGCAATATCTATGTGTGGCACACAGACGATCACAATTATTCCTTATTCATAGGGTATACAAGACACCACGGCTCTTGTTTAAGATGGGTCTACGTGCAGACTCTAACTGTCCTAGGTGTGCTGCCCCGGATGCAGACTTGGCTCATATGTTTTGGTCCTGCACAGAGCTGGAGCGTTTCTGGTGTGGAGGGTATAGACAAATAGAAAACACTTATGGAGTTATTTTGCCAAGGACTCCACTGGTGGGGTACCTTGGTTATGTAGAGGATCTCACAGCCTCCAATGATTATGAATTGGCAATTGCTAAATTATTGTACATTGCACGTAAATCCATTGCAAAATGCTGGATACAGCCGATCTCTCCGACTGAATTAGAGTGGATAAATATGGTTAATCACATGATATCCATGGAGAGTGGCATTTATATTAAAAGAGGCACTGTTCAGAAATTTAAAAAACAATGGCAGGTGTGGCTGGCTAGACCTGGGGGTAAATCTCAGTGACTAATGCATATTTGGAATGGAATGGTCCTTAGGGGATTTGGAAGTTGAGGTGTAAGAGAAGTGGAATATTTTAGTAATTATCAATGAAAATGACCACACAGAGGGGGGGGGGGGAGATGGGCGATCTAGTAAAGTTTAATTTGATACAGTGTTACTGACATGCTTATTCTGATAATGTATGATTGATCTGAGTGTATTGACATATAATGTACGGTTATTTTGTATAAATTGTCTAAATGCAAAACCTTTAATAAAAATGATTTGATTAAAAAAGGGGTCTGGGCATGTCAACTCAGTTAAAGTATATTAGAAAGTGAGCATTGGATTGTTTAGATCAATGAAGTTGGTTTTGTCTATTTATCATTTAATCCCTGTAGTTTTGATCCATCTGCACAGAGTTTAATTGCAATAAATGAAACAGAAATGAAGATAAAGTAGGCATTTGATAGGATGGGAACCCCTGCAGCAAAGTGATGTAGTTCTCGGACAGTGCATATACAGCGAATGTGTAGTCTAGGGACTAACTCTTGTGATCATGAAGGACATTTGATTTCAAATTCTTTTAAATTTAAAATGAACTAAAATCTGGTGAGAAATGAGTCTGTTTGATAAAAAATGGTTTTCTTCCAAGTAGGTACGTCGGAGGGTCTATAAATGATTATTATGAACTCTGCCACCCAAATCCTCCAAAGGCCATTAGTAGTACTCCAAGGGTAAAGGCGGGTTTACACCGCACGATGTTACTGAAGCATTCTTTCCCGACAGTCACCTGCTCGTTCAGTGAAGGAAACTACTGCAGTTACATGCAGTAATCGCTTTCACAGTATGAGAATGAGAGATTGCCTAAAAGGAACGGTCTGCCTAAAATAGGGCCTTAAGATCATATCCTTTTAGGGGATAAGATCATGACACGGTTCCACAACGAGACCCTGACAATGCATCTATTTCCCGTTCTCTTTTTATTAGTGTTCGCTATTAAATTAAAGTTCAGTTACAGATTTGATATTTTTTGCTTCTTTGTTCACCAGGATCCTTCAAAGCTGGAAAAATTTAATGTGTCAGATTTCTTTCATGTCAAAAACAACCTGAAAATCATAGACCCTGGTGAGTTTGGTTATCTGTTATATCTGACTATGGACTGGTAAACATTATAGTGTTCCAACCCTTTTTTTTTTTTACTTCTATCACTTGGCAAACAGGTTATAAAAGTAAAGGTGACCATACACATCAGATGGAAGTTGGTTGATGGTTGAACAAGCAATCCTCTTATGAGTGATCTTTTTGCAGACAGTCATTTTGGTCTATTTTGGCTCTTCTAGTCCTTCAAACTGGCCATAAATGTTCAATGACACCGAGCAATGGACAAAATATCTTTCTGGGATCATTCTCCCAGAAAAAGATCTTTCATCTATGAATGATCTTTCTTTGAATCAAAAATCTTTTGTGACAAATTTCAAACACCACTTACTTCTTTTTAGAAGCTGATAATCTGTCATCGGTCAGATAAGGGTAGTTTCACACTAGAGCAAAACTAGGAACAGAACAGCCTGCTGGAATACATTGCATCCGACATATCCAGAAACTTCTGGAGCACCACCATGACCCATTGGGGATCTGGCCTGTTTCATTAGAGCAGAGATTCTGTTTGCAGCAGATTTTGTCCGGCTGAATCCCAACGCTAATGCCAGAAATGGGCCCGTTCCCCATCATGTCCGATTATAGTCAATGGGCTCCAGCGGGGGAAAGGTAGTTTCTGGCTATGCCAGATACAATGAACTCCGGCAGGCTGTTCCTCTACCGGAACAGCCTTCCGCAACAGTTTAGTGCTAGTGTGAAACTAGCCTAAAATGATTGTTTGTTGTTAAATGTCACCCAACGAGCGATCACTTTGGTTTTAAATTAGTCTAAGGTTGATGAATATAGACAATGTGTATGGTACCTTTTATTTGGAGGTTTGATATCCACAAAACCTTGAAAGCAGAAACCCTCTCCAAAAGGATTTTGGGCACCTTCATCCTCAGCATAAGAGCTCATGCGTCCGTGTGTATTCCGTATTTTGCGGAACGGAACAGCTGGCCCCTAATAGAACAGTACTATCCTTGTGCGTAATGCGGACAATAATTGGACAAGTTCTATTTCCACATACGGTCCACAAAAAAAACGGTACGGACGCGGTAGAAGAATACGTTCGTGTGCATGAACCCTAAATGTGGGAAAACTACTTCACTCCAATTTATAGCCTTGCACAGATCAAACTTCTTTTTTATAAGCTTGAGATTTCTGTGTATACTGTATTTTTTGCTCCATAAGGCGCAATGGACCATAAGACGCACCTAGGATTTAGAGAGAGAAAATAAGAAAATATTTTCATTAAGACTCTCAATCCTTTTCAGACCTCATATCAAACCCCCTAATCTTCATTAGACCCCATATCAAACCCCCATTCCTTATTAGACCTCAAATCAGACCCCCATTCATTAGACCTCAGATAAGACCCTAATATCCGATCTTGGATCAAATCCTCACCTGATCTCAAATCAGACCCCCATTCATTAGACCTCAGATAAGACCCTAATATCCGATCTCGGATCAAATCCTCACCAGATCTCAAATCAGACCCCCATTCATTATAAGACATCAGATCAGACCCCCAGCCATTCATTATTAGATTTCAGTTCAGACCCCATTTCTCATTAGACCTCATCAGACATAAAATAAATAAATGAGCTAACCTCTCCTGCCCCGGATGGGCTCACCACCTCCTTAGATCCAGCAGTTCTTCCTGCACTCACTGTACATTTCGGAGTTGGGAATAACCCTTAAAAGAATGAATGCACTAAATAGTTGAAATATGCTTTATCTGCTGTGAATCTTCTGAGCCACAGCTTTATGTACCGCCTGCACAAGTTGGTACAATGTCCGATCACCTTCAGCGCAGTCCCTGTCGGGTGGGCAGCTGTTTGTGAAGTATATCTGACAGTACTGCCGTCCATTAGAATATTCCCATTAATAAAATGCAGATGGCGTCAAGCACCGTTCATTCTTTTATATTGAAATGAATATTCTAGAGGAAGTGAAGGCTCGCCAGGACCCATCCTACCACCTGAGAAATGCCAACATGGAAACAAAGGAGACACTTAGTGAACTGTACAAGGAATTCAAAGGAGATGAAATGCTGGCGGCCACCATGAAAGGTCCAGAGAAAAAGGCAACAGATAAATTAAATGCGGTGAGAGACTTAACTTTCTCAGTTTAATGTGTATGAAGTACATCAGGTAGTGTTTCCTAGTGTGTGGCAATGATTGGGTTTTTTATTTTTGTTTTCTTAATGCAGGCGCATTACTCTACAGGGGCGGTGAGTGCATCGTTTACCTCCACTGCAATGACTCCAGAGACCACCCATGAGGCCGGTAAGTCTCCGCGGCGGGCCACCTTCCCTGCCACATTGTATCCAATCAGTTTCTGCATCATCGCATTGTTACTGGGGATATATTGTCACTTCATATAGTGTTTTGTTGGGTCCTTCTATCCCTGATAACTGATCTTTCATTTTTCTTTCTCGCCGCAGCCGCCATTGCAGAGGATACGGTCCGTTATCAATATGTAAAAAAGAAGGGCTATGTTCGCCTCCACACCAACAAGGGTGACCTCAATCTGGAGCTTTACTGTGACAAAGTGAGTGGCTAAATGCATAGATTAGGTGTTTGGAATGATTTTCTAATAAAGTGACCTGCGCTGGCTTACAGCACTGAGGCAGCGCATGGGGATACATGCAATGTAATTGTTAATCACTTGGTATGATTCATAGTGTGGGCGGATGTGTCTAGTCTGAGATAACTATCAATATGCTGCTTTTCACATTTTACATTTTTATGACTGATGTGCCGTTTGCTGAACTGTTAGAGAAAAATGCAACATAATTAAAATGATAAACCCTAACAAGACGTCTCCGAGGCTTGACTGCCGAATGATAACTGAATGTTTCATCAGCTCTGCCTAATATAAGGCTCTGTAGCTACCATAGCAACACCTTATCGGCTTCTGGATTTTTTTATTTTTTTTTCCCCCCTCTGTTACTGTGGCAACAGGGATCCGGGTGTGTCCAACAAGTTACTAACTGTGGGGGTGGTGAATGAGAGAAACATAAAGTGTTAAATATTTAAAGAAGTTGTGACCCATTTTATGTGACCTGAAAACCATGGCGATATCGTCTGTATTATGCTTCGTACTAAACCAGGGCATTGTAATATGACGATTTAGTAGAAAAAGTGATGGCACGGGCTCAAAAATTCTGCATAGTAAAAGCAACCAAATCAGGCCTTAAAGGTTGACCGTCTTTTTCCTGAAAGGGATTGGACGGCTTTTTTGGTAATCTAGGAAATACTGTAGTTATTCCGAACAGTTATGGGCAGAACCCCCTTTCTTGTGGTTGGACCCCTCTGATCAGATGCTTCTTGCCTACTATGTGGGCAGAGGATAAGTTGATATCGTGACACAACCCCTTTAAATATTTTTTCTAACATTTCCCAGTAGTTCTTTAGCTACATGTTGTTCCAAAGTGACAACATATTGCCTACTACAGGATTGTCTGAAGAGTTGGGGTCCGACCACTCGGGCCTCCACCGATCACAAGCACAGGGCTCTTGTATCATGCATTGGTTGAGTATGCGCACTGATGCAAGTCTACTGGACTGCCGAAGATGGCTGTACACTTCTAATTTCAGTAGTCTGCATGGAACAGCACTGCGCAAGCTCGAACACTGCTCAGTTCAACTGCGAACTGCTATTTCATGCAGCCACTTTTGTGAGGTTTCCCACTTGCTTATAGCACCCGTCTCACAGGCCTGCAGGTTAAATGTGGCATTGCATCGTAGCCATGAATATAAATGGCCATCCATATAATGCATTGACGACTCAGGTCTACATAGTGGGATCCACTTGTACAGAGCAGCTTTAGGTTCTGATTCATGATCCATGCGTGTTGTGAGAACCATACACATAATGTAAATCCATTGAATATTGATTTATTTGGTTGCTCATATATTGTTCCCCATATATATTCACTCTTAGACCCCAAAGACTTGCGAGAATTTTATCAAGCTGTGCAAGAAAAATTACTATGATGGGACTATCTTCCACCGCTCCATTAGGAACTTTGTGGTATGTATACTGCTAGCAAATTTATTATCTAAAGACACCTAACAAAATGTGTCCGATTATTACATCTAGAGAACCACTGCTTAGAATGAAGGTACCACAGCGATCAACTGTTCTATTGAGTTTGACTACCCCCCCCCCTCCCACACACTCTAATTGGGCATATGGTTTGGGGTAGTTCAGGGTTCAACCCGTTTGCCTGCTATAGGACAAACTGACACATTGGGGCAGATTTACTTATAAAACTTATACAGAATCTTGGTCTGGATGGCATGCGCCAATTTTATGAAGTGCACTCTACTTCTCGTTTTGCCAGAAAGAGTGGCTTAGGGTGTAACTTTGCGGAAACTTGCATGGCTTAAGATGCATCAACATGCGCTAAATGTTTGGTGCACAAGTGGGGTGCAAAGTAAAGTCAGACAAAAGTGTCTAAAGATGCACCAGATTTATCATCCAGCATCAGCCACTGTCATAAGTTTTGTGCATTTTGCACATTGTCTAAATAAGCATTATTAAATCTGCCCCATCACGGTAGAGTGTATGTGTTTTTTATGTTTTGTTATGTGTGAGCCCTTAGGGCTCTCTATTCAATAAAGGACATCTTAGAAACCTACATTTTCTTTATATTTACAGATCCAAGGAGGAGACCCTACAGGCACAGGAACAGGTTTGAGGCATCCACTGTTTTCTCCCCGTTCCTCCCCTTATTCTGTGACGATGATATCAATTTCGCTTCTCTTAACAGGTGGTGAATCCTGCTGGGGAAAGCCTTTCAAAGATGAGATTAAGCCAAACTTAAGTCACACGGGTCGCGGAGTTCTTAGCATGGCAAATACTGGACCTAACACCAACAAGTCCCAATTGTAAGAGGCTAGTCTGTAGCAAATTTGTAGGGTCACTGGCAGTGGCATTTTATTTATTACCTTCTATCTTATTCCTTTATCCTACAGCTTTATAACGTTCCGCTCCTGTACATATCTAGACAAAAAGCACACAGTGTTTGGACGGTAAGTCGACAGGAAAGCTTTTATGACGATGGTATTTTACACCCGTTGTGCGGTGGTATCATGGATTCTGCTCAATTCTTTCTTTAGAGTTGTTGGAGGTTTCGATACCATTACTGCCATGGAAAAAGTGGACGCGGACCCGAAGACCGACAGGCCAAAGGTGATATCATATGTTTAAACAATTCAACTGGTCCTGTTTATAATCAGTTCCGGAAGAAATTAGGAATATTTTTATTTTCAGTTGTTACACATACATTAAAGGGGTTATCCCATGAGTATTATAAAAAAAAATGAAAATCAGACATCATACAGTACATGACAATCTTTCTAACAAAGCTAGAACCAGCCCTGTACCTCACATGGATCCAGAGATGTCTCCATTGATTGCTCAAGGGGAGTGTCTTCTGCAGGTCAGAGGGCGTGTCGACTTTGCTGCAGCTCAGGAGGCAGTTGAAGGGTGAAACTGAGCATGTGCGTCCATCTCAGTGAGCAGGACAAAGAAATAAGAAAAAGAACAAAGAGCAGGCGGCACTATACAGATACATTTTCTAATTACATGCAATTTAAAAAAGTTTTCAGATCTGGGTGCTGGATTGAAAACTGTAGAATATTTTTCATGAGACAACCGCTTAAGAGTACCTTTCATCAGGGCAAAAAATATGAATGAAGTGTGCTGACATGAAGAGCGGCGCCCAGGGATCTCCCTGCACTTACTACTATCCCTGGGCGCCACTCCGTTCTCCCGGTATTGGCTCCGGTATCTTCGCTCACTTGGTTCTACTAGGCAGAGCCTGCCTGCCTTGGTTCTACTAGGCAGAGCCTGCCTGACTTGGTTCTACTAGGCAGAGCCTGCCTGACTTGGTTCTACTAGGCGGAGCCTGCCTGACTTGGTTCTACTAGGCGGAGCCTGCCTGACTTGGTTCTACTAGGCGGAGCCTGCCTGACTTGGTTCTACTAGGCGGAGCCTGCCTGACTTGGTTCTACTAGGCGGAGACTGCACTTGGTTCTACTGGCGTTTCCATCTCCCAGGCTGTAGCGCTGGCCAATTGTAGCGCAGAGCTCACAGCCTGTGAGTTTTTTTGGGAGAAGGAGACGCCCAGGAGAACAAGGGCAGTCTCCGCTTAGTAGAACCAAGTGAGCAAAGTTAACGGGAGAACGGAGCGGTGCCCAGGGATAATAGTAAGTGCAGGGAGATCCCCTGATGAAAGGTCCTCTTTAAGTACAAATTCATCAGAGGAGATACTGTTTTATAGGTACCAGATTACAAGAAAAGTGATTTCAACTTTTATACGTAACTTTGAAAACTTAGTGCTGTAGTAATTAGGAACCCTGTTCATCCAATTCAATAGACCGGAAGACCAACAAAACTGTGTATTATAAACTACATATTATCAAATGGTATTATTCATACCATTCTGGGTAGTTTTTCTGCATTACAGCAATAACCTTACTGCACCTGTTGGCTTTTTCAGGAGGACATCCGAATAGAAAGCACAGTGGTTTTTGTGGACCCATACGAGGAGGCAGATGCTCAGGTGAGTGGCATCATTCCTGTATCTTACATTACGTTTTAAAAGGCTGCTGAACCTACAAATGCAACTCAGAAAAGTATAACCATTTAAAAAGAGCTGAAAATATTCATAAGGTCTCATGCACACGTCGTATCTGCTTTTCAGTCCGCAAAGAAAAAGATCCTTCAAAAACGGATACTTTCCATGGGCATTCTGTTTTGTTTTTTCTTTTCACCCCTTCAATAAAAAGGGCTGTTCTTATCCACAATTCAAGAATAGGACCTGACCTGTGGTTAGATTCCTAGTTTGGATACATCTACTGTATCTCTGAAAATCGGATGTTTGAATAACCCCATTGACTTGTATGGGTCAGTGTGCTATCTGATATAAAAACTGATAGCGTACTGATGAAAAATAGTTGTGTGAATGAGACCTAAGTATGGAGGTAAATAATTCTGGGTAGTTAAGCTGGACATGTCTGTTCAAGTAGTGATCACTGGGTTGTCATAGATGCTTCTTGTCCTTGTTGTCACCTCTATAACCACTTGAACTATTGCGCCTGAAGTACTGGTTCATCCTGTCAGTCACGTAAACCACCCTATAACCCAAGGCTGGCATTTGTTAATCAACTTAGCAGTACTGTGATTTTTCTGCCTTATGTACTTCTTAACATATTTCTGATATTGTTGACAGTTCTTTACATTTTTTAGGCCACCTGCAATGCCCTGGGATGAACAAGCTGCTATTAGTATATTTTCTCTTAGGCCTCATGCACATGACCGTGGAGCCATCATGCCCATGTTGCAGACTACAAACCGGAGGTCCGCAAAACACAGGCATTACGGTACAGATCCATTGAGTTCAATGGGTCTGCGATCTGCAAGATGCAGTGATATATAGGACATGTCCTATCTTCTGTAGAGTGGAGGCATGGACCTGGAAACAATGGAATCCCTTCTGCGTGCTTCTGTGCTGCAAATGATAGGACATGTCCTATCTTTGGTTGGGTCTGCACCGCGATGTGGAGTGCACACGGCCAGTGCCCATGTGTTGCGGTTCCACAGTTTGCTGTCCACAACATAGGCACGGCGGCCCCATGGCCATGTGCATGAGGCCTTATACTGAGAGGCCGTCTGATCTGCAAACGGCAGATTTGCAAAGACCTGTCTGGGGAGGACTAGTACTTTAGTACTAAATAATCTTTCATACTTTTCAGGTCGCTTTAGAGAGAGAGAAGGCTCAGAAAGAGAAGGAAGAACAAGAAATGAAGGAACGGCCAGTGTTGCCAAAAAAAGCGCAAGTGCAAGAGCCCAAAACCTACAGGACAGGGGTCGGAAAGTATATCAACATGACTGCAGCGTAAGTACTCTACAAGTTAGAGCTGTAAAAAGACCAAATTACCTATGCTAACGTGTGCTTTTTATTGACCCCCTTTTATGATATTAAAAGTACTATGAATAAATCAAGTAAGCAAAAGTTAAAGAATTTAATCGCCTGTGGACAACCTGATACGAGGACATATGATAAAAACATCTGATTGCTGGGGTAATCAGCTGATTGGGTGCCATCACAGCACTTTGTATCCTGTGTGTTTTCAGTGAGTAGTTTATTTCATTTTCATGGTCCTTCTTACAAGGATGAGGTCCCCAGGGAATACCTAAGGCGCTTTCTTTCTGCCCTTAACAGCTGCTTATACCAGATGATCAGGAGTCACATGAGAGCGTGCAGTGACAGTGTTTTCATGCTCTGCTGCACCTGGACAGTGTAACATTTATTTTACTGTTTCAAGACCTGGCAGTGACTGCGGCAGCTTTATGCCAGCGTCATGCCAGTGATGTGTATGTGTTGTTCATCTATGGTAAACCTGGCCTTTTAATCCCTAAATTCCTAAAATAAGTATTAATAAAAGGAAACTCTCCTTTCGTCTTGTGTTTTCACATTAGGGTTATAAGGTTGGTTGTCTAAGGGTACTTTCACACATGTATTTTTACTGCTTCCACTGGTAGCCATTTGGCACCAGGGGATGTGTGGAGTGGGCTCAGCATGCATGTGGAACCTACGCTCCCTCAATGTTATAGTAGCTATTTTATGGCACATAAACATGTGTGGTTTAGTGTTAGGAACCCGTCTAATCAGAGATCGCCTTGACATGTGGCAGACGGGCTCAAATAATTTTGTACAAAATGTATTTGACAAGCATCTCTAAGCATATAATAAAAGCAATATAAATACTTTTTTGTACTTTATTTGGATCGCAGAGTGCTGTTGCATTATATATTTTGTTTTGTTTTTAGCCATAGTAACGTGCACCTGTATATTGGGATGTGCTGACTAACCCCCTTTTGGTACTTTCACACTAGCGTTAGTGTGATCCAAGGATCCGTCTACAAATGCATTGCAAGGACGGATCTGTCTCTCCGTGTTTCATGCGGATGGTCGGATCCGTCTTGCAGTCTTTTCACAGTTTTCCTGGTCTGCGCAGATGGATCTGTCCTTCAGTTGTTTCACAATGCCGGATCCAGCACTAATGCAAGTCAATGTGAATTAATGCCGGATCCGGCATTCCGGCGACTGATCAGGCATTTTGGACGGACATAATACAGCAGCATGCTGCGGTATTATGTCCGCCCAAAACGCCTGACCGTGACGGAAGGCATACTGATGCAAACTGAACGGATTTCTATCCATTCAGAATGCATTGGGATATGCCTGATCAGTTCTTTTCCGGCATAGAGCCCTTTTGACGGAACTCTATGCCGGAAAAGAATAACGCAAGTGTGAAAGTACCCTAAGCCTTGTGCAGCCAATTATTCACACTATTATAGATGTGGTGAACAAAATTCCACGTGGATAGGATCTGTAAAGTCCAAGTGTTTGCTACATGTACAGATCTACATGTAAAGTCTGCAGCCTTTTCATCCTGTGTGGACCCACTCTTTGATTCCAAGCATGTGTTTTCCTATCTTGACATCAGCCGTTGCCACACATCAGTGGTGCCACTTATCGCCCAGGGAAATAAAATTTCAGCTGGTTTAAAATCAAGTCTGGTTCTCTCCAGACACAAAATATGGTCGGTGAGGATCTACTGATAAATAAGTGGATATAATGTGTGGGACCTGCTTAAAGGCACTGTTTCACCCCGAACATGGTGTCTGATCTGCAGACAACATGGTAGAGCAGGAGAAGCTGAGTAGATTGATATATAGTTTTATGCTAAATTATTCAGTATAACGTTTTTTCATTTAAAGGAGTTATGCCATGATTGATAAAAAAAAATGAAGATCAGACATCATGTGCATGACAATACCTTTCTAACAAACTAGAACCAGCCCTGGACCTCACATGGACCCCGAGATCTCCCCACTCATTGCTCTCAATTGTTCTGCTGAAGCTTTTTCCCTGCAACTGCCACAGCTTCTAACAGACGATATGTCTAGTGACCGTTGAAGATTTAAACTGAGCGTGTGTGACCACCTCAGTGAGGTGGACATGAAATAAGGAACAAAACAAACTACAGGTGCCGCCTACAAATATAATTTATTCAATAGCACAGTGGCTATACTACATTTTTAATTATATGCTCTTGCAAAAGTATTCAGGTCCAGGTGCTGGTTTGAAAAATGTAGAGTATTGTTTGTGGCGCAACCCCTTTAAGTCTCTGCTATTTCTGTGTCTAGAAGTCCAGTGGACGGTCGTAATCCGACTGACAGCATTCCCTGTATGACTGGGAAGCAGGAATTCTTCTGAATGAAATACAAGTTATACCAATATCAGTCTGCTCCTTCATCCTGCTATATAACATGCTGCCTGTCAGTTCAGTCTGATGCACAGCATGACAGGTTCTCTTTAAGATATAAATCTGCATATCAACCTGTCTACTTCTCACTAGACAGATGTGTTATTAACAATGCTGCTAATAATATATGATTTGCTCTTCGCCCATAGGAAACGTGCTGCTGACGAGGATGGCAGTGGAGCCTCTACCAGCAAAAAAGAGAGAGTGACTCGTGGCTTTGGAGATTTCAGCTCTTGGTAGAAACTTTAGGGCAGCACCACCAAGAACTGCGGATCACATAATCCCCCTTCTGACACATTTGATGGGCAGGCACTTCTATGACGTACAGAGCTGGATTTTCTCAGTCTGTAGCTGGGATTTATTCACTTCTGTTTTGTTAAAGGACCACTAACCAAGAGCTGTTTATTTCCTCCCTATCCAAGAAAACATTGATGAGAAGGGAACATACTGTACATACTGAGATGCGCCAGCCACTAAGAAGAAGAACTTGTCATTGTACCCTTCAACCAATTTTTTACTGGTCCTCTTAAATGGATTGAATTTTTAGCCTCTTTTTGTCATGTGCCGTTTAAAGGGTTTGTGTGAGATAGGCAGCTGTAAAGGTCATAAAATAACCCCAAAAAAGTAATAGTTGCCCCTTTTCCCCTCTGCTTCCTCCAGCATAGGGCTCTGGCCCTTCCTACTGGTGTTTTACACCTCATCTCTGCTGCAGCCAATAAATGGCCTCAGCAGTGACAACCCATTTATACTCCTGAGGCCAGTGAGTAGCTGCAGGGTGTCCTGGTGTGTACAGGACATCACCACTGCAGCCAGCATTACTTTAGCACTGCAGGACCAGAGCACGATGCTGGAATCGGCTTTTTCTTTTTTTTTATGATATTTACTACTGCTGCCCGAGTTTATTTTTCTTGGACAACCCCTTAACTTCTATTGGTGCATGGGAGCAGCCATCTTATGCTGGGGTGAGGTAGACTATATTGTTCCTCAATGATATTGGTTACAGGTGGTCCATACAAATGCCTGCCCCATCCCTCCTATCTCCAGTGCTGAGAGCAGAATTATTCTATATCCTGTGTAAATGCTGATTATATAAGATGCTAATTGTGTATATAGCATTCCTTTAAAATAATCTTGTGGCAGAATATTTTAAAGAGAATCTGTCACCACAATTTTGGACTATTATCTGCTCTAGTACACAAGTAGTTTTGAAGATAAGGAGTCCAGGTTGCTATTTTATTTTTTCCTATTGCCCCTCGTTCCCCCTTTTAATCAGCTCTGAAATACATTGTAGGACTGCTGTGCACGCACATAGGACTCCTCTGCATTATGCTAGCACAGCAGTCCAGACTGTATTTTAGCATTGACTGCTAACAGCGGGAGGAAGCAGGGACTAGGAGACTAAAAGATGGAGGTCCGGACTCCTTATGTGCACCGCTACTCACGTATCACTGCAGATTATAGTCCACAACCATGGTGACAGATTCCCTTTAAAGAATGCGCGGTTCTCCGGACTTGTCTTTTTAAGTAAATACTTGAATTCCTCTTGTAATATTTCTAGAATATGTTTTCTCATAACCCTGTATTGTACCATTTCTGTTATTCCTCATAAGTGTATTGATAATATGGCAATGGGTCCTTGACATGAGCCGTGTGAAAGGGGTGTTTCTCTCTACATTCTGACACTGAGCACTGTTTACAGTGTCAGACTGAGACACACAAGTGGCAACACCTAGTTGTCAGAATAACAGAGGAAAAGCCCAACACAGAGTTCTAAGGAACCATGCTACAGAATTGTTATTTCACGGATAATAGAAGTGTCAGGAGACTGACCGATCCTCATTTTAGGTTGCTGAAGCCTACTGAATGTTTCTGTAAACCTGCTTGGAATCTTCTATCTAGTTTTTCCTCTCCTTTTTCTGTCTTTCATTTTATTAGTCTGTATAAAAATATATATATAAATATTTTCTTGATTAATGTGTGAACATATTTTTGTTCATTAGTGTCTCATAAAACACTTCAAATCACTTACATCATTTATATATTTATTAAAAAGATCCTTAAAGGGGTATTCTGGTTAGGTCAAGTTATCCCAGCATAGGGGTTAACTATTTGGTCATTGTGGGTCCGACTGCTTGAACCGCCACCAATCAAGAGAGTAGGGCCCCGTACTCCCTAAAAGAATGGAGCTGCAGCTCAGCCGAGTACAGCACAGTTATATAAAGGTGAATGGAGCAGCAGCATGCGTGCTCGACCTGCTGCTCCATTCATTTTGGGGGTAGAGGGCCCCGGTTCTATTGATTGGTGGGGGTCCCAGCAGTCAGAGCGCACTGATCTAATAGTTATCACCTATCCTGTGGATATGAGTGATCTTCACCTAACTGAAATACCGCATTAATTGTCGCACGAATACATATAAGGTTGAAGGAGTTTTAAATACCAGAATACTCACTTTATAGCTCTCTGGTCTGGAGTAACCAATGCTGCCCTGCACACAGCAGTGGTAGAACACAAACCTCATTTACAGCTGCCTGCATTTTGTGAAAGAACTGCAGGGAGAAGCTGTCTAGGCCTCTTTCACACTTGCGTTCTGAGGATCCGGCAGACACTTCCGTCCCGCCGGATCCGTCAGAACGCAAGTCGCCTGAAAGCATTAGAAGACTGATCAGGATCCTGATCAGTCTTCGAAATGCTTTGAGGTTAATATGGCAGCCAGGACGCTATTAAAGTCCTGGTTGCCATATTAGTAGTGGAGAGCGGTATACTTGCAGTCCGTGCGGCTCCCGGGGCGCTCCAGAATGACGTCAGAGCGCCCCATGCGCATGGATCACGTGATCCATGCATGTAGGGCACCCTGACGTTACTCTGGAGCGTCCCGGGAACCGCACGGACTGTAAGTATACCACTCCCCACTACTAATATGGCAACAAGGATTTTAATAGCGTCCTGGCTGCCATGGTAACCATTGAGAAAAAGCTAAACGTCGGATCCGGCGATGCGCCGAAACGACGTTTAGCTTAAGGCCGGATCCGGATTAATGCCTTTCAATGGGCATTAATTCCGGATCCGGCCTTGCGGCAAGTGTTCAGGATTTTTGGCCGGAGCAAAAAGCGCAGCATGCTGCGGTATTTTCTTCCGGCCAAACAACGTTCCAGTCCTGGACTAAAGACATCCTGATGCATCCTGAACGGATTTCTCTCCATTCAGAATGCATGGGGATGATCCTGATCAGGATTTTTCCGGCATAGAGACCCGACGACGGATCTCTATGCCGGAAAACAAAAACGCTAGTTTGAAAGAGCCCTGTATTCCAGGCAGATTCTGTATTACAGCCACTGTTGGTCATGAATCAGTTTCACCACTGTTCATGTACGTCTAGTTCAATTTGTAATTTGACATTGTGATTTTTTTTATTTTATTTATTTATACAGTTTTTATACTTATCCATTTTACTTGCTTTAAATTTCAAACATTTCGACAATGCTGTTTGGTTAGAAAATATTCTGTGACCTCTAAACATGTAGCAGAAGAATAACTAAGTATTGTCAGATAGAAACACAGCATAATATACTCTCTTTATAGCTGCTCTGTGTGTGGTGCTGTATTTCATAATGTAAAGCCCCTGCAGGTGGCGCTATAGGCAGCACTGTCACTCTTTTAGCCTCAGTTTAAAATAGACCATTTAGCCAGACTTGTCTGTGCTTTGAGTGCAGCCTTTCCGATGCAAGTTTGGCTTGCTGTTCTTCAGATTTCTTTCTTACTGTTTTGGGAACGTTTTCACTAATCATTATATCTGTGTGTTGTTTTTTTTATAGTTTATATCCCCTCTGCAAGCCCTTTTTTCTAAGACGTACTCATACCTCGGCCTGAAGTCTTGCGGCAGTATATTTAGCGCAGGCGCTGTACAATGATGGAGATCGCCAGGTGCACCATCCCTGTACAGCTCGTGCACCGAATTTACTGCCGTGAGAGTTTAGGGCCAGACTTGAGTTCCTCTCCTCCTGCCTGGCCCTGTCATTTAAAGTGGTGGGGGCAAGGCAGGGAATGGAAAGGAGCGGAGCCTCGGGTGCAGCAAGGTTCATCGTCGCTGCCCTCTTTGTGCACCCATGGGCTAGATAGCACAAAATTAAAAAGATGATTTCTACACAATGGGTCTACGTATTGAAATAGGACCAAGACCGTTACAAAGTACTGACAAGTGTGCATCTCGCATGCAAGTTGTTTTCATAAGTATGTATCTGGTGACATATTCCCTTTAAATGCACCTGTACTGTTGATTAGTGATGAGCGAAATAAGCTTCGGATGTTGCATCCAAAGTCACTTAGTTCATAACTTCAGATTAATACTGTGCGGAGATCCGTCTCCATACAGTAATATAATATATGGGCTCTGATGAGCTGAAGTTAGTTATTCATGAAGTGGCGCATGACTTTGTTGCATAACTTCGGTGGTTGATTTTCAAAGTACTTTAAAACTTGAAACAGTTCTCTGCTTTGGCTCATCGGAGCCCATACATTTTAATACTGTACGGAGACTGATCTCCATACAGTATTAATCCAAAGTTTTGAACAAATCTACTTCGGATGTAACATCCGGAGCTCGCCTCACTCATCGCTACTGTTGATGTATGCAAAGTTCTGTGACACGACAGTGATTATTTAGCAAAGTAGGTATCTGCCCTCAGCTATAGGGATGAGCAAATCGACATCAATTGCTTCATACGAAGTCGATTTGCAAAGAACTTCGTTGTAATGCTGTACGGAGCGGAAGCTCCGTACAGTATTAGAATGTATTGGCTCCGATGAGCCAAAGTTATTACTTTGCGAAGTCTCAAGGTTTTTTACAGTAATAATTAATTCACAGTTATTACATGAAGTCTCGTGAGACTTCACGAAGTAATAACTTCAGCTCATCGGAGCCAATACATTCTATTACTGTACGGAGCTCCTGCGCCGTACAGTATTAGAACGAAGATTTATGCGAATTGACTTTGGATGTTTCATCCGAAGTCTATTCGCTCATCCCTACTCAGCTATTCCAGTTCTTATATAGATGAGGTCTCAGTGAGTCAGGAAGCCTACAGGTCTGTATCATTATATAAAGCTTCTCCCTCTACCAACTCTTCCTGAAACATTAGATTAATAGCCAGTCGCACAAAAAGACGGGTATGTCTGACAATACACTGTGTATGGCAGCCTTAAAGCGGTTCTCCGGGAATTATTTAAAACTGCCTCTAGCAATGTGTCCTAGGATGTGAGCAGGAATGGTTGCCTCCACTTGTAGAGCTGCCAAGAGTCGGTGTTTGGACGCCCCTCACTACACTCTGGCACTTGCAAATACTACGTACGGGTGAGTTTTCCTGTCAGGCTGCTCAGCCATGATGGCATATTGTAGGCAGGATCACATCATTACCATCTATTGTAGAGAGGTGTAGTGCATCCCTCACCTCCTGGGCAGTTCTGCAAATTGAGGAGCCATCCTCTCCTGTTCACATTCTAGGACAGGTTGCTGGTGGCCATTTTAAATCATTCCAAGAGAACCCAATTAAGTGTTTGATAATCACAGACATAGATGAGCCTGCACAATTTCTTTCCTTTAGTAAAGCCTTATTCACACGTGAGGCCAAACCAAAATTGGAGCCTCTACAGACATAACGTATTGGAAAGATCTGCACCTGGTTTTGGCTTACAAACACTGACTGTGTGAATAAGGCTAAAAATACAAAGATGTGTCATTATAAACATGTTATCAAAAAGTGCACCTTTCTGTACATGAATCTATAAAGTCACGTTATAAATGAGTACAATCAAGGCATGTAACCAACACTTGTGTACTGAAATAACACATTATATGGACAGGCCCTCACCAGTAAAGTACTTGGCAGTAAGGCCTTGTAGCTCTGTTCCTTAGGGGAGGTAGTAATAGTATTGACACATTACTGAATTCTTGGGGGCTGTAAGTTGCATTCCTGGGAGGACACACCCACTGACTGCTGTCACTAACTTGTTTTTTATCCTGGCAATACTAGGCGTCTGTAACCATTGCTGCCCCCTGTGGCCTGGTACTCCTTACATGCAGAACATTTGCACACTTCCAGATATGGAGGAGGACGTTGTCACAGCTCAGTGGTCACACGGGCTCCATGTGCTGCAGTATTATATATATTCATAGAGCTGTGTTTTGTATGTGGCGATAACTTCCCCCCTTTACCAAACCTGCACTAGGAATTGCCAGTTTTTACTATATAATGTGGAGCTTTCCTGTTACCTCTTAGTATCCCTATGTTTGTAGAGCCTGGGGTGATGTTTTATGCAACATATTTTTCCTTCTAAAACTGCCGATAGACAATGTGAACTGTGGCATATATAAAAGTATGTAGTCACCCACGTGCTCAGTCTCATTTGAGTACGTTTTTCTTAACACACTTGGTATATTCCTTAGGAATCTAACATTTATGAAGGCAAATAAAATAGTGGTTTTCTGGCGCTGGCCCTTTATTTAGAATTGTATTACAGCATCAATAAAATCATAGCAGCCAGCGACAGTGCCATTTATTCTCCTTGTAAGCTGCAGTTTACTGTAAGTACGACTGGCATCTCTGTACGTCATCCTATGAGTCATAGGTCGTAATTGCAAGTGTTTTTAGCGAGTCTGACATCTCTGCTTTGTGAGATGACACACAGTGACATTTAATCATATCACAGGTTATATTATTTTCATTGTAAACACAGTCTATGGACAGATGTATTAGGACACCTGCACATTACACTTCCAGAGCTTTTACCACATCCTTTTACCAAATCCATAGGCATTAATACGGCATTGGTCTATCCATTCCCCGACCCCACACGATTTTGCAACTCCATCAGCTTCCTGCCTTTTGGGAAGGCTTTCTACAAGATTTTGGAGCGTGTCTGGGAATTATTGGCCATTCATCCAGTAGCGTATTTGTGAGGTCAGACACTGGTCGTGGACTCTGTCTCCATTCTAGTTCATCCTAAAGGTTTTTGATGGGGTTTTAGTCAGTGCTATGTAAGGGACAGTCAAATTCTTCCATACTGAACTCGCCCTCCCAAGCCTTTATGGACCTCGCTTTGCTCACATGCTGGAGAAGAAAAGGGCCTTCCCGAAACTCTTCCTACAACCTTGGAGCAATACAACTGTCCAAAATATTTTGCTATGGTGCAATGTGAACATTTCCATTCACTGGAACTAAGGGGCTTAAACAACCTCTGAAAAACAACGGCACAGCATTAGCCCTCCTCCACCAAACTTTACATATGGCACAATGCAGTCAGGTAGGTAACGTTCTCCTTGTCCATCAGACTGCCATAGAACTGTGATTCATCAACCCAGAATCCATTGTTGGCATGTTTTGCACCCCTCCATCTAAGACTTGCCGCTGTGAGAATTGCATGCAGCTGCTCGGCCATGGAAACTCATGCCATAAAGCTCCTGGCTCACCGTTTTTGTGCCGATCTCAATACCAGAGGAAGTTTGGAGTATTGGTGAATTTTTTGCACTATGTGCCTCAGCATTCGGTGACCCTGCTCTATATTTTTACATGGTCTGCCACTTCATGACTAAGGTCCTGTTGTTCCTAAACACTGGGGGAGATTTATCAAACTGGTGTAAAGTAGAACTGTCTTGGTTGCTATGAGCAACTAAGCCAGTTCTACTTTCCACCAGTTTGATAAATCTCCCCTTTCTCTATTCATGAATACTGCTCACAGTTGAAGGTAGAATATCTGAGAGGGAAGAAATTTTATGAACTGACTTGGCAACAGTTTATTACAGAACCACACTGAAATTCATTGAGCTTTTTAGAATGACATATTCTTCCACAAATGCTTGTGAAGGCAGACTACTTGGCTAAGAGCTGGATTTTATACTCCTGTGGCAATGGGACTGATTGAAATACCTGAATTCAATGATTAGGAGGTGTCCCCCTATATTTTTCTCCATATACTGTAAACATGCATAAAATCACATTACCATACTTCAACCACTTCCAAACATCAACCATACATGTATGACAGATGGGTCTTTAAAGATGGCACCCGCCCAGGAGCATAGCTCTGGAAGTGGCATGGGAGTATGGTGTATGGTATGATTTTGGTTATTTTATGACATTTACTGCTGGTGCACAAATTTTTATGTATCTCCAATAACCAGTTTGCATATATCTCAGCCCTTGTGGAGTTTTACTGCATCTTTAAGCTTGCTATGGTCACAGCGGATTTGCACTATACCAGTTTATTTCATGTTAACAGGCGGTAATTCACTATGTTCTTTGCATTATGTATATAAAAGTAACACGCTCTTTATAAGGCCTTCTGAACACTGTCTGTTTTGCAGTCTGCAAATCACAGCTCTGCAAAAAACTGTAGCAGGCTATGTGCATCCCACAATTTTTGTGGGACCCACTATTAGGGTACTTTCACACTTGCGTTGGTGCGGATCCGTCTGTTTATTTGCACAGACGGATCCGCAACTATAATGCAAACGTTTGTATCCGTTCAGAACAAATCCGTTTGCATTAGTTAAAAGAAAAATGACAAAGTACAAAACGGATCCGTTTTAAATTACATTGAAAGTTAATGGGGAACGGATCCGTTTTCAAATGCACCATATTGTGTCATTGAAATCGGATCCATCCCCATTGACTTACATTGTAATTCAAAACGGATCCGTTAGGCTCAGTCTCTTCAGACGGACGCCAAAATGCTGCATGCTACGTTTTGGTGTCCGCCTCCAAAACAGAATAGAAGCGGAACGGAGCCGAACTGATGCATTCTGAGCGGATCATTATCCATTCAGAATGCATTGGGGCTTAACTGATCCATTTTGGACTGTTTGTGAGAGCCCTGAACGGATCTCACAAACGGAATCCAAAACGTTAGTGTTTAAGTACCCTTAAAAGCTTTTTTGTGTCCGCAAAACAGACAAGAATAGGACAGATTCTATAACTTGCGGCACAGATGCGGACAAAACACAGATGACAACCATGTGCAGTACTTTTTTTTTTCATACAAATGAATGGGTCCATGTGCAATCTGCAAAAAATGCAGATTAAACGGGCCAAAAATGTGATTGTGTGCCTTTACTTTATATTTGTGTATTGCATTATCCTACCAGTTTTATTGTTTAAGATAATCAACTGAAATCCTTCTCTCCAAATTGGTCAGAGTGATAGAAGGTCATATCACTGCTCCTAGAATGGTGCCATTTGGTCTCTGTCCACAACCCTAATAAGGGCTCATGCACACGGCCGTGGCCGTATTGCGGCCCTCAAAGAGGGTCCGCAAAACACGGGCACTGGACGTGCGCTCCCTGCATCACTGATGCGGACCCATTCACCTGAATAGGTCTGCAATCAAGGAGATACGGTGTGGACTGTTGGATGCGGATCGCGGACCCTATGCAAGTGAATGGGTCCGCGATCCGCATGCGGTGGCCACACGTTTGTGTGCATGAGGCCGAATTCTAAGTTTCATAACTTTAAAGTCTTCTCACTCCCTTTTTCTGCCACCAACTCAATGCCAGTTTGGGCTTCAAACTGCCCTTACACATTAGGTACAAGCCTGCCATAGATACCAATTTTGGTATCAATTTTTACCTATCCGATGTCTCGTGGGTATGTTGGATTGTATTTGTTAGGCAATTTTCTCCAAGAAACTAGTCTTTCTCAAATGACAGAACAGTAGAGCTCATAACTGGATTGTAGCCAAGGAAAGGCACTTGGTCACAGTTAAGCCATGCCTTGTCCATTTCAGAACGCATTATCTGTTATCAGATTGTTTGCTGAAAATACGTTCAGGTGGAGAACCTCTCTCAACTACAATGATGAATTCTCAAAATGCCAGCACTCTGCCCTCTCAAGCTGCTAAAGTTTAATTATACCATTTATTCATCTTCATTCTCACACTGATCCGTCATTTGAATGCATTTCTGTAACATCTTTATAGGTCGGGACACAGATGTGACCTAACAAACTGTATAAAACATATACACTAGAATATTCTGCAAAGGGCTTTGATGACAGTGCAGCCTGTACAAAAGGGATTCTGGAGTTCTCTACACCTGCATTGAACTTTACTGGACAGAACCCAAGCCAATCTGACATGCAGAGTGCTTTTTAGTTTTTCATTACGTGATTACGTTCTAAAGTCTATTTCAATGTAAGTCAGCTAGAAAAACATCTTAAAAGTTTGTCACTAATAGAATATCAGGATCTAAGTTTTTGACAGAAAACTAAATAAACATTGTACAACTCCAGAAGGTGATGGTTAAATTGAAAATGACAAGAAAACTTGTTTGTAGTATGGAACTACCACCTAGAATTTCATTGAAAAGTGGTCCTCTCAAAGAAATAGGCAGTATAGATAATGTATGATTGAACTGGAAATCGATCACAGGAAATCTGGTATGGATAATTGAAGTTGCTTCAACATTTGCAATTTTTCCTGCACCAGGAGACTGGCATACAACAATGGTACATTGCCTTCTTTGGAGTCTGAAAGTTAATTGCACTATGACTGGCATAATGTAGCAATAAGGGTGGGTTCACACTAGCGTTATGGTTTCCGTTATTGCTCTCCGTTATAACATGGTTATAACGGAAAATAACGGAATCCATAAGACAGAATGCAAAACGGAAGCCTTTAAGAGGCATTCCGTTTTGCTTCGTCCTAATAGAAGGCTATGGGAAAGCATAATGGGTCCGTCTGGGTCCCGTTATGCAAGACGGAAAACAAAGTCCTGTCGACAGGACTTTGTTTTCCGTCTTCCATAACGAGAACCAGACAGATCCGTTTTGCTTTCTCATAGACTTGTATTATGACGGAAAGCAAACGGAATGCCTTTTAAAGGCTTCCGTCTTGCATTCCGTCATAATACAAGTCTATAGGCTCCAGAACGGATCCGTCCTCCGTTTTATGAATTCCGTTCTTTTCCATTATAACGGTAAGCCATAACGCTAGTGTGAACCCACCCTTATTGGGGTCATTTATCAAACTGGTGCGACTATAGATGGTATAGTGTAGACACTATGGCTGTGGGGAAACTGGAAATAGCATCATGGGGCACTATGGCTGAAGGCAATGTAGAAGTCATCTTGTAGCTGTGTGGCCATAAGCACTCTGGTAGGTTTGCACTGTTGCAATCATTGATAGCATGATGGGGTACTGTGACTTTGACAACGACTGCTTCTTTGTGGGCACTATGGCTGGTATAATATAGCAACTTTTTTGGTTTTTGTGTTATAGTTGATATTAAAGGGGTTTTTCTGGAATTTTGTTATTGATGGCCTATCCTCATGATATGTCATCAATATGAGATCAGCAGTAGTCAGACTCCTGGCACAACTTGTCGATTTAACAGTTTGAGGAAGCAGAAGTACTCACTGGAGTTCCGGTGAGCACTACGGCCTCCTCACAGCTTACCAAGTACAGCACCATCCATTAGATAGCGGCTGTATTAGGTTTTGCAGCTCAGCCCCATTTACCTGAAAGGGACTGAGCTGCGGCTAGACCATGTGACCAATGAATGTGACGTCACATAGCCTAGGAAGAGTTCTAAACGTTCACTGAGTGACACTGTGTGTTCATTCAGCAGATTGGCAGGGATACCTGGACGCGGACCCCCGCAGATCTGATGTTGCTAATCTATCATGAGGATAGTCCATACAAGTATGCCAGAAAGTCAATTCCTTTATCTTCTTATTATTGCAAATACACAATACACTTAAACATAACGTTTACCCAGAGTGCATCAGTCACTTGGAGATTCACGGATTGTTCGCTGTTGTTCTCTGTTTTCAGTGGCATCGCAGCAGAGTTGATGCTTGAGGTGGATAAGAGAGTACTAGACGCTACTTGCAACATTTTGATGGACTCTGCCTCCTTTAGCATAGATTCAAAAAAAAAGAGAATATTTCCATATTTATAATTGTTTATTCCTAATGTATAAGAGAAAAGATGAGTAAAAGAGCCCTGAGCTCAATTCTGTAAATTTCTGGAAAAGACTTGTTGACAGTGTCACCAAATATCCTTAGTCTTCATGCACATGTTTAAGTAATGGCTGTCACAAGGCCATATTGTTAGCACCAATGAAAGTCTATGGGGCTATTCACATGGCCGTTCTTTTAATGGCCAGTGAATAGCATCCATCCAAAAAAAAGGGCATGCCCTATTTTTGGCCATTTTCACGGCCAGACAGCCCCCACTGAAATCAATGGGGCCGCTTTTTAACAGACTCTCAGACAGGAGTGCACTCGTCTAACGGCTGTTAAAAATGGGTACACTTTAACAATATGGCCAATTAGGGGTTAAAAAAAACCCCCACCTCCTCCACTTGCTCAGGCTGCAGCAGTCTCTTCTCTCTTCATTGAACAGGACCTGCGGAAGGACCTGCAATATGTGTCATGACGTTACCACGCAGGTCCTGTTCAATGAAGAGAGAAGAGACTTCTGCTGTGTGGGCAAGTGGAGGAGGTGGGGGTTTTGTTTTTGTCAAATCAACTAAAAAAAAAAGAGCTGGGACCACTATGGGGGCATTATTTACACCATGGGGGAAATTATTCAAGCTGGGGGCCTACATTTGGGGCATTATTACACTATGCGGGACATTATTTTAGCTGGGGGGCTAAATGGGGCATTATTAAAGCTGGGGGAAGTGCCCTTTGGCTACGGAAATCTGCGGCTACGCAGGAGGGGAATGCAGCTGCAGTTTCTCTCTGTTTTAGTGAAGCATTACAAAGAGCAGCAGCAGAGGCCGACATCTAATTAAGGGTACCTTCACACTGGCGTTTTTGTTTTCCGGCATAGAGATCCGTCGTCGGGGCTCTATGCCGGAACAAAAAATTGATCAGGATTATCCCCATGCTTTCTGAATGGAGAGAAATCTGTTCAGGATGCATCAGGATGTCCTCCGTTCAGTATCTGAACGTTTTTTGGACAGAGAAAATACCGCAGCATCCTGCGGTATTCTTTCCGTCCTGGAATGCGGAGCAAAACATTCTGCCACAATAGAAAACGGATCCGTCCTCCATTGATTTTCAATGGAGCTCAAAACGGATCAGTTTTGACAATGTTAATAAATAGTTAAAGTTAATACAAGCGGATCCGTTCAAACAGATGCATGCGGTTGTGTTATCTTAACTGAAGCATTTTTTTTCCGGCATAGAGCCCCGACGACGGAACTTCATGCCGGAAAAGAAAAACGCCAGTGTGAAGGTACCCTTAGAAATCACCTAGCTACTCACCACTTTGCTGAAGGTGATGTGGGATGCAGGGAACAGCAGCGCATATGTGGTATTGCCCTTTTATTGCTTCATTGTGGACGCAATTTCGGTTCTCTCACCCGCTTTAGCTATTTTAGGGATAAGATTTTCTACTATTCCCCCTCACTGCAGATGGATCTGGACCCATGCTTTAACTGCTTCCTGGAAAGTTATAGCTAGACATTGGAAACAAGCCTACATGCCAGCTATCTCTGAAGTGCTCTGGACTTGCCACTAGTAGGAAAATCCAATCTAGATGGCAAGCTTAGAGATCTTCTGCCGAACCTATCTCAGGAGTAGCATTATAATAGTACTTACATGTCTCTGTCCCTATTTCTGCCCCCCAATATTCTCAGACATTTGTCCACATAACATGTGACTTAGCTCTACCTAGCAGAATATTTCTTCTACATACGCCTTTCTTTTAGGATGACTGTTTTGTTCATCTCGTCGTTGTATTCCTTTCTTTTTATACTTTTGCTACTGTGAGAGCTGTTCTCAAAATTTTCCCTTATGAGTAAGATGGACTGACATGTTCATCATTGCATTCTATTCTTGATACTAGACCCTCACAATGTAGCATTTCAATGCATGAAGGGTTTTCTTTTGTATGTTACTGTTTTATTATGAAAAATCCAATAACCATTTTAAGTGCAAAAAAAAAAAAATGAAATCAGATCAAATAATACTACCAAGACCATGTGCTGGCGTTCTTACATATTAGAAATTGTTAACAAATTAAAGACATAAAACGGTGAGCAAAGGGCAAAGATGATCTGCTGCTCTGTCCCAAACTAATACGATGCTTGATCTACTTATTTTACTGCCGCTAAGGAGGGATCCTGTGAGGTCAAGTCTTGGACATAAGGTAGAATGAGGCCAGCTCTTACATGTTACCTGTGACTTAGTATTTGTGAGCATCTTCAAAACAGCTTTCTGTATCATGCTGGTTTGCGTGGGCCTAGAGCTAGCAATCTATAAGCAACATGGTAGGAGAATGTTTTTGTAAAGCGATTACTGATGGGGAGGGAGCTATAATAGAAGTATAAATGTCACCACATTTTTGAAAACCAATCAGTCTGTAGTGCTCAGATCCTTTAAGTACTTACTAATGCACATAAGATAATTTTTTTCTTTATAGATATAAAATGGCCATACACATTAGATGTATATTGACAAGAATCTGCTGATTTGGGAGGGAATAGCCAACCATCTAATGTGTATGGAAGCCTCTCAACCCAGCAGATGTTGGGATACATTCTTTTACATGTATTTCTTTATATATCGCTGACATATTCAGCAGCGCTAACAGAAATTATCTTGACTTGCTGTCCCCAGCGGAGCTCACATTTTACATTCCCTATCAATATGTAGGAAACTCATGCAAAAACAAGGAGAACCTACAAACTGCATGCAGATGTTGTCCTTGGTCGGATTCAAACCCAGGACCCCAGTGCTAACCACTGAGCCACTGTAATAAGTATTATGGTAGTGGTTTGAACATATAAAACAAGAATCACAAAATAAACGTGGCCTAAATGGGTGGGACTGCTCCAGACCCCAAACACTGTGGCGTGTTTCTAACTGGGGGGGGCAGTTCCTCCGCATGTGGTTCGCAGCGAACGGCTATCCCCAGCAAAAATTGCATACAATGGAGGATGCCGGCGCGAACCACAAGCACCACACAAACATCCTACACAAAATAAAACATGTGCGGATGAAAATATATAAACACATAACTCACAGAAAAAAGATGCACCACATGGATAAGCAACTGACAACACTGGCTAATCCCTCACTCTGGTGTTAAAAGCTGAGAGATTCGCCAATATTTCCAATCAGGAACATATCGGAGCCCCTTTAGGCACCACTTCACGGTTTCTCAGCATGACATGGGGTCCTACCACTAGACTACCTATGGTGTGTGAACAAGGTCTGAACAGGTATTAAGTAGCCTACAGCCCCATCCCACTCACCTGCACTGCAGGACCAACAATGCAATGGGGAACACATGAGGCCGCAAGCTACACCTACAACAGACCATGTGACACCGGCTTCCAGGTGCAACAGAATGTTTATAAGCCATATGCAATGGCACATTCAATACATATAAAACAAGAATCACAAAAATAAACGTGGCCTAAATGGGTGGGACTGCTCCAGACCCCAAACACTGTGGCGTGTTTCTAACTGGGGGCAGTTCCTCCGCATGTGGTTCGCAGCGAACGGCTATCCCCAGCAAAATTGCATACAATGGAGGATGCCGGCGCGAACCACAAGCACCACACAAACATCCTACACAAAATAAAACATGTGCGGATGAAAATATATAAACACATAACTCACAGAAAAAAGATGCACCACATGGATAAGCAACTGACAACACTGGCTAATCCCTCACTCTGGTGTTAAAAGCTGAGAGATTCGCCAATATTTCCAATCAGGAACATATCGGAGCCCCTTTAGGCACCACTTCACGGTTTCTCAGCATGACATGGGGTCCTACCACTAGACTACCTATGGTGTGTGAACAAGGTCTGAACAGGTATTAAGTAGCCTACAGCCCCATCCCACTCACCTGCACTGCAGGACCAACAATGCAATGGGGAACACATGAGGCCGCAAGCTACACCTACAACAGACCATGTGACACCGGCTTCCAGGTGCAACAGAATGTTTATAAGCCATATGCAATGGCACATTCAATACATATAAAACAAGAATCACAAAAATAAACGTGGCCTAAATGGGTGGGACTGCTCCAGACCCCAAACACTGTGGCGTGTTTCTAACTGGGGGCAGTTCCTCCGCATGTGGTTCGCAGCGAACGGCTATCCCCAGCAAAAATTGCATACAATGGAGGATGCCGGCGCGAACCACAAGCTGGGGGCTGTGAGGCTACGAATACCTGTTCAGGCCTTGTTCTTACACCATAGGTAGTCCCGGTGGTTCATCTTGTAGCTGTGTGGCCATAAGCACTCTGGTAGGTTTGCACTGTTGCAATCATTGATAGCATGATGGGGTACTGTGACTTTGACAACGACTGCTTCTTTGTGGGCACTATGGCTGGTATAATATAGCAACTTTTTGGTTTTTGTGTTATAGTTGATATTGAAGGGTTTTTCTGGAATTTTGTTATTGATGGCCTATCCTCATGATATGTCATCAATATGAGATCCAGCAGTAGTCAGACTCCTGGCACAACTTGTCGATTTAACAGTTTGAAGAAGCAGAAGTACTCACTGGAGTTCAGTGTGAGCACCACGGCCTCCTCACAGCTTACCAAGTACAGCACCATCCATTAGATAGCGGCTGTATTGGGTTTTGCAGCTCAGCCCCATTTACCTGAAGGGACTGAGCTGCGGCTAGGCTCATGTGACCAATGAATGTGGCGTCACATAGCCCTAGGAAGAGTTCCTAAGCGTTCACTGAGTGACACTGTGTGTTCATTCAGCAGATTGGCAGGGATACCTGGGCGCGGACCCCGCCCAGATCTGATGTTGCTAATCTATCATGAGGATAGTCCATACAAGTATGCCAGAAAGTCAATTCCTTTATCTTCTTATTATTGCAAATACACAATACACTTAAACATAACGTTTACCCAGAGTGCATCAGTCACTTGGAGATTCACGGATTGTTCGCTGTTGTTCTCTGTTTTCAGTGGCATCGCAGCAGAGTTGATGCTTGAGGTGGATAAAGAGTACTAGACGCTACTTGCAACATTTTGATGGACTCTGCCTCCTTTAGCATAGATTCAAAAAAGAGAATATTTCCATATTTATAATTGTTTATTCTAATGTATAAGAGAAAGATGAGTAAAAGAGCCCTGAGCTCCAATTCTGTAAATTTCTGGAAAAGACTTGTTGACAGTGTCACCAAATATCCTTAGTCTTCATGCACATGTTTAAGTAATGGCTGTCACAAGGCCATTGTTAGCACCAATGAAAGTCTATGGGGCTATTCACATGGCCGTTCTTTTAATGGCCAGTGAATAGCATCCATCCAAAAAAAGGGCATGCCCTATTTTTGGCCATTTTCACGGCCAGACAGCCCCCACTGAAATCAATGGGGCCGCTTTTTAACAGACTCTCAGACAGGAGTGCACTCGTCTAACGGCTGTTAACCACTTCCCGACCGCCTAACGCACAACTGCGTTCTCGCGGCGGTCGGGCTGTTCTGGGGCGCCGCAGATGTGCGTCATCTCGCGAGACGCGAGATTTCGCACATATTCGGCCGCGCATGCGCAAATCGCGCATTGCACAAAGTTTAGATGACCTGGGTCATCAGCCTGCCAGCCAATCGGCATCGCTGGCGGGCTGATGACTTTTAAAAAAACGAATCGCAAGCCATTTAACCCATCATATTTGTAAATATGATGGATTAAATAACTTCTGTCTCTCTCCTGGGTCCTTTTAGTCGGTTGGACCCAGGAGAGACACACCTCCCAGTGAGTACACCAAGCACCACATACTAGCCCCTGATCAGCCCCCATCACCCAAATTAACCCCTTGATCACCCCTCTCAGCACCTGTCAATCATCTAGTGAAAGGGAAAAAAGTGATCAGTGTAAGCTGTCACTTTTTTTCTCACTAGGATTGACTGTTAGGTTAGCTTAGTTTAGGCCCCTTTGGTAGGTAGTTAGCGTTAGCGCCAAGCCCACCGCACCACAGTCACTGGTTCGCTGATTAGCGTAGCGCTAATCAGCTTTTGTACTTTATAGTATCTGTAAGTGATCAGAACTGATCACGGTCAGATCTATAATAGTACTAGTGTCACTGGTTCGCCCTCCACCCCAAGCGCAGTGTTTGCCCGATCAGGCCTGATCGGTCGCCCACACCTGCGTTCACCCGCCCACCCCGCCGCAGTGACAAAAAATTTTTTTTTGTAATCACTGCACAATCCCTTCTAGCGCTGCGGCTAAATAAAAAAATCAGTTTTGATCTTTTTATCAATCGCAGCGACTTCTGTCTTCGCTACCCTCTCAATTGTAAGACAGGCTTGCTTTTTTCTTGGGTAGTCTCAGGGAATACCCCTAAATTTAGTATCCCAAATGGCAAACAAGGGGTATTCTCCTGAAGAGGCCTACAGGATTCTGACCCAGTCGGATGAGGAATGGGAACCCTCATCTGACGAATCTAGCGAGTCAGAATACGAACCTGTAGAGAGCAGTGGCTCTCTGACCCAAAGATTCGGACGAGGAGGTTGAGGTCCCTGATAGAACCAGGCGTACCCGGCCCCGTGTCGCTAGACCGCAGGTTACGCAGGATCCGCTTCAAGGGCAGCAGAGTGGGGCTGGCGCTGCCGGATTGCGTGGTGAGGCATACACCAGCAGCGCAGCCCGTCCTGGACCTTCTACCAGCACTGCCGTACAACATGGTGAAGTGGCGAGCACCAGAAGGGCAGTTGAAGCTGGTACGGTGGCACGTGCAGTAGTTTCCCCGTCGCAGCCACCGCGCCAGACAGGCCCGTAGAGCCCCTAGAATCCCTGAGGTGCTGGCAAACCCTGATTGGCAGCCCCAGCTTCAGCCGCACCAGTAGTTCCCCCTTTCACCGCCCAGTCAGGAGTTCGGGTGGAAACAGCTCAGATAGGATCGGCGCTGGGGTTTTTGAGCTGTTTTTCACTGCGGAGCTCTCTGACTTAGTCGTGGCAGAAACAAATCGGTATGCCACTCAATTTATCGCCGACAACCCGGGAAGCTCTTATGCCCAGTCTTTCCGGTGGAAACCAGTCAAGTTTCGAATTTAGAACTTTTCTGGGCCTTCTCCTCAACATGGGCATTACAAAAAAACATGAATTGCGGTCATATTGGTCCACGAACCCAATTCATCACATGCCCGTGTACTCTGCTGCCATGTCAGGACACGTTTTGAGACCATCCTGCGTTTCCTGCACTTTAGCGACAACACCACCTCCCGTCCCAGAGGCCACCCAGCTTTTGACCGGCTCCATAAAATTCGGCCCCTCATAGACCATTTCAACCAGAAATTTGCAGATTTGTATACCCCTGCACAAAACATCTGCGTAGAGCGAGTCCCTTGTACATTTTACCGGGCGCCTTGGCTTCAAACAGTACATCCCAAGCAAGCGCGCCCGGTATGGGGTCAAATTGTATAAGCTCTGTGAAAGGGCCACAGGCTATACGCACAAATTTCGGATCTATGAGGGAAAGATCAGACCCTGGAGCCGGTCGGTTGCCCTGACTACCTGGGGAGCAGTGGGAAGATAGTCTGGGACTTGGTGTCACCCTTATTCGGCAAGGGTACCATCTTTACGTGGACAACTTTTACACAAGTGTGGCCCTCTTCAAGCATTTGTTCCTAGAACAGATTGGCTGCTGTGGCACCGCGCGACCTAGTCGCCGGGGCTTCCCCAACGGCTCCTTACCACCCGACTTGCAAGGGGAGAGGGCTGCACTGTGTAACGACGAACTGCTCGCGGTGAAATGGAGAGACAAGCGTGACGTTTACATGCTCTCCTCCATTCACGCAGAACACGACAGTCCAAATTGAGCGGGCAGCCAGTGTCGTTGAAAAGCCCCTCTCAGTCACGACTATAACCTCCACATGGGAGGGGTGGACTTCAACGACCAGATGTTGGCCCCTTATTTGCTTTCCCGGCGAGACCAGACGCTGGTATAAGAAGGTGTCTGTATATTTGATTCAATTGGCTGCCTATAATAGTTACGTTCTCTACAGTAAGGCTGGGAGAGCGGGATCCTTCCTTAAATTCCAGGAAGAGATCATTTCGGAACTCCTGTATCCAGGAGGTTCCGTGGCCCCATCCACCAGTGTAGTTAGCCGTCTACACGGCGACACTTCCCCAGTGTCTTTCCTGGTACCTCAACCCAACCGTCACCCGAAAAAGATGTCGTGTCTGTGGCAGGAGTGGAATAAGGCGTGACACCCGTTATTTCTGTCCTGACTGTCCTGACCACCCTGCCCTATGCTTTGGAGAGTGTTTCCGGAAGTACCACACTCAGGTACACTTAGGGACATAGGGACAGCACTACACAGGTAGTTTTTTTTTCACTCAGGCTCAAGGGTCTCTCAGGATACTAGGTTTTGAGAGACCCTAACACATAAGGGACGGTGCTGGTGTGCTACAGCAGAAGTGTGAAATGGTAGAAACCTCTCCTTTCACTTGGGATAACGTGTATAGTGTACTTCTCACCATCTCTGTGTGATTTACACTTTACACATTGTCCCATGGGAAAGGAGAGGTTTCTACTAGGAAAATAAAGAGTGAAATGGTTAAAAAAAAAATTAAACAGGTAGCAAGAAAAAAAATCTTGAGTTAGTTCAGGTTTTTATGTTCATGTTTTATAAAAAGTTTTACAATGTTCCGGTTTCATAAAGTTTGCAACGTTCAAGTCATGTGCCTGCTGCCTGTTTTTCTTCTTTTTTTTTTCCCCTAACCACCCTTTATTTTCCAGGAAGACCAACGGACCAACCGGCCAACGCCGCAGCACTGATGTGAATTCTGAGAGAAGCATTGCGCTGCTGTCAGAAGACACGTGAAGTCGGTGTATGCGGCGCTGCAAGGCGAGATTTCTCCTCTGCAGGACAGATACGTTTGCCCAGGCATATGAGCTGAGGAGAGGTGTTGGAGTTCATATTCTTTGGCAAACACTTTGTATAAAAAAATCTGGCAAAGATGTCTTCCTCCACACCGATCGATTGATCGATGTGAATGGAGAAATCACGTTTGCCAGGACATAGGAGCTAAGTGGGTATGGATGTTTGGGCGGAGCCCCTATGTCCTGGCAATCGCCAGGCCCCTCTTTTTTTCTTGCATATTTTTGGCAGAGATTTTTCATCCACATCGATCGATGCGAATGAGGAAATCTGTGCCGTTCATTTTCTTTCAGCCCAGAGGCTGAACGGAAAAAAATCTCATTACCTGTATGCTCCATATAAAGAGAATCGCAGAAACTCCTAATGCTGGCCATACATGTAATGATTGCGGAGAACCCTCAAATGCCATGGCAGTGGAAAAACCTCACATGTGACCCCACTTCGGAAGAAGACACCCCAAGGTATTCGCTGAGGGGCATATTGAGTCCATGAAAGATTAAACTTCTTGTCACAAGTTAGCGGAAAGGAGACTTTGTGAGAAAAAAAAATAAAAATTCTGCAAACTTGTGGCAAAAAAAAAAATCTTCTATGAACTCGCCATGCCCCTCACAGAATACCTTGGGGTGTCTTCTTTCTAAAATAGGGTCACATTTGGGGTATTTTACTGCCCTGGCATTTTAGGGGCCCAGAGCGTGAGAAGAAAAAGGCGTAAAAATGCCATCCTGAAAGGTACTCGTTGGATTTAGGGCCCCTTTGCGCATCTTGGCTGCAAAAAAGTGTAACACATGTGGTATCGCCGTACTCAGGAGAAGTAGGGCAATGTGTTTTGAGGGTGTATTTTTACATATACCCATGCTGGGTGAGAGAAATATCTCTGTAAATGGACAACTTTGTATAAAAAAATGGAAAAAGTTGTCATTTACAGAGATATTTACACCCAGTATGGGTATATGTAAAGTACACCCCAAACACATTGCCTTACTCTCCTAGTATGGCGTACCCCATGTGTGCCACTTTGCAGCCAAAATGTGAAAGCCCTAAATCAATGAGTACCTTTAGGATTTCACAGGGCATTTTACGCATTTGGATTCCAAACTACTTCTCTCGCTTTAGGGGCCCCTAAAATGCCAGGGCAGTAAAAATACCACACAAGTGACCCCATTTTAGAAGAAGACACCCCAAGGTATTCTGTGAGGGGTATGGTGAGTTCATGTAAAGTTTATTTTTTGTCACAAGTTAGTGGAATATCAGACTTTGTAAAAAAAAAAAAAAATAAAACATTTCAATTTCCGCTAACTTGTGCCAAAAATAAAAACTTCCATGGACTCACTATGCCCATCAGCGAATACCTTGGGGTGTCTACTTTCCGAAATGGGGTCACTTGTGTGGTATTTTTACTATCCTGGCATTTTAGGGGCCCCTAAAGCGAGAGAAGCAGTTTGGAATCCAAATGCGTAAAAATGTCCTGTAAAATCCTAAAGGTACTCATTGGAATTAGGGCCCCTTTGCGCATCTTGGCTGCAAAAAGTGGCACACATGGGGTATCGCCGTACTCAGGAGAAGTAGGGCAATGTGTTTTAGGGTGTATTTTTACATATACCCATGCTGGAGTGAGAGAAATATCTCTGTAAATGACAACTTTTTAAAAATTTATACAAAGTTGTCATTTACAGAGATATTTTCACACCCAGTAGGAGTATATGTGAAGCACCCCAAAACTCAGTGCCTCCACTTCTCCGGTACGCAGCGATACCTGATGCTGCTTTGCAGCAAATAAAAGGGCTTCTAAATCCAATGGTGCCTTTAAGATTTCTGAGACATTTTCGCCTTTGGATTCAAACTGCCTCTGACGTTTAGGGCCCCTGGAATGCTCAGAGGCAGTAAAAATACCACACAAGTGACCCCATATTAGAAAGAAGACACCCAGGGTATTCCGTGAGGGTATGGTGAGTTCATGTAAAAATCCTATTTTTGGCACAAGTTAGTGAATATGAGACTTGTAAAAAAAAAAAATCCATTTCCATTGACTTGTGCCAAAAATAAAAACTTCCATGAACTCACTATGCCCATCAGAGAATACCTTGGGGTGTCTACTTTCCGAAATGGGGTCACTTGTGTGGTATTTTTACTGCCCTGGCATTTTAGGGGCCCCTAAACGTCAAAAGCAGTTTGAGATCCAAATGCGTAAAAATGTCCTGTAAAATCCTAAAGGTACTCATTGGATTTAGGGCCCCTTACGCATCTTGGCTGCAAAAAAGTGGCACACATGGGGTATCGCCGTACTCAGGAGAAGTAGGGCAATGTGTTTTGGGGTGTATTTTTACATATACCCATGCTGGGTGAGAGAAATATCTCTGTAAGTGACAACTTTTAAAAAAATTATACAAAGTTGTCATTTGCAGAGATATTTCACACCCAGTAGGGTATATGTAAAAGACACCCCAAAACTCATTGCCCTACTTCTCCCGAGCTCGGCGATACCCCATGTGTGCCACTTTTTGCAGCCAAATGCGCAAGGGGCCCTAAATCCAATGAGTATGCCTTTAGGATTTCACAGGACATTTTACGCCTTTGGATTCCAAACTGCTTCTGACGTTTAGGGGCCCCTAAAATGCCAGGGCAGTAAAAACCACACAAGTGACCCCATTTCGAAGTAGACACCCCAAGGTATTCTCTGATGGGCATAGTGAGTTCATGGAAGTTTTTATTTTTTGGCACAAGTTAGTGGAATATGAGACTTTGTAAAAAAAAAAAAAAAAAAATCCATTTCCGCTAACTTGTGACAAAAAATAAAAACTTCCATGAACTCACTATGCCCCTCAGTGAATACCTTAGGGTGTCTACTTTCGGAAATGGGGTCATTTATGGGGTATTTCTACTGTCTGGGCATTGTAGTACCTCAGGAAACAGGACAGGTGCTCAGAAAGTCAAAGTGCGGAAATTCACTTTTTTGCACCATAGTTTGTAAATGCTATAACTTTTACCCAAACCAATAAATATACACTTTTTGCATTTTTTTTTTATCAAAGACATGTAGAACAATAAATTTAGAGAAAATTTTTTAGAGAAATGTAGTTTTATTTGATAAATTTTCCAACATAAAGTGAAAAATATCATTTTTTTGCAAAAATTTCATCAAAAAAAGTAAAATATCAAAAAAGTAAAAATGTCAGCAAGAAAGAAATAGCACCAAATGAAAGCTCTATTAGTGAGAAGAAAAGGAGGTAAAATTCATTTGGGTGGTAAGTTGTATGGCCGAGCAATAAACGGTGAAAGTAGTGTAGTGCGGAATTGTAAAAAGTGGCCTGGTCATTAAGGGTGTTTAAGCTAGGGGGGCTGAAGTGGTTAAAAATGGGTACACTTTAACAATATGGCCAATTAGGGGTTAAAAAAAACCCCCACCTCCTCCACTTGCTCAGGCTGCAGCAGTCTCTTCTCTCTTCATTGAACAGGACCTGCGGAAGGACCTGCAATATGTGTCATGACGTTACCACGCAGGTCCTGTTCAATGAAGAGAGAAGAGACTTCTGCTGTGTGGGCAAGTGGAGGAGGTGGGGGTTTGTTTTGTCAAATCAACTAAAAAAAAAAGAGCTGGGACCACTATGGGGGCATTATTTACACCATGGGGGAAATTATTCAAGCTGGGGCCTACATTTGGGGCATTATTACACTATGCGGGACATTATTTTTAGCTGGGGCTAAATGGGGCATTATTAAAGCTGGGGAAGTGCCCTTTGGCTACGGAAATCTGCGGCTACGCAGGAGGGGGAATGCAGCTGCAGTTTCTCTCTGTTTTAGTGAAGCATTACAAAGAGCAGCAGCAGAGGCCGACATCTAATTAAGGGTACCTTCACACTGGCGTTTTGTTTTCCCGGCATAGAGATCCGTCGTCAGGGCTCTATGCCGAACAAAATTGATCAGGATTATCCCCATGCTTTCTGGAATGGAGAGAAATCTGTTCAGGATGCATCAGGATGTCCTCCGTTCAGTATCTGAACGTTTTTGGACAGAGAAAATACCGCAGCATCCCTGCGGTATTCTTTCCGTCCTGGAATGCGGAGCAAAACATTCTGCCACAATAGAAAACGGATCCGTCCTCCATTGATTTTCAATGGAGCTCAAAACGGATCAGTTTTGACAATGTTAATAAATAGTTAAAGCAATACAAGCGGATCCGTCTCAAACAGATGCATGCGGTTGTGTTATCTTAACTGAAGCATTTTTCGGCATAGAGCCCCGACGACGGAACTTCATGCCGGAAAAGAAAAACGCCAGTGTGAAGGTACCCTTAGAAATCACCTAGCTACTCACCACTTTGCTGAAGGTGATGTGGGATGCAGGGAACAGCAGCGCATATGTGGTATTGCCCTTTATTGCTTCATTGTGGACGCACTTCGGTTCTCTCACCCGCTTTAGCTATTTTAGGGATAAGATTTTCTACTATTCCCCTCACTGCAGATGGATCTGGACCCATGCTTTAACTGCTTCCTGGAAAGTTATAGCTAGACATTGGAAACAAGCCTACATGCCAGCTATCTCTGAAGTGCTCTGGACTTGCCACTAGTAAGAAAATCCAATCTAGATGGCAAGTTTAGAGATCTTCTGCCGAACCTATCTCAGGAGTAGCATTATAATAGTACTTACATGTCTCTGTCCCTATTTCTGCCCCCCAATATTCTCAGACATTTGTCCACATAACATGTGACTTAGCTCTACCTAGCAGAATATTTCTTCTACATACGCCTTTCTTTTAGGATGACTGTTTTGTTCATCTCGTCGTTGTATTCCTTTCTTTTTATACTTTTGCTACTGTGAGAGCTGTTCTCAAAATTTTCCCTTATGAGTAAGATGGACTGACATGTTCATCATTGCATTCTATTCTTGATACTAGACCCTCACAATGTAGCATTTCAATGCATGAAGGGTTTTCTTTTGTATGTTACTGTTTTATTATGAAAAATCCAATAACCATTTTAAGTGCAAAAAAAAAAAAATGAAATCAGATCAAATAATACTACCAAGACCATGTGCTGGCGTTCTTACATATTAGAAATTGTTAACAAATTAAAGACATAAAACGGTGAGCAAAGGGCAAAGATGATCTGCTGCTCTGTCCCAAACTAATACGATGCTTGATCTACTTATTTTACAGGCGCTAAGGAGGGATCCTGTGAGGTCAAGTCTTGGACATAAGGTAGAATGAGGCCAGCTCTTACATGTTACCTGTGACTTAGTATTTGTGAGCATCTTCAAAACAGCTTTCTGTATCATGCTGGTTTGCGTGGGCCTAGAGCTAGCAATCTATAAGCAACATGGTAGGAGAATGTTTTTGTAAAGCGATTACTGATGGGGAGGGAGCTATAATAGAAGTATAAATGTCACCACATTTTTGAAAACCAATCAGTCTGTAGTGCTCAGATCCTTTAAGTACTTACTAATGCACATAAGATAATTTTTTTTCTTTATAGATATAAAATGGCCATACACATTAGATGTATATTGACAAGAATCTGCTGATTTGGGAGGGAATAGCCAACCATCTAATGTGTATGGAAGCCTCTCAACCCAGCAGATGTTGGGATACATTCTTTTACATGTATTTCTTTATATATCGCTGACATATTCAGCAGCGCTTAACAGAAATTATCTTGACTTGCTGTCCCCAGCGGAGCTCACATTTTACATTCCCTATCAATATGTAGGAAACTCATGCAAAAACAAGGAGAACCTACAAACTGCATGCAGATGTTGTCCTTGGTCGGATTCAAACCCAGGACCCCAGTGCTAACCACTGAGCCACTGTAATAAGTATTATGGTAGTGGTTTGAACATATAAAACAAGAATCACAAAAATAAACGTGGCCTAAATGGGTGGGACTGCTCCAGACCCCAAACACTGTGGCGTGTTTCTAACTGGGGGGGGCAGTTCCTCCGCATGTGGTTCGCAGCGAACGGCTATCCCCAGCAAAATTGCATACAATGGAGGATGCCGGCGCGAACCACAAGCACCACACAAACATCCTACACAAAATAAAACATGTGCGGATGAAAATATATAAACACATAACTCACAGAAAAAGATGCACCACATGGATAAGCAACTGACAACACTGGCTAATCCCTCACTCTGGTGTTAAAAGCTGAGAGATTCGCCAATATTTCCAATCAGGAACATATCGGAGCCCCTTTAGGCACCACTTCACGGTTTCTCAGCATGACATGGGGTCCTACCACTAGACTACCTATGGTGTGTGAACAAGGTCTGAACAGGTATTAAGTAGCCTACAGCCCCATCCCACTCACCTGCACTGCAGGACCAACAATGCAATGGGGAACACATGAGGCCGCAAGCTACACCTACAACAGACCATGTGACACCGGCTTCCAGGTGCAACAGAATGTTTATAAGCCATATGCAATGGCACATTCAATACATATAAAACAAGAATCACAAAAATAAACGTGGCCTAAATGGGTGGGACTGCTCCAGACCCCAAACACTGTGGCGTGTTTCTAACTGGGGGCAGTTCCTCCGCATGTGGTTCGCAGCGAACGGCTATCCCCAGCAAAATTGCATACAATGGAGGATGCCGGCGCGAACCACAAGCACCACACAAACATCCTACACAAAATAAAACATGTGCGGATGAAAATATATAAACACATAACTCACAGAAAAAGATGCACCACATGGATAAGCAACTGACAACACTGGCTAATCCCTCACTCTGGTGTTAAAGCTGAGAGATTCGCCAATATTTCCAATCAGGAACATATCGGAGCCCCTTTAGGCACCACTTCACGGTTTCTCAGCATGACATGGGGTCCTACCACTAGACTACCTATGGTGTGTGAACAAGGTCTGAACAGGTATTAAGTAGCCTACAGCCCCATCCCACTCACCTGCACTGCAGGACCAACAATGCAATGGGGAACACATGAGGCCGCAAGCTACACCTACAACAGACCATGTGACACCGGCTTCCAGGTGCAACAGAATGTTTATAAGCCATATGCAATGGCACATTCAATACATATAAAACAAGAATCACAAAAATAAACGTGGCCTAAATGGGTGGGACTGCTCCAGACCCCAAACACTGTGGCGTGTTTCTAACTGGGGGCAGTTCTCCGCATGTGGTTCGCAGCGAACGGCTATCCCCAGCAAAATTGCATACAATGGAGGATGCCGGCGCGAACCACAAGCACCACACAAACATCCTACACAAAATAAAACATGTGCGGATGAAAATATATAAACACATAACTCACAGAAAAAAGATGCACCACATGGATAAGCAACTGACAACACTGGCTAATCCCTCACTCTGGTGTTAAAAGCTGAGAGATTCGCCAATATTTCCAATCAGGAACATATCGAGCCCCTTTAGGCACCACTTCACGGTTTCTCAGCATGACATGGGGTCCTACCACTAGACTACCTATGGTGTGTGAACAAGGTCTGAACAGGTATTAAGTAGCCTACAGCCCCATCCCACTCACCTGCACTGCAGGACCAACAATGCAATGGGGAACACATGAGGCCGCAAGCTACACCTACAACAGACCATGTGACACCGGCTTCCAGGTGCAACAGAATGTTTATAAGCCATATGCAATGGCACATTCAATACATATAAAACAAGAATCACAAAAATAAACGTGGCCTAAATGGGTGGGACTGCTCCAGACCCCAAACACTGTGGCGTGTTTCTAACTGGGGGGGCAGTTCCTCCGCATGTGGTTCGCAGCGAACGGCTATCCCCAGCAAAAATTGCATACAATGGAGGATGCCGGCGCGAACCACAAGCAGGGGCTGTAGGCTACTTAATACCTGTTCAGACCTTGTTCACACACCATAGGTAGTCTAGTGGTAGGACCCCATGTCATGCTGAGAAACCGTGAAGTGGTGCCTAAAGGGGCTCCGATATGTTCCTGATTGGAAATATTGGCGAATCTCTCAGCTTTTAACACCAGAGTGAGGGATTAGCCAGTGTTGTCAGTTGCTTATCCATGTGGTGCATCTTTTTTCTGTGAGTTATGTGTTTATATATTTTCATCCGCACATGTTTTATTTTGTGTAGGATGTTTGTGTGGTGCTTGTGGTTCGCGCCGGCATCCTCCATTGTATGCAATTTTTGCTGGGGATAGCCGTCGCTGCGAACCACATGCGGAGGAACTGCCCCCAGTTAGAAACACGCCACAGTGTTTGGGGTCTGGAGCAGTCCCACCCATTTAGGCCACGTTTATTTTTGTGATTCTTGTTTTATATGTATTGAATGTGCCATTGCATATGGCTTGTAAACATTCTGTTGCACCTGGAAGCCGGTGTCACATGGTCTGTTGTAGGTGTAGCTTGCGGCCTCATGTGTTCCCCTATTGCATTGTTGGTCCTGCAGTGCAGGTGAGTGGGATGGGGCTGTAGGCTACTTAATACCTGTTCAGACCTTGTTCACACACCATAGGTAGTCTAGTGGTAGGACCCCATGTCATGCTGAGATACCGTGTAGTGGTGCCTAAAGGGGCCCGATATGTTCCTGATTGGAAATATTGGCGAATCTCTCAGCTTTTAACACCAGAGTGAGGGATTAGCCAGTGTTGTCAGTTGCTTATCCATGTGGTGCATCTTTTTTCTGTGAGTTATGTGTTTATATATTTTCATCCGCACATGTTTTATTTTGTGTAGGATGTTTGTGTGGTGCTTGTGGTTCGCGCCGGCATCCTCCATTGTATGCAATTTTTGCTGGGGATAGCCGTTCGCTGCGAACCACATGCGGAGGAACTGCCCCCAGTTAGAAACACGCCACAGTGTTTGGGGTCTGGAGCAGTCCCACCCATTTAGGCCACGTTTATTTTTGTGATTCTTGTTTTATATGTATTGAATGTGCCATTGCATATGGCTTGTAAACATTCTGTTGCACCTGGAAGCCGGTGTCACATGGTCTGTTGTAGGTGTAGCTTGCGGCCTCATGTGTTCCCCATTGCATTGTTGGTCCTGCAGTGCAGGTGAGTGGGATGGGGCTGTAGGCTACTTAATACCTGTTCAGACCTTGTTCACACACCATAGGTAGTCTAGTGGTAGGACCCCATGTCATGCTGAGATACCGTGTAGTGGTGCCTAAAGGGGCTCCGATATGTTCCTGATTGGAAATATTGGCGAATCTCTCAGCTTTTAACACCAGAGTGAGGGATTAGCCAGTGTTGTCAGTTGCTTATCCATGTGGTGCATCTTTTTTCTGTGAGTTATGTGTTTATATATTTTCATCCGCACATGTTTTATTTTGTGTAGGATGTTTGTGTGGTGCTTGTGGTTCGCGCCGGCATCCTCCATTGTATGCAATTTTTGCTGGGGATAGCCGTCACTGCGAACCACATGCGGAGGAACTGCCCCCAGTTAGAAACACGCCACAGTGTTTGGGGTCTGGAGCAGTCCCACCCATTTAGGCCACGCTTATTTTTGTGATTCTTGTTTTATATGTATTGAATGTGCCATTGCATATGGCTTATAAACATTCTGTTGCACCTGGAAGCCGGTGTCACATGGTCTGTTGTAGGTGTAGCTTGCGGCCTCATGTGTTCCCCATTGCATTGTTGGTCCTGCAGTGCAGGTGAGTGGGATGGGGCTGTAGGCTACTTAATACCTGTTCAGACCTTGTTCACACACCATAGGTAGTCTAGTGGTAGGACCCCATGTCATGCTGAGAAACCGTGAAGTGGTGCCTAAAGGGGCTCCGATATGTTCCTGATTGGAAATATTGGCGAATCTCTCAGCTTTTAACACCAGAGTGAGGGATTAGCCAGTGTTGTCAGTTGCTTATCCATGTGGTGCATCTTTTTTCTGTGAGTTAGTGGTTTGAACATACCCAAACTTTTTGTTCTCATGGGATAATCTTCCGCCATAGGTGTCTGAAAAAACATTAGGCTAACCATGAGGGTTAAATAACATGATAGCTTTATAGCGCAGGTTGTAACTGATGTAGCAATACCAATTTTATATATTAAAAAAAAATGTTTTTTAAATAATAAAGCCTCTGTTATTGTTAAATTAGATCAGTGATGGCTAACCTCCGGCAATCCAGCAGTGGTGAAACTACGACTCCTAGCATCCTCCATTCATTTTTATGGAGTTTTGAGAACTGCCAAGCAAGTGTGCATCTTGGGAGTTGTAGTTTTACCACAGCTGGAGTGCCAGAGGTTAGCCATCACAGAATTAGATTTTTCCCTAGGCGAACAGTACATCCTTTTAAGGCCTCATGCACACGACCGTTGTTTGTTTCCGCGTCCGTTCTGTTTTTTTTCACGGATAGGATGCTCCCCCATTGATTTAAATGGGTCCGTAAAAAAATGAGGATGGTCAACCGTTTTTGTTCCGCATCTGTTGTCCGTATTTACATTCCGTCAAAAAAATAGAGCATGTCCTATTTTTCTTCACGTTTGCGGACAAGGATAGGCATTATTACAATGGATCTGCCATAAAAACGGATCCACCCAAAAAAATGGTCCTTCATCCGTTTTTTTTTTGGCAGATGCAAAATTTGCAGACGGATCGGACACGGAAGCAAACAACGGTCGTGTGCATGAGGCCTAACTGACATATTACCTTTTACATCCAGGGACATCTCCTGTCATGTAGATCTTCTCTTTCCTCTTCTCCTCCGTTAGACGGCTATGACAAATTCTTTCAGCCACATCTCGTATCTACAGAGTTTGTAATACAAACACGTTAGATTTCTCAGTTTTTCCATCAAGCTCCCCATCCTGGTATCCCCACAGTGTCATTCTGCTGCCACCTCCAATACTGTGCCGTAGTGCACCCCAATGTCCCAGGTACTATACTGCTGAAAAAAATAGTGATAATAATAGACATTATTGGGGTCATTTTTTAAACTGGTGTAAAGTCACATCACATGGTCCAATCACATGGTCCATCACCATGGTAAGATGGACCATGTGATTGGACCATGTGATGTGACGTAATCACAGGCCCTTTAGCTGTTAGCTGAAGCTTGAAGAGAGAAGACAGATCGCAACAACGCGATCAAGTGGCTAAGGTAAGTTAAGTTTTATTATTTTTAACCCCTTCATCTTCATTTTACACAGCATTCTTTATTAAGAATGCTATTATTTTCCCTTATAACCATGTTATAAGGGAAAATAATAAAGATCTGGTCCCGTTGCTAAGCAACCATGCGGGAAAATCGCACTGCATCGGCACTTGCTTGCGGATGCTTGCGATTTTCCCACAGCCCCATTCACTTCTATGGGGCCTGCGTTGCGTGAAAAACGCACAATATAGAGCATGCTGCGATTTTCACACAACGCAGAAGTGATGCTTAAAAATCACCGCTCATGTGCACAGCCCCATAGAATTAAATGGGTCCGGATTCAGTGCGGGTGCAATGCGTCCCCCTCACGCATTGCACCCGCGCTGAAAATTCGCCCGTGTGAAAGGGACCTTAATGTGACCTATAAACTGTACAACTCAATTGAAAAACAAGCTGAAATCTTTTAGGTAGAGGGAAGAAAAAAATATAAAAATAAAATAATATGGTTGCATAAGTGTGCACACCCTTAAACTAATACTTTGTTAAAGCATTTAATTTTATTACAGCGCTCAGTCTTTTTGGGTATGGCAGCATGGCACGTTTTGACTTGGCAAGATTTGCCCACTCTTCCTTGCAAAAACATTCCAAATCTGTCAGATTGCGAGGGCATCTCCTGTGCACAACCCTCTTCAGATCACCCCACAGATTTTTAATCAGATTCAGGTCTAGGCTCTGGCTGGGCCATTCCAAAACTTTAATCTTCTTCTGGTGAAGCTCTTCAGATCACCTTCAGATCATAATCTTCATCTGGTAAAGCTTGATTTGGATGTATGCTTTGGGTTGTTGTCATGCTGAAAGATGAAGTTCCTCTTCATGTTCAGCTTTCTAGCAGAAGTCTAAGGCCTCTTTCACACGGGCGTCATGTTTGACGCCCGGATAAGAGGCGGGTGCGTTGCAGGAATATGCACGATTTTCCCGCGTGGGTGCAAACGTTTGTAATGCGTTTTGCACGCGCGTGAGAAAAATTGCCATGTTTGGTACCCAGACCCGAAGCCGGACTTCATCACTGAAGTCCGGTTTCGGGTCTTCTGGAGAATTTATTATTTTCCCTTATAACATCACCATGGTAAGATGGACCATGTGATTGGACCATGTGATGTGACGTCATCACAGGTCCTTTAGTTCTTAGCTGATGCTGGGAAAGAGAGGACAGATCGCAACTACGCGATCAAGTGGCTAAGGTAAGTTAACTTTTATTATTTTTAACCCCTTCCACACTTCATTTTACTATGCATTCTTTATTAAGAATGCTATTATTTCCCCTTATAACCATGTTATAAGGGAAAATGATAAAGATCGGGTCCCGTTGCTAAGCAACCATGCGGGAAATGAATGGGTCCGGATTCAGTGCGGGTGCAATGCGTCCTCCTCGCGCATTGCACCCGCGCGTAAAACTCGCCTGTGTGAAAGGGGCCTAAAGGTTTTGTGCCAATATGGACTGGTATTTGGAACTGTTCATAATTCCCTCTATCTTAACTAAGGCCCCAGTTCCAGCTGAAGAAAAACAGCCCCGCAGCCTGATGCTGCCACCGCCATGCTTCACTGTGGGTATGGTGTTCTTTTGGTGGTGTGCAGTGTTGTTTTTGCGCCAAACATATCTTTTGGAATTATGGTCAAAAAGTTTAACCTTGGTTTCATCAGACCATAACACCTTTTCCCACATGCTTTTGGGAGACTTCAGATGTGTTTTTGCAAAATGTAGCCTGGCTTGGATGTTTTTCTTCATAAGAAAAGGCTTTCGTCTTGCCACTCTACCCCATAGCCCAGACATACGAAGAGTACGGAAGATTGTTGTCACATGTACCACACAGCCAGTACTTGGCAGATATTCCTGCAGCTCCTTTAATGTTGCTGTAGGCCTCTTGGTAGCCTCCCAGACCAGTTTTCTTCTCGTCTTTTCATCAATTTCGGAGGGACGTCCAGTTCTTGATAATGTCACTGTTGTGCCATATTTTCTCCACTTGATGATGACTGTCTTCACTGTGTTCCATGGTATATCTAATGCTTTGGAAATCCTTTTGTACCCTTCTCCTGACTGATGCCTTTTAACAATGAGATCCCTCTGATGCTTTGGAAGCTCTCTGTGGACCATCGCTTTTGCTGTGGGATGCGACTAATAAAATTTCAGGAAAGAACAACTAAAGCAGCTGAACTTTATCTGGGGTTAATCAGAGGCACTGTAAGGGTACGTTCACACGACGACAATTGTTGCGCGACAAAAAGTCGCACTTTTGTCACGCGACAATTTTTATAATGGGAGTCTATGGTGTCGCAGTGCGACATGCTGCGACTGCGACACGAAAGTCGGAGAAAATCCATTCAAGATGGGTTTTTCTGCGACTGTCGCGTCGCAGTCGCAGCATGTCGCAATGCGACACCATAGACTCCCATTATAAAAATTGTCGCGCGACAATAGTGCGACAAAATGTCGCGCGACAAATGTTGCAGTGAAGTTGTGCCCTATTTGTCGCCGTGTGAACGTACCCTAAATGATGGCAGGTGTCTGCTGACTCCTATTTAACATGATTTTGAATGTGATTGCTTCTGAACACAGCTACATCCCCAGTTATAAGAGGGTATGCACACTTATGCAACCACATTATTATTATTATTAATTATTATTTTTCTTCCCTTCACCTAAAAGATTTCAGTTTGTTTTTCAATTGAGTTGTACAGTTTATAGGTCACATTAAAGGTGGAAAAAGTTCTGAAATGATTTATCTTTGCCTCATTTTTTTACAGCACAGAACCTGACATTTTAACAGGGGTGTCTAGACTTTTTATATCCACTGTATAAATCATTATAATCTTGTGCAATCCTGTCAGAGGAGCAAAGGTCAGAATGGGAAATCACACACAGCGTGTTTCTCTAATTTAACTCTCTTGTCTGAAACTAGCCTAATACTAACCCCTAACCCTAATAGTAACCTTAACCCTAACTACAACCCCCAGTGTAGTTTAATGATACATGAGGTACAAGGTATAGTAGATACAGTGTGTACAGATATATAGTATATACAGCAGTGAACTGATTTATCTGTAGCCACTGCACCTAATATACCTTGTACCTCACATATCAGTACACTGCTGTATATAATAGATGCAGTGGGTATAAATATATGGTATATACAGCAGTGTACTGATATGAGGTGTAATTTATACCATGTGACCGTCACCGTCAGCAACATGTGACCTGTGATGTCACACCTGCTTTTCACTCCATTTTAGTTTCAAACAGACTGGAATGGAGTAGTTAAAAGGAGGTCCTCCCTCTGGAGTCAGTAATCTAGGCTGAACCTCATCCCACTAACCCTAACCCTACTAATCCCTAAGCCTAGACCCCAACCCACACATCCACATTCAAGCCTAGAGCCACATGACCATGAACAACATGTAAACCACACCTCTCAACTTTTGAAAAGAAGGAGGAGGGACACTATGTGCGGGGCACAAAGTTCGCCACAACAATTTTTTTCTGCACTAGGCCATGCCTCTAACTCTGCCAAAACATAACATAACAAACACCTAATCCCGCCCAGTCCCCTAAATGCCCCCACATAGTAATTATTACCCTTTATGCCACCACACAGTATTTATGTGAGCATTGTGCCCCCTTCACAGATCATGTCCAGTTATGTGCCCCTCACAGTAATATGCCCAGTTATGTGCCCTCTCACAGAAATATGCCCAGCTATGCCCCCTCAGAAATATGCCCAGGACTGTGCCCCCTCAGAAATATGCCCAGGACTGTGCCCCCTCAGAAATATGCTCCGTACTGTGCCCGCTCAGAAATATGCCCAGGACTGTGCCCACTCAGAAATATGCACAGTTCTGTGCCCGCTAATAAATATGCCCATGTGTTGGCTCAGATGAGCCGAAGTTATTACTTTGCGAAGTCTCAAGGTTTTTTACAGTAATAATTAATTCACCAAGTCATTACATGAAGTCTTGTGAGACTTCACAAAGTAATAATTTCGGCTCATCGGAGCCAATACATTCTAATACTGTACGGAGCGCTGGCTCTGTACAGTATTACAACAAAGTTTTATGCGAATCGACTTTGGATGAAGCATCCGAAGTCAATTCGCTCCTCCCTGAATATAAGGCCTCATGCACACGGCCATTGTTGTGGTCCGTGTCCGAGCCGCATATTTTGCGGCTTGGGCGCGGACCCATTCACTTCAATGGGGACGCAAAAGATGCGGACAGCACTCCGTGTGCCGTCCTCGTCCTTTGCTCCGTTCCATGCCCCCGCAAAAAAAATAGAGCATGTCCTATTCTTGTCCGCTTTGCGGACAAGAATAGGCTTTTCTACAATGGGCCACGTTCCGTTCCGCAAATTACGGAACGCGGAGCAGCTTCCGTGTTTTGCGGACCGCAAAACACCAACTGTCGTGTGCGTGAGGCCTAACTAATGAAAGGTATTTGGGAATATATTTATAATAATAAATATTTATTTATAATAAAGTAATATTGAATTATTTTCATTTTCCTAGTTCCCGGAGAACTCTTTTAAACCGCTAGGATCAGTGGTTTCAGTGGGAGCCTGGCTGTCGATTATTCCTGGGCTCCCACATTGATCGCATGGGCACAGCTTCTGAACCAGTGCAATCACAGTAACATACACATGGATCGCCAATTAAAGGTATTCCTACATGTACACCATACTGCACTAAGAGGTTAAAGGAAACCTATCGTCTGCCTTGGAGCTTCTAAACCACTACAGTGGTGTTATGCAGCTGGAATTTAGGATCCCAAACATGGCCATAGCAAACCATCCCATCCCTGCAAAAGGAAGTAAATGAAGTTCAAACTTACCATAAGAATATTCCGGGACTTTTCTCCAGCAGCATCAGGCACATGCAATGTGTGCGATAAAGCCAAAGAAGATACTTCTCACTTCACTGTGCATGTAAGCACATCAGGCGCATGCACAGTGAAATGTTTCATCAGCTTAGTTGGCTCAGTCCTGGGCTCTCCTGCTGCTAAGTTTGAATATCATTTTCTTTGTTTTGCGTGAATGGAAGGATGTTCTCTAGACAGGTTTGGGATAGTATACCCCAGCTACATGACCCCAGCTTCACTTTATTTCATTCCTGGTTTTGGCTTAAAAAACTGAAAGTGTATCTTCTGGGTCCTTTTAGACCTAATTCACACGTCCATAGTGTGTTGCGGATCCGCAACACACTTTGCCACCAGCCCTATAGAGATACCTATACTTGTCAATTGCGGGCAAGAATAGGACATGCTCTATAATATTGCGGAAGATCAGCGGCGCGCTCCGCAAATGCGGATGCGGAGAGCACAGTGTGTGCTCTCCGCATCCATTACGTCCCCATTCAAAATGAATGGGTCCGCACCTGTTCCGCAAATTTGCGGAACGGGTGCGGACAAACATTGCGGACGTGTGAATAGGACCTTACGTGGACCGATGATCAGAAAAATTATCGGAAATGTAGCAGACGTTCTCAATAATTACCTGGATTCTCACAGATAATGAGGGTTGAATGTACGTGCAGCAATCACTACCACAGTATGGGGATTATTAATTGCTTGTTCCTCATTGTCCCTGGGCAGTAGATGGTTGTTTAGGCAGTACGATCTGCTATACAGGACAGATTTTGGTGCAGGTGTTCTGCCAGATTCCTATACCCTGGCGGAATGCTATACGCAAAAGTGACTTGCGACACCAGAATCAGCTGGAGAAGAGGGGGAAAGGGGGGGCCTGCGCAAGCGCACATCCACTGCGATGTACGGTTTCACGCATGCGCATATAGTGGTTGCTTCTCCCGTGGCGGTGCAATAATTGTTACTAATCCAGTGGATGTGCGCTTGCGCAGCGCCGCACACACCCTCCTCCAGTTGATTTTGGTGCCGCAGGTAAAGCAAACGGCGTCACTTCCAGTGCGGCTGCGTCACTTCCGGGTAAGGCATTCTGCCAGGGTATAGGAGTCTGGCAGAACGACACAATCACCCGATGAACAAGCAAACGCTCGTTCATCGGGGGATCGTGACGTTCTGCTGGCAACTGCAACTTTTACACAGGCCACATATCAGGGACAAGCATTTATACAAACCCTCATCCCTGATAATCTGCCAGATCATCAGTCCGTGTAAAAGGACCTTTACACTGTCACTTCTACAAATGTAGGAGGATATCAATCCAATCAATCCCATTTGTTTACATCACCTCCCCCCCATGAAACCCTGTCCTCTCCTGTCAGTTCAGGGACACTCAGCACTTCCAGCCTCCAGCAGTTTCTCCCATTTGTTATGTCAGGTCACGGGTTTGCCTTGTTTAGGGGTTTGTGCTCATTCTGCATGAAGCTTTGTTTCTGTAAACTGTCCATCTCATCTGACAGTCATACAGACATTGCTCTTTTACTGGATTAACTAGTAGCATATAACATGCTTTTATAAAACCACTGATGATTAAAAAAAAAGTTTATATACCATTACTAATTAACCAGAAAAAGGAAATGTACATGGATTACAGTCAATTAATAAATGTTAGAACCTAGATTTATACATTCAAATATATATATATATATATATATATATATATATATAGTCCTCAGGACAGACCCCGGAGGAGCATAGGAGGACTCCTCAGGACAGATGGTGTGAGACCCAGCACTATTCGCAGATCTCCTATGTGTCGGGAAAAAAAAAAAAAAAACGGAACGGACTGGTCCGCATCCAAGCCGTAGTTTTTGCGTTCGGGTGCAGAGCCACTCACTTCAATGGGGCCGCAAAAGATGCGGGCAGCACTCCGAGTGCTGTCCGCATCCGTTGCTCCGTTTCGTAGCCCCGCAAAAAGATTATAACATGTCCTATTCTTGTCCGTTTTGGGAACAAGAATAGGCATCTCTATAATGAGTCGCCCGTTCCGCAAATTGTGGAAGGCACAAGGGCAGCTTCCGTGTATTGCGGATCCGCAATTCACGGACTGCAAAAAACGGAACGGTCGTGTGTATGAGGCCTAAACGGTAGGAAATATGCAAGAGTCAGGCCCTTAATAAAAAATAAAAAAAATGCATAAAAGCACAATTTTGTGAAATTTGCAGATCATGAAATGAGATGTAAATGAAAACATAATGCATCTTGTGAGAAGGTGACTGGTGCTGAGGATAGGACTTGGTTCCCAAACATTTATAGTCAATGTGAGCAGCTAGTTTGTACATAAGCCTGCTAAGTGTCTTGGCTCTCTGCTTGTCATGTAGCTGGCAGTCAGCCCCTGTAACATAAGATAAGAAGCTCCGTTACAGAGTGACATATCTACTGTATGACCCCATTACTGAGAAAGCTATTTGTAATGATGACAACGCTGGAGCAGTGCTCTTGGTTTTTACTTTTGGATCTGGAATGTGGGAGTTGTTGCTGTAAGATTGACACCCCCTCCCTGTCCCCATCTCCCCCTCTCCTATGACTGTATTAGCTCCCCAGCAGCTCTCCTGTTTTGCAGCCGGTCTCTTTCCAGCAGCTGAATCAATTGCACTGACTCACACGCTTCTGACATCTTCCTCAGGCTGAGCTGTGACATCAACTTCTTAAAATAGAGCCTGCTGCTGGAATAGCTCCCAGCCTCCCTCTATAGGCCCTCTGTGGTTAGCTGGTCTATAGGTCTCTTATCTACCCTGTGCCTCATACATAAAGCTCGAATGGAAAAACTAGTGTCTCAGCTTTCATTCTGCTCTGCTCAATAACAATTTATGCTTTCTATCTTCATGTTCATGAGTGTTGCTGTATTCATGCTCCACCCACAGAATCCACTTCCCAGCTACATATTAACTCACAATTCCCTGAAATTATGAACAATTAGATGACCAATTTTGCTTATATTCGATGAACACATAGACGTGATCAGCATGAAGTCATCCCTTGTCCCACAACGTTTCTGGACGCAGTTGAATACAAAAAAAAAAATCTTCCAAACCATGTACTGGTGGTTGTACTGCCCTGTCAATTTCTTCCTTTATGGTTTTCTGACAAATAAAGTTGAATGTTGGTTTTAAGAAGAAGCCCATTTTAGGACTGTTTTAGACAGTTGGATTCCATATTTTTGGGAATTATGATTGTATCCGAGTGAAAACTGAAAATGTTTACTTTTGGGGTGCTGATTGTCAATGTTAAATAGATTATATATCTGCAAAGATAATTTTTCTGTACTTGCGAGTAGGGATGAGCGAATCAACTTCGTTGTAATACTGTATGGAGCGGGAGCTCCATACAGTATTAGAATGTATTGGCTCCGATGAGCAGAAGTTATTACTTCGCGAAGTCTCAAAGGACTTCATGTAATAACTTTATGAATTAATCACTACTGTAAAAAACCTTGATACCGAACTCTGGTTCGGTTCCATTTGGTTCGGTATCAAGGTTTTTTACAGTAATGATTAATTCACAAAGTTATTACACAAAGTCTCATGAGACTTCACAAAGTAATAACTTTGGCTCATCGGAGCCAATACATTCTAATACTGTACGGAGTTCCCGCTCTGTACAGTATTACAACAAAGTTTTATGCGAATCAACTTCGGATGAAGCAGCCAAATTCGATTCGCTCATCCCTAATTGCAAACATTGTCCAGAGTGTTTTTCTGGAGTATCGGTGGCCCTTTCAATAGTTTTGACAGCAAGAATAGGAATATCTGGAGCTCCATTTTTGATGCTGCAAATACGAGAACCTTGATGAGCCCCACAAAAATCAATGGTGCCCATTAGTGCGCATTTAGATCCATTTGGGGAAGGGTCCATCACAGCATCATGTCTCCTGTTATAAACAGAAGCTATGACATTAGTGTGAACAGAATCGTACATGTATTTGTTTTTTTTGACTGATAATGAAATGGTACATTTAACAGAGCGTGTTTCACAGGATTGGCACTTATTAAATGTGGTGCCAATATTCAAAAAGGGGTCAGAAACTGCGCCCGGAAAATATAGGCTGGTAAGTTTAACATCTGTTGTGGGTAAACTGTTTGAAGGTTTTCTAAGAGAGGCTATCTTGGAGTACCTCAATGAAAATAAGCAACTAACGCCATATCAGCATGGCTTCATGAGGGATCGGTCATGCCAAACAAATTTAATCAGTTTCTATGAGGAGGTAAGTTCTAGACTTGACAGCGGAGAATCAATGGATGTCGTATATCTGGACTTCTCCAAAGCATTTGATACTGTGCCACATAAAAGGTTAGTATATAAAATGAGGATGCTCGGACTGGGAGAAAATGTCTGCATGTGGGTAAGTAACTGGCTGAGTGACAGAAAACAGAGAGTGGTTATTAACGGTACACACTCAGATTGGGTCACTGTCACTAGTGGGGTACCTCAGGGGTCAGTACTGGGCCCTATTCTCTTCAATATATTTATTAATGATCAGATGTGAATTAAGAAAAAAGGGAAGTTGTACAAATCCATTTTACCTTCTCACGTTTTATGATCCACTCCTGATTTTGGCTTCCAAAACTGCATTAGGAAACCTGACTATGTGGCCGTATTCTCATAGGTTTTGCATTAAAGTAATAGACCCTAATGACAAGTGATTATCTCAAAAGGCAGCTGAAAATTATTATTTTTCTTGGACCTTTGGGCACACTATGGCTGGTGGTGCCAGTCCAAACCTGATTCTGACATATGGCTTTATAAAAGAAAAGTGATTCTGACATTTTGACTTCTGATATTTGTGACGTGGTAGGTTAGGGTTGCACTGGTTTATAAAAAAAAATTCTTCTTTGTCAACTTGAATGTTGGATAGTACAGTATCCCGCTTTTCATGTCGAAGTGTGTAGGTGGTTTCCAGACAGGAAATAACGGTGCTGAGGACAGATGCTGTTCCTGATGACATGTTCTTCATAAGCACATGTGGGATGCAGCTGTTGTGGAAAACACATGCCTCTAACAGTAGGAAAATAGCCTTCAGCTTATCCCAGAGGGAGCGAATGAGAACAGAACATAATGAATGCTGCAAATGATATCAGCCTGAAACATTGTTTAGAGAGCTCACCACTCATCAGGCCTGACATCAGTGTCTTCATTAGGCCTCCTTCACACATTTCTTCTTTTCATCTTTCCTTATTTTGTAGTGCAAAAAAAAATATTTATCCATGAATTTCAAGCATCTTCTTTGTTTTGTTTTTGTTCATGTTTTTTTTTTTTTCCTAAAGAGAAGCCAACGGCAAAGACACAAGAAAAAATGCCATACCAAGAGCAGGCTCAATTGTGAAATCAAAAATGGCATCAAAGGGCTAGAAAAATGCCACAAACAAATAAAGCAGTTTTATGTTTTACTAGAAACTTTAATGGAACATCTGGCTGCATAATTTTTAGAAAAAAAAAACTGGGAAAAAAAGTCTCATTGAGATGAATAGAGCAGCAGTGAGCATGATTAATGGTTGATCCATCAATATTAAGAAACACAGGGCCCCTGATCTTACAATTGGTGGAGGTTCCAATGTTTGAACTACCACTGGTTAAACTCTTAGCTTCTTTCACACGAGCGTGACGGATTAGGTCCGGGTGCGTTCAGTGAAACTCGTACCATTTGGCAAGCAAGTTTAGTCAGTTTTGTCTGCAATTGTGTTCAGTTGTTCAGTTTTTTTCCCCACGCGGGTGCAATGAGTTTTGACTCGTTTATCACGCGCGTGATAAAACACTGACCCTGGGTTCAGACCTGAGCGTTCTTAAAACGCGCGTATTTCAGTGCGTCTTTGCAAATTGGAAACGCGCGTTCGTACACGCGTTCTTGTGATTGACTACTGTGGTGTCAATCACAAAACACGCGACAAACGCCCCAAAAAAAGCTCAAGTACTTGTTTATGCGTCGTGCATTTTACAGCGCGTTCAAACGCGCTGTAAAACGCTCAAGTGAGAACCAGGGCCATAGGAAAGCATTGGTTTTCATGTGTTGAGCGTTTTACAGCGCGTTTGAACGCGCTGTAAAACGCTCAGGTGTGAACTTAGGGTGAAGGTTTACAAACATCTACTAGCAACCATCAGTGAAAAACGCATCGCAACTGCACTTGCTTCCAGATGCAATGCGTTTTTCACTGAAGCTCCATTCACTTCTATGGGGCCAGGGCTGCGTGAAAAACGCAGAATGTAGAAAATGCTGCGATTTGGACTTTTTATAAAAAGCTGCACTTGCATAGACTGCAAGCTCTTCTGCCTGGGTCCCGACCGGATGTATCTGACTATTATGACTCTTAAGTCATAAGCGCACACATTCGGTTGGTACCCAGGCAGAAGAGCTTGCAGCCTGTGCAAGTGCAGATGAGACTGTGACATCAGTGGATTATGTATCAATCTATCGATCTTTCTTCCATGAGTTAGAAGGAAGAACAGTTTTTATAATAAAAGCCCCATGAATCACAGCTTTTTATTTCTGTCATATATAGCACTCAAATATTCTGCACTGCTTTACAGATGTTATCATCACTTGCTGTCCCCAGTGGAGCTCACAGTCTAGATACCCTATCAGTGAGTCAAATGAAACCCACACTGCCCTTGGTCAGATTTGAGCCCAGGACCCCAGCGCTGCCTGGCAATCATTGGTGTTCATTAAGCTCCTAAATCTTTTGTAAGTTGCTGCTGGACTTTGCAAGGAAAGTACTGCATTACATTGTGCCCTTTTAAATTAAGGGACAACCTTGTTATCTATGACATCCACTAAAGTAAGAGATCTGGCTATTAGTACCCTTTGTGACATTCATGTGCCCCATAAGTAAATAATAACAATCTGGCAGGACTGTGCCCATGTGCTCGGTACAAGTGGCAGCACAATCAAGCTACAGTAGGTTGGCATTTAGATAATGGGGTGAGCAGCAAACTGATTCACTGACCAAGGCGAAGGAAACTACTGTAGCTATGACTATGCCATAGTCAATACCCATTCATGCTGGGAGGTACTTCCTACTAGATGATCAACCAACTACCTCTGTTAGGGACGATCCATTTTAGGGTACACACTTGTATGTACTAACATTACACCATCACTGAACATGGATTTTTTCCACCTCTGTTCCGGTATCATTGACACTTGAGTTGGATATAACAAGTCACTGAAAAATGGGTGACCCATGATTCTCCCTTTTCCTACGTGATTCTCAGAATAAGATCCTCAGGACTGAATTAGAGAAAATTATGCCCCTCAATAAAGGGTTAAAAGTGTTTCAGGACATGCCCTGTTCGTATGGACCGACGTCATGTCGGTTTAACACACCACATAGAGAATGAAGCAAAGGAAAGGGAGGATCAGATCTGCTGTGTTGGGGCACACTTTTTAGGGCTGCAGCCCAACTATCTATTAGGGCAAGCTCTCTGTCTCGCCAGTACTATAGAGGTTTCTGAGTCCATAGACAGGAGCAAATTTCAACCTCTTGACCCAAAAAGCAGTTTTTCAAGTTCACTATTATGTCTATACACCCTGGTTTTTATCAGTTCATAAAGGTCATCTATTAGACACCAGACACTTCAATCAGTAATAGTGTCTACTATTAGCCTAAATAAACTCTAAAATGTCACACCATAAAGATATACCATAGAGGATAAAATAAAATAAAAAATACTATGAATGAAACAAACAAACAGTTCAGTTATCCTAGTTACATTAGTTCTTCAGCTCAGGTCCATTACATAAGCAGTGCACATATAAAGCTGTATCACATAACAGTTATAACAGCACTGGTGTCCTACACATGCTTGAGGCCCAGGAGGAGTATGCAGGGGGGCCATTGTTTTATGGGGACTGGTTTCCTGCTATTTAGGTTCAGTTGAGCTCAGGAAATGGGATGGCAATGTTTGCAGACAGCAATATGTAATGTCTGACCTAGAATGAAAGCATTAACTCCAGTGTTGCTGAAGAATCCAGAGGAATATGGAACCTTAAAAAACACCTTTCACCACATAATTACTATGTAATCTGCAGGCAGCCTTTTATAGAACAGAAGGAACTGAGCAGATTAATATATAGTTTATGGGAGAAGATTAAATAAAAAAACCTCTCTTTCACTTATGTCAGTGACTGATCGCATTCTCTGTGTAAGTGTGTATACAGAGATCAAGAAAAGAAAGGAATGGTTCCGGCACCTGATTATGCAGTAAAAGCTTCCTTTATTCGGGGTTCAGTATACAATCGTGTTCACACAATGACTGGTAGTTTACGCGTTTCGGACAGTCTTGTCCTTAGTCGTAAGGACAAGACTGTCAACGCTAAACTACCAGTCATTGTGGAACTGATTGTATACTGAACCCGAATAAAGGAGCTTTACTGCATAATCAGGTGCCGAACCATTCCTTTCTTTTCTTGATCGCGTCAAGCACTTCTCTTCAGATTCCGAGCACCGGGATATGGCTGTCCTGGACGGGTGAGCTGGACTTTTGCACATGTTATATGTATACAGAGATACCTGTAAGTCACTGATAGCTGTACACAGGGGAAGTCTTATCAGTGATGAATAGCATTCTCTGTGTAAGTGTGTATACATAGATAGCTGTCAGTCACTGATAACTGTATACGGGGGAGGTGATATCAGTGATTGATAGCATTCTCTGTGTAAGTGTGTATACATAGATAGCTGTCAGCCTCTGATTGCTGTACATGGGGAGGTGCTATCGGTCATTGATAGTATTCTCTGTGTAAGTGTGTATACATATATAGCTGTACATAGGGATGTGTTATCAGTCATTGATAGCATTCTCTGTGTAAGTGTGTATACATATATAGCTGTCAGTTACTGATAGCTATACAGTGGGATGTGTTATCAGTGATTGATAGCATTCTCTGTGTAAGTGTGTATATATATATATATATATATATATATATATATATAGCTGTCAGTCACTGAAAGCTGTACATGGGGAGGTGTTATCAGTGATTAATAGCATTCTCTGTGTAAGTGTGTAAACATAGCTGTCAGTCACTGATACATGGCATGGGGGAGGTGTTACCAGTGATTGATAGCATTCTTTGTGTAAGTGTGCATACATATATAGCTGTCAGTCACTGATAGCTGTACATAGGGGTAGGTGTTATCAGTGATTGATAGCATTCTCTGTGTAAGTGTGTATACAGAGTTAGCTGTCAATCACTGCTAGCTGTACATAGGGGAGGTGTTATCAGTGATTGATAGAATTCTCTATGTAAGTGTGTATACATAGATAGCTGCCAGTCACTGATAGCTGTACATGGGTGAGGTGTTATCAGTGATTGATAGCATTCTCTGTGTAAGTGTGTATACAGAGATAGCTGTCAGTCTCTGATGGCTGTACATGGGGAGGTGTTATCCGTTAATTGATGGCATTCTCTGTGTAAGTGTGTATACATAGATAGCTGTCAGTCACTGATAGCTGTACATGGGGAAGTGTTATCAGTGATTGATATCACTCTTTGTGTAAGTGTGTATACATAAATAGCTGTACATGGGGATGTGTTATCAGTCATTGATAGCATTCTCTGTGTAAGTGTGTATACATATATAGCTGTCAGTTACTGATAGCTATACATTGGGATGTGTTATCAGTGATTGATAGCATTCTCTGTGTAAGTGTGCATATATATATAGCTGTCAGTCACTGATAGCTGTACATAGGGGTAGGTGTCATCAGTGATTGATAGCATTCTCTGTGTAAGTGTGTATACAGAGTTAGCTGTCAGTCACTGCTAGCTGTACATGGGGGAGGTGTTATCAGTGATTGATAGAATTCTCTATGTAAGTGTGTATACATAGATAGCTGCCAGTCACTGATAGCTGTACATGGGGGAGGTGTTATCAGTGATTGATAGCATTCTCTGTGTAATTGTGTATACAGAGATAGCTGTCAGTCTCTGATGGCTGTACATGGGGAGGTGTTATCCGTTAATTGATGGCATTCTCTATGTAAGTGTGTATACATAGATAGCCGTCAGTCACTGATAGCTGTACATGAAGAGGTGTTATCAGTGATCGATATCACTCTTTGTGTAAGTGTGTATTCATAGATAGCTGTCAGTCACTGATAGCTGTCAATGTGTAAAATACCCCAGAGTGGCATTACCACCTCTTTTTTACCCCCACTATATGTAATGTGTGATCCTGTGTCATCATATATATATAGTTATTGCCAAATCCTACAATGTGTGTATGTATTTCCCTATAAACTGCTGTTTACATGTAATGTGCCTAGTCTATCAGCAGATGGCAGCAAGTCTGTGCAGAGCTAGTTTCTCTGGAGAGGAACCTTCTAGTTCCACTCCAGCCCTCTCTAGAGAGGGAGGAGTTTGTTAGTTAAAGTCAGTCTAACCTACTCCATCTTGGGGAGAGGTTGTGTGTCGGCCAGCAGAGCACTGTCTGCTTTGCTGGGCCTGCAGAAGTTCTACATGGTTGCTTGTCCCCTCCTGGGCTTGCATTGCCTCCAAAGCTAAAAGAGCTTTATGCCAGAAAGAAGTTCCTAGGATTAAAGATAAAGTAAGAGACAGACTACAGACAGCTAAATTCCAGCAAAAGAGAAAAGGTTCCTATTTACCCAGCCAGCATAGCAGAGCTGAGAGTGCTACCGCATAGCAGTGCTGAGATTGTTGCAGAAGTGTGTGCCTGCCAGAATAAGCCAATACCTGCTGATGACCAAGATAAAGTTTGGAAACTGTTTGGATTACCGTGTATGCCAAGTAAAGCTGTGTTCAACGTTACTACAAAGTCTGGACTCTATTTATTCTACTTATTCATCACTGAAGTTCAACAACCCCTTTTTGCACTTGCTTTGGACTACACCACTTCTGTGATCCAGGGATATCCAGGTAGGAGCACCGTGACATGTGCATACAACATCTACAGAGACACTGTAAACCACTCTACACCACTCTGCATTCCTACCCTAGGTACCAACACTATCTAAAAAGGGGATTTCAAGTCCTCGTTGCGTAACTGCAACTAGCATCACGACTACTACCCTATTAGAGGGACATATAATCGCAGATACCTCTTAAGGGGCAAGGGATTCCCTAGACGCTGGCAGTGGGCCGCTGCACATGGGGGAGATGTTATTAGTGATAGCATTCTCTGTGTAAGTGTGTATATAGAGATAGCTGTCGGCCTCTGATAGCTGAACACGGGAGAGGTGTTATAAGTAATTAATAGCATCCTCTGTGTAAGGCTCCATTCACATGACCGTATGTTGTCCGCAAAAAAACGGATCCGTGTCCGCAAAAAAACGGATTGCATTCCGTTTTTTTGCTGATCCATAGACTTCAATAGGGCCATGTCCTATTGAAGTCTATGGATCAGCAAAAAAACGGAATGCTATCCGTTTTTTTGCGGACAACATACGGTCGTGTGAATGGAGCCTAAATGTGTATACAAAGATAGCTGTCACCGATAGTTGAACATGGGCAGTGTTGGACCTGGGTGCCTCCCCTCTGCTCAGCCTCTCCCATTCTGTGCAAACCGCCAAATGGCGATGTCCCACCTGTGAGCTGTCTCCTCCCGACAGACCCTGACCCAGCCAGTGACATACTGCAACGCCGCTCATTCTCCTCTGTTTGCTGGGCACTCACACTGCACTCGCCAATCAGCATTTAGTGGTGCAAAGCTCCTGCTGCTGACTGGCCAGTGTGCGAGTCGCAGGCTTAGCAGACAGCAGCAGATCAGAGCAGAACTGTGCAGGTTGGTGGATGGGCAGAGCGGTAGTCTTTTGCTTATCATGCTCACGTCACGCACTGCGGCTGCCAGTGCCACCACCTGCCTCGTACTGCCACCAGTTCCACTGAGACCCAAGTCCCAACTCTAACCAGCCCCCAGCATCGCCGGCTTGCCCCTGGCTTGTTGTGTGCCACTGCCAGTCTGCCACCAAGGACAAAGTAAGTTGTACACTCATAGCAGTGAGTGACAGACTCTACATTTAAAAACATTCATTGGTGGGGGGGGGGGGGGCTATTGGTGGGAAAAGGGCAGCAGCAGCAAGCAGAGTTCCTGCAGGGTTGGGGGGGCACTGTTCTATAAGGGTTATCATATTAGGTATTGCCGCGCCCAAAAAAGTCTGCACTATTAAAATATAAAAAAAAAATAACCTGTACGGTGAACGCCTTAACGGGAAAAAAAAAATTAAAAACACGCAAGGGCAGTCTCTGATAGTTGTTCAATGGGGAGGTGTTATCAGTGATTGAAAGCATTCCCTGTGTAGGTGTGTATACATAGATAGCTGTCAGTCACTGATAGTTGTACATGGGGGAGGTGTTATCAGTGATAGCATTCTCTGTGTAAGTGTGTATACATAGATAGCTGTCAGTCACTAATAGCTGTACACGGGGAGGTGTTATCAGTTATTGATGGCATTCTCTGTGTAAGTGTGTATACATAGATAGCTGTCAGTCACTGATAGCTGTACATGGGGGAGGTGTTATCAGTAATTGATAGCATTCTCTGTGTAAGTGTGTATACATAGATAGCTGTCAGTCACTGATAGCTGTACATGGGGGAGGTGTTATCAGTGATTGATAGCATTCTCTGTACATAGATAGCTGTCAGTCACTGATAGCTGTACATGGGGGAGGTGTTATCAGTGATTGATAGCATTCTATGTGTAAGTGTGTATACATAGATAGCTGTCAGTCACTGATAGCTGTACATGGGGGAGGTGTTATCAGTGATTGATGGCATTCTCTGTGTAAGTGTGTATACATATGCAGCTGTCAGTCACTGATGGCTATACACAAGGGGAGGTGTTATCAGTGATTGATAGCATTCTCTGCGTAAGTGTGTATAGAGAGATAGCTATCAGTCACTGATGGCTGTACATGGAGGAGGTGTTATCAGTGATTGATAGCATTCTCTGTGTAAAGCTTCATTCACATGTCAGTGATTTCCATCAGTGATTGTGAACCAAAACCAGGATTGGAGCTTCCACAGACGTAAGGTAGTATGTAGAGATTTACACTTGTTCTGTGTTTAGAGCCGCACCTGGTTTTGGCTCTGAATCACTGACCAAAACACCGACATTTGAATGAGGCATAAGTGTGTATACAGATATAGCTGTCAGTCACTGATAGCTGTACATAGGGAAGTGTTATCAGTGATTAATTGCATTCTCTGTGTAAGTATGTATACAGAGATAGCTGTCAGTCACTAATAGTTGTACATGGGGAAAGTGTTATCAGTGATTGATAGCATTCTCTGTGTAAGTGTGTATATGTAGATAGCTCTTAGTCTCTGATGGCTGTACATGGGGAGGTGTTATCAGTTAATTGATAGCATTCTCTGTGTAAGTGTGTATACATAGATAGCTGTCAGTCACTGATAGCTGTACATGGGGAGGTGATATCAGTGATTGATAGCATTCTCTGTGTAAGTGTGTATACATAGATAGCTGTCAGTCACTGATAGCTGTACATGGGGAGGTGTTATCAGTGATTGATAGCATTCTCTGTGTATAGCCTCATTCACATGTCAGTGTTTAGAGCCACACCTGGTTTTGGCTCTGAATCACTGACCAAAACACTGACATTTGAATAAGGCATTAGTGTGTATACAGAGATAGCTGTCAGTCACTGATATCTGTACATGGGGAGGTGTTATCAGTGACTGATACCATTCTCTGTGTAATTGTGTATACATAGATAGCTGTCAGTCACTGATATCTGTACACTGGGGAGGTGTTATCAGTTATTGATAGTATTCTCTGTATCAGTGTGTATACATAGATAGTTGTCAGTCACTGATAGTTGTACATGGGGGGGGGGGGGTGATATCAGTGATTGATAGCATTCTCTGTGTAAGTGTGTATACAGAGATAGCTGTTAGTCACTGATAATACAGCCCCTGTGTACAACTGAACTCAAAAATAGCAGGAATATCAATGAAAAATTTACAAGTTTTATATATGGAACCTTAAAGAAAACCTTTCACCATAAAATGCAGTGTAATCTGCGGACAGTAGCTGAGCAGATTAATATAAAGTTTTGTGGGAAAAGATGAATTATTCACGGTCCCAACCACCCAGGAGCTGCCTCCAGCATCCCATATAATATATTAGAATAACATAACTCCATCCAAAGTAAACATAACCAGAAAAGGAGGCTATTAGTAGAGTAAGAGGCATCCCTTTCACATTACAAAATATAGACATATACCATGGAGATTTTCCATGGGAACCAATATTCCAATATGCTTGGGACCCGGGACAACGCAAGTGCACAATCTAACAAAAAAGAATAACACTTTAACTAGTAATACCAACTAAAACAACAGTGGCCCATCTTTCCCTTATCCCTCCTACCTAACCCATATCAGAATAATCTCAATGGGCTCAGACAATGCTGCAGCCCTATTGGGTCTCATGTTGCCCATTTCTGGCATAAGATTGATGCACAAACCCCCACTGTAAATCAGAAGGAAAAACATACAAAAGGATAAAAAAAAATATCAGGATATTAAGATGCAAAAGTCAACAGGCTGAGACTGGAGGATAATTTCCCAGTAGGCGTTCCTGGTACCATGTGGTTGAAGAAAAACATAAGTATAGTTTAGGGCAAGTCTCTCAGGGGAATCAGACAATGTTTTTGCCCCACACTGTGAAAAATGACTTAACCTTCCTTTCCTTTTACTGGGGCGCCTCTATCCAGACCATTTTCATAATGAAAAATAACTTTTCAGAAAAAAAGGTTAAATGAAGGGGGAACTAGTTGTTTCTAGACTTGGAATATTACCTTTTTTTTTTGCTGCGTTCAATACCATGTGCAGTAACTTAAGGTCTTGTGGGGGTATACTGTGCCACGTTTTGTTTGTAAAACACATACATAATAACCCTTTAGAAAACTGTCCTCTTTTATTGTCATGGGAGTGACAGCTATTGATGACTGCAGTGGTTTCATGCAGTACCTTGTTCTTCCAAGCAGATACACTTAAGTCCTTTGGAGATGTGGGTGGTTCTGGTGCTAACTCTTGGAAGAAGACATATAGGTTTCTCCCTGCCATGTAAGTATATTATGTTCCAGGAAGTACTATAAGGTAAATAAATGTACTGCTGAGCAATCGGATTGTATTTCAATGTCAAATTCCTTTGACATTGGACGATCTGCTTATAAGCGAGAAAAAGGCTGAGACGTACAGTACAGCTGAGGCATATGGGTCAGTGTTATCAGTTCTGATCAAGCTAAGCTTAGAACAATTGTGACCAACAATTCTCTTCTGTCTGTATGCAGCTAAAGGTGCCCGATGTATGGGTAGTGCTAGCGTTGATGGATGAGAACACATCTGATTACACAGGCCGATGCAAATTGAATGTGGGAGGAACATTCCATGTTCCTAATAATTTGCCGGTAAACATGCGATCTAAAAGGCCCTTAAAGGCCCCAAGGGTGGAAGGACCTTCAAGGCATGAGATGTATTGACTGTCATTGACATGCACATGTGTTTGTGGGAAGGTACATGATGCGGTCATATTTTGAAGGAGGATTCATGTGGTCAGTAGTTGGATAACCTAAACCCTTTTATGACTGGTGCTATGGGGCCATCATGAGCATGATCTCACCTATTGGGATGCTACTTTATAAAGAGATTTTCTTTTTATTTCTTAGTCTACCCTCAAATTTTTTAGGGCACACAGAACTGTCTTAGATGACATTTACTTATGCTGCCAGGAATTTTAGCTTAGTCTCCGTGCCAAAATTCTGGCAGCACCGCTTTGTGTCTGCCTTCCATTGTTTTCAATGGGAGGCAGCGCTTGAGCAGCCAGTGGTTTAAAGCCATGACCGCGCCAAGAAGGGACATGTCCCTTTTTGGCACGGTGTTCAAATGGAGACAGCTTGTAGCTGCGGCGGGAGTCAATTCACGGTTTAGCTCCATTCAATAGAGCTAAGCCCTAAGTAGGACCGTGGCATTCAAAGTGAACACATAAAAGAATAAAGTAGGACAGCACCACTTACTGGAACAACTAGTCCATATTATGGTGGCGGTGCTCGTGACGTCAGGTCCCGGCCTCAGAGACCCCTCAAACGTAAAGAAACCTTCATGGAAGTCGTGGCACTCTCAATCTTGAATCAAATCTTTGTGTTTATTTACACCGAAAAACAGCAACGTTTCGACACACAGGTCTTTCTCAAGCTACATATGTAGCCTGTGTGTCGAAACGTTACTGTTTTTCGGTGTGAATAAACACAAAGATTTGAATCAAGGTTCAAAGTGAACAACCACGGAAGAAACTGTAGCGTGTTCTACCTGAGAGAACGTGGTGCGTAAACATTTCCTTATTATTTAAAACTGAAGCGTATTTAATTTCATCTTGTAGGTCTTATTTAGGGGGAAATGGTCGGAAAATTGATAAAATACAATTTTTTCTAATTTCTTTTTATTTAAAGGGGTTTTCTGGACTTACTTATTGATGATCCCCAGGGGTCCAGCTCCCAGTAGCCACACACATCACGTTTTTACTAGCTGTGGTGCTGGAACCAGTCAGCGGAACTGCACAGCCCTGTACACCATGTAGTGGTGGTGTCTGGCTACCGCAGCGGTGCTCTCATTCAAGCAGCGAAAAATGAACCAGAAAAATAATTTTTTGGCGCAGGGGTGCACCACCAAGGAGGCGAGGTGAGGCGATTGAATCAGGCAGCACCAGGTAGGGGCAAGAGGAGGGCAGCAGAAGGGCGATTATCTGTTTCTGCAGTATAGTATAGGGAAGCACAGTTGGCACAGTATGTGGCGCTGTATTACCCTATATGCTTTGTTGCTCTGTATGTAATGTTTTCCAAGTATGTCTTCAACAGTAGGGCTGGAGGGAAGGGGTTAGGTTATGAAATTGGCATTGGGGGGGGGGGGGTTGGGGTGCCGTTTGAGTTTTCGCTCAGGCAGCAGAAAGGCTAGGTGCACCCCCGGTTTGTCCGCACATCTCCCTGTATAAAAAGGGGATATGCTGCTGACACAAAGGTACTTAAGATTGTTTTCCCACACACACACACACATACAGTTTGTATCTGCCAGTGTAAAGGCACTTTAAATGTGCGACGATCGACTTGTTAACTTTTCAGTCTGTACTCGCTATGGCCCTGTTGTATAACCAATGTAAATATAGCTGTTCAAGGCTGTTATTTGTGCATAACTGACACCCGCCTGCTGACATAAATGACTAATCATGCCTTATATCTACCAGCTCTTAGTATGCAGTTCACCGCCATGGCAGCTCTGTCTTTTTACAAAACACAATGAAATCATCCTCTTAAAACTCTCCTTGTTCCTCCTATTGGGTGCAATTTATTTAAAAGACAATTTAAAAGCATGTGAACTATACAAAGCATGAATGGTGCTTCTAGAAGTATTTAAAGAGCTTTTCCAGTAATGCCATAAAACCCACAGCTATGCCTGCAGTAAAAAGATTTTACAATACCGTTTGCTTATTAATTGAGAAATAAAATGTTTATTGCTATGTTTTATTATCGTGCATCATTGAGATATTGCACGCCTGTCATATGGCCATGACTGATTAAATCAGTGCAGATGGCTCCTAGATATATAGTACTATATATATATATATATATATATATATATATATATACACACATTGTTTATCAAGAGAGAGGCAAACTCTCCTATTGGGTGGTTGACAGTTAAGGCTTGTTTCACATTTGTGTTTGCCAATCCGGCATTGCTGGACGCTACTGGAATGGCGTCTGGCCCCATTAACTATAATGGAGTCCGGCGGTGATCCGGCAAAAAAGCCGAGAATTGCATGGACAAATACTGCTGCACACAATAGTTTTTGCCTGGCCAATTCCTGGCATTCTATGCCGGAACAGCCTATCGGCAGTGTGGAACACACCTAACCAACATTAGAGTAAAAATTCCTGTCAGGATCCAGATATGGCAATCAGAATAAATCCTTGGATGAGTATCCCATCTCCAGAAATCTAGTACCCATAACTGGTGATGTTGTTACTTTTGAAAGGGAATGTGTCACCACATACCTCCATAGTAATCCAAATCACTTTTCATATGTGCGCTTGCCTGCCAATTCAAGCCCAGTTTGCCCCATCGGCGGCCCCATTCTCGAGAAATTCATGCTTTTGTTATATGCAAATAACCTGCTTGGTGCAACAATGTCTCCACCGTTTACCCCTCCACCCCACAAAAAAAAAAGTTGTGTGCCAGGACATGGAGACTTTATCTCTCGTCTGTTCCTGTATTCTCGAGGCTGCACCTTCCCCTTGGGGTTCAGTGCACGCGCTGTATAGGCCTAATGCTTATCAGGCAGAAGTAATCTATACTGCATATGCGCTGATGGCGTTGGTCTACACCTGGAAGAGAGGAATGTCGGCATCAAGTCTTGCTGATGTCATTGTCTGTCTTTAACTGGTGTAGAGCGACATCATCAGCACATGCAGTGGAGGGGAGCTTGTGGGGCAACCGTGACACCATCGTTGCACCAAGCAGGTACTTTGCATATAACAAAATCATGAATTTCTCTAGAATGGGGCCACCGATCAGGATGGTGTAAACTGAGTTTGAATCAGCAGGCAAGCCCAAATTTGAAAAGTGATTTGGATTACTATAGAGTAGTGATCAGCAACCTTCGGCACTCTAGCTGCTGTGAAACTACAACTCCCAGCATGCACACTTCCTCGGCTGGTATTATAATTCCCATAGAAGTGAAAGGAGGATTCTTGGAGTTGTAGTTTCAGAACAGCTGGAGTGCCAGAGGCTGCTAATGCCTGCTATAGAGGTATGTGGTGATGTTTTCCCTTTAAGAAAGGCTTCTAGGCCCTTCTTGTACTTCAATGAATCAGCCATCACAACATCCTGGTGCAGAGAATTCCATAGTCTCACATACTAAATTGGCGGCTGCCCACTCTGATCATCATAGCCAGGCTTTCTTTACTGCAGCAGTGACAAGCCCATATACATCTACAACCAATCGGGCCTCTAGGGGCATACTAGGCTTAGGTACGATGCCAAGTTTATCATTGATTATAGGTATAGCAGTGCTACGGTGGGATATACATTGATAGCCCTAATTGGGCTCTTTTTATATAATATATATTAAAAGTTATGTTTTATTTGGTTTTTGCTTTCTGTGATAACACTGCAACCAATCACCTGCCTTGTGCCGCTGAGGCCAGTGATTGGCTCAGCAGTTATGTGCAGTATATGGACACATCACAGCTGCAGCCAAGAACATGATGTCATGGCTGCAGCGTCATTAAGGATTGGAGGGCATTTAAAAAGTTATAGGCGTGCACACGGGGAGTGCCGGGTGTGCCTGTGCTGAAGAGAGGATGCTGGGGGGCTGAAGAGGGGTACTGGGGCTGATATAAGGCACTGGGGGCTGAAGAGAGGCTGCTGGGGGGCTGAAGAGGGGCACTGGGGGCTGAAGAGGGGCACTGGGGGCTGATATGAGGCACTGGGGCTCTTATCTGAGGTCTGATTGGGGTTATTCACATTGGGATCTGATCTGAGGTCTTATTTGGGTCATATTAACATTGGGGTTCTTATTGGGGCTGTCAGCTGAGGTCTGATTAACAATGGGGTCTGATTGGGGGTCTGATTGGTGGTCTGACCTCAGGTGTAATGAAAAATATTTTTTTCTTATTGTCCCCCTCTAAAACCTAGGTGCGTCTTATGGGCCGGAGCGTCTTATAGGGCGAAAAATACGGGTAAGTTTAAAAATGATTTCTTCTCCCTTCATTATATATATAGTGCGGGTCTGTATGTATGTATGTATGCCAAGTGTATTTGTGTGTGTGTATATATATATATATATATATATATATATATATATATGTGTGTGTGTGTGTGTATGTGTATATAATATATACATACACACAGCGTGTGTGTTTGTGCTTTAGGGTGCACACCCTAATACAATAGGAAGCGCACGCCTATGATTAAACAGTGAGTGTAAAGGTGCATTTACATGTGCCGAGCAGCAGCAGATTGTCAGGAGGGAAGCATTTCTTCCTGGTAGCCGACTGCTGGTTCAGTGGAGGTGAAGCCCTGGATTTAGATGCAGCGATCACCTCCACAGTATGAAGAAGGGATGGCTTTTGCGATCACTTGTCCTCATACAGCTGCAGTATTTCTGGGCAACAGATCGCTGTTTAGACAGCACAATCTGCTGCCCGGAAATGATGATTTAGGTGCCCGCATGAACAACGGTTAACCCGATGCATGAGCATTTCGCTCGTTCATTGGGTGATTGACTGGAACGTGTGTTCGCAGGAATGTTCGTTCCTGATAATCTGCCTTTCTAAGTCCATCTTTTATTTATTTAACACCTTTCCTGCCTTTTTTCAACTCAGACAACCCCTGTCATTTGTCATCTCTCAGTCCCAGCCTCCCCAAACCCCTCTATATTATCGTCCTCTGCACTGATTACTATACAGAGCTTGGTGTTATCTGCAAATACTGAACTTCTGCTCTGGAAGCTCTCTGCAAGGTCATTAATAAACATAATTACAAAATCCTAATACTGACCCCTGTGGTTCTCCACTGGTAACTGGGAGCCGATCTCAGGCTGTATCATCACCCCAGTTTCCTGTCACTGAGCCATGATTCTATGTACATTTCGAATGCCTACATATAGTGTTAGGATCCATCTAAATGAGGTTGCTTGAGATCAATGCACATCAGCATCCATTTTTTTGTTGACATTGAGGTGGATTGGATCCACACAGCATCCTTATGACCAGTGTGAAGATGGCAGAGCAAAGGAACAGCGTATTTGTCAGAGGCTCATAGGTATGGAGCAGCTGCTTGTATGACAATACATGGAGTGCTGCCTTACATTAGATGTATGGCAATATTGGAGAGTGCTTAAACATTGGGGCAGATTTACCAATAGAAACTGAGCCAGAACTCTGGCGCACATGCCAAGTGTCATTACCAGTGTTGACCCTCCCCTTCCTTACCGAGCTAATTTTGTTCTAGCCATGGGCCTATTTAACGGCAAATAAATAATTAATTTCTAAGCCAACCTACTTGCATTTTATATTATTTTTCAGGGGACACTTCAGGCCTTTATTTTGTATTAGAGCAGTGTTCCTTAACCCCAGTCCTCAGGGACCACCTGCCGGTCATGATTTGAGAATACCCCACAGAATGAATACCTGTGGTAAGTCCTGACACTAATCATATCACCTGCTGGATACTAAGGAAACCCTGAAAACATGACCGGCAGGTGGGACCTGAGGACTGGAGATGAGGAACACTGGATTAGAGGACAGATATAATATTTTTTTTAAATTTGTAGGAGAATGTGAAAATTATGAAAAAAATTATATTTTTCCTTTCTTATTAATTTTTTTTCTGTTACAAAAGATTTCAAGACAAAACATTTCTAAAACCATTACGGTATAATTTGTACTGTGAAAATGGACACTACTTGTGTAATTTATCTACTGGCTGGGCCCACCACAAGACTTCAATAGACTAGCGTGCATTTTGGCTGCCTGTTTTCCTATTGCTGGTTCTATGGCACCATACTGCCAGTATAGATGGTATACAGTGCCAGAATATTAGAAACTCCTTATTATTTTTTTTAATTTCGACCCCATAAGAACATTTAAAACTTTTGGCTTTTTATTTACATTTTTTAAATATATTTGTATATTTATACTAAATATAGATGAAAATGAATACCTATATTTTCTACATTTTTTATGAAAGAAAAAAACCTATGTACATTTGTATAGTTTACACACAATGTCTGCTATACTATTGCTAAAACTATATTGTTTATTAGATTTTTTTATGAAAGATAAAGAAAAAAAAAGTGTACATAGTCTGCTATACTATTACTAAAACTAATAATTATAGCTATAACTTTATCATTTTAATTTTTTTACTTTTATTTTATGAAAAAAAATACAATCTGGGCAGGCAGAGGTTAATTTACAGCCAGCAGGGGGTCCGTCTCACATAGCTGAAAGCACTCCTGCCTGCTTTATATACTTTTACTTCACACAGAATTGTTGTGGCTCTTGTCACAACCATCAGATGTCTAGAGACCACTTTGGCTGGACTCCGGGATCTTCACTGTGACCACAGATGTCTAATGACGGCGGCAGATCGTACTGTCACCCGCTGTATATATGGGAGCTGAGGTGCAGTAGCCCGGCACAGTTACTACACTTTAACCTGAGCTGTACTTTCTATTCTATTCACAGTGCTAGTTCCAGCACTGGAGGCTGCAGAGAAGAACTGATCGTGGGGGTGCAGCGTGTTGAATTCCTATCGATTGGATATTAATGACCTATCTTGAGGACAGGTTATCAATATTAGGAGCCTGGAATACCCCTTTCAGTTGCGAAAATGTGCTAAAAGGCATGTGATAAATAGAGGCTTACCTATTAGTCTCTAATAATCTGTGTATGATTTTATGTATATGTCTTGTGATTCTGTATACTTTGATGCCACCATTCTATAATATTGTCCGTATGTTTGCGCGCAGTCTGGCTCCCTCGGTGAACTGACATGTGAAAAACTGGCTTTTCGGAAGTGGTAACGAGATGTTTCCTGGATTCTATACTCAAGCCCCATGGAAATATATAACAGCTTGGACATGGCAGCATCCTGGAGCACGTGTCCAGGAGCTTTCCAGCTGGAATACAAGAGGATGAATAAAAATATCATATGCCGTAACTCATTCCTGATACAACGCACATATTAATAACTGTAATCATGTTTGGTATAACGTGGGCATCACAGCGAGTCTAAATACCACACCTGTGACAGCTGGCATTCCCACATAATGAGCGTCTCATATTCCGAGACCTCTACACAGGTCATATTTGGTATTAAAATGATCAGCAGGATGAAACATGTATTATGAAAATATGTTGGTGCCCATATGTCCGTCAGAGCAGATGGGAAGACATACTTCATTAATACTTCACGCCTGCTAGCTGAGTGAAAGAGGCGGAGTATGCGATGTAATGAATGCCTTCCCAGAAGGCTGGGCCAAGAATGGAAGGAAGGCCCCTCTTAGGCCCACCCTATGCCAATTGGGGATACAAATTAGTTATTTTGGACACTTCTGGGACACAATTTGGGCATCCAATCGACATTGGGTTCTCCCTATCCCCGGGACTAGAAACGGACTCTTATCAAGCAATTTGCTAAGTATAAAGAACCTTTCTGTTTTAATCCTTTTAATTTTAGAACTGTTTCTGCATGTCTATTTTTGTCTGTTTTTTTAAAAAACTTTCTTGTATCATAAGTACTGTACATTTCATTAAAGCTACATCTTTAATGGTTTGCCTTGTGACCTGGACGAGCCTTTTAAGCTCCATTTTCAGTGTGTAAGTGCAGTTTGTGTTACCGTGTGTCTGCCATAAGTGTGGCAAGTGCTACTGTGCGAGTGGGCACTGTGAGATTTTCTATGAGCCCCTAATTAATTTGTACATTAATTTAAATATCATAGATGGTGACAGCGTGTTGGGGTGCATGAAAGGCAGTGTTAGGTGGAGTGTGATTTATGTTGAATCGGTGGTCTGAGTGTAAGGTCATTGAGTGTGTGAAATAGATCAACCCTTGGCAGTTGCACCCGAGTCACGGGACAGGGTGGACCCCGTACGTGACACCACCAAAATTTTGATGCAAAATTCTGACAAACAAATCCAACTGATAGGTATAAGCTTACACTAGACAGTACCAATACACCAAATGTATCATCCAGCATCCACAACTGATACATTTAGCGTGTTAGTCTAAGTTTGGATCGTCAAAACCTTTAGACGGTAAGAATAAATCTGCCCCAATATGCCTCTACATCCCAGTCACTTTCTCTTCTATTAGAAAAGCTGGCGGGTCCTTTTTTTTTTTTCTTTTTAATTTCTCTTTATTGAACATTTGCAATAAACAAAGTAATATAAAAATCCAGTCAGGACCGATGCCCTGATAACATATGTATACACCATATCCATACATATAAAATCGTAAATAGTACAGATCATATGCGAGAATTGTATGGAGAGTCACTCGTAGAGAAGCCTATCTAGATACTGAGGCAATAGCATTAGTCATGTTTGGGATGAATACAAAGTCTGTGTAGAGGATCACCATGGTCCCCAGACCCCCCAAGAACTTAGAAGAGCACCCCCTATTTTTGAAGGCTTGGGATTATAGTATTTACCAATATCTTCCACTGGTTCATATTGGGACTTCTGTCTCCCATCCACCTGATTGCTATGGCTTTCCGTTCCAGAAACAAGACTTCCCGTAGGAAGGTTCTAGTGTAGTGTAGATAGGTGGCTTCATCAAGAATGCCAATAAGCATACAGTAGGTTCCATAGGAACAGGAAGGTTTAATAAGTTAGATAGAAAATCAATAACGTCTTTCGAAAACTTTTGGATATATGAGCATGACTATATAAGATGCCAAAAATTTGCTCCATACACTGTGCCTCTATGTCACCTAGAGTGCGAAAGCCTGCCCATTTTATATAGTTGTGTGGGGGATAGGTAACTTTGGTGTAGAATACAGAATTGTATGAACTTGTTATTGATAGCGGCTGACACCAGTGTGGGTAACTCTAAAACATCACTTATATCATCATCCCTGAGGTCTAAGACCGCGGCCCTCCACTTACCAATAACTGGCTGCTGGACAGATTGCAATTTGGTACCCAACAGGTGAGTATAAATAGCGGAGATGAACCCTCGGGGGCCCTGGGAACGAAACTAGCTGGGAACAATTAGCGGGTAGGTAGATATAGCCATCTGAGTGCCACTAAAGTGTGAATTCAGGGCATGCCTGAGTTGAAGATAGCTGGAGAATGTCGTTCTAGCCAGATTGCGGCGAGTGTGCAGGGCATCAAATGTGGTAAATACATTGTTATAGTATACATTATTTAGAGTGCAAATACAGTGGGCTTTCCAGAATTGGCATCGGGAAAGAGAGACCAAAGAGGGGAACATAGGGTTTTCCCAAAGAGGTGCCTCAGCCATGTTTCCTTGAAATGCATAAATCCCTTTACATGCCACCCAAACCTGTATAGCCAGTCTATGGATTGGCAGAAGCATAGGGGGTAATAACTGAGGCCTCTCCAGCACTGGCCACAAGGACTTGAGATTTAAGTACATAGCTAGATTTTCTTCAGAAATGGGGAGCTGGTCATATGGAGAAAACCAGGACTTTGAGTAGCGCAGCTGACCTGCCAAATAATAAAGATAGAAATTAGGTAAGGACACTCCCCCTCTCGGCTTAGGACGGCATAAATTGGGTATAGAAAGTTTAGTAGTTTCCCCAGATGAATGGTGATATCAAGGAGTTAAGTTGCTGAAAGAATGCCTTGGGTACTATGTATGGGGCATGCTCCAGAATATATAGGCATTTGGGTAATAGGATCATTTTGATCAGGTTAAGGCTACATTCACACGACCGTAAGTTTTTTGCAGTCCACAAAAAAAAAAAAAAAAAAAAAAGACGTCCGTATGGCATCCTTTTTTTTTTTTTAAGATCCATTGTAATACTAGCTATCCTTGTCCACAAAACAGACAAGAATAGGACATGTTCTATTTTTTTTTGTGGGGCTACGGAATGGACATAGGGATGTGAATAGCACACGGTGTGTTGTCGGAATTTTTTGCGGACCCATTGAAATGAATGGGTCTGCATCCTATCCACAAAAAAAAAAAAAAAACAGAACGGACACGGAAACAAAATACGTTCGTGTGAATGTAGCCTAATACGGCCAGAGACTAACAGTGTCAAGCCGCGCCACACCCGAAACTTGGCTCTGCAATAATCCAGGAGAGGTTGTATGTTAAAAATGTGTAAAGAGACGGCATCTTTAGTAATAACTAGTCCTAAATATTTAAAGTGTGAAACTAGAGGTAATTCTCCACTAAGGCGGGCCCAATCAGTACCATAGAGCGGATTTAGACCAGTTAATCCGTAGCCCAGAATAATGGCCAAAAGTATCATTTAGAGAGATAGCTTGAGGGAGAGTGTCCTCCACCTCTGACATAAAGAGCACCATATCGTCAGCATAGAGTCCCAGTTCGTCCCCCCTGTCTCTTACTCGAACACCCTGAACAGAGAATCACTTTGAATGCGCATGGCTAATAGTGGCAGAGATAGCAGGCACCCCTGCCTAGTTCCCTGTCACAAAGGGAAATAAGTTGAGCAGATGCCATTCACTAGGATGTTAGTTCTTGGGGGCTTGTACAGAATAGAGCATTAAAGGATGCCCAACTGTGAAAGTAATGGTGAAACCTTCACAGTCTAACGCTATAGAAAATCTAATAATGTGGAGGGGGAGCAGTAGTAATTATTAAAACATAACTTTTAATGTAAAAAGGCAAAAAAGGCATATAATAATGCCCTTAAATCAAAAACCCCATTATAAATCCAAGAACGCCAAAAACATGTATACCATCTTGCGCATTTATATGTTAACCAACAAATTGAAAAGAGGCTGATAAGAAAGTAGATGAACCTTACCAATCCTTGTAGTTCAAATCTCTCCTGGCACCCCTTTTCAAGATGCTTTTCTTTTGGTGTCACATACGGCTTCAACACGTGAAGGGTGAACAAGCTGTTAGACCCTAATGACCTCCTAATACAGAGTCATCGTCCTGAAAAGAGTGCCCCGTCCAAAACCTTGCCCTGATCTCAAGGCTCTGGACAGCCCTCACGCTGTAGTACAATATATATCCTGAGAGGGTGGTATATAGCATAGAACCAAAAAGGTGCACCCAAAGAAAATAAATGACAAATGTAAAAGTGCAAAGAAAACAACAGAAAAGTGCAATAAGAAAATCTATGACGTGTTCCAACGCGTTTCATCTAATTATTGCTAGCCCCAGAATCATCAGGGGACACGGGGCTAATATCTCTTCTAACAAGGAGTATAAGTAATCCCAGATGAAGTCCTTGGAGGGGATGCAGAATCGCAATCCCACTTATGTGTCCTAGATTAGAGCATGCATGTGATAATGCTCATTAGGTAGGTGGGACACTAACTGGTTTTGAGTGTCCCTGGTTAATACTTGGCGTCTAGAGACATTAGCTCAGTGTCGTTCTATTATATGCCTTTTTTTTTAGCCTTTATGCATTAAAAGTTATGTTTTAATAATTACTACTGCTCCCCCTCCACATTGTACAGAATAGAGACCCATTTAATAAAAGTGGGCCTTAAACCGAAGCATTAAAGGGTGGCCAACAGATAGGGCCATTCTACGGAGTCAAAAGCTTTAGCCGCATCTAACGATGCCAGCCCCCATTGCTGCTTTAGTCATCACCAATATGGAACGCTTCACGAATTTGCGTGTTATCCTTGCGCAGGGGCCATGCTTATCTTCTCTGTATCGTTCCAATTTTAGTATATGTGCTACCGAAGCAGGCAGGTCCTTTTTAAACTGCTGACATGCCCGTTTTAACAAATATCTGCATTCCCATGAAATAATGCAGGAGCACCTTTTCTTAAAACTTTGTGTAGTGCTATTCCACCCGGAAATGTATGATTAAATAAGAAAATAACACTCAGTTGGCATTGTTTTTCCATACATTTCTAGAGAAGACGAACTCAGAAATGTTACTTTATACAAATCCAAGCATATAGATAGAACAGATCTTCCTTTAAAAATCTGTATGTCTATGAAAGGAAAAGAGATATGAGAGATATGAGACCGGTGCTGATTAAAGCCTTTTATTGTGATACCTCAAATTGTATACAACAACGTGAAACAAATCACACAAGTGTTGTACAATATAGCTAGGACAGAACAGCAAAGCTATGACATCTCAAAAAAAAAAAAAAAGTTTCAGTGTAAAATAGTGAGTGAGATGTCGGCACTAGGTATCACATTGGTGGCAGCGTGTCCCATTTATAACAGTGGCTCTGTCTGTAAATCCTATCTCAGTACAGAAGGTTTTCAGGGATGAACATCTAGAAGCTCTGCTCAGCAGACTTCTAACACTGAGTGGTCCAAGTTAAAAACATGCACAGTGAATAAAGCTTAGGCCTGTTTAACCCATAATGTTCTGGGGTGTCCGACTTCTGTCACAGGGATAAAGAGTGTCACAGTTATAACAAGTCATTTCTAATCCTTGCCATGAAGGCCAGAAGATTGTGGAGAAGAAAAAAAACTTCAGAAGCATGATCTCAAAAGGGTTTTCAGCATTTTAGATTTTTGTTTTAACTGTCAACACTAGCCTGCTTTACCTGTTTTTTGAAAACAAAAAGTCACACTCACCTGGCCAGTCACTCACTGGCTGCCGCACTGACGGTTTTCCCATTTGGCCAGAAATCTACAGAAAGGGGACAGGAAGACCCTGAATGGAGTAGCGGGAAACAGGTAAGCATAATTTTTTCAATATGTACAGCAGGCTGGCATTGACAGGCAGTCCAATAAGTTGGACAACCCCTTTAAAAAGAGTTCTCTGGTTTCATAATGGTTTTATCTGCCACGAGTACTCCAAATACTGCATATTTTTGCCTTATGTACAGTTCTTTTGTGTCAGCACTTTCCTCACCACTGCATCCTGGCAGGACGTTTACCTGCAGGGTTTCTAACCAATCCCAGCATGTTTCATAGGGCTAGCTCCGCCTTCCTGATAAAAACAGGAAGTTCTGCATGTAAACATCCTGCCCAGATGAAATGATGCAGAAAAAAAGGGGGAGAAAAGTTCTGACATGGAAAACGGGTATATGAGGCACAAGTATACAGTGTTTGGGGTACTCTGGGCAATTATTATGAAGCCAGAAAACCCTTTCAATCACAGTTGCCATTGGCATTACTTAACCCAACAATGATAGAGTTAAATGTAGAAATGTAACTCGGGCGCATAGGACTCATGACATATTTGCAAAACTGTCAAATACGAAGCAAATGTTAGAGTTTGCAAATACTTTCCAGGCATTTCCCTCCCCTGCTACTCCGGTCCAACAAATAGCCACGCACAGAAGAATGCAAAATACATGCACTTTACAAAGAACTATTCACCTAGTTGTGGAAATGTCAAGTGGCCGTTCAAATCATTACACAAGTAGCTTGTAGAAATGAGAGGTAGACCATCTCTTCATTATGAACAAACCACAAGGATCTTAGATGGTGGCTATCTGGTTGCCCCTTGTATCTGGCATGGGAACTCTATAAAAATTATACTATATTCTATCCGTTTTATGGAAGGACGCTCAAAAGAGACCTAGGAATTGCTGAAACATAGTGAAGTCAGTGTCCATCAATATTAGGTCCTAAGTGTCACATCAGGCAGGGCTACAATCTCGTCACTGTTGGACAAAAAGTGGAACAGCACTGGATCAAGTAAAAGTCACATTAAGTACTATTCAACTTCGTCACTGGCACTAGGACATGTAGAGCAGAGCACCTGATCAAGTACAAGCCCCCTAGAATCACTATGTGTCCAGGGAAAGGCATGGCAAGCCTGCCATCAAGGTATAGGGACAGTTTTAGTACTGAAACACAAAAATGTAATGAATCCTAATTTCCAAAAATCTTATATAAAAAAAAATATATAAACACACACACACATACAGAAAAGTTAAGTAGCTACAAGAATCATAAAAAAAAAAAAAAAGTATTTTTGGAGGGAGGAAACCTTACCATAAACACAAAACGCTTAAATAGTATCCATAGATATTATATACAAAAAAATTGGTTAGATGGAAAATGTTTTTTTTTTTTATACATATATTTTTTTTTTCAAGTTTTATGCAAACTGCTGTAAAACAAAGACAAATCAGGACCAGTAACCAGACTGTCCTATAGATTTATATATATAACCGTTGCCACAACCGGGAGCCACTAAAAACTGGTGGGTGCTTTGTTCATGAGGCAAGAACAGGCTACTGATGGTGGCGGTTTATTAGACTTTTCTTTAAATGATACTTTAATATAAATTTAGAGGCCAATAATCAATCACTTTGAACCGCGCATTGCTTATTTGTGCACGTGTTCAAGGGATCCTTAGCAAAGTGCATAGCAAAATATATAGGGATAGAGTAAATAATGTGTCAACCCTTGGAATTTGGATTACACTGGTCAGCACGCTCTCTCATAGTCACATGTGGAGGTAAAGGTGCGACAGATTTCACAGATACCGCCCCTATTGGCCTTCTGCCGCACCATGAGCACTTACCACAAGCAAATGATATAACTTCAGCTAAAAAACGAGATTATAGTAGAACGTGTTCCTCTAAACTTTAGTGCAGGCACCTGGAAAACCCCTTTTCAGTACTAGCAGAGGCTTGATAGATCATTAAGATGGTAGATTTCCAACCACGTGAAGATCTGATACACACAGAGTTAACAATGACTGTATGTAAAGAATGCACTGAAAAAAAGAGGTTCTCTACCTACGTATGGTAGAAGTAATCTACCTTATAGAAATTTAATACAAGCAAGAGCTGAAAAATCGACGAAAAGCATAAAGTGCAGTTCAGCCTAGTTCTAGATAATGCATTAAGCAGCAGCACTGAGAGAGTTAGCATTACATAGACTTATACAGAATAGGGCAGGGGATAGTAGCATTGCAGTTGCATGGATTTCCATAGTATCATTCGATTCAAAGTGCTCACAGTAGTGGTAGTGTTGTATAGAAAAATAAAATAGTCCTGCAAAAGCCAAAACTGGTTGTAAACCCCCCCGGCCCTCTCAAGGCTGGTGAATACATTAACACCTTTCCAAATAGTTTATGTGCAGAGGATAAAATATTACATTTCACTTTTCTGAAATGGGAAAAAAAATAAAAAATCAGCTATAGTAATGCAAAGCCCACATTCACCACAAAAGCGCAGAGCGAATACATGTCGAGCAGATGTCTGTGCCTCATCTCACTGAGGTCTGTAGAAGGGGCAAAAAATATAATAAAATAAAAAATGTGTGCGGATACTTTTTGATTGTTATCTTAAGAAAAGTGGGCCCCACCGGGACACATGCCACACACAGGGAATCGGTGGAGGTTAGGCTCAGTCCGCTCACAGTTTCCTTCGCGCCGTGCAATGTAACATGTAAGGTCGGTAACATTTACTTCAGTTTCATTAGTTAAAAATAAGATACAAGAAACTTTGGGAGAGATTTAACCAGCAAACCACCCACACCCCAAGGCTTAAATTACCTATGCTACACAAAATGGGGAATATACTATACAAACAAGAAGGGCCTTTTCACCAGAAAGATTCCCTACATTGTGAATGTGCAAAAAAGCGGGAGCACGCCCAACATGTCAAATGCCCTCTTCATCCAGTGCATTAAAGAAATGGTATATGGGACCAGCCATAACACAATTTCTGATGTCTGCGGCCCCAGTTATACAATAACTGGCTCTGCAGACCACCTTGCTCCCACACGAGGTCTGCAACGGCTGTCCGACCACGCCAACTATTGGTTTTTTTTTTCTTTCTTTGCACAGGGTTTCTGAAATGTGAATTAGTCTGGAGCAAATAATCTTTAGGGCAGGAAATATTATTCAGAGTTGGTTTTTTCTCCTTTGCCATGAGATCCATTCCCCATCCTTGGAGTTTCCTAAATATGTGTAAACCAGAAGGAACGTTACTGGAAGCTGGCACTTCTCTGCACTTTGGAAACCCCCCCCTAACAGCAGCACTGAACACCATCTTGTCATATGCAGCGTCTTCAGTCCCAGGACATGGTACACCTGACCCTGCAAGTTCCATGATAGAAGTCTTGTAAGGTTGGGAGTCGTTTTCCTTGTAGAGTCTTGTCTGACGCACTCTCGCTCCTTCAGCTTCGGAACTGGGATGCCGAGATGTGTGGAGGGGATAAAAACAGAGAATATAGGCATGCACAAAAACCTAACTGCAGGCCAACACAGGTCCCAAGGACATGTAAATTTACAAGTTGGAGGATGGGGAGGATCTAATCCAGTGTGCAACAGTGAACAGCTGATCACACACAAGAATACTTTTACAGTATGGGAGGAGGGAGAAGGAACCTTCAAAGACATGTGAATATTTAAGTCCAGCCACAACGTGTCCATACGCTACTCTACCAATCCATGAGGTTACTTTTTTTTCTTTTTCTTTTTTTTGTAAAGTTCAATATTTTATCGGTTGCTCTAGAACAAAATCCACAGTTCAGTTTTACATTGCCTGTAATATAGCTTTCGAAGCGTGGCAACCTGACCGGCGGACAGGACTCACTCCCAGCCATTGTCTTTTATCATGTGAGCCAGTTCAATGATAAACTTTCCTTCCTTGTACTTCTGACTGCTTTCAAAGGCATGTTCCTGTGGGAAACAAGGAAGGGTCATTAATACAGAAGCCATAAGCAAATGTTTTTGCAAACATTGGTCACCTTACAAAAGCGACCCCCCCCCGAGTTGTTGGGGAGGCAGTTTTGACAGAAGTGATCAGATGCTGCTCAAGCCTTTCTATAGCTGCACCAATCTTAGGGTTGACCATCTTGGTGGTATCCATGTTCAGGAGACAAGTTCTAATATAGATTTTAATTTTTTTTGGCAGTGACTATGTCCAATATAAAGGCCCATGTATCACCAGAAAAGCCCCATTAAAAAACAATAATGAAAAGAATTGAGAAGCCTTTAGGTCAGGGGTAGGGAACCTCCGGCTGTCCAGCTGCTGTGAAACTACAATTCCCAACATGCTCCATTCATTTCTATGGGAGTTCAGAGAAGAGCAGAGTAAGTATGCATGCTGGGAGTTGTAGTTTCACAACAGCTGGAGAGCCGGAGGTTCCCTACCCCTGCTTTAGGTCTTGATATCAATAGGGCAGAAACTAGCAGTCTGTAGTGAACATGGAACATACATACAGTGCAAGCAATTTGTAAGATACAGTAAAGGGGTTCTGTAACTTTATCTTACTGATGATCGTTGGGGGTGCGACAATCGGGATCCCCGCCGATCCCTGCACTCACAGTAGCACTGCAGCCTTCTCAAACAGCTGATTGGCGAGGATGCCGGATGGCAGAACCCCACCGATCAGATGCTGATGACCTATCCAAAGGATAGCTATACGGTAATAAAAAGGTGTAGAACCCCTTTAAGAAAAAAGACAAAAGTGCAATTTACTTGCAGGGGTCTGTACCTCATTTTATATTCTTAAAAAATAAAAAAGGAAAGCAAATAGACATCATATGTTGTGTCTGCAAAAAGTAACACACTGTTTGTAATGTTCTTAAACAGTATCAGTCCTCGGTTTTATACTGCCCTATCTGAGGCCGGCATAAACTGGTGAGGGAGACCCTGAGCAAGCCGCAAAACTGATTTGCTCCAGTGCAAGGCAGGCACTGTTGTCACTCAATATACTACCCAAGCTAAGGAACCCCGAAATAGTCAGAGGTCATACTTATTGGGGCCCCTGAGCTTATGCTCTGTATTGAGCGGACTCCAGCCCTGCAGTTGCTCAGTATGAATTTTAGCAGAACGACCGGTTCATTTCAAGTAAGTGACCCAGCGCTCTAAAGCTGGTGACAGATTCCTTGAAGAGTCTGTTTAGTAAGTTTTAGAAAGAAATTTCTGAAAATATCTCCCCTAAACCTGAACAATCAGAAGGAGTGGATTAATAACTCACATATTTCCAGCCGAGTGTTGTTTTACAGTTCTCACAGTATATATCAGCCACTGCGTGCAACCCGGTTAAAAGGACCCGCTCTTCTGCTGGGCCACAGCCGACATTTACCCTGTCAGACAAAAAGGAGGATACGGTCAGTAAAAAAATCTGTAACATTAGAAGTGGCACTGTAGTATTACTTCTCCTCATGTTGTGAAGAGCACATAAGGCCCCTTAGTATTAGACTCTTATGCCGGAGGTTATAAATTACTTACCTCTTATTTATTCAGATCTTTCTTATTGGCAGCATGGTGCTCCTCTCCCAAAGTGGCCGCTGTTGGAGAGTCATGTGACCAGACTCATATCAGCAGCCTCCACTGCCTTACACTGCGCATGCGCTAGTCTTTGTTACCGTAGTGTTAGTGATTGGAGGCCGCTGACTGGTAGATCTGGTCACATGAGCCTCTAACAGAAGCCATTTCTGGACAGGAGCGCAAAGCTGCAAATAAAGAAGATTGGAATAAAATTAAAAAATAATTGGAAGAACGCACCTTCAGCATAATACAGCATAATACAGCCATAATCAGTAACTCTGTTAGAAAATCAGTAGGATTAGCTTTTAATCAAGGATATTGGTCACACTTAAAAAAAAAAAAAAAAAAAAGGCCTTTTGTAAGGGTACTTTCACACTCGAGTTGTTTGATTCTGGCAGGCAAACTGTATGCAAACGCATGTCATTTTTTCTGAATGATCAGGCATTTTTCAAAATGATCAGGATCTTAATCAGTGTGAAAAATGCCCGATCAGTCAGAAAAATGCACTGCAATACCAGATCCGTTTTTCCGGTGTCATCCGGTATTTCTTTTTTTCACATTTTTAAAGGTGCGTCAGACCGGAATGCCGGATGCGTCAATGTGGTGATTTTAAAGTCGGATCCGGCACTAATACATTTCAATGGAAATTAATGCCGGATGTCTTCTGGAATTTTGGACGGAGATAATACCGCAGCATGCTTGAGGATGGAACTCAATGCTGGAAAAGAATAACGCTAGTGTGAAAGTACCCCAAGACAACTGTAGGATAAAATAACACTGCATGTAAAAATTTTCTGAAAATACACTTTTTATGATTCCATTTATACATAATACATTAACGTAACACTTCCTGACTAGTTGAGGCTGAAAAGGGTTCTCTGAGCTAGATATTGATTACCTGTAGAAACAGCCCTAAACCAGGAAAAAAAGCAAGCACGCGGCATGTAGAGCAGTGTACAAGGTGCTTACAGTAAACCATGAAGGGGTTAATACATGCAAGCCACTTGTATCTGCATAAAGCTTACTCAGATTCCAAACCTGCAAATCTTGGCAGCAGAACCGAATACTACAAGCATTTCAGATACTTTCCTAATCTGACTGTGTAAGTTAGATGGAATAACCGGGTAGCGAGTCCTCTAGAATTTCCTGCTTGTAAAGCCCGCAAACACTTTCACGCCAGATGCCATCTACGCCAGGTGCAAGACGGGCATGACTGCGAAGCAGACTATTCTCTCTGATGTAATCTATTCATAGCCCACGGCTTGGACAGCTACTCTCAAGATTATAAATAAGGAAACGACCTGACGGAGAAGAGCTTTGCACTCCAGACCAAAATAGCCTTGGCTGGGCGCGATCCCAGTTCAATTTGTAATGCATGGTGGGAGATGGGTGTGTTAACTAAGTGCAGCTATCGGTCTGTATCGATTAATGGGATGATATTCATGGCGAGAGCACACAGATATAGCCAAAACCTTGCGTGTTCTCTACAGACAAAAATACATTTTTTATCAAAACGGACTGACAAAAAGCCAGTCTTGTTGGCTATAGCAACCAATCACGGTGCATCTTTCATCTCCCCAGAGCAGTTTATATAAATGAAAGCTGAGCTCTGATAGGTCGCTAGAACCAAGCCTAGGTTAAGTTTTCCCGGTAAGATAGTTTTAATATATGAAGCCCACAGTGTTTATTTGACACAAAATATGTCTTTAGGTTGGCTGGTTTTGTATTTTACATCTCTTAAAGCCTAGAGAAAAAGTACCTAAAATGCACACATCTTGAAACTAGCTTTCCTTGGTAAAAAACTAAAGTTGTCCAAACACATTAAAGTTACCTAAACTTACTGATTTCAGATGCCGATTATACAGGGACAAGTGGACCGTTCCCTAAAGGACCCTTTAAACAGGCCGAGAATCCTGCAGATAATCGCTAACGAGAATTCCTAAAAACGCTCGTTAGCAATTATCTGACGATGTAAATGTACCTCTGATTACCTGAAGAACAAGCGAAATGCTAGTTTATCGGACAATAGATCATTCGTGCGATCACAAAAATGATTGTTTGTCGGCAGCTGATCAGGCTGTATATACACGCTCTACTGCCGGTGAACGAGTCTGTATGGGGACAAGCGATGGCATTAGCGATCACTCCTCCCCATACTGTGGAGGTGATCGCTGTATGTTAATACAGCGGCCTCCTCCACCAGCGAGCAGATGATTGCCAGGAACGTTTCCTCCCCAACAATCTGCTGTTCTATCAGCCGATGTAAAGGGACCTTTATATATGTCCTTGAAGGAAAGCGGTATTGGGCTGTTGGATTTCCACAAGCCTGATTGTTTGCGCCCTGAGGAGATAAGCCAGAGGTGGCTGGCAGCAGCTTTTTCCCTTCCCCCTGGGTTGATCCAAGCATATGTTTACCAGGCATGTGAATGCTATAGATATAGCGGTCCCCGGCAAAATGTCACCAGACAGCAGGAGTCTCTAGAAAGCTGAAATTAGGCATGGTAATACTCACACAGAGTTGAAGAGGTAGGCTCGCCCTTGACTTCCCTGAAATGACTGCGGGAAATAAAATAAAACCACAAGATGGTCATTATTTCAGAATTAATTCACACGCACAATCCTAGCACTGATCTGTGCAGGACAAACTTAACACAAAATTACATGTCATCAAAAATCGCATTTCTGGATAAGGTCTAGTCACCAAAACCAATGGGGTCATTTATTAAAATGGTGCAAAGTAGAACTGGCTTAGTAGCCCAAAGCAACCAACCAGATTCCCCCTTTCATTTTGGACAGCTCCTTTGGAAAATGAAAGGTGGAATCTGATTGGTTGCTATGGGCAGCTAAGCCAGTTCTACTTTACACCAGCTTGATAAATGACCCCACAAGTCTTTCTGACTACATCGTAGTTTACAGCGTAGCTTGCTCTAATAAGGTAAAGACATTTACAATTTCAAGACAACCCAGGTACAGGTCCTAGTGGTGGGAATCGCATCTTTCATCATGGCATGCCATATAGATTTTCCATAAATATCTAAGGTTACAAGGTTTGGGTTATCTAACAATTCCCTTATGGATTCCACTACCACGGACCGTAACGTATGCGTAATCCATAAGGGAACTCTTCCATAACCCGACCCTTGAAAACAGAACTTCGCTCAACACTAGTTACAATAGCTCTTTAATATAGAGAGCGGCCACTTTTCCTCCAGTAAGTGAGACTAGCCTGAGCAACATCTCACGGCCCAGGCAACTAGGTTTAACCCCTTGCCATTCATGCTCAGCTTTCATCCAGTCACTGGCAGAGAAGAAAACCGATGATAAAGATAGAGATAGGTACCAGCACTGTGAGATCCTACTGGTAGAGACCAGTGATGGACGCTACTACATGCAAAAGTCAAGAATGGGCTGCTGTACATGGCGTGTGATAGGAGGGTACATCAACCAAGTCGTGTAGGTCCACCCCTGGCTCCTAACAGCTGGAATTGCCTCCTCAACTGGGCAGGCTATGATTTGTTAAAGGGAATGTGTCATCAGAAAATGATCTAATGTTTAAATCGCCTTTTTATGTTAATATGATGATCTTATTTTATCTTTTCCATGTCACTACCTATAGGGAAAAAAAAATTCTGCAGTTATTAAGCGTAATAACAGGCGCCACTTCTTGGTCTGTGACAGACCAGTTTCTGCAATCATCTCCTTATCATATCAGGAAAGATTAGAAGGACAGATATCAGCTACATATATTGATAACACGGAATCGTTCACAATAGATGACTGTCAAAGCTTATCTATATCCTTGTACTATGGCCTCTGCACTTGTCACAGAGCATGACTAAAAACTCTTCCATAGGAGTCCATGAGGTCCCCCCCATACTATTCTGTCTATGGACTATGGAGGCTGCTGTAAAGCACATCTCTAAGGCTACTTTTACACTTGCGTTTTGCGTGGATCCGCCAGGAACGGATCCGTTCAGATAATACCACCGTCTGCATCCGTTCAGAACGGATCCGGTTGTATTTTCTTTAACAAAGCCATGACAGATCAGTCTTGAACACCACTGAAAGTCAATGGAGGACGGATCAGTTTTCTACTGTGCCAGAGAAAACGGATCCGTCCCCAATGACTTACATAGTGTGCCAGGATGGATCCGTTTGGCTCAGTTTCATCAGTTTTGGCCCTTTAAGACTGGTTTTAAAGCAGACACAATGAGAGCTTACCTTGGATATCAGCTCATCATGATTGGCTAAATGTGCTCTACAGTGAATACAGCTGTAGGTTCTGTGACAATTTGGCAGATAAGCCTGGAAAGTTTTGGACTTTGTCATTTTCACCATGTCTGTCGGTGGCTCCTCACTCAGCTCGGGGCTGGCACTGGAAGAGTTACAACTTTGCTGCACTTTCTGACAAAAGAAACACTGGAAAATGCAAGCAAAAGCCGTTGTTGGTTTGGGGAGTGTGTGGCACTGCCCACACAGATGCCAAAGGAGAAAGTCAACCTGTGGGGGGGAAAGGGAGAAGAAAAAACATTGAGAAAGCTGGATGAATATTACCCACAGCAGACATACCTCAAAGATGACACCCCATGGTAACGCTTCTAAGTGGTCAGTATCTGCAAGTTGGTGGGGTCTAGTCGTGGATGGCCATGGGTGGTCTGAACCCTGAAACAGCTATAAAAATATATTTCTCGGCTTTGCCCAAGTCTGGAGCTCTAAGCGCAGCGCTGGCTGTAAAGCCGGTCAAACACATGAGAACTGTTGGCGGTATGCTCATAGCTATATCCCTCAATACACATACAGTATGTGCTAAGCTAGGCCAACATGGATGTGTTGTCAACGGGAGATGGGGAGATACTTTTGGCGGATGGCTAGTCTTCCAGGCATGCTCAGTCTTTCATTCCCTTGACTCAAAGAGTGCATCGAGAGGCCACCATACACATTAGATGGTCAACCGATACTGCCGAGATTGGTGGGTTTAGCTTTATATGGTTGACCGATACAGCCGAGATTGGTGGGTTTGTCTTTTCGTGGTTGACCGATACAGCCGAGATTGGTGGGTTTGTCTTTTCGTGGTTGACCGATACAGCCGAGATTGGTGGGTTTGTCTTTTCGTGGTTGACCGATACAGCCGAGATTGGTGGGTTTGTCTTTTCGTGGTTGACCGATACAGCCGAGATTGGTGGGTTTGTCTTTTCGTGGTTGACCGATACAGCCGAGATTGGTGGGTTTGTCTTTTCGTGGTTGACCGATACAGCCGAGATTGGTGGATTTGGCTTTATATGATTGACCAATACTGCCAGAATTGGTGGATTTGGCTTTATATGATTGACCAATACTGCCAGAATTGGTGGGTTTGGCTTTATATGATTGACCGATACAGCCGAGATTGGTGGGTTTGTGTTTTCGTGGTTGACCGATACAGCCGAGATTGGTGGGTTTGGCTTTACGCGTTAGACAAATACTGCAGAGATTGGTGGGTTTGGCTTTACATGGTTGACAGATACAGCCGAGATTGGTGGGTTTGGCTTTACGCGTTAGACCAATACTGCAGAGATTGGCGGGTTTGGCTTTACATGGTTGACCGATACATCCGAGATTGGCGGGTTTGGCTTTACATGGTTGACCGATACAGCCAAGATTGGTGGGTTTGGCTTTACATGGTTGACCAATACTGCCGAGACTGGTGGGTTTAGCTTTACATGGTTGACCGATACAGCCGAGATTGGTGGGTTTGGCTTTACGTGGTTGACCAATACTGCTGAGATTGGTGGGTTTGGCTTTACATGGTTGACGGGTGCAGCCGAAATTGGTGGGTTTGGCATTCGATGGTTGACTGATACTGCCAAAATTGGTGGGTTTGCCCAGCATATATCTAATGGGTAAAGCTAGCTCAAAGGGATTGTCCAGGATTTTGATGTTAGTAACCTATCCTCAGGATAGACCATGAATATCAGATCAGAGGGGGTCAGACACCCTGCGCCCCAATTTGAAATCCACAGCTTCAGCAGTGGACAGGGCTGGTAACCGCGGTGCTGTTCCTACCCTTAATGGGACCAGTGCCTCAGTAACCGGCTCCATCACCTACACAACAGACAGAGCTATGTCATTTCACCGCCGACTTCTGGTGATAGATCTACAACTAAACAGCTGATTGGCGGGGTGCAGGCTATTGAACCCCTGGCGTCCCGATATTGATGACTTATCCTGAGGACGGGTCAATAATTTCAAAATCCTGAATGGTTCCTTCAAGGTAAAGGGTTTCACAAGAACTTTTTTCCTCTAGGGTAAATTAAGTTCTTTCCATCTAAAGCAGTGATGTAAAGAATCCATCAAAGAGATCTGAATTGTTAATAAGCCAGGGGCCCCAAATGGTCATCGTCATACTGTGTGACAACTGTATGTACACAGTGTACAGGGCCCGCTTCTGAAACGCGGCTAGCAAGCTGAAACCTAAACAAACAACTTGCAAGCGCAGCAAACCAAATCCGTGTGTGGTATCTAAGAATAGCAAGGTAAATATAGCATACGTATCACCGCCGATGCAGAGCGCAGCTCTGGAGGACGGGGAGGGGGCATATATTGTCTGCTCTTCCTGAACTTCATTTACTAGAGGCAAACCGCCTTCAACAAAGACATTGGAATGACCCTGGCCAGCGAAGCCATCCCTAGCTTCTCCTCGCTCTGTCAATGCTCACATTATACTTCCTAACAAGCCCCAATCAGCGCATAATTCTGGAAATCTTCTAGTAATCGCATTAAAAGTGGAAACCCAGGATAGAAACACGCAGTGCAAGCGGCTGATTAACCCATCAGCACAAACTGTATTCTGAAGACTGACACTGAATCAAGCCACTTGCAGGCTTACTGTTATCTAGATAGCGCCAACATATTCCCCATCGCTGTACACAGTTTACGTCAGCGGGCAGGCCATAATCTGATGACAGCAACTTCCAATGGAAGGATGTATGCCCGAGAGGCCGAGCCAGGCATTTCCTGCGGCCACTGCGAACCTTTGAACACCGTCCATAACAAATCTATCTAATCTACAGAAAGAGTAAGTAAGCAGAGCCTGTAAGGAATGCTGGGAAATTTCAGCTGCAGAATTATGAATGCAGCTCTGGGTTCTTGCAACTCAAGACTGGTAAAGAAATACACACAGAAACTTTTTGAACTTTTACCTATTAAATGACATTTTTATGTTCAACATAATTTTAAGATTTCTGGTGCGCTTTTCATTTTTCCACGCCCCCTAATAGGCTAACGCTTACGGTTCGTTGCGAATCCCTTTATGTTGTACACTGGTAACATAAGATCCATCAGAACATCTCTCATTGTGACCAATCTCACATTACTGGGGCTCTAACAGGGGCACAGCTGGTATCTATACTGTAAAGTAATACAGTGGCATCGCCTACCTGACGAGGGGGGTATTAAAACAAATATTTCCAACACAGTTATGCCATAGATGCCGGCCGGACCTGCACTAATGTAAAGATCATGTGCCTCCCTGGCACTGCTGCTCGGCTGTGTCTGTAGCTCCCGGAGCAGTGAATGGAGGCATACATGTGCAGCCACCTCTCCATTCATTTTTTGCCTGGCTGTGGTGGGTGACTCACCACGCAGATCTGGGGGTCCCCCATTCTCCATATACGTACAGGTCCCAGAGTGAGATTTCCTGCACTGAAGTCAGAGTGCTGCCTCATTCTAAGGAATTATTAATGAGGTACATCCCTGGGATGTGCCAAAATTATCCACTCACTGTCCATTGCTGTGACTATGAAGGGGGCCCTATACAGACAGGTTCCCGCATCTGCCCCCTCCCCTTCTTGCGGGCCCCAGAGCAGCTGTAAGGGCCGTCTATAGCAGACACAAAAGACATGCAAAAATTGGATAGCCGAAAGCTAAAGCAGCTGCCACAGAAGACGGGCGAGGGAAATACACCGCTCTATACTTCAGCCAAACACACAAAGCATGGTGATCAGGAACACCCCAATACACCCCTCTAATTCGACGCGCGCACCATGAAGTCTCGAAGTCTCTAGTAGTGCGCTCCAAGCACTTTCCTACATTAAACACCGTCACCACTCATCTCCCCCCAATGCATACAAGCTAATGTCTATGAGATGGATCTGAGATCCATCAGATCACAGCCCCCCCCCCCCCTTATTTACAGCTGATCAGACAAGGTGACGCCCCCTGTGTATGCACAGAAAACATGTATACCCATCAGGCTGGTGATGTACCTGACCAGAGCGTGGTGACGGAAGCATGATTTGGTTATAGCCTTCCCTTCAAACAAAGAAGAGAGGCACATGGCTGAGAGCAGTCCCTTTAACCCCTACTGGGCCAGAGAGCGGAGGACGCAGCCGTGGGCTCTCCCCGAGCTGTCTGACACACACAAGTAACAGATCTGGTCTAGGTGCAGCAGGATTACGCTGGGGCAGGCACAACGCCGCTTCCTGATCACAGTCACACAGGAAAATCATTCCTTGCCCAAAGTCCATGGAGATCTTTGTTTTCCTGAGGCGGAGAATGGGGGGGGGGGGGTAATAACCGCGTAGTACCGTCCAGCTGTCACCCATACTGCCCCAATACACCCACATAAAGAGAACAAGTTCTGGGAGCAGGAAGAGGAAGCGGAGGACACCAGACATGTCGGCAGCCTTTGTTATAGAGACACTAGCTTCTGGTTTATTGGGCGACATTAACACTTTACACACCAGGAAACCCAAGAAAAAACAAACACACAAAAGCAGCAAAAAAGAAAAGAGATAGAATGCAAGTGTCAGGACATACTGCAGATCTGTAGTCTAATTAGTGACACCAAGGGGTGACAATTATCCCCTAGCTACCAGGTGCTTGGTGATCTGCATTGTTAACCCGTGAGGTACCACAACACAACGGAAACACAACAGAGACGGGCTGCTACAGACACATGATGATGTAAACACCAGCAGATCCCATACATGGGGCATGGCTCTATTTACCCCAGGCAGGCAGATCCTGTCCCTGTCTGTGGGGGGGCGCTCGCTGCCCTCTGCTCCCTGGCACACTGACACACATCCAAATGACATATGTGGCAGCACCCTTTATTCGGCTCCAGCAGTGTGCCCACCATGGGGTAGTCACGGTGTCCCTCACTGGCAGCAGACACAATGGACCCCTCTTTCCCACAGCCCCCACATTTTACCCTCTGCTTTCCCCTCCTTACTCGTTGCTGCTTGTCCCCGCTTCTCTTTCACCTTCACCAGTTTCTACGTCGTTCATTCTCCGGGCGGCCTTCACACCCCGCCGCCGCCACCTCCTCCCGCCGCTTTTGTTTTGTTTCTGACTGGAAACCGATCAACGGCGGTTTAGCGAGATGGGGGTTGGAGTCTACGTAAAAACAGTGTCGTGAACAGCCAATCAGAGGAGGGATACTTTTTACCGTCACCGAGTCAGGAACCAACTATTCAGAAGCGCAGGACAGTGAAACAGAGCTATCCAATCAAAGCCAGACTCCTCGCGCGTCACAGCCAATAAGCGCCCAGGTCTTCTGAGCATTGACCAATGGCGAGCGGAGGCTGCTGCGAGACAAAGGATGTTTTGGTTGCAGCTGGGGGAGGTGACTAGCTGGGGGGGCGTGACTTGCGATGACATTGCCGCTTTACGGACCTATTCCTGAGATTGGTTGTAAACTATGACAACTTCGCTTCTTATCCAATCAGCGGTGGGGGCGGAGTCCGGGACTGTTGTTTGGGTTCTTAACAACAGGCGCGGGCCCGGGCAGCACGCGGCGATGGGGAGGAGCTTCGGGGACGCGCTAAGGGTATAAACAACAGGAGAGTGACGAAAGCGCGGCTGCTGCGGTGACGTTAACCCGTTATTGGCAGGGCAGCCATGATCTCCTGAGGTGATCTGCGGCAGCTATGTCTGGGTTTACGTGGCAACTGAAAGTCGCTTGCGATGTGCATGAAAATCACGGTCGCAATGCGAATGCTGTTTACCCATGTAATAGAAGTCTCCATAAATCCAGACATGGCTGGAAACGCTGAGACACAATGCGGGAGATTCCTGAAGGAAGAGAGTGCAGTAATTGCCCATAGCAACTTTTAGATAATAGAATCGGATTGGTTGCTGTGGGCAACAACTCCACTTCTGCTTTTCAGAATTGCCCATAAGAAGGGTAATGGGAGCGCAGGCTTCAGCATGCTTCCTTTTATTGGTCACGTTCTCTGACGTTTTGTCTTGTTGCCCGGTCACATGTGGTATATATATATGTATCCCTATATTACCAAGATTTTACCGGAATTTCACGCAGCAAATCTGCAGCAGGAATGTAGGTGGGAAAAAAATGCACTTTGGAAAAATTCCTTAGAGGGATTGTTCACACCTGGAGGCCTTTTGGGTAGACCGCCAGCATGGCCAGACCTGTGGAGGGAATCATAACTGGTCCCTGCTGCTTTGCTTCTTCGCTACCACTGCAGCGCCCCAGTCTATGTTGACGCGGGTCATGTGGCCACTGCAGTCAATGACTGGCTGCAGTGGTGATTTGTCTGTCCTCTGTGTGCCATGTCACTGGGTCACCTGACACATGGGGGTCATCTCAACCAGTCATTGGCTGCAGCGTCTGACCGGATGTTGACATGTGGAGACTGGAGAGCTGCGGCAGGGAAGTGAAGAAACCAGAACCCAGGGGTGAGGATCAGGTATGTACGATTCCCTCCGCAGGTGCGGCCATGTTGGCGCTTGTGCTCGGAAGGTCCCCAGGGGTAAACAGCCCCTTTAACGAAATCCACACACATAACTTTATATGCAGTGTGGATTTCTACTTTAGATTATACTCTTTGCAATACGTAGGGTAAAATCTGCCACACAATCCGTGTGTAATGTATGCAGATATTGCATGCGAATCCGCAGAAAAATCCGCGACAGAATTTCTGCTGTGGTTTTTGCCACATGTACTATAAGCGGTTTGTGCTGTGGAAATGATGGTGGAGATCTGCCGCAGATTTCAGATCTGTACCACAGATGAGATTTCTTAAAATCTCATCCACTTTTTGTTACTGTACAACGCTGCTGCATGAGTATCAGCCAAGTGTGAACATAGCCCGAAGCCTGCACTCCTCTGAGGTTCATATGTGCGCTGATTTTCCTGTTACTACAGGGTCCACCTCCTGGGCCCTGACAGACCGGATCTTTTGAAGCAGAAAGACGCAGTTGCAACTTGTTAAAGGGGTATTCCCACCAACATATCTATAGGATATGCCAGGGATGCTCAACCTGCAGCCCTCCAGCTGTTGTTAAACTACAACTCTCACCATGCCCTTCTGTAGGCTGTCTGGCAATGATGGGAGTTGTAGTTTTGCGACAGCTGGAGGGCCGCAACATGCCTGGTATAGAGCATGGAGCTGGTTACTGCAGCGCGGCTCCCATTACAGTTACCGCGACCAGACCCACTCACTACACAATGGATGGAGCTATGTAGTACTGGCGTCTGTTCCCGACACTGGAGCTACTCCCGAACAGCTGATCGGCAGGGAGTCGGATCTGATATCCACTGATAGGCCGTCCGTATAATCCCGGAGAACCCCATTCTGCTCATTGAAGATATAATTTCTGTCTACAGTTCCTCCATATTTCCAGGATATGTTTGCTGCTCATCCAGTACAGATCTGATACTTGTCACAGCTGCCTGTCCTCATAGGTACAGGGTGGTCCGCGAAAAAGTAGCCAAGACAACAAGATGAACGAGCAAGTGCATTGTTTTTTTTTTTTATTATTACCCACAAGTCACAAGATGCTGAAAGTGGTCCCCATTCAGGTCTCTACATCTTTGGGCACATCGGATTATGTCGGCGGATAAGCTAGTGAAGCTGCGGATGGTGATGGAGATGTTTTCCTTGAGTTCATCCAGGGGATATGGATTGTTAGCGGACACTTTCTGGTTTAAATATCCCCACAGATAAAAATCATAAGTGGACAAGTCTGGAGAACGTGGCGGCCATAACCCCTTGCTCACATTTCATGAACCCGTCCAGTGAGTTCCCTGAGGTGGTGCATGGTGCCCCATCTTGTCGGAAAAAGCAGGACATTTTTTATTCTAAAGTTGGTTGTAAAACTGTTCAGAGACGTCCAGGTAAATTGCGGGATTCACAGCTGATTTGAAGAAAATTGGGCCCAATATTCGTGTTCCTGACACTGCGCACCAAACGCCAATTTTCTGTCGTGAGTCAGATAGGGATTTTTAGTGGACCGGTACCTCGTATTCTGCGAGTTTATGTGACCTGATAAGTGAAACCAAGCTTCGTCCGTCATGAAGTACAGCAATGGGTCCAGATATCTGTCAGTAGGGATGAGCGAACTTGTGTTTCAAGTTTGGCATACAAGGTTCGCGTTCGGGTTATCTAAGAATTTCATTATGGATTCCGCTACCACAGACCATAAGGTATCAGCGAAATCCATAACATAATTCTTAGATAACCCGAACCTTGTACTCCGAACTTGAAACACAAGTTCGCTCATCCCTATCAGCAATCGCAGTCAGCAACCAAGTCCAGTCATTTAGGCGTTTCGCTCTGTCAGACTCTTTCAGTTCCTGCTCACACGTTATTCGGTACAGTTTCAGGTTCAGAGATTTGAGCACTCGCTGACACATCGCTCGTGAGACACCAACTTGATGAGACAGTTTTTGAGTTGATTTTTGGGGGCTACTTGAAATCTCCTGCTGAATTTCAGCCGTCTTGATCGATGGAGGCCTCGGTTTCTTCATGTCTGCAGCAGAGCCAGGGTGATGCCATTTCCAAACCAGACTCTGAATACAGCGTTTAGCTGGTGGGTTTGTTCCTGGGTACTTGCCGGTAAAGGTCTCTTGTGTTTCCTTAATCGATCTGCTCCGCACATTGCCTTCCACAATCACTATTCGCTGTTCCAGGGAGAACACCATCTTTCTGACACAATAGGACACTTATCAAACTGAATAATAAATCTGTCTTGGTTGCCCAGAGCAACCAATCAGAGCTCAGCTTTCAGGTCCTATAGGGCTCTGAGAAAATGAAAGCTGATTTTTGATTGGTTTTGGTTACTATGGAAAACTAAGACAGATTTACTATTAAGCAGTTTGATTTGGAGATATTGGGGCGGGCTACTTTTTTGTGGGACACCATATAGGAGTAGCACTACAGAAGAGTATGCTCCTTCATGGATCTGCAAAAACGCTTCAATAATGCTTACAATAATACAACCGCATGCATCAGTCATGAACGGATCCAGTTGTATTATGTCTTATATAGCCAAGAAGGATCCGTCATGAATTCCATTAAAAGTCAATAGGAGACGGATCCGTCTCGCTCCGCATCCCAGGACGGACAAAAAAACGCAGGCAGCGTTTTGGTGTCCACCTCCAGAGCGGAATGGAGACTGAACGCAGGCAAACTGATGCATTCTGAGCGGATCTCACAAACGGAAAGCCGTACCGATTTTCAGTCACCAACGTTTCGGGGGGGACTGCCACTTGTTAATTTACCCTTTATCCCACAGCGCAGGCTTGTCTTGAATTAAATTAGATAAATTGGACCTGTACTGTAATAGTGCAGACCCAGGTGCTGTGCGTGGTTCCCACTAGGAATCAGCGAATCGACTTTGGATGAAACAGTCAATTTGCAAAAACTTCTTTCCAATACTGTACGGAGCAGGAGCTCCGTACAGTATTAGAATGTATTGGCTCTGATGAGCCAAATGGTACCACTTGGAACCGAACCCGAGTTCGAGAAATGTTTTTTTACAGTACAAATTAATTTATGAGGTTATTGACTTCGCGAAGCAATAACTTCGGCTCATCAGAACCAATACATTCTAATACTGTACGGAGATCCTGCTCTGTACAGTATTGGAACAAAGTTTTATGCAAATTGACTTCAGATCTGCTTATCCCTAGTTGTCACCTGTCAACAATTCTGCCCTTTCCTGTGACACAACCCTGTTGTCTGCCAGACCACAAGTGGCTTGGGTCACCGGCCACGTGCTAGAACAGCAAATTACTAGTACATCTCTAGCAGTGCTGTTCTAGCACATGTGACCGCTGAGGCCTTTGATTGGCTGCAGCGGTCACGGGGCCAAGCTACTTCCAGGCTGGCAGGGAGCTGGTGATTTTTTTTTGTTTGAAGTGAGTTATTCCCTTGCGGACTTTGGTGAATAACTTCGGGATTTGATTTTTAAATTTTAAAACATGGATCTGGAGTTGGCTTCAGTACCGAGGTACCAGTCAGTACCAAAGCCAACTTCGAATCCATGTTTTTAAATGGTTTTAATGGGAACCTGTCATCACCTTTATGCTGCCCATACTAACAGCAGCATAAAGTAGAGACAGGTGAGTTGATTTCAGCGGTCTGTCATTTATAAGTTAAAAGTAAGTGGTTGCCGAGAACCAACATCATAATCATTGTAGACTGGGCCTTGAAAGGAGTCACAGCCACCTGAGAAGAGTCCTGGTTATTCATGAATTCCTGCTCTCCTGCCCATCTGCTGATGACTGATAGTCTTCCACCTAGTTTTCTCCCTATCTCTCTAGGAGAGAACTGCCAATCATCAGCAGATGGGCGGGAGAGCAGGAGATTATGAATAACCAGGACTCTTCTCAGGTAGATTTGACTCTTCTCAAGGCCTGTACTGCAATGATTATGATGCTGGTTCTCAGCTCATGAGTGACACACCGCTGAAATCAGTATTTATGTCACCATTTTATGCTGCCCTCAGTGAGATCAGCAAAAAGTTGATGACAGGTTCCCTTTAAAGTTAAAAAATGGATGGCTTATTCGCATTACGCATTAAAAATGAGTTACAAACATTGAGGTTTTTGGCTCCTAGGCTGGACAATTCCTTTAAGTACCAAACCAGGCTGCGTCCTTAAAGGGTTAAGGAGGTAAGTAGATGAGATCCATGGCTGTTCAATGTCAGCGGTATTATTGTATAGTCCTTATTGCAATTTACAAACACATCTTAATGTTGTGGAAATACAATGTATTGTGTCTTTTTACAACAAAAACTTATATATTATGTATTTCACTTTTGAACCAAAACACTGGCAACGTGGGCACAGTGTGCAAGTGCCACCTCTGTTGTTTACACAGATCACGATCACCCTCTAGTGGTCAGATGCGGCACTTCAGTGCTTCCTTTCTAGCACACAGGATCTTCTTTATTTCTACTATAACATGGGTCGGTTGTTTCCACTGTCACTTGTGATGTCATTATATGAGAGTATACCTTGGTAAAGATAATGATCAGCGTATGATCCGGAAATGTACGTTGTACTTACACACTGAGCCCAGCTACACATTGCAGGGTAATTTGTCATTCATACTACACATACACCCACTACTCAAATGTTTAGTGACCGTGGCAGGATCTGAGTAGTAGTTCACCAGTAACTGATTTGTAAGATTGACCAATTGGACAAGACGAATCACAAGTGTTAGTGATTTTACATTTCTTGCATGGAAATGAAGTATAAATATGATGAAATTCTGTGCTCAGTCTATAAATTCCAGAGCTCACAATGCTTTTGGGACATCACTAGCAATGTCAGAGAACTATAGATGCTCCGGAGGGTGTTACTATCTTGGTCATTAGGGACGTGACTGGGCCTGTATTGTTAGGGGGGGCCCTGTTCAGTCTCACCTGCACTATCCAGCACAGCGCTGTGCACACAAACTATCTCCAGACAAGGGCGGCCTTAAATTCTTACCTCTGACCCCCCCCCCCCCATCCCACACAACAGTCCAGAATATTTTTTGCAGAAACCATGGCCCACACAAAATTCCTTGCACTAGACAGCAAGAGAAACTTTTTGAACTTCTACAGTCAGCGTCCTAAGGTTCTGGCTCCATCTCCTCTTACACTCTCCTCAGCCAGGCCTACGGGCTCTGCAAAGTAAGGGCTCATGCACACGAACGTTGCCTATTTTGCGGTGCGCAAACATAGATACTGACCATGTTTTGCATAATGGAACGTCCGGCCCATAATAGAACAGTCCAATCCTTGTCTGTAATGCAGACAAAAATAGGACATGTTCTGTATTAGGGCTTCAGCTATCGACTATTTAATCGATTAATCCAACAATTAATCGAGTACACTAATAACAAAGCCCCTGCCCCCACTTGCCAACAGCTGTCCCTCATGCCATCAGGTTCCCCCATGCCATCAGCTGCCCTTCCAGTGCCGTCAACTGCCCCCCCAGTGCAGTCAGCTGCTCCCCTCAGTGCCGTCAGCTGCCCACTCAGTGCCGTCAGCTGCCCCCTCAGTGCCGTCAGCTGCTCCCCCAGTGCCATCAGCTGCCCTCTCAGTGACATCAGCTGCCCCCTCAGTGCCACCAGCTTGCCTCCCAGTGCCACCATCTCCCCCTCCTGGCCATGTCCCCAACGCCAGTGAGATGAAATATTTACCTCTCCTGTAGGGTGCCACTTCACAGCTTGTCCATCTCCCGCGCTGCACTGTCGTCCTGACGTCACACATGCTTACAATGTGTCAGGAGGAAAGTACAACGCGGTGCGGGCCGGCAGGTGACCACTGAGCGGTGAGTAATAGCAAGAGCTTCACTCCCGCTCCGTGGTCACATGATACAAACGAATCCTCAATGCAAAAAATTTGCATAGAGGATTTTTTGTGTCTAATTACTCGATTCAATCGAGTTATCGTTCCAGCCCTATTCTATATTATATATACATATTTTTACGGATGCCACACAACGGAGTGCCACATGGAGTGCTGTCCTCATCTTTTGTGGCCCCATTGAAGTGAAAGGGTCCACATCCGACCTGCGAAAATTGCGGATCGGGTGCAGACAAAAATAGGCCTGTGTGCATGAGCCCTAAGGCCGAGCAGAACTGCATCAACTATCTGATCGGTGGTGGTCGGACAACTGGGACCGCCACCGATCGGCTGTTTTGAGAAGGCAATGTCACTCCTATGAGTGCCGTACATTGTATAGCGGCTGTGCTTGCTATTGCAGCTCAGCCCCATTCACTTCAATGGGGCTGAGCTGCTCCTAGGCCACGTGATGGACAAACGTGTCGTCACTGGCCTAGAGAAAGCTGAGAGAAGGCCGTGGAGCTCACAGGAGAACTGGTGCCTTCTCAAACAGCTGATCAGCGGGAGTCCTGGTTGTCGGACCTCAGGTCATGATTAAGAACACCCGTGTTTGAAACGCGCAGACGTTGTGTGGACTGACTATGGAAGCTGTGCTGTGACTTGTATTGTATTCACCTAATTAAAGAAGCCGAAAGCTGATCTTGGATTTCAATTGCTGGACTACAAATTTTCTTTCTTTACGGATTATTGATCGGGCACTCACCGGAAAGTCCGTGCAAGAGGGGATTGATTTAAATTTTACCACTGCAGGTGAGCTGGACTGGTCTTTTCTTTCGGACTTCAACCGCTCAGATACTGTTTACCTATCCAGAGGGTAGGTCATCAGTGAAAAAAAAAAAGTTTGGAAAACCCCTTTAAAGTGACTGCAGCTAAAACACTTTAATTTTTAAATGGCCTTTTCGCTGTATAACCGCATGACTATTAAAAAGTGCTTTTAGCCACAGTAATTTAAGAATGTAGAATTTAATTTAGAAATTAAAAAATGTCACATTTTTGGCTGCAACAAGAATAACTAACCAGATCATTTACACTAGACTGTGCTAAGAAGGGTTCTATGTGCAGGAGATGTGGGGACTTGGTCCAAAGTTTGCTCTGGGGCCCATAGAGCTCTAGGTATGCCACTAATGGTTCTGTAGAAATTGGGCAGCACGGTGGCTTAGTGGTTAGTACTGGGGTCCTGGGTTCAAATCCGACCAAGAACAACATCTAGAGATTGGAGTTTGCATGGGTTTCCTCCAGAGACATACTGACAGGGAACTTAGATTATGAGCCCCAATGGGGACACTGTGATGCTGATGTCTGTAAAGTAGTGCGGAATATAGCAGCGTTCTATAAGTGCATAAAATGGGTATCTGTTGGCTTAAGGATTTGGACCACAAGAAATATTCTACGTTTTTTAACTTCTAATTGAATGTCATTAAATATTTAGTATAGCCAATGGGTTATTTAATAAAATGTATCTATATATGTATCTAGTGTTTGCTCTTTTTTTCCCATCCAACTCACTGAGGTGGTTGCACACGCTGAGTTTTAATCTTGAACTGCCACCAACCATATTTTCTGTTAGAAGCTGGGAGTTACAGGGAGAGAATTGCAGCAGAAAGGACGTGCCCCCTGAGCTGTGATAGGGAGAAAGCTGTAGCAGAAAGAACACACCAGAGCTGCCAGCCTGAAATAAATCTAGCAGAACAATTGAAGCAATAGATGGGGGATCCATGTGAGGTACAGGGCTGGTTCTCGCTTTGTTAGAGGTTGTCATGTTCTATATGATTTCCTATTGTCATTTTTTACAACAATCATGGGACAACCCCTTAAGTGATCACTTCGTGAAAGTGCCTCATTCCACAAGCTCCAGTTTATACAAGGTAAGTGTGGAGTATGACTTCATGTCCGTTTCCTTTTCCCATTTGAAGAGATTTACGTAAAGGCCTTGCATACATCTGTGTTGGAGGCTCCGTTCAGAAGCTCTGTCACAGACTTTGTCATAAACAGCAGGGAGAAAAGTTCTGCATGCAGGACTTTTTTCTCCACTGATAAAAACTTTTCCCGGACGGAAACCGAACAGATCCCATTATAGTCAAAGGGATCTGTTTGGCTCCAATTGTGTCAGTTCTGTGCCGCATCCGGCACTTCATTATTTTCCTTGTTCTGCTCCTATAATGGAGCAGAACAGTGGAAATCTGTAACGCTGGTGTGAAAGAGGCCTAAGTAGCAAGCTACATTTTTGTTTGTTAATTGTATTTGTACTGTACTTGTTTAATATGCAGTCACTGACCTACTGTACAATGCAGAGATTGGCACCAAGAGAGTACATTGGGGGCATGTAACCCAAATCAAAGGCACAGTGCAGTATTGATAACAGAGGTCTCAGGGCAGATAGGTAAAGTATCTATGGCGGGTTATAATCAGCCCTTAGTCCAGATTTGTGGTTTGGTTCGAAAGTAATGGTCATACAGATGGATGTATTTTGGCTCCATTTTGTATGGAACTATACTTCGGCTGCTGTGTTTAAGGCTACATGCACACGACCATATGTATTTTGTGGTCCGCGCAAATACTCATGACGACCATGTGCGTGCTACATCTTTCTAGTAGAACTGGCTATTTTTGCCTGTAAAATGGAAAAGAATAGGACATGGCCTATAATTTCGCAGAATGGCTGCACAGATGCGGGCAGCACATAGTTGACACCCAAATGGGTGTGTGTGCGAGCTACCAAAAATTCGGATAGGACAAGGACCCAAACAACAGTCGTATGCTTGAGGTTTCTGCTGTACTAATTTGATATAGAGGTTTTTCCAGAAAACCTACAGGGGCATCCAGCACCAGTTCTAAATGTAGGACAGCTTCAGAGTTGTCTTACATTTAGACCTTTTTCTACACCTAAAACAGACGATGAAAATGGTAAATTAGACCGTTCTTCCGGCCCCTCCCATTCCCCTCCCACTTATTTAGACCTGGCATGAGTGGGGAATAGTCGCAGATAGCGGCGCAACTAACCGATTCACCGCTATCTGCGCCTGAAATACACCTAATTTAAGCGTATTTCAGATTAGTAAATGACCCCAACAGACTACATTACAGAAGCTGTGCTCCTAGGTGGAGAATGTCTCAATACATGAAGTACAATGGAGCCTTCGAGGCTGTATACTAGGGGTCGACCGATTATCCGATATTCATGATTTGCACAGTTATCGGTATCGGCCCCTAACCAGGCCGATATACCGATAACTGTGCTATTACAGAACATGAGCGCGCCGCTCTCAGCGCGGCCATGTTCCCTCAGCAGCACAGGGGAGAAGGAGGCAGTGTCTCTCCCTCCCCCTGTGCCACACTGCCAATGGAGAGAAGAGGAGGAGGAGGAGCTGAGGGCGCACTGGCCACCAATGAGAGAAGAGGAGGCGGGGCTGAGGGCGCACTGGCTACCAATGAGAGAAGAGGAGGAGGGGCTGAGGGCGCACTGACCACCAATGAGAGAAGAGGAGGAGTGGCCGAGGGCACACTGGCCACCAATGAGAGAAGAGGAGGAGGGACTGAGGGCGCACTGGCCACCAACGATAATAACGTTTCAGATATTACAAACGCAGGCATTAGAAACACATTGCCCAGACCAATGTGTTTCTAATGCCTGCGTTTCTAATATCTGAAACGTTATTATCATTGGTGGCCAGTGCGCCCTCAGCTCCCCCCCTGTCAACAGTATAAAAAACATTGGTGGCCAGTGCGCCCTTCCCCCTCCTCCCCCCATCCCTTCAGTATTAATATCATTGGTGGCAGTGGCCACAGGGTCCCCCACCATCTCTCTTCTGATCGGAGCCCCAGCAGTGTAATGCTGGGGCTCCGATCGGTTACCATGGCAACCAGGACGCTCCTGAAGTCCTGGCTGCCATGGTCGGTTCCTGCTGCTGTGTGCCCATAGCACAGGGCAGCAGGGACAGTGTGAGGTCCTATTCACCCTGATAGATCTCCATTAGGGTGAATAGGACAAGGGATGTAAAGAGCCCAGGTTCTACCCCTAAGGGAGGAAATCGTAAAAAAAAAAAAAAAAAAAAAAGGAAAAAAATTTAAAATAGTAAAAAAAAAAAAAAATATTAAGTATAAATTAACCCTTTTCCAATTTTACATATAAAATATATAAACAATAAATAAAAAAAATATCGCCGTGCCCAAAAAGTCCAAACTATTAAAATATATATTTTTAAAAAGCGTTGAACACTGTAACAGAAAAAAAAAATCCCAAAATTAAAATGCGCAAAATATCGGTATAAAATATCGGCTATCGGCCTGAGAGTTCACAGAATATCGGTATCGGCTCTAAAAAATCTATATCGGTCGACCCCTACTGTATACCTTCATGCACGCTATACAGACTCTGCCATAAGCCCTAAGGGACCGGCCACCGCTCAGCTGATCCCTCTGTAAGCCTAAATTCTGTTCTACTGTGCTTGAAGCTGTGCAACAATGTCCAAACATCTGACACACTATATTATGTGCTGAGAGCTGCACATTCTAAAACTAGAACAGTACAAGGCATGCTCAGTGTAGCTCTTTTTCTTAACCCTTTTTTATAGTATAAAACTTACTGTCTCTTATTGGGGAGAATTTATCACGTCCTCGAGACAATATCCTGGAATGTGAATCTTAGGGCTCATGCACACAAACATATTTTCTTTCCATGTCCGTTCTGTTTTTTTTGCAGAACGTATACGGAAGCATTTATTTCAATTGGTCTGCAAAAAAAACGAAGTTACTCCGTGTGCTTTCCGTTTCCGTATATCAGTATGTCCGTTCCGCAAAAAAATAGAACATATCCTATTATTGTCCACTATTGGAGCGAGCTGTTCCGTTCCACAAAATACGGAATGCACACGGACGTCATCCGTATTTTTTGCGGAACGTAAAAGACATACAGTCGTGTGCATGAGCCTGGCCTGGGACTGCAAATTGCCATCCACAATGCAGGGCACTGACCGTAGAGCCGCCGTATGGGCTTGAATAGGGTCCACGGTCCACACCGCAAAAAAGTTATGCATGCACTAAATTTTTGCGTTGCGGAGGCACGTACAGAAAACCACTTACCTTCCGAATTGTGGACGCGTTCAATCGAATGGGTCCCCATCCGTGATGCGGTACTCAAAGGGCCGGGACCTGTATATTGCATACCCACAATACGGGCAACGTTCATGTGCATGAGCCCTTAGGGTTCATGCACACGACCATATGTTTGGTCCACATCTAATTTGCTTTTTTTTTTCGGTTTAGATGGGGACCCGTTCATTTCAATGAGGACGCAAAAGATGTGGACGGCACTTCGTTCTTCGGCCCCACAAAAAATCTGGAACGTGTTCTATTTTTGTCCATTTTGCAGACAAGGATAGGACATTTCTATTGACGTGAAGCTGAATATCCGTGTGGACTTATATGCGTTTCTGCAGCATATCCACACTAAAATCCGCAATTTCTAATTGCGGATTTTGGTATGGATTAGATGCGGTTTTGCTGCAGATCTCACCCTTCCATTGAAAAGAGTGAAATCCTCAGCTAAAACCGCAAACATACTGGTAATTGACATACTGTGGATTTGGTAATCTGCAATGCAGGTCAATTTCCACACGAAAACGATTTGTGTAATTTCATACGCTTTGCTGGTACTGTACAACTCTGCAATTTGTCGGCACAGCAATCCGCATGGAAAAAACGCTCGCATTCCGCAATGTGTGCAGCTGGCATTAGGATTCATTCCCATTTTCATCCGTGTTCTATCCACATTCTGGTCCATATTGTGGATAAGAATAATTTATATTGATGGGAGTTAGAAAAATGTGGATTGCATACCAAAGGTGTCCGTATTTTGCAGATCCGTGGTTTGCAAACAGAAAAACGGATACAAGCATGTGGATGAAGCCTCAATAAAATTTCCCCCATTGTGTCTGTCGGATAAAGAGGTTCCACAAGACAGATATAGAGAAATCTGTTAAATGTACAGTGTAGCTATTCACCAAGCACAAATAACTAATTCCTGTTGTAGGCCAGCGCCCGGCAGGGTTAATTTGTAACAGTTTATGAAGAAGTAATGCAAGACTTGATCAGAGATAAGTGACTGGCTGCTTTTCCTGGAGTCTTCATACAATACTCTTTGTGTCTGATGTTCAGCCCCCAGGGGGCAGCACTGGCAGCAGACATAAAGGAGTTGCTTGTAAAATCTATAAATCTTTTATTGTAGAAAGTGTTAGAACACAGATATCATTCAGCACATCTCTTACCAAAGCTGGATGAGACCTGGGCTCTGTTCACACACCGACAGTACAATGAATGTAAACAAGTTTTATTCCCCATTACATGTATGCCTGATATGTTGCATAAATTGGCTGCAGAACCTGATGCAAAAAAATAAACTCCACTGCCAGACTTTTCCTGCCAGGCAATTGGGAAATAATGAAGCACATTACAAATAAGGCCTCTTTCACACTATCGTTTTTACTTTCCATCCTAGAGTTCCGTCCTCGGGGCTCTAGGACGGAAAGATACTGATCAGGATTATCCCAATGCATTCTGAATGGAGAGAAATCCGTTCAGGATGCATCAGGATGTCTTCAGTTCAGTACTGACACGTTTTTTGGCCGTAGCAAAATTCCTGAAGGCATGCCGGAAGGACGGATCCGGATTAATGCCCATTGAAAAGCATTGATCTGGATCCGACTTTAAGCTAAACGTCGTTTTGGCGCATCGCAGGATCCGACGTTTAGTTTTCTGAATGGTAACCATGGCAGCCAGGACGCTACTAAAGTCCCGACTCCATGAAAAAGTAGTGGGGAGCCAGGGGAGAAGCTACTTATCGTCCGTGTGGCTCCCGGGGCGCTCCACAATGACATCACAGCGCCCCTACGTCGCATGGATCATGTGATCCGTGCGATCATGTCATCCATGCGACGTAGGGGCGCTGTGACGTCATTGTGGAGCACCCCGGTCGCCACACGGAAGGTAAGTAGCTTCTCATCCGGCTCCCCGCTTCTTTTCCAATGCAGCCTGGGACTTTAGTAGCGTCCTGGTTGCCATGGTAACACTGAAAGCATTTTGATGACTGATCAGTCTTCAAATGCTTTCAGGTGTGTGACGTTGTGACGGATCCGGCGGGCATTTCCGGCGATGGAAGTGCACGCTGGCCCCTCACAACGCAAGTGTGAAAGAGGCCTAACACATTTTTTGTAGCTTTTTTTCTCAGTTTGGTGTATTTTTGGGGTACCCATGGGGGAGATTAATGAAGCTATTAGGGATGAGCAAATCGACTTCGGATGAAACATAATTTGTACTGTAAAAAAACATTAACTGAACTCTGGTTCGGTTCCAAGTGGTACCTTGGAATCAAACCCGAGTTCGGGAATTTTAATGAAGTTTTATGCGAATCGACTTCGGATGTTTCATCCGAAGTCGATTCACTCATCCCTAGAAGCTATCATAGAAAATTAAAAACCTTGCCTTTGTTGCTCATAACAACCAACCACAGCGCAGCTTTCATTTCATATTCTGCTTATGAAAAATAAAAGTGTTATGATAGGTTGCTGTGGGCAACAGATTTTTTTTTCTTTTTGACAGTTTTCATAAATCTGCCCCATACTACTTTCTTTTCAAGATGCAGCATGCTCTAGATATGTAGGGTGCAATCACACGACCATAGGCCGTCCGTTCCCATATTGCTGCACCACAAACGGCAGTTCCGCAATATATCACGGATGCGGACCCATTGACTTGACTGGGTCAGCAATCCTCAACATACGGCATCGTGCGGAGCAGAGGCACAGATTGGAGACGCTTCTGTGGGCTTTTTGGTCTGTGCCTCTGCACAGCAAAAAATAGGACATGTCCTATCTTTTGCCATATATTGCGGATCGCGGACTAATTTAATTTGCGGTCTGCAGCACGGGCTTACATTTGTTATTTTTCCATAGACTTAAAAAAAATGTATGACTGAAGCATGTATACAGGATACACTTCTTGATGTAGCCCCACAGAAAGAAGTCACATGGTTATTATTATGAGGTATCTGAGGACATTACAGGTAGGAGGTATAAGAGAAGGGAACTACAACTACCAGCATGTCCAGGCTGTTATTATGTGATATCAGAGGGCATTACAGGGAGGAGGTATAGGAGGAGAGAACTACAACTATCAGCATCTTAAAGCTATTATGTGATATCAGGGGACATTACAGAAATGAGTTATAAGAGGAAGGGACTACAACTACCAGCATGTCCAGACTATTATGTGATATCAGAGGACATTACAGAGAGAAGGTATAACAGCAGAGGACTACAACTCCCATCATATCGAGGCCGTTATGTAATATCAGTGGACATTACAGAGAAGAGGTATAGGAGAAGAGAAATACAACTCCCAGCATGTCCAGGCTGCTATAATGTGATATTAGAGGACATTACAGGAGGAGGTATAAGATAAAGGGACTACAACTACCAGCATCTCCAGTATGTTATGAGGTATCAGAGGACATTACAGGGAGGGGGGTATAAGAGAAGGGGGCTACAACTATCAGAATGTCCAGGCTGTTATTATGTGATATCAGAGGGCATTACAGGGAGCAGGCTCGGACTGGCCCACTGGGGAGGCAGGGGGTTCCTTGGTGGGCCCCCAGTCTCCTGTGCCCGAACTTAAGACGGAGGAGTAATTGTTTCTTAGGAGAGATAATTATTGAAGCCTCTAGGTGGCAATATCGCACAGCGATGCAGCCTCCTACTGGTGTAAATTGTACAGGAGGCCCCGCAGTATCTTCTAAACTTCCTGGCTGCTGGCAGTGAAGGAGGAGAGAACATGTCTGGCAATCCTCCTGCCCTCCCTGCTGTCAGAAAACTGGCTGCTGAAGAGAAGGACTTCTGCTGTGCTGGGCTGATATCTCAGGTGTTTGACAGTAGTGAGCTGTAGGAGACTGTAAGGGGGAAATAGGGGATTTATTTATAGTAGACACAGATCTATGAATGGGTGCTGCTCTCTGCAGAGTTCAGAGTGGCATTGGGGAGACTGCCCTAGGTCCCCCCCAATGCCTCTGCCTCAGGTGCACCCTCATAAGTGCCCCAGCTTCAGATGCCCCCACTCTAAATGCACCCCTAATATTGCATCTTTTCCAGTTGCCCCCCCCCCAATACCTCTGCTCCAGGATCACTACTATTACCCTGCCTCATGCGACCCTAATGCCTCTGCTTTAGGTGTGCCCCCATTAGTGCCCCAGCTCCAGATTCCCCCACTCTAAATGCACCGCTAATATTGCCTCTTCTCAAGTTACCCCTGCTCCAGGATCCCTACTATTACCCTGCCTCAGGTGACCCTAATGTTTCAGTTATGACCCTCCGTTTGTGCCCTTTGCTCACATTGCTCCTCTAGCACCTTTGCTTGGGCTTTGTTAAAGGTTATGACCTGCAAAGGGGGTTGGACTTATGACTTAAAAATTCTACACAGCGCGTCACATTCATCAGAGTGGTCCCTTTGCAACGGGCTGCCACTCCCCCCAGGGCCTTCTACACATAAAACGCGTCCCAGCTGTAGGAATGCCAAGTTGTATAGTGCGGTCTAAATGTTTCTTTAAAACTGGCAGGCAAACTCGACTGCTATATCTGTTTCTCTCTGGCTCTGCTGTACTGACAGGCTGCTGTAGGACTTTGCTTCTTCTGTATGCTGCACTTCTCTTTATATGGTCTATCTCTAGATTAGGCCAGGGAACTTTCCTCCTGGCTCCTGAGGCTCTAAACTCTGGCCTCCATGGCCAGCAGAGTTGAGGGTGCTCTGGTTAGCTTGGGCATGACCAGCAGAGACGTGCCCCCTGCACACCTTCCCTAGCTGGGGTTAAGCTAGCCTAGACTAGAACTTCTGCCCCACCCTTCCTGCAGGAAGTAGGACTCAACCACTTCTCTTCAGAAGGGGGTTAGAATGGAATGGTTAGCTCCATTCTACCTACATATAGCTCTGCCATGTTTGCTGCCACCTGCTGGTGAACCAGGCATATTACATGTTATAAATAGACATGAGCGAACTTTAAAAAAAAGTCCGGTGTTCGGCGTTCGGGTTGTGGTAATTCGCGCATCCCGTTATGGATTCCACTATAGCGGCATATGGAATCCATAAGGGGCGGCTGCCACCAACCCGAACTGTTGAACAGCCAAAGGACCTGGGGTGACGTCACCGTCATGTGATCAGTGCAGGGGGCGTGGCTCAGCACGGGATCAAATGCAGTGCTGAGCCACGCCCCCTGCACTGATCACATGACAGTGACGTCACCCCAGGTCCTTCGGCTGTTCAACAGTTTGGGTTGGTGGCAGCCGCCCCTTATGGATTCCATATGCCGCTATAGTGGAATCCATAACGGGATGCGCGACTTACCACAACCCGAACGCCGAACACTGGACTTTTTTTTAAAGTTCGCTCATCTCTAGTTATAAACAGTTGCAAACATTAGAAATGCACAGTGTGGAGAACCTGGAATAAATACATAGGATGACTTTATGTTAGACCATTAAGGACAGTAGCAGGGTGTAGGAATGGTAGCACCACTTTGGGGTGTTACACCTTGCCGGGAAGCGCACTTCAGACTAACCAATCAGAGCGCAGCACTGTAAAAATGCCGTGATCTCCATTCTGAACCCTGCGTGCCCCTGACGATTTCCGTGCCCCCAGTGAATTTAGTCCGGATTCCGTGCGTTCGCATCACGCATTGCACCCATGCGGAATACTCGCTAGTGTGAAAGGGGCCTTAGAAGACAGGTCAAGATGATCTAATGTGAGAATCCTGGGGCTGCCGGAGGGGGCAGAAGAAAATAACCCTGTTGGAATGATTCTTGAGGACTTTGGAAAGGAACTTTTTTCGCCATTGGGCCCATCAGATCCGTGGGGAAAAACCAACTCCCGGAATGCATCCACGGGTACTTTTGGCAAAAATTCTTGTTTCCCGGGACAGGGATATGATTCTGAAGAGAGCCAGAGAGTGCCCTCCCATTCTATATAATGGCAGTAAACTGACCTTCTTTCCGGATTTCTCTAAGGAGATACAAGAAAAGAGGCGCAGCTTTTTGGCTGTTAAAAATTGTTTACAGGGCATTAAGTATTCTTTTCTGTACCCAGCCAAACTCCGGATAATCTTTAATGGGACAACTCTTTTTTTTGACACTCCGGCCCTTGCCATTGATTGGCTTGACCAGAATAATGGTTAACCCTTTCGCTACCAGCGCCGTGCATGTACGGCGATGTGCGAACATGACGCCGGCTGCACGTGCAGAGATCTGCCAGCCAATAAATATGCCAGCCCATAATTAAATATGCGCATTAATCGAATCGCGTAAGGGGGTTAAGCTACTTTCCTATTGGGTTGGCTTGGTAGAATTGTCGAATGTGTAGAATATAGCACTATATTCGTAAATTACGAATATAGTGCTGTATTCTACATATTCGACAATTCTACCAAGCCAAGCCAACCCAATAGGAAAGTTGCTTAACGTCCTTACGCGATTAGATTAACTCGCATATTTAATTGAAGATTTTTTGCATAACATAAACTATATTAAATAATCAAGAAAATTCTAAGTCAGTAATGACTCATTACTGATTTAGAATATTCTTCATTATTTAATATAGTTTATGTTATGCGAAAAATCTGTAATTAAATATGCAAATTAATCGAATCACGTAAGCGCGTTAAGCAACTTTCCTATAGGGTTGGCTTGGTAGAATTGTCGAATATGTAGAATATAGCACTATATTCTACATATTCGACAATTCTACCAAGCCAACCCAACAGGAAAGTTGCTTAATGCCCTTACGCAATTCGATTAATGCGCATATTTTTTTTTTAAACTCGTTTTATTGAGAATAAAACACCATATAACAATACACATACAATCGATTGAATGCCATCAATTCGCCAATACATAAGGAGACAGTAGGGGTATAAAAACAGACAAAGTACGAAAGCGTAGAATTAGCCTTCGCAGTAGCTACCTGGATTAGATCATAGGCCTAAACCCCACGTGGTGGGGAGAAAGAACCCCTCTTGCTACGCACCACAATAGCGAGCAAGCTCGTCTAACTTCCCACAGATACCATATGTGACTGCAGGGCAGTCTGCGGGGAGGAGTGCCAGGAGCTCCAAACCCTATCATACTTCTGGGGGCATTTCCTGTTGTTGTAAATGACTCTTTCAAACGGAAGGATCTGGTGAACCAGCGCCTTCCATTGATTGACGGTGGGAGTCCTGTCAGCCATCCACCGCAGTGCCACGGCCTTCCGGGCCAGGAACAGTGCCTCCTGCAGGAAAATAAGCTCATAATGTGTAAACGCCTCGTCATCCATGATTCCCAAAAGGCAAGGCTTGGGATCACAAGGAAGGGCCGTGGGAAGCATGGAGGACAATACTGTAACGACCTCCCTCCAGTAAGACTGAACCCCTTCACACTCCCATATTAGATGCCAGAAATCAGCACCGGAACGGTGACACCTGTGACATCTGTCATGATCGAGCCTGCCCATCCTACGGAGCCTAGAGGGCGTGAGATAGCTCCTGTGTAGAATAAACAGCTGGATCAGGCGATTCTTAACAGATGGGGAGACACCTACCGGGGTGCACAACGCTGCCTCCCAGTCTTCCCCTGTTAACGAAGGTATATTGACCTTCCATCTGGCTTCGGCCACGATCGGTTCAGCCCGCAATCTTAGATCCAGGAGGTGCGTGTATAACTTAGATATAATGCCCTTTGGTCCCTGCGTCCTGAGAATCCCAATCAAGGGATATCTAGAAATAGCCCTGCCCCCAGCCCGAAACTGTGAACTCAGAGCATGGCGGAGCTGCAAGTACCTATAGAAGTGAACGCGCAGCACTCCCCTCCGCTCCTGCAGTTGCGAAAAGGAGCACAAGGCGCCCCCGTCATAAAGGTCCTGCAGAGCACAAATGCCATAACTCTCCCAGACCGGTCTGCCCTCACAGGTCCCTAAATGCGGAAACATGGGGTTGTCCCACAGTCCCACCGCATCAGGAAGATCTCTATATTGTTGGAGCTTGGCAGTTCTCCACACCTGATTTGCCAACCTATGTAGGGGTAAAAGGCTCCCATCAATGGCTCTGACATCCTCTAAGATCGGCCAAGGAGTGGAGAGGTGCAGGTGATGGAGTAAATAAAATTCAGAGTTAGGCAGAGGAGCCTGGGAAACCCATGCATCGAGGAACCACAATTGACCCGCTAGGTAGTATAGAAACAGGTCAGGTAGTGCGGCCCCTCCCTGCTGCCATCCCCTCTGCAGGGTAGCCAGAGCCAACTTACGTCTCTCCCGTCCCCATATGAATGAGGTCATTAAGGAGTGCAGGCGAGCAAAGAAACTTCTCGGAACTGGGGTGCAGGCGTGCTCCAGCAAATACAGTGCCTTAGGCAGCAACACCATTTTCACTAGGTTCAGGCGACCCATCATAGACACAGGCAGGGAGGTCCATGACCTAAACTTGTCTACCGCATAGGATTCCAGAGTGGCCACGTTAAGAGGGTGCGACAAGGACGAGTCCTTGGTTATAACAATACCAAGATATTTAAATCTATCCACCACCAAAAGATTGTGGTACATGGGCGGCCATCCCGGGGACCACAACGGCAGCAAGGCAGACTTTGACCAGTTAATGCATAGACCTGAGAACTCCCCAAAGGTGTTAATGAGATCAATGGCCCGCGGCAACGTACAGTCTACGTCAGACATAAACAGTATGAGGTCATCGGCGTAAAGTCCCAGCCTGTCTTCCCTCCCTCCCATGGAAATTCCCTTATATACCCCGTCATGTCTGAGCCTTATGGCTAAGTGTTCCACTGCCACTGCAAACAGTAAGGGGGACAGGGGGCAACCCTGCCTCGTGCCACGCGTCAACGGGAAGGGGGCCGACAATGCTCCACCCAGCTGGATGGCGGCAGTAGGGCAACGGTACAACACCCGCATCCAGTTGATAAACACCGGACCGAAGCCAAAACACTCCAGAGCCTCAAACAGAAATGGCCACTCGATAGAGTCGAAGGCCTTAGCGGTGTCCAAGGCGGCCAAAGCCCACTCCTGGCCCCCAGCGACTCCAACCTGAGAGATGACCTGCGCCCTCCTGATGTTACTGGAGGTAGAACGCCCTGGAATAAATCCAGACTGGTCCTCGTGTACAATAGATGCCACCACCCTGTTCAACCGGTTAGCTAATAATTTCGTGAGAATCCTATAATCAAGATTTAAGAGGGAGATGGGGCGGTATGAACCGCACTCCTGAGGGTCCTTGTCGGGTTTCAAAATCAGAACTATGGTAGCTTCATACAGGGACTCCGGTAGGCGACCCATCGCTAAGGACTCACGGTACATATCAAGCAGTTGGGGCCCCAAGATATCCAAATATTTAAGATAAACCTCTAGAGGAATGCCGTCAGGGCCTGGAGACTTACCAAGATTCAGCCCCTTAGCAGCTGCCAATACCTCTTCCAAGGTGATCTCCTCGTCAAGAATCCCCCTATCCAGCGGGGTCAGTCTAGGGTGAGGTACCTCATGCAGGTACGTACGAAGGTCGTCCACCGGGGCTCGAAACCTAGTGGAGTACAATTCACAATAGAAATCCCTAAATCTAGTCAGGATTCCCTGGGGGTCCTCGATAAGGTCGCCCCCAGAGCCCCGAATCCGGAGAACAGGGGGGGTCATGGTGCTACGGTTCACCACCTGGGCCAGGAGTCTGCCCACTCTGTTACCGCACTCAAAGGATTGCTGTTTATAGAAAAAGAGTCTGCGGTCACTCTTTTCTTGGAGACAGAACATGTACTGTCTACCCTTAGACATCCAGTCTAGTCTATGGGCCTCCGTGGGGTCGTTAGTAAAGGAATGTTCTGCCTGCTTGCAGAGTGCCGCCAATTCCTCCTCCCTGAGTCTCGCAGCCCTTTTAAGATAGGATATAGAGGAGGTAAAGCAACCGCGTAGGTAAGCTTTCATGGTATCCCATATCAAAAGGGCATTTTCCTCCCCTTCACTATGCAGACGCAAAAATTCGTTCAACTGGTCAGGTATCCCGTCATTATTGGTCAGTAAGGAGAGCCAGAAAGGGTGTATTCGGTATTTATGAAGTCGCCCCCCTCCCGCCGTTTGAGTCAGTCTCCCCACCACCGGCGCATGATCCGAGGGGCCTTGAGTCCCGTACCGTACCTCAGATAGCTCCATGTAGGTCCGTCCGTCACATAACAGATGGTCAATGCGAGACAGCGCTCCTCTAGACGGAGTAAAACAAGAGAACTCCCTGCCCGCGGGATTTCTCTCCCGCCACACGTCCAACCACCCCAGCTCCGAGATAAACCTACTTAGCAGAGATCGACCCGCAGCAGAGCCACTCCCCGCCCTGGATGCCTGGAATCTATCAATCGACTCGTCTACCACCATATTAAAATCTCCCACGCACAGCAAGCCCGCAGACGGGAACTGTGCCGCGAATCCCGCCCCTGCCTGTAAAGTGGAAAGGTTAGCAAGGGGGGGCATATACACGTTCAGTATAACATATGGAGCCCCATTGACGTGAGCAAATAGGAAAATATACATGCCTTCGGGATCTACCCTAATCTGGTGCAGATCCCATCTCACTGAGCGGTGTATCAAAATGGAGACCCCTCGTGAGTGGGAGCTGCCGAAGGCACTCGCCGACCACTGCACCCATGGCTTGTGCAATCTGCTCTCCGTGTCAGAGGTGAGATGGGTCTCCTGGAGACATAGAATGTGCGGGTTATAGCGACGTATGTGAGAAAAGACTGACATGCGCTTTCTAGGTTCCCCGAGCCCCCGCACATTCCAGGACATAAGCGTTAGAAACCCCATGTCCACCAGGTGGGGATGGAGAACAGGATGAATTCAGGAGACCCATAAGCATCCAGGACAGGGCTACCCCAGCGGTTCACAGCAGGCGAATCAATGACATTCAAAACAGTGAAAACAAAACTGAACAGAACTCGAGCAGACATTATGCAGCAATAAAACTTTGCAACCGTAGCAGTAGCAGTGGGGTACCTGCTTAGCGTAGAGGTAGTAAAAACATAAGCAGGTGAGCCGTAAGACTCCCAGGCATCCCCCAAGGAGATAGGGCCAGCACCCCGACATACAGTAAAAGGAGGGGGGGGGGGGAGTAGAAGGGGGAAGGGGAGAGAGGGTATAACGGAAAAACAATAGGGGGGGATTTGGGAAGAGACATGAGGAGGAAAACATATAGCCAGGCGCCCAAGCTCAGCAGCGTCAACCGTATGTGCTGAGCAGCACGGGTGCACATCCAGAAGTATAAAGATTGTCCCACAACCAGGTCATGAGGAAAGCAGTGTCCCGAACCCCACAGGACTCCCACCCCTGCGGGGGTACCGAGACTCCCATCAGTAGCCGTTTCTACCAGCAGGACGAGATGTCAAAATGAGTCCGGCGTGGATCCAGCATGTCCAAAAGGAGTAGGACGAGGGGGGGGGGGGGGGGCCAACACAGGGAAAAACAGACAAACAAAACCTAACCAGTGGCCGTCCCGGGGATCGTACATGCAACAAGCTTATCAGCTAGGCATCGGCCATAGAATAACTGAACCATGATAGGGACAGAGCAACCCTTCAAGCGCGGCCGCACTCATGGCCGACGTCTGTCGGGATCCAAACAGGACGGATCATCCACAGGGAGCAGAACACCTCAGCGACGTGGGGAATTCCGGGGACGTACGGAGATCCATTCCTCTGCTTCTCTCGGTGAGTTGAAGAAATGCGACTTGCCCCCGTCGACCACTCTCAGGCGTGCAGGGTAAGACATGGAATACTGTAGATCCAACTCTCTCAGTCATTTCTTGACTGCGGTAAAGGTGGCCCTCTTTTTCTGTAACTCGGCAGAGAAGTCCGGGTACAGGGAAACATTGGCAGGTCCAACGGTGATGGTTTGAGCCACTCGGGCCTTAGACAGGATAACATCTCGATCTCTCCAATTGAGAAGACGAGCCAGCAGGGGTCGCGGAGGGGCTCCAGGTGGGGGCATCCGCATGGGAACGCGGTGAGCCCGCTCAACTGCAAAGGTCTTAGAAAAAGGTGCATCAGGAAAGGTGGATTGAAACCAGGCCTCCAGAAAGGCCGCAGCATCTGGCCCCTCCGTCCGCTCAGGCATACCCAGAATTCGGACGTTGTTCCGGCGGGAGCGGTTCTCGAGGTCGTCACATTTCTGGCGCCAGAGCTCGTCCGCCCCCTCCACCGCGGTCAGGCGTGCCGACAATGGCCTGGTAGAGTCCTCTAATTCGGACACCCTCTCCTCAGCGTGGCGAACACGCTCTCGCAGTTGCTGAACATCGTGGCGTAGCAGCCCCAAGTCCACTCTGACCTCTTCAATCTTGCCCGTCAGTGAGGCCTGGCATCCCATGATCGCGGCCATCAACTGGCTATGCGACGTCTGTAAGGTAAGTTCAGGGTCGCTCTCTGCCTCCGGTGAGGAATGCTGTGCGGCCTGTCCCCTGGTCTGCGGCGCTCGCGGTGAGGACGCTGCGGCGCCATGTTGAGTCTCCTGGCGGGCGAACTCCTTCAGTCTTTCCGCAGCTTGCTGCGCCTTGCTGGGGCTCATACTGCAGTCCAAGGACGACCTCCGGTCCGGTGAGAAGATGTAGGGGCGATGAGGGGAAAAATCAGGGGTGTTGGCAGCAGGATAATGCAGGATCAAGCACTGGGAGACGGAGCAGCTCTTAAACACGACCGGCCATGTCGGCTGTTGGCCACGCCCCCATCTAATGCGCATATTTAATGACCAATTTTTCGCATAACATAAACTATATTAAATAATGAAGAATATTCTAAATCAGTAATGATTTCCCTATCCACATTTGTTAGCAGGGCACTTGTCATGCTGTTACCCACATTTTGCTGCCGTTTGCAGCCCTCTAGCCCTTTCCATGACTCTTTTAGAGCCATTTTAGTGCCCCAAATTTCAGATCCCCCATGACTTCAATGGGGATCGGGTTTAGGGTCAAGTTCGGCCAAACTCGGCGAACCCAAGCTTCCAGGTGTCCGTTCAACTCTAAACATCATGGGTATCACCACGACCGAAAACGCCCATACTATTAAAATAAAAATTTCAATAAGGCGAATGGCATAATGGAAAAAGGGTGAAAATGGCTGATTTGCCATTTTTTCATTGCTTCTCTTACCCCAAAAAATTTAATAAAATGTGATCAAAAAGTCATGCTCACTCCAAAATGGTATCAATAAAAACTACAGATTGTTCTGCCAAAAATTGAGCCCCCCAAACAACTCAGTAGACATAGGTATAAAAAAGTTTCGGGGATCAGAATATGGTGATGTAAAAAAAAAAACATTAAAAAACATTTGATCAAAGTTTAAATTTATTTTTACACTATTTAGACATAAAAAAACTATAAATATGTGGTATCGTTGTAATCGTACTGACCCAGAGAATAAAGGTAATGGGTCAGTTTTTCCGTAAACAAAGCGCCGTGGGAAAAAAAACCCTAAAACGGTGGAGGAAAGGCATTTTATTTCCAATTCCAATTTTTTTATTGCTTCCCAATACATTTTATGCCATAATTAATGATGGCATTAGAAAGTACAACTTGTCCCGCAAAAAGTAAGCCCTCATACAGCTATCTGAATTGAAATATAATAAAGTTATGGCTCACGGAAAATAGGGAAGAAAATGAAAACGCAAAAGCAAAAAACCTCAGGTAGTGAAAGGGTTAAGTAGTGGTGCACTTTCTTGTCTTTTTTTCCCCTTGGTTCTCTGGCGGGGCTGGGTTTGGGGGAGGAGGAGGGATGGTCTGAGTAGAGAGGTCTGCTTTTTGACAATGGCCGATCATGGGTTGATAGGGGAACGATGGGTTGCGATGCGTTTTCTAGGAAGAGGTTTTTTTTTTTGTTTTTTTTTTATTATTTCATTATATGTCTGTAAGAATTTTAATCTAGAATGTACGGGGACTTGGGGAAAAGTAAAAAAGACAGGCATTGTTTGATTTAGTTCAGAGACATTTGCCTGCGGTTGTCTGTTTATTAGAACCCACTTTACTGATGAGGTTTTGGTGCGGATTACTAGAGGATGGGCCTCGCAGGCATTTCACTCAACTTTCACCAGCCACTCCAGAGGAGTGACGGTGTTTATCCATAAAAAGATCAATTTTGTCTGAGAGGCATCCTCTATTGATAAGCAGGGGAGATTTGTTTTTTTTTATGGGAAACTTCTTGAAAGACAATTTATTTTAGCCTTTATTTATATCCCTCTCGCCTTTTCTTTTTATGTATTGAATTGTTTATTAACCTTTATGGAGCAACGCCCAGATTGTCTTACTTTAGTAAATGGGGATTTCAACTGTGTTTTTAATCCCAAGACAGATCGGACTTCTATGGGCAGGGTCACCCATGTTCCTGTACTTAATCAGGGGTCCCCTTTGGCTCGATTCTGTCAGCAGTCTGGCTTTATAGACGTCTGGGGTTTTCTGGGAAGGGGGAGAAGAACCTACTCCTGTGTGTCTCAGTCCGGGAACTGCTTGTCCAAGATTGACCTTGCCTTAATAAATGAAAAATATTTGAGATATATTAGACAAATGAAATATGAAGCGAGGTCGCTCTCGGATCATGTGCCAATATCCCTTGAACTTTCTATAACCGGTGACAGGGAAGGGGTAGTACCTCCCTTTAGATTAAATCCTTACTGGCTATCAGTAATAGATAATCATGAATGGATGAAACAGGAGATGCTGCACTTCTGGGATGTTAACTATAATTCAGTTAAAATTCAATTGGTTTGGGATGCGTTTAAGGCCTTTATGAGGGGTTTATTTGTCAGCAACATTTCTAACCTGAGAAGGGGGTATGGAATGAAAGAGAGAGCCTTGAAAGCAGCTACGCTTCATGGGATGAACCAGTTCTCTACGAATAAAACCGAAGAGAATAGAAGGGTGATGCAAAGTGTATCACAGGAGTATTCAGATTTTCTACTTAATAAGGCTCAACAGAGGGTTTTTTTTAAGGGTCAAAAGCAATTCTGTGAATCTGGCCGTCCAGGTAAACTCCTTGCTAGAGTGATATCTAATCAGGATTTAAAAAAAAAAGATATAGTCAATATTCGTTTACCTGACGGACGGTGTAATTACCGATAAGCAGGAAAAAATAAAGGGAGCTTTTTTAAAAGGGAATGCCTTGAAGCAGATTTCTCACTTCAGGAGTAGGAGGCTGCAAAAAAGGCATGTTCAGGGAATTCTTTCCCTGGGTTGGATGGCTTTCCTTAACGAACTTTATTGCAGGTATGGTGAGGTTATGCTTCCGCACTTGCTGAGGGTAATTGTTGAGTCACTGGAGGATGGTAGCCTTCCCGAGTCAATGTCAGAAGCTATAATTATATTAAAGGGTAACTGTCATATTTCTTTTTTTATGTAATTGGATTAGTCTGACTAAGTTTACCTTAGTTCCCTAGTTAATACTTTTGTATAGGTATTGAATTACCTAGTAATTGCAGCATGTTCTTTCGTCCCCCAGGCATTTCAGTGGTGCAGCTAAAACAACGTTGCTAGGTGTCCTCCGTCGCCTATCTTCTATATACAGAAGACGGAGAAAGTAATAGTGGGCAGTCCCGAATGCTGTGTGCGTGCTCCCGTCGGACCGGGATAGTGCCGATATTCACGATAAAAATTCGCGATTAGAATATTTGCGATCAACACTACTCTGAAGGAAGAGGGCGTGTTTAAGTCTGGAGAAAGCCGATTGGTTGGAGTGAGGCTGCGCGTTCCCGAAATGAGCCGAATGAATTCTGGGTAGTTCGGGAGGGAGGTCTTAGCCTTAGGGTAAGGGCATCGTGGCCATCTTGAGAAGATAGTCAGAAAGAAGTCTTGTGAGGAGCGGTTCCTATGGACGGAATCTTATTAAACAAGTGGTATGTGAACACAATAATTAGTGATTATGGATTATCACCACAGCAGCAACAACATATCTGAAAATTGAATTTTGATTGAAAATATGACAGTTATCCTTTAATATTGAAAAAGGGGAAAGATCCGCTAGATATGGGGTCATATAGACCGATATCGCTTCTGAATACGGATGTTAAGCTTATATCAAGGATGTTGGCTGCAAGGCTCTCCAGAGTTATTTCTTCGATTATTTAACCCGATCAGAATAGGTTTATTCCTAACAAAGGTACTCATCATAACCTTCATCGATTATTTGCAAACATTCAGTCCCCTGGGGGGGATTCCCGCTCCATTCTGTCACTGGAAGCATCCAAGGTGTTTGATAGGGTGGAGTGGAAATTCCTATGGAAGGTGATGGGAAGGATGGGATTCGGCACAAGGTTTCTAAGTATGGTGAGGCTTTTGTATAAATCCCCTATCGCCAGATTGAACCTTAATGGTATTCTGACTGCGAGTTTTAGGTTGACCAGAGGTACCTGTCAAGGTTGTCCACTTTCTCCCTTATTGTTTGATATTTACATTGAGCCTTTGGCACTTAGTGTTAGGAAAGATACAAGGATTGAAAGGTTTGGAGTATCACGGTAGAGGATAGGATCTCTTTATATGCCGATGATGTGGTATTCTTTATAAATCATACCAATATAACTCTCCCAACAATTTTTCGCATAGTTAATTCCTTTGGGGAAGTCTCTGGCTTAGATATTAATTGGACAAAGACTACTCTTATGCTATTGGATAACTTTATCTGAGGGAGGGGTCTTTGATGATGTTAAAAATTGTTGATTCGTTTGATTATTTGGGCATGAGGTTATCACCTAGGATTGAGGATATTATCCAGCTTAATCTGATTCCGTTGACAACTAAATTGAGATCTAAAATCTCGATCTGGCTTCGACTACCCTTATCTACAGCCTACAGAATATCTTTAGTTAAGCTGGTGATTCTACCCTAATTTCTTTATATTCTTAGGAACTTCCCAACATGGATCGAGGATTGGTTTTTCAAGCTCATTGAGAGGATGATTAATGATCAACTCTGGGGAAGAAAGCGAGTGAGGCTAAAATTGGATCACTTTTATAAGCCTCTGAAGCAGGGAGGCTTGAATCTTCCCAACTTCAAGGGCTAGTTTATAGCTGGACAGTAGGCCTGCACAATATATCGCGAAAGCAATCGCAATCGCAATTAATCTCCATATCGCAATCGCAATTTGCCAACCCAAAAATGCTGCAATTATATTACCGTATTTTTTGGCCTTATAAGACACGCTTTTTCCCCCCAAAAGTGTGGGCGGGGGTGGCAGTGCGTCTTATAAAGCGATTGTTGACTTCCTACGTGACACTGACACTGTATCTCCGGCCACTATGCTGCACAGCGCGGCCAGCGATACATCAGTTACAGTGCGGGGAGGGAGGAGGGGCTGGTGGAAAGTCGTTATTTTAATGAACACATGTTCTTATATCTATTCTATTTATCCGTTCTGTGCAGTGTATTAGGAAAATGGCAAGTTTTGTATTTTGTACTTTTGCAGTATTGCAAATATGTATTTTATTTTGAAAAACACCATGCATTTCAGTTCTTGAGTTATGCATAACTACATTTCAGCATTATCAGTCATCTGTGTGTGCTTTTGCCTTGAAAATCCAAGCAGATAGACCTCTAGCACAATTCCCTTAAAATGTCGCATCGCATATCGTTATCGCAATTTTTAGGGCCCTAATCGCAATCGCACAAAATTCCCATATCGTGCAGCCCTACTGGACAGTTATGGTTATATTGTGAATGGCAGAAAAGCGCTCTTTGTAAGATTTTGGTGGAGAAATCCTCATTTGATAATATATTCACTCTGTTGGAATCTGGGTGACTAATTAATGCTGAACAAGAATACTGAGTGACTGGAAAGCTATTAACTAGATCTTGGACTACTATTAGAAGATGGTTGGGATAAAGTGATCTCTTTTATACACTCCCCAAAAAAGTAATATTTCTTATGTTTCACAGGTGGTGAGGAATGGGTAGGTACACCCTTTTCCCTCCTTAACACAAATGGGGAAGTTAAGTTGGTTTAAATATTTTCAGATTTGTTCAGCACTCTCTAGTGTAAAAGACACCACTTCTTGAGATAGATACTTCTTCACCATTGAATGTGGTGATTGGGAGTCCAGCCCTGAAGGGCAAGATTTCCCAATTATATAAATTTTTGCTTAAAGGGTTTCTGTCACCAACTTTTGACATTATAAGCTGTCTGACATTAGCTATGTGCTAATGTCAGACCAGCTTGATAATGTCTTTTTTATAAAAATCCGCTGTATATATAGTCTGAAAAACTTACTTTTATATTATGTAAATTAGCCTCTAGGAGCAGGGGGGGCGTTGCCCTGCTCCTAGCGGCTCCGTCCGGCAACCTGCTGGCACGCCCCCTCACACTTTGATTGACAGTGCAGGGCAGCGATCCTCCTGCACTGTCTCGTTCTGAATCGCGCGCCCACGCCGCCGCTCTGTATTCGGGCGCAGGCGCGGTGAGCAGAGGACAGCAGGCACCAGCGTCCTCTGCTCACCGCGCCTGCGCCGAATACAGAGCGGCGGCGGGCGCGCATTCAGAACGAGACAGTGCAGGAGGATCGCTGCCCTGCACTGTCAATCAAAGTGTGAAGAGGCGTGCCAGCAGGTTGCCGGACGGAGCCGCTAGGAGCAGGGCAACGCCCCCCCTGCTCCTAGAGGCTAATTTACATAATATAAAAGTAAGTTTTTCAGACTATATATACAGCGGATTTTTATAAAAAAGACATTATCAAGCTGGTCTGACATTAGCACATAGCTAATGTCAGACAGCTTATAATGTCAAAAGTTGGTGACAGAAACCCTTTAAGGAACTTTTTAATAAGGTCGCCTCCCCGGGTCAAAGGGCCTGGGGAATTGATTGTCCATCGGTTATGACACAAGACTAGTATTGCACAATTTTAATCACATCCTGGTTCAGTTTAATATTTTACATTTATATCACTTTGACTTAAAAAATTTGGTATACGAGAGTCGTCAAACTGCCCACGGTATGATTTAGAGTGGGCGGACTTCTTGCACATGTTTTGGTTGTGTCCAGATCTAAAAAGTTTATTGAGGTTCAATTCATAGTTTTATCTCCCATAAAATGAGGGTAATAATTCCATACACACCTGAGTGCTGGATATTGAGTGATTTATCCAAGGTAAACTGCCATAAGTATAAAAAGATTTTGTTGGTTAGAATTATGTTTTTGGACAGACTTTTGAGTACCCGAGTTTGGATCTCACAAAATACTCCAAAACTCAATGAGTGGTTATATTTGGTTAACAAGGTTAAGAGATATGAATATGTTTTATATAACCAAAGAAATTCTGAGGAAAAATGGTCTAGGGTATGGGGAAGTTGGAAGTGGTCGTTTATCTATATTGACCCTTTATTTTATTTTATTTATTTATTTATTTTTTATTTTATTTATTTATTTTTGAGGCTTTAAAGATGCACCGCAGGGGGGGGGGCATCGTTGGGTGGGTTCCAAATGGAGAAAAAAGAGGGATAATTTTCTTGTTTCTCAATAAAAAAAAAAAAGCCCGGCCCACAAAAAACAAGCCCTTAAACAGCTACATTGGTGAAAAAATAAAAAGGTTATGGACTTTCAGTATATGTCGATGCAAAATATTTTATTTTTAACACAAAAGTGATTTTATGCTGAAAAAGTAGTAAAACATAAAAAAAAATATAAATTTGGTATCGCCATAACCATATCAACCCACAGAATAAAATTATAATTTCATATTTACTGTAAGAGGAACCCCATAAAAGATAAAAATAAAAAAAAAACTGTGAAAGAATTGCCATTTTTACCCACTTCATCTCAACAAAAAGTGATCAAACAGACTTATGTACCCCAAAATTATACCAAAGAAACTACAGCCCCTTCCAGAAAAAACAAGCCCCCACACAGCTACATTGGTGAAAAAATAAAAATGTCATAGCCCCTAAAATCAATTTCAGCAAATTACATGTTAGAAAATCCTTATGCCCTTCCTTCTCTTCTGAATGCTGCCGTCTCCCCAAATAGCGGTTTACGACCACATATATGGTGTTGCCGTATTCAGGAAAAAATGCATAACAAATTGTGGGGTGCATTTCCTCCTGTTACCCCTTGTGAAAATAAAAAAATTGGGGCTAAAGCAACATTGTATTGGAAATAAAAGTAAATTTTTCGTTTTCACAGCCATGTGTTTCTAAATTCTATGAAACGCGTGTTGGCTCAAAGCATTCACTTCACTCAGATTTATTCCTTGAGGGGTGTAGTTTCCAAAATGGTCACTTTTTTGATATTTTCTTTCTTGGGGTGCCTCAGGGTCTCTTCAAATGTGACATGGTGCCCGAAATAAAAGTTAATTTTTCGTTTTCACAGCCATGTGGTTCTAAATTCTATGAAACGTGTGTTGGCTCAAAGCATTCACTTCACTCAGATTTATTCCTTGAGGGGTGTAGTTTCCAAAATGGTCACTTTTTTGATATTTTCTTTCTTGGGGTACCTCAGGGTCTCTTCAAATGTGACATGGTGCCCGAAACTATTCCAGCAAAATCTGCCCTCCTTCAACAATATTGCGCTCCTTTCCTTCTGTGCCCTGCCATGTGCCCATACAGCAGTTTACGATCACATATGGGGTGTTTCTGTAAACTGCAACATCAGGGTAATACATATTTAGGTTTGTTTGGCTGTTAATCCTTGCTGTGTTACAGGAAAAATTGATCAAAATGGAAAATCTGCACAAAAAAATTAAATATTAAAATTTGCCGTCCATTTTGCTTTACTTCTTGTGGAATACCTAAAGGGTTAACAAAGTTTGTAAAATCAGTTTTGAATAACTTGAGGGGTTTAGTTTCTAAAATAAGGTCATTTATTGGTTGTTTTCTTCTATGCAAGCCCCCAAAAGTGACTTTATAACTCAACTGGTCCTTAAAAAAGTGGGTTTGGGCAATTTTCTTAAAAAAATAAAAATTTGCTTCTAAATGCTTCTAAATGATGCCAACATAAAGTAAACATATGGGAAATGTAAAGTAATAACTATTTTATGTAGTATCACTATCCGTCTTAAAAGCAGAGAAATTCAAATTTTGAAAATAGCGAATTTTCTGCAAATTTTCTGCAAATTTTTTTCTGCAAGAAGGTAAAATGTTTCAACTAAAATTTACCACTAACAAAGTATGATGTGTCACGAGAAAACAGTCTCAGAATGGCTTGGATTAGTAAAAGCGTTCAAAAGTTATTACCAAATGAACTGACACATGTCAGATTTTTTAAAATGGGGCTCCGGCATTTGGTCCAAACTGGCTGTTGCTTTAAGGGGTTAAAAGGGTTGTCCAGGTTTTCAAGTTATGCTCTCCACATCATAGGGCATAACTATGATTAGTGGGGTCCAATTCTGCGACACTTCCCCCACACACACTGATTCCAGGAAAGGGTCCTGTTCCCCCTTTTTTGATGGCGTGGCAGGCCACACATATGCCCTGCTGCTCCATTTATTCTCTTTGGGACCACTGGAAATAGCCAGCGCTGTACTCTGCCATCTCCAGTGACCCCATAGAGAATGGATGGAGAGGCAGGGCATATGCTCGACCTGCCACTCATTCAAGAAGGGGGATCAGTGGGGGCTCCAGCATTCAGACCCCCACGGATCACTTAGTTATCGCCGATCCTGTGGATAGAGGATAACTAGAAAAGTGGACACAGGCCCTTTAACAGGCGAGCATTTCTATTTTAGTTTGACACATATTTTGGGCCAGATTTAAATTTTATTTTTATTTCTTTTACACCCAAAGAAAACCTGTAAAGATAGGGAATGTGAAAAGGTCCAACAGCTATGACACAACAGGTGATAAGTGTCTGATTGATAGGGGTCTGACTGCTGGGACCCCCATGATCAAGGGAACGTGGTCTTAAGACTCTTGTGTATATAGATTGGCGGTAATGTAATTGAATGTCTCAGGACCCCTTTTATAATGATCAGTGGGTGTTCCAGCAGTCAGACCCCAGCAATCTGATATTTATCACCTATCCTGTAGATAGCCAATAGGTCATTATGGTAAGACAACCCTTTTAAATATACTGTGGATTATGTGCAATCTGAGGAGGAGGTTACAATTTGGTAAATTTCATGCCAGACATTTATGCTTAAAGGGTTAAAGGGGTTGTCTCACTTCAGTAAATGACATTTATCATGCAGTAAATACAAGGCACTTACTAATGTATTCTGATGCCACATGTGTCCAATGAGTGATTGGTGTGCGCTGCATGTGTCTTGTTTCTGACTGACTTAAGTGCAGGATATCCATATATGTGTAAATTGTGCCACATGTATGTTTGTACATTTTGCTGTGAATGTCTGCCATCATACTTCATCTTTAATATTTGTTATCACTGTAAGTGCTCATGAACACGACAGTTGAATGTTTTGCAGTCCGCAAATTGCGGATCCACAAGACATGGATACCGGGTGTGTGCATTCCACATTATGTGTAACAGAACAGCCGGCCTCTAATAGAACAGTTCTATCCTTGTCTGTAATGTGGACAATAATAGGACATGTTCTATGATTTTACAGAACGGCCATGCGAACATACAGACCCAGAATGCACACAGAGTCTTTTTTTTTTTTGCGGCCCCATTGAAGTGAAGGGAACGGTACGGACATGGAAAAAAAATAAGTTTGTGTGCAGTAGCCCTAAGGTGGGCCCCCAGAATCAATAACACTGGTGGGCCTTAACTACCCTAGTCTGACACTGACAGGGAGGAGGTATAAAAGGAAAGGACTATAATTCCCAGCATGTCAAGCCTTTATTATGTGATATCAGAGGGCATTACAAGGAGGAGGTACAGGAGGAGGGAACTACAACTACCAGCATTTCCAGGCTATTATGTGATATCAGGGAATATTACAGGAAGGACTTATAAGAGGAAGGGACTACAACTACCAGCATGTCCAGGATTTTATTATTTGTTATCAAAGGACATTACAGGAAAGAGGTATGAGAAAACTAAAATGTCCAGCATTTCTCTGTCTCTCACACTGAATCCACTGATTCTTCACTTTCTTCTCTTTCATACAAAGCCTTGCTCCATCATGTCACATGACAGGTCCTTCACCACCACTTTTCTCCAGTGCTGAGCTCCACCCCCTCCTGCACTGATCACATGACATCATCACAGGTCCCTCACCGCCACTTCTCTACACTGTTGAGCTCTGCCCCCTCCTGTACTGATCACATCCTCGGTGTATGGAATGGGAAACAGAAGGCACTGTGCACTGTGTAGTAGCCGTGTTGGGTTACTGCTGCTCAGCTTCCATTCAAGTGGATGGGAGCTGCTGGAAACAGCTGATTGGTGGGGATATCAGTCTGACACAGTCATCAATACTTTTAGCTCAGGCAACCATTCTAACTATTCTACAACTGGCAGCTACGTAAGCATATGAATAGGGATGAGCGAATCGACTTCGGATTAAACATCCGAAGTCGATTCGCATAAAACTTCGTTTCAATACTGTACGGAGCCAAGTTTTATGCGAATCGACTTTGGATGAAACATTCGCTCATCCCTGCATATGAATAAAACTTCATTAAATGATAAATGATATAATATATACAGTTTCTGAGGAAAAAAATCATCTGGGGACCAAAAGAAGTGGCCCTGTTGGTCAGTGATCAGGGGATCGCTGATCAAAAATCTATAGGCAAGGAGAAGAGGGCAAAAGGAGGGTGTTGGAGGGGTGTGGCTTGCTCATGGGGGCGTAAGACGCACAGCTGAACAGCTCTCCCGCCAACCTGGTGAATCAGGCTGTCTTCTTCCTCTATAACCTCACCAAACCACTGTAATTGGATGGAAAACTGCCAAGGGTCCAGTGGAGACCAACCAGCAGCCAGATCAGGCCGGCATTCAAAAGTTTGTTGGCTATCAGTCCGGGACTGCGGGACTCTGTTTACTCCCAAGATGGCCGCTGCGCCTTCTCTCCTGTGCACAAAGGACATTGCATGCACCTCTCCTTCTGATCGGGACTCACGTAGCCCGTCCTCATGCACCTCCAACAGCAGCTGGGATATCCAAGCACACCTCCAGGCCTTGCCAACCAAAGCAGACCTAGAGAACTCCATCTCCAGATTGGAACACACATATAATACAGAAATGGAGGCCCTAAAAGGTGAGATCCAGCATTTGGGTCACAACACGCACAGGAGGCCTTCCACGGGCACTTGGAAGGGCACCACCAGGTGTTGATGGCCCACTCCCAGCACATTTCCCAGCTATTATCCCACCTTGACGATATAGACAATCGCCACCGTAGGAATAACTTACGAATAAGAGGGGTCTCAGAGGGGGTCTAACCGCAGGACTTAGAGACCACCATAGAGTGAGGTTAAGTGTTATGTTTTTCCTTTCATTGAGCAGTCTTCAACTACTGTATTTTCTATAACATGTGGGGGTGGCGGGAGGGCTGGTGATTCCGTCTGGGCTTTCAGTGGGACTTTGTCCCGTTATTGTTGCCTAACTATAGGGCCACAGATTGAGGACTTGTTGGGTTATCTGTTTGCTTGTTCGTCTCCCCCGTCTTGTCCTGTCCTGTTTGTTTTGTCTATCTCTCCCTTATATTTCCTCCTCTGTCCTATCCCCAGTCCAAGATTGCGTATTTGCCTTATGTTTCCTCCTCTGTCCTATCCCCAGCACAAGATTGCTTATTTGCTCTCCTTCTATGAGTTAGGATGAACCACATTAAGATCTGCTCCTTTAACACTAATGGGTTAAACAACCCGGCTAAACGGAATCAGGTCTTATATAACCTCCACAAGCAGATGGTCTCTATAACCTTCTTACAGGAGACCCATTTTAAATCAGGTAACATCCCCTCATTTAAGAACCGATATTTTTTATATTGGGCACACAGCATGTTCTCTGAGTCAAAATCCAGGGGGGTGTCTATCGTTATACACAAAACCGTACCATGTGAGATCTTGGGTGTCTCCCTTGACGATATGGGGCACTTCATTTTTCTTAAGGTGTCTTTATATTCTCAAGTGTTGGTATTGGCTAACATGTATTTCCCTAATGCAGGACGTTCTCAATTCGCCTCTTCAGTTATGTCAGCCCTAGATGCCTTCGCAGATGGTGCCCCGATTGTCCTAGGGTGTGACATCAACTTTCCATTGGATGCTCTACTGGATTCCTTCTCAGGAAGGTCCCTGCTGTAGGGTTTCTGAAGACACCTACACTCATTTAGACTGGTGGATATTTGGCACATTTTGCACCCCACCACTAAGGACTTCACAGTCTATTCCACATCTCACAATGTATACCACCGCCTTGACTACCTAATCCTATCTCACGCCTTATTAGATCTTAGCCTATCAGCAGGCATAGAACCTGCCTTGTTCTCTGACCACTCCATGGTGTGGGTGACCTTAGCTATAGGAGACCGTGTTCGCTCCCAATACTCCTGGAATTTGAACGATAATATTCTCAGAGACTCTGTCTGCTCGGCTGATGTCAAATCTACGATCTTGGATTTCCTGAAAATACATAAGACTGACACTTCTAGTCCCACGGTCCAATGGGAGGCCTTGAAATATGAGGTTTGGGGGCAGCTCCTCCTCCACGCTTCTAGGCTGAAAAAGCTTAGGGGTGGGGAGATGGGAGCACTTTTGCAGAAACTAGCTGTGCTAGAGCGTAGACAAAAGGACTTCCTTTCCACGGTCGTGTACCAGGAACTATGCGATGTCAGGTTAGCCCTCAGGAAATTGATTGACCAGAAATACCTGGGCATTAGAGATACATTTCACAGACTTACAGTCATGTGAAAAAATTAGGACACCCTTTGAAAGCATGTGGTTTTTTGTAACATTTTTAATAAATGGTTATTTCATCTCCGTTTCAACAATACAGAGAGATTAAAGTAATCCGACTAAACAAAGAAAACTGAAGAAAAGTCTTTTCAAGATCTTCTGTAAATGTCATTCTACAAAAATGCCTATTCTAACTGAGGAAAAAGATAGGACACCCTTGCCCCTAATAGCGAGTGTTACCTCTGTGGGGAGTCGCTCTGGTAGTCAGCGGTGCGGGTGCAGTTTAGAGGCAAAACCAGGAGTCCAGATTGTGCAACAAACAGTGTTTTATTCACACTTGCACACAAAATGAAAAACAGTCTCTTGGTGACAGTTCACACACAACGGAAATAACGTAGCCAAACAAAAACAGTCCAACACAGGTTCAGTCACCTGGGAGGTGTAGGTGCAGGTTCGCACCACGCTGTCGGCCCAGCCGCAGGAGAATCCAGCTTCAGGTAGCCAGGAACACAACACCTCCTTGCTGAGCGCTTTCCTCCAGGACAGAGAACTCCCAGCCCTGTTAGCAGCTCCAGGATAATCACACTCTCAGCTGGTGGTGCTGGCTGAGTTTATAAACCCAGCCCAAAACTCGGACTGGACCGTGGGGAGCAGCCACCCACCCTACTCTTTAGCTGCTCCCAGTAAGAGCCGGCCCGGATCGGCTTTGCAGCCATGCTATTTAACAAAGTCAAACAGCACTAGCTGCTGCAGACAAAAACCCGGCTCTCACCTCACCGAGGCCAGCAACCTCGGTGACACGTACCTGCCATCTAGGACGGCACCCTGCACCTTACCACACCTCCTTTGGCTGAAATAACTGCAGTGAGACGGTTCTTGTAGCCATCTACCAGTCTTCGACATCGGTCTGAGGAAATTTTACCCCACTCCTCAATGCAGAACTTTTTCAGCTGTGAGATGTTTGAGGGGTTTCTTGCACGTACAGCCCTTTTCAAGTCACCCCACAGCATCTCAATGGGATTCAAATCTGGACTTTGACTTGGCCATTCCAGGACTCTCCATTTCTTCTTTTTCAGCCAATCTTTGGTTGATTTACTAGTATGTTTTGGGTCATTGTCATGTTGCATGGTCCAGTTCCGCTTCAGCTTTAATTTTCTAACTGATGGTCTCACATGTTCTTCAAGCACCTTCTGATACACAGTAGAATTCATCGTGGATTCTATGATGGTGAGCTGACCAGGTCCTGCTGCAGCAAAGCAGCCCCAAACCATGACACTTCCACCTCCATGCTTCACAGTTGGTATGGAGGTTCTTTTCTTGGAATGCTGTGTTTGGTTTACGCCAAACATGTCCTCTGCTGTTGTGTCCAAATAATTCAATTTTGGACTCATCTGTCCAAAGAACATTATTCCAGAAGTCCTGGTCTTTGTCAACTTTATCTCTGGCAAATGTCAGTCTGGCCTCGATGTTTCTCTTGGAAAGCAAAGGTTTCCTCCTTGCACACCTCCCATGCAAGTTAAACTTGTACAGTCTCTTTCTGATTGTAGAGGCATGTACTTCTACATCAACAGTAGCCAGAGCCTGCTGTAGTTCTCGAGATGACACTTTAGGGTTTTTGGAGACCTCTTTAGCATCTTGCGGTCTGCTCTTGGGGTGAACTTGCTGGGGCGACCAGTCCTGGGCATGTTGGCAGTTGTTTTGAAAGCCCTCCACTTGTAGACTATCTTCCGGACAGTGGAATGGCTGATTTCAAAATCTTTGAGATCTTTAAATCCCTTCCCAGACTCATAGGCTGCTACAATCTTTTTTCTGAAGTCCTCTGACAGCTCTTTGCTCTCACCATGGTGCTCACTCACTTCAACAGTCAGGAGCACACCAAACTAAATGTCTGAGGTTTAAATAGGGCAAGCCTCATTCAACATGCAGAGTAACGATCTACTAATTATGTGCACCTGGTGTGATATACCTGTGTGAGATCTGAGCCAATTTAAGAGGGAATACATGTGAGGGTGTCCTATCTTTTTCCTCAGTTAGAATAGGCATTTTTGTAGAATGACATTTACAGAAGATCTTGAAAAGACTTTTCTTCAGTTTTCTTTGTTTAGTTGGATTACTTTAATCTCTCTGTATTGTTGAAACGGAGATGAAATAACCATTTATTAAAAATGTTACAAAAAACCACATGCTTTCAAAGGGTGTCCTAATTTTTTCACATGACTGTATGTACGGACAAGGGGACACGAGCGGTAGAATGTTAGCAAGGGCTCTACGTCCTAAGCACTATTCCTCCTACATCCCATGCCTTAATCGGAGAGAGGGAGGCAGAGTTCATTCTACTAGTAATATTCTGTGGGAATTCCGCACTTACTACGAGAAATCTCCAACCAGAGGCCTGTTCCCAGAAAATAAGGGACTATGTCTCTGCCGTTACGAGACCCAAGCTGTCTCCGGCTCATAGGAAGGTCCTGGAGGACGCAATCTCGCCCCAAGAGGTTAGGAAGGCCATTAAAGGTTTGGTGATCGGTAAATGCCTATAAGAAGTTCCTGGATGATGTAGTTGATCCCCTTACTAGTATGCAACTCCTTGGTGGAGGGCTCTTCCTTCCCACCACAGGCTTTAACGGCGCATATTTGTGTCATCCCTAAACCTGGGAAGGACCCATTGGCTTGCAGTAGCTATCGTCTGATTTCACTGATCAATATTGATGTTAAGATCTACGCCAAGATACTGGCTGATAGGTTGAAACCTTATATGCCCTCATTGATACACGAGGACCAGACAGGTTTTGTCCCTGGACGGGAAGCCAGAGATAACACTATCCGTTCTCTGGCTTTGATCGCACATGCTACTGCAAAACAGTCCCCCCTCTGCCTTCTCTCAGTAGATGCCGAAAAGGCATTTGATAGAGTGGATTGGGCCTTTATGACGGAGGTCCTTAAGGCCTTTGGTTTCGGCCCTAATATGTTATGTAGAATTCTTGCCCTGTACAGTGGTCATAGAGCCCAGGTAAGAGTTAATGGCTCGTTATCAGCCCCTTTCCAGATCCATAACGGTACCAGGCAGGGGTGCCCCCTTTCCCCTCTATTATACATATTAGTTATGGAATTTATTGCTAGAGCTCTTAGAGCCAACGACTCCATTAAGGGCTTTCAAGTAGGGGGTCTCACATCCAAGATAGCCGTATATGCGGACGATCTTCAAATTTTTCTGCCTTCCCAATGTTTTAAAAGAGTTCACGCTCTCTGGTGATCTCAGTAACTTTAAGGTGAACCTACATAAGTCTGTGATGCTAAACGTCAACCTTCCTGAGTCTCTGGTACACGACCTACAGTCTTCGTTTCCGTTTCGATGGACTTCAGGTCACATTACTTACCTGGGCACGGCCATCCCCTCTCGACTGTCGGACTTATTCTCCCTTAATTTTGCTTCCCTGCTAGAGGCAGTTAGGAAGGATCTGCAGGCCTGGAAGCAACAACCATTGTCGTAGTTTGGGAGGATTCATGCAATTAAAATAAATGTCCTACCTCGTATTTTATACCTATTCCGTACTATACCAATACCCCTACGGTGTGGATTCTTCAAGGCCTTCCGATCATTATTTTTACATTTAATTAGGGCCGGTTCTTCCCCCAGGATTGGCATGCGCTTTTTGACTCGTAGCAAGCTTAAAGGGGGAATGGGGATCCCCGATCTCTTCAATTACCATCAGGCTGCGATTTTCTCGTACATTTTAGATTGGTTCCACGGGGGCTCTTCCTAAAGATGGGTCCAGTTTGAATGGGGGGAATTGGGATTTTCGCCACGAAACCTGCCCTGTTAACCAGACCTCACAGACCCTCAAAACTCCCCTTCCTAACTGCAGGCGTCCTAAAGATTTGGGATAAACATGCGGTGACCCTTGGGCTTACCACTTTCCCTGGACCGTTAATCCCCATTTTCAATAATCCAGAATTCCCACTGGGAACGAGTAATCAGACGGTGCTAGGGTTCCGACGCGAAGATAACCCACGGGTCAGACAGTTGCTAGCTGACGGGGCAATTAGACCTCTGGATTCATTTGAGGACACAACCTCTGGATGGGCTTGGTTCCACTACCACAGTATAACAAAGTTTCCCCACACACTTAGCCCCTTGGCCAACCTTTCTAGGGATCTTACTGCCTTTGAATCTCTATGCCTCCAGAACACATCCCCCACACATTTGGTGTCTTTGGTCTACGGGCTGCTCCAGGAGGGAGGTGGACCTCTCGCACCCCTACCCTATGTGAAGGCTTGGGAGAGGGAGTTAGGCAAATCCTTTTCTTCTGAACAATGGGAAAAGGCGCTCACACTGTCACACAAATCTTCCACCAGTTGTAGTTTACAAGAAAAGAACTTTAAGGTATTGTCCAGGTGGTACAGGACCCCTGCTTTGCTACACACCTTTTACCCTACATGCCCAGATGTTTGATGGTGCTGTGAGAGGGAGATTGGTTCTATGGCTCACGTGTGGTGGTAGTGTGATCGTATATCCCCCTACTGGGAGAAAATTAACGAACTCTATGGTTTAGTCAGCGGTAACACCGAAAAGTGGATGGTAGAAGGTGCTTTACTATCCACGTTCCCTGGCTCCCTTCCCTCCCTAAAGGGAGGTCTCCTAAGATTCTTTGTACAGGCTGCTCGCCTGGTTATTCCTAGACATTGGAAGTCTAGGGAGACCCGTCTTTTAGAGAATGGCTTAACACGTTTGAAAAGATACACAGAATGGAGGCGCTTGTTGCTGAGGACGGCGGCCTGGAGGCTAAATATCTCAAGATATGGACCCCTTGGTTGCTCTTCAGTGATACTGCAAGATATGAATCTCCTGGGGTGGGCCATTTTAAGGGTAAAATTGGAACCTCAATGTTTGCCCACCTTTGATTATCCATTATGTATGCTGACATCTCTTTACCTGCAAACTGCTGTAACACACGAGCTGTAACGGTTATAGCTTTGGTATATGTCTTTGCACTTTATCTTTAATAAAAGAGATTGGACAAAAAAAGGCGGGTATTGGAGAGGGTGTATGATGGAGGAAGATGCCTTTTACTGTGATCAACACCAAAAATCACTAACACATGTAGAGTATCTGCTCTGAATGAGCTTCTGATTAGATATAATGTTTCGTTGTTAAGGAGCTTTAAGGGCCCTTTACACAGGCCAAGAATCCTAAAGATAATCGCTAATGAGCGTTCATTGGAATGCTCCTTAGCGATTATCTGGTGGTGTAAATGTATCGCCGATAAACAAGTGAAACGCTTGTTTATCGGGTAATCCGCTCATTTGTCTAGGTTCTCTTTGAAGGGAATGTGGTTTACTGAAGTTGAGGTCAATAACTTTAGGGTGTAGCGAGGACATGCTGGATCTCCCTGACTGCCATTTATAAGACGGTACTTTTTAGAAATATTTTTTCTTGCTAAAAAGTGCGTCTTACATTGCAAAAAAATATAGTAACTGCTCTAAAAAGCCAGGAAGTCTTAAAGGGGTTGTCTCACTTCAGTAAGTGGCATTTATCATGTAGAGAAAGTTAATACAAGGCATTTACTAATGTATTGTGATTAGGGATGAGCAAATCGACTTCAGATGAAACATCTAAAGTCGATTCGCATAAAACTTCGTTCCAATAGTGTACGGAGCGGGAGCTCCGTATAGTATTAGAATGTATTGGCTCCGATGAGCCAAAGTTATTGCTTCACGAAGTCTCTAGAGACTTCGGATAATAACTTCAGAAATTAATTTGTACTGTAAAAAAAAACATTTCCCGAACTCAGGTTCGGTTCCAAGGTACCACTCCCGCTCCGTACAGTATTGGAACAAAGTTGTATGCTAATCAACTTCGGATGTTTCATTCGAAGTCGATTCGCTCATCCCTAATTGTAATTCTCCATATTGCTTCCTTTGCTGGCTGGATTCATTTTTCTATCACAATATACACTGCTCATTTCCATGGTTACAGACCACCCTGCAATCCATCAGTTGTGGTCGTGCTTGCACACTATAGGAAAAAACGTCAGCCTCTCTGGTGGCCGGGACCATGGGAGCGCACATAGGCTAGTGCTTTTTTTACTAAATTGTGCAAACACGACCACCACTGATGGATTGCAGGGTGGTCTGTTACTATGGAAATGAGCAGTGTATAATGTGATGGAAAAATTAATCCAGCCAGCAAAGGAAGCAATATGGATAATAACAATACATTAGTAAGTGGCTTGTATTAACTTTCTCTATATGATAAATGCCATTTACCGAAGTGAGACAACTCCTTTAAGGTATTTTAGGCCTAGTGGCCAGTGTGAAAACTAGTTTTTTTTAAAAGTGACAGAAAAGTTAAAAAAATATTCAAATTTTTTTCCCGAGATTTTAATACTAATGACCTATCCTCTGGATAGGTCATCAGTATCTGATCGACACCCGGGACCCCTGCTGATCAGCTTTTTGAGAAGGCATCAGTGCTCACAGTAGCGCCGTGGCCTTCTCTCAGCTTTTCCTACGCCATTCACCACACATTCATCGGTCACGTGGCCTAGGCTTAGGTCAGGCCCATTCGAGTGACTTGGGCTGAGCGCGATCTCAATCACAGCCGATACAATGTACGGCACTGTGCTTGGTAAGCACGGAGAATGCTGCACCCCTGCCTTCTCAAACAGCTGACTGGCGGGCGTCCTGGGTGTCGGACCCTCACTGATCAGATTCTGATGACCTACCCATAGGATAGGTCATCACTCATCAGTATTAAAATCTCGGAAAAAAGTAACGTGATTTAAACAATAGGTCATTTTTTGATGACACAGTCCGTTGAAGGCTCCATAGTTACAGACTACGAATGAACCCAGTGTAGTCTCATCCTATTGTCTTATGGTGCTCTATCAGACCCTTCTTGTTGCTAACTTACGGTAGGATAGGAAGCAAAGAGAGCGTAGTAAAGATGACTGCCAGATCAAACTACAAACCTGTGATCTGCAGAAAATCGGAATACACAAAATATAAAATAACAACAAATAAGAACACATCAAATAATGTAGAGTATTATCAGTATTGCAAAGGTGATTTAACAGATAAAGTTATCTTTCTGACTGCAGTGGATTCTTGCCCTTTGTAGGTTCAGCAATGCATTGCTTTTTGCTACTGTGTAATCAGCAGTTTCCATAGCACCTATGAAATAACTGTTATATGTGCCACATAGTGCATCAGATACGGAATAGCTATCAGTCCTGCAGATGCCATATACAACTGCATACCTGCAATTAGCCTCCCACAGGATTAATAATATTTTCTCTAAACTATGACGTAAATGTGTCAATGCAGTCGACTGAAGGGTTCTGTGACGTGTTCAAGCTGCTTAACCATGAGATTAAAGCTGCACAATACCTCCACTAGGTGGATGGAAAACAACAGCTGACGGAAAAGAAATGCGAGAAACCCCTGTTTATGTCTTAGTGAAGTGCTCGTCAGTTCACTCCAATAGCTGTGAGCTTGCAGTATTCCGAACAGGCAGCAGATAGCAATAGAGAATAAGCAGATATAATGAGAGGGTTACAAGGCAGTTATTACGTTACAGAGCAGCTTCCCACATATGGTGGGCTTGAAATCGTGCCTGAAAGAAGGCGGATGAGAGAGATGTCTGCGAGAGTAACCAAGGGAAAATTTGTATACAAATAGGGGGTCATTTACTATCTAGGCATATTTCTGGCTCAGATTGCAGCGCAAAGATTATTTGTCCTGCAGTCTGCGACTTTTCCCCACCCAGGTCTAAAGAAGTGGACGGGGAAGGGGGTTTTAGGCGTAGAAAATGGTATAAATGTAAGCCAGCAAGGAAGCTGGCTTACATTTAGACCTGCACTTGATACACCAAAATTATGTAGAGGTTGGAGCCTCTACATAACTTCAGCAAATCCATCGCCAGCGCAGAGGCTTATTAAGACTGGGGTCTAAAACGCTGGTCTTAATAAATGACCTCTATAATATACATAGCAAAGACAATGGGGGTCATTAACTTTGAGGGGGGGTGGTCATTTGATCCCCCCCTGCGCTGCCAGGGGATGCGCATAATTTATAGCAAAGCATGCACATCATCATAAATTAGGCGCATCTATAGCAGTCCATGCACTTGGACTGAAAGACTACTCTAGTCCCTGAATGGAGTAGTTTTGTGCCAACATTTACTCCTGTTTCCAAGCATGAATGTTAGCTAATTTTCTGGGGCGCTCCTAATTGGCAAAGATGGCGTAAAAACACCTATGCGACATAATATTGTCGCGCAAGCATTTCAAAGGTCGTCAAAAAAGGCTTGATGTTGGGATGTTAGTAAATCTCCCCAATGCATTAAATAATCAAATATACGTAGCTTTGCATGCATGATGGAAACACCTAGTTACAGGAATGTTCAGATTCTAGTCATTTAGGTTTAAAATTTCTGCTCCCTGCCGTACATTAAAGGGGTTCACTGGGACCAATTTCACATATTAATGCGGATGCATTTCTATATGCGTTCCGTTTTTTTTGCGGACCCTTTGACTTGAATGGAGCCACGGATCGTGATTTGTGGGCAATAATAGGACATGTTCTATTTTTTTGCAGAACGGAAAAACGGAAACGGAATGCACACGGAAACACTTCCGTTTTTTTTGCAGAAACATTGAAATGAATGGTTCCGTATACGGACCGTATACGGAACACAAAAAAACGGTCCGTACACCCGCAAAAAAAAGTTTGTGTAAGAGAGGCCTTAGGATGTGTTTTTCACACGCATGGAAAAAAAAATGAAGAATAACAATCTACCTCTCCTAGCAACCATCAGTGAAAAACGCATTGCATCCGGATGGAATGCGTTTTTCACGCAAGTCCCATTTACTTCTATGGAGTCAGAATATAGAACATGCTGCGATTTTTCCTGAACGCAGAAATGATGCGTGAAAAACAATTCTCATGTGTACAGACCCATTAAAATCAATGGGCCAGGATTCAGTCCGGATGCTATGCGTTTGCTTCACGCATCGCGTCAGGATGGAGAACTTGCTCGTGTGAAAGAGGCCTAAATGTGGATGCTCATTATTCCTAAAATACCGCTGCCCCAGGCTGGAAAGCTTACACATGTAGGTCTAGAGCAGGGATGGGCAAACTTGGCCCTCCAGCTGTTGCAAAACTACAACTCCCAGCATGCAAAGACTGCTTACAGCTATCAGCCTACAGCAGGGCATGGTGGGAATTGTAGTTTTACAACAGCTGGAGGGCCGAGTTTGCCCATCCCTGATCTAGAGGTTTTCATAGTTCATTATCCCGACTTTCCAAATTAGAAAGCAGAATATCGGGTTCGCTTTGATGTATACCAGGTTTCTATACCAACAGATTTGCTTCCCACTGCAGTTTTTTCAGCCAATCTGTCGCCAGCCACCTGTTTCATTTATCTTGTATGTAATCAAGCTCTGATGCTACTTTCTGGCTCCGCTGCATTATCTGCATGGATTTTGAACATTAAAAAAAACGTGGCGATTGGAGGTCAGGTTTCATCGAACGGTAAATGTAATCTCCCTCTTTCCATCCACTTCACACCTTGTTTCGTGCAAATAATAAAAAACAAAAAACAAAAAACAGGAGTTCGGGGGAGAAGCACCTCTGAATGTAGACAATTCCCTGATGCAGCTGCTGTATCCAAGGACATGACGCTGCCCCAGCAACAAGTGCCGTGCTCCAGCCTCTAGCAACAAAGACTTTTAACCCAATGAGGTCCGGAAAAGCCACCGCTATATGACTCTGTGCTATTAAGTAAAGGACAGAGCGGTAGAGAGTTAATCCATCTACAGAAGAAGAGGAGGCTGCTTTTCTTTCCCTCGTGTGACAGTTTTTTTTCCTGCAGCGTGTTGCCATGCCAGCGAACCATTTGTTGAAAGTGGCAGTATTATTTGGTGTAATTCAGAAAACTGCAAAGCTATTGTGTTCCAGGACACCCCCTCCACACTTTATGAAAGTGCTCAAGCTGGTGCCTGTATCACAACAGATTTCCAATACAGAATTAAAATAAATATTATTTTACACATATATATGCAAACCAGACCATACAACCTACATGTTTATACCATCCATATGTTCTATGCATCATATACAAAACTGTACGGTATTTAAAGGAGGATGGGGAATGCAGGACAACTACTGGACACATGTCAAAAACTTCACCGTTTAGCTTTCCGTTCTTCTGATCCGAAAAAAAAAAATTGATTCTTTGTTTTGAGCATCAGTTTACACTTAAAATTACTGATGCCTATTTTTTTGAGAATCAGTTTTGATCCGTTTGTGTCATTTCCATTACAGATCAGTTCTTTTTGATGGAAGAAAAAGTACTGACTGCATGCAGGACTTTTTCTCCATTCCAAAATAACTGATCTGAGATGGAAATGACACAAACTGATCATAACTGATGCTCAAAATAACGGATCCATTATTATTTTTTTCTTCTTCTGACAGCTCAGAAGAATGGAAAGCTAAAGAGTGATGTGAACTGAGCCTTAGGCCTTATTCACACATCCGCAAGTGTTTTGCGGATCCACGGAGCCGCGGATCCGCAAAACACGGACACACCGGCAATGTGCATTCCGCATTTTTGCGGACCGCACATTGCCCGGACTCCATAGAAAATGCCTCTTCTTGTCCGCAATTGCGGACAAGAATAGGACATGCTCTATTTTTTTTGCGGAGCCGCGGACCGGAAAATCGGCGGCGCGCTCCGCAAAATCGGATGCGGAGAGCACAGTGTGTGCTCTCCGCATCTTTCCCGGCCCCATTCACAGTCAATGGGTCCGCATGTATTCCGCAAAATTGCGGAATACATGCGGACTACATTGCGGATGTGTGAATAGGGCCTTAGTGCCCCTACACACATGATTTTGGTCTGGCAATTTTTATTCAATAAAAAACCGCACCACATAGGATATTTTTTCGGTGTGTTTTTCTTTTTGCCTCCAGAACACATTCTGTGTTTTCAAACCAACGTCGGAAATTCATATATCCAGCTTATTAACAAAAAGACTAGTAGCAGAATAAAATCTTTGTGCGGCCTGCGTTTCATATTTCCCAAAGATTTTCAACTAACATCTGAAGCTGTTTTACTGAAGAAAAAAAATGCATCAAAATCGCCACTTAGAACCTGTGTATGAACCCACCCCAAATGAGATGCATATCAGGAACTAAATGGGTATCCCATGTCAGTTATTAAGGACTGAGATCAGAACACCGATCTCATGCAGCGGGCAGAGTGTTCATAGAAACAGCTGAGGAGCAGTGCTACACTATCTCCATAACAGCTCATGCACACAGCCGTGGGTTTGGTGGCATCCGATCCACATTTTTGGCAGATCGGATGTGGACCCAGTCATCTCAATGGAGACATAAAAGATGCGGACAGCACACCTGTGTGCTGTCCGTATCCGTAAGTCCATTCCGCAGCCCTGAAAAAAAATAAAACATTTCGTATTCTTGTCTGTTTTGTGGACAAGGATAAGACGTTTCTGCAGGAGTAAAAAAAAAAAAGAAAATGGCATGCACTCGGCTAGTATGTGCGATTTTCAGACCGCAAAACATTTAGGCCGCTTTCCAACAGGTGAGTTTTCTGTACGGGTGCCTGAATTAAACGCATTGCACCCACACTGAATCCTGACTCATTTATTTCTATGGATCTGTGTACATGAGCGTGTTTTTTCACATATCATCTCTGTGTTATGTGAAAATCGCAGCATGTTCTATAGTCTGTGTTTTCCACGCAGCCCTGGTCCCATAGAACTGAATGGGGCTTCCATGGAAAAACGTATTACATCCGGATGCAAAGCGTTTTTCACTTATTGTTGCAAGGAGATGTTGTTTATTATTATTTTTTAACGCACGTGAAAAACGCATCAAAACTTATAGTATCCGTGTGAAAAAAAACGGAACCACTGAATGCAATCGCAGTCAGAACTGAAATAATTTGGTCCCAAAACTGCGCGAGTTTCACTGAATGCATCCTGAGGCAATCCGTAACGCTCGTGTGAAAGAGGCCTTAAAGCCGTGTGCATGAGCCCTAAGTCATATTTAGGAGCTAGAGCTAAGGGAATGAGTTTCCATAACTTTGGGGCTACAGAGAAGCGTAGCTCCTATTCAATTCTATGGGAGTTATGGAAAAAGCATAGCACAGCTGCCTCTGTTGTTTGCGTAACTCCGGCCACCATAAATGACAGGTATTCCCATCTCAGCGATAAATGGCTAAGATATGAATACCCCTTTACCCTCAGTTCACACTTGCGCGTTTTACAGCGCGTGCAAACCAATGCTTCCCTATGGGACTGGTTCACATTTTCGCGTTTTTACAGCGCGTTCGAACGCGCTGAAAAACGCCTGACGCATAAACAAGTACTTGAGCTTTTTTTTGGGCGTTTGTCGTGCGTTTTGGCCCATAGACTTCAATGGGAACGCGCAACGCTTGTATTTTGCGCATTTTTGACACTGAAAACGCGCGTTCAAACGCGCGTTTATGAATTTGCAACATGCTGGAAAGGCCAAACTTCATATAGACAGCGATATTTGGTCATTGGACAACACTGCAGTCAATTACACAAACGCGCGTAAAACGCGCGTTTACTATTGCCAAAAACGCGCGTCTCAGAAACGCTCAGGTCTGAACCCAGCGTTAGAGTCTGTCACACACTGCTTTTTGTGGCAGTCTTTGTTGTTGTTTTTTGAGCCAAAGCCAGCCGTGGATCCAAGAGGAAGTAGGGGTTCTCCTTTTTTTCTCATTCTCTCCTCCAACCCAGTTCTGGCATTGGTTCAAAATACTTCCACAAAAAGCTGTGTGTGACATGAACATGTGTGCCCCATGCTGCGGGCCGCTATGCACGGGTACTGACCGAGTGCACGCCATTTGTGGACCCATTCACTTGAATGGGTCCTCGATCCACAAGATACATTCCCCACTGTAAACAAATAGAACATGCAGTACAGCCTGCACAGGGCCAGTGCCTGTATATTGCGGACCCACTGCGGGCCGAAATATGGGCACAGGCACTCACAGTCGTGTGCATGAGACCTTAGGCTATCTGTACAGGTTGCAGATTAAACATGTTTTTTCCATGCAGTATTTCCTCTGGAAAAACCGTACCGTAATACAGCACCAGCAAAGTGAACGAGGTTTGATTAATCTCGTATACACATTGCGAATATTTTCCATGCGGAAATTGATCTGCTGTGCGGGTTTTGGAATCCGCAGCAAGTAAATCTTTTCTGCGGATCTTTAGTGCAGATTTTACCCTTTGCAATGCAAAGGGCAAGATCATGACAAATCCACATCAAAATATGCATGTAAAACGTGGATTTTGGTGCAGAAATGCAGAGAAATCCACATGGAAAATCTGTAAATACACATTAGATAGAGGTTGGTTGATGTTGAACAGTAGTTAAACTCTTGTGAACGATCATTGCGCAGACACATTTTAGTCCATGTTGGCCATCACAGTTGGCCATACATATCCAGTGGCACCAGAAAATGGACAAAAGATCTTTCTGGGAATATTCTTCAAAAGAAAGATATTTCATCTATTTTTGGGTGAAAATATTAAACACGGGCGACTTCTTTTCAGACAATTCTGGTCTATCATCGGCTGGCTAAAACAAAGGCTGTTTGTTTAATTTCAACTGATGAATGTTTAATTTGGTTGAAATCGTCCGTTTTGATTAACTTTAGGGTCCATTCACACGTCTGCAACTTGGGTGCGGACCCATTCATTTTCAATGGGCCGGAACGGATGCGGACAGCACACTATGTGCTGTCCGCATCTGCATTTCCGGATCCACAATTCTGTTCCCGAAAAAAATAGAACATGTCCTATTCTTGTCCGCAACTGGGGCGCTATGACGACAGTGAGTACATTGAAAAGTTATTTGGCACACTTTAGGTACAGTGGTATGTGAAAGTCTGATCTTGGAAAACCCCCTTTAAACAATATAACTAATTTTCTCAGTGAAAAGTTGTAGGTGCTAGAAAAAGGTGTAACATGAACATTATACTTTGCAGAGTACAGTTCTTATGCATTAATTTTCCCAACTGCTCCACAAATGCTTAAAGGGGTTGCCCCATGAAAAATATTCTAGTTTTCAAATCAGCATCTCGATCTGAATTCTTTTGTAACTGCATGTTATCCAAATTTAGCATAGTCACTGAGTTATTAAATAACATGTATCTGTATAGCGACACCTGCTGTTTTTTTCTTATTTCTTTGTCCTGCTCACTAAGGTGGCCGCACATGCTCAGTTTCAACTGCCTCCTGAGCTGTGATGGGGAGAGCTGAGACACCCCCACTGAGCAGTGATAGAGAGAGCTAAGACGTGCCTCCTGAGCTGTGATAGGGAGAGCTGAGACACACCTCCTGAGCTGTGATGGGGAGAGCTGAGACACGCCTCCTCAGCTGTGATAGGGAGAGCTGAGACACGCCTCCTGAGCTGTGATGGGGAGAGCTGAGACACCCCCACTGAGCTGTGATAGAGAGAGCCAAGACATGCCCCCCTGAGCTGTGATAGGGGGAGCTGAGACACGCCTCCTGAGCTGTGATAGGGAGAGCTGAGACACGCCTCCTGAGCTGTGATAGGGAGAGCTGAGACACGCCTCCTGAGCTGTGATAGAGAGAGCTAAGACGTGCCCCCTGAGCTGTGATAGGGAGAGCTGAGACACGCCTCCTGAGCTGTGATGGGGAGAGCTGAGACACGCCTCCTGAGCTGTTATAGGGAGAGCTGAGACACGCCTCCTGAGCTGCGATAGGGAGAGCTGAAACACGCCTCCTGAGCTGCGATAGGGAGAGCTGAGACACGCCTCCTGAGCTGTGATAGGGAGAGCTGAGACACGCCTCCTGAGCTGTGATGGGGAGAGCTGAGACACGCCTCCTGAGCTGTGATAGGGAGAGCTGAGACACGCCTCCTGAGCTGTGATAGGGAGAGCTGAGACACGCCTCCTGAGCTGTGATAGGGAGAGCTGAGACACGCCTCCTGAGCTGTGATAGGGAGAGCTGAGACACGCCTCCTGAGCTGTAATAGGGAGAGCTGAGACACACCAATGAGCTGTGATAGAGAGAGCATGGACACACCTCCTGAGCTGTGATAGAGAGAGCTGAGAAACACGCCTCCTGAGCTGTGATAGGGAGAGCTGAGACACGCCTCCTGAGCTGTGACAGGGAGAGCTGAGACACGCCTCCTGAGCTGTGATAGAGAGCATGGACACACCTCCTGAACTGCAGCAGAAAAGACACGCCTCCTGAACTGCAGCAGAAAAGACACTCCCCTTGAGCTGCCAGTTTGATATAAATCTATAATCAACCACAAAGGATGGTGCTTCCCCTTTTTTATATTTGTGAATTATTTTAATTGTGGATTTAATAAAGCTTATATATTTTTAATACATCTATGATCAGTACAATATTTATAGGTTGGGGTCTTTGCTGAAACACATGTGGACATGTCCTTGTTGGCTATACTTTACAATATGGTCCATATCTGCTGCTGTGGTATAATTGCACCAACGTACTTTATGTAACCTGTTGCATGTTTATTAGAGAGGAGTACAATTCCTGAAATTCGTTTTGGTTCCAATTCTATGGATTTGGTCATCATATTTGATTTGGGCTGAATAAATTTGACCCAAATCGAAAGTGTCCCAGTGGCCCTGAAAAGCTGTGTATGACACTGTGGGGTCTTCTAGGAGCGATCTACCCACTTTTAAGCTCTTTATCGAAACATTAGTAATGTCGAAGTGACAACAACATATGGCTGTGGGAGCCAATGATAAACAGCCTGTTTAAATACAATCTGCACTGTTGAATTTTTTTTTAATGCAGAATCAACGTACTGATTTCTAGCTTCTAGCTCTCTCTATATAGTATGTTTTTGCAGGGTCCCGTGTGGTCCAGTTACTACTTTTTCGAATCGTGAATGTCATCTTGTGTTGCATTTTTAATGTGTCCGTTATTTCTGTTCTAATAAAGATCATTTATACTGCAGGCTGGTGTTTTCTATGTGTAGGTAAGCTTCAGCCGTTTACATGCAGTCATCTATTGTTGTTTATATTATTTTTACAAGGTTAATTCTGTATGGATATCTTCCAATATTCTATTTAAAAAGCTGTAAAACTGCAGGATAGCATTCTGTTTGCCTCAATAAGCGCTATATAAATCAGTTTTCACTAAGCATTCCTAGTTCTACTTAGTTGATCCAGACTTGAATGAATTATACATGGACAAGATATTCTAAGGCTAGAATCACGTCCCCATTCATTTTAATGTGTGTATTCATACATCAGTGTTTTAGCACGGTCCGTGTTTTTAGCATGGTCCGTGTTTTTAGCACAGATGGATTCTCTATTTTGTCCGTGTTCACGGATAAATCACACCTATTATAGTCTATGGGTCTATGTAAACCACAGATGCAACCTGGATGCCACCCATGTTTCACGGATTATTAGAAAGAGATGCTTTTAATTTTTTTTTTTTTTTAAAAGCCTTATTGATCCTCCATTAGCTGTGCAGTGTCAGTGAAACACGGATCCTTCACGGATTTGAGCACAGATAAACGTGTGAATGAGGCTTAAAGGGTTTCTGTCACCAGGATTACACATTATAAGCTGTCTGACATTAGCTATGTGCTAATGTCAGATCAACTTGATAATGTGCTTTATATGTATTTCTGATGTATATTTAGGCTAAAAAACGTCTTTTTATAATATGTAAATTAGCCTCTAGGAGCAGGGGGGGGCGTTGCCCCTACTCCTAGAAGCTCCGTGCGCCAACCTGCTGCCACGCCCCTTCTTTCTTTGATTGACCGTGCCGGGCAGCGATCCTCTCCTGCCTCCGGCACTGTCTCCCTGCTAAATCCTGCGCCGCCGCTCTGTATTCGGCGCAGGCGCGGTGAGCTGAGGACAGCAGGGACCAGCGTCCTCAGCTCACCGCGCCTGTGCCGAATACAGAGCGGCGGCGCAGGATTTAGCAGGGAGACAGTGCCGGAGGCAGGAGAGGATTTGGCCTAAATATACATCAGAAATACATATAAAGCACATTATCAAGCTGATCTGACATTAGCACATAGCTAATGTCAGACAGCTTATAATGTGTAATGATGCAAAAGAGCAGTCGGCACTCCGTTAGGTGTTCGGTGGTGCGCACGTCAGGGTCGGCGTTCCACGTGCACATATATAAAGAGAAGACCGGCACTCACCTCTTGATGCTAAAGTTGTGTGTTTATTATAATAATAATAAACACACAACTTTAGCATCAAGAGGTGAGTGCCGGTCTTCTCTTAGCTTATAATGTGTAATCCTGGTGACAGAAACCCTTTAAAGGGGTTTTCCCATCTCAGAAAATGGGTGAAGATCACTAGGACCTACACAGAGAACGGCCCCATAGAAATGAATGGGAGCAGTGGCAGTGCAAGTGCGGTGCGCTCCCATTCAGTACTTTGGGGAGAGCACTTGGTGGCGGCTGTACCCAGGGTCCTCCGGCCACCACCTTCCCCACTCCGTTCTCTATGTAGGTGCGGATCTCAGAGGTGGGACCTGCACCTATCAGACAATAGGGGCATATCATAGCAATATGCCCCCATTGTCTCAGATGGGAATACCTCCTTTAACCCTTTAAGGGCCGGGCTCATTTTTCCTTAAGGACCAGGCCATTTTTTGCAAATCTGACCAGTGTCACTTTATGTGTGAATAACAATAAAACGCTTTTACTTATCCAGGCCATTCTGAGACTATTTTTTCGCCACATATTGTACTTTATGACACTGGTAAAATGGAGTAAAAAAAATTCATTTTTATTTATAAAAAAACACAAAATTTACCAAAAATTGGGAAAAATTAGCTAATTTCCAAGTTTCAATTTCTCTACTTCTATAATTCATAGTAATACCTCTAAAAATAGTTATTACTTTACATTCCCCATATGTCTATTTCGTGTTTGGATCATTTTGGGAATGCTATTTATTTTTTGGGGACATTACAAGGCTTAGGGTACTTTCACACTAGCGTCAAAGTTTTCCGTCATTGAGTTCCGTCCTCGGGGCTCAATAACAGAAAAAAAACTGATCAGTTTTATCCTAATGCATTCTGAATCGAAAGCAATCTGTTCAGTTTGCAACAGTTTGTCTTCAGTTCAGTCCTTTCACATTTTTTGGACGCAGATAAAAAACACGGCATGTTGTATTTTTATCTCCGTCCAAAAATGCAGAAACACTTGACGGAATGACGTATCCGCCATTAATTTCCATTGAAATGTATTAAGGTCGGATCAGACATTGAAAATTGACACATTAACGGATCCGTTCTTCCACTCTGCGCATGCGCAGACCTTTAAAAATGGTAAAATAATAAATAACGGATGCGTTTTTACGGATGACAAAGGAAAGACGGATCAGCTATTTTGATACAATTGTCAAATGGATCTGCAAACGGATCTGTTTGCAAAAAAAAAGTGTGAAAGTACTCTTCGAAGTTTAGAAGAAAATCTTGAAATTTTTCTGAAATTTTCCAAAATCCACTTCTTAAGGACCAGTTCAGGTCTCTAAGTCACTTTGTAAGGCTTACATAATAGAAACCACCCAGAAATGACCCAATTTTAGAAACTACGCCCCTCAAGGTATTCCAAACTGATTTTACAAACTTTGTTAACCCTTTAGGAGTTATTGGCAAATGGAGATGAGATTTCAGAATTTCTATTTTTTGGCAAATTTTCCATTTTTTCCAGTAGCGAAGGAAAACAGCCAAACAAAACTCAATATTTATTGAACTGATTCTGTAGTTTACAGAAACACCCTATATGTGGTCGTAAACTGTTGTACGGGCACATGGCAGGGCGCATAAGGAAAGGAACGCCATGTAGTTTTTGGAAGGCAGATTTCACTGGGATAATTTTAAGCTGCTATGTCACATTTGAAGCCTTATTACCTTTTGATCAAAACGTACACTAATAGCTTCTATCTTGGGCAGATAGCTAGCTATACACTATATATAATATAATGTATATAGTGTATAACTAATATAATAGCTAGCTATACACTATAGCTTCTATCTTGGGCAGAGTTCTGGTTGCAGAGTGCTGTTGCAATTTTTTGTTAGTATGTATAATTGCCACAGCTACGTGCACCTGCATACAGGGAAGTGCTGACTGACCCCCCCTTGTGTTTCTGTTTAGTATGTGTTGGAGGTGTGGCAGCCTCCTCTTCAGTCGTGCACACCTGACTAGTTTGTCTGCCCTAGATGCTGGTTTTTAATCAGAGTGAGTATAAAGCTGAATGTGTACTCACATTACCTGCTAGTAGCCATCTGGCTCCAGGAGGAGTGCACAGTGGGCTCAGCATGCATGTTGGTACCTGCATACCTGGATCTAATGGAGGCTGTTACAGCACCAGAAGGGGTTAATAAGTATGGTTTATCCCAGCATGCATGCTGGGCCCACACTCCCTGGATTTTATGTGGCTGTCGTGGCCCATAACAGGTAAGATTCAGCGTTAGGAGGATTTTATGTGGCTGTCATGGCCCATAACAGGTCAGATTTAGCGTTAGTACCACTCACAGGACAGCCTTGGCGTGGCGAGTGGCTTATTACCTTTTGATCAAAACGTACACTAATGTCCTCTTATAGCTTCTATCTTGGGCAGAGTTCTGGTTGCAGAGTGCTGTTGCATTTTTTTGTTAGTATGCCACATTTGAAGCCCCTCTGATGCACCCCTAGAGTAGAAACTCAAAAAAGTGACCCCATTTTGGAAACTACGGGATAAGGTGGCAGTTTTGTTGGTACTATTTTAGGGTACATATGATTTTTGGTTGCTCTGTATTACACTTTTTGTGAGGAAAGGCAACAAAAAATAGCTGTTTTGGCACAGTTTTTATTTTTTGTTATTTACAGTGTTCATCTGACAAGTTAGATCATGTGGTATTTTTACAGAGCAGGTTGTTACGGATGCGTTTGTTTTAGTTTTACATAATATAGCATTTTTTTTAAATTTTGTTTTTCCTTATTCTGAAAGCCATTTTTTTTTTTTTGGTATTCGAGGATGGTTTGATTGGTACTATTTTAGGGTTCATATGACTTTTTGATCGCTTGGTATTACACTTTTTGGGATGTAAGGTGACAAAAAAATTGCTTTTTTGGTAAAGTTTTTATTTTTTATGGTGTTAACCTGAGGGATTAGGTCATGTGATATTTCTATAGAGCAGGTTCTTACGGACGTGGCGATACATTATATGTCTACTTTTTTAATTTATTTTACTTTAACACAATAAAAGCATTCTGAGGGCCATATCTTTTTTATTTTTTGGCCGATTGTCTCATGTAGGGGCTCATTTTTTGCGGGAGGAGGTGACGGTTTGATTGGTTCTATTTTGGCGTACATACAACTTTTTTGATCACTTTTATTACCTTTTTTTTGGAAGTGAGGTGGGCAAAATTTCAATTTCATCATAGTTCCTTTATTTATTTTTTTATGGCGTTCACCGTACACTATATAGTCTACTGTAGTGTATTGTGACTTTACACAGGCTGATCAGGCTGCTGCTGCCTGTGTCCGTAAGGGGTTAAGGCTGCTATTAGCTTTATGCCAAAACCAGGTGCGGCTCTAAACACAGAACAGGTGCAGATCTTTCTCTTATGTCTGTGGAGCCTCCAATCCTGGTTTTGGCTCACAATCACTGAGGAAAATCACTGACGCGTGAATAAGGCTTTAGGCTATGAATAAGGAGCCATTCCAAAACATGTAAGAAAGCTGCATGGTTTTTCTGTGTGGACTTTTTTTTTAATGGAGGATCAATAAGGCATTTTTTTTTATCCAGAAAACACCCCTTCAGTGCTGGTTTTTTGCTCGTTATACTAAATGTGGTGCCTGTATCTCCAGCTTGTTTCTCCAACTGTTTGTTGTCAAAAGACAGAAAAGGCACAAATCCTTTCCATTATACTTTTTTCTGCAGGTCTCGCTCCTGGTTTTGGCTTACAAATACAAAAATACATATGTAGTAAAGTGGCCTCAGAACACACTCAAAACACGCAGGCAACATACATTACATTAGGATGCCTTTATACCTGGGAACAAACCCTGCTTGTCCATGCACTAGGAGGTTTTTCCTTTCTTTCCAAGAACTCATGCCACGACAGTATCAGTTTTGCGGTCAACAAATTGCGAATCCGCAAAACATGGATACTGGCCGAGTGCCTGCCGCCATTTATTTTTTACCTCCTGCAAAATGGACAAAAATAGGGCAAGTTCTATCTTTTGCGGGGACACGGAACAGACATACGGTACATACCATGTGCTGTCCGCATCTTTTGCGGTCTTGTTGAAATGAATGGGCCTGCATCTAATCCACAAAAAATGAGGATTGGATGTGACCAAACATACAGTTGTGTGCATGAGACCTAAGGAGGACCAGGTGATCTGATCCATACTACTCTTACCAGCCTGCAGCTATCCAGCAATCTGCAATGCACTTAGCCAGCACTTTTTCAGAAATTTATGTTAGAGTCGCTGTTCTGTGGGACTGAACCAGACAGGCTATCCTTTGCTGATCACATGACATCGTTCTTCCCCAGACTTGTTTGCCGGTGGGAAAGAGTGTTTAGACGGCACAATCTGCTGCTGGCAAACAATTTAAGTGCCTGCACAAATAGTTCAATTACCCACCGAACGAGCGGTTCGCTTGTTCTTTGGGTAATCGGCGGCAGCTTTACACTCCTCTGGATCAACTTGCAGGATAACAGGCTGAACTAGATGGAAAGATGTCTTTTTTCAGCCTCATAAAACTGTTAGGCTGCATACATGGGGCACCGGCCGTGTTCATTCAGCATCCGATCTGATTCACTTGAATGGGTCCGCAAATCCGGAGATACGGAACGGAACCCCATGGAGTGCTTCCGTTCCGCAAAAATATAGAACTTGTTCTATCTTTTTGCGGAATGGACGCATTGCGGACCGATTCAAGTTGAATGGGTCTGGATCCCTCCTGGCCGCCGAATGGACGTTGCCCATGCATTGGGGACCGCAAATTGTGGTCCCCAATGCACGGAAAGGAAAGAATATGTTTGTGTGCAGGAGGCCTTAATAGATAATCACTAACGATTGTTCCTATGAGCGCTTGTTAGCAATTATCTAGCGGATTCTCGGCCCTTGAAAAGGGGCCTTTAGGCAGTCAAGGCTTAGTGACCAATACATTGGTTGTCCTTTGATGGACCACTTTAGGTAGTTTTAAACCAGTGCATACCAAGTTTTTGGAGCTGCTGTCAACTTGGCCCTTGTCAGTTACTCCGATCTTCACACTAGCAACTTTTTTTTCTTTCCATTATACAGGTTTCAAGAACGGACAGTTCACTTGTTTCCGGATATATTTGCCATCTTAGTCATTAGATAATGATTGCTCTTCATGCACCTGTCACTGGTTTAATGTTATGGCTGGGTGAAAATGTCCCTTTAAGTGAACAAGTACGTTATGAAACCTTTGCCATAGGGACAGGAGGTAGAGTAGAAGTTTAGGTGGCTATTAAGACACCTGTTTCTGCCTTTTGGCTAAGATAAAGTGTAGTATCTGTTGTGATCAGGTCCCAGTGGTACAGAACTGCCAGGATGTAATAGAGAACCACAAACGTTCACCTTGGGCCATTAGAGCCATATGGTAGGTGACCAAGGGGCCGTAGGATGGAAGCGAAGGGATGAGATGTGCATGAAAGCCAGAGGTGCAGAAGTGATCCTGGGGTACCTGAACTCCCTGCATGTAGTACATTTGCAGGCACTTCACTTTTACACATTTTGAGTGACCTCACCTCGACTCCTTGCTCAGCCTTCTGGTGTAAGGAGGACAAATTTTTATAATTGTGACCAAATGTCCAGGCTGTAATCAGCAGACATTCACTATTTATTTTTTGTTTGACTGTGTTCACTTTATACATTTGTTTGTCACTAGGATCTTCATATTGCGGCGCCCTAAGGGTACTTTCACACTTGCGTCATAATTTTCCGGCATTGAGTTCCGTCAAAAGGGCTCTATGCCGGAAAAGAACTGATCAGGCTTATCCCAATGCACTGGCATTTCTCCAGCTTTGGCTGTGTGATGGCCCTAGTCCTGGTCCCTTTCAGGAGCCTTCTGGACTGGAGAGACCGAGATTGGTTAATGGGAGGCCCTGCGATGAACGGTGACCTAGTGCACATTGTGTGGCATGCTGCATGTTTTTGATGCACGGGTGTTTAACCCCTTAAGGACACATGACATACTGGTCAATCATATTGTGGCAGCAGTGGTGCAGAGGGGGTTGGTTGCAGGCGGGATCACAATTGCGATCCCCCACCCGCCTCCTCTGTAGTAATCGTTGGTTGTATAGTGGTTTTAGCAGTGTCAGCACATTGCTGACACTCTGCTAAAAACTGCTGACACCGGTGCTGCAGCTGTCAGCAGTTTAAAGAAGGGAACGCCATATGGTTTTTGGAAGGCAGATTTTGCTGGACTGGTTTTTTGACACAGTCACAGTTGAAGCCCCTCTGATGCACCCCTACAGTAGAAACTCAAAAAAAGTGACCCCATTTTGGAAAGTACGGGATAAGGTGGCAGTTTTGTTTGTACTATTTTAGGGTAAATATGACTTTTAGTTGCTCTAAATTACACTTTTTTTTGAGGCAAGGTAACAAAAAATAGAAATTCTGAAATGTTATCTCCATTTGCCAATAACTCTTGTGGAACACCTAAAGGGTTAACAAAGTTAGCAAAATCGGTTTTGAATACCTTGAGGGGTGTAGTTTCTTAGATGGAGTCACTTTTATGGCGTTTCTACTCAGGGCCGATGCAAGGATTTTTGACAACACAAGCGAAGCTACTTCTAAGCCTTGTAAACGTACCCAAAAAAATGAAATGGCATTCCCAAAATGATCAATACATGAAGTAGACATATGGGGAATGTAAATCAATTACTTTTTTGGGTGGTATAACTATTTATTATAGAAGTAGAGAAATTGAAACTTGGAAAATTGCACATTTTTTAGAATTTTTGGTAAATTTGGTATTTTTTTATAAATAAAAATGAAATTTTTTGACTCCATTTCACCACTGTCATGAAGTACAATATGTGATGAAAAAACAATCTCAGAATGGCCTGGATAAGTAAAAGTGTTTAAAACTTAAGAAATAGGGCTGAGTCCTTAAAGGGAACGTGTCAGCAAAAAATAGCATCTAAATGTGTTAACAGTACCTCCTAGTGCCTGCAAAGTGTCTCCACATGGACCTTTTCTTCCTCTTTTCACTGTTGGTTTCACTGAGAAAATGCACTTTTATTCTGCCGCTGCCCCGTGCTTCAAGTCAGGCTTGAAGTCATGGGGGCAGCGGCCTCATCGTCTTCCACGGTCCTCTCCCCGCCCCTTGCCTCCTTGACTGACAGCCGAGATGCATTGCCGGGACCGCGCTCTAAGGCCGCATGCGCAGTAAAGGGCGGCTGGGGCGCGGTCCCGGCTGCCGCGCGTACTACGCGCCGTCTTTCTTTCGCCGCACAGCGCATGCGCCCGTCAGCCTGTAGTAAACGCGCCCGCGCCCGGCATCTGTGCGCGTTTACTACAGGCTGTCGGGCGCATGCGCTGTGCGGCGAAAGAAAGCGCGTAGTACGCGCGTCAGCCGGGCCTTAGAGCGCGGTCCCGGCAATGCATCTAGGCTGTCAGTCAAGGAGGCAGGGGGCGGGGAGAGGACCGTGGAAGACGCCGAGGCCGCTGCCCCCATGACTTCAAGCCTGACTTGAAGCACGGGGCAGCGGCAGAATAAAAGTGCATTTTCTCAGTGAAACCAACAGTGAAAAGAGGAAGAAAAGGTCCATGTGGAGACACTTTGCGGGCACTAGGAGGTACTGTTAACACATTTAGATGCTATTTTTTGCTGACAGGTTCCCTTTAAGGGGTTAAAGTACGTACCTCGGGCTTTCAAAAATAAATAAAAATAAAATAAAAAATAAATAAAAATCGCATGGGAGAAACAAAGTAAAATTAATTTACCATGCTAGTTCAAGGCGTCCACGGACATCAGAAGAAATGTGGCTCCCTCCATGGCAGGTAATTTAACACCAGCAGCTACCACATTTAAAATCTATGTATATAAATGTTTGCTATAAGGAAACTTGTAATTAAAATAGATTATCCAAAGTTTATTGCCTTCTACTGGAATGCTTAACACTTCTTTATAGGATTATTGCATCATTTTCTGGATGACACACATTTGAATTAAATATTCAAATTTTTTGATGCAAACTATAAAACTCCATTTCACATGGATTTTGGTGAGATGCAATACTAGACAGCCCAGGTACAACGGTGGTGACTGGTTCAGGGAAGGATGGAGAGTATTAAAGAGGTTGTTCAAGATTAGAAGATTATGAATCATTTACAGACAGAATTCTTGCTAGTCCCATAAACGATTTAGGAACAAGCTCCTAAACTGTGTCCTGTAATGCTGGTCTTGTACAGACTACATCATCCAACTTTATTCAGTAATAAAAGTATAAAGTATGAGCAGATTAAGTTTGCCATCTTTGTTGAGCATCAAAACATAAATAAAAAGAATAAACTGTTGTGTGTATACACGAGGAACAATTCCCGGCCCTTATAGGACTTGTATCATACATTAACACCGTTTTTTCCCTCAGCAGACTCCATCTCAAACTGTCCATTTTCCAGATCTCAGCTTCCAAATGGGTGGAGACTATCTAATGTAATGTCTGCCATACACATTATACAGAAGAGGAAATCCCACTTCAATATCCATCTGCAGCACACACTGAATTAGGGTACTTTCACACTAGCGTTTTTCTTTTCCGCCCTCGGCGCTCTATGCTGGAAAAAAAACTTATCAGTATTATCCCCATGCATTCTGAATGGAGAGAAATCCGTTCAGTATGTCTTCAGTTCAGTATGTAAACGTTTTTTAGACGGGGAAAATACCACAGCATGCTGCGGTATTATCTCCGTCTAAAATTCCGGAACACATGACGGAATGCTGTATCCGGCATTAATTCCCATTGACTTGTATTAGTGCCGGATCCGGCATTACAAATACCGCAACGACGGATCCGTTCTTCCGGTCTGCGCAGACCTTTAAAACTGTGAAAAAAAATAAAGACGGATAAGTCTCTCCATCTGAAAACGGAGAGACGGATCCACACTTGCAATGCATTTGTGAGACGAATCCGCATCAGTCTCCAAATGCTTTCAGTTGTCATGCGGCATGACGGATCCGGTGGGTAGCTGTGGCGACATAACTACCTGCCCGATCCTCAAACCGCAAGTGTGAAAGTAGCCTTACACAGCAGTACTGAGCGGTATAGCTGTAATCCCAATATTGGGGCGATATAAACTAGTTGCTGCAGCTATGTCTATATGCCTATGTATCAGCAGCTGCTTCCCACCTCTTGGACTCCTCTAGGCTGCAACTGTGACGTGATCTATCAGTGTTTTGTAACCCATTGTAAACAGAGGAAATATTTAGTGCTCGGAAAAAAAGGAAGCCGACAGTTGGAGGAAGAGGTTTTTTTTTTTTTTTTTTTTTAAATAAGATATACTAAAAGAATTCTTAAAAAAAAAAAAAAAAACTCTTTAAAAGATGTATTAAAGGAAATGTGCCACAAAAAATGCTTTCTGCCAGTTAAAACCAGAGAGCATGCATATCCTTTTTTATTTCTAATCTTAATTTTCTGATTGAAGATTTCTTCGATTTCCTGAACATGATTATAGGGGCAGCTATCGTTCCTGACCTGTTCTTCACAGCATTTAGAAAGCATTAAGAAAATTGCTTTACAGCAGCCCCATGGGCCATAGACACCTTATGTCTTCTATGAGAAATATTCTAGGCATGCTCTGTGCAGAGGTTATTGTACAAGGGAAGACTAGATAAGCTGACAATCACCTATTGTGAATGGTGGAATGGTGCCTGCAATATCACTTGTGTACAGGAAAGCAGATAATTACAGTAAAAATGATCTGTACAGGTCAAGTAGTGGCACCTATTAGGCTTAAAGGCCAGTGTGAAAACTGCAGGAATTTGTGGTTTTGTTAAAATACAGTGTCATGGAAAATTAGAAATATCAAAAAAAATCTTCAAAAATATGTTAAACATAAAACATGATTTAAACAAAAGATAGTCCTTCTAAGAGCAGAGCAAGTATGCATGCTGGGAGTTGTAGTTTCACAACAGCTGGAGTGCCAGAGGTTGCTTACCTCTGCAACAGATCATTTTCTGATGACACATTTCCTTCCCTGGTCAGTCATACTGTATACTAGTGGTGCCCAACCAGTGGCGTGCCATATCAGCCCTCAGTTATTACCACATGTACCATAATACAGCAGACACCTCCTATGATTGAACATTTCATCAGTTGCATGGCATAACACTAGTGAAACCTCACAGTGTAGCATCAAGCTTTATTATTTTTCCATATACAAGTTTGTTATATATAATTTTTTTTTTATTATCCAATGTGGCTCTGGACCACTACTCAAAGTTAAATGTAGCTCAACGCACAAAGGGTTAGGGACTGTTGTAGACCATGAAAGAAGCAGTAAAGTTATTACATAAGAAAACAAACGTAGAAGATAGTAGAACTGTTTGGTAATACAGGAGTACAATTTTAATGATTTTATCTGCATTTGTGGAGTCTTACATGATATTTTCTTTTTATCTTTTTTTTTTTTTCACTTTTTTACACAATTTTTAAGCCAGAAATATAGAACATCCATCCAATTTAGGAAAAAAAAAAGTTAAATACATCAATAGAATTAACAAAAAAAAAAAAAAAAAATGATAACCTTTTACATTTTGTTTCATAATTGATTAACCAGGTTACATACCTTTCACAATAAAATACATGTTCAGCTGTTACATTACATTTTAAAGGAACATACAGGAATTTGTTATAAAATATTTCATCTTATTTTATTCACTGCTCACAGACCAGATTAACTTTTCAAATGCTTTTTTCCAAACCAAAAGGAATCCTGATCTGAGCAGTGAATCCTCTAACTTTACAACCTACTTAAATCAGCTACACACATTTTGAATACAAGACTAAAAAGGCACCAACAGTACAAAGCAAGTACAAAGCTCTTTTAGTAATCTGTTAAGAGTGTTCGTGTATGGACAACACAAAAGGCAATGAGAGAGGGGAGAAAAAAAAAAAAAAAAAACAATCAGTTTTAAAGATTGGATGCATTTTAGTTAAAAAATTTTTTTTTTTAGCAAATGCCCTTTGTGCAAGAAAGGGGGGGGGGGGGGCAGAAAAGCTAGGGTGCGAGTACAGGAAAAAAGAAAACTAACACTGGTGTGTGTGGTTATTGCAGGATGTTTATGGGAACAAGAGCAGATCTGAAGGCAGTGGGTGAAGTGCATTTGTAGTGAGAAACCTCTAAAGGGGAAGCAGCAAGCATTTTTTGGCCATTCATATGAATTATGCAATAAGAAAAAACTGGAATGGAATATGTCTGCCAAAACTAATTTAAAGAAACGTTGAAAGAACGTTGTTGTGAATTTAGGAAACAAGCTGAAGACTTTGAAACAATTAAAGGCGATATCAAAAGCATGATAAATTCACATGTAATTTAAGGATTTTTTTTTCATATACTTAAGAAATTTTTTGACATGCCTTTTAAGATTTAAATATGGCTTCTACTTTCCCTGATGCAATATGCATGACTGAATGACTCATGCATTACACTCATAAAAAGGGAAAAGTTGCTAGTGCATAGTACATTTCTTTCCCTGTTTAATGCGGTTTATGCAAAAATTAAACTTTTTTCTTTAAAAATAGGATTCTTAAAGCATTTCTTGTCATAATCGGGGGGTTACTCGGGAGGTGGGTTTATGCGGAAGAAATGTTTAAAGACTCTGGATCTCAAATTGATAACCAGTACGGTTTTTATAAAGCATTGTTATAAATAGTAGCCATGATTCAGGAACATTGACAGCTGCAAACTAGTTAAATAAAATATAAAAAAGGAATTCCTGGTTAATACCTGCAGTGAAGTATGGCTAATGGTTCCCTCAAATACTAAAAGAATGAGGAGCGACTAGTTCTGCTTGTCCAACATTACAGCAAAGCCATCCCTTTTTTCATGTACGGTAAAGCAACTACATGTCAAGCATAACTTTTCACCACCTTCAAAATACAGCAGACTACCTTAGAAATGTATACATAGACATTGTGCACAACGTTTTAATAAAACAGCATCTTATCTAACAAGTAGTATGAGAGATATGCAGGTAAACCCATATACCAAGTTAACGTGAAATCTTTACAAAACCCACATCACAGAAATTAACCAAGCAAAAAAAAATAAAAGAAAATTAAGTCTTTTCCAAATTTATTTTCAAATACAAGTGCAATTTTTGCTCATTTCCTAGGCAGTTCAGACAAGTCACTAGAATTTTTGCTCGATTTAGACAAAATTTAGACAAAAAAAAAAAAAAAAAAGGTTAAAAGCCATTTGATTTTTATGAAGGTCACAGGATAACAATTCATGTACATGATTCAGAGGTAAGAGATTTTGTTTCGACCAGTCATATGCATGTGGCACTTAGACAATCTCTGCACAGAAAAGCTTAACAGTCATGCGAGGGCACGGTCATTTTAAACAAGGCAAGTCGTTCACCACAGAGAGCAGTGAGGAGAGAGGAGGAGGCACTGCACAGCGACATAACATCTAGTCAACTCCACGGAATACAACTCCAGTAACAAATACCAGAAAGGAGAGGAAGTAATGGTTACAGTGTAAAAGAGTTTAGTGCTTGCTTAATTTGCTGCTCATTGGGAGGCTGGGAAAGAGAGTGGCTTAAACCGCCGGGACTTGGTGCGGTAATCTAGCTGTAAGCCTGAAGAATTCAAATTGCCATCAGCGATCGCATACACCCATCACGATGCAGTCTACTGCTCAAGTCGTGTGTATTCGTATAAAGGAGGGAGGACTAATGCAAGTGCCTCAACAGTCAATGAGCACGGCACCATTAAAAAGAGCATTAGCATGCTGCTTCATTGGAAAAATACCAAGCTTCGCGTCAAGTCTCGAAACGGAAAGGTAATGTTTCGAGCGTTTCAGGTGGGGACTATGCGTCTCCACTGTAAATTCATCTTCCTCAAAACGCAACCATACATGATAAGCCAGTGCATAGCACATATTCACCAATTTAGATATTTATATTATTCACGTATTATATATATAGTATATTGGAGCAGCTTTTCATTGTTAGAACTTGAATGTGATCTACAAAGTAAGCTGTGTGTGTGTGTGTAAATGGATTCAATTTTAAAGGTCCCTCAAGCACATAAATGGTTAAAATTGCTAATTCAGCTCAAAGTGCTAGAGAAAACTGGAAGCTACAGTAACTTCCAATGGGTTTGCAAACTGTTTAAAATGATATGTGTAAGTAAATGGGACTTTCAAAACACTTAAAGTGCCCAGAGTAATAATTTTTCAAAGGAAAAAAAAAAAGGGGGGGGGGGGATTACATAAAACAAAAATAATGCCAGTTACCACAGTCATCAGTAACGTGGGATCAGACACAATATGTAAAGCCCATGAAAATAAGTACACAAATTTGTCCACTTAACAGGAGGGAAAGAAATTAATGTTTAAATAAAAAAAAATAATAAAAAAATATACAAGCAGTTAGTTAAGGTTTCAGCAAATTTGCTGCTGCACCGTACTGCAACTGGGCTTTACAAAAGGAGTGTCAAGAATACTTCTCCAGACTGAAAGAATTCATCATAAGCAGAAAAGCCACAACTACCAGAAACCGCCCTCCTTAATGGCTCAAAGGAGTTAGACTGGACAAGCTGAGATGGGTCACAGGACACGGCCAAGGAGGAAGAACTGTCAAGAACACAGATGTCGGAGTGCGAAGTCCTTCACAGCCTTTCCCTTTATAAAAAAAAAAAAAAAAAGCACCAAGATTAAACAAGTTTATTAGATAACAGTAATGTCATCGTGTCTGAGAAGCATGATACTTCTATAACTTTCCAGTATCCTAAACTAAGCCATACACTTGAAAGTGACATATCTCCCTGGAGAACAAAAGGATTGGGCGATAAACATTCAAAGCATCGAATCCTTTTCTCCGCAACATCATCTGTTGGGGCAGAATCGGAAGCTCCCAATACACATTAGATTGACGGTAGGTCTCGCCAAAAGAAACAAAATCTGCCATCAATAGCTTAATGTGGATAGGAGGCCTTAAAGGGAATCTCTCAGCTCCGAACACCCTCTAAATCATAGTATAGTGTCAATCACTAGTCCAATTATGTAATTTTTATCTTCATACTCACTTGCATTCTGATGCTGGGCACCTACAAACCAGCAGTAACATCTATTGAGAGGACTCCTCTGCTCATGCACATAAAGGAGAGGACTCAAAAGAGTCCTCCCAATGCATTTTACTGCTGGTTTGTAGGTGTATAAAGATAAAACACTGCACCCACACTGATCAGCTTTTCTGCAGTAGCTCCGGCATTGGAACTACCACAGCTTTAACCGTTGTGCAGTGGACATTGCTGGTGAATGCAGTGCTGCTCCCACTGAAGTGAATAGGAGCAGCGCTGCAGTAACCAGGTCCATCTACTGCACAATAGAGCTGTGGTAGTGCCAATGCAGGACAGCTAAGTGGCAAGTGGGGGGGGGGGGTGTCCGCCACACGTGGATCAGATAGTGATGGCCTGCCACAAGGATAGGCCATCTCTTGTAAAAGGTTGGGGACAACCCATTCAAGGAACTAGTAACCAAAAATAGTAGAACGTAACTAGCAAAAGTCACACATCATGCACACTTGTCAAAACTTTAGCTCTCCAATGTGTGATTTACACAAAAAAACATCAGTGTATGCTTTATATAAAAACCACGTTTATGCTCAGAAAGGTAGGAAAAAATATGGGACAAAAAGCTACTGCCAAATATGATGAGGACTCTACCCACACATGGATCACACTGTCACTGAATTTCACATTTGTGCATATTTTGTTTCTATTGGTGCCAAAGAACAAGACTCAACAGTTGGTTGAAAAAATAAATATAAAAAATAAACACTATATTCACAAAGCAGAGCAGTATGATTCACCCGGATTGTAAATGATTAAGAATATAAATGCTACCCACTACCATTTTAAAGGCAAGTATCAGGACGTCCATTTCTTTCCATGGTCTATACACAGGGTACTGCACACTATACACAAGAGAACTGTGCTCTGCCTCCTTGAGACTTGGCATTGATACTTGCTTGCCATACAATTGTCTCTTCACATCTGATGCCTGATTGGGCCGGAGAGGCTGGACAAGCCCAACAAGTCCACCTACTTAGCTCTAGTCTGAATTAGAGCAGGTAGAAGTGAGGGCTTCTTATACTGTACTAGCAGCTCTGACTTCAGCCTGGGTGGAGGAGGACAGGGAAGCTGGAGGGACGATCAGGCAGTGTGCTGAGCGGCAGGCAGGATTAGCTGAGCGGAGTGTCTCCTGTCTGTGCCTGCATCGCGAAGCTAAGAGTCCTGTATGTCAGTTCTTAGCTTAGCGAAGAAGGCAGGAGACCGCTCGACCACTCGTCTCAGCTAATCCTGGCATAGCACATGGTTACAGGGTACCCATGTGCTATGCCAGCATTTAGTAAACCTCCACAGAGAAGTAGATTTTAAGCGCACAGCGAAACGTGCGCTTTAGGGAGGGAAAAGTGTAATACAAATACAAAAAACATTAATAAACTATATTAAAAAAAAAGTGTTATTAGGGCATTACAGAAACACAAAAATGTATACAAAAGTTTAGTCACTCTGTTTGCAAGATGAGCCATCGTTTTCACTGGTACTATTTTGGGGGTACAAACTACTTTTTAAATTCTTCTTTTATTCCATTTTTTTGGGGGGGAGGCGAGGTTGGCAAATTTCGGGATTGCACCTGCAATCCGAAACAAAAATCGCAAGCAACATGCAGATTTTGGTCAGAAATGCACTGAAATTGGGAGACATGGAAATTCTGGGATCTGAGGTGAGGATAGGAAAGCTACGTTCTACTGTTACTACAGGTATAGCACCTAAGCATTCTTTACTCCATCTAGCGTACAGACATCTTTTACATTACAGCCTATAATAACTATGATTAAACAAACTAATAGCTGCTTACCTGTGGTCATATTACAGTCAGTACCCAGGCTGGAATCTAGCAGTTTCTTCAAAAATTAACTCCTTCAGTGTCTCCTTGGGCAAATCATCTAACTCCATCTCAAACTTAAAGGGGGCTTCTGCGACGGGCTAAGAACAGAAGATAGAAAAAAAATATATATATGTTGTGATTATACAAAGGTATCTGTTATTCCAGCTCTGCCTGTGATAATGTGATGGCTACTGAAAAGTTACCTGTACAGAACAGGAAGTTTGAACAAATTAGGCCTTGTGGCCAGTGAGAAAACTGCACACTTAGCTATTTTAATTTTTTTCACATGGAAAATTAAAACAAAAAATAACCAAAATTCTAAAACATATTTAAAAGGGGTTTCCCCCCCATCTCAGACAATGGGGGCATATCGCATTGTCTGATAGGTGCGGGTCCCAACACTGGGACCCACACCTACAATGAGAACGGAGTGAGGAAATGAACGGAAGGGTGCACTGCGCATGCGCAGCCATCCTCCATTCATTTCTATGGGACCGCAGAAAATAGCCGAGCGCTGGCGCAGGCTATTTCAGTCTGCCCCATAGAAATGAATGGGAGCATGGGCCGCACATGCTCAGTGCACTCCCATTCACTTCTATGGGAGCAGCGGTTAGTGGTGGACGAACCCCGGGAAATCCAGGGTCCTCCAGCCACAACGCTCCCTGCTTCATTCTTGGTGTAGGTGCATGTCACAGCGGTGGGACCCACACCTATCAGACAATGGAGGCATATCCTAGCGATATGCCCCCATTGTCTGAGACGAGAATACCCCTTTAACATAAAAATATGACCTAAAGAACCTTCTTCAATTAGCTGAATGAACATTATGTTTTCGGTTATCTATAAGGTGTTAAGACATAAGGATGTCCCTATACAAAACCAAGAATGGTGAAGAAGCCCAAGATAATCGAATCATTTGCAAAAGGTCTTAGGATCAGCATTTTTTTCTAAATTTGTGTGGAAAGTAGTATGTGTCCAACTAGTCCAGTAGTTTCACCAAAACCTCATCTGGAGCAACCCAAATAAAACCCCTCTGACCCAGATAATATGTCATAACAATAAATGCCTGGGGGAGGGAACATCTAGCAGAAACGGGGTCATTACGTTAGCCTCCCATGCCTTCATTTTCATGGTAAGAAGGCCTTGAAAGAACGTTGCTAGCTCTGAAAGCTGTTTCATGCTAGAAGGCTGAGTCCTTCAAGTCAAACTAATAACTAATTCAAAGGGAAGCCATCAACGCTTTTAAGAATACAATTAAAATCCCATTAAGAAAATTGAAAAAGAGCATTAGTAACTGATAAGATGCAGGCATCTCAGAGTTTCACAAATAAAAACCTTGATGCTTAAGAATCTGGTTGTGATACAGAACCACCTCCTCACAGTATAGTATTATTATTGTCCCAGCTGAATGAGCTCAGAAACTATAAAGTGAGATGGTGTGAGGCAGACCATTAATCCTTAAAGGGGGTAGACTGAACTCGAAAATTGGTGGCATATCGTTAGGATATGCCACAAATGACAGAGGTGGGACCCGCAACCCATTTCTAGAATGAAGGTCCCAAATAGTATAAGAGCGTGAGCACACTGCTTAGCTATTTTCAGCTCTTTTAGAGAAATGTAGAGAGGATGGCCGCCCATCCCAGAGCTGGGGCTCGCACCTATCAGACATTGGTGTCCTATCCCTGAAGGCCCTTTTACACAGGCCAATTATCCCACTGATCAGCCAAAAAAAGCAAGTGCTTCTTGTCTGCCGATTGCACCTTTCATGCAGGCATGAAACTGATGTTTGTCAGGAGCACATCTTCCCTTGTAAATGGCCGATGTGCTGCCAACAAATGCAAACTGAACGGGTACAAACAGTTGTAATAATAGTTTGCACCCATATGCTTTGCATGCACAATGATTGCTCCATGTGAATTGAGCTTAAAGGGAGTGCAATCAATTAGCTGTATGGTTGATTGTTGCAGGAAATCTGCTCATGTAAAAGGACCTGAAAGCCCACCCTAAAAGCAAGACAAGCAATAAAGACATTATCAAACACCAATTAATGTGAGGCAATATACTGTGTCTACATTCACTTTCTTCTTTGCAAAAAGATTTAGCAAATTGATGTGGATGGGAGGTCTGAGTCATTTTACTAGTCAGACAAATGCTGGAACAGCAAGCAATATCTCTGATAAATTATACCCCCTTAACTGATATGATGTCAACATTTTACAACGAAACGTACAAATGCATTTGGGATTCTTTACAGCAAAATGTTTCATAATGAAGAAGAAATCTTACCTCATCACTTGGGTCATAATACTGCTCCAAATAAGGATGGGCCAGAGCTGCCTCTACTTCAATTCGTTTGTGAGGGTTGAAGGTCAACATTTTGTCCAACAAGTCAAGAGCTAAAACAAGTATAAAGTGATTTTAGGCATCTTAGGACATATCCCTTTCAGATAGTGCTCTGCTGTACCCTCATGGGTACACGTCTCACAAAATTCTTATCCCCTTAGTGACCAGCAAAGGAAGCAGTATAGGGATAATCACAATACATTGGTAAGTGCCTTGTATTAACGTCCTCTACATAATTAATGCCATTTGCTGAAGACAGACAACCCCTTTAGAGATGCCACTACAGACATAATACAGAGCAAGAAGCCATATGATCTAGACCAGCAGTATGAGCCGAAGCCAGAAGTGGAACTAGCAGAAAGGAAAAGTATAAGTACTTCCTTTATAGCTCATTTCTTTTTAATACATTAACATATACGCCCCTATACAGTAACTGAGCATGCACGAGACTACTATAGTCTTCGTTACCTGCCACCATCTTGAAAGAGCCTCATCGGAGGCAATAAATTATAGCCATGTACGGAGCTAAGGCCTGAGGGTGCAACAGAAAGCAAATGGCTCCCTTGATCTCAGTGTGGGAGAGCTACACTCTTGGGGAAAGACTGCTTAAGATGCTGCGGGTAGTTACTTTGGATCATGAGCACCGTCTTCGAGTGTCTCCTGTGAAAAATGGCAGTCACCAGTGGCTATAGCGCCCACTCAACTTCTGAGTGGGCTCCATCCTTAAAGTCTGGACTTCTGCCGTACATGCACGGTGGAGGTCTGCAAGCGGTTATCATAAAAGTTGTTTTTTTATAATAAACAAAACTAACATCCTCATACAGACATTAAATATACCTTTAGGGTCTGCATTTGGGAAAAGTCTATTCCAGGGCACCTTATTTTTGTGTGGAAGTGAAAGCAGGTAGTTTCTAGCTTTCAAATTGATTATACAGTTCAGATCTTCTTGAGAAGGTGATCCAAGAATTCCTGCAAAAACAGAGATGTTTACATAAAAGGTTTAACTCCAAAACCTTCGGTATAATCTTCTGGCCTGGCTGTTCCATCTGCCCTTACCAAGGATATGATTGAGTTGATCAAGGTAATGCTTTCCAGGAAATATGGGCCGATTTGAAAGCATTTCTGCGAGAATGCAGCCAACAGACCAGATATCAATTGACTTGGTATATCCCTAAAATAAAAAAGGTGAGTCAAAAGGATATTTTAAGGTTCCAGTACATCACTATGTCACCTTGAATGTTAATAGCTGGATATCATACAGTCGTTTGTTGTCAGTATATATAATTTACATTAACATTCAGCTTAAACTTAAAAACACATGTAAATTCACGCTTTGTGACTTTAGGACTTGACTGATTATTCAGGAGGCCACAAAGCCGGGAGTTTTAACTAGAGATGAAACAAAGGTGCAGCCTATAGGTCATCATTCAATAACTCCTCACCAGTCATTCACTCAAGTAAGGCTAAGTTCACATTTCAGTTATTTGATCAGTTATTGTGAGCCAAAATCAGTAGTGAAGCCTACTCAGAGAAAGATCTGCTCCTGTTCTGTGGTTTTGACCCGCACCTGGTTTTGGCTCACAATAACTGATAGAAATAACTGATCACATAACTGAAGTGTGAACTCAGCCTAGCTAGTCAAATGGATGTAAAATGTAGATGGACTACCTTGGAATTTAACATGATTTCTGGAGCTCGGTACCAACGAGTGGCCACATATTCTGTCAGAAAACCAGTGTGGTCATGATCTGGGTCTGCAACACGTGCCAATCCAAAATCACAGATCTGTTTAAAAAACAAAAACAAAGAAACATAGCTAAAAATTACTGAATCAAAATGTATCAAAATCAATTCACTATTAGCATTCATACATTATCGTATAAAAAGTGTAAAAAAAGCTGTAAAATTATCTCTGCATCTGAAGAGACAATTAGTCAGAAAATGTTTGATCCTGGCCATTAAAGCAATTAACCATGTTAATATACACTGCACTATACCCTATGGAGACTGCACACATAAAAACCCCAGAGATAAGGGAATGTCAAACTGCTAAGGACACCTTCGATAACTAGAATGGGGGAGCTGCACCTTCCAACTGATCTTGTGTGGATAATTGCAGAGAGGCGTTGTACAGAGTGATGTCTGAACATGCCCGATCCATAGAACTATGGCAGACACCAAAATGGCAAGCACGCTCATTAAGCTGGAAGGGGTTGGCAAGTTTATATTTACTTTCAGTTAAGCGCTCAAAGCAATATAATGTGCCACTTGCACAGCAGTTCTGCGCATTCAATGGAAGCCGCTGATGGACAGGTCTCGTCACATGTCCCTATATTAGCAGCCATGTTCAGGACCAGAGCCCCTTACAAGCAGTAAAGATGACTATACTAACAAGGAACAGAGCTCCTCAGAGCTAGACATTAGGGATGAGCGAATCGACTTCGGATGAAACATCCGAAATTGATTTGCATAAAACTTTGTTTCAATACTGTACGGAGCAAGCGCTCCGTACAGTATTAGAATGTATTGGCTCCGATGAGCCGAAGTTATGAGACTTCGCGTGATAACTTCATAAATTGATTTCTACTGTAAAAAAAAAAACAAAAAAACTCTGATACGGTTCCAAGGTACCACTTGTTTTTATCCGAAGTCGATTCACTCATCCCTACCAGACACTGGTAATGAACTGGTAAAAAAAAAATTTATATTAGCAAGTGGCCCATAATACTATTTTCAGCACATCTGTGAAAATAAATATTAAAGGGAACCTGTCACCATTAAATTTACTGATAAACCAGGCATGCTGCCTTGTAGGGCTCACTCTGCTGAATATAATGATACCTTTCACTTGGTGATCTGTTGCTTTATTGTGGAGAAAAAGTACTTTTAATCCATATGCTAATGAGCTGATTTGAGTCCAGTAGTTGATAGCTTCTATTCAGAGCTGTAGCCACTCCCCTATTCACTTCTATAGATCAATAAATAAACCACGCCCCTTTTACACCTGAAGAAGTGAATAGGGGAAGGGCTACAGCTCTGAATAGAAAAAACGCTGGACTCATATCAACTACTGGACTCAAATCAGCTCATTAGCATATGGATTACTTTTTCTCCACCATAAAGCAACAGATCACCAAGTGAAAGGTATCATTATATTCAGCAGAGTGAGCCCCACAAGGCAGTATGCCTGGTTTATCAGTGAATTTCCAGGTGACAGGTTCCCTATAAGTGGTCAAATCCATTAAAACTAAGCAAAAGCCATTAAAAAGACTTGCTAGACAATACTAACTGTACGATATAACTCTATAAAATACAACATACCTTGAGATCACAGGTAGTGTTAAGAAGCAAGTTTGATGGTTTAAGATCACGATGTAAAACATTGGCAGAGTGAATGTACTTCAGGCCTCTCAGAATTTGGTACAGAAAATAACAAATGTGGTCGTTGCTAAGGTGCTGGGTCTTCAGAAGCTTGTACAAATCAGTTTCCATAAGATCCTGAACAATGTACCTGAATATATTTATGTAAGGTAAACGGCGCCAGTACATGAAATGAACAGGATAACATTTTCAGAACACAATACACATTGGCACGTCAAATATAAAGTTTCAAAATAAACACAAATGTTATGTGAGTCAGTGCTGAAGCCCCTTCACTGTACTCCCGGGGTCTGGCTGTGAGGCGGACTGCAGCAGGCCCCATTCAGTTAAATGGAGCGGTGCTGAAGTTTCTCGATACAGTGGGTGGCCAAATTGCAGCCCTCAAGATGGGTGGAAGCTCCAGAGTTCAGACCCCAATAACCATAGAGTGATAGCATATCCTAGCAATATGCTAGGACTTTAGGAGATGGAAATATCCTTTTAATATACTTTGATTAATCAGGCCCGCTACATTTCAGAGACTGAGCGCTTATGACTACTGCCTTCCGGCGCTGACTCTCCAGTGGTGCTCCTGGTGTTTGCTTACACTCACCCAGCATGTGAACATTATAGCCGTGCCAGGCCGCTGTTAGACCATTTTTCATCAAGGATCATGGGATTACGGCATTTAAAGGGTTTTCTGGGACTACTATGGTTTAACATATATTCTCATGTAGTTGCTTACCTCATGTTCATCTTCTCCATGCCTTTTTTTTCCAGTTTGGACTCACCTGACCTATTTTTTCCATGTAAATCCCTCTGGTTTGATTCCATCTTGTATCCGTTTCCAAACCAAACCGATAATGCACTTCTCCTTTCTCCACCACAGCTTCAGCACCACCCCTAACACCCAGCTAGTTCATAGCTCCTCCCAACAGTTACTTACATAGACACTCCCCTATCACTACCCCTAACACCCAGCTAGTTTATAGCATCTCCCACCAGCTAGTTACATAGACACTCCCCTATCACTACCCCTAACACCCAGCTAGTTTATAGCTCCTCCCACCAGTTACTTACATAGACACTCCCCTATCACTACCCCTAACACCCAGCTAGTTTATAGCTCTTCCCACCAGCTAGTTACATAGACACTCCCCTATCACTGCCCCTAACAGCCAGCTAGTTTATAGCTCCTCCCACCAGCTACTTACATAGACACTCCCCTATCACTGTCCCTAACACCCAGCTAGTTTATAGCTCCTCCCACCAGCTACTTACATAGACACTCCCCTAACAGCCAGCTAGTTTATAGCTCCTCCCACCAGCTACTTACATAGACACTCCCCTAACAGCCAGCTAGTTTATGTAACTAGCTGGTGGGAGGAGCTATAAACTAGCTGGGTATTAGGGGAGTGTCTAAGTAACTGGTGGGAGGAGCTATAAACTAGCTGGTTGATAGGGGCAGTGATAGGAGTGTCTATGTAAGTAGCTGGTGGGAGGAGCTATAGACACTCCCCTATCAGTGCCCTTAACACCCAGCTAGTTTATAGCTCCTCCCACCAGCTACTTACATAGACACTCCCCTAACACCCAGCTAGTTTATAGCTCCTCCCACCAGCTACTTACATAGAGACTCCTCTATCCCAGCCCCTATTGATGTTTTGACATGCCCATGGACATAACATCACTAAAGAAAAAGCTGCATGGACATGGTCATAAAGGTAAAAGATCTACATTCAAAAAATTAAAGCTTCCTCCATAAATGGGAAAACCCCTTTAAAGCAGCCCCTTGCTTCGGATGCGAGATAATCCCTTCAACAATGGACCTCTACAGGACCTGGCACGGTACAGAACATGCGTAACCATTTACAAGAAAGGAAAAAACTGTAGATGAAATAAGGATACACATCTTTCATCTGCTCAATGGTTGGAGCTCGAATAATGTCGTTTATTCCAATAATATTCTCATGTTTAAAGCGCAGCAAGATTTTAATCTCTCGCAATGTTCTCTGGCAATACGTTTGATGCTCAAAGGGGCTGATTTTCTTGATGGCAACTCGTACTTTGTTGACGTTGTCATATGCAGAACTAAAAGAAAGAACAAAGGAGAATTGCGGAAATGTCGACATTTTGCAGGTTTTAAATAACCCAATACATTTGCATATAAAGGATGAAACATTTGCAGATGTCGGTGAATGTTTTGTGGTGCACGCCACCTTCATAGACCTCCCCTACCCCCCTACACTTGGAAAGGACAATGGCATTGCTGAGCACCGTCTGTGGTACTGCAGGCACCATAACTGCTCATGATCATTTCCAAATAAGCATGTCATCACGAGAGATGAATTTTACAAGTTTTTATAGGGGGCGACAAAAACAAAAAAAAACATATAGGTGGAATAATTTTATCTATCGCCTCAGCAAGGTTTTACAAATCACAAACTTTTGGGGCAGATATACCAAGACTGGCATTACAAATGCGAATTCGAATATAAAGTCTGTGGGCGCAGAATGTGCCAAATTTATCAAGAGGCACAGACCCCTTCATAAATTTGGCACCTTTTCCCAGGCAGTCTGTGCACCAGACTTTCAAATCTATACCAGCTATGAGCCGGCACAGATTTCAACCATTATTTATGCCAGTTTCTGGCGTAAATTATAGCAAGTCCGTCAGGCCGTGGGAGGCCACAACATTTATCCATAAAATGGTGGATTGTTCAGGGCTTATCGTTCAATTCAGCAGCGCTGCAGATATTCCTTGCAAACCACTGAAAAACTCATCTAGCCCGGGACTGGAAAAAAAAAATTCGAAAGTGACATCAGTAGAAAGTGGTGCGTGAAATGCGTTTGCCTGGTGCAGCAGGACTTCTTTGCATTCCGCTTAGAAGAGAACAGCAGCGTGTCCCCAGCTATCATCAGTATGACTGAGGTCAGTAATCTGGATCTGTAATGTAATCCCCTCCGTCCTACATCTATCTACAGCCTGCCAAGGTCTTCCCTCGCCCCTGCACCCTACTCCTCAGCCTTGTATGTAGGACTATACACATACGCATATCTCCTCCGTGCTTGGATGCATGTTACTACATGCTGTGCAATGTATCTGGAGTCACACATCCAGGTCTGCCGGGGGCACATGTAAAGACCTGCTCTACCAATTGGGTGTAGCTCTATCTGGGAGTTTCCAGATTATATTGGTCATTTGAGTAATCTCATCAGTGGGATTTTTTTGCCGCCTCAGGCAAAGTGAGAGCTGAAGAAAGAAAAGGGAACATTCAGGCGGCTGCTACATGTTACTGCTGGATGCTTATAGGCACAGCAATCCAAGAGCAAATATAACTTTTCTAGTGGCCAAACAACTTTGCTAGCACAAATTAGCTCCATGTTAGCAACCACTGGGGTGCTACAATAGCTGTACAAATCTCCTCATTCAGGTAGCATTACTACATAAACATATCTTTACCAACTTGATCCCCGTTATGTAAAGTCATGCTTCCTGTGGCTTAAGAAGTAAAGAGAAAGAAAACCACTTCCGGCTAAGACACTTTCTGCTTTTTATCTCCCTCATAAAGGAGGCCTCATTTGCAGAAATCTTCTCCAATAACCCTACATGCATATGCTGCAGATTTGGATGCAGAAAATCCACACCAATGCCACATTAAAAACGCTCATAAATCTGCACTATTTATTGTGGATTTTGGCGTACATTTTCAGGTTCACACGCGGCAGATTTCCAAATTCGCACAGAAGGTAAAAAGCACTTTTGACCCAAAAATACAGGGGCGGCGGGGGGTGTCATGCATGCCCGTGGTCCTAGTTACTATAACAAAGCTGCTGATAAGAGGAGCATACACGCTTACAACATGTAAAGTGCATTTCCACCGACATGCCCAAGGAGTCTGACTGATCACCGTTCATTCACAAATAAAAAAAATATATCTTTATCACTTTATCACTATCACTGCTATACCACATGTTGTATGTTTTCTGACTGAAGAGATTAAATAAAGAATTTAAAAACAAAAAAACAAATTGTGCCCAAAGTGTCTATATTTTGTGTGGCCACCATTGTTTTCCAGCACTGCCTTAACTCTCCTGGGCATGGAGTTCACTAGAGCTTCACAGGATGCCACTAGAATCCTCTTCCACTCCTCCATGACGACATCATGGAGCTGGTGGATGTTAGAGACCTTGCGCTCTTCCACCTTCCGTTTGAGGATGCCCCACAGGTGCTCAATAGGGTTTAGGTCTGGAGACATGGCTTGGCCAGTCCAGCACCTTTACCCTCAGTTTCTTTACCAAGGCAGTGGTGGTCTTGGAGGTGTGTTTGGGGTCGTTATGTTGAAATACTGCCCTGCAGCCCAGATTCCGAGGGGAGGGGATCATGCTGTGCTTCAGAATGTCACAGTACATGTTGGCTTTCGTGGTTCCCTCAATGAACTGTAGCTCCCCACAGCCAGCAGCACTCATGCAGCCCCAAACCATGACACTCCCACCACCATGCTTGACTGTAGGCAGGACACACTTGTCTTTGTACTCCTACACCACACACGCTTAATACCAAATGAAACAAATAAGTTTATCTTGGTCTCATCAGACCACAGGACATGGTTCCAGTAATCCATGTCTTTAGTCTGTCTGTCTTCAGCAAACTGTTTGCGGGCTTTTATTGTGCATCATCTTTAGAAGAGCCTTCCTTCTGGGACGACAGCCATGCAGACCAGTTTGATGCAGTGTGAGGCGTATGGTCTGAGCACTGACAGAACTGCCTATTCTTGTCAGCCTATGGGGGTGCCGGCCGGGTGCATTGCGGATCCGCAATACACTACGGACATGTGAATGGACCCTTAGTCTGTCAATGATTGTCAAAAGATCTGTAATTATCTTATAATAACAGCTTTCATTAATGTCCTCTGTCCCTTTCTACTGCTCCCTTAAAGGGTTTCTGTCACCTGAAAATTGGGTATTAAGCCGGCTAACATTAGCAATGTGGTAATGTCAGCTGATCATAACTACATTAGTGCCATCTCACTGCCACCGTTATTGAGAAAAACAAACTTTTATAATATGCTAATTAGCCTCTAGGAGCGAGGGGATTAGGGGGGCAACGTTGTCCTTGCTCTTAGAAGCTCCGTTCTCCCACCCCTGGCAACGCCCAGCTTCACTAGATTGACAGGGCCAGGCAGCGTTGGTGTCCTACCTTCGTCTCTGTCTGCAGTGTAAATCTCGCGCCTGCACCGTCCCAGTATACGGCACAGGCGCAGTGAGTGAAGGACACTCGCTGGCTGCCAGCTTCCTCACTGCACCAAATACTGAACGGCACGAGTTCTCCCCGGCGCACAGAGCCGGCAGGAGGAGGTGAACGCTGCCTGGCCCTGTAAATCGATTGCAGCAGGGCATGGCCAGAGGTGGGACAACGGAAGCTCTAGGAGCAGGGGCAACACCCCCCTGCTCCGCTCCTAGAGGCTAATTAGCAGATTATAAAAGTTAGTTTTCTCAATAACGGCAGGCAGGGAGATGACACTAATATAGTTATGTTCAGCTGACATTAGCACATCGCTAATGTCAGACAGCTTAATACTCATGTCTGTCTTCCTTTTAGTATAAACAGAAGACAGAGGGGCGGTCATTCACACTGTACGGCTGCATTAGGCTTCAGAGTGAGGAGGCGTGTCTCAGTAATCTAATCTGATTGGCTGGCAGGGAGCTGCTGGCTACAGCAAGTGTATAGGATGTGAGGGGAAGCAGTTTTGGCCTCAGAACTGGCAGAGGAGCCATCTTGAGAAGGTCCTCTCATATTGTAAATGTTTAAACAGCCGTAACTAAGGGAAAAACTCAAGGAAAACTGTGTTATGTGAAGAATCTAAAGATTGCTTCATGCATAATGCTGCTGCCGCAGTAACATATGCTGAAATTGATTTTTCGATGAAAACATGATGGTTACACTTTAACACACCTGCTCACACCTGAGACCTTATAACACTTACGAGTCACATGACACTGGGGAGGGAAAATTGCTAATTGGGCACAATTTGGCCATTCTTACTTAGAGATGTACTCACCGTTATGAGCGGTTCAGACATTAATGGCTGTGTGTTATTTTGAGGGCACACCAAATTTACACTGTTATACAAGCTGTACACTGACTACTTTACATTGTATCAAAGTGTCATATCGTCATTGTTAACCAATGAAAAGATAGAAGAAAATATTTCCAAAAATGTGAGGGGTGTACTTACTTTTGTGGGATACAATATGTATACAGAGCTCTGTTCGAAATTGGGCTTATGTGACGCTGAATTATACAAGTCTGCTGTTGGCTCCCAATGTAAAAACCTACACTGCGCTACTTGCACTGAAAAACTATGGCGTTTGGTTTTGTTTATGTCAACATGTGCTAATAAATTGCCCAAGCACATGCCAAAAAACACTCTTGGCATAGTTGGCTAATTAATGAATATGTCAGACCCCCACCGATCTATTGAAGATCTATCCTGAAGATGGGTCATCAATACTAAAAAGCGGACAACCCCTTTAAAAGCATTAAGGACCAGGAGAATTTTCATTTTGTGCTTTCATTTTTTCCATTCTGCTTTCCAACAACCATAATTTGTTGAACGTTCCAGTCAGACATTGAGGACTTATTTTTTTGCAGGTCGTATTTTTAAATAACATAATTTAATTTACTGTAGCTTGTATAGGCAAAAGGGAAAAATAAATTCTGGCGGGCTCGCACATTTTTTGAGAATTTGTCTTTAGGGTTAATTTGGGGATAACTCAAAAAAAAAAAAAAAAAAAAAAAAAAAAAAAAAGTTTAAAAAATTTCTAATTATGGATTTTTTAAATACATGTGACCAGCAGAACTTAGGCCTCTTTCACACTAGCGTTCCGAGGCTCCGGCAGGCACTTCCGTCCTGCCGGATTCGTCAGAACGCAAGTCGCCTGAAAGCACTTGAAGACTGATCAGAATCCTGATTAGTCTTCAAAATGCTTTCAGGTTACCATGGCAGCCAGGACGCTACTGAAGTCCTGGCTGCCATGGTACTCCGCAGCAGTGTACTTACCTGCTCTGCGGCCTCCGGGCGATCCTTCATGCACTTCATGATACACTGCTGCGGAGTACTTACCATGGCAGCCAGGACTTCAGTAGCGTCCTGGCTGTCATGGTAACCGATCGGAGCCCCAGCTTACACTGGGGCCCCGATCGGAACTGCTGCTGCGCATGCGCAGAGCTAAACGTCGGATCCGGCGATGCGCTGAAACTACGTTTAGCTTTATTCTGGATCTGGATTAATGCACTTCAATGGGCATTAATTCCGGATCCAGCGTTATGGCATGTCTTCCGGATTTTTGTATGGAGACAAATCCGCAGCATGCTACGGTTTTGTCAACGACCAAAAAAACGTTAACATACTGAACTGAAGACATCCTGATGCATCCTGAACAGATTGCTCTCCATTCAGAATGCATTAGGATAAATCCTGATCAGTATCTTTCAGTCTTAGAGCCCCGAGGACGGAACTCTAGGACGGAAAAGAAAAACGGTAGTGTAAAAGAGCCTTTAGCTCAGTAGGTGGATGTGCACATTGCAATACACTTTAAACACCAGATGGCGCCATGCTATGCAAGTAAAAGTCATAACTCATCACTGGTTCTGTTTTTAACCCTTTCATGACAAGGCAATTTTCTTTTTTTTCATATAGTTTTTGTTTTTTTACTTCTAGCCCTCCCAAAGCCATAACTTTATTTTTGTTCACATAGCTGTATTAGGGCTTGTTTTTTTGTGGGACAAGATGCCCTTTCTAATAGCAATATTGACGGTTGCATACAATGTGGTGGGGAACAGTAAAAAAAAAAAAATGTGGTGAAATTGTGAAAAAAAACAAAACACAATACCAGAACAGTTTTTTGGGGTTTTGTTTTACAGCGTTCCCTATATCCTAAAAACTGACCAGTTACTTTCCAGGTCAGTACGAAAAAAATAAATAAATAAATAAACATTGAAAATAATTATTTTAGTCTCCATATTCTGACCCCTATAACTTTTTGTATTTATGTGTGCAGACTCATTTTTTGCGGGGCAATTTGTACTTTTCAATAATACCATTTTGGGGTATGTACAACTTTTTAGTTCATTTTTTGTGGGAGGAGAAGCGACCAAAAAACATTGAATAGGTCACTTTTACCTTTTTTCTGCTTGCCGTGTAGGATAAAAAAAAAATAATGTAAAATTTAATAGTAGGGGCATTATTGCATGCCTGGATACCTATGTGTCTTTATTTTTTTCATTTTGGGGAAAGGGGGTGATTAGAATTTTTACATATTTTAAAATTTATAAAAATATTTTTAGATTTTTTTTTTACACTTTGAATTGTTTTTCTCCTAGACTCCAATACATTAGCATTAGAATTTCTAAGGGATAAGACCACTCTGCAACCCATCAGCGGTGGCTACCCTTGCACACTATAGGAAAAAGCCTCTCTTGTGGACGGGAGTGAGCATAGTCCGGCACTTTTTCCTATAGTGTGTAAGCACGGCCACCACCGATGGAGTTCAGGGTGGTCATAACCATGGAAACGAGCAGTGTATAATGTGATGGAAAAATGAAGCCAGCCAGCAAAGGAGGCAATATGTATAATCACAATACATTAGTAAGTGCCTTGTATTAACTTTCTCTACATGATAAATGCCATTTACTGAAGCGAGAAAATTCCTTTAAGAATGCAGACAATTTTCATCTTTCCTCCCATCATACGCCATAACTTCTTACTTTTCTACCGATAAGAGCTTTTTTCCCCACAGGACAAGTTATTTTTAACGGCACTGTTTAAATTTACCTTATTTAATTTAATTTTTTTTTTACAGTTTTGTCTTTACAGCATTCATTGTGCACTTAAAATGACATGACAAACATTATGCAGGTCAGTACGATTGCAGCAATACCAAACTTGTGTTTTTCACGCTAAGATGCACTCCCCCTCCTCCAAAGTGGGACGAAAATATGTCAGTGAATCTCATGGGGCGAATACTAATGAGCACTTCCATTATAGAAGCGCTCATTAGTACAGGAGGGCTGGGAAGCAGTGAATGCAGCGCTCCCTGGCTCTGTACTCACCACTTCCTGTGCTGTGACTGCGCACAGCGCGAGGATGTTGACGCACTGTGACTTGACACTGTGCACGTCGGGTCACAGCACGTGGCAGAAAGAATCGGAAAAGCAGGAGCTGGGTCCCTGGAACCACAGTGGCGTCTGAAGCAGGAGAGGCAAGTTGGTTTATTGTTTTTTTCTGATCTGAGGTCTGAATGCGGGTCTTAACATGGGGATCTGATCTGAGGTCTAGTTGGGGGTTTTAATCTGAGGTCTGATGAAAAATATTTTAATTTTCCCAACTTTCCTCCTCTAAAACCTAGGTGTGTCTTATAGGGAGAAAAATATGGTATATAGTTTTTATTTTGCTAGGATGTTAGGCTCTATTTTTAGGGATGAGCGAATCGACTGTGGCCTGTCCCACTTCTGGAGCAGCAAATGTTCATGTGCCGCTACCTGGAAGTGTCGGCACCAAGGTTCCTGGGCCTGTCAATCAAGTTGCATGGGAAACAATTTCCCCTGCGGGCACAGGTCCCCACAGGTAAAACTCTGGTTGATGAGACTATTTGACTCGTACAAAATCGGTTCCGCTCATCCCTATTTACTATTTTTATTTGAAAATAAAACGTTTGGGGGGCAGTAAGGTAAAACCGCAAATGTGCCATTTTTTCCCCCACTGTGCTTGAGAAATCTTTTTAGATTTAATAGGTTGGACATTTTCAGATGCAGTGGTACCAATGTTTCTTTATTTGTATATGTCATATTGGAAAAGGAGGTATTAGAATTTCATGTTTTTAAGGGATTTCTTACGTTTATTTTTATTTTTTTTTATATTATTTTAGTCCCCCCTTGAGAACCAACATGTGATTCTCAGACAGTTTTCTATGGCAGACCTGGGAGCCTGCACAAGGCCAGAGGCTGCCACAGTGACCAACTGCAAGCCTGCAATTTCACCATGGGGGCTCTGTTTGGTAGGCGGAGGGAGCTCCTTCCAACAGTCTAACCTTAGATGCTGCTGTTGCTATTGACCGCAGTATCTGAAGGGTTAAATGACTGAGATTGGCGTCATCGCCAATCCAAGTCAATGTGGTCAGGTGACAACTGTATTACACTGCGTATGGAGTGGGCTCTGCTTGTGACCTTGCGCCATACACTCCCCCCCCCCCCCCCCCCCCCCATGCACCTTGGACGTACAGTCCAGGGTCATGAAGCGGTTAGAAGAACACATTGGCACAGCAAAAGGGAGTTTCCCATAGCAGGTTTGTCGTCAGTGGAGAGTGTGGAATAAATCGATCCCATACCTCTCTGGTAGTGTCTTATCTCCTGTGGCAACACAGGACTGGACATCTTGACATCCAAGCTGTCACCTGCTTCTTATCTCTGCCATTAGGGGAGAGGACAGAAACCCCCATACATAGTCAGCCTACCTAGCCATGGCTACCTTAAGTAAACCAACTTTATTTTTTTATTTTAACTTTAAAAAAAAAAAAATATATATAATATATATATATATATATATATATATATATATATATATATAAAAACAGTAATCCACAGAGAGGTCTGTGTAAAAGTCAATATTCTCTTCCAAGCACAGCAACTGCATTGCCAAATGTTAATGTTTAACATTGCCAAAGATAAACTACAAAACATACAAGCACCATACTTATACGACCTGCTAGCAAACATACAAGGGTGTGGTAGGCCATTAAAAACACAAATTCTCTCTAGTATCAGTACAATGATTTCATTTTCACTGCAGAACATGCTGATAACACACATCTACCAATATTAACAATTTCACGGCAACGTCCAGGATTAGAAAAGTATGGCTGCGTTCTGCAAAACACCACACTAGTTCAAGGATTGTGTCTGGTACAGCAGCTCAGCTCAAGTGAAAGAGGCCAGGCTGCAATAGCATAGACAACCTGTGGACAAGAGAGGCGCTGTTGCTGGAAGAAAGCAGCAGTGTTTTCCGTAATCCCCGACACCAGCTTGTGCCAGTGTAGAGCAGATATAAACCGACTCAGTAAGGCCCCATGCATGCAACTGGGGTTTTAGTCAGCATTCAATCCGTATTTTTTGAGGATCAGATGCGGGCTCATTTATCTCAAGGGCACAAAAGTAGTAAGTCCACCCTGCAGTCACGCAAAAAAATAGAACATGTCTTATTCTTGTCTGTTTTGCACACAAGGACAGGACAGTTCTATAGAGGGCAGGATGTACAGACAAAACACGGCCAGTATCAGTGTTTTGGGGATCTGCAATTTGAGAACTGCAAAACTGGCAACAGCTATGTGCATGAGCCCTAAGTGTGAATAAAACAAAGACCTTAATCTGTTCCTGACCGCTATATATATATTACACACACACACACGTCAGTGCTCAGAATTTAAATATGGCGCCCACTCATGTGTGCAGCTTTAAACAGCAGGCACATGTCAGTGATGCAGATCGCGGATTTTTAGATGCCGTGGTCAAATGTTCTGGCTCCCCTCCAGCACAGATTGGGGGAGCCGGAGTGTGCGTGCAGCAGTCCATCTTCCTGTGGGACAGGAGGCTGCTGCACATTAGTTTTCAAAGCTCCTCTGGAAAAAGAAAGGTGAAATCTGATTGGTTGCTATGGGCAACTAAGGGTACTTTCACAGTGGCGTTTTGGATTCCGTTTGTGAGATCCGTTTCAGGACTCTCACAAACGGCCCAAAAAGGATCAGTTAAGCTCCAATGCATTCTGAATGGATAAGGATCCGTTCAGAATGCATTAGTTCGGCTCCGTTCCGCTTCTATTCCGTTCTGGAGGCGGACACCAAAACGCAGCTTGCTGTATTTTGGTGTCCGTCTGACGATGCGGAGCCGAACGGATCTGTTTTGACTTACAATGTAAGTCAATGGGGACGGATCCGTTTTCAATGACACAATATGGTGCATTTGAAAACAGATCCGTTTTGACTTTGCCATTTTTCTTTAAAGCTAAAGCAAACGGATCCGTTCTGAACGGATACAAACGTTTGCATTATAGGTGCGGATCTGTCTGTGCAAATAACAGATGGATCTCCACCTAACGCAAGTGTGAAAGTAGCCTAAGCCAGGTTTACTTTACACCAGTTTCATACCACTGCTGCTCATGTGTCAGCCGTTCAATACACGGGCAACATTTGTACGGCTGCTGCTGCTGAAGGATCCAGACCCGTTCAACTTGAATGGGTCCGTGAACTTGTGGTGCAGCGGCACGGCGAGAAACCCCACGGAAACACTCCGTAGTACTTCCGTGCATCTGTTCCGTACTGCACCCTCCGGATTGCGGACCTATTCAAGTGAATGGGTGCGCATCCGTGATGCGGTGCACAAACAGCCGGGTCCTGTATATTGCGGACCTGCAATACGGGCCCAGCTTATTAATCCAGCCAGCAAAGGAAGCAATATGGACAATAACAATATATCAGTAAGTGGCTTGTATTAACTTTCTCTACATAAATGCCACTTGTCGAAGTGAGACATCCCCTTTAATGTGGATTTAGAAAGCCGAGCTCCTAGGTCACAGTTTTTGACATTAATACCAGAGGAGGTTTGGAGCTTCTACAGAGCATTGGTGACTTATGTGACATTCAGTGACTATGCTCAGTAAATTAACAAGGTCGGCCGCTTCATGACTGAGGTGCTGTGGTTTCTAACGCTTCCACTTTACTATAATACCACTCACAGTTGATGGTGGAATATATAGAAGGGGAGAAACTTCACAAACCGACTTGTTAGGCCAGTTTCACACTAGCGTTCATCTTTTCCTGCAGGCTGTTCCGTATTTGCAGTGCTGGATAAAAGCCGCTCGCCATTAGAGTGAATAGGGCCGGGTGGACTTCCAGCGCACACGTGTGCACACTGTAGTACGGATCCAGCAGGTTTGTTAAACTGGCCTTACAATGGTAGCATCCTATTACAGGACCACGCTGGAATTCAGTGAGCTAAATGACCCATTATTCCATGAATGTCTGTAAAGGCTGACTGCAAAGGCTGGATATTATGCTCTTGTGGCAAGGGAACTGAAAGAAACAACTGAATTTAATGATAAAGACGTGTCCCCCCAACAGTTTTGTCCATACAGTGTAGTTTGAGTGGATCTTTCCAACCAAAGGTCGTAATAATGCTTGTACAAGCATCACCGACGCCTGTACAGGCCATTTTACTCCCTGGAAAAAGTCTAAGGCGTACCAATACGCCTTAGACATTCTCCCTACAGCACTGTGAACGGCACAGGCAGTGCAGCGATGCTGCCTGTGCCTGCAATAGCCAATAGCAAAGCTCCTCACAGCACGGAGCTTTGCTATTGGTTAGTTTGGGCGGGCGCCGGAGCAATACAGACCTCTGCAGCAGAAGAAAGGAGGAGGGGCCGGTTCCCGAGGATGGCTGTACCAAAGAGAGCAGGGTGCGCTGCTCAAGGACCACAGCAGATATGTCCCAGACATCAAGAGGACTATGTCCGGACATCAAGATGGAGGCACTGAACAAGGTGACAGCAGCCGCCTGTGAGGTATGTGGTGCAGTCTGATGATCACACTGATGTATGTGTAGTGTGTGTGATGTATGTAGTGAATGCAGGCAGGCTATTATAGCCAAGTGATAACGTACAGGGAAGATCCAGTATATTGGACTGTACTTTATCCCTTCGCTGTAATTTAAATTAGTAATGTTTCCCCCGCATAAATACCCACTTCTTAGGCCACGTTCACACCACCACTATATATTTCTGCTCTGCTCCGTTAGATGAGCAGAACAACTAATATAGTGAAAGTGCTGGATCGGGCATGTAAGGTGGGTTTTTGTCATAAGTTCAACATACACAAAAAACGTTTATGTTAACAGACTCCTCAGACAGATGCCATACTGTGTCATTCGTCACGTAGAGTTCCATTGTAAAAAGTAAAAAAAAAAAAAAAGTACACTTTTTTTTTGCAGGACTCTGCAGGATGGCAAAGTGTAGTGTACCATGTTTTTCCATGTTATAAAGTCCAGCAAAAAATGTATGGGCTAACATACTTGGTATGGTGACAGATGGCACAGTATGGCTGCGTCTTTTAACACATATATACGTATTTTGTGTGTACATTAAACGTATGACAAAAACTTAATGTGAATCCAGCCTAGCTGACAGGGAAGAAGCTTAACAGACCCCGTCGACTATGATGGAGTCCGTTCAGTTTCCATTTGGGATCGGTCTTTTTACCAGACAAAAAAGTGCTGCATATAAGGCTTTTTTTCTCCGTTTTTTTTTTTACAGAATCTGCAACAGAGGTTCCAAACGCAGCCGCCAACACAGATGTGAACAAGTGTAGGCCTATATATCATGTATTTGAATTACTGCAAATTTCGTACTAGTCCTCGGGTAAAAATACTCCTCAAAAATGGTAAGAGGAGTATTTGTACTGTTCCGGAAAAAAAAAAATAATAATGTAGTGTGACCTCTGTTTCCAACAGATCATAACGAATCCAACATGGATCCTGTAAAATGAAAGCAACAGTGTGATGTTCGTTATGCTTATTATTAAACATAATCAACCACAGTAACAGCACAAAAAGATGAACGTTAATTTAATGCTAATCAAAATCTATTGCATTAAAAAAACAAAAAAGCCATCAGTGGAAGCATCCATAAATGCCGTCTGTAGTGACATTTACAATACATATGCATGCCTCGCAGTTCAAGTGAGAGCAGTCGCTAGGCAACAATGTGGCTCCCAATGGGCTTCCTGATGATCGCTTTGATGGAAAAGCTCATCAGATACTTGGAATGATTTTTTATGTGTGGCTTTAATATACTACTCTGTGTAATCCAGTTTATAGAGGCTCTGCAGAACTTCCGTCTCCGCTCAAAAATCATGTTCTGAGCGGACACGGAACGGACCCCATTATAGTCTATGGGGTCTTTAGGCTCCGTTACGCTCAGTTAGGTGTCAGTTATCTGCAGAATCCATCCTTTCCGTTCTCCTGCTCCTTAACGGAACGGAGAAACGGTGATGTGAATGAAGCCTTAGCTGTCTGAGCACAGTAAAACCCTTCTCCTCTATGTAGAAAGTGATAAGTGAAAGTCTTGTATGTAAAACATCCTAAGTTCAAATCCCAGGAGAGATGTATTCAAATTTTTTGTCTGGTTATTTTTTCTCTCTCATTTTATCTTAAGGCCTTATATATTTTAAACCTATATCTATTACTGTATTGTTCTATAAGACGCCCCCCCACCCCCAAGTGTGGGGAAAATAGTGTGTCTTATGGGGCGAATACTAATGAGTGCTTCCATTATGGACCAGGAGGTGGAGAATGCAGTGCTCCCCGGGCTCTGTAACTCACCACTTCCTGGTCCTTGGCGACTTGCAGTGCTGTGGCTGCGCGTAGCGCAAGGACGTTGACCCTGTGACCTCACGCTGTGCGCATCGGTGCACAGAACGCGGAAGGAAGAAGGGAGCTGGATCCTAGGAGCAGCAGCGTCCGGAGCAGGGAAGGCAAGTTGATTTTTTTTTTTTATATAATTTGCTTTGAGGCATGAGGATCTGATCTGAGTTATGAATGGGAGGGGGGGGGGGGGGTCTTATTTATATGGGGGCTATTTTCTGAGGTCTGATGGGGGGGGGCGTCTGATCTGAGGTCTAAATGGGGGTCTTATTAACACGGGTCTGATTGGGGCTGTGAGCTGAGGTCTGATTAACATTGGGGGTCTGGTCTGTGGTCTAATGAAAAATATTTTTTTCTTATTCTCTTCTAAAACCTAGGCGCGTCTTTATATACAGTATATTAGAAAACTAAAACCTATTGGTTTTCACAGGCACAATACAGGATTATAAAGAAACCAGCAATATTTATTAGCTTTAAGCATGAAAAACATTATTCTGTATATAATAAGGATATAGACTGTTATGGGTTAAATGTGTGTGTGTTGGGGAAATATCTAAAAAAAATAAAAAAAAAAACTCTCCCAAGATTAAAGCCTGGGATCCCTACATACAACTGTGCACTTGGCACAAGCTACAACATTACCACATAGAGAAGCTTGTTTCTTCTATGCTTATAAGCCAACACATATTACTGGTGTGTGTATAATCATACATTGTGCCGGTGGATAAAGCAGTCATATGTATATCAGCTTTCTAAGTAGATCTCTGTGTGGTGAAGCTATAGTACATAGAGTACATGATATGTAGATGCTAGAGACAGCTCTAGGACACAGCTTTGCTTTCGGCATGCTGATGTCTAGCCCTTTCAATCAAGGAAAGCTAGGCGTGTACAGAGCACAGGGGGCGTTACAAAGCAGTGTTCCAAGGATTCAGATCCACCTCTTGGTGCTCAAACATGCTAATTTGCATATGAAAAACGCAAATCTTTGCAGCTATTTAGCATACAGACAGTTTTAATCAGTATTAAGAGCCCTACCAGGCAGTACACCAGGTTTAATAGGGTTGATCATGCTGACAGAGCTGCTTTAAGGGTAGGTTTTGTATGGTAAATCTACGGCAAATTACAGCACCAGCAAATTGGTTCACTTATGTACCCGACTGAGGTCTACTACAAGCCCATAGAAGTGAACAGAGCAGTAGACTGAAATGCATTCAGGTCCAAGTGAACCAACATTTATTTAATTCTGTGAAAAGGATAAATGCTGTGGATAGGATAAACCCACTCTCCCCTTAAATGGGACGTAAGATCGGAAAACGATATACTGTTAAAATTAAAGTTTAGGTTAAAGGGATTGTCCAGAGTATTTCTAGTGATAGCTTATCCTTCGGACAGGCCATCAATATCCGATCCGCCGTGGTCTGACAACCTGCACCACCACCAACCAGCGTTTCCGAGTAGCTCCACTGCCATTGATGATTTTCTTCCTTTTTTTCTAATTTTCCGTAGTCATCTCATTTCTAAGGACAGTGTCATAATCAAAGGCATCACCAATAAACAGAAAACACAGGCTCCACCAATAACTATATGAGATGGACAGAGCTCATCTACTTCCCCACCCTGCACAATGAGTGGTGGCCAATGAATATAAGCAACCTGCAGGTATCTACAGTTCATATAGCCGCTGTAAAGTATATAACAACGCTATGAACTGCAGACCAGAAAAATAAAAACAATTCTACAACCAGAAAATGATGTCATCATGCCGATTGCCTCTATGTGCGCTCTCCCAATGCCGCTAAGAAAAGATTTAATTAGCAGCTTCGCTCGCTCTGTATCACACTATAGACCTGCTCCAGTGCTTATGTGCACACTCTGGAGCGGTCCCATTGAAAGCTGAGGCAGGACCAGGAGCTGCCACGTATAGGCAAGTATGCATGCCACTGCAATCCCAGTCACCAAAGTCACGCTTAGTTCCCGTAACCATTAAGAGACCCGCCAGCCCTTTCCAGATGCCATTATAGTCCTGACATTATCCATCTATGGATAATATGGTGAATTCTGGATTTTGAAAGCTGATATGAATGTATCCTGAGTAGTAGAGAGGCTGATACTGTGCAAGTGCAGACACCACTGCCAGATCAGAGCAGTGGCAGCAATCAGACAACGAGCAGTAAAGAAAGAGGGATAAAAGTGAGCCAGAACAAGAAAAGGAGACAATTCAGAAATTAAGACTATATTCAGTAATGCTAGGTTCATATCTCTGTCCTGCATTCTGCAGACTATCAGAATCACTGTATCCAGCATAGCTGGACACTGCCGGATCCCCCATTTACTATAATGGGATGCTGGCTCTCTCCTGGAAAAATTCTTCCGTGTACAGTGGTATTTTTCTAGCAGTAAACCGGCATGTATTCCAGCAACCCTCCAGGCCCCATCATAGTGAACGAGGATCCAGCGGTGTCTGGGTACGCCAAACACAGCAATTCTGGTAGCTTACTCCTCTGCTGGAACAGACTACCAAAGCGGAATAGAGGGGTGAATCTAGCATAAAGTGTCTTTTCAGTTTTTCTGCAGGCACTTAAGGAATACACCTTTAAGATTTAAAAGACAGATTGGGGGGGGGAATATATATATATAAAAAAAAATTCCAGACTTTTGTGAAGCCGATTTCTTATTTTCTCAAAGCAAACAGCAACAGTTATTTTATATATTAAAATGTGCTCGTGTTTCACACTAACTTCATTTATACGATTGACAAAGAGCTTGTTCTCTAATTAGGCAACTCCAAAAGTAAGACACCTCTAAGGCTACTTTCACACTAGCGTTTTTTTTGCGGATCCGTCATGGATCTGCAAAAACGCCTCCGTTAAAATAATACAACCGCATGCATCCGTCTTAAACGGATCCGATTGTATTATGTCTTCTATAGCCAGGACGGATCCGTCTTGAACACCATTGAAAGTCAATGGGGGACGGATATGTTTTCGATTGTGTCAGAGAAAACGGATCCGTCCCCCGTTTGGCTCCGCTTTGTCGGGCGGACAGCAAAACATTGCAGGCAGCGGTGCCTGCCTACAGAGCGGAATGGTGACTGATCGGAGGGAAACTGATACATTCTGAGCAGATGCTTTTCCATTCAGAATGCATTAGGGCAAAACTGATCCGTTAAGGGCTCTCACAAGCAGTCCAAAACGGATGTCACAAACGGAAAGCCAAAACGCGAGTGTGAAAGTAGCCTAACATACCAAGAACAGTAAGTGGAGACTTACTTGTCTAACATCAGTGTTTATTGTAAGAAATCATTAGGAAGATTATGAGAACCTTTAAGCCCCCTTAGGGTATACATACAGTTGTATGACGTGTGTTTTTTCTTGCGGCCAATCCGCAGTGTAATACAGTACCAACTAAGCAGATGAGCCCCGCCAAAATCTAAGGACAATGTGCAAAATGGTTTTCTGTGCAGAAATGAACCTGTGGTACAGAGTTTGAAATACACAGCAGGTCAACTGTTTGTGTGGTACTTCAGTGCAGATGTTACCCTGAAAATGGTGAGATCTAGGACAAATCCATGTCAAAATTTGGCCGATTTTGGTGTGGATATGCAGGAAACATTGACAGAAACTACACTGCCGTGTGAATATACCCTTATGCTGCCCTCCCTTCATAATGAACTACTGACAGACATTCTGATTTCAGAGGACTGACAAGTTTCTGAATATCATTATCATGGAAATATTTTTGATATTGCCCAACCCTATGTGCTGCTGCGTTCTCCTGTATGCTTGGTAGTGCAGAATGTAAATTGAAAAGTAATAGTCATCCATCATGGGTGCTAATGTGGTGTCTGTCATTTTCATGTGAAGATTAGTGCTGCATGCAGCGCCATTCGGTCAAGTCAAAAGGAATTGATGACAGTGGCTTAGAAAAGAGCCTATGACAGCAGCGTGAGGAATTATTTTGTCAAAATGTATCACTGTTTGCACATCTTGTCACTATGGGGTTCTTGGTGTGAAAAGCTTCAGAAGCACTGCCATGAAGAATGAAAGGAGCGGCAGGGAGCATGCTCAACCTGCCGCTCTATCAGATGAGGGGAACGGTGGGGTCCTAGCGGTCGGACGCCCCAGCAATCAGATAGTTATCCCCTATCCTTGTATATAGTATTCCGCACAGACTTCAATTGGGTTGTCAAACAGAAAGTCCCTAAGACTACCTGCACATGTTGCAGATAACGTGTGATTTTTGTGCGTGGATTCTTGCTCGGAAACCCGGCAGCATAATACAGTACCAGCAAAGTGTGCGAGATTAGACAAATCTCATGTACACTTTGGTTTTTTTGTTCCGTGCCGAAATCCACAGCATGTCAATTCTTTGTGTGGATTTCAATATTTTTAATGCAAATGTTAGATCTGCAGCAAAACCTGCACCAGGGCGCATGTAGCCCAAGGGTACCAGCAAACACTGGATTAGGGGTGGCTTTTCTGTGCAGCATAATTGTACCAGCAAAGTGAATAAGATTTGCCAAATCTCATATACACGTTACGTTGTACAAGCGGAAACTAACCTGCCATGCAGAGTTTAAAAAGCACAGCATGTCAATTGCTTGTGCAGATCTGCGGCTGATGTATTGGGGTTCCCCATAGACTTCAATTAGGTTGTTTAAATAAAAAGAAGATCTGCACAAAAACCAGACTGAAAACTGCACAAGAAACACACAAAATCATGATTAAAAGGGGTTCTCCAGGTTTTTAATACAGATGACCGATCCTCCGGATAGGTCATATTTCAGATTAACGGGGGTCCGACACCCCCGTCTATCAGCTGTCCGAGGAGACAGCACACGCAGTGTGCATGTTTCATCTCCCGTCTCTATTCCTGCTGCTGCTATGTCTTTGGCCAAGTACCGGCGAGCAGGAAGAGAGAAGGGAGATAGCACATGCACACTGCGCGCCGTCTCCTCATAGAGCCGCTGCTTTGTTAAAGACATAGCAGCAGGAATAGAGGCGGGAGATGGAACGTGCACACTGCATGTGTGGTCTCCTCAGACAGCTGATCGCCGGGGGTGCTGGACCCTGACAATCTGATATTGATGACCCATCCGGAGGACAGCTCATCTGTATTAAAAGCCCGGAAAACCCCTTTAAATAGTGCAGATTTATGTGCGGGTTTCATTGTGATTTTGAAGCGCATTTTCTGCATACAAAACTGCAATGAACAGAAATGAAGCAAGGGACAGTTTTCCAGGGTGAAAAAAAAATAATAAAGAAATTAGGTAAAACCTGGGAGATAGATTGGCAAAACATAAGCAGCTCAGTGTGTGAATAAGGTTTGGAAAACCCTATTCAAGTGACGTGCTTAACGCTAGGGTTACACGGTAGAAAGTGAAGGGGGGGTGATGCAACCCACAGGTTACAAGAAATCCACACCCGGCCACAATGAAGACAGCGATACACTGCAATATTCAGCTGTGAGACTTTCGAAGACTAGATCACCATGTAGCGCTAGTCTACCATTTGCATGTTTTTGAGGGTGTGCTGCAGATTTTAAAAACCACAGATATTCTGCAAACCTGTGGTACAAATCCCTACGTAAAGCCCCATTAATATCTACATGCTTACCAGTGATTTTCCGAGGATTCTGCTGCAAACTAAAATACAGACCGGATCAGCAGCTTCAGCAAAACATAACTCCATAGACATATGCTCTGTAAGGGTGCCATACACATGGTCCGAAAATGTCAACCTAGCGGTGGAGGGAGATGTTGTCCACGTCTGAATTGTAACCATAATAAATAAAGTGAACCCCAAGTTTTTTACCTGAAATGCTGGAACCTTTGTTTTCTCTATATTTCTATGTTGGCCAGACTTGCCTGTTTTGGTAGGCTTGGCTCACCACCTCTATAGTGTATGGGGCCTACTGACTCTTCAATGACTGTAACAGGGGAAATAAGGATTGGGCACATCAGCAGGAGGCACCTGGCAGTGGCTTCCTATTCACTACATAGGCATGCTTGGGCAAGCCACTGCTAATTATCTTATGTGTATGCAGGGGCGTAGCTATAGGGGGTGCAGAGGTAGCAGTCGCTACCGGGCCCAGGAGCCTGAGGGGGCCCAAAGACCCTTGTGCTGCATAAGAAGACACTGGTATAATAGAAAGTGGGAGGGCTCTGTTATAGATTTTGCATTGGGGCCCAGAATCTTTAAGTTACACCTCTGGCTGGAGGGAAGGGGTATGGTCAAGTATTTGACATGGGGGTGGGGTGCAGTTTTAATTTTTGCCTCAGGCTGCAGGGGGGCTATGTGCTTCCCAGCCCCCGGCCACAAAACACTCTTGCACCAAGGCCCATGAGCCTACAGTTACGCCCCTGTTTGTATGCCCAGCCTATGTCACAGCCATTCCCCTTTTACCAACACCCCCAATATAATGACCCGTCTGAAACCAATGCCCAGAGACAAATCAGTCTTAAACAGCAAAACTAATGAAAGACACACAACAATTCGTCTCCGCATTCAGGATTTACTTTCTTCAAGAAAGAAAAAAATAACACTGCAAGCAAAATCGGCTTGATGGAGGCATGCTAGGAATAGCAGAGACTGAAACCAGTGCAGACACGACCGCGCATTCCACAGATCTCAAATGTTTGGCAAACTTACCATTTCACATTAAGCTATGAAAAGTGGAATCTGAAAATACCAAATACCACCAAAGAAACAGCGAACCTCCGCCCACCTACTGCAATCAACTGGCAGTGACAGGTAAGGGTACTTTCACACTCGCGTTACAGTTTTCCGGCATTGAGTTCCGTCCTAGGGGCTTAATACCGGAAAAAGATTGATCAGATTTGTCCTAATGCATTCTGAATGGAGAGAAATCCGTTCAGTATGCTTCAGGATGTCTTCAGTTCAGTCACTTTTACGCTATTTGGCCGGAGAAAATACCGCAGCATGCTAAAATACGTCAGCGGCCAAAATTCCAGAACACTTGCTGGAATGCCGGATCTGTTATTATTTTCCATTGAAATGTATTAATGCCGGATCTGGTACCAAGTGTTCCGGAAAAACGGAACCAGTTTCCCGGTCGGCGCATGCGCAGACCTTTAAAAATGTGAGAGAGATAAATACCGGATCCGTTTTTCTGAATGACACAGGAGTGACGGATCCGGTATTTCAAAGCATTTGTCAAACGGATCCACATCAGGAAACAAATGGTATCCATTTGCATACGGATTTCCGGATCCGGCAACGGAACTGCTTGCCGATTCTTCGAACGCTAGTCTATCCAGAAGGACAACAAAACCAAATCAATGCAAAAAATAAGATTGTTGCAAGGTAAAATGTAGCCAAATGAATCTCTGGGGACTGCTCAGTTTCTCTGTAACATTGTATCAGCCACATAACATAATATGCTAAAAGAAACAAATTAAGCGCCTATCGGATGAGACTTTCCAAGAATTTTACAGGATTGGAGGCACTTATTGCCTATACACAGTCTTCAAATCATCCACAACAGGTTACCTGATGAAAGGCTTATGATTTCAGAAGGGCTGTGATATTTCTTAGGGCACTTTCACACTAGCGTTAGAGGAATCCGGCAGGCAGTTCCATTGCCAAAACTGCCTGCCGGATCCGGAAATCCATGTGCAATCGGATACCATTTGTTTCCGGATCAGTCTCAAATTCATTGAAATACCGGATCCGTCTCCCCAGTGTCATCCGGAAAAATGGATCCGGTATTTATCTCTCACGTTTTTAAAGGTCTGCGCATGCGCAGACTGGAAAACCGGATCAGTTTTTCTAGAACACTTGGTACCGGATCCGGCATTAGTACATTTCAATTAAAAATAATGCCGGATCTGGTATTCCAGCAAGTGTTCCGGAATTTTGGCCTGGAGAAAATACCGCAGCATGCTGCGGTATTTTCTCCGGCCAAATACCGTAAAAGTGACTGAACTGAAGACATCCTGATGCATACTGAACAGAATGCATTAGGACAAAACTGAAGCCTTTTTTTCCAGTATTGAGCCCCTAGGACGGAACTCAATACCGTAAAACTAAGCTAGTGTGAATGTACCCTTACATCAGCTACAGCCTCCTGCACATGATAACAACACGATACAGTTTTTTTTTTTTACATTTCCAATGGTACCTGTGGAAAAATCCATCACCTGCTCTGCGCCACCTTCCAATCCCTGTCTGTACACTTACAGATGGAGGGCGTCAAGAGTGTCACTGCAGCCAATGATAAGTCATGTGCCAATCGGGGACGCCACTGAGGTCAGCCATTGGCTGCAGCATTCCACGCGAATCTGGTCCATCCAAAATCTTACAGACGGGGGACAGGAAGACCAGTGTAAACAGCCAAGAAGATGGTACAAAATGGCAGGGAACAGGCGAGGGTGGATTTTTCCACATACACTGGGATGGAAAAATGAAAGGATTTTCCCCTAGAACATAAAAAAACTAAATAAAGTAGAAAGGAACCGTAAGGCAACATACAGCGGATCACCTGACTATTCGGTTTGTCCATTGGATGCAGAACATTCTTTTTAGGGCATGTTCACACATGCCACATATACTGCAGTCTTTCTGCTGCGGTTTTACGTGCAAAAAGAAAATCTGCTGCATTTACAGGAACAGCAAAGTGTTTGTAAGAAATCTCATCCACACCCCGTGCAAATAATCTGCAGCACAAATTGTCCTGAAATTTGAAATCTGTGGCAAATTTGCACCAAAATCTGCAACACATCCACAGGGAAATGCAGCAGAACCCGTTATATGCGGCCGAACCCTCCTACCCGGCCTAGAGATTTGCAGTTTTTGGAAATCAGATATCTGGACATTGCATGGAAACGATTGATAAGATGTCGGGCTGGTAATATATATATATCTCAATCTCAGCAGTGTGAAGCTGGCATTTGTCTCCCCCATTCATTCTGAATATAGTAAATGTCAATTAACAGCGCAGAACATGCTCGGCTGATATCTCGTGTGAAGCGCAGCGCAGTAAGCTGAGAGCTCAGGCCATGATTGCCATAGCTACCACTACTGAAAGAGTTCCCGTTCTCCACCCTCCTCTGCTACCTGTTATTATCTCTTCTACTACACTGATGGCACTATCAGAATAGAAATACAGCAGGACGCTACAGAGGGACAGAAAAACGCAACCAAAAGCAGTAGTTATAGCAACAACAGAAGGGACCTAAAAAGACAACGCCATCGAAGCTGCAATGAGTTTTGCCCGACATGAAAAAGATTTGATCAATGTGTCGCAATAGACAGGACAGAGTGACCTGCGGCTCTCTCACAAGAATAGAAGGATTGGGCATATTGGAGAACAACTGCCCAAAACCACCACCCCATGAGAGCAGACCATTTGCACAAATGCTGGTTTCTGATAACTGGCCCGATAACCTGAAAAACCAGCAAACGTCTCTTCTGTGCATTAAAGGCCCCTTTACACAGGACAATGCACAGGCAATTATCGGGAATGGACCAAATGTTCCCAATGATTGCCTGATCAGCACATCCCCATTTACACAGGGCAACGTCCTGCCAACAAGTAGTAATGATTTGATGTGCCATAGTAGAGATGCCATGACCCGAGAAACAAGTGTCTGCTTATTCTTTGGGTGGTCGGTGGCACATCGGCCAATTATCAGGACCGAGCATTCAGTCATGATAAACAGCACAATGATCTGCCCATATGAAAGCGCCATACACCATGGCATTGCCCTGCGTAAACAGGGATGTGCTGCCAGCAGACGTTAAGGGTACAGCTACATGGAGATTTTGGGCGTGACACGTGTTGCACTCCTAAGTATCGCAGTGTAGCAGCAGCCATAGAAGTGAATGTGGTTGCAGCGCAACTCGCAGGTTTGACGTGACTGTAACCTTGCTGGATTTTTTTTCCAATTCTGGAGTAATTTCTGCGGCAAACGTATGAGTCATGCTATGACCCCATTCCCCTCTATGGCTGCTCTGCTACAAATATCGCCATGCATCGGTACCCGAATTCAGTATGGGGATGAGGGATCACTCGAGCACTGAGGCATGTAAGCGCAGCTCATCGCCGCTCATGATCAGCCAGTTATAGGGAACATTTGGTTTGTTCGTTGGCCCACGTAAAAGGGCCTTTAGATGGTAAGCCAGTCCAGTGTTAGGCCAGTTTCAGATGAGTGTGTAAAACACCCTCCATAGTGGACTCTGCGCCTTGGACTAGACCGCACAGCATTAGGGCTCATGCACAAGACTATGGATTTTGCGGTCTACATACCCGTGTGACGTCTGTATTACATCTGTTTTTTTGGGCTGATCCATTGTAATAATGCCTGTCCTTGTCCGCAAAACGGACAAGAATATTAGGACGTTCTATTTTTTTTTTGCAGATGGAACTGACCTAAAATATGTTCGTGTGCATGAGCCCTATAATGCTGCGTGTCTCTACCCGAACTCCACCGTAATGATCTGTACTCACATAATGCCATCATTACAACTCATAAGGGTACGACCAAACAGCGCAGTCATGTTGTGGTGCAGGCATATGGGCAGCCGCCGCCTCTACACTAATGAGACTGCACTGTTTAGCGGGTCAGCATTGTTAATCGCCGGACGGCACCATCAATACAATGCCACTGTACAGTGCAGTCTGTGTGGCCTGTCCGACCGCAGCAGAACCACGCAGTTTAGCTGCACCCTTATGATTTATACTAATGGCATTATCATTACAGCTGATGTCAGGCATCAAAATCATCATAATGCTGTGCGGTCTAGCCCAAGTCGCAGAGTCCAATATGGGAACTCACGCAGAAAGTGTTTCACACACTAGTCTGAATCTGGCCTCAGGAAACGGACATGCGCTCTAGGACAGCCCTGGCACTAATGGGCTCCATGTTTGTAAAATGATAACGTAAGCACAGAGCCATTACCGATTATACTCCTTATCACTTGCTTCAGAAGTCTCTTGATCTCCTTATAGAATTTCTCCTCTGCAATACAGCGCATCTGTTAATCTGGAATCCTTAGGTCTTGTTCACACATCAGTTATTTCCATCAGTTTGTGTGAGCCAAAACCAGGTGTGGAGGCTACTCAGAGATAAGGTATAAGGGAAAGATCTGCCCCTGTTCTGTGTTTTTGGTCCACACCTAGTTTTGGCTCACAATCACAGACGTGTGAACAAGGCCTAAGGCATTCAAAACTAATGGAACCTGAGACGTACTGTAGGTGGACAGACAATGGTCCAAGTCCCCAGTCCTCCTGATGCGGATGTCCCGTAGAGACCCGCTGCCCTCCAGGCGGTGCTCCTTGGCCTAAGTCTCTAATGATCAATGAGACCGATGCCCCAACATTCCTCATCGGCTTCCCCAAACCAGAGGCAAGGATAATGACTTCACTGTTCTAATCTCAGATCACTGATATATTGAACCATTCTCTATAGCAATCCCCCAAATTACAAGAATAAGGGCTTCCAAAATGGACGAGAACAGCGGAGGGAATTTCAGAATCACCACAGTTGCACCCATTACCCGTCAAAGGGGGTTATCACCACAGCCTGCTGACGGACAATGGGGAAAACCGCACAGAACCTGAAATTCAGTCTGCCCTGATCTTTTCCTGGATCAGAACAATCGGTAAACTATGCCATTAGAGAATAGTAGTTTAGAGGGGAAACCTGAGCCAGATCCTCCATAGAGTTCACGAAAATCTATCAGCCCTGGGGGCTGTGGCCTCCGCCATCAAGAGGCTCTGTCACCCGCTTTAAGCCTACCCTACCAGGCATATAGCCATGTAGGGCTGATGACAGACAAAAACCATACCTTTATTTCTCATGTAGTAGGTCCAGTATGGCCAAAAAAAGCTACTTTTAAAAATATGAAAATGAGGAATTTGAGCGCACTGAGGCAGGCTTATGCCTTCCTGCTTCTGCGACGCCCCCGTTCCTTGCAAATGCCAGCCTTCTGCACCTAATCAAGCCCCCATGTCCTTTGATTGACAGCGATAGACCCGTCGGTCTAGCGCTGATATCTCACACCTGCGCACTTGCTTTCATGATAGCGCATGCGCTCTGGACACACACACAAGCTGGGAAGGAAGGAAAAGATCTGTGCACACGCGCCGGCACGGGATATCAGCACAGCGGGTCTAGCGCTGTCAAAGGACACGGGTGTGTGATTAGATGCAGAAGGCCAGCATATTAGCAAGGAACGGGGGAGTCGCAGAAACAGTGCTCGGAGGGCATAATCCCGCCTTAGTGCGCTCGAATTCCTAATTTGTATATTTTTAAAGTTGTTTTTTCAGCCATACCGAACCTACTACAGGAGAAATAAAGGTATGGTTTTTGTCTGACAGTCTATGTCCCTGGGAGGGTAGGCCTAAACCGGGTGACCGAGCCTCTTTCAGCCCATCATCAAGTAGTAACAGAGGTGACGGCTGAATGGCCACCACAACACGGAGATTAGATTGCGTTACGCTTTATTCGCGAGGTGTGGTCTAGCCTCCAAAATAACAGCAACAACCCCATCTGAAAAAGCCTTTACCCACTTTGGCCGAAACACAGCCACCATGAGCCTTAGAGGACACTCCCATTTTTACCAATGTCCCTTTAAAGGATTTAAGTACCTCCAATATCATGGGTGGGATGTATGGGGCCCTCAGTGCTCAGGGGATGCTGAGACTGGTCAAAACAAATAAAATTAGCAACATTAGAGTTTCATTTAGAAACATTTGTGTCGGATTTCCATAAAAGTCGATTCAGCACTGAGTTCCTAGATGACATCCGTGACGGAGCAGCCCCATCTGACCGCACAATGACAGCGCCATAGCACTGAAGGCCGGCGCTGCAGCCAGATTAGGACCAGATCCTGCAGCACTATGGAGCCCCTGCACTGACAGGAAGGCGATCGATACGTCTTATGAAAACGGAAGCCCAATGTGAACGGAGGCATCAATCATCACGCCCGCAGTGACAGGGCTCCCCTGCAGCCATCACGGACAGGGCAGTGCGCCGCAGGGTCCCATCTCCGCCCTCCTCACCCTATGACAAGCAGCGGGCTCCAGCGCTGTGTACTCAGGGAGGGGTAGTCTGGGGAGGGAGTGCAGGCCCGGGACAGGCACAGCCCGCTGCAGGCTCTCCGCGAGGGGGGACACACCCGACACACCGCACTTACCACACCATGCCGTAGGCGCCCTCCCCGATGTACGACAGGTTAGTGTATCGCGGGCCCACGTCAAAAGCCTGTCCCCGCACCATTTCAGGTCCCCCTCCGGGGTTTGACGAGGCCCCAGCCGCAGACGCCATATTTTCTGTCAAGAGAGATTATCTTCCGGCGCTGTCCCTTGCAGGGCTGCCGTTCACTCCCTCCGCCGCCGCGGGTGTTGTCCTGCTTAGGTGCTGAGGGCGAAGTGACGGCCGGGACACACTCTTTCGCTCGGTCGGAGGCTGTGTGAGGCGCTGCCTGGCTGACGCCTTCCCGCCCGCTGGGTGTGTATGGGGAGGGGCATATGGGCGGGGCCACAGAGGCGGGACCTCCCTCACGCTTTGCTGCAGTGGGTGTGGACTAGTAGTTTTTTTTTTTTTTTTTCCGTTCAAGCTTTATTAGAATATTTTTCGTGAACATTTTTCCACACCGCCATGGATAAGACGCATGTAATGGTACTAGCAATGTCTGTACAGTAAATAATTTGCTGGTATATACTGTCTGCCACACTGCTGGAGGACGGGCTACCATAGGTGGTGCAATGTGAGCAGGAGGTGCTTCCCTCCACTGCAGCCATCCAGGCTAGTGCTCTGGCTCTGAAGCATTGGCAGAGGAGGTAGGCAGTGGTATCTGCCCCTTCTGACCCACCATGTTCCTTCCCCTTTTGGAGTAATAGACCACCTCTTTGTAGCCATAACTATGGCAACCAGAACTGTAAACATTACCCCTTAATTAACCCCTTCAGGACCCTGCCATATTTCACCTTAAGGGCCGGGCCATTTTTTGCAAATCTGACCAGTGTCACTTTATGTGGTGATAACTTTAAAACGCTTTTACTTATCCAGGCCATTCTGAGAATGTTTCATCATCACATATTGTATTGTACTTCATGACAGTTGTAAAATTGAGTAAAAAATTTTTATTTATTAAAAAATATCAAATTTACCAATTTTTTTTAAAAAAATGCAAATTTGCTAATTTTTATGTCTCTACTTTTATAATAGATAGTAATACCTCCAAAAATAGTTATTACAGTACATTCCCCATATGTCTACTTTATGTTTGGATCATTTTCTGAATGCCATTTTATTTTTTGGGGACGTTAGAAGGCCTAGGCCCCTTTCATATGAGCGAGTTTTCCATGTGGGTCCAATGCGTGAGGCCAACGTATTGTGCCCGCACTGAATCCGGACCCATTCATTTCAATGGGTCTGTGTACATGAGCGTTGTTTTTCACGCATCACTTCTGCGTTGCGTGAAAATCGCAGCATGTTCTGTATTCTGCGTTTTTCAAGCAACGCAGGCCCCATAGAAGTGAATGTGGCTGCGTGAAAATCGCAAGCATCCGCAAGCAAGTTGTGTTTTTCACTGATGGTTGCTAGGAGATGTTGTTTGTAAACCTTCAGTTTTTATCACGCGCGTAAAAAACGCATCAATGCACATTGCACCCGCATGGAAAAAACTGGACAATTGAACGCAATCACAGACAAAACTGAACTTGCTTGCAAAATGTTGTGAGTTTCACTGTACGCAGAACGCACCCGGAGCCAATCCGTCATGCTTGTGTGAAAGGGGCCTTAGAAGTTTAGAAGCAAATCTTGAAATTTTTCAGACAATTTCCAAACCCACTTTTTAAGGACCAGTTCAGGTCTGAAGTCACTTTATGAGGCTTACGTAATAGAAACCACCCAAAAATGACCCTATTCTAGAAACTACACCCTCCAAGGTATTCAAAACTGATTTTGCAAACTTTGTTAACCCTTTAGGTGTTCCACAATGCTTGGAAGGCAGTTTTTTGATGCCATGTCCCATTTGAAGCCCCCCTGATGCACCCCTAGAGTAGCAACTCTATTTAGAAACTACATGCCTCAAGGTATTCAAAACTGATTTTTCAAACTTTGTTAACCCTTTAGGTGTTCTACAAGAATGGAGATGAAGATCAAGAAAAATAGAGATGAAATTTCAGAATTTAACTTTTTTGGCAGATTTTCCATTTTTTTCCAGTAACAAAGCAAGGGTTAACAGTGAAACAAAACTCTATATTTATTGCCCTGATTCTGTAGTTTATAGAAACACCCCATATGTGGTCATAAACTGCTGTACAGGCACACAGCAGGGCGAAGAACGAAAGGAACGCCATATGGTTTTTGGAATGCAGATTTTGCTGGACTGGTTTTTTGACACTATGTCCCATTTGAAGCCCCCCTGATGCACCCATAAAGTAGAAACTCCAAAAATGTGACCCCATTTTGGAAATTATGGGATAAGGTGGCAGTTTTGTTGGTACTATTTTAGGGTACATATGATTTTGGGTTGCTCTATATTACACTTTTTGTGAGGCAAGGTAACAAAAAATAGCACCGTTTTTTTTTTTTTGTTATTTACAATGTTTATCTGAGAGGTTAGTTCATGTGCGATCTTTATAGAGCAGGTTGTTATGGATGCGACAATACCAAAATATTGTTTTGTATATTTTTTTATTTTTTAGGCGAATGTCTTAAGTAGGGGCTCATTTTTTTCGGTATGAGTTGAAGGTTTGATTGGTACTATTTTAGGGTGCATATGATTTTTTGATCACTTGGTATTACACATTTTGTGATGTAAGGCAGGGCTTGACAAATTTACTTGGAATCTAGGAGCCAGCTAAACAAGTTAGGAGCCAGGCGGAGCCATGTCATAAAGCCCCCACTAGATGCCCCCATAGTGCTTCCCCCCCCCCCCCCACTTCTCTATAGAGCCAACCAATGATGCATGCCAGTACATAGGGCCCCCATAGTGGTCCTTCCCCTCTTTTCTATAGTGCCCCCCATAATGTGAGAGTATATAGGGCCCTCCATAATGTGCCAGTATATAGGGCCCCCATAGTGCTTCCCCTCTTCTATTGGTTATATGACTCGTCAGACGCTGCCAGCATCCAAGTGATCGCCCCTGGGGGCCGCCATGACATGTGGAAACCCTTACAAGGATTACAGGGTCTGGAGGGGAGGGCAGAGAAGTCCGGAGGGGAGGGCAGAGGGGTCCGGAGGGGAGGGCAGAGGGGTCCGGAGCAGAGGGCAGAGGGGTCCGGAGGGCATAAACACAGCGGGCACCATGACACTTTACTGAGCACTACAACCCCTAGCTGGCGCTCAGCCTCTGCAGTCCCCAAATCACTACAACCCCCAACTCTTTTCCCGTCTTGTCATTCCCCCCCCCTCTTGTCATTCCCCCCCCCCCCTGTCATTCTCTTTCCCCCTCTTGTCATTCTCTTTCCTCCTCTTGTCATTCTCCTTCCCCCTCTTGTCATTCTCTTTCCTTGAATTTTACGCATACTTTTCCAGCTCACCTCCCTGGTCTTTGTTTCTCCCGTGTTCTGATGCCTTGGGTGAGTCCCAGGTACAGCAATGCAAAACGAAGAAAAATGGCTTCAGAATGAGATGAAAATCCTCTTAAAACTTCTCCTTTATTGCAATATATAACAGCAGACACATCCACATTGTATGCAGTGATCGTTAACGCGTTTCAGACATTACGTCCTTAGTCGTGGCGACCTGGGATTTGTCGAGCCCTGATGTAAGGTGACAAAAAATGGCTTTTTGACACACTTTTTTATTACAGTGTTTATCTGAGGGGTTAGATCATGTGATATTTTTATACAGCAGGTTCTTACGGACGCCGCGATACCTAATATGTATACTTTTTTTATTTACTTAAGTTTTACACAATAACAGCATTTTTTAAACCAAAAAATTATGTTTTAGTGTGTCTATATTCTGAGCCATAGTTTATTTTTATTTTTTGGGCAATTGTCTTAGGTAGGGGCTCATTTTTTGTGCGATGACGTGATGGTTAGAGCGTTACTATTTTGGGGGGGAATACGCCTTTTTGATCGCTTGGTGTTGCACTTTTAGTGATGTAAGGTGACAAAAAATGTTTTTTTAGCACAGTTTTTATTTTATTTTTTTGACGGTGTTCTTCTGAGGGGTTTGGTCATGTGATATTTTTATAGAGCCGGTCGATACGGACCTTTATCAGTGTTAAACCTCATCTGCCATTTTTCTGCCCAAGCCTCCAATCTATCCAGATCCCTCTGTAGCAGAAAACTGTCCTCTTCAGTGTTAATTACTTTACACAGTTTAGTGTCATCTGCAAAATTAGATATTTTACTATGCAAGCCTTCTACAAGATCATTAATAAATATATTAAAGAGAATAGGGCCCAATACTGACCCCTGAGGTACCCCACTAGTGACAGTGACCCAATCTGAGTGTGTACCGTTAATAACCACCCTCAGTTTTCTGTCACTCAGCCAGTTACTTACCCACATACAGACATTTTCTCCCAGTTCGAGCATCCTCATTTTTATACCAACCTTTTATTTGGTACAGTGTCAGATACTTTGGAGAAGTCCAGATATACGACATCCATTGATTCGCTGCAGTAAAGTCTAGAACTTACCTCCTTATAGAAGCTTTTTAACCACTTCAGCCCCCCTAACTTAAACACCCTTAATGACCAGGCCACTTTTTACAATTCTGCACTACACTACTTTCACCGTTTATTGCTCCGTCATGCAACTTACCACCCAAATGAATTTAACCTCCTTTTCTTCTCACTAATAGAGCTTTCATTTGGTGGTATTTCACTGCTGCTGACATTTTTACTTTTTTTGCTATTAATCAAAAATGACCGAAATTTTTGCAAAAAAATGACATTTTTCACTTTCTGTTGTAATTTTTTTTTTTAAAAACTACATTTCTATATAAATTTTTCTCTAAATTTATTGTTCTACATGTCTTTGATAAAAAAAATCCAATAAGTGTATATTTATTGGTTTGGGTAAAAGTTATAGCGTTTACAAACTATGGTGCAAAAAAGTGAATTTCCGCATTTTGAAGCAGCTCTGACTGTCTGAGCACCTGTCATGTTTCTTCAGGTGCTAGAATGTAAGGAAAGTATAAATACCCCCCAAATCACACCATTTTAGAAAGAAGACACCCCAAAGTATTCACGGAGGGGCATGGTGAGTTCATGTATAATTTCATTTTTTTTCACAATGTAGCGGAATATGAAACTTTCTGAGGAAAAAATAAATAAATAAAATTTCCATTTCTGCTAACTTCTGGCAAAAAATAAATAAATCTCCCACGGACTCACTATTCCCCTCAGTGAATACCTTGGGGTGTCTACTTTCCGAAATGGGGTCATTTGTGGGGTGTGTTTACTGTTCTGGCATTTTGGGCGGGGCTAAATTGTGAGCAACCTTGTAAAACCTAAAGGTACTCGTTGGAATTTGGGCCCCTTTGCGCATCCAGGCTGCAAAAAAGTGTTACTTATGTGGTATCGCCGTACTCAGGAGAAGTAGGGCAATGTGTTTTGGGGTGTATTTTTACATATACCCATGTTGGGTGAGAGAAATATCTCTGTAAACTGACAACTTTGTATAAAAATTTTAAAAGTTGATATTTACAGAGATATTTTTCACACCGAGCATGGGTATATATAAAAATACACCCTAAAACACATTGCCCTACTTCTCCTGAGTACGGCGATACCACATGTGTGACAGTTTTTTGCAGCCTGGGTGCACAAAGGGGCCCAAATTCCAATGAGTACCTTTTAGGAGGGCATTTTTACGCATTTTTCTTCTCACGCTTTAGGGCCCCTAAAATGCCAGGGCAGTATAAATACCCCACATGTGACCCCATTTTGGAAAGAAGACACCCCAAAGTATTCTGTGAGGGGCATGGCGAGTTCATAGAACATTTTTTTTTTTGGCACAAGTTAGCGGAAATTGATTTTTTATTGTTTTTTCTCACAAAGTCTCCCTTTCCGCTAACTTGTGACAAAAAGTTCAATTTTTCATGGACTCACTATGCCCCTCAGCGAATACCTTGGGGTGTCTTCTTTCCAAAATGGGGTCATTTGTGGGGTGTTTGTACTGTTCTGGCATTTTGGGCGGGGCTAAATTGTGAGCATCCCTGTAAAACCTAAAGGTACTCGTTGGAATTTGGGCCCCTTTGCACTCAGGCTGCAAAAAGTGTCACTCATGTGGTATCGCCGTACTCAGGAGAAGTAGGGCAATGTGTTTTGGGGTGTATTTTTACATATACCCATGTTGGTGAGAGAAATATCTCTGTAATTTGACAACTTTGTATAAAAAAATTTAAAAGTTGTCGTTTACAGCGATATTTCTCACACAAAGTATGGGTATATATAAAAATACACCCCAAAACACATTGCCCTACTTCTCCTGAATACGGCGATACCACATGAGTGACACTTTTTTACAGCCAAGATGTGCAAAGGGGCCCAAATTCCAATGAGTACCTTTTAGGAGGGCATTTTTACGCATTTTTCTTCTCACGCTTTAGGGCCCCTAAAATGCCAGGGCAGTATAAATACCCCACATGTGACCCCATTTTGGAAAGAAGACACCCCAAGGTATTCCGTGAGGGGCATGGCGAGTTCACAGAAAAAAAAATTGATATTGATATTTTTTTTTTTTTTTTTTACAAAGTCTCATATTCCACTAACTTGTGACAAAAAATAAAATTTTACATTAACTCACCATACCCCTCACTAACTACCTAACAAGTAGCTAACTAATTGGCGGTGATAGTGTGATAGGTGTAGTGTGGTGTTTGGTGCTACTTTACATAGCTACCTGGTCCTCTGGTGGTTGATCCCAGCAAATGGGACCACCAGAGGACCAGGTAGCAGGTATATCAGACTCTGTTAACAAAACAGCATCTGATATACTTGTTTGATGCGATTTATTTCGCATCTACAGCCTGCCAGCGATTGATCATCGCTGGCAGGCTGTAGTACAACTCCTGAGACGCGATCTTCTGTGAACGCAAGCGCGTTCACAGCAGATCTCGCCTCTCGCGAGATGACGCGCCGCCGCATCAAAGAGGAACACATCTGCCACAGCCTGGACGCATCCCTGCGTTAGGCGGTCGGCAGGCGGTTAAATTAGTTTCAGATAACCGATCCCTCATTAAGCCATACTGATATGGCGTTATTTGCTTATTTTCATTGAGATACTCCAAGATAGCATCTCTTAGAAAACCTTCAAACAGTTTATCCTCGACAGATGTTAAACTTACCAGCCTATAGTTTCCGGACTCTGTTTTTGGACCCTTTTTGAATATTGGCACCACATTTGCTTTGCGCCAATCCTGTGGAATTTATTTAGAGATTTTTCTACCCCTATTTTTTCTATATCCCTATTCTGGGAGAGGGTATGGGGAGTGGGTTTGTTATTCCTCTTGACAAAGTTATTTATTTTATTTTCTTAACCCTCTTAGTGTTAGATACAGCGTTTTACTCCACGTAATTTTAATTCTAAACGTCCGTTAGGACACAGTTCGCCTTCCTACCCAGCACTAACTATTCTTCAAAACTTAACTTTTATTTTATATTCCTTTATTAGCTCTATCGAGGACAATTAAAACTCTCAGTGATCTCAGCTCACCCTTCTGTCTCCCCTCTTTTTCGTATTGTATACCTCCTGCTGTTCAGCTCACAGCATTGGAGTTTTCCCCATCATGGCTGTGCACTGCCATTAATTGAGGAATTGATCTTGCTAGATTTTTAGTACGTCATTTCGGGTGTTGTGAGCTGGAACCTGAATCTAAAATTATTTACAAATGCTGCCACCCAACATGTTTCGCCGAAGATTCGGCGTCTTCAGGGGCTATGCCCCTGTGAAACACTCCCTGTCATTATAGAATCCATAAATATCAGAAATAAGGGTCTGGCTATGACATTACTTAATTCTCTCAGGATACAGGGGTGTATGCCATCTGGTTCCAGCGATTTGTCTATTTTAATTTTTTTAAGACGCTGCTGTACTTTTCCTGGGTGAGACAGGGCACTTTTAATGGGGAATTTACTTTTACATTCTGCATTTCATCTGACAGTTTATTTTCTTCAGTGAATACAGTGGAGAAAAAAATATTTAATAGCTTTGCTTTTTCCTCATCACTCTCTGCAACTCCCCTCTCGTTACTCTGTAAAGGGCCGACACCTTCAGATTTATACTTTTTACCATTTATATAATTGAAGAACATTTTAGGGTTAGTTTTACTCTCTTTGGCAATTAATCTTTCGGTCTCTAGTTTGGCTGCTTTTATTTGTCTTTTACAAATTCTATTTTTTTCCCTAGTCTTCTATAGTTTTTCAGTGCTTCCTCACTCCCCTCCTGTTTTAGTGATTTAAATGCTTTCATCATTTATTGCTTTCTTCACAGTTCTATTTATCCCCATTGGTTTCTTCTTGTTCTTTAACCCTTTATTCCCATAAGGTATGTACATCTGACAATTAGATTTTAGGATGGTTTTAAAAATATCCCATTTTGTGGCTGTATTTTTATTTTACTTTGTCCCAGTTAGTTAGGCAAATGGCCTCTCTTAGTTGGCTAAATTTAGCTTTTTTGAATCTTGGTATGTTTGTGCCTACCTGAAGAAACACTCTTTTAAATGATAATTGGAAGGTTATTATGGTACTTTACGGTCACTATTTCCCGGGTGTCCCCCAACCTGCACATCTGTTGTTCTGTCAGGCCTATTGGTTAATACTAAGTCCAGTATGGCCGTCCCTCTAGTTGGGTCCTGAAAGATTTGGGAAAGGTAATTGTCTTTGGCTATTGCCAAGAACCTGTTTCCTTTATGGGATTTACAGGTTTCAGTTTCCCAGTCTATATCTGGGTAGTTGAAGTCCCCCATAATAACCACCTCATTATGGTTTGCTGCCTTGTTTATCTCGTTTAGTAATAGATTTTCTGCGGACTCTGGTATATTAGGTGGTCTATAATAAACTCCTTTTAGTAATTTATTATTGTTTTTTCCTCCATGTATTTCTACCCACAGTGACTCCACAAGTTCATGTCCCTCACTTATATCTTCTCGGACTGTGGGCTTTAGACAGGACTTTACATAAAGGCAGACCCCTCCCCCTCTCCGGTTTTGGCGATCCTTTCTAAACAGACTGTAACCCTGCACATTAACAGCCCAGTCATAGCTATCATCCAGCCATGTCTCAGTTATTCCCACTATGTCATAGTCCTCCTCACACATCACTAATTCCAGTTCCCCAGTTTTATTAGTCAGGCTTCTGGCATTAGTATACATACAATTAAGAGGTTTATGTAAATTTTTTACCCTACTCTTTCTGAACTGTTTTGTCCCTCCTTCCATTCCTGCCCCAGTTCCATTACCTCACCCCAGGTCTCTATCTTCACTATCTTCCCCTCCTATAACGTAATTACCCTCCCCCATAGTCCCTAGGTTAAACACTCCTCCAACCTTCTAGCCATCTTCTCCCCCAAAACAGCTTCTCGTTCCCCATTGAGGTGTAGCCCATCCCTACGATAGAGCCTGTAGCCGACCGAGAAGTCGGCCCAGTTCTCCAGGAACCCAAACCCCTCCTTCCTACATCAGTGCTTGAGCCACTTGTTAACCTCCCTAATCTCCAGCTGCCTTTCTTGTGTGGCTCGTGGTACAGGCAGTATTTTGGAAAACACTACCTTTGAGGTCCTTGCCCTAAACTTGTGACCTAAATCCCTAAAATCACATGATTCTTACAGAGTTAATTACCATTGAGAGCTCATTATGTACCCTGCCAGCAGCAGAGAGGAGGGCTTTGGCTGCCCCCTGGGCATTGGCCGACCGTGAAATTTCCCTGTAAGGTTTAGGGCCCTGGACACGCTCCCTGCTGAGCTGTGCCTTGTGCACCGCTTAGCAGGAAGCTTACCATGACAGGTCTGGGAAGCTTCAGAAGCATCCAGGCTGCCATGGTAACTGCAGGGGCTCTGATCAGAAGGCTGAGGGAGCCATATCCGTTTACCTTAGCTCACAGATGCCACAATTGCTGTTGATGGCGGCCTCTGAACGGTTAAATGATGGGGTTTGGCATGATCGCCGTTCTCTGTCATTGCAGCTGGGTGCCGACTGTATTATACAGCTGGCGCCCACCGCTTATGGCGCGGGCTTAGTGTAGCAGCGGCTCCATACATTACCTCAGCCACCGTAACAAACTGAACTGGTGTCTGAAGGGGTTAATAGAATAAAAGGGAAAAACTGGAAAAAATTAAGAATAAAGTCGCTAGTCTTCAGTGATTCCTTGCCTTCCGGAAGTTACATGCAGGTGAGCTGGATCTTAACTTGGCATCTTGCAATTTAAGACTGGTTGTTTACACATAGGGGGTCTTTTATTAAACTGGTGTAGGTAGAACTGGAGTGGTTTCCCATACCAACCAATCAGATTCCTCCTTTCATTTTGGACAGCTCCTTTGGAAAATAAAAGGATGAATTTGATTGGTTGCTATGGGCAACTATGCCAGTTCTACTTTACACCATTTTGATAAATGACCCCCATAGTTATTTTGTTTTGGTTAGAAATTTTTGGCAAAACACGGCAACTCTAGCAGCATACACGTGTTTATTTTGTATTGCCTTTTTTTATCCTTGAGGTGCATTTTTTTAGTCAGTGGCATTTTTCCCAATTGCCGCATGCACTGCAGGACTGGACATACCGCTGCACAGGGGCCCAGAAAGGGAGGGCGCCCTTCCCCTTCACTCCCTTGCAACAGGGGGCCTGATCACTCCCTTGCAACAGATGGTCCGCAGGGCCCTGATCAGGACTTACTGTGAGTCTGCTGCCCGTTGTGCCTAAACTCCATAACTGAAGGACCTGCGATGACATCATAGTCATTTGATCTTTTCAACAGTGGAAGTGGTGGTAGGACCTGTGATGAGGTCACCATCATGTGACCAGTGCAGCAGTGGAGAGAAGTCCAAGAGACCTGTGATGCCATGAAATGAAGGTGATTGCCAGAGAACTGCTGGGAGATGTGGTTCTCCCCTATTAAATCTCCTCCCTGCTTAGTGGGAGGGAAATCTGCTATTTAACTGGGACAGTATGTTAGAAGGGCTGAAGGGAGGGGTGTGTTACATGGGACTGTATATTATAGAAGACTGGGCGGAGATGACTGGTGTTATTTACATGGGACTGTATGTTATAGATGACCAAGAAAGAAATATTTTTCACATGGGACTGTACGTTATAGACCAGGGGCACTCCAGACCGCGGTTGCCAGCTGTCTGGACCCTGCAGTGGCTTGTTAAGAGGGGGCTGGTCCGCCCCCGGTGCTGCTCCCTGGGGTTGCCAGAGTCCAGAAGCAATACGCTCATTGCTGGAGCGCAGGGAGTTGGGTCCTGTCTCTCACTGCTCAGCTCCCAGCGCTCCTTCCCTCCGACAGGCCGGTGGAGCACAAAATGGTGAAGCAAGTAGACTTCTCCCTGCTTCATTATTCAGCCTGCAGGCAGAGATCACGTTGCCGGCATGTGTGGGCGGAGACTGCAGCCTGGAAATCTGCAAAAGCTCTGCCCACACCGTGCTGCAGTGCAATCTGTGCTTGCAGGCAGTGGCGTACCGTCAATAGAGGCAGACCACGCCACTGCTATGGGGCCCGCAGCACAGGGGGGCCCGAAGCCATGGAACGCTCCGCCCCCCCCCCACTTTGCACGGACAGCAGCCTGCGATGCATAATCAGGGAGGAGGAGCTGGGGCCGGGCATTTGCGGCTGGGCACTCCGGCCCCACCACTCCTGTCAAGTTCTAAAATTCAATTACGGTACTCTGTACCATAATCCATAATATAAATAATGCCCCCTCTGTTTTAATTTATCATAAACTCACATGAGGCGCACCGGCAGTGAATACTTCACGCAGGCCGGGCGGGCGAGCGCAGCGTGACTGACGTCACATGCCTGCGCCGCCTGCTTCATTCAAGTCACGCTGCGCTCGCCCGCCCGGCCTGCGTGAAGTATTCACTGCCGGTGCGCCTCATGTGAGTTTATGATAAATTAAAACAGAGGGGCATTATTTATATTATGGATTATGGTACAGAGTACCGTAATTGAATTTTAGAAACTTGACAGGAGCGGTAATGGGGAGGGGCCTGTGGATTGCACTGTTATGGAGGGGGCTGTGGATGGCACTGTTATGGGATTGGGGGGGCTGTGGATGGAACTGTTATGGGATGGGGGCTGTGGATGGCACTGTTATGGGATGGGGGCTGTGGATGGCACTGTTATGGGATGGGGAGGGGGCTGTGGATGGCACTGTTATGGGATGGGGGCTGTGGATGCCATTCACAGATCCCCCATAACAGTGCCATCCACAGATCCCCCATAACAGTGTCATCCACAGATCCCCCATAACAGTGCCATCCACAGATCCCCCCCATAACAGTGCCATCCACAGATCCCCCCATAACAGTGCCATCCACAGCCCCCCCAGTAGTTTCAGTAGGTCATGTATAAATTTATTTAATGGGGGTGTGGCATGGGAGGAGCCAGGACAGGAGATGGGAGGGCGGGGTTAAGGGGGAAGTAGGAGGGGCCAGGGGTGGGTAGTGGGTGGGATTAAGGGGGCCCATTTCAGATTCTTGCTATGGGGCCCAGTGATTTCTATGTACGCCCCTGCTTGCAGGGGAGAGAGAACTGTGAGCTTCAGGAACGGGACAAGCTGAGAGATACAATGGGGGGCACAATAGGCATTTCTAGTCTGGAGAGGGTACAATAGGCATTACTATTTTGGAGGGGGCACAATGAGCATTTCTACTCTGGAGGGGACACAATGGGCATTGCTAATGTAAAGGGGGCACAATGGGCATTTCTACTCTGGAGGGGACACAATGGGCATTTCTACTCTGGAGGGGACACAATGGGCATTGCTAATGTGAAGAGGGCACAATGGGTATTTCTACTATGGAGGGGGCACAATGGATATTTCTACTCTGGAGGGGGCACGATGGAAATTTCTACTCTGGAGAGGTACAATGGGCATTACTTATGTGAAGGGGGCACAATGGGCATTTCTACTATGGAGGGGCACAGTGTACTGAGGGCATTACTACTCTGAAGGGTGCACAATGCACAGAGGGCATTACTACTATAAAGGGGGTACAGAGGGCATTGTTACTGTGAAGGAGGTACAATAGGCATTACGAGCACAGAGGGCATTACTACTATTAAGGGGGCACAATGGGGATTTCTACTATGGAGGGGGCACAGAGGGCATTATTACTGTGAAGGGTCACAATGGGCATTATTACTGTGAAGTAACAGCCTATAGCTTCCAGGCTCTGTTTTTGATCAATTTTTGAATATTGGCACCACATTTGCTATGTGCCAATTCTGTGGAACACTCCCTATCAGTATAGGGTCCTTAAATATCAGAAATAAGGGTCTGGCTATGACATTACTTAATTCTCTTAGAATATGGGGATGTATGCCATCTGATCCCAGCGATTTGTCTATTTTAATCTTTTTAAGACTGTGCTGCACTTCTTCCTGGGTCAGACAGGGCACTTTTATTACTTTAATTAATTTTTCATTCTGCATTTCATCTGACAGTTTATTTTCCTCAGTAAACACAGTGGACAAAAAATATTTAATAGTTTTTGCATTCTCTTCATCTTAGGGTTATTTCTACTCTCTTTGGCAATTAATCCCTCGGTCTCCAGTTTGGCTACTTTTATTTGACTTTTACATATTCTATTTTTTTTCCTTATAGTTTTTCAATGCTTCCTTGCTACCCTGTTTTAGTGGTTTAAATACTTTCTTTTAGGGTCCATTCACACGTCTGTAAGTGTTTTGCGGATCCGCAAATTGCGAATCCGCAAAGCATGGACACCGGCAATGTGCGATCCGCACATAGCCAGCACTGTAATAAAAAATGTATTTTCTTGTCCGCAATTGCGGACAAGAATAGGACATGTTCGATTTTTTTCAGGAACGGAATTGCAGATCCTGAAAAAACGGATCCCAGAAAAACGGATGCGGATCCCGAAAATGCGGATCTGCATCTGTTTCAGTACCCATTGAAAGTGAATGGGTCCTGAAATTGCGGAACAGATGCGGACCCAAATTGCGGACGTATGAATAGACCCTAAGATGCTTTTAAAAATATCCCATTTTGTGGCTGTATTTTTATTTTTGAGGACTTTGTCCCAGTTAGTTAGGCCAATGGCCTTTCTTAGCTATCAAATTTAGCTTTTTGAAGTTTGGTATGTTTGTGCCTCCCTGAAGAAACACTCTTTTGAATGACAATTGGAAGGTATTATTTTATGGTCACTGTGGCGTTTCGAAATGTCAGCCTTATACAAATCACGCATCTGTGAGGTGACTTGTTGAATTAGACATCCTCCACTTACAGTTTACGCATCAGACACCCAGGAGTTAATCAAGTAGTCTTTTAATCCGGAGATTGTATTACAAAAATATGCAGGGAATCCAGATGGTAAAAGAATTATGGCACTAATATTCTCCTTGATAAGAACATGAGATACACAGATTCACCTCAGATTTTCCTCAGAATCACCTCAGAATTAGAGCACACACAAACAGCAATGCATGACAGGAAAAACAGGAAGTGGCTAGACTGAACCAAGTAGAAGCTGAAACAGAGGGGGGAGGAAGAGAGGAGCATACCAATACACAATGCAAGATACTGAAACAGAACACTCCCCGTCTGGTATCGGTAGATACCACTATGTATATGCATACAATGGAATTGTATAAATAACAATGAATAATGTCCATAAACCTGAAAAGGAAACATGCAATAAACATTTATTCAAACCAAAAAAGGATATATCTTCAGTTCAGACCATAGAGCTGGTACTGGAAACAGTCCTAGAAGATGATGAGCATCTCTGGTAGAAGGAATCTCAATGGAAGTTCTTTCCATCCGAACAGGAAACGACTTTAGTAATAAGTCCAGTAGGCCAGTCGAGACGATCAACTTTTTTGTCTCTTAACAGAACAAAGTCTCCTTCCTTTAAATTAGGCCTTGGTTCTTGCCACCTTCTGCATTCTTGCTAGAGGCAGAGGTACTTTCTTATCCACCTTTTCCAGAACTGACTGGTGAGATGTTGTACCTGCTTCCACCGAAACTTATAAAGGTTGTGCTCTTTGAAAACGCCAGATGGCACAGGAATATTTCCTATCTTTTCTGGTTTATTCTTGAGTGATCTTATATGCACCCCAGATGTGGATTTCTTCTTTTTATTACAGGAGATTGTCTGTTGCTTTCATTAGAAGCTGAGCGAGACTTGGTTCTCCTTGATCTTGCCAAAGATTTAGAATGTGACTTCTCTGTCTGTGTCACCAATTTAGAGCGAGAGCGCTTATTTTGTGAGGCTGATTTACATGTACATTGCCTTCGGTCTATGAATCGTGAACGCAAATGCTCATGTCTGCTTTTCACTTATGAAATGGGATCTGTCTTTGTACGTATGGACTTGGGTTGTTGACATGCAGTATTTGTCATGGACATTGGTGGTGAACTTTTCCCTGTGGTTTCCAGATAAGGCTGAGCAATATGAAGGTGCTCATCCGTTGAAGACTGGGAAGAACTGTAATCCTCTTGGGTGCAATCAACAACTGCAGATGGAACTGAAGGTTCTTGCAAAGTATCTGAAATGAACTCTTCCTCTGTTGAAGGAACCTCCTTTATAGAACATTCAGAAGATACTTCTTTTACAGAATTAAACTCATTGTCAAACAGTAGACTGGAAGGCTCAAGTTTCTGCTGTATCTCATCAGAACTACATGAATCAGAAGGCTTGTTGTCAGTGATGATATAGGATTCATTATGATAAACTGTGTGAGGACTGCAAAGCTGGGGCTTGAAGAGGGTTCCAATTGAAATCCTGAAGGCCTTTCTACAAGCTGCCCCTCTGTCCAGGAACATTCTTCTGCAGCTGACTCCTTAGGATTTAAGCTGCTTTCTGATGTTTTTAGAATATTTGGGCAAGGCATATCTTGCACATAGTAGTGGTTAGGACACTGTCTGAAGTAAGAAGTTCGCCCCCCTATTAATACTTCAGTTCTGAAGGAGTGTACTTGGCAGGGTCTGCGGGTTCTGTCCAGACATACACCCCCCACGATGATCCAACCCACTGTAAGTTTCTGGGCATATGGAGCGTTGAAAGGGCCATTTCGAAGTTCAAGGACCTTATGAGCCTCAAGAATGTCTCTACCTAGCAAAAGTAAGATTTCGGCATGGTTATCAAGGGGAGGAATCTCTCTGGCTATGTTCCTGAGATGAGGGTGATGCTGTGCGGCTTCAGGTGTGGGAATCTCATCCCTTGTGTCCGGCAATTTGTCACACTCAATAAGGGTTAGAAGAGAGAGTTTCTTATCTCCTTTGATGGGCTTCAAGGCGAAACCATTAGCTCTTCTTCCTGAGGTTGTCACAAGACCAGAGCATGTTCCTAGGGTGTAGGGTGTAGTTTCTCCCTCTATCCTGAACAGATCAAAGAACTTAGGGGTAGCTAGGGAACGATTACTTTGGTCATCTAGAATAGCATACAGTCTTATGGTCTTCTCTGGTTGTGCAGTAGGAAACACATCCACGAGGCAAATCTTAGAACAAGACTTATCGCACACAAGTCCTTCTCCACATACCCTTGTGCATCTGGGCGTTACGGTAGTGGTTGGATGGTCGGCACTCTCCCCGCCATGACTCTCCCCGCCTTGATCGGAATGGGGCTTGTGCCAGTTAACTGGTTCTAGGTTCCGCCTGATTGGTCCCGGGTGAACAGCGGTCATGTGTAGATCACTATTACATTCAGAACACTTGACTGGAACCTTACAGTCTCTGGCGAAGTGCTCAGTGGATGCACAGCATCTGAAGCAGATATTATGACTCCTTAGGAACTCCTTACGTTCCTCAAAGGGATTTGCTATGAAGACCCGGCATTTCCTTAATGGATGTGGTTTATCATGGATAGGGCAATGATGAACGGGTTCCTTAGGGCTTTCATTTCCATTGTTAGTAGTGGGCACAACCCTGTCTTTTTTACTGAAATTAGACCTTTAGGGTTTCTCTGTCTGGGACTGAAAGTCTCGTGTCTCTGTTTAGTAGAGCCAAAGATGTTGGTTCCCAAGGTGTTGAAGCTCCGATCATTTTTCACTCTAGCTAAGTCCTTGATGAACTTACAGAAGAATGAAAATGGTGGAAAGGGAACACGATGTTGCTCCTTGTATTTTGAACCTGTTGTTGCCCATTGGTCTTGAATATTGAGGGGTAATTTCTCCACGATCAGGCCCACACCATGGGAGGTATCAAGAAAGCTGAGACCTGGTAGCTGCGGGTCTCCCTTGATGATTTCAAACTCAAGAAGAAGGTCGCTGGAACCCTTGGCGGTCTGTATTGGATAATCCAGGAAAGTCGTATAGTCGTTTAAATAAGGCACGTTCAACTACTTCCGAGCTGCCGTATGTCTGCTCTAATCTTTCCCATGCGAGACGAAGGCCTTTGACTGGTTCGTAGATATGAACGGTTTTGAGTCTCTTAACACAGTTTGACAACTATGGACCTAGCCATCTAATTAGTAAATCAAGTTCTTGCATAGGCGGTACACCAAGGGTTTGAACTGTTGTCTTGAAGGTGGCCTTCCAACTTCTATAGTTCTCTGGGCAATCATCAAAGTTCGTAAGGCTAGTACTGATGAGGTCCCTGAGAGTGAGGTACTTAGCGATTTCTGATGCGTTATTTCTTTCCTGCATCATGGCGATGGGAACTTCTCCCTCGCTGGTGTTGTTGGCACCATCTGATACAATATGTTTGGGGGTTGGAAGATGGAATGGAGTGGCAGCTGGGTTGAGCGTAAATGAAGGCTTCACATCTGGTAATCTTGGCGCCAGCGTCTGGGTTGCTATGTAACTAGTCTCAGGAGGTTTTAATGTGATTTGATGAGCTTGAAGTGGCTTGTTCTCTAATGGCGCCTGAAATACTGTGTAAGGTGCCAGAGGTTTGAAAGAAAGAGAAATGTCCACTGGACTGGGGTCAACCGTATGGTTATCAGCTGCCTCCTTTTCTATCCACATGAGTTCAGCAGGCTGGCGTGCAGAGCCCAAATATTCTGGTGCAAATGCATTGACTTTGCTTTGGTCTAGGACGAATTGCAGGGTATGGCCTTCTGAGTCATTAGATATCTTGGACATAGGATGATAAGCTTCTTCTTCTTCAGCTGCTTCTTCAAGAACTCTGAGTTCAGCCATGGCTGCTGCTTCTTCCCTTTCTTTCTGTAGAACCTCCAACTCAGCTTCAGCCTTGGCTTTGGTCACTTGCGCCTGAGCCTGTATAGCTGCATGATTAGCTTGAGATTGGGATTGTATAGCTTGCGCCTGAGCCTGTATAGCTGCTGCTTGAGCCTGTATAGCTGCTTGATTAGCTCGAGATTGGGCTAGTATAGCTGCTTGATTAGCTTGGGATAGTGCGTGTGCCTCTGCGACTTGTACCTTAATGGCTGCTTCATTTTTAATGCAGTGAGCTTGTACCTTCGCTGCTTCCGCTTTTGCGTGTGCCAACACCAATGAGGTACTCAGCGAAGAGTGCTGTGAGCGAGACCTTAGCGATGAGGACTGAGCAATAGATTTCGAGGAACAGAATGAAGCCTTGGAGTGCCTTAAAAGGTTAGAATGGCTGGACGCAGTTTCATATTGTTGTGATATCTTGTCCTCTAGCATTGACTTGACTGCCATAAATCTGCTATATCTTTCATCATTAAGTGCAGTGTGGTTGTTTAATTCTAAGATGAATCCATGTGCTGCATCCATACATTGTTCAGTCTTTTCCCACAAAATAGATAAATTCTTGTATATCTCAATTTTGTCGGTTAAGAGGGCCTCTTTCATTTTTAATGAGGGTTTAGAAATCTTTCTAGCTGTGTCCTGCATTTCCATCTGTAACACAACAGCGACCTCTAGTGGTGGTTCAGTCTTTTAATAGCCCACAGCAGGCAGACAATATTTACCTCAGAAAACAGGCTGAATACAGTTCCTAGTCTGTATGAAACTGAAATTGCTAGAAGCTTCTGCGATCCTAGTGAATGCAGTACTGAGCAGTATAAGATATTACTCCTATTACTGTAGCATAACGGAGACAAATGATGATGGCTTATTACTTGGAGGAGGAGAATATTATTTTCTTAGCGGGAGAAGGAGAGTACTAAGACAATTCTTTTACTGTGGCGTTTCGAAATGTCAGCCTTATACAATCACGCATCTGTGAGGTGACTTGTTGAATCAGAAATCCTCCACTTACAGTTTACGCATCAGACACCCAGGAGTTAACCAAGTAGTCTTTTAATCATGAGATTGTATTACAAGATATGCAGGGAATCCAGATGGCAAAAGAATTATGGCACTAATATTCTCCTTGATAAGAACATGAGATACACAGATTCACCTCAGATTTTCCTCAGAATCACCTCAGAATTAGAGCACACACAAACAGCAATGCATGACAGGGAAAACAGGAAGTGGCTAGACTGAACCAAGTAGAAGCTGAAACAGAGGGGGGAGGAAGAGAGGAGCATACCAATACACAACGCAAGATACTGAAACAGAACAGTCACTATTTCCCAGGTGTCCCCCAACCTTCACATCTGTTGTTCTGTCAGGTCTATTGGTTAATACTAAGTCCAGTATGGCCGTCCCTCTAGTCGGGTCCTGAACCAGTTGGGAAAGGTAATTGTCTTTGGTTATTGCCAAGAACCTGTATCCTTTATTAGATCTACAGGTTTCAGTTTTCCATTCTGTATCTGGGTAGTTAAAGTCCCCCATAATAAGACCTCATTATGATTTGCCTCCTCATCTATCTCCTTTAGGGTCCATTCACACGTACGTGGTGTGTTGCGGATCCGCAAAACACCCGGCCGGCACCCCCCATAGAAATGCCTATTCTTTTCCACAGCTGCGGACAAAAATAGGACATGTTCTATTTTCCGGTCCACGGCTCCGCAAATGCGGAAGCGGAGAGCACATGGTGTGCTCTCTGCTTCAGGTCCGGCCCCATAGAGAATGAATGGGTCTGCACCCGTTCCGCAGAATGCGGATGCGGATGCGGACCCTTTTGCGGATGTGTGAATGGGGCCTAAGTTGTACATTTCCTGTGGACTCTGGTATATTAGATGGCTTATAACAAATTGCTATCAGTATTTTATTATTGTTTTTGCATCCATGTATTTTTACCCACAGTGACTCCCCATGTTCATCTTCCCGGGCTGTGGGCTTTAGACAGGACGTTTGACAATCCTTTCTAAATAGACTGAGGCCGCTTTCACACGAACGTATTGGTTCCGTTCCGTGCATTGGGGACCGCAATTTGCGGTCCCCAATGCACGGGCAACGTCTGTGCGGCGACCAGGACGGATCCGTGACCCGTCCGCTCCGCAAAAAGATAGAACAAGTTCTATTTTTTTGCAGGACGAAAGCATGGAACTGAACGCCACGGAATCACTCCATAGTGCTTCCGTGGGATTCCGTTCCGCACCGCATCTCCGGATTTGCGGACCCATTCAAGTGAATGGGTCTGCATCTGTGATGCGGAATGCACACGGCCTGTGCCCCGTGTATTGCAGAACCGCCGTATGCGGCCCACAATTCGGCCACGTAACCAATAGGTTTGTGTGAAAGAAGCCTGACCCTGTACATTAACCGCCTAGTCATAGCTATCATCCAGCCATGTCTCAGTTATTCCCACTATGTCATAGTACTCCTCACTCATTACTACTTCCAGTTCACCAGTTTTATTAATCAGGCTTCTGGAATTAATATACATACAATTAAGAGATTTTTGTGTATTTTTCACCTCCTTCATACACCAGTTCTTGAGCTACTTGTTAAAGGGATTCTGTCACCACCTATAACCCCTCTGAGCTAAACATATGCTCATGTCCAGGGTAATATTATGATTCCTAAGGTGGCCTTATAAAATCGATCTGTGTCTTTATTTTGCTAAAAAACAGGTTTTACTAACCTGTCAATCACTCATTTATGGTGCCCAAGGGGAGGTCTGTTGATCCATGGTGCCCGGCCGCACCCATCGCAGTTTGGTGCCCAGCTCCGCCTTCCCTGTGTTCAGCGCCGCCTACTACACCTCTGCACGGCGTCTCCTCCCCGCTTCCAGAACCCCCGCGTGCGCACTGCAGGCATCGGCTTCTTTTTGCGAAGTGCGCATGCTCTGGCCTGATGCGCACTTCGCTCAAGGTGTAGTAGTCTGCAACAACCCATTACTGAGTTAATGAGGTGATAAACTCTGATCCAAAGTCTTCTCACCCGAGGGCAGGCTTACCAGATATGCTGTACGTCACCTACAGATTGACAATCCCTAAAGCAGTTGGGAGAGTAGCCCGGTACAGAGTGGGCTATTCTGGATGGAACTACATGTCAGCGACATAACACTTTATACAATGTCTCTAACATTAATGTGTTTTGGGCACTTTTATGTGGGGAATACCAACTTTGTTTCAAATGTTCATCAGTTAAGGGTACTTTCACACTTGCGTTATTCTTTTCCGGCATAGAGTTCCGTCAAAAGGGCTCTATGCCGGAAAAGAACTGATCAGGCATATCCCAATGCATTCTGAATGGATAGAAATCCGTTCAGTTTGCATCAGTATGCCGTTTAGTCACTGTCAGGCGTTTTGGCCGGACATAATACCGCAGCATGCTGCGGTATTATGTCTGTCCAAAATGCCAGATCAGTCGCCGGAATGCCGAATCCGGCATTAATTTACATTGTCCTGCATTAGAGCCGGATCAGGCATTGCGAAACAACTGAAGGATGGATCCGTCCCCGGGAAAACTGTGAAAAAGACTGCAAGATGGATCCGTCCATCCGCATGACAAGCGGAGAGGCGGATCCGTTCTTGCAATGCATTTGTAGAAGGATCCGCACCCGGATCCGTCTACAAATGCTGTCAGTTGTCACACTGAACGGCGGATCTGGCAGGCAGCTCCGACGATGGAACTTCCTGCCGGATCACACTAACGCTAGTGTGAAGGTACCCTAAGGTTCAGCCTAAGCTGGGTGGTATAAATTTCTGTGATGATTTAGCATGTGGGAGACACAAGTTAAGTTTCAAAAGCAGTCAAAGATAGAGGAGTAGTTGCATTTTTGATAAGGGATTCAATAAAATGTTTTAGTTGGAGGTAACGAAAGGCTTCTGTGGATGGTAGCTCAAATCTGCTTTGTAAGGAAGCAAATGTAGCTACACCATCGAAGGAAAGTACATCTTTTATTATTTTATCCCAGTATGTCTCCATTTTGTACAGAGTCATAGTAGGATGTCATAGATGTGGGGGCTATATTGTGCTGTCTGATGAAAGGTGGGAACTAGGGATGAGCGAATCAATTCCCCAGGTAGCGGTGCATGAACAGTTACTGCTCCCGAAGCAGAGCCTCTGAACTTGCACTGCGGTACAGAACGGTGGTCAGCCAATCTTCGTCAGCAGCATGGACAAACCCTCACAGATGAAAAACTCTTTTTTATGAACTAATCGATTCACTTATCTCTAATGGGAAGTTTTTTCTGACACCATACTCTCCTGGGAAAGAGGGCGATCTCCTCCCAGACAGTCCATTTAGGATTTGGAGCATTTCAGACGTGACACAGCAAGTACTCCTTCGCTGCAGTGATATATTTAGAATTGAAATAGTCAGTACAAGGAGCCTTGCTTATAAGGAGACATCTTGGCTTGCATTTCCCCACAATACTTTTTATTGTCCATGGACACGTCATGATTAGAGATGAGCGAACATTTAAAAAAAGTCCGTTGTTCGGGGTTCGGGTGGTGGTTAATTGCGCATCCCGTTATAGATTCCACAATAGCGCATATGGAATCCATAAGGGGCGGCTGCCACCAACCCGAACTGTAGAACAGCTGAAGGACCTGGCGTGACGTCACTGTCATGTGATCAGTGCAGGGGGCGTAGCTCCTAGAGGCTAATTTACATATTATAAAAGTACGTTTTTCTGCCTAAATATACATCCGATTTTTATAAAAAAGACATTATCAAGCTGGTCTGACATTAGCACATAGCTAATATCAGACAGCTTATAATGTCAAAAGTTGATGACAGAAACCCTTTAACCGCTCCCGGACCGCCGTACGCAGGATCACATTCTGCGGGCGGCCGGGCTCTTCTGATCGGACGCATCTACGCGTGATCTCGCGAGACGCGAGATTTCGCATAGATGCGCCCGCGCATGCGCAGATCGCGCACGGTAAAAGGCGCAGGGAGAGTTGGTCATCAGCCTGCCAGCCAATCGGCAGCGCTGGCGGGCTGATGACTTTTAAAAAAACAAATGAGAAGCTATTTAACCCATCATATTTGTAAATATGATGGATTAAATGGCTTCTGTGCTCTCTCCTGGGTCCTTTTCGTCGGTTGGACCCAGGAGAGAGCACACCTTACTGTGAGTACACCCAAGCACCACACACTAGCCCCTGATCAGCCCCCCATCACCCAAATTAACCCCTTGATCACCCCTTTCATCACGTGTCAATCATCTAGTGAAAGGGAAAAAAGTGATCAGTGTAAACTGTCACTTTTTTTTTTCACTAGGATTGACTTTTAGGTTTAGATTACTTTAGGCCCCTTTGGTAGGTAGTTAGCGTTAGTGCCCAGCCCACCGCACCGCAGTCACTGGTTCGCTGATTAGCGTAGCGCTAATCAGCGTTTGTACTTTATAGTATCTGTAAGTGATCAGAACTGATCACGGTCAGATATATAATAGTACTAGTGTCACTTTAGTTCGCCCTCCACCCAAAACGCAGTGTTTGCCCGATCAGACCTGATCGGTCGCCCACACCTGCGTTCACCCACGCCTGCCCGCTGCAGTGACAAAAAAATTTTTTTTGTAATCACTGCACAATCCCTTCATAGCGCTGCGGCGATAAAAAAATCAGTTTTGATCTTTTTATCAATCGCAGCGGCTTCTGTACTTCGCTACCCTCTCAATTGTAAGACAGGCTTGCTTTTTCTTGGGTAGTCTCAGGAATACCCCTAAATTTAGACGCCATAATGTCAAACAAGGGGTATTCCTCTGAAGAGGCCTACAGGATTCTGACCCAGTCGGATGAGGAATGGGAACCCTCATCTGACGAATCTAGCGGGTCAGAATACGAACCTGTAGAGAGCAGTGGCAGTCTGACCCAAAGTTCGGACGAGGAGGTTGAGGTCCCTGATAGAACCAGGCGTACCCGGCCCCGTGTTGCTAGACTGCAGGTTGCGCAGGATCCGCTTCAAGGGCAGCAGAGTGGGGCTGGCGCTGCCGGATTACGTGGTGAGGCATACACCAGCAGCGCAGCCCGTCCTGGACCTTCTACCAGCACTGCCGTAGAACATGGTGAAGTGGCGAGCACCAGAAGGGCAGTAGAAGCTGGTACGGTGGCACGTGCAGTAGTTTCCCGTCGCAGCCACCGCGCAGACAGGCCCGTAGAGCCCCTAGAGTCCCTGAGGTGCTGGCAAATCCTGATTGGCAGCCCCCAACTTCAGCCGCACCATTAGTTCCCCTTTCACCGCCCAGTCAGGAGTTCGGTGGAAATAGCTCAGATAGGATCGGCGCTGGGGTTTTTGAGCTGTTTTTCACTGCGGAGCTCTATGACCTAGTCGTGGCAGAAACAAACAGATATGCCACTCAATTTATCGCCGACAACCCGGGAAGCTCTTATGCCCAGCCTTTCCGGTGGAAACCAGTCCAAGTTTCCGAATTTAGAACTTTTCTGGGCCTTCTCCTCAGCATGGGCATAACCAAAAAACATGAATTGCGGTCATATTGGTCCACGAACCCAATTCATCACATGCCCATGTACTCTGCTGCCATGTCCAGGACACGTTTTGAGACCATCCTGCGTTTCCTGCACTTTAGTGACAACACCACCTCCCGTCCCAGAGGCCACCCAGCTTTTGACCGGCTCCATAAAATTCGGCCCCTCATAGACCATTTCAACCAGAAATTTGCAGATTTGTATACCCCTGCACAAAACATCTGCGTAGACGAGTCCCTTGTACATTTTACCGGGCGCCTTGGCTTCAAGCAGTACATCCCAAGCAAGCGCGCCCGGTATGGGGTCAAATTGTATAAGCTCTGTGAAAGGGCCACAGGCTATACGCACAAATTTCGGATCTATGAGGGAAAAGATCAGATCCTGGAGCCGGTCGGTTGCCCTGACTACCTGGGAAGCAGTGGGAAGATAGTCTGGGACTTGGTGTCACCCTTATTCGGCAAGGGGTACCATCTTTATGTGGACAACTTTTACACAAGTGTGGCCCTCTTCAGGTATTTGTTCCTAGAACAGATTGGCTGCTGCGGCACCGTGCGACCTAGTCGCCGGGGCTTCCCCCAACGGCTCATTACCACCAGACTTACAAGGGGGCAGAGGGCTGCATTGTGTAACGAAGAACTGCTCGCGGTGAAATGGAGAGACAAGCGTGACGTTTACATGCTCTCCTCCATTCACGCAGACACGACAGTCCAAATTGAACGGGTAACCAGTGTCGTTGAAAAGCCCCTCTCGGTCCACGACTATAACCTCCACATGGGAGGGGTGGACTTCAACGACCAGATGTTGGCCCCTTATTTGGTTTCCCAAAAGACCAGACGCTGGTATAAGAAGGTGTCTGTATATTTGATTCAATTGGCTCTATATAACAGTTACGTTCTCTACAGTAAGGCTGGGAGAACGGGATCCTTCCTCAAATTCCAGGAAGAGATCATTAAGAACCTCCTGTATCCAGGAGGTTCCGTGGCCCCAACCACCAGTGTAGTTAGCCGTCTACACGAGCGGCACTTCCCCAGCGTTGTGCCTGGTACCTTAACCCAACCGCCACCCCGAAAAAGATGTCGTGTCTGTAGCAGGAGTGGAATAAGGCGTGACACCCGCTATTTCTGTCCTGACTGTCCTGACCACCCTGCCCTATGCCTTGGAGAGTGTTTCCGGAAGTACCACACTCAGGTACACTTAGGGACCTAGGGACAGCACTACACAGGTAGTTTTTTTCCACTCAGGCTCTAGGGTCTCTCAGGACACTAGGTTTTGAGAGACCCTAACACATAGGGACGGTGCTGGTGTGCTACAGCAGAAGTGTGAAACGGTAAAACGTCTCCTTTCACTTGGGATAACGCGTATAATGTACTTCGCACCATCTCTGTGTGATTTACACTTTACACATTGTCCCATGGGAAAGGAGAGGTTTCTGCTAGGAAAATAAAGAGTGACATGGAAAACAAAAAAAAAAAAAATTAAACAGGTAGCAAGAAAAAAAAAAATCTTGAGTTAGTTCAGGTTTTTATGTTCATGTTTTATAAAAGTTTTAAAATGTTCTGGTTTTATAAAGTTTGCAACGTTCAAGTCATGTGCCTGCTGCCTGTTTTTTCTTCTTTTTTTTTTTTTCCCCCCATAACCACCCTTTACTTTCCAGGTATACCAACAGACCAACGGACCAACCGTTACTGGCACTAACGGGGGCTACTGGCACTAACAGTGGCTACTGGCACTAACAGGGGCTACTGGCACTAACAGGGGCTACTGGCACATAAAGGGTGCTACTGGCACTGAAGGGTGCTACTGGCACTGAAGGGGGCTACTGGCACATAAAGGGTACTACTGGCACTAAAGGGGGCTACTGGTACACAAAGGGGGCTACTGGCACTAAAGGGGGCTACTGGCACTAAAGGGGGCTACTGGCACTAAAGGGGGCTACTGGCACATAAAGGGTGCTACTGGCACTGAAGGGTGCTACTGGCACTAAAGGGGGCTACTGGCACTAAAGGGGGCTACTGGCACATAAAGGGTGCTACTGGCACTAAAGGGTGCTACTGGCACTAAAGGGGGCTACTGGCACACAAAGGGTGCTACTGGCACTAACGGGGGCTACTGGCACTAACAGTGGCTACTGGCACTAACAGGGGCTACTGGCACTAACAGGGGCTACTGGCACATAAAGGGTGCTACTGGCACTGAAGGGGGCTACGGCACATAAAGGGTGCTACTGGCACTAAAGGGGGCTACTGGCACACAAAGGGTGCTACTGGCACTAAAGGGGGCTACTGGCACTAACGGGGGCTACTGGCACTAAAGGGGCTACTGGCACTAAAGGGGCTACTGGCACATAAAGGGGCTACTGGCACTAAAGGGGCTACTGGCACTAAAGGGGCTACTGGCACTAAAGGGTGCTACTGGCACATAAAGGGTGCTACTGGCACTAAAGGGTGCTACTGGCACTAAAGGGGCTACTGGCACATAAAGGGTGCTACTGGCACTAAAGGGGGCTACTGGCACACAAAGGGTGCTACTGGCACATAAAGGGGCTACTGGCACTAAAGGGGCTACTGGCACATAAAGGGGCTACTGGCACATAAAGGGGCTACTGGCACATAAAGGGGGCTACTGGCACATAAAGGGACGGCTACTGGCACATAAAGGGACGGCTACTGGCACATAAAGGGACGGCTACTGGCACATAAAGGGACGGCTACTGGCACATAAAGGGACGGCTACTGGCACATAAAGGGACGGCTACTGGCACATAAAGGGGCGGCTACTGGCACATGAGGGGGACTAATGGCACATGAGGGGGACTAATGGCACATGAGGGGCCTAATGGCACATGAGGGGCCTAATGGCACATAAGGGAGATGGCTACTGGCACATATGTGGGGGCTACTGGCACACAATAAGGGGGGCTACTGGCACATGGGGAGGCACAAGAGAGGCACTTATTACTAGCACATGTGGTGGCATGGAGAGGCACGTGTTACTGGCACATTATTATGGGGCACTATGTGCGCCTCAATCCTGGGGGTGAGAAAAGAGAAATGATGGGGGACAATCACAAAATGTCTGTTTGTGCCATGGAGCCTGGAGGGAAGAAAAGAAATGTGCCATCCATGGGGGGTGACATGATGAGGGACAATGATGAAGAGAGGGACAATGTTGGAATCTGTGCCATGGGGGGGTGACATCATGTACCCCCTGGCACAGTCAGACTTCAACATTGTCCCTCACCATGTCACCCCCGATGGTACAGACTCCAACATTTCCCCCATTGGGGATCATGAAGGATCGGAGCTGACGGCTGACATGGGGGGGCATGATGGATGGGGGCTGACGGCTGACACGGGGGGCTGTTCTGAGGTGTGATTAACATTGGGGGTCTGATTGGTGGTCTGACCTGAGGTATAGTGGAAAATATTGTTTCTTATTATACTCCTCTAAAACCTATGTGTGTGTTATAGTCTTATAGGGCGAAAAGTGCAGTCTTCAAGCGATTGAAGCATAGCAAAGATACCAGGACCACACAGAGGAGAAGCCAGCTGCTGCACACAGGACCAGGACCAGGTGAGCTGTGGGCGGGAGTCGCCGGCCCAGGTCACGTCACTCACACAGGCACAGCCTGAACCAGCCCAGACTTGTTGCTGATGTTAATGGATGCTATAACATATGCACCATTCATACACATCTGTCATCCGCCTTACCTCATGATCCTGGAGCTGTGCTGTACAGTGGCCGCCGAGCTCTACAGCACAGCTCCAGGATCATGAGTAAGGCGGATGACAGATATGTATGTTCAGAAGAATGGTGCAATGTTATAGCATCCATTAACATAACAGCAGCAATTCCTCTTTAGTTATATGTGAAGACACTTCGTACACACCGGACTGTAAGTGAATTAATAACTAAGGCCCCTTTCACACTACCGTTGTGAGGATCCGGCGTGCACTTCCGTCGCGGAAATGCCCACGGATCCGTCACAACGCAACACACCTGAAAACATTTGAAGACTGATCAGTCTTCAAAATGCTTTAGTGTTACCATGGCAGCCAGGGCTATTAAAGTCCCGGCTGCCATGAAAAAGTAGTGGGGAGCCAGGAGAAGCTACTTACCTTCCGTGTGGCTCCTGGGCGCTCCACAATGACGTCACAGCGCCCTCGTCGCATGATCACATTATCCATGTGATGTAGGGCGCTGTGGCGTCATTGTGGAGCACCCTGGGGCCGCACGGACGGTAGCAGCTCCTCCTGGCTCCCACTACTCTCCATGGCAGCCGGGACTTTAGTAGCGTCCTAGCTACCATGGTTATCATTCAGAAAGGTAAGCGTCAGATCCGGCGATGCGCCGAAACAACATTTAGCTTAAAGTCGGGTCGGATTAATGCTTTTCAATGGGCATTAATTCCAGATCCGTCCTTGAGGCATGCCTTCAATTTTTGGCCCAAGGAAAATCCGCGGCATGCTGTGGATTTTCAGCGGTAAAAAGCGTTTGAATACTGAACTGAAGACATCCTGATGCATCCTGAACGGATTTCTCTTCATTCAGAATGCACTGGGACAATCCTGATCAGTATCTTTCCGTCTTAGAGCCCCGAGGACGGAACTCTAGCACGGAAAGCAAAAACGCTAGTGTGAAAGAGGCCTAAGCACCAGTGAGTATCTGTTATTTTTGGTTATATGCCTAAAACATTATTGCTTCTGGGGGGTCTGGGGTGACACCATTTTCTACCGCACCGGGTGACACCAGCCCTAGCAACGCCACTGTCTGCAGGACAGGTACGTTTGCCCTGGCATGTGAGCTGAGGAGAGGTGTTGGAGTTCATATGCTTTGGCAAACACTTTGTATCAAAAAATCTGGCAAAGATGTCTTCCTCCACACCGATCGATTGGTCGATGTGAATGGAGAAATCACGTTTGCCAGGACATAGGAGCTGAGTGGGTATGGATGTTTGGGCGGAGCCCCTATGTCCTGGCAATCGCCAGGCCCCTCTTTTTTTTCTTGCATATTTTTGGCAGAGATTTTTCATCCACATCGATCGATGCGAATGAGGAAATCTGTGCCGTTCGATTTTCTTTCAGCCCAGAGGCTGAACAGAAAAAATCTCATTACCCGTATGCTCCATATAAGGAGAATAGCAGAAACTCCTAATGCTGGCCATACATGTAATGATTGCGGAGACCCTCAAATGCCAGGGCAGTACAAAAACCTCACATGTGACCCCATTTCGGAAGAAGACACCCTAAGGTATTCGCTGAGGGCATATTGAGTCCATGAAAGATTGAACTTTTGTCACAAGTTAGCGGAAAGGAGACTTTGTGGAAAAAAACAAAAAAAATCAAATTCCGCTAACTTGTGCAAAAAAAAATCTTCTATGAACTCACCATGCCCCTCACAGAATACCTTGGGGTGTCTTCTTTCTAAAATGGGGTCACATGTGGAGTATTTATACTGCCCTGGCATTTTAGGGGCCCTGAAGCGTGAGAAGAAAAATGCGTAAAAATACCGTCCTAAAAGGTACTCATTGGATTTAGGGCCGATTTGCGCAACTTGGCTGCAAAAAGTGGCACACATGTGGTATCGCTGTACTCAGGAGAAGTAGGGCAATGTGTTTTGGGGTGTACTTTTACATATACCCATACTGGGTGTGAAAAATATCTCTGTAAATGACAACTTTTAAAAAAATTTATACAAAGTTGTCATTTACAGAGATATTTCACACCCAGTGAAGTATAGGTAAAATACGCCCCAAAACACATTGCCTACTTCTCAGTCGTCGATACCCATGTGTGCCACTTTTGCAGCCAAGATGCAAAGGACCCTAAATCCAATGAGTACCTATAGGATTTCACAGGACATTTTTACGCATTTGGATTCCAAACTGCTTCTGACGTTTAGGGGCCCCTAAAATGCCAGGGCAGTAAAAATACCACACAAGTGACCCCATATTAGAAAGAAGACACCCAAGGTATTCTGTGAGGGTATGGTGAGTTCATGTAAAATTTTATTTTTTGTCACAAGTTAGTGGAATATGAGACTTTGTAAAAAAATAAATAAAATCAATTTCTGCTAACTTGTGCCAAAAAATAAAAACTTCCATGAACTCACTATGCCCATCAGCGAATACCTTGGGGTGTCTACTTTCCGAAATGGGGTCACTTGTGTGGTATTTTTACTGCCCTGGCATTTTAGGGGCCCCTAAACGTCAAAAGCAGTTTGGAATCCAAATGCGTAAAAATGTCCTGTGAAATCCTATAAGGTACTCATTGGATTTAGGGCCCTTTGCGCATCTTGGCTGCAAAAGTGGCACACATGGGATATCGCCGTACTCAGGAGAAGTAGGGCAATGTGTTTTGGGGTGTATTTTTACATATACCCATGCTGGGTGAGAGAAATATCTCTGTAAATGACAACTTTTAAAAATTTTTATACAAAGTTGTCATTTACAGAGATATTTCACACCCAGTAGGAGTATATGTAGACACCCAAAACATTGCCCTACTTCTCCAGTCAGCGATACCCCATGTGTGCCACTTTGCAGCCAAGATCGCAAGGGACCCTAAATCAATGAGTACCTTTAGGATTTCATAGGACATTTTTACGCATTTGGATTCCAAACTGCTTCTGACGTTTAGGGGCCCCTAAAATGCCAGGGCAGTAAAATACCACACAAGTGACCCCATATTAGAAAGAAGACACCCCAAGGTATTCCGTGAGGGGTATGGTGAGTTCATGTAAAATTTTATTTTTGGCACAAGTTAGTGGAATATGAGACTTTGTAAAGAGACTTTGTAAAAAAAAAAAAAAAAATCAATTTCCGCTAACTTGTGCCAAAAAATAAAAACTTCCATGAACTCACTATGCCCATCAGCAAATACCTTGGGGTGTCTACTTTCCGAAATGGGGTCACTTGTGTGGTATTTTTACTGCCCTGGCATTTTAGGGGCCCCTAAACGTCAAAAGCAGTTTGGAATCCAAATGCGTAAAAATGTCCTGTAAAATCCTAAAGGTACTCATTGGATTTAGGGCCCATTTGCGCATCTTGGATGCAAAAAAGTGGCACACATGGGGTATCGCCGTACTCAGGAGAAGTAGGGCAATGTGTTTTGGGTTGTATTTTTACATATACCCATGCAGGGTGTGAGAAATATCTCTGTAAATGACAACTTTTTAAAATATTTTATACAAAGTTGTCATTTACAGAGATATTTTCACACCAGTAAGTATATGTAAAACACCCACTATGCCTACTTCTCCTGATGCGATACCCATGTGTGCCACTTTGCATCCAAGATGCGCAAATGGACCCTAAATCAATGAGTACCTTTAGGATTTTACAGGGCATTTTTACGCATTTGGATTCTCACGCTTTAGGGGCCCCTAAAATGCCAGGGCAGTATAAATACCCCACAAGTGACCCCATTTCGGAAAGAAGACACCCCAAGGTATTCTGTGAGGGGTATGGTGAGTTCATGTAAAATTGTATTTTTTGGCACAAGTTAGTAGAATATGAGACTTTGTAAAAAATAAATAAAAAAAATCAATATACGCTAACTTGTGACAAAAAATAAAAACTTCCATGAACTCACTATGCCCCTCAGTGAATACCTTAGGTCATTTATGGGGTATTTCTACTGTCTGGGCATTGTAGTACGTCAGGAAACAGGACAGGTGCTCAGAAAGTCAAAGTGCGGAAATTCACTTTTTTGCACCATAGTTTGTAAACGCTATAACTTTTACCCAAACCAATAAATATACACTTATTGCATTTTTTTTTTTATCAAAGACATGTAGAACAATAAATTTAGAGAAATTTTTTTAGAGAAATGTAGTTTTATTTGACACATTTTCCAACATAAAGTGAAAAATATAATTTTTTTGCAAAAATTTCATCAAAAAAAGTAAAATATCAAAAAAAGTAAAAATGTCAGCAAGAAATAAATAGCACCAAATGAAAGCTCTATTAGTGAGAAGAAAAGGAGGTAAAATTCATTTGGGTGGTAAGTTGTATGACGGAGCAATAAACGGTGAAAGTAGTGTAGTGCAGAATTGAAAAAAGTGGCCTGGTCTTTAAGGGTGTTTAAGCTAGGGGGGCTGATGTGGTTAAATAAACATACAGCGCTCTAGACCAAAATATAAAAAAGTTATGACTGTGAGAAAATGGGTATAACTATACAAGTTTGGTATCGCTGTAATCATCTTGAGCTGCAGAATAAGGACGTCATGTCATTTTTAGCGTACAGTAAACGCTGTGAGGTCACAACCCCAAAAACCTTGACGGAATTGTGGGGTTTTTAATTTCACCCTACAAAGAATTTTTTCCAGTTTTCCAATACAAGACATGGTAATCTAAATGGTGGCATTACAAAATACATCTTGTCCCACAAAAAATAAGCCCTCATATGGCTATGTGAACAGAGAAATAAAAAAGTTATGGTTCTTGGAACGTGGTGAGGAAAAATCTAAAATGCCCGGTCTTTAAGGGGTTAAGCATTATGTTAGACATAGTGGTCTCTGACTATACGCCTAAGGCCTCATGCACATGACCTTGTGGCGGCGGAGTCATGTACTTGAATGGGGTCCATGATCTGCATCTGATGGTCCGCTGTAGTGCTTCCATGGGCTTCTGATCCATGCCTCTGTTCCACACTGCACTGTATCTTCCGGATTGCGGACCCATTCAAGTGAATGAGTCCGTATCTGTTATATGGTGCACACACGGCTAATGCCTGTATGTGGGCCGCAATATGGGCACGGCCCTGCTACGGTAGTGTGCATATGGCCTAAACCAGATTTGTCTGCCAGACGCTGTGACCCACTTTTTTAGTTTGCGTGGTCTACCGCTGTGCTGTTACTCCCTTCTACTCACAATAATAATAATTGCACTCACAGCTGACCAGGTCAGATCAGAAATTTCATGAACTGACTTCTGCCATCCCATGACAGTGTATCATTTAAAATTATTTATCTCTTTGGTATGACCCATACTACCACCAATGTTTCTTAAAGGAGAGTGTATTGCTGTGATCTTGAGTTCATGCATTTATGCATGTGTTTGCAATGGGTGTGTTATAAGCAGCAGGGATTTTCCTGTTGTCTCGTCTTCTCCTGTCTACTAGAGTTGTTCAAGGCAGTTGTTATGCAACTGCCTTAAACTGCCATTAACCTGGGTCAGCTGACCACCTTTCTCAGTTATGGAAAAGTTTATGATTGGTTATGCTTCCGTGAAGTTGCTGTGAACGAGAACCTGCAGGGTCCGAGACGGATAGGGGTAAATGAACTGCACTTTACAGTAATGTTAATGGGATTCTAATAAACCAACATTGATCTTGCTACAAGCACTCTAGTTGGACTTTGAGACTGTTTACCACCATTCACAGTGGCAACAGTTGCAAGAAAAAAAGCTGAACATAAAATAACTGCCACCTGAGGGGAGTCAAAATGTGCAGACCAACAAACAATCTAATGTCTATGGTCAGCTAAAAAGCTTTGGGGGCTTATTTCAAATAATTTTAAAATGAGTAACATAAACAGGTTAGAGTACATGTTCTCTGTCTTTCATCCTATTACCTGACAAGTTTGACAACTTTTAATTCATTTTCTTGGTTGAGACTCCTGTGAGCATTTTCACAAATACTCCAAACCAGTGTTCCCCAACTCCAGTCCCCAGGGCCCACCTGTCAGTCATGATTTGAGAATATTCCACAGATTTGAGAATATCCCACAGAATGAATACCTGTGTTAAGTCCTAAAGCAGGTATGCCCAACCTGTGGCCCTCCAGCTGTTGCAAAACTACAACATCCAGCATGCCTGAACAGCCTACAGATATCAGGGCATGTTGGGAATTTTAGTTTTGCAACAGCTGGAGGGCTGCAGGTTGGGCATCCATGTTCTAAAGCATTGACTCTAACTACCGTATATCACCTGCTTAATAGTAAGAAAATCCTGAAACATGACCAGCAGGTAGGCCCTGAGGACTGGAGTTGAAGAACAAAGCTCTAAACTACAAACTCAGCAGAGACAGCTCCAACTATATTATGAAGTAACATATTTCAGTGATGTGTCAGTTATAAGCTAAAGGTAATTGGATGCCGTGAACCAGCTTTATAATTATTAAAGCTCGGGCCTGGAAAAGAGTCAGAACTGCCTGAAAAGTATCATGGATATTCAGGAGCTCCTGCTTTTCCCACCTACTTGCTCTTGAATAATAGCTTTCTCCTTATAAGATAAGTGGCAATCATCAGGATCATGAATAAGGGTCCATTCACACGTCCGTAGTGTATTGCAGATCCGCAATACACCCGGCCGGCAACCCGATACAACTGCCTATTCTTGTCCGCAATTGCGGACAGGAATAGGACATGTTCTATTTTTTTGGGATCCGCGGTCCTGGAGTTCGGGGCCGCGCCCTGGAAATGCGGATGCGGACTGCACACTGTGTACTGTCCGCATCCATTCCTGCCCCATAGAGAATGAATGGGTCCGGATCTGTTCCGCAATGTTGCGGAACAGTTTCGAAACCATTCTACGGACGTGTGAATGGACCCTTACTGTGACTCTTGTCAGGCATCTGTGACTTTTCTCCAGGCTCATATGTGGCAGATCGCTGAAATCAGCGGGGTCATTTATTATTACCCCCTACACCAGATACTAGCTTAAAAAAGTCGCAAGCCTTTGGTTTACTGCACAGAAAGTTAGGCACATGTGGCATTTGTACCGAACTTTAGATTTTTGGTACCCGGACCCATACATTTCCGTAAAAATTAGAGTTTGGTGTTCGGCGATTTAATGGTGCTTGTTGAAAGGCTGCAGGGCAGCCAATCAACAAGCGTTTAACTAGTGTGCCCTTAGAAGCCATCACAGCCATGCCTACTAATGGCATGGCTGTGATTGGCCAAGTGCAGCATGTGACCCAGCCTCTATATAAGATGGAGTCACGTAGCGCAGCATGTCACTGTGCTCTTACTAGTGTAGGGATAGGATGCTGCTGCTGTGAGAGAGAGATTAGGTAACAATTCTGGTCTGGTGTACTTGGTGTTAAATCTGCAAACTACAGCGATTATTTTTGTGGGTGCTATGCTACATTTTTTTACCCATGTGAGCCCAGTGCCACAGAAAAAATCTTCTGTTACATTCTTGGGTGACATTAACACAGTTTTGCCATATACAAATCCCTGCTCTGCATAGGTGACAGGGACTTAAATTTCTAAAAACTGTCTGTTCCATTGATGGGTGACATTTTACCATTTTTGCCGTATACAAACCCCTGCTCTGCATAGGTGACAGGGACTTAAATTTCTAAAAACTGTCTGTTCCATTGATGGGTGACATTTTACCATTTTTGACGTATACAAACCCCTGCTCTGCATAGGTGACAGGGACGTCTGTTAAAGTACATTTGCGGCCTGCACTGCATTTCTGAGGGTGAAATTTAATCAGTAAAATTTAATCAGTAAATCCAGTTCTTAGATTGTGGGTGGACATTTCCACGGTTATCAGACCAGTCATTCACAAGTGGCTTGGAGGGTCTGTTCCTGCTGCATTGCATACCCGACAGGGAAATATATTCTGTAAATTCGTTGGCGTTTAGATTGTTGGGTGCTGTAGTTATATGCTGTAAAATCTCCATGATGTCTCCATGATAAATCTTCAGCGTGGCAGGCCCCGTGTGGCTTCTATACACTTTCAAAATAATCCTTTAGCGGGGCGAATAGATGCCGGATGACGAGGACACTCCATGACCCTCTTTTTCTTTCAAACTACCCCTGCCCTGCAAACCTGACTGACACATTTGTTTGCAGGGCACTTGTCATGCTCTTCAACACATTTTGCTGCCTTTTGTAGCCTTCTAGCCTTTTCCATGACTCTTTTACAGCCATTTTAGTGCTACAAAGTTTGGGTCCCCATTGACTTCAATGGGGTTCAGGTTCGGGGTCAAGTTCGAGTCACGAACTCGAACTTTGCAACGAAATTCGGCCGAACCTGGTGAACCTGAACTTCCAGGTGTTCGCTCAACTCTAATCATAAATTAAGTACATCCTGCTGGCGCTGGTCTTCGATAAATGACCGCGGTGTGTCTTTCTCTACTTTATGGTGCCTTCAGTGATTGGAGCATGAAGTTGATAACAGGTTCCATTTAAGCCTTCCATCAGAAGTATAGGTTGGGAAAGGCATACAATGGCATGTTGCCCATTGAATATCATTGTAAAATAATATACATGTGATATCCATTTTTTTGCTGTCTCAAACCAAAATACGGATGCAGGTCACTGTGTGCAATTTGCAAAAAATGTGGATCAGACACAGGTGCGAAATACAGCCATGTGCATGAGCCCTAAATATCAACTTTTTGACACCATCCCGGTAGTAGGCCCAACATTCTGTGCTGATTCTAGAATATATCATTATAATAATATATATTGACTTTTAAGAGCAGGACTGGCATAGTTGCATTGCACTTCTGACATGTCATACATGCATGCAGGAAGATCAGATTAGTGAAGTTTGTGGTCTTGGAGTCACCACTGATCTCCAGAATGAAAAGGCTCCGTGGCACTAATCATAGATTTTTTTGTTACTGAATTTGATACAGCACTTTAAGGAAGCCACCATTGAAATCAGTTTCCTTTTCAAATCAGCAGTAAGTGCACACATCTCAACAAAGTGAGGCATTCTAGGAAATGACATAAAGCCGTGACTCACTTTCAGCTTCCTAGAAATTTGCAACACATTTATCCCTAGAGTCCACAAACAGCATTATCAAAATGTATCCAGTGCTGAAACACATCATATCCTGCATCATATCAGATGTTTTCAAATTATACTGTAGTACTAACAGGCCTTCGGACATGACTTGAATAATAATTGAGTCAGCATCTTATCTGCCGACAGCTTTTTCGGAGTGATTGCCCCTCATCAGTACAGAGCAGAGAGTACTGGCTTTAACTGCGTGAGAGGCCCAGGTTAGGATTCGGGGGGCATTATATCTCCTAATGGAGAGCGCCTTAATCGGCGTGAGGAGACTTATTGGCCATACGTGCTCCTCTGGGATTCTGGGAAGAAGAGATGCAAATGAGCTCTTAACAAGCTCTGCCTCTGATACCACCAGATGTAAGGTAACTATCCTATAAGTCAATGTTCAACCCTTAAAATAGGCCTTAAGACATGACTCGGATATTAAATAAGTCAGCACCTCATCTGCAGGCAACAGGGTGACGAGCAGAAAGTACAGTCTTAACTGGATGAGAAGCGTAGGTCAGGATTTGGGGGAAACTATATCTCCTTATGGAAAGCACCTAAACGACGTGAGGAGTCTTATAGGACAGACAGTGCTCCTCTGGATTTCTGAGAAGAGGGTAGGCAAACGAGCTCCTAGCGAGCTCTGTCTTTGATGGCACCAGATATAAGGTAGCTATCCTATAAGTTAATGGTTGACCTTTTCAACAGGCCTTGATGCATAACATTGATAATAATTAAGCCCATACTTTCTACACTGCACTAATGAGGGGCAATTACCCCAAAACTGCTGTCTGCAGATGAGATGCTGGCTTAATTGTTATCAAAGATATGTCTCAAGACCTGTTAGAAAGGTTGAACATTGACTTTTAGGATAGCTACCTTGCATCTGCTGGCATTAGGGTCCATTCACACGTCCGTAGGTGTTTTGCGGTCCGCATATTGCGGATCCGCAAAGCACGTACACCGGCAATTTGCGTTCCCTATTTTGCGGAACGCCGACACTATAATACAAAATTCCTTTTCTTGTCCGCAGTTGTGGACAAGAAATAGAAGTTGCGGACAAAAATAGAACATGTTCTATTTTTTTTCACGAACGGAATTGCGGATCCAGAAATGCAGATATGGACAGCACATAGTGTGCTGTCCGCATCTGTTCCAGCCCCATTGAAAATGAATGGGTCCGCACCCTTTTCGCAAAATTGTGGAACGGATCCGGACCCAAGTTGCAGACGTGTGAATGGACCCTTAGAGGCAGAGCTTGTTTAAAGTTCATTTGTATATCCTCTTCCCAAAATTTCAGAGGAGTGTTGCCTGGTCTATAAGACTCCTCACGCTGTTTAAGTGCTCTCCATAAGGAGATATAGTATCCCTCTAGTCTAGATTTGCACATAGACACTATTAGTAAATCTGCCTCATCAAGTTGCATGCAACTTAGGCCCCTTGCACACGACCATATGCCCTCCGAGACATACGGTCCGTGAGCGGGCCATATGTCCTGGAGCGGCATACATCGTGTGCACGGGAGTGCAAAGCATCATAGGTTACTATGATGCTGTGCACATCGGGCCGCCCGCTGGACTACTGTCCCACACTTATAAGATTTATGAGTGCAGGACAATAGTCTCGCGGCGGCCCCTTGCGCACAGCATCATAGTAACCTATGATGCTGTGCGCTCCGGTGCGCACGATGTATGCAGCTCCGGGACATATGGCCCGCTCACGTGCCCGCTATCACTCATATGGCCCGCTTCACTTTTTGTTTTTTTTTTTCTGTTAGGTTTAGGGCAAAGTACGCAAACACCCGTGCCCCCACACACACGCACACAAAATAAAGTTTTCCATGCACACACACTCACGCCTCCCCTATGGCCCGCCAGATGTTTTCGGTCGAGCAGGCATACGCCCAGCTTGCCTCCAACTCTGAGAGCCCCAGTGAGGACAAGGATGACCCTACTTTCTAGCGATGATGATGAGCCCCCAAGGCGGCAGGGACGCCGCCAGGCGGAATGAGGGGACCCTCATGCTAGGGACCCTGTGGCCCACACTAGTACGAGCAGCTCTGGGGCTCGTACTAGTTTTCCGGCTGATAAGTCCACCTGAGCCCCCTACTGGTGAACTTGCATGGTGTACCCCAGAGGATTTTGAGCCCGTGATTCCTAACTTTGTTGGCCAACCAAGAATCCAGATTCCCACAGTGGGCTTCACTGAATATAACTATTTTAGTTTTTTTGATCACTTTGTGAAGCTGATGGTGGAGCAAACGAACTTGTACGCCCAACAGTTCATTGCTCAACACCCGGGCTCCTTTTTGGCTAGGGCCAGTGGATGGACTCCGGTCAGTGCAGCCGAGATGAGGAGGTTGTGGGGCCTCGTGCTGCACATGGGCCTAGTCAAAAAACCCAGTGTCAGGCTGTACTGGAGTGGAGATGTCCTCTACCAGACCCCCTCTACTGTATGGCCATGACACTTTTGAGTTTTGAGGCCATTTGGAAATGCCTGCATTATCTCGCTGATCAAGTCCTCAAGCCATATAACGCCATGCGCAAAACCCGGGCATGGTACAAAAAAGTTGCGGTCTACTTGGTACAGGTTGCCTTGTACAACTCTTTTGTGCTGTCCCAGAGCGCTGGAAACACAGGGAGATTCCTGCAGTCCTAGGAGGCAGTCCTCAAGGACCTGATCTTTTCTGACTGGGAAAGAGTAGGTCAGAGTACCTCGGGAACTGGAGGCGCCCGGATCGTCCCTCGCCAACACTTTCCAGGTGTGGTACCCCATACTTGAAAGAAGGGACAGTCCCCAAAAAATGCAGAATGTGTAACAGGAGGGGGATACGGAAGGACACCACCACTCAGTGTGACACGTGCCCCGATCATCTGGGCCTCTGCATTGACGGTTGCTTCAGGGAGTTACATGGAGTACTAAATTTATAATACCCTTCCCCAATTTTAATTCTATTTAGCCACTGACAATCAAAAACAAACTATGGTTCTCAGACTTGAGACACCCCAAAAGTGATATTTTGTAAAACTAAAATAAATGTAAAAAAGTAGACATATTAAGTATTGCTGCGTCGGTAAGAATCTGCTCTATCAAAATAACCCATGACCTAACCCCTCAGATGAACACGATCAAAAAAATTAAATTAAAACAGCTATTTTTTGGCAAATTTTCCATTTTGGTCCATTTTATCCAGTGACAAAGCAAGGGTTAACAGCCAAACAAAACTTAGTATTTATTACCCTGATTCTGCAGTTTACAGAAACACCCCATATGTGGTCGTAAACTGCTGTATGACCAAACAACAGGGCGCAGAAGGAAAGGAACGCCATATGGTTTCTGGAAGGCAGATTTTGATGGCCATTTTTTTTGACACCATGTCCCATTTAAAGAACCGCTGATGCACCCCTAGAGTAGAAACTTCATAAAAGTGACAGCATCTAAGAAACTACACCCCTCAAGGTATTCAAAACTGATTTTACAAACTTTATTAACCCTTTAGGTGTTCCTCAACAGTTTATGGCAAATGGAGATGAAATTTCTATGTTTAGTAACCTTGCCTTACAAAAATGTAATATAGAGCAACCAAAAATCATATGTACCCTAAAAATAGCCCCAACAAAACTGCCACCTTATCCCGTAGTTTCCAAAATGGGGTCACATTTATAGAGTTTCTACTCTAGGGGTGCATCAGGGGGCTTCAAATGGGACATGGTGTAAATAAACCAGCCCAGCAAAATCTGCCTTCCAAAAACCACATGGCGCTTCTTTCTACGCCTTACCGTGTACCCGTACAGTAGTTTACGACCACATATGGGGTGTTTCTAAAAACTACAGAATCAGGGCAATAAATATTGAGTTTTGTTTGGCTGGTAACCCTTGCTTTGTTACTGGAAAAAATGGATTAAAATGGAAAATTTGCCAAAAAATTGAAATTCTTAAATTTCATCTCCATTTGCCAATAACTCTTGTGGAACACCTAAAGGGTTAACAAAGTTTGTAAAATCAGTTTTGAATACCTTGAGGGGTGTAGTTTCTAGAATGGGGTCATTTCTGAATAATTTCAAGATTTGCTTCTAAACTTCTAAGTGTTGTAACGTCCCCAAAAAATAAAATGGCATTCCCAAAATGATCCAAACATGAAGTAGACATATGGGGAATGTAAAGTAATAACTATTTTTGGAGGTATTACTATGTATTATAGAAGTAGAGAAATTGAAACTTGGAAATTTGCAAATTTTTCTAAATTTTTGGTAAACTTAGTATTTTTTATATAAAAAAATGAACTTTTTTGACAAAATGTTACCAGTGTCATGAAGTACAATAGGTGATGAAAAAACAATCTCAGAATGGCCTGGATAAGTAAAAGCATTTTAAAGTTATCACCACATAAAGTGACACTGGTCACATTTGCAAAAAATGGCCAAGTCCTTAAGGTGAAATAGGGCCGTGTCCTTAAGGGGTTAAGGGGTTAAAGGGGATGTGTCACTTCAGAAAATGGCATTTATTATGTAGAGAAAGTTAATACAAGGCACTTACTAATGTATCGTGATTGTCCATATTGCTTCCTTTGCTGGCCTGTTTAATTTTTCCATCACATTTTACACAGCTCGTTTCCATGGTTACGACCACCCTGCAATCCAGCAGTGATGGTTGTGCTTGCACACTATAGGAAAAAAGCTCTAGCCTATTTACACTCACAGCCACCATAGAGGCACTTTTTCCTATAGTGTGCAAGCACAACCACCACTGATGGATTGCAGGATGGCCGTAACCATGAAAACCAGCAGTGTATAATGTGATGGAAAAATGAATCCAACCAGCATAGAAAGCGATAACAATACATTAGTAAGTGTCTGGTATTAAGTTTCTCTACATGATAAATGCCAACCCCTTTAATAGACACTGATCCATAATGCATCATTTTTATATTTCCACTTCCTGTTCTCCACTCGCTGTCAGCCCACGATTGGGCTGTGTGCTTCCTGCTGGTGAAGGAACCCTAGGAGTCCTTTCTATAAGGGCGCATTCACATGAACATGGTTTGGTTCGGCATCCGAGGCACATTTTTTATGGCTCGGATGCGGACCCATTAACTTCAAACTTCAATGGGGCCACAAAAGATGCAGACAGCAGATAGAGTGCTCCGTTCCGTGGCCCCGCAAAAAATATAGATCATGTCCTATTCTTTTCTGTTTTGCAGTCAAGTATAGGCATTTCTATAATGGGCCGTCCGTTCTGTTTCGCAAATTGCGGAAGGCACAGGGGTGGCATCCGTGTTTTGCGGATCCGCAATTTGCGGACCGCAAAACACGGCACGTTCATGTGTATGAGCCCTTATATTGCTGAGTTTAGGAGTGGCTTGTATGTGGCCTATTTGCAAGCTTACAGCGGGCAAATGCCAGGGAGTGCAAACATAGAAATGACGCATTCAGAATTGGTGTCTATTATACCCCATGCAGATCCTATATTTTTATCTGTGTGCATTTTTTGTTATTGCAGATATCACACTGATCCATTCATTTCTATCGATCCTTTCACACAACTGTATTTTTGCAGATGCATATGGCTGTTCTGCAAATTATAAGGCTACCTGCACATAGGTGCAGGGTTATAAACAGAAAATCCCCGCAGATTTCCTCACCAAATCCGCAGCAAACTGCATGTGTTACTTGCAGTTTTTGGTACGGATTTCATGCGGTTTGGCTGCAAATCTCACCCTAAATATCTGCACAGAAGAAAAAAAAAAAGCAAAGCATACATGAGATTTGTTTAATCTCATATACTTTGCTGGTACTGTATTACGCTGCATTTGTTACACATAAGAATCTGCTCAGAAGAACCATGCATAATCTACAATGTGTGCAGGTAGCCTAAAACATTTCCTATTCTGGTCTTTATTGAGGATAAGAATTGCCATAAGAATAGCCATTTCTATTGACATGAGTGAAAAAAATGCTCATGGAAGGTATCCGAATTTTGCGGATCCGTCATTTAAGCACCGAAAGACATTCACGGCTGTGTGCATAAAGCCTTAAAGGTTTATACTCATCTCAGACATTGATCGCATATTGTTAGGATATGTCATTGGTGTCAGACAGGTGCAGCTCCCACCTCTAGGACCTATTCCTGTCTCCAGAATAGGCCCCCAAAATGAAGGCGAGCCAACTGCACAAGTGCGGCAAACCTAAATACATACTTCGGTATGGAAGTTCTGAAAATAGTTGAGGGTTGGCTTGGCTATTTTCAGCAGTCCCGTAGCAGTGAATGGAGAGGTAGCCGTGCATTTACTGCTATGGGAGTTCTGGAAATAGCCGAGTGTGCTAAGTCCCATAGAAGTGACTGGAGAGTTCCCCACCAGGTGGAGGCCTTGAAGTGGTGGGAGGGAGGACTACGCGGATTCAATCTCAAAGTCCAGAGTGCCATTTGGGTGAGGTGGCCTGTCTGCTCTGTGCTGGCCAAAATATGCTGCAACAGTGTTCCAATCTGCAAAAATTCTCCTTTTTGGACCATGCCCCCCCCCCCTATTGACGAATACCCTCGGCTGACATACACACGCAAAACCAGGTAGGGCAAGTGTGGTGGTCCTGGGGAAGAGCAGTACAGACACACTCATTCTCCATCTCACTGCCCCAAAAATTCATAGAATGTACAGTATAGTATCTCACTAAAGGGTGGGTGACGCAAACACTTGCCGTTCTGCAAAATGATAGAACATGTCCTATTATTGTCGGCATTACAGACAAGGATAGGACTGTTCTATTAGAGGCCGGCTGTTCTGTTCCTATGATGTGGAATGCACACACCCAGTATCCATGTCTTGCGGATCCGCAATTTGCGGACTGCAAAAGATCCAACGGTCGTGTTCATGAGCACTTACAGTGATAACAAATATTAAAGATGAAGTATGATGGCAGACATTCACAGCAAAATGCACAAACATACATGTGGCAGAATTTACACATATATGGATATCCTGCACTTAAGTCAGTCAGAAACAAGACACATGCAGCGCACACGAATCACTCACTGGACAGATGTGGGACACAAGACACATACATGGATCACATGATGCATATGTAACATACTGCACATACACCACTGATACATAGAACATATATAGCACACACCAATCACACATAGGAAACAAGCAATGCACTCACCAAGACATTTATGCCTAACCCTATTAAGTGTAGCACACTTAAAGAGGATGTCTCACTTCAGCAATTGGCATTTATCATGTAGAGAAAATTAATACAAGGCACTTACTAATGTATTGTTGTTGTCCATATTGCCTCCTTTCCATCACATTATACACAGCACTTATCCGTGTAATCCAGCAGCGGTGGCCGTGCTTGCACACTATAGGTAAAGGTGTTGGCCTATGTGCACTTCCAGCCTTTGCCTATAGTGTGTAAACATGGCCAACTCTGCTGGATTACACGGTGGTAAGAACCACGGATACGTGCTGTGTATAATGTGATGGAAAGGAGGCAATATGGAGTATTAGAATACATTAGTAAGTGCCTTGTATTAACTGCATGATAAATGTCATTTACTGAAGTGAGACAACCCCTTTAACCCCTTTAAGCATAAATGTCTGGCATGAAATTTACCAAATTGTAACCTCCTCCTCAGATTGCACATAATCCACAGTATATTTAAAAGGGTTGTCCTACCATAATGACCTATTGGCCATCTACAGGATAGGTGATAAATATCAGATTGCTGGGGTCTGACTGCTGGAACACCCACTGATCATGATAAAAGGGGTCCTGAGACATTCAATTACATTACCGCCAATCTATATACACAAGAGTCTTAAAAACACGTTCCCTTGATCATGGGGGTCCCAGCAGTCAGACCCCTATCAATCAGACACTTATCACCTGTCGTGTCATAGCTGTTGGACCTTTTCATATTCCCTCTTTAACCCTTTCTACCCAGGGCCAGTTTTCACCTTCCTGCCCAGACCATTTTTTGCAAATCCGACAAGTGTCACTTTATGTGGTAATAACTTTGGAACACTTTTACTTATCCAGGCCATTCTGATATTATTTTCTCGTGACACATGGTACGTCACGATGGTGCTAAATTTGAGTCAATATATTTTTTCTTTATTTATAAAAAAATCCTAAATTTACCAAAAATTGGGAAAAATTCACAATTTTCTAAATTTGAATGTCTCTACTTTTAAGACAGATAGTAATACCTTATAAAATAGTTATCAGTCATTATTCCCCATATGTCTGCTTTATGTTGGCATCATTTTTTTAAGGACGTTAGAAGGCTTAGAAGTTTAGAAGCCATTTATCAAATTTTCACCAACATTTCCAAAACCATTTTTTTTCAGCACCAATTTAGTTATAAAGTGATTTTGAGGAGCTTACATAATGGAACCACCCATAAATGACCCCATTTTAGAAACTACACCCCACTAATTATTCAAAACTGATGTTACAAACTTTGTTAACCCTTTAGGTGTTCCACAAGAATTAAAGGAAAATGGAAGCGAAATTTTAAAATTTCATTTTTTATGCAGATTTTTCATGTTAATCAATTTTTGGAAGGAAGAAGGAAAAAAGCGGCCATATGGATTTTGGAGGCAGATTTTGCTAGAATGGTTTTTGGGCACAATTTTGTACTTGAAGAGACCCTGGTGTACCGCTACAGTGGAAACCCTCAAAAAGTGACCCATTTTGGAAATTACACCCTTCAAAGAATATATTAAGGGGGGTACTGAGCACTTTGACCCCCTAAGCAGTTTACAGAAAACACCCACATTTTTCATTTTCACAAGGGGTAACAGGAGAAAAAGCACCCATGATTTGTTACCCATTTTCTCCTGAATATGGCAACACCCCATATGTGGTGGTAAACTGCTATGGGCTCACATGGCAGAACTCAGAACGGAAGGAGCCTCATATGGCTTTTGCAGCGCAGATTTTGATGGATTGGTTTATGGGCACCATTGGAGTTTATTTTTTGGGTGATTGTCTTATGTGGAGGCTCATTTTTTTGTGGGATGAGGTGACGGGTATCATTGATTGGTACCATTTTGGGGTATATAAGACTTTTTGATCGCTTGGTATTACACTTTTTGTGAGGCAAGGTGAAAAAAAGGCTGTTTTGGTGTAGTTTTTACCAAATATTTAGCCCATTTCTCCTTACAAAACAGCTTCAACTCCGCCATTGATATTTGGTAGATGGGTACAAGGCAGGACTCCCTGGCGGTGCTAGCAATACAATGGTGGCAGCAGTGCAGGTGTTGAGTGTAAGTTAATAAGGAGGGCAATTTAAGGTAACAGGTCCAACAAGCTTTACTGAGGTAATCTTGTCAAATAACACTTGTGTGGACAAGGTCAGTCTGTCCAGGGTACACATACAATGCTTCCAACTATATGGGAAAGAAGGCTTTATAGCAGCTATTTCTGAGTCACTCTCTGTTAAATCCAGACAACTTCCCAAATTGACCAAAGGCGTGCAATTTAGTTTTCATTAACTCTTTCTGCAATTGCCAGGCTATGGGGGGCAGATCTTAGATCCGATAGCCAATCCATCTCCAAAGTGTGGTGGGAGCCGAAGCAATATGCCCTTTCCACAAACAGCAAAGTCTAAAACAATAGACCTTTGTTACCTTTGCTATTATGCACTGTCATTTTAGGGTCCTAAATGGTCTGTGAATATCTGTTTTCGTTCTCAGAAGTTTGGCATTTGTCCCTAGCATGTAGAGCTGGAGAGCCCCTGTAGTAAGTCTCATACTTCAGATGCCGAAGCTAGACTTACTGGCTGATGCAATCAGACTGCACAGCACTCCTGACTCAGGAGTATCTATATCTATCTGTCTTTTTATCCACAACATTTTTAGCTCTGTAAGGTGCACCTGACCATAAGATACACCTAGGTTTTAGAGGAGGAAAGTAAGAAAAAATATATTTTTTATCAGACCTCAGATCAGACCCCCAGTTGTCATCAGACCCAAAATCTTCATCAAACCTCAGATCAGACAAAAAAATAAAAAATAAAACAACTTAGCTCTCCTGCTCCTGAAGGCGCTGCGTCTCAGGAGATCCAGAGCGCTTTTCTTACAGAGCTGCATTGTGACCTGATGTTGCACAGCGCACTACATTCTGCAGGGGCAGACACAGACAGAATAGGGCCCTGGTTCAGGGGCATCAAAGATGGTAGAGACCCTTCAGAAGCTGTGTTCCATATTAATGCCCCACATATAGTAGTATTATTGCCCCTTTGTGCCAGCACACAGTAGTAATAACCACATAGCGCCCTATTCACAGTAGCTATGGACAGATATGTGTCCCCTCTCAGTAATTATGCAAGATTATTATTATTATTTATTTTTAGAGCGCCATTCATTCCACAGCGCTGTACATATCATAAGCGGTGCAAATACATAATACAGGCAATTGCCTTAAGCATGAACGAGACAAGTTACAGACTGGTACAGAAGGATAGAGGGCCCTGCCCGTGAGGGCTTACAATCTACATGGTATGGGGGAAGGAGACAGTAGGCGAGGGTGAAGCTGGTCATGGCGGTATAGAGGCAGCAGGGTCACTGGTCGTAGGCTTGTCTGAAGAGGTCGGTTTTCAGGTTTCTTTTGAAGGATTCCACTGTAGGTGAGAGTCTGATATGTTGGGGTAGCGAGTTCCAGAGTATAGGGGATGCACGGGAGAAATCCTGGAGGTGAGTGTGGGAAGAGGTGATAAGAGGAGAGGAGAGAAGGAGGTCCTGTGAGGATCGAAGATTGTGTGTGGGGATGTATCGGGAAAGTAGCTCAGAGATGTCGGGAGGGGACCGGTTGTGGACGGCCTTGTATGTGTTGGTTAGTATTTTAAACTGAATTCGCTGGGCAATAAGGAGCCAGTGCAGGGACTGGCAGAGGGGAGAGGCCCCTCACAGTAGTTATGCCAGGATATGTTCCCTCTCACAGTAATTATGCCAGATATGTGCCCCCTTACAGGAGTTATGCCCAGATATGTGCCCCTCACAGTAATTATGCCAGATATGTGCCCCCTGACAGTAGTTATGCCAGATATATGCATATGTGCCCCCTCACAGAGTTATGCCCAGATATGTGCCCCCTCACAGGAGTTATGCCCAGGTATGTGCCCCCTCTCAGCAGTTATGCCCAGATATGTGCCCCCTCACAGCAGTTATGCCCAGATATGTGCCACTCACAGTAATTATGCCAGATATATGCCCCCTCACAGTAGTTATGCCAGATATGTGCCCCTCGCAGTAATAATGCCAGATATGTGCCCCTCTGAGTAGTTTTGCCAGATATGTGCCTCCTTCACAGCAGTTATGCCCAGATATGTGCCCCCTCATAGTAGTTATGCCCAGATATGTGCCCCCTCATAGTAGTTATGCCCAGATATGTGCCCCCTCATAGTAGTTATGCCAGATATGTGCCCCCTCACAGTAGTTATGCCAGATTATGTGCCCCTTTACACAGACCCGTTGAAATGAATGGGTCAGGATTCAGTCCGGATGATATGCTTCTGCTATACAAATTGCATCCAGTAGGAAAACTCGCTTGTGTGAAAGAGGATTTAATCTGACATGACACATGGAGGGACACCAGTGCATGCCATTTGCCAACACCAGACAAGGCAGCCATACGACGCTCAGCAAGTATCATGCATGGACCCTTCTGATTTGATAATAGCTGGGTGTTGGAAATGTTCTTGCTGTCTCTCCATGTCCGATCAGTAGGAGAAACTGAGGGGGGTCATTTATTATACTGAAATACACTAGGCGTAGTTCAGGCACAGATTGTGGCAAAACGGTTAGTTGGGCTGCAATCTGTGACTTCTCCTCGCTCACGCCAGGTCTAAAAATGTGGACGTGGTGAGAGTGGAGAAGGGGAGGTGCTGGCAGGTCTGTCTCATTTACACTGGCAATGGATGCGCCGAAGTTGTTTAGAGGCCGGCGCCTCTACATAACTGCGGCGGATCCACCGCCAGGTTTACTGATTATTAAAACTGGCGTCTAAAATGCCGGTATTAATAAATGACCCCCTGAGTGTCTGGGCAACACTTTTAACTCATTTACATGAAATTGACCATATGTACTTTGTGATCTGCAAATTACGGATGACGTCCATGTGCCATCTGCATTCTTCTGCAGACCCATTAACTGGCCTGTATGCTGCGGACCACTATAGGGTGTCACATTTTCTATCCTTTGCGGAACAGACATAGAGATGCAGAAAGCAAATGATTCTATGTGGTTTCTGCATCCGTATGTCAGTTATGCACAAGACAGAAAATGTGACACGTCCTATACTTCTCTACAAAATGCGGACTGCAGACCTACTTAAGTCAATGGGTCTGCAAAAATATGCAGATTGCACATGGACCGCATCCATATCTTGTTGATCCGCGGACCGCAAAATACATTGAAACTTGTGAATGTAGCCTCCCAGTGTGTGGGTACGGGACAGTCACAGGAGGGCCAGAGGGGGACAGGGGTGATGGGGTAAAAAAATAATATACCATGTGAAGTTCAGTGTCTGACTGGGGCAGTGGGCACACAGGCAGCCTTTAGTCCTTACTCACTTCCTCCTAAGATTCTGGCTTTCTGCACCGGATAGGGACGGGGCTGCCATCATCAATAGACAGGGGCGGGGCTACCAACGCAGTGAAGTGGCTCAGCACAGGCCAGGCCGGGCTCATTTCAAACTGTTCATCAGAACCCCAGTGCCTACATCAGGACTCTGCTGTAAGGAGGCGGGACGATAGCAGGTGCAGACTAAAGTCAGACAGTGAGACACAGGCCGCCAGGGGGACTCCTTCTACATGTTGGATGAAGTAATGAATGGTGAAGCGGGGAGCGGGCGGCTCTCTGCTTCACCATTACAATCAGGGCCGGTGCTATAATAAGGCAGACCAAGCGGCTGCCTTAGGGTGCATAGAAGGGAGGGGGGCTCCAAAATGAATTTTTTTTTTTTTAAATCACTTACGTGAAGTGATCATTACGGGGTGCCAAAATGTAGCTTTGCTTGTGCTGGCAAAAATCCTTGCACCGGCCCTGATTACAATCAGTTGTCTGTGCGTCCTGTGGATGCAGAGCTGGAAGGCCCCCTCCCACGCTGGGCCCCTGTGCAGCTTAACCGACATGTTCGCCCCTGACGTCCTTACACTGTACGCTGTCAGAGCACGGTGCAGCGTGGCATTGGCAGAAGACCCAGGAGTGTTGAGTAATACCAGCGCTAGCAGAACCGCTCCCTGCACCTCTTGTGTACTCATTAGTTTTTGCCTTATAAGATGCACTGCCACCCCCCCCCCTCCATACGCACACACTTTTTGGTCTAAAAATACAGTATCTGTTATCATATATACTATTTTATATCTGTCTACCTACATAGATCCAACCATTTTAGATTTTTGTGTTCCTGGCTGAGGATATTATGTATGTTCTTATTTACTGAGCGGATAACCTAAATGCATATGCTTTATTAAATAGGTTATCTGGCTTTGGGGCTGACACCCTCTTGAGCCCGGACCTACATAAACAGGCTGAAAAAAACACTGCAAACTAGCCACGCCCACACCGTGAAACTGTCTAACGAGTCTAAAAAGACTCAAAAACGGTCACAGCATAAGTAGTAAATGTAGGTAAAACAATGGGGCACATTTACTAAGGGATTGGAAACAGGCATAAATGGTAGCGAGGGGTTGGCATAGTTTTTATACCAGGTGCAAGGACTGCCACAGACTGCTTGCCTCATCATAAATTAGACAAATCTAACGCCAGCGCAAGGAAGAAACTGGGACCACCGTAAAAAGCTGATCTTAGTAAATGTGCCCCAGTTAGTTTGTCCAATCAAGGAAAAATTTGACAAAAACATGTACAAACCACTATAACAAATGACCCCCATTACTTTCATCTACTTTTATGAAAAGGCTGTTAGCAGCAGTCACCATATTGGTGCAGAGTTTAGGACACTGACAATAACTTTAGTTTTTTTAATGGAAAAAAAAAAGCAATTAGCTGTGTCATCACTAAATATTGCGGGAATGCCAAGGAAAATGTCATGGAGACTGCCTTTTTGTCTCTCAGTAACTACTGACAATAGTTGATTTTGTCTACTGACAGCTTTTGGATGGGTCCTCTTACTGCTATTATCCTGTAAAGCCTTCACACAAAACCAGCAGGATCAACCTCTAATCTCTTGAGGCTACTCGCCCAATCCCTTCCATTAATATTCTAATTAAAGGAGGGCGCTGAATCACATGAGATGAAGCAGATGCACTCAGGCGCAGTGTGCAGGATTCTGCCTCACTATGCTGTTATATAGACCTGTGTATTAAAATATATCATTAGACAGAAAAATGTTTTGTTAGCAAACACATTAGAATGTAACCTCATGCATAGTATACAGGGCTCTCTGATCTGCATCTAGTTCACAATAAGTTTATTTGACTTCTATTCAGTTGTATGCATTCCTCGTGAAAAAACAGTTCTGGAGCATCTTTCTCATAACCCTGCGCTGTTCCTCTCTTAGGCCCCTTTCACATGAGCATTGCGGAAGAGGTCCGGAGGCATTGTGGGAAACCCACGTAAGTACGCACGCAATTTCAGCCAATTTTGTCTGCGATTGTGTTGCGTTGTTCAGTTTTTTCCGCACGAGTGCAAAGCGTTTTAATGCGTTTTGCACGCGCCTGATAAAAAACTGAATGTTGGTACCCAGACCCGAATCTGGACTTCTTCACTGAAGTTCGGGTTTGGGTTCGGTGTTCTGTAGATTTTATTATTTTCCATTATAACATGGTTATAGTGGAAAATAATAGCATTCTTTAATACAGAATGCTAAGTAAAATGACCATTGAGGGTTAAAAAATAATAAAAAAATTACTCAATTGATTACGCAGCCATTATCGTCTTCTTTCTTCTTCTTGCACCACGTTGTGAGTGCGGTGACGTCAGCGCAGGTCCTGCTGAATGAAGATAGAAGATAGAAGAACGTCAAAGCAGGTTCTTTTGCAGGTCCTGCAAGGAGAAGACGATAACGGCTGCATGATCAAGTGGATGAGGTGAGTAGTTTTTTTTATTATGTTTTAACACTCAATGTACATTTTACTTAGCATTCTGTATTAAAGAATGCTATTATTTTCCATTATAACCATGTTATAATGGAAAATAATAAAGTTTAATGGGGTCCAGGGGCTTATCCCTATTTATTCACATCATCTCCTTAGCAACCATCGTGAAAATCGCATTGCATCCGCACTTGCTTGCATTCACCTCTATGGGGCCTGCAGTGCGTGAAAAACGGCAATATAGAACATGCTGTGATTTTTACGCAACGCACAAGTGATGCGTGAAAAACATTGCTCATGTACACTGCCCCATTGAATGGGTCAGGATTCAGTGCGGGTGCAATGCATTCACGTCACGCATTGCACCCGCGCGGAAAAACTCGCCCGTGTAAAAGGGGCCTTAGGAAGGTAGATCGCTTGTCCCATGGAGTGCAATAAATTACTATTGCAGCCTATGGGATGTTTAGTGCATTCCTATGGGGCCGCGCTCCATAGTCACTATTGCTGTGGTATCCTTGGATCCTTCACAGTGACCAAGGCAACCACAGGGAATGAACGGCTCCCTCGATCACAGACCGGGGGAGCCGTTCAGGCACGGGAGCATAGATGCCACAATTGACCAGTGTTATTCCCTATAGCAGACATCAGCCTCAGGTGCCTGCTGTGTGCCATCTTTAAAGTGTGGACTTCCACCGTACATGATGGCGGATGTCCTGAAGGAGTTAATGTGGCAACATTGAGTCTAGATGCTGACTGTTAAAAACCTGGACGTAACATCATGTGAAATAAGCTTTAGCTTTACGTCCACAGGTTCAGGTTTCCTGGTAAAGTAGTGAATTAAAAAAGTAGCCTTAATCTGTCCTTTATACGTTCTTTCCTTTTATGTTTTACTCCTGTTTTTTCTTGCAAAACTGCATCACACAGTTTTTTCACACTAGCATGACCTAAATGTGCCTTGTGCTGCAAAGTGTAATCATGGGTATGAGCCATCAGCCTGGCATACATTGTAGCAAAACCTAAGCTATGAGAAGTAGAGCATTATATAAAAATGTTTCTCTTAATTGACAGCAATTTACTAATCTGATGGATGTGGCCAGGAATTATTGGGTCATAATCTGATTATATGTTGTGACGTTTACACCTTTTTGCTGATTCAGTCCTCTGGCACTACAATACACATTCAATAAATCATACCCATAACTGGTACATATGTTAATTGTTGCTAGGTCAAGGTTTTAGAAAGACGTAGATTGTTTCTATGGTCCTCACACAGGCAGAATCAGGGCACTGATGATGATCATGCAGCCTTGTGGACCGGAAGTTATCATGAGATGTGAATGCCGGTTGCTAGGAGACATGGACAAAGTATCAGGGAGGAGCAGCCGCTGGATGCAAGCAATTCTGGAGCTTTTTTCATTCTATAGAAGGCTTGAATACATCGTCCTAATCACCACCGGTTTCAATAAAACATTGGACTAAGATGTATTTTCTGATTTGTCTGAATCAGGAGTTAATGGAGCAGCTATAACCAGACATTCACAAGAGACTAGCATCCTTTGTAGCTGTGATTATGGCTACAGATTTCTGTTTACAGACCATCAAGGGAGGCCATACACCTAAAAGGCTCATGTACGTGGCCGTTACCCATATCCCGGCATGCCACCATCAATTTTTAAAATTTTTGTAGAAATGTCCTATGCTTGTTCGCAAAAAGGTGTGCTGTCCACATCTCTTGTGGCCCCAGTTAAATAAATGGGTCCGCATCGTATGTGGACAGAAACTACGGCTGTGTGCACAAGCCCTAAAACCAGTGTCAGACAAAAAATGTTTTCCCCCACGTACAAATGCACACTTAGCTCATGTATGTACAGGTATTCGTAATTGGGGGAAGACAACTCTGGCCAATGGGCATGTATTCTTAATGGGGAGAGACAACTCTAGACATGATAGAAGCTGGTGATTGGACCATGTGACTCAGTGACGTCACTGAAGGTCCTTCATCCCCCTCCTGCTGAAGACAGAACAGAACACCGGCAGCTATGCAATCAAATGGAATAGGTGAGTTTGTTTTTTTATTATTTTTAACCCTCTATTGCCCTTTTTACTTTGCATTCTCTATAGAGAATGCTATTATTTTCCTTTATAACTATGTTATAAGGGAAAATAATAAAGATCTGGTCCCCATCCCGATCGTCTCCTAGCAACCATGCGGGAAAATCGCACTGCATCCGCACTTGCTCGCGGATGCTTGCGATTTTACCACAGCCCCATTCACTTTTATGGGGCCTGCGTCGCGTGAAAAACGCAGGATATATAACATGCTACGATTTTCACGCAACGCAAAAGTGATGCGGGAAAATCACAGACCGTGTACACAGCCCCATAGAAATGAATGGGTCCGGATTCAGTGCGGATGCAATGCGTTCGCCTCACGCATTGCACCGGCGCAGAAATCACGCCCGTGTGAAAGGGGCCTAAAGGCGGCATTAAAACTACTGGTAGCTTTAGAACGGAACCTTATAGAGAGGCCTAACTACTGGGTGGACTTTGGGAAGCTTTATCACTACTGGGGGCACTATGGAACATTATTACTACTGGGCGTTCTGTGGAAGCATTATTATCAGGGTATAGCTATACAGTGACGTGTCACACAACAAGAAAATCATGCAACATTTTATGAAACCTATTTCAATGGTGTTGCATGCTGCGACTGTGACATGACAGTTGCAAAAATCCATCTAAGTCGGATTTTTAAAGACTGTCAAGTCACAGTCGCAACATGTAGCATATTGCTTTACGACACCATTAAAATACATTGAATGAAATGTTGCACAACAGATTTTGCCAAGCAGCCATACCCTTTTGCTCGCATCACACGTAGTCATGTGAGCATACCCTTATTGAGCACAATATGGAGGGCACTAATACTAACGGGAACTCTGGGGGAGCATTATAACTACAGGGGCACTATTACTAATGAGGACACTCTGAGAGAGAATTATTACTATCAGTGGGACTTTTGGGGGCTTATCTGTATTGCATTGTTATTTTATAAGTATAGTATTTTGGAGCATTGGGAAGCATAGCGAGCATAGTATTGAGGGTAGCAGTAGGATGACACTGTTGGGGCACCAGGAGGAGGAGGATGATGGTAAAGTGAGAAACCTGTGTGGCAAACTCTACAGAGACGAGGAATGGCTGAAAGAAGTCATCATGGCGGTCTGGCAGTGGAGAAGATGAGCAAAGAGAACATCTACCGTACATCAGAGGAGACATCACTGGATGTAATAGTTATGTGGTGCTGTATTCCTCTGTATGTGTAATAGTGCTGAATGTTATTTTCATTCAGATATGCCTTTAGCAGTTGGACTTGTGGGTTCGATCAAAAATTTAACACATATGCACTGAGGCTTGGGTCAACATCCCGGTTTCTTCCTATATTGTATATAGGAAAAGATCCGTCTGTCAGCATTGGTAGGGGTGGGGGTGGATAGCGAAAGATGAGAGTCCCATGAATATGAGGACTCCTAAATCTTGTGCACTATACCAGTGCTTAGCTTGAACTGCTCAATACTGATTTTAAGAAAAATACTGGGTCAATCCAAGCAAGTGACCAAGTATTTTTATTAGGGTCTCTGTCTCTAAGATAGGGCTGCATAAAACTGGTGACAGATTCCCTTTAATATTGTCACACAGTAGCCCTGTTAGATCACCACTAGGTGAGGTAACACAATTTACTGCCATAAGTATGGTAAGTGTATGCTGCTTTCATCTGTCTGGCCATGAGTCAGAGCTCTGTCATATTTACGGGAAAAACTACATATTGTCTGACACAGAAATTAACATTTTATTGATTCCCCATTGCTGAGAACATGAATTTTTTTCTCTTGAATCATGTTGTTGCTACTATTGTAGACATATGTTGGAATAAAGTAAAATGTTTGTGCGCTTTGCATAATAAAATTGCTCCCTACATGCCTACATACAGTTATGCAGTTCAGTAGGACATGCCTCCTTCTCAGCATGCCAGTTTATCCATTGCTGAAAACCTAGCAAATATTTCAAATATATAGCAGCTCCACATTGTGCATTTGTTTTTCATTTTTTGGGACCGCAAAAAATGGAAATGATTCTGTGTGTATTCGGTATCTGTATGTCCACAAGTCTGTTCCGCAAAAAAATAGAACATGTCCTATTCTTGTTTATTTTGCGGACAAGGACAGGCATTGTTACAATAGATCCGCCAAAAAAACTGATGTAACACAGACGTCACACGGATGTCATCTGTTTTTTATGGTGCGGATCTGTGTTTTGCAGACTGCAAACTACATACGGTCGTGTGCATGAGCCCTAAAGGCTGTCCATACACAATGCGGCCCTGGTGACAGGATCCCCATGCGACTTACTGCTAATTGCCTGGTCCATAGGTCTATAATTGTTGGTTGACACCTAGATATGCTATTTGTTTCATATAGTAACATAGTAACATAGTATATAAAGCCGAAAAAAGACATTTGTCCATCCAGTTCGACCTCTTTCCTGCAAGTTGATCCAGAGGAAGGCAAAAAACCCCTGTGAGGTAGAGCCAATTTTCCCCACTTAAGGGGAAAAATTCCTTCCCGACTCCAATCAGGCAGTGAGAACAACTCCCTGGATCAACGACCTATCTCTAGTAGCTATAGCCTGAAATATTATTACGCTCCAGAAATACATCCAGGCCCCTCTTGAATTCCTTTAATGTACTCACCATCACCACCTCCTCAGGCAGAGAGTTCCATAGTCTCACTGCTCTTACCGTGAAGAACCCTTTTCTTTGTTTGTGTACAAACCTTCTTTCCTCTAGACCAGGGGTGTCAAACTCAAATTCATCGGGGGCCGCATCAGCAGTTTGGTCACCCTCAATGGGCCGGTTGTAACTGTAGGACTATGTGTCCACTCTTTATTATCATAAATTATTGTCACTGCATTCAATTATTACTGTTTTTAGAGCTTCATGCATATTTTTGAACTGTTATAGGGGGACATCTGTGGATGGCGCTGTTATGGGGGGACATCTGTGGATGGCGCAGTTATGGGGGGACATCTGTGGATGGCGCAGTTATGGGGGGACATCTGTGGATGGCGCAGTTATGGGGGACATCTGTGGATGGCGCAGTTATGGGGGACATCTGTGGATGGCGCAGTTATGGGGGACATCTGTGGATGGCGCAGTTATGGGGGACATCTGTGGATGGCGCAGTTATGGGGGACATCTGTGGATGGCGCAGTTATGGGGGACATCTGTGGATGGCGCTGTTATGGAGTGAGGGATCTGTGGATGGCACTGTTATGGGGTGAGGGATCTGTGGATGGCAGTATTATGGGATAGGCCCTATCCCATAATACTGCCATCTACAGATCCCCCTCACCCCATAACAGTGCCATCCACAGATCCCCCTCAGCCCATAACAGCGCCATCCACAGATGTCCCCCCCATAACAGTGCCATCCACAGATGTCCCCCCATAACTGCGCCATCCACAGATGTCCCCCAATAGGGGATCTGTGGATGACACTGTTATATAACCCCTCACCCCTTAAAAGTGCCATCCACAGATCCCCCTCACATTGCCTCAAAATTGCAGTGGGGCCAGGTGTATTCACTGTCCTCTGGCCCCTCCGCTCACTCATTCCCCAAAAATCGGCATAAACCTATGTTAAATAAAGTAAACTTGTGCCCGCCCCTCATACATAATAGAATCACTAACTCACTAACCGCGGTCCGCTCCATTACAGGCCAGGCGCGCGGCCGGCAGCGTGACTGACGTCACGTGCCGGCGCCGCCTGATTGACGTCAGCGCCCGGCCTGTAATGGAGCGGACCGCGGTTAGTGATTCTATTATGTATGAGGGGCGGGCACAAGTTTACTTTATTTACCATATGCGAGGTCTGGCGGGCCGGATTCGGCCCGCGGGCCTGTGTTTAACACCTATGCTCTAGACGCAGAGGATGTCCCCTCGTCACAGTCACAGTCCTGGGGATAAATAGATGATGGGAGAGATCTCTGTGCTGACCCCTGATATATTTATACATAGTTATTAGATCTCCCCTCAGTCGTCTTTTTTCTAAAGTGAATAACCCTAATTTTGATACCCTTTCAGGGTACTGTAGTTGCCCCATTCCAGTTATTACTTTAGTTGCCCTCCTCTGAACCCTCTCTAGCTCTGCTATGTCTGCCTTGTTCACAGGAGCCCAGAACTGTACACAGTACTCCATGTGTGGTCTGACTAGTGATTTATAAAGTGGTAAGACTATATTTTCATCACGGGCATCTATGCCCCTTTTGATGCAACCCATTATCTTATTGGCCTTAGCAGCAGCTGCCTGACACTGGTTTTTACAGCTTAGTTTGTTATTTATTAAAATTCCTAGATCCTTTTCCATGTCAGTGTTACTGAGTGTTTTACCATTTAGTATGTACGGGTGACTTGCATTATTCCTTCCCATGTGCATAACTTTACATTTGTCAGTGTTAAACCTCATCTGCCACTTCTCTGCCCAAGCCCCCAATCTATCCAGATCCCTCTGTAGCAGAAAACTGTCCTCCTCAGTGTTAATTACTTTACACAGTTTAGTGTCATCTGCAAAAATTGATATTTTGCTGTGCAAGCCTTCTACAAGATCATTAATAAATATATTGAAGAGAATAGGGCCCAATACTGACCCCTGAGGTACCCCACTAGTGACAGTGACCCAATCTGAGTGTGTATCGTTAATAACCACTCTCTGTTTTCTATTACTGAGCCAGTTACTTACCCACATAAAGATATTTTCTCCTAGTCCAAGTGTTCTCATTTTATATACTAACCTTTTGTGTGGTACAGTGTCAAATGCTTTGGAGAAGTCCAGATATATGACATCCACTGATTCACCCCGGTCAAGTCTAGAACTTACCTCCTCATAGAAACTGATTAAATTAGTTTGACATGACCGATCCCTCATGAAGCCATGCTGATATGGTGTAATTTGCTTATTTTCATTGAGATACTCCAAGATAGCATCTCTTACAAAACCTTCAAACAGTTTACCCACAACAGATGTTAAACTTACCAGCCTATAATTTCCAGGCTCTGTTTTTGGACCCTTTTTGAATATTGGCACCACATTTGCTATACGCCAGTCTGGTGGAACATTCCCTGTCAGTATGGAGTCCGTGAATATCAAAAATAAGGGTCTGGCTAGGACATCACTTAATTCCCTTAGGATACGGGGTGTATGCCATCCGGTCCTGGCGATTTGTCTATTTTAATCTTTTTAAGTCGCTGCTGTACTTCTTCCTGGGTCAGACAGGGCACTTTTAAAGGGAATTTACTTTTACATTTTGCATTTCATCTGACAGTTTATTTTCCTCAGTGAAAACAGTGGAGAAGAAAATATTTAATAGCTTAGCTTTATCCTCGTCGCTTTCTGCAACTCCCCCTCATTGCTATGTAGAGGGCCGACTACTTCAGATTTATATTTTTACCATTTATATAATTGAAGAACATTTTAGGGTTAGTTTTGCTCTCTTTGGCAATTAATCTCTCGGTCTCTAGTTTGGCAGTTTTATTAGTTTTTACATATTCTATTTTTTTCCTTATAGTTTATCAGAGCTTCCTGACTCCCCTCCTGTTTTAGTGATTTATATGCTTTCTTTTTGTCATTTATTGCTTTTTTTACGGTTCTATTTAACCACATTGGTTTCTTCTTATTTCTTAGCCTTTTATTTCTATAAGGTATGCATCGATCACAATTAGATGTTACGATGCTTTTAAAAATCTCCCATTTTGTGGTTGTATTTTTATTTTTGAGGACTTTTTCCCAGTTAATTGGGCCTATGGTCTCTCTTAGTTGGCTAAATTTTGCTTTTTTGAAGTCCGGTATTCTTGTTCCTCCCTGTAGAAACTCTCGTTTGAAGGATAATTGGAAGGTTATTACTTTATGGTCACTATTTCCCAGGTGTCCCCCGACCTGCACGTCTGTTGTTCTATCAGGTCTATTGGTTAATACTAAGTCCAGTATGGCCGTCCCTCTAGTTGGGTCCTGAACCATTTGGGAAAGGTAATTGTCTTTGGCTATTGCCAAGAACCTGTTTCCTTTATGGGATGTACAGGTTTCAGTTTCCCAGTCTATATCTGGGTAGTTGAAGTCCCCATAATAACCACCTCATTATGGTTTGCCGCCTTGTTTATCTCGTTTAGTAATAGATTTTCTACGGACTCTGGTATATTAGGTGGTTTATAGTAAACTCCTATTAGTAATTTATTATTGTTTTGGCTCCATTTATCTCCACCCACAATGACTCCACATTTTCGTGTCCCTTACAGATGTCTTCCCGGAGGGTGGGCTTTAGACAGGACTTTATGTAAAGGCAGACCCCTCCCCCTCTCCGGTTTTGACAATCCTTTCTGAACAGATTGTAACCTTGTACATTAACAGCCCAGTCATAGCTATCGTCCAGCCATGTCTCAGTTATTCCCACTATGTCATAATCCTCCTCACACATCACTAATTCTAGTTCCCCAGTTTTATTAGTCAGGCTTCTGGCATTAGTATACATACATTTGAGAGGTTTATGCATATTTTTTGCCCTACACCTTTCCTTCTGAACTTTTCTAGTCCCTCCTTCCATTCCTCCCCCAGTCCCACTACCTTGCCCCCGGTCTCTATCTGCACTATCTTCCCCTCCTATAATGTAATTTCCCTCCCCCCCAGTCCCTAGTTTAAACACTCCTCCAACCTTCTAGCCATCTTTCTCCCCAACACGGCTGCCCCTTCCCCATTGAGGTGCAGCCCGTCCCTTCTTGAGCCACTTGTTAACCTCTCTAATCGCCCTCTGCCTTTCCTGTGGGGCCCGTGGTACAGGCAGTATTTCGGAAAATACTACCTTTGAGGTCCTTGCCCTAAGCTTTTCACCTAAATCCCTGAAATCATTCTTAAGGACTCTCCACCTACCTCTAACTTTGTCATTGGTTCCGATATGGACCATGACCGCTGGATCTTCTCCAGCCCCTCCCAGTAATCTGTCAAACCGATCCGCGATGTGTCAAACTCTAGTGCCAGGAAGACAGCACACTGTTCGGCGATCACGATCTTTGTGACAGATCTGTTACCCTAATAATTGAGTCTCCCACTACCAGCACCTGTCTGGCCTGCCCTGCTCTCCTGGTCCCCTGCTTACTGGAGCTAACATTCCCCTGACCGGCAGAGGAAGTGTCTGGCTGCAGCAGTGCTGTCCCTGAGCTGCCACCCCCCTCAGCTGCCAAACGTGCAAACTTGTTGGGATGTGTCAGATCAGGGCTAGCCTCCCTGGCACTCTTCCCTCTACCGCCCTTTCTTACTGTCACCCAGCTAGCTACCTCACTTTCCTCAGCCTCCTAACTGTCACCCTTCCCCTGAACTACCCCAAAGAGTGCTTGCTCGGTGAGCAGCAAACTCTTTTGCAAATTGTCAGTGGCTCTCAGTGTTGCAATATGCCCGTTTAGAGACTCGATGTGCGATTCCAAACGGGTAATTTGCTCACATTTTGAACAAAGATATGCACCCTCAAACGGCTGTTCCAGGACTGCATACATCATGCAAGATGTGCACTGGACGGCATTGTCAATTGTGCAAGACATACTAATGGGGATTACACCACAAAAACAAAAAAATACAATATACTGTAGTAACAAGAACTGACGAATTTCAGTCCCCCACTGAAGTCCCTGAATCTGAAGTCACTTAATCTTAAGTCACACTTACACAACCACACAATCAACCACGCGTCGTGACCAACCTCGCATTATATATATATATCTACTTATATAAGTATACTGTAAATTAAACTCAAATACACCAGCCTGTTTTTTTTTTCCTCTGGATTCAAAGGCTGAGCTCTCCTCACTGCTGACTTCTTAAAGGCTCCTAATTAGGCAGCCACACCCTAATTACTCACCTGTGCAACCCCTGGTAAAGGAAAAAAAAAAAAAGTGTTAACACAGCAATGAAGCTTGCAAAGCAGAAAGTCCCAGTGTACAATAGAGTCAAATGCAGCCACTCAATGTCCACAAATAATTTAGCTCTCAGTTACTCCCTCACTTAATCTTAAGTCACACTTACACAACCACACACTAACCCCTTAAGGACGAAGGGCGTACATATCGCCCTTCGTCCACTTACTAAAGATGGCGCCCGCTCCCGCACGGAGCGGGCGCCAGAGCTGCGGGTAAAAGCTTGATTCATCAAGCTGACACCCGCAGCTCATGTCCGCGACCGGCAGCGATGCCGATCGCGGACATTTAACCCCTCAGATGCCGTGGTCAATCCTGACCACGGCATCTGTCAGCGCAAAAACCGAAAGTTTCACTTTCGGTTTTGCTCGGCTCCCTGATGGCCACAAGGGAGCCGGAGCATCATGTAGTACCCTAGGTTTCTGTGAATGAAACCTAGGGTACTACCAATATTCCTATGGAGCCTATGACTGTAATAGGCTCCATAGGAAATATCTGATTTTCTCATATATTCCAATGCTATTGCATTGGAATATATGAAATAACAATCTGATGATTGCATCTTATAGTTCCCTATGGGAACTATAAGAAAGTGGTAAAAAAAAAAAAAAAAGTTTAAAAAATAAAAATTAAATAAAAAAATATAAAAATTCAAATCACCCCCTTTCCCCAAAATGAAAATAAAATAAATAAAAAATAAAAAATTACACATAATGGGTGTCGCAATGTGCGAAAACGCCCATACTATAATAATATTAAAAAATATTCACCATACGGTAAACATAAAAACGGAAAGAAAGCGTCCAAATGGCTAATTCGCCATTTTTGGACGCTTCATTTCCTAAAAAAATGAATAAAAAGTGATCAAAACATCATACGCACCCCATAATGGTATCAATTAAAAGTTCAGATTGCCCCGCAAAAAATGAGCCCCTACACTGCTCCGTACGCATAATTACAAAAAAGTTATAGGGGTCAAAACATGGCGACAAAAAAATAAAATAAAAAAATTCCCACTTTTAATTTTTTTTCACTATCAAAACGCAAGAAAAACTATACATATTAGGTATTGCCGGATTCGTACTGACCTGAAGAATAAAATTAACCAGTCAGTTTTATCGCAAATCGAACGTTGTAATTTAAAAACCCGTAAAACTGTGGTGAAATTGCTTTTTTGCAATTTCACCCCATTTGGAATTTTTCCCGTTTCCCACTACATCACATGCAAAAATAAATGGTAGCGTTAAAAAGTACAACTTGTCCCGCAAAAAATAAGCCGTCATATGGCTATGTGAGCGGAAATATAAAAATGTTATGGCTTTTGGAAGGCAGGGAGCGCAAAACAAAAACGCAAAAATCCCAAAACCCCCGGTCCTTAAGGGGTTAATCAACCACGCGTCGCGACCAACCTCGTGTTATATATATATCTACTTATATAAGTATACTGTAAATGAAACTCAAATACACCAGCCTGTTTATAGCATGTACAAACGTGGCCTGACAATTAGGAGTGGGCAGCAAGTGGATCCCGCTGCCAGGGCTGCATTGTGTACGGACAGACTAAAGCAGTGATGGCTAACTCCCGGAACTACAGTTGGGGTGAATCTACGACTCCCAGCATGCTCCATTCATATCTATGGAGTTCTGAGAACAGCCAGGCAAGTGTACATCTTTGGAGTTGTAGTTTTACCACAGCTGGAGTGCCAGAGGTTACCCGTCACAGGCCTAAAGGGTAGCCTAGTGCACTCACAGGCTAATTGGGGAATGACAGAGTGGGTCCACATATATCAGTTTTTTTCTGATCAACTGAGATAAATTCTGGCACTAGTTTCCTTCTAGTGTTTATGTGGTACTCCAGAGAGAATCTGAAATAGATGGCTGGATGCATGTAAACCTGGCTTCACTCTACTGCTGCCATACGTTATTACTGGTACTACAAGTGAAATATGTTATGTGATTGTATGTGCAGTGAGCCCCTGAGGAGCCAGTGCAGAGGATGGGAGTGGTAGTGTCAGTTCTGACATGTCATAGTTTTATTCCGGCCTCCTCTTGGCATGTTTGCTGTGCTGCCGCTGGAATTCCGGCCCGCCCCCATTATAGTCAATGGGGCCAGAGCGGTAGTCCGGGGGCACGCATGCACTAGCGGCAGCACGAATCCAACAGGCTGTTCACCCGCCAGAACAGCCTGCTGGAGTTCCTTGGTGCTAGTGTGAAACTAGCCTTAGACTGGAGCACTGCGTATAGGATCTTTGTACTGCAGAATGCTGTAAGCCGACTTAGTGCCATCAAGCATGATTATTGCATTGAAGGTAACATGATGTGTCTTCAACGTAGTCCGCCCCCCCCAAACTTATGACATTCATCACTGATAGCGATTGGTATCTCTGCACAATATGCCAATATAGCCGTGCCACTGAAACATGGAGCAATAATGGTTTTTACCCCTCCACTCATGCCAGTGATGATTTTTTACATGGCCCCCAATGATTTCCAATCTTATGATATTCCCTGTAAACTGGTGCTGATTCTGCACAGCCCATGTTCGATTTACTGTAGCATACAGCAGGACAGGATGCATCTGAGTTGCTATGGTGATAGAGATTAGTCCAGCCCCCATTGAAGACAACATACTCCCTTACTAGAGATACACAGAGATGGAGATGCTCCTCATCGTCACCCTACGTTGCCCTTCCTAGTTTGAGGAGATACTTGTTAAAGCAGCTCTGTCCCAGGGATCAACCATATTAACCCAGACATACTGCCTGCTGGGGCTCATCATGCTGATTAAAACCATTTCCTTTCTTTTGTCTGTATGCAAAACAGCTGCAGAGATATCTGCATTCGTATTCATATGCAAATGAGCAATTGGAGCACCAGGAGGCAGGACTGAATTGTCTGAGCACTGCATTGTAACACCCCCTGTGCTCTGCACACTTCCTCCTCCCCTTGATTAACAGGGCTAGACATTAGGCTGAGGGCAGAGCTGTGTGCTAACATGTAAATATCATATTACTATGTACTATATATTCACTACACTGAGATCTGCTCAGAAAGCTAATCTACATATTACTGCTTTATTCTCAAGCACAGTATATAATTATAAAGGCATCAGTAATCTATGAAAAAAAAATACTGTAAATTAAATGCTACCATCTATTAACCTGAAAATATGCAGTTTACAACCTGGCCCTGGTTTCAGACTTTTCTCATGTAAGTGAGTAATACATATTGGATGCTAGATCTGTGTGCCTAAGATGCTGCTACCTCACTAGCACTTATGTAGCACCAGTGCCATTTCCTTTAGGCCCCCTTGCAGACGAGCGTGTGTCATGCTGCGAGTCCGCAGCGCAGCTCCCGGCCTGAACTCCCAGCACTGCCGGCGTCACATAGCATTATATTGATTTATGATGCTATTTAACCCTTACAGTTCTGGAATCTATTGTACAACACTGGCAGTGTCCTTTAATACATCCCAAAACAGGGGGGAGGGGGGGGGGTTGTTTACATAGCACCATAAATCAATATAATGCTATAATGGGATAACCCCTTTAAGGAGATGGGGTACTGTGGAGGTCACTAATAAAGGGACGGCTGCTGTGGAGGTCACTGTTCAGTGGGCAGACAGCTGTGAGGGTCATTGTTTAAAGGGGCAGGGTACTGTAGATGTCACTGTTATAGTTGCTAATGACACACACAAACATTAAATGAAATGGATGAAATATACCTGTGCGAAGCCGGGTCCTTCTGCTAGTATATATGACACACACATATACATCTTTATCCTAGCAGACTCCACTGAGATGCTGGGGTACTTTGAAGGGAATGGCTTCAAATTCGGTACTGCACATGAGGAACTAAGAGCCCTGTGAAGGGGTTTTTCCATTAACATTTTATCATCTATTATTATCACTAGCCGGTACCTCTACATAACTTCGGCGGATCCACCACCAGCGCAGGGGCTCGTTAAGACTGGCGTCTAAAACGTCAGTCTTAATAAATGACCACCATAGTGTCGAGCAATTGTACTAAAAGTTTCAGTTTTGTCTTGGGCTGCTTTGCTACCCAGGGCAAATGACAAAAAGCTTTTTAAAATTTTATTTTTATCACAAATTACCCATGCTTGAGTGAAAGATTAAATTGCAAATTAAATGATTTCATTTTATTTTTGTCATATTTTCATGCGTGTGGAAAAAGAAATGTTACAAAGGTATTTGCATTTTCATTTCATTTTTGGCTGGATTTGCCTCCCTTAATTATTAGTTTAGCTAGATTACGTTTGCCTATAATTGTGACTTAGATAACAGATGATTAGAAAAAAAAAATTAACGCAGAAATTCAGGTGCACATTCTTTATTTTGAAACTGCTTCAGATAGCTTTCTATATCCAGTTGGACAAGGTACTTTTAGACACCACCATATTTTTCCTCTTAACCCCTTACCGACACATGACGTAATAGTATGTCATGGCGGGAAGTGACTTTGAACGTACTATTACGTCATGGTGATTGGGCGGGCACCTGAGGGGTGCATGCCTGATCACTGCAAAGGCCCGCCAGTCACCAGCCGGGCCCCTGCTGTATCCGATGGTATCGCTGTAAAAGCCGATGCTGGCGGATTAACCCCTTCTATGCCGCAGTCAGTGCTGACCGCGGTATAGAAGGGGTTTGCAGCGGGTGAGGGAGCCCATCAGTCCCCACGCTGCTGTGGCGGGGACCTGATGGGTGACAACGCAGCCCAATGCCGTGCAAAGGCTGCCCAATGCCTTGCATGGCATAGGGACCTGCCTTCTACGGGGGCCTAGGCAACCTGTTGGTGTATTACTCAGTGTATTACACCAACAGGCAATGCATTACAATCCGGATGTATTGTAATGCTTTGCAGAGGGGATCAGACCCCCAAAAGCTTAAGTCCCAGAGTGGGACAGAAATAAAGTTTATAGAAATAAAAGTAAAAAAAGAGTTAATAAAAAAAAAAGGTTAAGTGATAAAAGAAAAAAACGCCCCTTTTCCCAGATTTTATAATAAAATTTAGAAAAAAACCCACACACATTACCTATCGCCACGTCCTTAACGACCGACTCTATAAATATTTCACATGATCCACCCCGTTCGATAAACATAAAAAAACTGCATCACAAAAAGTGCAATACCAAGCGATCAAAAAGGTGTATGCTCCCCAAAATGGAAAAAATAAAACAGTCATCTCATCCTGCAAAATATGAGACCCTACCTAAGACAATAAAAAAAAAAAACAACACACACTATAGCTCTTAGACTATGGAGACACTAAAACATCATTTTTTGGTTTCAAAAAGGCTATTATTGTGTAAAACTTAAATAAATAAGAAAAAGTATACATATGTATTGCCGCGTCCGTAACGACTTGCTCTATAAGAATATCACATGACCTAACCCCTCAGGTGAACATTGTAAAAATAAATAAATAAAAACTGTGCCAAAACAACCAATTTTTTTGGTCAAGTGTAATATTGAATGAACAAAAAAAAATCATGTGTACCCCAAAATGGTACCAATAAAAATGTCAACTCTTCCTGCAAAAAACGAGCCCCTGCACAAGACGATCAGCGGAAAAATAAAAAAAATATGGTGTTCAGAAAATGGAGACACAAAAACATAATTTGTTTTCAAAAATGCTTTATTATGTAAAATAGAAACAAAGAAAGTAGACATATTTGATATCATTGCATCCGTAACAACCTGCTCTATAAAAATAGTACATGATCTAACCTGTTAGATGAACGTTGTAAAAAACAAAAAATAAAAACGGTGCCTTTCCTCACAAAAACAAAATATAGAGCAACTAAAAATTATATGTACCCCAAAATAGTACTCCTAAAACTCTCACCTTATCACGTAGTTTCCAAAATAGGGTCACTTTTGGGAGTTTCTACTGTAGGGGTGTATCAGGGGGGCTTCAAATGGGACATGGTGTCTAAAAACCAGTCCAGCAAAATCTGCCTTCCAAAAACCATACGGCGCTCCTTTTCTTCTGCGCCCTGCTGTGTGCTCTTACATTAGTTTACAACCACATATAGGGTGTTTCGGCAAACCGCAGAATCAGGGTAATAAATATTGAGTTTTGTTTGGCTGTTAACCCTCAATGTGTTAAAGAAAAAAATGGATTAAAATGGAAAATTTGCCAAAAAAGTGACGTTTAGAAATTTCTTCTACATTTTCCTTTCATTTTTGTGGAACCCTTAAGGTTAACAAAGTTTGTAAAATCAGTTTTTATTAACTTGTCAGGTGTTGTTTCTACAATTGGGTAATTTATGGGGGGTTTCTACTATGTAAACCCCACAAAGTGACTTCAGAACTGAACTGGTCCTCAAAAAGTGGGTTTTTGAAATTTTCTTAAAAATTGTAAGAATTGCTTGTAAAATTCTAAGGCTTCCAACATCCTAAAAAAAATAAAATGACATTTACAAAATGATGCTAACAAAGTAGACATATGGGGAATGTTCAGTAATAAATATTTTGAGGTATCACTTTATGTTTTAAAAGCAGAGAAATTGAAATTTTGAAAATTGAGAATTTCTCAAAATTTTTGGTAAATGTGGGATTTTTTTATAAATAAAGGAGAAGTATATTTACTCAAATTTATGACCGTCATGAAGTACACTATGTTTCACGAGAAAACAATCTCAGAATGGCTTGGATAAATAAGTGTTCCAAAGTTATTACCACATAAAGTGACACTGGCCCACAGTAGAAGGGGTTAATTGATCGTGTCCAAGGCTTTGAAACATCCTGGTATTTTAAAATTATTCTGCAGAGTATGGGACTCTTTCTCTATTTGGGTAGACATATGTTGACAAAAAGATGCTAAAATAATGTCCTGTGACACATGGAATTCTAATACTTCTATTTTTAGATAAGGCCAGGCCTTCTAGCAGTAGTAATTGCAACTAGGAAGGCTGCTTTCCATGATGGTCTTCTGAGATCTGAATCTAAGGGTTCAAATAATGACTTAGTTAGCCCCTTTTAATACAACATTCAGATCCCATGAAGATAGCAGATTAGAAATCTTTGGAGAAAGTCTTTTGGCTGCTTTCATTAAGCATTTGACCCAGCAATGGACCACTAGATCCTGGTGAAAGAACTTATAACTTAGATTTGCACCTTTTATGTACTGGGTTTTAATCCTCACTCTAGTACGGTCTGTAAAAATTTGAATATTTATTCACATCCTGGCAATCAGGAGGATGACTGTGACACAAACTAAAAAAGGGGTTTCAGATGCTTGCACTCCGCTTCATTCATTCTTTAACCCTTTCAAGAACGGTTTTACTAATATAAGCGATTCTGAGACTGTTTCTTGTGACATATTGTACTTCATGTGGGTGGTTTGAGTCAATATGTTATAATGCTAAAATTTACAGAAAATTTTGAAAAATTCTGTGTTTTTTAAATTTGAATGTCTGCTTTTAAAGCAGATTGTGATACCTCATAACATAGTTGTTACTGCACATTTCCCAGATGTCCACTTCATGTTGGCATCACTTTGTTAGAAGGCTTAGAATATTAGAAACAATTCTTAATTTTTAAGAACATTTTTGAAACCAAAATTAATGTTTTTGTGTCTTCATTTTCTGAAAGCTACATTTCTTTTGTTTTTCTGCCGATTAACTTGTGCACAGGCTCTTTTTTTTTGCAGGAAGAGCTGCCATTTTTAGTGGTACCATTTTTGGGTACATATGATTTTTTGATCATTCATTATGACACTTTTTTGGGGCAAGGTGACAAAAAAAAAATGGCTATGTTGGCACAGTTTTTATTTTATTTTTTTAAAGTGTTCAACTGAGGGGAGTAGATCATGTAATTTATTTTATAGAGCAGGTCATTACGGGCGCAGGGATACCTAATATGTTGACTTTTTTTTTATGTATTTCAGTTTTACACAATAAAAGCATTTTTTTTAGCATCTCCATTTTCCGAAAGCCATGTTTTTTGGGGCGATTGTCTTAAGTAGGGGCTAATTTTTTGCAGGAAGAGATGACGGTTTGATTGGTACTATTTTGGATTGCATATGCCATTTTGATCGCTTGGTATTACAATTTTTGTGATGAAAGGTGACAAAAAAATGGAATTTTTCGCACAGTTTTAATTTTTTTTTTGGGTGTTTACCTTAGGCTTTGAAGAAAAAAAAAAATCATGCTATTGTCTCCATTTTCTGAAAGCCATATTTTTTGGGCAATTGTCCTATGTAGAGGTTCATTTTTTTGCAGGTAGAGATGACTGTTTGGTACTATATTGGGGTACATATGTTTTTGATCGCTTGGAATTACACTTTTTGTGATGTGTGGTGATAAAAAAAAATTCAATTTTTGTAAGTTTTAATTTTTTTACGGTGTTCATCTGAGGGGTTAGGTCATGTGATATTTTTAGAGAGCTGATTGTTACGGACGTGGCAACACCCAATATGTCTTTTTTTAAAAAAAATATTTCAGTTTTACACAAAGCATTTTTGAAGGTGAAAAAAAAATAAATCATGTTTTAGTGTCTCCATTTTCTGAAAGCCATATATTTTTTTACCTTTTGGGCGATTGTCTAATGTAGGGGCTCATTTGTTGCACGAAGAGTTGACTATTTGATTGGTACTATTTTGGGGTACATATGTCTTTTTGATCGCTTGGAATTACACTTTTTGTGATGAAGGTGACAAAAAAAATTGCATTTCTGGCACAGTTTTTTTTATACGGCGTTCAACTGAGGGGGTAGCTCATGTGATATTTTTATAGAGCAGGTCATTACGGGTGCAGTGATACATAATATGTGATACTTTTTTACATTTTCAGTTTTACACTAAAAAAGCTTCTTTGAAGACAAAAAAAAATCATGTTTTAGTGTTTCCTTTTTCTGAAAGCCATATTTTTTTTTATCTTTTGGGCGATTGTCTTATGTAGGGGTTCATTTTTTGTCTGTTTGATTAGTACTATTTTGGGGTACATATGTCTTTGATCGCTTGGAATTACACTTTTTGTGATGTAAGGTGACATCACACCTTATGGCGTTCACCTGAGGTAGTAGATTATGTGACATTTTTATAGAGCATGTGGTTACGGATGGGGCGATACCGAATGTCTGTTTTTTATATTTTTTTTAAACACTATTTTATGGTGAGCCTATTTTATGGGCCCTCTCCCTCTGCTAAACCCCGCACGTGCCGTGGTCAGTGCTGACCGCAGCACATGAAAGGGTTAATCCACCGGCATCACTGCATACAGCGATGGTGACGGATGCAGCAGGGCCCCTGCCCTGCCCCTGCCCGATCACATCACGTACATGCACGTGAGGATGCGGCAAGAAACCGCATTCCCTCACGTACCTGATAATGCGTGAAGGGATTAAGGGAGCATCAGAGGTAGAATCAGTGCTTTACTTCACTATCTCCAGGGCTCCCATTGAGAATAGATTGAAAGGGCACAAGCTCGACTTGCTGCTCCATCAGAAAGTGGGAACGTGACCCCTATGGATTGGTGATAAAGTACGAATGAACAATGATTTGCAAATCTCATAGACCAGTATTTTATATAAAACCATTTTAGGAAAAAAATAAACTGATGGCAGCAATGTATCTAAATAAATTGGAACGGGCAACAAAAAGTTGACTCTGCACATCACAAACTCAAGTTAAAGCTGTATCATGCAAAGGAAAAGCCACATGTCAATATGATCCAGAAACACTGCCGTCTTCTCTGGGTGAAAGCTCATTTAAAATGGACTCAGGCAAAATGGAACACTGTTCTGTGGTCAGAAGAATCAAAATTTAAAATTCCTTTTAAAATCCACAGAATGCACAGCCAGCTGCGTTCTGTGAACTCAAAAGGAGAGGGACCATCCAGCTTGTTTTCAGCGCACAGTTCAAAAACCTCCATTTCTGATTGGATGGGGTAGCATTACTTCCTATGGAAACATACTGCATGCTCCCTCCCAGACAACATTTCTTTCATGGAAGGACCTGCATATTTCAGCAAGATAAAACTAAACCACATACTGCATTCATCACAACATCATGGCTTTGCAGAATAAGGCCCCATTCACACTTCCGCAATTCTGGCCCGCATTTTGCTGAACGGAATTGCGGACCCATTCATTCCTATGGGGACACTATATGTCCCGCCCGGACCCTGAAATGCGGATCCGCACTTCTGTTCCCCAAAAAAATAGAACATGTCCTATTGTTGTCTGCAATTGTGGACAAGAAAAGGCATTTTCTATGAGAGTGACGGCGATGTGCGGTCCGCAAATTGCGGAACGCACATTGCCGGTGTCCGTGTTTTGCGGATCCGCAAAAAACACACACAGACTTCTGAATGGAGCCTAAGAGTTTGAATGCTGAACCAGCCTGTCTGCAGTCCAGACCTTTCACCAATAGAAAACATTTGATGTATCATGAAATGAAAAATCATACAAAGATGACACAGGACTGTTCAACTACTAGAATTATATCTCAGGTGATAATGTGACAACATTCCTCTCCCAAAAATCCAGTAAGGCCCCTTGCAGACGAGCGTGACGGATTTCGCAAGCAAGTTCAGTCAGTTTTGTTCCACGCGGGTACAATGCATTTTGATGTGTTTTTCACGCGCGTGAGAAAAAAACTGAATGTTTAGAAACATCTCTTAGCAACCTTCAGTTAAAAAACTGCATCGCATCCGCTTGCGCAAGCAATGCGCTTTTCACGCAGCCCCATTCACTTCTATGGGGCCAGCGTTGTGTGAAAAATGCAGAATACAGAACATGCTGTGATTTTTACGCAACGCACATGTGATGCGTGAAAAGCAACGCTCATGTACACAGACCCATTGAAATGAATGGGTCAGGATTCAGTGCGAGTGCTATGCGCTCATGTCACGCATTGCACCCGCGCGGAAAACTCGCTCGTGTGAAAAGGGCCTAATTGGTCTCCTCACTTTAAAGATGTTTATAGATTGTTGTTAAAAGAAGATGCTACACTATGGAGGATACAAATTTATCACAATATCAAACTATCAGCAATAACCTCTTAAATGAAACTGTCAATGAAACAAATCTATATGCATACCAGTATACTGCATAAAATCCCTCCTCTTTCTAGGCTTGTAACTGGACACCCACACACCTGTCAGAAGAAAATGTCAGTGAAGATGAATTCCTGCCCTCCGAGTGTGTGGGATATGGCATCAAGATATATAAATTATGTAAAAGCAACACAATGTATACTATGAAAGGAGCACCCCCGGCAAAATTGTGTGGGTTATAATGCAACCTCTCCTATTCAAGGGGTACCACCTCATTAAAGATGATTTTTTACTGCTCTGGCCTTCCACAAGAGTTGTCAGATAAATGTTTGTCAATAGGACACACTGTGCATAGCCATCTGAAGGCAGTGAAGTTCAAGGATGTTAACATGCTAAGCATATTCCAGTCTGAAGGAACCAAGGCTGTGAAGGAAAGGGGCAACATCTGTATGACCAATATAACATACTGTATGCCTGAGGAGTGCATTTAAAGGGTTATTCCAGTTATGTAAAATTATCCCCTATGTCTTTGTAAGTATTCCTCCTGCATTGAAAGTTAAATGCAAGTTGGATTCCTGGTTAGACATCTTCCTATTTTTAATCAGTCACAATTTATAGGAAAACCATCATTTTAATCTCATCAATTTAAGACAGATGTTTTTTTAAAGATTTTTTTGCTCTCAGAAAAGAGCTGACAGAGGCTTTTTGTACAGTATGTGACTGAAAGCTTATCATTGCACATGTGCAAAAATTACATTTTTTTTTTACCTTTTGGCCTCATGCACACGGCCGTTGTTGTGGTACGCATCCGAGGCGCATATTTTGCGGGTCGGGCGCGGACCCATTCACTTCAATGGGGCCGCAAAAGATGCGGACAGCACTCCGTGTGCTGTCCGCATCCGTTGCTACGTTCCGTGCCCCCGCAAAAAAAAAAAAATAGAGCATGTCCTATTCTTGTCCGTTTTGCAGACAATAGGCATTTCTACAATGGGCCGCGTTCTGCGGAATGGAACGCGGAGCAGCTTCCGTGTTTTGCGGATCGCAAAACACCAACGGTCGTGTGCATGAGGCCTTGGGACCGATGTTTATTACCCTAATGGTGGGCAAACAGAAACAACTACTTGGACATATCTCTAAGACTAACCCTCTTGAGCATAAATGGTAATTAACTGTAATATACAGTAATCGCAAACTAACAGAAGTGCCTTTTTACCTTGGCCATTGTGGGAACAGAGGTGCCTTGTATTAACTTTCTCTACATGATAAATGCAACGTGCTGAAGTGAGACAACCCCTTTAACATGTAGAGGGCCCGGGCAGTACATGTACTGCAGGCTGATCGGGCAGGTGCAGGAGCTGCACCCGCTCGGTCAGCGGCACAGACCTGGAAGTCACATGAAAAACAGATGCCAGTGTATTAACCACTTGTATGCTGCGGTCAAAGCTGACCACAGCATGCAGGGGGTTTGCATAGTGTACAAGCCTCTAAAAATATAGGATGTATTGTAATGCATTGCAGAGGGGATCGGACCCCCAGAAGTTGTGCCTGAGTGGGACAAAAAAAAAAAATTAAAAAAAATTAAAAAGCAACTTTTTTGGAGGTTCTACTCTAGGGGTGCATCAGGGGCTCTTCAAATATGACATGGCAACTTTAAAATTATCCCAGTGAAATCTGTCCTCCAAAAACCATATTGCGCTCCTTTTCTTCTGCACCCTGCCATGTTCCCATACAGCAGTTTACGGTCACAAATGGCGTGTTTCTTTAAATTACAGAAACAGGGTGGTTTCTATTATGTAAGCCCCACAGAGTGACTTCATATCTGAACTGGTCCTTAAAATGTGGGTTTTAGAAAATCTTAAAAATATAAAAAACAGAGTAGACATAGTGGAAATGTAAAGTACGGTAATAACCATTTTGTGGGGTATTACTATCTGTTTTAAAAGTAGAGAAATCGAAACTTGGAAAGTTGTGATTTTTTCCAGTTTTTGGTTTAATTTGGGATTTTTTTTTTATAAATAAAAATGAAATATTTTGACTGAAATTTTCCACTATCATGAAGTAGAATGCGTCATGAGAAAACAATCTCAGAATGGCTTGCATAAGTAAGTGTTCCAAAGATAGTACCACGTAAAGGGACATGTCAAATTTAAAAAAAACGGCCTGATCCTTAAGGTGAAATATGGCAGGGTCTTGAAAGGGTTAAGTACAGATAGGAACACTATAAATATGCCTGTAAAAAGTTAAGCCAGCAGGCCATATGAGCAACCACATTACAACCCTATTGAACTTGAGTTTGATGGTCCTTTATCTTGCAGATATGGATGGCTAGACAAGTCAGCAGTAGTAAAGCCCTGTGTATAAGCTGCTCTCCTCCAACTAGCGTCACTAAGAATAAAGCGATTAGAAGGAACACCAAACCTAAACGATAAAAAGACAGTTTAGTTTCTCTGTCTTCAGGATTTTCCACAGCTCCTGAAACAAAGTCTTGGAGAAATACTGCAGTGTACACAGGGGTTCATTTCCTTCTGATGTGTTTGATTTGACAGGTGACCGAGGGGAAGGGCTCAGTGTTCCTGATCCCCCTTTGCCGACAGTGCCGTTTGTCCCGCTTTTGGCAGCCAGTTACCGATTTTTGAGAAGTAGGAAGAAATATAGCTGTTCTCTTGGGTGACACAGAAGAATTCTTGATATTTTAGTTTCGATTGCAATAAGAGACCAGATGTAGGATCAAACCGAGAGAAAGATACCAATGTAGGAATGGTTAGGTAAGGGTCAGGTACTCACACTTCCACAATCAACTGTTTAAAATCCCGCAGAGCTAAGTCGAGGGTCATGCATACCAGGCACAGCGCCAGTTTTAGCAGCGGCTGTGCCTGGTATTGCAGCTCAGTCCTGTTCAGTTGAATGAGACAAAGCTGTATTAAACTAATACCAGGCACAGTCGCTACAATACGCTTGGAGCTGTGGTAAAGGATGAAGGGTATGTGGCACTTAAACATTTCTGAAGAAAGATAGGCTATGAATTTTTAAGTAACACACACAACATCAACCAACAGATTATGAAATGACACATATACTCCACAGGTGCTTATGTATGCAAACATTTATTTCTACAATACTTGTAAGTGAGGATATACAGTCTGCTTTATCACAATACTGAACAGAATATGTAGCTTGGTAATGTATTTTGTCGGGAACGCCATTCCCTCTAGCTTACAGAAAATGAGTGAATCCCACAACACGCAGAGGCCAACCTTACAAAGTTTAAAAAATAAAATGATAGGTTCACTTGTACAATACCATAACACTGTAAATGATAAAAGAAAGCATTTAAATAGGCACACAAACACAGATATTAAAACTGTATACATATTAAAGGGGTTGTCCGGGTTCAGAGCTCTCCATGGGTAGGCTAGGTGGAGGCTTCTGCCTAGCAGTGAGCCTGGTGACGTCATGGGCATTAATGGGCAGGCTTTAGAGCTACCCTAGCCTGTTTTACAGGCTAGGGCAGCGCTAATGACCACCCAATAGTGCCAGAGACATCACCTGCAACACTGCTAGGCAGAAGCCTCCACCTAGCAGTGTAAAAAATATACACAAACAACCCTTGCCCTGCACGATACAGCACAGGGCAAGGGAGCGCATCGGAGTATGAAAACCTCCGATGCTCATATCAGAGGGCCTGCCTGGGTGAAAAAGGGGATATGTCCGGGTTTAGCTCTCAACCCGGACAACCCCTTTAAGCAGTGGCACTTGCATGTTTAAACAGGTTGTCCATGACTGACTTTTTTTTTTTTTTTTTTTAAATACTATCCCCACCCTACCGGACCTGTGAAGTTACCTGCTTCTCGCGACGCTGCTTTAACTCTGTAGGTTTTAGGTTGTATTCATTGCACTTTAGTCCCTACATGTCACATGGCTTTTCGGAACACTCCTTACTGCCGAGACCAGTTACTGGCTGCAGCGGCATTAATGTTAGAAGTTTACAAGTGAGGGCCAAAATACAGCAATGACAGCCAGGGATCCTTGCAGCTGAAATAAAGCGGCAGGAAGCAGGTAAGGACTGGAAGGGAGAGGGTCAAACTTTATAAAAAAAAAAAAAGCAATTATAGACAACCCCTTTAAAATATAACTGTCATTTTATTTTTAATATTGTATAGAGACAGTGATGCTAAGCATTTTTGTAGTATACTTCATTAGGGAAAGGTGTTTCTTTTTACCAATAAACAGCATGTCCATTTCAAGTGTCTCCTTAGCAACACAAACTGAGTGTTGCCCAGCGTCTGAGTGCTGAAGAAGACTATGTGGAATATACAGAGGAAGGCTTCTCAGCCTGCCTCTTCTCTCACTACCCAGGCTCCTTACATGTGGCCCTCTGCCTGTGTGCCTGCCAGCGCTAACTGTAGGCAGCTCTGTATACGGAACTGCGACAATAAGTGTACCTGTCACTGCTATGCGCTGGCAGTCTGGTTCTCCTCTCTCCTTCCTGCACTCAGCAACAGAAGAGAATCAGATTGCCAGCAATTGGTGCTAACGAAAGGTATACAGGAACACAGTGCATTTACTGTCAGAGCTAAGCACTGACAGCATTGTTCTTCTGTCCCTTCCCTGCTCCCAGTCACTAAAAGAAGTTCAGGGAAGAAAGAAATGTACAAAGCTGCCAGCGGTCAGTAGTGCAGGGAGCCAGGGGTTGGGGTAGTGAAATAAGAAGGTGGCTGAGAAGCCTGCCTCTGTATGTTCCACTTGGTTGTCTTCAGCACTGAAATGCTGAAGATGGGGTCTCCTTAGCAATGCTCAGTTAGAGGGTTACACAGGAGACTGTTTATACCAGGGCTCTGGTGTCGGCAAGCCAGTTCTGACTCGGACTCCTTTATAAATGGCCAATAGTTTAGTAATAACAAAATTCACTGTAGTAAAATGGTAACATCAGGCTTTTACTTATAATCATGTAAGTAATCAGGCTACTTAGGAAGAACTTAAACCATATTTATTGGAATACAATTTCTGTACTGTTATGTAATGCAATATGCGTGTAATAAAATAACTGGTACACACTTTCATACACTTAACTGTAAGATATCGATGAATTTGTCCTCAGAAAAAAAAAAGTTACAAAGGTTACACATGTATGTCCTGGAAATTCAGGGAATCATGTGCAAGTCTAAACGGTCATAAAAGAAACATGTAAAAAGTATAGATGCCAAGTTCGCTGCTTGCCATTAAAAGGGTTGCCTGGAAATTAATAACTTTTTACAGATGCCCATGCAGTACCCCAGAACAGGATAACTGCAAAGGGTTGTTAAATTGTTATCTGGTTGGAATGTTTTTATTTGCTGTATATGCCTACTCAACAGTATTGTATGGATAGATCAGGGTAAAACAACTTGACTCAACTTCTTTTAGGTTGCCAGAAGATGGACCTAGGTCCACTTTTGTTTAGGGGGAATTCCAGTCCAGCTGTGCTACAGCCAGAACCTATGTTGTGTTAGCTCCTCAGAGCTAGGCCCGAGTTTCAGAGAACTACCCAAGCAAGCTCTTCTACCACCAAACGTGCTTCAGAGAGAAAGGAAACTAGAAGGTTTATAATCTGCAAAGCCATATAAGTTGTTGTGCACATTTATGACACAGAAATTTTGCTGCTGAGAGAGGCAACATTGTCTTAAATCTGTACCACTCAGCTGGGAATTACAGAACCTATACAAAAAGACCTCAATTGCATGACTAAGGTTCTTAGAAAGAGAGCTGGAGTACCACAACCCCCATCATTGTTTCTATTCATCCATACATTGTAATTCTTTCCCAATAGCACTGTGAACTGCTGTTGGAATTGTGCTTGGATATTGTTGATTGTACTATTACTCCTGTACTGCAGTAAAGAGACTTGCTTATTTGTAATAAGTGGCTTGATCACTGACTCCATCACTTTTTGGCTGCCACTGCACCTGCGTCCATACTCCTGCCCTGTCCCCTGCCAAAACACTTAACACCAAGGGGACCCCAACAACAATTAGGCAGGAGCCCCATCAAAGTGTGCCCAGAGCGAAGAAAGGGTGCGCCCTTCTATCTCTGCATGCCCAAAGAGGGTATCGGTGTGAGGATGGCCACTGTGATCTGTGTGTACACCCTTGGTGACTACCACTCTCAGCCTCCGCTTGATTCTCCTGGGCTGACGCTGCCTCCATTATGGAAAGGTTCATACTTACTGTACCTGCTAATCACATCTGTGGTCCCGCATGTTGGATCCTGTGTGTCTATCTTGCAGTCCATGGTTTGCTTAATTCGTCCCCGGCACGAGTATCTGCTCTGCTGCAGCCAAACAACTGGATTCAGCGGTGACCTTTTCACAAGAGACACATCACCACTGAAGCCAGTGTTTGGCTGCAGTCGAGCACATGATCATGCTCGTGCCGGGGACTGAACAAACAAGTGATGGACTGGAAGACGACATGTGGGAGCCGGCATGCAGGACCAGAGCAGCAAGGAGTAGGTAAGTATGATTCTTTCGATTGCGGAGGCAGTCTGCGAGTTACTGTGAAAAGTTACTTAATTCCAGACATCACCTTTAATGTGGTTTTCCTGTTCTGTCCAGCAATTCTGACATGACTGCAGGCATGCCCAGTAGTGAACTTCCTAGTCTGGTCTTTAGAGGATTAACTGAGCATGTGCAGCACAGTTTCAGGCATTGTAACCAAGGGCCTTGAAGAAGCATGAAGATACTTAGTAAAAGGGACAGGGGAGAACACAGAAGAGGTGAGAACTCATGAGAACTTCTCTATAAGCCACTAGAACTCCATGCTTATCCTGGTTCTTGATAAATAAGAGCCTTAGATTGATAGAACATAAAATATACTTACGATCAACATTTCTAAACTTTCCTACGTTTATATAAAAGTTAATAAATTAACAATAATAATAATAACAACATTTTTTTAATGCTGGAGTCGGAGTCAGTACATTTCTACCGACTCCACATAAAACTAGTTTTGACACCGACTCTATAGCACGGCTTTAGGGCTCATGCATACAAATGTATTTGCTCAGTGCCTCTATTGTGGACCGTAAATAAACAGTCTGCAATATACGGGGAATGGCCGTGTGCACTCCGTATCACGGATGTGGACCCATGAACTTGAGTGGGTCTGCAAACCTCAAGATACAGATTTATACATATGAAACTGGCTGACCTGGTGCATGTGCACTTGGCAGCTGAAGGCATCTGTGTTGGTCCCATTTTCATATGAGTCCGCTTTGCTGAGATAAATTATGTTTTAATATATGTAAATTAGCCTCTAGGAGCAATGGGGGCGCTGCCGTTACATCTAGGGGCCCTGCTCTCTACAACGGCTGCGCCCTCTGCACTTTGATTTACAGGGCCAGGCAGTGTAAAAGTGATCATGCCTGCCTGGCCCTGTTAAAGTGCAGAGCGCGCAGCAGTTGCAGAGAGAGCGGAGCTTCTAGGTGTAATGGCAATGCCCCGGTTGCTCATAGAGGCTAGAGGCTCAATAGGTCAGCCAGTTTCATAGGTAAACATCTGCTAAATGACGCCCTTTAATTAAAAATAAACTGAAATGTCAGTCACACTTCAAAAATACAGTGGCATTAATATATAAATCAAGAGTTTGGCAGAGCTCAAAACATTAGTTAAAATACCATAGCTGAGAATACTGTAAAGAAACATACATTTAGAAAAAAATAAAATAAGTTAGATTTGCCCTTTTTTAATGAATACATGTCCCGCAATGAGAGCAACTGTGACCAAGTTATAACTGCGCATTTAAAAAAAAAAAAAAGTCACAAATGAGTGAACCTTCATTCATCTGCTATATAAAATTCCCACGCTGCAGCTGTTCATCATGTATAAAACTTGCTCCATGAAAATGTTTAGGTTTCTTAATAGCTACAGAAAGTCTGAATTATGACGTACACTTTCAGTGTCTGTATGCACTGAATCAGTTGAACTTCACATTACTTTTACATAAGGTGATCCCAATGAAATGCAGTGGTGCAGAACAAAGTTTAACGCCACCTGGCAAGGGAATCTGATAACTCTCCACTTGTAACTTCCAATCATATATGATGTTCTCCATTTGTGATCCCTTAGGCTAGTTTCAGACGAATGTATTCATTCTGGGAAACATAGTGTGTGTGTGAGCATGATTTCCCAGGCTGAATACAGCCCCTGTGACAGGAACTCACAGGCTTATAATTCACAGTGCTGTGGGTTCCTGCCTGACCGCCTCTGTAATGAACTGTACTGCAAGCTTTATGTGAGCGCAAGTCAATACAGCGGAGGTAGGGCCTTATAATGCAATGGGTCCCTGCCAAAGGAGCTGCAATCAGTCCGGGAAATAACGCTCACACACTGAGCCGTTTTGCTGGAATGAACATGCTCATCTGAAACTAGCCTTATATTGACCGTGCATGCCTAAATTTCGCGACCGATGACCATATGTGGGCTGTTCATGAGTCTCGCCAAGAAGGGATCAAATCCTTTTCTGGGAAATCAGGAAAGTGTTGTGATGGCACTAAATATAGAGCTCATAGATAATACAGCTGTGTGTACAAGCCAAAACCTGTGTGGATAAGCCAAAAAGAGATTTTTCCTGAATTCAGGTGTTGGGCATGTAAAAACTACGCCCTGTTAAAAGCATGTGCTACAAAATGGGTGTAATAGCAGATACAGTATATCATAATAGCACAGCTGAGAATGGAGAGGTGGTTTCTAGTATAATATTACAAACAGCACCAACTGTAATAGTCACAAAATACTTTGGGGTATGTGACCTCCCATCCAGTAATTTACATACAGTATTGGCCATTGCAACATAATACTGAGAATAAAAGTGGAAAATAGACATTGCTTCCACATAGTCATACTGACTAGCGGGCATGCTGATCTACAGTCTGCATCACCAAGATATATAGTATTAGATACTGTGTTTTTCTCTAATTATTGTCCCTTTAAGTTCCATCAATGCCACAGGGAAAATCTTCACTGCTTTAGTTGTGATAAACAACAGGTCTCTGTTGACAACTTGGAGATTTGGACTACCTCAAGAAGATTCCTGCCTAAAACCCTAAGTGAGGTTAAAAAGTTACCACTACCTTTCCTTACAAAATGGTCCTGAGATTGTTAGGTCAGTAAAAAGAGATCTCAACCTGCATGGTCTGAGGCAACCTCCACTCCTCCACCTCCAAAATCAAACAAGGGTTCATCTTCCCCACTTCCATGCGCCAAATAATCTTCTAAGACTTTGGCAGGGTCCCGAAGAAAGATAACCAGAACTGTGATATTGTCACTAGAGCCTCCTTCTTTTGCAGCCGACACCAGCCTTTCAGCAACATGTTGTCCATCTCCACCCTTCTCCTGAAGATAACCTAAAACAAGGCCAGGAACCTCAGATGAAGACACTGCATCATAAAAACCATCACAAGCCAGGACAAGAAAGTCTTCTGAGCCACTGACGGTATGCGAGGACACATCTGCTTCTCCAGACACATATGGTTTTTGATCAATGTCACCTGGAAGCAAAATAAATATCTTATAAGTCAGTATGCGATATTAAAAGAAAGAATGAAAAGCTTGTAAATTGCCAAAAACGGACAACTAAGTGGGGAATGTCAGCCACTTTGCTTCTGTTTGGGGTAGTAGGATACTGTGCCCACTCAACTACAATAATTTTTAATCCAAGGTGACATAATGTCTAGTAGAAGCCAACAGACAATATTACATCACTGACACAATATAACTGTGGCCTAGGAAATACACAGGATGGGCGCTGTAGTACGTGAACAGCCACTTTAATAACTGTTCTCGTGCTACTGTGGAAGCTCTGTGCTAAATGCATAGACAGTAATAGCTATGACTTTTTTTTGTAGAAATACACAAAACAGATTGCACACATGTATGCAGCTTGTATACAGAATTCCTGTATGAGCATATAGGTGTAAACAAGGAATACAAATCCTATCCTATCAGGTGTGATTATGTTTTCACTGCCTGGCCTTGTCATTCAAAATGTAGAGAGCTTGGTAGCTGCAGAAAGAGCTGAGCTTCTGGATGTAACGGTAACGCCCCCGTTGCTCCTGGAGGCTCATTTGCATACATTAAACCTTCACTTTCTCAGCAATGCGGGCACATATGAACATGGGACCAACACAGATGCTTTCAGCTGTCAAGTGCATATGCAATAGGTCAGCCAGTTTCATAAACATATCTGCTAAACAGCACCTCCAAAATACTATACTTTTGTCTTGTCATCTTAAAACGTACCAGTTTTCATAATAGCTATGTTTTTTTGTACAAACACAACTGTGAAGGAACAGGTGTTTTTTAGGCGTCCCTAAAGTCTTTGTCAGCCATATTATCCCCTGTTTTAGCTGCACAGCTAGATGCATCTCTCTCAGAAGCAGGGTCATCTCCCTTCTGTGAAATCTGCCTCCACTGTACTGCTGTGACGTCCTTTCCCTTACTTCCCACTATGTTTGTTTTCAGCTCTGGAGCTCCCAGACCTGATAAGAAAGGATAAGTGACACAGAAGACACCTGTGAATTCAGAAACAGTTAAGAATAAGTTCCTTTATCAGGCTTAAGATCTCAGCTAGCTCTGACACTCCCCCACTTCCTCTCTGCCATTTTCTGAGTCTGTTACTAGTGACAGATCTTGCTTGACAATAGGCAGCGGAATGCAAATTAGGTGGAAGTGAGACCCCTAGTGGCCATGACTTTACAGTTTTTTTCAGGTGAATGTAGACATTTTTTAAATGAAGTGATTTTGAAATTTGCTGGTTACACCATTCTCTATTAAATGAAATTGTGTGAGTATACACAGTGACTCTTCAAGTATAACTAGTAGAAAAAGGGTGCAAGGAAAACATTCTTTTGATGAAGTTATAAAAATTACTTACCAATAGCTCTGGACACAGCAAGAGTCCCATTAACTCGCCAGCACCCCATAAAAGTAACACAGCCTCCCAGAGATTCTATTCTTTCACGCTCATCCTGAAAAACAGTTGCACTTGTGTAAGCAAAAATCTTTTCTTCTATTACTAGTGATGAGCGAATAGACTTCGGATGAAACATCCGAAGTCAATTCGCATATAACTTCGTTCTAATAGTGTATGGAGCAGGAGCTCCGTACAGTATTAGAATGTATTGGCTCCGATGAGCTGAAGTTATTGCTCCGCAAAGTCTTGTGAGACTTTGGGCAATAACGTCAGAAATTAATTTGTACTGTAAAAAAACATTTCCTGAACTCTGGTTCGGTTTCAAGGTACCACTTGGAACCGAACCCGAGTTTGGGAAATGTTATTTTACAGTACAAATTCATTTCTGAAGTTATTACCCGAAGTCTCGCAAGACTTTGCGGAGCAATAACTTCAGCTCATCGAAACCAATACATTCTAATACTGTACGGAGCTCCTGCTCCGTACAGTATTAGAACGAAGTTATATGCGAATCAACTTTGGATGTTTCATGCGAAGTCGATTCGCTCATCCCTATCTAATACTTTTTCTTTTATTAAAGACAAAACAAAAAGAGTAATGCAGGGTGAGGTACAGAGCAGAGCTTACCTCTCTCTCTGGCTTGTGAGGCTCCATGAGAATCACTGGAATCCCTTGCCGTACAAGAAGAGCTTGAGAGTCACCCAACCAGGCCACATGTATCCGATCACCTTCCAAAAGTGCACACACTCCAGTGGTACCACTGCGCAGTTTCTGAAACAAAATATAAGAAAAAAAAAAAGAATTTAAAGACACTCGCATCCAATTTTTGTTTAACCTGAATTTTTTAAACTGCTGTGCTCTTAGACAAGTGACATCCTTTTTCTCCATGTGGTATAGTTTTACACAAAATACATTTTATTAAAGTTTGCTTTAGTTTAATAGAAGTGATAAGAAAGCAACAATTCAGTTTAAGAAGAGCCTCATGCATTTACCTGTCTTCTTGCTCTTTTAAGGAACATAGCATCTGTACGCTGAAAGGCTTCCTTTAAGGCCCTGGCGGGATCAGACATCAATGCCTCATGACGAGCCACCATGACATGGACGTGGGAAGCAGCATAATTAGCAGCATCTAGCCCGCCGTGCCCATCAAAAATGGCAAAATAGGATCGCTCAACGCCATCCTGAAATTTTAACGATAAACTGAATCAAGTATGCTTCATCAACATCCTAACTTCAACAAAAGGAAGACATTATCCTGAGAGAAGCATTAAAGCATCTAAAAAAAAAATAAAAAAATTTGAATAAAAAGGTGGCACCTCCGCAAACCCACTGTTCCCTGCTGAACCAAAAATGGCTTGGTCCTGTAATCACTGTGGCCAAGCACTGGCCTCAGCTGTCACATGTGCCACAATGCCACATCACTGCTAGTCATTGGACCAAGCTACTTCTGGTCTGGAAGGAACTGAAAGCAGCCAGGAATGGGACAGTGGCGCTTGTACGCAGACAGGTGAGGTTGTCTACCATTGGTTACCACCATTTAGGTTGGCGGCTCCTAGGCCTGCCAACCCCTTTAATGCTGCATGTGCTCCGATACAGCTGTTCAGGTACATCCACATGGCCTAAAATGCTGCAGATATCGTAGTGGAATACAATAGCAGCAAAGTGGATGCGATTTGAACAGATCTCCTCACATCATGAATATTTTCTGGGCATAAACAGAATTGCAGCACACATATTTAAAATCTGCAGCATGTCTATTTAGATCTTGGATGCGTTAGGCGTTTTCCCCATGGCGTTCAATCGGAAAAGTCAAAATCTGCAACAAAACCTACAGATCAGCAGCAAAATCGGCAAGTCTACCCAAGTTTAAAATATAAAAGCCACCAAGGGTGCACCTAGCCTTTCTGCTGCCTGAAACAAAAACTGAAACGGCGAGCACCACCCCCACCACCCCTTCCCAATTTCTTAACCTAACCCCTTCCCTTCAGCCCATGGCCCTTCCGCTGCCCCCCTCTTGCCCCTACCTGGTGCTGCCTGAGGCGATCGCCTCACCTGGCCTCATTGGTGGTGCACCCCTGAAAGCCACTATACTCACCCCCCCAGTGAAAGATGCTGGGATTTACATAGTTTTTTTTTCTTGTTTAGGCCTCCTTCAGACCAGCGTGTCCTGTGCGGAAATCATGCTCCGTGTGGGAGCGTGATTTCAAGTTATGGACACTGCTCGTTTTGCAAGAGCGCACAACATTATAATGATTTATAATGCTGTGTCTCTCTGCGTGACCTTAATTCTAGAGAATTATACTGACCGCATCATGTCAGTGTAATTCTGTAGCTACGTCACTTAACAAAAAGAGGAGCGACTTAGTGGAAAGGGGGCATTTCCTAAGATGCCCCATTTTGTGCCACAATTCTGCCATAAAAATCTGTCTCAAAGTAAGCCAACCAATAGCAGGTATGGAGTAGTATAGAAAAGTGTCTCTCCCTGCACCAATCTAGAACAGGTCTAGAGAGTCTAAGTTTATGACTTCTACAGGATAAGCAAAGCTGCCTCAGTGTATTCAGATACATTTAAAAGAATTCATTATTTTAACACAGATGAATAGGATCACAAAACCTGCAAACCTAAAAGGTTTGTTTAACTACAGCAAATGGTATTTATCATGTAGAGAAAGTTAATACAAGGCGCTTACTAACTTATTGTGATTGTCCATATTGCTTCCTTTGCTGGCTTGATGCATTTGTCCATCACATTATACACTGCTCATTTCCAGTGCTTGCACACTATAGTAAATAGCGCCTGCCTACATGCACTCCCGCAGTCCTGGTCACCAGAGAGGCCAAAGCCCATTCCTATAGTGTGCCAGCTTGGCCAACACTGCTGGGTTACAAGGTGGCCATAACCATGGAAATGAGCAGTGTATAATGTGATGGAAAAATGATTCAAACCAGCAAAGGAGGCAGTATGGACAATCACAATATAATAGTTAAATGCCTTGTATCTATTTTCTCTGTATGATGTCATTTGCTGAAGCCGGACAACCCTTTTAAAGATTATTTACATATTTATATATAGATTTCATATTTACCATGAAGCCAAATAGCTGGTTAAACTCCAAGATTGACACATGGCGATCTTCCATTTTCCTTCGTGTGTTGCGTATGGCGTGAATAGAGACATACAACTTGTGTGCATTGCTTGGTGGTGAAGGTAACTGTATCTGCCACTGGCTGGCAATATCTTGGAGACAAGTAAGGCAACGCTGAAGTAAGGCGTCAAAACTGAGAACTATAGAAAAACAAAATTTTTTTTATAAAATATGGCCGTATCAGACATACAGTAGAAGTCACATTTTTAAAGCTTTACATGTCATGTGAAAGTAAGCATTCAAGGTGAAGAATTATTATTAGAGTGCAGATTGATTCTGCAAGGTAAGGAATTTGCCAAGGGCATTTAGAATTTGGACAGCCTTCGACTAATCTCTACAAACATTCAATTCACAAAATAAAATAAAAAAATAAATAAAATTTTATTTACCACCATGCCTTCTGCCTTATATTCTACTATATCATAGGAACAATAAAACTGGTCAGTTAAAGGGGTTCTCCAGGAATAAAAAAAAAAATGAAAATACTTAAATATTATTTTACAATAAATATATTTACAAATACCTTTCATTACTTCGAATGGCTTGTTTTGTCTAGGGAACAATCATTAGAAGAAATAAAATGGCGCCGTCCTAATCACACAGGACAAGTTACTTCACAAAAATGAGCCATAGTGCTGCCTCATCCTCCTCTCTGTCTGTCAGGAATCATGATCCTGAATACAGGTGAATCTCTGTGGGAATGGAGAAGACAGGGAGACGTGAGAGGAGGGTGAGGTGTGGCTAATGAGCAGCAGCTCTTGTATGCAGTCTCCATTACCACAGTCTGTCCTGTCCGTCCTCTCTGTACTTCATGTCTCCTCATGAACTAAATTCCCCAAAGATTCAGCTAAAGTTCTTATTATCTGTATTCAGGATCATAATTCCTGACAAGTATAGAGGAGTATGAGGCTGCTCTTTACCTCAGTGTTGTGAAGTAACTTGTTCTCATGTGTGACCAGGACAGGTTTTGTGTGAACTAATGGGACAGCGGCCATTTTGTTTACCCTGATGATTGCTACACAGACAAAACAAGCCATTACAAATATTGAAAGATATTTGAGAATATATTTATAATAAAGTAATATTTAAGCATTTTCTTAATTCCCAGAGAACCCCTTTAACCCCTTAATGACCCTGCCATTTTTCACCTTAAGGACCTGAACCATTTTTTAGCAAATCTGACCAGTGTCACTTTATGTGGCAATAACTTTAAAAACGCTTTTACTTATCCAGGCCATTCTGAGATTGTTTTCTTGTCACATACTGTACTTCATGACAGTGGTAAAATTGAGTCAAATGATTTCATTTTTATTTATAAGAAAAAAAAAACAACAAAAAACACAGATATAGAAAATGTGGAAAAAATTTGCAAATTTCAATTTCTCTACATTTATAAGGCTGGCTTCACACGTCCATTAAACCCGGATGTGAGCAGTCCGTGGTAATGCGGTCTGGATTTGTTATTTACAGCCGGAGAGCACAGCATTATTGGTTGCTACGATGTCGTGCGCTCCCTGCCGCCGCTGGACTACAGTAATACACTGGTATGATCTATACCAGTGTATAACTATTCTGCAGCGGCGTCAGGGATCGCACAGCGTCAAAGCAACCAATGACGCCATGCGCTCCGGCTGTAAATAACAAATCCAGACCGCATTACCACAGACTGCTCACGTCCGAGTTTAACGGACGTGTGAAGCCAGCCTAATAGATAGTAATACCTCCAAAAATAGTTATTACCTTACATTCCCCATATGTCTACTCCATGTTTGGATCATTTTGAAAATGACATTTTATTTTTTTGGGACGTTACAAGGCTTAGAATTTTAGAAGCAAATCTTAAAATTTTTAAGAAAATTTCCCAAACCCAATTTAAGGACCAGTTCAGTTATGAAGTCACTTTGTGGGGCTTACATATGAGAAACCACCCATAAATCACCCCATTTTAGAAACTACACCCCTTGAGCTATTCAAAACTTATTTTACAAATGTTAACCCTTTAGGTGCCCCACGAGAATTAAAGAAAAACGGGAATGAAATTTAAAAATTTCCCTTTTTTTTTTAGCAGATTTTAACATTTTAATCTTTTTTCTGCAACACATCAAGGGTTAACAGCCAAACAAAACTCAAAACCTATTACCCTGCGTTTACAGAAACACCCCGTATGTGCTCAAAAACTGATGTATGGGCGGAATAGCAGGCTTCAGAGTGGAAGGAGCACCATGTGGCTTTAGGAGAGTATATTTAGCTGGAATGGTAATTGGGAGCTATGTCACATATGAAGATACCCTGAGGTGGCCCTACAGTGGAAACTAGGCCTGCACAATATATCGCGAAAGCAATCGTCATCGCAATTAATCGCCATATCGCAATCGCAATTTGCTGACCCAAAAATGCTGCAATTATATTACCGTATTTTTCGCTTTATAAGACACACTTTTTCCCCCCCAAAAGTGGGGGGGGAATGGCAGTGCGTCTTATAAAGCGATGGTTGACTTTCTACGTGACACTGACACTGTATCTCCGGCCGCTATGCTGCACAGCGCGGCCAGCGATACATCAGTTACAGTGCGGGGAGGGGGGAGGGGCTGGTGGAAAGTCGTTATTTTAAAGAGGACCTTTCACTGGTCCACAGTTTATCAGTTAAAGCTATGTACATGGAGAGCGGCACCCAGGGATGACCCTGCACTTACTTGTATCCCTGGGTGCCGCTCCGTTTGCCTGCTGTAGCCCCCGGTACCGGCGCTCCTGCTTCTCCAATTTTGCCTGGGACGGAGACATCTTCTTTTGCCCTGGGCGTCTCCTTCTCCCAGGGCTGGAGCGCTGGCCAATCGCAGCGCTTAGCTCATATTCAGGATATGATACCGGGGGTTACAGAGGACGAACGGAGCGGCACCTAGGGATACAAGTAAGTGCAGGGTCATCCCTGGGTGCCGCTCTCCATGTACATAGCTTTGCCTAATAAACTGTGGACCAGTGAAAGGTCCTCTTTAATGAACACTTGTTCTCATATCTATTTTTTTATCTGTTCTGTGCAGCGCTATTAAGAAAATGGCAAGTTTTGTATTTTGTACTTTTGCAGTAATGCAAATATGTATTTTATTTTTCAGTTCTTGAGTTCAGCATAACCACATTTCACATTATCAGTCATCTGTGTGTGCTTTTACCTTAAAAATCCAAGCAGATAGACCATCTAGGAATCTAGCACAATTCCCTTAAAATATTGCATCGCATATCGTTATCGCAATTTTTAGGCCCTAATCGCAATCGCACAAAATTCCCATATCGTGCAGCCCTAGTGGAAACCCCCAAAAAGTGACCCCATTCTGGAAACTACACCCCTCAAGCAATATTTTAAGGTGTGTAGTGAGCACTTTGACCCATCAAGCATTTCATAAAATTGGGAAAAAGAAAAATTGCTTTACACCCACATTTTTCACTTTCACAAGGGGTAACAGGACAAAATTCACCCCACATTTTGTTCCCAATTTCCCCCCGAATATGGCAACACTCCATATGTGCTCCAAAAATTATGTATGTGTGCACAGCAGGGCCCTAGAGTCAAACAGCAAAATATGGATTTTGCTGACCTGAATTTAAAAGATTCCTGAGGTCCCCAGAAATGAAAAACTCCAAGAAGTGACCCCATTTTGGAAAGAGCACCCCCGTACGAACATTTTAAGTGGTGGAAAGGGTACATCTGACCTAACAGGTGTTTCACAGAAATGAATATGTAGTGGTTGGTGAAAAGTGGATATGTAAGCTATGCGGACTGAATCAGAGACATACGGTGGTAAAACTACAGGGTACATCAAGGATGAAATTAACCCCTTAAGGACACGGCCCTATTTCACCTTAAGGACCAGGCCATTTTTTCAAAATCTGACCATTGTCACTTTATGTGGTGATAACTTTAAAACGCTTTTTCTTATCCAGTCCATTCTGAGATTGTTTTTTCGTCACATATTGTACTTCATGACAGTGGTAAAATGAAGTCGAAAAATTTCATTTTTATTTGTAAAAAAATACCAAATTTACCAAAAATTTTGAAAAATTTGCAATTTTCCAAGTTTCAATTACTCTACTTCTATAATACATAGTAATACTGCCAAAAAAAGTTATTGATTTACATTCCCCATATGTCTACTTCATGTATCGATCATTTTGGGAATGCTATTTCATTTTTTGGGGACGTTACAAGGCTTAGAAGTTTAGAAGCAAATCTTGAAATTTTTCAGAAATTTTCAAAAACCCACTTTTTAGGGACCAGTTCAGGTCTGAAGTCACTTTGTGAGGCTTACATAATAGATACCACCCAAATGACCCCATTCTAGAAACTACACCCCTCAAGGTATTCAAAACTGATTTTACAAACGTCATTAACCCTTTAGGTTTTCCACAAGAGTTAATGGCAAATAAAGATAAAATTTCAGAATTTCGATTTTTTGAAAAATTTTCCGTTTGAATCCATTTTTTCCAGTAACAAAGCAAGGGTTAACAGCCAAACAAAACTCAATTTTTATTGCCCCGATTCTGTAGTTTTCAGAAACACCCTATATGTGGTCGTAAACTGCTGTATGGCCAAACTGCAGGGCGCAGAAGGAAAGGAGCGCCATATGGTTTTTGGAAGGCAGATTTTGCTGGACTGGATTTTTGACACCATGTCCCATTTGAAGCCCCCCGATGCACCCCTAGAGTAGAAACTCCATAAAAGTGACTCCATCTAAGAAACTACGCCCCTCAAGGTATTCAAAACCAGTTTTACAAACTTTTTAACCCTTTAGGTGTTCCACAAGAGTTATTGGCAAATGGAGATGAAATTTCTGAATTTCTATTTTTTGTTACCTTGTCTCAAAAAAAGTGTAATATAGAGCAACCAAAAATCATGTTTACCCTAGAATAGTACCAACAAAACTGCCACCTTATCCTGTAGTTTCCAAAATGGGGTCACTTTTTTGGAGTTTCTACTGTAGGGGTGCATCAGGGGGGCTTCAAATGGGACATAGTGTCAAAAAACCAGTCCAGCAAAATCTGCCTTCCAAAAACCATATGGCGTTCCCTTCCTTCTGTGCCCTGCCGTTTGGCCATACAGTAGTTTACGACCACATATGGGGTGTTTTTGCAAACAAGAGAATCAGAGCAATAAATATTGAGTTTTGCTTGGCTGTTAACCCTTGCTTTGTTACTGCAAAAATGGATTAAAATGGAAAATTTGCAAAAAAATAGCTGTTTTGGGACTGTTTTTATTTTTTGTATTTACATAGTTGAACTGACAGGTTAGATTGTGTGCTATTTCTATAGAGCAGGTTGTTACGGACGCGACAATACCAAATATGACTACTTTTTGGGGTTTTTTGTTTCAGTTTTACATAATAAAGCCTTTTTGAAAATAATTTTTTTAGTGTCTCCACATTCTGAAAGCCATAGTTTTATTTTTATTTTTGGGCGACTGTGTTATGTAGGGGCTCATTTTTGCGGGATGAGATGGCGGTTTGATTGGCACCATCTTGGGGTGCATATGACATTTTGGTCGCTTGCTATGACACTTTTTGTGATGTAAGGTGACAAAAATGGCTCTTGACACCGTATTTTTTTTTTTTTTTTGCTGTGTTCAGCTGAGGGGTTAGGTCATGTGTTATTTATATAGATCAGGTTGTGACGGACGCGGCGATACATAATTTTTATACTTTTATTTATTTATATAAGTTTTACACAATAATATAATTTTTAAAACAAAAAAAATCATGTTTTAGTGTCTCCATAGTTTGAGAGCCATATATATTTTTTTTTTGGGCGATTGTCCTATGTAGGGGCTCATTTTTGCGGGATGAGATGGCGGTTTGATTGGCACCATCTTGGGGTGCATATGACTTTTGATCGCTTACTATTACACTTTTTGTGATGTAAGGTGACAAAAAATGGCTTGTTTGACAACGTTTTTATTTTTTATGTTTACGGCGTTCATCTGAGGGGTTAGGTCATGTTATATTTTTATAGAGCAGGTCCTTACGGACGCGACGATACATAATATGTATACCTTTTTTTATTTATTTTGGTTTTACACAATAATATCCTTTTGAATGAAAAAAAACATGTTTTAGTATCTCCATAGTCTGAGAGCCATATATTTTTCAGTTTTTAGGCAATTGTCTCAGGTTGGGTATCATTTTTGCGGGAGGAGGTGACGGTTAGATTGGCACTATTTGGGGGTCATATGACTTTTTGATCGCTTGCTATTACACTTTTTGTGATGTAAGGTGGCAAAAAATGGCTTTTTGACAAAGTTTTTATTTATTTTTTACAGTGTTTACTTGAGGGGTTAGGTCATGTGATATTTTTATAGAGCAGATTCTTACGGACGTGTAGATACCAAATATGTCTACTTTTTAATTTTTTTTACATTTAACACTAAAAAGCATTTTTGAAACAAAAAAAATCATGTTTTAGTCTGAGAGGCATAGTTTTTTTATTTTTGGCCAATTGTTTTAGGTAGGGGCTCGTTTTTTGCGGGATGAGATGGCGGTTTGATTGGTACTATTTTGGGAGGCAAACGCCTTTTTGATCGCTTTGTATTACACTTTTAGTGATGTAATGTGCCAAAAATGGCTTATTTACACCATTTTTTGGGGTTTTTTTATGGCGTTCACCTGAGGAGTTCAGTCATGTGATATTTTTATAGAGCAGGTTTTTACGGACGCGGCGATACCTAATATGTGTAGTGTATTTTATTTTTTTAGTTTTTATTCAGTGTTATGTGTTTGTTTCATTTTTACTTTTTTCACTTTTTACATTTTTTTGACCCAGACCCACTTGGTTCTGAAGATCCAGTGGATCTGGTGTCTGTATAATACAGTACAGTACACTATATAGTGCACTGTACTGTATTTTATACTAGAAAGTCTGAATAGACCTTTAGCAGGTCTATTCAGACTTTCAGCACCATGGAGAGCAGGACACTTCTGAAAGCGTCCTGTCTCCATGGCAACCATCACCCCTGCCATAACTGGGCAGGGGGTGATGGATAGGAGGGAGGGAGCACCCTCCCTCTTCGATCCCATCCTGTTGGGGGCTGCAAAGGCACAGCAGCCCCCGATGGGAAGAGGGAGGAGCGCTCCTCCTGTTAACCCCTTCCATACCGCGGTCCGTACGGACCGCGGTGCAGAAGAGTTAAACGGCTGGCATCTGCAGCACAGATGCCAGCCGTTTCTATCAGAGTGTCAGCAATGTGCTGACACTCTGATAGAACCACTAGACACCAGGGATAGATTACAGGGGAGGCGGGCGGGGGATCGCAACCGCGATCCCGCCCGCCGCACCGCCTGCCTCGCGCCGCCCGCAACCACCCCCCCCTGCACCCCCGCAGCCACAGTATGATTGGGGGCTGCAGGGGGGGTTAAAAAAAATCTGTTTGGGGACATTAACTCTCTCATCCCGATCAGAGATCGCAATGAAGCGCTGCAAACCGCAGGTCTGAATTGACCTGCGGTTTGCAGCGATCGCCCATATGGGGGGGTCACAGGACCCCCCTGGGCATTGTAACAAGGTACCTGCTGAATGATTTCAGCAGGTACCTTGTTCCGATCACTGCCAGCTGAGCAGCAGTGATCGGAACAACTCATGACGTACCGGTACGTCATGTGTCCTTAAGGACTCGGGAAACATGCCGTACCGGTACGTCATGTGTCCCAAAGGGGTTAATACTCCATAGATGAGTGGTAGATTTTAAAACACTCCTGAATGCACAGGCCAGATTTTTAAGGGCAGGTTTCGCAGTGGTAAATTGTGTCTTTCCTTAGCCCCCTTTTGGAACACACCCTGCATCATTTTTGGGTCATTCCCTTCCTTGCTGTCTAGGGGACCTGACCTGGAAAAATGTTGCCCTGGTACAATACCGGCCCCATGACTTCCTGAAGTACTGGGACCCTCTCCGGCCTGGCTTCGAAAAATTAGGGCCTTGATAACCACCTCTTGGAACTGAAGGAAAGTTCCTGTGTTGCCTGCACATTGAATTAGCACATACGCATTGCCATCTGTTCAACGTGTACGGCCAGCTTTTTGTACCACACTTTAGTTTTTCGTGTGGCGCGGTAGGGCTTCAGAAGTTGATCTGAAAGATCCACCCCTCCCATGTGCCTGTTGTAAAGTATACAAACTGGTTTGGGGGTAGTGGTTGTGGTACCTCGTACAGGAGCAGGCGTTAGTGTGAATGGTGGTCAGTACAAGGACATCCCTTATTTCCTTATACTTAACCACCAGCATGTTCTCATGGAGGAGAACCCTACTTCCACCCATTCTCAGTGGTTGCCCTACCAGGTATTTAGGGAGGCCTCTCTGATTTTTTTCGTACTGTGGCGCAAGCAACAGTACCTCTGGCAGTTAGGGACCTGAATAGGGGTATGCTGGTATAATAGTTATCCACCAGTGGGTTCAGTAAGTCCCACACAATCTTCCCACTAAATCCTAGGATGGGGGGGCATTCTGGGGGTTCTATCCGTGAATCTTTCCCTTTGTGAAAAAAATCTTTGAAGAGTAATAGGGACTCATCTACACTGACATTTTTAGCTGGGTTGTACACCTCAGCAAACTTGGTGTTAAAGTGGTCAATGACAGGTCTAACTTTGAAAAGACGATCAAATGTTGGGTCGTTTTGGGGTGGGCACTGTGAATTCGTCGTTATAGTGTAGGAATTTCCAAATTGACTCAAATTGCTTCCTGGTCATGGTGTTACTTTAAATTGGAGTCTGGTAGAAAATGTCCGAACTCCAATATTGTCCAACTTTTTTTTTTTTTTTTTACAAAGCCCATATGCAGTCCCCAAAACTTCATTTCTGCTGTACTTACTGGGGTCCAACCGAGAGGTCTAGGCTATGCTGGGCGTATAAATTGGTTTGGGCCAACATTACATTTACAAAATCTACAGAGAAGAAGATTTTGAAAAAAAAAATAAGTTTCTGTGAAGCCCGACACAATCTATCTGAATTCCTGAGTTGCCCGCAAACTCAGCAATTTGGGGCTGATAATTGTCAGGGGTTGGGGTTCATAAGGGTTCACTCTGGGGGGCTGCCTTTGCTGCTACCCTGGGGCACCTTCTAGAGGGTCCCTTATCACCGGATGATGATGATGATGGGGGTAGAGGAGTAAAGGAAAGTGGCATCCTCTTCTCCCTCACTTGCAGACTCCATATCGGAGGCAAGCATGGCATATGTCTCTTCAGCCGAGTATACTCGTTTGGGTGGATGGGACATTTTTATTTTATTGGGGTGTAATGTGTGAAATGTGTAAACCTTTATTTGGTGTGAGGGGTGTGTATGTTGTGTTTTCACACGTGAAGGGGCTTGTAATAAATTTTAAGTAAAATTTAGAAGAAAAAAAATTTGCAAAAAAAACTAATTGCAGTGCAAACTGAGCAGACACGATCAGTAATGGACACTACTGATCGGTGCTCAGTGGTTGCAAAATGCACGCACACAGATGGTGCGTTCGTGCAAAATTCTTAACTGACACCAATTGAAAATTATATATATATTTATATATATAGTCCAAAGACGAGGCAGCACTCCAGCATATGAAAAATAAGTGACCCTCTTTATTCCCCAGGCAACATTTTGGTCTTCTCAATGAGACCTTTGTCAGTTCCTGTCACTATATATATACCTGGAATATTTGCCTTGTTCCCAAGAGGATCTTGCACCCTGTTCACACCTTCAACTGTGCTTCTCTTTGATATATAATATATATATATATATATATATATATATATACATACATACACACACACTAACTGCAGGTCTTTTTTCACGCAAAAAAAAAAATGTAAAAAAAAAAAAAAAACACCTCAAAAATGTGCAGATGCAAATGAGCACACTACTGATCGGTGCTCTGCAGCACGCACTCAGATCGTGCGTGCAAAAACCGTAGTATAGAAAATTTACTACAGTGTTGAAAAAGTGAACACTGGCTAAAAAGTAACATATATGCACCGCAAGTCCCAGCAAGCCACAAGCAGCACAGAAACTCTCTGCATGCAGTTACCAGCTGGAATGGCTTCATGCAGGGAAGTTCAGCCCTTTCCTGTGCAGCTAATAGCGCTGCCATTGGCTGGAGCGTTGTTCCAGCCAATCGCAGCGCTGGTAGGAGACCCCAAACACTGGTGTTTCCTGCTTTACCTCGGAGGAGACTGGTGTTGACCATTTCAGCACCTCCCCCGCCCCAATGCTTCTTACAGTTTCCGGCGCTGCGATGTGCCGGTCGTCATTGATCGGCCAATCGCAGCGCTTGGAGCTGCAGGGGGGCAGTGCAGCACCATGCTGCCCTTACTCGGCATGGCTGCCTGCCGGTAAGAGTAGCCATGGTGCCGTGATTCCCCCCGATCGTGCCCCAGAGCCCGCAGACCTTGTGGCGTAAATGTACGTAATGGGTCTTTAAGTCCCGTCCAGGTATGACGTACATGTACGTCACGGGTCCTTAAGGGGTTAAATAGACTAAATCACAGATACAAACAGAACACATACCATTTCTCTCCAACCTAACATACTGACGTGTATACTGGGTTATGTAAATCTGATCCCTGTAATAGTGGGGCATCGGCTGGCTATCCTCTGTCTCCTCTATCAGGCCTATAAGCTCATGGCCTATATTGGATAGCTTCAGATCCACCAACCATACAGGAGCTTAAAGGAAGAGTTCAACATCATATCCGCCTAGAAAGATTTGTTCATCAAAAAAGTTGCAGGTTAAAGAAATTTGAGGCTATATGGGGACAATGCATTGTGAAATATAACCTTGCTCCCTGACAGGGAGATATAGGGGTACAGTGGGCCTAAGTCAGGGCTCGACAAATCCCAGGCGCCAGGTCGCCATGGCGATCAGGAATTTGGTCCTGGCGCCTGGGTATTTGACAGCCTGCGGCAGATGGTACCGCGGACGGGGATGGAGGGCGGTGCGACACTTGTGCTTCCCGCGGCTGCGAACTGCCAGAGCTCCGGCGTCAACTCCGTGCTGCTGCTGAGGAGGAGACGGCGGCTGAAGAGGAATCTGTCAGCGAACTCGCTGGGCACAGCCGCCGCCCCCTGCTCTTCCTCCACCCTGGGGCCTGGCACCCGCAGCCTGGACAGGAAGACCCTGCTGAAGTACCGGCAGTGGGTGCAGCCGCAGGAGAGGGAATGGGTGGGCGGAGAGCTACGGAGGGGCTGCCTGCAGATCTACAAGCGCCACTTGTCCCGCTGGCCTCAGGAGGCGGCTCATCCAGGGTGCTGAGCCAGGCCCCTGAGGCGGGCACCAGCAACGAGCGGGCTAAAGTGTTCTCGGGGTCTGTCTGGAACCTGGGTGGGCACACCTAACAAGATGAGCCGCCCGGGCACAGACTGCTGGGACAACGAGAAGGCGAATGGGCTGCACCCGGAGAACACGCGGCCCGGTCACTGCGGGGCCGCGTCTTGCTCCTCCTCCTCTGTGGACGAGTTGAGCGCGGAGCCGCCGCCTGCAGTCACCGTCTCTGCCCGGCATCGGAGCCATGGCCAGCCGCAGGGGGCCCAGTACGCGCGGCGCCATGGGGAGAGCCGCACGAGAAGCTGGTGCAGAACGATTACCTCTTCCAGCTCGGCTTCCGAGACCTGTGTAGGGTGCAGGATGAGGGCAAGGAGCCCAAGATTGGCTGCCTCATCCGCTTCTATGCAGGTAGGTGGCAGATGCCATGCTGAGGATAGGGACTGGTACTGACAGAAGACAGAAGGGAGCTACTATAGATTAGGTCCTCAGACCTAGAGCAATGCTGGGCATAACAACTCAGTGACTGGTATCAGATTTAGAAGAAGCATGAGGTGGCACAATGGCTCCTGGAGTATTGGAAAGGATGCATGAGTTGGCATAACCATGGCTCCTAGAATATGCAGACCGGTTTTAGGGACCTGGCATGAGTTGACATTGAGGGCAGTTCTACAATGAAGACAAGGGCCTTGCTTCTCCAAGTGACTGCCATGAAGTGACATGAACATTGCAGTGTAGTGAAGGAGACTTAGTGACCAGGTGGCACTGCCTGGAGTCCTACAGTCAGGAAAGCTGGTGGGCACCTTCTGTTGATTATGTTGTGCCATTGACTTTTGGAATCTAGAGTCCAGGGTTACTCTACTCTAATGGCAGTAATAGTTATAATAATAATGGCAGTGATAATAGGAAAATAGGAAATAAAAAAAAGGGGAAAAAGAAAGTATAATGTAAATTTTACATTATACTTCCCCCCCCTTTTTTTTTTTACTATTTTTACTGCCATTGTTATAACTAATAAAGTAAAGCTTTATAAGGTTAAAAACAAACAAAAAAAACGGCTCCTAACTTTTTTAGCTGGCTCCTAGATTTCAAGAAAATTTGTCAAGCCCTAGCCTAAGTGGTATGTGGAAATGGAGAAGGGAGGGGATGGTGGCTGTCCCATCGAATATATTCACTATTGCATAGTCCGATGCGTGGTATGTATCTCTACAGATAAGTCTGGTTGGAGTTCAGGTGGTAGTATAAGGGCTGGATTATGTACTCCATGGGTATGGCTCTGGATACTCACCTTATGGAGGAGTACTGTGGAAAGTAGCAGAAAAGTCTTCTGCAATAGATGGCAAATCGGCCATTTTGACCCTTTTTTTGTTACGCCATTCGTGGGTATTTAAACGAAGGAAAAAGAGGCAGCTTCACTCCCATACCATCCCCCTCTGGGAGCACGGACAAGACTCCTTGGGTGAGTCGAGATATATCCAAAATAAAATTGAGAACGTCCAGCTCACCAGTCAGGCGTGATACTTTATTGTAGATAGGATATAAAAACTTCCATAACACCAGGACACCAGTACAATGTTACGCGTTTCAGACCTTTACAAATCCAGGTCCTTCATCATGACATCTCATGATGAAGGACCTGGATTTGTAAAGGTCTGAAACGCGTAACATTGTACTGGTGTCCTGGTGTCCTGGAAGTTTTTATATCCTATCTACAATAAAGTATCACGCCTGACTGGTGAGCTGGACGTTCTCAATTTTATTTTGGATTCGTGGGTATTTAGAATACTTTTTTCTATTTAAAAGTAGGGGCGTTTTCGGTCGCGGTGATACCCATTATGTTTATATTTATTGTTATTTAGGTATTTATTTTTTAATTATACATTAAATTACATTAATTATACATTATTAATTTAAACTTTCATAATTTTTAAATCATTTTTTAACTTTTTTTTGTGATGATTTTGTGGCTCATACATTAGCCTATAAATTATGATTTTTTAATTTTGGTCAATCAGGGATTTTTAAAATGCCATTTAAACTCGATTTTGCTCATTTCTTATCCTGGCCTGCCATCTGGTGGCCAAAATAAGAATTGCAGCATGAACATGTTCAGCCTCATCAGTGAGGCTGAAAGTGTTCAGCGCAAGTACCGATTCCCCTATCTGGTCACACGGGGCATCAGTAGGAAGCCCGGAAGCATTTAGATGCTATGACCTCACTTGGTCACGGCATCTAAAGCATTTAATTACCGCGATCGGTATTATTGCCAGTCACGGTAAGTAGCCACAGGTCTCTGCTGTTTGAAACAGCAGAGATCTGCCGGCCATGGCGCCCGCTGCACGTGCGAGCAGGCACCATGTTTACACATCGGTCCAGCGCCTTACATGTAATTTATACATTTATATATCTGCTGTTTCTGAACTTAAAGGGCATCTGTCAGCAGATTTGTACCTATAAAACTGTCTGACCTGTTACATGTGCGCTTGGCAGCTGACAGAATCTGTGTTGGTCCCATGTTCCTATGTGCCCGCTATGCTGAGAAAAATGAAGTTTTAATATATCTAAATAAACCTCTAGGAGCCACTCCTATACCCTCTGCGCTTTAACAGGGCCAGGCAGGTGTAATGACGTTTACATCACACGTGCCCTGTGAATCAAAGTGCGGCGGTTCTTCCGGCCCATTCCCTCACTTTTTTAGACCTGGTGTGAGCGGGGAAAAGTCGCAGATTTTGGCGCAACTAACTAATATAGGCGTATTCCAGGCTAATAAATGACCCCCCCGCCCCCCCCTTAGAGTGTATGCACATGACATACCGCAAACTGCTGATCCACAGAACAATTGACTTTAGTGGGTCCGTGTTCCGCAAGATGCAGCCAAATATAGAACATGTCCTATCTTTCTCGGCATGGCCGCTCGGACCTGGAAGCACACTGAAGTCAATGGATCCGCACTATGATGTTGGGTGCACACGGCCAGTGTCTGTGTTTTGTGGATCCATGGTTTGTGTTCTGCAAAATGGACATGGCCGTGTGTATATACCCTTACACAGAGAATGTCATTAATCACTGCTAACAGCTCCCTGTGTACACCTGAAGTCAGAAAGAGCAGAGATTTAAATGTATAAATCACAATTTAGGACTTTCACACTTGCGTTGTGAGGATCCGGCGTGCACTTCTGTCGCCGGAAATGCCCGCCGGATCCGTCACAACGCAAGACAACTGAAAGCATTTGAAGACTGATCAGTCTTCAAAATGCTTTCAGTGTTACTATGGCAGCCAAGACGCTACTAAAGTCCTGGTTGCCATAGTAAGTAGTGGGGAGCAGATACTTACAGTCCGTGCGAGTCCCGGGGCTCTCCACAATGACGTCAGAGCGCCCCATGAGCATGGATCACGTGATCCATACGATCATGTGATACATGTTCATGGGGCGCTCTGACGTCATTGTGGAGAGCCCCGGGACTCGCACGGACAGTAAGTAGACTTCTCCCCTGCCTCCCCACTACACTTTACCATGGCAGCTGGGACTTAAGCGTCCTGGCTGCCATGGTAACCATTCATAAAAGCTAAACGTCAGATCCGGCGATGCGCCGAAACGACATTTAGCTTAAAGCCGGATCCGGATTAATGCTTTTAAATGGGCATTAATTCTGGATCCGTCCTTCCGGCATGCCTTCAGAATTTTTGGCCGGAGCAAAATCCGTCTCAGTACTGAACTGAACTGAAGACATCCTGATGCATCCTGAACGGATTTCTCTCCATTCAGGATGCATTGGTATAATTCTGATCAGTATCTTTCCGTCCTAGAGCCCCGAGGACGGAACTCTAGGACGGAAAGATAAAACGCCAGTGTGAAAGAGCCCTTACACTGAATCTTTTCCCACAAAACTATATGTTATTCTGCTCTGCTTCTTCTGCTCTAGAACCTGTTGCCTGCAGATTACATTGCATTTTGAGGTGACAAATTCTCTAAAAAATGTCAGCTTATGTCTAGAGAAAGTGTAACGGATACAAACAGTAACCACATACATAATTCCTGGCTGGGTATTATAAACCTTACTTACGATCTTCAGTCTGTGCATCATTTTCTGTTCCTTCCACCACATCCTGCTTCCTCTCAACAAATGAGTCCAAGTCTGCCTGCAGGGTCTGGTGGACAGCGGCTCTAACTAAACAGGCAGCCAGCCAAGCAGGACCGCTCCTGCAAAACACAGAAAAGAAAGAAGGTGTAAGACCAGAAGCCATATAACTAAAGGGAATAAAATGGGAGACTAGATATTATCCATCACCTTTTCATCTCCGAAACTTACAAGGGGTTTTTCAGTAAGAAGAAAAGTATTTCCATTGTGTTATAAATGAAAAAAAAGAGTGGACTTAATGATATACCTACAGCATTGGTCTCTGATCCCGACAGCGCTCTCCATCATGGCTGATGGAGACAGAAGGGGGTTAGCTCAGGCTGAGTTCACATCAGCGTTCAGCCTCTCTGTTTTCCTGCTCTGTTATAGGAGCAGGAGAACAGAAAGGATGGATTCGGCACATAACGGAGCCTACGGGCCCCATAGACTATAATAGGGTTCGTTCGGTTTCCACTCAGAGGAAGATTTTTGAAGCTGAGACAAAAGTCGTGCATGCAGGACTTTTGTCACCGCTTCAAAAATCTTCCTGAGCGGAAACCTAACGGACCCCATTATAGTCTATGGGGCACGTAGGCTCCGATCAGCTCAGTTATGCGCCAAATTCGTACTTTCCGTTGTCCTGCTCCTATAACGCAGCAGAAGAACTGAAAGGCTGAACGCTGATGTGAAATGAGCCGGTCAGCCAGCCCCCACCACACACAGAGCAGGTCCTGTATCGATCCTATGTCCAGCACAAGCTAGAAGTGAAGCTGACAACCGGAGATCGGGGCACCTTCTCGCAGTAAATCAGTCAGTCCACTCTTATATGTAGCCGTCACTGCAATGTGAGAAGCTGAAGAGCAGAGATGCATATCATACACACATACATTCTAATAGATGGCTACAACTGAATATTTTTTTGGGGGGTTCAGATGTGAAACAAAATCAGCAGCAAGTTGGAGGCAAAATGTACATGTAGATCTTGCAGCTGACTTCACCCTTTTGCATTACATTTTGGATTACACACGGGTCCCGGCATTCATTGGTGGGCATCAGAACAAGGGAGGCTGTACGGGCAGGAGAATACTCGCCTTACAATCCTCCTCTGCTCTTAGTGAAGCCGAGAAAGTCAGTGAACCTGGTGGTGCTGGATGAGATAAGAGGGTGTCTGAATGCAGGGCCGGATGACTAGCAGAGAAGAGGAGAGCGTGCACTTAATAATAAAAAATCATAAGCTGGACAACCCATTTATGTTGCTAAATATGAAGTTCGTGAAGCAAAATGTGAAAATGTTTTTTGTATAATTTACCCCCAAAATAAAATGGATAAGAATTGGGTTAAATATTTCAACTTGCACACCTAGTTGTCTCTTACCAGTCATTGTGCCAGAAATGCCATCTTACCCTCCCATCTGACTACAATGTTAGGGCTCATGCACACGACCGTATGTATTTTGCGGTCCCTTTTTTTGCGGACCCATTGAAGTGAAGGTTTACACATAAGGGCCACAAAAAAAACCTCTACGTTTTTCAAGCCTGCACCTGGATCTGAATATTTTTGCAATTGCATGTATTTCAAAATTTTGGATAGCTACCGAGTTATTCACTGGAATCTACATGTAGAGCGCCACCTGCCGTATGCCCCTTTTTCTAAATTCTCTGCCCAGCTCACTGAGGTTGACATATATGCTCAGTTCCATCCTTTAACTGCCACTAGCTGCAGGAGAAAGGACATGCCCCCTAAAAAGCTGCACACCCCCAGAGATCCTGCTTGAAATAAATCTAGCAGGGCAATGAATGTGGAGATCTCTGTATCCATGTGAGGTACAGGGCTGGTTCTAGCTTTGTTAGAAAGAGATTGTCATGTACTATATGATATATGTGTAACATGCCTAAAATGGAGGAGATGATGTGCAGGGGGTGCTGTGCCAGGCCATACCCACCACCTCCTTTGGGAAAGGCCTTGCTTTCTTCGCTCTGGTGGAAACGGTTCCCATAAACAAGCGGCACATATCTTATCAAGAAGTAAATGTAAGTGCTTGTGTGTCCCTGGTTAGCAGAACATTTCCTGTACGGTACATGACAGGAAATGCTGCCAGAAAGAGGAAGCCCAGCAGGAAATGTGGTCACAGGAGGAAGTCAGAGGCAGACACCATTGTGATACGGAGGAAGCCAGCCAATAACTCAGTGACGAGGAAAGCCCAGGAAAATGACGGTGTGGTCACGATTTACAGTGCGCCTGAAATAATACGCATTCTGCCTGTTAACTATACATTGAGCTTTGGGATGCGATCATGGATTTCCTATAACGGAGTGTCTGATAACGGACTGAACTGGGATATGGTTAGCTGTAAACTTTCCCACGTCGGTCAGATTGGTACATGCGGGTAGACATCTAGGTCATGGCATTAGAAAAACAGCAGCACAGCCATATTGGCATGGCCTCACAGAAGCCAGATTCATGCTTACTACGCATCTATTGTCCCGTCCTGTGAGGCCTATGGAAGTCACAGCACAGATATGAAGGCCCTTGTCTTTACTAACTCATACTGAGGCCTCATGCACATGATGGTAGGTATTTGGCGGTCCGAGAACCACGGATCCACCAAATACAAATATCGGCCGCGCGCATGCCGCATTTTCCTAATAGAACTGACTATTCTTGTCCGAAAAATGGTACATTGTATAATTTGTGGGACGGTCGCATGATGCAGACAGCAGCCACGCTCCAGGTGGCCAATTAGCCTGCAGTGGTCATGTGGCCACTGCAGCCAATCATGGGCCTCAGCAGTTATGTACCGTTCTTCGACACAACTGCCATGATTGGCCGCAGCAGTCACATGCCATGCAACTAGGGCTGGGCAATTATGTCAAAAAAAATAAAAAAAATAAAATCATCTCGATTATTTCGGCTTTAAAGGTGATTATTGATATAATCTTGATTATTTTTCACACATTTGGTGCCATTATGGACTATTAAGTGAATTATTGCTTGGCAACCAATCTCTTTCTAAGTTGCTGTAGTAATGCTATGGGTGATGGTGCCCCTCCTGCCCGTACAATTCCCTCTTCTACACAGGAGACCTTTTATCTCCATATATTACTGCCAGGGGTCTGCCCACTGATGATAGCAGCGACAGTAGCTCGCCTACTGATGGGCAGCAGTGCCCGGGCCACAGCCTTCTCTTTCATGCGGGGTAAGACGATAACCACTGGGGGCTAACGGCGGCATGGGACGGGCAACTGTGACGGAGCCGCTCAGACTGCAGGCCAGTGTCATTCTGGTATGCCGAGACCAGGGACGGCAGGGAGAAGCAGCTAGACCTGAGCTTCCTGAAGTCCGTGCGGCACTTCTGCCAGGGGTTGGTGAGGGTATATAACATGAGCAGTGCCCTTTCTCAGACCCGATGGGCCGCTAATGCCCAGCCTAACAAGAGACATTTTGTGGCTTATGAGCGAATAGACTTCAGATGAAACATCCTTAGTCAATTCGCATAATACTTCGTTTGAATACTGTATGCAGCGAGCGCTCCCTACAGTATTAGAATGTATGGGGTCCTATGAGCCGAAGTTATTACTTAGCAAAGTGTCTACTGTAAAAAACAGAACTGCACCATGGGACAGGCAACTGATCCCTAACTACAGCTGTCCGCAGCCACAGTGTGTGGAGTGAGGCTGGACACCGGTGGCTCACTGCACTGTAAGAACAATCCGCTCACCAGGAATCTTCCCAGTGGGTTACACTGCAAATCTCCCCCTGGTCACCACAGTCCCAAAAATACACACACACGTTTGGCGGTTCATCTTCTGGGAGAACAAAACTTTCACTTCGTCTGATCCCTCTTTGCCCCATCATCATCTGCCAGGAGCTCCCCATACACAGACTGTCAGCAAAGCCCACCATTCTCAGAGGGTTCGGCTGAAAATACACTAATGTATATGGGGACCTTAAAGGGAATCTGTCACCATGGTTGTGGACTATAATCTGCAGTGATACGTGAGTAGCGGTGCACATAGGGAGTCCGGACCTCCATCTTTTAGTCTCCTAGTCCCTGCTTCCTCCCGCTGTTAGCAGTCAATGCTAAAATACAGTCAGGACTGCTGTGCTAGCATAATGGAGAGGAGTCCTGTGTGTGTGCACAGCGGTCCTACAATGTATTTCAGCTGCTTTTTTCTGCGACTCCAGATAAGTTCCAGCCTCAAGTTTGTAAATCACGGAGTAACAGCGTTCAGAAGATAAGAAAAATAAAGTGCAAGCCCTTCTGCATACGACCAAAGCGTTACATGGATCCCATTAATGGTGCCCATAGACTGACGGCTACGTACTGTATTTCCACATTTAGGGTCCATTCACACGTCTGTTGTGTATTGCGGATCCGCAATACACCGGGCCGGCACCCCTATAGAAATGCCTATTCTTGTCTGTAATAGCGGACATTTTCAATTTTTTTCCGGAGCCGCGGACTGAAAGATCGGGTACGCGCACATGGACAGCACAGCGCGTGCTGTCCGCATCTCTTCCGGCCCCATTGAAAATGAATGGGTCTGGATCTGTTCCGCAACGGATCCGGACGCATTCTACGAACGTGTGAATGGACCCTTAAACGTAGGCACACATTTTCTTTTTACCTCATAGAAATGAATCCTAGAATTCTGTATAAATGCCTCGCATTATAAAACGCCCTTTGCACAAAACTCAAAAAATATGGCCATCTTGCACTGTACACTGGTAAACCTGAAATAAATTGTGAGTCAGAAAATCAAATGTATCATCTAAATATTGAATTGCATGGGGATTGTGGTTGCAAAAGGGTTAATGTGAAGAAACTTGGGGAGGCAGAAATAGCAATGTACAGCCGGTATGTCAGGAATGAGGGCTGCCCCTGCTGGGCATCTCCACACTCTGACTAGGGTTGAGCGAACTTGTGTTTCAAGTTCAGCGTCCGAAGTTCGGGTTATCGCAGAATTCCGTTATGGATTCCGCTACCACGGACCATAACGGCATTTGGAAACCACAACGGCCCGTTAAGGTTTCCAAATTCCGTTATAGTCTGTGGTAGCGAAATCCATAATGGGATTCTGCAATAACCCGAACTTTCGCTTAACCCTACTGCTGACGAAATCCAGCCGTAGGACAATTTCCCCCCATCTCGAAAGACTTTCCAGTAGTTTTTGGGGTATGATTACATGTGGTGGACGCGCTGCGGATTTTCTGCCTGCGGTGGGGTCTAAAATCCGCAGCATGTCAATTTATGCTGCTGATTTCCACTGACAAATCCGCATCAAAAATTCCACTGTGCAAAGTGGACTCTGTGACATAGTCATAATGCTTTAAAGGCAGGCATGCTCAACCTGCGGCCTTCCAGCTGTTGTAAAACTACAACCCCTGTCATTCACTGCTGTAGGCTGTCCAGGCATGCTGGGAGTTGTAGTTTTGCAACAGCTGGAGGGCCGCAGGTTGGGCATCCCTGCTTAAAGGGGACTTCCAGCAGCTCTATAATGATAGCTATCCTCAGGACAGGTCATCAGTATCTGATCAGTGGGGATCTGACTCCTGAAACCCCCTCCGATCAGCTGCGTGAAGAGAGAGCGGTGCTCCAGTGAGTGCCATACATTGGTATGAACCGATGAACATGACGTTACATGACCTAGGAAGAGTCCAGGAGACTGTGGCCTCTTCAGACAGGTGGGCATGCCAGGCCCCCACTGATATGATATTGATCACTAATTCGGAGTAAAAGTCATCAATATTAAACCCCCAGAAAACCCCTTTAAATTGCTCTGCACCCCAGGAAGTACTTAAAGAGGTTGTGTCCCTTCAGCAAATGGCATTTATTATGTAGAGAAAGTTATTACAAGGCACTTACTAATGTATTGTGATTGTCCATATTGCTTCCTTTGCTGGCTGGATTCATTTTTCCACCACATCATACACTGCTCGTTTCCATGGTTACGACCACCCTGCAATCCATCAGTGGTGGTCGTGCTTCCACACTATAGGAAAAAAGCACCAGCCTATGTGCGCTCCCACGGTCCAAGACACCAGAATGACCGGCATTTTTTCTATAGTGACAAGCACGACCACCACTGCTGGATTGCAGGGTGGTCGTAACCATGGAAACAAGCAGCATATAATGTGATTGAGAAATACCGTAAATTCAGCCGAAGGAGGCAATATGGGGCATTTCTTAAGACTGGCGTTTTACACCCTGCGACAGCAGTTTTCGGGCGTACAGGGAGCGACAATATCTACGTGCCTTATATACCTGCCCTGAAGGGTGCATTTCGTTCGGGTTAATCCGCACCGCAGGTTAATTTCCGGCAGATTTCTGCAGCTCCTGGATGAGTTTTGTAAAACCGCATACACTGTGGATATTCTGCACCGAAAATTAAGATGAAAAATTTGCAGTGTATGAACACAGCCCAAAAGTAATCACCAGGGCGATGCTGTGCGGGCTACTCATGGGGGCAGGTTCACAGTGTTACGTCCACCCCCATAATGGTGACCATTACCACCTAGTACTGGTCGGAGGTGCCTCTGCGCCCCCGCCCCTGTGGGAAGGCGTGACTGCTGCGACTTCTAGTCCCACACGGCCTGAACCTCAAGAAGCCATAGACGACCTCCACAAGATGTCATTAGCTTGGAGTACAACTCCCATCCTCCTCCACAGAAGGAGACAGCTACGCCCTCACCTGCCCCTCACCAGCCTCAGCACAGATTCGGACAGCTCCCCCTCGGCCTCGTCACGGCTCACGCTCTGGTTCCGCGGCCTCGGCTGCCCCTCAGGTCCGGCAAGGTCTTGCAGCACCGCAGTCAGCAAGGTCCGAGCCGCCGTTGCCTCTTCCTCTACCGCCGCCGCCATACCGCTGGGTAGCGGCTAGTTCCACTTCACAGTCAGCAAGGACCGCCTGACGTACAGACATCACGTGATGCTCCAAGTCACGTGGGGCACATGTTGTCGGCTGTGACCACGGCAGCTGTGAGGGCGGTGGTGGCGGCTGCGGAAGCAAATGGCAGTTTACTGACCAAATGGCCCCGTTTATTTTGGTGCCTTTTTATTACCCAGGCACAGGAAAGAAAACTAAATGGAGAAGTACTGTGGAAAGCTTAGAGGGGAAGTTCATCTTTGCAACCATATTTTTTTTCTTCTTCCAGTCTGTTTACAATAAAAAATTGAGCAACTGTGTAAATAATCTTTACATGTACACCATTTATAATTTCTTGTCCAGTCAGACATTGTGTAATGAGACGCTACTGCGGCCTTCTGGGCGTCATACAGTTTATTCATTGTACCGCCGGCGCTGTAGCATTGTAGTCTATGGTGACGCATTGCAACATGCTGAGACTGCGGCATGACAGTCGCAAAAAATCCATTAGAAATGAATTTTTCTGCAACTGTTGCATCGCAGCATGTCACAATGCAACACCATAGATTACCATTATAAAAATAGTCGTGCGAAAAAGTGTCGTAGTGTAGTTGTGCCCTATGTGTCGCGCGACACATGTCGTCGTGTAAACCTAGCCTAATTCCTATTCTTGTCTGTCACTGACAAGAATAGGCAGTTCTAGTGCAGGGAGTGGGAAGATTGCAGCATGCACATGGCCGGTATCCGTATTTTGGAAAACGGATTCGGTTGTGTGCACGAGGCCTAAGGATGCCTTCAGTGGCAGGTTGTGTGGTGAGCACATGGATTTCAGCAAGCACTGTTCCTATGAAAGGCCTAAGGCTACATGCACACGACAGTTGTTTTTTGCTGTCTGCAAATCGTGGATCCGTCTTCCTTTTTTTTCACATCCACATCTGTTCCGTGTGTTCGCAAAAAAAACGGAAGGCTTGAACCAGTTTTTTTAAAGTACCTGTACAAGAGCCCTGGTTTCCAGGCAACCATCCGCAAAAAAAAAAACGGATGCGGATGACAAACGGATGGCTTCCGATGGTCATCCGCATTTTTTGCGGACCCATTGACTTCTATGGGTCCGCAAAACGTTTTTTGCGGACAAGAATAGGACATGCCATATTTTTTTTGCGGACATGAAATGCGGACAGCTGACGCGGACAGGCAAAGGAAGAGGCATCCGCATTTTTAACGGATCCATAGAAATGAATGGGAAACCATCGGATTCGCAAAAAAAAACGGAACAGAGGCCGCAAAAAACCACTGCCGTGTGCATGTAGCCTAAGGGCTCATGCACAAGACCATATGTATTTTGTGGTCCGCAAAAAAAAAAAGATGACATCCGTGTTATGTCTGTGCTGCATCGATTTTTTTTTTTGTGGATCAATCCTAACAATGCCTGTCCTTGTCTGCAAAACGGACAAGAATAGGACATGTTCTATTTTTTAGCGGACATACAGACACAGAATGCACACGGAGGAATTTTTTTTTTTGCGGTTCCATTGAAATGAATGGTTTCGCATACGGGCCACAAATAACGGACAAAAAATATGTTTGTGTGCATGAGCCCTAAGGTTACATGCACACAGTGCATATTAGGCTGGCTTCACACGTCCATTTAACGCTGACGTGCACTGTCCGTGGTAACCCGGGCTGGATTCCTGCTTAGAGCAGGAGCACACGGCGGCATTGGTTGCTATGACACCGTGCGCTCCCTGCCGCCGCTGCGCACTACAGTAATACAGTTGTATAGATCATACCAGTGTATTACTGTACTGCCGGAAGCGCACGGCGTCATAGCAACCAATGACGCCGTGCGCTCTTCCTCTAAGCAGGAATCCAGCCCAGGTTACCACGGACAATTCACATCTGTGTTAAACGGACGTGTGAAGCCAGCCTAACTCATGAATTATTGTGCAAAAAATCCGCAGTGTCATATGGTACCAGCTATGTAGATAGGATTTTCAAAATCTCATGTACCCGGTGTGGAAATTTTCCACATGCATGTGCGGATTTGGAAATTGGCGGCATGTCAGTTGTTTGTGAGGATTTTCAGTGCAGATTTCACCCTTTGCAATGCAAGGGGTAAGATCTGGGGCAAAACCACATCCAATTCTGCGACATGTGTGGATTTGGAAATCCAGCACAAACCATATGGAAAAATCCACATTAACTACATTGCTGGGTGCCTATACCCTTAGAGTACATTGACACGTGCCAGAAAACACGTGAAAAGTCCGCTCCAGTTTTTAGTGCACTTCTGCAGCAAATGATGGCCTATTTACAGGATTTCAGACCCATACCTATTACAAGAAAGGGGTCCCCAGATCGCAGGTGTGAATGGAGGGTTGGCCGCGCTTGCACATCATGTGACCGCTGTGATTACTGACTGGCAGCGGCAGTCAAGAAACCAAGCCACTTCCTGGTCCTACAGGGACGGGAAGCAGCCATGAACAGGGCAGCGTGGTGACACTGAGAAGGTATAGGTGTGCACTTTCTTTTTATGGGGCACACATTAGGACTGTAGGGGTTGTGGGTAGCGAAGCGAACTTCAGATGCTACATCTAAAGCAGCTTTGTTCAAAACTTCGGAATAATATTGTACGGAGATCCATCTCTGTACAGTATTAGAACGTATGGGCTCAGATGTGCCGAAGTAAGTTATTCACGAAGTCGTGCGTAACTTAGTTGAATAACTTCAGTAGTTGATTTTCAAAGTAGAAAACCACTTTAAAACTTGAAACCGAACTCAGCTTCAGTTCCGACTAGTACCTTTTTCTTTGATTTAAGTCCTCTTCCGTTCCGTTATTCCACAAAAAATATCCGTATGGTTTCCGTATGCGATCCGTTTTTTGCAGATCAGAAACGGAAACAGTAACCTATCAATCACTAAACACATAAGCAATATGGGCTGGGTATAGCATTTCTACAGTATGGATCCTCAAAATACAGATGAAATACGGATGTGTTCCGTGTGCGTTCCGTATTTTTTGCGGACCCATTGACTTGAATGGGGCCTCGGACCGTAATTTGCGGACAATAATAGGACAGGCACTACTTTTTTGAGGATCAGCCATGCGGACAAATGGAATGCACACGGAGTAACTTTCGTATTTTCTACAGCCCCATTGAAGTGAATGGTTCCGCATACGGGCCGCACAAAAAACAGAATGGAAGCGGAAAGAAAATACGGTTGTGTGCATGAGCCCTTAGGCTCCATTCACATGTCCGCAATTCTGTTCCGCATTTTGCGGAACGGAATTGCGGACCCATTAATTTCAATGGGGACAGACGATGTCCCGCCCGGGTCCGCAATCGCGGAGCCGCACTTCCGGGTCCGCAATCACGTTTGCGGACAAGAAAAGGCATTTTCTATATAGTGACGGCGATGTGCGTCCGCAAATTGCGGAACGCACATCGCCGATGTCCGTGTTTCGCGGATCCGCATAACACTTGCGGACGTGTGATTGGAGCCTTAGACTGGTTTTCCACTTTAAAAATCAACTACTCACTCAAGTTATTCAACTAAGTCATGTGCGACTTCGCGAATAACTTACTTCGGCTCATCGGAGCCCATACATTCTAATACTGTACGGAGACGGATCTCCATACAGTATTATTCCGAAGTTTTTAACAAAGCGACTTTGGATGAAGCATCCGAAACTTGCTTCGCTCAACACTAGTTGTGGGCTACTCGGCCAGACAACACCTTTAAAGGGGTTGTATCACTTCAGCAAGTGGCATTTATCATGTAGAGAAAGTGAATACAAGGCACTTAGTAATGTATTGTGATTGTCCATATTGCTTCCTTTGCTGGCTGGATTCATTTGGACGGGGAGAGCAGGAGATTAGGAATAACCAGGACTCTTCTCCGGTAGATTTGACTCTTTTTCCAGGCCTGGGCTGCAATGATTATGATGCTGGTTCTCAGCAACCATTTACTATTAGCTGATGAGTGACACACCGATGAAATCAGCATTTCTGTCACTATTTTATGCTGCCCTCAGTGAGATCAGCATAAATTTGATGACAGGTTCCCTTTAAGGTGAAAACGTTGCAGTGCTTGGCGAATAAGGCTGGGGCTACACGGCGACATGTGTCGCGATAGGGCACAACTACACTGCAACATGTCGCACGACAATTTTTATAATGACAGTCTATGGTGTGGCACTGCGACATGCTGCGACACGACAGTTGCAGAAAAATCCATCCATACCATAGACTATCATAGACTATCATTGTGCGACAAATGTCGTCGTGAAGCCCTAGCCTAAAGCTTTAAGGAAATGTGTCACCAAACATTTTATCTGCAAGTTAAAATAAGATAGTAACACATATCCTTTTTCTAATCTCTTTATTTTCAGATTTTTTATTCTATTTTCTGAACATGATTATGGGGGAGGCCATTATTCCTGAGCTGTTCTTAACAGCATTTAGAAAGCATTCAAACTGCTTCACGGCAGCCCCATGGTCCAGAGACACAATGGTCAGGAGGGGACCTCAGTGACTTCTATGGTAGAGTCTTCTAGGCACACTCTGTGACCTGTGCAGAGGTCATTGTACAAGGAAGGAAGAGATAAGCTCTGACAATCACCTACTGTGAATGGTGGATCCTGTCTTATCTGTACACAGAGGTGATATCATTACAGGCAGGATTAGAATGACAGATAAGCAGGTAACTACAGTAAAGTGATCTGTACAAATCAAAAATTGGTGATTATTTTAATTCTCGAAAATATGTTAAACATAATTACATAATTTAAAGAACAGGCATTTTCTGATGACATTTCTTTTAAGCGTTTCAGTTTTTACTGCATTTTTTAAGTGAGGGCTGCAATTCTTCTACATTTTTACAGCACAAAGACAGTGGGGGAGATTTATCAAAATTGGTGTAAAGGAAAACTGGCCTAGTTGCCCATAGCAACCAACCAGATTCTACTTTTCATTTTTAAGAGCTTTTTTGGAAAACAAAAGCTGGAATCTGATTGGTTGCTATGGGCAACTAGGCCAGTTTTCCTTTACACCAGTTTGATAAATCCCCCCCAGTGTGTTAAATGTCCTTTTGTGTATAAATTTGTGACTTCAGATTTTATGTTATATCTTGCATGATGAGGAGACCCAATGAGTCCTGAATGCTTGTTATTTATCTTTTCAGTTAGCCATTATAAAGTATCAACTCTCTACTACTAACACTGTGCACCGAATTTCTTCCCTTTAAAACATTATCACTATTAAAGGGGTATTCCGGTTGTTACAAGTCAACAGGATAAAGGAAAACTATTAGATCGGTGGGGGACATGAGAATGGGGGCCCCGGAACCATGCAGCCCTCTTGAAGAAAAAACTGAGCGGCCTGTCACACATGCGAGTGGACGCTCCATTCATTTCTATGGGAGTTGGGGAGATAGCCGAGCACTGTACTGTGGATAGGGGATAACTTGTAACAACCGGAATACCCCTTTAATGTGAAGTGTAAAATAATGGTACAATCACGATAAGCGCTCATGCACACAAGTGTGTGTGCCACATGCCTGTATTGCCGACTGCAAACAGCGGGTCTGCAATACACGGGCACCAGAATGGGTCCACAAACCTCAATATACAGAGCAGTGCGGAGCGGAAGGCTACGAAACACTTCCTTAGGATTTCGGTCTCTGTCTCAGCACCGAAAAAAAATAGAACATATCCTATTTTTTTGGGCGGTGCGGACCATCTCTTGAGGATCGCGGACCCATTCTAGTCAATGGGTACGCATCCGCAAACGACATGCACACGGACAGTGCCCGTGTGTTGTGCGGGCCACAAAATGGTGTGGCCATTGGCTGTTGTGTGTGGGCATGACTTGGTTTCATGTGGCAGAGTGTAATCCCCACAGACTCCAATGCTAATGCACTGGAGTCTATGAGAAAAGCAATCTGATTATTGCTTGCTATAGGTCCCTAGGGGAACTATTAAGAAGTGGAAAAGAAAAAAAAGTTTAAAAATATAAAAAAAAATAAACACCCAGCCCTTTCCCCAAAATTAAAATACATAAATAATTTAAAAGATTAACATCATCGGTATTGCCGATACTGGGAGGGCTGGGAGTAAAAATACAAAAACGAAAAAATGGAAAATCACCCAGTCTTGAAAGGGTTAAGAAGCTCTTCTGTTACTTGATTGACAGGGCCAGACATCTTGCCCGACCCTGACTAACTCAAGTGCAGAAACTCTGCTTCCACTTGTGGGGAGTGGTGCAGGAGCATTCGCTGCTATGGAATTAGAGTCCAAGACCATCCAGCCCTTTCAGTTAAAGGCAGTTGTAAACCCCAGCCTTCCATTGAAAACAATAGGAGTCAAATTTTTTGGGAGCAGAATTTGCGCCAAATTCCCCTCTCAAAAAATGCCTTGTGAATGGCCTCATACCAAAACCACGCATATTTTTGGTAAAACCAAATCCTTCCTTGTGAGGAGATGCAGGAGAAAGAATTTGAATCCTGATGCTGCTTCCCTCTACTGGGCACAGCAGGGAATTACCATGTAAAAATCCGAAAAACAATTTGAAGGTTGTGAGCGCTATTCGTTCTAAGCTGTATGCTTTGGAAATGAGATTTAAAGAGGTTGTCCAGCCATTTTCTATTGATGACCTATGCCTTAGGATAGGTCATCAATATCAGATCAGCGGGGGTCTGACACCCCCCCTACACCAGTGTTAATAAATCTCCCCCATATTTTTTTCATTGTTCCAGAAACTGTTGTAATTACATTGTTAATTCTTCCCCACCAATCTAGTACATCTACAATGTGATGGGCATGATATTCACACCGTAGGGCATACATACTAGGACTGGTGTTTCAAACAGCACACTCTGTAACTCTGGGGAAGGAAAGCCTAATTTATTGAGATGTGCACGCCTTAGATATGTGTCGCACCTTAAACTGTCCATGCACCGCTAACTGAAGTCTTTTCCAACTTTCTGGGGTAAATCAGTCGATCTGAGGAGGCCCTGTACGCTTCTGCTAAGTCCCATCATGAATGGTCTGAAATACTAAGAGTCACAGGGTTTTATGCAAAATGGTACTTGTATATTGCAAACTCCTAACGCCTCTACTATATTGCATTGATCACATAATGTGTTTGTGTGGATGCCTTCCATTCCCCCCGTCCCTCCCCTCCCCTCCCTCTTGTTTGTCCTGTTCGTCCTGTTTGTCGGGTCTTTCTTACCTAGTGGGCATATATCTAGGCTGCTTAGCAGTGTCTATTCAAGCTCTGTCTACACTGTGTATGATGTACCTGTGGCCTTTAAGACCATGTTTTCTTTTTTTGCATCAGCATTACTTGTTTTTGATGTCTGTCAAACGATGTCAATCTTTGTGCTTCTTTAATAAAACTTATTTGAACCACAAAATGGTACTTGTAGTATAAAAACAAAAAAAACTGTCTGTAAGGGTCCATTCACACGTCCGTGTGTGTTTTGCGGATCCGCAAAACACGGACATCGGCGATGTGCGTTCCGCAATTTGCGGACCGCACATCGCCGGCACTCTCATAGAAAATGCCTTTTCTTGTCCGCAATTGCGGACAAGAATAGGACATGTTCTATTTTTTTCGGGAACGCAATTGCGGACCCGGAAGTGCGGATCCGCAATTGCGGACCCGGCCGGGACATAGTCTGTCCCCATTGAAATTAATGGGTCCGCAATTCCGTTCCGCAAATGCGGAACAGAATTGCGGACGTGTGAATGGACCCATAGGGAAGATGCTCGTTTTGCAAAACATCTTTCAAGATGTTGGGAGATTTCTGCAGTTTTCCTGTACAGAATGCAAGGATTAGATTTACTTGGTGTGTTCAAGGGTTGCCTGCAGATGTCTTATCAATCCCAGAAGTCAATAGTAAAGTATCTCACTGTGCACAGGCAGCTTTTCCCAGACATGTCATAGCCACTTGGCTTAGTATACAAACTTGTAAGCAGCTATTTCACACATCAGAAAAGTTTACCAGAACAAGATTTTATTGAACATGCTAAAAAAAAACATGTTACACAAAGTATGCTGCCAAGGCAGCCATTTTGTCCTTTGGTTTCTTGGGATTACCTCTTCGTGCTCTGCCCCTTCCTCTTCCTTGTTTTCTTCCTTGTCCGCCCCTGTGCATTGGATGTCTCATAGTGGCATGTTTCAGCTCAACCAGATCTTGGAAGACATTGTCACAAAATACACATCCTGTATGCTGAGTTTGGTCTCCGGGAAGGGGGCTCTTTGCTTTATTAAAGTCGACAAGCACAAGGGCAGCATCGCACACTTCACAGGTCTCCGCTGAGACTCGCACCCTGTGAGCGTTTTCAAAGAAGTGCACAATGACGTTACACTTATTACAGGACATCTTCCATTTAGGACCAGAGGTGGAGTCCAAGACCATCACCCCATTCTCACATTCCACACACTGGGCAATTCCAAGCATACTCAGTGAATGCTGGCAAGTTGGGTGTGTACACTCATTGCACCCCATCCCTAAAAAAAGATGGAGAGGAAATGAAGATCAGTATCAACAGGCAAAATCTTTAGGATGCTCATATAAAACAAAACATGTTCAAGGCGGGTAAACCGGGACTGGACAAATCCCCACCCATCATGGTGACTACAAATTTAAGTCAACCTTTCAGGGGGACTTTAACTACCGTATTATTTATACTATAAGACACATTTTTGTCCACCAAAAGTTGGGGGAAAATGTCAGTGCGTCTTGTGGGGCAAATACTCATAAGGTCCCTTTCACACGGGTGCAATGTGTGAGGTAAACTTTGTAAAGGAAAATAATAGCATTCTTAATACAGAACGCTAACTAAAATGTTGATTGAGGGATTAAAAAATAAAAAATAACTCACCTCATCCACTTGATTGTGCAGCCGGCATCGTCTTCTTTCTTCTTCTTTCAGGACCTGCCAAAGGACCTTTAATGAAGATCCTTTTATCTTCATTCAGCAGGACCTGTGCTGACCTTACCGCGCTCACCACGTGGCGAGCGCAATGATGTCATCAAAGGTCATTTGGCAGGTCCTGAAAGAAGAAGAAAGAAGACGAGGCCGGCTGTGTGATCAAGTGGATGAGGGGAGTTTTTTTTTTTTTTTAACCCCTCAATCAACATTTTAGTAAGCATTCTGTATTAAGAATGCTATTATTTTCCTTTATAACCATGTTATAAGGGAGAATAATAAAATCTACACAACACCTAACCCAAACCCGAACTTCAGTGAAGAAGTCCGGGTCTGGGTAGCTTATTCAGTTTTTTGTCACGCGCGTGCAAAATGCATTGCACTCGCGTGGAAAAAACTGAAGAATGCAACGCAATCGCAGTCCAAACTGACTGAAATTGTGTGCGCACTCGTGTGTGTTTCCCGCAATGCACTCGGGACACATCCGGAGCAAATCCGGGACACCCGTGTGAAAGAGGCCTAAGGCTTTTGGAGGACTAGGAGGCAGTGACTACAACACTCCTTGTGCTGGCTCAGTACTCAATGCTTCCTGGTCTTCTGCCGCAGGCACTGCACGCTGTGCTGTGACCTGCTCCAAGTGTGAGGACATAGGCTTGCTCTGTGCGGCCGTTACGTGCATTGGGGACCACAATTTGCTGTCCCCAATGCACCGTCACCATCCGTGCGGCAGCCATGACGGATCCAGACCCATTCAACTTGAATGGGTCCATGATCCGTCCACACCATAAAAAAACAGAACAAGTTCTATTTTTTTCGGTGCGGAGGCACGGACAGAAACACCACAGAAGAACTCCATAGTGCTTCAGTGGGGTTCTATGAAGTGAATGGGTCTGCATCCGTGATGCGGGGAGCACGCGGCCGGTGCCCGCATTTTGCGGGCCGCAATACAGGCCACGGCCGGCAACAGCCATGTTCATGAGGCCTAAGGTATATAAGAATAAAATAATAGTGGCACCAGATCTGTAAACATACCTTTTTTCATGTCCCTGAATGGTGCATTATTGTAGCAATATGGGCACAGTGGATAGCTCTTCCCCCGTGAACCTGATGACCACAGCACAAGTTCAAAGTCATCCAGAGGACAGCGCAACTCCTTGTACAACTTGATGGTTCCATTTTGGGGTAAGCTATACGTCTCATCGCAGTGGGAGCAATGCAGACGGCTGGGCTTAGCCTGGCGACAAACATAAAGCAGCGTGCTATAATTTAACAGATACAAGATTCAGTATTACCCGGATTTCGGCATTGATTCCTAATGAAATGTGGTCTGATTGGTATCCAAGTCATAACACAGTGCAAGGAGAAAAAGTAAGTGAATGTGTTAAGGCCCCTTTCACACGGGCGAGTTTTCCGCACTGGTGCAATGCGTGAGGTGAACGCATTGCAGCCGCACTGAATCCGGACCCATTCATTTCTATGGGGTTGTGCACATGAGCGGTGATTTTCCCGCATCACTTCTGCGTTGCGTGAAAATCGCAGCATGCTCTATTTTGTGCGTTTTTCACTCAATGCAGGCCCCATGAAAGTGAATGGGGCTGCAGGAAAATTGCAAGCATCCGCAAGCAAGTGCGGATGCGGTGCAATTTTCCCGCATGGTTGCTAAGAGACGATCGGGATGGGGAAGAGAGGGTTAAAAAAAACTTGAACTCACCTCATCCTCTTGATTGCGTAGGTGTCGGGATCATTCTTTTCTTCATTCTGCTGGGTAAAGGACCTTCGGTGACGTCACTGGGTCACATGGTCCAATCAAAAGCTTCCATGATTGGACCATGTGACCCAGTGACGTCACCGAAGGTCCTTCAACCAACAGATATGAAGATAGAAGATTTTCCTTGCACCTACACGATCAATGGGAGGATGTTATAAGGGAAAATAATAAAAACTACAGAATACTCAACCCGAAACCGGACTTCAGTGATGAAGTCCGGCTTCGGGTCTGGGTACCAAACATGCAGATTTTTTACACGCGCGTGCAAAACGCATTACAAAAGTTTGCACACGCGCAGAAAAATCGCGCATTTTCCCGCAACGCACCCGCCTCTTATCCGGGCGTCAAACATGACGCCCGTGTGAAAGAGGCCTAAAGACTTCACTAAGATAATTGGCAAATGGTATTTAACCCCTTCCTGACTAAGCAATTTTTTGTTTTTGCGCTTTCATTTTTGACATCCTGCCTTCCTGAAGCCATAACTGTTTTATATTTCCATCCACAAAGCCGTATGAGGGTTTTTAGTTTTTTTTTCTGGGAAAAGTTGTACTTTCTAATGGCACCATTTACTATTGCATACAATGTAGTGAGAAGCTGAAAACCCGGAGTTTCACAGCTCAAATTTTTAACCTGGGCATCAAAATCTCAGAAAACCCCTTTAAATCTCATATCTGCTGTACGACAGATGTCGGGAAGAGGTTAAATGAAGATGATGGAATTGGAAATGTGCGCACACTAAACCTGGTTACTTACAAATTATTTAATTCTAAGGAAAATTGGCTAGTGTGAACTAACCGTTTTGTTTCCTCGAGGAAACAAATATCAGAAGACGTGTTAAAAGCTACAAAGGCATTGCTAAATACCTAGGTGTGCATCCATCCACAGTTGGAGAATTGACCTACTAATGGAGAAAATTCAGGACTGTTGCTATTCTCTCCAGGGGTTGAATATGTTTTCCAGCTAAACCAATACTGTAAAGTTTGGTTCAGAGTTTCTGAAAAACATAGAAGACGGCATACCGGCCTCCACTGCTGCTATGTACTTCTGGCTCATGTCTCGACATGCAAAAAATGTCTCGAAAAGCTCGCTCAGCCTATCACTCTCACTGTTTTTCACACATATGCTGCCGTAACTATACAGAATGCTAATTATAATTGCATAGATACCTGGATATACTTCATAAAGCGATGACATTTTCCACAGCGAGACAGCGGTTTGCCAGTTGCAGCCAGGGGGGAGAAGGACACTTCCATTAACTCATCCATACCTAGGGAGAAACCGTAACAACCACATAGTTAAAATGATGTTCCAACCAAACAGTTTTATGCCATGAATGTTAGCTGGGGACCCATTTCTTTTTGCAGCTCCAGACTGCCATTGATGGAGCCTTGTTCACCAGATTAGGTGGGGGTCCAAGAGGTATCACCCTAATCTTCCAGGCACAGATATAGCCCACGGATATGATAAACACTATTGGTCACAATTTCCAATCAAATGTAAAAAAGTGTTATACACTAGTAAATCAGAAGTTGGCATGACCGCCAAATTGTTGTAATTATTATTTTTCTGTGGTTATTCAGCTGCTGCCATATTGGTTGTGACATTGAATTAACTTCTGAGAAACAGTCAATTTTCATTCTGTCAGCATACTCAACTAAGGTCTCATGCACAAAGTTGTGTCCGATTTTCAGTCCCCAAAACAACGGCTCCATTAAGAACAGATAGCTTCTGTGTGCATTCTGTTTTTTCCCCACTGTCTATAGAAAGGGCTTGGGTTTTGTGATTCACAAAAAACCACAAATGCCCCATGGAATTGTATGGGTCAATGTGCCATCCATTTTAAAGGAAGGGTCTGGCCATTTTCTGGTTACTGTTGACTAATGTGTTTTTAAGATGACTATATGGCACTTATTAATATAGCCTTTGTTGCCATTCTGCACCATTTTCTATATTTCATAAGGTATGTCTCTTTGTTTGCTAAGTCTTTTGTGCTGTCCACAAAATGGCTTCTGATGGAGGGTCATGTGACCAGGCTAATCACCTCCTTCATTCAAATACATTGCTTCTGCCGTCTGCACTTGCACTGGGAGTTTAGCGCAGATGTAGTGTGCCTTAATAAACATGGAGGTGATATGCCTAATCACATGACCCTCCATCAGCGGCCATCTTATGGACAGGACCTCTATGGGGACAGCATAGAACATTTGCCTAACAAAGGGGCACAGCTTATGACATATAGCAAACGGCACAGAATATGAACAAAGGCTGTATTTTTAAGTGCCACAGTAGCATTTTACTGATTTATGATGCTATGTAACCCTTACAGTTCTGGAATGTATTAGATGACACTGACAGAGTTATGTCAGTGTTATCCAATACATTCCAGACATCTAAGGGTTACATAGCATCATAAATCAATATAATGCTATGTGACCCTGACAGCGCTGGAAGATCAGGCAGGGTGCCCTCACTGCAAGTCCGCAGAGAGACACTCGCTCGTCTGAAAGGGGCCTAAGTATTATCAGGAATAAAAACTCATCTGAGGAATTGAAATCTCACCTGCAATAGAATCTACAAAATAGTGAAACTTCCTCTTGAAGATATCCAGAGTATGTTCCACGACCTGATGGAAATTGACTTTCCCCAGAGCAATCAGATTAAGCTGTTTTTCAACTGCACTCCGTATAGTGGGTAAAACCAGCTCAGGATCTAACAGGAGGAAACAGGGAAACATTTTCAGAATTAGATACTGTAAAATCCAGAAGCCAGACTGTTACATTTGCCTTCAAAGCCATTTCATTAGCTACAGTTATATGTTCATGCATCCCAAATCATTTAAGGTATGTTCACATGTGGCAAAGTTGTTGGCAACTGTTCCATACATCTGAATGGAGTTTGTAAAATTCCAGGTACATGCTGCACACACAGACAACCCCAATCAAATGTATGGAGCAAACAGTTGTAGAAATAGATGAAACAAATTTGCCATATGTGAGCATATCCTTAGATGTCAGTCTGAGAGTTTTAGGGTTGCGCCACAATATCAAGTTATAAGCATCTGATGGGTGGGAGTCCGACCGCTGGAAGGGCTGTACTACTATCTCTGGCAGTCCTATAGAGAATGAATGGAGCAACCGCAAACATGCCCGACCTGCTGTTCCATTCATATGGCTTTGCCGTCATTTTTGCCATCGGTGCGTGGGTCCAGCTCTCAGACTGCTAGCAGAGAGATGTGGGTACTGAGCTGATGTTGTGGCACAACTTTTTTGCTGTTACGAAAATTAGTTTTGGCCTTGGATTTTGGTTCCTGGAATATCAGATTTATATTCTTTCCTGAATATGCATAGTAACAGAATGTGCCAGATTACCTACTTGTTTCATAATCTTGGATAGATAATAAATTAAAAAAGCTATTAGAATCCTCCCGCAATAAGCGCAGTGTATTTATAGCAGCATTGTGGTCACCGCAGTAATGTTCTTTTGTACTTACCTATCTTGTAATAGCCGTGTACTAACACAATTCCCAGACTGGTAGGCTTCAGTCTGCGGCCGCTCTCTACTGTAACATAATTACGCTGGCAGATATTATTGATGTGCACTGGGATACTTGCATCCGTACCTAATGGGTAAAACACAATATATGCTTACCAATACACTTCTTACATACAAATGAAGCTTCACAAATCACTTCTCGTTACATGCTCGATCAGGAGTTTTGCCCTCCAGCCCTCGCTGAACTCAATCTTACCAGCAGGTGACTTTCTGTGTCCCATTTGCAAAGGCCATAGATATAATTGGAATGAAGGCTAAAGATGGGCATAAGCCCATTGGTATACTTCAGAACAATACTCCCCATTGTTCTTATAAACATTAAAACTACTTTTAAATGAACTTACTTTACTAAAGCCCTGTTCTAAGGGCACATTCACATTCCCGTGATGGATGAAATTACTTACATCCACCACCGCCCTCCACAAAATAACTCCCCAGTGTATGGACCATTGCCAATCATGCGCCATACATTAGTCTTGATTACCAAATTGAGCTACTGAACCTGCACCGTTTAACCACGACGCTTGCCCAGTGAACTCTCCACTGATACATGCACCCAAGCTGGTGCCACTGACGTTGTATCATGGGGCATCATGGGATATGTAGTTTTCAACTTTCGCTGATGCTACTAACGTGCTTCTGTCCTTGAAGACGGCAAACAACGCAGCAGAGGGACCAGGGAAAACAGTAAAAAGTATAATCAGAAAAATAAATAGCACGTTCTCCACCTTCCGACTATACAGCAAATGTATGACCTTTTAGCACAGAAACACCCATTATACAGAAAGCACTGTAAAACAATAACCATACCGCATAAGCCGGCATATAGTCAAATGTAATTTGCTAGCATACCTTTGAAATCAGAAATAGAACGTGTCTGACCTCTTTTACTGATATATCGGGTTTACATGCAGATTCTGTTAGCTACTTATTCTTTTTGTTGTTCCCCAAGTGACAATCACAAATAGCTGCCATTATTGCTTCTATAGATTGTCACCTAAGTACCGAATGAAAAATATGCTTCGGTATGCAGCAAAAGGAGTAGGAGCGATGGATTGCTGCAGATTTGTGTGATGAGGCTTATGTAGCTGCAGCCAGGACCATATGACCAATTAAACAGAAATGACCCAAGATTTTTTTTATGGCGATTTATGTATTTTGAGGGAAACACTCTAAATCATAAGGTTTTTACTGATGTATCTGTGCATAGCGGTATACAGGATTACTAACCGATCCCATGTTTCTCCATCAGGGAGATGAGCTCAGCTTCTGTAAGATAATCTGGAGGGCACGTCTGCTTTTCCTGAAGCTTTATCTCATCCACGGTAAACTTGTCCCCTCTTTCACATGGCTGAAAACTTTCCTCCTTTGGGATACCCAGCCAAGGCATTATTTCCGTAAAGCCTGAAATTCAATAGTAAAGAAATCAACCCATCTTTTAAGAAAAGCTTGTAAAATGAAAGTACATCAAAGTCACAACCTTTATATGGAATAGCATCCAACAGCAATTCTCCATTATATACTGTATATACGTATAATCAGTGGAAATGGACTGATAATAAGCTTTGCAGGGCTGGGGACCCAGTTTGCAAGTCAGTCAGAAGACTATCCGAAAACGGCCTGTGTCTGCTGAAGGCACTGCAGTCTATAGCCCATAAACCTCTTTGCAGCAACAAAAATTTTCAAAAACAACCAATAAAAGTTGTAAATGATCTGTCAGATTTTTAATGGTTTAAAGCAGGAATGCTCAACCTGCGGCCCTCCAGCTGTTGCAAAACTACAACTCCCAGCATGCCTGAACAGCCTACAGCAGGGCATTGTGGGAGTTGTAGTTTTACAACAGCTGGAGGGCCGCAGGTTGAGCATGCCTGGTTTAAAGGAATAGATTCCATCAAATTCACATGGAAATTATCACCAGAAAAGATCTATTGATTGGCTGAAAAATGTATATGTCTTGAGCTGCTGCGGTTATCTGATTACCAAATACTCGTAAATCAGATGTTAGTGCGACGAACATTTAGTATTCGGTTGCGGCAGCCATTTTTACAAACATGCTGCTTTAATTGAGGTGACCTTTAAATTAATTTCTCAGAAACTGACCACAAACCACACTATGCTCTGCAAAGCAAATGTGCTGTTGCTGTTGTCACTTTTGCAAAAATGGCCGCACTAACTAAATAGTTTCATGGCAATATCTTTTGAAGTGAGCCGTAAAAATGACCAGACTTTGACTATCACTTACACGTTTGGTTACACTATATGGTGAATTTTACATTTTAAGTGGAAATCACATTAAAAAGGCAAAAAAGGTCCAGAGCCTCTAGCCTGGGTTTGGTACTTCTTTTCTTGATGCAACCACACCTATCTCCGCCAAGGATTCTTTCAAAACGCAGCCTTCTATTACTAGGTGGAGGGAACAGCCATAAGATGATTGCCCCAACACCAAATCTTGCGATTAATAAAATGAATCTGAATCTAGCAAAAAATAAATCAGTGTGAGACAGCACCATCAGCGGCCAGATGGCCGGTAGTCCAGGATGTGGCGGTGCCCGCGATGTCGGGTCCTGACCTGAAGAACCCCTCCAATGGTAACAGATGAAAGAAGATCGCAGCACTCCAAGGCCTTCTTTCAAAGTTTACCACGTGAAATGCGACGTTTCGACCCAGAGGGGGTCTTTATCAAGCATAAATGTATCTGAATCTAGATACATCAGGATGGTTTTACAGAAAAGCTAGATTGCATTCATTTTGGCAAACATGGACACTGAACTGGCTGTCTAAAAAGAAGAAAAGAAAAGTACTACACTCTTCAATCCCCCATTAATCCAGCGCTTCGCTCTGTGACTGTTGCAGACAGTTGCTGGCCTCAAAGTACTGTTCTTAATGACATCGTGAATCCCCACTGAGGATTAAAGAGGTGAGTACTGCCTCCATCTTGGTCCTGCACTCTAGCCACCCATACTTTTTTAATGATTGCCATATAAAGCTGGTCCTATTTTCCCTGAACTCATTTGTTTTCTACTGGCACAGAAAGAGGAGAGTCATTGTAGAGTAGTGTCCCATCCAAAAGAGGTCACCTTGTTGTGGTGGATGAGCACAAATTATTTAGATAAAAATATACTTAATATACTGCATATGGGTTGAGCATATCCTGCTTGTTAAACACCACACCCTGTTTTTTAATGGTCTGTATAATATGTTTGGAGGTGTATAAACTCCAATTTAAATGTGCCTGCTTTTCATCTACAGGCTACATTCAGGTGCACATGGGAGGCTCTGGGCCATATCAGTCGGTCTCGGGTGGGGCTCACAGGCACCTCCCACCTCCCATTGCAAGTATAGTTACATGCTGGAGGTCACTGGTGAGCTGTTTGTGAGTCAGGCCTTGCGCTCCCGTAATGCCCAACGGCCCTTGGTATCGCCCATACGGCACAGGTAGGTTGAGTGGTAGGGTCTCGGGCTACTTGAGAGACCTTGACGTGGTGTCCGAGCTTAAGACATGTCCTCCTAGTAGGATGTGTCGAACTAACCTCTCAATTTTAACATCAGTGTGAGGGTTTAGTATTGCCGCAGGGTGCACCTGCCTTTGCTATGGTTATGTTTTTGATTGTTCTCCACATCCACATTATTGTTATCGTATGTAGGATGGTTATTGTGGTACTTGTAGTCCGTTGCTGGCATATTCCATTGTATGCATTTTTTGCTGTTGATTGCCCCTAGCAACGGACTACAAGTGCAGGATGTGCTCCCCTATATACATGCACAACTGCATATGGGTTGAGCATATCCTGCTTGTTAATCACCACACCCCGTTTTCTAATGGTCTGCATAAAAATATACTTGCAAAGTACTTCATTCATTTATATAGTGAAAATACCATTAGCAATATGTATAATCCATATATTTAGTTTTCAGTGTTCAGTTGCATTGTGCCTTTGCTAAAGAAGTACAGTTTTTTTTTTTTAGGAAATTTGCTGCCTTTTAGTTTTTAGTTTTTTTTACAAAACCAGACAATTTAGGGTACCTGCACATGGGTGCGGATAAACATGCAGAAGATCCACACAAATTTTCAGGCGGATTTCTCTGAGTTTCCACACAAAAAGCTGCATGTATTACTTGCGGTTTTTGATGCGGATTTGATGTGGCTTTGCGGCAGATCTCACCCTTACAAATCAGTACAGCAGGCTAATTTCCACAAGGAACGAAAAAGCAAAGTGTACATAAGATTTGTATTTCTGCAAAGGAATTTGTATGGAAAAAACGACACATAATCTGCAACAGGTGCAGGTAGGCTTATTCTGCATTTCAACTGGAAGGTTAAGTTGCAAAAACAGATACAAGTATGCTAGGTTTACCCACTTACTGTTGGCCCCTAAAAATAATTTCCAATTTAAACCAGGAGGGACAACTATTTTACAAAAGTTGCACAATTTGAATTTGGTTGTAAAATCACTTGGAAGTAAAACTATATTTTTTTGGCTAGGCTTACATGTAGCAGTCACAATGTGGCCAAAAACCTGCCTGCCCAAAGTGACGAATGGCTGCATAATTTTGAAGATAATTTGGGTTCATTGGGTTTTAGGAATATTACAGCCACTGCACTGAGACTTATGGGGTCATTTATCAAACTGGTGAAAAGTAGAACTGGCTTAGTTGCCCATAGCAACCAATCAGATTCCACCTTTCATTTTTCACATCTCATTTGGAAAATGAAAGGTAGAATCTGATTGGTTGCTACGGGCAACTAAACCAGTTCTACTTTACACCAGTTTGATAAATGACCCCATTAATCTCTAAGGCCCCTTTCACACGGGCGAGTTTTCCCGCACGGGTGCAATGCGTGATGTGAGCGCCTTGCACCCGCACTGAATCCTGACCCATTCATTTCAATGGGGCTGTGTACATGAGCGGTTTTTTTCACGCATCACTTGTGCGTTGCGTGAAAATCGCAGCATCTTCTATATTCTGCGTTTTTCACGCAAGTGCGGGTGCGTTGCGTTTTTCACTGATGGTTGCTAGGAGATGTTGTATGTAAACCTTCAGTTTTTTTATCACGCGCGTGAAAAACGCATTGCACCCGCCAGAAAAAATTTAACAACTGAACGTTGCACCCGCCAGAAAAAATTTAACAACTGAACGCAATCGCAGGCAAAACTGAATGGCTTTGCCTGTGAAATCGCAGAGTTTTCATTGAACGCATCCGCAACGCATCCGGACCTAATCCGGACACGCCCGTGTAAAAGAGGCCTAATACTGAAGTAATATTCCTCGACCATGAATAAGTTAATTGGTGCATGACTTACTAAAAGCAACAGCTTAGATAACTGTACTGTAACTAACAAACCAAGAATTTGTGTGCCCATTACGTGACCTTTTATCTAATGTATTTAAATAAGGTACGTTTCCTACTAAATGGCAGCTAGCAGAGATCTCTATTCCCATGAGGAATTGCTACAGAAAGCACCATATTTTTCGGACTATTAGACACTTTTTCCCACAAAAATGAAGAAAAAGTGGCAGTGCGTCTTATAGTCTGAATGCTAATGACTGCTTCCACTATGAAAGCAGTCATCAGCATGCAGGAGGCGCAAGGAAGCCGTGAGGGAAGCGCTGTGCCCTCCCTTGTCTTCTTCCCAGCCCCACTCTGCACTGTGTCCTGAGGGCATACAGAGTGAGGACGTAGCGCACGTAGGCGCGCACTATGACCTGACGCTGTGCAACGTCAGGTCACCGTGAGGTGGTGACTGAAAAAAGCCCAGGGAGCGCAGCAGCAGAGCAAGCAAGGTAAGTTTATTTATTTAGTTTTTAACAACTGATCTGAGGTCTGATGGGGGATCTTAGGCTGATTGAGGTTGGGGGGTCTAATTTGAGGATGATGGAGCTTGGGGGGGTCTGAGATCTGATCTAAGAATGATGGAGCTTGGGGATCTGATTTTGGGGTCTGATCTGAAGTCTGATGAACAATGGGGGTCTGATAAAACATTTTCTTCCTCCAAATCCTCCAGGTGTATAGTCGGAAAAATACTGTATATTGGAAAAATGTATGACTTTTGATTAGACAAAGAATACCATTTGTCTACTGAAACCTTGATAACCCTTTATAGACAGTTATTACACTTTCACACTTTCAGTTTCTGTGCTACATAACTATATTTTTGGTGACTACTCACCGGGAGAGATGACTTCCTTGCAGGTGGATGTAAATCTCTCACAGCCTACGCTGAAACTAATACTTGTCTGGAGATATTTGCAGTCATAACTGATGGTGGCAATAAAATGTCGCGTTATGTACTCGTATAGTCTCCAAGCATCACCACCTTAAGAGAAAAGAGAAAAAAAAGATGGTAAGTTACATTAAATCTACCTTGTCACACAGGTTACAGACACAGAACAACGTCTCAACCTTAGTTCCTTGACTGTATATAAAATATTACTGTAGGTCAAGAAAACAAAAAAACTGAATATTGGATAAGTGCATACATATCACTAATTTGTAATTTATGGAGAAAAGTCTGATAATAGATCATTTAGTGCCCTGAGACTCTGCTCTAGGTTCTGTTGGATGGTTTGGTAGTTTGGTTCTTCGCCAATTCTGCAAAAGTGTGTAATAAAGGTTATTTTCACGGCGGTGTTTGTAATACATGTGTTTGGGCTGGAAAATGGTCCTGACTGAAGAAATTATTTTTATATGTTTGTTATGTTTATATGTTTCTGGAGATAGAGCCGTAGGCACAGTTGCAGAGAAATAAAATGGTTAACATATGAAAACTGGCTGGTGGGCGCAGTCAAAATGTGCAGGCCAACAAAAACCCAAATATCTATGGCCAGCTGAAGACCTTGGGGGGCTTATTTCAAACAAGTTTAAAATTAATAAAATAAACGCAGGTTAGGGTACATGTGTTTCAATCCAATGACATGGAAACGTTTCATATGGTTGGCCTGGCTGAGACTCTGCCGCATCAACACACTTACTTTAAGGACAGAATATAAAGGCTTTTTCTGGAATTACTATGTTTCTAAAAAAGGTTGTCGACAAGGCCTTTGTCAAACTGGTGCCTCTTGAAGGTGCAGGTGGAAGGTACCGAGATGTGCACTCCGGTATAATGCATGCAACAGCACTGAAGGATGTGCGCCCACTGTTGTACCCATTATACCTTCCACCTGCACCTTCAAGCGCCAGTTTGACAAAGGCCTTGTCGGCCAAAACTTCCCGATTTGTACAGCCGCCTATCAAATAAATCCTACTTATACTACACAAGTTACATTGTGCTGGAATTATTTTCTATTTCACTACTAACAGGGTGGGAACCCTACTCCAAGCACACCAAGCAAGGTTACCAAAGTGTAACAAAGATGTGAGGCAGCTATCCTATAAGTCAATGTTCGACCCTTTAAATAGGCTTTGAGACATGACTCGGATATTAAATAAGACAGCACCTCATCTTCAGACAGTTGTTTCAGGGTGATTGCCCCTCATCAGTGCAGAGCAGAGAGTATTGGCTTAACTGGCTGAGAGGCCTAAGTCAGGATTTTGGGGGGAGAGAGCGCCTTAAATGGCATGAGGAGACTTAGGCTGGGTTCACACGAGCGTGTCCGGATTAGGTCCGGATGCGTTCAGTGAAAACTGTGCGATTTCACAGGCAAAGCCATTCAGTTTTGCCTGCGATTGCGTTCAGTTTTTTCCGCGCGGGGGCAATGCGTTTTGATGCGTTTTTTCACGCGCGTGATAAAAAACTGAAGGTTTACAAACAACATCTCCTAGCAACCATCACTGAAAAAACGCAACGCACCCGCACTTGCATGCGAATGCAATGCGTTTTTAACGCAGCCCCATTCACTTCTATGGGGCTAAGGCTGCGTGAAAAACGCAGAATATAGAACATGCTGCGATTTTAACGAAACGCACAAGTGATGCATGAAAAAAAAACGCTTATGTACACAGCCCCATAGAAATGAATGGGTCAGGATTCAGTCCGGGTGCAATGCATTTACAACATGCATAGCACCCGCGCGGAAAACTCGCCCGTGTGAATGCAGCCTTATAGGCCATACATGCAAATCCTGACTAAGGCCTCTCACCCAGTTAAGCCAGTCGCTTTAGACCCACACTTTTCATTTTCACAAGGGTAACAAGAGAAAAAGCACCCCACAATTTGTTACCCATTTTCTGTTGAATACTGCAACACTGAGGTTTAACACTGACAAATGTAAGGTTATGTACATGGGAAGGAATAATGCAAGTCACCCGTACATACTAAAGGTTAAAACACTGGGTAACACTGACATGGAAAAGGACCTAGGAATTTTAGTTAAAAGCAAACTAAGCTGTAGAAATCAGTGTCAGGCAGCTGCTGCCAAGGCCAATAAAATAATGGGTTGCATCAAAAGGGGCATAGATGCCCGTGATGAGAACATAGTCCTACCACTTTACAAATCACTGGTCAGACCACACATGGAGTACTGTGTACAGTTCTGGTCTCCTGTGAACAGACATAGCAGAGCTGGAGAGGGTTCAGAGAAGGGCAACTAAAGTAATAACTGGAATGGGGCAACTACAATACCCTGAAAGATTATCAAAAACGAGATTTTTCCTTGGGGGGACACAGGAGACCTTGGGACGTCCGAGAGCAGTCCAAGAGGGGAGGGACCACAGCTCCAAGGCGAAGCACCCAAAGTCATCAAGGAACTGCCGCCCGCAACACCAGGATGCCCAAGGCAGCAACCGCCGAAGCCCAAGTATGCACCCTGTAGAACTTGGTAAGGCGCGCAAGGAAGACCGATGGCTACCTTGTACAATTGCGTGACCGAAGCCCAATGTCTCCGGCCCAGGAGGCATTGACTGTTCCGGAGTAAGGAACGGTGACACCGAAGGCAGAACCCTGCCCTTGGTGCGGTAACCTCAGCCATAGTTATCTCAATGAAGCGGGCGAAAGCCACCCTGGAGGCCGTTACACCGTTGCGCGGACCTCCTGGAACTACAAAGAGTCCGAGCGCCAAAAGAGCCGGATATCTCCAAGTAAAACTGCAAGGCCCGAACAACGTCCAATCGGTGAAGTGTCCGTTCCCAGGGATGGGAAGGACGATGGCTTTGTCGAGATGAAAGGCAGGTACCACCTTCAGAAGTAAGAGACGGGATGGAGAACAGCCCTGTCCTGGGGAAGGATAGAAGACTCGGAGCGAGAAAAGCCGCAATTCAGACACTGTCTGAGAGACATGAAGGCCAAAAGAAACACAACTGTATAGAACAGAAGGAGTAGAGAACACTTTTGTAACGGCTCCAAGGGGAAGCTCGGAGCGCAGAGAGCACAGGATGTAGTTCCCAGGTCGGTACTGGGGGACGGTACAGAGGAACCAATGAGCCACTCAGTAGAAGAAGGTCTTGACAGACCCAAGAGGGGCCAGGGAACGCTGGAAGAGGATAGACAGCGCTGACGCATGACCCATCAGGAACAGAGTCCCAGTCCCAGGTCCAGGCCAGACTGAAGAATTGACAGAACCATGGGGAGAGAAAGGCAGAGTGGGGGAACGCCAGCTTCCCACAGAACCCCAGGTAAGAACCCCAGGTGCAATAATAGATCCCAGACGAAGCACAGTCGGGAGCGAACACTAGTGTTCCGGCTGGAATCACCTGGGCAAGCGGCAAAAAACCCAACGTGATCAGGCACAGATCAGTAACACGGGAAGAAGAGTCCAGCAAAACTGGTCCCGTCGGCCCCCGAGCAACATCGTCCCGTAGCCACCCGCAGTGGGGGAGCAGAAGGGTAGATGGAAGGAACTGAAGGGGTCCGTCCAGCATCCAACAGATGCCAGGAGAAGACGGGCCAAAGGCCATACTGATGTTGCCACCAGAGGAAGGGGTTCTACCGACCCGGTGTGGGAGGCCCGAGGACAATCTTGACTGAAGGGTAGTCCTCTGGCAAGGACAACATCAGGAAAGGATGAAGAAAAACCAACCCCGAGACGGAAGGTCAATACCATATCCAAGAGAACCAGTTAAGAGAAATAGAGGCCACGGCCTACCCGACAAGGGCGAATATGGCAAGGAATAGATGGCAAGTGTTGAAAGCACTACAGGGACCAAATGTAGGGACCCAGATCCAAGCCTGAAAGCCAAGTTACCGAGAAGGTAAGTCTACAGCATGACCATCGCTCAGAGTGGAAAAAAAATGCAATCTGCACTCCAGCGGGAGGACAGAACGTGGTAGACTCGGTTCGCTGGTGCGAACAAGGGAGACGGTATGAGGCCACAAGGAACACCGGAACCATCCAAGTAAACAACCATGCTCTCCCCCGAGGGGAGGGCAGTGAACCTCTGAGGCCTGGCCGGGGCGGAGCCACATAGGAGGGATATGCCCCGAGCGGGAGGTCAAAACACAGCCGGCGAAGAATGCCCTGTTCTTGAGGAGAGACCTGCCGTAAATGTGCAGCTAAAAAGGGTCAGAGCCCAGGCTGCTGCCCTGTCCACCATGCTTTACACTGCATAAGGGGGGCATAGTGGTAGGTGTCTCCTAATAAGGGGGCCTATGGGATCCGTCAGGAGCGCCATATTAAAGGAGCCTTATGCTCCCAGATCCACCTGTCGCCCGGAGTTGGGAGAGGGAACTTCAGGCAGGATCCCCAGAGTCATGTCTTTGAGCCCCCAGGTCCTGAGTAGAGGGGGGAGGGGGGAGACGTGGGGCTGGAGAAGCCACTCTCTCACCATCAGCCGTCTTCACCCTCGGTCCGTTCCAGCAGGGTCGCCCCTTCAGCTACTGGCACCGTAGTGGCAGGACGCTGGAAGAGGGACTTGGCGGGCGGGATGTAGGGGAGCTAGTGCTGCCTAGATCCACCTTGCCTTCTGTGGGGGAGGCAGCAGTGCGGATTACCGGCACTGGCGCAGCTCAACCCCGGGAGAACAGAGAGGTCTAGTGCGCCTCTGTTATCCCTGATGATCTGGAAGAAAAGGAAATAATAAAAATAAATCAAAAATAAAAATGACAAGGAGAAAACAGCCCTGCAGAGTAGGGAGTGTCTTGCCTCCTTGGACACTAAGCAAAAAATTGGCAGTCTCTCACTCTAGGCTGAGGGTATAGCTGCTGGAGGAGGGGCTTAACAGTTTCTACTTAGTGTCACGCCTCCTAGGGAGCTGAGCTATACCCAAGGTCTCCTGTGTCCCCCAAGGAAAATGGGCGAGAAATTACGGTTATTCACTTTAGAAAAAAGACGACTGAGGGGAGATCTAATAACTATGTATAAATATATCAGGGGTCAGTACAGAGATCTCTCCCATCATCTATTTATCTCCAGACTGTGACGGGGGGACATCCTCTGCGTCTGGAGGAAAGAAGGTTTCTACACAAACATAGAAGAGGATTCTTTACGGTAAGAGCAGTAAGACTATGGAACTCTCTGCCTGAGGAGGTGGTGATGGTGAGTACAATAAAGGAATTCAAGAGGGGCCTGGATGTATTTCTGGAGTATAATAATATTACAGGTTATAGCTACTAGAGATGGGTCGTTGATCCAGGGAGTTATTCTGATTGCCTGATTGGAGTCGGGAAGGAATTTTTTTTCTCTTAAGTGAGGAAAATTGGCTTCTACCTCACAGTTTTCTTTTTTGCCTTCCTCTGGATCAACTTGCAGGATAACAGGCAGACCTGGATTGACAAATGTCTTTTTTTGGCGTTATATACTATGTTACCCTGTATGTGGTCATAAACTGCTATATTGGCACAAAGCAGGGTTTAGAATAGAAGGAGCACCATATGGTTTTTAGAGGACAGATTTTGCTGGAATGTCAAACTTGAATAGACCCTGAGGTACCCCTACAATGAAAAACTCCATGTTTTGAAAACTAAGTCCCACAGGTGTTTTGCAAAAATTAATGCAAGACAACCACTGATGGATTGCAGGGTGGTTGGAAACATGGAAACCAGCAGTGTATAATGTGATGAAAAAAATGAATCCAGACAGTAAGGGAAGCAACATGGATAACAATACATTAGTAAGTAGCTTGTACTAAAGGGGCTATCCCATGACTAATGTAAAAAATTAACACAGCTAGAACCAGCCCCATACCTCACATGGATCCAGAGATCTCCACGTTCATTGCTCTACTAGATTTATATCAACTGAAAGCTCAAGGGGAGTGTCTTTTCAGCTGCAGCTCAAGGGGTGTGTCTCAGCTCTCCCTATCACAGCTCAGGAGTAGTGTCCATGCTCTCCCTATCACAGCTCAGGAGGCAGTTGAAGGATGAAACTGAGCATGTACGGCCTTATCAGTGAGCAGGTCAAAGAAATAAGAAAAAAATAAACAGCAGGTGGCGCTATACAGATACATTTAATTGAATAACTCAGTAGCTATGCTAAATTTTTAATTGCATGCAATTACAAAAGTATTCAGATCCAAGTGCTGGTTTAAAAACTGTAGAATATTTCTCATGGGACAACCCCTTTAACTTTCTTTAGATAATAAATGCTATTTGCTGAAGTGAGACAACCCCTTTAATAATGCATCTATATACTGCATGATCTGAATGCATTCTTAAGAATGAGGGGAGCTATAGTCACATAAAAGTGTTCCATCTGCAGATCCCCCCCATAACATTGTGTCATCTGCAGATCTCCCCATAACAGTGGGTCATCTGCTGATCTACCCCATAACAGTGTGTCATCTGCAGATCTCCCCCATAACAGTGCGTCATCTGCAGATCTCCCCCATAACAGTGCGTCATCTGCAGATCTCCCCCATAACAGTGCGTAGTCTGCAGATCTCCCCATAACAGGGTGTCATCTGCAGATCTCCCCCATAACAGTGCATCATCCGCAGATCTCCCCATAACAGTAAGTCATCCGCAGATCCCCCCATAACAGTGTGTCATCTGCAGATCTCCCCATAACAGTGCGTCATCTGCAGATCTCCCCATAACAGTGCGTCACCTGCAGATCTCCCTCATAACAGTGCGTCATCCGCAGATCCCACCATCATAGTGGGTCACCTGCAGATCCCCCCATAACAGTGCGTCATCTGCAGATCCCCCATAACAGTGGGTCACCTGCAGATCCCCCCATAACAGTGCGTCATGCGCAGATCCCCCCCATAACAGTGGGTCATCTGCAGATCCCCCCATAATAGTGGGTCATCTGCAGATCCCCAATAACGGTGAGTCACCTGCAGATCTCCCTCATAACAGTGCGTCATCCGCAGATCCCCCCATCATAGTGGGTCATCTGCAGATCCCCCCATAACAGTGCGTCATCTGCAGATCCCCCATAACAGTGGGTCACCTGCAGATCCCCCCATAACAGTATGAAATACTATTCTATTTTATTAAACATTTTAGCACACCTTTTGGTTTATTTTCCTCCTCTAAAACCAAGGTGCATCTTATAAAGTGAAAAATATGTTTTATATATATATATATATATACACACACACACACGTCGCCATTTATTTTTCTGCTGTTGATCTTGTGTGGGCTTCACTTTTTGCAGGATGAGGTGGCATTTTCATTAGTACCATTTTGGGGTACATAAGATTTTTTTTTATCACGTGCTATTATGTTTTTTTTTAGAGGCAATGTTTTGGCATAGTTTTTTTTTCTTTTTTTTTTTACTTTAGCTGGTGACAAGGTTTATTGGGGTTGTCCCAAGTTTTAAAGTTAGGCTTGCTTTACACTGTAAAATAAAAATGTCGCAGCCTTCTCTATGCTGAGCCCTGCTGTCGCTGACAGCTTCAGCTGAACGATGAGCATGAAGCTGCAACCTCTGAACAGCCGTTTTGAAACGTTCGATCAGAGATAAGTCCTGACTTCCCCGGCATTTAGGCTACGTTCACACGACGACAATTGTCGCGCGACAAAAAGTCGCACTATTGTCGCGCGACAATTTTTATAATGGGAGTCTATGGTGTCGCAGTGCGACATGCTGCGACTGCGACACGAAAGTCAGAGAAAATCCATTCAAATCGTTTAAAGTTAGTAGCCCCCAGACATATTTTTATCATTTTTATCTGTTAAGAGGATTCAAAGCTCTGTAGAACAAAAAACTGAGCTCCAACACAAAGATATTAATCATCATAGAATTTTGGGCCAAATTTGATTAAAAAAAGATAGAGAGATGAACAATATTTTTTCAAGGATGGACAGATTCCAAAACCACAAAGTAAGGTTTATATAGGTCAGGAAAGAAAAACATGTTTATCAGTCTCAAGTATTTTACCAAGTTCTGCCTCTGATGCTGAACGCAGTGGTGTAATAGGAGGGTGATCTCCAGCATCTGTTCCTTTTCTGGGGCGATTGATATTTTCAGCAAGCAAAGCTTTCACCTGAAAAGTAAGAGCAATGAATAGTAAATACAAAATCTACTAAGTTGACGTTAATTTGAACACGTGGGGCTAATGAAGTGTAGGTTTCAGTTTGGTGCCAGTAAACGACGATTTAGGTCGTTTGACTCGGTATCGATACCATAAAAAAATAATGCGATACTCGATACCATTCGATACCACGCGGAAAAAATAAAATGCCAAAAAAAGCTGCGTGCTTTCCGCATTTTATGGAACGTCCGGCTCATAATCGAACAGTCCTATCCTATTTTTTGGGGGGACAAGGTGACAAAATGGTGAATTGTGCAGATTTTCTTTCTTTTTCTTTTACGGCGTTCACCGCATAAAAGGGGATTTTTTAAATAGTTTGGACTTTTGAGAAATGGCGATATGTAATATTTTATTTATTTATTGTTTATATATTTTATATGTAAAATTGGGAAAGGGGGTGATTTATACTTAATATTTTGGTGTACTTTCTTTTTTTTTTTTTTACAGTTTATTTATTAACTATTTCCTCCTTAGGGGCTAGAACCTGGGATTTTTTCATCCTATTCACCCTAATAGAGCTCTATTAGGGTGAATAGGACTTCCCACTGTTCCTGCTGCTCTGTGCACAGTGCACACAGCAGCAGGGAGCAGACTATGGCAGCCAGGAGTTCAGTAGCGTCCTGGCTGCCATGGTAACTGATCGGAGCCCCAGCCTTACACTGCTGGGGCTCCGATCACTGCCACAATTGAGGAGGAGGAGGTGGGGGGCCTTGTGACCACTGCCACCAATGATTTTAATTTTGGCGAAAGGGGGGCGCACTGGCCAATGTTTTAATACTGGGGACGGCGCACTGGCCACCAATGATGAGTAACATTTATTATACAAATGCAGGCAGAAGAAACACATTGCCGGCATCTGCCTGTGACAAGGAGCTGCGATCAGCGGCAGTTAACCCCTCAGGTGCCGCACCTAAAGGGGTTAATTGCCGCGGATCGCAGCACTCTGTCAGAGGCAGGGTGCCGGCAATGTGCTCCTGCTGCCTGCATTTGTATATGAAATGTTACTCGTCATTGGTGGCCAGTGCGCCGTCCCCAGTATTAAAACATTGGCCAGTGCGCCCCCCCTTTCCCCAGTATTAAAACATTGGTGGCCAGTGCGCCGCCCCTCCTTCTCCTCCCGTCTCTCCTCATTGGTGGCAGCGGCAGCACAGGGGGAGGGAGAGACTGCATCCTTTTCCCCGTGCTGCTGAGGGAACATGGCCGCGCTGACAGCATGGCGGCCACGTTCTCCGATACTGGGATGTGCAGTAGCACAGCCTAGCATCGATAAAAGGCAAGGCAAATCCCGGTATCGTATCGATACCGGGCTAAAAGTATCGAATGGATATCGAAACTTCGATACCCAAAACAACCCTAGTCCCTACACAAACAAGAATATTACTCTATAAACGAGCATTTTGCTTGTTCATCGGGTAATCAACGGCACCTTTACACCGCCAGATAATCGCTAAGGAGCGTTCCTATGAATGCTCGTTAGCCATTATCTGGCGGTTTCTTGGCACATGGAAAGGGCCCTTAAAGGGGTTATCCAATTTCTGAAACATCCCCCCTTTCCCCCTCCCAGGTAATATACCCGTGCCACTCCTGGTCCCCACACAGCCACTGCTTCTCCCTGCATGAAAACATCCGGTGTCGGGAAGGGAAGCAGCCAATGGCAGGTGAGGACGGGGACGAGCCTCCCTTGCATCATGGGTGATGCTAGGGAGGTTCGTTCCCGTCCCCGCCTGCCATTGGCTGCTCCCCCTTCCCGACACCGATTGTTTTCATCAGTGTGCAGGGAGAAGCAGAAGCGGGGGTGTGGGGACAAGGAGCGTCACCAGGAGCGGGGTAAGTATATTACCTGTGAGGGGCCCGGCACATGGGGGGATGTTTCAGAAATCGGATAACCCCTTTATGGGCTCATGCACAGGACCGTATCCATATTGGGGTTTGCACACCATGGATCTGCAAAATATGGATACCTTCAGTATGCATTCCACAATTTTCTCACTCCCATCAATAGAACTGGCTATTCTTGTCTGTTTGCAGAACACATAATTTTCTGATTACACGATTACCTTTAAGATATCACTGGGGGTTACAAATCAGCCCACATTTTCTTTCAGTTTATCAAGTGCATTAAGGTGGCTTTAGACGGGATGATAAGCAGCAGATTCTCAGGAAGGAAATGCTCCTTCCCGATAGTAGGCTGCTTGTTAAGTGGAGGTGAAGCACTCATACTACCTCCACAGTATGAGAACATGTGATTGCTATTGTGATCGCTCATCCTCATACATCTGCATTGCTTCTGGGCAGCAGATCGCTGTTTAGATCGCACAATCTGCTGTCCAGTAAAGATGATTTAGGTGTCTGCACGAACAACCGTTTTACCTGATGAATGAGCGTTTCGCTTGTTCATCAGGTGATCGGCTGCACCTTTAGACAGGCAGACTGTTAGGAACGAGTGTTCGCAGGAACGTTCGTTCCCGAAAATCTGCCTGTCTAAATCCACCTTTACACAAGTTCAACTGACACCTAGTATTGTGCATGGTGATGTCATGACTGCATGTGGTTCACTGACCATAGAAACCTAATCCAATTCTCCAGATTGTGCAGATAATAGCTGGCTTTGAACACAATACTAGGTGAACAATTAAGAAAAGCCAATATATTTTGTTCTGCTCACCGTGTCACACCAGAATGGATTGTTGGCCTGCTGCCTCAGGGTCCCTCTCAGATCAAAGTTCTCAGGATAGTGTGTGGTCTCTGTGCGAGGATAGCTGATGTAGCCTTGAGTGTATAATCGCTCTGCAATCTGCATTGTATGTTGAGGACCCATTCCTGAAATGACACGACAGACAATGATACATACCACATTGATTAGACAATTAACATACAAATGTTGAATGTTACAAGATCATCTTGCTGTAGCAATATCTCACTAGTGTTCCAAAATCATACATCTCTAATTCTATCTTTTAAAGGGGTTGTCTGGGTTCACAGCTTTACCTGGACATACCCACACTTTCACCCAGGCACATTTTTCGATGCTCTCCTTTGCAGGGCAAAGGCATTTTATGGAGTTTCGGTGATGTATCGGGCTCTCCATAAGGACTGCTAGGCAGTAGCTTCCGCCCAATAGTGAGCCTAGTGACGTCTACGGCTCTGATGGGGGGGCTTTAGTGCTGCCCTATCCGGTAAATCGGCCAGGCCGGTGCTAAAGCCCACCTATCAGAGCCGGTGATGTCACCGAATACACTGTTGGGCAGAAGCCTCCACCCAGCAGTGTGTTATTATAAACAAAAAAAGCCCTGCGATCCAGCGCAGGGCAATGGAGAGCATCAGAGCATGAAATGTTCTGATGCTCATATTATGGGGGCTGCCTGGGTGAAATTGTGACCTGAACCCGGACAACCCCTTCATGTGCAAAGAATTGGTACAGTCATCTGAATGACTTTACTTTGTACTAGGAATGGACTTTATGGGAATGTGTCATCAGGAAATGACCTTTTGTTTAAATCACAGTTTTAGAATAAATGTTTTTTTCTTTTTTTTGAATTACTGGTGATTTTTTTTATTTCATTTTTTTAATGTCATGATCTCACAGAGCATCACTAGAAAACTATCCCATAAAAGTCAAAAAGGTCCCCTCCAGTCTATTGTGTCTGTGGTCCACATGGCTGCTGTAAAGTATCTCTCTAAATTGGAAGTCTTGATATATTATTAGGCCTAGTGGTTAGTGTGAAAACTGCAGGATTTTAGGATTTTTGTTTTTTAAATAAAAATAAAAAATACATTTAATATAAAAACTAGATTTAAAGGGTTTGTGTAGGATTAAAGAAACATGGCTGCTTTCTCCCAAAGACAGCTCCACAGCTGTCCGTTGGTTTTGCCTGGTACCCCAGCTCCATCAAATGAATGGGGATGAGCTGTAATACCACACACAAGCGGTGGACAGGTGTGGTGCTGTTTTTGGAAGAAAGCAGGCGACCTTTTTTTTAGTCCTGAACAACCCCTTTAAACACTAGGTAATTTTATGATGCCACATTCCCTTTAATATATTCAACATACCTAAAGCTGAACTGCCCACTCTCAACATTTCCACCGTGTTTAATGCCTGAGGTCTTTGCTTGGCCTTCTCCTTTTTGCTGACAGATTCTACCTGCAATTAAAGAAAACATCTGATTAAAAAAATAAGCTTCAGAAGAATTAAATAAATTAGATTCGTATTTTGCACTGAAGACTGGTTTAGCTAAATGCAGTTGAAAGCATACTACATACCTAATAAACATTCGTAATAACTATTCGAAGAAGGCAATCCCCCCACTTCTGTGTACAGACGTGTATATGTCATAGAAAATATGCTTGCTTGCGTGGATGAGACATTCAGGATGTTCATATGTATATTTGTACCCTGGTATTCTAGTTTCAGCAAATAAACTTTGAAGGATCCAATTACTTGTAATAGGATTATCATGTTTCTGTTTTTTTTTACTGGATGCTATACTGCAATGTGCTACATTATTCTGACTGTGAAAATGCCATGGAAAGCTGAAGGAAGAGAACCAACGCAAGCCAAAAGCATTGTCACTGAATGCACTCTACACTCGACAAAGTAATATAATATGACATTTGCAGGTTTCTATCCAGGTATTTTTATTAGTAAAAAAATGCACAAAAGCAAAATCCTCAGCTTTAAAGGGTTTTTCTCACTAAGGACATTTATCACTTATCCATAGGATAATAAATGTGCTGACGACTAGAACAGGGCTCCAACGTTCCCTGTTCTTCCTTACTGCACTGCAGATGCGCTGGACTGTAGCAGTGGATGGGCATGCACTATTCAAGTCTATGGGAATGATGAAGTCGGCAGTCTGACCATTGTTCATGTCCCAACAGAAGTAGTGCATTGTTACCTTTGCCTCCCTGCTTGTCTTTGTAAGGTTTAAGAACATCTGAGCTATTTCTCTGTCAAAAACCCGAACTCGATCCCAGTCCAGAGTAAGAGGATGCTCTTGGCCACGACTCACCTGAAAAGATAAAAAGAATATATAGGTAATTCACACTTGAACACATTGATAAGATGGCCCATTCTACTCCAAACAATATATTAGCTACTCCATCACAATATCTGTACGCGAGCAAATTACTTAAAAGTGACATCAGACACCAGTAGAACCAGTCCAATAGATATACATTTCATGAACAGCTCACCTTGACTTGAAGGACCCAAAACGGTTCAGGTTTGAATGACTGGATCTTATCATGCCTCTCCACACAGAATCCTAATGTGGGGGTTTGGCAGGGGCCGAAAGATATTAGGGAACTATCCAGGTTACCATATTTACCTTGAAAGTACTTTGTCTGAAACCTAGGTGAAGACAATGTAAATCAATAACACAACAAATTTAAGACAAGTATATGTAATACATACATAATTAAAGGAGCTTTCCACGCTTATAAAAACTTTTCATATTAGCAGATGGCACAATTAAAGAGCTTACTAAAACAGAGTGCTTTCCTCGGTTCCATTGTAGGACATTGTCAGAGCATTCCCCGCTGCAGGTTACTTTACAACTGAGAGGTGCTGGCAGTAAGAGCCCCAGAATGTGGCGTCTGAACCCATTCTGGTAAAAGTAATAGACCTTAATGATGTCAGGAAACAACTGAGGGAGTTTTATCAGTTTAATGAGGGAACCGCTTCTGTGGGTATAGTATGGGACTCAATAAAGGCATTTATGAGAGGTATATTGAGCACACGCGAGATGGGAGAGGAGATGCGGGACCAACTGACTAGCAAGGAGGCGGCATATGTTGGGATCCCTCTGGGGTCACACTGGGAGTTTGGAAAGCTGCACAGGAGGCTCTCAATGCCCACATCCTGGAAAAACAGCAATACTATGAGGAGGGAGAGAAGACAGGGCATATGCTGGCGATGATAGCTAAGGCCCAACAGGGGTCTACAAAATAATGAGGGCAGGACTATAGAGAATACCCAGGGAATATTGGAGATTTTTAAGGGGTTTTATGAAGCTCTATATAAAAGTAAGGTTACATGATCTGGAAGATTTCCTGGATGGGGTGGGATTGCCGGCTTTATTGGCGGAGGAGAGGGACAGGCTAGATGCTCATCTTACATTAGAAGAATTACAACAAGCCGTGAGCTCAATGCCAAACGAGAAAGCTCCCGGTCCTGACGGGTTGCCTATGGAAATGTACAAGGAATTTGGGTAAGATTTGCTAACTAACCTGTTGGAGGTATATGAACAAGCCCCAATCCATGAATGAAGCCACGATTGTGGTTTTACCTAAACCGGAGAAGGAACATAAACTGCCTGATTGGCTGTCCCAAGTTGTCAAGTCGGTGGTGCACCTGGATCAATCCGGATTTATGCCGGCAAAGTCCATCACTATCAATCTGAGGAGACTCTTTTTAAATCTTGATGCTGCCCCAGGTGATCTAGCTGATAAGGCGGTGCCATCATTGGATGCCGTCAAGGCGTTTGATAGCGTAGAATAGAGGTACTTATGGGCTGTCCTTAAAAAATGGGATTTGGGTCGTCTTTCATAGCCTGGGTCTGACTTTTGTATGCTGCTCCCACTGCTAGGATTAAAGTTAATAATGAAATGTCGAATAGCTTTAAATTAGAGAGGGCTACTAGGCAGGCCATTTTGAGGGGATCCTAAGAGATTCAGGGGTTCAAGTTAATGGACAACCCCGAGAAAGTTCCAAAATAATCTATAATTCTCAATATTGGGGACAAATGCTCTGGGGAGAGGAATGAGTGGCTTTATATGCTGATGACCTTTTACTATTTGTTAATAAGGTAACAGAGCATTTGTCCCCAATAATGAGAATTATAGATAATTTTGGAACTTTATCGGGGTTGTCCATTAACTGGTCTAACTCAGCGCTGCTTCCTATGATTCCTCGTGAGGTCCCATCTAGCTTGGTGAATATCCCCATTTTATGGGTGCCAAAATTTAAGTATTTGGGAGTGTGGGTCACGAGAGATGTTAAAGACTATATTGAGCTTAATTTAATACCCCTTTTGGATAGGATAAAACATAAAATTGAGGCATGGTGTAAGCTATGATAGGTAGAGTGAACCTGATCAAGATGATAATACTGCCCCAACTGCTGTATATTCCGCACAACGCTCCAGTTTGGGTTCCCCGGCACTTCTTTAGGAGGATAGATGGGGCATTTAGAGACTTATGGAGGAAAGGTGTATCTAGAATTAAACTGAATAAGCTGCAGCTTGCTAAGGACAGGGGTGGAGTGGCTCCAACATTTGCAGGGATGGAACTAGGACGCAGTGCAGGACTCTAGAAGGTCCATAATCGGGTTGCTTATAGTGAACCACACTCCGTTGGGAGCACTGAAAGCGCAAGCGTTTAAACTATTCTCCCCTAGTCTGCCTACATTCCAGCTTATGCATAAGATGTGGTGGACTGTTAAAGACTTACTGGATATTAAGGGCTATACTAAATATAAGTGTATCAATTGGAGGGCTTTGAGGACTGGGCGCAAAAGAGGATTTATTATGTGCACCAGGTTTTTGATAAGGGGATATTTAAAGGGACACTGACAGGCCGTTCTAACATATCAAGAGTTTTATATGCCCCTATCGGTCTTAATATGTGTAATCTAATTATATAATTGTCCCCCCTGTCTGCCTTTCCAAAACTTTCCAAAACTATTTTCTTCATATGTATATCACCTTCATTTGTGCCTCTTCTAGTTTGTGCCCAGCCGTGCCCCAACTGCTGTCTCCTAGCGCCGCCCAGCTCGTTATTATTCACTTTTCAACTCCCAGATACAGCGAAATCCTGCGTAATGCTCCCTAGGATAGGAATCCGACCCAGCACCAACTGCCCTCGCTGTACAGAGGCGGACACAGATCTTATTCATATGATGTGGTCCTGTAGAGAACTGGGTACCTACTGCTCAGAAGTGTTCAGTATGGTAGATGCCATGTACAATATTGCAGTTCTTAGGAACCCAGTGGTTGGTGTTCAGGGCCACACTCAGGATCTAGCAGTGACGGAGGGGTGTAGGTTGGCGATAGCGAGAACTCTGTATTGTTTAAGGAAACTGATTGTGAAACATTGGAGACAATCAATTGGTCCAAACAAGCAAGAATTGATAGGGGCTGTAAATCATCTGGTTTCGGTTGGAAAGGGGAATCTAACTGAAAAGAGGTGCACTTAAAAAATTCCAGAAACAATGAGAGAATTGGATAGTAAAATCTGGTTTAGCCTCTGAGGACTTGACGAGATCATGGTTGGTGAATACCATGAGAATAGGACTGCCCATAGAGGATCATTGGATGATGCCGCTGAGGATGGAGAGGTTAACTGTTGATAGGAATCAAGTATAGAACTTATTGAGGGTACGGAGGACACTGCACGGGGGAGAGAGAGGGGTTTTTGCTGTATATGCTTTGTACTTGTGTACAGTGTGTTAAAAGAAAAATGATCTGATTAAAAAAATAATAATAATAGAGTGCTTTCATTTGTCACTGTAGAATATCTGTCTCAGGTGTAAACAACATGGCAACAGGTAAAGGTATAAGGCGTCACCATGAAATGGTCATGTACTGTGACAAAAATATGTGATCGCATCCTGGATTACTTCAGGCCATGTTGGAGCAGCTGCACAAGACCCTTTTACATGGTCTGAGGATCTGGGCAATCATTGCGAGATGAGTGTTCGCCATACAAGCAAACCGGTTCGCCAGATGACTGTATCTTTTATGTGGCACATAAACCCATTTTTTCTGGACAGCTGAACGGCCTGTGTAAACAGGGATGAGCTGCTGGCAACCAGAAATCTGTGAGGGGATGAGCGACTGCAGTAGTGTTCGTGTATCCCCACACAAAGGAGATGAATGCTGCATGAAAATGCAGCTCTCACCTCCGCTCACGAGCATGCATTATTAAAGGGATTCTGTCACCACATATAACCCCTATGAGCTAAACATATGCTCATGTCCAGGGTTATAATAGGATCCCTAAGGTACGCGCAGCAGACTGCTGGCATCGGCTTTTGTTTGTGAAGTGTGCATGCGCCGGCCTGATGCACACTTCGCTCAAGCCTGAGCCTGTGCGCACGCGCAGGATCTGAAAGGAGGAGGAGGGGGACGGAGGGAGAGGCAGCACAGAGGTGAACAAGGCGGCGCTAGGAACCATGGATTCACAGACCTCCCCTTGGGCACCTTAATTCATTGATTGACAGGTTAGTAAAACCTGTTTTTTAGCACAATAAAGCCACAAATAAGGTTTATAAGGCCACCTTAGGGATCCTATTATAACCCTGGACATGAGCATATGTTTAGCTCTTAGGGGTTATATGTGGTGACAGAATCCCTTTAAGAACGCTGGGCTCATTCTTGACAAATGCCTGTGTATTTGCAGATGTGAAAGAGCCTGGGGCCATGTAAAATGGTTGTCTCACTTCAGCAAATAACATTTATTATGTAGAGGAAGTTAATACAAGTTACTTACTAACGTATTGTAAGTTTTTCCATCATATTTTACACTGCTCGTTTCCATGGCTACAACCACCCTGCAATCCATCAGTGGTGGTCGTGCTTGCACACTATAGGATAAAACGTCAGCTTCTCTGATGGCCGGGACCATGGGAGTGCACATAGGCTAGTGCTGGTTTTCATGGTTACGGCCATCCTGAAATCCATCAGTGGTGGTTGTGCTTGCACACTATAGGAAAAAACGTCAGCTTCTCTGATGGCCGGGACCATGGGAGTGCACATAGGCTAGTGCTGGTTTTCATGGTTACGGCCATCCTGCAATCCATCAGTGGTGGTTGTGCTTGCACACTATAGGAAAAAGTGCCTCTATGGTGGCTGGGAGTGTGAATAGGCCAGAGCTTTTTTCCAATAGTGTGCAAGCACGGCCACCGCTGCTGGATTGCAGGGTGGTTGTAACCATGGAAACGAGCTGTGTATAATGTGATGGAAAAATGAATCCAGCCAGCAAAGGAAGCAATACGGACAATCACAGTACATTAGTAAGTGCCTTGTATTAGTAAGTGCCTTGTATTAACTTTCTCTACATGATAAATGCCACTTACTGAGGTGACACAACCCCTTTAAAGGGATTCTGTCACCACTTTTAAGCCCTGTGAGCTAAACATATGCTCATGTCCAGGGTATCATTATGATTTCTAAGGTGGCCTTATAAAAGAGATCTGTGGCCTTATTTTGCTATAAAACAGGTTTTACTAACATGTCAATCATAGAATTAAGGTGCACAAGGCACCATGGATGCATGGTGCCCGGCCGCACCCATTGCCGTTTGTGCCCAGCGCCACCTTCCCCGCGTTCAGCCCAACCTACTACTCCTCTGTGTCCCCTCTCCCTCCCTCCCGCTGTGAGATCCCGCGCATGTGCACAGGCTCAGCCTGATGCGCCCGTGCGGACTGCTTGGATCGGCTTCTTCCAGCGAAGTGCGCATGCGCCGGCACTTCGCTCAACCCTGGGATGACCTGAACACTGGCCGAGCCTGTGCACACGCGCGGGATCTCACAGCGGGAGGGAGGGAGAGGCGATACAGAGGCTGGGCTGAACGGCCGGGCACCATGCATTCACGGACCTCCCCTTGGGCACCTTAATTCTATGATTGACAGGTTAGTAAAACCTGTTTTATAGCAAAATTAAGCCACAGATCTCTTTTATAAGGCCACCTCAGAAATCATAATAATACCCTGGACATGAGCATATGTTTAGCTCACAGGGCTGAAAACTGGTGACAGAATCCCTTTAACTTTTGTATATACTGTGGCAGTATGAGCAGTAGGAAAGCAACAATCACACAATGAGAGAACATGAAGGAACCTTGTGAAGGCACAGCCAATCCTGAGGTCCAACTCCTGTCTAGCATCGACAGAAAGGGCTTCATTCTTGTTGGGCTCCCCAAGGCTGTTCATAGCATTCATGATATCTGTATCTGTGATGGAGCTGAACTTTGCACGGTACACAGTACGCTCCCCTGCGTGTGTCCTATTCATCACTGGTAGCACTGCATCCAGCACCTGACAAATAGTAAAGGCCAAAATAATAATCTGATCTGATGAATAGAACACAACATGGCGTAATGATATGTCAGGATTACCTCAAAACAGATGTTTTCTCCCTCCTTGTCGCAATCCAGCCACAAGACTACATAGTCGCATCCACGTCCTTCCACCTGAGTGAAATGCGAGAAAACTATAGATTATATATCTATTATTATACAAAAAATGAACTGTTTAATTTATTGGCACATATACAGCCTTTGGGTCCATTCACACATCCGTTTTAACACTCCGTTTCCGTTCCGAATTAAATCGGAACGTTTTTCTGTATCCATTAATTTCAATTGCCTCTGCAAAAATGCGGACACCAATCATGGTGCTGTCCGAATCACGGAATCCGTTCCGTTTCCCTATTTTCCAGGATGCGGATCCTGAAAAAAAATTAAGCTTGTCCTACTTTCTGTCCGTTTTTCGGGTCCGTTGTCCATTCAAGTCAATGGATCCGCAAAAATGCGGATGACATGCACAAAACCATCCGAATGTCACAACGGAAGCACAACGGAAACACGGAACGGATTTGGATGCACTTTAGTACAAAAACGGAAGGTTGTACAGAAAAACGGATCCGCCCAAAAACTGAACGTTTATCTGGAAAGGTAAAAATACTGACGTGTGAATGGACCCTTTATATGTGTAAAAGATGCCTTATAAAAAGGTACTATCTGCCTATGTAAAGGAGTCATTTTCTTTTTTATAACATAATTTAGCCACTTGGTGGCACTATTCCTTGAAGAAGCCATATCAAAAACTGCCCGATGTGGCCATGATGGTCTAGGCATACGACGACACCATCTGCAATAAACCATTATTAATTTTAAATATTACCATCAAGTAAAAAAAATTGGATTACTTTTAGGCCAGACACAGACCAGCAAGTTCAATACAAGAAACACAGTGTGTATGTAAGTGTGATTTCCCATTCTGGCCTCTGCTTCTGTCAGGGCATTATAATGATTTCTAATGCTGTGACCTTGAATCCTACTGAATTGTTCGGACATAATGCTGTCAGTGTAATTCATTAGATACAGGTCTGGCATGGACACACAGCATTATAAATCATAAGATCAGAACCAGTGTGTTTCCCCAGATTGAACTCAATCATCTGTGTCTGGTTTAAAGAGGACTTCACTGCATTGCATGTTAACCAACATATGTTCTCGGTGGTGCTGATTCTCTTCTTTCGACAGTGCTTGCGCTGCAGTCGCCGCGCGTTAATGAGCCATCCGGCCAACTGGGCGGGCCGCAGTTCTCGAGCGTTCGCCTTCTCGGCACGAGCGCAGTTAATAAGCGCTCCGCCTTAGCCAGGAGAAGACGCCCAGATCTCGCGAGACTCGCGAGAACTGAGCGACTTCATCCATCCTGAGCCGGCGCTGGCCAGCGGGAATCCAAGATGGCGCCGGCTCAGGATGGATGAAATCGCTCCAGTTCTCGCGAATCTCGCGAGATCTGAGCGCCTTCTCCTGAGCTAAGAGCGGAGCGCGCTTATTGGCTGCGCTCCGTGCCAGGGAGAAGGCAGACACGCCTCGGAGAACTTTGCAGGCTCGCCCAGCTGAGCCGAATGGCTCATTAGCATACACGGCGGGAGATATTGAGGGGGCACCGTGACAAACGGGGCACATATCGAAAAAGAAGAGGAGAATCAGCACCACCGGGGCCAGCAAGTAAGGGTATATGTTTAGTTTAACATGCAATTTCAGGTGAAAGGTCCTCTTTAAAGGAGTTATCCACGCACAGCCGCTGATGCATCTCCCCGTCGTGCGGATCAAAACATCCGGTGATGGGAGTTGGATAAGCCCTTAAGGCCCCATTCACGTGTCCGCAAGTGTTTTGCGGATCCACAAAACACGGACAACAGCAATGTGCGTTCCACAATTTGCGGACCGCACATCGCCGGCACTATATAGAAAATGCCTTTTCTTGTCCGCAATTGCGGACAAGAAAAGGACATGTTCTATTTTTTTGGGGAACGCCATTGCGGACTAGGAAGTGCCGATCCGCAATTGCAGGGCCGGGCGGGACATAGAGTGTCCCCATAGGAATGAATGGGTCCGCAATTCCATTCCGCAAAACAATCGTGTCCATATTTTAATCAGCATACAACGGTTCCACAAAATATGGAAACTTTAAATCTGTGCATTCTGCATTTTACTTACTCCCATAAATAGGACGGACTATCCTTGTCTGCAATATGGACCAGAATAGGACATGTTCTATAATTTGCGGAATGGATCCTCAAAAAATACGGATGTTTCCATGGCCTCATGGAAATGAATGGGTCATTGTGTTATCCACAGAAAATGCAGATAGCACACGGATTAAAAAGATGATCATTCTGTGTTCAGGAATTTCGGTATTTCATTATAAGCAGACTAACACAATGGTGTACATACCTGGTATCGACACATGCAAAAATGTCTGAACTATTAAAATATAAAAGCATTTATCCTGCATAGTGAATGCTATGACAGAAAAAAAATGCTTAAATTCCTGTTTTTTGGTAACCTCACCTTCGAGTGGCCTTCTGCCGACCTCCCCCTTCACACTGGCAGACCTGCGGAGGGAAACCTACTTACCACTGCCTTGCTCTGGTCCCATGGTCGCTGCAGCCAATGACTGACTGCAGCAGTATTGTGTCCCCCATGTATCACTCACTGGGTCGCGTGATGCATGGTTGACATGTCACAACTGTGGCTAGTCATTGGTTGCGGTTAGGGCTGAAACGATTATTCGATTGAATCGAGTAATTCGACACGAAAAATACTCAATGCAAATTTTTTCCATCGAGGATTTATTTGTGTCATGTGACCACGGAGCGGGAGTGAAGCGCTATTAGTTACCTCGCCAGCCCGCACTCGCCATTCTGCACCACGCTGCACTTTCTTCCTGACACATCGTCAGGTCATAGTGCACGTAAGCGCGCACTATGACCCGACGCTGTGTGACGGCAGTGCAGTGCGCAGAGAAGAAGATAGAGGAGCTGTGGAGCGGCGCCCCTACAGGAAAGGTAAGTACTGTCGCTGGGACATGTTAGCACTGGGGGGCAGTTGGTGGCACTGGGGGGGCAAACTGATGGCACTGGGGGATAGTGGAGCTGATGGCAATGGGGGGAATGGAGCTGATGGCACTGGGGGGAACTGATGCACTTGGGCTGATTGCACAGGGGGGAACAAAGGGTGTTGGGGACTGATGGCAGGGGGTCTGATGAGTTTTTATAAAGGAAAACAGTCTATCAATTCATTTTTTTAAATTCGATTACTTGATTAATTGGGGGGTTGGTTGTATTGGGGGGTCGGGAGGTTCTGGCAGGAAGGATCTCAAAGTTGAGCAAACCTCTTTAAAGAGTTAAATAAGTGCAAGTTACTGCTATTCAGTATCAGCCTGTATTCATGTATACTTTTAAATAAAGTCATAAGACAGAGGGGCTTAATCACATTTACACACAACATAAAAATGGCATGGTGCAGGCATAATTTGGATTTTGCTCACTGCACTGTAATAAACCACAGTGAAAACCATGCCACTTCCACAAGAATTAGGACATACTTTCCAATCCATAACATATCTAGAAGCCTCTGCAAATTTTTTACGCTGTGCATGAATGGGATCTGTGAAACCCTAATTGCTACTAACATGATAGTGTATTTTGTCACGGAATTTCGTGTGGTTTCCAGAACCGAAATACTGCAACTGTGTGATATGTGAATCCACCCTTAGATGTCCAAAAGGAGATGACGTCCCAGAGCCATGTGCCCACTATAATCACTCCTTACAGCATCTTGTAAGTCTGTCTTATGTCCCTGGCACTATGAACTGGCCATGCACATGAAATAAATGTTGGCAGAATCGTCCGTTTGTGAGATCACCCTAAACTACCATACATCACATAACATTAGGGCTGCACGATATGGGAATTTTGTGCGATTGCAATTAGGGCCCTAAAAATTGCGATAACGATATGCGATGCGATATTTTAAGGGAATTGTGCTAGAGGTCTATTTGCTTAGATTTTCAAGGTAAAAGCGCACACAGATGACTGATGATGTGAAATGTAGTTTTGCTGTACTCAAGAACTGAAATGCGCAGTGTTTTTCAAAATAAAATACATATTTGCATTACTGCAAAAGTACAAAATACAGAACTTGCCATTTTCCTAATAGCGCTGCACAGAACAGATAAATAAAATAGATAGAAGAACATGTGTTCATTAAAATAACGACTTTCCACCAACCCCTCCTCCGTCCCCGCACTGTAACTGATGTATCGCCGGCCGCTCTGTGCAGCATAGCGCCCGTAGATACAGTGTCCGTGTCACGTAGAAAGTCAACCATCGCTTTATAAGACGCACTGCCATTCCCCCCCCACTTTTGGGGGGAAAAAAGTGTGTCTTATAAAGCGAAAAATACAGTAATATAATTGCAGCATTTTTGGTTCAGCAAATTGCGATTGCAATACGGCGATTAATTGCGATAACGATTGCTTTCGCGATATATTGTGCAGGCCTACATAACATTTACCCACCTGTAAGAACTTCACCATGCTGAGCTTGGGGTTGGCCTCCTTCTTCTCTGTGGGTGCCTTGCTGAACAACTCCGCTGGGTCCACTTTATCCCAGTTGTTATATTTCCCTGAAACAAGCATTTCATAGATATACAATGCTGGATCGGCAAGGCATGTGAAGCCTTTTAGTGTACATGCCCACGTCTGTTAAATAAGGATAAAATGTCCATTTTTAATGAAGTTTTTTTTTTAATTTACTGATGCCTTTCTGAGAAACTGACGTTAAAAACTGACCCTTTCAATTGTATGGGGACAGTCGGTCAGTGAAAAACGGACAAGATAGAACATGTTCTATTTTTTTGACGTCCATTATTCACTGGCCATCAAAAAACTGCCGTGTGAATAACCCCATAGACTACCACTGGTCTTAAAACGGCTGTTAAAAAAATGTCCATCATGTGTAGCCTTAGGGTCCATTCACACGTCCGCCGATCCGCTAAACACTGACATCGGTGATGTGCTTTCCGCAATTTGCGGACCGCATGTCGCCGGCACTACATAGAAAATGCCTTTTCTTGTCCGCAATTGCGGACAAGAATAGGACATGTTCTATTTTTTTCGGGAATGCGATTGCGGACCCGGAAGTGCGGATCCGCAATTGTGGACCCAGGCGGGACATCGTCTGTCCCCACTGAAATTAATGGGTCCGCAATTGCGGACGTGTGAATGGACCCTTACTAGTATTAAAAACTGTGGAAAAAAAAAAAAAAAGTCTGTGCCCAATGACCAATCTCTATCATGGCGTCCCACAGAGTAATACCTATATTGTCCTGAATATTTACGTGGTCTATTTACTGGTCCCTTGCACGCCCTCAACAAGCACATAACCCCTCTATTTGGCTAGCAAAATATATGTGTAATTTTGGGAACAGTTTTCCTCTGTTCCTTCAGAGTACATGAAGACGCCCCGATTGTGCCAGCAGAGGGTGCTCCCACCCATTAGATCTCTACACGTTGCAGATTGGGAGTTGCTGCCTCTTCCTCTCCGCAGACATGCAACACGTGGCTGCGAAACCTGCCCTTCCTTTTTTATTAAGACCTCATGTAGTGCCTTGCTCCATGCTGAGCTACCTCATTAAACCTCTTCCTGTGCTTCCTGCACTTAGACTACACAGAGATGCATGGGAAGCAAGGCAGTGAAGTAATTGCCTCAGAACCGTGCTTACTGCTCGACTAGAAAAATAGCTGTGGTCACACTACAATTAATGCAGGAAAGTGCTTCGATTACACTTTTATTTTATAATGTGAGATGCATGGACGCATGCTAATGTCTAAACCATTATGCCAACCAGGATAATAGGTGAAGGAAATTCTGCTCGTTTCCAACCATGCTCACAGTTTTTTAAGCAAAGTCCAGCAAAGTGGCTGTAGGCGCTCCAGCTTCTACTGTGAGCAGGCAACCCATAGGAGCTCCAGACCTTTTACAAAGCAAATGAGTTATACACCAATTTACGGGGTCAGTCAACGCCATGCGAGGAAAGGTTTGGAAGTTAGACGCCCCGGCTTCTGATGTATGTAATGATTAGGGTCAGAGATTCAAAGTCCCAGCAGGACATACTTTATTAATAAATGAAGTGGGTCATTTCCAAAACAAAATGAAGCATATGCACAGCCGTAGCTGAAAATGCCATTCACTGGTATTGTAAGGCTCTGCATACATCTAGTTCTATACTTAGGCCTCATGCACACGAACGTATATTTTCTTTCCGTGTCCGTTCCGTTTTTTTTGCGGACCATATGCGGAACCATTCATTTCAATGGGTCCGCAAAAAAAAATGGATGGTACTCCGTGTGCATTCTGTTTCCGTGTGTCCGTTTTTCCGTTCCGCAAAAAAATAGAGCATGTCCTATTTTTTCTAGTTTGCGGACAAGGACAGGCATTATTACAATGGATCCGCAAAAAAAACGGATGCCATACGGAATTTGCGGACCGAAAAACTCATACAGTCGTGTGCATGAGGCCTTACACTGGAAGCCTCCGCTATAGCACAGTGGAATATGTCAGCCATGGACTCCCCGCTATAATAAAATAAATAAAAATGCACTGCCCAGTAAACATTTTTTTAATGTGTCCCCCTGTATAGAAAAGCGCAGCCTGCTGGAACATACCAGGCAGCGCAAGCTAAAAATGACATGCCCATGGCCTGTGCTTGGAGCATAGGGGCCTACAGGCAATTTTGGCATGTACGCATACACTGAATGTGCAGTAAAAATGGGATAAATCTCTGCTCACACTTTCGCTGGCTCCTTTCCAACAGAATTACATTGCTGTCTGTTGATAAGAATATAATAAGCAACCACTAAAAAATAAAAAATGGGATCCTCATGGATCAGTTATGGATTTTCTAAAAAGATGAAAGCAGTTATCCAGGACTAGAAAAGATGGCTGCTTTCCCAAGAAAGAGCACCACCCCTGCCTACAGGTTGTGTGTGGTATTGCACCGCAGTCCCATTCAATGGTGCTGAGCAGCAATACCAGGCAAAACCCATAGACAGGTGTGGGGCTGTTTTCGGAAGAAAGCAGCCATGTTTTTATAAGGCCTCATGCACAAGGTTTGCAAACTGCGGATGTGCAAATCACAGATACTGGCCTTGTGCATGCCACATCGCGGTGCAGACCCACTGACTTCAATGGGTTCACATATTGCGATGATGTATAGGACATGTCCTATCTTTTGTGGCAGGGCTGCATGGATACTAAAGCATATGGAGGCCCTTCTGCCACACCACAAAAAATAGGACATGTCCTATACTTCACCACAATATGTAGACCATGGACCTATTGAAGTCAACAGGTTTGCACCATAATGCGGCTGATAGCCGTATTCAGTGCATCGGTGGCTTGCAGACTGCAAAATACTTCTAGTCCTAATCCTGGAAAACCCCCTTCGAGAAGAAATGCAGTGACAAGCGTCTTGGATACCTTTTTTTTTATTTTTAACCATGTGTCAGATGAATGTATGATGCAAGTCTTTTCAGCATATGCTTAACTGAAACATTCAACTATTCCTGACATACCCTGATTGCGTTTTCACTGCTGCGCTCCACTGCGTTATTTTATGTTCTAACAGTCAATGAACATTTCATCTGCTAAAGCCACATGTGTCTGTGCGCCATTTCTACAAGTACGAAGCAGGTATGATAAAATCTGAGCCATTCTGCTTTTATCAGCATGCGGTCTGACTTACCTATAAAGTCCAGGCTCATGACATGGCCGCAGACAGATGTCATCTTGAATCGCACACTCTGACCCATGAAAGATCCTGTGTACTCATGCACAGAGCATGCTCCGTTCAAGCCTTTCCGAGAGCTGGCACTACCTAGGAAGAAAGAAAACCCTAATTAGAGCGGCACACTTGTTTAATGAATCTGGATATTTACATATTGCTGTAAGGCAGGGGCAAACTGGGAACTAAAAGTGGCCCTGAAAATAAAGGTAAAAGTGGCCCCATGTTGCAGGTGGGGCAACAGAAGTAAGCAAGGCCAGCACTACCATAGTGCAGAGCAATATATCGCCCCAGCTGCAGCACAATATACTGCCACCTGCGTCACAGTATTCAACTGTATCGCTGTCCTGAGAACATTGATACAGATGAATTCAGCCTGGCACCTGCGGCTGCTGGCCAGATATGTAAGAGAGATTCAGGTATATACCTGGCTGGCGGCCATGTGGAGGGCTTGGGCGGCCCTCCTTGGCATCGGCCCACCCTAAATTTGTGAGTAATTACTTCCATATGTGCTCATTATAGTCTATTGCAGCGCATAAGAAATGCAGGAAGAGAAGAATATGCATGTAAACATACTGCGGATTTCATCCTTTCTAATACAAAGGATCAAACTGCTTCTAATCTGCAGCTTTTCTGCAAAAAAAGCCGCAGCACCCTTTGGTGCGTTTATTTCTGCTGCAGATTAGAAGAAGAAATGCCTCAGAAAATCCACAGCTAAATCAGTCTTAGGCCACCTTCACACACTGTGGAATAGCGCGGTTTTTCAATGTGGTGGATATACATGCGGAAAAACCACAACCTATTACAGTACAGGCCATGTGTATGAGATTACACAAATCTTAAATACACTCATGTAATCTCATGTACACTTTGCGGATTTTTACGGCGGGAAATTGATCTGCAATGCAGATTTCAAAATGGGTAGCATGTTAATAAGGGCTGCACGATATGGTAATTTTGTGTGATTGCGATTAGGGCCCTAAAAACTGCGATAACGATATGTGATGTGATATTTTAAGGGAATTGTGCTATTTGCTTGGATTTTCAAGGCAAAAGCACACACAGATTACTGATAATGCAGAAATGTAGTTATGCTTAACTCAAGAACTGAAATGGAAAGTGTTTTTCAAAATAAAACATCTTTAAGGGCACTTTCACACTTGCGGCAGGACGGATCCGACAGGCGGTTCACCTTGTCAAATCCGTCCTGGCGCTATTTTGCCATGCCACTGGACTGCCGCTCCATCCTCATTGACTATAATGGGGTCGGGGACCGAGCTACGGCGCAGCACGGCAGTGCACAGCGAGAGGACGCCGGACTAAAATACATGTCTACGACATGCCTCTCGCCATGTACTGCGAAATAGCGACAGGACGGATCCAACAGGGTGAACAGCCCGTCAGATCCGTCCTGCCACAAGTATGAACTAAATTAAATAACATATTTGCATTACTGCAATTGGGGATCTGTGGGTGACACTGTTATATTCTACTACACGGGCCCCGCTCACTGTATATAATCTTATCTATAATTATAGGGATTGTTAATATATAAAAATCCTGGGTAATCAGCGCCTATATTACTTACAAGCGCTCGGTAGCAGAGAGGAGGGAGGAGGCAGGCCGGGAGGACGGGCGCTGGCAGCGTGACTCACTAAGTCACGCGCCTGCACCGCCCACTTTATCAATGAAGCAGGTGGCGCTGGCGCATGACATAGTGACTCACGCTCCCAGAGCCCGTCCTCCCGGCCTGCCTCCTCTCTGCTACCGAGCGCTTGTAGGCTTAGGATGGCAGCATACAATGCGGATTACACTCAATTTTTCTGCGTGGATTTCATGTAGAAAACCTGTAGCATAATACAGTGTCAGCAAAGTGTATTGGCCTTGACAAAACTCATGTACACTTTGCTTTTTTCTAAGGCTATCTGAACACGGGTTTCCATGGGGAGTTATGTGCATTTCTGCAGCAGGGGATTTTGATGCGGACATGCTGCAGAAACACACATAAATCCACACAGAAACTCGTGTGGATCTTATGTGCGTTCGCCCTGCAACCGTGTGCAGGTAGCCTCATAAAAAAGTTAAGTGTACATGAGATTGCTGGTACTGTATAACGCTATGGTTTTTCTGCACAAAATATGTGCAGAAAAACTGTGTGTAATCTGCATCGTGTGCAGCCACTCTAAGGCTGAGTTCACATTAGCGTTTCAGTTCTCCGTTCCTCAAGTTTGTACAGAATTTTAAAAAAATAAAATCAATAAAACATATCAGTTTTTCTCCCCATAGACCTCAGTTGAGAGATGTAGGCATCTGTTTTTATCAGTTATTGTCCAACCTGTTCCGAATCAGCATTTTTGGATGGGAAAAAAAGTCCTGCAGACAGGACTTCGTACATCATTACAATGTATGGGCTCCAGCGAGTTGAAATTAGTTATCACTGAAGTCCTACGAGACATCGGTGAATAACTTCAGCAATTGATTTTTAAGCTTGAAAACCATTTAAAAACAGGAATCCAAAGTCGGCTATGGTACCAGCTGGTGACTCCGTACCAAAGCAGACTTTGGATCACAGTTTTAAAATGGTTTTCAAGTAAAAAACAAACTATTTCAACTACATACATTTAAATGCTGTACAAGGACAAATCTCCGTACAGAATTCAAACGAAGTACTGAGCAAATCGACTCTGGATCTATGAGCCGAAGCTCTATTTGCTCAACACTAGTCACCAGCCATATCTTCCGTTAGAAGCTGTGGCAGTTACAGGGATCAAGCTGCAGCAGAAAGGACACCTTCCTGAGAAAGGACATGCCCCTCTGAGCTGCCAGCCTGAAGAGAATCTGACAGAGCAATTGGAGCAATGTGACGTACAGGGCTGGTTCTAGCTTTGTTAGAAAGAGATTCTCAGGTACTATATGATATCTAATTTTCATTTTTTACATCAGTCATGGTATACCCCTTTAATTCAACACTGCTCCCCGTGAACTGAATGGGAGCAGCACTGCAGTAACCAATTCTGTTCACTACACAATGCATGGAAATGTCTATTTATGGTGTCAACTTCCACGCTGCTTTGGAACAGCGGATTATTTGGGGTGCAGATACTGAGAGTGCCTGTGCATTGGGGACTGTAAATTGTGGTCCCTAATGCACGACACAGGCAGCACAAGTTTGTGTGCATGAGCCCTTATGGAGTTGCAGGCCAAGCATGCGCCCTGCTGCTCCATTCATTCTCTATGGGACTGCCAGAGACAGCCAAGTACAGAACTTACCTATTCCCGGTGGTCCCATAGAGAAAAGGAATGGGGCAGCAAGGAGCATGGTCGCCATCAGGTGGGGGGGGGACTGGACCCTGTTCTCAGGATCGGTGGGAACTGTGGATAGGGGATAACTAAACTCCAGCAACACACAGCTTGAAGTGAATGGGAGCAGCTCCATCCACTACCCAATAAACTAAGCCGTGTACTTATGGCACCAACTTTCAGCGCTACTTTGGAACAGCTGATCGGTGGAGATGCAGGATAAGATATTGATGGCCTATCCAGAGGGCCATATATTTTTTGGAAGACTAGAAAATCCCCTTTAAGAACCAGAATAGAAGCCTCAGACATATCCCTCTCATATGAACAAGGCAGTAGTCATACAGTATGGTATCAGTTCCAATCCGCTATGGCAGAAAATTTTTCTTTAGTGCATATTTTTTATACATTCTGAGAGAACAGAAAATGACGATGCTTCACTTCTTTGAGAAATGTAAGGCCGCTACAGCCATAACATCACGATTATGACTACTAGTTTAGGATCCTTTGTAATCAAGCATTCTCTCTTTTCATTGATATGTACATGGCGGCCAAGGTACACAGGCAGGTCAGATTGATGGACCATAGTAAGCCAGCTACATCTGCTAGGTAAAACCATACATCCTCACTGGATAAAGCTGATTTATGGTTCCTTACCTTTGGAAAGGATTTTGGCAATCGACTGAGCCAATGAAGGCTTTTCTGCTACCATAAGCACAGTCTTCATTCTCAAGGGCAAGTCGCTTCCCCGCCTTTTATTGGTTAGTTTGGTTTAATAGATATCTGAAGATCTTTAGGGAAAAAAACAGATTAAAATTACAAACATAGTACATACAAATAAGGAAATGTCAGCTCATTAATATATCGTCCTCAGCTAACAGCAGTCGCTCTTTCTTTTAGATTCTGTAATGAAATGCAAAGCTACTGTACTTTACAAAGAATAGGCTAGATGGCCAAGATACAACAGCAGTTTTAGTCCGTCCGATCCTATGCAGATTTGCCAGGTTGCAGCTGGATCTCTGCCGCTCCCCATTATAGTAAATAGGGTCAGCGGGCATTCAGGCAACGTCCAGCAATGCCGTATCCAGAGAGCTCCAGCCGACTGTTCCCTGCCTGACCTCTCAGGCCATAGTATGAAACTAGCCTTAGAAAGTTATTATCATGTACTACATGTCTGATTTTCATTTTTTACATCAATCATGTAATAACCCCTTTATGGCAGAGCTAGTTGAATACATTTTGCCTACAAGGACACACTCTAACCCTGGGTTCACACCTGAGCGTTTTACAGCGCGTTCCTACGCGCTGTAAAACGCTCAACAGGCGAAAACCCATGTTTCCCTATGGGCATGGTTCTCACCTGAGCGTCTTACAGCTGCACGTAACGCTGTAAAACGCCATACGCATAAACAAGTACTTGAGCTTTTTTTGGGGCGTTTGTCGCGCGTTTTGTGATTGACACCACTGTAGTCAATCACAAGAACGCGCGTACGAACGCGCGTTTCCTATTTGCAAAAACGCGCTGAAATACGCGCGACAAAAACGCGCGTAGAACGCATGTTTCAAGAACGCTCAGGTCTGAACCCAGGGTAAGAAACTATTAGAACAGGAAACAACTATCTACTATTGATGTATTTAGCTCACAGAGGATTGTCTAGACTTAGAAACCTACAATTGACACAACGGAACCCGCTGCTGAGCAGGAACTAGTCAGTACAGCTGTTCAGCGTCTCAGTGCAAACAAAGATGTTTTCATTCACTGGCAGCATGCAGAGAAACTGAAATGCAGTTTCTTACATCAATCATGGAATAACCCCTTTAAGGCAGAGCTAGTTGAATACATTTTGCCTACAAGGACACACTCTAAGAAACTATTAGAACAGGAAACAACTATCTACTATTGATGTATTTAGCTCACAGAGGATTGTCTAGACTTAGAAACCTACAATTGACACAACGGAACCGCTGCTGAGCAGGAACTAGTCAGTACAGGTGTTTTCATTCACTGGCAGCATGCAGAGAAACTGAAATGCAGTAAAGGAGAATCTAAAAATGTGTAAAATTAGAACGTACAAATCCAAAGGGGTGAAAACTGGCTTGCACTTTTCATCAGATTCAGAGAGCAGCAAAAGAAATGTTTGAGAGGCTGGTGTGAAAAGCTACATCTGCGTATTTTTTACACCTCCTCTAACCCAGTCTTTGAAATACACTACTTTTCATACTAAAAGTTTCCCCACTGTTTCATAAATGTGTTGTACAATTCTGTTAGCCACGCTTTTTCTATCTTTAAAAAGAATAAAAAATTCTGACTAGCAGGACGCACAGTGGACTCATAAAAGGCACAATGCCTTGCATCTCTTTATTCAGCTATGTAAATGGAAAAAAGTTATGGCCCAGGAAAGACAGGGCGTAAAAAAAACCCAAAAACTAAAAATTCGCCAGGTAATGAATTGATTACATTTATTATTTGTTATAATTCTATTATCACCTTTAGGTACAAAATATATTATCTTGTTCAGATTGTATGCTTTTAAAGGGGTTTTCAAAACTTTTATAATAATGACCCATCTTCTGGATTGGTGGGGGTCCAACACCCCGGACCCCACCGATCAGATGTTTTCTGGCACTGGCGCTCGCAGTAGTGCCTCAGTCTTCTCCAGCTTTCCCTAGGCCGTGTGATGTCACTTTCATCGATCACATGGCAAAGGCACAGCTCAGCCCCATTGAAGGGAATTGGGATGATCTGTGATACCAAAAACAGCCGCTATCCAATGTACGGAACGGTGCTTGGTGAGCTGAGAAAAGGCCGCAGCACTACTCTGAACGCCCCAGGTTGTCATAGCAACCAAACGGCTTCAACGTTGTTATTGCAGGGGTTAATGTCACGGAAAGCAGCTCGCACTCAGATGCCTTGGTGAAAAAAGGATAGGCCATCAATATTAAAATCCTTGAATACCCATTTAAAAGGGTTGTCTGCTTTTTTTTATATTGATGACCTATTCTCCGGATATATCATCATTATCAGATCGGCAGGGGACGACTTCCGGTACTCTTGCCGATCAGCTGATTGAAGAGACAGCAGCGCTTGTATGCGCTCTCTGTTTACCTGCTCGCTGTCGTAACTGCTGAGGCAAGCACTGTCATTACAGCTCCTCGTCCCATTCACTTCAATAGGATGGTTCCTTACTCAAGTGAATAGGATGGAGCCATCCCACGGAAGTGATCCGATATTGATGACCTATCCTGAGACAAGATTTATGTGCGTTTCCGCAGCAAATCCGCACCAAAATCAACAATTTCTAACAACGGTTTTTGGTTTGATTTTAATGCAGTTTTTCCACAGATCTCCCCTGTCACTGGAAAAGAGAGAAATCCGCAGCTAAGGGCTTGTTCACACGAACGTAAGGGCTCCGTGCCCGTGCTGTGGACCGCAAATTGCGGTCCGCAATGGCACGGGCACCGACCATAGGCCAACCGCATACGGATCCATTCACTTGAATGGGGTCCGTGATCCGTCCGTTCCGCAAAAAGATAGAACAAGTTCTAAGCCTTTTACATCACCTTTTCTCCAGGGAAAGATCTCATGGAAATAGTGGGCAGACTGTTTGCAGATAATGTGAGAAAAACTGTAAAAAAAAAAAAAAAAACGCAGATGGCCAATAAAAAACGTATTCTGGTGCTAAAAAAATTGTCCGGCCAGAATTCATAAATTACCAAAAGTGTCTGGGATTATCAAGGGGGCGGGCTGCAGGGCAGGTGCAGGAGCCGAAGGAGCACGGGCTGGAGCTCAGCGAAGTGGTAAGGATCATGTAATCAGTGCAGGTGGGGGCAGAGTAGTTATAGTTCTGTCCTCTTAGGCCCCTTGCAGACGAGCGTGAGCGGATTAGGTCCGGATGCGTTCAGTGAAAACAGTTTTGTTTGTGATCGCGTTCACTTTTTATCGCGCAGGTGCAATGCAATTTAATGCGTTTTGCGCACGCTTGATAAAAAAAAACTGAATCTTTACAAACAACATCTCTTAGCAACCATCCGTGAAAAACGCATCGCATCCGCACTTGCTTGCGGATGCGATTTTCATGCAGCCCCATTCACTTCTATGGGGCCAGCCTTGCAGAATATAGAACATGCTGCGTTTTTCACGCAACGCACAAGTGATGCGGTAAAACCAACACTCATGTACACAGACACATTGAAATGAACGGGTCCAGATTCCGTGCGGGCGCAACTGCGTTCACATCACGCATTGCACCTGCGCTGAATACTTGCTTGTGTGAAGGGGGCCAACCTGGTCGCGGCCAGGATCGTAGAGTAGCGGTGATCCCCAATCACCACAGCAGTTGCAAGAAATCCAGCCGCAGCGGTCCCATTCATTTCTAGGGGATCACCGCTACTCAGCGATCCTGGCCGTGACCAGTGTTGCTGGAAGTTGTAGTCTCATCTTATACCTCTTCTCTGAAATATCCTCTGATCTCCCATAATACCTGCCTGGCCATGCTGGGAGCTGTAGTCGTCTCCTCTATTACCTCCTCCCTGAAATATCCTCTGATCTCCCATAATACCTGCCTGGCCATGCTGGGAGCTGTAGTCGTCTCCTCTATTACCTCCTCCCTGAAATATCCGGATATCCCATAATACCTGCCTGTCCATGCTGGGAGCTGTAGTCGTCTCCTCCATTACCTCCTCCCTGAAATATCCGGATATCCCATAATACCTGCCTGGCCATGCTGGGAGCTGTAGTCGTCTCCTCTATTACCTCCTCCCTAAAATATCCGGATCTCCCATAATACCTGCCTGGACATGCTGGGAGCTGTAGTCGTCTCCTCTATTACCTCCTCCCTAAAATATCCGGATCTCCCATAATACCTGCCTGGCTATGCTGGGAGCTGTAGTCGTCTCCTCTACTACCTCCTCCCTAAAATATCCGGATCTCCCATAATACCAGCCTGGCCATGCTGGGAGCTGTAGTCGTCTCCTCTACTACCTCCTCCCTAAAATATCCGGATCTCCCATAATACCTGCCTGGCCATGCTGGGAGCTGTAGTCGTCTCCTCTACTACCTCCTCCCTAAAATATCCGGATCTCCCATAATACCTGCCTGGCCAAGCTGGGAGCTGTAGTCGTCTCCTCTATTACCTCCTCCCTAAAATATCCGGATCTCCCATAATACCTGCCTGGACATGCTGGGAGCTGTAGTCGTCTCCTCTATTACCTCCTCCCTAAAATATCCGGATCTCCCATAATACCTGCCTGGCTATGCTGGGAGCTGTAGTCGTCTCCTCTACTACCTCCTCCCTAAAATATCCGGATCTCCCATAATACCTGCCTGGCCATGCAGGGAGCTGTAGTCGTCTCCTCCATTACCTCCTCCCTGAAATATCCGGATCCCCCATAATACCTGCCTGGCCATGCTGGGAGCTGTAGTCGTCTCCTCTATTACCTCCTCCCTGAAATATCCGGATCTCCCATAATACCTGCCTGGCCATGCTGGGAGCTGTAGTCGTCTCCTCTATTACCTCCTCCCTGAAATATCCGGATATCCCATAATACCTGCCTGGCCATGCTGGGAGCTGTAGTCGTCTCCTCTATTACCTCCTCCCTGAAACATCCGGATATCCCATAATACCTGCCTGGCCATGCTGGGAGCTGTAGTCGTCTCCTCTATTACCTCCTCCCTGAAATATCTGGATCTCCCATAATACCTGCCTGGCCATGCTGGGAGCTGTAGTCGTCTCCTCCATTACCTCCTCCCTGAAATATCCGGATCTCCCATAATACCTGCCTGGCCATGCTGGGAGTGACAGTCCCCTCCTCTTATACCTTCTTCCTGTAATGCACTCTGATATCACATTACATCAGCCTGGACATGCTGGGGGTTGTAGTCCTCTTGTCTCATACCTCCTGCCTGTAATGTCCCCTGATACTGGTATAGATTCTGTGTATTGTCACCCACTGTCCCAGGTATGTATGGTGTCCTCCTTTTTGGGGATTATGAAAGTGGTCACCCTATGTTATTTGTCTAAGGCGCTTGGCATTTTGCAAAAACACCCAAAACATAAAAAAACATGTGCCTTAAAAAAACAGGAGCACTTATTCTGTAGGCAAAAGTCATGTGTTACATGCAGCATCCCAGAATTGTGTTCTGTCCGTGAAAGGGTTACGTCCGTTTATTGTGGGTGCTGGGTGCGTGTACTTTTCGAGCCTCGTCCGTCCACATTGCCCTCACAACTTCTCTCCAGACCAGAACCCGAGAAGACAATGGCAGGAGCTTCTATCACCGGGAGATGCCCCGGTGCAGTCCAGATTTACCGAAACATGTATACGTGATAGCACTGGATCTAGTCTGCCCCTATGTACTATGAGGAGTCAGGAGGCCCCGGCAGCTGTCTTACTTATGTGGCGGCTGGTCCTCACTTGTGTCTTCCCCTCACATACTTCTCACAAAGCTCAGGGAAGCCGGGACTTTCTTCACAGACAAGGGCGCCGCCATGTTTGGACGACATCACTTCCTGGGCCGTCCATCCGGCGGCTGGCTCCTCACAGGGGAGGCAGTATGTGGGCAGCGGGCGGCACAGTGCTGTGTACCCGTACTGTGGGGTTCGGACTGGTACCATGGCCTCCATGGAGACGACCAGAAGGAATGGTGGGGCATGTAGCCCATGGTGACAGCCGCATCTTAAGTAGTGATATTCTTCTCAGTTCTGAGAGGTCAATTAATCTTACTTGGCAAGGTTTGACTGCGCCCATAAACTAATGCATTTGTATCCCAAATATAACCCCATTCTTCACACCCCAAAATGAATATAGACCACTGGACTCCCTAAACAGATAACAGACCAGACCCCCCCCCCCCAACCCCTTTAACCCCTTCAGGACCCAGCCATCTTTCACCTTAAGGACCCGGCCATTTTTAGCAAATCTGACATGTGTCACTTTATGGCTTTTACAAAGGGTACTTCACACTAGCGGCAAGGAACTCCGGCGGGCGAACAGCCTGTTGGATCCGTGCTGCCGCTAGTGCACGCGTGCCCCATTGACATACTTTTATTCCGGCCGCCTCTGCATGGTTGCCGTGCTACAGCTGGAACTCCGGCCAGCCCGCATTATAGTCAATGGGGCCGGAGCGGTAGTCCGGGGCACAGGTGCACTAGCACGGATCAGACTGGCTATTCACCTGCTGGAGTTCCTTGCCGCTAGTGTGTAACTAGCCTTATTCAGGCCATTCTCAGATTGTTTTCTCGTCACATATTGTACTTTGACAGTGGTAAAACAGAGTCAAAATATTTCATTTTTATTTATATAAAAAATACTAAATTTTCAAAATATTTGGAAAAATGTTTAAATTTTAATTTCTCTACTTCTATAATAGATAGCAATACCTCCAAAAATAGTTATCACTTTACATTCCCCATATGTCTACTTCCTGTTTGGATCATTTTGAAAATTACATTTTATTTTTTGGGACGTTAGAAGTTTAGAAGCAAATCTTAAAATTTTAAAGAAAATTTCCGAAACCCAATTTTTTAGGGACCAGTTCCGTTATGAAGTCACTTTGTCGGGCTTACATATTAGAAACCACCTATAAATCACCCCATTTTAAAAACGACACCCCACAAGCTATTTAAAACTGATTTTACAAACTTTGTTAACCCTTTAGGTGTCCCACGAGAATTAAAGGAAAATAGGAATAAAATGTCACTTTTTTTTAGCAGATTTCAAATTTTAATCTATTTTTTCTGCAACACATCAAGGGTTAACAGCCAAACAAAACTCAAAATCTATTACCCTGATTCTGGAGTTTACAGAAAATATAGATTACACTTACCGGTAATCGTTTTTCTTTGAGCCTATGACAGCACCCCTGGAGAGACCGCCTCCTCCCGGACAGGAAACAGAAGTTAGAACGCCTTTAAAAGAGGGAACCTCCCTCTCTTCCACCAGTCCTTTTCAAGAACTATGAGACAAAAAACTTAAACAATATATCTGTATAAACGTCCTCTTTTCAGAAAATTTTTTTTTTTTTTTTTTATATATATTTTTCCCCTTTTTTTCTTCCTTTTTTTTTTTTTTTTTAAGGGACGGGAAATAATCGGGTGCTGTCATAGGCTCAAAGAAAAACGATTACCGGTAAGTGTAATCTATATTTTCTCTCTCGGCCTATGACAGCACCCCTGGAGACTAGGCAAGGATTCTCCTAGGGTGGGACTACAGATTTTAAGACACTCTGTCCAAAGGAAAGCCCTTCATTAGAAGGGATCTGTAATCTATAATGTCTGAAAAAAGTATGTGGAGAACTCCACGTAGCTGCCCTACAAATCTGCTCAATAGAGACCGAAGCCCTTTCAGCCCATGTGGTGGAGACTGCCCTGGTAGAGTGGGCCCCAAAACCAGAGGGGGAGATAGACCCGAAGAAGAGTAGGCTAGAGAAATGGTCTGAGTAATCCATCTAGCAATGGTCTGGGGTGATGCAGGGTAACCCTTCCTAACCCCTGAGAATAGCACCAGAAGACGAGAAGACTTTCTCCAGGAACGGGAAACCTCCAAATATCTGAGAATGCATCTGCGAACATCTAAACAGTGCAATCTTTCTTCTTCACTATTCTCTGGAGAGGGAAAGAAAGAAGGGAGTACTATCTCCTGAGATCGGTGAAAACTAGAAGAAACCTTAGGTAGGAAGGAAGGGTCAGGGGATATAACCACTCGGTCTTCCAGGACTCTCAAATATGGAGGTTCTGAGGACAGGGCACTAATCTCGCTGACTCGCCTGGCTGAAGTGATGGCGATAAGGAAGGCTAGTTTCAATAGGAGCATCTTAGGAGAAAGATCTTCAATGGGCTCAAAAGGAGGAGATGTAAGGGCAGACAGCACTACATTAATATCCCAAGGAGGGTATTTATCTTAGATACTGGGGCTAATTTTGAAATTGCCGTAATAAACCTCTTCACCCACGGATGAAGTGCCAGTCTGGTCTCAAAGAGAGCACTAAGGGCCGAGATCTGAACTTTCAAGGTGCTAGGTCTAAGCCTCTTCTTCCACCCTTCCTGCAAAAATTCAAGAATTAGCGGGATACTAGGTGATTTAAGGATATCTATTGGTTCCTTTACAAACCTAAAGAAGGCCTTCCAAATTCTGAGGTAGGTTCTGGAAGTAACCTCCTTACGACTGGCCAGAAGGGTATCTACTACTTCCCTAGAGAGACCCTTACACTCTAGGATTTCCTCTCAAGAGCCAGGCAGTCAGATGTAAGCTTTCTACCTCTGGATGCAGAACTGGACCCTGCGACAGGAGATCTCCTGATTCCGGAAGTAACCACGGGTCGCAATCGACAACTTCCGGAGCCAGGAGAACCAGACTCTCCTTGGCCAGAAGGGGGCTATCAATATAACTGTGGCTTGTTCCCGTCTGATCTTCCCTAAGACTCTCGGAAGTATTTTTAATGGGGAAAGGCATAAAGAAGGTTTTCTTCCCAAGGTTGTGACAAGGCATCCACTGCAGTTGGGTTTTCTCTTGGTGACAGGGAATAGAAAGATTCCACTTTTCTGTTTGCTTTTGTGGCAAATAGGTCTATCTCTGGCTTTCCCCACATTTCTGTGATCCTGTTGAAGATGGCCTGGTTCAAGGACCACTCCCCTGCCTCAGATGATGACGGCTTAGAAAATCGGCCTTTACATTCTCTGAACCCTTCAGGTGTACCGCTGAGATAGAGGCCAGATAAGTCTCTGCTAGGCTGAAGATCTGATGAGAGAGGAGCATCAAGGCAGGAGCCCTCGTACCCCCCTGTCTGTTGATGTAAGCTACCGCAGTGGTGTTGTCTGAGTAAACCTTGACATCCTTGCCCTTGATATTCGGCAGACTCTGTTCTAAGGCTAGCTTCACAGAAAGCAGTTCTTTGTAATTCTGGGATTGTTGTCTTGTCTGGTAGTCCCATCGCCCCTGAAATAGAAGGGAAGACAAGTGGGCCCCCCATCCCGTAGGACAGGGCTCGACAAATCCCAGGCGCCAGGTCGCCATGGCGACCAGGAATTTGGTCCTGGCGCCTGGGTATTTGTCAGCCCGTTTTCTCAGGTGCCCGGGCGCAGGGCCGACGCGGACTAGGAGCGCCGGCCCCCTCATGCTGCAGCCGCCCGAGCGCTCTATAGAGAGCCTCAGGCGGCTGCAGCAATGCCCGGGCTGGCGCGTCCATGAGGGCGCACCGCCCGGGCACAGCATGAAGAGAGGAGCTGACAGGAGGGAGCGCTCAGCGCTCCCTCCTGTCAGTCCCTCATTGTAGCGTGGCCGAGCCGGTCCGCGGTACAGGAGCATCTGTCTCCTGTACCCGGACGGACTGACATGAAGTGCGCACACAGTGTGCACTTCCTGTCAGTCCGCCCGAGCACAGGAAACTAAAGCTCCTGTACCCGGGAGAAAGTGAATGACAAGGAGGGGAGGGGGAGGGAGAAAGTGAATGACAAGGAGGGGGGAGGGAGAAAGTGAATGACAAGGAGGGGGAGGGAGAAAGTGAATGACAAGGAGGGGGGAGGGAGAAAGTGAATGACAAGGAGGGGGGAGGGAGAAAGTGAATGACAAGGAGGGGGAGGGAGAAAGTGAATGACAAGGAGGGGGAGGGAGAAAGTGAATGACAAGGAGGGGGAGGGAGAAAGTGAATGACAAGGAGGGGGAGGGAGAAAGTGAATGACAAGGAGGGGGGAGGGAGAAAGTGAATGACAAGGAGGGGGAGGGAGAAAGTGAATGACAAGGAGGGGGAGAGGGAGAAAGTGAATGACAAGGAGGGGGAGGGAGAAAGTGAATGACAAGGAGGGGGAGGGAGAAAGTGAATGACAAGGAGGGGGAGGGAGAAAGTGAATGACAAGGAGGGGGGAGGGAGAAAGTGAATGACAAGGAGGGGGGAGAAAGTGAATGACAAGGAGGGGGAGGGAGAAAGTGAATGACAAGGAGGGGGAGGGAGAAAGTGAATGACAAGGAGGGGGGAGGGAGAAAGTGAATGACAAGGAGGGGGAGGGAGAAAGTGAATGACAAGGAGGGGGAGAGAGAAAGTGAATGACAAGGAGGGGAGAGAGAGAAAGTGAATGACAAGGAGGGGGGAGAAAGTGAATGACAAGGAGGGGGAGGAGAAAGTGAATGACAAGGAGGGGGGAGGGAGAAAGTGAATGACAAGGGGGGAGAAAGGGAAGTGAATGACAAGGAGGGGGGAGAAAGGGAAGTGAATGACAAGGAGGGGGGAGAAAGTGAATGACAAGGAGGGGGAGAAAGTGAATGACAAGCGTGGGGGAGAGAAAGTGAATGACAAGGGGGGTGAGAGAAAGTGAATGACAAGGGGGAAAGTGAATGACAAGAGGGGGTGAGAGAAAGTGAATGACAAGGGGGAAAGTGAATGACAAGAGGGGGTAGAGAAAGTGAATGACAAGGGGATTGACAAGACGGACCCTCTGCCCTCTCGACCCTGTGCCCTCCTCGGACCCCTGTGCCCTCCCCTCCGGACCCCTGTGCCCTCCCCTCCGGACCCCTGTGCCCTCCCCTCCATTATGGGGGGCCCTATATACTCGCACATTATGGGGGGCACTATGGAAAACAGGGGTAGGAACACTATGGGGGCATCTACTGGGGGCCCTATGTACTGGCATGCATTATTGGGGGGCTCTATAGAGAAGTGGGGGGGGAGGAGCACTATGGGGGCATCTATTGGGAGCTTTATGACGCGGCTCCGCCTGGCTCCTAACTTTTTTTGCTGGCTCCTAGATTCAAAGGAAATTTGTCAAGCCCTGCCGTAGGACTTGCATCTGTTGTCAGGGAAATTGTGGACCTCCTGTGCCAGGGCACCCCTTTCAACAGATGGTTCTGGTTTGTCCACCAAGTAAGGGAGTTCAGGGTCTGAGGGGACAAAGTCATCCTCATCTCTAGAGAAAAGGGGGATCTGTCCCACTCTTGCAAAATTTGAAGCTGAAGGACTCTGGAGTGGTACTGAGCCCATTCCACGGCCGGGATTGTGGAGTTCAAGAGGCCTAGGACTGACATGGCCTCCCGGACAGACAACACATGTATTCTAGTAGGTGATTGACTCTGGCTACAACCTGGCCTATCTTCCTGGGGGGAAGCAGGCATTTCTGTGCTGTAGAGTCCAGAACTATACCCAGGAATTCGCATTTTTGATTTGGTTCTAGGTTGGATTTTTCCAGGTTTATTTCCCAACCTAATTTCTCCAAAACTTCCCTTACCCAGCAAATGTGATCCAGAAGTGTTAGGAAGGAATTTGAGATTAGAAGGAAATCGTCCAGGTAGGGCACTATAACAACATCCTTTTCTCTTATGTGTGCCATCATCTCTGAGACTATCTTTGTGAATATTCTTGGGGCTTGGGAAAGGCCGAAGGGGAGGGCCTGATACTGCAGATGAAGAATCTCCTGGCCCGTGTGAACAGCTACCCTCAAGAATTTCTGATGCTTTGGGTGAATCGGGACGTGGTAATATGCATCCCTCAGGTCCACAGTGGCCATGTAACAGTTCAGAGACAGGTTGCACACTGTGGACCTGATGGACTCCATACGAAATCTCTCGTACACAAGAAACTGGTTTAAGCACTTCAGGTTTATTATTGTACGGAAAGAGCCATTTGGTTTTTTCACCAGGAACAGAGGGGAATAAAAACCTTCTGCGATCTCTTGATCTGGGACTCTTATCAAAACTTTCTTCTCTAGCAGGGAAAACACCTCTGAGGTTAGGGCGGACATTTTTATTGGGTCCGAACGATAATCCGTGACCATCAACCTTCCTGCTGGAATCTTTTTGAAATTTAGTCTTAGGCCGTCTTTTATAGTTGATTTTATCCAGGCACTGTTGGAGATCTCCTGCCACTGATCGGAAAATAGTGACAGGCGACCCCCGACAGGAGTCCTGGCGTCATTGGGACTGTTTTTTAGAAGAGTCCCCCCCCGGAAAAAAGAAATCCCTTATTTTTCTTAGCGGGATAATTAAACTGCCTAGAACTATCTTTCCTTTTGAACCCCTGTTTTTTAAATCTGGGGCGAAAAGATCTTGTGGGGACATCCCCAGCTGAGGGAAACCCCTTCCTTTTATCTGAGGCCTTCTCCAGGAGGTCGTCAAGTACGGGACCAAAGAGAAATTCTCCCTGACACGGGATACCGCAAAGCTTGGCCTTGGAAGAGGAATCACCTTTCCAATTCTTTAGCCAAATAGCCCGCCGGGCAGAGTTGGCTAAGGCAGAGGCCCTGGCAGAAAAGCCGAGTGCATCAGCCGAGGCATCAGCCAAAAATCTAGGGCACCATACATAGACGGGAAGGCAGTTAACAACTGTTCTCTAGGAGTGCCGCCTTTAATCTGGGATTCTAGTTCTCCTAACCATATCTTTAAAGATCTCGCCACAGAAGTAGCCGCAATGGTAGGTTTAAATGCTGCGGCGGAAGCTTCCCAATTCTTCTTAAGATACACATCCGCCCTTTTATCCATAGGGTCTTTGAGGGACCCCATATCCTCAAAGGGCAGGGAATTCTTTCTAGACATCTTAGCTATTGGGGCATCTAATTTAGGGGCCCTATCCCAGGTGGCGGAAGTCTTTTCATCGAATGGATACTTCCTTTTCACGGAGGAAGGCACAAAGAATTTTTTGTCGGGTTTTTCCATTCCCTGGAAATGAGTGCCTGAATGTTCTCATGTACGAAAAAAACTCTTCTCTTTTTAGGTCCCAGACCCTGAAACATAGAGTCTCGTACAGAATGTTGCGGTTTATCTTCATCTAGCCCCATTGTATTTCTGACCATTTTGACCAGGGCGCTTGTATTCTCAGTCTGAAATAATGGTCTACCGACCGCTTCATCATCAGATGAAGAAGAATCACACTCCCTTCCTCCTCCAAACCTGACAATACATCACTGTCAACCGAAGGAGATTCCCGGAAACCACCGTAGAAGTACTGGGATTACTCTGCATAAGGCCGCTAATAGAATCACGGACCTCCTCCTTAATCAGATTTTTATACTGGTCATGAGGGACGGGGCCTCTTCTTCCATCAACTTGTTAACACACTCCTGGCACATGGGTTTCACCCAGCCAGAGGGTAGCTTCTTTCTACATCCTGGACAATTTTTCTCCTTTACCCTGGAGGCCTTCCTGGAGGACTCTTTAGTAACCTAGGCCATAAACATAAATAGCCCCATAAGGATATGCAGGTAAAAAATCATGGGGATTCACCCTCTTACCCCACCATACCGGAGTTTCATTGGTGGTCTCAGTGGTTTCTGTGCGCTGCCCCTGCTCCATCACTGCACTGCAGCCGAGTAGGGTAAACTGCCAGCTCTTCCACGCTGAGCAGTAAGCTGGCTGGGTTTAAATATTCGCGCACTTTACAGGCTCCGCCCCCCCCTTCCGACTCCCGCAGTCAGCACGCCGGACCCGGAAGTAATATAGTAGCCGAGACGCGGCGGTGCGCTTTCAGCTGGCCGCCGCCGCACTCAGGATCCCGCACTACCAGGTAATTAGGGGGGGTGTACGGAGCTCTGTTGCCCAGACTTAGCAGCGGCTCCCTCATGGAGTCTTATGCCGCTCGGGTGGCCCTTCCACTGCATAAAAGCCGGGGCTCCCGCAGCTCTTTGTTGGCGTTCCAAATACCCCTGTCTCCTAGGACAGGAAACAGAACTGGTGGAAGAGAGGGAGGTTCCCTCTTTTAAAGGCATTCTAACTTCTGTTTCCTGTCCGGGAGGAGGCGGTCTCTCCAGGGGTGCTGTCATAGGCGAGAGAGAAACACCCCATGTGTGGTCAAAAACTGATGTATGGGCACATGGCAGGCCTCAGAGTGGAAGGAGCACCATATGGCTTTTGGAGAGCGGATTTAGCTGGAATGGTAATTGGGAGCTATGTCGCATATGAAGACACTCTGCGGTGGCCCTACAGTGGAAACCCCCAAAAAGTGACCCCATTCTGGAAACTCCAACCCTCAAGGAATATTTCAAGGTGTGTAGTGAGCACTTTGACCCATCAGGCGTTTCATAAAATTTGGAAACGCTTGGCTGTGAAAAGGAAAAATTGCAATTTTTTCCCAAAAAAGTTGCTTTACACCCACATTTTTCACTTTCACAAGGGGTAACAGGACAAAATGCACCCCACATTTTGTTCCCCATTTCCCCCCGAATATGACAACACCTCTTATGTGCTCAAAAAATGATGCATGGGTGCACAGCAGGCTTCAGAGTCGAAGGAGCACCATATGGCTTTAGGAGAGCCGATTTAGCTGGAATGGTAATTGGGAGCTATGAAGACACCGTGAGGTGGCCCTACAGTGAAAACCCCCGAAAAGTTACCCCATTTTGGAAACTACACCCCTCACGGAATCTTTTAAGGTGTGTAGTGAGCACTTTGACCTCAAAGGTGTTTCCTAGAATTTGGAAATACTTGGCAGTGAAAAATTCAATTTTTTCTAGAAAAAGTTGCTTTATACCCACATTTTTCACTTTCCCAAAGGGTAGCAGGACAAAAAGAACCCCACATTTTGTTCCCCAATTTCCCCTCGAATATGGCAACACCCCATATATGCTCAAAAAATGATGTATGGGCGCACAGCAGGGCTCTAGAGTCAAACAGCAAAATATGGATTTTGCTGACCTGAATTGGCAGACATTGATTTTAGGTGCCATGTCGCATTAAAAAAATCCCTGAGGTCCCCAGAAATTAAAAACACCAAGAAGTGACCCGATTTTGGAGAGCACCCTCATACGAACATTTTAAGTGGTGGAAAGGGTACTTTTCAGCAAACAGGTGTTTCAGAGAAGACAGAAACACTTGTTAAAGGATTTCAAAGCACACATTTGTGAGAATGAAAAATTACTAGCAGACCCCAATTCACTTTCACAAGGGGTTAAAGAAGGAAATACCCCAGTGTGTGTTCCCCATTTTCTCCCCATACAGGAAACATCCCATATGTGCTTGTATCCTGCTGTATGGGCGCACAGCAGGCAAACAGCAAAATATGGCTTTTGCTGGCAGGCTTGAATTTTAGGTGCCATGTTGCATGTTAAAAAATTCCTGAGGTCCCCAGAAATTAAAAAACCCAAGAAGTGACCCCATTTTAGAAAGCACACCCATTAGAACATTTTAAGTGGTGGAAAGGGTACTTTTCATCAAACAGGTGTCTCACAGAAGGCATAAACACTAAGGGGTGGAATGGGCACTTTTGACCTAACAGGTGTTTCACAGAAATGAATATGTAGTGGTTGGTGAAAAGTGGATATGTAAGCTATGCGGACTGAATCAGATATACGGTGGTAAAACTACAGGGTACATCATGGATGAAATTCAATTAATACTCCATGGATGAGTGGTAGATTTTAAAACACTCCTGCATCCATAATGCCAGGTTTTTCAGGGCAGGTTTCGCAGTGGTAAATTGTGTCTTTCCTTATCCCCCTTTTGGAACACACCCTGCATCGTTTTTGGGTCCTTCCCTTCCTTGCTGTCTGGGCGACTTGACCTGGAAAATATTGCCCTGGTACAACATGGGCATCATGACTTTCTGAAGTACTGGGACCCTCCCCGGCCTTGATAACCACCTCTTGGAACTGAAGGAAAGTTCCTGTGTGGCCTACAGATAGAAATAGCACTTACGCATTGCACAGTGCCATCTTTACAATGTGTACGGCCAGCTTTTTGTTCCACGCTTTCGTTTTTCGTGTGGCACTGTAGGGCTTCAGAAGTTGATCTGAAAGATCCACCCCTCCCATGTGACTATTGTAGTCCAGGATACAAACTGGTTTGGGGGTAGCTGGAGCAGGGGAGCTGGTGTTAGTGTGAATGGTGGTCAGTACAAGGACATCCCTCTTGTCCTTGTACTTAACCACCAGCATGTTCTCATGGAGGAGAGCCCTACTTCCACCCATTCTCAGTGGTTGCCTTACCAGTGATCTAGGGAGGCCTCTCTGATTTTTACGCACTGTACCGCAAGCCACAGTACCTCTGGCAGTTAGGGATGTGAATTGGGGTATGCTGGTATAATAATTATCCACATAGAGGTTGTCACCCTTATCCAGCAGCAGATGTGCTTCTTCTTTTCACAGGTACCAGTAAGCAGTGGTGGTGCTCCAAAAGTCCCAGCAAGCCAACAAGCAGCACAGAAAAGCACAAAACCTCTCTGCACGCAGTCACCATCTAGAATATCTGCCTGCAGACAGTTTCAGCCCTTCCTGTGCTGCTATTGCACTAACTATGGCCTGATCTCGGAGGAGACTGGTACTGACTAGTTCAGCACCGGTCACCTCCCCATGACCCCCCACCCCTACCTGTAGCTTCCTTCTGCTTCTGGCACTGCGATGTGCCGGTCTTCATTGACCGGCCAATCGCAGCGCTTGAAGCTGCAGGGGTCAGAAAGACACCTTTCCCGGAATCGATGCCTGCCAGTAAGAGCAGCCATGGTGCCCCGATTTCCCCGCGATCCTGCCCCAGCACCCTGCTGACCTTGTGCCGTACATGGCGCTGGTTCTTAAGTCACATCCAGCTGCACCTTACATCTACGGCGCGGGTCCTTAAGGGGTTAAAGGGGTTTTCCCATCACAGAAAATGAGGGCATATCGCTAGGATATGGCCCCATTGTCTGATGGGTGCGGGTACCAGAGATGGGGGAGCAGGAAAGGTGGCTCAGGTTATTTACTTCGGCCCCATAGAAATGAATGGGAGTGGTGGCCGCGCAAGCACAGTGCACTCCAATTTACTTCTATGGGGAGAGTACATGGTGGTGGCCAGACCCCGGGAAACCACTCTGCCCGCTCCGTTCTTGGCATAGGTGCAGGTCCCATAGGTGAAACCCGCACATATCAGACAATGGGGACATACAGGCAGCATGGTGGCTCAGTGGTTAACACTGGTGCCTTGCAGCTCTGGAGTCCAAGGTTCGAATCAGACCAAGGATAACATCTGCATGGAGTTTGTATGTTCTCCCTTTGTTTGCTTGGGTTTCCCCCGGGTACTCCGGTTTCCTCCCACACTCCAAAGACATACTGATAGGGAACTTAGATTGTGAGCCCCATTGGGGACAGTTGGATGCTAATGTCTGTAAAGCACTGCGGAGTATAGTAGCGCTATATAAGTGAGTAAAATAAATAGCGATACACCCCCATTGTCTGTGATAGGAGAACCCCTTTAAGGGCTCATGCACAGGACTGTATGTATTTTGCAGTCCACAAAACACGGATCCGCAAAAAATACAGATACCGGCCGTGTGACATCCGTATTGAATCCGTTTTTTTGCGGGATCAATTGTCTATCCTTGTCTGCAAAACGGACAAGAAAAGGACATGTTCTATCTTTTTTGCGGAACCGCCTTGTGGACATACAGAAACTTTTTTTGCAGAACCATTGAAGTGAATGGTTCCACGTACAGACTGCAAAAAAAAAACAGAACGAACATGGAAACAAAATACGTTTGTGTGCAGGAGCCCTAATGCAGACTGTCCAGAGCCCCTGAACACAGACAAGACTAAAAAGGACTCCACCAGATCCTCTTAAATAAACACCTTAGACCAGAGTCCCCATTAATACATACCCCCTAAAGGAGTACAGACCCTCCAAATCATTTGTTGGTACTGCAGGCAAGACCCCCCAAAATAATGAACTTGAACAGACCTCCCCCATCCTTAATACAGACCTTAGACTTGATGGCTCCTCAATAGAGGCCCTAAACCAAACTCACACTTCCGTGGCAAGTATTCTATATCTTTAGAGCTTCTTGACGTGAGAACATGAGTAGATTTATGATTACTGGTGCCTGTCTCTTCCCCAGGGCAGCAAATGTCCTGTTTCTGTATCTGTTGTAGGGGTAAGCCAATGCCAGGTTGGATTTTCATAGTAAAGGACACTTCTCTATTACCGGTGCTTCATAAATATGGCGTTTGACCATTATACCATATTTGTCAATGTATTTCCTCCAGAGAACTGGCATCAATAGATTTGATAAATCTGCCCTGCTGTGTTCTTGATTTTGTAAATCATGCATTATTTCAAATGATGGATATTTTTGTTAATCCAGAAGAAAGTCAATTGAATAGCTAGGGCCAAATTGTAACTTTTGTGTTCAGCCTGGGCTAGTATTGTGGTCATCCATTACCCAGAATATCATGGGAAGATGCAGTCAGATGTGTGGTGGGCCAACAAAAACTTCTTGTCAATGGAGCTATTATGGCATTCAGTGCTGTGTACTGTGACAGGGCAGAAGGTACTGTGTATCCACACAATCATTTTTTTATGGTGGCATTGACATATAATGTAGTTGTTTCCCTACAATACAATGCATCTGATTGAGCACAGCAATGAATTGTTACTCTGCTCCACATTCAGTGAAATGATTAGATGATGTTATTCCTAGCAGTACTGTACAATAGGCTTACCTTTCTTACATCCATTGTCTAGCAGAGAAGATAATGGAAATATACTCTAGTACTATGGGCGACATTTTCTAAGACAGCATATTGCACACCAGCCTTAGGCTAGTTTCACACTAGCATTCGGGAGATCCGACGGGCTGTTCCAGCAAGGAACAGCCTAACCTGCCTCTCTGAATCCGGTGTTGCCGTAAGCTACATGATTGCCGTCCGGCCCCATTAACTATACCAGCAGAGATCCGGCAGCAAGCCGATAGATATGCTGAGAATCGGACGGACAATTACCGCTGCGCATAAAACTAGCAGTGTGAAACTTGCCTTAAGCTGTTCCCCTCTGATCAGCGTCAGATGTCTCACAATTAATAAGTGGTGCATGACTCTTAAAGGGGTTGTCTCATCCTTTTTTTTTTTATATCAACTTTATTAAACTTATAAAATTGTTACATAATGATCAACAAACAGTTTATTTTGTGTCAACAAAGCATTATACAATGACTTATAATTAACCTGATTATTCCATCCAAATACATCTATTTTCTTCCCCGCCCACCCACTCTTTGCTTGCTGCCTGCTCCTCCCCGAGAGAAAAATAAAATAAAAATCAGAGATGCGAGATGAGACAGAGTCCCGACCACCTTCCGGGCCGGGAAACAGCGCTCCAGCACCCTGCTGTTTCAGTAGCCCCCATTGCTGTGCATGAAAGCTACTGAAACAACGTAGCACAGCAAGCTATGGTAATTTCCCTAATTTACTTGTTGTGCTATGCTGTTTCAGTAGCTCTTATGCACAGCATTGAAAGATACTGAGACAGCAGAGTGCCCCCGAAAGCTCTGCTGTTTCCCGTCAGGGAGATAGTCAGAACTGTGTCTCATCTCGCCTTAGTAACGGCGAGATGAGACAACCCCTTTAATAATTATGGCGCATGTGTGCAGGTTCATGCGCCAAAACGGAAATCACACCAGCAAGGGAGCTATCATAGATTTCTGCTGTAATTTATGACAGTTTCCTGCCATTGATTATAGCAAATGTTAAAGCCCTGCATCACCTGCTCTCCAACCAGGGCTCTTAACTCCCCAAAAGTTTGCACAAGTATGGCATGCACCAAACTTTTTGGCACTAGTTTTCTGGCCTAAATGGGGATAATAAATGTCCCTCTATATGTTTTTCATTAGTCTTACTGATTCCTTGGGCATTTATCTGGCTACAAATTATCCCTTGGCTTGAACATTTGCTTTTATTTGCATAGGCATCTACACTTTAAGTCTAAAATGAGCATCAATGTGATGCCTGTTATTTCTAGCAGAATGTTTTTTAATAGCTGACAGCTCACAATTTGAACCGGGTTTGCTTCTATCCTAACTAGAGATGAGCGAACACCTGGAAGTTCGGGTTCGGGAAGTTCGGCCGAACTTCCCGAAAATGTTCGGGTTCGGGATCCGAACTCGACCTGAACTTTATCCCGAACCCCATTGAAGTCAATGGGGACCCGAACTTTTAGGCACTAAAAAGGCTGTAAAATAGTCCAGGAAAGGGCTAGAGGGCTGCCAAAGGCAGCAAAATGTAGGTAAATCCCCTGCAAACAAATGTGGATAGGGAAATGAATTAAAATAAAATAAAATAAATAAAAATTAACCAATATCAATTGGAGAGAGGTCCCACAGCAAGGAATCATGCGTCATATCACCCACCACTGGAGAAGGCCACTTTCAGTTATTTCGTCCCCAGCACCCAGACAGAGGAGAGAGGTCCCACAGCAAGGAATCATGCGTCATATCACTCACCACTGGAGAAGGCCACTTTCAGTTATTTCGGCCCTAGCACCCAAACAGAGGAGAGAGGTCCACAGCAAGGAATCATGCGTCATATCACCCACCACTGGAGAAGGCCACTTTCAGTTATTTCGGCCCAGCACCCAGACCGAGGATACAGGTCCTACAGCAAGGAATCATGCGTCATATCACCCACCACTGGAGAAGGCCACTTTCAGTTATTTCGGCCCCAGCACCCAGACAGAGGAGAGAGGTCCCACAGCAAGGAATCATGCGTCATATCACCCACCACTGGAGAAGGCCACTTTCAGTTATTTCGGCCCAGCACCCAGACAGAGGAGAGAAGTCCCACAGCAAGGAATACGTCGTCATATCACCCACCACTGGAGAAGGCCACTTTCAGTTATTTCGGCCCAGCACCCAGACAGAGGAGAGAGGTCCCACAGCAAGGAATACGTCATCATATCACCCATCACTGGAGAAGGCCACTTTCAGTTATTTCGGCCCCAGCACCCAGACAGAGGAGAGGTTCATTCAACTTTGGGTTGCACCGCAAGATCATGGTAAAGTTAAAAAAATGAGGATTCAATAAAGAAGTGCCCCGGAGTACAAGAATACATGGTTGAGGGGGAGGCAGTCATAAATGTCTATTCTGCACAAGGGAGGCACAGGTCCTGTGGGATCCATGCCTGGTTCATTTTTATGAACGTCAGCTTGTCCACGTTGGCTGTGGACAGGCGGCTGCGTTTGTCAGTAATGGCGCCCCTGCTGCCCTGAATACACGTTCAGACAAAGCGCTGGCGCCCGGGCAGGCTAGCACCTCCAAGGCATAAAATGCTAACTCTGGCCACGTGGACAATTTGGAGACCCAGAAGTTGAATGGGGCCGAACCATCAGTCAGTACGTGGAGGGGTGTGCAGACGTACTGTTCAACCATATTAGTGAAATGCTGCCTCCTGCTAACACGTTCCGTATCAGGTGGTGGTGCAGTTAGCTGTGGCGTGGAGACAAAACTTTTCCACATTTCTGCCATGCTGACCCTGCCCTCAGAGGAGCTGGCCGTGACACAACTGCGTTGGCGACCTCTTGCTCCTCCTCTGCCTTCGCCTTGGGCTTCCACCTGTTCCCCTGTGACATTTGGGAATGCTCTCAGGAGCGCGTCTACCAGCGTGCGCTTGTACTCGCACATCTTCCTATCACGCTCCAGTGCTGGAAGTAATTTGGGCACATTGTCTTTGTACCGGGGATCCAGCAGGGTGGCAACCCAGTAGTCCGCACACGTTAAAATGTGGGCAACTCTGCTGTCGTTGCGCAGGCACTGCAGCATGTAGTCGCTCATGTGTGCAAGGCTCCCCAGACGTAAGGACAGGCTGTCCTCTGTGGGAGGCGTATCGTCATCGTCCTCCGTATCCCCCCAGCCATGCACCAGTGATGGGCCTGAGCTGTGTCGGGTGCCACCCCGCTGTGAACCTGCTTCATCCTCATCCTCCTCTACCTCCTCCTCATCCTCCTCGTCTTCCAGTAGTGGGCCCTGGCTGGCCACATTTGTACCTGGCCTTTGGTGTTGCAAAAAACCTCCCTCTGAGCCACTTCTAACAGACTGGCCTGAAAGTGGTAAAAATGACCCCTCATCCTCCTCCTCCTCCTGGGCCACCTCCTCTTCCATCATCGGCCTAAGCGTTTTCTCAAGGAGACATAGAAGTGGTATTGCAACGCTGATAACGGTGTCATCACCACTGGCCATGTTGGTGGAGTACTCGAAACAGTGCAACAGGGCACACAGGCTCGCATGGGGGCCCAATCATTGGTGGTGAAGTGGTGCTGTTCTGCAGTGCAACTGACGCGTGCGTGCTGCAGCTGAAACTCCACTATGGCCTGCTGCTGCTCGCACAGTCTCTCTAGCATGTGCAAGGTGGAGTTCCACCTGGTGGGCACGTCGCATATAAGGCGGTGAGCGGGAAGGCCGAAGTTCCGCTGAAGAGCAGACAGGCGAGCAGCGGCAGGATGTGAACGCCGGAAGCGCGCACAGACGGCCCGCACTTTATGCAACAGCTCTGACATGTCGGGGTAGTTGTGAATGAACTTCTGCACCACCAAATTCAGCACATGTGCCAGGCAAAGCATGTGCGTCAAACCGGCTAGTCCCAGAGCTGCGACGAGATTTCGCTTATTATCGCACACCACCAGGCCGGGCTTGAGGCCCACCGGCAGAAACCACTCGTCGGTCTGTTGTTCAATACCCCGCCACAACTCCTGCGCGGTGTGGGGCCTGTCCCCCAAACATATTAATTTCAGAATGGCCTGCTGACGTTTACCCCGGGCTGTGCTGAAGTTGGTGGTGAAGGTGTGTGGCTGACTGGATGAGCAGGTGGAAGCAGAGGAGTAGGAAGCCGAGTAGGAGGAGGAGGCTACAGGAGGCAAAGAATGATGCCCTGCGATCCTTGGCGGCGGAAGGACGTGCGCCAAGGAACTCTCCGCCTGGGGCCCAGCCGCCACTACATTTACGCAGTGTGCAGTTAGGGAGATATAGCGTCCCTGGCCGTGCTTACTGGTCCACGTATCTGTGGTTAGGTGGACCTTGCCACAGATCACGTTGCGCAGTGCACACTTGATTTTATCGGATACTTGGTTGTGCAGGGAAGGCATGGCTGTCTTGGAGAAGTAGTGGCGGCTGGGAACAACATACTGTGGGACAGCCATAGACATCACCTGTTTGAAGCTGTCTGTGTCCACCAGCCTGAATCACAGCATTTCAAAGGCCAGTAGTTTAGAAATGCTGGCATTCAGGCCCAAGGCTCGAGGGTGGCTAGGTGGGAATTTACGCTTTCTCTCCAAGGTTTGTGAGATGGAGAGCTGAACGCTGCCGTGTGACATGGTGGAGATGCTTGGTGACGCAGGTGGTGGTGTCGGTGGCACATCCTCTGTTTGGTGGGCGGCAGGTGCCAACGTTCCTCCCGAGGCGGAGGAACAGGCCGAGGCAGCAGCAGAAGAGGGAGCAGGGGGAGCCTGAGTGAGTTTCTTGTTTTTAAGGTGTTTACTCCACTGCAGTTCATACTTTGCATGTAGATGCCTGGTCATGCAGGTTGTGCTAAAGTTCAGAACGTTAATGCCTCGCTTCAGGATCTAATAGCACAGTGTGCAAACCACTCGGGTTTTGTCGTCAGCACATTGTTTAAAGAAGTGCCATGCCAGGGAACCCCTTGAAGCTGCCTTTGGGGTGCTCGGTCCCTGGTGGCGGTGACCAGTAGCAGGCGAACTCTCTTGGCGGTGGCTGGTCTGCTTTTGCCCCCTGCTCCCTCTTTTGCTACGCTGTTGGCTCGGTCTCACCACTGCCTCTTCCTCTGAACTATGAAAGTCAGTGGCACGACCTTCATTCCATGTGGGGTCTAGGACCTCATCGTCCCCTGCATCGTCTTCCACACAGTCTTCCTCCCTGACCTCCTGTTCGGTCTGCACACTGCAGAAAGACGCAGCAGTTGGCACCTGTGTTTCGTCATCATCAGAGATGTGCGGACTCCGATGAGGTGGTATTCCCATGTCCTCATCATCAGGAAACATCAGTGGTTGTGCATCAGTGCATTCTATGTCTTCCACCACTGGGGAAGGGCTAGGTGGATTCCCTTGGGAAACCCTGCCAGCAGAGTCTTCAAACAGCATAAGAGACTGCTGCATAACTTGAGGCTCAGACGGTTTCCCTGATATGCATGGGGGTGATGTGACAGACTGATGGGCTTGGTTTTCAGGCGCCACCTGTGCGCTTTCTGCAGAAGACTGGGTGGGAGATAATGTTGTGAACGTGCTGGATCCACTGTCGGCCACCCAATTGACTAGCGCCTGTACCTGCTCAGGCCTTACCATCCTTAGAACGGCATTGGGCCCCACCAAATATCGCTGTAAATTCTGGCAGGTACTGGAACCTGATGTAGTTGGTTCACTAGGACGTGTAGCTGTGGCAGAATGGCCACGTCCTCTCCCAGCACCAGAGGGTCCACTAACACCACCGCGTCCGCGTCCCTTACTAGATGTTTTCCTCATTGTTACCGTTCACCAAGCACCACAATAAGAAAAAAAATATTTGGCCCAATGTATTGATTTCAAATTCAGGCCTTTTTTTACAGGCACCTACCACTATCTGCCTATTTATTTATGTAGCATATTACACTAATCCAGGCACAGCAGTAACCACTGATTTAGGGGAATATCTCTTTTAGGGCTAGTATTTAGGCCCTGGATGAAAGGTATCCTTTTATGGACAGATTTAACTAGGCCTGCAACAGCTGGAACACCAGATTCAGGGTATTGCTATTTTGGCAATTGAATTTCACCCCAGAACAAAATATACCCTTTTACGGACAGATTAACACTTGGCCTGCAACAGCTGGGACACCAGATTCAGGGTATTGCTATTTTGGCAATTGAATTTCACCCCAGAACAAAATATATGTTTTGGCGGACACTATTATACTTTGCCAGCCACAGCTGAAACCACAGATTTATGGTATTGCTATTTTGGCAATTGAATTTCACCCCAGAACAAAATGTACCCTGTTACGGACAGATTTAAACTAGGCCTGCAACAGCTGGAACACCAGATTCAGGGTATTGCTATTTTGGCAATTGAATTTCACCCCAGTACAAAATATACCCTTTTACGGACAGATTAACACTTGCTGTTGGATTGCTACTGGCCTCTCTGGTGGCTGGGACCATGGGAGTGCACCCAGGCATGCATGTGCAGCAACTACCGTCCCAGACACTTCGTATCTGTGCACAGCTGTGATCATAACCTCTGAAAACGAGCAGTTTATAATGCGATTGAAAAATGAATCAAGCCAGCAAAGAAGGCAATATGGACAATCACAGTACATTAGTAAGTGCCTTGTATTAAGTTTGTCTACATGACAAATGCTATGTGTTGAAGTGAGACAACCCCTATAAGTTCAAATAACCAATCCCTTGAATTTGTCTATTCACCTGACATATCCCAAGATACATGGTTTGAGATGTTGAAGGGGTTCTCTGGCATTTACTTATTGATGACCTACAGTGGCATGCAAAAGTTTGAGCACCCCCTGTTCAAAATTTCTTTTACTGTGAACAGTTAAGTAAGTTGAAGACGAAATGACCTCCAAAAGGCATAAGGTTAGAGATTACACATTCCATTTGTATTTTAAGCAAAACCTATTTATTTTTATCCTGCATGGTTTGTACCTAGTAGCACTACCTTTGGTAAGTATCACAGCTTATAAACTCTTTTTGTAGCCAACCAAGAGTCTTTCAGGGATTTTCATCCTTGCAAAAGTCTTCCAGTTTTGTGAGATTCCTGGGCCATCTTGCATGTACTGTTGTTTTGGGGTCTATCCACAGATTTTAAATGATGTTAAGATCAGGGGAGTGTGAGGGCTATGGTAAAACCTTCAACTTGCGCCTTATGAGATAGTTTCAGGTTGCTATTTCCTCAGTTTGAAGAAGGTGCTCAGGAGACAGGTGCTCGGGATTTCTAGAAAGGCAAATCAGAACCCCCTCTTGACTGCAAAACACCTTTAGGAAGATTTAGACTCTGGAGTTGTGATACATTATTTTTCTGTTCAGCGACACCTGCACAAATATGGCCATCATGAAAGAGTCATGAGAAGAAAACCTCTCTTGCGTCCTCACCGCAAAATTCAGCATCAGAAGTTTGCAAAAGAACATCTAAACAAGCCTGCTGCATTTTGGAAACAAGTTCTGTGGACCTATAAGATTAAAATAGCACTCAATGAGCAAAGGTATGTTTGCAGAAAAATGGGCACAGAATTTCATGAACAAAACACCTCTCCAACCACTCATGGGAGTGGATCAATCATGCTTTGGGGTTGTGTTGCAGCCAATGGCGGAGGGAGTATTTCCAGCAAATTCTGGAAGCAAACATAACATCAACTGTAAAAAAGCAGAAGTTGAAAAGAGGATTAGTTAGTTAGTGAGCTAGTGATCATCTGGCAGTCTAATATTGCCCCCAATTGCCCGACGCTTTTTCATCGGGCAATCCAAATCTTTTTTGACAGGTTAAAAAATAATTGTTTGCATGTGGCAGATTATGATGTCTAATCACGATCCACTGCCGGCAAACAATGATTCAGAATGAGGACCAGCAATGATATAATAATTGCTCCTCCCTGTACTGTGGAGGAGATCGCTGCATGCAATAGCAGTGGTCTCCTCTGCTAGACAGCAGACGATTGCCCGGAATGAACACTTTCTTCCCGACAATCGCCTGTTAAATCGGGGTGTCTAATACAGCCTACAGTGTTCTTCTTAGGGAGAGTGGAATAAGGCACTTCCAGACACCTCGGGCAGTGGCTTATCTACTGTGAGAACCAAGTGGTTAAGCGTGTTGAAATTCAACTACCCGGCTCTTCAATTGATATATAAACAAAACAATTGATGGTCGGCCAGTCCTGGCCGAAATCAGCAGGTTTGGACAGAGTTCATCTAGCGGACACGTAATAAGTCCTTTTCTGATGGTATATAAATATATTTTATCATGTTGTGTTCTATTCTTCAAAGGAAATTATTAAAAAGAACATGTCTACATGCACAATAAACTTTTATCTTTTAGTTCCTACTCAAAATAGCAGGGATGCTGAACGGTTTATGCAGTTTTATATACTACAGATGGATGCTCCACTTCCACCATGTCTTTATGTCCTTTTATACATTCTAATGAGAGTGGCCTTCTTTTATTATTTTCATTGTGTGTTACAAAATTTGTCAATTTCAGTGATTCTTTTGTACTCGCTTCTCCCCTGACAGCACAGCACAATGGAAGATGTTACTATATAACGTAAAGATTACAGTAATAATAGTGAATGGTATCTCTCACAATATTAGAAGATGCTCTGCAGAATATTGGAGTGAGGCTTAACTAACCTCACCTGGCTTGTTAAGTCTGAACAGGCTTTAAATATATTTCACTGAATGGCTTGGAGTAGAGCGACAAGAACAGGGTCAAAAAATATTTTACGGCAGTTCTCAAACATGCATTGGTTGCTGTTTTTAAAGGTGTTTTCAGGCTTTCGAAATTGATGACCTATCCTCAGGATAGGTAATCAATATCAGATCGGCGATCAGCTGTAGGAGGAGACCGTGTGCGTAGTGTGCACGTGCCATCTCCCTTCTTTTCTTACATTAAAGAGGCGAGGACAGGCAACATAGGGTCAATATGGCAGAAGCCAAGCATGGGAGGTCAGAACACACAATAACAGCACACCTTTGCAGGAACTACACAGCTAAAAACCTTTTGCTTGGCCACTTTACCATAAAGGAAGGTTCCATATATACCACAGGGAAAGCTATCATAGGCTGGGGACAGATTAGTCCTTGTGTGCACTGGTTCTTTAAGGGCCAGCAGAGTGTGCACATCCTATCGGAGCATGCACAATCCAGAGGAAGGAAGCAGCAATGACAGTAAGCACCCCAAGATGGAACAGGATGGGTGAGTATTCTGGTGGCTGTGACTGCCAGGAGAGGGGAGATGCCAGTGGTTCATGTCCGCCGACATTACAGTCAGCAGACTATATATATATATATATTCAGTATCTATGCGTGTATATATATATATATATATATGATTAGGAAAAAAAATAGCAGCACTCATGAACGGAATCCACTCTGCAAACAATGTTAACCACACATTCATTGGACTCAATTCATGATACTGGCATGGATACTCTGATGTATGCCGTAGGCACGCACGTCTGCGCGCACATAAGCATTGGAGATCTTCTGCCGATACCATGAGTCTCTTTTGCCCTGATGATGACGGTATGCCGATGCAGGCACAGTGAGCACCACAGGACGCATGGACGAACTAATACCGCATGGATCTAGTATGGTGGGTGAGCAAATAAGTTTTACACAGGTGGCAATTATTATCGCACATGCACTTTATTCGAATCATGAATTAATGATAAACTCACTTTATCATGTACACGTTCATTTTTTATAACCGGCTTTGATCACTTTTTCATTAAATATCATGGATTAAATAATCTGGATATAAATTTCACTATAAATTTCACTGGAGATTATTGTATTTATATTTATATTATCATGTTTGTACCTTGATTGATCTCATTATTGAAATATCATGTTCACTTATGTTTGCTCCTTTAAATATCAGTACTGAGCACTGTTATCACTGCTTGACAAAGGCTCCATTGAGATGAGCTGAAACGTTGCATTGGATGTATTAAAGATACACGTTTTCGTCAAGATCAGAGTGCTGATTTTTGCTTGTTTTTTTCCATTACTGGTTGAGGGATTTTGAACATCTTTTATGTTACTAATATGTGATGTCGTTTTTTTTTCTCTCCGTCTGTGCAGAAAGTAAATTTACCATCATGATTCGGCATGGATTAGCATCCAGCTCAGTAAGTTACTTAACGTTGTTTTATGGTTGTAATGTCCTACAAACATGTTGCAGTAACTGCTAAACGTTAGACAAAATGATACATAAATATATTATCACATTAAATAGGGTAATTTTTCAAAGTGGAACAGATGTAAACAGGAAGAGCATATACAATGAAAAAGACCTAAGTATCAAAGCATAAATCAAACCCATTTTCAACAGGAGGACATTCACTATTATACTTATGCAAATAAGCCTCTCTAGTTCCGGAGATATGTGGTAATGCACCCCTCCTGTGAAATATGAGGATATTGGGAGACATAGGCCAAAAGCTTTTATACAGAGCTCTAAGGTGGCGTCTAGAGCTGTACATTTCACAGTAGGGATGGATTATTCCCTATAGTATGTGTATAGGCAGCAATTTTGTGACTAACGAAAACATTTTACTGCTTTGTCATTGTGTTGTATTATGCTTTGTATACCAATGTTTGAACCATTTATTTTATAGGGTTTCATTTGTTTTTATTTTTCTATTTAGTGTGGATAAGAAAAATTGACAGGATCTTCTACTCTTACAAAATGTGGGTTGATTTAAATAAATCTAAGGTCCTTATATCTGCACAAAACTGTCCATCATGTCTGGCCTGGTTGCCTCGGTCTTCTCTTAAAAGATAAGATCAATCGTACTGTTAAAGGAGTTGTGTAAGATGATTATAAATCTCAGACAAGCCCTAAAATAGTTTAAAATATTTTCAAAAAAATCATATACTCGCCTCTTTCTCCAACTCTGTGATTGCAGTTGCAGACTAGCCCCATAAGAGCGAATACAGAGCTTCATAGAGAGCAAACTATTGGGCAAGATGTGAATTGATTTACACTGTTTATTGTAAAAGTGCATAATTGCTTGACGTCTAAAATTGATACTCAGGTAGTATCTACGCTAAACCTGACAATAAAAGAGAATAAATCATAGATTACCTTTTATTCTTTAGTAAGTGAATTAAAATAGGTCCACATGAACATTATAATGAAATGTTATAGTGAATGTCCATTTGTGGTCTTAGAAGGTACATGTAAGTTACTACTCATGAAAAAATACTTGCTGTGTATTTTCTTGAATGCTGACTACTTGCCTGCTTTTCAGCTCTGGATCATTAGGGCAGTGCTCTGATTTGTCAGTGCAGCTTAGCTGCATTTAATAGAAATCTAAACTAGTCTTAAAGAGGCTCTGTCAGCATGATCAACCCTAGTAAACCAGGCATACTGCCTGGTAGGGTTCATCATGCTGATTAAAACAATACTTTTCTTTTGTCTGTATGCTAAACAGCTGCAGAGATATCTGTGTTATTATTCAAATGAGCAAGTTTGGGCATCAGTAGGCGGGGCTGAATCCTTTGAGCACAGCTTTGTAACCCCCTGTGCTCTGCACACATCCCCCTTCCCCTTGATTGACAGGTCTAGACATGCTGAGGGCAGAGCTGTGTCCTGGCATGTACATATCATATACAGTACATACTATAGCATTACCACTAGAGATGAGCAAATTTCTCAAAAATTCGATTCGGTTGGTTCGCTGAATTCTCCGAAAGAGGAGTCTGTTGTGGTAGTAAAACAATACTGTGAGTCAGTATGACACGCAGATGACAGGCGTCGCTCTTAGAATCACTTCACACTTCACTCATTTAGTCAAATACGGGGCCAAAACTGACCAAATAACTTAAGTGTGGACTCAGCCTTACATGTCAATGTTAGCACCAGGTATAAAGAACCGTGCACAGGCCCAAGATCCTACTATAGCATGAAAGAGCGCACTCCTTTTACACCGTCGTCAGCTGATTCCACATACTGTAGATGTCTACAGAACTGGTTCTATTAAACGCTTATACAAGTAGAGCCCTCCTGGCAGAGTGGAGTGGGTGTCAGCAGTAAGTTTGTGTTGACATCACTGATTATTTTGCCCTTCCTCTTATCCATCAGAACAATAACCCCCCAAAAACAGATCCTGTCTGTTGAGCATCCACTTTCACTCTGTCAGCATTTCGTCAGTAATCCATCAGTATTGCTAAAGCCAAAAAAAAAACAGGAGTGAAACAAAAACAGAGATGAGACATGAATGGAATGTTTGCATGTCTTCTGTGTTTTGTACCCACTCCTGCTTTTGGTTACCAAATCATTATCCAATTCTGATGCAAAATAGGGACCATGTCATACCGGCCTTACAGCTGATACATAGACAGATCCGTTGTGCGTCTCATTTTTCCTTCCTTCTGACAGATCAGAAGAAGGGTCAAATAAATGATGATGTCAACCAGGCCAAAAAGGCAAAATATTGGCTCAGTCATGGAGTGGGGAGGATGGAAACAGCATGAGAAGTCCACTGGCCCAATGACATAGTGGTGAGGTGGCAGCAGCATGAGGAGACCACAGAGTGGCCCTTTGACATAGTGGTGAGGTGGCAGCAGCATGAGGAGAACACAGAGTGGCCCAGTGACATAGTGGTGAGGTGGCAGCAGCATGTGGAGACCTCAGAGTGGTGATGTGGCAGCAGCATGAGGAGACCACAGAGTGGTCAGTTGGCATCAGCATGTGGAGACCACAGAGTGGTGATGTGGCAGCAGCATGAGGAGACCACAGAGTGGTGAGGTGGCATCAGCATGTGGAGACCACAGAGTGGTGATGTGGCAGCAGCATGAGGAGACCACAGAGTGGTGAGGTGGCAGCAGCATGAGGAGACCACAGAGTTTTTTCCTATTAATACACCCCCAAAAGAATTTAAAAAATTTAAAATCAACGCAGACTGGCTAATAGGACGTACGTATCTATCATATTAATACACCCCGTAAATGGCTGTAGTACAATGTAACTTCATCGCTGAATGGCACTTATGTAATATATTTTTTTTCCTTTTTTTCCCATTAATACACCCCCCAAAAAAAGTAAAACAATGTAAAATCATCAGAATGGCTAATAAGACGTACATATCCTTCCCATTAATACACCCCGCAAATGGCTGTATCACACAGAATTTGCACACCAATCACAATTGCTGGAATTAGTGATGTATCATATAGTGCAAGCAACCTAAAAGCAGCAGTATAACTGCAATTTGGATCCCCAATTAGTGCAGCGAGGTGTAATAGAATCGCTCCTATTATCCAGGCTGTACACTCTCCTATTGCACCCTGTTCTCCTTTTATAGTGTAGATAATGCCTCCCTATCCTTTCCCTACACCTTGAATAATCTTTCCCTGAACTTGTAAATAGTTTTTTCAGCACAATGAAGTCTTTCCTAGCACTGTCTCTAGCCTGCTGACGTCTCTCTCTGCACTAAGCACACTGGAGAATGGCAGAATCCAAAATGGCTGAGGCTATTTATAGGGCTGTGACATCACAGGTCTGGCTGCCTGCTGATTGGCTGCATGCATGGCATCATGGGTGATCCCTCGTTCTTTGCTCCATATCCTACACGTGTAGCAGCCATTTTAGGAAAAAATGTGATTCGTTGCCAAAAATATCTGAAAGTAACAACTAAGGGTACTTTCACACTAGCGTTTTGGATTCCGTTTGTGAGATCCGTTTCAGGGCTCTCACAAACGGTCCAAAACGGATCAGTTCAGCCCCAATGCATTCTGAATGGATAAGGATCCGTTCAGAATGCATCAGTTCGGCGCCGTTCCGCTTCTATTCTGTTTTGAAGGCGGACACCAAAACGCAGCATGCAGCATTTTGGTGTCCGTCTGAGAAGGAGTAGTCTAACGGATCCGTTTTTAATTACAACGTAAGTCAATGGGGACGGATCCGTTTTCAATGACACAATATGGTGCATTTGAAAATGGATCCGTTCCCCATTGACTTTCAATGTAATTCAAAACATTTTTCTTTTAACTAATGCAAACGGATCCGTTCTGAACGGATACAAACTTTTGCATTATAGGTGCGGATCCGTCTGTGCAAATAAACAGACGGATCCGCACCAACGCAAGTGTGAAAGTACCCTAAGATTCAACACTAGGATTCCTACATCCAAGGCTGACCACTGATCACTAAGCTATAGCATTGTGACATAAAGAAAGATGGTTTTTCTATGCACAGAAAGCTAAGGCATGTGACTGGTGTCTTCATAATCATACACTGTGTCTGTGAATAAAGCAGTAATATGTATATTACCTTTCTAAACAGATCCCAATGTGGTAATGCTATAGTTAGAGATGAGCGAATTTCATATTTTGAAATTTGTTCACGCTTCGTTTGGTGGTAAAAGCAGAATTGCGTTATGGATTACGTTACCACGGACCATAACGCAATTCTATGATGGAATGCCTTTAGAGGCATTCCGTTATTCATTCCGTCATAATAGAAGTCTATGGGCTGCAAAACTGATCGGTCCCATTTCCGTCATGCGGGGAGTCCCCTCCTGCATAACGGATCCGTCCCATTTCCGTTATAGCCATAGACCTCTATTATGACGGAACGAATAACGGAATGCCTCTAAAGGCATTCCGTTATGCATTCCTTCATAGAATTGTGTTATGGTCCGTGGTAACGGAATCCATAACGCAATTCTGCTTTTACCACCAAACGAAGCATGGACGAATTTCATAACATGAAATTTGCTCATCTCTAGCTATAGTATGTAATGTATATGATATGCACACACTAGGACACAGCTCTGCCTCACGATTCTGATGTCTAGCCCTGTCAATCAAGGGGAGGGGGGAGTGTGCAAAGTACAGGAGGTGTTACAAAGCAGTGCTCAAAGGATTCATCCCCACCCCTTGGTGCTCAAACTTTCTCATGTGCATATGAATGAAAACACAGATTGATTTATGGCTGTTTAGCATAAAAAAAAAGAAAATTATACCGAATTGACAGAGCCTCTTTAAATCCACCTCCTGTCTGTGCTTTTTCTGTGTCACCCCTTCCTTTCATTGAGATTGTGCTAAAGTCTAGATTGCATGTGTGTTCACATTGTATGCCACCGCAAACTAAAGGTGGCTATACACATTAGATATAGGTTGGTTGATGACTGAACAATCATTAAATGGGCAATCATCTGATGAATGATCGTGTTTCTCACACAGTTATATACATGTGTAGATTGGCTTTTAGATAAGTTTAAACTGCATGCACATTTTCAGTGACACGAGGTGCAGGATAAGCGATCTTTGTGGGGACCATTTTTGACTATGGTACGTTTACAGAACAGTTGTTCATGTAACAACCAACCGCACCATATTGGTGAATGCTTTATTGACTACATGGTTCAATTTTGTTCATCATTAGTAAAGAATATTTTTCTGCGGACATGCTGTCTTGCCTCTTGAATTAACATTCGGGTAAAACGTGATACATAAATGAAGTTGTATCAATCATTGGTTTTATTAATTTAATGAAAAAGGCCATCTTATGTTGCATGTGATTACTACTGTATGTTGGAGCCTAAATTAAAAAAAAAACAATTGTAAAAAAAAAAAGGAAGCACCAAGGGTGGAATTTATCATAGACCAGCATTTTACTTCCTGCGCTTCCAGAGATTGTGCCTAATTTATAAAAAAAAAAGGCGTAAATTAGGTGTAGCCTCTGACAGTCCATGCCCCTAAGCTGAAATCTACGCCAGTCCCCTTGCTTAAAATAAAATAAATGTGCCGGGCCTTCAAGGGAACCTGCAACCATAAATGCAGTGCAATATGTAGGCAGGATGTCATAAAGCAGGATGAGATGAGCAATTTGATATATAGTTTTGTGGGAAAACATTTAGTAAAACTTGTAATATATACATTTATATCTCTGCTTTTTTGGAACTTAAGACCACCCCATCAGTGACTGACAGCTATCTATGTATACACACTTACACAGAGAATGCCATCAATCACTGAAATCACCACACCCTATGTACAGCTATCAGTGACTGACAACTATCTACACACTTACACTATACACACTTACACAAGGAATGCTACCAGTCACTGATAAAAAATGGCCCCCATGTACAACTGAAGTCAGAAACAGCAGAGATATAAATGTATAAATTACAGGTTTTACTGAATCTTTTCCCAAAAACCTATATATTAATCTGCTCAGCTCCTCCTGCTCTATAACATGCTGCCGGCAGATTGTGTTGCAATTGGTGGTGACAAATTCTCTGCATGCCTCTCTGACTAACATAGCTTATCATAAGCCATGTATGTCTTTAGTGTAACAAGTTCTGTTGAAGATGAATAACCTTTTCACTATGTTTCACGTTCACCATTTTCAATATATCTGCTTGCTAGAAACCTGCATTGACAAGTTCCCGTTCACCTAGCTGCAGCTTGTTACAATGTGTCAGTGATAGTAAGGCTCTATTCACATCACGTTCTATACTCCATTTAACACCTAGGTTGTTTTATTAAAAAAAAGGGATAGGACAGATATTTTAAAACTAATACAAAAGAATCTTTATCTGGTTCAGTCTCTCTGTGACTACTATTTACACATCTAGGATAATTATTCTGATTTTTCAAGGGTGTTTTTTTTAGACGTTTTTAAATACATACAGTAGGTTTAAATACATTCACTAAAAAAAACACAACAGATGCCATTGAACACAGATGTTGGTGTGAGCAGACCATTAAAGTGACCAGACCGAAGCACAGAAAAGAGAACTGCCCTGCTGTTTCATTTAGCACGTAGTGGATTGCCAGCGCTGACACCTTGTAACAACACATCAGCTTAAAGGCCTTTGAAAGTTTTTATTCCCTGATGGCAAGCAGAGATCTTGAAAATGGAGATTTCAAATGCAGCAGACCTTATCAATAAATATTGTTCTAAAAAAAAAAACGGTTTTGCCCATGGCACTTTATTCAGCACTAGTCTAAAAGTGAAAAACAAGTATGCAAAAGTATATTTTACAGTTGGGTAACTTTTTATTTTACAGTTATGAAGCTTTATTTATGTAACTAGATTAGAAGATTCAGTACACTAACAATAATTGTAGCAGTTCATCATAATAAATAACCATGTGCAAAAAAGCGAAATGTTTGTCACTATGATTCTAAGGGCTCATGTACACGACCGGATGGCTTTTTCAGTATTTTACAGTCTGCAAAAAATATGGATGACGTCCGCGTTCATCCTGTTTTTTGCGGAACGGAACAGCTGGCCCCTGATAGAACAGTACTATCCTTGTCTGTTATGCGGAACGGAAAAAACGGAATTGAAAGGCATACGGAGTACCTTCCGTTTTTTTGAGGATCCATTGAAATGAATGGTTCCGTATATGGTTCATATACAGAACACAAAAAACGGAACAGAGACGAAAAAAAAAACATTCGTGTGCATGAGCCCTTAATCTGCTGTGTGAGTCCACTCATGATTTCTCATATCCCTTTCCTAGTTTTTTTCTGACATCAGTCCCAGTGGTTACACATAACTTAAAGAAATTAGTTTTTTTAAAAATGTTTCTGGTACTATTATTATCACTTTAGTTTTGTCAGGACTCTTTATAGAATCCACACTCACAGGATGGTGGCAGATCTAAAGGAGTAGCTGTGATACAAAGAATTAGAAAAAAAAAAGTACAACTGTTTATACAGAGCCTAAAGTGGCACAATAAAACCTCATGCGACCAGCTCTGAGGTGGATTCCTGGCAGCACATTTCTGGCATTCTGTGAGGCAGTCTCCAGGGGACTAAGCTCCCCTGCATGCCGCCCTCATGGTATTCCCTGTAACAGATTGCAGTGTGTGGTTTGACATCTGATCCCAGCTTTGTGAATAAAAAAGGATGACTGTATCCTGCAGGCTTCCTGCTCCCATCCTTTACAGCTTTCTGTGAGACTAGCTCAATAAAATCTACACCAACACTTCCTCTTCCTCAGCAGCCTGGAAATAAGATCTGGCCACTTGTGTACAAGATGCTAATTGGTTTGTGTTCAGGCAACAGTGTTCAGGGCAGGAGTGCGTCTTCTTCCCAAATATGTTACCTGAACACAAGCAACACTTAAAATTCAGAACTAACAACAGATGGAAATCTCCTGGTCTGCTGGATCCTATCACGTCTATACCGTTTATGTCTAAATATAACGTAATAGTTGACTTTTTCCGTCATGGCTAGAAATTGAATGAGTAACTTAGCTACTTTGTAGCAATTTTCTCAGACACATGTTGTCCTATTATTGGTGTGGTTTTTTGATTGCAGCTTTTTTTGGAACCTTATATGAAAAACCTATTCAACAGGTGAAAAACACAGTCATGAATGAACATAATAAATATACTTGACTTACTTTATTTAAACTTGATTATAAAATATAAACTATAAATGTACAAAACCTAAAGTTAAAAGAAAAAACAGCAAAGTAGAAATAATTTTAAAATAATTTAAAAAAAGTTTGTATGTATTAACATCCTGTTTTAGTATGTATGTGTGTGTGTATAGATAGATAGATAGATAATTTTTTTTGTGCATATAATTTATAAGTACTTCAATGTACTTGACATTGTAGGATTAGACTCATGAGATTCTGTCTGTGTTGTTCCCATAAATCATGCCACGAGTTTAAACTTTTTTTTTTTCTATTCTTATAAATTTGCAACCTTGTCCATACCCAAAGATGAAGGTCACCCAGGGCACACACGGAAATGGGATGTGTGGTTATTTCCTGCAGAAAATGTTTAAAATAAATACAATTTAAGTAGCCCTTCACCTCTAAGAGATATTTCCCTGCCCCAGGCTAGGAGCCCTGAAATAGGTGGGTCAAATCTATAGGATTGTGTCCCTCTTTGCCTTTCAATGGGGTCATGGGTCATGCTGGCCAGAAGGCCCCCTTCCATTACTATGGTAACTGGGAGTTAATCAAACAAGCCAGAGATTGCAAGTTTGTGGGAACATAATTAATCCATCAGGGAGCTGATATCCCTGGGTATCCCTCCAGATCTATCGCTCCTGCCTTAAACACACACCCAGAAACAAAGGCCTCTTTCACTCTGCAGATATCTTACTGCATATTCCTCTTGGGCCTCAAATTCTCTTACATCTTTCTTCTCCATGAGCTAAAGGAACAACTATAACAAACAGAGTACTTAACTTGAACTGCACCACAAGATTCTCAACCTGACCCCGCTTTCCTTCTTATTTAACACTGTATCTTAAATATACCATAAGTCTAGGGCAGTGGTCGACGTATTGTAAATGAATGCAACTGCCTACTGTCTGAGAATTGTAGAACTACAGTACATGCTTCTGAAATACAATCCTCATTTTCCATCACTATCATATTGTAAACTGTTATAAAATGAAAAGGTTAGGAAAATCACCTTATAAAGGGTTGCCTTTGAATAGATTGATGCGTTATATGGTGTGTGTACACTAATAGGGGACAGTTGTACACTTTTTTTAAATCTACATTATATAATTTATTTAGGCCAAGATGTTTTAGTCATTGGATTAAAGTGCGAAAAGACCACTTTCACCATTGAAATGTTTTCTTAAAGTGAGGAAGAAAGCTTTACCATTACATCAGACTCTCAAGGTTAATAGCATGCACTAGCTATGCACTCCCCTTTAGAATGCCCAAAGATTGGAAACAGAATTTCAAGGAATGTTTCTCCTGCTCCAAACCAGGCTGACAATTATAGTGATTGAAAGCCAAACTAATTTGGGGATCCTTTGATCAGGCAGGGCTCAGTTTGAAAGGAGTATGCAGCTCCAACATTCTGTTTAACCCCTGACCTCAGTTGACCAGCAGTCGCTGCAAGACTTGACAGCACATTCCTCTGCGATACATGACCTGAAGTATGAAAGGTTTAAGGGTGCTGCGCCACTCTACCACTGGGAAAAGAAAACAGTGATATGCTATCAGCTAATCATTTAAAGGCGTAATACTGCAATTACGTATTTTAAGCCTTATAACTATATCATACTGAAATACCCTTGTAATAATTATTCTGCATGTAAAATACCTTAGGTTACCTTAGAGGTATAGCATGCCTTAGAGGTGTCACTTGCTGTGCTGTGTATTGACCTCACATTGTGTGATAGGCGTTATAACAGTGAGGAGATGTCAAGGTTTTCAAGTGGACATTTTTTATTCTATTCACCTGTAATAATATGATGACTAGGCTAGAGTAACATTTTGTCCATAGTGACGTAATATTACTGTATGTGACCACATCACCCAGTGGCCTATCTAGGGTGCTATGTCACTGTGGACAAAATGTCCCTGCAGCCCACTCATCATACCAGATAGAGCAGGCATCCTCAAACTGCGGCCCTCCAGCTGTTGCAAAACTACAACTCCCACCATGCCCAAACAGCCTACAGGTATCAGCCTACAGCAGGGCATTGTGGGAGTTGTAGTTTTACAACAGCTGGAGGGCCGCAGTTTGAGGATGCCTGAGATAGAGGGACTGAAGAACAATTTTGACAGTAAGTACATTAGAAGTTACTATTTCTTTCTACACAAGTTCAATATCTACTTGAAAACAACCAGTAAAACCTGTGCAGATTGTTTAGTACTATAGCTGTGTGTCCATTACCATAAACCACACTCACACCACTGCCAGTTTTCTTCTGCATGATGGAGAGGCTTCAGGACCACCTCAGGCACCAGAGCCCGGATACAACTGCAACTCCCCCACACACACACACACACACACCTTCCTCCATAACTACACAGTCCCATGTGTAACTGATGTGATAATGCAGAATACATAAAGTGATCCAACTGCAATAGGACAGTGGACATGAGTGGATAAAGGTGATATCTTAGCAATTAGTGCGTAGTTGTGCGAATCCTTTCGATAATGAACCCCCCTCCCTCTACATGGCCCTTCCCTCCACCTCATACAGCGTGCTCGCTTCTCTGCTTGTTTGCCTTGATCACAGTGAAATGCTTGCTTCTGTATAACATTGTGCAGTCAGATCAATAGACAAGCTGCTCCTTCACATAGTTAGGTGTTGTAATACTCACTGGTTGCTTTATTTTCTTTGGGATTAGTGAAGTGCTTACATTAGCAATATTAACAGCACGTCATAAAAAAATTATATTGAGCAGCTAAACAAGGGGAGAAACAATTCAACCTTTGCTCAGAATATCTATAGAATACATTGTACTTGGATGCAAGCAGTTTCAATATTGTAATACATTGTTTTTCAGTTAATTTGGTGCAAGTTCTTTAAAAAATACTTTATGAAACCTGTTTGTAAATCCTTCTTTCAAGGTAAATGCCCTCAATTTTGAGCAATATTGTGTTGTATGAAAATTGTAGATTTGTTTTTTATGTTGTAAAGAAGTATACCAAATATCCCCTAATAATTGCAGGTCATCAGGGGGTGTCGGGAATCTAACCCCCACCGGTCAGGTGTTGGTGGCATATCCTGAGGGTGGAAACATTTCTTTTCCTAATATCCTGAGGGTGGTCATCCATGTTTGACTCCCAGAAAACCTTTTAATAGGTATTGTGTATATGTAAAATGACATAATTGCTGTTACAGTTTGTGAGTATAAAATGTATGTTTGTAAAAAATTTAATAAATAAATTTTTTTAAAAATATTCAGTTATAATGAAACATCACTGTTATTGAGTGTTAGATTGTTAGAAGTAAAGTAAAGTTTCTAAAGTTGTGGATTGTGTCATGAGAAAAAAAATATGTGGGAAAAACCAAAGAAAAATCCTATGCTTAAGTAAAAAAAAAAGTGTTTGTGGTTAAAGATAGAGAAAAATCATTCATTTTCCAGAAAAACAGAGGTTAGTCTATGCAGTGGGTCCTGCAGTGGAGTCTGGGATGGGCACATACATGTTAGACAGGAATGTAGAACATGTGTGGGGAACAGAACATCCGAGTGTGGGGGGTGGAGAAGGTGTACATGTTAGATCCATCCACACACTGGCGCCTCTCTGCCTGGGAATTCAGAGCTTTTCAGTCCTTACTTATGAACCATGACATCTGTGCATTCCATGGGCTCTGACCCTAAGGATCAGAGGTCGCACAGAGGTCAAGCAGTTTCCTCTTTCAGCACCAATAGAGACCTTGACTAGAGGTAAATTATGCCATAGTTTAAGGAAATAATTTGAAACACTCTTGTAATTATAATAGATTTTGGTGTTTACATTTTAATCTTCAAACCTTTGGCCCTGTTCTTCCCCAGACTAGAACTAAACAGGAGAAACCAGGTATATGGGAATTCTTACCATATAGGTCATGCTGCCCTACACCCTTCAAATGTCTGTGTGTGTGCCCAGGCAAATAGGAAGCAGAGGAAGCCATTTATCCTTGAGACGCAGCGGCAGTTTCCCTCTAGACAGCACAGCTATCACTTCTGTAGGGGGTGCAGATAATTCAGAAGTACCAAATAAATTGTGCTGATATAGATTCACCATCATAGGTAATATTAGCTTCATGCATACTGTATATTCTAAATTAATTACTTGGTTTATATGGAAATTGTACCAGTTTACAATTATTCCTGCAATAAATGTAACAAATCATTCCTGGGACTGCTTATGGTCATTTCAGCTTCCTTTTAAAGGTGCGTTGCTGTCAAAAATTTCAGCTATGTCTGATGCATTCCTAAATTCTAATGTCAAATATATCTGTCAATGTGTCCTTTTGTGACAGTAAATTTACTAGCCCCAAAGGTCTATCATGTCTTTAGATTCAAAGCTTTAAGGTGGTTGTACACAGAGTAATTTTTCATGTGATAAGATGAAGATTGCATACTTTAGATTGACCTGATTAACCAACATTTATCAAAGATTTACTTTATAATGACTTTGTCAGCAAATTAATTGTACTTTTTAAATTTAGTAGAATAATAACAAAATACTTCCACTAGGGAGGGGGGATCATATAAAACTTTTACTGAGAAACTGTTTAAAATTTACAATGAACAAATGTACAATAAACAAAGGCGCCACAAAAATACTGGTGTAAACAAAAATGGATACCGTATACTAGTCAAAATGATAAAAAGAACGGTCTTACCAAATATTCACCGTAGAAGGTTCTTCTATAGTTTGGTAAGTATGTGTGTCTGTGGATGGCGGTCTGGCTTGACAAGGGAGGAACTATCCCTAGTGCACCCATGATGGAGAGAGGGAGAAAAACTGTCAAACCCTACCTACCTATACAGAGCACCTGCCCGGAAAGGGGCGACCCCTCCCGGAACCCGCCCCTGGTAAGCTGACCTCTGTTAACTAAGGGGTCTTGATGCACACCTTCTCCCACTGGAAGGGTGTTTATGACGTTATGGACCAGCCATCATCCGCCACTATGGAGTCGGCGCTGAAAGCTTTATTTTGATTTTTCCCTGTCAGTTTCAACAAGTAACTATCTTAGTCTTGGGTCCATCCCCTGATGAGTCTAGCAACAGAGACAGAAACGTGTCACGTTTGGTGTAGCCTTAGGGGCAAAATTGGGAACAGGCCAAGTATATAGGCAGGTTCTAGATGGGGTGGGTGCTCTGTATAGGTAGGTAGGGTTTAACAGCTTTTCTCCCTCGTTCTATCATAGGGTGCACTAGGGATAGTTCCTCCCTTGTCAAGTCAGACCGCCATCTACAGACACCCAGATTCAGATACTTATTGAACTATAAAAGAACCTTCTACGGCAAAGATTTGGCAAGACCATTCTTTTTATCTTTTTGACTAGTATACGGTCTCCATTTTTGTTTACACCAGTATTTTTATATGTAAAAAAAATTTTGTGGCGCCTTTGTTTATTGTACATTTTAAACAGTTTCTCAGTAAAAGTTACGTTTTATATGATCCCCCTCTCTAGTGGAGGTAGACAATTAAAATGAAACATATGATGAAATGATTTACCAATATATTTTTTAATTTTTTGAAAATGCTTGTTTATAAGGATAATTTACATATATCGCAATTATAATTACAAGTCATATGTTTCCAAGCAATCGTAACAAATTGGCCACAGTGAACACATGAAGTAATCAATGTAAGGCAGGGTTTACACATTCAGGTTTCTTGAGGTGGTTTTTGAAGCCAAAGCCAGGAATGGATTCAGAACTCTTATTTCCTTTATAAAGGTCCTCAGTTTATGATCAGTTACTGGCTTTGACTTCAAATGCAGCTCACTGCACTACTGAACGTGCAAACCCAACTTCAAACTATTAAAACGGCAATTCATAAAAAACACTATCATTTGTGAAAGTGTTTTGTTGTCTGACATTTCCTGTTTCCTATGATCGAACTTGTATTTGTAAATGTCCAATAATTGTAATTAGAGAAGAGCGAATCGAAGCTGACGAAGTGGAATTCGTTACGAATGTGAATTTCATCACGCTTCGTGTTAACGAATCACAATTTTTCCTAAAATGATGGCTACACGTGTGAGGACATGGGTCAAGGAACTCTAGGAAGGCGGGATGACCCATAATGCCATGCATGCAGCCAATGAGCAGCCAGCCCTGTGATGTCACAGCCCTATAAATACGATGGCCTTCTTGGATTCAGACATTTTCCAGCATTCTGAGTGGAGAGACAGACATGAGAAGGCTCTAAGGACAGCAATAGGAAAAACCTAATTGTGAAAAAAAAGAACTGATAAAACGATTTATAACTGCAGGGAAAGGATAGAGAGTAATCATTTCACAGCATCTTTGTGCAGGGAGAGACGTCAGAAGGTGCTAGGGACAGTGCTAGAAAAGCGATTTGTAAGTGCAAGGAAAGATTATTTAGGGATCCAAATAGCCATTATACAGCTCTGTCATTCCAGCAATTTGTTCTTGTTATTGGGGTGCAAGTGCTATGTTGAAAAGCCTTTAGTGGCCTATTTCAGTACAAAAAGGAAAATATATATTCACTTCACTGTTGCAGTTATTTATGGTGAAAACATTTCGTGGCCTATTTCAGTACAAAAAGAAAAATATATACGCATTTAACTTTTGCAGTTATATGTGGTGAAAGCGTTTAGTGGCCTATTTCAGTACAGAAAGAAAAATATATACGCACTTCACTATTGCAGTTATTTGTGGTGAAAACGTTTAGTGACCTATTTCAGTACAAATATATATATATATATATACGCAGTTCACTGTTGCAGTTATTTGTGGTGAAAGCGTTAAGTGGCCTATTTCAGTACAAAAGTAAAAATATATTCTCAGTTCACTTCTGCAGTTATATGTGTTGAAAGCGTTTAGTGACCTATTTCTGTACAGAACTAAAAATATATACGCACTTCACTGTTGCAGTTATTTGTGGTGAAAGCGTTTAGTGGCCTATTTCAGTACAAAAAGAAAAATATATAGGCACTTCACTGTTGCAGTTATTTGTGGTGAAAACGTTTAGTGGCCTATTTCAGTACAAAAAGAAAAATATATACGCACGTCACTGTTGCAGTTATTTGAGGTAAAAGCGTTTAGTGGCCTATTTCATTACAAAAGAAAAATATATAGGCACTTCACTGTTGCAGTTATTTGTGGTGAAAGTGTTTAGTGACCTCTTTCAGTACAGAAAGAAAAATATACAGTATGCGCACTTCACTGTTGCAGTTATTTGTGGTGAAAGCGTTTAGTGGCCTATTTCAGTACAAAAATAAGAATAGATTCTCAGTTAACTTCTGCAGTTATTTGTGGTGAAAGCATTTAGTGGCCTATTTCAGTACAAAAAGAAAAACATATTAGTCGCTTTTAGGGGTGTTTTAATTTGCTTTTAATTTATTTAGTTCAGATAAAAGTATGTCAGACAGAGAAGTGCCAGGCCATGCACAGAGGAGTGGCAGAGGCCTAAATGTTTCTGGTGCAGGCAGAGGTCGCAGCAGAGTAAGGGGGTGTGGCAGCAGAGAGGCTTGAGCTCCCGCTGTCATCTAGCAGTCGTGTACTGACCAGCAACCCAGCGGTTCTTGATTGGTTAATTCGGTCATCCACTTCATCCCAAGTGACATCCTCAGCCAACCCAGCCAACAGTTGGTGGGTTCGTCAGACACAACCCTTAGTTTGCATGGCCCGGGAGCAGGCCCTGTGCCCTCACCTGTCTTCAACCTGCCTCTGTCCTTTGCTGTTCCCTCAGCCACAGAAGTATTGTATGCTGTGGGCTCAGCTCCACTATACAGCGAGGACGAGCCACTAGAGGGCAGTCAGCCGCAATTGCCCAGCCAAGATCTGGGGGAAATATCCGCCGGTCCCTCCGCTAGGCGGGCAAGTAGTGATGAGGAGAGTAGCGTGGGAGGTGGTGTTGCGAGCGGTCAGCCTCCTGACCCAGAGACCGTTGAGGAGGACATCAGTGACGTGCAGACACTACTCGATGATGATGAAGTCGATCGCATTTGAGAGCCGAGTGCAGAAGGTGCTTCATCATCATCATCAGAAGAGGGTGGCAGCTTGCCCATGAGGCAGCGCCTGAGACAGTAAGGTGGTTGCATGGCTTGGAGTCAGCAGGGTGGCAGCAGTGGGAGGTCGGGAGCCAAATGTGCCCGAGGTAGACCACCCGCTTCGCAGCAGTCTACCTGCCTGGGAAGTAGTGGTGCAGGGGTTCACGGAGGCAGGGGCTGTAGAGGTCAGTCAGTGCGGACTGTTGGAGGGAAAATCATCTATTCGGCGGTGTGGCAGTTTTTTGTTAAGCCGCCGGAGGAGGTGAACGTGGCCATATGTAGATTCTGTGAGTAGAAGGTGAAGCGTGGCCAGGGTGTCAATGTTGGCACTACAGGCCTGCGTCAACATATGCAGCATCGCCATACAGTGGTTTGGGGGAACCGTGGCTCCAATGTGGTGGCCCAGCCTGCCGCAGCAACTGCTGCATCACCCAGTGGCACGCCCCCGGTTTCAGGTAGTCAAGGCTCCACCACCTCAGCCGAAGGGAGCCTTCTGTCATTCCCATCTTCTGCTGGTCCAGATGCTCCTGCTTCTCCGACTCCTCGTTAGTCATTCCATCAGCAATCGATCACCGAAGCGATTGCCAAAAGATAGCAGTATGCATGCAATCATTCTACTGCACAGAAGCTGAATGTGCTCCTGTCCAAGTTGCTGGTGCTGCATTCCCTTACTTTCCAAGTGGTGGACTTTGCACCTTTCAAAGAACTGATGGCTTGTGCCGAGCCGAGGTGGAGAGTCCCAAGCCGTCATTTCTTTGTGAAAAAGGCAGTGCCAGCCCTGCACAAATATGTAGAACAGAAGGTGGGCCAGTGCTTGAGCCTGTCTGTTTCTGCCAAAGTGCATGGCAGCGCCGACGTGTGGAGCTGTAACTACGGTCAGGGACAATACATGTCCTTTACGACCCACTGGGTGAATGTGGTTCCTGCACAGTCGCACCAGCAACTTGGCCAGATCACGCCGCTTCCTCCCCCACGTTGTCACGCCATTGGTCCTGCGACAATGTCCACCTCTGCCTCCTCATCCTCCACCATGTCCTCAGCCTCCACTATAGGGACAAGTCACAGTGCCCCTCCAGCATACCACAGGTGCAGGGCACGCAGTGTCACGTTGTTCTGCACCTGGTTTGCCTTCATGAACTGAGTCACACAGGGGAGGAACTGCTCCGTGTGATTCATCAAGAAATCGAATCCTGGCTTTGCCTGCGACAACTTAAAATCGGAACCATGGTGACTGACAACGGGAAGAACATGGTGTCGGCGCTGTGTCAAAGAAGGCTGAGCCATGCGCCCTGCATGGCACACTTGTTCAATCTGGTTGTCAAACGGTTTCTGAAGTCTTCCACCCATCCGCAAGACATCCTAAAAATGGCCAGGAAACTTTGCATGCACTTTAGCCACTCTTACACCGCAAAGCACATCCTCTTTGAGCGGCAGAACGGCATCCCACAACATAGGCTGATATGCGACGTTTCCACCCGTTGGAATTCCACCCTCCATATGTTGGACCGACTATATGAACAGAGAAAGGCCATCAACAATTACTTGATGATCCAAGCCGATAGGAGAACTCCCCTGTGTAACTTCAGTGTCAGCCAGTGGCAGCTCATGCGTGACACCTGCCGTTTGCTCAGGCCCTCTGAGGACGCTACGTTATTTGTCAGTCGCCAGGAGTACGGGATTATTGACGTCATTCCACTGCTTCATGTCCTGTAACAGATGGTGGTAACAATGGCTGGTCAGGGGACAGGAGGTGTGGCGCCTAGATCTCACGGCCACATGAGCTCTGTCGGGACAGAACTGGAGGAGGCGGATGAAGACATTGGAGCACAGGCAACGTGTAGTGAAATGGGTGGTTTTTCTACTCAGCTGACAGGAGCGGAGGAGCCGGAGCAGCCAGAGGAGCTACCAGTCAATGAGGAAGACGAGTCAGAAGACCCAGACACACAAATGGCCCAATGCATGCTCACTTGCTTGCGTAGTGACAGCCGAATTGTCATAATTCGGCAGAGGGATGACTTCTGGCTCTCCACCTTGTTGGACCCTCGCTACTAGTCCAAAATGGGTTGCCTTTTTTACACCATCTGAGAGGGAGGACAAACTTAATTACTTCAGAGACATCCTATGTAGTCAGTTGGCCACTGCCTACCTGCGCCGTCGTCCATCCTCTCGCAAGTCTGACCGGGGGGTCCCTCCACGCTCACGTTCCACTGCCATGGTTGCTGGAGAGAGTTGGGGTGGCAGGAGCAGTTCCAGCTCCATCAGCAGCAGCCTGAGTCTACAGTCACTGATGAGCAGCTTTCTTCAACCGCATAGGGAAGAAACTACTCACCAGTAGCAGCAGGTAGACCTTGAGCAGGACCTGAACCAGCAGGTGGTGGCATACTTGGACAGCATCCTGTCAGCCGTCTTTGAAGATCTGCTGGACTACTGGGAAGCCAAACTGGATTTGTGGCCAGTTGAAGAGCTCGCCTCTCCACCCAAAATATGGAGAGACTGACCTTTGTCAAGATGAATCAGGCCTAAATCAGCCAGGATTTCCACCCACCAATGCCTGATACATCTGATTAGATCATCCATGCCGCCTCACCCAAACCTTGACAAAAGAGACTGGTTTCTTCTGGCTACCTGCCTTAGCTACTACTCTGATGCTGCCACCCGCCTGATGCCACATATCTGATGCCAAGTGACAAAATTAGAGGTAGGTGGAGAAAATTATTTTAGGGATTTAGGTCACAAGCTTTGGGCAAGGACCTCAAAGGTAATATTTTCCAAAATACTGCCTGTAACACGAGCCACACAAGAAAGGCAGCGGGAGATTAGGGAGGTTAACAAGTGGCTCAAGAACTAGTGTAGGAAAGAGGGGTTTGGGTTCCTGGAGAACTGGGCCTACTTCTCTGTCAGCTACAGGCTCTATCATAGGGATGGGCTGCACCTCAATGGGGAAGGGGCAGCTGTGTTGGGGGAGAAAATGGCTAGAAGGTTGGAGGAGTGTTTAAATTAGAGACTGGGGGGAGGGTAATTACATTATATGATGGGAAGATAGTGCAGATAGAGACCAGGGGCATGGTAGTGGGACTGGGGGAGGAATGGAAGGAGGGACTAGAACAGTTCAGAAGGAAAAGTGTAGGGTAAAAATATACATAAACCTCTCAAATGTATGTATACTAATGCCTGACTAATAAAACTGGTGATCTGGAATTAGTGATGTGTGAGGAAGACTGACATAGTGGGAATAACTGAGACATGTTATGACTGGGCAGTTAATGTACAGGTTTATAGTCTGTTTAGAAAGGATCTCCAAAACTGTCAAGGGGGATGGGTCTGCCTTTATGTAAAGTCCTGTCTAAAGCCCACAGTCCGACAATATATAAGTGAGGGACATTAACATGGGGAGTCACTGTGGGTAGAAATACATGAAGGCAAAAACAATAATAAATTACTAATAGGAGTTTATTATAAACCACCTAATATACCACAGAAAATCTACTACTAAACGCAATAGTAGAGGAGGCAAATCATAATGAGGTCGTTATTATGGGGGACTTCAACCACCCAGATATAGAAACAATTTCTTGGCAATAGCCAAAGACAATTACCTTTCCCAACTGGTTCAGGACCCGACTAGAGGGACACCCATACTGGACTTAGTATTAACCAATAGACCTGACAAAACACCACATGCAAAATAAATGTGGAGCCCCAGTTATGGGTCTACAACACAATGAAAGCCAGATATCCCTCAAAGGAAGGAAAACCGAGCAAAGGGTGTCTCCATTACAGAGATCACCAAATCCACCATATTAAGTGGCCCCTATGTCAAGATCCCGCTTTTTTACAAGCTTTAAGGATGTGACGGGGAAAACCTAAGCCAGTTATCCATCCACAGACAGCTGTTTCGGGGTGTTGCCCCTCATCAGTGCGGAGTAGGATTCTGGCTAACCGGGAGCAATGCCTCGGAGACTACTCAAACACAACAATAGCTGATCTCAGGGAGACCAGCTACAAAAAACACCGCGGAGCCTCACTTAAGAGTCTCAACACAGCAATCCGAAGTGCAAAGCTCCCTGGGAAACAGGAATATGCAAAATAAATGTGGAGCCCCAGTTATGGGTCTACAACACAATGAAAGCCATATATCCCTCAAAGGAAGGAAAACCGAGCAAAGGGGTGTCTCTATTACAGAGATCACCAAATCCACCATATTAAGTGGCCCCTATGTCAAGATCCTGCTTTTTTACAAGCTTTAAGGATGTGACGGGGAAAAACTAAAGCAACCACATGTGCAGGTTGGGGGAAACCTGGGAAATAGTGACCATAAAGTAATAACCTTCCAATTATCATTCAAAAGAGAGTGTTTCTTCGGGGAGGAACAAAAATATTATACTTCAAAAAAGCTAAATTTAGGCAACTAAGAAAGGCCATAGGCCTAACTAACTGGGACAAAGTCCTCAAAAATAAAAATACAGCCACAAAATTGGATATTTGTAAAAGCATCCTTAAATCTAATTGTGAGAGGTGCAGCCAGGTCCATAATTATTGGGACATCAACACAATTCAATTTTTTTTGGCTGTATACACCACCACGATGGATTTGAGATGAAACGAACAAGATGTGCTTCAACTGCAGACTGCCAGCTTTAATTTGAGGATATTTTACATCCAAATCAGGTGAACGGTGTAGGAATTACAACAGTTTGCATATGTGCCTCCCGCGTGTTAAGGGACCAAAAGTAATGGGGCAAAATAATAATCATAAATCAAACTTTCACATTTTAATACTTGGTTGCAAGTCCTTTGCAGTCAATTACAGCCTGAAGTCTGGAATGCATAGACATCACCAGACGCTGGGTTTCATCCCTGGTGATGCTCTGCCAGGCCTCTACTGCAACTGTCTTCAGTTCCTGCTTGTTCTTGGAGCATTTTACCTTCAGTTTTGTCTTCAGCAAGTGAAATGCATGCTCAATCAGATTCAGGTCAGGTGACTGACTTGGCCATTGCATAACATTCCACTTTATTCCCTTAAAAAATCTCTTTGGTTGCTTTTGCAGTATGCTTTGGGTCATTGTCCATCTGCACTGTGAAGCGCCGTCCAATGAGTTCTGAAGCATTTGGCTGAATATGAGCAGATAATATTGCTCGAAACACTTCAAAATTCATCCTGCTGCTTTTGTCAGCAGTTACATCATCAATAACTACAAGAGAACCAGTTCCATTGGCAGCCATACATGCCCAAGCCATGACACTACCACCACCATGCTTTACTGATGAGGTGGTATGCTTAGGATCACGAGCAGTTCCTTTCCTTCTCCATAATCTTCTCTTCCCATCACTCTGGTACAAGTTGATCCTGGTCTCATCTGTCCATAGGATGTTGTTCCAGAACTGTGAAGGCTTTTTTAGATGTCGTTTGGCAAACTCTAATCTGGCCTTCCTGTTTTTGAGGCTCATCAATAGTTTACATCTTGTGGTGAACCCTCTGTATTCACTCTGGTGAAGTCTCTTGATTGTTGACTTCGACACACATATACCTACCTCCTGGAGAGTGGTCTTGATCTGGCCAACTGTTGTGAAGGGTGTTTTCTTCACCAGGGAAAGAATTCTTCGGTCATCCACCACAGTTGTTTTCCGTGGTCTTCCGGGTCTTTTGGTGTTGCTGAGCTCACCCGTGCGTTCCTTCTTTTTTTTTATAATTGTCTATTTTATTGATTTTTACCAATAATAAAAGGCAATACAGTTACAGTGTCATATTGCATACAATCGATAGCAAAATTACACATTAGAAGGCAAAACATACAATCTATATCCAGTGCCATCGGACACAGTAAGAGGAAATTACTCAGATGTGATATTTCCCAGAGAACATACAATCAATCTTCGATAGATAAATATCAACAGTTCTATACTATACAGTAAATTCCCTCAAAAAGATATAGTTAAGTACCTGAATGACATGGCGTAGAGACATAGGACACCCAGATGCCCAGTGGACCATTATGAAAAAGGAGCAAGGGAATCATCCCATATCTGCCAAACCTTTGTAAATCTATAAACCGTATTAGTAACGCAGGCTGCCAAGTATTCAATTTTTCTGACCTCCATAATACTATTGATGAGGTCCGGCCGGGTAGGTGTCTCCGTCCTTAACCAAAACCTCACAATTAGGCGTCTAGCCGCTGTTAGCACCTGTAGAGTTAGAAGCAGGAAACGCTTCTTTAATGACATTCTTGGCATACTTAATAAGTAGAAAAAAGGTTCAAAAGGAAATTGAATGCTGAGGAGTTGAAAGAGGACCGACCCCACCACTCCCCAAAAAGGCGTAATCATAGGACATTCCCAGAAGATATGTATATGGGTTCCCTCACCCGTTTTACACCTCCAACATCTATCAGATATAGCCGGGTTAAGGTGTTTCAGAAGTTGCGGAGTATGATACCAAAACATTAACACTTTATATGTGTTTTCCCTGTGCGTGATACATGACGATGACCTTGCAGCCCTTTCCCATATCTGTGTCCACTCCGCACGTGATATGGGTCTACCAAGAATTGACACCCATTTAGTCATGTAGGAGTGTGTAACAGATGAAGATAATAGGATGAGAAATATATCTGATATGAGACCTCGTGTAGGAACTGACAGTTTGCACAGTTTCTCTAATGATGTAGGGGTTGACACTTTTACTGAATGAAACTGGCTAGAGAAAAAATGGCATATCTGTACATATTGGAATATAGAAGACTCTGGTAGCGGATATGAAGATTGTAGCTCATCAAATGGTAGAAAACCCAGAGTTTTGTAATCCACAATATCTGCAAAACGGAATATCTTTTTCGGGAACCATATTCTAAGGAAAGGTGTTTGCATACCTATTGTAAACAACGGATTAAACATAAAGGAGATCATTGAGGATTTCTCCGAAGCTAGTGAGAATAGTCGGTTACATTTCGAGCAAATGTTATAGGTGAAGGACATAGAACCTAATAATTCCGGTATTAGCGAGAACTGAGGCGAAGACCAGAGAAGAGAGTTGGGATGTACTGGGGCTATCCACAATTTCTCTATCTCCATCCACCTGGAGTACACATATAAATTAGAACAAGCTGGCAACCTTCTAAGGTGTGTGGCCCAGTAATATTTTTTAATATCAGGAGCTGCTAATCCCCCCTGTGCTTTAGGTGACATTAGGGTTGAACAAGCTATGTGGTGCCTCTTCCCATTCCAGATCAACTTTAGCATACACGATTTAAAATTGCGTAACTCCTTTTCGGGAACAGGTATTGGGAGAGTCTCGAACAGATATAGTAATTTAGGCAAGATCGTCATCTTGACCGATGCTATACGGCCTAATAGGGAGATGGGTAGAGGCATCCACTTAAGCATAAGGGCTTTAATTTCTCGAAACACAGAGCTAAAGTTCTAGGCATATAAAGAGGAATATGTAGGAGTTAAATTGACACCTAAATATCTCAACGTCATATCTGTCTAGCGGAAATGAAAGTTGGATTTTAAGGTGGCCAGACTATCGGGAGGAAGATTAAGGGGGAGTGCTTCCGTTTTAGTAGTATTAATCTTGTAGCCAGACAGTTTCCCGTAGGCCTCCAACAATTTGAAAAGGTCGGGGAGCGTAGTATGCAAGTCAGTCAGTGTTAGCAAAATGTCGTCTGCAAATAGTGAAAGTTTAAATTCTACCTTATTAACCTCTATCCCATGAATGTCAGGGTGGGAACGTATGGCCGCCGCTAAAGGTTCGATACAAGGATAAAAAAGCAAATGGGATAGCGGACATCCCTGCCGTGTACCGTTTTTAATGGGGAAAGGTAAGAAGTGGGCATGCGCCATTTTCACCATCGCAGTGGGTTGGGCGTAGAGCATGTGGAGGGCTGTAAGAAACGGGCCTCTCAAACCAAAGGCCTTTAGGGTGGAGAACATAAAACTGCCAATTTGCACTTTTTCCGCATCAAGACTTAGTAATAAAGCCTTATCTCAACGCCTATGTATGATATCAATCAAGTCAATAGTCTGCCTCGTGTTTTCTCCACCCTGTCGGTCTCGGACAAAACACATCTTTATGAATCAGTTGGGGCAGACGCACGGATGGTAAGTATACTGCTCCCCCGCTCCCCACTACACTTTACCATGGCAACCAGGACTTTAGCGTCCTGGCTGCCATGGTAACCATTGAGAAAAAGCTAAACGTCGGATCCGGCGATGCACCGAAACGACGTTTAGCTTAAGGCCGGATCCGGATTAATGCCATTCAATGGGCAATTATTCCGGATCCGTCGTTGCGGCAAGTGTTCCGGATTTTTGGACGGAGCAAAAAGCGCAGCATGCTGCGGTATTTGTTGCGTCCAAAAAACGTTCCGGTCCTGAACTGAAGACATCCTGATGCATCCTGAACGGATTTCTCTCCATTCAGAATGCATGGGGATGATCCTGATCAGGATTTTTCCGGCATAGAGCGCCGAGGACGAAACTCTATGCCAGAAAAGAAAAACGCCAGTGTGAAAGGACCCTAAGCCAGAGTTTTTGTGAAAATTTTTAAATCCGAATTGAGAAGAGCAATGAGTCTATAATTTGTGCAATCCGGTGGATCTTTGCTGGGTTTAGGAATCAGTGTTATGTAGGAATGCAATAGCGAAGTGGGGATTGGGGAACCTTGCAAAAAATAATTAAACAGCTGTGTCATATGTGGTATTAGAATATCGGAAAATGTTTTATAATAAATGTATGGCAGACCATCCGGCCCAGGGGACTTATTATTAGGCAAGTGTTTCAGCACCTCCTGCAACTCCTCCACAGTGATAGGAGTGTTTAGTGAAGCAAGAGCTTCCCTTAATAATTCAGGAAGATTGCATTTGGAGAGAAAGGACTCCAAAAGGCGCCAACACTGCCCTGGGTCAGGTGGAAGTTGCTGAGGAATGGAATAGAGCAACCTATAATAATCATGAAATAATTCAGAGATGGTCTCAGGGTCATAAACTATTGCGCCATCTCCTCTCCTCATAGGAGTCGGAGTACCCGTAAAGTTAGAGTCTCGCAACTGTTGCGCCAGAAGGGTGTGCTGTTTATTTCCCCACATGTAGAACCTTCGTCGTGAATACAGAAGCATTTTTTCGGTTTTATAGAACATTAGTTCCCTCAATCTGGCTCGTAGGATAGTGATGCATCGGAGCAAATGCTGCAAGCAGCGAGACCCCAACAGACGCTCTAAGTCTGCAAGTTGAGTAATAAGGATGTGTTGTTGCATAGTGCGATCCTTTTTCAATCGGGATCCCATAGCAATACAGGTGCCCCTGAGGACAGCCTTATGGGCTTCCCAAATCGTGGGTATAGGGGGGCCAGAGGACTGATTTAGAGTAAAATATTCTATGAGGCTATCTCGGAGTTCTTGTCTAAGCGATAATTGGTGTAATAGGGTCTCATTAAGCCGCCAGTGACACACTCTAGTGTGATATCCTCAAATTTTTATGGTAACCGAAACTGGGGCATGGTCAGACCATGGGATATGCCCTATATCTGCATCAGCCAGCATCCTTAAAATTGGGACGTTTCCAAAAAAATAATCTATGCGGGTATGCGTGTTGTGCGGGTAAGAGAAAAATGTAAATGATTTTGCAGTAGGATAGTTAATCCTCCATAGATCTTACAACTCATATTTGCGTATGAGGGGCCTAAAAAGGCGCGAGTTTTGTCACTGATCTTGTGTACATACACCATTCCTAGGAGTCAATCTATCCATACGTTCAGAGAAAGAGAGATTGAAATCTCCCCCCATAAGTAACGCTGTCGGGAGTAACCGAGACAGCTTCGGGAGCACCTTATTAAGGAAGGGGATTTAAGCCGAGTTCGGGGTGTATAGATTGCACAGTACAATCGGACTGCCATTGAGAGTGGCCTTTAGTATAATATACCTGCCAGCAGGATCAACAATGGAAGCATCAACTTGTAAGGGGCAATTGGCGGATAGGAGGATGGCGACACCTGCCGATTTCTTCCCCAACATAGCAGAGTAAATATGTGGGTATAAACGCTGTGCAAATTTAAAAAAGCCCTGGTGGTCAAAGTGAGTTTCCCAAAGGAAAACCATTTCAGCTTTCTGGGATCTGCATTCAGTAAGTTCCAAGCGCCTTTTCACATGAGAGGCAAGGCCTTTCACATTGAGCGAGATACACTTAATCATCATTAAAACATGGAACAAATATACTTGCTATGTGACAGTTGGCCTTCAATCTTGAAGAGGGCGACAGGATTAGGAACACTCCACTGGGTTCTAGTACCTGTAGGTTGAATTCTGAACGCCTAAAGATAAGAAATAGAAAAGAAAGACACAGGAAGGGGGGAGGAGGGGGGGAAGACGCAATACCACACATACATGAACAGTAAACCATAAATGGTCAAATGATTGGGTTCTAGCACCCAGATACAGATCAGTAAGAAATAACATGCAAAAAAAGCATCAAAATACTGCCATCTCTCTATCTCAATCAACAAGAGAGGGTGAGAATATTGGTCCGCTTTGTGGAAGCATGACTGGACAGCCACAGAAAGGGCCAGCATTTGGAACAACTAAGTACCATGAGGAACCAAAGAATTGAATGAGAAACCAATTCAACGACCATAGTTTCTAGAACGGAGAACTAAGAGGCCGCCGCCTCAAGGCGAACAAATAAAACAGGAGACTTGAGACTAGCAGGTGTCAGCCATGCAGCAATTAAGGAGGGTCATCTTGTGGCTCACATGAGGGTAGCCCTCCAGCCGGGGGCGATCTTCTTCTCTTTTGTCTGGCTGTTTGCCAGATTGGGTTCAGGGCAGGCTGCAGATCCGGTACCTCCCAGTCTGTAATGGGCGGAATTTAAGGTAGGTTTTCTTCGGCAGTGGGCTCAGGCAGACCCCGTATACGGATGTTGTTTCTGCGTCCTCTGTTGTCTAAGTCCTCCAAGTGACCCGCATTATCCCTGACAACTTGGGACTGAGAGGCAATGACAGATTGTAAATGTGCAACACACTTGCGTGTATCATCATGATCTTTTTCTATAGTGTCCATATGGCCTGATAGATGCTTAAAATCTTGCCTCAAGGAGGATATGTAAGATTTGCAGGCACTTCTAACCTCCGCAACCAGCATTTTAAAATCATCCTTGGTAGGCAGGTGCTGTAGAGTTTGCTGAAGGATTGTAGAGCCCTGGGTAGACTGTAAGGATCCATCATCCCCCTCATCCATATAATCAGACATCTGTTCCCAGGTGATAGTATCCCCCTCCGCTCCACTCTTATGGTGTGCTTGTTCAGAGGACTCAACCCAGTCCCGGCGTCTCTGGGACAGAGTGGCCGTTTGTCTGGCCTGTTTAGGGGCTGATTTTGGCGGCATAATGGCGGCAGTGTCCCCTACTATATGCGGCACTATAGCTGTGTCTGCGGGCTCTATCAGTTTCCCCTCCGCAATGCTGGGGACAAAGATCTTTGCTGAGGGGGAGAGGGAGGAGGAGGTATGCTCCGGAGCAAAACTGCGGTCTTTACCTCGTGGCTGCAGGCACACGCGTGTCCCCTCCACCTCACCTAAGCTGGAAGCCTGAAGTGGAGGCAGGCCGCAGGAGCAGAGCGATGCGGCCAACTAAAGTAAGAGTCGAGTGTGGTATTCACCCAGTTGGGGGCCCAGGAGGTGCTGGAGGGCTTAGCAGGCAATTTATTCTCCATAAGCTGCAAGGATGTGGTGGGAGAGTCTCCTTAATCACTGCTAGCGGCGGAGCTCAGTCTTCACGCGGCCATTCCCGAAGACGTCCAGGCCACGGCCCACCTCGTTCTTTCTTTTTAAGAATGTTCCAAACAGTTGTTTTGGCCACACTTAATGTTTTTGCTATCTCTCTGATGGTTTTGTTTTGTTTTTTCAGCCTAATGATGGCTTGCTTCACTGATAGTGACAGCTCTTTGGATCTCATCTTGAGAGTTGACAGCAACAGATTCCAAAAGCAAATAGCACACTTGAAATAAACTCTGGACCTTTTATCTGCTCATTGAAATTGGGATAATGACACCTGCCCATGGAACAGCCGAGAAGCCAATTGTCCCATTACTTTTGGTCCCATAACAAGTGGGAGGCACATATGCAAACTGTCGTAATTCCTAAACTGTTCACCTGATTTGGATGTAAATACCCTCAAATTAAAGATGACAGTCTACAGTGAAAGCACATCTTGTTTGTTTCATTTCAAATCCATTGTGGTGGTGTATAGAGCCAAGAATGTTAGAATTGTGTCGATGTCCCAATATTTATGGGCATGGTTGTGCATGCCTTATGAGAATAAAAGGTTAAGGAACAAGAAGAAACCAATGTGGATAAATAGAACTGTAAAGAAAGCAATAAATGACAAAAAGAAAGCATTTAAATCACTAAAACAGGAGAGTAGTGAGGAAGCACTGAAAACTATAAGGAAAAAAATAGAATATGTAAAAAACAAATAAAAGCAGCGAAACTAGAGTCCGAGAGAATAATTGCCAAAGAGAGCAAAACTAACCCTAAAATGTTCTTCAATTATATAAATGGTAAAAAGTATAAATCTGAAGGTGTTGGCCCTTTACAGAGTGATGAGGAGGGAGTTGCAGAGAGCGATGAGGAGAAAGCAAAGCTTGTAAATATTTTTTTCTCCACTGTATTCACTGAAGAAAATAAACTGTCAGATGAAATGCAGAATGTAAAAGTAAATTCCCCATTAAAAGTGCCCTGTCAGACCCAGAAAGAAGTACAGCGGCATCTTAAAAAGATTTAAATAGACAAATCACCAGGACCAGATGGCATACACCCCCGTATCCTAGGTGAATTAGGAATGTCAAAGCCAGACTCTTATTTCTGATATTTAAGGAGTCTATACTGACAAGGAATGTTCCACAGGTTTGGCGCATAGCAAATGTGGTGCCAATATTCAAAAAGGGTCCAAAAACAGAGCCTGGAAACTATAAGCCGATAAGTTTAACATCTGTCGTGGGTAAACTGTTTGAAGGTTTTCTAAGAGATGCTGTCTTGGAGCACCTCAATGAAAATAAGCAAATAACGCCATATCAGTATTGCCTTATGAGGTATCGGTCATGTCAAACTAATTTAATCAGTTTCTATGAGGAGGTAAGTTCTAGACTTGACAGCAGCGAATCAATTAATGTCGTATATCTGGACTTCTCCAAAGCATTTGACACTGTACCGCATAAGAGGTTAGTATATAAAATGAGAATGCTCGGACTGGGAGAAAATGTCTGTATGTGGGTAAGTAACTGGCTGAGTGATAGAAAATTGAGGGTGGTTATTAACGGTACACACTCAGATCGGGTCACTGTCACCAGTGGAGTACCTCAGGGGTCAGTACTGGGCCCTATCCTCTTCAATATGTTTATTAATGATCTTGTAGAAGGCCTGCACAGTAAAATATTGATCTTTGCAGATGACACTAAACTGTGTAAAGTAATTGACACGGAAGAGGACAGTATACTGCTACAGATGGATCTAGATAGATTAGAATCTTGGGCAGAGAAGTGGCAGATGAGGTTTTAACACTGACAAATATATGGGAAGGAATAATGCAAGACACCCGTACATACTAAATAGTAAAACACTGTGTAACGGAGATGGAAAAGAACCTAGGAATTTTAGTGAACAGCAAACTAAGCTGTAAAAACCAGTGTCAGGCAGCTGCTGACAAGGCCAATAAGATAATTGGTTACATCAAAAGGGGCATAGATGCCCGTGATGAGAACATATTCCTACCACTTTACAAATCACTGGTCAGACCACACATGGAGTACTGTGTACAGTTCTGGTCTCCTATGAACAAGGCAGACATAACAGAGCTGGAAAGGGTTCAGAGGAGGGCAACCAAAGTAATAACTGGACTGAGGAACTACAATACCCTGAAAAATTAGGGTTATTCACTTTAGAAAAAAAACGAATGAGGGGAGATTTAATTACTATGTATAAATATATCAGGGGTCAGTACAGAGATCTCTCCCATCATCTATTTATTCCCAGGACTGTGACTGTGACAAGGGGACATCCTCTGCGTCTGGAGGAAAGAAGGTTTGTACACAAACATAGAAGAGGATTCTTTACGGTAATAGCAGTGAGACTATGGAACTCTGCCTGAGGAGATGGTAATGGTGAGTTCACTAAAAGAGTTCAAGAGGGGCCTGGATGTATTTCTAAAGTGTAATAATATTACAGGCTATAGCTACTAGAGATGGGTCATTGATCCAGGGAGTTATCTGATTGCCTGATTGGAGTCGGGAAGGAATTTTTTCCCCCTTAAGTTGGGGAAAATTGGCTTCTACCTTACAGGGCTTTTATTGCCTTCCTCTGGATCAACTTGCAAGATAACAGGTCGAACTGGATAAACAGATGTCTTTTTCGCCCTTATATACTAAGTTCTCCTTCTTTTACCCACCTTAGTCAGCGGGTACTGGTATTGCCACCCACCTCCCCACTCTGTCACCGGGTCACTTTGTGGTCTCCTGATGCTGCTGCTGCCATTTCCACACTATGTCACCTTGCCACTCTGTGGTCTCCTCCTGATGCTGCTGCTGCGCCACCTCCAGACTCTGTCATTGTGCCACTCGGTGGCCTCCTTATACTGCTCCAACATGCAAACAAGGGGACAGCACAACCTCTGGTCAATAACTTATAATAGTGCGGTGGTGCAAGTGATGTTGGATCCCGGTCTCTAATCCCTGATTGATGTAATCAAAAGAAAGTTTTCTATTAGATTTAAAAGATCAACTACAAGAGAGCTGTGGAAAACTTCCTTTTTATTACTCCTTATACTGCTGCCACTTCCAGACTCTGTCATTGTGTCACTTGGTGGCTCCTCATACTGCTGCCAACTCCATACGCTGTCATTGTGCCACTTGGTGGCCTCCACATACTGCTGCCACCTCCAGACGCTGTCATTGTGCCACTCGGTGGCCTCCTCATACTGCTGCCACCTCCAGACTCTTTCATTGTGCTACTCGGTGGCCCTCGCCTGATGCTGCTACTGCCACTGCCACCACCTCCAGACTCTGTCATTGTGCCACTTGGTGGCCTTCCCCTGATGCTGCTACTGCTGCTGCTGCCACCTCCAGATTTTGTAATTGTGCCACTCGGTGTCCTTCTCATACTGCTGCCAACTGCAGACTCTGTCATTGTGCCACTAGGTGGCCTCCTCATACTGCTGGCAACTCCAGACTCTGTCATTTTGTCACTCGGTGGACTTTTCCTGATGCTGCCAACTCCAGACTCTGTCATTGTGCCACTCGCTGGCCTCCACATACTGCTGCCACCTCCACACTCTGTTATTATGCCACTCGGTGGCCTCCTCATACTGCTGGCAACTCCAGACTCTGTCATTGTCCCACTCAGTGGTCTCCTTACACTGCCGCCACCTCCAGACTTCGCCACTACTGCTGCTGCTTCCACCTCACCACTATGTCATAGGGCCACTCTGTGGACTTCTCATGCTGTTCCCACCCTCCCCACTTCATGACTGGGCCACTATTTTGCCTTTCGGCCTGGCTGACATCATCATTTATTTGACCTTTCTTCTAATCTGTCAGAAGACGGATCCTGTCTGTGTAGCAGCTGTAAGGCCTGTATGGTCCCATCAGAATTGGCTTATGATTTGGTAGCCAAAAGCTAGAGTAGGTACAAAACACAGAAGATATGCAAATATTCCATTCACGTGTCATCTCTGTTTTAGATCCACTCCTGTTTTATTTGGCATTAGCAATACTGATGGTTTATTGAGCTAATGCTGACCGAGTGAAGGCGGATGCTCGACAGACAGGATCCGTTTTTTGTGGGTTATTGTTCTGACGTATCAGGGGAAGGGCACACGGTATGTGAATTCAACATGGTTTAGTTATAGGATCTGATGGACATATGTGTTTCTTCAACGTTATAAACTACTCAACTAGATAACTTTAACCCCTTCATGACATCCACCATACATGTACAGCAGATGTCGGCACTTTAACCAGTCCCCGACCGCCGTACGCAGGATTGCGTCCTGCGGGCGGCCGGGATCTTCTGTTTGGACGCGCCGGGGCGTCATCTCGCGAGACGCGAGAGTTCCTGTGAAGCGCGTCTCGAGAGTTGGACTACAGCCTGCCAGCGATGATCAATCGCTGGCAGGCTGTAGATGCGATATAAATCGCATCAAACAGCTATATCAGACGCTGTTTTATGAACAGCGTCTGATATAGCTGCTACCTGGTCCTCTGGTGGTCCCATTTTCTGGGATCGACCACCAGAGGACCAGGTAACTACAGTAAAAGTTGCACCAAACACTACACTAACCCCCCACCCCCTCACCTATTAACCCCTTGATCACCCCATCTAGACCCCTGATCACCCCCTGTCATTGATCACACCCCTTGTAAGGCTCCATTCAGACGTCCATATGTGTTTTGCGGATCCGTGGATTCACGGATCCGTGGATTCACGGATCCGCGGATCCTCAAAACACGGACACCGGCAATGTGCTTTCCGCATTTTGCAGATCCGCACATTGCCAGAACTATATAGAAAATGCTTTTTCTTGTCCGCAATTGCGGACAAGAATAGGACATGTTCTATATTTTTGCGAACGGAAGTGCAGACCCGGAGCGCGGATCCGTAATTCCGGATCCGAGCGGGACAAAGTCTGTCCCCATAGAAATGAATGGGTCCGCAATTCCGTTCCGCAAACAGAATTGCGGACGTGTGAATGGGGCATAAGGGTCCCTTATCACCGCCAGTTAGTTAGCTACTTGTTAGGTAGCTAGCGCCCAGCCCACCGCACCGCAGTCACTGATTTTGGCAGAGATTTTTTCATCCACATTGATCGATGCGAATGAAAAATCTGTGCCGTTCATTTTTTTTTTTCAGCGCAGAGGCTGAACGGAAAAAAAATCTCATTACCCGTATGCTCAATATAAGGAGAATCGCAGAAACTCCTAATGCTGGCCATACGTGTAATGACTGCGGAGACCCTCAAATGCCAGGGCAGTACGAAAACCCCACATGTGACCCCATTTTAGAAAGAAGACACCCCAAGGTATTCCGTGAGGGGTATGGCGAGTTCATGGAAAATTTTATTTTTGTCACAAGTTAGTGGAATATGAGACTGTAAAAAAAAAAAAAAAAAACAATTTCCGCTAACTTGTGCCAAATTTTTTTTCTGTGAACTCGCCATACCCCTCACAGAATACCTTGGGGTGTCTTCTTTCCACAATGGGGTCACATGTGGGGTATTTATACTGCCCTGGCATTTTAGGGGTCCTAAAGCGTGAGAATCCAAATGCGTAAAAATGGCCTGTGAAATCCTAAAGGTACTCATTGGTTTTAGGGCCCTTTCGCATCTTGGCTGCAAAAAGTGTCACTCATGTGGTATCGCCGTACTCAGGAGAAGTAGGGCAATGTGTTTTGGGGTGTATTTTACATATACCCATACTGGGTGTGAGAAATATCGCTGTAAACGACAACTTTTACATTTTTTATTCAAAGTTGTCAATATACAGAGATATTTCTCTCACCCAGCATGGGTATATGTAAAAATACACTCCAAAACACATCGTCCTACTTCTCCTGAGTACGGCGATGCCACATGTGTGACACTTTTTGCAGCCAAGATGCGCAAAGGGCCCAAATCCAACGAGTACCTTTTAGGAGGGTATTTTTACGCATTTTCTTCTCACGCTTTAGGGCCCCTAAAATGCCAGGGCAGTATAAATACTCCACATGTGACCCCATTTTGGAAAGAAGACACCCCAAGGTATTCGCTGAGGGGCATAATGAGTTCATGAAAAATTTAACTTTTGTCAAAAGTTAGCGGAAAGGGAGACTTTGTGAGAAAAAACTATAAAAATCAATTTCCACTAACTTGTGCCAAAAAAAATATTCTATGAACTCGCCATGCCCCTCATGGAATACCTTGGGGTGTCTTCTTTCAAAATGGGGTCACACGTGGGTATTTCTACTGCCCTGGCATTTTAGGGGCCCTAAAGCGTGAGAAGAAAAATGCGTAAAAATGGCCTCCTAAAGGTACTCATTGGAATTTGGGCCCCTTGCGCATCTTGCCTGCAAAAAGTGTCACACATGTGGTATCGCCGTACTCAGGAGAAGTAGGGCGATGTGTTTTGGGGTGTATTTTTACATATACCCATGCTGGGTGAGAGAAATATCTCTGTATATTGACAACTTTGAATAAAAAAATGTAAAAAGTTGTCGTTTACAGCGATATTTCTCACACGCAGCATGGGTATATGTAAAAATACACCCCAAACCACATTGCCCTACTTCTCCTGAGTTCGGCGATACCATATGAGTGACACTTTTTTGCAGCCAAGATGCGCAAAGGGGCCCTAAAACCAATGAGTACCTTTAGGATTTCACAGGCCATTTTTATGCATTTGGATTCTCACACTTTAGGGGCCCCTAAAATGCCAGGTGAGTATAAATACCCCACATGTGACCCCATTTTGGAAAGAAGACACCCCAAGGTATTCCGTGAGGGGCATGGTGAGTCCACAGAATTTTTATTTTTTGGCACAAGTCAGCGGAAATTGTTTTTTTTGTTTTTTTTTTATTTATTTTTTTACAAAGTCTCATATTCCACTAACTTGTGACAAAAAATAAAATTTTACATGAACTCACCATACCCCTCACAGAATACCTTGGGGTGTCTTCTTTCCAAAATGGGGTCACATGTGGGGTATTTATACTGTCCTGGCATTTTAGGGCCCCTAAAGGGTGAGAAGAAGTCTGGAATCCAAATGCGTAAAAATGCCCTGTGAAATCCTAAAGGTACTCTTTGGTTTTAGGGCCTTTGCGCACCCAGGCTGCAAAAAGTGGCACACATGTGGTATCGTCGTACTCAGGAGAAGTAGGGCAATGTGTTTTGGGGTGTATTTTTATATATACCCATACTTTGTGTGAAAAATATCTCTGTAAACGACAACTTTTAAAAATTTTTATACAAAGTTGACAATTTACAGAGATATTTCTCTCACCCAACATGGGTATATGTAAAAATACACCCCAAAACACATTGCCCTACTTCTCCTGAGTACGGCGATACCACATAAGTGCCGCTTTTGCAGCCTGAGTGCTAAAGGGCCCAAATTCCAACGAGTACCTTTAGGTTTTACATGGCGGCTCACAATTTAGCCCGCCCAAAATGCCAGAACAGTAAACACACCCCACAAATGACTCCATTTCGGAAAGTAGACACCCCAAGGTATTCACTGAGGGGCATAGTGAGTCCGTCTGAGATTTTTATTTTTTTTGCCAGAAGTTAGCAGAAATTGAAACTTTTTATTTATTTTTTCTCAGAAAGTGTCATTTTCCGCTAACTTGTGAAAAAAATGAAATGATACATGAACTCACCAAGCCCCTCCGCGAATACTTTGGGGTGTCTTCTTTCTAAAATGGTGTAATTTGGGGGATATTTATACTATCCTGGCATTCTAGCACCTGAAGAAACATGACAGGTGCTCAGAAAGTCAGAGCTGCTTCAAAATGCCGAAATTCACTTTTTTGCACCATAGTTTGTAAACGCTATAACTTTTACCCAAACCAATAAATATACACTTATTGGATTTTTTTATCAAAGACATGTAGAACAATAAATTTAGAGAAAAATTTATATAGAAATGTAGTTTTTTTTGAAAAATTTTACAACAGAAAGTGAAAAATGTCATTTTTTTGCAAAAATTTCGGTAATTTTTGATTAATAGCAAAAAAAGTAAAAATGTCAGCAGCAATGAAATACCACCAAATGAAAGCTCTATTAGTGAGAAGAAAAGGAGGTAAAATTCATTTGGGTGGTAAGTTGTATGACGGAGCAATAAACGGTGAAAGTAGTGTAGTGCGGAATTGTAAAAAGTGGCCTGGTCATTAAGGGTGTTTAAGCTAGGGGGGCTGAAGTGGTTAAAGATGACGCCCGTTCCAGAGCTAAGCATGCACCATAGCCGTTTCTTTAGATATTTAGCCCCTCTGATGCATCTGAGGTAGCTTTTCCTGGGAGCTCTGCACTCCCTGGCCTGAATGGTTTCCCTCTGCTGAGATCAGGAAAGCCATTCATTGGTGATGATAGTCGAAAGCATGTGCAAGGCTACAAGGCCTATGGCAGTGCTCCATAGCAATATACAGAATTTCCCATACACTACTGTATTAAATCACAGTAGCGTAGGGAAGAAGTGATCTAATGATCACATGTCCACGTCCCCTAGGGAAACTAAAAAAAAAAAAAAAGTGAAAAAAAAAGTTTTTAAAAATTCTAACAACCCCCCTTTCCTTATAATAAATAAACAATAAAAAATAATAGTTTGCACCGCCATGGGCCAAAACACTCAAACTATTAAAATCTAAACATATTTATCCGTATGGTAAACGTCGTAACAGAATTTTTTTTCGTTGCATCGCCTGCCCAAAAAATTGAATAAAAGGTGATAAAGTCATACACACCCCAAAATGGTATCACTGAAAACGACCCCAAATTACCACATATGAAACACTGTAAAAACAAAACCCTTAAAACCATGGCAGAATTGCGGTTTCTTTCCAATTGCACCCTATTTCGAATTCCTTTCCAGTTTCCAGCTACAACATATGCAATAGTAAATAGTGACATTGGGAAGTACAACTTGTCCTGCAAAAAACAAGACCCCATACGATTACGGAAAAATAAAAAAGCTATGGCTCCGGGAGAACAGAGAGTGAAAAACTAAAAATGCAAAAACATAAAATCACTGCATCATAGAGAAGTTACTTCCTTTGGTTTTCATGCTTTGCCATTAAAATTATAGTCACCTTTCTGAACTCCCTCTGTTCCAGCACTGACAATCTATGCTCTCTTCTAGTCTTCATTCTGGTGCCCTGGCCACAGCAGTGATGTGCCCATATCCCACATGTGACTGCTGTAGCCAATTGGTCTCAATGGTTTCTTGCTATATAACGCTAATGCCAGAGAATGGCAGCAGCAGTCACTTGTAATATATATGCATGTTATCGCTGCAGCCAAACATAATCGCTGCAGCATCAGGAAGTATAGAAGCGGAGGTGCTGAAACAGAGGGGGCTCTAATTTTTTTTTTAAGTATTCCAATAATATCCGTTTTGCTTTAAAAAATAATAATAATAATACAGAGACAACTCCTTTAACCTCTTTGTGACCAGCTTGTTTTTGGCCTTAAAAGGCGTTTCTTCTGGATTGGTCATCAGTATTGATAGTGGGGGTCTGACACCTAGGAGCTGTTTGAGAAGGCACATGTGCTAGCGTTGGTGCCTTCTCAAAGAGCAGATCAGCAGGGGTCCTGGGTGTTGGACACCCACAAATCAGATACTGATGACCTGTCCAGAGGACAGGTCATCAGTATAAAAGTCTTGGAATATCCCTTTAGTGACCAAGCAATTTTATTTTTCTATGGCATTCCATGGCTATAACTTTTTATTTTTCCATCAATGTATCTGTATGAGGGCTTGTGTTTTACGGGACAAGTTGTAGTTTTTTAATGGCAAAATTATAGGGTACACCTAATATAAATAGCATTCCAACTTTATTCTCTGGGTCAGTGTGATTACAGTGATACCAAATCCATACTTTTACATTTACTTTATGTTTTACTACTTTAAATAAAAAATGTTTTTGCATCGCCGCATCCAAAGACCAATAACTTTTTTACTTTTCATTCTACAGTGCTGTCTGAGGGCTTTATTTTTGTGGGATGGCTTGTGGTTTTCATTGGTATCATTTTGGGGTACATAATACTTTTTGATTGCTTTTTATTTCTTTTTTATGGCAAATAAGCAAGAAAAACAATTCTGGAATTTTTTCTTCTTTTATGGCGTTCACCATATGGCATAAATTACATGATAATTGTGTAGTGTGGGTCATTACAGTCCGCAAGATATGAAGTAGAGGCACAGATCATAAGCACTCGGCAGCTCTCCCATGGGCTTTTTAGTCCGTGCATTTGCGCCACAAAATATAGGACATGTCTAATGCAAATCGCAGACCCATTCAAGTCAATGCACATTGCTGGTACTCGTGAATTACTGGCCGCTATTTGTGGTCAGCAGCATGATCACGGACAGCTTATGTTCGTGTGAATGAGCCCTTATACTGGCCCCTAACCTTAATACTGACCCTAACCCTAATCCCAATACAGACCCTAACACTAATCCTAACCATAATACTGTCCCCTAATCCTAATACTGGCCTATAACCCTAATCTTATTACTGCCCCCTCCCCAATCCTAACCCCAATACTGACCCTAACCATAATACTAACCCTAAGACCTCATGCACACGAGCGTATTTTGTTTCCGTGTCCGGTCCATTTTTTTCCGGATAGTATGCACACCTATTAATTTCAATGGGTCCGCAAAAAATGCTGACAGCACACCATGTACTATCCGCATTCGTATGTCCATTCTGTAGCCCCGCAAAAAATGGAGCATGTCCTATTCTTGTCCGTTTTGCAATATTACAATGGATCCGCAAAAAAAACGATCTGCAAAAAAAAACAACAATGCCATACAGAACGTCATTAGTTTTTTTTGCGGATCCACAATTTGCGGACCGCAAAACACATACGGTCGTGTGCATCTAGCCTAATACTGACGCTAACCCTAATACCAAGACTAATGCTAATACCCACCCTAATACAGAGCCTAACCCTAATAGTGACTCCTAACTGTAATACTATCTCTGCCACCGCTCTGTATCTTGAGGATTGCGGATCCATCCATGATATGTAGTGCACACGGACGGTGCCCATGTATTGCAGACCTGCTGTTTGCAGTCCACAATAGGGCATGAGGCACACGCGCTCGTGTGCATGAGCCCCTAGGGTCAGTATTAGAGTTAGGGATAGTATTACAGTTTGAAGTCAGTATTAGGGCTTATGCACACGGCCGTTGCCTGGCCGTAGCCGTATTGCGGTCCGCAAACAACGGGTCCGTAATACACAAGCACCGGCCGTGAGCACCCCGCATCACGGATGCGGACCGATGCACTTTAGTTTCAATAGTTTTTATTATGTTATCCACATAAAAATACGAAGAAAACAACAAAGCGTGGACGCAGCCACACAGAATACACGAGCTTAAATAGCACGCCAGCAGGCGTGGCTACATCATCGGCAATATTGTAAGATACCAGTACCGTAGCAAACAGAACAATATTGCAAAATAGGTTGGTACCAATACGGGAATAGCACTAGGGCATCTGCACAGATGCTGCCTACCTAGTACCAATGCAAAATATGACGAACAGGTGCAATAAAAGAACTGAACCCATAAAACATAACAGTCACTATGTAGGTGACCTACTAACAAGACAAATAATAAGCGAAACAGAGGGAAACCACGCAGCAGTCTAGAGTGCAGTGGCTCGCATAAGAGGAAGAAAGAGGCAGAAGAAGAAAGAAGGAAAAGAGCCAAGAGAAAAGGGTAAAGGGACTTACCGTTTGCATCTCCGTTGTCCCAACAATCCCTGAGAGGGACACGAATTAGGGGGAATAAAAAGCACTCTGGATCCACCCACTCCAGGCCGCCTGTCGAAGTTTAGTAGAGATAATTGAGTACGGTAAGGAGTGTTCGTATCTGCACGTTTGGTTAATCACTTGTATGACTTCAGAGACAGAGGGAGGAGCTGGGTCCTTCCAGTGTCTGGTAACGACCAATTTGGCGCCGAGCAAAACGTGTCCAGTGATATTTCTATGAGGAGGGGGTATGTCAGTAATGCCTAAGAACAGTAAGGCTAATCCTGGGCAAGGGTCTACTCTACGGTCCAGGAGGGCAGAGAGAAGCCGGAATACGCGCTTCCAGTATCCATCAAGGATAGGACAGGACCAGAGAATGTGTAGCAAGGTGCCACCTCCGCCACAACCCCGCCAACAATAAGGGGACGTGGAAGGGTATATTATGTGAAGTCTCTGGGGGGTAAAGTACCACTGGAGGAGAGTCTTTAGGTCCGCTTCATAGTGGGTCACGCACTTAAAATTCGCCACCAAAAATCCTACGGCCGCAGCCCAGGATTCAGCAGAAAAAGTTTTCTTCAGTTCCCTTTCCCATTTCTAGATGGGGGGGGACTTACTAAAGGTAGCTTTATCCCCCAGTAGATCATACAGGTGTCTAGTCAAATGTCGCTTAAAAAGGGAGAGAAATTGAAACAGCCTAAAAATGGATGAATTTACCTGGGGGGAGACTGTAAAATCTTCGAGAGGAAGTGACGGATTCTCAAATATGTGTAGAATTCAGAATGAGGAAGTGCAAAGGAGTCTTGGAGAGAGGCAAAGGAAAGGAGGGAGTGACCTTCCACTACTTGTGAGATAGTGTCAATCCCCATCTTGCGCCAGGGCGCTAGATTAATGTCAGGAATAGATAGTTCGATAGCGAGAGTGGAGACAAGTTATTTGGTGAGTCTTTCTGTGTGTTATGAGTGGATATCCACAGGGCCCCTGCATGGGACACTGTGAGGAGGGGGTGTGTCGGGGAGGTAGAGCTCCAAGACAGGTGAATCAAATAATCTTTAATGGGAACCTGCTTCAGTGCATGAGACTCTATCTGCTGCCATGATTTTTCATTTTGCGAAGCCCACCATTCGCTGGTAAAGGAGAGGCCAATTGCTACAAAGTAATCTTTAATATCAGGGAGGCCCGCTCCACCTGCGCGCTTCTTCTTTGTCAGGAGTTCTCGAGCTACCCTAGGCTTAGAGCCTCCCCAGATGTACTTGCCCAGGAGAGCCTGAGCTTTTTGAAAGAATGCAGCGGGCATCGGGATCAGGAGGGCACGAAAGATATAAATAAGTTTGGGTAGGGTCATCATCTGGAACGATGCTATCCTGCCCACCCAAGAGACCATCTGCATAAAGAAGCTTGCGAAGTGACATGGTGGTCAGAAGGGGAACATAGTTTCGCACATAAAGTAGAGAACAAGGCGAGGTAATCTTAACACCTAGATAGGGAATTTCCGAACACTGCCAGTCAAGATCATAAGATGCTTTTAGAACTGTTAGGTCAGGGGACGGGATATTGATAGGGAGGGCCTGCGATTTCGAACCATTAATCTTGTAATATGAAAGGGATCCGTAATGAGATATTATGTCAAGTGAGGCTTTAAGGGATTGCAAGGGATTCGTCAGGGTAAGAATAATGTCGTCCGCGTAAAGGGAAATAGTATGAGATCTGTCCCCTACCACAACACCAGAGACCGTGTGTGAGGCCCTAATGTGCTGTGCCAGCGGTTTTAGTGCGAGGATAAAGAGGAGGGGGGACAAGGGACAGCCCTGTCTTGAGCCATTAGTTATTGTAAAGGGATCAGAGAGTATCCCATTGATCCATACCTTTGCTGAGGGGTGAGAGTATAAACTATTGATGGCATTGATTATCTGACCCGAGAAACCCATCCACCTAAGAGTAGAGAAAGCGTAGTCCCAGTGTAGGCGATCAAACGCTTTTTCAGCATCCAGGGTCACTGCAAGCATAGGGAGGGTGTGCACTTCTGCGAAATTATTCAGATCTATAATGCGTCTGGTGTTGTCAGAAGCCTGTCTACCTGCCACGAAACCTGTCTGGTCCGAGTGGATCAGGTGAGGGAGCAGGGGAGAGAGCCGGCTTGCAATGAGCTTGGCAAAAAAATTTATATCGGAGTTTAACAATGAAATTGGCCTAAAATTTTGAGGTATATCAGGCGACTTGCCGGGTTTGGGTATGGTAACTACCAGTGCTTCAAGCATATCAGGAGGAAAGGGATTTCCCTCCATGACGCGGTTAAAGAGGTTGAGTAGGTGGGGGAGAAGGTCAGGAAGGACATGGCGAAAATATTCATTAGTGAGGCCGTCAGGGCCAGGGGACTTTCCCAGTTTCAAGGATGAGACCACTTTAGTCAATTCCTGGAAAGAGATAGGGGCAATAAGGGACTGGAGCTGTGAATCAGTAAGGACGGGGAGAGAAGCCTGGGAGAGAAAGTCGTTCACAAGAGCCGGGTAATCCCGAGGGAGAGGTGCATGGTCTTTTAGATCATAAAGGGACTGATAATAAAGCTTAAATTGGTCAGCGATTTCCCTGGGGTCCAACAGTTTCGCCTTAGTAGCTGGGTGGAGCAGGTATGGAATCCTTGACTTGGACTGTTGTTTTTTAAGTTGTTGGGCCAGTAGACGTCCCGCCTTGTTTCCTTGGGAATAGAATTTGGATTTCATTCTAAGGAGGGACTTGTGATAATTTTGAAGGAGTAGAGCGCTAAGTTTATTCCGTGCTAAACGTAGAGAGTCAGAGCGGAGAAGGGAAGATTTGTTAATACTCTCCAGTTCGGCAATCTCTTTCAATGTCAATGCTATCTCCTTCTCTCTCTGTTTTTTCAGAGTAATGTTCAATTTAATCAGGGAGCCTCTCATGAAGGCTTTATGGGCCTGCCATAACACAAAATTGTCTGAAACAGAGCCAGCATTGAATTGAAAGAATTCTCGCAGGTGTGTGGATAATTCCGCAACGTGTTTAGGGTTGCTAAAGAGAAAGGTGTTGTTTCGCCAAACTGGAGCCCGAAAAGATTGGAACTGTTCATCCAAAGTAATCGTAATGGGAGCGTGGTCGGACCACTTTATAAGGCCTATATCTGTGGAAAGGGTGTGAATCAGAGAGGTGTGGTCAACCAGGAATAGATCTATCCAGGAGTAAGAAAGGTGGGGAGTCGAGAAAAAGGTGTAATCTCTCTCTAAGCTATGCTGGGCCCTCCACACGTCAATCAGTCCTTCAGCATGCAAGAGGGAAGCTAGTCCTGTGTCTACCCTGCGGGAGGGGGAGGTAGAATCAATGTCAGGTTGGAGGACTGAGTTGAAGTCCCCGTAAATAATTAATTTGCCCTTTTTAAGCGAGTTAACTTGCCGCATTACCTTGTGTAAAAAGGCCAATTGGTGTGAATTGGGGGCATATATGTTAACCAAAGTGTACACCACATTGTTGATAGAGCACACCAATATAACATACCTGCCTGAGGGGGCCGTTTTGGTAATAATCGGGGTAAACGCCACTGTGTTCTTAACTGCAATAAAAGTACCTTGTTTTTTCCTGGAGAAGAAGTGGGAATGGGAAATATGCGGAAAGAGACGGTGATGAATTCTAGAAGAGTCGTCCTGGAGTAGGTGGGATTCCTGCACACACAGCACATCAGCATGGGAAGTCAAAGCTTCGGACCAGAGATATGCTCGCTTCTGAGGACAGTTAAGACCTTTAACATTGAGGCTCATAATCTTGAGACCCATCATGCAGGGTGAGGAACAGCCTGTAAGCTAAAAGAACGACGGAGATGCAACTTCAATACAGTGTAATACAAATACACAAAATCAGATAGAATAGTGGCTAAGGTCACTAAACAAAATGCGATCACACGAGGAGAGAAGACAAAGATGAAGGGTAAGATGAGAAGGAGAAAAGAAAGTAAGTTAGAGCAAGAAATCGAGAGGAGTAAGGCAGCGAGGCTCGCCGCCTAGGTAGAATTGGGACGAAAGTCCAATGCCTGGGCTGACAGTGGAAAAAACAAGAAAACGCAGACAGGAGGTCGCACCATTTCCTTATTAGCTACAGAAACACAGCCCTCTGGTAGAGGATTGAGTGCTTGACAGTTCCAGCCTCAAGTGGCGCTCAATAGCACTAGAGGATGTAGCCCAAGTCGCTAGAGATGGTGGTTGAGACTTGGGTGAGGCAGGGGGGTCATCATCAGCAGGTTTCAGGGAAAGAGGAATACGCCACAGTTGGAGAAGTTGCTTTCCCTCTTCAAGGTTTTTGATCGCGTGAATTTGTCCATTCCTGTGGATTAGTATCTTCAGGGGGTACCCCCATTTATAAGGAACACTATTGTCCCGAAGAGCGGTAGTAATAGGCATGAGCTCCCTACGTTGGCGGAGCGTGTGTCTTGATAGGTCCATGAAGAGTTTAACCTTCTGATAAGGAGCAGGAAGCGGTTGTTTCTGCCGTGCAGCAGACATTAGGGCCTCCTTCGTGTGGAAGAAGTGGATACGCGCAAGTGTGTCGCGCGGGATATTTGGCCCTAGATGGGGGGGCTTCGGAACCCTGTGGGCGCGGTCTATAATCATGTCAGGTGCAGGGATCTGAGGTAACAGCGACTTCATAAGGCCTTTCAGGTATGGCTGCAGGTCTTCAGGGGCCACTTCTTCTGGAATGCCTCTAAACTTTATGTTGTTCCGTCTGGAACGGTCTTCCATATCTGCAAGTTTCAATTTGATAGCTTCCAGCTGATCAGCCATATCATTATGCGCGTCAATGACCTCATTTTGAGAAGACGCAAATTCATTCATTTTCAGTTCAATGTGATTGATTTTGCCCTCAGCTGACTGAAGTCTGGTGAGCATAGGGTTAAGCAATTTCTCCATGTCATTCTGGAGGGAAAATTTCAGGGCCAGCAGCATCACCTTCAGGGAGTCCTCTGACTAATTTGTCAGAGGTGGGAAGCCTGTGAATAGGGTCATCAGGCTGACCATTAGCATCATGACTGCCTGCACTGACCTGTAGCCCAGCTGGATCAGGATTATTCAGTATCCGGTGGTGAGAGGTGCCGGCGTGCGGTCCTGTAAGGGAGTCAGCTCAGCAAGAGGGAGAACGGGCGCCATCTTGGAGCACATGTGGCGGTTCCTGGTCCTCAGCAGGAGTCGGAGGGAGCGATGGAAGGGGCCCTGAAGGAGGTAGGAGAGCCCAGGAGGATCCGGTGGGGATCGGGCTGTTGGAGCAGGCCCCTTATGGGTTCTATGTTATGTTGTAGCCCTCTCCAGCATAAAGCCAGATCAGTCTGTATGCACAATTGATGACATCACTCTTCATATTAAATGACACCTTAGCTCATTATCAGATACCATGATAATCCAATTATTCTCATATAATGATATTATGGAATATTATGGCATAACACTATGACCTTTGCGAACCCTGCCAAGCACAATAAAAATGGGAGTGGAGTTTCTTTGTCTTATTCTCTGCACAGCAGGTTGTAGTTGCTGTGTTGTAGTTCCACAGAAGGGGCCAGGAGCAGCAATATTTATTAGCCTCATTTACTTCAAAACTAGTCACTCTATTTTAATGTGGAACAGAGTAGGAGCAAACTTGGATTACTGTAGCCCTTTATTTGTACCTTGTGATATTGCTGTTACAGGTGAAGATTGATAGAGCTACAGCTAAAATAACTTGAAAATCTTCCCCAAATTTACAGGCTATAAATGTGTCCGCAGAGAGAACCTACTAGTTAATTAGGTCCTGTGACCACAGCACTGATTATCTGATCATTTATATTTATATATTGCCTAACGAGGGGGCGGAGCTTGCCAATGGCGCCGTGAGGAGTGCTTTCTCTGTGCTCCCGAACAACTCCGGCATACTACCGCTCTGCAGGACATTGCAGGACAATCTTCACTGCAGTGAAGGAGAGGATTCCTCCAAGATGGCGGTGGACGGCAGCAGAACTCCCGCGCGCTCTGCCTATTCCTCCCGCTCGCAGCCGGTGGAGCAGGAGCCACTTAGCTCTCAGCTACCTGGGACCCTTGAATGCTGTCGCACCCCCGATCCTCACGCTATGGTCGGCAGTCAGCAGTCTGGCGCTTCCTCCTCTCCGGCTATGTCTGTGGCCTCAGCCTTGTCGCCCAGCGCCTCACCCTCCATCGCAGCTCTGCTGGTCAGGTGCAGGGATCTGAGGTAACAGCGACTTCATAAGGCCTTTCAGGTATGGCTGCAGGTCTTCAGGGGCCACTTCTTCTGGAATGCCTCTAAACTTTATGTTGTTCCGTCTGGAACGGTCTTCCATATCTGCAAGTTTCAATTTGATAGCTTCCAGCTGATCAGCCATATCATTATGCGCGTCAATGACCTCATTTTGAGAAGACGCAAATTCATTCATTTTCAGTTCAATGTGATTGATTTTGCCCTCAGCTGACTGAAGTCTGGTGAGCATAGGGTTAAGCAATTTCTCCATGTCATTCTGGAGGGAAAATTTCAGGGCCAGCAGCATCACCTTCAGGGAGTCCTCTGACTAATTTGTCAGAGGTGGGAAGCCTGTGAATAGGGTCATCAGGCTGACCATTAGCATCATGACTGCCTGCACTGACCTGTAGCCCAGCTGGATCAGGATTATTCAGTATCCGGTGGTGAGAGGTGCCGGCGTGCGGTCCTGTAAGGGAGTCAGCTCAGCAAGAGGGAGAACGGGCGCCATCTTGGAGCACATGTGGCGGTTCCTGGTCCTCAGCAGGAGTCGGAGGGAGCGATGGAAGGGGCCCTGAAGGAGGTAGGAGAGCCCAGGAGGATCCGGTGGGGATCGGGCTGTTGGAGCAGGCCCCTTATGGGTTCTATGTTATGTTGTAGCCCTCTCCAGCATAAAGCCAGATCAGTCTGTATGCACAATTGATGACATCACTCTTCATATTAAATGACACCTTAGCTCATTATCAGATACCATGATAATCCAATTATTCTCATATAATGATATTATGGAATATTATGGCATAACACTATGACCTTTGCGAACCCTGCCAAGCACAATAAAAATGGGAGTGGAGTTTCTTTGTCTTATTCTCTGCACAGCAGGTTGTAGTTGCTGTGTTGTAGTTCCACAGAAGGGGGCCAGGAGCAGCAATATTTATTAGCCTCATTTACTTCAAAACTAGTCACTCTATTTTAATGTGGAACAGAGTAGGAGCAAACTTGGATTACTGTAGCCCTTTATTTGTACCTTGTGATATTGCTGTTACAGGTGAAGATTGATAGAGCTACAGCTAAAATAACTTGAAAATCTTCCCCAAATTTACAGGCTATAAATGTGTCCGCAGAGAGAACCTACTAGTTAATTAGGTCCTGTGACCACAGCACTGATTATCTGATCATTTATATTTATATATTGCCTAACGAGGGGCGGAGCTTGCCAATGGCGCCGTGAGGAGTGCTTTCTCTGTGCTCCCGAACAACTCCGGCATACTACCGCTCTGCAGGACATTGCAGGACAATCTTCACTGCAGTGAAGGAGAGGATTCCTCCAAGATGGCGGTGGACGGCAGCAGAACTCCCGCGCGCTCTGCCTATTCCTCCCGCTCGCAGCCGGTGGAGCAGGAGCCACTTAGCTCTCAGCTACCTGGGACCCTTGAATGCTGTCGCACCCCCGATCCTCACGCTATGGTCGGCAGTCAGCAGTCTGGCGCTTCCTCCTCTCCGGCTATGTCTGTGGCCTCAGCCTTGTCGCCCAGCGCCTCACCCCTCCATCGCAGCTCTGCTGGTCAGCCGCTCAGGTCAGTGGCCCCTGGGGACATCCCTGGTAACTGTGGGGACTGGGCTGGAAGGCACACTTAAGGGCTCTTCCCACTAAAAGCAAGATGGACTCTCTGTTTAATAGGCTGGAGGCGTCCCACAAACAGGACATGGAGGCCCTACATCATGACCTCAAACAAGAAGGCCAGAGGGTAGAGGATATCGAATCCTCCCAGGAACAAGTATTCACAGCTCTTGAATCTTACCAATTCGTCCTTTCTGAGCATACTTCTCAAATACAAGACATGCTTGCTCATTTGGACGATCTGGAAAATCGTAATAGGAGGAACAATCTCCGTATAAGGGGCCTTCCGGAATCTATTCAGGCGCAAGATCTGGAACCGTGGGCTACCTCTTTCTTTGGCAAATTGTTGTCAAGGTCAGCTGATCAACCAGTGGAAATCAATCATATCCACAGAGCTCTTGGCCCTAAATTGGGCGTACGGGACGCTATATGCTGGATTCATTTCTTTAAAGACAAAGAGGCGATTCTGAGGGCTTCCAGGGACGCGGATCCTGTTACCCTTGAAAACAAGGAGATTGTGATTTTACGTGACTTAGCACGGCGTACTCTGATTCTCCATAAAGCTCTAAAGCCGCTCCTGGGGGTGCTCAAAGCTAACAACATATCATAGCGATACGGATACCCCTTCCAGCTATTTGCTTCCAGAGGTAGAAAATCTGTGGTCTTCCAATACCTGCTGGACTTGCAGCGCCTTTTGTTGACCTTTGACCTGCCTCAAGTGGATCTGCCAGACTGGCCATCTCCAAGGGACATCATTTCCCTTCTGCGCTCGGAAAGGTGGCAAAAATCCACGCCCAAGCAGAAGCGATCCTCCAGGAGGTCCAAGGCCCCTGACGGCTGATAGCGTTGCGCTTGGGGTCTCATCTGGTCTCTTTTCATTAAAGGCCTTCTGCCTATTCTTAATCAGGGCTGTTCATACCTTTATGAGGTCCCCTTATGGGTTCTATGTTATGTTGTGTTTTCTCTTCATGATGTTCTGCATGTCCTATTTCTATGCTGTTAACTTCATTTGCCGTTGAGTCTAGTAGGGGGGTTCTGTGCCATTTCTTCTCCTCCTCCACTTAGGGATAGCGACTTCAGTTGTCGCCTGTGACATGTGTCACTTTCTAGAGTATCGTTGAGCCCTTTGCTTCGGCTCTTTTTGTTTTTTCCTTTTTGTTATTCCTTGTTCTTGTGCTCCTGAGTCTTGTGTCTAATGGCTTGTCTTCCTTCCCTAGTGTACCTCCCTACCCCTCCCTCCCTTAGTCCACCTACGCTACTTCTCCTGTGACCTGTGGGGTTTCTCCATCGGCTACTAGATTAGGAATGGTCAAAAATCTGGCAACTAAAATTTAATGTCGATAAGTGCAAGATAATGCACATGGGGCGTAAAAACCCAAGAGCACAATATAAAATCAGTGATACAGTACTAACCTCAGTATCTGAGGAAAGGGATTTAGGGGTCATTATATCAGACGACCTAAAGGTGGGCAGACAATGTCATAGAGCAGCAGGAAATGCCAGCAGAATGCTTGGGTGTATAGGGAGAGGCATTAACAGTAGAAAGAGGGAGGTGCTCGTGCCGCTCTACAGAGCACTAGTGAGGCCTCATTTGGAGTATTGTGTGCAGTACTGGAGACCATATCTGCAGAAGGATATTGAAACTTTGGAGAGAGTTCAGAGAAGAGCTACTAAACTAGTACATGGATTGCAGGACAAAACTTACCAGGAAAGGTTAAAGGACCTTAACATGTATAGCTTGGAAGCAAGAAGAGACAGAGGGGATATGATAGAAACTTTTAAATACATAAAGGGAATCATCACGGTAAAAGAGGAGAGAATATTTAAAAGAAGAAAAACTGCTACAAGAGGACATAGTTTTAAATTAGAGGGGCAAAGGTTTAAAAGTAATATCAGGAAGAATTACTTTACTGAGAGAGTAGTGGACGCATGGAATAGCCTTCCTGCAGAAGTGGTAGCTGTAAATACAGTGAAGGAGTTTAAGCATGCATGGGATAGGCATAAGGCCATCCTTCATATAAGATAGGGCCTGGGGCTATTCATAGTATTCAGCATATTGGGCAGACTAGATGGGCCAAATGGTTCTTATCTGCCAACACATTCTATGTTTCTATGGCACCCCTCTCATTCTGTACTTATGATGTCCGTGGCTTTAATAAGCCCGAAAAACGGAGCCAGGTTCTTTACCGCTTCCACAACAAGAGGGTTATGGTAGCCATGTTCCAAGAAACCCATTTTAAGGCTTCCTCAATCCCGAGGTGTAGCAACAGATACTATCACTCTTGGTTCCACAGCCCCAATCCAACCAGCAAAGCCAGAGGAGTGTCCATAGCACTCCAAGAAAACCTAAGGTACTCAGTTATGTCCTCTGACATAGACCCTAATGGTAGATTTCTCTTCCTAAAGCTCTTGGTCGATCAAAAGGTGTATACTGTGGCTAATGTTTATTTTTCCAACCAGGGCCAAACCTCGTTTGGGTCCAGACTCCTGAGACGTCTCGCCAGATTTGCCGACGGGTCTTTAATCATTCTTAGTGGGGACTTCAACCTAGTGATGGATCCTGAATTCGACACATCATCTGGTAGGTCCTCAGTTTCCTCAATGTCTCTCCGCAAATTCAAAGCCGAGCTATTCGCTCTTCGGTTGGTTGACCTTTGGCGTGTTCTACATCCAGGTGCTAGGGATTATAGCTTTCATTCCCAAGTCCATAATAGTTATGGGAGATAAGATTTACTGTTTGTATCACAAAAGCTTCTAGACTCAGGCCCGAAAATTTCCATTGACAATTTCCTTTGGTCGGATCACGCGCCTGTTTATGGCCTTCTTACATGTCAAGATAACCGCCCACGCTAGTTTTCGTGGCGATTAAATGACAATTTACTAAATGATATCTCTTGTCTAGCTGACATCAGGAAGGCGATAAAAGATTTTAGCTTAGACCACCTCGACTACCCTACTTCCCCTTCGTTAAAATGGGAAGCCCTTAAGTGCGTGTTACGGGGCATCTTCATCTCACATGGCACCAGACTGAAAAAAGAGTGTTCTCATAAATTGTCAGCTCTATTAGCTGAACTGGATCGTAACGAAACCCATAACAAGGCTAGCCCTAACAATGTCCTCAAAAAGGAAAACTCCCTCTTGCGCCAGCAAATTCTATAGATCTTAGAACAGAGATCCCTATGTGATGGAGACAAATTTAAAAGAGGGTGTTTCGAATACAGCAATAAGAGTGGGAAGTGGCTAGCTAGGGCGCTCCATCCTAGGGCCCCTTTGACCCATGTAGAGGCCCTAAATTCTTCCTCCGGAGGTCTGATCCATGCGCCGTCAGAGATTTCTGAGGAATTTAGATAAAATTATTCGTCCCTGTACAATTTACATCCGAGGGATGTGTCTCAAAACTCCCATCCAAGCGAAGATATACGAAAATATGTCTCCCATTTCGGTCCTAAACGTATCTCCACCGAAGCAGCGGCCTCTCTTGAGGGAGATATCTCTCTCTCAGCGATCAAATGCGTTATTATGATTTGAAAATCGGTAAATGCCCGGGTCCCGACTCGCTTTTACAAGGTGTTGAAGGATGACATCGCCCCTACCCTCGTGACCACTTTCAACTCTATATCTAGAGACTGCCCCTTTCTGTTCCAGGCCCTACAAGCGCACATAACAGTTATCCCCAAGCCGGGTCAGGATTGCACTGCTTGTTCAAACTACCGGCCTATATCTATCTTGAATATTGACCTTAAACTCTATGCTAAACTCCTCGCCCTGAGATTACACTCTTTTATCCCTGAATGTATACATAGAGAGCAGGTGGGATTCGTCCCGGGCCGCGAGGCCCGAGACAATAACCTTAAAAGTTCCCCTATGCCTTCTCGCTGTTGATGCCGAGAAGGCATTTGATAGGGTTAATTGGCAATTTTTGGAAGAAACACTGGTCCACTTGGGTTTGGGTATAAAATGCTCCAAAGGATACTGGCAGTATATTCCACCCCCTCAGCCTGCGTACGTGTTAATGGAATATTTTTTCCCCATTCCGAATACGGAATGGGACACGCAGGGATGCCCCCTGTCCCCATTTCTATATATCTTAGTCATGGAGTCCCTTGCCAATTCCCTCAGAGCAAACTCCTCGGTCAGTGGCTTCAAAGTCAGTAACACTAAACATAAATTATCCTTATTTGCAGACGACTTACTCATTTACCTAACAGCTCCTAGAATTGGGCTACCGTCTGTACTTAAGGAATTTGAGCTGTTTGGTCACCTTAGTAATTTTAAAGTTAATGTCCAAAAGTCCGAAATATTAAATATTTCACTGCCTAAATGAGAGGAGACCTCCCTTAAAGATTCCTTTTCTTTCATGTGGGCCTCCCAGTCTATCAAACACCTGGGAGTCTGCATTCCTGCAAACCTCTCTCTTCTCTTTAAACTGAATTACCAACCCATGCTTTGCTTAGGAAGATAGAGACTGATCCTCATAAGTGGTCTCCCCTCTACATATCCTGGTTTGGGAGAATCAACGATGGATGGATAAGATGGATATCTTGCCCCGGCTTTTGTACATATTCCAAGCAATACCGTGCGAAGTTCCTCTCACATATTTTAACAAGCTTAAAAGCTTAATATCCCGCTTCGTTTGGCATACTTCTAGGGCTAGATTAAATTATTCGATGCTCACTAGAGCCAAGTCAGCGGGGGGCACAGGGCTCCCTAACCTCCTCACTTACTACAGAGCCACGATTATGAATTTCATCCTAGACCTATACAATAATTGCTCTTCCAACAATAATTGCTCTTCCGAGTTGTAGGTAGGACTCGCACTCGAGGAGGCTCCCATCTTGGCGACTGGTATATTTTGGCTATCGAAAACAGCGTTTTTTAAGCTGCCTTTATCCAAATATAACCCGCTCATCTACTCTCTTGCTAGATCCTGGTTTAGATTTGCGATTAAACTCCTCCTTGCAAACATACCGGGCCCTCTTACTACCTTGTCTGAACATCCGGACTTACCACAGGGTCTCCTAAACACTCGAGCCCTAGGCCTCCACAGTGCCACCCCTGTAAGGATACGAGATGTATGTAACCAACAGGGGATTCTACATTTAAACAGTATCTCACATATCAACCCCCCCGCCCCAGGGCAATGGCTTCTATATTTCCAGCTTTGTAGCTTTGTATCCTCCTTGTTACCTGGTACGCAGGCACGCCTTGGGTTATCCGACTTTGAGAAATTATGTATTTCAGGCAGTGCACCTAGTCACGCCATTTCAATGTTATACGCTTTGATGAACACCGAGGAGTCTGGGGGCTCTGCCACAGAACCCTTCCGCACCAAACTTAAATATATGATTGATTGGGAGTCTGAACTGGGTTCTTCGTACACTATTGATCAGTGGAAAAGATCTCTGCTTTTCACCCATGCTCTTTCTATATCTTGCAATTTGAAAGAACTCAATTGCAAAGTATTGGCCCGGTGGTACAGGACCCCAGTTAGTCTCCATCAATTTTATCCGGCAGTACCTACTACTTGTTGGAGGTGCTCATCGGGTGTTGGAACTATGTTGTATATCTGGTGGGATGTTGGGGGGTTGGGCACCTGTGGGATGATGTCTTCTCCCTTCATAATCATATTTACAGAACTAACGTGGTTGCAATGCCTGCCATTGCCCTTTTGTCTATTTTCTCTGGGTGGGTGGCCCAAGTTAAGAAGGGGTCTCTGCGTCTGTTTGTACTAGCTGTGAAACAAATAATTCCCCGTAAGTGGAGATCGACAGAGCTTGGGAAGGCCCCACTGGGTCACAGCTCTTGACTCCCTGGTGCATATGGAGGAATTGGGTGCTGCGGATCGCAACACTTCTTTGGCCTTTTTTCGGGTCTGGGATCCTTGGAATCAGTTCCGCGTTTCACCTGCATTTTCGTACTGGGTGACTTCTGGTGCCCTACCCTCAGGTGCCTTTGAATTGTTTCACTAGACTTTTCATATAAAGATTTACCCCCCTTCCCCTTCCCCCTCACCCCCCCCCTTCCCCCTCACCCCCCCCCCTTCCCCCTCACCTCCCCTCCTTCCCCCTCACTTCCCCCCCCTTCCCCCTCCCCTCCCCTTCGTTCTTTCTGTGTCCCCCCCCCCCCTGTCGTGTTCATTTCAGTCCTTTTATGTTTTAGCTGGGATTATACCCAGACTCTTTGTTCCTTACCCATGTAGGAAAGGTATATTTGATGTATACATTGTGAGACTACCTACGTATTATCTGTCATTTATATTCAGCTGTTATTATACTCAACAACGATGGATCTCTATTGTTACCATATGCTGCATCCGATGTGTATAACTCTGTTTATTTCACACCATACGGTGTATTTCGTTTATTATACCTGCCTCAATAAAATGTATTTTCAGTAGTATGACCTGTGATCAGACTTTAGCAGCACTGTATGTAGTATAGCAGATAGGAATAACTTCCTGTTACTGAGCAGAACTATAAAGGGAAATGTTTTACATGAAGATCAATGAACACTATGAAGTTTTCATTGTAGGTACACTTTAATTTCTGGGATTACTTTGGTTTTTAACATATGTGTTCATGTAGCTGCTTACCTCATGTACATCGTCCCCATGTTTGTTTGTTTTTTTCAGTTCAGGCTCTCTTGACCCATTTTCACCACATAAACAAATTACTCTGGTTTGTTTCCATCTTGTTAGTACCACTTCCTGTTGCTGTATCCAGCCAAATCCATGATGCACTTCTCCATTACAGCTCCAACTACACCCTAACAACCCCCAGCTACTTTATAGCACCTCCCACCCAGCTAGTTACAAAGATACTCCCCTATCACTACCTCTGTTTCGGTTTTGACAGGCCTATGGACATAACATCAGAAAATAATAAAGAGCTGAATAGAACCCAGAACAGAAGATAGGAGGAATAAAGGTAAAAGAAATACATTACAAAATTACAGCTACCTTCATAAAGAATTATTTTAAAGGATGTTGATGCAGACGGAAAACCTCTTTAACCCTTTTAGAATGTAGCCTATTTTCATTCGTTTTTTGTCATCCCACGCCTTTCAAGTCATACTTTTCCATTAACATAGTTGTATGAGGGCTTGTTTTTACCATATCTTGTATAAAATTCTTTGTGGGTGAAAATCGAAAAAATGACACACCATTACACACGCATTGTTTCTGAAAACTGTTTATGCTGTCATAATAAAATTGGACTCCATCAATATGATCTCCTCAATTGTATCTTTGTATAAATGATCAGAATATTATTTTGGCTGGAAGAATTTTGGAGGTCTTCCAACTAGAATATAGTCCAGTGGATCTTACCATGGATCTCAACACGGTCCATGTACTATTCTTCTTAGAAGCCTGAAGGAAATTGATATTCTCATATAGATAATGTTAAGACATTAGGTCAAACAGTATGCATTCTGAGGAGGTTGCAAGAGATGTAAAAGAAAGTAGACATACTGCACCTTTTGAAAAACCTATAGACACGAGATTACTGGTCTTACTGACTTTGACAGGATCTCCAAGACTACTCTTACCAGATAAAATGCAGTTTATTTTGTCTGGTAAAATGCAGGACACCAGATGGAAACCCAAGGAACCCCATTATAGTCAGTCTTGCAACAGACCTAGTGCTTTTTTTATTTTTGCTCTTTTATCCCTATGGTAGAACAGAAAAACAAAACTGCAGATGTGAACAAACCTTAGAAAGCATTCTTCTGTAGACTAGGGTTTACTTTTAAAATTTGCCAACTTGTAAAAAGAGGCATTGCAGTTTCATATTACAAGTAAACTATTTCATAAATACATATGCTATAATAAGCAGTTCCATTATTTAGCCACACAAAATGCAGAACTTTAAAAGCATATGTAACGTATGCTATTGATAAAATGAACTCACACAATGTTCTTGGGTACCTACACTGCAACTTTTTTTTGTATTTTTGCCTCCCTACCAACTGTTTACTTTAGTTATTGGTTTAGTTACACAATGCATATGTACCTTGAACCTGTTTTGCTTTTTATCTTTTTACAGTGACCCTTCAGTGTTTCCATTTTGACAGGCTGCATACTATATATAAAACTAACATGATATATGTCCCTTTAAAAAAAAATATATATATATATATATTTTTTTTTTACAGCACATTTAAACCCCACATAGCCCATGCACAAATATTCACCTGCTTACACAATGGTAGTGGAGCTAGTGAAATACCTAGAGACTTTTATTGGATATTTGCAGCAGTCCATAGAATTACATTTACTGATCTGCAACTTACAATTGACTGTGACACAACTTTTTTCTACACACAGCTACTTGCAGATTACCTTGGAATTTTAAAAAACACGCACCTAGCAGCAGTATTTTATGTTTTATATCAACTTTAGGGTGCATTCACACGACCATAAGTGTTTTACAGTCCGCAAATTGCGTATCCACAAAATGCGGAACGCACACGGCCAGTGCTATATACCGCGGACAAAAATAGGACATGCTCGATATTTTTTGCGGGGCCACGGAACAGAACAACAGATGCGGACAGCACACGGTGTGGTGTCCGCATCTTTTGCAGCCCCATTGAAATAAATGGGTTCGCACCCCCGTTCCGCAAAATTGCGGAACAGATTCGGATCTATTTATACGGTCGTGTGAATGTACCCTAATTAACATGTTCACAGGCATTGTTGATGCTATTTTGTAGTCCTAACTGATATTCATTCGCAAGGTAGGGGTTTTCCAATATTTAAGGGGTTGTCATATGACAGCAACTTATCCACTATTCATAGGATAGGGGATAAGTGTCTGATGCGATGTTGGTCCTGTGTTGCCCCATTTGAATGGTGCCACAGACACAGATCATCTACTTGGCCATTACCATTAGCCCCATAGATAACAGGGAAGAATGGTCCCCCATTCTCATAATCAGCAATGAATCCAGAAGTCAGACTCCCGCCAATCAGAAACTTATACCATGTAAGGGATAAATTGTTTAATGGGACAATTTGTCAAAAACGTTCCCGCAACAGGTGGCAGGAGATCGGTGAGACTGGCAACATGTGGTTTGAGCTAACGTGTTTTCTGTTTGGATGAAATGACATCTGTGTTGTTTCTGGTGCTTGCCACACCTTCTTTCCCCAGGTGTGGCTATTATGGTCATTTTAACCTGGTGTGTGGATCTCGGCTGAGTTCCTGGTGCTGCCATAGCCACTTGAAGTTAAGTGTTTTCTTTCCCTTTTGTATTTTGTTTGGGTTATTTTGTGTGTTGCATTTCCCTGTCATTTGTATTAAAGGGGATGTCCAAGTTATGAAAAAAAATATATAGCACTGTAAATCTGATGGGCAATATATAACTAAGCTAAGCAAGTTTTAGTCAAAAAAAATATGTATTTCCTTATTTCCCTGGTTCTCTTCTGGCCTTTTTTTTTTTACCTGCAATAACAACAATCTCAGGTTTTCCTCATGAATATTTGTGCCCCTCCCCCTGCTCTGCAAAGGGAGTCTATACAAGTGCTGCCCTGAGTGACATGTCTGCCTGCTGGGAGACTCAGCAGCATGTGATATGTGTAGGACTACAAGTCCCAGCTGTACAATGACACTGCTGATACACACAGGATCTTGTCCCAACCTATTGTTGTGCAATGCTCTGCCGAACTCTCCAGTTTGTCAGCTCCTGTGCCCAGCATTTGTCTCCTCACTGCCTGCAGATACTCAGTGAAGCCTTCAGTCCTGAGTCTGTGCAGCTGAAGGGGTTAATGTTTTTCCTCACGAATCCAGAGAGAGAGCAATAAGCAGCAGATCTGCTGATTTTGCCGATGCATTTTCTGAAAGTGGATCCAGGATTTACCTCCACATCGGGAATATGATTGTCCTATCAACCTTATTCCCGGAGCCAAGTTGCCCAAATCTAGGTTGTATAACCTTTCTGGACCCGAAAGACTGGCCATGAGAGAGTATATTACCGAGAGTTTGGCTAAAGGACACATAAGACTTTCAAAATCTCTAGTGGCAGCAGGGTTTTTCTTTGTTAAAAAAAAAAGGAACTATTAGGCCATGTCTGGATTTCCGTAAGCTCAATCGGATTACTGTCCGTGATCCTTACCCCCTTCCTTTGATTCCTGATTTGTTTAACCAGATTGTTGATGCCAAGGTGTTCTCCAAGTTGGACTTAAGAAGGGCATATAATCTGGTCAGGATCAAGGAAGGGGATGAATGGAAGACGGTTTTTAATACCCCAGAGGGTCACTTTGAGAACCTGGTGTTTACTTTTGGGTTGACTAATGCTCCTGCGGTTTTCCAGCATTTTGTGAATGACATTTTTCATTACCTTGTGGGGAGGTTTGTAGTTGTGTATTTCGGTGACATACAAATTTATCCTCCAGACGTGGAGACTTTTTAGGATCACGTTAGACAAGTCTTACAAATCCTAAGAGATAATAAATTGTACTCAAAATTAGAGAACTGTGTTTTTGCTGTACATGAGGTGCAATTCTTGGGCTACCTGTTGTCATCTTTGGGGTTTCGAATGGATCCAGAGAAAGTCTGTGCTGTATTGGACTGGGATCGACCTGAAAATCTAAAGGCTCTTATGCGGTTTTTGGGGACAGTGGTAAAACCCTCAACTGACATGATTAAGAAAGGGACGGATGTTTCAGTGTGATCTAATTTGGCGTTGCAAGCCTTTTCTGCAGTTAAGGAGTGCTTCGCTTCTGCCCCTATATTGGCGCAGCCGGATGTATCACAACTTTTCACTGTGGAAGTTGACGCGTCCAAGGTGGGGGTAGGTGCAGTCTTATCGCAGTGCCCGTCACCTCGTAAATAGCGCTTATGTGCATTTTTCTCTAAAAAACTCTCTGCCGCAGAGAGAGATTACAATGTGGGTAACAGAGTTGCTGGCCATTAAGTTGGCTTTTGAGGAGTGACGTCATTGGTTGGAAGGGGCGATTCAGCCGATCACGGTGTTCACAGATCACAAAAATCTGGCTTACCTGGAGTCAGCTAAACAACTGAACACGAGGCAGGCCAGATGGTCTTTGTTTTTTACCAGATTTCATTTCATTGTCACTTATCGTCCTGGGGTTAAGAACATCAAGGCAGATGCCTTGTCACATAGTTTTCCTGGAGGTGGTGATTTTGAAAATTCTAGTCCGATACTGTCGGAAGGGGTGGTGATATCCGATCTATACCCTGACTTAGAGGCTCAGAGAGACACATCGGAATCTTGTCCCTCTGGGAACTTGTTTGTTCCATCAGAATTGCGTCATAAGGTGTTTAAGGAACATCACTGTACAGTTCTTACGGGACACCCTGGGAGTAGCTCCACTGCCGACCTCATCTGTCGTAGATTCTGGTGGCCGGGGTTGCGTAAGTGTGTTGAGGACCATGTGTCGGCCTGTGGTATCTGTGTACGCGCCAGGGTGACACACACTCGACCTTCTGGATCTCTATGTCCGTTGCCCATACCGTCCAGACCATGGACTCACTTGTCTATGGATTTTATTACTGATCTGCCTAATTTGTCTGGAAAGACAGTGATTCTGGTGGTAGTTGATCGTTTTAATAAAATGGTGCACTTTATAGCATTGCCTAGCCTACCTAATGGTGAAACATGGCATTCCCTCTGATGTGGTCTCGGATCTTGGTCGGAGCGCACTAATCAGAGTCTGGAGACTTACCTAAGATGTTTTGTCTCTCAGAACAAGGCGGAATGGTCCTCGTTTTTGTCTTTGGCAGAGTTTGCCATAAACACCAGCTGGGCACAGCATTTTGAGCACTGAAATGCCATATCTGTGCATATATGTGGAAAACTTGCAATTTTCATTTCACACAGTCCCATGGTCAGTAATTTCTGCAGAATACCTGTGGTAATAAAAAAAATGCTCCGTCGACCCCTTTATAAAAACTTGATGGGTATAGTTTCCAAAATGGGGTCCCTTATAGAGTACCTCAGGAGCTCTACACATGTGATGTAGTGCCCAAAAAATGCATGCTCCAATAGCTAAATGGTGCTCCTTCCCTTCTGAGTCTTGCGTGTGCCCATAAAGCAGCTTACATCCACATTTATGGCCTTTCCTACCTGTCAATTCAAGTAGTGTGGTGTAAATCTTAGATGGCACCAGCTGGGCACAACATATTGGACACTACAATCCTATATTTGTGGAAAACTTGTGATTTTCACTTTGCACAGTTAGCTGTGCATTAATTTCTGTGAAACACCTGTGGGGTCAAAATGCTCACACTATAACTTGATTGGGCACTGAAATGGCATATCTGTGTAAAAAATTGCAATAATTGCAGATTATACCATCTGCCGTGAATTCATTTTTGGAAAACACCCTTTGGGTAAAAATTATCACCACCACCCCGGGTAAATACTATGAGGGGTGTGGTTTCTAATATAAGGTCACTCCTGGGGGGGGGTGTCTTTTTTTAATACCTCAGAGCCTCTGCGTTTATCTGCCTGTGTTGTATAAATCATCAAACTAGGCCTCAAATGCAAATGGTGCTTTTACTCTTTTTAACTCTGCAGTATGCCCAAAGTGCAGTTTATGACCACATATGGGGTGCTGCTGTATTCTGGAGAAAATGGGTAACAACTTGTGGGGTCCTTTTTCTCCTGTTACCTCTTGTGTAGTTTGTAAAATGGGGTAATTTATGGGTAGTTTCCATTATGTAAGCCCAGAAAGTGACTTAACAACTGGAAAAGTCCTTAAAAAATGGGTTTTAGAAATGTTCTTGAAAATTAAAAAAAATTGCTTCTAAGATTCTAAGCCTTCTAATGGCTTTTAAAAATAGACATTTACAAAACGATGCCCACATTAAATAGACATATGGTGAATGTTAATATCTATTTTATGAGCTATCACTATCCGTCTTAGGCCTCATGCACACGGCCGTTTCCTGGCCGTGGACGTATTGTGGCCCGCAAACAGCGGGATCGCAATATGCGGGCATCGGCCGTGTGCTCCCCACATCTTGGATGCATTCACTTGAATGGGTCCGCAATCCGGAGCTGTGGTGTGGAACGGAGGCATGGAACCCCATGGAAGCACTATGGAGTGCTTCCGTGGTGTTTCTGTCCATGTGTCACGCTTCGGTGTGGGAGGGAAACCCACACCGAACGTAGGAGCTAAAGGGGTGAGGGGAAAAGGCCTGGAAACTAGGGAAAGGAGCAGGTCATCTCCTAGAGAAACCCTAATCAAAATCCTGACTAACTGCAAGTATGAACTGACCCCAAAGGTAGGTACCTAGCGGACATGCTAGACGACGCCAAGAATAGGGGACAGCGTAATAACATTCGTGTGAGGGGACTGCCCGAGTTTGTTCTTGCTAAAGATCTGGACTCCACCCTGCGGCATATTTATAATGACCTCCTACAAGTTCCCAAAGACAATCCTTTGAAATTGGACAGAGCTCACAGAGTTTTAGGGCCCACGCCGGATAATCCAGATAGAGCCAGAGATGTCATTTGTCGGGTCCACAAGTATCAACTCAAAGAGGCTATCATGAAAAGTACCAGGGAAGCTGGTTAAGTGTCATATAACAGGGCACAGCTCCAAATATTGGCCGTCTTATCTCGGCTCACTCTGCTTAACCCCTTAAGGACTCAGCCCTATTTCACCTTAAGGACTTGGCCATTTTTTGCAAATCTGACCAGTGTCACTTTATGTGGTGATAACTTTAAAACGCTTTTTCTTATCCAGGCCATTCTGAGATTGTTTTTTCATCACATATTGTACTTCATGACAGTGGTAAAATGGAGTCGAAAAATTGCATTTTTATTAATAAAACAATACCAAATTTACCAAAAATTTGGAAAATATTGCAATTTTCCAAGTTTCAATTTCTTTACTTCTATAATACATAGTAATATCGCCAAAGTTATTGATTTACATTCCCCATATGTCTACTTTGTGTATCGATCATTTTTTGTTATTTACATCGTTGATCTGAAAGGTTAGATTGTATGCTATTTCTATAGAACAGGTTGTTACGGACGCGACAATACCAAATATGACTACTTTTTGTTTTTTTTTGTTTCAGTTTTTCATAACAAAGCATTTTTGAAAAAAAATCATTTTTAGTGTCTCCACATTCTGAAAGCCATATTTTAAATTTTTATTTTTTGGGCGACTGTCTTATGTAGGGGTTCATTTTTTGCTGGATGAGATGACGGTTTGATTGGCACTATCTTGGACACGGTATTTATATATTTTTTTTTTCTGTGTTCACCTGAGGGGTTAGGTCATGTGTTATTTTTATAGAGCAGGTTGTTACAGACATGGCAATAACTAATATGTATACTTTTTCTTTATTTATTTAAGTTTTACGCAATAATATTATTTTTGAAACAAAAAAAATCATGTTTTAATGTCTCCATCGTCTGAGAGCCATATTTGTTTAATTTTTTTGGGCCATTGTCCTATGTAGGATATAATTTTTTGCGGGATGAGATGACGGTTTGATTGGCACTATTTTTGGGTGCATATAACTTTTTGATCGCTTGCTATTACAGTTTTTGAGATGTGAGGTGACAAATATGTACCTAATATGTATACTCTTTATTATTTATTTTACTTTAACACAATATCAGCATTTTTAAATTATGTTTTAGTGTCTCCATAGTCTGAGAGTCATATTGTTTTATTTTTTTGGGCCATTGTCCTATGTAAGGGCTCATTTTTTTGCGGGATGAGATGGCGGTTTGATTGCTACTATTTTGAGAGGCATACGCCTTTTTGATCGCTTGGTATTACACTTTTTGTGATTTAAGGTGACAAAAAATAGCTTTTTTTTACTTGAGGGGTTAGGTCATGTGATATTTTTATGGAGCAGGTTTTTACGGATGTGGCGATACATAATGTGTGTAGTGTATTTTATTTTTTTAATTTTTATTCAGTGATATGTGTTTTTTTTATTTTTACATTTTTTTTCACTTTTTCACTTTTTTTTTTACCAAGACCCACTTGGTACTTGTAGATCCAGTGGATCTGGTGTCTATATAATACAGTACAGTACACTATATAGTGTACTGTACTGTATTTTTTTTTACTTTAAATAGTCTAATCAAACTTCTGCCTTTAGCTGAAGTCTAATTAGACTTTCAGTACCATGGAGAGCAGGACGCCTCTGAAAGTGTCCTGCTGCCATGGTAACCATCACCTGCTGCCAGAACACAGCAGCTGGTGATGGGGAGGGAGGGGAACTCCCTCCCTCTGTGATTCCATCCTGTTGGGGGGCTGCAAAGGCACAGCAGCCCCCCGATGGGAGAGGGAGGGAGCTCCCTCCCTGCAGCACAGATGTCAGTAGTTTTTAGCAGAGTGGCGTAGTTTTTAGCAGAGTGGGATTGCTATTGCGCCCGCAACCACCCCCCTGCACCCCCGCAGCCACAATATAACTTATAACTGGGGGCTGCAGGGGGGGTTAAAATCGAACACTTTGGGAACATTTAGTCTCTAATCCCTGCGGTCACAGACCGCAGGGATCAGAGATCGCAGAAAGTGCTGCAAACGCAGGTCTTAATTGACCTGCGGTTTGCAGCGATCGCCGATACGGGAGGTCACAGGACCCCCTGGGCATTGTAACAAGGTACCTGCCGAATGATTTCAGCAGGTACCTTGTTCCGATCACTGCCAGCTGAGCAGCAGTGATTGAAAATACTTATGACGTACCGGTACGGACGCGAATCTCTTTCTTACTTACCTCCTGCTCTGATTGTTTCCTTTCCTTTCTTCTTCCTTTTTTAAACACTACACCCCATCTTCCCCTTTTTCCTGCCCGTCCCACCCCTCACCAGATCTCATAGCAATGGCAGCGATAAAATTGGGGTCCTTATATGTGCGGGGCTTTAGTACCCGCCAAAAGCGTTCCCAAATTCTTTACCACATGCACAAGCAAAGAGTGACAATCTTATTATTGCAAGAGACACAATTCAAGAATGATCACTTACCCTCACTACGAGACCGAAATTACCCTCAATGGTACCATAGTCCGAGTCTGGACTCTAGGTCTAGGGGAGTGTCAGTGGCCTTCCACAAATCATTTAGGGGAGAGGTAGTAAATATAGAGGCAGATGGAGAGGGGCGTTACATTTTTATCAAATTGAGGATACAGGGGACTGTATTTACTGTGGTTAACTGGTATTTGCCTAATCATAATCAGATTTCTACTTGTAGATTCTTTTTAGAACGCGTGTCTGAATTTGTGGAGGGTCAGGCGCTGGTCGGCGAGGATTTCAACTTTAAAAAGGATCCTACTATGGACTCTACCGCCAATCACGGCAATGCGTCTGGTAGGTAACTGAGGTCTCTTCGCTCTTACCTTCACTCTCTTCAGCTTATTGATGTATGGAGAATATTGAACCCCCAAGGTAAATTCTTATAGTCGCATAGACTTGTTCCTCATTAGTCATTACACTTTAACCTGGAGCCCAGAAGCCTCTATCGGTGATATTCTGTTTTCTGACCACGTCCCTATCTATCTCTCTTTTGAATTGCCAAATACAGCCTATAAGTCTTGGAATTGGCGATTGAATGACAATTCCCTCAAAGCCGCGCTATGTGTAGCTGATATCCATCAGACAATTAAGGACTATACACAATCATTCTTCTGACAGCATGCCTGTACCTATACAGTGGGAGACACTGAAATGTGTCCTTAGAGTTGTCTTTATTAAGCATGGGTCAAGACTTAAAAGAGAACGAGCTCACAAACTAACTGCGTTGATAACACGTACACGAGCTCACACCTTAGAATTACAACACAAACAAACTTTATTATCTAAAGTTTATGTAGAATTATTATAAGTTAGAGACTCTATTAAGTCTGTAATAGATCAGAAATATAAAAGCTACCTGGACAAAGGGGAAAAAAAAATTTTATGAATATTCCAACAAATGTGGAAGACCCCTCGCTTGGGCTCTACATCCAAGAACTACTCAAACTTTTATCCTTCGTATACGGACATCTAATGGTCATATGACTCACAACCCCGTAGATATTGTAGAGGAGTTTAGCTCTTTTTACTCACGTCTATACAACATAATGGGCCAATATTCTGACTTACCCCTTGCAACACTGAACTCTCGTATTGACAAATACGTTTCTGACACAGCCCTTCCCACTATAGCTGACACTGACAGGGAAACATTGGAAGCGGATTTTAATCCGCGCTATCCAGGACTCCCCTTCAGGGAAAAGCCCGAGCCCTAACGGCTTCACGCCGGCTTTCTTCAAGCATTTTAAAAATGCCATTTCTCCCTTTTCGACCAAGGTTTTCAATAGCATTAATGCAGACTCGTGTTTTGTCACTTAATCCCTGGAAGCCCACATTAGTGTTCTTCCTAAACCCGGAAAAGATCATTCCCTCCTGTGGAACTATAGGTCCATCTCCCTACTCAACATAGATATAAAACTGTATTCCAAGTTGCTCGCAGAAAGGTTGGCCCCCCTGCTTCCAGAGCTCATACATTCGACCAAGTGGGATTTGTGAGAGGCAGGGAAGCAAGAGACAATACTTTGAAAACTCTTGTTATCCAATGCAGCGAAACATACTAACTCTCCTCTATGCTTGTTATCAATCAAAGCCGAGAAGGCTTTCGATAGGGTACATTGGCAATTTTTAGACTCATCCCTGAGACAAATCGGTTTAGGCCCTAAATTTCTGGACAGGATATGAGCACTATACTCTACCCCCACTGCCAAGGTCAGGACTAACGGCCTGCTGTCGCATCCTTTCCCCATACACAACGGCACTAGGCAGGGGTGCCCCCTTTCTCCCCTGCTATATGTTATAGTAATGGAGCACTTAGCTACAGCCTTGCGCATGAACCCTTCTATACATGGCATTACAATGAAAGGAACACAATACAAAACTGCATTATATGCAGATGACCCTTTGCTTTACGTAACTCAACCACGCATATCTATCCCCTCCATTCTGAAAGAATTGGAACGTTTCGGTCATCTCAGTAATTTTAAAGTTAACTACTCCAAATCTGAGATCCTCAATGTATCCATTCCTCAGAAGGAATTTACTGATATACTCACTTTCCTATTTAGGCACCAATCTTCCTCCCTGAAGTACCTGGGAGTTCAAATCCCAGCGGATACTGACCTTCTATACAAGTTGAATTACCTCCCTCTATTAGACCGCACCATAAAAGATCTGAATACTTATAACAAAATGGGGTTATCCTGGTTTGGCCAAATGAACATCTTCAAAATGGATGTTCTGCCAAAGTTTTTGTACATCTTTCAGACTGTCCCACTCACGCCACCCCCCATATTCTTCTAAACTCTAAGATCCTCAGATTCATTTGGGGTTCATTAAATTCTAGGGTTGGCCTTTCCACTCTCCATAGAGCTAAACCTAATGAGGGGGCAGGCCTTCCTGACTTCAGGCTATATCACTCAGCATCCATACTAACGCGACTTACAGATTGGCATTATCACCACAATACTAAATAATGTGTAACGGTCACGTCCACACACACACAGGGGGAAGGATAGTGACCACTGCGCTCCACCCACACCCCTGGTGCTGCCTACTTGCCTCACTAGTCCTGATGACAGGGGACAACTGGACTACAGTCCCTTACTTAGGATATGTGCAGGGAAGACAGACGAGACAAAATACGGAACGTGAACGGACCGGGTCAGAACCAAGAGAGCTACGCAGTACAAAGGGTTAAGCAAAGAATGGTCAGGAGAAGCCGGGGTCAAATACCAGGAGAGTAGAGAAGTACCAGAGCAGTCCGCAAAGAGTAGTCAGGTGGGAGCCGAGGTCACAATACCAGGAGGGATGCGCAGTACAGGAGGAGCAGGCAAAGGATCATCAGGGAACAGGATGAGGTGAGTATTCAGAAGTCAACAAATAGCCAGGAACCTAGAATTAATAGGCAACCTGTGGTCAGCAGGCTGCCTGCATTTATAGTGGGGTCTGAGGGTCATGTGACGTGACCAGCGTCACATGACCGACAGACAGACTAGTCGAGCACCGAGTGATCAGCTCGGCACTCAAGGCAGACCTAGGAGCAGGGAGCCTCCCCACTAGCAAAGCCGTCCTTGGAACGAGGCCAAACACGGATCCTCGCTCCGAAGCTAAGCAGCAGGTCTGCGGTTGATGAGAGACCGAGTACGCCTTTGGCGCCCCGTGACACAATGGGTGCAGTTAGAACAATCCCTCTATCCTCCCTCACTTAAACATGCTCCATGGATTGATCCTGGAGTGCGCCTGCGAGTTACCAAACTCAATATAATGGCTCGACAGACTTTAAAATCATGGGACTCCCTCACTAAAAAAGGTATAGATTCTAGAATAAATTTCCCCCTTACACTCATATTTCACAACCCGGCATTTGCTGCTAGTGCCAACAAGGCGTCATTTCTAGGATTACAGGCGTATTTTTTCATTTATTAGCAGGTGCTCCCTTAGCACCGTTTTCTTAACTCACCTCAAAATTTTCTACCGGCCAGTTGTCCTGGTTAGAATATCAGAAGATGTAAAAAAATAATATATTATTATGAAATCTCCTCAAAGGGAGGGGAGAACAGGGCCTATTTGACTCTCCTCTATCCGAGGTTGAAAAATTGTTCTTGTTGGCATCCCCGCCGGCCCACCTGATATCCGCTGTCTACCGGCACTTGTTGGAGGATTCATACATAGGTTCTCCTATGGGATGGGAACAAGAATTAGGGACTCCTCTGACAAACGTAGATCAACAGAAGGTGTTTATCTTTACACACAAGCTGTCTATGGCTTGTTCCACCCAGGAGAAAAACTACAAAATCTTGACGCGCTGGTACAGATACCCGGTCAGGTTACATAGGATATTCCCCTCTGTATATGATTCTTGCTGGCGTTGCGGAAAGGACAAAGGAACAATGCTTCATGTTTGGTGGCACTGTTGCAAGATTAAACCATTCTGGGAAAAGGTCTTTATGATTTATAGGCACATTAAGAAAAAAGCGGTTTCCAATGCTCCTCAAGTGGCGCTCCTCTCCATCTTGCCGGGCTCCATTGCACTTCAAAAGAAAAGTATATTGAGATTTTGTATTACAGCGGCAAGGTTGGTGATTCCCCGACATTGGCGTACAACACATGTGCCCACTGTCCGGAAGTGGTATCAAGAAATGTTACACATCGCTAGAATGGAAGAAATTTCAGCCGAAATTTCTGGTCAATCCGTTAAATACCATCAGATTTGGTCTGACTGGATTGATTTTCAACAGTCACCAGGCCTCATTTCCATGCTGTCCACTTGAGTTACTGCCTCACCCATCGTAGACTGCCACCCCTCTCCATCCCCGTTTGTCCCCCTTCCTTTCCCCTTCTTTGTTCAATATTCTTATTTTCTTCTTTTCCTTCTATACTTTCATCCACTTTTTCCAGTTTATGCTGACGTTCTCTTAATGGCGTATTCAGTATACGCTAATGGATAATGACTTGTCGGGGGGTGCCTCCCCGCAGCCCGGGATTTGATAGACAAGTTAAGAGTTTATTATAAATGTATGTATACTTCCATTGCTTGCTTCTTCATATCTATGTCAACTGATACTGTACGCTCAATTATACACGTATTAATATGTATATCTTCTTATAAAATGTTTAATAAAATAGTTTAAACATAAACCGCACAGCATGATGGGAGAAGCCACAATAAATAGGGAAGGTTAAATTACAACATAAGCAAAACCTGAGGCAAGTGGCGTGGGCATTAGCAGGGAAAACACAGACACGAATTGATCCACAAGGAACCTGTCAGATCAAACCACGTGTTGCCAGTCGTACTGATCTCCTGGCACCTGTCATGGGAACGTCCATAACAGTACCCCCCTTTTACGGGTGGCCTCCGGGCACCCAGGACCGACCTTATCCGGGTGAGATGTGTGAAAAGCTTTCACCAAATGACTGGCATTTACGTCGGATGCCGGTACCCACATCCTCTCCTCTGGTCCATAACCCTTCCAGTGAACAAGATACTGAAGAGATCTATGGAGAACTCGAGAGTCAATTATCTTAGCGATCTGAAGTTTCAAACTACCGTCCACCATGACAGGAGCGGGTGGCAAGGAAGACGGTTCCAAAGGTTCAATATATCTCTTCAACAAATATTTATGAAACACATTATGAATTTTCAGATCCTGAGGTAGTTCAAGATGAAAGGCTACCGGATTAAAAATGGCATCTTATATGGACCAATCAACCTTGGACCCAACTTCCAAGAAGGTACTTTCAACTTAATGTTTCTTGTGGACAGCCACACAGAATCACCCACTACTAGGTCCAGACCATTCATACGTTTCCTGTCAGCCATACGTTTACACTTGTTGCCCATATTCCTCAAGTTATTTAGAATTTTCCGCCATATAGATGACAATGATGACGAAAAAAGTTCCTCCTCAGTAATACCAGAAGTATCAGAACGAGAAAATGTGCCAAACTGCCGGTGAAACCCATATGCCCCAAAAAACGGCGACTTATCAGTGGATTCCCGTCTACGATTGTTTATGGCAAACTCTGCTAAAGACAAAAATGAAGACCACTCCTCCTGGTTCTAAGAGACAACACATCTCAAGTAATTCTCCAGACTCTGATTAGTACATTCCGTCTGCCCATTAGACTGAGCATAAAAAGCCGAAGAAAAGGACAGTTGTACCCCCAGTCTAGTACAGAATGCCTTCCAGAATTTGGAAACAAACTGAGTCCCATGATCCGAGACCACGTCAGAAGGAATGCCATGTAGTTTCACAATGTTATCAACAAACACTTGTGCAAGAGTTTTAGCATTAGGTAGGCAGGACAATTCTATAAAGTGCGTCATTTTACAAAAGCGATCAACTACCACCAGAATCACTGTCTTTCCTGAAGAATTAGGTAGATCAGTGGTAAAATCCATGGATAAATGAGTCCATGGTCTGGACGGGATGGGGAACAGAAGTAGAGATCCGGAAGGCCAAGTATGTGTCACCTTGGCTAGTGCAGAATTTCTACAGGTTGATACATAGTCCTCAACACACTTACGCAACCCCGGCCAACAAAATCTACGAGAAATGAGGTCAGCAGTGGATCTGCTCCCAGGGTGTCCCTTAAGAACTGTACCGTGATGTTCCTCAAACACCTTGTGACGCAATTCAGATGGAACAAACAATTTCCGAGAGGGACAAGAATCCGGTGTGTCTACCTGAGCCTCTTACACCTTCACCTCTAGGTCAGGGTATAGAGCGGATATCACCACCCCCTCCGACAGTATCGGACTTGGATTTTCAAAATCGCCACCTCCAGGAAAACTACGTGACAAAGCATCTGCCGTGACGTTCTTAACCCTAGGACAATAAGTGACAATGAAATCTGGTGAAAAACAAAGCCCATTTGGCCTGCCTTGGGTTCTGTCGTTTAGCCGATTCCAGGTAAGCCAGATTTTTGTGATCTGTGATCGGATGAATCGCCCCTTCCAACCAATAACACCACTCCTCAAAAGCCAACTTAATGGCCAGCAACTCTCTGTTACCCACATCGTAATTTCTCTCTGCGGCAGAGAGTTTTTTTTAGAGAAAAATGCACATGGCCACCATTTACCAGCTGACAGGCCCTGCGATAAGACTGCTCCTACCCCCACCTCGGATGAGTCAACCTCCACAATGAAACGCTGTGACACATCCGGCTGCACCAATATAGGGGCAGAAGCGAAACACTCCTTAACCGCAGAAAAGGCTCGCAATGCCGAATTGGACCCTGAGACATCCGTCCTTTTCTTAGTCATGTCAGTTAGGGATCTAACCACTGTCAGTTAGGGGTCTCACCGCAAATTGCAGTCCCTAATGCATGGAACAGCCGCACAACGGCCGTGTGCATGAGGCCTTAAAAGCAGAGAAATTCAAATTTAGAAAATAGCTAATTTTTCCACATTTTCTGTAAATTTGTGATTTTTTTTTTATAAATAAAGGTAAAGCACATGGACTTAAATTCACCACTAACATGAAGTATGATGTGTCACGAGAAAACATTCTCATAATCAGTTACATAAGTAAAAGCGTTCTAAAGTTATAACACGTCACATTTTCAAAATCTGGGTGTGTCTGGAAGGGGTTAATTGTGCAGGTAAATAATATAACTCAATATTAGAAAACACAAGGTCTCCTTCACTTTGAGGGTAGCATAAATATTGTATCTTTACTGTAACCCTAAGCTTAGGAACATTTTGTTTGTTCCTGATAATTGCCTGAAGAACTAGCGTGAGTAAAAGGACCGTCAGATCGACCTTGGTAGTGTGTATTAGATCAGTGTTCCTCAACTCCAGTCTTCAGGGACCACCTACCGGTCATGATTTGAGAGTGTCCCACACAATGAATACCTGAGGTAAGTCCTGATGCATTGACACTGATTATATCACCTGCTCAATACTAAGGAAATCCCTAAAACATGACTGGTAGGTGGGCCCTGAGGACTGGAGTTGAGGAACACTGTATTAGATGACTACTAAGTTTAAGTCTGGCCATGCACATTAGACACAGACATATCTAGTGGCAGTTTATCTCCCTTGAGAACAAAAAGATCAGGCATGTTGAAATCCAACTGCCTGGTCCTTCCATACCCTGACATTTGTCTGAAAATTCATTGGGTCCCCATACACAATAGATAGTCAGCCCGTCCAGCCAAAGTTGCCAAGTTTTGCAGACATTAATCTAAAGAAAAAAAAAAGAAGAGAAAGGGATAGCACTACTAAAAAGTGGCTTATGGATAAAGGTGCTAACAGCAGAAGATTCACCCAAATCAAAAATCACTAAAATTCATGTACTGCTGGGTACTCTTATATACTGGAGATGTAGAGCGCTTAATATAATCGCTAGAGGTATAGCACTTTAATAAAACTTCCACAATAACATATAACAATAGGATAATGGTGAATGTCTGGCCAGACTCACAATGTGCAATAGTTCAATTAATGATAAAACAGTTGTTATAGATCCATTATAGTTGTTCTAAATAGATAAATAATTAATATATTCATAAAGAATATGCTGTGCACTAAAAAGTCACTTAAACTGCCGATCCACCTAACGTTAGGTCCAAATAAAGAAACAAATCCACCTAAAATTGAGTCCAAATAGGAATGCAGAATAAAAAATGCCAAATAAAAATGTTCATAGGGATCCGTTCATTCAAAAGGCTATTAATCAAACTGGTATAGCAGCCACTCTATGGACATTAGTCCCATAAATATTCCTTAATGTAGTGCCGGCTGGGATGAAAACTCATTTGTTATTGATTACCTATGTCGACCACATACACCGTTGCTTTGGATATACTCACTGAGCTTTGATCTTCACAGGCAGCATGCAGTGTCAGCGCGGCGTCCCGCGCGCTAGTGTCCACCGCGAGCCTACTAGGTAATACTCTATAATTACCAAGTATTTTATTAGTTGGCATGGCAGAACATTACAATAGCTTTATATGCAGATAAAGTGCCCCAATATATTTGCGATTGTGAAAATCGGCACTAACGATGCAAATATTTTGGCGCAATACGTGCAACTTCACATTTTAGCAGGCCTTACTACATATTAGTGATTGGTGCACTAAGTATTGTTGTGACATCACAGCACTATGTATGTATGTATGGACAGCAGAACCTATCAAACTACCTAACACCCTGCACTGGAAACAGCTACACTATATTACGATCTAATACACACCGACTATCTCCCACGAACTATCTGTATTATATATATAAGCTAACTAACTAACTATCTAATGTAATGAAACAGGAAAGCAGAGAGCACAGCAATAACACTGCTGTCTCCCTCAGAACTGCAAAAAACTGCACAAAATGGCTGCTGGGAAGGTTATAATATACTAAAGGGGTAGGCAACTTAACTATTGGTTGCTAGGGATGTTGCTAAGCTCAGACAAAGACATTGCAGCCTTCTCATTGGCCCATAAGCAAGAAGCAGGGAGGGCTCATGGGTTCATCTATAGAATCTAGAATATTCAAAAATACGAATATATAGCACTATATTCTAAATATTCGCGAATTCTTGAAGTGGTGATATTCGCGATTAAAATTCACGATTGGAATATTCGCGCTCAACACTATTTACGAAAAGGCATGTGGGAGACTCCCAAAATGTATAGAGGAAGGTGCTCTGGTCTGATGAGACTAAAATTTAACTTTTCAGCCATCAAACAAAACGCTATGTCTGGCGCAAACCCAACACATCACATCACCCAAAGAACAGACGGGACTAGGAAACTGGTCAGAGTTGAGGGAAAGATGGATGGTGCTATATACAGGAATATTCTTGAGCAAAACCTGTATCACTCTGTGCGTGATCTGAGGCTAGGATGGAAGTTCACCTTCCAGCAGGACAATGACCCCAAACACACTGCCCTGCCATCTGTTACGTACTAATTCCACGCCCATAAACTTAAGTCCCGTCAAATTGCTCTAATGACAGTTTTAAAATGGGCTGATACACTATGGGTTTCCACCCCTTTCTTTATGTTTCTAATATGTTCTCCAAAACTTACTTTTAATTTTCTTAACACCTGGCTGATCTAAGACGATAATGCTGGTCCTAACTGGCCGGTACTTAACGCACTAGGACGAGGTTAACCGGCTGACCCACACACGCTGCCGTGATCAGCAGCGGGGGCCCGGCTGATACTGACAGCCGGGCCCCTGCTGTATCTGCCAGCATCAGTGAAAAAACCAATGCCGGTGGATTAAACCCCTGTATGCCGCGTACACGCTCACAGCAGCATACAGGGGGTATGCTGCAGCTTGTACGTCCCCATCGGGTCCCCGTGCTGCGGTGATGTAAAAAAAAAATTGTAAAAAATATAGAAAAAAAGAAAAGTAGACATATTAGTTATCGCCGCGTCCGTATCAACTGGTTCTATAAAAATATCACATGATTTTACCCCTCAGGTGAACACCTTTAAAAAAATAAATAAAAACAATGCTAAAAAAAACATTTTTTGTCACTAAAAGTGCAACACCAAGCGATCAAAAATGCGTATGCCCCCCAAAATAGTACCAATCTAACCGTTACCTCATCCCGCAAAAGATGGGTCCCTGCTTAAGACAATCGGCCAAAAAATTTAAAAACTATGGCTCTCAGACTATGGAGACACTAAAACATGATTTTTTTGGTTTCAAAAATGCTTTTATTGTCTTAAATGTAAAAAAAAAAAAAAAGTAGACATATTGTATCGCCGCATCTGTAACAACCTGCTCTATAAAAATACCACATGACCTAACCCCTCAAGTGAACACCGTAAAAAAAGAAAAATACAAACGGTGTCAAAAAAGCTATTTTTTGTCACCTTACACCACAAAAAGTGTAATAGCAAGTGATCGAAAAGTTACACGCACCCCAAAATAGTGCCAATCAAACTGTCATCTCATCCCGCAAAAATGATACCCTACCTAAGACAATCGCCCAAAAAATAAAAAAACTATCCTCTCAGACTATGGAGACACTAAAACATTGTTTAGAAAATGATATTGTGTAAAACTTAAATAAAAAAAGTATACATATTATGTATTGCCACGTCCGTAACAACCTGCTCTATAAAAATATCACATGACCTAACCCCTCAGGTGAACACAGAAAAAAAAAAATGTCAAAGCCGTGTCAAAGCCATTTTTTGTCACCTTACATCACAAAAAATGTAATAGCAAGCGATCAAAACGTCATATGCACCCCAAAATAGTACCAATTAAACCGTCATCTCATCCTGCAAAAATGATACCCTACCTAAGACAATAGCCCAAAAAATAAGAAAAACTATGGCTCTCAGACTATGGAGACACTAAAACATGATTTTTTTTGCTTCAAAAATGCTGTTATTGTGTAAAACGTAAATAAATAAATAAAAAAAAGTATACATATCAGGTATTGCCGAGTCCGTAAGAACCTGCTGTATAAAAATAAACTAACCTTTTAGATGAACACTATGAAAATTAAAAATAAAAACGGTGTAAAAAAAAGCCATTTTTTGTCACCTTACATCACCATTTAGTGTAATACTAAGCAATCAAATAGTCATATGCACCCTAAAATAGTACCAATCAAACTGTCATCTCATACCGAAAAAAATGAGCCCCTACAAATGAGCCTCTACATAGCCCCTACCAAAAAAAAAAAAAAAAAACTACGGCTTTCAGAATATGGAGAAACTAAAAGAAAATCTTTTTTTTCAAAAATACTTTATTATGTAAAACTGAAACAAACAACCAAAAAAATATTTGGTATTGTCGCGTCCGTAACAACCTGCTCTATAAAATTACCACATAATCTAACTTGTCAGATGAACATTGTAAATAACAAAAAATAAAAACAGAGCCAAAACAGCTTTTTTTTGTTACCTTGCCTCACAAAAAGTGTAGAATAGAGCAACCAAAAATCATATGTACCTTAAAATAGTACCAACAAAACTGCCACCTTATCCCGTAGTTTCCAAAATGGGGTCACTTTTTTGGAGTTTCTACTCCAGGGGTGCATCAGGAATTCATCAAACGTGACATGGCAGCTTAAAACTATCCCAGTGAAATCTGCCTTCCAAAAACCGTATTGCGTTCCTTTACTTCTGCGCCCTGCCCACCACATATGTTTCTGTAAACTACAGAATCGGGGCAATAAATATTAAGTTTTGTTTGGCTGTTAACCCTTGCTTTGTTAGTGGAAAAAAATTGATTAAAATGGAAAATCTGCTTAAAAAGTGAAATTCTGAAATTTAATCTCCATTTTCTATTAATTCTTGTGGAACACCTAAATGGTTAACAAAGTTTGTAAAATCAGTTTTAAAAACCTTGAGGGGCGTAGTTTCTAAAATGGGATCATTTTTGGGGGATTTCCATTATGTAAGTCTCACAAAGTGACTTCAGACCTGAACTGGCCCTTAAAAAGTAGGTTTTGGAAATTTTCTGAAAAATGTCAAGATTTGCTTTTAAACTTCTAAGCCTTGTAACGTCCCCAAAAAATAAAATGGCATTCCCAAAATGATCCAAACATAAAGTAGACATATGGGGAATGTACAGTAATAACTGTTTTTGGAGTTATTACTATCTATTATAAAAGTAGAGAAATTGAAATTTGGAAAAAAAAATTTTTTAATAAATAACAATGAATTTTTTTTACTCAATTTTACCACTTTCATGAAGTACAATATGTGACGAGAAAACAATCTCAGAATGGCCTGGATAAGTAAAAGCATTTTAAAGATATCACCACATAAAGTGACACATGTCAGATTTGCTTAAAATGGCCTGGTCCTTAAAGGGGTTGTACCATTTCAATGATCATATTTCATTTAAATATACATATACCATTAATCATTTCTCCAAATATAAATGATTAAAAAAAACGTACTATTTTCCCACAAATTCCATTTTTCCGGCAGATTTGTTTGGTAAGGTATCCCATGGATACGGCCACCTATCGCCTGCCGCATCCATGGGCCGCGCTTGCGCACAATAACTTGTGCATGCAGTGTCCGGCCTTTTACTTGTATTTTCTTTTGTGCAGCGTCTATTTGAGACGCGAAACTAATGAACACAGATCTGCGCATGCGCGGCCACGTTCGCGCATGCGCAGATCTGTGTTCATTAGATTTGCGTCTTAAATAGACGCTGCACAAAAGAATATAGATCTGCGCGGTCGCGGCAGCGCATGCGGAGATCTATATTCTTTTGTGCAGCAACTATTTGAGACGCGAATCTAACGAATACTGATCTGTGCATGCACGGCCGCCCGGCGCCGTGCGCACTGACATTTACAATGAGAGGCCTTTACAAGGAGTGTGATGTCATAAGGGGGCGGGGCCGGCCTTCACTCAAACTGCCTAAGCCCGCCCAGCCTTACCAGCAGGAATCCAGGAAGTGAACAGCAGAGCAGGCAGCAGGTAAGGACGAACTAGCAAGATGGGAATACCCCTTGAAGGTAAAAAATGGCAGGGTCCCTAAAGTGTTAAAGTCCTGTCCACATATTGAAGGTGACAGGGACATTTTAGGATGTATATTACTCCTGCATGTTCACATGTTATTTGTCTCTTTATTTTATAATCCTTCCCTTCAAGATTACTCCTGATTGTTTCAGTCTTGTAGCCTTTCTTTTCTTCCTTCGACCTATTCTTGCATGCTGTACAAAAATCTCACCATGTGAACGCTCCATAAGTTATATCAAGGTCTTTACATAAACAACTATGCACTGTTTCATCTTTAATAAGAACTCTATACAATTAATAATGAAGATTTTTTGTTCTTCCTCCATTTCTCTGTCTCTATCCAAGTAGAACTTTGCTGCTCGTATGCCCAACTCTTTCATAGGCATTGGAGCTTGCCTTCTACGGAAGCCTGTGAGATACAGCACTTAGGCTGGGTCTCATAGGAAGGCTGTCAGCATAAAAACTGATGCATTACAAACAGAGAGAGTGAGACAAAAAAAGAAGTAACATAACAAAAAAAAATAAGTTTCAAGTAAAAAAAATTATAATAATAAGTTCCCAAAATAAAACACATAAAAAAAAGAAAGAAAAATAGAGATATTGGGTATTGCCGCATCCGTGACGACCGGCTCTACAAAAATATCACATGATCCACCCCCTCACCTGAATGCCGTAGAAAAAAATTAAATAAAAACTGTGCTAAAACAATCATTTTTTTTGTAACCTTACATCACAAAAAGTGCAACACCAAGCAATCAAAAAGGCGTATGCCCCCCAAAATAGTACTAATCAAACCATCACCTCATCCCACAAAAAATTAGCCCCTACATAAAACAATCGGGCAAAAAATAAAAAACTATGGCTCTCAGAAATAGGAAGACACTAAAAGCACTTAAATGAATAAAAGCAAGTATACATATTAGGCATCGCTGCATCCGGAAGATCCTGCTGTATAAAAATATCACATGACCTAACCCCTCAGGTGAACACTGTAAAAAAAAAAAAAAACTATGTCAAAAAAGCCATTTTTTTGTCACCTTTCATCACAAAAAGTGTAATACCAAGCGATCAAAAAGTCATATGCACCCTAAAATAGTTCCAATCAAACTGTAATCTCATACCGAAAAAAATGAGCCCCTACATAAGACAGTTGCCCTAAAAATAAAATATGGCTTTCAGCATATGGAGACATAAAAAAAAATCTTTTTTTTCAAAAATGCTTTATTATGTAAAACTGAAACAAACAACCAAGTCATATTTGGTATTGTCGCGTCCATAACAACCTGCTCTGTAAAAATACCACATGATCTAACCTGTCAGATGAACATTGTAAATATCAAAAAATAAAAACGGTGCCAAAACAGCTATTTTTTGTTACTTTGCCTCACAAAACGTGTAATATAGAGCAACCAAAAATCATATGTACCCTAAAATAGTACTAACAAAACTGCCACCTTATCCTGTAGTTTCCAAAATGGGGTAATTTTTTTTGAGTTGCATCAGGGGTCTTCAAATATGACATGGCAACTTAAAATTATCCCAGTGAAATCTGCCTTCTAAAAACCATATGGCGTGCCTTTCCTTCTGCGCCCTGCCGTGTGCCCATACAGCAGTTTACGGCCACATATGGGGTGTTTCTGTAAACTACAGAGTCAGGGTAATAAATATTGAGTTTTGTTTGGCTATTAACCCTTGCTTTGTTAGCAGAAAAAAATGGATTAGAATGGAAAATCTGCCAAAAAAGGGAAATTCTTAAATTTCATCTCCATTTTCCTTTAGGCCCCTTTCACACGAGCGAGTTTTCCGCGCGGGTGCAATGCGTGACATGAACGCATAGCATCCGCACTGAATCCTGACCCATTCATTTCAATGGGTCTGTGTACATGAGCGTTTTTTTTCACGCATCACTTGTGCGTTGCGTGAAAATCGCAGCATGTTCTATATTCTGCGTTTTTCACGCATCCCTAGCCCTATAGAAGTGAATGGGGCTGCGTGAAAAACGCATTGCATCCGCAAGCAAGTGCGGGTGCGTTGCGTTTTTCACTGATGGTTGCTAGGAGATGTTGTTTGTAAACCTTCAGTTTTTTATCACGCGCGTGAAAAACGCGTCAAAACGCATTGCACCCGCGCGGAAAAAACTGAACAACTGAACGCAATCGCAGGCAAAACTGAATGGCTTTGCCTGTGAAATCGCACAGTTTTCACTGAACGCATCCGCAACGCATCCGGACCTAATCCGGACACGCTCATGTGAAAGGGGCCTTAATACTTCTGGAACACCTAAAGGGTTAACAAAGTTTGTAAAATCAGTTTTGAATACCTTAAGGGATGTAGTTTCTAAAATGGGGCCATTGATGGGTGGTTTCTATTATGTAAGCCCCACAAAGTGACTTCAGACCTGAACTGGTCCTTAAAAATTTTAAGATTTGCTTCTAAACTTCTAAGCCTTTTAATGTCCCAAAAAAAGAAAATGTAATTTACAAAATGATCCAAACATGAAGTAGACATATGGGAAATGTAAAGTAATAACTATTTTAGGAGGTATCACTATCTGTTTTAAAAGCAGAGAAATTAAAATTTTGAAAATTTAGAATTTTTCCAAATTTTTGTAAATTTTGTATGTTTTTAATAAATAAAAATTAAATATTTTGACTCAAATTTACCACTGTCATGAAGTACAATATGTGACAAGAAAACAATCTCATGGCTTGGACAAGTTAAAGCGTTTTAAAGTTATCGCCCCAAAGTGACACATGTCAGATTTGCATAAAATGGCCTGGTCCTCAGTGGTGGATTATAATTGGGGCGCCCACATACTGCGGCAGGGCATGGGAGCGTATAGTTCCCTGCCCCGCCGCCTATCACCGCCATAGGCTTCAGGGACAGTGGGGGTATGTTTCCATGGGGGCAAATTAATGGATGGCAGTTGTGGGGGAAAATTAATTAATAGATGACAGTGTGGGGGCAAATTAATGAATGGATGGCAGTGTGGGGGGCAAATTAATTAATGGATGGCAATGGCAGTGTGGGGGGGGAATTAATTAATGTATGGCAGCGTGGGGGGAAATGAATTAATGTAAGGCAGTGTGGGGGGAGATTACTATATGGGGACAGTGTGAGAGAAATTACTGTGTGGGGGAAATTACTGTATGTTGGCAGTGTGGGGGCAAATTAATGTATGGCAATGCCAGTGTGGGGGCAAATTAATTAATGGATGACAGTGTGGGGGCAAATTAATTAATGGATGACAGTGTGGGGGCAAATTAATGAATGGATGGCAGTGTGGGGGGCAAATTAATTAATGGATGGCAATGGCAGTGTGGGGGGGGGGAATTAATTAATGTATGGCAGTGTGGGGGGAAATGAATTAATGTAAGGCAGTGTGGGGGGAGATTACTATATGGGGACAGTGTGAGAGAAATTACTGTGTGGGGGAAATTACTGTATGTTGGCAGTGTGGGGGAAATTACTATATGGGACAGTGTGGGAGAAATTACTATATGGGACAGTGTGGGGGAAATTACTATATGGGGGCAGTGTGGGGGAAATTACTGTATAGGGGCAGTGTGGGGGAAATTACTATATGGGGGCAGTGTGGGAGAAATTACTATATGGGACAGTGTGGGGGAAATTACTATATGGGGCAGTGTGGGGAAATTACTATATGGGGCAGTGTGGGGGAAATTACTATATGGGGCAGTGTGGGGGAAATTACTATATGGGGCAGTGTAGGGGAAATTACTATATGGGGCAGTGTGGGGGAAATTACTATATGGGGCAGTGTGGGGGAAATTACTATATGGGGGCAGTGTGGGGGAAATTACTATATAGGGGGCAGTTTGGGTTGAAATTACTATATGGGGCAGTGTGGGGGAAATTACTATATGGAGCAGTGTGGGGGCGTTGCTATTAGATGACATTATTTTTGGGGACACTATACAGATATCATTACCTGGAGCTAGGGTGTTATTATTACTGGAGGCACTCTAGGGGACATTATAACTGCTGTAGACACTATAGAGATCTTTGGGGTCATTTATCAAACTGATGTGAAGTAGAACTGCATTAGTTGCCCATAGCAACAGATTCCACCTTTCATTTTTGACAGCTCCTTTGGAAAATGAAAGGTGGAATCTGATTGGTTGCTATGGGCAACTAAGCCAGTTCTAATTTACACCAGTTTCATAAATGACCCCAATTATGAGAAATCTAACGTGTCTGTGTAACAAACTCTGTAGGGACGAGATGCGGCTGAAAGAATTTGTCATGGCGGTCTGGGTCAGACGGAGGAGAAGAGGAAACAGGAGATGTCCCTGGATGTAAGAGGTATGTGGTGCTGTATTCTCCTATATGTAGAGGTGGCTCACTACTGTGACCTGCGTCTCATTTTCTCCTCCAAGTCTTTTTTATCATAATCATATATATTTTAAATTTGGCAACTAAAATTTGAATTTGTCACCTGCAGTCCTATGTAACAGCCCAGATAACAGTGATAACCGTTTATGTGCAGATAATGTTGTACATGTTCCCTGCAGTCCTATGTAACACCCCACATAACACAATAATTCACTGTGTTATGTGGGGTGTTACATAGGACTGCAGGGAACATCTATGGCATCTGTACTCAGAGGGTTATGAGATGGTGGGGGTCCGACTCCTGGCAACCCCGCCAATCAGCTGTTTGAGGAAACCGCAATGTTCTAGTGAGCGCTGCAGCCTCTTTGCTCCTTACCAAGCACAGCTCTGTCCATTTGATAGCACTGTGCTTGGTATTGCAGCTCAGCCCCAATCACTCAGATGGGACAGAGCTGCACCTCGGCCACGTGAACGATGAATGTGATGTCATATGGCCGAGGAAGAGACTGTGACGCTCACAAAGCACCGCAGCCTCTTCATACAGAAAAAAAAACTTAAACTTAAAATGGAGGGGCGGGGGGGGGGGGGGGGACCCTTGTGCAGAAGTCGCCGTGAAGTGGCACTTGGGCCCGACATACTTTTGATCAAAAATGTGCGCAAAGAGCTTCCTTCATTCCTATTTCTGGAATGAGCCCCTTTTTTGTTTTTCTTTTAGTTTGTGATGTATTGTGCGGCCATCTTTTAACCAACTTTATTTGCCTTATGGTCATGCACTTCTGAGTGTAGAAATATATTTGCTTAGTCTGAACTCTGTCTTATAGTATATATTGAGGGTGGCGCCTCTTTTGGACTGAGCCACGCCCAAGTTCCTGGGACTTCTCAGCACAAAAGCAATTTAGCTGGTTCCTGCAATGCCCTGAAAATAAGGAGACTGGTAAGTCTATAAGAGGCAGTATCTGTAGTGTTAGGGACCCTTGTGCGGAAGTCGCCGTGAAGTGGCACTTGGGCCCGACATACTTTTGATCAAAAATGTGCGCAAAGAGCTTCCTTCATTCCTATTTCTGGAATAAGCCCCTTTTTTGTTTTTCTGTTAGTTTGTGATGTATTGTGTATTCAAATGCATGTCATTTTTTCTGACTGATCAGGCATTTTTCAGACTGATCAGGTCTGAAAAATGCCTGATCAGTCAGAAAAATGCATTGCAATACCGGATCCATTTTTCCAGTGTCATCAGGCAAAACGGATCCGGTATTTATTTTTTTCACATTTTTAAATGTCGGCACATGGTCAGACCAGAATGCTGGAGCCGTCATTGCTGTATTTTTTTTATCCCGCACTAATACATTTCAATGTAAATTAATGCCGGATCAGGCATTCTGGACGGAGAGAATACCGCAGCATTCTGCGGTATTTCCTTTGTCCAAAACACCTGACAGTGACTGAACTGATGCATTCTGATGCATCCTAAACGGATTTCTCTCCATTCAGAATGCACTGGGATAAAACTGATCAGTTATTTTCCGGTATTGAGCCCCTAGGACGGAACTCAATGCCGGAAAAGAAAAACGCTAGTCTGAAAGTACCCTGAGGTGAAAAATGGCAGGGTCCTGAAGGGGTTAAATGCAAATGTACCAGAAGTGAATCTCGGCATGCCCCTGACGAAGTGGAGCAAAACCTGGGACAAGCAGTGATATTTTATGTGATTTGATTAAGGCAACAACTTTGTAAGTACATTAAAATGCTTCAGCGCTGGAATAATGGGCAGAAACGAGCATTGCGGTACCTGCATTCCGCTGTAACAAGAGAAGTGGGAACACCCGTGGGCTAAGAGGCAGCATGCAGACTTTGTTAGTTGTGTTGAGCATATACTGACAGACTGCATGTCACGGACATTCCCGTGACAGGTGGCAGGAGATTGATGAGACTGGCAACACGTGGTTTGATCTGACAGGTTTCCTTGTGGATCAATAGGCGTCTGTGTTGTTTCTGGTAATGGCCACACCACGTGCCTCAGGTGTTGCTCATGTGGTCATTTAAACTTCATTATTTATAGTCACTTCTCCCATTATGCTGTGCGGTTTATAGCTTCAGTTTTAGTTGTGGATTGCTGTTGTGTGGATCTCGGCAGAGTTCCTGGTGCTTCCATTGCTCCTTTGAAGTTAAGTCTTTCCTTTCCCTCTTTGTATTTTGTTTGAGTTCTGTGTGTTGCATTTCCCAGATTGTTTCAGTCCTGACATTAGTACCAGGGTGCTATAGGGTGAGTTAGGGCATTAGGTATTCCTATGTATGAACTCACCTACCTCTGGGGTCTGTTCATACTGGTAGTTAGTCAGGACTTTAATTAGGGTTTTACTAGGAAGTGTCCATCTCCTTTTCCTAGTTTCCAGGCCTTATTCGCTCACCCCTTTCCCTCCTGTGCTCGGTGTGGTGTTTCCCTCCCACACCCGAACGTGACATTATAAACCGCGAAAACCGCAATTTTTTTGCTTGTTTCAGTACAGCTATGGATCCTATTGCTGCACTGGCCGGACAGTTGCAGGGGCTGTCTTTGGAGGTAGCTGACCTCCGCATGATCGTCTCGCAGATCCAGAGACCACAGGCTGCTGGTTCTAGTGGTGGTTACCAGGCCTGTCTCGAGCCTAAAGTTGCCCTCCTGGACAGATTCTCTGGATGGAGTGATAATTTCATTTTGTTTAGAGAGGCCTGCAAATTGTATTTTAACTACGTCCACACCCATCTGGGGATGAGATTCAGAGAGTTGGTGTGGTTATTTTGTTGCTTAGAGGGGACGCTCAGTCATGGGCTTTTTCTCTGCCGACCGGATCACAGTCTCTCTGGTCGGTGGATTAATTTTTCAAAGCTCTGGGTCTCATCTATGATGACCCGGATCAAACCTCCCTGGCCGAGACCGAGCTACGTGGCCTTAGTCAGGGAGAGCCTGCTGCTGAGATCTATTGCTCTGAGTTTGGGTGGCAGGCTACGGATACTGAGTGGAACGATACGACTCTCCGTAGTCAGTTTTGTCAGGGATTATCAGAGAGGCTGAAGGACGCTTTGGCCTTTCATGGGAATCCTGAGTCTCTGGAAGCCGTTATGTCTCTTGCTGTATGCATTGATAGACGCCTGAGAGAGAGATCTAGGGGCCCCCACTCTCAGGACGTATCGTCTTCCTCTGACACTTCTTCGTTCTGGGAATGAACCCATGCAATTTGGGGGAGCTACTCCTGGATCCACTTTTAAGCATACTGGTAATAGGAAGGGAGTGTGTTTTTTCTGCGGACAAAAGGGACATTCTATCAGAGCATGTCCATGCATTCAACAGCAAAAAGAAAAAAATTGACATTTATTCCCATCTGACTCTTGGAGGGGTGAGAGGAGAGTCAGAAAATGTGCATTTGTCTTTTACTGGTAGTACCCGATTTCTCCTGGCTGCTGAGGTGGTGCTAGAGTCAAAAACTGTGGGGATTGAGGTGTTTATCGACAGCAGGGCCGGAGTGAACCTGATTGATGCTCAGTTTGTCTGTATGCACGGGTGGTCACAGAGTGCCTTAGAAAAAAAAAACATTTCCATTTTGATATTGATTCTGCACCTCTAGCTCAGAAGTGTTTATCTCAAGTGGTGCATGATATCAGATTTAGAGTGGGTGACTTTCATCAATAATTTATCTCTTGTTTTGTAGTAGAGGGTCTCCCTGCACCTGTGGTTCTGGGTTTACCGTGGTTAAGCAAGCACAATCCAACTATCGATTTTTAAGCTAGACAGATTCTGGAGTGGGGTGATTATTGCATTGACAATTGTCTGAATACATATTTTTCTGTTTTAACTACTAAGACATTAAACTCTTTCATTTCTGATTTTGCTGACGTGTTTTCTGAGAGTGGATGCCAGGATTTACCTCCGCATCAGGAATATGATTGTCCTATCAATCTTATTCCCGGAGCTAAGTTGCCAAAATCTAGGTTGTATAACCTTTCTGAATTTGAAAGACTGGCCATGAGTGAGTATATTACCTAGAGTTTGGCTAAAGGACACATAAGACCTTCCAAGTCTCCTTTGATTCCCGATTTGTTTAACCAGATTATTGGTGCCAAGGTGTTCTCCGAATTGTATTTAAGAGGGGCATATAATCTGGTCAGGATCAAGGAAGGGGATGAATAGAAGACGGCTTTTAATACTCCTGAGGGGCACTTTAAGAACCTGGTCATGCCTTTCGGTTTGACCAATGCTCCTGCGGTTTTTCAGCTTTTTGTGAATGACATTCTGATTTATTCTCCAGACATGGATACACATCAGGATCACGTTAGACAGGTGTTACAGATCCTAAAGGACAATAAATTGTACACAAAATTAGAGAAGTGTGTTTTTGCTGTACATGAGGTGCAGTTTTCGGGCTACCTGCTGTCCTCTCTAGGTTTTCGAATGGATCCAGAGAAAGTCCGTGCTTTATCGGACTGCGATCGACCCGAAAATCTGAAGGCTCTTATGCGGTTTTTGGGGTTCAACAACTGTTACCAAAAATGTATTCAGAATTATTCGACAATAGTAAAACCCTTAACGGACATGACTAAGAAAGGGACAGATGTCTCAGTGTGGTCTGATTCGGGTGTGCGAGCCTTTTCTGCGGTTAAGGAATGCTTCTCTTCTGCCCCTATATTGGTTCAGCCGGATGTATCACAATCTTTCATTGTGGAAATGGACGCGTCCAAGGTGGGAGTAGGAGCAGTTTTATCGCAGGGCCCGTCACCTGGTAAATGGCGTCCATGTGCCTTTTTCTCTAAAATACTCTCTTCTGCAGAGAGAAATTACGATGTGGGTAACAGAGAGTTACTGGCCATTAAGTTGGCTTTTGAGGAATGGCGTCATTGGTTGGAAGGGGCAATTCATCCGATCACGGTGTTCGCGGATCACAAAAACCTGGCTTACCTAGAGTCGGCTAAATGACTGAACCGGAGACAAGCCAGATGATCTTTGTTTTTCACCAGATTCAATTTCATTTTCACCTATCGTCCTGGGGTAAAGAAGTTCAAGGCAGATGCCTTGTCACGTAGTTTTCCTGGAGGTGGGGATTTTGAAAATCTGAGTCCTATACTGTTAGAAGGGGTGGTGATATCTGCTCTTTACCCTGACCTAGAGGTGAAGGTGTTAGAGGCCCAGGGAGACACAACCAGATTCTTGTCCCTCTGAGAAACTGTTTGTCCCATTGGAATTGCGTCGCAAGGTGTTTGAGGAACATTACTGTACGGTTCTTACGGGACACCCAGGGAGTAGATCCACTGCCTACCTCATCTCTCGTAGATTCTGGTGGCTGGGGTTGCAGAAGTGTGTTGAGGACTATGTGTCAGCCTGTAGTACCTGTGCATATTCTAAGGTGACACATACTCGGCCTTCCGGATCTCTACTTCCGTTGCCCATCCCGTCTAGACCATGGACTCCCTTAGTTTGCCATAAACAATCGTAGACAGGAGTCCACTGGTAAGTCGCCATTTTTTGGGGCATATGGGTTTTACCCGTAGTTTGACACATTTTCTGGTTCTAATACTTCTGGTATCCCTGAGGAGGAATGTTTTTCGTCATCATTGTCATCTATATGGCAGAAAATTCTAAATAACTTGATGAATATGAGCAACAAGTATAAACGTGTCACTAACAGGAAACGTATGAATGGTCTGGACCTAAGAGTGGGTGATTCTGTGTGGCTGTCCACAAGAAACATTAAGTTGAAGGTACCTTCTTGGAAGTTGGGTCCAAGGTTTATTGGTCCATATAAGATCACTGCCATTATTAATCCTGTATCTTTTCGTCTTGAACTTTCTCAGGCCCTGAAAATTCATAATGTATTTTATAAATCTTTGTTGAAGAGATATGTTGAACCTTTGGAGCCGTCTTCCTTGCCACCCCCTCCTGTCATGGTGGACGGTAGTTTGGAATTTCAGAGCGCCAAAATAACTGACTCTCGAGTTCTCCGTAGATCTCTTGAGTATCTTGTTCACTGGAAGGGTTATGAACCAGAGGAGAGGATGTGGGTACCGGCATATGACGTGAATGCTAGTCGTTTGGTAAAAGCTTTTCACATGTCTCACCCAGATAAGGTCGATCCTGGGTGCCCGGAGGTCACTGTAAAAGAGGGGTACTGTCATGGACGTTCCCATGACAGGTGGCAGGAGATCAGTGGGACTTGCAACACGTGGTTGGATCTGACAGGTTTCCTTGTGGATCAATAGGCGTCTGTGTTGTTTCTGGTGATGGCCACACCCCTTGCCTCAGGTGTTGCTTATGTGGTCATTTAAACTTCCTTATTTATAGTTGCTTCTCTCACTATGCTGTGCGGTTTATAGCTTCAGTTTCAGTTGTGGATTGCTGTTTTGTGGATCTCGGAGGAGTTTCTGTTGCTTCCATTGCTCCTTTGAAGTTAAGTCTTTCCTTTCCTTCCTGAGGGAGACTTCTGTTTGTCCTTCCTTTTGGAGGAACAGGTTGTCTCAGTCCTGACATTAGTACCAGGGTCCTATAGCATGAGTTAGGACATTAGGTATTCCTGTGTATGAAGTCACCTACCTCTTGGTCTGTTCATACCGGTAGTTAGTCAGGACTTTGATTAGGGTTTTACTAGGAGGTGTCCATCTCTTTTCCCCAGCTTCCAGGCCTTATTCCCTCACCCCTTTCGGTTTTATGTTCGGTGTGGTGTTTCTCTCCGACACCCGAACGTGACACTACACTTTTGATTGTTTCACCTTTACCACTTGTCTAGTTTGGGCAGATCCGTTCCCTTTTTTCTTTTGCTTTCTATACGGAGGACTGGGATAACTCCAGATAGGATCTTGCAGCATACAATGTGCATGTGTATTAAGAAATCACCAATAATAATCTTTGTTTAGACATTAATCTAAAGCTATGCTTAGATCTGTGCCGGAGGTTTAGAAACGGAAACTGAATGGACCCCATTATAGTCAATGGGGTCAGTTCTGCACTGTTCAGTTCAGTTATGTGCTGAATCCGAAACTTCTGCTATTTTTGTTGTTGCTATGTGTATGGCCTTTAGAAAAGATAGATCAAAATAAAAAAACATTTTTGATGTGGCTGGTATAAAAGTCATTTCAAAGAAAGAACAGTGTTTTCTTTTGTTTTTTAAGAAACTGTCACAACAAATATATTTCACTATTCATTCTCTTTATAGTGCCAGTCACCTGGGACGTTGGATGCATGGCACTGATCTAAGCAATTACCTCTTCAAAACAGACACTTGTCTGAGCCTCCCAAATTAGAAAACTAATCAAAGATGCCCACTGTTTCTTTAACATGTCCGTTTAGGCTGAGTTCACACTTCAGTTATTTGGTCAGTTATTTCCATCAGTTATTGTGAACCAAAACCAGTAGTGAAGCCTACTCAGAGATATGGTATAATGCACCTATACTGTGTTTTTGACCCGCACCTGGTTTTAGCTCACAATTACTGATGGAAATAACTGAAGTGTGAACACAGCCTTACACACAATGGAATTAACTTGTTAGCAATATTGTAGAATCCTTGAAGAATAGATTTTGCATGTTCTGCCAGCATCTTGCATGCTCAAGTGAGAAACAAAACTATGAAAAATCATAATTAAATATGGAGTAACTGTTCATGTACAAATCAAAGTATAATCCATTGCTGATATTAGACCATTACTGATTAATCTTAAAGAGGACCTGTCACCTCTCCTGACGTGTCTGTTTTAGCAACTACTTGCATTTCCCATGTAATAAAAATTCTGGAGAATCTATTCCTATGACTCTATGTTGTGTCATTCCTTTATTATTCCAACTAGAAGTTATGAAGAAATTGCCGTCAGTCTACAATAAAGGTTCAGATGGGCATTAACTGTTGGTGATGTGTCTGTGCACAGTCTTCCTTTATCCAATCAGCGCTGCCAATGCCAGACTGTGCAGGGATACACCCCCAACTGGTAACATCCATCTGGTCCTTCATTGTAAACGGCCTGCAATTTATTCATAAACTTCTAGAAGGAATTCTAAATAAATGGTACAAAAAAGTCATAAGAATAGATGCTCCAGAATCATTACATAATGAATGCAAGCAGAGGAGGACCTCCTGTATACAAATTGCCATAGCTGGTCTCTGTAAGTTGGCAATAAGTGATTTCCACTGCAGTAAGAAAGAGCTCTTATTATACAGTTACAGGTTATATCTATGTGACAGAGACGTGCATTAACCAATGAGTGGAAATGAAGGAAAACTCTCAATATTACATAGAAGGTGGAACAGCTGGGAAGGCTTAAATACTCCCCCCCCCCCATTATTAACCCATTAAAGCTCTGTGAGGTACTATTATTAGAGATGAGAAAAGTTTCAAAAAATTTGATTTGGCAACTTCACCAAATTTGACTTATTACGAATTAATTTACCAGGAATCGCTATAAATTAGGTATACCCAGGCCACTCTGCCATAGGACACGGTCAAACGGAGCGGCTGCCTTTCATGTAATAATGAATACAGAATATTAATAATTTCTGGCATACCCACTTCTCCAACCCCAGCGCTCTCCTACCCTACAGGTGGGAGCCCTTCTTCTGATAACTGCTTTTCTTCCTTTTCCACATCATCTAATATGAATGAGAATATGTCATCAGGAACATCCAGCTCCTCCTCTCTCTGCATCTTGCTGACTTTTCTAGGACATGGAGACTTTGAAGGATGATTTGGAAGAATAAAGACAGCAAAATATAAGGATGGTCTTCATTAAGGCCTGAGGGGTGCAGACTGGATGGCATTGGTTGGCGCGCTGGCATTGGAATAATAAAGGGTTCCATCTTATTGGTATTAAATTACTTTTACAGCTGATATAGGAATAAATAAAAAAAACTGACACAGAATAAGTCTCCCTGCACTCTCCCTCTCCAATATCTTCTATTAACCCTTTCTACCCTGGAGTTTTTTTTTCATTTTTTCATTTTGTGTTTCTTGCCAGAGCCATAACTTTTTTTATTTTGCCGTTCACATAGCCGTATGAGGCCTTTTTTTTTGCTGGACAAGTTGCACTTTCCAATGCCGTAATTTAATATTGCATAGGATGTAGTGAGAAGCTGGAAAAAAATTCCAAATGGGGTGGAATTGAAAAAAAAAAGCAATTACGCAACAGTTTTACGTGTTACTTATTTACAACGTTTAATATGCGTTTAACTGACCTGTTACTTTCATTCTCCAGGTCATTACGAATCCGGCAATACTTTATATGTGCAGTTTTCCTTACATTTTGATACTGATAAAATAAAAACCTTGAAAAAAATTCAGTTTAAACCTTTTAGTAGTTATGTCTATGGAGCTGCAATGCATTATGGTTGATCCCGCATTCCCGGGCTTCTTACTTTCACTTTGTAACAGGTGGACCCACCATTTAAGGAAAAAATTATTTTTCATTGCGAATCAAGTTTTCCTAAACTTCGGACTGAATTCCACTTTGAATGTTTCACTTTGCTCAAAACTAACAATTAAATTACAGGGCACTGGTACTTTGTGCTCTGTGTCTTAATACTGTGGTACATCATGGTGATGTCGTAGGCTTAGGAGCTGGTACGTTGCCATCACTTGTGGGTTTTGGCATATTAACCCCTCAATATATATATAGTTAATATCGACCACAGCATCTGAGTAGTTAGACAAAGAGAGGGAGATTATGAAAAGTATAAAAAAAAGATATTTTAAAAGTTTAAGAAAAAGCTTTTCCCATTATATATCAGATTATATGTTAGGTTACATTTAACAAATGTTTTACTCGACCTATTACAGACCATCATCATCTAAAAATAAATTGGAAGTGTTTCTTTCTACTAGTTGCTACTCCACAAATTATTTACTTTTTGAACATGCCTACAAAGATTGTTCAAGAACATGAGACCAACACTGATGCCTTAAGCTGCCAACTGCACATGTAACGTGGCGCCAAAGGCACACTTGGTCTCCCATCAGCTGCAGACCTGCTGCTTAGCTTCGGGAGCAAGGACCTGTGTTTGGACTCATTCCCAGGGCGGCTTTGCTAGCTGGGAGGCTCCCTGCCTTGAGTGCCGAGGTGATCAGTCGGTGCTCGACTTGTCGGTCTATCGGTCATGTGACGCTGGCCACGTCACATGACCCTCACTCCCCACTATAAATACAGGCGGCCTGCTGGCTACAGGTTACCTGTGATTTTCGTCCTATAGGCTGAGTACTTATTGTGATTTAGCTACCTCTGGAATTGAACCTCGATCCGCCTCTTGACATCTCTTCTGCCTGCTCCCTGTACCTTGACACTACCTCTCAGATTTTGACCTCGGTTTGTTTACAGATTTGTCTTCGCTTCTTCCTTGTTCTGACTTGACCTCCTGGACTGAACTCGGCTAGTTGACCTGCCTCGCCTTCCGTTTTTGTTCTACCTCTTGTCTGCTTATTGTAACTTCCCTGTGGCTGTCCTCTTACCTGCTGTCTCTTTCTCTCTGCTTGCACTTAGTAGGTTAGGGACCGTCACCCAGTTGCGCTCTGTCACCTAGGGCGGGTGGTGCAAGTAGGCAGGGACAGGGGACCGGGTGGCATATCAGGGGGTGCACCTCCGCTCTATCTTGATACCCGCTACTCTACCCCTGACAGAATCACAGGCCTAATTTCAACATGGACCCTATACAGAGCCTCACCAAACATGTGCAGGGTCTTGCTCAAATAGTACAGGAACTTGGGGAGAGACTACAGGTTCAGGAGACCGTCCGAACTCCCCCTATTCTTGCTTCCGCCACCGTTCAGGTGGAACCTCAAATTCCGGTGGAACCTCACATTAAATTGCCCGATCGGTTTTCAGGTGACCGGTTATTTTCGACTACAACGCCACTCCTCCGGCCCTGACCCACACAGGGTCGATATTATCATTTTCTTTCCCTCTAGGGAACCCCCAGAAATGGGCCTTTTCTTTACCACCAGATTCTTCTTGTCTTAGCTCTGTGGACCTTTTTTTCCAGACGTTAGGGGTTCTTTATGATGAACCTGACAGAGCCTCTGTGGCAGAATCCAATCTTAAGGCCCTCACTCAAGGAAATCGTCCTGTGGAGGATTATTGTAGGCAGTTTCGCAAGTGGTGTGTTCTTTCGGGCAGGAACGAACCAGCGCTTAAATGTCAATTTAGGGCAGGCTTGACTGAAAAGTTAAAGGATATGTTGGTTTGTTATCCCTGTCCTGACTCCTTAAAGGAGACCATGACGCTAGCCATCAGACTAGATAGACGAATCAGAGAGAGACAGCGGGAGCATTTGTTTTCTCCTCATACCCTTCTTCAACCTGAGACTCCTCCCCCTGAACCCAGGATGGAATCCCACTCGGACGAGCCCATGCAACTCGGGATAACGCGAAGAGAACTACATCGTCGTTGCGGTTCTTGTATTTATTGTGGGTATCCCGAACACTGGATCCGTCAGTGTCCTAAAGCTCCGCCTTCTGGAAAATCATCCAGGTCTGAGGGATCCAAGGACAAGATACTCCCGGAGGTGGTAAGAAGTAAACCATTGTTGCCGGTTTCCATTACCTTTGGGCTCTAAAAGGGGTCAGGCAATGCCTTTGTGGATTCAGGGTCAGCTTTTAGTTTTATTGATTACAAATTTATTGATCAGATGGGAATTCCTATACTAGACTTACCCACCCCGATCCAGGTTGTCGCTATCGATTCTACCCCCCTGCTAGGGGGCTAAGTTAAAACTCCGAACTTCAGAGGTTACCCTATCTGTAGGGATCTGCCACTCTGAGAAATGTTCCTTATTTGTTTTAGAGAATCTTCCAGTTCAGGTAGTTCTTGGTATGCCCTGGCTTCAGCAACACAATCCGGTTATTAACTGGAGTTCGGGCGAGTTAGAGAGATGGGGGCCTAACTGTAATTCTTGCTTAACCGTAGTTCAAGCTGGGGTCTCATCAGATAGTCCTCATTTTATTGCTGATTATTCTGATGTTTTTTCCACCACTGAGACAGATACTTTCCCCCCCATAGGTCTTATGACTGTGTTATTGACTTGATACCTGAGTCCAAATTTCCTAAAGGACAGATTTATAATCTGTCCGGTCCTGAGCACAAGTCCATGAAAGACTACATCCAGGAGAGTCTCAAGAAAGGACATATTAGGCCCTCCACCTCTTCCCTGGGAGCAGGATTCTTTTTCGTTAAAAAGAAGGACGGTGGTCTCAGGCCCTGCATTGACTACAGAAATTTGAATAAAATTACTATTAGGAATCAGTATTCCATCCCGTTGATTCCTGATTTGTTTAACCAAATTTTGGGTGCTTCTTGGTTTTCTAAACCTGATTTGAGAGGAGCTTATAACCTGGTTCGTATTAAGGAGGGAGATGAGTGGAAAACTGCTTTTTATACTCCAGAGCAGGGGTGCACAACCTGCGGCCCGGGGGCCACATGCGGCCCTCGATACCATTCTGTGCGGCCCCCAAACATCTGGTAAAAGCCATGTAGGTCTATATCTTATGGCTTATTACATGTATCTTTCGTGTATTCTCCTATTAGATGGGAGTCCTAGAAGTGTAACTAAACATTTATAGTATATACTGTATGTTCAATATGCCAAAAATACATTATTTCAGTTGGTAATACCCCTTTAAGTTTTATTTTCGGCCCTTGGAATTGGTTCAGGCTGACATTGTGGCCCCCGACCAGAAAAGGTTGTGCACCCCTGCTCTAGAGGGACACTGTGAATATCTGGTTATGCCATTCGATCTTTGCAATGCCCCAGCTGTGTTTCAGAATTTCATGAATGATATTTTCTGAGAACTTATCGGCAAAGTTATGATTGTTTATCTCAATGATACTCTTGTCTTTTCATCTGACTGGGATTTTCATGTGTCTCACATCAGACTGGTTCTTAAAATCCTCAGAGAGAATCATTTCTCTGTCTGTTAAATTAGAGAAATGTGTATTTGGAGTTCAAGAGATTCCCTATCTTGGCTATATTCTTACTCTCCATTCATTTAAAATGGATCCCAGTAAGGTTTAGGCTATCCAAGACTGGGTAAGACCATCCTCCTTAAAGGCACTCCAACGTTTTTTAGGATTTGCCAATTTTTACTGTAAATTCATAAAGAATTTTTCTGTTATTGCCAAACCCCTCACGGATCTAACTAAAAAAGATTCAGATCTGGTTAACTGGTTGTTGGAGGCCTGTCGAGCCTTTGATACCCTAAAAAATAGTTTCCAAATGGCTCCAGTCTTGGTTCAGCCCGATACCGAGGAACCCTTTGTGGTGGAGGTTGATGCCTCAGAGGATGTTTCGGGGCCATCCTTTCACAGGGGTCCTCTAACCTTACTAATTTAAGGCCATGCGCCTTCGGAGAGAAATTACGATATTGGAAACCGCAAGTTAGTGGCCATTAAATGGGCATTTGAGGAGTGGAGGCATTTTTTAGAAGGGGCTAGACACCATATTACTGTTCTTACTGATCATAAGAACTTAGTGTTTCTTGAGGCGGCCAAACGCCTCAATCCTAGACAAGCCAGATGGGCCCTGTTTTTTACTCGTTTTAACTTTTCTGTTACTTTCAGACCAGGAAGTAAAAATGTTAAGGCAGATGCCTTATCCCTGAGTTTTAATGCCGTCCAACCTCCTGATACCCCCCCGGAACCCATCTTGCCGACAAACATCTTTGTGGCAGCAGTTTCTGCGGATCTTTCCTCTGAGATTCAACAGGCTCAGCAACTTGCTCCTCAACAAACACCGGCATATAAGTTATTTGTTCCTGAATGCTTTCGTGTTCAATTATTGGGTGAATGTCATGACTCCATGCTCTGTGGTCATCCAGGTATTGCTGCCACTAAGGAATTGCTGCTGTGGTCTTTCTGGTGGCCCACTTTGTCTAAAAATGTACGGTCTTATGTTTTAGCTTGCGATGTTTGTGCCCGGTCTAAGACCGCAAGAACACATCCCGCTGGTGAACTACAACCACTACCCATTTCCTGTAAGCCATGGTCTCACATCTCCATGGATTTTATTTCTGATCTGCCCTTCTCTGAAGGGAAGTCAGTGGTGTGGGTAGTGGTTCACCGGTTTAGCAAGATGGTGCACTTTGTTCCTTTAAGTAAGCTTCCTGATGCAAAGACCTTAGCATCCTTGTTCATTGAACATGTGGTACGTCTGCATGGTGTCCCTGAGAATATCGTCTCTGATAGAGGCGTTCAGTTTGTTTCTAGCTTTTGGAGGGCTTTTTGTAGAAGATGCGACATCTCTTTGTCCTTTTCGTCTACTTTCCATCCACAGACCAATGGGCAGACGGAACGGTTGAATCAGGCAGTGGAGCTTTTTCTAAGGTGCTATGTATCGCATAATCAACTCCTATGGGTGAGATACCTCCCGTTGGCAGAATTCGCCATCAACAATTGGGTTAATTCTTCCATGGGGGTGTCTCCTTTTTTTTGTAACAGTGGTTTACATCCTCGCTTTAGTTCTAATCCCTCTGTATCCTCACTAAACCCTAAGGCAGATTCTTTTACCTCTAGACTGTGCACAGTCTAGGCACAGGTTCAATCAAACCTGGGAAAGGTCCAGGAAACCCAGTGTAAACATGCCAATAAGAGACGTTCCAAGGGGGTAAATTTTGTACTCGGCGATAAGGTGTGGTTGTCGACTAAAAATATTGCTTTGAAACAATGTTCTAAGAAAATGTCGCTGCGTTTCATTGGACCATACAATATTATTGAGCTTATTAACCCACTAACTTTTAGACTTAAGCTACCCGACTCCCTTCGTATACATGATGTGTTCCATAAGTCGTTACTTAAGAAATATGTGTCACCAGTGGTTACGGTTAAAATAACGCCTCCACCTGTGGAGGTTGAGGGTCAGGAGGAATTCAATATTTCTAAAATAATAGATGTCAGAAAGATTAGAAATTCCTTTCAATACCTGGTCCACTGGAAAGTTTTTGGACCTGAGAAGAGGTCCTGGATACCTATGTCTAGGATGCATGCTTCCAGGTTAATTCCTAAATTCCACTGAGACCCCTCGTCCACAAGGCTTGGGTCCGGTGGCCCCTCGTAGAAGAGGGGTATTGTAATGGGGTGCCAAAGGCACACTCTGTCTCCCATCAGCCACAGACCTGCTACTTAGCTTCGGGAGCAAGGACCTGTGTTTGGCCTTGTTCCCAGGGCAGCTTTGCTAGCTGGGAGGCGCCCTGCTCCTAGTTCTGCCTTGAGTGCCGAGCTGATCACTCGGTGCTCGACTTGTCGGTCTGTTGGTCATGTGACGCTGGCCACGTCACATGACCCTCACTCCCCACTATAAATACAGGCGGCCTGCTGGCTGAGTACTTATTGTGATTTAGCTACCTCTGGAATTGAACCTCGATCCGCTTCTTGACATCTCTTCTGCCAACTTCATGTACGTTGACTCTACCTCTCGGATTTTGACCTCGGTTTGTATACGGATTTGTCTTTGCCTCTTCCTTGTTCTGACTTGACCTCCTGGACTGACCTCGGCTAGTTGAACCGCCTCGCCTTCCGTTTTTGTTCTACCTCTTGTCCGCTTATTGTAACTTCCCTGTGGCTGTCCTCTGCCCTGCTGTCTCTTTCTCTCTGCTTGCACTTAGTAGGTTAGGGAACGTCGACCAGTTGCGCTCTGTCACCTAGGGCGGGTGGTGCAAGTAGGCAGGGACAGGGCACCGGTGGCAGCTTAGGGGGTGCACCTCCGCTCTATCTTGATACCCGTTACTCTACTCCTGACAGCACATGTAACAAGTCAGCCATAGGTACAAATCTGATGAGAGATGCCCTTTAATGAAAATGTATGTCTAGTTTGAATGACTCTAGCAGCCAATGTAAAATGTGTAACAACCATTTACCAGACAATTGTTCACTCAATGGATGTTTAAATATCAAGTATTTAATGTGTATGGCCACCTATTCACTTTAAATCCGTTAACATTCCAATGACAGTAAGCCATCATGCTGTGCACGCAGATTGAGAACTTAAAGTGTCCCTAGGAAAAAAAACTTAAAAGTGGTAGACAAGTCTAAATTCATAGTAGGTGGGGACTGCAATACTGTAGCGCATCACAAAATACTGCCCCAGCAGAACCAAATAACACAGTGCAGCACAAAATGCTGCAAACCATGCCACACTATTCAATTTTATCACCGTTCTGAAGATAGAAATAGAGTTCAGTTCAGGAGGGCACCTGCAGCCATTGGCCGGGTGCATAACTACCTGATGCTCCTAGCATTAATTAATTCTGAGTGCATCAAATCATTGTGTACCCGTCTGGCGGCTGTGAGGAGGGCTCGGACATCCCGCTGGGCATCAGCCCACTGGGAAATTTCCCTGTAGGGACTATTGCTAGTCCACCCCTAAGCATAATGACTTATAAAGCACATAAAAGCCTACTGTTGTGGGGCGTGGCCTGGCAAGCATGGCGTGAAGACTCACTGAAAGAAGCTCTCCAATAATCCTGCTGAAATCCTGATTCCCTCCATCTCTTTTCACCCTACCAATTGCTTTCCCTCTCTGACAAAGACCCCCTGAACACCCTCTTGTGCCAGCCAAACAGTAGCGGTGTTAGAGAGAGGAAGGCGAGCTCACTGTAGTAACCTCGGTAGACTATGTGACCGCCATCTCTGAAGCAGTGGGGGAGGCTGGGTGGTGCGGACGAGTGGTGTGGGGAGAACGGGTGCCCACATAGCTGCTGCCCATCACTTGGGGCTATTGCAGAGCCACCTTCCGACTGCTAAGGAGGCCGAGGTGAAATCGAGCGAGGCCGCAGAGGCGCGAATATTGTGTCGAGGAGTGAGGGCGGCTAAGCTGTAAGCGTGGCCGCGAGGCTTTTCAAGGAGCACCTGGGGCCCCTCTATGCAGGAGTGCTGGAGTAAACTCCCTCGGTCAGTCACCACATATAAACTGGAGGTCAGGTACTGAGGCCCTGGGATTCCCTGCAAACTGGGACACACACATCAGAGGATCTATATTCTTCTGTGAAAGCAGATAAATGTTTGCTAATCCTAAGGGGAAGACCTGGGGCGGCCATATTATATGCAGATAGTGCTTTGCCACTTGCATTGTGAAGGACTTTATAAATTGGCTGCGGCCTGCATTGATCACGGACCTATACAACAATAGACTCTGGTCTATAAGCCTACTCTCTACAAACCAGCTGTATATGGGGCAGAAGACTGCTTTAGCGCCCCCTCATATTTGAGGAAAAGTCTTGATAGATAACATGAGCCAGACTGAGGAAGAAGACACATCTGCTGCCCAATCTGCTAATATTCCACAAAGAGATAGAATTATGTCAGCCATAGCTGCTTGCCAGGCTGCCCAAACTGCAAAAATAGATCACCTACAAAGTGATGTCCTGATATTGAGAAAATGAGAACCTTTACTGTTAAGGTGGAGCATAGAGTGGGAGAGGTGGAAGACACAGCACTAGACACCTCTGAGCTTGCAAATTCGCTTCTTCAGCAAGTAAAGACCCTTCAAGCTAGAGCAGAAGATGCCGAAAACCGCAACAGGTGAAATAATATCCGCATCCTCGGCCTCCCGGAAAGGGCGGAGGGCACAGAGCCTGAGGTTTTTGCTGAGAACTTGATAAAATTGGTGCTCTCCCTGCTACACCTCTCTCAATGCTTCGTAATTGAAAGGGCACACAGAATCCCTAGGCCCCTGCCTCCGGGCTCATCGTCAAGACCATTTCTAATGAGGATATTAAAGGGTTTCTGTCATCAAGTTTTGACATTATAAGCTGTCTGACATTAGCTATGTGCTAATGTCAGAGCAGCTTGATAATGTCTTTTTTATAAAAATCCGATTTATATTTTGGCTGAAAAACGTACTTTTATAATATGTAAATTAGCCTCTAGGAGCAGGGGGGGCGTTGCCCTGCTCCTAGAGGCTCCGTGCAGCAACCTGCTGGCACGCCCCTTCTTACTTTGAGTGACAGTGCCGGGCAGCGATCCTCCACCACTGTCTCCTTCTGAAATCCCGTGCCTGTGCCGCCGCTCTGTATTCGGCGCAGGCACGGTGAGCAGAGGACGCTGGTGCCTGCTGTCCTCAGCTCACCGCGCCTGCGCTGAATACCTCTGAGTACACCCGGAAGCAAGGACAGCGCGGGATTTCAGAAGGAGACAGTGGTGGAGGATCGCTGCCCGGCACTGTCACTCAAAGTAAGAAGGGGCGTGCCAGCAGGTTGCCGCACGGAGCCTCTAGGAGCAGGGCAACGCCCTGCTCCTAGAGGCTAATTTACATATTATAAAAGTACGTTTTTCAGCCAAAATATAAATCGGATTTTTATAAAAAAGACATTATCAAGCTGCTCTGACATTAGCACATAGCTAATGTCAGACAGCTTATAATGTCAAAACTTGATGACAGAAACCCTTTAAACCACAGGGATTGGGACATCATCCTGGCGGTGGCCAGAAAGAAAGGGAATATTTCCTATGAGAACACTAAGATATCCTTCTACCCTGACTTCACTACTGAGGTGCAGAAGAAGAGGAGACAATTTACATAGGTCCAGGCCAAATTGAGGGAGCTAGGTATACAGTCAGTGGTGTATCTTGGTTTTGTGCTGCCCTAGGCGAGACTAAACTCGGGCACCCCCTAATATAAATTTGACCCGCCCCTTCCTGTCAAGGCCAAACCCCTTTCTCTGTAAACCCCGCCCTTCCTTTTAGGCTCCATCCTTTCCTGTATTCCTGTATTTAAAAGTGAATAACGACAGCCACACCTCACACCCCTCCCTTGATCCCACTAAGTGTCATCCACAGATCCCCCCCTTAAGTGCCATCCACAGACAGATCCACCCCTTAAGTGTCATCCACAGATCCCCCTCCTTAAGTGCCATCCACAGATCCCCCTCAGTGTCATCCACAGATTCCCCCTCTTTAGTGTCATCCACATATTCCCCCTTAGTGTCATCCACAGATTCCCCCTCAGTGTCATCCACAGATTCCCCCCTCAGTGTCATCCACAGATTCTCCCCCTCAGTGTCATCCACAGATTCTCCCCCTCAGTGTCATCCACAGATTCTCCCCCCTCAGTGTCATCCACAGATTCCCCCTCTTTAGTGTCATCCACATATTCCCTCCCCCTCAGTGTCATCCACAGATTCCCCCTCTTTAGTGTCATCCACATATCCCCCCTCAGTGTCATCCACAGATTCCCCCTCTTTAGTGTCATCCACATATTCCCCCTCAGTGTCATCCACAGCTTTCCCCCTCTTTAGTGTCATCCACAGCTTCCCCTCTTAGTGTCATCCACAGATTCCCCCCTCAGTGTCATCCACAGATTTCCCCTCTTTAGTGTCATCCATCCACAGATTCCCCCTCTTTAGTGTCATCCACAGATTCTTCCCCCAGTGTCATCCGATTCCACAGACATTTCCTACCTGCCCAGCGCCGGCCGTTGTGGGTAATTTATTCACTCCACTTGCCTGAGAGAGCGCCGGAAGACTCACACAGGCGCACTGCCAGGCGCATGCGCACTTCAATGCCTCTGCCAGTGCGCCTGTGTGAGTCTTCCGGCGCTTCTCTCAGGCAAGTGGAGTGAATAAATTACTTACAACGGCGCTGGGCGGGGAGGAGCGGCGCCGGCGCACACCCAGCAGCGCAGCCCGGACACAAAAAAAAATCTATCACTGAGGCAAACAAGGCATCTTGCCGCGGCGCCGCCCCATTGGAAGTGCCGCCCTAGGCAAATGCCTTGTTTGCCTCGTGATAGATACGCCACTGTATACAGTACGCAATGCTCTACCCAACAAGGCTTTGAGTCTAGGTGGATGGGAACACTCGATTCTTTCAAACCCCGGAGGAAGCATCTGAATGGTTGGACAATCGGTGTCCCTAAGGAAGGAGGCAGTGAACCAATGCTCTGTCTGTATGATTTATTTTTATGCCTAGTGTTTTCTTCCTCTGCATTGTTAAGCAAGGTACATGCTTTCTGACAGTCCAGTGAGGGAAGATGAAGGATCGAGATGGGGGTATAAGCATAGCTACAAGGAGATCTACTTTTGTTTCTTTTATTCCAGATTTACTGTGTTGGTCTTCTTTTTTTGGTTTAAAGGAGGTGAAGGTAGATTACAAGTGAGGGGGTTCTATCTTACTCTTTCTCTCCTCTCTGCTTTCTTGGTAGGGTCTGTTCCCCAGTAGGAGGAGCAAGTGGAGGGAAGGGATTAACCCTTAAGTCAGCAGCTGCTATATGCTGACGATTTAGTTCTAGGTTAGCGTTCTGTATTTTATTTTTCTGGTTTGGGATCCGAGGCTCAGACAAATTGGGGATGTGTGGGCAGGAAGGGGGCTGGGAAGTTTATAGAATAAGTTTAGGATAGTGTGAATGGAGGTATGATTGTCACTATGGCTCCACAGGCTTCTACATACATGTTTTTGTCCTCATTATGGCAATGCTTAAGAAAATGTCATGGAATGGGAGGGGCCTAAACTGCAAGATCAAAAGAGCTTTGGTTTTTAATTACCTTAAGTCTTACGACCCTGATCTGATTTTTTGCAGGAAATGCATCTAAGAGCCTGTAAGGTACTGTCCCTTCGACGCCCTTGGGTGGGACAAACCCATCACACGACGTACACGAATACTGCGCGTGGACTATGCATTCTTGTCAGTAAGAGAATACCATTACAATTGCATACAGTTTTGGTAGATATGTTATTTTATATAGTTTGGTCCAGGGTAGTCCTCTGATCGTAATGAGTTTGTATATACCCCCTCCCTTCTGAAGGTCCTTACTGGACGGGGTTGTCACAGCTGCCCCAATCCCCTTTTTTAATATTGGGAGACCTTAATGCAGTCCTGAACAATTAGCTAGATAGACTCAGACCTCCAAATAGACATAGCCCATCTCTGTGTAACTGGGTGATAGCTCATAACTTAGAGGAACTGTGGAGGTGTAGAAACCCAACTGCTAGACAATTCTCATGCCACTCAGCTTCAGGGAATACTATGTCCTGCATTGAGCTAGCATTTGGTTATCCTGACTCCCTACACATGGTGAGGGAGGTGAGTTATTTGCCACGGGGCATTTCAGATCATGCTTCGATGCAGGTGATTTTATCCTAGACATTAGATAGACTAGCTAGAATTTGGAGACTCAACCCAATGTGGTTACAGGGACTCCCAGTGGAAGTTACCTGTCAGAAGGAACTCAAAGAATATTGGAAGGTGAATGATGGTTCTTCCAATCTGTTAACAGAATAGGAGGCATGTAAGGTGGTAATGAGGGGAGTCTGTATTTCAGCCATTGCTATTCACAGGGCAGAACTGCAAATTACGTGTAGCGGGCTGAAGGGCCAGCCTTATGGAGGCCGAGGAGGCCTAATTCAATGATCCCAGTGAGGATTTTCAAGAAAGGTGGCTATCTCTTCAGAGAGATTACAAGCTACATCTTACTGAATACACTCAGAAGCAGCTTCTTTCGCGGCAGCAGACTATTTTTTTAGACGGGGACAAAAATGGGAAAACACTTGCCTACCTGGCTAGGACTGAAACCCTTCAGACGGTAGTGACACCAATTAGGTTAGACTCGGGGGAGGAGGTGTCTAAACCGGAGGAAATATGTGCCCAATTTGCATCATACTATACTAAGCTTTACACCTCAAACTATATTCCTATATCTGATGGTTTGAAGGCTTACCTGGATCAGATCTCCTTCACACAGCTGTCCAGAGAAGATAGAGAGCTAATAGAATCCCCGATATCTGCAAAGGAGATCCAGATGGCAATAGGCTCCATGGCGACTCATAGAACCCCTGGTCCGGATGGCTTTCCTGATGAGTGGTACAAGCTACATGCATTACTGCCCATTTGAGCACGCTGTTTTAATATACTCTGGAGGTATCAGTGCTGCTATCCTCCTTGTTTGAATTATAATAGTGGTAATTCACAAGGCGGGGAAGCCACCGGACCAATGCAGTTCATATCGCCCTATTTATAAATAAATCTTAAAAATCTAGATGCTAAGATCTTGGCTAAGGTGTTGGCAGGGGTTATTTTATCCATTATAGGGCCGGACCAATCTGAATTTATGCTACGAAAGTCCACCAACATTATTCTTAGGCGCCTTTACACTAATTTACAGATTAGACATGATAATGCCGGGAATAGAGCTATAGCCTCATTAGATAATGAGAAGGCTTTTGATTCAGTGGAGTGGGCCTTTTTGTCGGAGGTCTTGGAAACATTTGGATTCCTGGGGAAGTTTTTTACGTCTCCTCTACCTGCAAAAAAACATCTCTTGTTCGAGTAAATGGATACCCGTCTGAACCCTTCCCCTTACACAGAGGCATGCGTCAGGAATGCCCTCTATCTCCGTTACTTTTTTTGCTGGTGATGAAGCCCCTGTCTAGTCTGTCAAATAGCTCATATCATATAGAGGGATGGAACATCGCAGGTATCACTGAAAAACTGTCCTTATACGCTGACAATATGTGCTGGGGGTTACCTGGAGGTCGTTGGAGGGACCTTTGGAGGTAGTAGATGAATATAGGATGTTTTATGGCCTAGCACATATGACTGGCGGAATACAGTTATATGTGCTAGAGATCAGTTGATACAGTTCAAATAGCTGCACCGTAATTACCGGACCCCGCTCAGATTAGAACAAATGCGCAGACTTCATAGCTCCTTATTAGGTGTGATGGAGAGAGAAGTATTTTGACCCATATGATCTGGGACTGCCCAGTTATCACGGAGTTGGTCAGCGGGCCATGAGTTCTTAAATCTGAAGCTAGGATTACCGGCAGCTTGCTAGGACTGGTTAATGATCTGCTGCAGACCAAATATTCTAGGATATTGTATTGGCTTCTAATGTTCTATGCTAGGAAGTCTGTTCTGCTGAAATGGAAGCCCCCTAAAGTCCCCTCGGTCCAACATTGGATGCAACTTATTGAAGCGGCCTTGCCAATGTATAAACTGACTTTCCTTGCAAGAGGAAGTCCAAAAGAGATTTGATAAAATATGGGGTCCCTGGTTAGCTGCTAGGAAATCAGTGGCTTAGATAGAGATGGGAGGTCTGTGGCGATGCAGTGGGTGTGCATGAGTGAGTGTATAATCTTTAAGTTTATGATGCTAATATCGTTAAGCAACAGTGATCCTTCAGGCTCTAAAGAATACTATTGATAGACTTTTGTGGAGCTTTTTCTTATACCAAGCTGCTGTTGCAAATAGGGATGAGCGAATCATCCAAAGTTGATTCACATAATACTTAGTTTGAATACTGTACGAAGCAAGCACTCTGTGCAGTATTAGAAGTCGATTTGCTCATCCCTAGTTGTAATATATCATCAGTATGTGCAATTCTGGTTCTGTGAACTGTTTTAAATGCTTATCTTTCAAAATGATAAATAAAGACTGTTAAAAAAAAAAAAGCAAACTGTTGTGATGTCATTCTTGACAGCAAATAACATGACAGAATCACATGATACCAAAACATTCTATGGGATCACAAGACTATATAACATCACAAAATTCTGTGACATCACAATGACCTGAATATCTTAGACCATTGAAGCTGCTCTTTTCCTAAAGAAGAAATTGAGGAAGGCTGTCTGTATGGTCCATACAAAGAATGGGAGAAGAGAAAAATCAGCTATAGATGGTAAGTTCTACAACCAACTTACTATAGAGAGCGCAGATATGGCCATACTGGAACGATTTCAGGAATTGGTGAAGGATTTATATTTTCTCTATGATCATTTAGCCCAATGTACAGAATGATCCTGTCATACATGTGTATACAATAGTCAAGGATAAGGTGTTTATTGTTACTGCACTATCAATGTCCAGAATCCACACTGCTGCTCCCTATACTACTGTGTGTAGTAACCGCAGGTATATGTGCAGTTCTTCGTAATACACACAGGATATTTCCCACATAAACAAGCCAATCAGGCTCATACCAGGATTGGTGGCATCGGAGAGAAAGAAGAAGTCCTATGTATGTGGCTTCTCTTGTATAGGCAAAAATCCACGGCATTGGCGATGTCAGTTGCAATTCTGGATAATGCTTGAAGCATGCCCAAGCTGATATCATGCTTCTCCTCCTCAAAGCTGGTGCTCCGTACAGAGTACACAGTGACGTCACTTGAGCTGCAGAATCTCCAAAGGATCAAACTTAATCCAGCGCATTTTGGAAAATGGTCAAGTTTTTCTTCTCAGGGATAAAGGAAGGCTTGTGCGTGGCTGAACTATCTTTTGTGATTGTGTCGGTAATCTTATTAGTGAATTGGTTATACAGTAGTCAAGCTTTATCATTTATTGAGTGATTCTGAATTAAAGTCATCTTTTTTTTTTTTTTTAACAAAATGTTTATTTTGATTTTCCGTAGAAGAAAAATACAGCACAATCGGATTCCAACATTAATTTTCACATTTTTCTTACAAAGAAAAGCATAACAAAAATACCTAGTTTCCTCCCATTAAATAAAGTCATCATTTTAAATACACCACCATGGATCTATCTCCAAACAGTGAAAAAACAGATCAAATCTACAAAGACATACACATGTGAACAGGAGCATAATTACTGTGCGACTCTGTCTGCACATGTCTATCATTGTGTATGTATATTGTGTGTGTATATATTTCTATGTGACTATGCATATGTATTTATATGTATACTGTCATAATAAATTTAATAGGGTGGTGTCTAGCCCTTGGACCTTTCCAAATTTCTAATTCCCCTGGTTATAGAATCAGCTGTTCTGCACATCTTTGCCAATTCTCTGGTATCTTGGTGTTGATTTATTGTTTCCTTGTATTTCTGAATGTACCTTCACCTCTTCTGTGTTAGATAAAGATCACAAACTTTTGTGTGACAGCATGAAAGGGATTCCATTAGGTATATATAGTGGGTTCTCAACCAATATTCAAAGTGATAAGAGCTGCAGATCAGGGGAACGGATATAGTGGTATATTCCAGGATTTATCATCAGGGGCTCTATGATATAATCAAAGGCTTCTGTCTGATTCTATCAATATTGAGATTAATGAGAAAGGAAGTGAGTTTTCTTACCCAAACTTTCTAATCTTATAGAGCTTGTCCAGATTTTTATTTTTAAATTCAAACCCCAGCCTGCAGTACCTGAGGAAAAGAAATTGCACCTGCCTCCCGCCACTCCATCAGGCTCACTTGACTGGTCTTCAGGTCTCTGTCCTATAAACTACTATATAGACATGGTCACTTGCGTAGCTGCCATCTATGACTGGCCTCAGTAGTGACGTGTCCCCCAGCAGTGTCAGCAGTGTCACATTACTATGTTTTTTTTCCCCATGAGTAGAGCAGACTGGTGTTGAATTTAAAGTAAATTTACAGTGAGAAAAGCCCCTTTATATATCCAATAATCCCAATTATAATTATGTTGTTTTATCACAGAGGATTAAATTATCATGATCAATGTGTCCAAAATGGGATAGATCTAAAATAAGAGCTCCCTTTCCTTGGGCTACATCCTCCATAAAATACCTCGGTCTTCATATCTCAGCGGATCCCAAACAATGGTTGTTACTTAATTATGTCCCTTTGTTGACGCAAGTTTCGGCAATTATAGATAGTTGGAAAATACCATACATATCATGGCTAGGGAGGGCGAACCTACTCAAGATGATGGTAGTTCCTAAATTCATGTACTTGTTCTCCACATTACCAATACACCTACCAAAGGCCTTCTTGAACAAAATACGAAATAAGTTCCTGCAGTTTACATGGGGACACTCTACACATAGACTGGCGTACAAAACGCTCACCAAACCTAAAGGGAAAGGGGGGACTGGGCTTACAGACATTGAGATTCTCTACCGGTTGGTTGGCGAGAATGGGGGACTGGTATAGATCGTCTCCGAAAAAATTGTATGTTACAATTGAGGAGGTGGTTTCTGGCTTTCCCCTAACTCAAGGTCCATTACTGATTCAATTACAGAATCGACCACCTGCCTCCCTGAATGCTATTACCCGAGCTGCCTTATTGGCATGGGCGTCTAGCTGTAACGAAGGGACAATCTGGTCGACTCCTTCCGCTATTACGGGTTTGGGAGACCTTATAGGATTAGCCACCCCTTTCAAGTCTCCGCACCTCCCCTTACAGCTGAGTCTAAACAACAAAAAGATAGGGGATATACTGCAAGATGGCACCCTGCCGGATCGACAGACACTTAAGGATCACTTCCCCTCTACCTCAATATCTGACCTTACTTACAATCAAATAGCTTTGGGCTATAAACAATTTGTAAAACTTGGCCCTATGCCGAAGGATCTTACCTGGTTGGAGGCACTTTTCTCGAGCCGTACCCAAGCCCCTAAGCTTCTCTCCAGAATATACAAGGAATTAACTCCCTACAGACACACGCCTTACATATATCACAAAGTGGGAACAAGACCTGGGGATATCCCTTTCACCCACCGAAATAACCTGCGTTTATAGGAATAGCTGTGGCCCATCTAGGTGTATTAACCTTTAGGAGACTAATTACAAATTGGTGAGCAGATGGTATAGGACCCCAGAAGTCCTCCATAGGATGTATGGGTCTGTACCGGTATGATGCTGGAGATGCCTTACAGAGAAGGGCTCCTACAAGCATATTTGGTGGGATTGTAGGCTCATAGGACCTTACTGGAAGACAGCAGAAGACATTATTAGGAAGGCCTGCCCGGGGTCTCCTCATATAACTCCACAGTTATTATTTCTTGGGTTAACATCCACTTTTCCTGCAGGCTTTAATCGTAAATTATGGGAGAACCTAATAGTAGCTGCCAAAGCTATGATTCCATTTTATTGGAAACACATACAAGCCCCTCCAATCTCACACTGGATAAGGAAGGTGGCCCACATTTCTCGTATGGAAGAGCTCAGTTATGTAGGATCTCGCAATCTCCCGAAATTTCATGTAATATGGGGAGATGGTGCTAAACTCTATGACAAGCTACTGGTGGATTACCCATCGCCATGATCAGTGGCCTCCTCTGGGGGGTCGGGATGTTTGCTCCGACTGCCTGTCTGCTCTAAGCGCCTGGCCCGTGATGTATATCTCCATGCTGAGTTGATCTTAGCTTGTGTTATGATGATCCCCTTCTCTCGGATCGTATTCCTCAGAGGTAACGGGTGACTTGTTATGTGGCCTGGATATGTCATGGAACATTCTTCTCTATTTTCTTATCTAAGGTTAACTTGTTCTCCTGGGAGAAATTCCTGTAGCCAAGGGCTTAGGACCCCTCACAAATAACTGGAGGGGCCCAGGCCTTCCGTTGACTTAGCTACATTATACCTGAATGTACTGTTCAAAGCTTAATGAAAAATTGGAAAAACTGACACGATACAATATGACATGTACTATCGTCTTTGGTTTTGTAACCTTTATTGCTTATACTTGAACATGTTCTTAACTGTTGTTGAGCACAATAAAAAGAGATTGAAAACAAAATGGGATAGATCATGTGACCCCTCCTACTTACCGTTATACTGTACAAGATCCTGCTACCATTATTATCTAACTATTAAGGATCTTATTCTTATTTCGGTCCCCTGAAGAACCACTCATTTAGCTGTGATCCACTGGACACAGGAAGTACAGAAGAATCTGCATCCTAACTTTCTCACACCCACTCAGAACCAGCCCCAGAATCATGGAGGACTTTACAGAGTACTGACCTTTATGGTTGTGAATAAACCACTTGGGGTGAGATATAAACTTCATATTCAGCTGTAGTAGTCTCTTTGGCATCTCTGGTGAAGTGTTGTCTCACTCAGCTCTTGCGCACTCCTCCCCCTCTCCTCTCCATAGACTTTTATGGGATGAAGTAATCTGATCCTTTAGTGAGCTAGTCCATCCTGGGCGGTTTCAAAAGTAATTTCAAAGAGAAAAGCATTTAGCAAGCAAGGGGGGATGTAAACAGCTCATAAGAGGAGAACTAGACATTTCTCTCTGATAGGGTATATTACAAAGTTTCGTATGGTAGCTTGTGCTATTGATTTATGCAAAGCTATGTGAAATGTTAGTGACCATTTAATCCTTTCTTTCTTTTTCACATGTGGATTCTTTGCATTAGAACACTGAAGGAGAGTGCACACAGCCAGCAGAATCGGATATGGGAATGGAATTATTTTGTTTGACATAATTTAGAAGTGCCAGCGCTGCCAAAGCAGTGCACAGAGACTGTATACAGGAGCAGCAGCCCTCTCCTACAACAAGTTGGCAGAAACACACTCACAAAAATTTACAGAAGAAACAGGAGCAGGGACATTAAATGGATAAGTAAACTATAATTTGCGTGTAACGCGTTCCGAACCTTTATGGTGGAAGTCTGCTACAGTTTAACCCTTTCCCAACCCCTGCCATATATGTATGGTGGAAGTCAAGGCTTTAAATATGGCACCTGCTCAGCAAACAGCAGACACCCAAAGCTAATATCTGTTATCAGCAATAACACTGATCTTGGACATATAACCCTTCAGATGTTGTTGTCAATTGGAACATAATGAAAACCCCATAGACTGCAATCTGATGAGTGCATGTTCAAGTTAGGTATCACCAAAATTCCTGTAGTATCAAAATATAAATGTATAAATTTATCACATAAAGTGAATGCTGTAATGGAAACAAAAATTGCCAATTCACCATTTTTTCATTACTTTAACTCGAAAAAAAAATAATTGAATAGAAAGTGATCAAAAAGTCTTCCACAATATAAAAGGTTAAAAAAATAAAAATAAATAAAGAGTCTTTGCATAGCTCTGTAGACTTAACTATGAAAAAAAGTTATGGGGGTCAGAATATGGCAAAGGCAAACAAAAATCATTATTTTAAGTTTTTTTTCCTTATGTATTAAACACAATAAAAACTACCTGATTGTGGTATCTCTGTGATCATACTGACCCAGAGAATTAAGGTAGCAGGTCTGTTTTACCACATAGGGAACGTTGTAGAAACGAAATCCATTAAAACTATTTTTCCAATTCCACTCAAGTTGGAATTTTTTTCCAGCTTCCCATTACATCATATGCAATATAAAAGGGTGCCATTAGAAAGTACAACTTGTCCCGCAAAAAAGAAAGGCCCCATACAGCTATATCAACAGAAAAATGAAAAAGTTATGGCTTCGGGAAGGCAGGGAGTAAAGAAACAAAAAAGGAATATCGCAAGATCCTGAAGGGGTTAAAAGACTTTAACGCTGTTGCAAACATAGTGGAAAATGCCAAATACAGCAAAAATTCTCACAGATTCCTGTATGTTACGTCTTGACTTGACATGGTGCTATTATAAGTGGACCCCTTGAAAATGTCGGTCATTAATGTATTTATAAAAGAATGGATTTTCTATTTACTATGTGTATATACACTATATGAATTGTAATTGTGATTTAGATTTTTCTGGCCAGGTTATTGTAACTTATGGTTTGTGATTTCTTTTCACCAGCAAGATCAAAAGAGTATTTTTCCTTTTTGTTTTAGATATGAATTTTTGTTATATCAATGATTTTTCCCTTCTTCCTTTGTCCCCTTTTTTCCTTTTTATATGTAAAGATCTGTGTCATAATGCTGCTTGTCATATCATTACCCATTGAGTAGGGAAACTATTTTTAAAGATTTGAATCCCATATGGCTTTAATATCCGACCGTCTCCTGATTTCCCAAATAGGATTGTAGCTTGCCCCAAATTCCAGTTACCACTTATAGATATGTGGCATGGTATATGGAGCTGTACAAAAACTACCTTATTTTAGAAGGATGTTATAAATAATGAACAACAGTTTTGGTATTTTAAGCTCCCCTGTTCCCCCCAAGGTTAACTATCCCAAACTAATACATGTGATTCTCATAGTCGTCCTCAGAAGCTTATTAGCTAGATGGTTGGACCTTAATATTCCTGATACGGATTTTGTTATTTCTCACAACTGAAAAAGTTACTCAAAACCAATAGCATAGAAGTGGATGGACATAAACAGTACACACAGAAATACTTTGGAAAATGGAAAACCTTTATTGAATCCCACTACACACCTCAAGACATACAGGAACTAATAAGCTTATTCCAGTATACTAAATGGTACAGTAAACATTTGAGAACAGAATAATTGGAGTATGGAATTAACAAGAGACACCGACTCGGGGATCTACAGAGACTTAAGGAGACTCATGTAGATGATGCATTTCTTGACATTTTTTTCTGTATTTCACAAACCTTGGTTGGGTTTACTACAATTGGAAATGATAGTCACATAAAATCTACGAGATATTATTTAGTCAAAGAGAGCAGCACACCCTTTTAGTTTGTATTGTTTTGTTATATTTTGTTCTATAATTAACTAGGGGAGAAAATTCTATTGTAATGGAGTGATTTAATATGCACAAAATCAACAAATATAGATTTAAAAAAAAAGATCTGAATCCCACCCCTGCTGGTCTCTGCTAAGTGTGGACAGAATGGAAGGAGGAAAGATTATGATGAAACTGATGAAAGTGATTACGGTAATTTAGTCTTATTTAGGGCATCTTCAAACAAGTGTCTTTTTGCATATTTTAGGAACTGATCTAAACTAATTGGACAACTGGTACATAAAATTATGTCAATTAGTATTAGTTTTTTTAGATCTGGTTCTGTCCTCCAAAAAGCCATAGAAACCCTATATTTGTAAATAATATTGACAAAGCATCATTTCCTTTTATGGCTGTTTAACTAAACACTTGCAACAAGTGTAGATGTGTCCTAAGTTTGCCTTTAAACAACTTGGTTGTTTTGGTTTAAAATAAATGTAAGCATTGAATTAGTATCACATAAAATTCATATACACATTTATTTAAAATAATGTACATAAAATAATTGACAAGTATAACTACTTGATAAGGACAATTTTTATGCTATTAGTGTTTTAAAAAATAATACTATTATAAGCAGCTTTTAATAACAATTTAACATCATTTATAAACTAAAAATTGTATATTTATTAATTGTGATTGAATAATAAATAGTACTAAATATATTTACAAATCATTATAAATATATATTGGCACATATGTACAAGAACAATATTGCTCTTAAAATGTAGACTTTTTAGCTTAATCTCTTGAAAACATGAACAATGTATGTATATATAACTTGTTCATTTTTAATTAGTAAATGTTTATATAAGGAATAGTTAATTAGAAAATGAACCTATATCTGTATAGGAATGTATTCACTATTATAACAACGTAGTTAGAGAAAAAGCATAAGGTTAATTTAGTACAGATTTTGTTTTCAAAGGAGGTTAAATTCTGCATCCTACTTTTCCAATACCCTTAATATGTATCTCTTATAATATGTTATACATTATTTTGTTTAAAAAAAATATATATTAAATTGAGAAATTGACTTTTGCTGGAAAATAGGTTTATGTGGCTTTTGTATGATTAAGGATTCTTACACACATGGATTTGGCTGTTGGATTTTTTTCACAGAGGGAGAGATTTATCAATACTGATTTAAAGTTGAACTGACTTAGTTGCCCATAGCAGATTGATCCTTTTATTTTCCAAAGAAGCTCTGAAAAATAAAAGGTGGAATTTGTTTGGTTGCTATAGGCAACTGAGCCAGTTCTACTTACTTTACACCAGTTTTGATAAATCTACTCCAGTGTCTTACCATTAGTGTTTTCTTTGTGTGTTTTTTTTTTCCTCTATAGAGAGGGAGTTGCCAAAATCCCTGCAGAAAAAGGGCTAGAACTACAGCATTATATGATTATGAAAAAAGCAGGGGGGGGAAATTCCACCTAATTAACATAACTGCCAGTAGTAAAAAAAAAATGCTTGTTTGTCCTGCTTTTCATATTTCCCATAGACCTTCAGCTAACATCTAGAGCTGGTGTTTAACTGCAGAAGAAGAAAAAAAAACTCCAAAAATTGGTAGGGCAAAAAATGAAAAGTGTAGAAAAATGCCACTAAAAAACTAGGTTGATGTTAAAAAACACAGCATGCCATAGGAAACAAACGCCTGTTTAAGTAGGCAGTAAAAAGAAACGCTGAAAAGAGCTGCAAAGGATGGTAAAAAAAACATATGCCGTTTTTTCTCACATGAAAAAACTGTACAAAAAGATGTGATGCATGAAGAAAGATGAAACAAATTTAAAATCAATTTCTTATGTTAAAAAGGAATAGGTCATTGTTTAAAAGAAGTTTTGATATTACGCATATTTTGAAAGAATATTTGGTCATGTTTATATAATTTCCCATATCACTGTCCATATCTAAAAAAAAAATATTAAAATCCTGCAGTTTTCACACTGTCCACTGAGCTTAAAAATAGACACCACTAGACGCCACTTTTTGGTCTGTACAGATCACTTTCATCATTATCACAGGCAGGACTACACTGATAGATAGATAGATAGATAGATAGATAGATAGATAGATAGATAGATAGATAGATTCACCATACACAATAATTGTATGGTGGGGATGTGTTTGCATGGTGCTGCACTACATGGCCTAACGTCAGAAGCTGGGTGACACTGTTTATCAGCAGTGGGTTTACATGCTGCCGCTGGTCCTAGTCTTTGTTTAGTTATACCAGGTGAATTGGGCCACGTGTGATAAGTTGGGAGTGGTTTAAGCAGAGTGCTCCTCTGGGATGAGGTAATCCCCCCACGTGAAGATTTTGCCAAAGGTCTGCATGATTGGTGCCATTCCAGTGGGAGACGGCCATCATGGTTTTATGTTTTTAGTATACTCCTGTACTTGTCTATTAATATGGTTGATATTTGGTGAGTTAATATCTTTATTTTTTGACATTAAATGTTTTCAGCCTAGTTGTTAACAAGCTGGTTTTCGTTTACTAACAGCAGAGATCTTGTAATGGCAAGGAATTGAAACACAAGTATATTTCACAACATTTCATTATAAAAGGATTAAGCTTTATTTTATTACAAGTGCAAAAAAACAAACCCCAAAAAACACTGTGATATATTGCAAGTGAGATAGTCTAGAGGTCCTTCTCTCAGATCACCTTATCTGCTTTTTTTGTATGTATTTTCCCCAAAGAATGCCCTAATAGGGGTCCTGAGTGTCTCTCAGGCTAATAAAGAGTGGTTTTGCTCTGGCAGACTTGAGCTGTCCATACATTACCTGGCTGTCCATTCATTTGAATGACTGCAAAAAAATGATGTATGGCCAACCGCCATGTGACCTGGTGATTTCAGCTGATTGCCAGGGGTTTCTGAAGTTGGACTGGCAGTGATTCTGATGACCATGTAAGTTTCAATTTAAAAATGAGTTGTCTTTATGAAAAGAGTATTAAGACTGTAATAAGTAAAATAAAATTCTCTCCTTAAAATTAAAATGTCTTTAAAGGGCATCTTTCAGCAGATTTCTACCTATGAAACTGGCTGACCTGTTGGGAGCTGAAGGCATCTGTGTTGGTCCCATGCTCTGCACTTTGCCTGACAGGACCAGGCAGTTAAAATGTCATCATATCTGGACCTGACTTCTTCTAATGTCAATCAAAGTGGAGAGGGTGCGGCAGTTGCAGAAAGAGCAGAGCCTCTAGTTGTAATGGCAACGCCCCCATTGCTCCTAGAGGTGCATTTGCATATATTAAAACCTAATTTTTCTCAGCAATAGAGGCACATATGACCATGGGATCAACACAGATGCCTTCAGCTGCCAAGCGCACATGCAACAGGTCAGCCAGTTTTATAGGTACTAATCTACAGATGGGCACCTTTTAAACGGTTTTCATTCCTTTTATATTGATATGCTATCATCAGGAAAGGTCATCATCAATATCTAATTGGCAGGGGTCCAACACAGCTACAAACAGCAACACTGATCCATCGATTCTGTAGTGGATGTAGATGGTTGCACTGAAGTGAATATTGGAGCAGCATTGCACTACATAAGTGCTGCACCATATAATAGATGGAGATGTGTAGTTCCAGTGCTGGAGCTACTGCAGAAAGGCTCATCGGCGGGTTTAGATAGTGATGGATTAACCTGAGGACAGGCCATTAATATAATAGGAGTAGACAGGGAATCGGGATAATACTTATGATTTTTACATTGTTATGTAATACCAACAGATGTAACCAAGGACCTCAGGCCACATTAAAATTGGATGACGAAAACTAAGTGACAAAAAGGTAGAGGATGGAGTTTCAGGGGCATTTGCTGAACTGATGACACTTAGGCTTATTGCACACGAACGTATGGTTTTGCGGTCTGCAAAAAACGGATCCGCAAAAAAAACCAGATGACATCCGTGTGCATTCCGTTTTTTGCGGAACGGAACATTTGGCCCCTAATAGAACAGTACTATCCTTGTCCGTGATGCCGACAAGAATAGGACAAGTTCTGTCTTTTAACGGAACAGAAAAATGGAAATACGTAAACTAAATGCACACGGACTTCCGTTTTTTTTTTGCGGACCCATTGAAATGAATGGGTCCATATACAGACCGTATACGGAACGTAAAAAACGGCCCGTACACTCGCAAAAAAAAAACCCAATTTGCAGTCCCCAATTCATGGGCAACATCCGTGCGGAGGCCGGGATGGATCGAGACCAATTCAACTTGAATGGGTCCATGATTCGGCCGCACTGTAAAAAATTAGAATGGGTCCGCATCCGTGATGCGGGGTGCACACGGCCAGTGCCCGTGTATTGCGGACCTGCCGTATGCGGGCCACAAAATGGCCACAGCCGGGCAACGACCGTGTGCATGAGCCCTTGGGGTGAAGATATATCATCCACCCAAAGAATTGGTGAGGTGAAGCTGAAGCATGACATGGACAAAACATATTATCATACAAGGACGTGGGGAATGACTAAGAGCAGAATGAGGACTATAAAAATTGTTTCATGCCACACAAAGCAGACATTTGTCTATTAGTTGTCTGATTATATACAGCCCAATAATGAAAATTGGGGCAAACCAGTCTAGGCAGAGGAGGTTTAGTATGTCTAAAGCAAATTGTTCATGTTACGGTTTATTTTCCCCCCAGACTATCCCTTGAAGGCACAGGAGATCTCATCCTTCCAAGTCAACTTCAGTTGAACAGTTCTTTTATTCCGACTCATGATGGATGGTTATCTGTCATAGATATCTTTTCCAGATCCCTTCACCATTTTCTTTGTGAACTTTACTTGGTTACATTTCAGGGTTCTAGTAGAGACAAATGCTTGCAGAAATGGCCTACTTGGTAAAATTCTCCATTCACCTAGTTTCTTATGGCTTCCAAAAAGATTGTTGTTGGGTGTATGGTTTTGTTTCTTTTTCTTGAACATAGCTTATTACTTTTCTCCAGTCAGATTTATCCTTCCCAAAACCTACCTTGTCATGGTTGCCCCACCCTTTTTTCCCCAGGTCTGATATGCTTTTATTAATGTTTCTTTCTTTGCTGTTGTATTTTGATTTGATGGCTATGTCCTATCTCATTTTATTATGAAAATAAATAAGACAAAAGGTAAATACATATGGAAAAGAAAATTGGATGGATGGTTATAATTTTAGTTTGTGACTATTAAACAAAGGGCTTTATAGGGTTTCAAAACAAGAGGACGGGAGAAGGGAGGGTCGACAAATAAAAGGGTTATTTCACTTCAATGCAAATAATGGTTAATATATAATAAGAATATATACGACTCTGTAATATACCTTGTGCTGTCTTGCCATTTACAAGATATCTGCTTCTGTTAGTATCTTTATTATTTGACATGACATGTTTTCATCCTTGTTGTAAAGAAGTTGGTTTTCATTCACTGACAGCAGAGATTTTGGAATGGCAAGGAATTGAAACACAAGTATATTTGGAAATTTCACAACATTTGATTATAAAATAATGAAGCTTTATTTTATTACAGGTGCAAAAAAAAATTCTATAAGAAGTTATACAACTATGTAATATACATTTGTGCTGTCTTGCCATTTACAAGATATCTGCTTGTGTTAGTGAATGGTAATATTCTTGGTAACTTCAAGTGACCAATACACAACTAATACTTCTCACAGTTTAGAGTAGGATACAGTTTTATCTGGTCTAGGCAATTCTTTGATCTTGTTCCTGTCCTGACAGTTTACCACAATAGAAAATAACCAGAGGAGTAAAGGATTATCTCACTTGCATTCTGATCATATGGATAAAGATGTGAGGTTCTTGCAGGAGCGGATTGGGAACTTAAAGTGGCCCTGGAAAAAAAAAAGCTAAAAGTGGCCCCATTTTGTAGTCAGGTCCAAACTGATAGAAGGCAGGGACAACATAAGTAGGTGGGGCCAGAAATACCATATTGTGGCACATAATACCGCCTTAGTAGAGCCAAATACCACAGAGCATCACAAAATACTGCCCCAGCAGCATAAAATACATCCCCAAACACTGCCACTGGCCGGCCGTGAGGATGGCTCGGGTGGCCCCCTGGGCATCAGCCCTGCGGAAAGTTTCCCTGTAGGGTCTATGGCCAGTCCACCCCTGGGTGCTGGGGCTCAACTTGGTATACACCAAGAGCAATCAAGAAAGAAGAAGTCCTGTACAGCACTCTGCTCTATTAAAAAGACAATGGCAAATATTTACTAAGGTCATTATGCCTGTTTCCTGGTATTATTTGTGCCATTGACTAATTTCAGATGAGCGTGTACGCTGGGTGAAACACACCCTTGTTGTAGCGTGATTTCCCCTACTGAACTCTGCTCCTGTGACAGGAGCGCAGGGCATTATCATGATTTTTTTATCCACTTTTTATTTAGTTTTCAAATAAAGAACATACAGACAATGGTCTAGCCCACAGGACATGCAAGAAAAAAGGAGCACAAGTCCATCGTCAAGCATTGCTAATCATACAAAAATAAAATCAATAACTGTGCAAAATAACAGTGTAATATCTCAATGAGGGGGTAGAGAAGGGAAGGTATGGGGAAAGAATTGGGGGGGGGGGGGGGCAGGAGCTTTGGAGATACTTGCCTTCACAGAACAGAAAATGTAAAACTAGTCATACATATAAAGCAAGTCATTCAGGTATATCCAAAAAGATAAACTGAGAGGAGGCCATTAGTACAACCGCTCCAACCAAACTCAGCAATTACGGTCTTGGGAAAGCCCAGAGGCAGGGGGCCCATAGTTTCAAGAACTTTGGGTGGGATCTAGAAATTCAGCTAGACATTTCTTCAAACTGAGAAATCTAATGAACCTTATTCACCTAGTTTTGGAAAGAAGGTGACATTGTCTGCTTCCAAAATAATGGAATCAGGGATTTCCCCATGACTATGAGATATGTGGCCAATCTAGATTTATTATGAAGAAATGAGTCATTTGGTTTTCCCAGAATGATCATTGTTACGGTACTTTCACACTAGCGGCATAGCTATCCGGCAGGCTGTTCCGGCAGGTGAACAGCCTGCCGGATCTGCCATGCTGCAAGTACCCGTGCACTGCCGTGCTGCCGCACCGTCCCCATTGACTATAATGGGGCGGGGGCGGAGCTATGGCGCAGCACGGAAGTGCACGGCCGGAGATCGCCGGACTAAAAGTACTGCAGGTCTGACTTTTTAGTCCGGCGATCTTTGCCGTGCACTGCCGTGCTGCGCTGTAGCTCCGCCCTCACTCCATTATAGTATATGGGGATGGAGCGGCAGCATGGCAGTGCACGGGTACTTGTGGCATGGCAGATCCGGCAGGCTGTTCACCCGCCGGAACAGCCTGCCGGATAGCTATGCCGCTAGTATGAAAGTACCCTTATGGTAATGGAGCACATTCTTCTGAATGGCCCAGAGTAATTGCTGGGTATAGCTAAATAGAATCTCCCCACCAAAACAAACATTATAAATACATAGCACATAATCAGTCTAGATAAATATTTTATTATTTAATTATATTAATTTCATATCAAATAACATTTAAAAACCAGTAGCAGTGGCATACATATACATAAGAAAAGAAAAGAACCACAATGGATATGTCATATACCAAAGAAAAGAACCATTGATGAATGGCGCTAATATGTAGTGCCCCTCCCCACCATTAAAACTGATTGGGAAGATATCCAAAATTGCATAGTGCAACCCTTTCATGCAAGCATACTAGTAAATCCATCAAAACAAAGTGCTTAGTGCAATATATCATACACAAAATTAATCATAAAAACATAATAACACAAATAGTACCCGACACGTGTTTCGCAAATCGCTTTTCTTTTGTATATGTATGCCGCTGCTACTGGTTTTTAAACGTTATTTGATATAAAATTAATAAAACATTTATTCAGACTGATCATGTGCTGTATATTTATAATGTTTGTTTTGGTGTGGAGATTCTAGTAAAGGATAATAGTTAGCAGGTTCGTAGGAACATTTTTTTCCCTTTATTTTATTTCTTATGATAAAGCTTACAAATACAAAATATAAAATTCATCAATCTCCACCATGATTATTACCCCCCTCTTTCCCCACCCCCCTAATGCCGCATAAGGTAAGTCAAGGAGAAAAAAAGAAAGTAATCACACAAATAATAAACATAGCCCTTAGTGACTATCCTTTTACCAAAGATTCCCTTCCCAAGGTTAAGCTCAACCCCTTTCCTGGCAACCAAATGCCCTCCACCTGTCAGGGTGGTCCCTCCCATTCCACTCATTCATTACTTCTATCCAGCTGGCCATTGACCGACAGGCTAATGGTATCTATACTTATATATTTTTTCAAGATTTCTTTACACATCAAACATTTTATGGGTCTATCCCACTGCTTCATCGATGGAGGGAGAGACAATTTCCAATTCATCATAGTTACTCTTCTTGCCACCATCATTCCTCTAAGTACCATTATTATAGTTCATAGGAACACTTGTTAGCGATGATCTGCCAGTGTAAAGGTGCCGCCGATTTCTCGATGAACAGGCGAAACACTTGTTCATTGGGTAATAAGATCATTTGTGCAGTCACCTAAATCATTGTTTGCCGGCAGCAGATTGTGCCATCTAAACAGCCTCTCCTGCCAGGAAACAATGATTCTGTATGGGGACAAGCAATGGCATTAGTGATCGCTCCTCCCCATACTGTGGAGGAGATCACTGCATGTAAATGCAGGAGTCTACTTCACTGATGAGCAGGTGATTGCCAGGAAGAAACACTTCCTTCCCAACCATTGTCTGCTCAGTTGAGCAGTGTAAGGCTACATTCACATCATGACCGTATGTGTTTTGTGGTCTGCAAATTGCGGATCTGCAAAAAAAAACAGATGATGTCCGTATGGCATCCATTTTTGTGCAGATCCATTGTAACAATGCATATCCTTATTCACAAAATGGATAAGAATAGGACATGTTCTATCTTTTTTGTGAAGGTACGGAACATACGGATGCGGATAGCACACGGTGTGCTGTCCGCATTTTTTGCAGACCCATTGAAATGAATGGGTTCACATCCAATCCGCAAAAAAATGGAATAGACACAGAAACAAAATACGTTTGTGTGAATGTAGCCTAAAGGCACCTTAGGTAAGAAAAAAATGTCAGCAAGACAAATCTGTGACATAGGGCTCATTCACGAGGCCGTTGCCCCTCCATTGCCGTATTGCGGCCCGCATACGGTGGGTCCGCAATAAATGGGCACCGGCCATGTGCATTTCACTTGAATGGGTCCGCAAATCCGGAGATGCGGTGAGGAACAGAAGCACGGAACGGAACCCCAAGGAAGCACTACGTAGTTACGTAGAACTTGCTCTATCTTTTTGCAGAACAGACAGATGGCGGACCCCATTCAAGTGAATAGGTCCGTGATCCGCATGCGGCTGGCCCACGGTCGGTGCCTGTGCATTGCGGACCGCAATTTGCGGTCCACAGCATGGGCATGGAGCCCTTATGTTCGTGTGAACAAGCCCATAGTGTGAACCACTGTGATAAGTTTGGTGCACTTTCAGACTGTCTGGACTACGTTCATGCTATCTATTAGACACTATCCGTAAATGTGGGACAGTATCTATAGTAAAATCTCAAATCCACAGTAGTAAATAAGACATAAAATAATTTCAGTTTACAGTAGGGTTTGGAGTTATCTAATAAGGATTATGGGGTCAATTTATCACGCCCAGCACTCCAGAATTCTGGGGTCAAAAAGTCATCAAATAGGCTTTTTTGAGACTTTTTGGGTTTGTTTGAAAAAATGCATTTTGACACCACTCACTCCAGTTTTGTAAGGTGGGTGGGAAAGTGAGCATTGTTATCTGTGTTAATTAGTTTCACGCTACATTTATCACTACAACTTAAAAAAAAAAATTGCTGAAAAAAGTCACATACCCCAGTGGATGAATAAAAAAAAAAAAATAGAATAGCATTTTTAGATGAAAGTGTTAGAACCAAATTTAACAAACATGCAATGTGTAAAAATTTGGGACAAAGTACACCAATGCAGACTCAAGCAAAACAGACTTCAAATATTCCCCTCATGATAAATACTTCCCTTTCATTAATAAAGTTGCACTGAATGTGATATATTCAGAGTAGGGAAAATGTCAGTCTGGATTCCAAGCTTTTCACTCTGTACATAAAATATTTCCAATCATTAATAGCAGAGAGTATGTTGAATAATTGAAACAGTGTAAGATAGAACGTTGCTGAACTTTTTGTTATACAATTATTCATGTTTATGAAAAAAGATTCCCCTTAAAGGAGTTGTCCAGGATTGGGGACATTGGCGTAAGTGTACAACAGTCACCTAAATATTACATACATGCCTGTGCTACCTTTACCAGACTTTTCTGATGCCCCGTTTTCAATTCAGAAATTCTCAGCCGGAAGTGCCAATTTTCGCCGTGTCAGTGACGTATCTGGGCCCTTTATGCAGAGCGAAGCCTCTTCTTCCACTTCGCAAGGAGCCCCGTGACGTCACCGCCAGTCACAGTAATTATACAGAGCGCACGGAGGGCTGTAACTAGACGGCAAAACACGGCACTAAACCACGCCCTTCTGGTCAGGTGATGTCAGCGGGCAGAGCGCTATGCTATTTATCATAGTAAATGCCTCCCATGTAAATTACAGGCAAATGGGGCGGCAGGCTGGAGAAATAAGCGGAATATGAGGAGGAGGAGTTGATAGACAGCTGAAACCACGCAATGCTACGCTGTGCTGGGACCCACAATGCAGTGTGGCAGGAAGTTACCGCACACATAAACATTGATGTAAACAATCAGTGGGGGACCGTCGGAGCCCTGCAGAAATGGAAAAAATACATAAAAACATCTGGAGGGACCTTGAATCAGCTATTAATAGTGAGTTAATTTTTTTTTTTAAAATTTGATCCCGGACAACCCCTTTAAATGCACTCTTGTTCATATAAAGAAGTGCATTGATCATCTTGACTGTTCAAATAAAGGATAGCAAGACTTTTAGAATAGGTAAAAGTTTTTCATACATAACAATACAGGAGATATATATGCTTAGAAAAACCAGGCAATTTTACTATGTTATCAGTAAGACTAAACTTTTTTCGTTTTTGCATTGTTACATTCAGACAGCAATAACTTTTTATTTTTTCAGTTGATGTAGCCATACTTGGGGGTATATGTAACTTATTAACTTTTAATAACTCTGAGGGGTATGGGAAAAAATAGAAATTCTGCCATTAATTTTGTATTTTAAAATGTGTGCCGTTTATTTTGTGGTATAACTAGCATGTTACGTTTAGTCTAAAGGTTGGTACGGACAACTATACCAATTATGTATAGGTTTTTATGTTTTGGCTCTTTTGAACAATAATAGCACGTCCAGGAAAAGAAATGTGACACTGTATTCTAAGACCACTTGCACACGGTACAGAATATGTGCATTTTGCCCACGCGTATATAAACTGCACAGTATTATAGTACCAGCAAAGTGTTAGAGATTACACAAACCTCACGTACACTTTGCAGTTTTTCTGCATGCAGTAATTGACCTGCATTGCGGATTTCAAAATCTGCAGCATGTCAATTATGTTTGTGGTTTTAGCTGCGGATTTCTCCCTTTTCAATGGAAGGGTGAGATCTGTGGCAGAACTGCATCTGATCTGCACCAAAAAACGCTGTTAGACATTGAGGATTTTGGTGCGGATATGTTGCAGGAACACACACAAATCCACATGGAATTGATTTTTCTGTCCATGTAGGGCTTGTTTTTTTGCAGGATGAATTGTATGTTTTACTAACACCATTTTGGTGTGCTCATAGCTTATTGATTAACTGCATAATTACATGTTTCTTTTATTCTACGAGTCAGTACAATTACCGTAATACCAAGTATGCATATTTTTATTAATTTTTGACTAAAACTGCACAATAATAGCATGTCTCATGCAAAAATAGTTTTTTATGTCACCACATTCCAAGAGCCATAATTTATTCATTTATTCGTAAATGTAGTAAAGACTTACATGCTGTCTATTAGGCCTGGGGTTCCATGACTGTAATGGCAACTCATTGGCACCCCATGATTACATTCATGGGGGGCATGTAGCTTCCTCTCTCTTTCTAACTCCCAAGACACTGTGGTCACTATTGACCACAGCATCAAAGGGATTAATGTTGATGACATAGGACACCCAGCTGTCAGTCAGTCCCAGGTATGCACAGTGATTGTGTGAGCACAGCTCCTGACCTACATGATCGCCATGATGTAATTGTGCATCATGAAGGCTAAATACAACCCTATACCTGATGATAGTTGCTTCCCGGAGAGGTTAGGTTGCAAAGTAGAAATATGAATGCTTTAGTTTAACATAGATCCAGTTATGACTCCGTTGTCCTCCATGTTTTTTCCATTTATTTTATTTTCCTGCTAAATAAACATTTACACAGTTTGATTCTGGCTCCACCATACACACAATGTGACCCAAAACAGCCCTAAACCTAGAAATGAATAATGAAAGCAAACAAGAAATCTAGCTGTACTCACTGTTTGTCAGCCTACAAAATCCTGAAACAAACAGTTTTGTACAAATCCTGCAAAGAACACAGAGAGTAATCACCCACTGATCTGTTCCAGAGTCTTGGGCTCTCTTTATACTACTGCAGATAGGGCAGAGGGAGAAGGCTGCTGCTCCAGCTAGTTATCTTACAGCCTGTCCTAGTATTGTTAAAGTAAGGATCATATATAAAGAGTTCTTTAGATTAGATCAAAGGAAATAAGAAGATTAAAGGAAGAAGGGCTGAGATTTTCTTTATTTTTGTACATTTTTTGTGTTTAGTATTCAAGAGCTTTAATATTACTTTCAACACATTGTTCAACCTTAAGCTGGCCATACTTGGCCAACAGCTATCTCTCTTGTCTCCCTCCCGGCTTCCCTATACTTATACGTTTGGCTAAGCTGAATATGTCTCTGTATATTATGGGAAGAAGGGAGAAAGCCACTGTCTGACAGTTCTGGTGGCTGCTTATCTCCCGGAGAATAAAAAGATTGGGGGAAAATATCAATTTCACCCAATCCTTGTCTCCACCGACAGATGATGGTCAGAAGCTTCCCCCACACAATAGTGTATCAGCCAAACCCGCCATTCTTGCGGGTTCAGATGACAAAAAATAATGTATATGGCCAGCTTTATTCCATAGAAAAGCAGGTGAAATCAGAACCTTTTTGTCGGCGCTGTCGCAGGAACCGTGGTACCAGGTAAGTGTAGATGGGTAATCTTTCTTTCTTAGTACAGGTCTACGCGTTTCAAGGGCGAAAAGCCCCTACTGTCAGGACGGTATTATAGGGCTTTATTCCATGTGATTTCAAAAAGTCTTATTGATACTTTTGGCAATCTGTAACCTAAATGTCATATCAGTTAAAATTGCCTTAAGTTACAATATTTTCAACATGCAATGAGCCTGAATCCACAATACAATGCCACAGATAATCTGGATCTGTTGCACATGCAGTTGACTGGAGGACCAGCCAATCTGTATGGGTATTTCACTGGTGAAACAGCTATTTTACTGAAATGCACTGATTGTCTAGTAGCACCTTTTCACAGTACAGTGCAGTATTACATATTCTATACTGCTATTTTCCAAGATGGCATAGGAGACATTATATTTTTCTATTGCATGTGTGTACTGTACAGAACCCTCGAATAGTGTTTATCCTAGAAAGTGATTTACAGCTTCCAGAAGGTCTTTCTAATTTCCTTCTATATTTTTTTCTCATTTTAGATGACATTTTTGGGGCTTTAAGACTAATTACTATTTTTCGGTGGAGATATGATCTCAAGTTACAATGTATTCAACTTACAATGGTCATCTCGGGGCAAATTAATATTGTAACTTCAAGGACCACTGTATACAATTTTTTACTCCACGCCTGATACTATTTCTAAGTGTCATCACTTCAAAATGTTCCCTGCCCTTCTTTATTTCAAACTATCGATATGTGTAGGACTTATAATATATATGTCTCTTTGGAGCCGTGATATATAATAGCTCTTTTAAGCAGGGATTACTTACAATAAAGACATTGAATATATAGATTTTTAACTATCAAATACGGATATAGATATGGTATTAGAACAGTTGTCTACATCATTGGTTGGAGAAAAATAAGATAAAACATAGTTGTAATAATTGACATTTCAGTGTTCAATCCAGAGGGAGATATAACCTATTGGCCAATTCCAACAACTGTGATAAATGTATAGATTGAGTCTCCTGCCTATACACAGATGTTTTGCAATGATTGGACTTTTATTTTCAAGAAACATAGGATAAACCCTCCTCCCTACATACATTCAGAAGTGAAAATGTGTTAAGGATGCTAAAGGTTATTAAAATGTGTAGAAGCAATGTAATACTTTTATATGACACCTATAATAGCGTTTGTTAGGGCAAAGCTACAAATACAGAATCTGGGTGCTGTTAAGATAACGTTCAAATACCTGATGTGATGCTGAGCTATGATCATTAGAATGTGAACTACACATCATTTTCCTAGTTATCCACTTCTTCCACATATACAAACATGTTGGATTATGTCATACTGTCATTACAAGATATAAAAAAAAAAATCCTTATTCTGTACTGCTGTGCTGCCACCAATGTTTATACATTTGGCAGCTGGGTGGGACGGTATTTCTCATGCCCTGTTACCCTACAGTCCTGTAATGGGAGGACATTACATAAAGCCTACAGCACTGTTATCATCATTGTTTTGCAAACATTTATATATTATATACACTCAAGATAAACACATATGGACATACAATATAACTTCATATACATATTTATTTTACTCACTTACTGACATATTCTGTAGCACTTACAGACATTATCATCATGCTGTCTCCAACTCTAAGTTCCCTATCAGTATGTCTTTGGAGTGTGGAAGAGAAGTGGAGTACCCGGAGGAAACCCACACAAACACAGGGAGAACATACAAACTCCATGCAGATGTTGTCCTTGGTTCTATATGTCTGTGAAGATGATGCTTTAAAGCGGACCTTTCGCTGATCCTGACGTTACAATATTAGTACCTGGCAGTGTAGGGCTTTATTAATAGATGTCAGGGTGCTTTTTTTTTTCCAGATGTGCTACTCTGTTCCCCCGCTGTGCCCCCTGTTCACTTTTGCCGCCCTGTATGCTAATTAGTAGCAACGGTAAAGGGAGGAGGAGACGGCCATGTTTCTCAAGGGACGTCTCCTGCTCCCTGTCTGTGAGGTGCCCAATCGCAGTAGAGAGCGTCATAGCGAGGGAGAAGGTGAGCTTTTTTTTCCCCTGGCTTTAATGCTCTCCTCTGCGATTGGCCAGCTCACAGCAAGGAGAAGGAGACACCCCTTGAGAAACATGGCCATCGGCTCCTCCCTGTACTGATGCTACTAATTAGCATACGGGGCGGCAAAAGTGAACGGGGGCCACATCGGGGGAACAGAGCAGCGTATCTAAAAAAGGTGCCCAGACATCTATTAGTGATGCCCCACACTGCCAGGTACTATAATGGTAACGTCAGGACCAGTGAAAGGTTCTCTTTAAGTGCGGATATATAAGTATGTATATGTGATATGAGGTAATGATGTCAGCAGTGCAGCAAGTAGTTTGCAGTATGACTAGTCCGGCCTACGATACTACTCTGAGAGATATAGTGATCTCTTCTCTACAAAACAGCCAAAAGCACCTCCTTTAGGTCTTATGTGGATTAATTACTGAAATCTTCGAATGAAAAGATTGACATAGATTAGTTTTGCTTTGTCTTTTTACAATCCAATCCTGTTCGTATATTGTGTCCAATACCAAAGAGTCTAAAAAAAAATAATTAAAAAGACATCATATTAAATAGGATCGGTCAGCTTTCCTCATTTGTCATTGGTAATTACATGGATTCACCTTGACATAGCATCTTTTCTTTTAACCCTTTTTATTATTCCTCCTGACTATTTATGTCAGGTGTGTGTTTCCCTACAAAGTCTGACACTGGCAGCATGAATTGGACATTGCCATCTGTGTCAGTTATTCATTTATATCTTTATTTATAGGAGGAATAACAGAGGAACAATATAAAGTTCTAAAAAAAAAAAATGACCCAGACTTGTTATTTCATGAGGAATGCAAGTATTCAGTAGGGATAAGCGAATCAACTTTGGATGAAATATCAGAAGTCGAGTCGCATAAAACAGTATTAAAATGTATTGCCTGAAGTTATTACTTTGTGAAGTCTCACGAGACTTCGCATAATGACTTCAGAATTTGATTTATACTGTAAAAAAACATTTCCCACACTCGGGTTCGGTTCCAAGGTACCACTTGGAACTGATCCCGAGTTCGGGAAAGGGTTTTTTACAGTATAAATCAATTTCTGAAGTTATTATGCGAAGTCTTGCGAGACTTCGCAAAGTAATAACTTTGGCTCGTCAGAGCCAATACATTCTAATAATGTACGAAGTGCTTGCTCCATACAGTATAGAAACAAAGTTTTATGCAAATCGACTTTGGATGTTTCATCCGAAGTTGATTTGCTCATCCCTAGTATTCAATAAAAAGCCACTTCATGAGAGGTAACAAGTCCTCTTTCACACAAATTATTATTAACATTTAAATAACGATTATTAATTTACTACTAGTACCATAGTGATCATATAGCTGCTGATGCATGAATGGGCATTTAGGTCCAGATTGTATTACATACTCCCTCACCAATGGCTGCTATATAGTGTATTAGCAATGTGGTCAATGCAGAGCAAATGTGGAATATGTAAGGCTACTTTCACACTGGCGGTTTGGTTTCTGTTTGCGAGATCCGTTCAGGGCTCTCAGAAGTGGTCCAAAACAGATCAGTTTTGCCCTTAATGCATTCTGAATTAACAAGGATCCGCTCAGAGTGCATCAGTTTGGCTCCGTTCCGCCTCCATTCTGCTTTGGAGGCGGACACCAAAACGCTGCTTGCAGCGATTTGGTGTCCATCTGACGAAACTGAGCCAAACGGATCTGTCCTGACACACAATGTAAGTCAATGGGGACGGATTTACATTGTGTGTCAGGACGGATCCGTTTTCACTGACACAATATGGCACAATAGAAAACGGATCGTCCCCTATTGACTTTCAATGGTGTTCATGACGGATCCGTTTTGGCTAAGTTAAAGATAATACAAACGGATCCGTTCTGAACAGATGCATGCGGTTGTATTATCTGAACGGATGCGTTTGTGCAGATCCATGACGGATCTGCACCAAATGCGAGTGTGAAAGTAGCCTGTAGGATGTAAAGACAGACATTCATATTAGTGACTGAGAGCTATAACTCTGTATATAGAGAGAATGCTATCAGTGATAACACCTCCCATGTGAACAATGAAATCAGAAAGAAAGATTTATATGCATAAATGATAAGTTTTACTGAATCTTTACCCATAAAACTACATATCAATCGGCTTAGCTGCTTCTCCAGCTCTATTATATGCTGCCTATAGATTGCATCTCATTTTCATGGTGACCGGTTCCCTCTAATACACTAACATCAGAATCAATGTGTTGGTTTATCTTTGTATAACTAGACCTTGTACCAAATCAGGCAATGTTCAATAAAGTTCTTAAACTGAAGTTGGTTTATAAGTTTAATTGGCTCACAAACTTCAGTTTGGTTCACATTCTCAGAAATATCTACATGGTTAGTGGCACACATACACACATTTTTTATGGCTTGAACCATTTTTCTTAAGAGATTCATACCTATTCTTCTCTTAATGTAAAAGAGTTGCTTCTTAGTCATTTCACCTCCCACAATCATAGTCATACTTACATGTTTTAATCAGGGAACATACTTTTTTGTAGATTAAACAAAATCTGTGTGTGTAAACCTATTGCAATATATTAATATATTATTTTCACTTATAAAGAGCAGGGTAATCTTATTACTATCCTATTTATATTGAGATCTTCTTTGAATCAAATGATAAGAAATCCATTGATTTTCTATCTATGCAATGTCTCTAACGGTATGTTTCTAGGACAGTTCTGAAATATTTCAATATTGCATTAACTGATTGATGTTTTGAAACATATTTATTGTTTTCTCTGTTTTCAGTGATATAACAGTTTAAATATACAGTATATAGAAAGGGAGAGGAAGTAAATGAACTTAGGTCAGCATAATATTAGGTATTCAAGGTGTAAAGAACTAACTGCTAGCCACACTTTCTTGGCCTCCTGCCTATGAACATTGTATTGGTTTCAAGGATGAGTAGTGTCCCTTTCTTTGCTCAATGAGATGTTTTTAATTAACAATGTCTATGACATCACACTAGGTGTATGGGAGTAGAAATGCAGTTCATTTTTTCAATTTATTATTTCTGTTTTATATGTTATTGTTGCATAGAAAAAAAGAAAGAAAGAATGTTTTTAGGAATGTACATATATCTCAAAGTACTACATTACTTAAGTCTATGAAATTATTTACAACATGATGTTAGGACAGTAAATAAAAACAGAAAACTAAGAAGATAGATAAAGAGATGGACAAATAGGTCTAGGTAGATATAGATGCATATCTAGCTAAATAAAATATATACAGTTAATATATGGTTTATTTTTTATTTAGGGGACCTAAAAATATGATACCATATCATCTGCAAATGAAGATATAGATTAATTTAGCAACAAGAGATGATCTAAAGTAAATTAAGAAAAGGGGAAAGAGAGCCCTGCTTCTGATATTTACCTGGAACTGACTTTTAATGGGTAACATGAGTTAATGTTATGTTACAGTTTTGTTGTTATAGATTAGGATATCATTTATCTTACAAGGATAACATAATGATGAATATACCATGATAAGATAATGAAAGCACAAGATAAATGTTATGTGCCTGATATTATAGCATAGCAATATATATATATATACACACACACACACACATACACACACTTTGAACACTAAAAAACCTGTAGAAACTTTAGGCATATGCTAAATATTTACTAGAGCAAACAAGACACAACCTCTAGAGTTTCTTTGTGTTTCTTCCCAGAGACCTGCTACAGTATTATGTAAATCTTTTCATTTACAAACTAAAGCTCCAAACTTAAACACCTTTTGAATTTGGTTAATTTACAAATAGAACTTTCAGAAAAGCAACCAATTGTTTCCATGAATATATTCTGATTGCTAAGCAATAAAAAGTAAACTTACATTTCACAGTTTCTTTCCTCTAGTCACACACTAGGTCAGTCTCATCATATAGATTAACTTTTTAAATGTAACCAATTACAATCTATTTTTTAAAGTCAAACAATTATTTGTTTTGTCACTTACCACAAATGAATGAAATAAAAGTGTTTATGCCACATAAACCTGACTTATTCGTTTGTAAAAGATATGAAAATATATGGAAGCAATAAAATTCCACTGCATATGACCTCTCCAAGCCTGGTATGTAGACTTGTTTGTATAGACATTATGCCTGTTAAGTCATTTGCTCATTAAATGTTCATCCCCTGGTGCTTTTTGTCCACTCCTGTAAGATTTTTTTCTTATATATTTATTTTAAATAAACTATTTTCAGAGCAGCAAGTGTAATAAAACAGAACAAGTAGATCTTTCTGAACAAAACTATATCATGTAAGTATTTTAACAAAGCCATAACAGTAAGATGCTCCTGGAATCTAGCAGTTTATTCGTCTTGTGATTATGTGCTGATATGTATGTTTGATCCTTGACAAAATCATTTTTACTGATATTTTATGTTATATTTCAGTAAATAGGATATTGTAGATGAGTGCTGCAGTTAAAATAATTTATTTCCTTAGCTTTTTAATTCTTAGATTTATTTGTGCCTGTTTTGATAAATAATGAAAAAAATATTTAATTTTTTTCTGAACAAAAATTTGAGATTAAAATAAGTTTACATAAATTGTGCCTATTTTTATAGATAACATATAATTTTTATTATTTAATTTACCATATTCCATTTCCCCCTAAGTTTATGAACATTGCACAAATTCCCTGTTCCCTAGAGAATGTGTCCTCTAATTAAAATTCCTTTGAAAATTGCACACAGTGAATGAGTATACTTAATACCAAATTATTAAAAAAAAACATTAGTTGCCCATTTACTCTATATATGCAAATGTGTGATATATAAAGATTTGAATATATGTATATATCATTCATATACCATGCTCTTCTTATTATCATGTTCTTAATTTATTCCTATGCAGGCATAAACTATTAGAAGTTGTTTTATAAAGTTAAACCTGTTATATAAAAAAAAAATAACAATTATATCAAAAATTTAAAAAGCAACTTTGTGGTAATATATTTAATTTAATAAAAAAAAGGCAATGTACATGAGCTAACCATGAACTGTTTTAGTCTGATTAGCCTAGTAAAGTAAATAAGGTACCTATAGAATTAATATATATCTGAAATAACAGTGCAAACAATGTAATTATAGCGTCAATATATAAACATTTTTGAATATATCTCTGTGATATAAGCCAGTTACTACTAATTCCCCCAAATTTTTTACTTCATTGAGTTATACTAAACATAAGTATAACATCTTATACAGGGCAGGGCATTGAACAAATGTATGTTATTATGAAAATTACAAACTGGATGTTCTAGTAGGAGGAGAAAATCTTTGAGACCTGCCCCCTGTTCAGCACATTCTAATATGGGTCCCATAGATTTGCCAGACTGCATTTGATAGGTATGATCTTGTGACCTTAAATAACCTTGCTAAGTCATAGACAACTAGTTGGCTATAAAGAAGAGTTTGGCACTGTCATGTTTAGGGGGACTAAAGTAACAGACTTCTGTAGTATATTAGAAACCTTCAAAATAAATGTTAACTACTTTTTATAACAAAAAAGTGTTTGATGCAAAAATAAAAAAAAATGGCATTTCTTGCTCCTTACAGAATAGTTTGCCCTTTAAGCAGGGGACGACACGATTTCATTTTAAATGGCAATAAACATTGGAAATAAAACTAATGACTTTGCAGCAAACTGGAAGCATTTATAACAGTCCTGAGAACAATTGTGTTTAAACAGATTTGAAAGCACTTAAAATTCTCTTTTGTGGCAAATTCAGTTAACTAGCTCACTAAGTGACCTAATCAGACACCCGTTAAGAACACCCCATTTCCACACAGAAAGGAAATGAGGAAATCTGCTGGGCTGTGGTATTTGTAAACAAATATTTTTTCACACTTCTTAAACATTTGTATTAAACAATACTCTACCCTTTGCACCTATGGGAAAGATAGACAACTAGACTTTACAGATACAGTTGAAAACTCCTTTACCTTCACTTGTCCTTATATTGCATTCATTTTATAGCACACTGACAAGTCCTGAGTATTGATTTTTTTTCGGGAGACATGAAAGAGATTTTTTTTACAGGCCTTCTCTGTGGAAAGGACCAGAATTAAAAGGTGATACCACCCACCCAGAAGGAATGGCATGCATGCAATTAGGACCAAGCTTCCAGCTAGGAGGGGGAGAGGGAGAATTCAAAGTAGAAGGGAAAAAAAAAGCAGAGATCCCCCACCTCCCACAAACAACAAATCCATTTAAACTTCCACAGCCATCAATATTGATCAATGGTCCCAGAAACTGATTAACCCTCTCCTGCTCAGCAGCCTTTAACTAAGAAAGGATATCGTATTTTAGATATTTCAGAAGTTTCCTTTCAGATTGTGAAGGAAATCTGACAAATACCTGATGCAACTATTTGCTTCATTGCAATCAAGTACAATGTATATAAGTTCCACTAAGTCTCTGATGTTGCTCTTATCCGTTGTGTATCAATAAGGTCTTGGTGCGAGTGGACAGGAGGGTTAGCAGAGCACAGACTACAATATCCTGATTAAAAGAAGGACAAAAATTCCAAACATTCTGGGAAAGATCTTAAAAAGCTTATCAATGGACTTCACTCACATGCCCTTTTCTAACCTTGTGGAAGACATAATTCAGTTTTCTTAACATATTGACACACTTGTCTAACAATACATAGATCTGCACAAATAAAATATTACACAGTTACACAGTTATTGTACCTTAAGTGAAAAATGTATGTGCAGATAGATAGACAAAAAGATAATAAACATATTAGATATTAGACAGACAAAAAGATAGACAGAAACATTGCATTGTATATAATTTGTTTACTAATTACACAATTCCGCAGGCTGTTTACTAACCCCCCCTTTTAGTTTATTAGTTTTATTATATATATCATAATGTATTACTGCCCAGCTGATTTCTGTTCTTATTATAATTATTAATAATAATAATAATAATACAATTCGTTTTTCAAACCTCCACTCACAGTGGTGTTTACATATAAAATATAATTTCACTAATAAAGTGCTGCCTTTACTTCCAAGTCAGTTCTTTATTGTATAACTATATATAGCAGAGTTTACACCAAGCACATGTTGATCACATATCCAGGGAGCTTTGTTTTCAGTAGGAAATGTCTGAGAGAACAGCCCCCTAATTGTATAGCTCTGCAAATAGGAGTTAATGGTGAGAATATTAATTTTATGATAACCCTAACTAAAACATTTATTAGGCATTAACAAAACTATAGGACTGCCACTAAATAAGCCGCTCCTCTGTCAGCAGCTAAAACACCACTAGCACATTCGAAATAGTGTGGAGTTTCCTAAGTGTAGCACTGGACTATAGGAGCGTGACCAATGGACATCAATGAGTTAAAGGGACTTTGCATGAAGGCCTTGTACTGGGAGATATAGTTTAAGGAAAAACACTTGGGGCCCCGCCTTCTGTGACGCCACATGGACGGTTACACTGGAGAAAACAAGATCTGGCAAAACCACTTGAATTATCTCTAATGTTATCCCTGCAGATTTTTTCATAGAGACCCCCAATTTAACCCGGATCTCCCCTCCTCCTACTCCTCTATACACACGTGAGGCAGGAGGGAAGGGGAGAAGCAGCGCACAATGCAAGAGGGATGCAGAAACAAGAACATCAGCTCCCTTCCTACTTTACCAGTGTGCTGCTTGCACAGCCAGCCGGGCTTCTAAGGGTTAATCGGCTTACCAATGACGCTCCTCTGTCTCCTCTGTCTTCCAAAGGTAAGAGTCCTCTGATTCTCCGAACAAGTACAATATTTGCTGCTTAGTGCAGATCATAGGGCAGATACTTGATACTCTGATATATAACTAGCATTGCCATTACCATTCATATCTGAAACATGTATTCATATGTGTGCGTGCGTATATATTTATATATATATACTTAGTAATATTATAAAATAAATGATATATCTCATAGTCTCACCTTAGTATCCAAGGACTCTATATTCCCTTTGCCACTTTTTTTTCTCTCCAGCAGCAAAGTAGGAAACCTCTATAATAAATAGTTTGTGTCTCAGAACACTTTGAAAAAACTATTTTTTTTCCAGAAAGCTTTATATCTTTAAATGGCTACCATTTTGAAACCAGAATAACATTTCCAACAGACAGAAGAAATCCCCCCTTTGAATCCCCCATGGCCTTTTTGAATTCACGCCCTGCCTTACATCAAACGCTTTTTTTGCTGATTAACTGCACAATCAGGTCCCTGTAGATGAGGAGGGGGATAGAGAAGAGAAAAGCAGCCCCTTTACTAGAGAACAATGCTATAATCTCAGCTCCATTGGACAGGAATGTCTGATTTCACAGCCCACTGCTTCTCCCATCTCCCAAAAACCCTGCCAAAGGTCCACCAAGGAGAAAACCCCTCCCTTTCAATGAAAAATGGACAATTCAGAAATGCAGCCTAATCATATCTGCCTGGTACACACAAAGTCATGGAGGCAAGTGCAATTGTGATTACTGTCTGAGCAGATTGTTGTTACTCACCCATGAGGTCTGTGCATGCAGGGAAGTAGAGTGACACATGTAATGCTGGTGATACATCTCATGTCCTAGATATCAAGCTGCATGGAACATTTTGGGACACTGCAAATCTTATGGTCACTACAAAGTGTTAGTGGTGGTAGAGTCAGGTAACATACTACAACTCCCAGGATGTTCACACCAGCTAGGAAGCCATAGATCACACACCCCTCTCTGCTCTCCATGTTACTGCTAGCATATGGTGATGCTTGGTTACACTGATATAGTTTGTGTTCTCTGACAGTTACACTGCACAGTGTTACATACAATTTGAGTTTTCTGATACTTTGTTATACTTTAAAATGCTATATACAAGTCTGATACTTTGTTTCACTGTACACTGATTTATATAGGTTGTATTCTAATACTTGGTTACACTGTACAGGGATGGATACATGTTTGAAACTTTGTTACACTGTATATGGATACATTCATGTCTGATACTTTGTTACACTGTACAATTATATATACAGGTAGCATTATGATACTTTGTTACACTGTACAATTATACATACAGGTAGCATTCTGATACTTTATTACACTGTACACTGATATATATCTATCTGATGCTTTGTTACTCTGCACACAGATATATAAAATGTTTGACACTTTGTTACTCTATACATGGATACATTTAGTGTTCTGATGCTTTGTTTTAATGTATAGTCATGTATACAGGTAGTGCTTTGATGGTTTGTTTCACTGTACAGTGATGTATGCAGTTAGTGTCCTGATACTTTTTACACTATACAATGATACATAATGTGTTCTGATACTTTGTTACACTGTACAGTGATACATTAATGTTCTGATACTCGGTTACATTTTACTTTTATATATACAGTTAGTGTTCTGATTCTGTTTCTTACACTGTACATTATGTATACACACACAGTTAGAAATACTATTCTTATTCCTTGTTACACTGTACACTGATACATTAATGCTCTGATACTTTGTTACGCTGTACAATTATTTAAACACAAATACATACAGTTAAAAACAGTGGTTGATACTTTGTTACCATCTACACTAATATACACTAATAATAGTGTTCTGATCCTTTCTTACACTGTACACAGATATATACAGTTAGTGTTCTGATACTTTCTGATATTAATGCTCTGATACTTTGTTACATTTTACAATTACAGTGGTATGCGAAAGTTTGGGCAACCTTGTTAATCGTCATGATTTTCCTGTATAAATCGTTGGTTGTTACGATAAAATGTCAGTTAAATATATCATATAGGAGACGCACACAGTGATATTTGAGAAGTTTATCGGATTTACAGAACGTGAGCTATAATTGTTTAAACAGAATTAGGCAGGTGCATAAATCTGGGCACTGTTGTCATTTTATTAATTCCAAAACCTTTAGAACTAATTATTGGAACTCAAATTGGCTTGGTAAGCTCAGTGACCCATTACCTACATACACAGGTGAATCCAATTATAATAAAGAGTATTTAAGGGGGTCAACTGTAAGTTTCCCTCCTCTTTTAATTTTCTCTAAAGAGTAGTAACATGGGGGTCTCAAAACAACTCTCAAATGACCTGAAGACAAAGATTGTTCACCATCATGGTTTAGGGGAAGGATACAGAAAGCTGTTTTTAGAGATTTCAGGTGTCTGTTTCCACAGTTAGGAACATATTGAGGAAATGGAAGACCACAGGCTCAGTTCAAGTTAAGGCTCGAAGTGGCAGACCAAGAAAAATCTCGGATAGACAGAAGCGACGAATGGTGAGAACAGTCAAAGTCAACCCACAAACCAGCACCAAAGACCTACAACATCATCTTACTGCAGATGGAGTCACTGTGCATCGTTCAACCATTCGGCGCACTTTACACAAGGAGGTGCTGTATGCGAGAGTGATGCAGAGGAAGCCTTTTCTCCGCCCACAGCACAAAAAGTGCTGCTTGAGGTGGGCTTTAGACAAGCCAGCTTCATTTTGGAATAAGGTGCTGTGGACTGATGAAACTAAAATTGAGTTATTTGGGCATAACAAGGGGCGTTATACATAGAGGAAAAAGAACACAGCATTCCAAGAAAAACACCTGCTACCTACAGTAAAATATGGTGGTGGTCCCATCGTGCTGTGGGGCTGTGTGGCCAGTGCAGGGACTGGGAATCTTGTCAAAGTTGAGGGACGCATGGATTCCACTCAGTATCAGCAGATTCTGGACACCAATGTCCAGTAATCAGTGACAAAGCTGAAGCTGTGACGGGGCTGGATCTTTCAACAAGACAACGACCCTAAACACTGCTCAAAATCCACTAAGGCATTTATGCAGAGGAACAAGTACAACGTTCTGGAATGGCCATCTCAGTCCCCAGACCTGAAGATAATTGAAAATCTGTGGTGTGACTTAAAGAGAGCTGTCCATGCTCAGAAGCCTTCAAACCTGAATAAACTAAAGCTGTTTTGTTAAAAGGAATGGTCCAAAATACCTTCAACCAGAATCCAGACTCTCATTGGAACCTACAGGAGGCGTTTAGAGGCTGTAATTTCTGCAAAAGGAGGATCTACTAAATATTGATTTCATTTCTTTTTTATAGTGCCAAAATTTATGCACCTGCCTAATTTTGTTTAAACAATTATAGCATACTTTCTGTAAATCCAATAAACTTCATTTCACTTCTCAAATATCACTGTGTGCGTCTCCTATGTGATATACTTAACTGACATTTTTTATCATAACAACCAATGATTTATACAGGAAAATCATGACGATTAACAAGGTTGCCCAAACTTCCGCATCCCACACACCAAGTTCTAAATAGTGTTCTGAAACTTACCCTGTACACTAATATATACAGTTAGCTTTCTGATACTTGGTTACACTGTAGAATAATAAATACAAGTCTGATACTTTGTTACACTGTACATTGCTATATCAATGATGTTCTGATACTGTTGCAATGTACACAGATATATACAGTTGGCTTTCTGATACCTTGTTATACTGTTCACAAATGCATAGTGTTCTGAGGCTTTGTTACATTGTATACTGATATCTAATTGGTGCTCTCATACTTTGTTACATTGTACAATTATATACTTTTAGTGTTCTAGTGTTATGCTGTATACTGATGTATAGTGGTCTGATACTTTGTGACACTGCACACTGACATATATAGTTAGTGTTCTGATACTTTGTTACACTACACCAATATATAATTAATGTTCTCATACCTTGTTACACTGTACACTGATATATAGTGTTCTCATACTTTGTTACACTGTATTCTAATATATAATATGTTCTTGTACTTTGTTACATATTATAATTGGTGTTCTGATACTGTGTAACAATGTGCACTTACATATTAAGTGTTCTTATCCTTTGCTTCACTGTACAATGATATATACATTTAGTCTTCTAATAAATGGTTACACTGTACACTGATATATAATTCGTGTTCTGATACTTTGTTGAACTGTTCACAAATATATAATTTGTGCTTTGATACTTTGTTACATTGTATACAGATATATATATATAATTGTAACTGTTGTTTTGCTACTTTCTTACACTGTACACAAATATATACAGTTAGTGTTCTCATACTTTGATATTAAGGCTCTGATACTTTGTTACACTTTACAATTATGTATAGACACAAATAGTATTCTGATACTTACCCTGTATACTAATATATACATTTAGCATTCTGATACTTGGTTACACTGTACAATGATATATATGTCTGATACTTTGTTATACTGTATATTGATATACCATTAGTGTTCTGATACTTTGTTGCACTGTAAACAGATATTCAATTGGTTCTGATACTTTGTTATACTGTTCACTAATACATAATTAGTGTTCTAAGGCTTTGTTACACTGATATATTAGTGTTCTGATACTTTGTTACATTGAATACTGATATATAATTGGTGCTCTGATCCTTTGTTACATTGTACAATTATATATACAGTTAGTGTTCTAGTGTTAAACTGTATACTGATATGTAATTGATGGTCTGATACTTTGTGACACTGCACACTGATATATAATTATTGTTCTTATACTTTGTTACACTGATATATAATTGGTGTTCTGATACTGTGTTACAATATACACTTATATATTTAATGCTCGTATGCTTTATTTCAATGTACAATTATATATAATGTTAGTCTTCTAATACATAGTTACACTGTACACCGATATATAGTGTTCTGATACTTTGTTATACTGTTCACGAATATTTAATTAGTGCTTTGATACTTTGTTACACTGTATAGATCTATAATTAATGTTTTGATACTTTATTACACTGTATACTGATATCTAATTGGTGCTTTGATACTTTGTTACACTATATATTGATATATAATTGGCGTTCCGATCCTTTGTAACACTGTATATTAATATATAATTGGTGTTCTGATACTTTGTTTCACTGTACACTGATATATAATTAGTGCTTTGATACTTTGTTACACTGTATATTGATATATAATTGGTGTTCTGATACTTTGTTACACTGTATACTGATATATCATGTGTTCTTATACTTTGTCACGCTGTACACTGATATATAATTGGTGTTCTGATACTGTGTAACAATGTACACTTATATGTTTAGTGTTTCTATCCTTGTTTACAGTTAGTCTTCTAACACATGGTTACACTGTATACTGATATATAGTGTTCTGATACTTTGTTACACTGGCTACTGATATATAGTGTTCTGATATTTTGTTACAATGTATACTGATAACTAGTTGGTGTTCTTACACTTTGTTACACTGTATATTGATATATAATTGGTGTTCTGATACTTTGTTACACTGTGTACTGATTATATATATATATATATATATATATATAGGTCTGATGCTTTGTTATACTGTATACTGATATCTTTGGTGTTCTGATACTTTGTTACACTGTGTACTGATTTATATATATATATATATATATATATATATATATAGGTCTGATGCTTTGTTATACTGTATACTGATATCTTTGGTGTTCTGATACTTTGTTACACTATGTACTGATATATAAGTGGTGTTCTCATCCTTTGTTACACTGCACACTGATATATACAGTTAGTGTTCTCTATAATGTATATAAAGTGTCTTGGCCTTGTTCTTTACATTGTAAATATCCTGAGATGCCCCCATGTTCTATCAGTGACAATTTCCATATGAAGCATCACCACCGTGTTCCTGTCCTTTCCGTTTTAGGCTAGAGGCTTCTGAGGTGTTCTACTATGGTCATGATTCCCTGAACACGTCCCCCTCCCCCTCCTTGTTTTCCTGGGTGAGAGCTGTGCTTCCCCATGTGCATGTGTCCTCCCTCTTGCATGTGTTTACTCTCTAGGACCCCTCTGCTGGGACCAAAATCAATGAAAATCTAGTTGGAAAAAAAAGGCGGGCAAACAAAAAAAAATTTGTGAATGGAAGAATGTGTTTGTGCATTCATTGTTAAAATAAAGAGCGTGCGGTGACGTGGTGTCACTTCCACCAATCACAGGGTGGATAATATTTTTAAATATCCTTATGCAACAACCAATAGGGTCTCAGGTGGCAAAGACTAGCGCAAGCAATGACCAATGAGAGCAAGGCTATGCAAATCAAGATCTGTCCAAGCAGGAGCTGAATGTCAAGTAGTCAAAGTTGGAGGATGGAGCTGGGAAGCCATGAGGTTTATACCGAGAGGAGAAACGTCTCATGTCTCTGGGGAGGCACAGCGGCTAGCTAGAGGCCGAGCTATGTAGCCCTGGGGGATCCTTCTGGAGCATAGTTAGCCCCTAGGGTCCTTGCCAGCCTCTTTGGTCAACTTTTTCCAGGAGGAGGTGCTTCTTATGGCCAGGTACCATTCATGAATTTGGGGCTCTGGACTGGTGAGTAGCATCTGGGAGTTATGGGCGGAAATGGCGGGAGCATAGGGGAGTAGTGAGGGCTGAAGCAGCAATTAGTGACTTGAGGGGGGCAGCGTCCCCTCTTATGGCTGGGAGGGAAGGAAACACTCGAGGGGCCTCCTGGCTGCTGCACGGACTGCTCGGGTATCAGGAGATGCATGGGTGGTTGGCAATGGTGAACTGAATATGCTCCCTGCCACTGATCTTCAGCACTGTCATGTGTGTGTACCGATACAGATCGCTCCGGGTATTTGTGGCAGCCTATTCTATGTCTTTTCTTATGTACATGCTCCCACACCCACATCGCCTCCACCCCCCCATCATCGGTGCAGAATGTTACCATTAGAAATGTATGGGCTGAACTCTCCAGGACACGTTCTCTGCCCTGTGGCACGGGCATGCCCTTTACTTTCCTGGATTCACATTTACACTGCCCAAGTTTTGCAATACAGCTTTATGATCATTTGTAGAGGTTACACAATATCTCACTGACATAATTACCCTCTGTGTTATATAATATTACTGTACCGATGCGTATGGACGATGTGCCTTTATAGATCCCAGGCCCTGGACTATGTGCTGACAGAGCTGGCTGCTGATTCGGACATAAGTTCAATAACTTTACTGTCATCCGTGGCCCTTTTTCTGTTGTACTACTGGAAAGTGTAATTAGCAGTGCAATATTAAAAGGGCATCGGTTGGCAGGGCCCCATCTCTTGTCTGCAGTCAGTGTCATTAGGGGCACATTTTTAGGTCCGTTTTAGAGCTGGACATTTGATCTTGTCGGCCAAATGCCTCGACAAACACTGCTATTTTTTTCATAGCCCAAAGTGCCACATTGAATGGTACTTTTTTGAAGGTTTCATGACCGGTATTTCCTGATTAACCTCTGGCTGCATACTCAGCTTACATTACTTTTCTCTTTATCATGATTATTATTATTTTTTAATATATACATACTTTTTACCATGATTTATATTCACATGCTATATTGCCCCCTGTCACATTTGACTGTGGTACAATAGCTAACATGCATTTTGGAAAGTAGAAATATTTTATCTATAATTTATTAGTATTAATACTATGTTATTTCTAATTAATCTTTATCCACTATCTCTCTCTCTCTCTCTCTCTCTATATATATATATACATATATATATATATGTTCGTTTTTTATATATTTTTTTTGGGATTCATTTATGTGTACAGACCCGTTGAGTTCTGCAGCTATGTTTTCTCCAGAGCAGAATATTGCAATGTTCCTAGAAATATTTTATTTTTTTTGTTTACCACCCACCCCCATCAGTAATGCATTGTGCTGCTGTACCCAGTGGATATACACAGGAGTGACCCTATAAACTGGTGAGAGATGCTCTGACAGTGTTGCACTACTGTGTTTTTTAATGAAGCAGTGCAATAGTATTGTCAAAGCATTTCATTCCAGTACATCTCCCATCTTTTTGCCTTATTGCATTATAATTCTTCTTCTTCTAAATCGGTGATTAGAGAATAGTGTGAGTGTGACATTACCACCTTCATGGCGGCCATCGCCCCACTGTGTGCTGCAGGCTGACTCTTGGTTTCTGTATGTTTTTGTTTGACTTCAACCTGCATAAAAATGAACACTTACAGCCAGAGAATCCTTTCTTAACCCCTTGTTGCCAGAGGGAGGGGTGTGTATGGACTGCAGAGCATTTATCGCTCCATTGTATGTCCACGCTGTTTATTTCTCCTCCTGAATCATGAACAGAATATACTGGGTATTACTGTCATAGATGGATTGCTATATTTATTGCAAAATCTTTATGTCGTATTTAAACATGAGGGCACACATTCCCACATATGTCAGGTTTAGATTCACTTTTTATTTATGTTATTGTGATTATTATTTAGCTTTTTCATTGAAAATTACTGCATTGATTTCAATGGAATACATTTAAAAAGGCAATGGCTTTGCAGACTGTGTAATTGTGCTATACTGGTTGCTGTGAAATGGACGCTGCTTTACAGAATTTTTTCCCCCACAGTAGCTTTACTAGGCCATAGGCTGGTTAATATTATGAGGCTTGTTTTATTTTAGTTTTTATTGCCATAAAAGCAGATTTTCCCTTGTTTAGTGGAAGGCACAGTCATGTTAAGCTAAATGCAATTCCCTGGAATGGTGGTCTGTCCTTTCTGAAAGGCTGGCATCAGGGCACACTAGCTGGTAGTGGCTTCATAGAATGATTTAGAAAATGAGGCCCTGCTAGAGTATTATTCCGTCTGGCACCCTGTGTAGGCCTCATGGCTTTGTCCTGACGTAGTAGCATGGATGCAAGTGTGTGGGCATGGCCTATACCTATGTCTCCATTATATACAGGGTTGAGACTGCCTTGTGGGTCACACCAGCGGCTGCCTACCTCTCTAACAAGGAACTGGTACCAAGCAGTACTTGTAAGTATTATTTGTATTGCAATCTAATGGCAATTCTTGAAGGGAATGGCGTTTTTGGTGCTTTCTGTATTTACACGTGTTCATTATTGTGATCCCTTTTGCACCATGTATATACTGATAGCATAAATAACAGTACAATGATTGTACAGGAGCCACAGCGTCCAGGTCTTGGTCTGGAATGGGCTCAGCCATGACAGTTATTTGTAGAGATGAGATGAAGGCTGCTGTTATGTCTTGCTGGACAGGAGGGTGTGTCTGTATCAGTCCTACTATATATGTGTATCTGTACTGCAGGCTCTGTGCTGTGTATAGCATGTATGTGTGTAGTGTGTGCGGGGTGCAGGCGGGGGGAGGGCTGTGGAATGCAGTGAATCAGGTCGGGCTGAGCAGGGGGAGGGGATAGCCTCGGGAGAGCTTCCATCCTGTCGTTGCATAAACTTGTTAAAAGAAGCCCTCATGAGTAGGAAGCGGCCTGGGACAGGGAGGGGATCGCAGTGCACATCGGACCCTTGTGAGTGAGCACTGACACTGCTACATTGGCCTCTTGTCCTTTGTACCAACCCATTCACCACATTGCCAAGCCCTTAGCTATCCAGAAGTCTCTAAAAACCACCTTTGAATATGAATGATCGATGACAGATATACCTGCTGTAATGTATGTGTGACCTGTGGGGATAACTCTCTGCTGACCTGCACCATATATTTATTACAAATGACAGCCAGATGCCATGTAAACAGTCCGCATAGGTGGGAAGGGCCCTGGAGTGACTGAAACCCCCCGGGCATCTTGCGTGGGTTAGAATTGTACATTATGGCACAGGAATCCCCTGTGTATTGGAGATCTGTACAAGCTTGCTGCATGGGTTTAGCTAGGTAATGCTGGAATGCTTGGAATCATGGGAATAGGGGCTGATTAACCCATTTATCCTGGATGGGAAATTCCCGAGTTGAATTAGGTGTGGGGCCATAGAGTGCTGTTGTCTACTCTGACAGTTCTTCCTGTCCCTAAACAGGACATTTTTTTTCGTTTCATGTGAGTTTTGCCATTTCTGCCTTTTATGACCATCTGCACAAACCTGTTTGACGCCAATAAAAGCGTCAGCGGTTTCTGTACAGTCGAAATATAGTGACCTTAAATAACCTTGCTAAATCATAGACAACTAGTTGGCTATAAAGAAGAGTTTGGCACTGTCATGTTTAGGGAGACTAAACTAAGACTTCTGTAGTATATTAGAAACCTTCAAAATAAATGTTAACTACTGTTTATAGCAAAAAATGTTTGACACAAAAATAAAAAAAGTGGCATTTCTTGCTCCTTACAGAATAGTTTGCCCTTTAAGCAGGGGACAACATGATTTCATTTTAAATGGCAAATAAACATTGGAAATAAAACTAATGACTTTGCTGCAAACTGGAAGCATTTATAACAGTCCTGAGAACAATTGTGTTTAAACAGATTTGAAAGCATAAAAATTCTCTTTTGTGGCAAATTCAGTTAACTAGCTCACTAAGTGACCTAATCAGACACCCGTTAAGAACACCCCATTTCCACACAGAAAAGAAATGAGGAAATCTGCTGGGCTGTGGCATTTGTAAACAAATATTTTTTCACACTTCTTAAACATTTGTATTAAACAATACTCTACCCTTTGCACCTATGGGAAAGATAGACAACTAGACCTTACAGATACAGTTGGAAACCCCTTTACCTTCACTTGTCCTTATATTGCATTCATTTTATAGCACACTGACAAGTCCTGAGTATAGATTTTTTTTCGGGAGACATGAAAGAGATTTTTTTTACAGGCCTTCTCTGTGGAAAGGACCAGAATTAAAAGGTGATACCACCCACCCAGAAGGAATGGCATGCATGCAATTAGGACCAAGCTCCCAGCTAGGAGGGGGAGAGGGAGAATTCAAAGTAGAAGGGGGGGGGGGGGGAAAAGCAGAGATCCCCCACCTCCCACAAACAACAAATCCATTTAAACTTCCACAGCCATCAATATTGATCAATGGTCCCAGAAACTGATTAACCCTCTCCTGCTCAGCAGCCTTTAACTAAGAAAGGATATCGTATTTTAGATATTTCAGAAGTTTCCTTTCAGATTGTGAAGGAAATCTGACAAATACCTGATGCAACTATTTGCTTCATTGCAATCAAGTACAATGTATATAAGTTCCACTAAGTCTCTGATGTTGCTCTTATCCGTTGTGTATCAATAAGGTCTTGGTGCGAGTGGACAGGAGGGTTAGCAGAGCACAGACTACAATATCCTGATTAAAAGAAGGACAGAAATTCCAAACATTCTGGGAAAGATCTTAAAAAGCTTATCAATGGACTTCACTCACATGCCCTTTTCTAACCTTGTGGAAGACATAATTCAGTTTTCTTAACATATTGACACACTTGTCTAACAATACATAGATCTGCACAATTAAAATATTACACAGTTACACAGTTATTGTATCTTAAGTGAAAAATGTATGTGCAGATAGATAGACAAAAAGATAATAAACATAATAGATATTAGACAGACAAAAGATAGATAGAAACATTGCATTGTATATAATTTGTTTACTAATTACACAATTCCGCAGGCTGTTTACTAACCCCCCCTTTTAGTTTATTAGTTTTATTATATATATCATAATGTATTACTGCCCAGCTGATTTCTGTTATTATTATTATTGTTAATAATAATAATAATACAATTCGTTTTTCAAACCTCCACTCACAGTGGTGTTTACATATAAAATATAATTTCACTAATAAAGTGCTGCCTTTACTTCCAAGTCAGTTCTTTATTGTATAACTATATATAGCAGAGTTTACACCAAGCACATGTTGATCACATATCCAGGGAGCTTTGTTTTCAGTAGGAAATGTCTGAGAGAACAGCCCCCTAATTGTATAGCTCTGCAAATAGGAGTTAATGGTGAGAATATTAATTTTATGATAACCCTAACTAAAACATTTATTAAGCATTAACAAAACTATAGGACTGCCACTAAATAAGCCGCTCCTCTGTCAGCAGCTAAAACACCACTAGCACATTAGAAATAGTGTGGAGTTTCCTAAGTGTAGCACTGGACTATAGGAGCGTGACCAATGGACATCAATGAGTTAAAGGGACTTTGCATGAAGGCCTTGTACTGGGAGATATAGTTTAAGGAAAAACACTTGGGGCCCCGCCTTCTGTGACGCCACATGGGCGGGTACACCGGAGAAAACAAGATCTGGCAAAACCACTTGAATTATCTCTAATGTTATCCCTGCAGATTATTTCACAGAGACCCCCAATTTAACCCGGATCTCCCCTCCTCCTACTCCTCTATACACACGTGAGGCAGGAGGGAAGGGGAGAAGCAGCGCACAATGCAAGAGGGATGCAGAAACAAGAACATCAGCTCCCTTCCTACTTTACCAGTGTGCTGCTTGCACAGCCAGCCGGGCTTCTAAGGGTTAATCGGCTTACCAATGACGCTCCTCTGTCTCCTCTGTCTTCCAAAGGTAAGAGTCCTCTGATTCTCCGAACAAGTACAATATTTGCTGCTTAGTGCAGATCATAGGGCAGATACTTTTTCATATATAACTCGAATTGCCATTACCATTTATATCTGCAACATGTATTCATGTGTGTTAGTACAACCCTCATGTTTTTGTAAATATTTTATCTTTTCATGGGATAACACTTAAGATATGACACTTTGATACAATGTAAAGTAGTCAGTGTACAGCTTGTATAATATAAGTGTAAATTTGGTGTACCCTCAAAATAACTTAACACACAGCCATTAATATCTAAACCGCTGGCAACAAAAGTGAAAATGGTCAAATTGTACCCAAAGTGTCAATAATTTCCAGCACTGCCTTAACTCTCTTGGGCATGGAGTTCACTAGAGCTTCACAGGTTGGCACTGGAATCCTCTTCCACTCCTTCATGACGACAGCATGGAGCTGGTGGATGTTCGAGACCTTGCGCTCTTCCACCTTCCGTTTGAGGATGCCTCACAGATGCTCAATAGGGGTTATGTTTGGAGACATGCTTGGCCTGTCCAGCACCTTTATCCTCAGTTTCTTTAGCAAGGCAGTGGTCTTCTCAGAGGTGTGTATGGGGTTGTTATGTTGGAATACTGCCCTATGGCCCAGTTTCCGAAGGGGGGGGGATCATGCTCTGCTCCAGTATGTCACAGTACGTTTTCTCAATGAACTGTAGCTCCCCACAGCCGGCAGCACTCATGCAGCCCTAAAACACCCCACCACCATGATTGACTGTAGGCAAGACACACTTGTCTTTATACTCCTCACCTAGTTTCCACCACACACGCTTGACACCAAATGAAAGAAATAAGTTTATCTTGGTCTCATCAGACCACAGGACATGGTTCCAATAATCCATGTCCTTAGTCTGCTTGTCGTCAACAAACTGCAGGCTTTCTTGTACATCGTCTTTAGAAGAGGTTTCCTTCTGGGACGACAGCCATGCAGACCAAATTGATGCAGTGTGTGGCGTATGGTCTGAGCACTGACACGCTGACCCCCACCCCTTTAACCTCTGCAGCAATGCTGGCAGCATTCATACATCTATTTTGAAAATACAACCTCTGGATATGACACTGAGCACGTGCACTCAACTTCTTTGGTCGACCATAGCGAGGCCTCTTCTGAGTGGAACTTGTCTTGTTAAACTGCTGTATGGTCTTGGCTACCTTGCTGCTGCTCAGTTTCAGGGTGTTGGCAATCTTCTTATAGCCTCGGCCATCTTTATGTAGAGCAACAATTCTTTTTTTCAGATCCCCAGAAAGTTGGTGCCATGTTAAATTTCCAGGAGTATGAGAGAGGGTGAGAACGATAACACCAAATTTAACACACCTGCTCCCCATTCACACCTGATATACACTAGAGAGGAAAAATTGCCTAATTGGGCACAATTTGGCCTTTTTTCACTTAAGGGTGCTCTCATTTTTGTTGACAGCAGTTTAGAAATTAATGGCTGTGTGTTGAGTTACTTTGAGGGCACACCAAATTTACACTGTTATACAAGCTATGCACTGACTACTTCACATTGTATCAAAGTGTCATATCTTTAGTGTTATCCCATGAAAAGATATAATAAAATATGTATATATTTATAAAATATCAGGGGTGTACTCACTTTTGTGAGATATAGTATATATATATATATATATATATATATATACACATATATATAGTGTAATAAATGGTTAGTGTCTCTGAACACTTGGTAAAACATTTTTTTTCCAGTGAGCATAACATCTTTAAATGGCTGCCATTTTGAAACCAGAATAACATTTCTGACAGAAAAAAAATCCCCCCTTTGAATCCCCCATGGGCTTTTTGAATTCATGCCCTGCCTTACATTAAATGCTTTTTTTGCTGATTAACTGCACAATCAGGTCCCTGTAGATGAGGAGGGGGAAATGAAGATAAAAGCAGCCCCTTTACTAGAGAACAATGCTATAATCCAGGGGCGTTTCTTGGGTCTCAAAAGATCCGGGGCCCAAGCCCCAATGAATATGGCCAAATTCTCTAAGTCGACCCTCCTCCCGCACAACGTATTTTACTGTATTTGCTATATAGCAGCACATACCTGTCATATCCAGCGCCTCCCAAGGGACATTTCCTCTGATGTAGATCTTCTCTGTCCTCATCTTCTCCATTCGGTCCAGACAACTTATTTCAGCCATGCCTTGTCTCTGCAGAGTCTGACACACAGATATCTTAGCTTCCCCCCTTTTCTATCATCACCCCCCAATCTGGAGTCCCAACAGTGTTATTCTCCTGCTTGCTGTGCTCCCCAATACCCCCAAATACTATCCTGAAGAAACATCACTTCCATACAGATAGTACCCCCCCCCCCCATAGTAATAGTGCTCCTCAAGGTCCCACCAACAGTAATTCCCTTCTAATATACACTCATTAGTGATACTGCCCCCTACAGTGCTCCCAACAGTGATAATGCTCCCCAAGAATGTCTCCATTAGTAGAAGAGTCCTCCAGTATTAATAATGCCCTCACAAAGCCCCCAGTAACAATAAGACCCCCTATTGTTTCCCCAGTGGTAAAAAAGGTCTCTACATATATTTCAGTAGTAATAAGGCCGCCCCTAGTGCTATCAGTAGAAATATGTTACTCCTACAGAACCCCCAGTAGTCATAAGAAAGCCTAATGTCCCCTCTATTTAAAATGCCCCTACAGTGCCCCCAGTATTTATATTGCCCCCTACTGTTATAATGCTCACCCTGAAGTGCCCCCAGTATTTATAAAGCCCCCTGTAGTTATATTACTCCCTTTAGTGTCCTCAGAAATTAGAATTCCTCAGCCCCTCCACCATACAGTCCCATATAAATAACACTATTTCCCTCCCTTCACCGTAGAGTCCCTTGTAAATAACATCACACCATCTCTTCAGCCCCCTCCAATATACAGTCCCATGTAAATAACATCCCTCTCTATCTACAGCCACCTCCTAAATAGTCCCATGTAAATAACATCACTTCCCTCCCTTCAGCCCCTCCAATATACAGTAGCATATAAATAACAGCACCCCCTCCCCAGCCGCCTTCAACATACAGTCCCATGTAAAAAGTATCACCCCCTCCACAGCCATCTGTAACATGCAATCCCATATAAACATCATCCACTTAACATTCAGTCCCATGTAAAAAAAAAAAACATCACTCCCTTTCCCAGCTGCCATCAACATACAGTCCTATATAAACAACATCACTCCCTCTCCCAGCCGCCATCAACATACAATCCCATGTAAATAACATCACCCCCCTCCCCAGCCACCTCCAACACACAGTTCCATGTAAATAACATCCCTCCCTTGGCCCCCTCCAACATTCAGTCCCATATAAATAACATCATCCCTTTCCCAGCCACCTTCAACACACAGTCCCATATAAATAACATCCCTCCCTCAGCCCCCTCCAACATTCAGTACCATATAAATAACATCATCCCTTCCCTAGCCACCTCTAACACACAGTCCCATGTAAATAACATCACTCTACCCCACTCCAAAATACAGTCCTATATAAATAACATCCCTCCCTTTAGCCCTAACATACAGTCCCAGTTAAATAACCACAACTCCCAGCATTACCCTGTCTCTCACACTGGGAATCCATCCCTTTACTTACCTCTCCTTATGTAGCAGACCTCACCACAGCTTCTTCTCCAGGACTTCTCCTCTTTACTGCTCAGAGCCATCCTCTCCTGCACTGGTCACATCATGATGACATCATCGCAGGTCCTTCGCAACCATTGCCTTTAGCACTGATCACATGGAATCTGATGTCATCACAGGTCCTTCAGCTCTTGCAGTGCATTAGCTTCAATTGTATTGCTGTCCTGAGGACCGCAATAAAATTGTATCTATCTGGCAGGCAGTACATTCGGGGCCTGGAACAAAACATCCGGGGCCCAGACGGCAAATGTTTTAACCTAGCAATGCCCCTGCTATAATCTCAGCTCCATTGGACAGAAATGTCTGATTTCACAGATTTCACAGATTTCCACTGCTTCTCCCATCTCCCAAAAACACTGCCAAAGGTCCACCAAGGAGAAAACCCCTCCGTTCCAATGAAAAATGGACAATTAAGAAATGCAGCCTAATCATATCTGTCTGGTACACACAAAGTCATGGAGGCAAGTGCAATTGTGATTACTGTCTGAGCAGATTGTTGTTACTCACCCATGAGGTCTGTGCATGCAGGGAAGTAGAGTGACAAATGTAATGCTGGTGATACATCTCATGTCCTAGATATCAAGCTGCATGGAACATTTTGGGACACTGCAAATCTTATGGTCACTACAAAGTGTTAGTGGTGGTAGAGTCAGGTAACATACTACAACTCCCAGGATGTTCACACCAGCTAGGAAGCCATAGATCACACACCACTCTCTGCTCTCCATGTTACTGCTAGCATATGGTGATGCTTGGTTACACTGATATATATAGTTTGTGTTATCTGACATGCTGCAGACTGTTATATACAATTTGAGTTCTCTGTTACTTTATTACACTTTACAATGATATATACAAGTCTGATACTTTGTTTCACTTTACACTGATATATACAAGTTGTGTTTTGATACATTGTCACACTGTACATAGTTATATACATGTTTGATACTTTATTACACTATACACTGATTTATACAGGTAGTATTGTAATACTTGGTTACACTGTACACTGCTGGATACATGTTTGATACTTTGTTACACTGTACAAATATAAATTTAGATAACATTCTGATACTTTATTACACTGTACACCGATATATACATGTCTGATACTTTGTCACTCTGCACACAGATATATAAAATGTTTGACACTGTTACTCTATACACGATATATAAATGTCTGATACTTTGTTACACTGTAGACTGATTTATACAGGTAGTGTTCTGATACTTTGTAAAACTGTACACTGATATATACTTACTGTTCTGATGCTTTGTTTCACTGTACAGTGATGTATACAGTTAGTTTTCTGATACTTTGTTACACTGTACACTAATATATACAGTTAGTGTCCTCATAGTTTGTTACACTGTGCACAGATATATACATTTTTAATACTTTCTTGCACTGTACATGGATAAATACCTGAAAACCCACCTCCTCAGGAAAGGCTAGCACCTGCAATGAGCATGCTGCCACAACCCAGCCAAGTGAGCAGCCTTTACCCTCACTTACTGTGCTCTCCTCCCTTCACTTGTAGATTGTAAGCTCTTGTGGGCAGAGTCCTCTCCCCTTCTGTACCAGTCTATAAATAGTTTATTGTATATTGTATTTTAATATTATGTATGTGTAACCCCCTCTTGATGTACAGCACCACTGAATTAATAGGGCGTTCAAATAAATAATATTACACCTGATACTTTGTTACAATTTATATGTGCATGTCTAAAATATTGTTACACTGTGCACTGATATATGTCTGATACTTTATTACACTGCACACTGATATATAGTTAGTGTTCTGAGGCTTTGTTACCCTGTATACTGATATATTTAGTGTTTTGATGCTTTGTTTCACTGTACAGTGATGTATGCAGTAAGTTTTCTGATACTTTGTTACACTGTACACTGACATATTTCTGCTCTGATGCTTTGTTTCACTGTTCAATGATACATAATGTGTTCTGATACTATCTTACACTGTACAGTAATATATTAATGTTCTGATACTTTGTTATACTGTACACTGATATATAAGTAGTGTTTTGATCTTTTCTTACACTGTACACTAATATATTAATTCTCTGATACTTTGTTAGGCTGTACAATAATTTAAACACACATACACATATATATACATGCCTGATACTTTGTTACACTGAACAGTGATATATTTAGTGTTCTGATACTTTGTTTCACTGTATAGTTATGTATATAGGTAGTGTTCTGATATTTTGTTACACTGTATACTGATATATAGTTAGTGTTCCTAGGCTTTGTTACACTGTACACTGATATATTTAGTGCTCTGATGCTTTGTTTCACTGTAGGGATTTATTCAGTTAGCATTCTCTTTACACTATACAATGATACATTATGTGTTCTGATACTTTGTTACACTGTACAGTGATACATTAATGTTCTGATACTCTTATATTTCACTTTTATATATACAGTTAGTGTTCTAATCGTTTATTACGCTGTACAATTACGTATATACACACACAGAGTTAGAAATACTGTTCTGATACCTTGTTACACTGTACACTGATATATCAGTTTGTGTCTTATACTTTGTTACACTGTGTATTAATATATAATTGTTGTTCTGATATTTTGTTGCACTGTATGTATGTATGTATGTATATATATATATATATATATATATATATATAATGTTTTGATACTTTATTTCAATGTACACTGATATATAGTGTTCTGATACTTTGTTACACTGTATACTGATATATCATTGTTGTTCTGATACTTCGTTATATAGAATGTGTCTACTGATATGTAATTGGTTTTCTGATACTTTGTTGTATGTAATTGGTGTTCTGATCCTTTGTTTCACTGCACACTGATATATACAGTTAGGCTACATGCACACGACCGTTGCCTGCCTCCGCGTCCGATCCTCCTTGAAATTTTGCGTCCGTCAAAAAAAACGGATGACGGACCGTTTTTTTTGACGGATCCGATTTTTATGGCAGATCCATTGTAAAAATGCCTATCCTTGTCCGCAAACGTGAAAAAAATAGGACATGCACTATTTTTTTGACGGAATGAAAACACGGATCACGGATGCGGAACAAAAACGGTTGACCATCCGCATTTTTTGACGGACCCATTGAAATGAATGGGGAAGCATCCTATCCGTGAAAAAAAACGGAACGGACGCGGAAACAAACAACGGTCGTGTGCATGGGGCCTTAGGGGGTAACTTACTATTCTGAAATACGCCTAACATAGGCATATTTCAGGCGCAGATAGTAGCGTAATGGTTAGTTGTGCCGCTATCTGCGACTTCTTTCTGCTCACGCAGGTCTAAGATTGTAGGTGTGGCACAGGTGGGGAAGGGGATGGGCCGGCATGTTTTAGGCGTAGCAAATGGTCTAAACATAAGACAGCTCGGAAGCGGTCTTACATTTAGAAGCGGGCTATGGGGCTTTATTAAGACCGGCGTCTAAAATGACGGTCATAATAAATGTGCCCCTTAGTGTTCTCTATTATGTATACAAAAGGGGACATTTATCAATAATGGTGTCATTTGCGCTCAAAAAATACTAACATTACATATTACAATTGGTGATTTGTTTCACCTCATATATCAAACGATGCACAACACTTTTAAAATATAAACTTGATTATCCGCCTATTTCTCGCGATTTGTGCCATTTTATTGCCATTAGCACTAAAACTGGACTTTTTTTAACTGAAATGCGCCATTTTAGCCAATCCTGCCAGACTACACTTGAGACTTTTGAAACATATTTGCAACATTTCAAATGGTAAATTGCGAATTTTGTCTCATACTCTGTATGTTTTTTTATTCTTTTGTTTTTGTTAAATGTCAATTTACTGACAAAACCCTGTTGTTTAGCTCATTTATATTGTCCTGTTTTAATACCTACCTATCACTTCTTCCCACAACGAATTATTATTTTTTTCATAAATGTGACTTTGACAAAAAGTTGCATCTTTATGCCATAAATGCGACTTTTTCCACAAAACACCACCACATGAACTGGCTTAATTGTCCACAACAATTGATCCATTTCTGCCGATAAGAGGATGATAAATGAGGCGTAATGTGTGCCAATTTCATAGCCCCGCCCACTTTGACATTTATAATTCTTTTCCGTATCCCTGTCCTTTCCATTTTAGGGTAGGGGCTATTGAGGTGTTCTACTGTTGTCCCCTCCTTGTTTTCCTGGGTGAGAGCTGTGTTTCCCCATGTGCATGTGTTTACTCTCTAGGACCCCTCTGCTGGGACCAAAATCAATGAAAATCTAGTTGGGGAAAAAAGGCGGGCAAACAAAAAAAAAATTATGAATGGAAGAATGTTTGTGCATTCATTGTTAAAATAAAGAGCGTGCGGTGACGTGGTGTCACTTCCACCAATCTCAGGTGGCAAAGACTAGCGCAAGCAATGACCAATGAGAGCAAGGCTATGCAAATCAAGATCTGTCCAAGCAGGAGCTGAATGTCAAGTAGTCAAAGTTGGAGGATGGAGCTGGGAAGCCATGAGGTTTAGGAGGAGAAACGTCTCATGTCTCTGGGGAGGCACAGCGGCTAGCTAGAGGCCGAGCTATGTAGCCCCGGGGGATCCTTCTGGAGCATAGTTAGCCCCTAGGGTCCTTGCCAGCCTCTTTGGTCAACTTTTTCCAGGAGGAGGTGCTTCTTATGGCCAGGTACCATTCATGAATTTGGGGCTCTGGTCTGGTGAGTAGCATCTGGGAGTTATGGGCGGAAATGGCGGGAGCTTAGGGGAGTAGTGAGGGCTAAAGCAGCAATTAGTGACTTGAGGGGCCTCCCGGCTGCTGCACGGACTGCTCGGGTATCAGGAGATGCATGGGTGGTTGGCAATGGTGAACTGAATATGCTCCCTGCCACTGATCTTCAGCACTGTCATGTGTGTGCATCAATATGGATTGCATTGGTGGTAGCCTGTTCATTGGGGGACATTTACTAAGCATATTGCACCAGAATTATGGCGAAAAATACACCAAAAAGAATGGCGTTTTGATTTGAGCCAAATATATCAACTGTTTTCTCCAGAATTTTCACCATAAAATAAACATCATGCCTGAAATAAGTTAAAAATGTCAAAGTGGCGCATATTACGCCTCATCCTCAGCAGAAATGGCTGAAATTATTGCAGACAATTTAGCCAGCTTATGTGGTGGTGTTTTGTGTAAAAAGTCGCATTTATGGCATAAAGATGTGACATCTTGCCAAAAAGTCGCATTCATAAAAAGAAAAACCAACTCATCGTGGGAACAAGTGATAGGTAAGTATTAAAACAGGACGCAGTGTTTTGTCAGTAAATTGATATTCAACAAAAACAATAACACAAATGTCTTGAGTCTGAGACAAAAGTCGCAATTAACCACTGGAAATGTCGCACACATGCTTCAAAAGTCGCAAATATGTTTAAAAAGTCGCAAGTGTGGTCTGGCAATGTTGGCTGAAATAGCGCATTTCGGTTTAAAAAGTCGCATTTTAGTGCTATTGGCGTATAAATGTCGCAAATCGAAAGTAATAGGCGGATAATCAAGTTTATATTCAAGTTTATGAGGTGAAACAAATCACCACTTTTGATTTGTAATGTTAGCATTTTTGAGGAAATTATGCCATTATTGATAAATGTCTCCCTTTTCTTATGTACATGCTCCCACACCCACATCGCCTCCACCCCCCCATCGTCGGTGCAGAATGTTACCATTAGAAATGTATGGGATGAACTCTCCAGGACACGTTCTCTGCCCTGTGGCACGGGCATGCCCTTTACTTTCCTGGATTCACATTTACACGTCCCAAGTTTTGCAATACAGCTTTATGATCATTTGTAGAGGTTACACAATATCTCACTGACATAATTACCCTCTGTGTTATATAATATTACTGTACCGATGCGTATGGACGATGTGCCTTTATAGATCCCAGGCCCTGGACTATGTGCTGACAGAGCTGGCTGCTGATTCGGACATAAGTTCAATAACTTTACTGTCATCCGCGGCCCTTTTTCTGTTGTACTACTGGAAAGTGTAATTAGCAGTGCAATATTAAAAGGGCATCGGTTGGCAGGGCCCCATCTCTTGCCTGCAGTCCATGCCAATAGGTGCACATTTTTAGGTCCGTTTTAGAGCTGGACATTCGATCTTGTCGGCCAAATGCCTGGACAAGCGCTGCTATATTTTCATAGCCCAAAGTGCCACATTGAATGGTACTTTTTTGAAGGTTTCATGACCGTTATTTCCTTATTTATTGGGGGCCATTGTGGCACCACAAGAGATATGTGGAGTCTGCATTCCCTGGATTTAATGGAGGTCGGTATGGCACCAGTGAATTTGGTATTTAGCGTTAAGTTCCTGTCCTAAAGAGATTACCTTAACGCCGGTGGACAGGCATAAATAATTCTGTACAAAATGTATTTTGCCAAGAATCTTACATTTCTAATGCAGCATTAGCATTTTACATCTTCTATTGTGAGTATGGCACTATTGTATTTGTTATTTGTGTTTGCAGAGTACTGTTGCATTGTTTGTTTTTTTGCTTTGGTATTTATTTATCAACCTCTGGCTGAATACTCAGCTTAAATGACTTTTCTCTTCATCATCATCATTATTATTATCATCATTATTATTATTTTTAACTATAAGTACATACTTTTTACCATGATTTATATTCACATGCTGTATTTGCCCCCTGCTACATGTGGCTGTGGTACAATAGTTAACAAGCATTTTGGAAAGTAGCAATATTTTATCTATAATTTATTAGTATTACCAGTAATACTATGTTCTTTCTAATTAATATTTATCCACTAGATATATATATATATATATATATATATTCGATTTTTATATTTTTTTTTAGATTTAGATTTTAGATTTTATTTGTACAGACCTGTAGCCCATGCTGCCTTGAGTTCTGCAGCTATGTTTTCTCCAGAGCAGAATATTGCAATGTTCCTAGAAATATTTTATTTTTTTTGTTTACCACCCACCCCCATCAGTAATGCATTGTGCTGCTGTACCCAGTGGATATACACAGGAGTGACCCTATAAACTGGTGAGAGATGCTCTGACAGTGTTGCACTACTGTGTTTTTTAATGAAGCAGTGCAATAGTATTGTCAAAGCATTTCATTCCAGTACATCTCCCATCTTTTTGCCTTATTGCATTATAATTCTTCTTCTTCTAAATCGGTGATTAGAGAATAGTGTGAGTGTGACATTACCACCTTCATGGCGGCCATCGCCCCACTGTGTGCTGCAGGCTGACTCTTGGTTTCTGTATGTTTTTGTTTGACTTCAACCTGCATAAAAATGAACACTTACAGCCAGAGAATCCTTTCTTAACCCCTTGTTGCCAGAGGGAGGGGTGTGTATGGACTGTGCAGAGCATTTCTCACTCCATTGTATGTCCACGCTATTTATTTCTCCTCCTGAATCATGAACAGAATATACTGGGTATTACTGTCATAGATGGATTGCTATATTTATTGCAAAATCTTTATGTCGTATTTAAACATGAGGGCACACATTCCCACATATGTCAGGTTTAGATTCACTTTTTATTTATGTTATTGTGATTATTATTCAGTTTGTTTTATTGGAATTTACTGCATTTATTTCAATGAAATACATTTAAAAAGACAATGGCTTTGCAGACTGTGTAATTGTGCTATACTGGTTGCTGTGAAATGGACGCTGCTTTACAGAATTTTTTTCCCCCCACAGTAGCTTTACTAGGCCATAGGCTGGTTAATATTATGAGGCTTGTTTTATTTTAGTTTTTTTATTGCCATAAAAAGCAGATTTTCCCTTGTTTAGTGGAAGGCACAGTCATGTTAAGCTAAATGCAATTCCCTGGAATGGTGGTCTGTCCTTTCTGAAAGGCTGGCATCAGGGCACACTAGCTGGTAGTGGCTTCATAGAATGATTTAGAAAATGAGGCCCTGCTAGAGTATTATTCCGTCTGGCACCCTGTGTAGGCCTCATGGCTTTGTCCTGACGTAGTAGCATGGATGCAAGTGTGTGGGCATGGCCTATACCTATGTCTCCATTATATACAGGGTTGAGACTGCCTTGTGGGTCACACCAGCGGCTGCCTACCTCTCTAACAAGGAACTGGTACCAAGCAGTACTTGTAAGTATTATTTGTATTGCACTCTAATGGCAATTCTTGAAGGGAATGGCGTTTTTGGTGCTTTCTGTATTTACACGTGTTCATTATTGTGATCCCTTTTGCACCATGTATATACTGATAGCATAAATAACAGTACAATGATTGTACAGGAGCCACAGCGTCCAGGTCTTGGTCTGGAATAGGCTCAGCCATGACAGTTATTTGTAGAGATGAGATGAAGGCTGCTGTTATGTCTTGCTGGACAGGAGGGTGTGTCTGTATCAGTCCTACTATATATGTGTATCTGTACTGCAGGCTCTGTGCTGTGTATAGCATGTATGTGTGTAGTGTGTGCGGGGTGCAGGCGGGGGGAGGGCTGTGGAATGCAGTGAATCAGGTCGGGCTGAGCAGGGGGAGGGGATAGCCTCGGGAGAGCTTCCATCCTGTCGTTGCATAAACTTGTTAAAAGAAGCCCTCATGAGTAGGAAGCGGCCTGGGACAGGGAGGGGATCGCAGTGCACATCGGACCCTTGTGAGTGAGCACTGACACTGCTACATTGGCCTCTTGTCCTTTGTACCAACCCATTCACCACATTGCCAAGCCCTTAGCTATCCAGAAGTCTCTAAAAACCACCTTCGAATATGAATGATCGATGACAGATATACCTGCTGTAATGTATGTGTGACCTGTGGGGATAACTCTCTGCTGACCTGCACCATATATTTATTACAAATGACAGCCAGATGCCATGTAAACAGTCCGCATAGGTGGGAAGGGCCCTGGAGTGACTGAAAGCCCCCTGGGCATCTTGCGTGGTTAGACTTGAAAAGCAGCCCGAAAGGCGAATTATAGGGATAGCTGACAGTGTGCTCTCACCTGGGCAGGTTGGATCCTGCATCATGGCACAGGAATCCCCTGTGTATTGGAGATCTGTACAAGCTTGCTGCATGGGTTTAGCTAGGTAATGCTGGAATGCTTGGAATCATGGGAATAGGAGCTGATTAGCCCTTTTATCCTGGATGGGAAATTCCCGACCTGAATAAGGTGTGGGGCCATAGAGTGCAGTTGTCTACGCTGACAGTTCTTCCTGTCCCTAAGCAGGACATTATTTTAGTTTCATGCGAGTTTTACCATTTCTGACCATCTGCACAAACCTGTTTGACGCCTATAAAAGCGTCAGCGGTTTCTGTACAGTCGGAATATGGTGACATTTGTTTTAAAAATACCGTAGTGATGTCAGATGTGAGGTGCCAAAAATATCCAGGGAAACTTTCATCTGGAATATCCCAAAGAGCACAGTGTATTATTAGCTGACGTCTCCTATCAGACAAAGGCCATTTCTGAAATGTGATGAAGTGGGGGTTGCTTCTAAACATATGTGAACATGATCTCGCTCCTGGGGTATAAATAGCAGACTTTAGCTAGTGTCTTGGTTTAAAGTTGGTTCTAATAAGTGCCACACATTCTCCGGATGGATGGCTTTATTAGGACACCGGTCACACTGAGCAGTGTGGTATATACAGTTTGGGGAAGAGCCTGTTGGGTCGCTGGCTGTCCCTGATTGCCCCCATTAAGTGACTGTTCAGAAAGGGAAGGGTATTCAGGGCATTTTTCTTGTTATCATCAGTGAGCCTTCTCTGTTCATCCGGTGTGCAGAGAAGGGTGTGTGAGAAAATGGTACAGCTTATGTATGTGCTCGCAATTCTCCAGTAACCCCTTGATGGCCACAGATCAGTTGTTTATCAGGGTTTTTTTTTTGTTGGTTAGAAGGCTACATCAAAGGAGACTGGGCCTGTCTCACACTGTTCTGTGGAACGTGAGGAATCCTTAATGCAATAGTAAGATCAATGTGGAATGCATACATTAGCCAGGAATCCATGAATTACAGGATTGTATCCCGTTTCCACTTTCATTTAATCCGCTGGAAAACCAGTCTGTGGAGGGAAGAAAGGAGAAGGGGAGAGGAGGAGAATCAAGTGTCAAAAAAGTGAATTGGTTGTAGAGGGGGAGGGGATTGGATTGTGGAAGAAGGAGGGTGTGTGTGGGGTCGTAGGGGGGGGTCTCTTTTCCTTAAAATGAGAAAACAGACCCCCTTTTCCCTCCACTCCATTTCCTGAAAGGTTAAACAAGCAGGATCAATAGAAAGCTGCCATCAACCACGGCAGAAGTTTGTTGAAAATGGTAAAGTAGTAATGTCCATCAGTATTTTTTTCTTGTGTAGACTGTGATAAAACGGCTGGGGAAGTGAAACCATAGCAGCAGGTAACGCATGCGTCTTTAGGTAGTACTGATGACTGCCGCTCTCTGTACCTCTGGGATCTGACATGGTGTCATGGAGCAGCCATTTTACATTTTAGTTTCTTAAAGATCCCAAATATGTATTTCAGGGTTTCCCGAGGCCAAGGAAACATTCCACGTCACAAGGTTGCTTTCCGCTGGTGACTCCTGTGCTCGCTAAGGCCAGATTTAATAATGAAATGTTCTTGTAGTAGAGTCTAGATCAGAGATGGTGAACCTTTTAGAGACCGAGTGCCCAAACTGCAGCCCAAAACACACTTATTTATCGCAAAGTGCCAACACGGCAATTTAACCTGAATACCAATATATTATATCCTCCATGTATTTTATCATTTAGCTACAATAGCCTGCCTACATTCAGTGTACTGCCTATGCCATACATAGCGTGCCCTGCACTGATGAATGGCAGGAAAAGTATTGGTACACCTTAGACTTTTTCCAGGGTGTGGGTGCCCATATAGAATGCTATGAGTGCCGCCTCTGGCACCCGTGCCATAGGTTCGCCACCACTGGTCTAGATCATGTTCCTGATGCATGCCATGGTTGCTGTGCTTTACCACTGTGAACTTTCCTTCCCAACAGGTACCTGGTGTTGTAAAACTGTCCCTCTGTGAGTTGTGACCCTTAGGGAAGAAACCCTATCAATATTGCCTCTGCTTTTGACATCAGAGTAGTAGTGCAATATTGCTTATAGGGTCTTTTCCTTGAGAAACCTCCCCTCTTGTGCACAATGCAATGAAGATACTTGCGTCCTGATAGACTGGCACACGGTTGGCATCACGTCTCTCCTTTGTAATATGGTTTGCTTATTTAATATAAACAGTGTTACCATTACTCAGAAATTGCTACAAGCCGAACATGCAAAAGTGTATCCTGTGTGCTATTATAGTGCTGTGTACATCAGTGTCCTGTGTGCTGCTTGGGTAAAGTACTTGGTGGCTTTTTTATAAGTCTAGTATAGAGTAAGGCTGGGTTCACATGTGACTGACAGGATGAGCGCAGGAAAAATGTTATTCACCGCAAAGCTGAATTTCTTTGTGCTTCGCAGTAGCAAATTGATTTAACCTGAAATAGTCTAAAAAACAAAACGGAAAAAATACTTACCTCATCCATTTGCTCATGGTGGGCCGGCCGCTGCCATCTTGTTTGAAGGTCTTGGCCAAAATCCCGTGCGCAAGATTTTGCGCCAGACCTTCAAGCAAGATGGCAGGGGCCGGCCCGTCATAAGCAACTGCATCAGGTAAGTCTTATTTATTTTTTATTTTTATATTTTGCACTGTATTAGTCTTATCAAATGCCGTGATCAGCTATAAATACGGCATCTGAGGGGTACAATGACGAAGAGCAGCGCCGCTCCCTGTCATTGCACCGACCACTTACAAAGAAATGCGCTTTGTAATGAAGTATTTCATCACAAAGCAGATTTTTTGGGTAAAATTTGGCAAAGCAGCCAAATCGAATTTTACAAAACTTTACTCATCTCTAGTGACTGATTAGCTGCAGATTGTCTTCAGCAGAAAATCTGCTTCATTTTTGCTTGTAATGTGCAGCAGAAAAAAAAACTAAGCATTGTGTATTTTTGTGGCTGATTTTGTTGCTGAAATGCATCAGATTAGGCACAAATTTCATTCTTTGCTTCTGCTGTGGATTTTTTTTCTGCCAACTCATTCACTTTGCTGGTTTTGCTGTAGGGAATTCCACAACAGTAAATCCGCAGTTAATCAGTCAAGTGTGATCATAATTCACATGTTTTTGTTTTTTATTGTTTTGTTTGTTTTTTGAGGAGGAGGTCTTGAGGCAGATTTTATTTCAGGTCTTTCAGCCAAAGCCAGAAAGGCTCCATCAGGAAGAACTATAATTGTTTTCTTTATATTTCCAATTCCTTTGGAATCCACTTCTGGATTTGACTGAAAACCCTGCAGTAAAATCTGCCTCAAATCCTCCTCCAAAAAACTCAGCGTGAACCTTTCCTAAAAGTGACATCTTGTGTGATTGGAGTGCTGCTTTTTGGGGTCAGTGGGTTTGAATCCAGCACAATGTATCTCTATCATAATGTTTGTAACCTGATATGTTATTAGGCCTGCATACATACATTGGGGCATACAATGGACACTTTCTGGATGTTGCTGTAAAGAGTGGCGTGAATAGTGCATTTGGTTGATGTTTGTTATAAGGTACTGAGATCAGTCTGTGCTAAAAAGTTTTTTTTTTTTTTAAGAACTAGTGGGTGGCCATAGGAAGGCATGTGCAGTCACCTCCTGTGCTCTCTCCCTGCCAGGGACCCTCGTTAATGGCAGATCATGTGAAGGCCTGTTTGGTCTGAGGTATGTGAGAAAAGAGAGGGCATTGGTCTGGGAGGGGGTTGAGCCTAGATTGTACAGGCTTTATTGAGTTGCCGGTCGCAGCCATTACATTTTAGCAAGTTCAGCAGTGAAGTGTCTAGAATGTGCAGACTTCTTAAATTTTGCACTGCAGCCCATACATTCTAGCTGCTTCAGAGCTGAAATGCCTAGAATCTATGGGTGCCTTTGATTCTTCTCCATGTAGCCTGTAGATATTACGCTATTCATTACTGAGGAGCCTAGAATGTGCAGGCTCCCTGAGATTCTCATTATCCAGACATTTTAGTTTATCACTGAAGTGCCTAGAATGTACTGGCTCCTTTGAGGTTCTGAGATCAAGATGCAGAAGTTTTTTTCCCCCCTCCATTGATTAATTAAAAATATAGATTTTTGCCCAATAAGAAATAAAAATTAGATTTAATATATAATGGACAAGATAAATGCTGTCGGTTACACTTTTTATTTTAGTTTTACTGGACTTTTTTTTTATAACATGGCGTTTCTTCTCTGCACCATGAGGACATATTGGAAAGATGATGCTTAATGTGTTGAGCTGGGATAACATTCCTTCTCAAGTTCATAGTAATAAACATGGTAAACTATATTGGCCAGGAATCAGAGGAGGCAATACATTCTAAGCACCACACTACTGAACAAGCTACAATGTATGGGCTGCAGGGAGAACCTCAAAGGAGACAGTATATAGTCCCATTTTGGCTCCTTTCAGGTTCTCCCTACAGACCATATATTGTAGCCTGGTGCTGAGAATGTATGAGGTGTTCCTACAGACCATATGGGATCCTTTGAGGTTCTCCCTGCATACCATATATCATAGCTTGTATATGAAGTGCATAGAGTATATGAGGCATTCCTACAGACCATATGGGCTCCTTGGAGGTCCTCTCTGCAGAGCATATTGTAGCCTGTTCAGTACTGAAGTGCCTAGAATTGTGATTCTCCCTGCACATTTTTTAGTCTAGCCTGTATATGAAGTACTCAGAATGTCAAGGGCCCCCCAGAGCGGATAGCTTGGGGAACACATGGTGGTACAGTCACTCTTAATGAGTTATTCGGCATTTTGTTATTTTTGTATGGCAGTTTCCCCCTCCTTGGTTCTTCCCCCTTTTTTTTTTTCTTCTGTTTTACAGGGAATACCAGAAAAGGAGTTATGTTCCAGTTTTATCCCGTCCAAAGAAATTTTTTGCCTGGCAACCATCCATGTAGTGATCAGCATGCGATTGGTCTGTGGGGTCAGCAGCGGGAAAAATTAGGATCCGGATTGGCTGTTGGAGACATCGGCAGGAAAAGTTGCAGTTTAAAAAGGGGAGACACCACTTCGGTCCTTGCAGTTGAAGAGGACCAAGGAGCCTCCCTCCCTTTGAATGAATTGTCGCGTTGCTTTGTTTGTGGGGATTTATCGCCCAACTAATGGGTGGACTTTGGGTCAATATTTATGGATGAGTATTTATTGTTCAAATGTGGTTAATATATGTTATTATTTATTAATATTCAATTATTTATTATAGTTTTAATATTTGGGTAACCCTGAATAAAGCAACACAGCCTGAGTTTATCCACAATTGGAGTTATGAGTTTTTATTACTTTGGTTCTTAGTAAGAGTAAGTGATTTGTGTCCCCATGTATGGTGTTCCTGCAGACCATATGGGCTTCTGTGAGGTCCTCCCTGTAGACCATGTATTGTAGCCTGTTCAGCACTGAAGTGCATAGAATGTACTGTCCTTTTTGAGGTTCTCCCTGCACATTTTTTGTCTATCCCAGGGATGGGCAAACTGTAGCTCTCCAGCTGTAGGCTGATAGCTGTAAGCATTCTTTGCATGCTGGGAGTTGTATTTTTGCAACCGCTGGAGAGCCGCAGTTTGGCCTTCCCTGGTCTATCCTATATGATGTGCTCAGAATGTATAAGGTGTTCCTACAGACCATATGGGCTCCTTTGAGGTTCTCCCTGCAGACCATATATTGTTGCCTGTATATAATGTGCATAGAATGTATGAGGTGTTCATACAGACCATATGGGCTCCTTTGAGGTCTTCCCTGCAGAGCATATATTGTCGCCTGTATATGAAGTTTTCAGAATGTATGAGGTGTTCCTGCAGACCATATGGGTTCCTTTGAGGTTCTCCCTGCAGAACATATTTTGTAGCCTGTTCCTTACTGAAGTGTATATAATGTACTGGGTCCTTTTCAATTCTCCCTGTACATTATTTAGTCTAGCCTGTATATGAAGTGCTTAGAATGTATGAGGTGTTCCTGCAGACCATATGGGTTCCTTTGAGGTTCTCCCTGCAGAACATATTTTGTAGCCTGTTCCGTACTGAAGTGTATATAATGTACTGGGTCCTTTTCAATTCTCCCTGTACATTATTTAGTCTAGCCTGTATATGAAGTGCTTAGAATGTATGAGGTGTTCCTGCAGACCATATGGGCTCTTTTGAGGTCCTCCCTGCAGATCATATATTGTAGCCTGCATATGAAGTGCATAAAGTGTATAAGGGAATACCTGAAGAAGACCATATGGGCTCCTTTGAGGTTCTCCCTGCAGAACATATATCGTGACCTGTATATGAAGTTCTCAGAATGTATGAGGCGTTCCTGCAGACCATATGGGCCCCTTGGAGGTTGTCCCTGCTGACCATATATTGTAACCTGTTCAGTAGTGAAGTGCAGCCCACAAAATTTATCAAGTTATTTAATGGACTGCAAGGGTTCCTTGGATGTTTTTGATGGTAGTAACTTGAAGTTCTCATAGTAGCCCATTTATGTATGTATGTGCTCCTTCGAGGTATTGATGGATATATTTCTTAATGGTATCATCTTGGGTTATGTAAACTGAATATAACAAATCTGTAAAGTTTTTTTGTTTTACTACTTTTGCACAAGATAGCTCCTTTTTGTTATGGGCTGTCACCATATTCTATGAGCCACAACTTTTTGTGTTGTGTGAGGGCTAATTCTTTACAGCAGGGATGCTGTAACTACAAAACAACAAAACTACAACTCCCAGCATTCTTGGTCAGCCTACAGCTACTACGGCATGGTGGGAGTTGTAGTTTTGCCACAGCAGGAGGGCCGCAGGTTGAGCATCCCTGCTTTACAGGATGAGTTGACCTCTTCATTAGCACCAATTTTGGATGCAGACATCTTTGGATTGCCTTTTATTCTGGCGTTTCGGGAGGCCTGATCAACAACAAAAAAATGGTTTATAGTATTGGTTGTTACAGATGTGGCATTGTTACATTGGGGGCCAGTACCCGCCAGTTTGGGTGAGCATGGACGCCTTTCGACTCACCATGTCTGTCACAGGTCCAGCGCTCTGTTGTCTTGTGTGTCTATTGTGGATATTCTTCATTGAACCTCACTTCTTCTAGAGTATTGCAAGGGTTAATAGCTCCTTGGGTTCAGTGTGCAGCTGTTAGGCAGTTTCTATTGTGTAATCAGCTTCCTGCCTGAGCAACAAGTTTACTAGCTTGCTAGATCCTGCAAGGATGCCATAATCTGTTTGTGTACTGACTTCTACCTGATTTCATGATTCTCACCCTCTGCCACCTAACTTGAGCCTTTTCACTATACTGACCCTGTGTTGCCTTCCCTGACCTCTCACCGTTTTCAGGTTTGCATGTACTCTGCCTGCTATGACTGTGGTCTGTTATTGACTACAGCTTTTGCCTGATCCTTCAGTGCTTCGCACCTGTGTCTCTGGCCCCCATGGGTCACCTATCAAACCACACAGAGACTACTCCCGGAAGTAGCCTGGTAGTTCCCCTGCAGCGAAGTCCAGACCCTTGTATAACGTGTGCAGACCAGAGGACTGACAGGATAATGCCCTTAGGTTTAACCCAAAATTACCCAATGCCAGTTTTGTATGTTTTTTTTTGGCCCTCATAAACCTTTTTAAATAGGGAACAATAATTTATTATTTTATTTTAGTCGCTTGGGGACTTGAATGTTAGTAACTGGCTTAGTTTCCATAGAAACCAATCAGATTCCACCTTTCATTTTTCACAGCTCCTTTGGAAAATGAAAAGTGGAATCTGATTGGTTGCTATGGGCAACTAAGCAAATTCTACTTTATAGCAATTTGATAAATCTCCCCTATAGTTTATAAGGCTGAAAAAAGATATATGTTCATCCAGTTCAGCCTGTGAATGTTACGGATATAAAAGCACTGTAATACTTCAGTACTGTAGTACAAAAAGGAAAATTACTGTGACATCACATTCAAACTGGACATTATGCCAGCCACCCTTATATTTTAGCCAGTTCAGTTTTGAGAGTAATATTAAAGGGGTTTTCTGGGAGTTGTACACTGATGACCTTTACTCTGGACAGCTCATCAGTATCAGATAGGTGGGGGTTTCTCCAGCTTTTCCTAGGCCATATGATGTCATATTCATGGGTCACAAGGCCTAGGCGCAGCTCAGCCCCATTGAAGTGAACAGCATAGCCTCTGGGTGTCGGACCCCCTTCAAATACTTATGACCTCTGGGGTTATTAGTATAAAGCTCCTGGAAAAGCTGTTTAAGGATGACCCCCCCCCCCAGTATGTTCTCTTCCCAAGAGCATTAGAAAACAAAAATTAGTAATCTGAACTCCATATTTGTAGCACCACTCATGTACAGTATAACTGTAGATGATGGTCCCAAACTGGGGACCATTAAATGTCTGTAGTCAAACCAAAGAAAGGAAGGAACATCCCAATCAAGCCAGTATATAATCAAGCTTGAAAATATGTGCAGGATTGGATTCAAACACCTATTTCTTTGGTATTAATTCCATAATGACCAAGAAGCACATATGTATGAAGCTAAGTGCTGGGTTGGGGTCTGAGGAGGAGATAGAAGTAGTTTATTTCCACTTCTGCCCGTATTTAGAGGGAGGAGTTGAGGGGGGTATATAGAGGGAGGAGTGGAGGAGGGTATATAGTGTATATAGAGAGAGGATTGGAGGTGGATATATAGTATATATAGAGGAGGGTATATAGTGTATATAGAGAGAGGAGTGGGGATGGTATATTAAGGGAGGAGTGGAGGGGGATATATAGAGGGAGGACTGGAGGGTATATAGTGTATGTAGAGGGAGGATTAGAAGATGATATATAGTGTATATAGAGAGAGGAGTGTAGGATGATATATAGTATATATTTAGGAGGGTATATAGAGGGAGGAGTGGGGAAGGTATATAGAGGGAGGAGTGGAGGGGGGTATATAGTGTATATAGAAGGAGGACTGGATGGTATATAGTGTATATAGAGGGAGGACTGGAGGGTATATAGTGTATATAGAGGGAGGACTGGAGGGTATATAGTGTATATAGAGAGAGGAGTGGAGGGTATATAATATATATAGAGGGAGTACTGGGGAGGGTATATAGAGAGGAAGTTGAGGGGGTATATAGAGGGAGGAGTGGAAGCAGGTATATAATGTATATAGAGGGAGGACTGGAGGAGGGTATATAGTGTATATAGAGGGAGGACTGGAGGAGGGTATATAGTGTTTATATAGAGGGAGGACTGGTGGAGAGTATATGGTGTATATAGAGGGAGCACTGGAGGAAGGTAAATAGTGTATATAGAGGGAGGAGGGTATAAAGTGTATATAGAGGGAGGACTGGAGGAGGGTATATAGTGTATATAGAGGGAAGACTGGAAGAGGATATATAGTGTATATAGAGGGAGGACTGGAGGAGGGTATATAGTGAGAGGACTGGAGGAGGGTATATAGTGTATATAGAGGGAGGACTGGAGGAGAGTATATAGTGTATATAGAGGAAAGACTGGAAGAGGATATATAGTGTATATAGAGCGAGGAGAGGAGGAGGATATATAGTGTGTATAGAGGGAAGACTGGAAGAGGGTATATAGTGTATTTAGAGCGAGGAGAGGAGGAGGATATATAGTGTGTGTATTGATAGTATATATAAATGGAGGAGGATATATAGTGTGTATAGAGGGAGGAAAGGAGGATATATAGTGTGTATAGAGGGAGGAAAGGAGGATATATAGTGTGTATAGAGGGAGGACTGGAGGAGACTATATAGTATATATAGAGGGAGGAGAGGAGGATATATAGTATATATAAATGGAGGATATATAGTGTGTATAGAGGGAGGAGAGGAGGGTATATAGTGTGTATAGAGGGAGGACTGGAGGAGGCTATATAGTATATATAGAGGGAGGAGAGGAGGATATATAGTATATATAAATGGAGGATATATAGTGTGTATAGACGGAGGAGAGGAGGATAGATAGTGTGTATAGAGGGAGGAGAGGAGGCTATATAGTATATATAGAGGGAGGAGAGGAGGATATATAGTATATATAAATGGAGGATATATAGTGTGTATAGAGGGAGGAGAGGAGGGTATATAGTGTGTATAGAGGGAGGGAGGAGGATATATAGTGTGTATAGAGGGAGGACTGGAGGAGGGTATATAGTATATATAGAGGGAAGAGAGGAGGATATATAGTATATATAAATGGAGGAGGATATATGGTGTGTATAGAGGGAGGAGAGGAGGATATATAGTGTGTATAGAGGGAGGAAAGGAGGATATATAGTGTGTATAGACGGAGGACTGGAGGAGGCTATATAGTATATATAGAGGGAGGAGAGGAGGATATATAGTATATATAAATGGAGGATATATAGTGTGTATAGAGGGAGGAGAGGAGGGTATATAGTGTGTATAGAGGGAGGAGAGGAGGATATATAGTGTGTATACAGGGAGGACTGGAGGAGGGTATATAGTATATATAGAGGGAAGAGAGGAGGATATATAGTATATATAAATGGAGGAGGATATATGGTGTGTATAGAGGGAGGAGAGGAGGATATATAGTGTGTATAGAGGGAGGAGAGGAGGATATATAGTGTGTATAGAGGGAGGACTGGAAGAGGATATATAGTTTGTATAGAGGGAGGACTGGAGGAGGGTATGTAGTGGTATATATCTACTGTGAGGGGGCATTAATGGGACATATCTTCTTTGAGAGGGCACTAAAGGGGTATAGCTACTGAAAAAGGGCACATCTACTGTGATTAGCATAACTAATATGTGAGGGCACTTAAAGGACATCACAGTGTGGGTCCACTTAAGGGGGCATCAATGTGTGGGGGACACTTAATGGACATCCTGCTATGGGGGGGGGCACACTTAGTGGCATTATACTCTGTGGGGTGCACAAAGGGGGCATCGTACTGCCTGAAGGCACTAAGGGACTCACTCTTATAGATGGCAATAAGTGGACATTCTTATTGTGTTGGGGCACTAAGGGGGGCACAGAGGAGATTGGATGGGATTAGAGGCATGGCGTATTGCAAAAATTTGTGTGTGGACTACTGTGTGCACTCAGCAGGCAAAACCACAGTGTGTTTGTGTGTGTGTGTGTGGGGGGGTACTACACAGGCAAAACCACAATGTGGGCCTCTCTAAGGAGGCAAAACTACTGTGTGAGGGCACTTCCGTGTGGGGGCAGTAAGGAAGCAAAACTACCGTGCAGAGGGGGCACAGAGGAGGCAAAACCATTTTGTGTGGGGGGGGGGGGCTAAGGAGGCAAAACCACCATGTAGAGGGGTCACAGAGGAGGCAAAACAGCCGTGTGGAAGGGGCACAGAGGAAGCAAAACCACTGTGTGGAGGGGGCGCTAATGAGTTAAAAATACCTTGTAAGGGGATATATGGTGAGTAGTGTAACTGTAGGTGTCTATATAAGAGCTTCCAGCAGCTCTCTCCTACATAAAAATAGAGCTGCCAGGCCCCTCACCAGAAATGACTGACCACAGCGGAGGTGCCTGCACTCTCCCTGCTCTGGAGGCAGCAGTGCTGCTCTGCTTCTCTTTCCAGCTCTTGTCCTGCATCTGGCACAGTCTGTAAGGGGCGGCAAAAAACAGTCACATGATCTCATGACGTCATGCCCTCAAAGAAGCCAATACATTCTAGGCCTTACCCTGGGAGGGGCAGGAAGCGAGGCTTTCCTAGGGCAGAATGTGAGGAAGCAGTGTGTGTGTAATAGTGGGTGGGTAGGAGGGGCTCTCAGGAGCAGAGTGTGGGTGGCCTGTCGATGTGCTCTTTTGGGACCTGTGAGGCCCAGGAAAAGGGCTCAGTGGGTGGTGAGCAGACACTCAATACAGGCAGCGCCAGCAGATCAGGGCTTATCCCACTGCTGGATCACTTCTACTAGATGAACGTGTCTGTGGTGCCCTCAATGGCATCTTCTCACATGCAAGTGTGGCGCCTGCAGAACCCCCTGGGCGGCCTGACACTCTTTCCCTGTTGCACTACTGTAACAACCAGAGAAGCAGTGCAATGATGAAAGGGCATCAGTCTGAACCTGACATCAAAGTGCCATTACTACCACCCCATCCAGGAGAGAGGAGCTATCACCCATGTGCCAGTCTTATGTATTGCCTCTTCACTGTCCTAAATAAACATGTTACCTCGTGCAAGCTACGACCCCCGTGTCATCATTCGCGCTCCAGAACATGCAGTGTGCACCACTGCCCTCACACTATACACTGCATGTGTCCTACAGGCCGCCACCTGCTGTGCTGCAGCCAGACCGAGGGAAGACATTTTATGGCGGCAGGAAAACCAGCTAGACGTGTGTGGAGGCCGCACACCACGCTTGTCGCCTTCCTCCCCTATGGCTGCTTCCTTCTTTGTGTGCCCCACTGTGAGCCCCTTCTCCTGAGTGCAGAAGAAAAGGGGGGGAAAAGACGAATTTCCCCTGCTGTCCACTGATACAGAAGATGGCTGCGAGTCTAACACGTGCGGATCCAGGCTGCGCCTATACTGTGGGTGTATATATATATATATATATATATATATATACATACACACATAAATTCTGTTATCTTTAGCACCGCCTGTGAGTGCGAGGGAGGGGGCAGTGTTTATTTTCCCCCTGACCTTGCCTGGCTGGTCAGTGAGAGACCTGACAGCTGCCTCTTTGAAGACTGCAGAGGTTATGACCTGCAGGGCCCTTCTCCCCTCTGTCCCTAGAGCTGCTGAGTCAATCAGGTTGAAGGTGAGGGGGCAGGGAGGAGGAGGAGGAGGTGTGTGTGGGGGATAGGAAGAGAAGCAGTAGGGGGAGGGGTGGACTCAATGACTTGCCCTTTCTTTGGTTTACAATCTGTGAATGAATTGAAGAATGACATGGAGATCCAAGGAGGAACTAGCACTTCCACTAGCAAGACAGCTGCAGTGGAGCCTCCTCGCTGACATGTCACCAGCTGCTGCCCTCATAGCACAACTGGGTGGGACAAAGCGGAGGTGCCCATTCCTGGGTTCTTTCCCGGTTACTGCACACACAGCGATTAACCCTAATGGTGCCTAGGCTGTTTTCCATTTGCCGCCTGCAGAGAGACACACACATGGGGGGAGGGGGCTGTGAGAATGTATACATTCTGTAATGATGGAGCAGCTTCATATAGTAACACGTCAGGAAAAAAAAATAATACATCCAGAGATCATTCTCAACAGTGGCTGACTGTCTAGAAACCTCAAACTGTACCAAGAGGAGATTTTCTCTATATGGTGAAGTAACAGAGAATATGAGGGGCCTTTCCTGTGCCCCTATGTTCTGTCAGGAAAGCATACTGCAGTGCTAGGGCCAAGCTAGTAGATGCCATTACTACCTAGGGTGGGTGGCCAAAGCCGAACCCCATGCATGTGGAGCGCCGGCGGCGAGCTGCACATAATACACGAGCAGCTTCACATGGCTGTGGCTTTCTACTCATACTCGATAGGATTGTATGGGGAGGAAAGAAGCTCGCTGCACGCAGACAAGCTCGCCTCTGGAACAATGAGGGCGCTCAGCCTTCTTTGTACTTCATGTTTCCTGGAGTGCCCATGTGTACAGCCTGGATTTGGCGCTCTTTTCTCTCATGTGGGGTATACAGCTGCACACCAACAGTACAAGATGGAGGAATTCGGAATGAAAAATCACACACTGTCCTATTCAGTATAAATACACTAGAAAGACCTGTAGTTTAGGTGTACACAGGGTCTGAGCCTCCCACCCTTCATTAGGCACTTAAAAGACATCTTAATTGGAATGTGAATCCTGCCCCACAGAAGCACCTAAAGCCAGGAATGCGGAAGGGGATATCCTCCAAGCCCCCTCCCCTATAGCCTGTGTGCGCCATATACTACACAAGGCTCTGCCTGAGGAGAGCTTAGAAGGATGTGATCCTACCTCCATCACTCAGATTTCTACATGGATATATCATTTATATATATAATTTAAATGATTAAATATGTATATATACATAAGTGACACTCAAAATGATGTTGCTCATTGTTAATCATTTAAATAATATATATATATATATATATATATATATATTTTTATTTTATTTTTTTTATTTTAAATGATTAACAATCAATGACATCATTTCGAGTGTCACTTTGAGGATATGTTCACATTGGGTAATAGGAGAATATTTTCCCATTCAAACAAATAAATAGAATTCTACCAAATCCCTTTTAGAATGTGCACATGCTATTAGGATGTGCATGCTTTACCTTGGTAAATTTTGTCATATTTCAATGATTACAATAGAATGGGAAAATCCACAAACCATATGTACAATGTGTATGTGAAGAGAGATGTTTAGACAGATATCCGCAGCCTGTCAACTTATGTTTGGCCGACATCAAACACACTTTTATCTTCAGCGATTTTAAAAACATAATTATCATTATATTTTTCACGTGTTTTTGGTGTCTTTTTTTTTGTTACAAATGCATTTTCCTCAGGGAATTTTTAAAGTCCTGTTGAGAAGTCTATGGAAAAAACATCAAGGGGGAAAAAAAAACACAACCAGTGTATGCTGCATAGTGTAAAAAAAAAAAAAACCTCCACGTAAACACAATCTAAAACACTTTCTATGTAATGCACTTTATTTTTTCCTATAAACCTAAACAGCATTTTTTTTAAGAAATAAATATGCACTCACCATGAAAATGCTCCATGAAAAATGTGGACTAACAGAAAGGGGGATTTAAAAACAACAACCCAGTATTCACAGAAAATTATTTTTTTAATAAATGTTTGTTAGTTTTTCTTTTTCCTTTTAGCGGCATTATAGGATTTAAAATTAAGCACAGAATATTTTCTTTCTGTAGCTGTCATCATAGAGAACTAAAATTCCTATATACAGCGTGTTAGTAAGATGGTAGATTGTAGAATTTGGATAACAGTATGACAATTCTATTGTGCTCTTGATATACCTAGATAAAAATACCCACAAAAGAGCCCTGTACTTATCAGTGTAATGGTTGATGCTGTAATCTACTCACTCATCCCCTTCCCTCTCTAGTCACACTGAACGGTCTGATTGAGAGAGTCAAGCGAGGATGTCTGCTGGGCTAAAAGTCCAAAGAAAAGAGGAGGTTCAAGGGCCAGGACAGGAAGATTACATGGAGTGACTTGAAAAAATGATATCCTGAAAATCATCCACATTTTTGTAAAAAACTTAGTATATTCACATACAGGCTGTTAATATGTGATTGTGTCTAAATGGTACCTGTGACCACCTCTTAGTGTGGTGGTTGAATATATACCTAAAACTCACTTTATTGAGGTCGCTGTGAAGTGCACTTCTATAGTTTCTTAATTACATAATCTTCATCAAGCACAGTTTTACTACTAAATTGATTTCCTATGAGAAGTGTTTAAATGGTACCTGCAATGTATATAATATAGTGTAGCAGGGATCAGCAACCTCCGGCACTCCAGGTGTTCTGAAACTACAACTCCCAGAGCGCTCCATTCACTTTTATGCGAGTTAGAATAAAAACTGAGCATATTTGCATGCTGGGAGTTGTAGTTTCACAGCAACTGGAGTGCCGAAGGTTGCTAATCCCTGCAGTATAGGTATAGTGATTGACTAATATTATTAACATTATTACTGTGATTATTCCCTCTAGCTCCTATTTTTTATTTTCTGGACATCTCCATCAAAATCACAGGACAACCTTTTTTATGAATAAGCGTAAAAACTAATGTGATGATGTGGTTGCTTTTGTTCCAAGGCTGATAATGTGTAATAATGATACGTGTTTACAAGGTTATATGAATGTCTCTATTGATCTATACCATCCAAGACAAAAATAACTCTGGATAATTAGAGGGTCTGTCTGACCATATACAAAAAAACTCTGGAGGAGATAGGCTAAATAGGATGTTCAGTCCTGTAGAATCATCTCTGTTGTAGGTCCTCGTTACTAAAACATGAGATACAAGTGGCTTATTGTAGTGTTTGTTTGTTTTTGTTTAGGCAAAAATTGCCAGCTTTAGATTTTACATGGAAGTCTGGGAAATGTTAAGCTCAGGCACAGTTTTTTTGTTTTGTTTATTTGTTTCAACCTTGAGGTGTTTTTTTTTTTTTGTCAGTATTATTATTTTTTTTTTAAATCACGTGCTTTGGGTGTGGTTTATTTTTTGTTTTTCCAGGCGTTTTCCCATAGACTTTTCTATAAAAGAAAAAAAACACAAAGAAAAACAATGTGTCACACAAAAAAAACAACACCCCTAAAAAACTTGGAAAAAACTTGTGAAAAAGGCAATTTCCTGGCAATAAAAAAGTGCAAAAAAAAAATACTTTGTGTGACAGCATCCTAAAGGGATACAATGTTAATGCATGACAGATGAAAAAAATAAAGTTTAAAGATGATAAGTGATATGTATCTATAGCTTCAAATAATAAGTGGCAACTGCTAATAATTTGATTTAAAAAATACCAAATGCATCTCTGTGTGTTTTTATTTTGTTATGGACGCTGTATTAAAGTTTGCTATGTCCGTGGACTGTCTGAGAATATACAGATGGATGGCGTCAGTATCTGCAATGACAAACAACTAACCTTCCTGCCTGTCAATAGACAACTGAATGCAGCTTCCCCTTGGTGTGAGTGAAAGTAAAGGAGGAATAAATACCTAGAAAAAACTGTAGTGAACTGATAAGGAATGTATATTAAGCAGAATATAAATGTCGCCACTAGTGATGAGCAAAGCATTCGAAGCGGAATTTGGTCCGAAGTTTAGGAAAACTTTGATTCGCAACAATTTCCTTGCACTTCATGGTAACTAATCAGTTTTTCCTAAAATGGCTGCTGCATGTGTTACAAAGTGAAAGTAAGAAGTCTGGGAACACAGCAGGGCTGCTCCGTGTGGCTGTACCCTAAGGCTGGGTTCAGACTTGCGCGTATTTGATACGCGCGTATTACAGCGCATTTTTGCAAATAGGAAACGCGCGTTCGTGTGATTGACTACTGTGGCGTCAATCAAAATACGCGCGAAAAAACGCCCCAAAGAAGCTCAAGAACTTTTTTGAGCGTAGGGCGTTTTTCAGCGCGTTCAAACGCACTGTATAATGCTCAAGTGAGAACCAGGGCCATAGGGAAGCATTGGTTTTCATGTGTTGAGCGTTTTACAGCGCGTTTGAACGCGCTGTAAAACACGCAAGTCTGAACCCAGCCTAAGGCAGAGTGGCCTGGGTATACCTCATTTATAGCGATTTGTGACCGATTAATTCAGAACAAATCAAACCTTTTAGCTAACTTCGGTGAAGTTAACGAATCAAATTTCTAAAAATTTTGCTCATCTCTATTCACCACCTGGTGAAAACACACCACAATATGGTATAAAAATAAAATGGAATATTTTATTAAATCATTTAGAAATCAAAAACTAGTCATAGGTGTTGAAGGACTTGCAGTCACATGACTATCTGTAGAGGTTGTCTACAAATGTGGCTACAGTATACAGTACAAAGCTCCACTGAGGAGGATAGTGGGAGCTGCTCTGTGTTGTGCCTCATTCACAAGTCAGTGTTTGGTCAGTGATTTCTATCAGTGATTATGAGCCAAAACCAGGTGCAGGTCTAAACACAGAACAGGAGCAGATCTTTCCGTTATACCTTATGGCCTCATGCAGACGACCGTTGTTTGATTCCGTGTCCATTGCGCCGTTTTTCGTGATTTTCTGTGGCCCATTGGTTTTCAATGGGTCCGTGGAAAACTAGGCAAATGCACGTCCGTGGTCCGTGGTCCGTGATTCCAGTCTTTTAAAAAAAATATAACCTGTCCTTGTCTGCGAAAAGCGGTTCGCGGACCCATTCAAGTCAATGGGACCGTGAAAAAATGCGGATGGCCATCCGTGTGTCATCCGCGTTCCGTGTATGCATTTTTTTGTGGATCCCTTGGCAGGCATTTGGCAAATTGTCAGCCTTTCTTTTGGTAATATCCTTTGAGTCATGTCCGGAAAAAAAAAACGGAAGACACATGGAAACACAACGGAAGCAAAATCGGACACGGATTACGGATCAACGGAACCCCGTTTTGCGGACCGCAAAAAAATACTGTCATGTGCATGAGGCCTATGTCTGTGGAGGCTCCCAATCACTGATGAAAATGTGAATGAGGCTTTAGTGTCTGGGGTGAATATTTATTTCGGGGGTCTGGTCTTGAGGCTGTATTTATGTCTTTTAGGGGGCCTGCATTTAATTTGGTCTGGGGTCTGTATTTATTTAGAGGGTCTGGTCTTTGGTGTATTTTTATGTAGGGAGTGTTGGATCGCTAGTTATTTTTCTGGGTCTCTTTATTTTGTGGTCTGATCTGGTGGCTCAGTGGTTAGCACTAATGCCTTGCAGTGCTAGGTTTAAATCAGACCAAGACCAACATCTGAATGGAGTTTGTATGTTATCCTTGTCTTTGCATGGGTTTTCTCCAGGTACTCCGGTTTCCCACACTCCAAAAACATACTGACAGGGAACTTAGATTGTTGTGAGCTCCATTGGGGACAGTAAGAAATGATAATGTCTGTAGGGCACAGAGGAATATATCAGTGCTTAATAAGGGAGTAAAATAAAATAAATCACCTATAGAAGGGAATTTCCTATAGTGGCAATCATATATTAACACTGCTATATTAACAGTGGAAATGTGCAAGGAACCCCACATGTTTAATAATAAAACAAAGGCATGAAAAATATATGGCAGTATAAAAAAGTGAATACAGAAACCTAAGCAGCTCCAACCCCAACGTACATTTCGCCTATAGCCTTCCCCTGGTATATATTTTTCATGCCTTTGTTTATTATTAAACATGTGTGGTTTCTTGCACATTGTCAGCATTGTTTTATCTAACCCATGTTATGTTGTGCTATTGGGTCCCGGTATGATACTTATTCCTCTAGTACTCTTATATGGCATTAAGCAGTGTTAATATGATTATTACTATAAGCATTTCCTTTTTCTAAGTGATTGACACCTTTTACTGTTTTTTGTCTGCCTGATTTTAACATGATTTAATAAAATAGTACATTTAATTTGTATACCATATTGTGGTGTCTGTTTTAGATGTGGGTATTGAATTGTCCCACACACCACTGTGTGAATAGTGTTTGCCCATTTTTGTATAGGTGTTGTTTAGAATGTAAATGTCGACAAAACTAACAGTTGTCTATTCATTGAATAAAAATGCAATTTTGCAGCATAAACTTTATTTCTATTTTATGCTGTCTCTGGTTCTCTCATTGTGGCCGGCACTGTAAGCAGTGGATGATTTTATTGTGGTTGCTATATCTACATTCAGGAATAGATACAGATCTGCAATACGTATGAGGAATTTGTCACTCCAGAATTCTGGCCTCAAAAGCTGCAAAGTAGAGCAAAATCATTCTAGGTGGAGGGGGTAAAAAACTGGAGTAATGTTTCTAGATAAAAGTTTTTAAAGATGGACGAAAGGTAACAAATTGTGACATTTGATAAATTTGGTGCAAACTGACTACAAATATTGCCTTCATGATAAATTATATTTATTGACTTTTTTTTATTCAAGAAAAATATACATTAGCATACTTACTAATGGAGTGTTATTGATTGCAATATGGGTTTCGGAAAACCGAATGAGCTAGCTGGGGGTACACCATTTTATAGTTACTGAACCAAAGATATAAACTGAAAAAATATTTTTATTTCACATGCAGTAACCCACATGCATTTATGTATAGGGACAAAAATGCAAGAGTGGCTCTCAATTGCAACCCCTGTCTACCCCTATATGTGCACAAAGAAATGTACAAGTGGTCGTTTCTAAGTTTATATCTCTGGAGTAATCAGTAAAAATTAAAGGGATACTAAACAAGGAAAATACACAAAAAGGCAATCCAAAATGACTCCTCTTTTTTATTCAGTTTTATGTTATATATTGTAACTATATGTGAGAAATTAAGAAAATGTATCTGTGTCCCAGAAGATGGGCTATCCCCCCTCCCCCACATCCTCACAGTTCTGTGTCTGGTTGTAAGATAACTGGCTGCAGAAGCAGCTGCCCTGTCTGTGTAGGACACAAAGATTGCCAAGCCATCACTTACCATAATAGGAAGCTATGAACAGGCAATACACCTGGGTTCTCTGGTTTACACCTGGGTTTGGTTCAGAAACATGCAGAACTTGCAATTAATCTCTTGTACATTTGTAGGTTTCAGTATTCCTTGTATAATCCAAATATATTATATACAAGTAGGAAACATTAAAACTTACATTAATATGTTGCCTTCATATAACCACAGTCTACATTCTATTTCTCTATTAGAACATAGTGCTGTATATTTTCTTTTGTATACAAGAAAGTTATCACTGTCATGATTTTGGTTCATTGTTTATTTTTTTTCTTTCCCATCTTCTTTGTTCTACTTTCCACTCTAGTAGGTGTTTGGTACAAATATATTACTACACTGCATCTCAGGCATATACAAGTGCTCACAATCTTTTTCTGCCCACTTATACGTCCTTTTGTGATAAAATCTAGAATGTCATAAGTACAGATATCTTTATACAAAGTGGAATAATTTGTGGTCTTCTGACCCATCCTGAAGATTGATTTAAATCACCATTTGAACAATTTCACAATTGTGTAAAATATAGTTACTGTCAGCACACAAGGGTTTTGCACCCTCCCCTGTTAGATCTCCTTTGTAAAGCTGATCTTAGGAAACCTTTTATAAAGTGTATAATGGAAGCTCATATGAAACACAATTCAAAGTATTTCCCAAGAAAGTGAATGATTAATACATAGCTATCTTTAGCCCCTTAGGGCTCATGCACACGGCCGTTGTGCGGCCGTTCCGTGCATTCGGGGACCACAATTTGCAGTTCCAATGCATGGTCAACATCTGTGTGGCAGCCGGGACAGATCGAGACCCATTTAACTTGAATGGGTCCGTGATCCGTCCACACTGTAATAAAATAGAATATGTTCTATTTTTTTGTGGTGCAGAGGCACGGACAGAAACACCACGGAAGAACTCCATAGTGCTTTTGTGGGGTTCTGTGCCTTCTTTCCGCACCACAGCTCCGGATTGTGGACCAATTCAAGTGAATTGGTCCGCATCCGTGATGCGGGGAGCATACGGCCGGTGCCCACATATTGTGGACCCGTTGTTTGCGGCCATGTGCATGAGCCCCTAAGGACCTTGCCATTTTTCACCTTAAGGATCTTGCTGTTTTTTGGAAATTTAACTTGTGTCACTTTATGTGGTAATAACTTTGGAATGCTTTACTTAACTAAACCAATCTGAGATTGTTTTCTCGTGATACATTGTACTTCATGATAGTGGAAAATTTGAGTCGAAACAATTCACCTTTATTTATTAAAAAATCTAAAATGTACAGAAAAGTTTGAAAAAGTCACAATTTTCAAAATTTGAATTTCTCTGCTTTTAAGGCAGAGATACATAAAATAAGAGGTATTACTTTACATTTCCCATATGCCTACTTTCATGTTTTCATCATTTTGTAAATGTAGTTTTATTTTTTAGGATGTTATATGGCTTAGATTTTGAAAGCAAATGTTTAAGAAAATGTCCGAAACCCACTTTTTTAAGGACCAGTTTAGTTATGAAGTCAGTTTGTGGGACTTACATAGTAGAAACAGGTGACAGTTTTATTGGTACTATTTTGGGGTACATATGATTTTTGATTGCTCTATATTACGCTTTTTGTGAAGCAAGGTAGCAAAAAAATGGCTGTTCTGGCACAGTTTTACGGCGTTCACCTAATAGGTTAGATCATGTCCAATTTTTATAGAGCAGGTTGTTACGGATGCAATGATATCAAATATGTGTACTTTTCTTTTTCTTTTATTTCAGTTTTACATAATAAAGTTTTTTTTTTTTAAATCATGTTTCGTGTCTTAATTTTCTGAAAGCCATATTTTTTTATTTTTCTGCTAATTATCCTGTGTAAGTGCTTTTTTTGCGGAAAGAGTTCACATTTTTATTGGTACCATTTCTGGGTACATTTTTTGATCAGTTAATATTATAAATTTTTACGCAAGATGACCAAAAGATAGTTGTTTTGGCACAGTTTTTGTTTAATTTTTTTACAGCATTGACCTTAGGGAGTAGATCATGTGATATTTTTATACAGCAAGTTGTTATGGACACAGCAATACCTAATTTGTCTGATTATTTATATGTATTTTGGTTTTACACAATAAAAGCATTTTTTTTAAAGAAACAATCATGCTTTTGTGTATCCATTTTCTAAAAGCCATATTTTTTGGGGGATTATCTAATGTAGAGGCTTATTTTTTGCAGCATGAGGGGACGGCTTGATTAGTACTATTTTGGGGTACATTCGACTTTTTGATAGTTTGGTATTAGACTTTTTGTGATGTAATATGACAAAAAAATAGGTTTTTTTTTTTTTTTTGGGGGTTTTATTTATTTATTTCTACAGTGTTCACTTGACAGGGTAGATCATGTGCTATCTTTATGGAGCAGGTTGTTACAGATGAGGCGATAAATAATTTGTCTATTTTTTTTATTATTTATTTTGGTTTTGCACAATAAAAGCATTTTTAAAAAATCTAATCATGTTTTTGTGTCTCCATTTTCTGAAAGCCATATTTTTTTAAATATTTTTCAGGTGATTGTCTTATGTGGGGGCTCATTTTTTGCAGCATGATGTGACAGTTTGATTAGTATTATTTTGGGGTACATATGACTTTTTGATTGCTTGGCATTACACTTTTTGTGATGTAAGATGAGAAAAAGTCTTTTTTGGCATATTTTATTTTATATTTTTATGGTGGTCACCTGACGGGGTGGCTCATGTGATATTTTTATAGAGCAGGTTATTACAGACACGGCGATACCTAATATATCTCTTTTTATAGGAAAGGAGCATTTTTTTAAACTTGAAACTGTTTTGTACTGCATTGACTATTGAAAGGCTTGGGGCTGCCATGCCAACCATTAGATTCCCATCACTGCAGCGCGGAGAACCCATGGATCTGGAGAGGGAGCGCGAACCTCCCATATGTGACTTAGGCCTCATGCACACGAACGTATTTTCTTTCTGTGTCCGTTCCATTTTTTTTTGCGGACCATATGCGGAACCATTCATTTCAATGGGTCCGCAAAAAAACGGAAGGTACTCCGTGTGCATTCCGTTTCCATATGTCTGTTTTTCAGTTCCGCAAAAAAATAGAGCATGTCCTATTTTTTTCTAGTTTGCGGACAAGGATAGGCATTATTACAATGGATCCCCAAAAATAACGGATCCGCAAAAAAAACGGATGCCATACAGAACGTCGTCCATTTTTCTTGCAGATCCGCAATTTGCAGACCGCAAAACACATACGGTCGTGTGCACGAGGCCTTATGCGGGATTAATCCACTGGCACTGGTGTTGTCACCAATGCTGGTGGATGCAGCAGGGGTTCGGCTGCCAATAACAGCCAGCCCCTGCCACTGATTGTGGGGCAGGGGATGGACTGCAGGACGAGAATTCTTGTCCTGGGGCGCAAAGTAACGTCCGTTTAGGACAAGCTTTCTCGTCCTAGGTCCTTAACCTGTTAAAAAAAAATAAAGGAAAAGCATTATCAAGCTGCAGATGTATATATATATATGTGTACTGTACAGTATACAGTTATGTGTGTGGTCTTCTGCTCTACATGCATGCACTGTTCTTTATCTCCTATGTGACACAGGACAGTGTGTATATGGATAACAGAATCTGCTCAGCCTGCGCAGTAAAATATCTGTAGACTCTAGAGTTACAGACCCTAAAGATACAGAAATGGCTACTCTCTCATAGACTGTAAGGGAGAAGGACTGAGCATATAAGGCTACCATTCTGCTTGAGGCCCCCATAATGTAGAAGGCTGCCCATGCACTGCTCTGGACAGATTTTTGGGAGATTGAGAAGGTTTATGATTATTTACAGAGAGACTACAGGCAGAAAAACGCAATGCCACTGTCCCTTTAATTAAAGATAAATTGCAAAGTTTAATTTTTCACTTGTATGGTTGATTTATGTTAGTGTTCCTCCCCCAACTCCAACACAAACATGACTGCTCGGGGCATGAAAGGAAACAATGGGATCAGAGAGGTTGCAACTGAACTTGTCCAATCTCAGTTTTCACCAACGGGACGTGTCAGTTTGCAGTCTTATTGACACCATAGCCATAAGATGGTATCTGTCGCCAAAAATCGGAAAACTTTTGACCAGCTTGAAGGGCAAAGTAATTAATGGCAAAATGCTGGGATTCATGCTGATCGCTAGACTAGGTAAAGCATAGTGGTCACTGTCCAAAATGATATTTCACCTCTCTGCTCAGGAGCATTGCCACATTATGTTAGGGATCATTTGGATTCTCAATATTCAAACCCCCCTTTGATCAATAAATAAGCCACTGGAAGTTGGACACACAATTACAGGACTACTACTACCCCCTCCCCCCAAACTTTGGATGAAAATTGATATTACTGAAGCTTCACATGACAATGCATAATAAATATTTTCCAGTCCTTCTAATAAGATCCCTAAGCTTTGCATAGCTGCATCCAACACTGGTTACCTATACAGCCCTTTCCAAAATGACTTTCTTCTACAAAAAAAGAAAGCATGGAATGCAGGGCACACATGAATGTAGCATATACTAGTTTAGGTGCCTGCAGCTACATTCCTTGTATTCCTGGTAAATATTTTGGCTATCCATTGTATACTGTTAATGCATCTGGCTGCACCAGAATATGAGCAAACAGTTGGAAGTCAACTCAGAGCATTCTACCTTATGCTGAGTTCAACAGGAATGAATGCAGGATCAGCACTTGCCAAATAGGTGATTAATTACTATGGCAAAATGCAAGGCCTCTTCTCTATTCCTAGCATGTTCTTTCATTTTAACAATGCTGGTCCCATCATACATATAACTATATACATATATACGAAGAATACAAAAATATACAATTAAATTTGTAACTGTCAATAGAAGTGATAGAACTGAAATTCATAACTCTACGGCCTCATGCACACGACCGTTGCTTGTTTCCGCATCCGTTCCGTCCGTAAATTTTGCGTCCGCCAAAAAAAACGGATGACGGACCGTTTTTTTTGGCAGATCCATTTTTTTGGCAGATCCATTGTAATAATGCCTATCCTTGTCTGCAAAAGTGAAAAATATAGGACATGCTCTATTTTTTTGACGGAATGTAAACACGGACCACGGATGCGGAACAAAAACGGTTGACCATCCACATTTTTTGATGGACCTATTGAAATGAATGGGGAAGCATCCTATCCGTGAAAAAAAACTGAATGGACGCGGAAACAAATAACGGTCGTGTGCATGAGACCTAAAAAGAACATCTTTAGTTGGTCTAGTTAGTATAGTCCTTTTTATATTTATCTATATTAGTATTTCACACAGCTTTAGAGGTACAGAAGTATTCTACGCTACACAGGTAGTCTACTTTCACAATCGTGTTTTGGCTTTCCGTTTGTGAGATCCATTCAGGGCTCTCACAAGCGGTCCAAAACGGATCAGTTTGCATCAGTTTAGTCTTCATTCCGCTTTGAAGACGGACACCAAAACGCTGCTTGCTGCGTTTTGGTGTCCCTCTGATGAAACTGAGCCAAACGGATCCGTCCTGACACACAATGTAAGTCAATGGGGACGGATCCGTTTTCACTGACACAATCTGGCACAATAGAAAACGGATCCATCCTTCATTGACTTTTAATGGTGTTCAAGACGAATCCGTCTTGGCTATTTTAAAGATAATCCGAACGGATGCAGGCGGTTGTATTATCTGAACGGATCCGTCCATGACGGATCCGCACAAAACGCGAGTGTAAAAGTAGCAGTATTCTGCTGGTGACTGTTCATATTTCTAAGGCTGCTCACAATCATATTTTATGAGTTACTGTGTCTGGTAAAGATGAACATGATCAGCTACAGTTTATTTTAGTAACAGAGTTTGGAAACATGAATGACCCACTATATGATAATATATATTTATTCATCAAATATTTCAGTGATTCACTGATGACACACCATTCAATAGATGAATCACACTGCGTGCTTCCAGATTGTTGTCAAGGGAGTATGGAATAGTATTTATTCAAGTACAGTCTCAAAGAAATTAAGATATAAATGGAGATGGTTTTTCATTTACAGAGTTTGATGGGGGCACTGTCACTTTTAACATAGGTAATTTGTAATGTTCAACTTAATGTATGTAACTCTGTTTCATTATACAAATTTGTATATTATACATAATCAGAAAGGCTTATAGATATATATTCAACCATAAGGACAACAAGTACATTGAGGGGTTCTCTACTCTGGACAATTTCTACTTGTTTAATGGGTCCCTTGTTAAAAAGCTGATCAAAAGTTTTATAGAATCTTTTGAAAAAGCTATATATCAATCTGCTCAGCTCCTTCTGCTCTATAACATGCTGCCTGCTGATTGCACTGGATTTTGTGGTGACAGGTTCTCTTTAAGCATTATACAATGCCCATTCAAATTGATGGGCTGTCTTTGTAAGGCATGACGGGACACATCCTCCAGAGCAAGAGATGCTCTTTGTGATTTCTCTACATTCTTGCCAAGAGATGAAAGTCCTGAACAGGGGACCCACCTCTATTTACTGAGAATTTCCTAATAGGGTATATGAAAATGGTTCTCCTAAAATGGTCAACCCCTTTAACTCTTTAACAATGAGCAGTGGTTCTCAAATGAAGCATTAGTTTCAGTGTGCCTCAGAACGAATTACCATTCATGACTCACGATGAGTCAGATACCCATACATACTTCATGTTATGTAAATTGAGCCAAACATGCAGCCGAAAACGCCATTTTGTTAGATGAAGGAACATATACTCATCACATGTATGTGGTATTGCTTGTTTTGGGAAACTTTCCTCTATGTTTAGGACGGTGACACCGGCTCAAGAGCCTATTTGTATATGTTTTGTTTGGTTGATCCTTGGCTTTTTTTTACATAAAGCTGTAAGTAATGTTAATGTAACACTTTTATACGTTCATGGTCACAAGATCTCACATTTCTGTTGATGTTGAGGCATAAAGTTGTAGGCTTAAGGCTAGGTTCACACAACGACATTTGTCGCGCAACAAATAGGGCACAACTTCACTGCAACATTTGTTGCGCGACATTTTGTCACACTATTGTTGCGCAACAATTTTTATAATGGGAGTCTATGGTGTCGCATTGCGACAGTCCATCTTGAATGGATTTTTTGCGACTGTCACATCGCAGTCGCAGCATGTTGTATGTCGCAATGCGACACCATAGACTCCCATTATAAAAATTGTCGTGCGACAATAGTGCGACTTCTCATGTGAATCTAGCCTAAATATGAAAGATCTGATGTGCAAAAATTCAGAATAATCTGTGAACTGTTATGTGCTTGGGTTTTAATAGCATTTATGTTATGCTAAGTTGTAAATTATAGAATATCTGCTAAAACATTAAAAAAAATACTAAATATGTGAGAACACAAGCAGAACCAAAGAAAAAAAAGCATAATTGCTAGTCACCAGTTCCTTCCTATAACCCTTGACCCAGTTACAAACAAACTAAATGGGACAGGGTGGTAGCAAGTGGAGAGAATATATCTACAGTGTCCAGACTATCTGATTTAACCAGTAGAAATGTATTGAACATTTTTGGGCCAATCTCAAAGCAACATTATCATAAATTACTGCTATTTCTGATAGAAATGTGTCTAATCTGGCAATTACTAGTATGGGCAGACACAATAGATTAATGTCAGGCAAATCTGCCAATTTCTGAGGGACCAGCCAGCCATCTAATGGCTTTAGGCCCTATTCACACGTCCGCAATGTTGTCCGCATGTATTCCGCAATTCTGCGGAATACATGCGGACCCGTTGATTGTGAATGGGGCACGGAACGATGCGGAGAGCACACACTGTGCACTCCGCATCAGTTTTTGAGGAGCGCGCTCCGCAAAAAAGTAGAGCATGTCCTATTCTTGCCCGCAATTGCGGACAAGAATAGACATTTCTATGGGGCTGCCGGCCAGGTGTGTTTATGGATCCGCAATTCCATAAACACTACGGATCCATAAACACTACGGACGTGTGAATAAGGCCTTAGTTGTAGCCTGTTTCTCTCCCAAGAGCAGTAGATGGGGAAAGACATCTCATCCTCTTGTTTTCAAGAGAGATTCTCCTCTGTCTATTGAGACCACATGCATGCCTGCATGTGTATGGGGGCGGTAAGAAGCAATATCTGTCAGCCCAGTAAGTGTGTGGGGGCATCTAAGGTATGGTTACCTTTGTGACTTGCAGAGTTCTGAATCACAACTATTACTGGCAAGATGATGGTTTTATTTTACTAAGATGAGAACAGATATAAAAAGTTTTTACATTGGTTTAATCCTAACAAAAAATCTGTGTAAACAATCCACAATAACCAATTAATGATATTGGTTGGAAATCTGTATGTTTGATTCCAGCCTAAGGGTTCATGCACACAAACGTATTTTATTTCCGTGTCCGTTACGTTTTTTCACTTCATCATTCACCATACACTTCAATGGGTCCACAAAAAAAGGAAGTTACTCTGTGTGCATTCCGTTTCTGTATGTCCGTATTTCCGTTCTGCAAAAAAATAGAACATGTCCTATTATTGTCCGCATTACGGGATAGGATAGTTCTATTAGGGGCCAGCTGTTCCGTTCTGCAAAATATGTAATGCACATGGACGTCATCCATATTTTTGCGGATCTGTTGTTTGCAGACCGCAAAATACATACGGTCGTGTACATGAGCCCTAAGGGTACAGCAGCAATGTAGCATAAATACTGATGATTTCTAACAAAGAAATTGCTCTTGGAAAATTTAGCAGCATTTAGATAATACTCAATACTCATCTACACTGTAGACATTTTCAGCAAGAAAATCCACAATCAACTTGAAATGTGGTGTATATTTGAAATCCATAGCATGTCAATTTATGTTGCATGTTTCTGCTGTGCAAAAGCGGAAATCTTCACACAATCCGCAGCATTTGTGCACTAAAATCCACAGTAAAATCCGCATTATTTGGTGTGGCATAATTTTTCCGACTGCAGATTTAGGCCAGATAGACTGAGGATTTTCTGCTGCAGAACATCCTCAGCAGACCCACGATGTGTATCCTAAGCGTACACACAGTCCTTTTGCAGAGATTTTAATTTAAAACTGTCAAGCTTTAATAGCGAAAATGGGAAAATCTCACTACAAAAGGTCTGTGTGTAGCCCTAGCCTTAGGCTACATGCACACGACAGTTGTTTTTTGCTGTCCGCAAATCGCGGATCCGTCTTCCTTTTTTTTTTTTAAATCCACATCCTTTCCATGTGTCCGCAAATTTTGTAGGTTGTGTTTCCGTGTGTCTTCAGTTTTTTTTTGCGGATCCGCAAAGAAAAAACGGAAGGCTTAAACCAGTTTCTTAAAGTACCTGTACAAGTTCCCTGGTTTCCAAGCAACCATCCGCAAAACAAAAACGATGCGGATGACAAACGGATGGCTTCCGTTGGTCATCCGCATTTTTTGCGGACCCATTGACTTCTATGGGTCCGCAAACCGTTTTTTGCGGACAAGAATAGGACATGCCATATTTTTTTGCGGACGTGAAATGCGGACGCGGACAGGCAACGGAAGAGGCATCCGCATTTTTAACGGATCCATAGAAATGAATGGGAAACCATCGGATCCGCAAAAAAACCCACTGCCGTGTGCATGTAGGCTTAGGCTAATTTCATATAAGACTGTTCAGTCTGGGAAACACGCTCCATGTGCCAGCGGTATTTCATGGCATTATATGAGTACAGTAGAACTGTAGTCAGGCGAGAACTCACAGCATCAAAAGTCATTATGATGTGGTGAGTTCGGGTCAGAGGAGTGATGTTCACTTTGGGAAATATGGCCGTCACACAAAATATTTTACACGCTCATGTAAAATTAGCTTTAGTAATGGTAAAATCAGAAACATACAAATTGAAATATCACTTAATAATAAGTTTATTTTGAATTTCCATAGTGATGTAGCTGAAGAGTAAACTCTGAAAGCTGTAGAAATTAGAAAATTATTCTTTAACCCCTTCCCCTGCATGCATTTTGAGCCCAAGCACATTTTTAGATTTTTTTGATTTTCGCCTTCCAAGAGCTATAACTTTTTTATTTTTCCTTTGAGGTAGCCGTATGAGGGCTTGTTTTGTTGTGGAACAAGTTGTAGATTTTAATTGCACCATTTTAGGGTACATATAACTCATTTATTAACTTTTATTAACTATTTCTAGGGAGCAATATAAAAAAAATACAGCCATTGTCTATTTATATTGTTAATTTTGTGACATTCACTTTGCTGCATAAATAACATGATAACGTTACTGTCTGGGTTAATATGATCACAGCAATACCAAATACATAGTTTTTATTAAGTTTTACTACTTTTGCAAAAAGAAAATGCTTTTGCATTAATGTCCCAAGACCCATAACTTTTATACTTTTATATATATTTTTTTCTACAAAGCTGTGTGAGGGATAGTTTTTTTTTTTGGGGGGCAACTTGTTGTTTTCATTGGTATTTTGAGGTACATAAGAATTTCTATTCCTCTCTGCACAGTGTCCACTCCCCTCTGCAGAGGCTCCACTGCCACCAATGGTTGCATACATATAAGGCTAGTTTCATACTAGCGGCAGGACGGATCCAACAGATGTCGGATCCGTCCTGCCGCTATATCGCCGTGCCGCCAAACTGCCGCTCCGTCCCTATTGACTATAATGGGGGTGGAGGCGGAGTTCCGGCGCAGCACGGCAGTGCACTGAGAGAGGACGTCGGACTAAATATTGGACATGTCGTAGTTTTAGTCCTGCGTCCTCTCTCCGTGCACTGCCGTGCTGCGCCGGAACTCCGCCCCAACCCCCATTTTAGTGAAAGGGGACAAAGTGGCAGTCCGGTGGCACGGCGAAATAGTGTCAGGACGGATTCGACAGGCTGAACAGCCTGTTGGATCCGTCCTGCCGCTAGTGTGAAACTAGCCTAAGCCACAGCACATTATCAAAATAATGCATTCCTCAGGTAATGAATGATTTTGATAAAACACACTGACACCAATTACTTCATATAATATATGATTATTAGTAAGGGCTATTCGTGCTGTCAATCAAAGGGGAGGGTGGAGTGTAATGAGCACTAGGGGTGTAGCTGTTGCAGTGCTCAAAGCACTACAGCCTGCCCCTTGAGGCTTCTTGATTTGCATAAAGATAAAACTCCTTATATCTCGAAAATGCTGCCACCTACAAAGATAAGTAAGGTATCATTTCAACCCCTTAACGCCCAGCACTGTACATGTACGGCGCAACCGGACGTGACTTAGCACCCAGTGCTCCTGCACCCGCCCGATCCGCGGCAGGGGTCCGGCAGTCACTATTAGCCAGACCCCTGCTGTATGTGCTGCATTAACCCTTGATGTGCCGCGGTCAGCGCTGACCGTGGCACATGCGATGGCCTTGCGGGGATCAGAGCTGCCATCGGGTCCCCGCGCTGCTGTGACAGGGACCTGATGGAAGGGAAGGCAGCCCGATGCCTTCCTTAGGCATCGTGGCTGCCTTCTGTGACAGCCTGTGAGATCTAGCCTCCTGGATCTCACAGGCAGGATGCTGTAAGTGTATTACATTCAGTAATACACTTACAGCCAATGCTTTACAATACAGAAGTATTGTAAAGCATTGTAAGACATTGTAGACCCCCAAAAGTTGAAATCCCAACTCCTTTCCTTTCCTTCTGCGCCTTTCCTCCTTCTGGCGTTCCTTTCCTTCTGCGCCCTGCCATGTGTCTGTACAGCAGTTTACGACCACATATGGGGTGTTTCTGTAAACTACAGAATCAGGGCAATAAATATTGAGTTTTGTATGGCGGTTAACCCTTGTTTTGTTACTGGAAAAAATGGATTAAAATGGAAAATCTGCCAAAAAAGTAATATTCTGAAATTTCATCTCGATTTTCCATTAATTCTTGTGGAACACCTAAAGGGTTTACAAAGTTTATAAAATCATTTTTGAATACCTTGAGGGGTGTAGTTTCTAAAATAGGGTCATTTTTGGGTGGTTTCTATTATGTAAGCCTCACAAAGTGACTTCAGACCTGAACTGGTCCTTAAAAAGTGGGTTTTGGAAATTTTCTTAAAAATTTCAAGATTTGCTTCTAAACTTTTAAGCCTTCTAATGTCCTCAAACAATAAAATGGCATTCACAAAATGATTCAAACATGAAGTAGACATATGGGGAATGTAAAGTAATAACTATTTTTTTAGTTATTACTATCTATTATAAAAGTAGAGAAAATGAAATTTGGAAATTTGCACATTTGTCCAAATTTGGTATTTTTTTTTATAAATAAAAATTAAATTTTTTGACCCAATTTTACCACTGTCATTAAGTACAATATGTGATGAGAAAAAAATCTCAGAATGGCCTGGATAAGTAAACGCGTTTTAAAGTTATTACCACATAAAGTGACACTGGTCAGATTTGCTAAAAATGGCCTGGTCCTTAAGGTGAAAATGGCTTGGTCCTTAAAGGGTTAATCAGCATAATCATAATAAGCAATATGTCTTCTTTAATAGGATTGATCATGCTGACAGAGGCTCTATAAGTGGCCAGGGTAGCTGTTCTGCCAATCTGGGCTGTTAGAATAAGACCCCAGCTGTCATAAGACAGCAGAGCTCCTGGTCTTCCCTGCATGGGCGACCCCTGCATCGCTTAGACTAGGTTGTGCTAAAAAGTCAACAGCCTAGCTTAAAGGGATTGTCTAATCTCAGACGTTGATGGCATATTGCTAGGCTATGCTATCAATGTGAGATAGGTCAGGTTACCACCTCTGGGATCAGCACCTATCTTCGAAACGGGCCACCCAAATTGAAAGACAGCGCACAGCGCAAGCATAGCCACCCTCCATTCACCACTATGGGAGTTCTAAAAATAGTCCAGCACTAGCATGGCTACTTCTGGCAATCCCATATAGGTGACTGGAGAGATGGTCATGCACTCTTCATTCACTGCTATGGGACTTTGGAATTTTTTGGAACTTCCATAGTAGTGAATGGAAAGCACCCACATATGCGCGGTGTGCACTCTTTCACTTCAGAGGCCCTATTAGGAGCGGGTCCCAGAGGTGGGACCTGCGCCTATCTGGCATATCCTATCAAAGTCTGATATGGGCCGAACCCTTTAAGGCCCCTTATTAACCACCATAGAAAGATGTGCCAGCGGTCTATAAGGGGTTAAAGCATTCACTTAATATAGAGCTATGTCTGACAAACTAATTACTCATTACTCTGCATACAGTATCCAGCCTCAGAAGTTTGCCCATTAACACAATACTGGAAATGTTATTCCATCTTTAACCAATAAAAATAGTTAGAGGAAAAATCATGTATATCTTTCCATCTTTTCCCTACCAGGGCCAAGTTTCTAAGCCTTGATTCATAAAAGGGGAAATCTTGTTGCAGACATTTCTGCAACTGAAAATCTGTTTCTGCAGAATGTACAGGGATTGTTACAAACAGATGCATGGTGCAGTCACAGAGATATGCCGGGTGTCAACATACTCTTATACTTTGGAAGATAATATGAATGTTTAGGAAAAATCTTAGGGTACTTTCACACTTGCGTTGGTGCGGATCCGTCTGTTTATTTGCACAGACGGATCCGCACTTATAATGCAAACGTTTGTATCCGTTCAGAACGGATCCGTTTGCATTAGTTTTAAAGAAAAATGACAAAGTCCAAAACGGATCAGTTTTGAATTACATTGAAAGTCAATGGGGAACGGATCCGTTTTCAAATGCATCATATTGTGTCATTGAAAACGTATCCGTCCCCATTGACTTACATTGTAATTCAAAACGGATCCGTTAGGCTCCGCCTCTTCAGACGGACACCAAAATGCTGCATGCTGCGTTTTGGTGTCCGCCTCCAAAATAGAATAGAAGCGGAACGGAGTCGAACTAATGCATTCTGAATGGATCCTTATCCATTCAGAATGCATTGGGGCTTAACTGATCCGTTTTGGACAGTTTGTGAGAGCCCTGAAACGGATCTCACAAACGGAATCCAAAACGCTAGTGTGAAAGTACCCTTACCCATTCAGGCCTCATGCACATGACCATATGTGTTTTGCGGTCCACAAACTGCGGATCCGCAAAACACGGAAGCTGCTCCGTGAATTGCCCATTGTAGAAATGCCTATTTATGTCCGCAAAACGGACAAGAATAGGACATGCTCTATTTCTTTTTTTGCGGGGCCACGGAACAGAGCCACGGATGCGGACAGCACACGGAGTGCTGTCCGCATCTTTTGCGGCCCCATTGAAGTGAATAGGTCCGCGCCCGAGCCGCAAAATATGCGACACGGACGCGGACCAAAACAACGGCCGTGTGCATGAGGCCTTAGGCTGAGTTCACACTTCAGTTATTTGATCTGTTATTTCCATCAGTTATTGTGAGCCAAAACCAGTAGTAAAGCCTACTCAGAGATAAGGTATAAAGGAAAGATCTGCTCCTGTTCTGTGTTTTTGACCCGCATCTAGTTTTGGTTCACAATCACTGATGGAAATAACTGATCAAATAACTGAGGTGGGAACTCAGCCTTAGTTTAAAATAGTTGCTTGCCAACTAAATTCAGTGTATAGATTTAAACAGAAAACATACTGCAGATGTATATGCATCTATATGTTTATAGTGAACTTCAAGATGGAGGTGACTATACTTTTCAGTACAGTTAGAGAAAAGTCAAACATATGGCATAAGGACTCTCTTTTATCATGAGACCCATAATAGTCTATGGTATCGTTAGAGTATGCAATTAAGAAACTTTTAGATATAGTTGGCAAAAGTGGTGTAAATGTTGCAGAAATTGCTACAAATATCTTGCATGTCTGAACATACCCTTAATATATGTAGAGATTTCAGAATTATTAATCAGATGACAGCAATGAAAGTGTTCAAGGCTTATGAATATTTCTGTGCCTATAATTACACGTTTGTGTGACACTAAATCTGAAAATGGAAAAATAAAGAAAATCATGAGTCTAATAAACTTTATTACAAAACAACCAAACATACGTATGAGAACAAAAAAAAACACATCAAATCAATTGCCATATTGAGAGAAAAAATATAACTGTGTGATTTGTATATTATGTTAAAGTATTTTTAGCTCCGAATACATATATTTACAATCTGCTTATTGTAAGCATAATAAATTCACTTATTTATAAATGATAAATCCGGGACTCCATCGCCATAGTTTTATAGCTGTTTATAGAAACGGTTTCAATTTGTTTTATACAAAAGCCTTTATGTGGTTATATGTAATCAACATCAGGAAACAATATACCTTTTGGATTGCATAACATAATACATTTGTGTTATAACATTACATTGCTGGTGTTCTGATAAAGGACAATGCAAGTTTAGACTTAAGCTCATTTTCTGTTAGTACAGTTGGAATCATTTATAATACAATAAAATGCTGGTTTATTTTAGATTACATTTTGTGGATGCAAATGTGAGAACATGAATATATATATATATATACACTGTATAAAAGACACCGGATTTAACCTGCTTCCTAGGTCAACAGAATGTGGAGTCCATTTTGCTGCTATGAATTAATATTAGTTGTAAAGTGTTATTGTAAGAAGTGTTATATATTTCAAAGTACTGTAGTAGAAAAAGGTTTGACATTAAATGTACATATACTTTTCATTTTATCCATATAGGTGATTAATGAATTCATCTACTAGGTTATTAAGATCTATCTAGATAGTCTCTTGTTCTGTATGTACAGATTCATTAAATGACAGCAGAAGACCACATGGTCCATCATGTCTGCCCTTATATTGTTTCCATCTTATTTTTTACTTAGGGTAGATGTATGTATATCCCAGGCATGTTTAACTTCACTTACCATAGATTTTCTAACTACTTCTCTTTTAGTAAAATAGATATTTCTGACAGTGCTTCTTATCTTCCACCCACCAACTGATTTCATATGGTGCTGCTTGTTTTCCTGTTCGGAAACACTTCTCTGAACCGTATTGAAACTTTTAACATATTAAAATGTTTCAGTCATGGCCCTCCTTTCCGATCTTTCCTTCAGGATCCAGGCTTAAAGAATAAATGAAGTTCCTTAAAGGGAATGTGTCATCAACAAATGACTTATTGCTTAAAACATGTTTTTATATTAAACATATATTTATACAATTTTTGGTGTTTATTTTTTAATTTTTCATGTCAATATGTATTAAAAAAAACAACTAAAATACTGCAGTTGTTGCAACTAACAACTGACAACTAAGCCTAATATTAGGTGCCACTTTTTGGTCTGTAAAGATCACTTTACTGCAGTTATCTGCTTATCACCACAGGCAGTACTAGAATGACAGACACCACCTTCATATAGATAACACCAGATCCACCATTAACAATAGTTGATTGCGAAAGCTTAGGTATTCTTTCCTTGTAAAATGACCTCTGCCCAAGTCACAGAGCGTGCCTAGAAAACACTCTCATGTAAGACAATGAGGTTCCCTCCTGTCCAATGTGTTTAGTGTCCATGTGGATGCTGTAAAGCAGGGGTGCACAACCTGCAGCCCGGGGGCCACATGCGGCCCTCGATACCATTCTGTGCGGCCCCCAAACATCTGGTAACAGACATGTATGTCTATGTCTTCTGGCTGCTCACATGTATCTTTCATGTATTCTCCCATTTATAGTATATACTGTATGTTCAATAGGCCATAAATGGTGGTCAGTTGGTAATTTATTTTCGGCCCTTGGAATTGGTTCAGGCTGATAATGTGGCCCCCAACCAGAAAAGGTTGTGCACCCCTGATGTAAAGCAATTCTCTAAAAGCTTCCTAAATGCTGTTAAGAACAGCGCAGACCAGAGGGCAGCCCCATAATATTAAATTTACAGGAAAATAGGATTAAAAAAATCTGGAACTAAAAGCAGATTAGAAAAAAAAGTGTTGCTATCTGGTTTTAACTGGCAGTCACACATTCCCTTTCTTGATAAGACCTCCCGCCATTTTTGTAGCATTTATCCCATTCTATTTAGTCAATATCTTTACACAAAGACTCCAGAACTCAACACAGTAAGTAGTCACGATATGGTGGCACTAGAGCTCTGTAAACTAAATACTGAATGTCGGTGTGGTGCATAATGTATAACACGGGATCTGTCCTACATTGCACCCCTGCACTAATAAACATGTATGTAATAGTTTTTGTACTGTTTTTCAGCCTGTGCTGCTTCAGAGTATACATGTTTATGTTCTGACAACTGAATAAAGCTACTTTAAATCAAGAAATTATATAATCTGATTTCTAGAAAAAAAATCTGCACTTCATAAGGCATATTAGACAATACATCAATGCAAAGCATTCTACAGGTTCCCATATTATTTTAAGGAATGTACTACAGTTTAAAAAATACTCCACTGCACCATTTCTTTTACTCATCTTGCACCAAATGTAATATTTTTTTAGTCTAAAATAAAATGCAAACATAAGCAGCATTTAAAAATCCCTCAATGTAGGACTCTAATATCTAAACCTGTAAACTATCGCATTAGTTCTGAGCTACACACCTTTCTTTCGTGTATCTCTGCACAACAAAGTAACTTATATGCTTTCTGTGAAACTGTACAGGTTTACACAAAATGATGTGACACATTGAATTGTAGTTCACACCATGATAGTTCTATGTTGCAGACAAATACTTTTGACGACAATAAAAGGTTTTGGATGAAAGCTGTCCTTTCACCTATTGTCAAAGGTGTCATCTTATGTCCTCTGCCTCCAGCTTTATAATAGAGGTATCATTATAATTCTGTCTGTGATAATAATGAGAGGACTGCTAAAAGAGCAATATTTACAGAACCTGAAGTACTGTTCTGAATGTTCAGTGGTCAGTGCTAAAACAACAGTTTCAGGAGTTTTAACATAGAAAACATGGAAGGAATATTGTTTTACATACATTATTAATAATACAATATGCTTAAAGGAAAGCCAAACATATTCCAGTCAGAAGCAATTATCCGATATCCACTGGTTTCCTATTCTAGAGATTAATGGGGGTTCCGGTCGGAGAAAGGGGGTTCCATTGAATAGGTAATAATTGCTTCTAATCCAACTGACACTTTAATTATAAAGTAAACAGGTAAAATGTTCTCAGTATGCAGGATTTTCTGCAAAACCTAAAGCCTCATTCACATGTCAGTGTTTCACGGACGTGTGCTGTACATGTTCTCCACGGACAGCACACGTCCCCATTAATTTTAATGTGTGTATTCACACATCAGTGTTTTAGCATGGTCCGTGGGTCCGTATTTTTAGCACGCATGTATGCCCTATTTTGTCCATGTTCACGGATCCATCACCCATAATAGTCTATGGGTCCATGAAAACCATGGATGCCATCCGTGTTGCATTCATGTTTCACGGATTGTTAGGAAGAGATGCTTTGAAAATTATTTTTCAGCTGTTCAGTGTCAGTGAAACACGGATGCAACACGGACTGCAAAAAACAGACACGCGGACCTAACACGGATCCTTCACGGATGCATCACTGACCACCTGTTCACGGATTTGAGCACAGACTTGGACGTGTGAATGAGGCCTAAAGCAGTCTTGTAGAAAACTTGAGAAAGCATAGGTACTCCTTCCATTTTGGCTTACCAAATGCTGAGGGAAGAGCCTAGCCAAAGAAATGCCAGCTTAGATTACTTGATCTTCTTTTACAGACACAATTGTGAGAAGATGAAAGTAATGGGAAAAAGGGCAGATCTCCTGGCACACATATATTTTTATGGAAAGAAGGATATTAAGGGAGGAGTTTCTGGAAATTGTTGTTGTAGTTCCCACATTTATTTTCAGCAATAAAAGTGATTATCAATAATAATAATAATAAGTATCAGAACCATAGGAAGAGGGCAATCATTTAGCACTTAGAGCTAAGCATGTGGATCACTGCATCCAGTGCCAGGATGAAGAGTATTCAGTAAATGCTTTCACCTAAGGGTACTTTCACACTTGCGGCATGGCTATCCGGCAGGCTGTTCCGGCGGGTGAACAGCCCGTCCGATCCGCCATGCCGCATGTACCCGTGTGCTGCCGCTCCGTCCCTATTGACTATAACAGCAGTGCACGGCCGGAGATCGCCGGACTAAAAGTACTGCAGGTCCGACTTTTTAGTCCGGCGATCACTGCAGTGCACAGCTGTGCTGCGCAGTAGCTCCGCCAGCGCCCCATTATAATCAATAGGTATGGAGTGGCAGCACACGGGTACTTGCGGCATGACTGATCCGGCAGGCTCTTCACCTGCCGGAACAGCCTGCCGGATAGCCATGCCACAAGTGTGAAAGTACCCTAAGCTGTCTAGTGTACAGACATTTAGGTGGAAGAGTTGAACGGCACACCTTTACAGTGAAGGCGGTGCTCAGTGGTACATTGAGTCTTCATAAATTCACAATAACCCACGGCACTACAAGTTCTGTTGCATGAACTTCTTATTTTATTTTGCTATAATTTTTAATCTATCCAGAAGAAGTAATATTTAGTCACTGGCCAACGTTTCGGTCCAACCTAGACCTTGTTCAAGGCCTTGGACGTTTGTAGGAAGGAGTATGCAGGATGGCGTGTAAAAATAAAGTCACCGCCTCTGTTTTCAGTCCACACTGGAATGAAAATGTGACATTTTGTCTACACTCACATCAACTCTGCCGGCCAGTCATCGACCTCAACAGTGGCAGCGGTCACTTGCTATGCCTGTTCGTCTTAGATTGCACTCCCCACCATGTTTGCATGTGATACTACATTTCCCCTGTAGCAGGGAAAATAAGCAGCTGACAGCACCTCTCACCTGGCAAAGTTCCCTCACCACTGACCCCTTTAACATGACAGCTGCTGTGTTAGGCCTCATGCAAACGACCGTTGTTCTTGTCCGCCTCCGAGCCGCAGTTTTTGCGGCTCGGGTGCGGACCCATTCACTTCAATAGGGCCGCAAAAGATGCGGACAGCACTCCGTGTGCTGTCCGCATCCGTTGCTCCGTTCCGTAGCCCCGCAAAAAAAATATAACATGTCCTATTCTTGTTGTTATTCCGTTTTGCGGACGAGGATAGGCATCTCTATAATGGTCCGCCCATTCCCGCAGAAGGCACACAGGCGGCTTCTGTGTTTTGCGGATCCGCAATTTGCAGACCGCAAAAAACTAAACAGTCGTGTGCATGAGGTCTTAAAGGGTTCGTGTGTTGCTTGACTCTATGCCAAGCATTTTTAGTCAGGATGGAATCAGTTTACCACCCAGAATATGTGACAGCTCCTGCTCACTAGGTTTCAAGGATTGAGGATTAAAAAGTACCATATAAATGTCAATTCTTCAATAGCATTTACAGAAAGATCACTGATCCTGCTTTACTAATGAGTGATAGCTTTCACTTTACATATATGTTCAGCATGATGAAAACCTATACATGGCTGTGGTATCACTAATTAGTTTTTAGTGTTAGAAATTCTTTTTTTGTTAATACTCAAGAGTCTGGGCTGGCTATTTCATTAGGTAACACCACATGTTGTGTTTTCATGAGGTAAGTGGAGATTAAAGACTGTTATATAGAAACATAATGACGCGATCCCAGATTTATAACTCATGAAAATTTGCACTTTCACTTTGTATCTAGAAAAAGGGCCCTGTCAATATCAGTGAGACGGTTGTTATATAAATGGATAGAAAGTTATGTAATGGTTATATGAATTTTGATTCCCACATATCAAACATCATTGGTAAACTGTGAGATCATAAAGGTTATATACACTTGTATCACAATATTCATATACACTATGGATTGATAGGAGCAAACCCGGAGGCTATGTTCACATCTGCATCAGGGTCTCTGTTAGGGGCCTCCGTCAGAGATTCTGTTAAAGATTACAGACAAAATAGCACATTGTGCTGCTGTTTTTTATCCTAAAATATGCCCCCCCCCCCTGACAAACTCGAAGGACCCCATTATAGTCAATGTGGTCTGTCTGGTGCTATTATTTTTATCAATTGACAAGAAAAGTACTTCTGTTATTTTTGTTTCTCTGCTCCTGTAAGTGAGTAGAACAATGGAAATAAAACGCAACAACGGGAACAAAGCATTAACGCATTCCTGACATATGATGTAATAGTACAGGGATGTCAAACTCGTGGCCCTCCAGCTGTTGCAAAACTACAACTCCCATCATGCCTGGACAGCCTACAGGTATCAGCCTACAGCAGGGCATTGTGGGAGTTGTAGTTTGGCAACAGCTGGAGGGCCACGAGTTTGACATCCGTGTAATAGTACGTCATAGCGGGAAGTGACTTTCTGCAATTTGACGTACTGCTACGTCATGCTGATCAGGCATTGGAGTGGTGTACGCCTGATCAGTGCAGGGTCCCAGCAGTCACTGACAGCCGGGCCCCTGCTGTATCGGCCAGCATCGCTGTAAAAGCCGATGCCGGTGGATTAACCCTTTCTATGCCACAGTCAGCACGCATAGAAGGTGCTTGCGGTCAGTCAGGGTTCCCACTCTGCTTTGACGGGGACGCGATGGGTGAGAAGGCAGCCCGATGCCTTGCATCGGGACCTGCTTTCTAGGGAAGCCTAGGAGATCCAGCTCCAGGCTGAGTCTCCTAGTCAACTATTGGTGTATTACAGTGTTTAATACACTAACAGGCAATGCATTACAATACAGATGTATTGTAATGCAGTGCAGAGGGGATCAGACCCCCAAAAGATGAAGTCCCAGGGTGGGACAAAAATAAAGTAAAAAAAAGTGTTTTTAATAATAAAAAAATAAAGTTTCAAGTAAAAAAAAACGTGCCTTTCCCCTAAAACATAAAAAAAAAATGAAAAAAAACATATTAGGTATTGCCGCATCCATAACAACTGGCTCTATAAAAATTTTTACAAAATAAATAAATAGAAAGCGTGCCAAAAAGGCCCTTTTTGTCACCTTACATTGCAAAAAGTACAATACCAAGCGATTAAAAAGTCATATGTACCCCAACACCTCATCCTGCAAAAAATTTGCCCATACACAAGACATGATTCTTTGTTGCAAAAATGCCTTTATTGTGTTAAAATGAAATAAATAAAAAAAGTTGATATATTAGATTTTGCTGCCTCCATAACTACCATCTCTATAAAAAAGTAAAAACGTCCCAAAACAACCAATTTTTTGGTCACCTTGCCCCATAAAGTGTAATATTGAATGATCAAAAAATCATATGTACCCAAAAATGGTAAAAAAAATCACCATTTTTGGGTACATATGATTTTTTGATCATTCAATATTACACTTATGGATCTGCAGAAGAATAAAAAAAAAAACTGGCTTTCAGAAAAAAGGAACAAGAATATAATTTTTTCCCCAAAAATGCTTTATGATGTAAAACTGAAACAAACAACAAAAAAGAAGACATATTTAATATTGTCGCGTCCGTAACAACCTGCTCTATAAAAATAGCACATGATCTACCCTGTCAGATGAACATTTAAAAAAATAAAAACGGTGCAAGAACAGCCATTTTCTGATTACTTTGCCTCACAAAAAGCATAATATAGAGCGATCAAAAATCATATGTACCTCAAATTAGCATCAATAAAACTGTAAAATTATCCCGTAGTTTACAAAATGGTGTCACTTTTTGCAAGTTTCTACTGTATGGTGCATCAGGAGGGATTCAAATGGGACATGATGTCTAAAAACCAATTCAGCAAAATCTGCCTTCCAAAAACCATATGGCGTTCCTTTCCTTCTACGCCCTGCCGTGTGCCCTTACATCAGTTTACCTCCACATGTGGGTTGTTTCTGTAAACTGCAGAATCAGGGTAATAAATTTTGAGTTTTGTTTGGCTGTTAACCCTTGATGTGTTACAGAAAAAATGTATTCAAATGGAAAATCTACTGAAAAAGTGAAATTTTAAAATTTAATCTCCATTTTCCTTTAATTCTTGTGGAACACCTAAATGGTTAACAAAGTTTGTAAAATCAGTTTTGAATAACTTGATTGGTGTAATTTCTAAAATGGGGTCATTTATGGGTGGTTCCTAATTATGTAAGCCCCACAAAGCGACTTCATAACTGAACTGGTCCTTAAAAAGTGGGTTTTGGAAATAAAATAACATTTTCAAATTGATACCCACATAAAGTAGACATATGGGGAATGTTAAGTATAACTTTCTGTTTTAAAATCAGAGAAATAAAAATTTTGGAAATTGCAATTATTATTTTTTTTTATAAATTAGGCCATATGCACACGGCCGTATGTATTTTGCGGTCTGCAAAAAATACAGATGACATCTGTATGCATTCCGTATTTTGAGGAACGGAACAGCTGGCCCCTAATAGAACAGTACTATTCTTATCCCTAATGCGGACAATAATAGGACATTTTCCATTTTATTGCGGAACGGAAATACGGGCATACGTATTTTTTTTTTTTTTGCGGACCCATTGAAATAAATGGTTCCGCATACGGTCAGATTTGCAAAAAAAATGGCCTGGGGAGGAAGGTGAAAACGGGCCCAGGATGGAAGGGGTTTGTTTCACTTCAGCTGGTGGTAGCCAGGATGGGAGCTGCTGTGCATGCGTGCCTATGAACGCTCCCACTGTCCCAACCACAAGTGAAGCTGGCACTGGATCGCAGGGTGGTCATAACCCCTGTAAATGAGCAGTGTACAATGCGACTGAAAAATGAATCAAGCAAGCAAAGGAAGCAATATGGACAATCACAATACATTAGTCAGTGCCTTGTATTAACTATGTCTGCATGATAAATGCAATTTGCTGAAGTGACACACCCACTTTAAAGGGGTTTTCTCACTTTTGCAAATAGCATTTATCATGTAGAGAAAGGTAAAACAAGCCACTGACTAATGTATTGTGATTCTCCATATTGCTTCCGTTGCTGGATGGATTCATTTTTCTATCACATGTTTCCATGGTTACAATCACCCTGAAATCCAACCGTGGTGGTCGTGCTTGCACACTATAGAAAAAAGAGCTGGCCTTTCTGGTTGTCAGGACCGTGGGACCGCACATACTGTAACTTAGTACTTTTTCCTATAGTGTGCAAGTACGGCCACTGCTGCTGGATTCCAGGGTGGTTGTAACCATGGAAACGAGCAGTGTATAATGTGATGGAAAATGAATCCAGCCAGCAAAGAAGGCAATATGGACAATCACAGTACATTAGTAAGTGCCTTGTATTAACTTTATCTACATGATCAATGCTATTTTCTGAAGTGAGCCAACCCCTTTAAGTAAATAAAAAAAGAAAGCTATTTATATTGTTCATCTACAATACAAAATAAATTATAATTTCTGGATGTTTGATCTCATACTTGTAAGGAGGCGAGTACAGCTGTATATATAGTACAGTTGTGTATATAATCCCATAACTAAAGCGCTTTAGTTATATATATATATATATGTATTTACCCAGTAAGTAACATAGTAATTAACAATTAACATAGTCTTTTAGATTTTTATCAGTTTATTTTTAAACCAAATACCTATAACTCTCAAAGAAATAGAATAAAAACATATTGTAGATTCAGTCACTAAAAATCAGGATTCGACTGGCATTCACCCTAATCTATTTATTTCCCAAATGCTCACTGGAGTGTGGTTTTCAGTTTTTTTGGGTGCAATATCAATTGAGAACTTGTGTTTAGAATTGATATGAATATAAAAAATAACAATTCTGCGAGGTAAAGAAGTCACAGTTTGTTTAACCCTGCAAAATGAAGAAAGTAGATTCTTTGATGACCACTATATTCCCTGCATGTTATTGTGATGGTCAAAACTGTCTGTTTCCTGGTTCCCACTGTATATAATTAGAGGGAAATAAAATAATTGACTGCAATGAAACTCAAATTTTCAGATTTTCAGCAGAGAGAGGCTTTAACAATTGGTTTATTATCCTCAGTCTGTAATACTTGTTATCTTTTATTACAATAGATCTAAATGTAACCCAGACATGTTTAACCAATGATGAGCATATCCATCATGAAGTAGTTGTGAGGCACAGCCAGACTACCTCTACAACTGCCCTTAGATGCCACAGTCAATAGCCAATGAAAGACAAAGGGGCAGAATGCTCTGAGCATTGCTCCTGCACCATTATTATTATTTTTTTTACAAAGGTTTAGGCAACCTTTAATCTATGTATTTCTAAAAGTTTATGGACAACATTAAACCTCAGGTGATAATTTTGGAAATATGTTAGCTCATTTTAACAGTTTTAAGATGAAAATATTGTTTCTCCTGACACAAGCTGCCTGCGAAAACTTTAGTCTGGACTTCCCCCTTTTAATCTGCATTGACTTAAACATATATTGTTAGCCAATATGATGTTGCATATTTCTGGAAAGATCTTTAAAATGTTTCTATAAGTGGAAATTTTATGTGTTTTTCTGTGTGTGGCATATACCACTAATTTAAGTAGATTATTGCCTTGAAAAAAACAAAAAAAAAACTTTATTATCATGAACTAGACTGCAAGTGTATGTAACATTATTCAATTATTTATCAATTTGAATAAATAAAAAATAAAAAATAATTCTAACCACAAATGAAAATCTTATTTTTTGTCAGTGGTGAGCATTACACAGACTGAACATATTTAACAAAGTTGACCATCAGTTAATAAAACATAACCGTCATTAACAATTTCATATCTTATGACAGAATAGATCTGGATACTTTTTCTCAGTAAAACATCACAGACGTATTGTTTCCTCACAGTCTATGGTAGCGTCCTATTTTTCAGAATCGCAAGGTTTACTGTGTAAACACAAAAAGGTGCAGCATGGGGTAAATACGTCCAGGTGGTGGCCTGGGTATAAGGAACTCCAAAATGGAGACTCACCTTGTTTGGTTGTGCTATGATAAGCAAAACACTATTAAGAACAGGATATGTTAATACAAATGTGAGAGGTCTGCAGCCAGCGGGTATGGTGCCTCCAAATGGAACGCCTGACCCCCAGGAGGATGATAATGATGGTTTTCCTTTTAGGCGCAAAGAACCATCACAGGTATTCAGGTAAGTGGATTCCTCTGGATTTTATTTAGCAAAAGACACACAACGCGTTTTGGGGAGCTAGGTCCCCTTCCTCAGGTAGAAACTTTGCATCTGTATGGGGACAAGCGATGGCATTAATGAAAGCCCCTCTTTATACTGTGGAGGAGATTGCTGCATGTAAATACAGCGGTCTCCATCACTGACAAGCAGGTGCTTACCAGAAAGGAACAATCGCCTGCTGTATCATCCCATCTAAAGAGACCTTAAGGAACATGGTCCAAGTAAACCAGTACTCTGCGCTGTACTGATGAAACAGATATCTACAGATAGGTCCCAGTTTTGGAGGAGTATCACTCTTCTTCCATTGAGCATTGGCTAACAATAAGTTTCCCGTTTGTTGCATGGAGACATCTGGCATCACAACTGATGTATCAGATACCAAAACTTCTCCCACCAGAATGCATGATCAGGTTTGGGATCAGTTTCTATATAATGCAGAGAGAAATAAAGCTCTATTGCAGGACATATGCAAAGGGAATTAACATACAAAAGATATTTGTTGGCAGATAATGTCAGTTTTGGGGAGCTCTAGATAGATACCACCAATTGAAGCTAGTATTTTTATTAAATACTAAATTAAGATTACTTTTAACTTGTCAGATATTTGCTGTATACATTTTGCAGAGTACACGTAACATATAAAGTAACCACCTTCTATCAAATACAATTTTACAAAATGATAAAAGAAAACAGATGAGAACTTTGCTTGAAAGTGTGTGTCGGTCTGCAGGATTTCTGAAACAAGCAGTCTTGTAGGAAAAAAAGGTGTTCATTTCTACCTAATTTAATCTATTTTGGCTATGGTACAGCTTCACCAGCAGGGAGGGATGAAGAGTCTTCTACTGCAGAAAGATCAGTGGGGGAGAGCTACTGCAGCAGCCAGTTGCCATGCAGGTGCAGGTATGTTTTTGAGTGTTTGTGATAGGGTGATGGTTTTGATGAGCTTCTGGAACAGATATAGAAGTAAAGAGAACTTGTTACCTTGGAATGCAATGCAATCTGCAGGTAGCATGTTATAGAACAGGAGGAGCTGAACAGATTGATATACAGTTTGTTTTTTAGAAAGATTCAGTAAAAGTTGTAATTTATACATTTAAACCTCTGCTCTTTGTGAACTTAAGACCATACCATGCCTAACTATCTGTGACTGACAGGTATCTATGTATACACACACAGGGAATGCTATTAATCACTGACAACACCTCCCCCATGTACAACTGAGGTCAGAAATTGTAGAGACTTAAATGCATAAATTATAAAGTTTACTGAATCTTTACCCACAAAACAATTAGCGGATAAAAATTACAAGGAAGATAGAAAGCACAGATGATGCCATTATAGCTTTTTACCATTTTTGACAGTTCTATGATGATTTTTATATTTTATTCCTTTAATAAAATATACTTTAATATACAAAGCAGTAAAAGACAAATTCATTTTCTCAGTAGAAATTAAGAACAGCAGAAATACTAATCCAAAAGTGCTGGACTCTAAAGCCAGTCAAGAAGTTTTGATTAAAATAAAGTTTCTATAATACAGTCAAAGGTAGAGAATGTACATACAATATAGTAAAGTGAGCAATAACGCCCGTAAGTGAGGCTACTTTCACACTAGCGTTTTGGCTTTCCATTTCTGAGATCCGTTCAGGGCTCTCACAAGCTGTCCAAAATGGATCAGTTTTGCTCTAATGCATTCTGAATGGAAAAGGATCCGCTTAGAATGCATCAGTTTGCCTCCGTTCAGTTACCATTCCGCTCTGGAGGCGGACATCAAAACCCCGCCTGCAGCGTTTTTCTATCCGCCATGTGGTGTGGAGCAAGACGGATCCTTACACACAATGTAAGTCAATGGGAACAGATCCGTTTTCTCTGACACGATAAAAAACGGATCTGTCCCCCATTAACTTTTGAATTGTGGTCATGACATAGCAATAGAAGACATAATACAACCGGATCCGTTCGTGACGGATGCATGCGGTTGGATTATTGTAACGGAAGCGTGTTTGCAGATCTATGAGGGATCCGCAAAAAACGCTAATTAGCCTAAACCGTACCATAATGTGCTTCTAGTGTGTCATAAACACTCTCATCCACATATACAAAAGACATTAAATATTTTAAAGTGAATTAAACTCATTTTGTTATAAATATAATGTGATCCATCCTGACTTTTGAGTTGTCTAATTTGTTAAAATAATTGGGGGGTGGGGGGGATAATCATACAGTTTGGTTTCAGTGAAGTACTTGATTTCAGATAAATACAAACTATAAATCATGTTTTTTTGTTCCTGCTATTGGCACAATGACTCTCATAACTGGGATTTCTGTCACCTATTGACGAATATACCATTAATTCAGATTTAAGTTTAGAAAAAAAGTTCATATAATTATTACTTGAAGTACAAGACATTTAATTAGCTAGTTGGCTCTTCAAACCAAATTGATATCAGCTATTTACATGAAAACATGTTTAGCCATGAGTAATATATCTATAAAAGAACAAATCCTTCTAATTGTGAAGTGTAGCGGCATCAGGCAACAGTTTCAATAAACTAGAGTAAAGCAAGTAAAACAAGAACATATTTATTACTTAATCTTTAAACGTGAGGTGACACTTATAAAGCTTTTATATTTTGCATTTTATGACGTTATTTTAGTTTTAGTTCTGGACATTTCAGAATTCTCAAATCATAGTATCAATTTAACAAAAAACAGAAGGAAGAAGACATTATATTTTAGTTAACTTTTTCCTTTAAGATGGGATACTATTATTATTGTTATTATTATTATTACTATTACTATTATTATGTGCTTGAGTTGTTCTCCTCTGTCAAATTGTTTAAAAGTTCTATTGAGCCATTATTTAGTTATATCTGTTTTTGGGAAACCTTGGCGACAACCAATATACCTGCAATTACAGCTCCCAAGGGATTTGTCATCTGTGTAACTAGACAGATTGTTGCATAGAAGTTTATCTATATTTATTCTAGAAGTTGAATAAGGCTGTTTGATTGCATATTCCATTATTTTGCCATATTATTATTATAATTTTTTTTTTGTAATGTGATTATGAAACATTTCTGGACATAAAAATAGAGTTATATGGATATATTCCCTTAAAAGTTGCCTTTACTTGTGCAAAGGACATTAAACATATCTTTTATACATTCATTTAGTAAAATGCATCTTTTTCTGTAAGCAGCCATTTCATATAGGGATGGGGCTAACTGTAGTGTTTTGTTTTTTTATGGAATCACTGACAGGAAGTCCAGAAAATATCAGATCCTATAATTACTACTGTATCCCACATATCACTAGTTCTGCGACCTCTAAAAAGTTTTAATTTCCTCTTAATATAAAAGAGTGGCCCCTCATAAAACTAAGCTTATCCGGTTAAGATTTGGAGGATTATAAAGCAGAAAATATTCTGAGCATGGTTTTGGAACCACCTTAAAATTCCTGTTTAAATGGTAGATTGTTTTGGTAGCTGTAAGAAATCCTGTAATGGCAGATATAGACAAGTAGATAATCATTTAGGTGATTAACGACATGATCGCATTTAGCGATTTAAAGCCGATGACAAACCTGCATTTTGTTTTAAATATTATTGTGCACAAATTAATTCGCATGCGATTGTATACTCACATAAATTAGGATCGTTCACTGTATTTAGACAGCAATGATATACTTAAAACATGCCTATTTTTACATCGTTCACATCGCTAAAAGACCACGCAATGTCCCTTTATATTACCACAATTCAGTAATGATAAACGATAGTTCATTCGTTCGCATGAACAATTTTACATGCGTTGAATGAGCATTTTAAGTTCAATCATTAGGTTACTACGTAAACTTACACTACCCGGTTATCGTCTAACACAGGCATGGCCAACCTACTGCTCTCCAGCTGTTGCAAAACTAAAACTCCTAGCATGCCCAGGCTGCCTACAGCTATTAGCCTTCAGCAGGGCATGGTGGGAGTTGTAGTTTTATAACAGCTCAAGAGCCGCAGGTTGGCCATCCCTGGTCTAACATAAAACGTTGGGGGTTCAAATTATTTGCTTAACAATTATCTGCTCACCTAAATCCACCATTAGGCAGAGTTTACATTGCATTTGTAAGCATTTGTCATCATAGGACTCCACCGACCTGACATATGCCAAAAGAGTGTCTTTTTGGCATGTGTTGGGCATTAGGGAAGTATTATTCGTAAAAAAAAAAAAACAATATTGTACAACATGATCAACTACGCTATTTGATTCTGAGGCAACCTGCAAAAAATTGTACTATAAGGTATACACAGGTGTGCACCACCAATGAGGCCAGGTGAAGCAATTACCTCAGGCAGGACCAGGTAGGGGCAAGAGGGGGGCAGCGAAGGGACATGGGCAAAGAGCGCTTTCATTGTGGCAAAGGTGTTAGGTTAAGAAATTGGCATGGGGGGGGGGCGTCATTTTAGTTTTCTCCTCAGGGAACAGAAAGGCTAGGTGCACCCCTGGGTATACAGTTTTTTTTTATAATGGGAATATATGGATAAAATATGCCACTGAATGCTTATACTCTATATAGACCAACATCAGAGGCTGCTGTGGAGGTATGCCTTGGGAATGTTTTCTGAAGTATACCTCCAACATACACCGCACCATGACCACAGCTTGAATAGTGCTTGCACTTTCATAGAACTCTGTGTTTTATAGAGACAAGTCAGACATTTTGATTGGTAAAGCTCCAGGTGTTGAGATCCCTACCGATTGCTGAAATAAGGGACAGAAATACTTATTTGATTGGATGTGATTGACTCTTCTTATTAGCTGGAGATAGATTACAGGTTTGGTTTAAGGCAAAAGTGGGTCAAACATGGTGCTTTATTTAATGAACTAGTTTCTAGAACTGTTTCAGTAGAGAACTGCATTTGTAGTACTGTGTGTAAAGTATTTGTGAATGGGTTTTTATTATTACAGAGGAATGGCTGTGGTTTAAGAACAATGTAGTATTCCCAAATCAATGCATAAGAGCAGGTAAATAAATTAAAGTCATTATATATATATTCATTCATTGATATCGTACATATATACCACAGCCCAAAAAGTATGCCCTTCTTAAACCCAGAATTACTATACTTGAGTAATCTGCATATGTTGCTTTTTAAGCTTCACAGGAACAGTCTGAACCATTTTTAAATGATTTAATAATGATGATCCATCTGAAAATAAAGGTTGACGATCTATGACTCAATAAAATAAAAAGCTATTCAATATGTCATCCAAAGAACCTCTGTAATAATTAAAACAACGATGGGAAATATACTCACCATATACCATTAAAGGGGTTATCCCATGAATAATGTAAAAAATGAAAATCAGACATGATATAGTACATGACAATCTATTTCTAACACAGCAAGAACCAGCCCTGTACCTCACATGGATCCAGAGATCTCCACATTCATTGCTCTACTAGATTTATATCAAGCTGACAGATCAGGAGGAGTGTCTTCTGTGCTGCAACTCAGGGGGGGCGTGTCCATTCTACTGCAGCTCTCTCCATATCACAGCTCAGGAGGTGTGTCCATTCCACTGCAGCTCTCTCCCTATCAAAGCTCAGGAGGCGTGTCCATATTCTCCCTATCACAGCTCAGGATGCAGTTGAAAAATGAAACTGAGCATGTGCGGCCTCCTCAGTGAACAGGTCAAAGAAATGAGAAAAATAAAAAACAGCAGGTGGCGCTATACATATACATATTATTGAATAACTATTCAAAAATTTTAATTACATGCAATTACAAAAGTATTCAGATCCAGGAGCTGGTTTGAAAACTGTATTTTTGTGGGACAACCCCTTTAAGTAAAGATTTCTAGCTACCTATTTTCACATTTTTTAATTACTGCCCAGAGTTTCATTGCTCTCTGCTGTCAATGTACTGTACACTGACAATTGTATCTTAATGACAGAGAAATAGCTGCAAGGTGCATATGATTTTCTTTCCCTATATATCAGTAATTCAGTTTCTGGCGATCCGTAACATGCAGTTTGCATTCTACTTCTATCACAAGGTATCAGTAAAGGATTCTATATAGAAAGTTCCTACAACTAAATAGAGTAATAATTAATGACAATAACAATGGACTCACACATGTAGTTTTTTATTAATTTCTTGGGCCAAACACAGCAGTGAATAAATAAGGCCAGGTTCACATATATGGGCCATCCGTTTCAGTTTTTCTCCGGCGTGGTACAGAAACACTGGAGGGAAGCTGATGCCAAAACTAATCTCATATTTTTTCTACGGGATCATTGATGGCGACCAGCACTTTAGTTTTGTCTGGCCCTGGCATAAAACAACTAGCTAGACCAGGGATGGGCAAACTTGGCCCTCCAGCTGTTGCAAAACTACAACTCCCAGCATGCAAAGACGGCTTACAGCTACCAGCCTACAGCAGGGCATGGTGGGATTTGTAGTTTTGCAACAGCTGGAGGGCCAAGTTTGCCCATCCCTGAGCTAGACACAACTGATAGATGTGAGCCCTTGTCCGTTCAGTTTTTTTTGCGGACCGAATGCAGAACCATTCATTTCAATGGGGCTGGAAAAAAACAGAAATTACTCCATGCATTCTGTTTCTGTCCGCAAGTCCGATCTGCAAAAAAATAGAACATGTCCTATTCTTGTCCGTTTTGCGATCAAGGATAGGCATTGTTACAAAAAGAACGGATGCAATACTGATGTCACACAGACATCATCTGTATTTTTGCGGATCCGTGTTTTGCAGACTGCAAAATACATACGGTTGTATGCATGAGCCCTAACAGAGAAGGAGATACATTTTTCTTTACACCTTTTCTTCCTTTTGCATTTTGCTCTTGGTTTTGGCTAAAGGAAACATCACCAGATAATAAGTCTAATGGAAAGATTTTTACATCTTCTATGTTTTGGACCCACTCTTGGTTACAAATACTAATACAAACTGCTAAACTACTAAGGGTATGTCTGCGTGGTTAGGTTTCTTGATGGAGTTTTAGAAGCAAAAACTAGGAGTGAATTAAAAAAAGGGAGAAGTTGTACCTGACGTTTTTATACTTTCTTTTTTTATGATCCATTCCTAGTTTTGGCTTCTAAGGGCTCTTTCGCACTTTTGGTTTCCGTCCTAGAGTTCCGTCCTCGGGGCTCTAGGACGGAAAGATACTGATCAGTATTATCCTAATGCATTCTGAATGGAGAGAAATCCGTTCAGGATGCATCAGGATGTCTTCCGTTCAGTATGTCAACGTTTTTTGGACGTTGACAAAACCGCAGCATGCTGCGGATTTGTCTCCGTCCAAAAATCCAGAAGACATGCCATAACGCCGGAATTAATGCCCATTGAAGAGCATTAATCCGGATCCGGAATTAAGCTAAACGTCTTTTCGGCACATCGCTGGATCCGACCTTTAGCTATGCGCATGCGCAGCAGCAGCTCCGATCGGGGCCCCAGTGTAAGCTGGGGCTCCAATCGGTTATCATGGCAGCCAGGACGCTACTGAAGTCCTGGCTGCCATGGTAAGTACTCCGCAGCAGTGTACTTACCTGCGCTGTGGCCTCCGGGCGCTCCTTCATGATGTCACAGGTCCAGGCGGGGACCTGTGACGTCATGAAGAGCGCCCGGCGGCCGCATCGCAGGTAAGTACACTGCTGCGGAGTACCATGGCAGCCAGGACTTTAGTAGCGTCCTGGCTGCCATGGTAACCTGAAAGCATTTCGAAGACTGATCAGGATCCTGATCAGTCTTCAAATGCTTTCAGGCGACTTGCGTTCTGACGGATCCTCAGAACGCAAGTGTGAAAGAGCCCTCAAACTGCATCAGGAAACCTGACCGTGTGGTTGTGCCCTAACACTATCATAGAGACTAGCTATTTAAATGACTTCCTAGGACATTTGCATGGGTTCATCAGAATTTCACATTGTATCTGGGCATAGTATAGCTTAATATAAACTATGGTGAACTACCTGCCTTGTCACATGTTTCATTTATTCAAAATACAACTCCTTCATGAAGTTACAGAAGGTGCAAACTGCTTTGTCCTAGTTTTGTGAGGTGGCCCAAGCCATTCTTTATCTTCATCAACCACGCATTGAGGGCAGGAAACTTGGATGGTTTAATCTTGGCAATAGGAATGCCCCTTCATTTTACTATGCTAAGGGAGAGTGAAACCTAATTTAGACACTTCCTTTTATAGAATTATATTTGTGGTCTTGTGAAGACAGAAAAAAATGCCTTTTATGATCCAAATCTTTAAAGGGAACCTGTCACCATGAAAATAAAATGTAAGCTAGGGGCACCATGTTATAAAGCAGGAAGAGTTAAGCAGATTGGTATATAGATTTGTAGGTAAAGATTCATTATAAGTTGTATTTCATTCATTTAAATTTCTGCTCATTCTGGGCTTTGAAGTCAAGGAGACAGTGCTATCAGTGATTGACATCTATCTGTGTATACACTATCATAGAGGGAAGGCTGTCAGTCACTGATAGGACCACCTCCCTGACTTCAAAGCCCAGAATGAGTATAGATATAAATGAGTAAATTCCAAGTTACACTGAATCATTTCCTTTAAAAACTATATATTAATCTGCACTGTTCCGTTTGCTCTATACCATGCTGCCTTCAGCTCAGATACCATGGTGAACGAGGACCTTTTACTAACAAATGGAATGCAATCTAAAAGCACCATGTTGTAGAGCAGGAGAAGTTCAGCTGATTGAGATATATATATACATTTCTATTTTATTCTTTTGGGAAAATATTCAGTAATTTGTAATTTATATGTTTATATCTTTGTCCCCCCCCCCTTCTCTGTATACCTATTGGTACAGGGGGAGGTGGTATCAGTGGTTGATAGCATCGTCTGTAGAAGTGTGCATAAGGGCTAGTTCACACAAACGTTTTTGCATTCCGTATGCGGGCCGTTTTTTGTGTTCAGTATACCGTCCGTATACGGAACCATTCATTTCAATGGGTCCGCAAAAAAACCGGAATGTACTCCGTATGCATTCTGTTTCCGTATTTCTGTCCCGCTACATTTTGAGTCATGTCCTATTCTTGCCCGCAAATCACGTTCCGTAGCTCCATTCAAGTCAATGGAGATGTTAAAAAAACGGAACGCATGAGGAATGCATCCGAATGTCTTCCGTATCCGTTCCATTTTTGCAGAAGCCTCTATTGAAAATTTTATGCCCAGCCCAATTTTTCAATGTACTTACTGCTAAAACATTGTTATATGCTTCCGTTTCCGTTTGTGATCTACAAAAAACGGATCACAAACGGAAACCAAATGGAACGAAAGCAGAACGGAAATGGAAACACTACTGAAACCAAAAACGGAAAAACTGATCTGTTAAAAACGGACCACAAAACCATACGGTCGTGTGAACGAGCCCTAAGAGAGAACTCTGTCATGGATAACACCTCCCTCCTGTACCGATAGGTATTCATAGGAGCTGAAAATAAGCCAAGATATAAATGTATAAATTACACGTTTTACAGAATTTTCCCCGTATAAAATATATATGAATCTGCTCAGCTCCTCCTGCTCTATAACATGGTGCTTTCAGATTGCATTGGATTTCATGGTGACAGGTCCTCTTTAAGTCTTTCCACTGGAAAAGAAGTTCTGAATGGATCCAGAGAATCCACTGTCAATGTTTTGAAAACTTTTGTATGCCTTTTATAGACTATAGTGGAGGTGAATTTCCACACAGATATTGATACAGATAGAGATAATAAACAATGCAAAATTAATTCTACAAAAATATCTGTGTTTGTGGTGTATCTGTCCAGTTATTAGGTGCTCATATATACTGTGCTGTCTGCCCTGTTTTGGAGTCCTTACTACCGCTGACCCCATGTATGTTTCACTGTTCCCTGGATCAGATTAGAATTCTCTGCATTCTAGTGTCTGTCCTATAAAGTGTTTGCATGTGCTTGGCAGTATATAAATACAAATGTACATTACCTAAAAAGGACACTGCTATAAATCACAGTAAGCAGACTGAATGTGAACATACATTTCCAATACAATGTTAACTCTATTCACAAACATTTTATATTTTTGCTTTTTCCTATACGAGGCGACTAGGGCTTTTGATCATCACACGAGGATTCGTCACTTTAAAAAATATATATATTTGTATAATATGGAGCCAATGTGATAAAAAATTGCAAAAAGAAATAAATCTGTTTTGTTAGTCCGTTCTCAGTAACTGGAGTTACGTCTTCTCTTTACTAATTTGATGATCATATGTGGACCTATATGATTATAGACTGTTGTATGATTTATCAATAATATATATGAATGTAGTGAACCGTTTCTCTACACAAGGTGTCATATAATATATTCCATCATAATATAGGATTTTCTCAGCTGTTAATCTGAAAGCATGGTGGCTCAGTGATTAGCACTGGTGATTTACAGCACGGGGGTCCTAGTTTCTAATCCAAGGACGTTTGTATGATTCTCCCCATGTTTGTGTGGGTTTCCTCCAGGTACACTGGTTTCTGCCCACATTCCAAAAACAAACTAAGGCCTCTTGCACACGAATGTATTTTTTTTTCAGTGTTTTGCTGTCCGTTAATAACGGATCCGTTTTTCCGTTTTATGCTTCCGTTTTGTTTCAGTTTCGGTTCCGTTCCGTTTTTCTGTTTGGCATATACAGTATATAGTAATAACATAGAAAAAATTGGGCTGGTCTTAAAATTTTCAATAGATGGTTCCGCAAAAAACGGAACGGATACGGAAGACATACGGATGCACTTCAGTATGCTTTCCGTTTTTTTTTGCGGACCCATTGACTTGAATGGAGCCACAAACGTGATTTGCGGACAAGAATAGGACATGGTCTATATTTAAACGGAAAAACGGAAACGGAAGGCATAGGGAGACACTTCAGTATTTTTTTGCAGACCCATTGAAGTGAATGGTTCAGTATACTGTCAGTATACTGAACTGAAAAAACGGCCAGTATACGGTCCGCAAAATACTGTCGTGTGCAAGAGGCCTAATAGGGAACTTAGATTGTGAGCCCTGCTGGGGACAGCAAGTGATGGCAATGTCTGTAAAGCGCTGCGGAATATGTCAGCGCTATATAAGTGAGTAAAATCAATAAAGCAATTGATAACCTAATATGAATTTAATTATAAAGTTGTATGTGATTTTGATGTTGTATACTGGCAGTTGACAAAAAATGTCGTCCTATTCTCTTTAGATATTTATGGTTATTTATGAATATTATGTCATCTATTGCTTGAGCCATATTAAACTGCTGTACAAGTGTTCTCTAGCTGGAAAATAATACTGCCCGCAAGTATTTGTTGCAGAAACTTCTGCATCTGTCCCATACATCCAAATGGGGCTTGCACAAATCCATGCAAAGGTAGCAGAAACAGATCCCATTCAGATTTAGGAAATAGAGTTTTGATTTGCAGAAATTTCTGCAACAAATCTGCTGTGTCTGAATATACCCTTCAGCTGTTCAGGAAAAGACTGAATGACAGCACATTCTTTGTACAGCATTGTATGATATGGCAATGCTATATAAATAATGAGCTATATCTAGATGCATCAAGCTGTCGTTTCTATCTGTAGAAAATTAAAATATTTGTATTGCATTGTATAAACCACATAATCACAGGACGTGAACAGAACCGTTCCTTTCAAATATATTGTAGGTGTAAATTTAGCTCTACAGTACTGATGTCAGGGACTATTACTGCAGAGGGGTGTGTATGTGCAGGCTGTTTACAAGGTGTGCTGCATTTCTATATGAGATGCTTAATCAATAAACACATCCATAAAAGCTGCCTTCATGGGAAAGGCATATGCAAAGATAGACACAATTCCTATGCAATAGCAATAACTAAATTCAGTGTATTAAGAAGGGCGAGCACTAAATATGCAACATGATTCAAGCCTTGGTAAAGCACTGAGGCTTTTATTGCACGGAGGTAGCTCTGTCATTTCTCATTATTGCTACATTTTACACGTTATAATAGATAGATGTGAACACAAAAGACAATCGATGTCCTTAGCAAAACAGAATTAAGAGGTCGGGAAATTAAGGGGAAATATTAAGTTAAAACTATTATCTAGAAAGTCTTGAGCAGTATATATTTAGCTATATAGACTATTTACAAATATGTATATATCTATACCTATATATCTATATAGATAGGTCATGTACATGCTCATGCATTGAATGTGTGTGAATCTAAGTTACCCTGGGTGTGTGGCAGACAACTAATTAGAGATCCTAATGTTGCCTGGCCAGGCAGGCAGGTCCCTTTTCTTGTGCTGGAACAAAGCTTGTGTGGGGCAGGAGTAATGTGCTGCTCAGAGCATCCTCTGCCTGGGAGGAGGGGGAGGAGTGATAGGAAGGGAGGGGGCGGAGGGGGGGTAGACTGGTCCTGCAGGAGGAATTCCTTTCCCAGGAGCTTTATGTTGGGGGAAGGGGTCCCTGAGCAGGGAACTCTGGGAAATCCCACTCTCTCCAGTCATATGATATGTGATGGACGGATTGTACAGCCAATGTATATGTTAACATTCCACATGCAATACATAACTGCTTGTTATGTTCCCTCTAGTGTTTGCATCGCTTGTTTCATGGTAAAGACACGCAGATAGAATGTAATTGTGAACCCAAAGGCACATGCTGCATCAATAATTATCACACAAGATGCTCATTGCTCTTTGTCATTCTACAAAGTCCATAGCAGGATAGAATAGCAACGGCAGAACAAGTGGTCCATGCAGTCTGCCCTTTTTGTTGTTTTATATATTTATTTTTTTCATATTATTGAATGTACATCATTTTTATTTGTAATATTTATAACACTGTGGTTTGTGAGGCTTCATGTTGACAATATACTAAATGTTTTATTTTTAGTATATTTATCTTACTGTGAAAGTTCACTGAAGAAAAATTGTTAATTTTATGGGACGATATCCCAGAGGGGGTGTAACAGTATTTGTAGCGGTCATATGCGGAAAATAAAATATAAAATATGCATTAGGCTACATGCACACGACAGTTGTTTTTCTCGGCTTTCGTTTCAGTTTTTTTTTGCGGATAGGACAGGAACCCATTCATTTCAATGGGTCAGAAAAAAATGCTGACAATTCATCCGTTTGTGTTCTGCGTCCGTTGTCCGTGTTTCCCTTCAGCAAAAAAAGTAGTGCATGTCCTACTTTTTTCTCATTTCCAGACGAGGATAGCTATTTATTACAAGGGATCTGTGAAAACAAAGGAATCCTCTAAAAAAAACTGATGGACCATCAATTTTTTTGTGGATCCCGATTTGCGGACAGCAAAAAACAACTGTCGTGTGCATGTAGCCTTAGGCTACTTTCACACTAGCATTTTTTGCGGATCCGTCATGGATCTGCAAAAACGCTTACGTTACCATAATACAACCGAAAGCATCCGTCATGAACGGATCCGGTTGTATTATGTCTTCTATAGCCAAGACGGATCCGTCAGAGAAAACGGATCCGTCCCCATTGACTTACATTGTCTCGCTCCGCATCCCAGGACGGACAGCAAAACGCTGCAGGCAGCGTTTCGTTGTCCACCTCCAGAGTGGAATGGTGACTGATCGGAGGCAAACTGATGCATTCTGAGCGGATCCTTTTCCATTCAGAATGCATTAGGGCAAAACGGATTCGTTTTGGACCGCTTGTGAGAGCTCTGAACGGATCTCACAAACTGAGAGCCAAAACGCTAGTGTGAAAATAGCCTTAAAAAAAAAAAAAAAAAGAGAGAGAGAGAAAATGGAATCCTGGGAGAATTGCAAAATATTGGAAACACAACTACAACCTGAAATCAAGGCAAAATAATAAGGTATGTATGAGAAGCAGATAACAGTCTCCTGCAGTATTATTAAGTATCTGCATGTGTTCTTTAAAATATAGAGACAGAGGTATAGAAATATGGAAACAAAATATTCAAATAAAAAGCCATATGCATAAGAAACAGCAACCGCTCCAATTACTTAGGTCTCTTCATGAGGCGTTGTTTAACACAGTATCGGATGATTTGCACTAAGGGGTCATGCACACGACCGTTGTTGTTTTGCGGTCCACAAATTGCAGATCCGCAAAACACGGATACCTACCACGTGCACTTCACATTTTGCGGAACGGAAGGGCCGGCCGGAAATGTTCTATTTTTTTGAGGAACGGACATATGGACATGGAATGCGGGGAGTCATTTCCGGTTTTTGTGTGGCCCCATTGAAGTGAATGGTTCTGCATACGGGCCGCAAAAAAACTGAGCGGACAAGGACAAAAAATACGTATGCAGGAGCCCTGAGGGTATGTCCCCATGGTTAGGTTTTTTCTGATGCAGGTTTGGAAGCCAAAATCAAGAGTGGATCATAAAATGAGAGACAGATACGACTTCTCCTCTTTTTATGAATTCATTCCTGGTTTTGGCTCCCAAAACTGCATCAGGAAACCTGACCGCGTGGCCGTGCCCAAATGACAAATTGGTTGTTGTGACACCACACGTTCCAGAACGTCCTCTCAGTTTCTACCAGTTTGGGTACAGCTAAAGAGATGAAGAGGTACAGTCTGGTGACACTAGCACTCTACAGCCCGCACACAACCAGCGTGCTCCCCAGACAGGACGGGAACTTTTCAGGACACGCAGGTGTGACAGACATACTATGCAGTCACTATTTACAATCATATAGCACCGACTAGTGGAGACGAATGGAACTACAGCAGTATGCTCAACAGCAGCACAGAAATTGCTGCGAAAGGGAGCGCACGAGAGAGTTTTTCAGTGGATTACTAGTATCTTGGGCTGGGTTCACATCTATGTTCAGCTTTCCGTTCTTCTGAACCATCAGAAGAAGAGGAATTTATTTTAAAAAAAGCATTAATTATTTTGAGTATTAGTTGTGCTCAGTTAGCATCAGTCTACACTAAAAATAGCTGATCCGTCTTGTTTTGTGCATCAGAGATCAGTTATTTTTGACGTGAGAAAATGTCTTTCATGCAGGACTTGTTCTCCTATCAAAAATAACTGATCTCTGATGGAATAAATTGATCATATTTAATGTTCAAAGTAACAGATCCGTTTTTTTTCTTTTACTATTCATCTGATGGATCAGAAGAATGGAAATCTAAATGCAGATGTGAACCTGGCCTTATTTGTTATGGTGTTAAGGCTGTTTTTTTTTGGCCTGTATTTGTGGGAGGGGCGATGATGACCATATCCAGCAGCATCGTTGCTTTAAGTCTGGCCAGCGGTGTGTCGGCTCCCCGGGTAAAGGGGAGCAGCACCGCACCGGAGCGGTCTGCCAGGGAGACACGCTCTTCTCCCCACGCAGCATGAGATTGATAAAGTATTGCACAGGCCGCTGTGCTGTTAGACAGGCAGGGGGGGAGGGGCAGACAAATTAGGCTTCAGCATGTTGTTTCTATCCAGGGGGTGCACAGATGAATTCACTCCGCAAGGGGGAGTAGTAAGGTTCAGGAAGGGTGTGTGTTTAAAAAAAATTCTGGAAAAAATTAAAAAAATAAAACATGCATTTATTATGGGGAAGGAACATTAAGTCTAGTGTTCTAGACAGGGTATGTTAAGCTTCTTAATATGGCTTTAGTGTAAGATTACACTATGTGGAAAGCACGTCACAGGAGTCGCTTACAGGGGCCACTCGACCATGTTTTCAGCTCTGCTCTGCAGCTGGCTGTCATGTGTTTTCCAAAATATAGTTCCTCACGCAGAGCTACTAGTGAGGTGGGGTGCATAGCATGCACGGTGTCTGTTTTAGTCAGTCTCTCTTCCTGCACTATTCAGGCATGCACTCACCTCTGCCCCTCGATCTGATCTGCCGGCTGGGTTCCACAGACCTGCATAGTTGTGGCTCTGGCGCCCTCTATGTGGCCACAGCTGGAAGCGCGGGGCAGAGTGTGAGTTCAGGCTCCAGTGTTACTTTTCAAAAAAAAACAAACATATATATGTGTGTTTAGTGTTAGGTCGTTGGTCCGCACTGCAGATTCGGCGCTAGATTCCGAATAGGGTTACGCTTGACGCACATTTTTATGCACACGTATTCGACTCGTTATTTCATCAGTTCACCATGATACCACATTAGTGGCATTGGTAAAGATTAAAGTGTTTCTTACATTTGTCTCTCCAGGATCAAGTGTTTTATATGCCTTAATGATCAGGCGATTGCTGACTTTCCATGTGGGACCACTTTCTCAGGCATTGGTACGGTATTTCTCTTTTATTCCAGAGGTATACAGTAATTCTCCTAGTTTCACGTCGAACTCAGGTTTTGCTGCCCCTTTTTTTGGCCCCCACTGGCTAGCTGGTGGGTCGCCGAGTGAGGTTGGTTGATCCCGGGTTCCACAGATTTCAGCGTTGGTTGAACTGTATCCTATAATGGCGGCTGTGCATGCAGGGGGTCGGCATGGGCTGGTTACATGGTGTATGTTCATGTCAATGTCGCGGTCATGGATATTTGATTAACGGCTTGGTCCTACTGATGTCTTTTGTTAGGCGTCGTGTGCTACTCTCGTTACTACACCAGATTCATTACACACGTTCATGTACCCGAATCCAAAATATAGCAGCCGGTGCCCTGTTCCGAGCTAATTCTCTTTCACAAGTTTCCCGAAGCGGACGTCTAGGAGCCACAATGCCTTGGTACGCTTCAATACTTCCGATCCCATTACCCTGGCTGCAGCTCGCTCGTTGGTAGCGAAATCGCAATTGGAGGTTGTAATAAAGCTCTTTGATCAAGTTTGTTTGTCCTTTTGGCCCCTTTCAGGCGTCCCTTCAGCGTCGCGGTTCCTTTATAGTTCTAACCGCTTTTTGGTATCCAGTAGGTAGGGGTCATGCCTTCATGTTTAGCCCCGACCACAAGTGTTAAGGCCGGTTTATTGGCCTGTATTTGTGGGAGGGGTGATGATGACTATATCTGGCCTGGCGTCCCCTCCCACAGTGAACGTCGTCTCCAGCGTACCCACCCTTACTTTCACTATCTCACACCAGGGGATGCCCCCCTTCAGGCGTCCCTTCAGCGTTGCGGTTCCGGCATAATTCTAACCGCTTTTAGGTATCCAGTAGGTAGGGGTCATTCCTTCATGTTTAGCCCAGACCACAAATGCTATTAGAAATTATCTTAGTTAGACTTTTTTAAACAGCCTGTGGTAAAGGTTTGATGAAGTGGAAGATACAGATATGAAGATTGGGTTACAGTCAACTGTATATAAATGTATTTTCCTGCAATCAGTGTGATTTCCTCTAGTAAAAATCTCACTTATTTTTTTATTGACGTTTTGTCATTTTTACATGCTGTATACTGTTATCTTTACCAAGCTCATATCTGTTTCCCTGGGGTATAAACACCGGGGCGAATTTATCAAGCCCTGCACACCAGAAATCTGGCTTCAAAAAGTCGATAGTACGGACTTTTGGGGGTCACTTGTGCAAACATTTTACAACTTTTCTAAGCACTGCACCTTCCAGCACCACCTAAAAATTTGGTATGAATATTTGATCAGAATTTTTTGAGTACATACTGAACTCCACAGAAGGTATGGCCTCAGGTGAACCCAAGTATGCGTAGCAACTCTAATCTGACAACAAATCTCAAAAACACCTACAATGCTACATTCCCCCCATAACTGTATGAGGATATGTGAAATCCCTTTGTTACCCATCCAACAGAAGTTTGTACACCTGTACCGATTAGCAAACCGTTGTGAAAAAAAAAATAGTAGAATTTGAAATTACCATTAACCACAATTATGGCAATTAAAAGAGAATAAAGAGTAGAAAATATGTTAAGAGGAAGCAAGAGCATACTGCCAGAAGTACAACAATGAGAATGGGAAGAACAAACCCAAAGCATATAGGCCCTGATTCATCGAGACCTGCGTCTGCTGAGCTGGTCATGATAGGACCTGTGCTGTGAAGGAGGCCTTGTCATAAATTACATGCAAGCTACAGAATATGTGTGTATTCACACATCAGTGTTTTAGCACGGTCCGTGTTTTCAGCACAGATGCATGTCCTATCTTGTCCGTGTTCCCGGATCCCTCACGCCCATTATAGTCAATGAGTCCGTAAAAACCATGGATGCAACACAGATGCCATCCGTGTTGCATTCATGTTTCACCGATCATTAAAAAGAGATTGTTTGAAAATGATTTTCCAGCTGCTCATTGTCAGTGAAAAACGGATGGCACGTGGTCAGCAAGAAACGGACCCACGGACCCAACACGGATCTGTCACGGGAGGAAACACGCATTGAACACTGTTCGTGTTACCACTGATCTAAAACTGACACTGACGTGTGCATGAGGCATAAGGCATCTGAACCCTACAAAAACGTTATTGCAGCCAGTGGAATTTAATGAGTCAGATAAAGGAAAATGTGACATTTAGTCATGCAAATCATTGTCATGTTTAGTGTAAAATGAGTCTACATACAAAGAAGCCCCAGATATGCAAATGTCTACTATGCTGGCGTTCAGTTACACTTTAGAGCTATTTTGCTTCTTTTACATGGGCCAGATAGGATGCGGGTGCGTAGCGGGAAATTGCGCGATTTTTCTGCGCGAGTGCAATGCGTTTTAATGCATTTTGCACGCGTGTGTGAAAAATCAGAATGTTTGTTACCCAGACCCGAACCCGGACTTCTTCACAGAAGCTCAGGTTTGGGTTCAGTATTCTGTATATTTTATTATTTTCCCTTATAACATGGTTATAAGGGAAAATAATGGCATTCTTAATAGAGAATGCTTACTAAAATGTAAGCCAGGCATCATCTTCTTTCTTCTCCATTCAGGACCTGCAAAAGGACCTTTGGTGATGTCAGCGCAGGTCCTGCTGAATGAAGATAGAAGGATTACGTCACCAAAGGTTCACGTCACGCATTGCACCCGCGTGGAATTCTCGCCCATGTGAAAGGGGCCCAAGGGTTTTTGTAAAAAATCAATGGTGTAATGCAGGGATGCCCAACCTGCGGCCCTCCAGCTTTTGCAAAACTACAACTCCCAGGAAGCCAGGACAGCCTACAGCTATCGTTTTACAACAGCTGGAGGGTCTCAGGTTGGGCATCCCTAGTGCAATGCATTTCACTAAATACCAGGAGACTTTGACCCAAAATTTTGTCTGGCACTGACATCTAAAATTTAGGCGTGGTTAGACTTTTTAAGATGATCTGCCACCCCTCCTGGCATATTTATATCAGAAAACAATTGTCCATGCGGACTGGACATTTTGCGGATCACGGACCCATTCAAGTGAATAGGTCCACATCTGCAATCGGCGGACACACGGCTGGTGTCCATGCATTGCGGACCACTATTTGCTGTCCGCAGCACAGGCACAGAGCGCAGACGTGTGCATGAGCCCTAAATATGTGTCTATGCAGAATGTACCACAGTTCAGTGCTGACAGTGTCAGACTGTGTAAGGAGCATATTCAGTGTGAGAAATACACTCCTTGTATCAGAGGTATTTCATATCCTGAATTAAAACACAAGTTCGCTCAACCCTAATCCTGAATGCTGCTTCTATGACTTTGGCCTGTGGCATTATAATGATTTATAATGATGTGTGTTCCTGCCCGAACTCAACTCTAATGACTTGTATGCACAACATTATGTGAGTACAGTTTGTTAGAGTTGAGGCGACAGGTCTTCTTCTCTAAAGACCATCCATGTGTAAATGATGTGCAAATGCTTTAAACAAGAAAAACTTAAAGATCTCACCGGAATTTCTGTGCATTCATCAGAAGGCATGGTAGGAAACACTCCAGGGTTGTTCTTTACACATGTGCTCATTTTGATAACCTAATAATAGTTCCCACCCTTTCAAGGGCAGTGACAAGCTGCCCCTATGTATGCTTACCCTACAATCGCCTCTATTTGCTTTCAACCCTTTTATCCTCTGGTCACTGAGGATTCATTAGGGGTTATGCAAAAGGGGTCCCAATCATACAATAAGGAGTACTGGGAAACTGGTCAACACTTAAGTTCTTCTTATTATATGTAGGAACCCTTTTGTATGTTAACTTAAGGTACCTCAATACCAGAGGATGAAATGCATTCGAACAAGTAAATATGAGAGAGAGCCGGAGAAGGCAAGTAATTTATGATGAGTCCTGTGCTTAGTCACAAATGACCTGCTTTCTTCTCCAGCCCAGGCCCTATCAGGGCCATAGAATTAATTCACTAAAACTGACTACTATATTTGTGACACAAAAGCACTAAAAGCAGTAACTTTCATAGCGCAAATCAGCAGACACTGCTGCATAATAACCTTCTTCTCACTGATGGCACATTTAATCAATCTTCCCCCCAAAAAATAACATTTTTTTCTAGTGATGAGCAGCATTGGCAATATTCATTTCCACAATATTTTGCAAATTTTTGGCCTAATACTCGTGATCTCCAGTCATTTTATTTTTGATTGCGAAAATCGGCAATGTAATATGCGCGTAATGCGTGCGCAATACAGGTGTGGCTCACTTTTGTACATTTTTCAAGCTGCTAGAAGTTTCCTGAGACTGGAGAAAATGGTTGTCAGCAACTTCCATAACTGTGAGGAAGAACTCCTGATCACTGTATTTTTAATTTTTTTTAAAAGACGAAAGACAAAGACACTAATCCCACACAGTAATTCCTATCACAGCACAGTAATTCTTATCACACTACCTAACACCCTGCACTTGAACCTATGAGCTACACTATATTACTATCTAACCTACACTGACTATCTCCCACTAACTATCTGTATTATATGTATGAACTAACTATTATATAGTTGCTAGGGATGTTGCTCAGACAAAGATACTGCAGCCTTCTCATTGGCCCACAAGCAAAAAGCAGTGAGGGTAATGATGAAAAAAAATCTAGAATATTATCGATTACGAAGATATAGCACTATATTTTAGATCTTCATGAATTCTCGAAGTGCCGATATTCGCGATAAAAATTCGCGATTAGAATATTCGCAATCAACACTATTTTTTTCCCTGTAAAGCCTTTGTGTGCATATCCCATGGTCCGCATTGGGGAACATTGAGGGAAGCTTCACTCTCCTGTTAAAGGTCCCTTTGTCCCAGAGGTGTGGGTCCTGCTCCAGGGCTTCCGGTCCCAATCGGTACAGAAGTAATGATGGGACAGCCATCGTTCAAGTGACCTCTATGCCAATCACTGGTCTCAATGGTCACATACCATTCTCATGTTACCATGGAGGCCAGTTATTGGCTGAGCTGTCAAATAAATGACAGATGTGATGTCATCACTTCCAATCCAACGGAGACCGGAACACTGGACTGGTGGGATCTTTACCAGGTGAATAAAGTTTTTATATTTATATTATTTTATATTTGTTTTATAAAACTGTCTGCTCCCCATTTAATAGGGTTGTCTCAGACCCCCCAAAAAATAGGATAGGACTGTTGTATTATGGGCCGGACGTTCCATAAAATGCGGCATGCACACGGCTTTTTTTGGCATTTTATTTTTTTCGCGTGCTATCGAATGGTAGCGAGTATCGGAATACTTTTTTATGGTATCGATACCGAATCAAAATTTTGGTATCGAAACAACACTAGTATGAGCAACCCTGGGGCTCGTACTAGTTTTCCGGCCCACAAGATAAGTCCACCTGAGCCCCCTACCGGTGAACTTGTCTGGTGTACCCCAGAGGATTTTGAGCCCTTGATTCCTGACTTTGGTGGCCAACCAGGAATCCAGATTCGCACAGTGGGCTTCACTGAATATGACTATTTTAGTTTTTTTTTCAGTGACCACTTTGTGAATCTGATGGTGGAACAAACAAACTTGCTCGCCCAACAGTTCATTGCTCAACACCCGGGCTCCTTTTTGGCTAGGTCCGGTGGCTGGACTCTAGTCAGTGCGGCCGAGGTGAGGACATTTTGGGGCCTCGTGCTGCAAATGGGCCTAGTCAAAAAAAAACAGTGTCAGGCTGTACTGGAGTGGGGACGTCCTCTACCAGACCCCACTCTACTGTATGGCCATGACACGTTCCCGTTTTGAGGCCATTTGGAAATGCCTGCATTATGCAGATGCATGTCCCCCCCAACATTTTTTGGAGGTCTATGTACCTGGAAGGAAGGTCGCTGTTGATGAGTCTCTCATTGTTTTCAAGGGGAGACTCATTTTCCGCCAGTATCACCATTTTCCTCTAAGCAGGCGAGGTATGGTGTGAAGCTGTACAAACTTTGTGAGAGCACCTCAGGGTACACTTACAAGTTTTGTGTGTACGAGGGGCGAGATTCCCGTATTGAACCCCCAGAATGTCCCCCCACTCTGGGTGTTAGCTGGAAACTTGTGTGGGACCTTATGCACCCACTGCTAGATAAGGGTTACCACCTGTACGCGGATAACTTTTATACTAGTATCCCCTTGTTCCAGTCCCTCAACGCCAGATACACATTCGCTTGTGGGACTGTGTGGAAAAATCAACGCGGCCTCCCTACCTACTCCCTCCAGGTACCTATCCCCAGGGGTGAGACCCGTGCCCCTTACCAGTGAAAACCTGTTGCTGGTCAGATATAAGGACAAGAGGGATGTCCTTGTACTATCCACAATTCACGGTAATGGCATCACCCCTATCCCTGTGCGAGGTACCGCGGCAACGGTCCTCGAGCCCGATTGTATCGTGGACTACAATCGGTATATGGGAGGAGTTGATTTCTCTGATCAAGTCCTCAGGCCATATAACGCCATGCGCAAAACCCGGGCATGGTACAAAAAAGTTGCGGTCTACTTGGTGCAGGGTACCTTGTACAACTCTTTTGTGCTGTCCCGCAGTGCTGGCAACACAGGGAAATTCCTGCAGTTCTATGAGGAAGTCCTCAAGGCCCTGATCTTTTCTGACCGGGAAAGAGAAGGCCGGAGTACCTCGGGAAGTGCAAAAAAAGTGCAGAGTGTGTCACAGGATGGGGATACGGAAGGACACCACCACTCAGTCTGACTGCATTGATGGTTGCTTCAATGAACTAACTGCCTCAATGAATACTTCTGTTCAGTTTTTACAAAGGAAAATGAAGGAGAAGGACCTCAGTTAGGGAGGAAGACTAATGAATCCTTTGCATGTGTCTTTACAGAGGAAGAAGTTCTAAGTCAGCTGTCTAAAATTAATACAAATAAATCACAGGGGCCTGATGGGATACACCCAAAGCTATTAAAAGAGCTTAGAGGTGTACTAGCAAAACCATTAACAGATTTATTTAACCAATCACTGGTAACAGGTGTCGTCCCAGAAGATTGGAAATTAGCAAACGTTGTGCCAATTCACAAGGAAGGCAGTAGAGAGGAATCGGGCAACTATAGGCCAGTAAGCCTGACATCAATAGTGGGGAAATTAATGGAAACCATACTCAAGGAGAGGATTGTGGAACATCTAAAAACCCATGGGTTGATTGATAAAAAACAGCATGGGTTTACTTCAGGGAGATCATGTCAAACTAATCTTATTGACTTTTTTGATTGGGTGACTAAATTAATAGATGGCGGAGGTGCAGTAGACATCGCTTATCTGGACATCGCTTATCTGGACTTTAGTAAGGTTTTTAATACTGTCCCACATAGAAGGCTTATCAATAAACTGCAGTATTTGAGCTTGGGCTCACATATTGTTGAATGGATTAGGCAGTGGCTGAAGGACAGAAAACAGAGGGTTGTAGTCAATGGAGTATATTCAGACCATGGTATTGTTACCAGTGGGGTACCTCAGGGATCTGTTCTGGGACCCATATTGTTTAATATCTTTATCAGCGAAATTGCAGAAGGCCTCAATGGTAAGGTGTGTCTTTTTGCTGATGACACAAAGATTTGTAACAGGGTTGATGTTCCTGGAGGGATACACCAAATGGAAAAGGATTTAGGAAAACTAGAGGAATGGTCAAAAATCTGGCAACTAAAATTTAATGTCGATAAGTGCAAGATAGTGCACCTGGGGCGTAAAAACCCAAGAGCAGAACATAAAAGTGATACAGTACTAACCTCAGTATCTGAGGAAAGGGATTTAGGGGTCATTATATCAGACGACCTAAAGGTAGGCAGACAATGTCATAGAGCAGCAGGTAATGCCAGCAGAATGCTTGGGTGTATAGGGAAAGGCATTAACAGTAGAAAGAGGGAGGTGCTCATGCCGCTCTACAGAGCACTAGTGAGACCTCATTGGGAGTATTGTGTGCAGTACTGGAGACCATATCTGCAGAAGGATATTGAAACTTTGGAGAGAGTTCAGAGAAGAGCTACTAAACTAGTACATGGATTGCAGGTCAAAACTTACCAGGAAAGGTTAAAGGACCTTAACATGTATAGCTTGGAAGTAAGAAGAGACAGAGGGGATATGATAGAAACTTTTAAATACATAAAGGGAAGCATCACGGTAAAAGAGGAGAGAATATTTAAAAGAAGAAAAACTTCTACAAGAGGACATAGTTTTAAATTACAGGGGCAAAGGTTTAAAAGTAATATCAGGAAGTATTACTTTACTGAGAGAGTAGTGGACGCATGGAATAGCCTTTCTGCAGAAGTGGTAGCTGCAAATACAGTGAAGGAGTTTAAGCATGCATGGGATAGGCATAAGGCCATCCTTCATATAAGATAGGGCCAGGGGCTATTCATAGTATTCAGTATATTGGGCAGACTAGATGGGCCAAATGGTTCTTATCTGCCGACACATTCTATGTTTCTATGTAATAGCAAGCGATCAAAAAGTCATATGCACCCCAAAATAGTGCCAATAAAACCGTCCTTTTATCCCGGAAAAAATGAGCCCCTACCTAACACATGACCTAACCCCTCAGATGAACACAGTCAAAAAAATTAAATAAAAACGGTTTTGGCACATTTTCCATTTTAATCCATTTTCTCCAGTGACAAAGCAAGAGTTAACAGTCAAACAAAACTCTATATTTATTACCCTGATTCTGTACTTTATAGAAACACCCCATATGTGGTCGTAAACTGCTGTATGACTAAACAACAGGGCGCAGAAGGAAGGGAACGTCATATGGTTTCTTGAAGGCAGATTTTGATGGCCTTTTTTTTTTTACACCATGTCCCCTTTGAAGAACCCCTGATGCACCCCTAGAGTAGAAACTCCATAAAAGTGACCCCATCTAAGGAACTACACCCCTCAAGGTATTCAAAATTTTGTTAACCCTTTAGGTGTTCCTCAAGAGTTTATGGCAAATGGAGATGAAATTTCTGAATTTCTATTTTTTGTAACCTTGCCTAACAAAAATGTAATATAGAGAAACCAAAAATCATATGTATCCTAAAAATAGTCCCAACAAAACTGCCACCTTATCCTGTAGTTTCCAAAATGGGGTCACTTTATGGGAGTTTCAACTCTAGGGGTGCAGCAGGGGGGCCTCAAATGGGACATGGTGTAAATAAACCAGTCCAGCAAAATCTGCCTTCCAGAAACCATATGGTGTTCCTTTCCTTCTGCTCCCTGACATGTGTCTGTACAGTAGTTTATGACCACATATGGGGGGTTTCTATAAACTATAGAATCAGGGCAATAAATATTGAGTTGTGTTTGGCTGTTAACCCTTGCTTTGTTACTGGAAAAAATGGATTAAAATTGAAAATTTGCCAAAAATTTAAATTCTGAAATTTTATCTCCATTTGCCAATAACTCTTGTGGAACACCTAAAGGGTTAACAAAGTTTATAAAATCAGTTTTGAATACCTTGAGAGGTGTAGTTTTTTAGATGGGGTCACTTTTATGGAGTTTAAACTCTAGAGGTGCATCAAGGGGGCTTCAAATGGGACATGGTGTAAATAAACCAGTCCAGCAAAATCTTCCTTCCAGAAACCATATGGTGCTTCTTTCCTTCTGCGCCCTGCCGTGTGCCCGTACAGTAGTTTACGACCACACATGGGGTGTTTCTATAAACTACAGAATAAGGGCAATAAATATTGAGTTGTGTTTGGCTGTAAACCCTTGCTTTGTTACTGGAAAAAATGGATTAAAATGGAAAATTTGCCAAAAAATGTAAATTTAGAAATTTCATCTCCATTTGCCAATAACTGGAAATTTCTGAAAAATTTCAAGATTTGCTTCTAAACTTCTAAGCCTTGTAACGTCCCCAAAAAATAAAATGCCATTCCCAAAATCATCCAAACATGAGGTAGACATATGGGGAATGTAAAGTAATGACTACTTTTGGAGGTATTACTATGTATTATAGAAGTAGAAAAATAGAAATTTGGATTGGGTAAATTTGGTATTTTTTATAAATAAAAATGATTTTTTTTTTACTCCATTTTACCAGTGTCATGAAGTACAATATGTGACAAAAAAACAATCTCAGAATGGCCTGCATAAGTAAAAACATTTTAAAGTTATAAAGTGACACTAGTCAGATTTGCAAAAAATGGCCTGGTCCTTAAAGGGTTTCTGTCATCATCTTTTGACATTATAAGCTGTCTGACATTAGCTATGTGCTAATGTCAGACCAGCTTGCTAATGTCTTTTTTATAAAAATCGGATGTATATTTAGGCAGAAAAACTTACTTTTATAATATGTAAATTAGCCCCTAGGAGCAGGGGGGGCGTTGCCCTGCTCCTAGCGGCTCCGTCCGGCAACCTGCTGGCACGCCCCTTCTTACTTTGAGTGACAGTGCGGGGAAGCGATCCTCCTGCACTGTCTTCTTCTGGACGCTGGTGCCTGCTGTGAAAATGAGCCCGGTCTTTAACCACTACAGGACCGCCTAACGCACGGATGCGTCCGGCGGGCGGTCCTGTAGTTCTGATCTGACGCATCGGCGCGTCATCTCGCGAGATTTCCTGTGAACGCGCGCGCGTTTCCTGTGAATTTGCTGAGGGGCATAGTGAGTCCATGAAAAATTAAACTTTTAGTCAAAAGTTAGCGGAAAGGGAGACTTTGTGAGAAAAAACAATAAAAAATCAATTTCCGCTAACTTGTGCCAAAAAAAAAATCTTCTATGAACTCGCCATGCCCCTCATGGAATACCTTGGGGTGTCTTCTTTCCAAAATGGGGTCACATGTGGGGTATTTATACTGCCCTGGCATTTTAGGGGCCCTAAAGCGTGAGAAGAAAAATGCGTAAAAATGTCCTCCTAAAAGGTACTCATTGGAATTTGGGCCCCTTTGCGCATCTTGGCTGCAAAAAAGTGTCACACATGTGGTATCGCCGTACTCAGGAGAAGTAGGGCAATGTGTTTTGGTGGGTATTTTTACATATACCCATGCTGGGTGAGAGAAATATCTCTGTAAATTGACAACTTTGAATAAAAAAAAATGTAAAAAGTTGTCGTTTACAGCGATATTTCTCACACACAGTATAGGTATATGTAAAAATACACCCCAAAACTCATTGCCCTACTTCTCCTGAGTACGGCGATACCACATGTGTGACACTTTTTTGCAGCCAAGATGCGCAAAGGGGCCCTAAAACCAATGAGTACCTTTAGGATTTCACAGGGCATTTTTTCGCATTTGGATTCTAACGCTTTAGGGCCCCTAAAATGCCAGGGCAGTATAAATACCCCACAAGTGACCCCATTTTGGAAAGAAGACACCCCAAGGTATTCTGTGAGGGGCATTGCGAGTTCACAGAATTTTTATTTTTTGGCACAAGTTAGCGGAAATTGATATTTTATTTTTTTTTTATTTTGTTTTTTACAAAGTCTCATATTTCACTAACTTGTGACAAAAAATAAAATTTTACATGAACTCGCCATGCCCTTCACAGAACACCTTGGGGTGTCTTCTTTCCAAAATGGGGTCACTTATACTGCCCTGGCATTTTAGGGGCCCTAAAGCGTGAGAAGAAGTCTGGAATCCAAATGCGTAAAAATGCCCTGTGAAATCCTAAAGGTACTCATTGGAATTAGGGCCCCTTTGCGGACCCAGGCTGCAAAAAAGTGTCACTCATGTGGTATCGCCGTACTCAGGAGAAGTAGGGCAATGTGTTTTGGGGTGTATTTTTATATATACCCATGCTGAGTGTGAGAAATATCTCTGTAAACGACAACTTTTTAAATTTTTTTATACAAAGTTGGCAGTTTACAGAGATATTTCTCTCACCCAACATGGGTATATGTAAAAATACACCCCAAAACATATTGCCCTACTTCTGCTGAGTACGGCGATACCACATGAGTGACACTTTTTTGCAGCCTGGGTGCGCAAAGAGGCCCAAATTCCAACGAGTACCTTTAGGTTTTACAGGGCTGCTCACAATTTAGCCCCGCCCAAAATGCCAGAACAGTAAACACACCCCACAAACGACCCCATTTCGGAAAGTAGACACCCCAAGGTATTCACTGAGGGGCATAGTGAGTCCGTCTGAGATTTTATTTTTTTTGCCAGAAGTTAGCAGAAATGGAAACTTTATTAAATTTTTTTTTTTTTCCTCAGAAAGTGTAATTTTCTGCTAACTTGTGAAAAAAAATGAAATGATACATGAACTCACCATGCCCCTCCGCGAATACTTTGGGGTGTCTTCTTTCTAAAATGGTGTCATTTGGGGGTATTTATACTATCCTGACATTCTAGCACCTGAAGAAACATGACAGGTGCTCAGAAAGTCAGAGCTGCTTCAAAATGCGGAAATTCACTTTTTTGCACCATAGTTTGTAAACGCTATAACTTTTACCCAAACCAATAAATATACACTTATTGGATTTTTTTTTTATTAAAGACATGTAGAACAATATATTTTGAGAAAAATTTATATAGAAATGTCGTTTTTTGGAAAAATTTTACAACAGAGAGTGAAAAATTAAATTTTAATAAATAAATTTTTATTAATAGCAAAAAAAGTAAAAATGTCAGCAACAATGAAATACCACCAAATGAAAGCTCTATTAGTGAGAAGAAACGGAGGTAAAATTCATTTGGGTGGTAAGTTGCATGACGGAGCAATAAACGGTGAAATTAGTGTAGTGCAAAATTGTAAAAAGTGGCCTGGTCATTAAGGGTGTTTAAGCTAGGGGGGCTGAGGTGGTTAAGGGGTTAAAAACAAAAAGTACAAAAATCCATCAAAAACATCTGAATATGTTTTTACACACATGTACACCTTGACTTACATGCACAAGCAATATGCTTTTACATACACACAGTGGCACTCATAGGAGCACATCTTACACGCACAGGCACATTTTTACATGTATACTGCCTGGCCAAAAAATGGTCACCACCTGGATTTAAATAAGAAAATAGGTAAGAGCCTCCAGTTGGTCAGGTCTAGGTTCAGCACTGAACATACTGAATGACCAGGTTATTCTAACAATGGATTTTTTCTTCCCTGATGGCACGGGCATATGCCAAGATGACAATGCCAGGATTCATCGGGCTCAAATTGTGAAAGAGTGGTTCAGGGAGCATGAGACATCATTTTCACACATGGATTGGCCACCACAGAGTCCAGACCTGAACCCGATTGAGAATCTTTGGGATGTGCAAGTTAAGACTTTGCACAGTGGCCCAAATCTCCCCTTACAAGATCTTGGGGGGGGGGGGGGGGGAATCAATGCAACAATGGAAAGAAATAAATGTTGTGACATTGCAGAAGCTTGTGGAAACGATGCCACAGCGAATGTGGCCCGTAATCAAAGCTAAAGGCAGCACAACAAAATAATAGTGTGTGACCTTTTTTTGGCCTGGAACACTTCCTGCCCCCCATATCTGTTAGTGTATGTGCGGGGAGGGTCACACAGTGAGACACCTGGAGCAGGGGAGAATAAGGGACAGTGAAGCATCTGCTGCGAGGGGAGCAGTGAGGCAGCTGGGACAAGGAGGAGAGGAAGGGACACTAGGCACCTGTGAGGCAGGGCAGAGAAGGAACGGTGAGGCATCTGTTGCAATGGTGCAGAGAAGGGACAGTGAAACAACTAGTGCAGGGGGAGCAGAGGGGACAGTGAGGCACTTGGGGTGGGGGGGAGCAGGAGAATCAGTTAGGCATGGGGCAGCGGGAGCAGAGGGGGTAGTGAGGCACCTGGGGCAAGGAGAGCAGAGGGGCAGTGAGCCACTTGGGGCAGGGGGACCAGAAGGGGCAGGAAGCAGAGGGGGAAGTGAGGTACTTGGGGTGAGGGGGGGGACAGTTATCCACATGGGGCAGGGGGACCAGAAGGGGCAGTTAGGCACTTGGGCCAGAGAGGAAGCAGAGGGGGCAGTGAGGCACTTGCGGTTAGGGGGGGTGGGGACAGAGAGGCACTTGTGGCAGTGGAAGCAGTGAGGCATATGGGGGCAGGAGGGGGCAGTGGGACACTTGGAGCAGGAGGGGAACAGAGGGGGAAGTGAGGTACTTGGGGCAGGGGGAGCAGATGGGGTAATGAGGCACTTGGGGCAGAGGGCTAGCAGAGGGGGCAGTAAGACAACTGGGGCAAGGAGGTAGCCGTGAGGCACTTATGACGGGGGGAGCAGGAGGATCAGTGAGGCACTTGGGATGGGGGGAGCAGGGAGCAGGAGGATCAGTGAGGCACTTGGGGCAGAGACAGCAGAAGGTGCAGTGAGACAACTGGGACAAGGTCTCCACTCTGTCAAATATTAAACTGCTGCGCAGCGCCCTTGTCCCTCTCATCAATGAAGATTAAGGCCCTATTCACACGTCCGCATGTATTCCGCAATTCTGCGGAATACATGCGGACCCATTGACTGTGAATGGGGCACGGAACGATGCGGAGAGCACACACTGTGCTCTCCGCATCAGTTTTTGCGGAGCGCGCCGCCGATCTTACGGCCGCAGCTCCGCAAAAAAGTAGAGCATGTCCTATTCTTGCCCGCAATTGCGGACAAGAATAGACATTTCTATGAGGCTGCCGGCCGGGTGTGTTTATGGATCCGCAATTTGCGTATCCATAAACACAACGGACATGTGAATAAGGCCTAAATCAGCCAAAAGCACTGCTGAGGCTGAGATCACTCCACACACACCAGGGGAGGCAGCCTTGAAAATTATACTGACAAGTGCAGCGCTGGAACACATATTTTTTCTAATTACACCCCACGCATCTGGCGCCCTAGACACTGCGTATCCCCACTTACCCCTTGTCCCGGCCCTGCTTCTAGTGAATGGTCCGGAATCCTGGTGAGACTTTTTAATTTTCTTATTTAGAGCTTTTGCATATGGGCTATGTCATTGAAAAGTCATGTAGTCAATGGTGTTATACTGCGACATGTGATATACTGTGACTGCGACACGACAGTTGCAAAAAATCCATCCAAGTTGGATTATTGTGCGACTGTCGGGTCGCAGTCTCAGTCGCGGCACCATTGACTATCATTACTAAAAATTCTGCACGACTTTCCTGGCATGGTGGAGGGGCTGAAAAATCGCGCATTTTCCCGCAACGCACTCGCCTCTTATCCAAGCGTCAAACGTGACGCCCGTTTAAAAGAGGCCTTAGTCTTCCTTTATGATCCACACCTGGTTTAACAGCCATTGTGCATCTAAACGGCAATTAAAGGGAATCAGTCACCAGTTTTCTGGTTGTGCAGCAACTTATATTGATGACCTATCCTCAAGGGTTCGACGCCCAGAGGATAGGTCATGAATAGAAATCGCTGCACACCCCCTTTAAATCCTAACAGCTCCAGCACATGCCAAGGAGTCCTGATATTCATGAGCTCACCGCTCTCCCCGCCCACCTGACTCTGCCAGGTTTTTTTCCAAGTGAATCAGCAGCAGGTAGGCGGGGAGAGCCAGGAGCTCGTGAATATGGGGACTCGTTCAGCAGGCGCTGGAGCTGTTCAATACAAGATTTTGGCAAACCAGCCGAGTCAATTGAAGAAAGTGACCTAGCATTTTGCTGAGGATCTGTCACTAGTTTATGTTGCCCTTGGGACACCATAAAACTGGTGACAGACTAGTGCCTCCAGTATAGATAATGCCCCTCTTAGTGCCACCCAGTAGTGAGAATAGCCCCCATGTATAATGCCCTCACCTTCCCCGCTAGTATGAACATAAAAATAAATAATAAATTACTTATCTCATCCACTTGCATGCAAAGGAACACATTTTTGACGTGAGAAAAAGTAACACAAGCAGGACTTTTTCTCCCGTCAAAAATAACTGATCTCTGACAGAACTGACACAAACTGATGCTCAAAATAACGAATCCGTTTTTTTTCCCCTGTCCTGTTCAGAAGAACGGAAAACTAAATATCACCAGGATTACACATTATAAGCTGTCTGACATTAGCTATGTGCTAATGTCAGATCAGCTTGATAATGTGCTTTATATGTATTTCTGATGTATATTTAGGCTAAAAAACGTCTTTTTATAATATGTAAATTAGCCTCTAGGAGCAGGGGCGTTGCCCTCTCCTAGAGGCTCACATGCCAACCTGCTGCCACGCCCCTTCTTTCTTTGATTGACAGTGCCGGGCAGCGATCCTCTCCTGCCTCCGGCACTGTCTCCCCTGCTAAATCCTGCGCCGCCGCTCTGTATTCGGCGCTGGCGCGGTGAGCTGAGGACAGCAGGCACCAGCGTCCTCAGCTCACCGCGCCTGTGCCGAATACAGAGCGCCGGCGCAGGATTTAGCAGGGAGACAGTGCCGGAGGCAGGAGAGGATCGCTGCCCGGCACTGTCAATCAAAGAAAGAAGGAGCGTGGCAGCAGGTTGGCGCACGGAGCCTCTAGGACAGGCATCCTCAAACTGCGGCTCTCCAGATGTTGTAAAACTACAACTCCCAGAATGCCCTGCTGTAGGCTGATACCTGTAGGCTGTTCAGGCATGCTGGGAGTCGTAGTTTTGCAACAGCTGGAGGGCCGCAGTTTGAGGATGCCTGCTCTAGGAGCAGGGGCAACGCCCCCCCCTGCTCCTAGAGGCTAATTTACATATTATAAAAAGACGTTTTTTAGCCTAAATATACATCAGAAATACATATAAAGCACATTATCAAGCTGATCTGACATTAGCACATAGCTAATGTCAGACAGCTTATAATGTGTAATCCTGGTGACAGAAACCCTTTAAGCCTCATTCACACGTCAGTGTCTTGGTCAGTGATTTCCATCAGTGATTGTGAGCTAAAACCAGTAGTGAAGCCTCCACAGACATAAGGTATACGGGAAAGATCTGCTCCTGTTCGGTGTATAGGGCCGCACCTGGTTTTGGCTCACAATCACCGATGGAAATCACTTACCAAACGCTGACATGTGATTGAGGCGTTAGGCTAGTTTCACACCTGTGGTGTGAATTCTGGCAGGCTGTTCCGGCGCTTCCAGACGCAGACAGAATGTCCTCCGGCCCAAATAAGTATAATGGGGTCCGGAAGAGATTTGGCAACATTCTGGCAGACAATGCAGAGAATCGGTCAGACACAAACTGCCGAATGCTGCAGTTTGTGTCCAACCGATTCCCGACATTGTCTGCCGGAACCTGGGATATGATCCTGGGGAGGAAAACAAAGTGTAAGGAAGCAAAAGAAATGAGAATGGTGAATGACGACTGGGATGCAGGAATCGGAGTTGATTAGATCCCTACTAGAGATGAGCGAACTTCAAAAATTAGTTCGGCGTTCGGGTTGGGGTAATCGCCGCATCCCGTTATGGATTCCACTACCGCGGACTATCCCGGCATATGGAATCCATAAGGGGCGGCTTCAACGAATCTGAACTTTGAAAAAGCCGAAGGACCTGGGGTGACGTCACCATCATGTGATCAGTGCAGGGGGTGTGGCTCAGGACACCTGCTCTTTGTTCACCTGTACTTACCAGAGAGTGATGGGAACCTGTTCTCCGTCACTAGACCGCTGCAGCCACTCATTGGCCTCAACAATCATGTGCAAGAACAGCATGTCACAAGCACATGGCATTGCGACATCACATCTAATGTAGCCGATGGGGTTGCAATACAGTAGCCATATGCCGTGATATGGCACAATCTGCCTGTAGTTTGTATACCAGCTGCTGGTTTATATAACTATGTTTGTAAGAGAGATTGAGCCTGAGGGTTCGTGATGAAGGCAGACAGGGGCGGATTGACCATAGACCTTACAGGGAAATTTCCCGGTGGGTCGATGCCCAGGGGAAGTTTTTGGGGATGTATTTTGTGATGGATTGTGGTATTTGGCTCTGTTGATGGTTGTATAATGTGCCACAATATGGTATTGCTGGCCTCGCCTACTTGTGTTGGCCCTGCCTTCCATCAGGGCCACTTTTAGTATTTTTTTTAGGGCCACTTTAAGTTCCCAGTCTGCCCCTGGAGGCAGAACACACAATTCTCTTCCTTGCGAGATCCCTCTTTGCATATTCATTTCCCATGGAGCATTGCCAATAATTTTCCATACCATGAAGTACTTTCAGTAAGTCTCCATACAGGACTGCTTTCTTTAAGGAGATTCCGCACCTTGTCTAAGGCTACTTTCACACTAGCGTTTTTACTGGATCCGGCAGGGTTCAGCAAAGACGCTACCGTTACTGATAATACAACCATCTGCATCCGTTGTATTATCTTTAACATTGCCAAGACTGATCCGTCATGAACTCCATTGAAAGTCAATGGGGGACGGATCAGTTTTCTATTGTGTCAGAGAAAACAGATCGGTGCCCATTGACTTGCATTGGGGGTCATGCCAGATCCGTCTTGCTCCGCATTCCAGGACGGAAAGCAAACTACATGTTGCGGTTTGCTCTCTCCGGTATGGTAATGCAACTAAACAGAACGAAATACATTTTGGAGCATTTTTTTCCTGTCAGTTCAGTTTTGTCCCCATTGACAATGAATGGGGACAAAACGGAAGCGTTTTTTTCCAGTATTGAGCCCTTATGACGGATCTCAATACTAGAAACTTTCGCTAGTGTGAAAGTAGCCTAAGCAATTTTCATGGTGTGATAAAGGAATCATGCACTACTTGTGACTGGAGCGAAGCAAAGCCTATGTAAATGGCAGGCGTTTGCTAACTAATTTTGGTGGTGTCACATATCTTCTTGGAATCTCAGAACCTGATGTTACCACTCAAAACTGGCATCAAAATACCTTATCCTGGCCCTGTTGTGTTGTACATACAATCATGTCTGTGTTGTAGTGCCAGCTCCTGACATCGCGAGCAACTTTTAATAAAAATATATCAAAATCATGTGTACAGAATGATTAGATCTAACCGTTTTTATTGCCATCTAAGTGACAGTCAAGCCAATCATGAGAAGCAGAAATGGTATGTCTGTGTACTCGGACATGTGTGGTTCATGGCACAGTTGCTCATTTCTCATTACGTACAGCAGAATAAACCAGGGGAAGAGGCAGATGAAGGCGATGCACAAATATTTCCTGTTCTATACAGCTAAAGATTGCCACAACAGACTATAGAACATCAACTCCAAAGAAGTGAACACCCTGCACCTGCTTGTTGATAAGTAGGGATGAGCGACCTTGTGGTTCAAGTTCGGCCTACAAGGTTCGGGTTATCTAAGAATTCTGCTATGTATTCCGCTGATAACTTATGGTCCGTGGTAGCGGAATCCATAATGGAATTCTTAGATAACACGAACCTTGTAGGCCGAACTTGAAACACAGTTCGCTCAACACTATTGATAAGCCTTCATACTTGTATCCATAGGGGGTCCTTTAGACGCCTGCAGATGTCAAGTGCAATCAATGGCGTCAATCCCTGCAAGTCAAAAACTTTCTTATGCTGACACCATAGAGAACTTCTAGCAAGTATTCCCATTTTATACGAGGACCAAGTACAGAAAGTTGTTTAATGTGGCCAGACAGATCCGACCGATATGAAAAGGAAGAGAAGACTGACCCCATTGAACTATAAAACCCAAAGCTCTGCTTTTTTTGTTTTTTATTCTTAACCTGTTAAACAGGTTCCACTTATTCTTTAGTTCCTCTGTTGAACACAATTCTTGTATGACCTCAATCCACATTCTCTCACAGTTCATCATGTTTGCCTGCACCAGGAGGAAGGCTTGGTTTGAGGAACACTCCTTCCATTGCTTTCCAGTAGTTATGGGCATTGGCACTTGTTATACCATGCACTTCTCTTTGCCCTCTGATTGGGTGGCTGTACTGCTCCCCAGTAACAGTCAGGTAAACACTGGTCCCAACATGCTTGAAACGCACCGTGTCTTCGCGCTCCCATAACGTGTCACTGCACTGTACAGTCCATGTGTCTAGGTCATCTCCTTCCCCATCATCGCCAAATGCACTGACTTCCTGTATAATAACAAAAAAAATTATTAAGTTACACTGGAAGGTTCTGCTCCATAAATAACCCACTCAAGAGAAGGAACACCACCATATGGAACATTACAGAGAAGTATTGAGCAGTGCTGATGTGAAGAGAAACTGAGTGAGAGAGAGGCAGAGATAGACAACTCACTATTGGCTGCAGCAGCCTTTGTGCGTTTCTCTCTCTGCTTCCACCAATTCCCGAAGAAAGTGTTAAAAGTAATAATTACATAAATTACACTTAAGAGCCGTCAAAAACCAATGAGTTCCTTGACCGGCTGGGAGGAGGTTCTTCACCGTTGGATGTGAGGATCATACAGATGAAAACGTCCATCAAATCCTCAGCCATTAATCATTTGTGGCTTGAAAAAATCATGGTGTGTAAACTAGAAAGGTTTCATTTTGGCTACATGCACACGACCGTTGGTGTTTTGCGGTCCGCAAACTGCGGACCCGCAAAACACGGAAGCTGCTCCGCAGACGGAACGCGGCCCATTATAGAAATGCCTATTCTTGTCGACAAAACGGACAAGAATAGGACATGCTCTATTATTTTTGCGGGGGCATGGAACGGAGCAACGGATGCGGACAGCACACGGAGTGCTGTCCGCATCTTTTGCGGCCCCATTGAAGTGAATGGGTCCGCGCCCGAGCCGCAAAATATGCGGCTCGGACGCGGACCACAATAACGGCCGTGTGCATGAGGCCTTTTACTAAGATCATAAAAGCTGTGAACGTCGAGAACAAGTTCTATCCAAACAAAATGGGGGTTATTTATCAAGACCAGCATTTCTATGCCGGTCTTGGTACATTTCCCCCCGGAGCTGGACAAAGTGCTTCAGTTATGATAAGGCGAAGCTTCATAATAAATTGAACACTTCCTCCTGCAGTTCATGCACCTAGAATTAAATCTACTGTATATCTTAGCTTGTGTGCTTGTCAATCATCATTTATGCCAGTAAACTGGTGTAAATGATGGTAATTGCAATTAAGCCAATACCACGCCCTGATCTACTAGTTGAGGAAATGGCTAAAATGACATTGAAAGGGGAAGTTGTCATTATGGGAGACTTTAATCTTCCTGATATAAACTGGAAAACCAAAATAGCTAGTTCTGCCAGGAGTACAGACATTCTAAGTTCCCTACTGGGATTATCTCTACAGCAAGTAGTTGAGGAGCCAACCCGGAAGGAGGCCATTTTAGATTTGGTGTTCACAAATGGCAATTTGGTATCTGATATTACTGTAGGGGAAAGCTTAGGATCCAGTGATCACCAGTCAGTGTGGTTTACTATAAGTACAGTGACTGAGTCACTCCACACAAAAACAAAAGTTTTAGATTTTCGGAAAACAGACTTTTCTAAAATGAGATCAGTGGTATACGAGTCCCTATCAGACTGGAACAATTTCAATGGAGTCCAAGAGAAATGGGACTACTTAAAAGTGGCACTATTGAAGGCAACAGAAAAGTGCATTAGGCTTGTCAGTAAAGGCAAAAAGGAAGAGACCACTGTGGTACTCAGCAGAAGTGGCCAAAATCATTAAAAACAAAAAGATGGCATTTAGTAAGTATAAAAACACCCAAAGCGAGGATGACGGAAATCTATAAGATGAGGCAGAGAGAGGCCAAGCAAGTTATAAGAGCTTCTAAAGCTCAGGCAGAAGAAAATTAGCTCAGTCAGTGAAAAAGGTGATAAGACATTCTTCAGATACATAAATGAAAAAAGGAAATTAAAAAAAGGAATTACCAAATTAAAAACAAAAGAAGGAAGGTATATGGAAGAGGATAAAGAACTAGCTGACTGCCTCAGTGAATACTTCTGTTCAGTTTTTACAAAGGAAAATGAAGGAGAAGGACCTCAGTTAGGAAGACTAATGAATCCTTTGATGAGGTTCTAAGTCAGCTGTCTAAAATTAATACAAATAAATCACCGGGGCCTGATGGGATACACCCAAAGCTATTAAAAGAGCTTAGAGGTGTACTAGCAAAACCATTAACAGATTTATTTAACCAATCACTGGTAACAGGAGTTGTCCCAGAAGATTGGAAATTAGCAAACGTTGTGCCAATTCAAAAGAAAGGTAGTAGAGAGGAATCGGGCAACTATAGGCCAGTAAGCCTGACATCAATAGTGGGGAAATTAATGGAAACCATACTCAGGTAGAGGATTGTGGAACATCTAAAAACCCATGGGTTGATTGATAAAAAACAGCATGGGTTTACTTCAGGGAGATCATGTCAAACTAATCTTATTGACTTTTTTGATTGGGTGACTAAAATAATAGATGGCGGAGGTGCAGTAGACATCGCTTATCTGGACTTTAGTAAGGCTTTTGATACTGTCCCACATAGAAGGCTTTTCAATAAACTGCAGTCTTGGGCTCACATATTGTTGAATGGATTAGGCAGTGGCTGAAGGACAGAAAACAGAGGGTTGTAGTCAATGGAGTATATTCAGACCATGGTATTGTTACCAGTGGGGTACCTCAGGGATCTGTTCTGGGACCCATATTGTTTAATATCTTTATCAGCGAAATTGCAGAAGGCCTCAATGGTAAGGTGTGTCTTTTTGCTGATGACACAAAGATTTGTAACAGGGTTGATGTTCCTGGAGGGATACACCAAATGGAAAAGGATTTAGGAAAACTAGAGGAACGGTCAAAAATCTGGCAACTAAAATTTAATGTCGATAAGTGCAAGATAATGCACCTGGGGCGTAAAAAACCCAAGAGCAGAACATAAAATCAGTGATACAGTACTAACCTCAGTATCTGAGGAAAGGGATTTAGGGGTCATTATATCAGACGACCTAAAGGTGGGCAGACAATGTCATAGAGCAGCAGGTAATGCCAGCAGAATGCTTGGGTGTATAGGGAGAGGCATTAACAGTAGAAAGAGGGAGGTGCTCGTGTCGCTCTACAGAGCACTAGTGAGACCTCATTTGGAGTATTGTGTGCAGTACTGGAGACCATATCTGCAGAAGGATATTGAAACTTTGGAGAGAGTTCAGAAGAGCTACTAAACTAGTACATGGATTGCAGGACAAAACCTACCAGGAAAGGTTAAAGGACCTTAACATGTATAGCTTTGAAGTAAGAAGAGACAGAGGGGATATGATAGAAACTTTTAAATACATAAAGGGAATCATCACGGTAAAAGAGGAGAGAATATTTAAAAGAAGAAAAACTGCTACAAGAGGAGATAGTTTTAAATTAGAGGGGCAAAGGTTTAAAAGTAATATCAGGAAGTATTACTTTACTGAGAGAGTAGTGGACGCATGGAATAGCCTTTCTGCAGAAGTGGTAGCTGCAAATACAGTGAAGGAGTTTAAGCATGCATGGGATAGGCATAAGGCCATCCTTCATATTAGATAGGGCCTGGGGCTATTTATAGTATTCAGTATATTGGGCAGACTAGATGGGCCAAATGGTTCTTATCTGCCGACACATTCTATGTTTCTATGTTTCTTTCCCTTTTTGGAGAGTGGCCAGGGTGGCATATAAAGGCCGCTTAAGCCTAAATTTAGGCGTGATGGGCTTTAAAAAGTTGCAAACTGCTTTTTCATGCCAGAAAACTAGCAGAGGGCCATTGCAACCCCCAATATGTGTAAACTCAGTCCAATATAACAGACAACTCTATGTTTAATGCATCCTTTTCCCTAAGGCCCTATTCACACGTCTGTAGTGTGTTGCAGATCCGCAAAACACCTTGCCACCAGCCCTATAGAGATGCCTATACTTGTCCGCAATTGCGGGCAAGAATAGGACATTCTCTATATTTTTGCAGAGCCGCCGTCCGGAAGATCAGCGGCGCGCTCCGCAAATGCGGATGCGGAGAGCACAGTGTGTGCTCTCCATATCTATCACATCCCACATTGCGGACGTGTGAATAGGGCCTAATCCTGCACAGCATGGTTTCATCATTGGAGGTTTTTAGCACACAGGGTAAGACGCCTATTGAACGGGTCTGGATCAGTCTGCAGAATCCGTACGGATGTTTCCCATGCACTGGACAAATTGCAGTCCCCAATGCACAGAACGACCGAGCAACGGCCATGTGCATGAGCCCTTACTCCGTGGATTTACAGCAGCTCAGAAATACAAGAAGCACACCGATACCTGGTTGTTGGATAGAGGGGAAGAGAAGTGATGTGAATGGAGGTTCTTCCCCGTGTTCACGTGGGTAAGGCGAATAGTTTGGCCGCACTTTATAGGTTCCCCACGGGTGCACTCTCCATCTTTTTTGCCCCTTATCCTCCAGTAGCTGTTGGCATCATCAGAAGTCTCCACACCGGTGACAGACTGTTGTCCGCTCCCTAGAAAAAAAGTGGCATTGTTGTAAATGTCCCCAAATCACACACCGAACACCCTTCATTTTACATCTTCTTCAATGCATTATTTCAGAGGGTGTGAACACAACCAAGACAGTGTAGTCCGATCCCACAGTTATGCTTCACATTCTTCTTTGTGAGGTAACCTATGACTATAGGAGGAATCAGACTATATAACTTTAATCAAGTTATTTGTAAAGTAGCTTCAAATTATTTTGATCTTTTATTTTAGACTAATTTCAGCAACAGAACAGTACTCCGCAAAGACCATACACTACCTTTAAAGAGGTTGGCCTGGCTTTTTTTTTTTTTTTTGGGAGATTTATCAAACTAGTGTAAAGGAGAACTGGCTTAGTTGCCCATAGCAAGAGGGCTCCAGACTAAAAAAATTACCTAGGAGCCATTGGCTCCTAAACTGAAAAATTTAGGAGCCAAATAAAAAAAAAATGCCTCATTAACACGTCAGTGTTTGGTCAGTGATTTTCATCAGTGATTGTGAGCCAAAATCAGGATTGGAGCCTCCGCAGCCATAAGGTATAAGGGAAAGATCTGCACCTGTTCTGTGTTTACAGCCGCAACTGGTTTTGGCTCAAAAATCACTGATGGAAATCACTGACCGAACACTGATGCCTCATTCACACACGGTTTACATTATGTTTCGGTCATATGTTATATTGTACTATGACCGAAACATAACGGATGCCTCAGACAGATGCCATACTGCGGCATCCCTCACCATAGAGTTCCATTGTACAAAAAATGTATAGATTTTTTTCTGGACTTTACAGGATGGGAAGACGTGGTGCACTACGATTTCCCATTCTGCAAAAAAACGTATAAATTAGCATATATGTTTTTTTTGTACAATGGAACTCTATTGGATGGATGCCACAGTATGACATCTGTCTGAGGCGTCCGTCAACATACTTTTTTTTTTTGTGTATGTTAAACGTATGACAAAAATCCAACAGTTCCATTATTTTCATTGTTCTGCTCATCAAACGGAGCAGAACAACAGAAATAAATAGTGGTGGTGTGAACAGGGCCTAAGAGGTGGGTGTGCAGGGAACCATTACCGGTCTAATAACATAAAGCAATTATAGCGAAGTGATAAAGTCCAGTCCAATATGGCGGAACCTCCCTGTACGTTATCACTTGGCTATAATAGCCTGCTGTGCATTTACTACACACTGCAACACATACATCACTGCACTACATACATCAGTGTGAGCTGTATGTAGTGATGTATACATGTGTGTGATGTGTGTAGTGCAGTGTGTGATGTATGTATGTGTGTGATGTATGTAGTGCAGTGTGTGATGTATGTAGTGCAGTGTGTGATGTATGTAGTGCAGTGTGTGATGTATACGTGTGTGATGTGTGTAGTGCAGTGTATGATGTATGTAGTGCAATGTGTGATGTATGTAGTGCAGTGTGTGATGTATACATGTGTATGATGTATGTAGTGCAGTGTGTGATGTATGTAGTGCAGTAAGTGGTGTGTGTAGTGCAGTGTGTGATGTATACGTGTGTGATGTGTGTAGTGCAGTGTATGATGTATGTATTGCAATGTGTGATGTATGTAGTGCAGTGTGTGATGTATACATGTGTATGATGTATGTAGTGCAGTATGTGATGTGTGTAGTGCAGTGTGTGATGCATGTAGTGATGTATACATGTGTACTGTATGATGTATGTGATGATCACACACTCCACTACATACATTACACACATGGATACACAACACCTTGCTCTGTCTTCTTCTTATGCGGCCTCATCTTGATTCTTCGGCTCCTCAGCGCGCCCGGCACTTCTTCCTTCAGCCCCCCCCCCAGAGCCGGCCCCTCCTCCTTTCACCGCCGGCTTTCTCTGGTGCAGGGCGCTGTATGGCTTCGGCGCCCGCCCAAACTAACCAATAGCAAAACTCCTTACTGTATGGAGCTTTGCTATTGGTTATTTCAGGCTACGCTGCCTGTGCTGTGCCGCTCGCTGCGTCTGCTGAAGTTTTTTTTTTTTTCTTAAAGCTGCAGCGCAGCGGTGGGACAAGTCGCAAATGGCGATAAGACTTAAATTTCTTATCGCCATTTGCAAATTCCTAGTCGCATTGGCGACCATTTTGGTCGCCATCTGGAGCCCTGAGCAACCTTTTATTTTCCAAAGGAGCTGTGATAAATGAAAGGTGGAATCTGATTGGTTGCTATGGGCAACTAAGCCAGTTCTACTTTACACCAGTTTGATAAATCCCCCCCCCCCCCTATGTGTTCCCACACATTATTTTGGCTCCTATGGTCCACCGCTGCGTTTGCCGTGCTCTGGTACCTGCAAGTCTACTTCCAAAATGGCCAGGGATCACATGTGGCACTGTAGCAGTGACGTGTCCTCCAAGTGGTAGCTGACCCAGAGGTGAGAGGTGTGCCGTGTCATTTAAAAACAGTTGTCAGAGCTAGGGCCTTGTCCTCAGGATCTGACACCCTGCTGATCAGATGTTCTGCAGCAGTTCCGGCACTGGAACCACATTGCTCTGTCCATTGTGTAGTGGATGGAGCTGGTCGCTGCCTCCACTGAAGTGCAGGAGAGCAGAGCTGCAGTTAAAAGCAATGTCCACTACACAATGGATGTGCAGTTCTGGCACCGGAGCTACTGCAAAACAGCTGATCCACAGAGGGCGGGGTGTCAGACCCCTCCAGTCAGATATTGATGGCTTAGAGGCTGGTTCACTGGCTGACCTGTTACACGTGCACTTGGCAGCTGAGGGCATCTGTGTTGGTCCCATGTTCCTATGTTCCCGCATTGCTGAGAAAAATGAAGTTTTAATATATGCAAATGAGCCTCTAGGAGCAACGGGGGCGTTACCATTACACCTAGAGGCTCTGCTCTCTGCATTTTCATTGACAGGACCAGGCAGTGAAAACATTATCACGCCTGGCCCAGTCAATAAAGTGGAGAGGGCGTGGCAGTTGCAGAGAGAGCAGAGCTGTTTCTGCAAAAAACACCAATCAGGCGATTTTGGGAAATTTCTACTTCTAATCTGCCGCGTGTGAACGTACCTGTATAGCGGCAGATCAACCGCAGTGTGAGGATTCAGTAGCAGGTGAACCAGAACATGGCCAAGCATTAGTCCACACAGAAAGTGGAGCTCAGGGAAAGCAGAAATGGAGGCAGATCCATGTCCTAGATGGGGGATCGCCTCCTCCTGACTGTCACTGGCAGGCCCTGCTGCTGCCATGCCCTGTGACAGCACGGATCTACAACCCTGAGCCATGACAGGTGCAAGTACAGCACTGCCTCTTATAGTCGACATGATGGGGGTAGTAGTCGCTGAAACATATGGTGGCCAGTGCAGCACACCATACTCTTCTCTGAGCGGAGCCTGCACATGATTTGTCCTCGCAGCCGGGCAGGGAGCACTCACCTGAGCCGTACTTCACATCGTGGGAGTGGAGTCGCACGTTATGCCGCGTATTCAGCAGCTTCACCACGGAGCCGCACGTTACATGCTCGGCGTCCTCACTCCCCTGCCCCGGACACCAGGTGCAGCAAAGACCGAGCACAAGCAGCCCGAATCCCGCCCGCAGCATTGCTTCCCCGGCACCTCAGCCCGGCTTCCCTATAATTTCCATCAACATATCACACCAGCCAATCAACAAACGCCAGCAGAAAGGGGCGGGGCCCATGGCATCAGGCAGCCAATCATAGAAGCGACGGAAATGTGTGGGTGGAGACTAAAGAAAGCTCCAGATTGGTAGCAGTGTAGTAGTCCTGAAGGAGTTGTAGACACGAGGGAGAAGGGGATTGGTCCACGCTCTGGCCCATTCAGTGTCAGCCAGCCAATCAGGAAGCAGCGGGTTAGCGCTCTGCTCGCTTCCTACAGTTCTCATTAGTAGTTGTCCCATAGTCACCGGCGCTTCTGGTGTTGCGCCACCTTGTGTCCGCAGTCAGTTCTTGCTGTTTCACGTTCAGATATGACTACCATGTGGTGTTCTCTTCTCAAGGCTTGTGATATGATATGCAAAAGAGGGAAACTAAATCTAAAGGGGGAAAGTTATCAAAACTCATTTGGAAAATGGAAGCTGATTGGTTGCTATGGGCAAATAAGCTAGTTTTCCTTTGCACAATTTTGGATAAATCTCCCCCAATTAGGAGCTCCGTACAGTATAAGGGTCCATTCACACGTCCACACCCTGCTGGCACCCCCCATAGAACTGCCTATTCTTGTCCGCAGCTTGTCCACAGGACATGTTCTATTCGTTGCGGGCCGCGGACCGCATCACGTCTGGCCCCGAAGAGAATGAATTCTCATTGCGGAACGGATGCAGACCCATTTGCGGACATCCGAATGGAGCCTTAAAATGTATTTTCCGAACTCGGGTTCGGTTCCAAGGTACTACTTGGTACCGAATCCGAGTTTGGGAAATGTTTTTTTACAGTACAAATTAATTTATTAAGTTATTAAAAATGACAAATTGATTTATGAAGTTATTACGCAGAAGTCTAGCGAGACTTCGCGAAGTAATAACTCCAGCTCATCGGAGCCAATACATTCTAATGTCTACATTTTGATTACAGAGATATCCCATGATTAACCCCTTAAGTAAAGGGCCCATTTTCGTTTTTCCCCACAAATAGCCATAACTTTTTACATTTTCCGTTCATATAGCCATATGAGGGCTTATTTTTGCTGAATAAATTGTATTTTTTGACGCACCTTAATTTAACGCATTTAATTTACCATGTCTTGTATTGGAAAATGGGAAAAAATGTAAATTGTCTTTGCATTGCCATTTTCTGGTAGCCATTACTTTTTTATTTTTCCGTCCACAGAGCTGTATGAGGGCTTGTTTTTTTTGCGGGACAAACTGTAGTTTTTATTGGTAACAACTTTCTGATCACTGTTATTTAATTTTTTGGGGAAAAGGTGGCTAAAAATTTCCGTTATGGCATTCATCGCACAGGAAATAGTTAAGACATTTTCAGATGCGCCGATACCTAATGTATTTTTATATATATATATATATATATATATATATATATATATATAATTGGAAAGTGGGGTTAGTTAAAGTTTTAATATTTTTTTACTTTTTTACAGTAACTTTTAGCCCCCTTAGGGATCTAAACCCTGGGATCTTTTGATCCCTTGTCCCATTCACACTAATAGAGGCCTATTTGGGTGAATGGGATTTTGACACACTTCCTGCTGAGCTGTGCCTCATGCACAGCTTAGCAGGAAGCTTACCATGGCAGGAAGCTTTAGCAGCACTCGGGCTGCCATGGTAACCGATAGGAGCCCCGCAATTTCACTGCCAGGGGGCTCCAATCGGAAGGCAGAGTGAGCCTCATCCCTCTGCCTTGCCTCGTAGATGCCAAAATTGCTGCTGATTGTGGCATCTGAGGGGTTAAATGACAGGCTTCGGCATGATCGCTGTTTGCTGTCATTGCGGCCGGCCGGGTGTCTGCTGTATTATACAGCTGGCACCCGCCATTTATGGAGCAGGCTCACTGCAGCAGCTGCTCCATACAAGCCCTCAGCCACTTTGACATACCGATATGTCACGGTGTCTGAAGGGGTTAATGTAATAAAAATCTCTTTCTAACAAAGCTAGAACCAGCCCTGTACCTCACATGGATCCAGAGATCTCCCCATTCATTGCTCCAATTGCTCTGCTATTATATCAAGATGGCTGCTCAAGAGGAGTGTCCTTTCTCAGGGGGTGTGTCCTTCTTCTGTAGCTTTCTCACTATCACAACTCATGTGGCAGTTGTAGGATGAAACTGAGCATGTGCGGCCATTTAAGTAAGGGCTCATGCACTCGACCGGATACATTTTTGCAATCACAGATCCGAAAAACACGGATACCAACCAAGGGCCTGCCATTTTTTTGCTCCTACAGAAATGTCCTATCCTAGTCAATAACCCAGATGAATGGATCTGCAAAAAATGCAGATCGGATACAGACCAAAACTATATCCCTATGAATGAGCCCTAAGTAGGAGAAAGAAATAAGAAAAGAACAAACAGCAGGTGGCGCTATACAAATACTTTTCATTGAGTATCAGTAGCTATTTAAAATATTGCATGCAATTACAAAAGTATTCAGATCCAGGGACTGGTTTGAAAACTGTAGAGTATTTTTTGTGGGACAACCCCTTTAAGACTACATGGCTACTTTGGCTATGGGAGCCATCCAATGACCAAAAATCGCTGTGTAGCGCTGCCTGTGGTCATGTTGTGACCTGCAAATTGCCATAACCTTTGCGTTGGCTTTTGGGTTATGGCAACGCGACCACAAGCAGTGCCACGTAGGGATCTATGGTCAGGTGATGCTTGATGTGGCAAAGTCACCATGTAGTCCCAACCTAAGCTCACAATGTCACGCTACTAAGACTGGTAATGATGTGAATGTGGTCACACTGAAATCCACAGGTTTGGATTTCTGCTGATTATCATGTTGTGGTCGCAGCACAACCACATTTACATTCAGTTGCCTTTTAGAAGGATGACATTGTGCTGTAGCCCTAGCGTTAAAGGGCTTGTGCATGAATGTGCCGGAACCCTGATAGACTCCATTACATTGAATGGAATCTCACCGTTACACATGCAAACTAAGGATTAGGGATTATTCTGGATTAAAGTACTATTATACCTACTATACATAAAAATTTAGTATAAAACATTTTTGATCAAACGTTTGTCGGGCCCATCTACCGGCATCAAGGTGGCTTCCGCAGATGGGTACCTAACACTATCAGAACTGCCTCTCCTGGGCCTAACCTAAGCCTACAATGTTCAGGGCGGTGTTTGTATGTCAGATGTTGTGCTGCCATACGTTTTTGTTTGCTGTCTGCATGCTAGCTTTATGGATGTGCACCTGTGACTATGGATGCGCTAGTCTAAATTTTCTTACAGCATTGAATGGAATCTAACGGGCCGGTGGTGTTTGGATATGCCGGATCTGGCAATTTCAGTATTCTTTTCCTCTGCTGGTACACAATGTCTGCCACAGGTGTGGACTAACCCTTACCCTGGGTTCACACCTGAGCGTTTTACAGCGCGTTCCTACGCGCTGTAAAACACTCAACAGGCGAAAACCCATGTTTCCCTATGGGCATGGTTCTCACCTGAGCGTTTTACAGTGCGTATGAACGCGCTGTAAAACGCCCTATGCCCAAAGAAGTACAAGAGTTTCTTTGGGGCGTTTTGTCGCGCGTATTGTGATTGACACCAGAGTGGTCAATCACACGAACCCGCGTACAATGCGCATTTCCAAAAACGCGCTGTAATACGCGCGTGAAACGCGCGCATCAAATACGCTCATGTGTGAAACCCAGCGTTAGGCCTCATGCACCCGGCCATTGCAGGTCCGTGCCCGTATTGCGGCCCACAAACAGCAATATGTCTAAAAATTGGGGCCACTTCTTGGTTTATATAGATTGCCAGCAGATATCATACAGCAGATATTATACAGATGACAATGCCTGTAAAGCGCTGCGGAATATAGTAGCGCTATATAAGTGCATAAAATAAATAAATAAAATGATAATTAACTAGGGATGTACCGATACCATTTTTTTAATACCGAGTACGAGTACCGATACCTATATTTAAGTACTCACCGATACCAATTATAACATAGGGCAGATTTATCAAATCTTGTATAAAGAAACAGCGGCGCAGTTGCTGATAGCAATAAAAAAATTAAAGCTGGAATTTGGTTGCTATGGACAACGGCTTTACTTTTCCTTTGTACAAGGGTTAATAAATTAATAAATGGGCTTATAACAGTGTTTCCCAACCAATGGGTGATGCTGCTATGGGGTGATCTGTGGGTGACGCTGCTATGGGGTGATCTGTGGGTGTCGCTGCTATGGGGTGATCTGTTTGTGTCGCTGTTATAGGGTGATCTGTGGGTGACGCTGCTATGGGGTGATCTGTGGGTGACGCTGCTATGGGGTTATCTTTGGGTGACGCTGCTATGGGGTTATCTGTGGGGGACGCTGCTATGGGGTGATCTGTGGGTGACGTTGCTATGGGGTTATCTATGGGTGACGCTGCTATGGCATGATCTGTGGGTGTCGCTGCTATGGGGTTATCTGTGGGTGACTCTGCTATGGGGTTATCTGTGGGTGACGCTGGTATGGGGTGAACTGTGGGTTACGCTGCTATGGGGGGATCAGTTGGTGACCCTGTCATGGGGTATCTGTCGGTGACGCTGCTATGGGGTGATCTGTGGGTGATGCTGCTATGAGGTGATCTGTGGGTGTCGCTTTTATGGGGTTATCTGTGGGTGACGGTATGGGGTTATCTGTGGGTGACGCTGCTATGGGGTTATCTGTGGGTGTCGCTGTTATGGGGAATCTGTGGGTGTCGCTGTCATGGGGGATCTGTGGGTGACGCTGCTATGGGGCGATCTGTGGGTTACCCTGTCATGGTGGATCTGTGGATGAAACATATATAGCATCTTATGCTATATATGTGTCACCCACAGATCCCCCCATGACAAGGTCACCAACAAATCCCCCATGACAGGGTCATCATCAAGTGTCCGGGGGCGGGGGCCGCGGCGGCCGGTGCAGTGTGACTAATACACCGGCCCCGCAGCTCCTATACAGTATTTATGTTAACCTAATCCATGTAAAAGCAGCCCGAACTTACTAACTATTGCGGCGCAGTCTCTATCAGCTTAGGCGCTCAGTCCCTCCATGCGCCTCCTGTCCTGCCTCCTGCTCCACCCACTTTATGAATGAAGGATGCAGGAGCCGCATGGAGGAACTGAGAGAGACTGAGGGAGACTGCGCCGCAATAGTAAATTCGGGCTACTTTTACATAGATTAGGTTTACATAAATACTGTATAGGAGCTGCAGGGCTGAATCTTCTGGTATCGGTATCGATATTGGTATCGGTATCGGGACATCCCTACAATTAACGATGGAAGATGTTGTGACTCATTCATAACAAAAATTTCGATTGTATACCTAATCATTCGTACTTGTGGTTGTTACCCATTTGCCTTTAAATCGTTCCTTGTTATTACATGTAAGGGTCCATTCACACGACCATAAGTGTTTTGTGGTCTGCAAATTGCAGATCCGCAAAACATGGGTAGCGGCCATGTGCATTCCACATTTTACGGAATGCACACGGCCAGCCCTATTATAGAAATGCCTATTCTTGTCCCCGATTGTGGCCAAGAATAGGACATGTTTTATCTTTTTTGCGGGGCCGTGGAACGGAACCACGGATTTGGTTCAGGGGCAGACTGGGAACTTAAAGTGGCCCTGGAAAAAATACTAAAAGTGGCCCCGTTTTGTAGTTGGGTTTAAATTGATGGAAGGCAGGGCCAGCAATACCATATTGCGGCACATTATACCACCCCAGCAGAGCCAAATACCACAATCCACCACAAAATACATCCCCAAAAACTTCCACTGGCCGGCCGTGAGGAGGGCTCAGGCAGCCCCTTGGGCATCGGCCCCTCCAAGATTTCCCTGTAAGGTCTACAATCCGCCCCTGGCTCCATTCAAATGAATGGGTCCGTACCTGTTCCGTAAAATTGTGGAATGGATGCGGACCCAGAAATACGGTCATGTGAATGGACCCTAAAGACGGAAGACAGATGCTTGGTCAAAAGGCATGTATGAGATCATTAACTAGTGGCAAGGAGACGACAGATCTATTAACCCCTTAAGGACACGGCCCTATTTCACCTTAAGGACCAGGCCATTTTTTCAAAATCTGACCATTGTCACTTTATGTGGTCATAACTTTAAAACGCTTTTTCTTATCCAGGCTGTGGCGAAACCAACCTCGCCACTGTGAACTGGAGAAGTCTAGTCGCCTGCCTCTTGCCTTCTGACTATGGCCCTGGGATGTATTGCCCGTTAAGAACTGATTTGGGCTTATGGACTTTTATTGTACAGTGCTGGCCCTTTTAAAAACAGTATACGGACACATGGAAACTTTTTGGACAGGTAAAGCCATGCTGCCAAGGGATAATAAAGGGACCTCACCTAACCTTGTAACCCCCGGACGGATTCATGTGATTTTTACATATGTTGCTCCCCAAGTTATGCTGATCACAGAAATATAAGTTTTATCCGTATGTGATGTAAGATCAGGGAGTTATTAAAATGTATAAAAAGTGTAACTTTTCAGCTTGGAGATAATTGAGTAGACACAGTAATTGACTCAATTATCTCCTAAGCAGAGGTGAGGGATATGCTGAGTGTCTGTATTGTGCCATTGTATCTGATTGGCTGCTGGACTTGCATTGTATGTGTTGTAATGTGTTTATTGGTTGTTCTGCAAAACCCTGTGGGCTGTAATGTGTTTGGGAATTAGGAATAAAAGAGGCTGTATGGGCCAGTAAAGGAGAGTTCCTGCTTGACCCTCAAAACGAAGTGTCGTCTCGTTATTGGGGGGGATCTGACTGTATGCTGATTGCCAGGAGTGTAAGCTGTTCATATCGCTTTTCCTGTTCGGCTGCTTCCAGGGTTCGTGTGTCTCTTGTTCGGGAAGTTGGTGATTGCAGTAGCTGCTGGTCTATCCGGAAAAGGGAATATCGCCTAAACGGAGTTGTGTGCGTAACGGTCCGTTACATTTGGTGGCAGCAGTGGGATCATTTTCACAGTCCAGAAGGACATCTACAGTGCAACACCATTCCTTGGATTACAAAGTGAGGGCAACGCCAGTACCCGTACAGCGCCCCTATCTACAAAAGAAAGAACTTCAGGAGAACAAGCATGGCACCCAGCTACACGCAGGAGGAATTTGACAGAGAGCTGAGATCACGGCTGATTTTCTTCGGACCCAACCCCCCGGAGAAATCTGTGCAGTTCGTGAGGAGGTTAACAGCAGAGTACCTGCAGTTCATGGCAGATGGTATCGTCCGCCCTCCCCAGCGGCTGAGTGCGTTCCGGAGAGCTGAAGGTGCCATCCTTCCTCCCCAGCGGCAGTGTGTACCCCAGGGAGCTGAAGGTGTCATCCTTCCTCCCCAGCGGCCGTGTGTACCCCCGGGAGCTGAAGGTGCCGTCCTTCCTCCACAGCGGCAGTGTGTACCCCAGGGAGCTGAAGGTGTCGTCCTTCCTCCCCAGCGGCAGTGTGTACCCCAGGGAGCTGAAGGTGTCGTCCTTCCTCCCCAGCGGCAGTGTGTACCCCAGGGAGCTGAAGGTGCTGTCCTTCCTCCCCAGTGGCAGTGTGTACCCCAGGGAGCTGAAAGTGCCGTCCCTTCTCCCCAGCCGCAGTGTGTACCCCCGGGAGCTGAAGGTGCCGTCCTTCCTCCACAGCGGCAGTGTGTACCCCAGGGAGCTGAAGGTGCCGTCCTTCCTCCCCAGCGGCAGTGTGTACCCCAGGGAGCTGAAAGTGCCATCCCTTCTCCCCCGCGGCAGTGTGTACCCCCGGGAGCTGAAGGTGTCGTCCTTCCTCCCCAGCGGCAGTGTGTACCCCAGGGAGCTGAAGGTGTTGTCCTTCCTCCCCAGCGGCAGTGTGTACCCCAGGGAGCTGAAAGTGCCGTCCCTTCTCCCCAGCGGCAGTGTGTACCCCAGGGAGCTGAAGGTGCCGTCCTTCCTCCCCAGTGGCTGTGTGTACCCCAGGGAGCTGAAGGTGTCGTCCTCCCTCCCCAGCGGCAGTGTGTACCCCAGGGAGCTGAAAGTGCCGTCCTTCCTCCCCAGCGGCAGAGTGTCCTGCGGGGAGTGGAGACCGCCAGTTTTGCACCCCAGCAGCAGGACAAAATATTGAAAGGGGAGACAGTTGGTCCCCCCCTCCACCAGCAGAGAGAGGGTCAGGGAGAGGAGCCTGCTACCCCCTCTCCCCAGCGGCAGTCTACAGTTCAGAGAGAGGAGCTTGTTACACCCTCTCTCCAGCGGCAGCCTAACCCACCAAGGGGAGATGTTACGCCCCCCAACGGTGCAGATGGGACCGTGGTCTCTGCACTTGCAGCACAAGGGGCAAGGACGGTCGGTCCTGTCCCCCAGCCACAGAGCGGTTTATCCAGAGGGGAGACAGTCGGTCTCCCCCTCCCACAACCAGGTTCCAACCAGGCTACTTCCGTGGTAGCGCTGGCCCCAGGGCAGAGTACCATGGGTCTCTGCCCACTCAGCAACCCACCTAGGCAGTCTACCAGTCCTCCGCACAGCCGTGGTGAGGCACCTGGACATGGACAAGTTGCTACTTTATCCAGGTGTAGTAACCATTTATTGTGGGTGGGCTGTACTGCTGTTTGTGCTTCGTGGGTGGGTTGCTGGACTAACCAGGGCACTGACCGGCAGGAGGTCAGATACCCTGTTAGTCTAGTTGGTAAAGGGGAGAAGTGTGGCGAAACCAACCTCGCCACTGTGAACTGGAGAAGTCTAGTCGCCTGCCTCTTGCCTTCTGACTATGGCCCTAGGATGTATTGCCCGTTAAGAACTGATTTGGGCTTATGGACTTTTATTGTACAGTGCTGGCCCTTTTAAAAACAGTATACGGACACATGGAAACTTTTTGGACAGGTAAAGCCATGCTGCCAAGGGATAATAAAGGGACCTCACCTAACCTTGTAACCCCCGGACGGATTCATGTGATTTTTACATATGTTGCTCCCCAAGTTATGCCGATCACAGAAATATAAGTTTTATCCGTATGTGATGTAAGATCAGGGAGTTATTAAAATGTATAAAAAGTGTAACTTTTCAGCTTGGAGATAATTGAGTAGACACAGTAATTGACTCAATTATCTCCTAAGCAGAGGTGAGGGATATGCTGAGTGTCTGTATTGTGCCATTGTATCTGATTGGCTGCTGGACTTGCATTGTATGTGTTGTAATGTGTTTATTGGTTGTTCTGCAAAACCCTGTGGGCTGTAATGTGTTTGGGAATTAGGAATAAAAGAGGCTGTATGGGCCAGTAAAGGAAGTTCCTGCTTGACCCTCAGAACGAAGTGTCGTCTCGTTATTGGGGGGGATCTGACTGTATGCTGATTGCCAGGAGTGTAAGCTGTTCATATCGCTTTTCCTGTTCGGCTGCTTCCAGGGTTCGTGTGTCTCTTGTTCGGGAAGTTGGTGATTGCAGTAGCTGCTGGTCTATCCGGAAAAGGGAATATCGCCTAAACGGAGTTGTGTGCGTAACGGTCCGTTACACAGGCCATTCTGAGATTGTTTTTTCGTCACATATTGTACTTCATGACACTGGTAAAATGAAGTTGAAAATTTTCATTTTTATTTATAAAAAAATACCAAATTTACCAAAAATTTGGAAAAATTTGAAATTTTCCAAGTTTCAATTACTCTACTTCTATAATACATAGTAATACTGCCAAAAAAAGTTATTGATTCACATTCCCCATATGTCTACTTCATGTATAGATCATTTTGGGAATGCCATTTTATTTTTTGGGGACGTTACAAGGCTTAGAAGTTTAGAAGCAAATCTTGAAATTTTTCAGAAATTTTCAAAAACCCACTTTTTAGGGACCAGTTCAGGTCTGAAGTCACTTTGTGAGGCTTACATAATAAAACCACCCAAAAATGACCCCATTCTGACCCCATTCTAGAAACTACACCCCTCAAGGTATTCAAAACTGATTTTACAAACGTCATTAACCCTTTAGGTTTTCCACAAGAGTTAAGGGCAAATGGAGATAACATTTTAGAATTTCAATTTTTTTGTAAAATTTTCCATTTTAATCCATTTTTTCCAGTAACAAAGCAAGGGTTAATAGCCAAACAAACCTTAATATTTATTCCCCCGATTCTGCAGTTTGCATGAACACCAAATATGTGGTCGTAAACTGCTGTATGGCCAAACTGCAGGGCGCAGAAGGAAAGGAACGCCATATGGTTTTTGGAAGGCAGATTTTGCTGGACTGGATTTTTGACACCATGTCCCATTTGAAGCCCCTGATGCACCCCTACAGTAGAAACTCCATAAAAGTGACTCCATCTAAGAAACTACACCCCTGAAGGTATTCAAAACCAGTTTTACAAACTTTGTTAACCCTTTAAGTGTTCCACAAGAGTTATTGGCAAATGGAGATGAAATTTCCGAATTTCTATTTTTTGTTACCTTGTCTCAAAAAAAGTGTAATATAGAGCAACCAAAAATCATATTTACCCTAAAATAGTACCAACTGACACCTTATCCCGTAGTTTCCAAAATTGGGTCACTTTTTTGGAGTTTCCACTGTAGGGGTGCATCAGGGGGGCTTCAAATGGGACATGGTGTCAAAAAACCAGTCCAGCAAAATCTGCCTTCCAAAAACCATATGGCGTTCCCTTCCTTCTGTGCCCTGCCGTTTGGCCATACAGCAGTTTACGACCACATATGGGGAGTTTCTGCAAAGTAGAGAATCAGGGCAATAAATATTGAGTTTTGTTTGGCTGTTAACCCTTGCTTTGTTACTGGAAAAATGGATTAAAATGGAAAATTTGCAAAAAAAATAGCTGTTTTGGGACCGTTTTTATTTTTTGTTATTTACATAGTTGAACTGATAGGTTAGATTGTGTGCTATTTCTATAGAGCAGGTTGTTACGGATGCGACAATACCAAATATGACTACTTTTTGGGGTTTTTTGTTTCAGTTTTACATAATAATTTTTGAAAAAAATTATTTTTTAGTGTCTCCACATTCTGAAAGCCATATTTTTAATTTTTATTTTTTTGGGCGACTGTCTTATGTAGGGGCTCATTTTTTGCAGGATGAGATGGCGGTTTGATTGGCACTATCTTGGGGTGCATATGAGATTTTGGTCGCTTGCTATTACAGTTTTTGTGATGTAAGGTGACAAAAATGGCTTTTGACACCGTATTTTTTTTTTTTTTTTGCTGTGTTCAGCTGAGGGGTTAGGTCATGTGTTATTTTTATAGATCAGGTTGTGACGGACGCGGCGATACATAATTTGTATACTTTTTATTTATTTATATAAGTTTTACACAATAATATCATTTTTTAAAACAAAAAAAAAATCATGTTTTAGTGTCTCCATAGTTTGAGAGCCATATTTTTTTCTTTTTTTGGGCGATTGTCCTATGTGGGGGCTCATTTTTTGCGGGATGAGATGGCGGTTCGAATGGTACTATCTTGGGGTGCATATGACTTTTTGATCGCTTACTATTACACTTTTTGTGATGTAAGGTGACAAAAAAATGGCTTGTTTGACAACGTTTTTATTTTTTATTTTTTATATTAGGCTATATTAATAAAATTTAGGTTTTCTTAGCAGAGAATGCAATATTACATGGTAGTTATATTTTTGTAAAATAAATATAGCTAGTAAATTATTCAAGCAGCATAAGTGAAAATGGCAGCAGCAACGTAGAGAAACTGGATTTCCATAGCGATCCATGCATTTTTAATTCACGAGAGCTGATAGCCTTGTTTACTCATATATTATTTCCATGATGTGAATGAGGTCCTTGGAGTACACAGGTTGTAAATGGGACCTCCATGCACTGCGTGTAGTAAACAGCGCAAACAAGCATTACCAGGTAGACATGATCCTTCTCTCCATTCTAATCCATAATTTATTACTTAGGTATTAAATAAATTTACCGGCTTCACCATGACTCCGGTACTGCTGTTACAATAGTGACTTTTCTGCTAGCTTTAAACGTGTAGCTTACATTGTTCTGTTCTCATTCAACATTATGGTGGCTACATTAGCTGTCACTTGACATGGTTCATTAGCAGTGACCATCTTAGGCTACTTTCACACTCGCGTTTGGTGCGGATCCGTTATGGATCTGCACAAACACATCCATTCAGATAATACAAACGCATGCATCCGTTCAGAACGGATCCTTTTGTATTATCTTTAACATTATCTTTAACTGATCCGTCTTGAACACCACTGAAAGTCAATGGGGGACAGATCCGTTTTCTATTGTGCCAGATTGTGTCAGAGAAAACGGATCCATCCCCATTGACTTACATTGTGTGTCAGGACGGATCCGTTTGGCTCAGTTTCGTCAGACGGACACCAAAACGCTGCAAGCAGAATTTTGGTGTCCGCCTCCAAAGCCGAATGGTGACTGAACGGAGGCAAACTGATGCGTTCTGAGCAGATCCTCATCCATTCAGAATGCATTAGGGCAAAACTGATTAGTTTTGGACCGCTTGTGAGAGCCCTGAACGGATCTCACAAACGGAAACCAAAACGCAAGTGTGAAAGTACCCTTAGCCGCCAAAACCTTAAAGGGTTTTCTGGTTTCCATCAACGTCCTTTAAAATAATCATTTATGAAGGTAGCTGTAATTTGTAATAGCAAAGGTAAGTGACAAGGCAGCACTCCGGACTTTGAAGAAAAAAGTGGATCCTTTTATTACACCAATTGCAACGTTTCAGCTCATCTGAATGGAGCCTTTATATCATTTTTTATATATTTCTTAGTGATGTTATGTCTATGGGCTTGTCAGAACAGCAGCAGGGGCACTGATAGTAGGAGAGTGTCTATGTAACTGGCTGGTGGGAGGAGCTATGAACTAGCTGGATGTTAGGGGTAGTGATAGGGGAGTGTCTATGTAACTGGCTGGTGGGAGCAATGCGCTTCCTGCTCCCGATACGGTGGTCATGTGACTGCCGGGGCCGGCAGTGTGCAGGAGCTGTCGGGTCTCTCACAGACCTCGATCAGCCCTGCACTGAGGCTGTACAGCATAGTATTCTGCTGTACAGCCTCTCTGGCGAGTGTATTTCACCTGTAACTGGGCTACTATGTCAGCCCCAGTTACAGGAGAAATCAATAGTGAAAAAAAAGTGAAGTTAAATGTCCCCCAGAGATCTTGTATGACCTTATGGGGGACGCAAAGTGTAAAATAAAATAAAATAAAGTGTGTTAAAAAAAATAAAAAAAATGGTTTTACATAAAAAAAAAATCCCCAATTAATTAATTTAAAAAAAAAGTTAAAAATAGAAAAAAAAAAAGTGACATGTTTGGTATTGCCGCGTCCGTGACGGCCGGCTCTATAAACATATCACATCATCCACCCCGTCCGATAAACACCATAAAAAAAAACTGTTTAAAAAAAAAACATTTTTGTCATCTTATATCACAAAAAGTGCAGCAACAAGCGATCAAAAACGCATATGTCCCACATAATTAATCCAATAAAACCGTCACCTTATCCCGCAAAAAAAGAGCCCCTACATAAGAAAATCGCTCAAAAAAATTAAAAAATTATAGCTCTCAGAACATGGAGACATTACAACATATTTTTTTGTTTAAAAAAAGCTATTGTGTTAAAGTGAATTAAATTTTAAAAAAGTATACATATTAGGTATCACCGCATTCGTAAAAACCATCTCTATAAAAATATCACATGACCTAACCCCTCACATGAACAACGTAATAAAAATAAAATAAAAGCAGTGCCAAAAAGCCATTTTTTGTCACTTAACATTACATAAAGTGCAACACCAAGCGATCAAAATGGCATATTCCCCCTAAAATAGTACCAATCAAACCGTCACCTCATCCCACAAAAAATAAGACCCTAACTAAGACAATCGGTCAAAAAAAAAAAGCTATGGCTACCAGACTATAGAGACACTAAAATATCAATTTTTTTGTTTCAAAAATGCTATTATTGTGTAAAACTTTAATAAATAAGAAAAAGTATACATATTAGGTATTGTTGCATCCGTAACAACCTGCTCTATAAAAATATCACATGATTTAACCCCTTAGGTGAACGCTATAAAAATAAATAAATAAAAACTGTGCTAAAACAACACATTTTTTGGTCACCTTGCACCCTAAAGTGTAATAAATGAATGCCCAAAAAAGCATATTTACCCAAAAATGGTACCAATAAAAACATCAACTCTTCCTGCAAAAAACAAGTCCCTACAAAAGACGATCGGCAGAAAAATAAAAAAAAATGCGGCGTTCAGAAAATGGAGACACAAAAACATAATTTTTCTTTTCAAAAATGCTTTATTATGTAAGAACTGAAACAAACAAACAAACAAACCAAAAAAGAAAGTAGACATTTTTTATATAATTTCGTCCGTAACAACCTGCTCTATATAAATAGTGCATGATCTACTGTGTCAGATCAATGTTTAACCCCTTATGGACACGGCCCTATTTCACCTTAAGGACCAGGCCATTTTTTCAAAATCTGACCATTGTCACTTCATGTGGTGATAACTTTAAAACGCTTTTTCTTATCCAGGCCATTCTGAGACTGTTTTTTCGTCACATATTGTACTTCATGACACTGGTAAAATGAAGTCGAAAAATTTCATTTTTATTTATAAAAAAATACCAAATTTACCAAAAATTTTGAAAAATTTGCAATTTTCCAAGTTTCAATTACTCTACTTCTATAATACATATTAATACTGCCAAAAAAAGTTATTGATTTACATTCCCTGTATGTCTACTTCATGTATCGATCATTTTGGGAATGCCATTTTATTTTTTGGGGACGTTACAAGGCTTAGAAGTTTAGAAGCAAATCTTGTAATTTTTCAGAAATTTTTAAAAACCCACTTTTTAGGAACCAGTTCAGGTCTGAAGTCACTTTGTGAAGCTTACATAATAGAAACCACCCAAAAATGACCCCATTTTAGAAACTACACCCCTCAAGGTATTCAAAACTGATTTTACAAACGTCATTAACCCTTTAGGTTTTCAACAAGAGTTTATGGCAAATGGAGATAAAATTTCAGAATTTCTATTTTTTGGAAAATTTTCCATTTTAATCCATTTTTTCCAGTAACAAAGCAAGGGTTAATAGCCAAACAAAACTTAATATTTATTCCCCCGATTCTGCAGTTTGCACGAACACCAAATATGTGGTCGTAAACTGCTGTATGGCCAAACTGCAGGGCGCAGAAGGAAAGGAATGCCATATGGTTTTTGGAAGGCAGATTTTGCTGGACTGGATTTTTGACACCATGTCCCATTTGAAGCCCCCTGATGCACCCCTACAGTAGAAACTCCAAAAAAGTGACTCCATCTAAGAAACTACACCCCTGAAGGTATTCAAAACCAGTTTTACAAACTTTGTTAACCCTTTAAGTGTTCCACAAGAGTTATTGGCAAATGGAGATGAAATTTCCGAATTTCTATTTTTTGTTACCTTGTCTCAAAAAAAGTGTAATATAGAGCAACCAAAAATCATATTTACCCTAAAATAGTACCAACTGACACCTTATCCCGTAGTTTCCAAAATGGGGTCACTTTTTTGGAGTTTCTACTGTAGGGGTGCATCAGGGGGGCTTCAAATGGGACATGGTGTCAAAAAACCAGTACAGCAAAATCTGCCTTCCAAAAACCATATGGCGTTCCCTTCCTTCTGTGCCCTGCCGTTTGGCCATACAGCAGTTTACGACCACATATGGGGAGTTTCTGCAAAGTAGAGAATCAGGGCAATAAATATTGAGTTTTGTTTGGCTGTTAACCCTTGCTTTGTTACTGGAAAAATGGATTAAAATGGAAAATTTGCAAAAAAATTAGCTGTTTTGGGACCGTTTTTATTTTTTGTTATTTACATCGTTGAACTGACAGGTTATATTGTGTGCCATTTCTATAGAGCAGGTTGTCACGGACGTGACAATACCAAATATGACAACTTTTTTTTTTTTTTTTTCAGTTTTACATAATAAAGCATTTTTGAAAAAATTATTTTTTAGTGTCTCCACATTCTGAAAGCCATAGTTTATTTTTATTTTTTGGGCGACTGTCTTATCTAGGGGCTCATTTTTTGCAGCATGAGATGGCGGTTTGATTGGCACTATCTTGGGGTGCATATGACATTTTGGTCGCTTGCTATTACACTTTTTGTGATGTAAGGTGACAAAAATGGCTTTTGACACCGTATTTTTTATTTTTTTTGCTGTGTTCAGCTGAGGGGTTAGGTCATGTGTTATTTTTATAGATCAGGTTGTGACGGACGTGGTGATACATAATATGTATACTTTTTATTTATTTATATAAGTTTTACACAATAATATCATTTTTTAAAACAAAAAAAATCATGTTTTAGTGTCTCCATAGTTTGAGAGCCATATACTTTATCTTGGGGTGCATATGACTTTTTGATCGCTTGCTATTACACTTTTTGTGATGTAAGGTGACAAAAAAATGGCTTTTTTGACAACGTTTTTATTTTTTATGTTTATGGCGTTCACCTGAGGGGTTAGGTCATGTTATATTTTTATAGAGCAGGTTCTTACGGACGCGGCAATACATAATATGTGTACCTTTTTTTATTTATTTTGGTTTTACACAATAATATCCTTTTTGAAACAAAAAAAAAACATGTTTGAATGTCTCCATAGTCTGAGAGCCATATATTTTTCAGTTTTTAGGCAATTGTCTCAGGTTGGGTAATGTTTATGCGGGATGAGGTGACGGTTAGATTGGCACTATTTGGGGGGTCATATGACTTTTTGATCGCTTGCTATTACACTTTTTGTGATGTAAGGTGACAAAAAAATGGCTTTTTGACAAAGTTTTTATTTAATTTTTTTTTACAGTGTTCACTTGAGGGGTTAGGTCATGTGATATTTTTATAGAGCAAATTCTTACGGACGTGGAGATACCCAATATGTCTACTTTTTATTTATTTTTTACATTTAACACTAAAAAGCATTTTTGAAACAAAAAAAATCATGTTTTAGTCTGAGAGGCATATTTTTTTTTATTTTTTGGCCAATTGTTTTAGGTAGGGGCTCATTTTTTGCGGGATGAGATGGCGGTTTGATTGGTACTATTTCAGGAGGCATACGCCTTTTTGATCGCTTTGTATTACACTTTTAGCGATGTAAGGTGCCAAAAAATGGCTTATTTGCTCAATTTTTTTCTTTTTTTCTTATGGCGTTCACCTAAGGAGTTCAGTCATGTGATATTTTTATAAACCAGGTTTTTACGGACGCGGCGATGCCTAATATGTGTAGTGTATTTTTTTTTTTTAATTTTTATTCAGTGATATGTGTTTTTTTTATTTTTACTTTTTTTTCACTTTTTTTTTGACCCAGACCCACTTGGTTCTTGTAGATCCAGTGGATCTGGTGTCTGTATAATACAGTACAGTACACTATATAGTGCACTGTACTGTATTTTTTACTTTACAAAGTCTGAATAGATTTTTAGCAGGTCTATTCAGACTTTCAGAACCATGGAGAGCAGGACGCTTCAGTAAGCGTCCTGCTTCCATGGCAACCATCACCCGCTGCCATAAGAGAGCAGCGGGTGATGATGGGGAGGGAGGGGGGCTCCCTTCCTCTGCGATCCCATCCTGTCGGGGGGCTGCAAAGGCACAGCAGCCCCCTGATGGGAGAGGGAGGGAGCTCCCTCCCTGTTAACCCTTCCATACAGCGGTCCGTACGGACCATGGTATGGAAGGGGTTAAACGGCTGGCATCTGATCAAGCAGAGATGCCAGCCGTTTCTATCAGAGTGTCAGCAATGTGCTGACACTCTGATAGATCCACTAGACACCAGGGAATATTATAAAGGAGGCGGGCGGGGGATCGCAATCACGATCCCACCTGCCGCACCGCCTCCCGCCACCCACAACCACCCCCCCCTGCACCCCCGCAGCCATGATATGATTGGGGGCTGCAGGGGGGGTTAAAATGTATAACTTTGGGGGCATTAACTCTTTGATCCCCGTGGTCACAGATCGCGGTGATCAGAGATCGCGAAAAGAGCTGCAAACCGAAGTTCTGAATTAACCTGCAGTTTGCAGCGATCGCCGATACGGGGGTCACAGGACCTCCCTCGGCATTGTAACAAGGTACCTGCTGAATGATTTCAGCAGGTACCTTGTTCCGATCACTGCCGGCTGAGCAGCAGTGATCGGAACTTCTCATGACGTACCAGTACGTCATGTGTCCTTAAGGACTCGGGAAACATGCTGTACCGGTACGTCATGTGTCCTGAAGGGGTTAAAAAAAATAAAAAATAAACCGTTTCAAAACAGCCATTTTTTTGTTACCTTGCCTCACAAAAAATTTAATATAGAGCAATCAAAAATCATATTCACCCCAAAATAGTACCAATAAAACTGGTGCACCCTGACGCACCCTGACATTAGAAACTCCCAAAAATGTACCCTATTTTGAACACTAGGGGATAAGGTGGACAAGGCATCTAAAAACGAGTTCAGCAAAATCTCCCCTCCAAAAACCATATGGCGTTACTTTCCTTCTGCGCCCTGCCGTGTGCCCTTACAACAGTTTAAGACCACATGTGGGGTATTTCTGTAAACCGCAGAATCAGGGTAATAAATATTGAGTTTTGTTTGGCTGTTAACTCTTGATGTTTTAAAGAAAAAAATGGATTAAAATGGAAAATCTACCAAAAAAGTGAAATTTTGTAATTTCATCTCCATTTTCCTTTAAGTCTTCTGGAACGCCTAAAGGGTTAACAAAGTAAAATCAGTTTTGAGTAACCTGAGGGTTGTACTTTCTCCAATAGGGTCATTTATGGTTGGTTTCCTCTGTGTAAGCCCCACAATGTGACTCCCAACCTGAACTGGTCCTTAAAAAGTGGGTTTTGAAAATTTTCTTAAAAATTTTAAGAAATGCTTCTAAATTTCTAAGCCTTCTAACGTCCTAAAAAAATAAAATGACATTTACAAAAGGATGCCAACACAAAGTAGACATATGGGGAATGTTAAGTAATCAATATTTTATGAGGAATCACTTTCTGTTTTGAAAGCAGAGAAATTTTAATTTTGAAAATTGCGAATTTTTCCAATTTTTTGGGAAATTTTGGATTTTTTCATAAATAAAGGTGAAATATATTGACTCAAATGTATGACTATCATGAAGTACAATATGTCACGAGAAAACAATCTCAGAACGGCTTGGATAAGTAAAAGTGTTCTAAAGTTAACACCACATAAAGTGACACATGTCAGATTTGCAAAATTAGGCCTGGTCGGGAAGGGGAAAATGGCCCGGACTGGAAGTGGTTAAGGGTAGTGCTAGATATATGGCAGAGAAAGAAGAATTGTATCATGGGTTTGGTTGGATACAGCAACTGTTAGGGATATATATAGGATGAAAACAAACCTGGGGAGTCATGAGAGTCCAAACTGAAAAAAGTTAAAGCAATTACATGAGCATATCTGTTAAAAACCATAGTAACCACGGAAAACCCCTTTAAGATCAGCAGATCAGAAGAACAGATTCCTCTAGATCCTCAGTACTTGTCTCTGTGATATATCACTTAGAGCTGTCCGGTGCAGGTCTGTTTTATAACACAGACAACTCTCCCGAAATAAATGCCAGTCACCAATTAATATATGGGAACCATCTTCTTGTCCATCCTCTTCTCTCAATGAGAACATCATTTTGCTCTTGCATCTCCATTTGAACACATGCACTTAATGACCAAAGGATCAACTGTTGGAATAGTGTTTTCTGTTGGATTTTTCCCTTTTTAATATCTCCAATATACAGCTTGATTGGAGACTCCACTTCTTCATTCATTAAAGGAATTGGCAACACTTTTTCAACCTAGCAGTTTTGGTTATCATGGTTGGCCTGAATATAAAACTTTGGCCAAAGGTCAAAGTGATATTTGGTTCTCAGAAGGACAGCAAAAAAAGTCCTCACTTTGGGTTATTGGTATGGTTTCCTCCTCCTTGTCTTCTAAACAAAGATACGATGTATGATGTGCCCGTCTGCAGTTTCTAACCTTGTCCATGTTTCGACAATGATAGCATTAGTCCATTTAGGATTTTGATAATTGTAGCACTTGTAATAAACTCTGTTTAATACCTGTGGAGTAGTCAAGCAAATTGTATGACTGTGCGGAAACCCTTTATACCAGCAACATAGCTAAAGGCTCTTTGGCCCTTGTACAAGAGTTCAGCTTGGGTGTTCCCTCAGTGCTTTGCCTGAGGCAAAAAGTCAAACAGAAACTCCTCATGCCAAATTATCAACCACATCCCTCCCCTCTAGCCCTACTGTCACAGATATACTTGGAAAACATTACATACAGTGCTACAATACATACAGGGTAATACAGTCTCACACACCTCTTACATCCAATGACATCTCCCCTAATATATATGTTCTCTTTCCTAATCTTCTCCTTTTAGACCTGACTGCCATTTCAGACATCTTCAGCTCTGCAGAGTTTTACAAGGCTGCCATTTCAGCCATCTTCGGCTCTGCACAGTTTGACAAACAGACATCTTAGTTTCTTACTTTTCCATCATCCTCCCACCTCCTTAACACCCCATCCTGCCACCCCCAATATTGGGCCCACTGCAGGGGCGTAACTAGAAGTGACTGGGCCCCACAGCAAATTTTTGTACGGGGCCCCCCCCCCCTCCCCCAGGCCCGTTTACGGACCATATGTCTTGGAGGGTATACAGTCGTGTTCATGGGCCTTATTGGTGTATGTGTGTTGGGAAGGTGGGGGTGGGGTGATTTGAACTTTTATCCCGACTTCTGCCAGGCTCCTGTTTGTACCTTGCAGTACATGGCAGCTTCCCTTCTCTACCTCCGCTGCTCCGCCATGTACTAGTGCTTATTATGGCAAACATATGCATGTGTCTGATGCCAGCCCAGGACCATCCTGGCATCATATGTGTGTGTATATTAAGAGTGCCATAGTACATGGCATAGCAGCGGAGAGGCTGCCGTGTACTGCATGTTCTAGTACAGGAGGCTGGCAGAGGGAGGAGCCGCCATAGGTTGCGATCTGGCTACCTGGCAGCTGCATGATGAAGGCTTCGGCATGCAGCTGCCAGATGGCCATCCCAACCTCTGCCAGCCTCCTGTACTATAACAGATGCATGCCTTCTATTATGTAGGAGGCTAGTGGGACTGGGATGGCAGCCTGTGGCAGCTACATGCTGCAGCCTACATCCTGCCCTGGCTCAGAACTTTGCCTGCTGCTGTACCTGGCCTTTCCTCCTGTCACAGACTGGGAGAGGAGGAAAGGGTTAACCACTTGGACTCTGCCCTGCCCTCATCCTTCCTCATGTTCAAAGAGGCCGCAGAACCACTGTGCACTACTGCGGCAGCAGGCAAGAGCCGTGCGTGCCTGCTGTGAGTCCCTCTGCCATCTGCTGTGTTGCTGCTGCTGCTTCTCTGGCCTGCTTATGCCGCTCACTGTGCCCCTTGAGGAGGTCTTCACCTGGTGGGCGTGCGCTGCCTGAAGAGATGAATTTGAATAGCGCGCTGCTGACTTGTTCTCTGGCAGGCAGCATGCTATTCAGGCCGGTAGAAGAGGCACCTCAGCTCATTATCCTTCACGGGGGCGGCGGAGCGAGCCCTGTTTTAATTATTGTGAATGTGATGCAGGGAGGGTGGGCATGGTGAGCGGTCCCTTATGTGACCACACCTAATGTGAAGGGGGGCCCGGCCTGGGCCCTTGTCAGCCCAGGCCCCGAAGCAGCCGCTTCCCCTGCTTCCCTGGTAGTTAGGCCACTGGCCCACTGTGCTCCCCAATACTATACTACAGAAACAGTCCCTCTGAAAATATTAGTACCTATCACTGCCTGCCCTGTGAGAGGCCTGAGAAGATCTGATAGACTTGCTGCACGTGAGTCTATCTGACAGATCTTTCTCTTTTTTCCTTGCTGTTTGTTGTTGTGGGCAGGATCCCACCTCTCCACAGGTTCTGCTTATTAGCCTTGCGGTTTATATTTCCTCCTGGAGTTCTCAGCTAGGGTTTGGTGGATCTCCTGCTCCCCGTCCGTCTAAAGCCAAGTTCTTCTTCCTTCCCTTGTGTTCTGACTAGGCCTCAGGGAGACGCTGGTTCCTTTATGGTGGAAGGAACCAGTTGTCTATCTCCTGCTCCCTAGCTGAGGATTTGTTTTAGTTTCATCAGGACTTAGGTTCCAGCGCATGAGTACCTCCACCTTTAGGATTTGCTCATGCTGTCAGCAGTCAGGGAAAGGCTCAGGGATTGTCTGGTGTTGAACTTTCCCTCTTCCCTAGCTTTGGGGCCTAGTCTGGTGTTTTGTTACTGTTGTTGTATTTCGCTTTCTTCCCTTCCCTCACCTACCGTGACAGTACCAAACAGGTTTTGCCCCTTTCAATAATGAATGGAACGCAGTGCCTTAGGCCTCTTTCACACTTGCGTTCTGAGGATCCGGCGGGCACTTCCGTCCCGCCGGATCCGTTAGAACGCAAGTCGCCTGAAAGCATTTGAAAACTGATCAGGATCCTGATCAGTCTTCGAAATGCTTCCAGGTTACCATGACAGCTAGGACGCTACTGAAGTCCTGGCTGCCATGGTACTCCGCAGCAGTGTACTTACCTGTGCTGCGGCTGCCGGGCGCTCCTTCATGTCTTCCGCATTCTGCGGTTTTGTCAACGTCCAAAAAACGTTCACATACTGAACGGAAGACATCCTGAACGGATTTCTCTCCATTCAAAATGCATTAGAATAATCCTGATCAGTCTTTTTCAGTCTTAGAGCCCCGACGATGGAACTCTAGGACGGAAAAGAAAAACGGTAGTGTGAAAGAGCCCTTAAAAAACAACTGTGTAATCATAATCTCCGCTACAAATATTTGTGCTAAACTGATAATGTGCCAGGGTGCCCCCTACAGTAATAGTGCTCCACAAAGTCCCACCAATAGAAATAATCTCACAGAGTGCACAGTGTTAACAGTGCCCCAATAGTATTAATGCCCCTATTGTGCCTATACTAGTAATCATGTTCCCCATAGCCCCTCAGTACCAATACTTCTCCTTATAATGTGTGCCAGTACAAAAATGCCCCCTAATATGTGCCAGTACAAAAATAACCCCTTATAATGTGTGTCAGCACAAAATATAACCTTATAATTTGTGCCAGTACAAAAAATATCCCCTTAGCTTGTGCGCTAGTACAAAAAATGCCCCCTTCCCTTCCAGATCAGACCCCCATATCAGATCTGACCCCCATGTCAACGCTCAGATCAGACTTCACATATCACATCATAGATCAGACCCCCATATCACATCTTCAGATCAGACTCTCAGATCAGACCCCCAGATAAGATCCTCAGATCAGATCCCATATCAAACCTCAGATCATAACCCCCATATCACATCTCAGATCGGACCCCCATACAGGATCCTCAGAATAGACCTTCGTTAGACACCCCCCCCCCATATCAGACCCCAGTTTCAGACCTCAGATTAGACCCCCATGGTAGACTCCCCCAATATCTGACCTTAGATTAGATCCCCATTAGACCTCCATGTCAGACCCCTGCATCAGACCTCAGATCAGGACTCCATGTCAGATATCCCCCCCCCATATCAGACCTCCATTAGACCTCCATGTCAAACCCTCCCCAAGTGTCAGTCCTCAGATCAGACCTTAAAATAAATTAACTAACCTTACCTGTTCCGATGCTCCTCTCCAGGTCCGGCGGTGCATTCTTCCCTCGCTGATCTTCTCTAGGCCCGCACTGCGCTGTCCCCTGACTATGTGCAGCGTCAGCTCATGGTGCACACACTACATCCTGACACTGTATGCAGTCAGGACAATGCAGTGCGGCCTGGAGAAACCCTGAGAGGAGGTGTTAGTACAGCGCTTGCAGCACTTTGCTCCCCCTGACTCCTGAAGACTAGTTGGCACTTCCATATAGGAAGCGCTCACTAGTATTCGCATTAAAAGACACACTGCATATTATAAAGTGAAAAATGTGGGCCCCCCTGGCTTACTGTGACCGATGCGACCCCTATAGCAACTCCACTGCCTCATACCTTATACTGTCCAGTAATCTCGATAGACTGGAATACCTAAAGGAATCCACCATGAAAATGCATTGCACCATGAAATACCTAAAGGAAACAACCATGAAAATGCAGTGCAATCTGCAGGCACCTTGTTATGGAACAGGAGGAGCTGAACAGATTGGTATATAGATTTGTGGAATAAGATTCAGTAAAACCTGTAATTTATACATTTAAATTCCTGCTTATTCTTGGCTTTGAAGTTAGTGATCAGTGACTGACGGTGATTTGTGTATGCACAGTCATAGAGGGAAGGCTGTCAATCACTGACAGGACCACCTACTTGACTTAGAATGATCAGACAATGCCATTCATATCTAACGGAGTTCCAGGGGTTAGCTCCGAAACTCCCATAGAAATCATTGGAGCGGCTGCACGCATGTGCATTGTGGGGAGTCGCTCTGGTAGACAGCGGTGCGGGTGCAGTACCGAGGCAAAACAAGGAGTCCAGATTGTGCAACAAACAGTGTTTTATTCACACTTGCACACCATAAATGAAAAACAGTCTCTTTGGTGACAGTTCACACACAACCGAAATAACGTGGAAAAACAAAAACAGGCCAACACAGGTTCAGTCACCTGGGAGGTGTAGGTGCAGGTTCGCACCACGCTGTCGGCCCAGCCGCAGGAGAATCCAGCTTCAGGTAGCCAGGAACAAAGCACCTCCTTGCTGAGCTCTTTCCTCCAGGACAGAGAACTCCTCAGCCCTGTTAGCAGCTCCAGGATAATCACAGCCTCCAGCTGCTGAGCTGGCTGAGCTTTTAAACCCAGCCCAAAACCAGGACTGGGTCGTGGGGAGCAGCCACCCACCCTACACTTTAGCTGCTCCCGGTAAGAGCCGGCCTGGATCGGCTTTGCAGCCATGCTATTTAAACTCTGTCAGTAGCACTAGCTGCTGCTGACATCAACAAAACGGGCTCTTACCTCACCGAGGCTATGAACCTCGGTGACACATACCTGCCATCCACGACGGCACCCTGCACCTTACCACACACCCCCTTTGTTCAACCCTGAGGGGTGGACACATGTGAGGCAGTGGACGCGGGAAAGGGCATCTGCATTTCCCTGCAAGCGACCTGCCCTATGTTCCACGGAGAACTTGAAATTTTGAAGGGATAGGAACCACCTGGTGACCCGAGCATTCCTCTCCTTGGCCTGACTCATCCATTTGAGGGGGAATGGTCGGTCACCAGACGGAACCTCCTCCCTAACAGGTAGTAGCGGAGAGATTCGAGTGCCCACTTGATAGCCAGGCACTCCCTCTCCACTATACTATATCTGGACTCGGCGGGACTGAGCTTACGGCTCAGGAAGACAACGGGATGTTCTTCCCGTTGACCTCCTGCGACAGTACCGCACCGAGGCCTACCTCCGAGGCGCCGGTCTGTACGACAAACTCCTTGTTGAAGTCGGGTGTCACCAAAACCGGGACCCACACAGGGCCGACTTCAACGCGGAGAAAGCCTCCTCCGCCTTCTCACTCCAGCTAACCCTCCCAGACTTTCGCCCCTTCAACAGGTCTGTCAATGGCGCTGCTATTGTGGCAAAGTGGGGCACAAACCTCATGTAGTATCCTACAATCCCCAGGAACGACTTTACCTGCCTGGTGGTGACCGGTCGGGGCCAGCTACGAATGGCCTTTACCTTAGTTACCTGAGGTTTGATGACTCCCCGCCCAATTACATATCCCAGATACTTGGTCTCTTCCAACCCAATCGCACACTTTTTTGGATTGGCGGTTAGTCCAGCTTTCCTCAGGGCATCCACTACCGCCTGCACCTTGGGTAAATGGCTTTCCCAGTCGGTGCTGTGGATGACTACATCATCTAAGTAGGCCGAGGCGCACCGACGATGTGGTCGCAGCACTATGTCCATTAACCTCTGGAAAGTGGCGGGGGCGCCATGCAGGCCAAAGGGTAACACCTTGTAGTGATACAGGCCCTGCGGGGTAACAAACGCGGTTTTTTCCTTAGCCGCCTCCGTTAAGGGTACCTGCCAGTACCCTTTAGTGAGGTCCAGCACAGAAAAATAACGGGCTTGTCCTAAATTTTCAACAAGCTCGTCTACTCGGGGCATGGGATACGCGTCAAACTTGGATACTTCAGTTAACTTGCGAAAGTCGTTGCAGAACCGCAACGTCCCATCTGGCTTGGGTATTAGGACTATGGGACTGGCCCACTCACTTTTCGACTCCTCAATGACATCGAGCTTCAACATTAACTGCACTTCCTCCGCGATGGCCCGCCGCCGAGCCTCGGGTACCCGGTATGGTTTTAACCGACCTTGGCCTGAGGCTCAGTGACGATGTCATGTCGGATGAGAGACGTGCGGCCAGGAGGTCCGAGAACACATCCGTGTTCCGACTGATGAACTCCCTGACTTCCTGAACTTGTGTGGAAGATAGGCTGTCTGCAATTTTTACCGTGGTTACGGCTTCACAGGCCTCGAACTGTGGGGCTGGACCCTTTTCACCTAGAAGCCCTGGCCGGGGGCTGTGGTCGTCGGCCGTGTCCCTATCTTTCCACGGCTTTAGCAAATTCACATGGTACACCTGCTGCGGCTTGCGCCGCCCTGGCTGGTGTACTTTGTAATTTACTTCCCCTACCTTCTCGATCACCTCATAGGGGCCCTGCCACCTAGCTAGGAATTTGCTGTCAAGGGTGGGTACCAGAACCAACACTCGATCTCCCAGATTGAAGCCCCGCACTCCGAGCCTGACGATTATACACCCTACTCTGGGCTTGTTGCGCTGCCTCCATATGCTCCCGGACCAACGGCAACACCCTTTCTATCCGTTCCTGCATCTGGGTGACATACTCAATGACACTTTTGTGGGGACAGGCTGTTGTTCCCATGCTTCCTTGGCGATATCCAACAGGCCCCGAGGGTGTCTGCCATAAAGCAGTTCGAAGGGCGAGAACCCAGTAGAGGCCTGGGGTACCTCTCGCACTGCGAACATGAGATAGGGCAGAAGCAGGTCCCAGTCCTTCCCATCTCTAGACACCACCCTTTTTAACATATTTTTTAGAGTTTGGTTAAACCTCTCAACAAGACCGTCTGTTTGTGGATGGTAAACGGATGTCCGTAACTGCTTTATACGCAACAATTTACACAGTTCCTTCATTACTTTGGACATAAAAGGGGTCCCTTGGTCTGTCAGAACCTCTTTTGGCAGGCCCACACGGGAAAACATCTCCATTAACTCTTTGGCAATGAGCTTAGCTGAGGTATGTCGCAGAGGCACCGCCTCCGGATACCGAGTGGCATAGTCGAGAACTACCAGAATGTGTTGGTGGCCCCTAGCAGACTTTGGTACAGGCCCAATTAAATCCATAGCAATTCGCTCAAACGGTACTTCAATAATTGGCAGAGGTACCAGAGGACTACGGAAATGTGGCTGGGGGCTAGTTACCTGACAGGTTGGACAGGACTTACAATATTACAATAATTTTCTACTTCCTTGAACACACTGGGCCAATAAAACCGCTGCAGTATGCAGTCCTGGGTTTTCTGCCACCCCAGGTGTCCCCCAAGAACATGTTGGTGGGCAAGCTCCATGACAAGCTTGCGATACGCTGTGGGCACCACCAACTGTTCAACAGGTTCACCTCGGATTTGGTTCACCCGATACAACATATCCTGCAGAACAATAAATCGTGGGAACATTAATTCAGCCCCTGGTTTCTGGGGTTTACCATCAATTTCCAGCACATTCTCCCAGGCCCTGGTTAGGGTTTGGTCCCGGTGTTGTGCGGTCCCAAAATTTTCCCCGGAGACATTGAGGTCTGCCAACTCAGGTCCCGGTGGCAAGTCCTCCGTGTCTCCCACCATTACACTCAGTGGGGTTGTCTCCCCACTACCGCTGCAGCAGTGGTCACCCCTACCGCTGGCCCTTCAGACTCGGGCTCCCAGGGTTCTGGCCTTCCAGGGGCATCAGGCCACTCTGCTAGGGTTACCCCTGTCTCAGGGCTATTAGTCACTTTCATCTCAGGCCACAGTGACGGAAAACCAGGGAAGTCTCTCCCAATTATTAGTTCATAGGGCAGCTTTGTGGAGATCGCCACTTCACAAGTCCAGGTGCCGACCGCCGTGGACAGAGACATTACAGCAGTGGGATAGTCCTTTAAGTCTCCGTGTATGCACACCACACCCACTGTCCGGCCCGTATACTGGGTGGGCTGTACCAGGGCAGCACTTACCAGGGTTACCAGGCTCCCTGAGTCCAACAGCGCCACTGCCAGGTTATCCCCGACTTGCACCTGGCACAGATGACGATTGTCTATTGTCCCGGGATGCCGGTCGCACACAGTCTCCGGGCATACATGGAAGCCCGGTACCCATAATTAGTCTCCATGGGTTCCCCCACTGTGGACAGTTGGCCCTTATGTGTCCAGGCTCCCGACACTGCCAGCAGACCACTGGGGACGGATCTGCAAGAGGTACATCCCGGGCGGGTTTGGCCGGCCGCCGGGACTGGGGTGGAGATTTCCGGGTTTGACTGGCCCCTCCCAAAAGAACCCCTGCAGGTTTCTGGTGGCCTCATATCGCTCCACCAGGTCGACCATCTCAAGGGCATTGGTGGGGATACCTGGCCGATCCAGTGTTGAAGGGGGTAAGGCAAGGCCCTCCAAAACATGTCAGCCAGCAGCCGGTCCAGCATAGCAGTCGGACTTAGAACCTCAGGCTGCAGCCATTTTTGCAACCTGTGCAGCAACTCATAGTACTGCGGCCTGGCGGGTTCAGCCACTTTGAAGTCCCACTGGTGGACCCGCTGAGCCCGGACCAACACGTTTACCCCCAGTCTGGCCAGGATCTCCCCTTCACCGTGGAATAGTCAGCAGCCTGGTCGTCTGCCAAATCAAAAAAACTTGCTGGGGTCCGGATGCCAGGAACGGAGCAACCACCTCGGCCCACTGGTCACGGGTAACTTTTCCCTCACGGCGACCATCTCAAAAACCGCCAGGTACGTCTCAACGTCGTCTGCGGGGGTCATTTTTGGGATCGCCGCACGGACCGCTTTCCGGGCATCATGGACGTGGTGGGACGCTCCTGCCGCCTGTAACGCCATCACATGTTGTAGCAGTAGTTGGTTGGTCTCCCGCTGCTGCACGTTAGCCTCTATGAGAGCCTTCACAGCAGCCTCCATGTTGCCAGAAACTCCTGCTTGCAGCTTTGCTGGCTTAATATATTCCATGCACTTTAGAAAAACAAAACTTCGGCGTTCACGCCAGCCTCACTGCGCATGCCCGCATCCGACACCAAATGTGGGGAGTCGCTCTGGTAGACAGCAGTGCGGGTGCAGTACCGAGGCAAAACAAGGAGTCCAGATTGTGCAACAAACAGTGTTTTATTCACACTTGCACACCATAAATGAAAAACAGTCTCTTTGGTGACAGTTCACACACAACGGAAATAACGTGGAAAAACAAAAACAGGCCAACACAGGTTCAGTCACCTGGGAGGTGTAGGTGCAGGTTCGCACCACGCTGTCGGCCCAGCCGCAGGAGAATCCAGCTTCAGGTAGCCAGGAACAAAGCACCTCCTTGCTGAGCTCTTTCCTCCAGGACAGAGAACTCCTCAGCCCTGTTAGCAGCTCCAGGATAATCACAGCCTCCAGCTGCTGAGCTGGCTGAGCTTTTAAACCCAGCCCAAAACCAGGACTGGGTCGTGGGGAGCAGCCACCCACCCTACACTTTAGCTGCTCCCGGTAAGAGCCGGCCTGGATCGGCTTTGCAGCCATGCTATTTAAACTCTGTCAGTAGCACTAGCTGCTGCTGACATCAACAAAAACGGGCTCTTACCTCACCGAGGCTATGAACCTCGGTGACACATACCTGCCATCCACGACGGCACCCTGCACCTTACCACAGCATCCAGACACTCCGGTCATTTCAGGGGAGCTGCAGGGAGTATGAGGCCCCCATTTTTGTGATCGGTGGGGGTCCCAGTAGTAGGACCCCCACCAATCTGTGGATCTGGGATTATTTTGGGAATACTCCTTTAAGTTCCCCCACACAGAGAAATGCTCTTTAAAGGGTTGTCTATTAAAGGAAATATTAATTAATAATATTTTGAGTTAATATTAATAATAATAAATATACATAAATCATTTATTGCTGACTCCGCCTATTTCTTCTTTATTCTACCTGTTGCTCTAACTCTTTTCTGAACGGCGTGCGCTGCATTGCGGTGGCGGCGGCAAAAGACTATAAACTGTGCTTGAACAAAAAAGTATTTATTAAACAATTACAAGTCTACAGACAATTATTTCTGCTATATCTATATATATATTTATATCAATGGTTATATAAATATATATACATATAGAAGCACACAGTAATACACTAGCCCCACTATAATACACCTAACTACACTAACACTATAAAATCACAACTATAATTCCACCCCAAAATCTAGCTAAACATACACTCACATATACACGTAACCACAGCAGCACCCTCCCACCTGACGCTAGACTGTCCCTACAAGGGGTTACACAATACAAGGTGTTATAGAAATTTCCTTACCCCGTGCTCACAAGCACGTGTAAGAAGCTCCCTTTGTGTAAGGAAAGGCCCCAATATTCCAGTAATTAGATAAGATGCTTCATGGTTGAGATCTGGTGAGAACTGCCCTCTCCTCCAGCCCTTTCTTAATTTACATAGACAAAAGGGATAACAATGGGAAGGGGCAGGCCCAACACCTGACTACTCCCTTCATGTACAGTACAAACATACAGGAAGTGATGACACATAACATTTCTCTCAATCACCCCTAGGGGGAATCTTGTTCAGCACCGATCAGTGATCAATGCTCAACAAGGCTCACCAGGATTCTTATGTGGGCCTACTTAGAGGAACAGCGTCACCATTTCCAGCGGTTGATCAGGCACTGGAAATAACAAATGCGCGTTCCTTTCCGTATATTGTTCTCTTAATAAATGCATCCACGACAAGCCAATAAATCCGCTCTTTGGGCGGGGGCTCTAGCTGGCGCACATACATCTCCCAAGAAAACACTGCTCTGCAGCGCATCAGTCTCCCCCGGCCCACAGCCCAGTGCATAGCACATAGACTGTTTGCCAGTGGAGACCTCTGCGCCCGGCAGCTGATTGTTCTCTACATCCACAGTAAGATATCCACTCCAATGGTTTACACACTGAGAGACATAATGACAATACATGACATATTAAAAACACATCCTAATAAAATTTCCACAACAAAGGGTTACAGGGTCCAATGCAGTGATAAGGGTACTGCAGGGGTAAATTCAGGGACAGGGTAATGCAGGGGTTAAATTCAGTGATAATGGCACTGCAGGGGTAAATGTAGGGACCAGGTATTGAAGGGGGTTAATGGGCATGGAATATGGCAGGGTAGGGGTAAATGATAATGCAGGGGTAATATTGCAGGGAGTAGATAGATATATATATATATATATACATATATATATATATATAATGTAGGTGTTGATGCAGGGGTAATATTGCAGGGAGTAGGGATATATATTGTAGGTGTACAAGGCAGGGTCATGCAGGGGTTAATATATATATATATATATATATATATATATATATAGCACTCCAATGAGTAATAGAAAAAGGAGGATGTTTATTCACCCAGAAGTGACGTTTCGGCGCTTGAGAAAGGCTTCATGTTGGAGCCGAAACATTGCGTCACTTCTGGGTGAATAAACATCCTTCTTTTTCTATTACGCATTGGAGTGCTGCTCTGCTTTTTCTTTTTTATAATCCGGGGACACTTATTCCATTGGAGCTAGCACCCACTTTTCTCCTCAGGTTGGTGTTGCCATTCATTACATTAATATATATAGAGTGTCCCGATACCATTTTTTTAAGACCAAATACGAGTACCGATACTTTTTTTTAAGTACTCACCGATACCAATTACCGATACCAATTTTAACAATAAAATAAATAACACATTTATTTTGTGACCACTGACCAACCAAAAGTCCAAAAAACATAACAACCCCCCAGCCTCTCATCAGCCCCCCAGCCTCTTCCTCTCATCAGCCCCCCAGCCTCTTCCTTTCATCAGCCCCCCCAGCCTTTCATCAGCCCCCCAGCCTCTCATCAGCCCCCCAGCCTCTCATTAGCCCCCAGCCTCTTCCTCTCATTAACCCCCCCAGCCTTTCATCAGCTCCCCAGCGTTTCATCAGCCCCCCAGCCTCTTCCTCTCATTAGCCCCCCCAGCCTCTCATCAGCTCCCCAGCCTCTTCCTCTCATTATCCCCCCAGCCTTTCATCACCCCCCAGCCTCTCATCAACCCCCCAGCCTCTTCCTCTCATTAGCCCCCCCCCAGCCTCTCATTAGCCCCCCAGCCTCTCATTAGCACCCCAGACTCTCATTAGCCCTCAGCCTTTCATTAGCCCCCAGCCTCTTCCTCTCAGCAGCCCCCCAGTCTCTCATCAGCTCCCCTAGCCTCAATCCCCCCCCTCCCCAGTATTAAAATCATTGGTGGCAGTGGCCACAGGGTCCCGCTCCCCTTCCATCACTGGTGGCAGTGGCCACAGGGTCCCCCTCCCCCATTAGTGGCAGTGCGCCCTCCCCATCATTGGTGGTGCAGTGGCAGTGATCGGAGTCCCAGCAGTGTAATGCTGGGGCTCCGATCGGTTACCATGGCAGCCAGGATGCTACTAAAGCCCTGGCTGCCATGGTCAGTTAGTGAGCAGCATTATACTCACGTGCGCCGTGGCCGCCGGGCTATCCCTCTGTCTGTGCGGCGCATTGCTAATGCTATAAGCAATGCGCCACACAGACAGAAGAATGAGAGCGGGTGGCCACGACTCATATGAGTATAATGCTGCTCAATAACTGACCATGGTAGCCAGGACTTCAGTAGCGTCCTGGCTGCCATGGTAACCGATCAGAGCCCCAGCATTACACTGCTGGGACTCCGATCACTGCCACTGCACCAACAATGATGGGGGGGACCAAGGGCAGGGCCGGACTGGGGATAAAAACCAGCCCTGGAAAAAGTTGCATACCAGCCCCGGAAAAAGTTGCATACCAGCCCCAAACACACACGCCGTGAGCGTGTGTATGTATGTGTGTATATATATATATATATATATATATATAAATTATATACACACACACACAGGCCGGGCCTTACCCTAGCGTTGCCGTGACTTGGCCTCTGCGCAGTGGCAACTCTAGGAACAATATATGGGAGGCACATAAGATACCACAGTCAAAATGGGGGGGCACTAATAATTTTCCCCACTTAAATTCATACAACTGAAAAAAACGAAATAAGTATATATAAATTCAAAATACGAGAGTATTGCGGTATGCAGGGATACATTTATAATAAAATAATTTACTTACAAAAGAACCTATTCCATCTTCTGCTGTGCTGTCCTCTGCTTGCTTCCACGGATCTTCCCCTCTTTTCAATCTGTCCTCAGTGCGCAGGGCAGGCACACTGCTATGGGGATCTGTGGATGACACACTGTTATGGGGGATCTGTGGATGACACACTGTTATGGGGGATCTGTGGATGATACACTGCTATGGGGATCTGTGGATGACACACTTTTATGGGGGATCTGTGGATGACACACTGTTGTGGGGATCTGTGGATGACACACTTTTATGGGGGATCTGTGGATGACACACTGTTATGGGGATCTGTGGATGACACTGTTATGGGGGATCTGTGGATGACACACTGTTATGGGGGATCTGTGGATGACACTGTTATGGGGGATCTGTGGATGACACACTTATGGGGGATCTGTGGATGACACACTTATGGGGGATCTGTGGATGACACACTTATGGGGATCTGTGGATGACACTGTTATGGCGGAATCTATGGATGACACTGTTATGGGGAATCTGTGGATGACATACTGTTATGGGGGTACTTTTACACCTGCGGCATGGCTATCCGACCTATCCGGGCTGTTCACCCTCCTGATCCGCCATGCCGCAAGTACCCGTGCACTGCCGTGCTGCTGCTCTGTCCCCATTGACTATAATAGGGGCAGGGGCGGAGCTATGGTGCAGCATGGCAGAGATCGCCGGACTAAAAAGTCGGACATGCAGTACTTTTAGTCCGGCGATCTCTGCCGTGCTGCGCCATAGCTCCGTCACCTGCCCCTATTATAGTCAATGGGGACAGAGCAGCAGCACGGCAGTGCACGGGTACTGCGGCATGGCGGATCAGGAGGGTGAACAGCCCGGATAGGTCGGATAGCCATGCCGCAGGTGTGAAAGTACCCCATAACAGTATGTCATCCACAGATCCCCATAACAGTGACATCCACAGCGCCCCATAACAGTGACATCCACAGCGCCCCATAACAGTGACATCCACAGATTCCCCCATAACAGTGTCATCCACAGATTCCCCATAACAGTGTCATCCATAGATTCTGCCATAACAGTGTCATCCACAGATCCCCTCCATAACAGTGACATCCACAGTGCCCCCATAACAGTGTGCCAGTAGCCGTCCCCTTTAGTGCCAGTAGCCCCTTTAGTACCAGTAGCCGCCCCTTTATGTGCCAGTAGCCGCCCTTTATGTGCCAGTAGCCGCCCCTTTATGTGCCAGTAGCCGTCCCCTTTAGTGCCAGTAGCCCCTTTATGTGCCAGTAGCCCCCTTTATGTGCCAGTAGCCGTCCCCTTTATGTGCCAGTAGCCCCCTTTATGTGCCAGTAGTCCCCTTTATGTGCCAGTAGCCATCCCTTTATGTGCCAGTAGCCCCTTTATGTGCCAGTAGCCCCCTTTAGTGCCAGTAGCCCCTTTATGTGCCAGTAGCCCCTTTATGTGCCAGTAGCCCCTTTATGTGCCAGTAGCCCCTTTATGTGCCAGTAGCCCCTTTATGTGCCAGTAGCCCCTTTATGTGCCAGTAGCCCCTTTAGTGCCAGTAGCCCCTTTAGTGCTGCCAGTAGCCCCTTTAGTGCTGCCAGTAGCCCCTTTATCTGCCAGTAGCCCCTTTAGTGCTGCCAGTAGCCCCTTTAGTGCTGCCAGTAGCCCCTTTAGTGCTGCCAGTAGCCCCTTTAGTGCTGCCAGTAGCCCCTTTAGTGCTGCCAGTAGCCCCCTTTAGTGCTGCCAGTAGCCCCCTTTAGTGCTGCCAGTAGCCCCAAGAAAAAAAAGAACACTTATACTTACCTCCAGCGATGCGATGCAGGCCTCTTCCGGCCTGTGTCTCGAAGCTGTGCGGCTCCGGCGGCGCGATGATGTCATCGCGCCGCTGAGCCGGCTTCTGATAGGCTGCCAGCCTAGTGCTGGCAGCCTATCAGAGGAACAGGGAGAGGTCACGCCTCTCCCTCCTCTGCTGCTGCTCCGCACGGAGATGAGCGCAATGCAAGCGCTCATCTCCGTCGCCACTGGAGCCCAGCGTGCCTGCGGCCGCCGGCCGGCCGTGCGGCAGTCAGGGCTACCGGCCTACCGGGAATTTTCCCGGTATCCCGGTAGGCCAGTCCGGCCCTGACCAGGGGAGCGCACTGCCACCAATGGGGAAGGGGGACCCTGTGGCCACTGCCACCAATGATTTATACTGCAAACTATGATTTATACTGCAAACTATCGCCGAATACGGCGTGTAGTGAATGCCAGTGCGCAAGCCCCAGGTTGCGTCAAAGATATGAGACATAGAGTCCCCTAGTGCCGTTCGTGGAGCATGCTCTCTACATATTAGCCACTCGAGCGGCCATTTTTCAATAGGTAAGCAGTATGGAACCGTACACGCATGCCCATTCGCAAATATTACGGGCAGCGCCATCACGGAATCTGGCAGAATCATATAATATCTAGCCCAGAGTCATATCTATAGGGCATCTTGGAGGATAAATCCAGGGGGAGGATGCACCTCGTCAAAGGTGCAAATCCTCTACCCAAATGGGCTAAATGTCGGCACACGTCACACATAGTGCCACGTATGTCAAAACACAAAGCCCAAACGATACCTCTTGTCTATAGCCCATAGCAGGGATCTCCTGATGACTCAGAGCTGAGGTTAGATGGAATAATAGTATGTTTGGCACAACCTGGGAAAGAACAAAAACAAATATAAATATAATTCCTGCGTAAGCATGGGGATGCAGTATTCTTCTGCAGGGATATGCTTGTTTTTCGCTTCCCGGAATCCATATTTGTTCAACATCACTTCTGTGAAAAATAAAAAAGGAACCGTTAGTCCTTTACATAGCTTGTTTGTGTTCATTATCAACAATCCACACACAGGATGTGGACTAAAACGTACATGCAGTAATAATGTGGGGAAAACCAATCCCCTATGAATACACTCCCGGATTATAATCAATGTTAAGCCCATTAGGTTTAGACAATCCAAAGTATGTATCCAATATAACTTTTTCAACATCAATATTCTATTGCCACCACGTCTGGGTAAAGGAATATGATCTATAATCCAACATTTGAGCTCTTTTTCAGAATGTTTATAATCAGAGAAATGTTTAGGAATAGGTAAGTCTTGTCGTTTTTTGCAAATCGTGTAGAGGTGGTTATTGAGATGCGTCTTCAGATCAGTAGACGTTTCCCCCACATACAACGGCCTGCACGGGCAAGTTAAGACATAAATGACAAAGTTGGAATTGCATGTGAGGTGGAAACGTATTGGATAAGTGGCCCCTGTCATCGGGTGTATAAAGGATCTACCCTCGCATATCATTCTACAATTGACACAGCATAGGCAGGGGAAGCTCCCCTTGCCCTGCTCAGTCAATGTAGTTTGTGTCAGTCTGGATTTGAGACCAATGTCCGCTCTCACCAGCTGGTCACGTAGGTTCCTAGATCTGCAGTATGAAAAGAGAGGAGGGGATCTAAATTCGGGCACTTGTTTAAAACAACCCCCCAGAATACCCCAGTGTCGTTTAATGATGCGATTTATATCCTCACTTTGTTCAGTGTACTTGGAGATAAAGGGAATCCTGGTGAGTGACCGTTTTGATTCCCTCCTCTTCAAAGTACTGCTCCTCTCCATGGTATGGATCTTATCAATATGGGAATCCAGTAACCGGGGTGGGGGTGAGGGTATCCTCTTTTCAAGAATTTATTGGCCATAGTGTTTAATGAGCCATCCAGGGTCTCTGGTTCAGAGACAATCCTTTTGACTCTGAGAAATTGGGAAAAAGGCAAGTGTTTTACCAAATTACGTGGATGTCCACTATCAAAACAGGTGTTCTTATCTGTAGGTTTAGTAAACAACTGTGTGTGTAACTTCCCTTTGTGATATCTAACAATGGTGTCAAGAAATTAAATCTCAGTCTCTGAATGTACCAGAGTGAATTGTAAGTCTTTGTTTACACTGTTCAGAAACGCATGAAACTCAAACAGTTGAGTAGCACTGCCTGTCCAAATAAGGAAGATGTCGTTGATGTATCTCCACCACCGCAGCACATGGCTGCGGTGGTGGGATAAATAGACGACATCTTTCTCAAAGCATCTAATGAAAATATTAGCATAGGTCGGTGCTACATTCGACCCCATTGCCACGCCCCGCCTTTGTTCGTAAAACACATCCTGAAAGAGGAAATAATTATATCTCAGAATAATTTCCAATAGATCAATAATAAATGCATTTGCAGGTTCAGTGAGGGAAGACATATCTAATATGCGTTTGATAGCCAAAATGCCCAAATCATGGTCGATGGAGGTATACAGAGATGTCACATCAAAAGATGCAAGACGTACATTCTGCACATCAGTTAAATCAATCATTTCCAACTTGCATATCCTGTATGTACGACTCAGCCCCCATAGCAAAGTTGCGCAGGATTTTATCCAAAAAAAAATCGCAATGCTGCTAAAGAGAGAGTCTGAACTGGACACAATCGGACGACCAGGAGGGTCAATCAGGGCTTGTGCACTTTAGGAAGTACATATATAACAGGTGTAACAGGATGGTCTATTTTGAGATATTTGAACAAATCATCATCAATGATTCCTACTGTCCCTGCGTCCATCAGACACCGCTTGATCAGTCTAGCGATATCAAACTTACGGTCAACTTGAAGAACAGAGTACACCACAGTATCATCAAGTTGTCGCTTGACCTCCGCTACATATTTGATAGTATCCATAATGACCACTGCGCCCCCCTTGTCAGCGGGTTTTACTGTCAAAAGGGGATCATTCCTCAATTGGTCTAGTGCCTCAACCTCCAACCTAGATAGGTTGGGATGTTTGAATGCACTATTGCCACACATAGATTTATAGGCAGCTATTTCAGACCTCACAGCCATAATGTATGCATCAATAGCAGGTTCATTAACAAATGGGGTAAAATTGCTTTTCAAAGACAGACTGAGACGTCCCAGGGAGAATTCACTGGCCTGGGGCGTCGCAGTCCGCACCTTGTTGTGAAAACAGACTTTTAATTTGATTCTACGGAAAAATGCACATAAATCGGCATCTAACTCAAACCAATTCAAGGAAGTGGCGGGGCAAAATGATAGTCCCTTATTCAGAACACTCACTTGCGCTGGAGTAAGTACCCTGGATGACAGGTTGATCACAGTCATTTCCTCTTGGCCACCTGAGGTTTGTTGGCCTGGGCTCGGGTCTTGTTGTTTTGGAGTTTTACAGAATTTTCGATGTCTGCGACCCCCACAGGTGTTATTTGTGCATTACTCTTCTTTTTCCTTGGGTCTTTCTGGTTGTAGTTGCTGTTGTCGGACTGCCAGGTATAGATGGCACCCTTTATGAATGAAGCAGGCGGGGCAGGCACGTGAGGAAGTGAGTGACTGGCCAGCCTGCAGTGCCTAGTACGGGTGTTTCATAGTGAGTACTAAGTGGATTGCACTACCTTTCAGTTTACATATGGAATGCCTACAGTTCACATATGAATACTGGTGTGTGCGGGGCCCAGTGTATTAGAGTACAGTTACTGCTGCACCGGGCCCCGCCATGAGTTGCCGACCTCCAACCCCCCCTCCCACCCTGCTGATACATCGCAGTCGGCGATGTATCAGCGTTAGCGCAGTAAAAATGTCAGCATTCACCCCATAAGATGCAGGGGCATTTCCCCCCCACTTTTGAGGGGGAAAAAGTGCGTCTTATGTGGCAAAAAGTACGGTATATATATATATACGCCTACCTGGCACTTCCCTCTACATTGTCTCACTTGATTAAGTGCCATTTATCATGTGTGCAGGCATGACCACCACTAATGGATTGCAGGGTGGTCTGTAACCATGGAAACGAGTAGTGTATAATATGATGGAAAAATTAATCCAGTCAGCAAAGAAAGCAATATGGATAATAACAATATATTCGTAAGTAGCTTGTATTAACTTTCTCTACATGATAAATGCCACTTACTGAAGTGATAATTATCTATATGATCAGCACACCTTCTTATGAGATAGTTGCGGTGCTCAGTGTAATAGGGCGTCCCCTGTTCAATGTAGATTCATATAAACACGGCACTCAATTTCGGATATATTTGAAATGCACTTATTTTTATTGCATATTAATGCCACCATTCATTGTACATAGTTATTTGGCCGACGTTTCGGTCATATAGACCTTTATCAGGGCCTAAAGGAAATATACAAATAATGTATAAGATACATATATAAAGAGAGTAGATATGAGCATAATCAGATGAAAGGAAAATAACGAAAAATAACAAAAAATAATAATAACATCTCCCACTGAAAGATTAACGACTACTAGTGGAAAGAACCTTCCATATGAAATGTATAGCAGATATAGTGGGTTCAATTATAGTGGCAAAACCAATACAGTAATGGCTTAAGTTGTAAATAGTAGTTAATTGATAACCGCCAAAAGAGTACATAGTAAGGTATCGTCACTAAAGAGAGTATAAATGCAATGTAGCACCAAGTCAGGACAAAACAACTGAACAAAAATATGACACAAGAGCTATAATGAACAAGGTAGGATCCAAGTCTTGTGAAAACAAAAATAAAATACATTCGTATCCACCTAAGTATCGGTGGAACAAAGCTAGAATATAGTAAGCATATATATAGGAACAGATACATATGTGCAGCATCATACCTTTGCAACATGGAAGCAGGAGACCGGGTGGCGTACAGAGAGCAGCTTGGCGCCGTCTTTTAAAGGAAAAATAGCGGGACGTCACTTCCGGTCCGCACATGGACCGGAAGTGCGTCACGACGTCGCGAACATCGAGGGCAGTGAAGCCAAACTGGGTATGGGCAAAAAGTTGAACAGTCACCGGTATTGCATCCATATTGTAAAGTCACAAAAGTGCAGTAAATGCACACAAAAGGCATCATAACAACCCGCCCATCGGGTCAAAGTAGATAAAGTTATAATATAATCCAGTAACGGGGAGGGAGGGGGAAAGGGACTTATAAGTACCACAAGCAATAGTTACAATAGAAAACATGTTAAATGGAGGGTAATGGACTGCTATTATGTTACTATTAGAGTATTAGTTCAGAAAGTCCTAAACTAACGATTCTAGCAGGTGGATTGGGGTTAGTAGGTAAGTATATTAGTCAAAAATACGTTTTGTGAATCACTATCCTACCTGTGTAGTGGATCATTTTGTCTGTAAAATAAAGACATTTTATTAACCGTCTGTATAATAGTCAATATTGAGTTATTACAGATATATACCACACGGAATATCGAACCTCAATAGGCTGGTTGGGGAAAAATGGGAACATAGGCAGAAAGATGGACAACCATCATAAACACAAATCGAAGTCACGATTGAGACCTAAAGGATGCAATGTTTTAAGTTGATGGATCCAATATGCTTCCCGTCGGCGGAGGATCATCTTGCGATCACCTCCCCGTCGGGGCATTGGGATATGCTCTAACACTTGAAACTTTAACTGGCTAATCGTATGTCCCATGCGGAGAAAGTGGCCAGGAATGGGTAACTCGGTTTTCTTGCAACGTATATCAGACTTATGTTTTCCTATGCGGTCTCGCACACACTGGGTGGTCTCCCTATGTAAGCGAGGCCGCAAGGACACTTTATCAAGTATATCACATGTGTGGAAATACATGTAAAATACCCTCGGATAGTATATAGTTTTCCTGAATGAGGATGTGTAAAGCTGGACCCCTTCTGCACATTAGTGCATTGAGAGCAGCTTAAGCAAGGGAAAGTGCCAGATCGTTTGTTTGTGAGAGTGGTTTGCCTTGATGTAGTCTTGAGTGGGCCTATATCAGCGCGTACTAGTTGGTCACGAATATTGCGTGGACGCTTATAACAGATCCGTATCGGTTGAGAAAACTCGGAGACCTGAGGATACGCCTCGGCAAAAGTGACCAGTGTTTGTGTATAATCTGTTGTATACGTTGGATAAAAGGATGATATGTAACCACTAAAGGCACACGGGGCCCGTATCTCTCTGTCTATATTTGGATTGTTGTAGTTGTGTTTTTCTTTAGTCAGTAGTGATGTGGGATATCCCCGTGCTTTAAATTTGGAGCACATCTCATCAAGACGTGACTGCCTTACAGTAGGATCACTTACTATTCGTGTAACGCGCATGAGTTGTGAGCGAGGCAGTGAGGTCTTAGTGTTATGGGGATGACTACTGGAGAAATGCAGTAAAGTATTCCTGTCCGTGGGCTTAATATATAAGTCCACGGCAAGGCTACCATCTGTTTTCTTGATAATAGTGGTATCAAGAAAGGTCACCTTATGTGGGTCCACATGTGCCGTAAAAGAAAGACCAGGCATCCTATCATTAAGATCTAAATAGAATGCTTCAAAGGAATCACGGTCACCTTGCCAAATGCAGAATATGTCGTCGATGTATCGACGCCATATTTTGACATGGGTCTGGAATAAGACATGAGGGTACACATGATCTTGTTCGAAGCGGTCCATGAAGATGTTGGCGTAAGGGGGGGCCACATTGGCCCCCATGGCCGTCCCCTTGCGCTGTATATAAAACTCCTCCCCAAACATAAAGAAATTCTTTTCTAAGACAAATCTTAGCAATCTAACGCAAAAATGCCTTTGAGTAACAGACATATCAGAGCCTTCTAGAAGTAATGTAACGGCACGTATACCCTCCTCGTGTGAAATCGAGGTGTATAAGCTACTCACATCCAGAGTTATTAGCAACGTATCATGTGTTAATGTGTCTATTGACTTAACAATTTCCAAAAAATGTGAAGTATCTAGCAAGAAAGACTTAGTCAGTCGCACGTAGGGAGTCAGAGTCCTTACCAGAAAAATTGAGATAGGGGCTAATAGAGACTGTGTTGAAGCCACTATGGGGCGGCCTGGTGGTCGCTCCAAACATTTGTGTATTTTCGGTAATATATAGAACACAGGTATAATTGGATTTTTGTTTATTAAATACGTGTAAGTGACTTTATCAATCGTGCCTAGCAACAAATGTTTCTCTAGAAATGACTCCAACTCCCTCTGTGTCTCGAATGTAGGATTGTAAGACACTCTCTCATATGTAGCAGTATCGGAGAGCTGTCTACAAATCTCTTCCCTATAGTATGACGTATCCATAATCACGATCGCTCCCCCCTTATCGGCGGGTTTGATGGTGATTGTTTTGTCCCCACTAAGTTGTGTCAAAGCCATTCGCTCAATATTCGAAAAATTCGACTTAGTTGGATACATGCCTCTTTTGAATTTGGTAATTTCGGTCTGTATTTCTCTTTCTACAATGTCAATAAATGTTTCCACCCCATGATGGATTTTGGGTGGCATGAAAGTACTTTTATTCTTAAGTCCCAATCGAATAATAGACAATGGAGGATCGGCGACCTGAGGACCCGAACTGTTGACAATTCGTGTGCCCGGGTGGTCGATCTGTTGTGAGAAGTGAGCTTTCAAGCGGAGCATCCTGTAGAATCTATGTAATTCTTGAGACAAAGTAAAGTCCTGTAATGAGTTGGTAGGACAAAAAGATAGTCCTTTAGCTAAGACTTGTAATTCTGTTGGTGATAGAGATCTGGAGGAAATGTTAATCACTATTAGCCCCTATCTCAATTTTTCTGGAAAGGACTCTGACTCCCTACGTGCGACTGACTAAGTCTTTCTTGCTAGATACTTCACATTTTTTGGAAATTGTTAAGTCAATAGACACATTAACACATGATACGTTGCTAATAACTCTGGATGTGAGTAGCTTATACACCTCGATTTCACACGAGGAGGGTATACGTGCCGTTACATTACTTCTAGAAGGCTCTGATATGTCTGTTACTCAAAGGCATTTTTGCGTTAGATTGCTAAGATTTGTCTTAGAAAAGAATTTCTTTATGTTTGGGGAGGAGTTTTATATACAGCGCAAGGGGACGGCCATGGGGCCAATGTGGCCCCCTCACGCCAACATCTTCATGGACCGCTCGAACAAGATCATGTGTACCCTCATGTCTTATTCCAGACCCATGTCAAAATATGGCGTCGATACATCGACGACATATTCTGCATTTGGCAAGGTGACCGTGATTCCTTTGAAGCATTCTATTTAGATCTTAATGATAGGATGCCTGGTCTTTCTTTTACGGCACATGTGGACCCACATAAGGTGACCTTTCTTGATACCACTATTATCAAGAAAACAGATGGTAGCCTTGCCGTGGACTTATATATTAAGCCCACGGACAGGAATACTTTACTGCATTTCTCCAGTAGTCATCCCCATAACACTAAGACCTCACTGCCTCGCTCACAACTCATGCGCGTTACACGAATAGTAAGTGATCCTACTGTAAGGCAGTCACGTCTTGATGAGATGTGCTCCAAATTTAAAGCACGGGATATCCCACATCACTACTGACTAAAGAAAAAACACAACTTCAACAATCCAAATATAGACAGAGAGATACGGGCCCCCGTGTGCCTTTAGTGGTTACATATCACCCTTTTATCCAACGTATACAACAGATTATACACAAACACTGGTCACTTTTGCCGAAGGCGTATCCTCAGGTCTCCGAGTTTTCTCAACCGATACGGATCTGTTATAAGCGTCCACGCAATATTCGTGACCAACTAGTACGCGCCGATATAGGCCCACTCAAGACTACATCAAGGCAAACCACTCTCACAAACAAACGATCTGGCACTTTCCCTTGCTTAAGCTGCTCTCAATGCACTAATGTGCAGAAGGGGTCCAGCTTTACACATCCTCATTCAGGAAAACTATATACTATCCGAGGGTATTTTACATGTATTTCCACACATGTGATATACTTGATAAAGTGTCCTTGCGGCCTCGCTTACGCGACCTGGCTTAAGCCTGCTGGATCCGTCCTGCCGCAAGTGCCCATGCACTGCCGTGCTGCAGCTCCGTCCCCATTGACTATAATGGAGAGGGGGGCGGAGCTACGGCGCAGCACGGCAGTGCATGGTAGGAGATCGCCGGACTAAAAGGCACTGCTGTGCATGACATGCAGGCCTTTTAGTCCGGCGATCTCCTACCATGCACTGCCGTGCTGCGCTGTAGCTCCGCCCCCGCTCCATTAAAGTCAATGGGGACGGAGCTGCAGCACGGCAGTGCACAGACACTTGCGGCAGGACGGATCTGGCAGGCTGAATAGCCTGCCAGATCCGTCCTGCCGAAAGTGTAAAAGTACCCTAACCAGGATCTAGTCATTTTTTGCTGATTCATTGTGTCAACTTGGAGAGATAAGCCACTGCTCTGCTCAGGTCAGGATGTTACAGTTCCTTATTACTCACTCTACAGTCACTGCTGACATCATACATGCTTTTTACACTGTATGATGTAAATTATAGTTTTCAGCACGATTAAGCATGTAATTGTATACTTTTGTTAGGAGTTTTGCAGAACTTGTCCCTCTTTGAATTCTCTCAAAGTTGGAAGGTATGGTGTGACAGCATTCTTACCGCAGAGTCCTATGACAGAGGTTAAAAACAAAAGACGTGAACACACCTAGAAACATTACTTCAGCTGGGGAACTGATGGAATCTTTACTGTGACACGAAACATCTTTTGGTCACAATGAATGCATGCCTGAGGCCTATGCTGGCATTTAGAGGGAGTGTTTCATAGTCGATTTTGGCGGTGCTCCTGTAAGGGCTCATGCACACGACCGTTGTTGTTTTGTAACAACACTGGAGAATGTCGCACTCGTCCACAGGAAACCAGGAGCCCGGACCTCGCCCTGAACCTTGGCGCACAACAAGTCCCAGAATGAAGAGAAAAACGGTCCAGCTTCACTGGAAAACTTGAGGCTTTATTGAATCCCGTGCAGCTAAAAACCAACGTACAGCAATGCAAGAAATCGACCGGTTTCGGATCACTATAGGTGCGGATCCTTAATCATGATGTGCATTAGTGAGAGGTGAAGTCGAGACTAAATAGCAAACCACCAGAAACAGGTGATCGCAATCAGGTACAGGACACACCTCCTGATGACATCCTCCACAGATAAAGTACATAGCAGTTACAACTAGAGATGAGCGAACTTTAAAAAAAAGTCTGGTGTTCGGCGTTCGGGTTGTGGTAAGTCGCGCATCCCGTTATGGATTCCACTATAGCGGCATATGGAATCCATAAGGGGCGGATGTCACCCCAGGTCCTTCGGCTGTTCAACAGTTCGGGTTGGTGGCAGCCGCCCCTTATGGATTCCATATGCCGCTATGGTGGAATCCATAACGGGATGCGCGACTTACCACAACCCGAACGCCGAACACAGGACTTTTTTTTAAAGTTCGCTCATCTCTAGTTACAACATGCCAAAAGACATAGAAAAATAAGATAAAATCAGCAAATTACAGTGATAGAAAAAAGTTAAAATGTTAATAATGTAGAATGGTATCATGACGCCGGTTCAATCCTGATGGTATCCGTGAACCTAATTTGAAAATCCAAAAGCACTCACGATTGAGCAACTTTTTCTTGTGATCACCGCCTCTGCTTGGTCTGTTAACCCTTTCTACTCCTTGTACTGACATGCTGTCTGTATTACCATCGTGAACCGCAGCAAAATGCAGACTTGCGGCAGAAACGTTTTTTATTCTAGCATGGGGTACATCAGAAATGTGCCGACATATTCGAACTTTTAAACAGTTTGATGTGCACCCCACGTATTGTAAATTACACAAAGAGCATGTTATGCAATATACCACATATGTAATGTTGCAATTGATGTATTGCTGAACAGTATGAGTGGTATGATTGCTTGTGGACAAAATATGTGAGCCCATCCTTATATATGAGCAACATGTGCATTTTTTATGCCCGCATTTAAAATTACCTATGTGTCTCAGCCAGGTGGGCTGGGACACAGGTTTATCCAAATATAGAGAGGGGCTCACCATATTTGCCAGAGTGACAGCACGTCGGGCAACACATTTGACACCGCTTTTTGCAACATCACCCCAAATTTGATCATATTTGAGAAGATGAAAATATTTTTTAACAATGTTACATATTTGTGAAAATTCACAGCTATAACTCGTTGAAAAAGTGAGTTGCTTCTCTTTATGACCAAACTTGGGCATTTTGTTAGGAAAAATTTAATTATCCCGAGACATAGTGGAAACCATATTCTTTGATCGATTTAAAAGTCTACTGGGATAATTCCTGGCCAGGAGACGAGTAGTAACAGTCTTCATTTCTTTAATACAGGTTTCACTGGAGGAACAATTGCGCAGGGCACGTATATATTCACCCCTAGGGATGTTATTGACAGTGTGTACAGGATGACAGGATCCCGCATGCAGGATAGTATTTCCTGCGGTTTCTTTTCTATACGTGCGACTCTGCACACGGCCATCCCCCACCAAACACAAATCCAAAAATGATATTGAGGTCTTATGAAAATTTTGAGAAAAACGTAAATTACAGTTGTTAGCGTTGAGGAAAGATCCGAATGATGGTACGGCCGCCACATCACCCGACCAAATGTTGTTTTGTGGTCTGTTTTTCACGGATCCGCTGTTCCGCATCTGAGGTTTTTTTTTCTTTGATTTAAGTCCTCTTCCGTTCCATTATTCCTCAAAACATATTCGTATGGTTTCCGTATGCAACCCGTTTTTTGCGGATCGGAAATGGAAACAGTAACTTATTATCGACCAAACACATGAGCAATATGGGCTGGGCATAGCATTTCTACAGTATGGATCCGCAAAATGCGGATGAAATACGGATGACATATGGATGTGTGCGTTCCGTATTTTTTGCAGACCCATTGACTTGAATGGGGCCTCGGACCGTCATTTACGGACAATAATAGGACATGCACTACTTTTTTGCGGAATGGCCATGCGGACAAACGGACACGGAATGCACACGGAGTAACTTCCTTATTTTCTACAGCCCCAGTGAAGTGAATGGTTCTGCATACGGGCCGCACAAAAAATGAAATGGAAGCGTAAAGAAAATATGGTCGTGTGCATGAGCCCTAACTCTGACACTTTTGGGGCGCTTGTGCTGAGAAGGTAGGGAGGATGATGGGAAAATGAGGAATCTACAACGTCAAACTCTGCAGAGGCTGAAAGAAGTCATCATGGTGATCAGGGATGAAAGGGGAAGATGAAGAAAGAGAATGTCTACATCAGAGGAGACATCACTGGATGTAATAGGTATGAGGTGCAGGCTACTTGCTGAAGATAGGGAAGATAGGGCTAGCTCCAGGGCTAGCCTCTCTGCTGCCTTCAGGCTGGGAACACACCTAGGCGTTTCTGAATCGCTCGTATGACGCGCGTTTTTGGATGTGCGTTTTTGTAACTAAGAAACGCGCGTCATACGCGCGATTCAGTGATTCTCCCCTATGGCTCATGTACTTGTTTGGGCGTGGGGCGTTTTACAGCGCGTTCAAACGCGCTGTAAAACGCCCAAATATGAACCATGCCCATAGGGAAGCATGGCTTTTCACATGTTGTGCGTTTTAAAGCTCGTTTGAACGCGCTGTAAAACGCTTAGGTGTGTACCTAGGGTCAGGGATCACTGAAATAGCATCCCCATTCAGTTTAAAACCACAGACGCATTGACAAGGGACATGTCTGTTCTCAGTGCAGCCAGAGCTTTAAACCCCCGCTCTGCGATCTTCAACTCTACTTCCAAATGAAATGAACGGCCACCACCAAAATTTCAGTGCGCGTGTTCATGGCAAAGTTCTGCTGGCAAAAAATGCTGTGGAAGCGGGTGTGTTATGTGCTAGAATACCATTTACTACAGACAATGCATACAGCACATTATTTGTATTTATTTTTTAACCAGTGGTTGATGTTTTCTACTGTATGGCCTTAGGTCCCTTTCACACGAGCGAGTTTTCCGTATGGGTAAAATGTATGAATTGAATGCATTGCACCCACACTGAATTCTGACCGAGGCTTTTCTATGGATCTGTGTACATGAGCGTTAATTTTCACGCATCATCTGTGTTACGTGAAAATCGCAGCATGTTCTATATTTTGCATTTTTAACGCAGCCCTGGTCCCATAGAAGTGAATGGGGCCTGTGTGAAAAATGCATTGCATCCGGATGTAATCTGGGTGCAGTCCCGATGCAAAGCGTCATTTTTCACTGATAATTACTGACTGATTGCACCCACACGGAAAAAACTGAACCACTGAACACAATTGCAGACAAAACTGATTGCACTTGCGTGCAAAACCTTCAGTTTCTTCCTGAACAAATCAGGACACAATCCATATCGTTCATGTGAAAGGGGCCTTATGCCTCATTCACACGTCAGTGTTTGGTCAGCGATTTCCATCAGTGATTTTAAGCCCAAACCAGGTGCGGCTCTAAACACAGAACTGGTGCAGATCTTTCTCTTATACCTTATGTCTGTGGAGGCTCCAATCCTGGTTTTGGCTCCCAATCACTGATGGAAATCAAAAACTTAACATAGATAAAACAGAATTCATCATCTTCCCCCCATCTTGCTCACCCCCCCCCCCCAACAAACCTATCTATCACAATCAATGACTGCACACTCACCCCGGCCAACCGAGTGCGCTGCCTTGGAGTGACCTTGGATTCTGCCCTCTCCTTCCGACCACACATCCAAGCCCTTTCCACCACCTGCCGCTTCCAACTCAAAAACATCTCCCGAATCCGCCCTTTCCTCAATTTTATATCGGCAAAAATGCTTGTACATTCCTTCATCATCTCCAGCCTAGACTACTGCAACATTCTCCTCTGTGGCCTCCCATCTAGCACTCTCGCACCCCTCCAATCTATCCTCAACTCTGCTGCCCGACTAATTCCCCCGTTACTCCTCTGCCTCTCCTCTCTGCCGGTCCCTGCGCTGGCTTCCCAATGCCCAGCGATTCCAGTTTAAAATACTAACCAACACATACAAGGCCGTCCACAACCAGTCCCCTCCAGGGGCGTAGCTAACGGCTCATGGGCCCTGGTGCAAGAGTTCAGCTTGGGCCCCCCTTCCCTCAGTGCCTTGTGTGTCTTCTTATGCGGCACAAGGGTCTTTGGGCCCCCTCAGGCTCCTGGGCCCGGTAGCGACTGCTACCTCTGAACCCCCCATAGCTACGCCCATGGTCCCCTCCCTACATCTCTGAGCTACTTTCCCGATACATCCCCACACGCAATCTTCGATCCTCACAGGACCTCCTTCTCTGTAATTAGTCTCGTTCATGCTTAATGCAATTGCCTGTATTATATACAGTATGTGCACCGCTTATTATATGTACAGCGCTATGGAATGAATAGCGCTCAAATAATAAATAATAATAATGATACTGCGGCAGCAGCAGGAAGCGCACAGCGTCATAGCAACCACTAAGCAAGGCGCCAGTCCGGTATCACATGGTCCATGTTCCACGGACGTGTAAATGCAGCCTAAGGCCTCATGCACGACGCCCGTTGTTTTGGTCCGTGTCCGAGCCGCATATTTTGCGGCTCGGGAGCAGACCCATTCACTTCAATGGGGCCGCAAAAGATGCGGACAGCACTCTGTGTGCTGTCCACATCCGTTGCTCCGTTCTGTGGCCCCGCAAGAATAAGCATTTCTACAGTGGGCCGCGTTCCGCGGAGCAGCTTCCGTGTTTTGCGGATCCGCGGTTTGTGGACCGCAAAACACATACGGTCGTGTGCATGAGGCCTAAGGGAGGATTTATCACTGTTGTTCAACTGCTGGCCCACTTGCCTCCACTATAGGGTGGGCAGCTGAACAACACTGGAAGGTTCTCCCTGTAATATCCCTGCATTTTCTGCCATCTGCGCTGTAATGTTGGAAAGAGCGCTGCCACCCCACAGCAGCTAACTCAGTTGCAGGTAACCAAACCAGGTGGCAGAAGCCTCCCCCTTCACCTCCATGTGTCTTTATTTAGAAATGGCAGTTCTTCGGCTGTCTATTTCTTCCACAGAGTGCCAGTGATCTTGCTGCCCTTTTCTTCTCACTAGGTGGCACCGCCTGAGGCGATCGGCACACATTGCCTAATGGCCAATTCGCCCATGGCTGGCTCAGTGATGTGGTCTGCATCTTACCTCCTCAGCCCCCTTCTCCATGTCTTAATTAGAGAAAACTGGAGGAGGAGGACAGAATGTGGCAGCCAGCACTGGCCACCACATAGGGGCAGCTATTGTGTGCTGCCAAGGGAGTGTTTTATGCTGCATTGTGGTATTTGGTTATGCTGGTGCGGTATTTTGTGCTTCACTATGATATTCTTATTCTGATAAAAAAATTTCAGGCCACATTAAATTCCCAGTCAGTCTTGATCCCACAGGTGTTCAACTGGAGAATGGTCATATTAGTAATATTACTAGTAGTAATGTAGTAGAGCGGCTGTGCATGGGCAGTGCACCCTCCACCACTTTCGGGGCCCTGTTCTCGATATAGGTGCTGTTCCCAGAGAAGACAACCCCTTTAACTTGCACCCCTCCCCCACTTGTGTAGTAGTAATACCCTCTGTGACTCCTTTGTAGTAATGCCCTCTGGGCCCCTTTGTAGTATTAATGCCCTCTGTGCCCCCTTTGTAGTAATGCCTTCTGGGCCCCTTTGTAGTAGTAATGCCCTCTGTGCCCCCTTTGTACTAATGCCCTCTGGGCCCCTTTGTAGTAGTAATGCCTTTTGTGCCCCCTTTGTAGTAGTATTGCCCTTTTTGCCCCCTTTGTAGTAGTAATGCCCTCTGTGCCCCCTTTGTGGTAGTAATGCCCTCTGTGCCCCCTTTGTTGTAGTAATGCCCATTGTGCCCCCTTAATAGTAGTAATGCTCAGCACAATCTGTGCCTGCAGGCTGAATGGTGGAGCAGGGAGCAGAAGGCTTCCTGCTTTACCATTCAGTGGGTCGGCCTGGAAGAAGAAAAGAGTGTGGGGAGGTAAGCAGTCAGTTAGTGACAGGACTGTAGCTCCCCAGCAATGAGCGCGTCCATCTGTATTGATGGAAGCGTTCATTGATTCTTGCACCTGGGAGGCACTAATGGGGGCATTACTATGGGACACTAATGGGGCCATTACTATTACTGGAGGCATTAATAATTCTGGGGGCACTAATTTTACTGAGGGGCACTCATGGGGGCGTTATTAATTCTGGGGGGCACTAATAGAGACATTATTATTACTGGGGGCACTAATGAAGGCATTACTATTACTGGGACATTATTAATTCTGCGGGGCACTAATGGAGGCATTACAATTACTGAGGGCACTAATCGGGGGCATTATTAATTCTGGGGGGCACTAATGGAGGCATTAATATTACTGAGGGGCACTATTAATATTGGGAGCCACATGGCTACTTAACACCTGTGTTAAACCATGCCCCCACAACCACACCCCCTTTGGGGTGTAGCTTAACTAGGTATTTTTTTGTTGGGAAAGGTGGCGACCCTAAGTGCATCACCAGCAGTCTGTGTGCATGGATTAGGCTACTTTCCCACTAGCGGCAGGCTGTTCCGGCGGGTGAACAGCCTGCCAGATCCGTGCTGCCGCTAGTGCACGCGTGCCGCCGGAGGTCCGCTCCAGCCCCATTGACTATAATGGGGGCGGGCCGGAGTTCCGGCGGCAGCACAGCATGTCGTAGATTTTATTCCAGCCGCCTCTTGGCATGTTTGCCTCGCTGCTGCTGGAACACCGGCCCGCCCGGTCTGCTCATGCTAATACACCGGTCTGCGCATTCTAATACATTCCAATGGGAAAAAATGCTGAATCCGGCATTTCGGCAAGTGTTCCGGAATTTTGGCTGGAGCTAAAACCGGAGCATGCTGCGGTATTATCTCCGTCCTGAAATGTCATAAAGACTGAACTGAAGACATTCTGATGCATCCTGAACGGATTTCTCTCTATTCAGAATCAGGAATATGCAAAATAAATGTGGAGCCCCAGTATTGGGTCTACAACACAATGAAAGCCAGATATCCCTCAAAGGAAGGAAAACCAAGCGAAGGGGTGTCTCCATTACATAGATCACCAAATCCACCATATTAAGTGGCCCCTACGTCAAGATCCCGCTTTTTTACAAGCTTTACCCTCAGTTCACACTTTCGCGTAAAACGCCGCTTTTGAACGCACATAAAAACGCACAACAGTAAAGGAACCATGCATTCCAATGAGGGTGGTTCACACTTGCGCGTTTTTATGCGCGTTCATAGGCGCCTATAAACGTCCGACGCATAGGCAAGTATGTTCGCGTTAATTTGGGCTTTTTTCGAGCGTTTGGTGCTAATAGACTTCAATGGGAAACGCGATAGGCGTGTTGTTCGGGCGTTTGTGCTGCGTAAAACGCGCCTATGGACGCGCGTTTTTCACAATTCACACCTCAGATTGGCCAAACTATATAGGGAGGGCTGTTTGGTCATTGGCCAACTATGCAGTCAATCACAGAAACGCGCGTCAAACGCGCCTACACTATTTACCAAAACGCTTGAAAAAAACGCGCCTACACGCCAGTCTTGAACGCACCAAAAACGCTAGGCTTCAAAACGCTCAGTTCTGAACCCAGTGTTAAGGATGTGACGGGGAAAACCTAAGCTAGTTATCCATCCACAGACAGCTGTTTCGGGGTGTTGCCCCTCATCAGTGTGGAGTAAGATTCTGGCTAAACGGGAGCAATGCCTCGGAGACCACTCAAACAACAACAAATTCAGAATGCATGGAGATAAAACTGATCAGTTCTTTTCTGGTATAGAGCCCCGACGACAGAACTCTATGCTGGAAAAGAAAAACGCAAGTTTTCACACTAGCGTTTTTCTTTTCCGGCATTGAGTTCCGTCATAGGGGCTCAATACCGGAAAAGAACTGATCAGTTTTATCCCAAAGTATTCTGAATGGAGAGAAATCTGTTCAGGATGCATCAGTTCAGTCACTGTCAGGCGTTTTGGACGGAGGAAATACAGCAGCATGCTGCGGTATTATCTTCATCCAAAATACCTGATCAGTTGCCGGAATGCCGGATCCGGCATTAATTTACATTGAAATGTATTAAAAATACAGCAATGACAGATCCGGCATTAAAAATGTGAAAAAAATAAATACCGGATCTGTTTTGCCTGCGGACACCGGAAAAACGCACCCGGTATTGCAATGCATTTTTCTGACTGATCAGGCATTTTTCAGACCTGATGAGTCTGAAAAATGCCTGATCAGTCAGAAAAAATGACATGCGTTTGCATACAGTTTGCAGGCAGGCAGTTCAGGCAATGGAACTGCTTGCCTGATCACACTGCTGCAAGTGTGAAAGTACCCAGCACTCATACTGGAAAGTGGCCACTGGCCAGATCTTATTACAGTCAACAGGGTCCGGCTGTGAACGGCATCATCTGGATAGGCTGGAATCGGTGAATTCTGGCAGGCTGTTCCGGCAGAGAGTTAAACTGAAGTGACTCCTACTTGGGGTAAGCTGCAATACCAGTTACAGACCATGGATAAGAGTGGCGCTGTTTCGGTAAGGATAAGCAGAGCCTTTTAGTCCCAATGGACAACCCTTCTAACTGTGTATTGCAGACACCAGCCACGTGCAGAATAACTCCATGTCTCCTCACACAAACCCTGTCACTGGCCCCTGTCAGTCAACGCAGAACGTAAGCGCTAAGGGGCGGGGCTTGTGTGACGTCGGCGGCAAAGGGGCGGGTCTATACAGAAGTACTGTCTTGCAGTTGGAGGAAATGAAAGCTTCGAAGAAAGCCGAGGAGAGCGCAGCGACGGCTGTAGTGTGCCGGGAGGTGAGGAGCGGAGAGCAGGGAGAGAGCGGGCGGAGGCCTTCACTCCCGTAATGTTAGTCATTCAGATATCTGCTGCCATTAGCGCTCTGTCCTGCTGTACTCTATCTCCCTGCACCCAGACCGGTCCCTGCCACCCCTCTGTACCCAGACCTGCTCCTAAGCTACCGGCTCCTCCTGTCCGCTATATCCCTGCCACCCCTCTGTACCCAGACCGGCTCCTGCTGTACTCTATATCCCTGCACCCAGACCTGCTCCTAAGCTACCGGCTCCTCCTGTCCGCTGTATCCCTGCCACCCCTCTGTACACAGACCGGCTCCTGCTGTACTCTATATCCCTGCACCCAGACCTGCTCCTGAGCTACCGGCTCCTGCTGTACTCTATATCCCTGCACCCAGACCTGCTCCTGAGCTACCGGCTCCTGCTGTCCGCTGTATCCCTGCCGCCCCTCTGTACCCAGACCTGCTCCTGCTGTACTCTATATCCCTGCACCCAGACCTGCTCCTGAGCTACCGGCTCCTGCTGTCCACTGTATCCCTGCCGCCCCTCTGTACCCAGACCTGCTCCTGCTGTACTCTATATCCCTGCCGCCCCTCTGTACCCAGACCTGCTCCTGCTGTACTCTATATCCCTGCACCCAGACCTGCTCCTGAGCTACCGGCTCCTGCTGTCCGCTGTATCCCTGCCGCCCCTCTGTACCCAGACCTGCTCCTGCTCCTGCTGTACTCTATATCCCTGCCGCCCCTCTGTACCCAGACCTGCTCCTAAGCTACCGGCTCCTCCTGTCCGCTATATCCCTGCCACCCCTCTGTACCCAGACCGGCTCCTGCTGTACTCTGTATCCCTGCACCCAGACCTGCTCCTAAGCTACCCGCTCCTCCTGTCCGCTATATCCCTGCCGCCCCTCTGTACCCAGACCTGCTCCTGCTGTACTCTATATCCCTGCCACCCCTCTGTACCCAGACCTGCTCCTGCTGTACTCTATATCCCTGCACCCAGACCTGCTCCTGAGCTACCTGCTCCTGCTGTACTCCATATCCCTGCTCCTGAGCTACCGGCTCCTTCTTCCCGCTATTTTCCTATAGCAGCTGTGTATGACGTTGTGCAGCTGTATCGGTGATGAGGGCACTTGCCTTGGCTTCCCCTGTGACTGGAGCATATGGCAGCATAGAGGTGTCCTTGTCCTCAGGGTAATTCCGCCTGACAAACCAGTTTGTAGGTTATGTAACCCTGATGTCTGTAATAGCAGATGGAAAATAAAAGTTCTGTGTATGGCTACATTCACACGACAGTTGTTTTTTTGCTGTCCACAAATCGCGGATCAGTCTCCCTTTTTTTTTTTTTTTTCACATCCACGTTCCGTGTGTCCGCACATTTTGTAGGTTGTGTTTCCGTGTGTCTTCTGTTTTTTTTTTGCGGATCCGCAAAAAAAAAACGGAAGGTTGAACCAGTTTCTTAAAGTACCTGTACAAGTGCCCTGGTTTCCAAGCCACCATCCGCAAAAAAAATGGATGCGGATGACAAACGGATGGCTTCCGTTGGTCATCCGCATTTTTTGCGGACCTATTGACTTCTATGGGTCCGCAAACTGTTTTTTGCAGACAAGAATAGGACATGCCATATTTTTTTTGGGGACGTGAAACGCGGACAGGCAACGAAAGAGGCATCCACATTTTTAACGGATCCATAGAAATGAATGGGAAACCATCGTATCGGCAAAAAAAAAAACCGAACTGAGCCTGCAAAAAACCACTGCCATGTGCATGTAGGCTAAGGGCTCATGCACGTGAACGGTTGCCTTCCTGGTCCACAATGCATGGGCACCGACCGTAGGGCCGCCGGACACGGACCTATTCACTTGAATGTGGTCTGCAATCCGCATCCAATGGTCCGCACCACAAAAAAGTAGTGCATCCATGGAGAGAAACCCCAAGGAAGCACTCTGTAGTGCCTCCATGGGGTTCCGTGCCTCTGTATATTGCGGACCTACTGTTGGCCCGACGGCACATGAGCCCTATCTGTACTGGTTACAGCAGGAGGCATGCTGCATTTCACTGGCAGGGTCATGGTCTGTATGGTCATAGAGCTAACTATAGAGCCTCATTCACATGACCAAGAACCAATTAAAGCCTATGGCGCCAGTGAATAGCAGACGTCAAAAATTAGAACGTCCTATTTTTGGCCTACAAAATAGACAGACTTGCACCCGTCTAACGGTCGTTATAAACTGCTACAAGAAAAAAAAACCTTATCCACTTGAACGCATCGGGACACTCGTTCCTGCGTAATGATGACACAAACGCGCTGGGAGCGCAGGTCCTGCAGCATCCAGTAAGGAACCATTGTCCCCGCAAGTTCGTGGATGAGGTGAGTATATATTTTTTTGTCTATACTTTTGTGGGTTGGGGGCTAAAGGGGGGCCCATTATTGATACTGGGGGGACACAAAGGGGGTCGCATTATTGATACTGGGGGGACGGACACAAGGGGGCCCATTATCGATACTGGGGAGGGACACAAAGGGGCCCATTATCGATACTGGGGGAGGGACACAAAGGGGGCCCATTATCGATACTGGGGGGGAGGGACACAAAGGGGGCCCATTATCGATACTGGGGGGGGGCACAAAGGGGGCCCATTATCGATACTGGGTGGGGGGGGAGACACAAAGGGGGCCCATTATCGATACTGGGGGGGAGGGAGACAAAGGGGTAATATTTAGAAATGTCTGAATAAGTACAAGACTTGTTCCACTGCCGTTACTTAATCTACTGTTGTAGCATGTGATCAGCTGTCGGAGGAGGAATGCATGTGATATCTGGTACAGTGGGCACGGCTTTATACATATATACTAGGCAAAGAAGCTGCAGCACTTCTTGTCTCTTTTTGTGGTGGTGGTTTATTTGAAACGTCGCACCTTACTTGGTGAATAAGGCCCTATTCACACGTCCGCAATGTTCGTCCGCACCCGTTCCGCAAATCTGCGGAACGGGTGCGGACCCATTCATTTTGAATGGGGACGTGATGAATGCAGAGAGCACACACTGTGCTCTCTGCATCCGCATTTGCAGAGCGCGCCGCCGATCTTCCGGCCGGCGGCTCCGCAATAATATAGAGCATGTCCTATTCTTGCCCGCAATTGCGGACAAGTATAGGCACCTCTATAGGGCTGGTGGCAAGGTGTGTTGCGGATCCGCAACACACTACGGACGTGTGAATTAGGCCTAAACCACCACGTTTCTTTGCTTTGGATCGTTGGCTGGGACCCTAGGGCCAGGGTCTAAGGCCTTATGCGGCCATGGCCGTATTGCGGCTCGCAAACAGCGGGTCCGCAATATGCGGGCACTGGCTGTGTACTCCCTCCGCAACGCAAAAAAATAGAACATGTTCTATTTTTTTTTTGTGGTGCGGACGGATCACAGACCCATTCAAGTTGAATGGGTCTCGATCCGTCCCGGCTATCGCACGGACGTTGCCCGTGCATTGGGCACCGCAAATTGCAGTCCCCAAGGCACGGAACGGCCGTGTGCATGAGGCCTAACACTGCGTGCACCGCCACCTATTGCATGTACATGGTAATACACGGTAGTGCTACTATAGCCTCTCTTCTTTGGTTTATAGACGGATATTCATTCCAGTCATTACCAGTATCTGCAGTGTAGGTTACTTCGTTAACCAGGATCCTGCGTCATTGAAAATATGAGAACACCGGGCAGACACTCTGAACACTCTGCATGTACCCGGCTGTGTAGACTGTAACTGATGGAAATAACTGATCAAATAACTGAAGTGTGAACTTGGCCTTACAGGGGTTAGCCTACTTCTCTTCACACAGCTGTAGAAGGGGTTTTCTCAACAGAACAGCCATTGTTCTTATGTCCCTTAAAGTATCATCTGCCAACCTCCGCCCTGGTGTCAGGTCTCATCCTGAATTACGGAGCAAGTAATGGTTTTCACACTAGCGAAAAAGGCCCCTCTTGCCTATATTATGCTCCCAAACCCTGCCCTGACTGTGGGGCCTCTGACCCAAATTACCAGCCTCATAGATGATCTGTATTACGCTCATCTAATTCCAGTTGGTTTTATAGTTTATGCTGGCAATTTTTTTTTTTTATTATTATTCGGGCAAAAATTAGTTAGTTCTATTTAGTTCTTTAGTTTAGTTCTGGAATTCTATGAGACACAGGTGTTGTTTTTTTTTTTTTTCCAAAGGCATTTTTTCTTTCTGCGTTGATGGTGTCTTTGTCTAATCTCTGCATGCATTGACTTTTTTTTTTTTTTTTTTTCTTTATCCCTCGTAGCTATCATAGCTTTAAAAATGTATATGCAATGTGTTTTAGAGTTTTTGCAGTGTTTTTTTTTTTTTATTATTTTTTTTTTTTTTTACCCTCATACAGGCCTCTGGAGGGGGCACATACCTTCTTCCAAAAAAAAGAAATAATACTAGGCATGCTAAAAACCGCCATTAAGAACGGCAGGTACCAAACCATGCTATATGGGCAAAAATGCCAAAAAAAAAAAGCTGATCAAGTCAGGCAATGTGGGGAATGAGAATGAAACTTGTAATGTGTATTCTTCACTTTTCTATGCCCACAGTCACCCCGGGCTGCAGACAAATGTCTGTGAACACCAGGGTCAAGCTGGTGGTGACAGGAGATGACTTTGGTTACTGCCCTCGCAGGGATGTTGGCATTGTGGAATGTTTTAACACCGGCGCCATTACGAACGTCTCTCTTCTGGTGAATGGCAGCTCTGCAGCCTGTGCGGCAGACCTAGCACGCAGGTAAGTGGCATGAGCACGCCGAACAGTTTCTGAATGAGATGAAAGGCAAACATTTGGAGGCTGACGAGTTCATGTTTACAGGAACACGTATGCAGGTGACTTGTGGCACCTCACATCACCACCGACGACATGTTAACCTCACTCCCAGTGACTCCACACCCATGTGTCGCAAATAGGTCCAACGTACAGCACTTTTTCCATTTTTTATTACTACTGAAACCAAAAAGTGAAAGGTTTCCCCCAATCCCAAATATTGGCACTTCATACACATTGCCGTATTATATGTCCATTTTGTATGCAGCCATAATAGAGCTCCCTTTCAAGTGCTTGGATCCCTTACAGGGGATCTGTCAGCAGTTTTCTGCTGCCCTAACAGCTCCAGCACATGCCGATGAGTCCTGATATTCATGAGCTCACCGCTCTCCCTGCCCACCTGACTCTTAACAGAGTGAATCAGCAGCAGGTGAGCAGGGAAAGCTAGGAGATTATGAAGAAACCAGGCACACTACCAGATAGGGTTATCCTGCTGATTAAAATGATACCTGTCTTCTGAAAATCGAAGTCAGAAAAGACTTGCAAATGAGGGCTTCAGGGCACAGAGTCCTAGCCCCTCAGTGCACCTCAGCTCCTCATGTTTCCTGCGCCTCACACCCTTAAGTCTAACCAGCAGGATCAACCCCACCAGGCAGTATACTTGGTTTCATAAAGTCGATCCTGCTGAAAGTGCTCTTTAAAATCCAAAAGTCTAAATTTGTTATCTTGCTTGTGGTTACATTCAGGGCTGTGGAGTCGGTAGATAAATGCGAATGTATTTTATACATTTCCCTAGTAGAATCCCATAGTCATGTTTAAAGTTTAAAGAGGACCTTTCACCAAAAAAAAAATTTCTAATCGTTATATTACCTTTTAGGGGACCTGCCCCTGAAGTCTTCACCATATATTTTTTTTTTTAAATGACCCCCCCGTTCAGCCGCCTTTGTGCCTGATATGTTCTTGCACCTCATATGCAAATGAGGCACAGAAAGTTATAGTAGGCGTCTCCTCGGATGTTCTGGTGGGCGTGCCTGGGCGTTTCTCCTCTCCCCCTGGCTGCGAGCGCATCCAATAGTAGCGCTCGGCTTTTAGCCAGGGAGAAGGAGCTCAAGTTCTCGCGAGAACTTGAGTTTGTCGAGTCCCGGAACCCACTCCATCTTGGATTCCCCAGCGCAGAAGTGGAGCGTAGCGAGCGTACCAAGATGGCGCGGGTTCCGGGACTCGGCAAGCTCAAGTTCTCGCGGTTCTCGCGAGAACTTGAGCTCCTTCTCCCTGGCTAAGAGCCGAGCGCTGCTATTGGATGCGCTCGCAGCCAGGGGGAGAGGAGAAACACCCAGGCACGCCCCCCAGCAGAACATCCGAGGAGACGCCTACTAGAACTTTCTGTGCCTCACTTGCATATGAGGCGCAGAACATATCGGGGACAAAGGCGGCCGAACGGGGGGTCATTTAAAAAAAAAATATATATGGTGAAGACTTCAGGGGCAGGTCCCCTAAAAGGTAATATAACTATTACACTTTTTTTTTTTTTTTTTTTGGTGAAAGGTCCTCTTTAAGCTAACAATCTGAGTTTACATGTTTTATAGCCTTAGCTGAATGATAGCAGTTTTTCAGATGGTTTACAGCTTCAGTCTTGAACTATTGACTCTCCATTCCCTTCACTTATACAAATGTCTCTAGTCCTGCAAAAAACAGATATACTTAATCAGTTATCAGTGAGAGGCTGGGTTAACCATGGGCGTTGTGTTCCCAGTAACAGAGGAACATAACACAATGGAAAGTATAAGTATTTCCGCTCCTTAACTGTGCATTGCCTGCCATATAGTGACGCATATGAGAAGCATGCTTCTTCACGGTCACTTAACGTGTTCGTTTTGCGGTAACGTGACGCACTGCATGCATTGGCCTTTATTCTTACAGTAGAGAATTGGGACATTTAAACTTGCTTTTTTTAAATTTTTTTATTCCAATTTAAATTGAGTCGGAGTCGGTTTATTTTTTGCCGACTCCAGGTACCCACAATTGCCTCCGACTCCACAGCCCTGGTTACATTCTGAGTGTGAAATGTGCTGAGAGCTGTCGTCACTGTTTCTTTTTTAGGTATAATATGCCTATAGGTTTGCATGCTAATCTCTCCGAGGGCCTACCAGTATGTCGAGAGCTTCGTCAGAACTCCACTCTTGTCAATTCTCGTGGAGTCTTTCTTGGGAAGATGGGCATACGAAAAGCACTGGCACAAGGGCTCCTTATCATGTCAGAGGTGAGTCCATGATTGGATGTGAAGTCAAATAGATTGTGTACAGCAAGCCAAAACATGTATTAAAAGTTTGAACAAGATGGCAGCCGATGCCGATTCTCATTTTCAGTAGTTTATGGATGGATATATTCTAACATGTATGCCAGTTAACATCAATGCCTCGAGTGACTTTCTGACCATGTAATATATGGACAAGGTACGTCCACCAAAACTGCCCTCTATTCTAACTCGCAGAGGGGGTCCTGAGTTTTCAACATCTTTCAATGGGTTTACTTTGGATACTTCTCCGTTTTATGGCATAAATAACCCTGTTTCTATGCCACCCTCTCCACTTTCCGAGAAGGGGGCATAATGAAGACGGAAAGGGGACAGGGCCACCAGGCACATTTATCTTATTTAGCTTTCTGGCTCTGAGCTGCTGTAGATTTCAGTCTAGGAGCACGGACTGCCATAAATTAGGTGCATCCTCCAGCAGTGGAACCGGAAAAGAAGTGCCGCATCTGGAGGAGGAGCCCGCAGCGTGTGACAGCGCAGGGGAGCGAGGTAGTGCGAGCTAGCACCATGTGCCTGAAGACAAGGGTTCACAGCTTTGTAACCTGTGCCTGAAGCAATGTTTGTACTGAAAAAGGTGTTCTTATCTGTTCAAAGGTAAATAATACAAAGTAAAGGTCATATTGCTGCTCTGTGTCTGCCTCCCACATCTTTAACCCCTTCCCGACTTTCTCTGTAGACGTATGACGCAAGTTGGGTCTCTAAAGATGGCACCTGCCCCAGAGCAGGCACCATAGCTGCCCAGTTTCTATTGTTTCACAAGCAGACAAAATGTCTGCGATCAGCGGGCAGACATTTAACTCCTCGATTGTGTCTGAGGCGCTGAGATGGGGGAAACAGTTTGTTGGTTGTAATAGGCTGGAGTCCGTATGAGACTACTAGGCCTAACACAGGTATATGCAAATGTAGGGCTGCAGGTTGCAGTACTGCATTGGAATATTCTGAATTACAAATACACTACTGTGAATTAATATAGTATGTGAGAAGCACTCGCATCGCCCCAAAGAAAATGCGCTCTAACACCGCTTCCTAGATGGAAATATAAAATAAAAAATGATGGGGGTCAGAATAAGGTAATACAAAGAAATACATATATATGTTGTTTTTTGTTTTTTTTGCATTAAAACACAAGAAAAACAATATAAATGTGGTATCGCTGTAATCGTACTGACCTGGAGAATGAAGGGATGTCAGTATTTTGCTGCATGGAGAACGCCGTAAAAAAAGGAAACCCATAAAACTATAATACCATTGCATGGCATTGATATATACACCATATTTTTCGCCCTATCAGGGCTCCAGATGGCGACCAAAATGGTCGCCAATGCGACTAGGAATTTGCAAATGGCGATAAGAAATTTAAGTCTTATCGCCATTTGCGACTTGTCCCACCGCCGCGCTGCAGCTTTAAGAAAAAAAAAAAAACTTCTTCAGCAGAAGCACCACGCAGCGAGTGGCACAGGCACCGCAGCCTGAAATAACCAATAGCAAAGCTCCATACAGTAAGGAGCTTTGCTATTAGTTAGTTTGGGCGGGCGCCGGAGCCATACAGCGCCCTGCACCAGAGAAAGCCGGCGGGAGATGAAAGGAGGAGGGGTCGGCTCTGGGGGTGGCTGAAGCAAGGAGTGTCGGGCGCGCTGAGGAGCTGAAGCCTACAGCCCAAGCATCAAGATGGAGCCGCAGAAGAAGGAGACAGCGCAAGGTGTTATGTATTGGTGTGTATAATGTATGTAGTGGAGTGTGTGATCATCACATACATCATACAGTACACATGTATACATCACTACATACATCACATACTGCACTACATACATCATACAGTACACTTGTATATATCACTACACATATCACATACTGCACTACATACATCATACAGTACACATGTATACATCACACATCACTACATACATCACACACTTCACTACATACATCATACACATGTATACATCACTACATAATCACACACTGCACTACACACATCACATACTGCACTACATACATCATACAGTACACATGTATACATCACTACACGCATCACACACTGCACTACACACATCATACACATGTATACATCACACATCACTACATACATCTCACACTGATGTATGTAGTGCAGTGATGTATGTGTTGCAGTGTGTAGTAAATATACAGCAGGCTATTATAGCCAAGTAATAACGTACAGGGAGGTTCCGCCATATTGGACTGGACTTTATCACTTTGCTATAATTCCTTCATGTTATTAGACCGGTAATGGTTCCCTGCACACCCACCTCGTAGGCCCCGTTCACACCACCACTATTTATTTCTGTTGTTCTGCTCCGTTTGATGAGCAGAACAATGGAAATAATGGAACTGTTGGATTTTTGTCATACGTTTAACATATACAAAAACAAAACGTATGTTGACGGACGCCTCAGACAGATGCCATACTGTGGCATCCATCCAATAGGGTTCCATTGTGCAAAAAACCATATATGCTAATTTATACGTTTTTTTTTTTGCAGAATGGGAGATCGTAGTGCACCACGTCTTCCCATCCTGTAAATTCCAGAAAAAAATCTATACATCTTTTGTACAATGGAACTCTATGGTGCGGGATGCCGCAGTATGGCATCTGTCTGAGGCGTCCGTTATGTTTCGGTCATAGTATAATATAACATATGACCGAAACATAATGTGAACCGTGTGTGAATGAGGCATCAGTGTTCGATCAGTGATTTCCATCAGTGATTTTTGAGCCAAAACCAGTTGCGGCTGTAAACACAGAACTGGTGCAGATCTTTCCCTTATACCTTATGTCTGCGGAGGCTCCAATCCTGGTTTTGACTCACAATCACTGATAGAAATCACTGACCAAACACTGACGTGTTAATGAGGCAATTTTTTCTATCATGAATATATATCTATTTAAATTTGGCGATTAAAATTTTTATTTGGCAACTAAATTTTTCATTTTAGGAGCCAACGGCTCCTAGGTAATTTTTTTTAGTCTGGAGCCCTGCCTATAAGACGCTCCGGCCTATAAGACGCACCTAGGTTTTAGAGGGGAACAATAAGAAAAATATATTTCTCATTATACCTAAGGTCAGACCACCAATCAGACCCCCATTGTTAATCAGATCTCAGCTGACAGCCCCAATCAGACCCCCCAATGTTAATAAGACCACAATAAAACCTCAGATCAGGCTGCGATGTCTGAGCATAAGCAATGCACCGCACAGACGTGAGTTACCGGAAGAGTGAGAGCCTGGCGGCCGCAGCCGGGAGTAAGCACTGTGCCAAACATATATATTCTTTGCCCTGTATTCACCCCATAAGACGCACTAGCACTTTTCCTCACATTTTGGGGGGGGGGGGGGGAGTGCGTCATATGGGGCGAAAAATAAGGTGTGTTTGTGTATATATATAATCTCTATATCTATTGCGGGGCTGCGGAATGGACGAGAGGATGCGGACAGCACACGGTATCAGCCCACAGCAGGGCATTGTGGGAGTTGTAGTTTTCCAACAGCTGGAGGGCCGCAGTTTGAGGATGCCTGCCTTAGAGAATTGGATTTGTACAAGAAAGGTAGGCTGTGTTCCTGGGCACCTGCCCATGACTGCATGCTGAATTTGGAGGTGATAGACTCCCTTTAAAGGGAATCAGCAAAAGGGGACACAGTTTGAAGGGAATCTGCCACCAGTTTGATAGGGAGGTTGCTGGTGACAGATTCCCTTTAAACGGTGTCCCCTTTTACTGCAGTTGTTTTGATATAGGGTATATATATATTATGGTAACACGGCACCTGCAATCACATGCTAGCTAAGACTGTATGGCTGTTTCCTGATCTGTATACAGAACTCTCATTAAGTTCTGTGTGGGCAGGGATGGTAAATGTAGACCCTATTCAGTTGTCTGTGAAATTACTGCAGCGCTGTGACTGCGATCCAATGAATAGCCTATCACCTGTCATTCAATTGAGCTATTCATATTATTTTTTTATTAGCAAACTCTAATTTTTCTTCAGTCTTTTGTTTAGCATACTTATAATGCAAAACTGTACAAACCAGTGACCATCTTATTGGCAGGTTCGTCAAGAATTGAATGCCCAGGTCAAGCTGTTTCGTGAGTTGACCGGACAGAACCCCCAGCATATGGACGGACATCAGCATGTTCATGTCTTACCAAGTAGGTTTTGTTTGTTTTTTTTTGTTTTTTTTAAGCAGTAAGTTTTGTTGGAAGCTAGTTGTTTTCAGGCCGTTGGCTTACGTCAGACATTCTAGAAGATGTATAATAGGTACAACTGTATACAGTACACATCTGGAACCTGTACATATACTAACTTCCAACACCTTCTATATAGATTACACACAAGTATATACCATCCATTACATTGAGCAGTCTTTGTCATTTACCTTGAGTGACTTCTTTAAGAAATTCATTTAGTAGAATATAATGTATGGCATCCTAACAGAATTTTAGATACACAAAAAGTGGTGTCAAATGAAATTATTTTCATACACAGCAGCCAGTCTGAACGAGAAGAGCTGTAATGAAAAGTAGTGAGGAGGAACAGGCTGTGGCCTAACTAGAAACCAGACGGGGAGTTTTAAATCCAGTCAACTCCTATGAGCCCAGTAGATAAGTAGCTACTGATCATAGGTCCCAACAGAGCTTAAAGGGGATGTCCACCTTTGTTATGCTTTTTTTCACACCTCTCCATGGTGGTGAGTATACTTACCTGATCCCCACAGCTGTCTTCTGAATCCATTGCTCCCCCTTGTGTGTCGGTGGTCCTGGATGTACCCATGTCAACATCTTGTTTGACGCAGGTCACCTGGCCATGATGGTGACATGTCACTCATGTTGCGTCACTGGGTCATCTGGAACTAGCGACGGGGATCAGGTAGGCTCACCACCGTGTGTCTGGTCATGGAAAAAAAGCACAGCTAAGGTGGACAACCCCTTTAAAGAGTAGCCACGAGCAAAAAACCTAAAATATAGTAAATTATATATATTTTAACTACTTAAGGACTGAGCATAAATTTGGCAGCAAAAGGGTTAGACTCTTTGAAAGTGGTGACCTATCCTCTGGATAGGTAATTAGCATCTGATTGGTGCGAGTCCGACAATCAGCTGTTTGAGAAAGATTCACCTGAAAGGGGCTGAGCTGCACCTAGGCCATGTGACCGATGGTCGTGATGTCACTGGCCTAGGGTAAGCATCGAGAAGGCCCCGTCACTCACAGGAGTGCTGTGGCTTTCTGAAATAGCTGATCGGACAAATATAGGACATGTTTTATCTTTTTGTGGAATGGATGTAAAGGTGTGTGCCTTCCGCATTAGTCTATCTTTTTGCAGAATAGACATACAATGTCCGCGAAATGCAGACGATGGACCCGTTGAAAACAAATGGTCCACAAGTTAAATGTGGATGACACATGGACCGCATCTGTATTATTCATATCTGAATGTAGTGATACCTTTCAGTTAGCAATCTGTTGCTTAATTCAGGAGAAAATGCTTTTAAGGCCCTATTCACATGTCTGCAATGTTCGTCCGCACCCGTTCCGCAAATCTGCGGAACAGGTGCGGACCCATTCATTTTGAATGGGGACGTGATGGATGCGGAGAGCGCCGCCGATCTTCCGGCTGGCGGCTCCGCAATAATATAGAGCATATTCTATTCTTGCCCGCAATTGTGGACAAGTATAGGCATCTCTATAGGGTTGGTGGCAAGGTGTGTTGCAGATCTGCAACACACTACGGACGTGTGAATAAGGCCTAATTCTTATGCAGTTATGTGCACCCAGAGGTGGGCCCAAGACAGTCTGTGCACCCTCACGCCTCCTCTTCCAGCCCCTCTCTCTCCTTCTTGATTGCATAGTCATGTCGCCTGATCGTGCCAATTAAGAAAGAGAGGGAGGGTCTGGCAGAGGCAGGGGTGCTCCGGTGCATGTATCGGCTTCATTTGCATATGGATTCAAAATAAATTTTCTCCAGAGTGAAGCAACAGATCACTAAGTGAAAGGTATCATTACATCCAGCTGCGCTAGCCCTACCATTTTGTGGGGGAGATTTATCAAGACAGGCACTTTCTGCTCCAGGCTTGATATTCTCTGCACTGCCAGAGGATGCACCACATTTATGACTAGCTGCAGGCCTGATCATAAATTAGGCACATTCTTCAGCAGTCTGTTCGCCTAAACAAAAATCTATGATGGCTCAGAGTTGCCGTAGATTTCTGGCTTCATTTTCACCAGAAAACTGATAAGATAAATGTGTCTTGGCTGTTGGGCATGCCCCTTACCCACCTTTGCTGTACCTTTTATTTTTCCCAAAAAGTCACATTTGAAAAGTCAAACCTACAGCTTTCGACTTGTTAAAGCCACTTTTCTAGTGCAAGGGAGATGACAAATCTCCCCCATTGTGCCTGGTTTAACAGTGAATTTCCTGGTGACAGACTCCCTTTAAGACAGTGATAAGTTTTTATTTATTTTTTTGTTAATGTAACTGTATAAGGCTTGTACAAGGGTTTGTTTTTTTGCAGGGTGACTAGTGTTTATCAATGTCACTATTTTGGGTACATTTTTTAAGGATGTTCACCATGCAGTTTAAATAACATGTTAGGCTACTTTCACACTCGCGTTTTGGCTTTCCGTTTCTGAGATCCGTCATGGGATCTCACAAGCGGTCCAAAACGGATCAGTTTTGCTCTAATGCATTCTGAATGGCCAAGGATCCACTCAGAATGCATCAGTTTGCCTTCGATCAGTCTCCATTCCGCTCTGGAGGCGGACACCAAAACGCTGCCTGCAGCGTTTTGCTGTCCGTCTGGCGAAGCGGAGCCAAACGGATCCGTCATGGCACACAATGTAAGTCAATGGGGACGGATCCGTTTTCTCTGACACAATCTGGCACAATAGAAAACTGATGCGTCCCCCATTGACTTTTAATGGTGTTCAAGACGGATCTGTCATGGCTATAGAAGACATAATACAACCGGATCCGTTCATGACAGATGTATGCGGTTGTAACTGAAGCATTTTTGCAGATCCACGACGGATCCGCAAAAAACGCTAGTGTGAAAGTAGCCTTAACTTTATTATACCAGTTGCGATTGTGGCAGACACGTATACAGATAAGCAAGTTAAAAGCGCTGTGGCATTACCGTAATTTGCCTACGTAATTTACAGTTCATATAATTAAGATGCGCCACATAAATGGCATAGAGCAGTGATGGCGAACCTTTTACAGACCGAGTGCCCAGACTGCAACCCAAAACCCACTTATTTATCGCAAAGTGCCAACACGGCAATTTACCCTGATTACTACAGTCTAATACAGTGTATCTTCCACGTACTTTATCATTTAGCTATAATAGCCTGCCTACATTCAATGCGCTTCCTGTGCTGTTCATAGTGCGCCCCCCGCTGATAAATAGAAGGAAAAGTCTAAGACCTATTGGTACACCATAGACTTTTTCCAGGGTGCGGGTGCCCACAGAGAGGGCTCTGAGTGCCGCCTCTGGCACCCGTGCCATAGGTTCGCCACCACTGGCATAGAGCATGAATGAAGTTTGCTGCGTTAATATTGTAGCACGCAAAACACTCTTACTACATATTTTTTTTTTTGTTTTGTTTTTTTTTTTTTAACCTTTTTGCCAAGTAAAACTATTTTTATGGAATTTATTTTTTTTTAAATAGAAATCCGAGAGGAATTTGCGCAGGTGCTGAAGGAACATGGTATTCGTTACACGCGTGTTCCAGTGGAGGTAGGACTGCACAGATGTAACTGGATCAAGGAGGAACTAATGGAATTTTACCGAAGCGTGGAGGAGGATGCGTTAAATAGTGTGGAAATCTTCAGAAGCCAAGGGATTCGGTGAGAATGAATTACATTTATCAGGGCACAATAGGTGTATGGAATCCTACAGGTATTGACCAGTGAACACATCACTGTAGAAATGATAACTCTCTGATATACTTTGCTTTCAGTGGTTAGCGATGTTGTCTTTCAGTATTTGGGATTCTGGGTTTATATTGGACCAAGGGCAACATCTGCATGAGGTTTGTGTCAAATCTTTTTATTAAACTTTTAAAACATAACAGGACCAAATACAAAATAAGCCAGGTCTATTACACAGGAGCCACAAATAAGTCCACAAGAAAGACTGTCTAGTAGAAAACGGCCTATACAAACATACCGTATAAAACTGCATAGATGTACATAAATATCAAGATGTACCAGAGCAGTGGAATGTACAGAGATGCATATAAGGACTGAAATGTACAAGGACTAAAACAAGGGGGGAAAGGTATTGGGGCATATCTTGGATAAGACTTTGCGCATCTTAGTCCAGTAAGGCCGAATCAAGGGACAACCAAAGATGTAAATAAGAACCTACCGATTTAGAACACCGCCAACAAGAAGCTGGTATTGCCGGCTGCATGGAAATTGTAATCTCTCCCCGTGTTTGTATAGGTTTCCTCCCACATTTAAGACACACTGGCAGCGCAATTTGGAATTTAGATTGTGAGCCCCAATGGAGGCAGGGGCTGATATGAGTGGTGACAGTCGATGTACGGTGCTGCTATAAAAATAGTAATCATTTGTCACCAATTTCACAATGTTTATTTGCTGCCAGGGAATGAGCACACTGTGAGCTAGAGAGCCCGGATTCCACATTCATTGTGGCATTTCTACATCTCTACATCTTGGACTGGATACTGTTGTATCCACTTCTCAGCTGAGAGCAGAACTAGGTATACACAGGATTTCCAGGCTCCGAATGTATATTGGTATACTCGTTCACTGACGGCAAGCAAAAACTGGTGAGGAACTGAAACACAAAGGAGCAGATTTACTAAACTTATAGATGGTGTAAGCTTAGCCAGACTGTCCAGACCTGCAGCAGATTTATCACAGCGATCAGGCTGGATAATGAATCTGGTGCAGGGAGAGACTCTATACCAGTTTGTGACAGAATTTTACGCCAGAATTGTGGTCGATTTTGGTGCACACTCTCTTCCTATGAAGCCATAAACCCTATTCTTGCTAAAGCCCACCTTCCTTTTTGAGCAATCTTGAAAAAATTGTAGAAGCCCTAGTTGCGCCAATTTGTGCCACTTTTAAGACAGTTTCCAGGCACAGATTCATTGTTAACTCTGGGCCAAAATCTCAAACCCCTTTAATCAATGCAAAACGAAGTGTTATACAGCTTTAGGGCTCATGCACACAACCGTATGACGGCCGTGGTTGTATTGCAGCCCGCAGTACACGGGCGTCGGGCCGTGTGGATCACGGACCCATTCACTTGAATGGGTCCGCGATCCGGGAGATGCAGTGCGGAAAGACGGAGCGGAGCCCCATGGAAGCACTACAGAGTACTTTTGTGGTGTTTCTGGCCGTGCCATGCACTACTTTTTTGCGGAACGGACGGATCACGGACCCATTCAAGCTGAATTGGTCTGGATCCGTTTGCGGCAGCCGCACAGATGTTGCCCATGCATTGGGGACCGCAATTGCAGTCCCCAATGCACGGAATGGCCAGCACACATTCGTGTGCATGATCCCTTTATAATATACTTTCACTTAAAGGGACACTTCTATCAGATTTTTTGATCACATATTAACAGCATACATGTGAATATGTGATTTTATTTAATTTTTTTATAAAAATCAGGTGGATGGTTTTTGGATATACACTCATTGACAAAACATTACGCACCAAGAAGTAGTTGTTGGAATCAAATGAAACTTTCTGTGTGTCTAATTATAATAATACAGTGAAGGGATGAGTTTATTGGGGAAAAACTACAATTAAAAGGAGGCTGCTAGGGATGAGCGAATTTCATATTTTGAAGTTGTGGTATTTACTGAATTGCGTTATCTATTCCGTTACCACGCACTATAATGCAATTCCATGACGGCATTCTGTTATTCATTTCGTCATAATAGAAGTCTATGGCCTGCATAACGGATCCGTCCAGTTTCAGTTATGCTGGAGTCCTCTCAAGGCATTCCGTCATGGAATTGCGTTATGGTCCGTGGTAACGGAATCCATAACACAATTCAGATTATACCACAACCCGAACTCGAATTTCAAAATATGAAATTCGCTTATCCCTAGAGGCTGTTGATGGAGGGGCATGTGACTAGACCCATCAATTGATGATGTCCATTGAATAACACGTGCTAGTGTTCCTTGCCATATGCAGTGTTAGGGCTCATGCACACGGCTGTTGTTCGGCCATTCCATGCATTGGGGGCCGCGATTTGCGGTCCCCAATATATGAGCAACATCTTTGCAGCTGCCGCAACGGATGCAGACCCATTCAACTAGAATGGGACTGTGATCCGTCCGCACCGCAAAAGAATAGAACATGTTATATTTTTTTGTGGTGCGGAGGCACGGACAGAAACCCCACGGAAGCACTCCGTTCCGCACCGATCTTCCAGATTGCGGAACCTTTATGTTAAAATACCCAAACCCTTTCTACCTCCTGAGGTTTTTTTTCGTTTTGCATTTTTGTTTTTGCGCTCCCTGCATTCCCAGAGCCACAACTTTATATATTATTTTTTTTTATTTTTTTTAAATTTTATTGAAAATTTTTCATTTTTAAAAACAGAAAGTACACATTCCCATACACATTCTCATACAGGAGGAAACAGATGTGTTATCCATACAATAAAATCAGATGTAGTCAAAAAAAAGCGTACACATCTCATTATACATTAATCAACATGCAAGGAAGAGAAAATAACAGGTATACATTACCAACATATTTCGAGCCACAACTTTTAAATTTTTCCATTCACATAGCCGTATGAAGGGTTGTTTTTGTGAGACAAGTTGTACTTTCCAATGCCACCATGTAATATTGGATTTACTAAACTTATAGATGGTGTAAGCTTAGCCAGACTGTCCAGACCTGCAGCAGATTTATCACAGCGATCAGGCTGGATAATGAATCTGGTGCAGGGAGAGACTCTATACCAGTTTGTGACAGAATTTTACGCCAGAATTGTGGTCGATTTTGGTGCACACTCTCTTCCTATGAAGCCATAAACCCTATTCTTGCTAAAGCCCACCTTCCTTTTGAGCAATCTTGAAAAAATTGTAGAAGCCCTAGTTGCGCCAATTTGTGCCACTTTTAAGACAGTTTCCAGGCACAGATTCATTGTTAACTCTGGGCCAAAATCTCAAACCCCTTTAATCAATGCAAAGCGAAGTGTTATACAGCTTTAGGGCTCATGCACACAACCGTATGACGGCCGTGGTTGTATTGCAGCCCGCAGTACACGGGCGTCGGGCCGTGTGGATCACGGACCCATTCACTTGAATGGGTCCGCGATCCGAGAGATGCAGTGCGAGAAGACGGAGCGGAGCCCCATGGAAGCACTACAGAGTACTTTTGTGGTGTTTCTGGCCGTGCCATGCACTACTTTTTTGTGAACGGACGGATCACGGACCCATTCAAGCTGAATTGGTCTGGATCCGTTTGCGGCAGCCGCACAGATAGTTGCCCATGCATTGGGGACCGCAATTGCAGTCCCCAATGCACGAATGGCCAGCACACATTCGTGTGCATGATCCCTTTATAATATACTTTCACTTAAAGGGACACTTCTATCAGATTTTTGATCACATATTAACAGCATACATGTGAATATGTGATTTTATTTAATTTTTTATAAAAATCAGGTGGATGGTTTTGGATATACACTCATTGACAAAACATTACGCACCAAGAAGTAGTTGTTGGAATCAAATGAAACTTTCTGTGTGTCTAATTATAATAATACAGTGAAGGGATGAGTTTATTGGGAAAAACTACAATTAAAAGGAGGCTGCTAGGGATGAGCGAATTTCATATTTTGAAGTTGTGGTATTTACTGAATTGCGTTATCTATTCCGTTACCACGCACTATAATGCAATTCCATGGCGGCATTCTGTTATTCATTTCGTCATAATAGAAGTCTATGGCCTGCATAACGGATCCGTCCAGTTTCAGTTATGCTGGAGTCCTCTCAAGGCATTCCGTCATGGAATTGCGTTATGGTCCGTGTAACGGAATCCATAACACAATTCAGATTATACCACAACCCGAACTCGAATTTCAAAATATGAAATTCGCTTATCCTAGAGGCTGTTGATGGAGGGGCATGTGACTAGACCCATCAATTGATGATGTCCATTGAATAACACGTGCTAGTGTTCCTTGCCATATGCAGTGTTAGGGCTCATGCACACGGCTGTTGTTCGGCCATTCCATGCATTGGGGGCCGCGATTTGCGGTCCCCAATATATGAGCAACATCTTTGCAGCTGCCGCAACGGATGCAGACCCATTCAACTAGAATGGGACTGTGATCCGTCCGCACCGCAAAAGAATAGAACATGTTATATTTTTTTGTGGTGCGGAGGCACGGACAGAAACCCCACGGAAGCACTCCGTTCCGCACCGATCTTCCAGATTGCGGAACCTTTATGTTAAAATACCCAAACCCTTTCTACCTCCTGAGGTTTTTTTCGTTTTTGCATTTTTGTTTTTGCGCTCCCTGCATTCCCAGAGCCACAACTTTATATATTATTTTTTTTTTTATTTTTTTTAAATTTTATTGAAAATTTTTCATTTTTAAAAAACAGAAAGTACACATTCCCATACACATTCTCATACAGGAGGAAACAGATGTGTTATCCATACAATAAAATCAGATGTAGTCAAAAAAAAAGCGTACACATCTCATTATACATTAATCAACATGCAAGGAAGAGAAAATAACAGGTATACATTACCAACATATTTCGAGCCACAACTTTTAAATTTTTCCATTCACATAGCCGTATGAAGGGTTGTTTTTTGTGAGACAAGTTGTACTTTCCAATGCCACCATGTAATATTGCATATTATGTAGGGGGAAGCAGGAAAAATATTCCAAATTGGGTGGAATTAGGGGGAAAAAAAAGTAATACCAATACAGTTTTGCATTTTTTTTTATTTACGTACGATATGCGATATACCGTATATACTCAAGTATAAGCCGACCCGAGTATAAGCCGACCCCCCTAATTTTACCCAAAAAAACCTGGGAAAAGTAGTGACTCGAGTATAAGCCGAGGTGAAAATGGATGTCACTGTTATGGGGGATCTGTGGATGACGCACTGTTATGGGGGGATCTGTGAATGACGCACTGTTATGGGGGGATCTGTGGATGACGCACTGTTATGGGGGGATCTGTGGATGACGCACTGTTATGGGGGATCTGTGGATAACGCACTGTTATGGGGGATCTGTGGATGACACTGTTATGGGGGATCTGTGGATGGCACTTATGGGATGAGGGGATGTGGATGACACTGTTATGGGAAGGGGGATGTGGATGGCACTTATGGGATGAGGGGATGTGGATGACACTGTTATGGGATGGGGGATGTGGATGGCACTTATGGGATGAGGGATGTGGATGACACTGTTATGGGAAAGGGGGATGTGGATGGCACTTATGGGATGGGGGCTGTGGATGGCATCCACAGTCCCCATCCATAACAGTGCCATCCACATCCCCATCCCATACAGTGCCATCCACATCCCCTCATCCCATAACAGTGTCATCCACATCCCCTCATCCCATAACAGTGCCATCCACATCCCCATCCCCCATTACCGCTCATGTATAGTTTTCAATTCGATTATTCTATACAGTTATTCTTACTATAATTCTTGCCCCCTCTGTACTTCATCACATGCGGCAGTCGGGCAGTGAATACTTCAGGCCGGGCGGGAGAGCGAGCGCAGTGTGACTGACGTCACGTGCCTGCGCCGCCTGCTTCATTCATAAAGCAGGCCGGGCAGGCACGTGACATCAGCAAGTCACGCTGCTCTCATCTGCCTGGCCTGAAGTATTCACTGCCCGCCTACCGCATGTAATGAGGTACAGAGGGGGCAAGAATTATAGTAAGAATAAGTGTACATTATAATCAAATTTAAAAACTAGACATGAGCGGTGGGGCCGGAGCGCAGTGAGCGCATCGGCCCTGCCGCAAATGCCCGCCCCCAGCTCCTCCCCCCCACTCCGCTCTTCAGTTTCAATTTATGACTCGAGTATAAGCCGAGTTCGGGTTTTTCGGCACAAATTTTGTGCCGAAAAACTCGGCTTATACTCGAGTATATACGGTAACTGACCAGTTACTTTCATAATCCAGGTCAGTACGAATCCAGCGATACCTTGTGTGTCCTGTTTCCTGCTTTTTGATTCTGATAAAATAATAAAAACCTTGAAAAAAATAATTTTTTTGTAGTTGTGTGTATGGAGCTTTTCATTTGATACCATTCTGGTGTGTGTATGACTTTTTGATCACTTTTTAAATTTTTTAGTTTTGGTGGGACATGGAGCAACCAAAAACGGCAAATCGCCTATTTTGACATTTTTTCCGTTTGCCATATGGGGAAAATATTTTTATAGTATAGGCATTTTTGCATATGACAGTTTGAATTTTTATATTAACATTTTTTTTCTTACACGTTTTTATGGTTCCCAATCATTAGATTGCTATTCCAATGCAGTCTATTACTTTCCTATGGAGCCCTGCTACAGACAGAGCTCCATAGGAAACGCTATGTAGCAGCCTCCCATCATTTTTAATGACTGGCTAGTGGCTACTGCAAACACGCTCCGGCTGCTCCGATCGCACCGCTTCAGGGTTTTTGTGTGCTCAGATGCTGTGGTCAGGATTGTTAAATGGATGTGAACAGCATAAGCCATGGGTGTCTGCTGTATGAAACAGGAGGCACCCTGCGGCTTTCTTTAGACCTGTCCAGCACCATGCTAGTTTACAATGGATGGGAGCAGGACTACATTAACCACCTCTATCCACTGCACAATGGACAGAGTTGCGTAGTTCTGGCGCTGACTTCCAGTGTCAGAGTTACTACAGAACAGCTGATCGGTGGGGGGGTTTAGTGTCAGACCTCGGTAAATTAGATAGTGATGGCCTGTCCTGAGGAAAGATGCCACTTGTAAATAGGTGGACAACCCCTTTAAGGTTTACTGGAACAAGTTTTAAAAAGGACCAGTCACCACTCAAAAGAAACAAAAGTGTGAAATATCATATTATCTTTGTTCCTGTGGTTCCCCTGTTACTGAAGCCACTGAGTTGCTCTGTTATCCACTATTCCCTCTATTATTTTTCATTCTCAGAGCAGTTTGAGTAGAAAGATCCTGTTATATTTCTTAGATACTATATGATCTCGCTCTCCTGTCTTCAAATATCGAGTCCAGTATCTCATTGTTGGCAGCAGGAGGAGAGCAGGATCACGTGGTATCTTAGAAATTTACAAGGATCTTGCCACTCATTCTGCTCTGCCACCGTCCTCCATTATTGGACAGAATAGGGAAATTAGCGGACCAATCGCCCAATTCAGCATTTTGGGTTGCAAAAATAACAGCGGGATTAGTGCAGAACAGAGCAACCTTTGGAAAAAACAAAAGTTGCTTTAGTAACTGTAACTAGGGGATCCATAGGTAATACTATATTTTATACGTTTTGGAAGGTAACAAGTCCTCTTTAATCTTGGTTTAATGGGGCAGCCTCAGGATAGGCCATCAATATCTGCTTGGCGAGTGAGCTGCAGTTACCCTCCATCTACTACCAGGCACCCCCACTTATTACCGGTTACCTTGTTACTTTGGTGCCGGGACTAGACGGCTCTGACATCAATATTAAAATCCTGGAATACCCCCCTAACAAAGTGACTAATGGTGCATGTTAACGATTATTAATTATGGAGATAAGTGATAAGTCATTACATAATGAGTTGTTTTTTTTCCACCTATTAAGCAGGACGATAAACCACATACAGTCATATAAGCACTTGATCCTACATCAAAAAGGAATAAAACATGTTAACATTCACTGTGGTTCGTTTTGCAGTACTGGGCAACATTATAATACACGGGTCAGCAACCTTAAGCACTTCAGCTGTTGTTAAACTACAACTCCCAGCATGCACACTTGCTCAGCTGTTCTCAGAAATCCCTTAGAGAATGGAGCATGCTGGGAATTGTAGTTTCATGACAGCTGGAGTGCTGAAGGTTGGCAACCCTTGTGATACTTGCTTGGAGCTGAACATCAGAGCTAGCAAGAGAGGTGTAAGATGTTTGATACTCAATTATTGTTACTTTTATACAGGTGGCCTGATGTATACATTGGTCTGAGTACCATGGGGGAGAACATGACGGTAAAGCATATTCAGCGAGCCCTCGATTACAGCACAGAGTCTTTTCACAGCTGCCTAACACAACAGAGCTCCCTGTACAGTCCGACGTCTGGCTCCAGTACCAGTATTGAACTAATGACCCACCCTGGCTACCCCAGTATATCATCTGAAGGGGGCTGTGGGGAGGGCCCTGATGACTTTTCCCAGTCTTGGGAAAGATTACATGAAATGAAAATTCTTAAAGACCCATTATTGCATAGTTCCTACAGTGAAAGAGGTATACAACTGTGTGCGTTTAGAGACTTATGATGGAGGGTTTATGATGTGCATTCTGTTGAACAGCAAATGGCAACTTACTAGCATACAAAAAAATTGGGATCAGGAAGAAATGTTTTTTTGTGTGAAACATTTAAAGGGGTATTCCAGCTAAGGGTACTTTCACACTTGCGGCATGGCTATCCGCCATGCCGCAAGTACCCGCGTGCTGCCGCTCTGTCCCCATTGACTATAATGGGGGTGGGGGCGGAGCTACAGCACAGCAGTGCACGGGCAGAGATCGCCAGACTAAAAGTACTGCATGTCCGACTGCCGGATAGCCATGCCGCAAGTGTGAAAGTACCCTTACACACCTTGCTTATATAGGGCCAGAACAGCTATGTACCTAAAGTAAAAAAAAAAAGCACTAACCTTCTTTCTGATGCTCCATTCTAGCATCGAGGGTCCAGACAAGGCCCCCTCCATGTAAACTCCCAGATGGGGTCAAGTGTGCTGTTGCTGCAGCCAATCACTGATCTCGGTGGTGACATGTCTCCAAGTGGCACGTCACTGTTGAGTCATGTGCCACTAGCTAAAATGGAGGTTGAAAATGGAAACACCCTTTAAGATACCATTGTTTTCAATAAATGTTATATTCGGCAAAGACTCCTTTACATCCAGTAATTATCTGCAATTTCAACCCATAGTTTTTGTAATGTCACGTCATACCCCTTTTAATGACGCCTGGATTTTAAAAAATGGATTCCAGATTTGTGTATGCTAGTGTGCGTATCATTAGCACGGTCTGCAAAATAAAGTTAATTTATATGTAAATTCTGTATAAATATATTAGATATTTTTAAAATTGCAAACCATTACCAAGGACAATGTTCAAATGTCTACAATTACCAGTGTGAATGCTGATGTTGCTGCCTAACAAGTGTGCAATTTAGGGTCTATGAAACTTCATTGCATTTATCAATTTGTATTGCTGAAATCATTAAAGTTTTCTATTCTATATCGCCCTTTGCCTGTATACATAGTGTCATTGGTATACATTCAGTATATAGGGTATAATCTTGACTTCCAGCAATGTAATAACCTGCCATCACTAGCAGCAAGAAGAAATCTTGAAGTCCGTTTTGCTTGAGTCTGTGTTGGAGTACTTTATGCCATAATTATCAAATGTCTCATGTTATTTGTGTTATCTTTAAACCTATCTGCTCCAGTTTTCCTACTCCACCCTCCTGGAGTGAGATTGCAATGATAAATCTGGAGTGAAACTTACTAACATAGCTAACCACACCCACTGTTCCACCCACATTACAAAACTAGAGTGAATGGTGTAAAAATGCAAAATTTTGCGCAAACGAGTGATCCGTGATTTTAATGCTGGATCTGGCACTAATACATTTCAATGGAAATTAATGCCGGATCTGGCATTCCGGCAAGTGTTCCGGAATTTTCTCCCGCCAAAAAACGTAAGAGGGACTGAACTTATGCATCCTGAACGGAATGCTCTCCATTTAGAATACATTAGGATTAAACCGATCAGTTCTTTTCCGGTATTGAGTTCCGTCCTAGGCTAGCTAACGCGTGTGAAAGTACCCTCAGAGCAGCGTTCTTTCCCTTTTATGTCACAGTATAAACAAAACCCAAATACACAACTTGTAGAAAAATTTCCCTACCCTTCAGGTCCTCTGACAGCTGATATTAAAGGCAATGTGTCATCAGAAAATTACCTGCTATTTAAAGGTACTTTCACATTTGCAGCAGTGTGATCCAGCAAGCAGTTCCGTTGCCTGAACTGCCTGTCTGATCAGGCAAACTGTATTCAAGAGCATGTAATTTTTTCGGACTGATCAGTCATTTTTAAGACTGAGGGTACTTTCACACTAGCGTTTTTCTTTTCCGGCATTGAGTTCCGTCATAGGGGCTCAATACTTAAAAAGAACTGATCAGTTTTATCCCCATGCATTCTGAATGGAGAGAAATCCGTTCAGGATGCATCAGTTCAGTCACTATCGGGCGTTTTGGACGGAGGAAATACCGCAGCATGCTGCGGCATTATCTCTGTCCAAAATGCCTGATCAGTTGCCGGAATGCCGGATTCAGCATTAATTTACATTGAAATGTATTGGTGCCGGATCCGGCATTAAAAATACCGCAATCACGGATACGGTATTCTGCTCTGCGCATGTGCAGACCTTTAAAAATGTGAAAAAAATAAATACCGGATCCGTTTTGCCTGATGACACCGGAAAAACGGATCCAGTATTGCAATGCATTTTTCTGACTGATCAGGCATTTTTCAGACCTGATCAGTCTGAAAAATGCCTGATCAGTCAGAAAAAATTACATGCGTTTGCATACAGTTTGCAGGCAGGCAGTTCAGGCAACGGAACTGCTTGCCATATCACTCTGCCAAGCGTGAAAGTACCCTGATCAGGTCTGAAAAATGCCTGATCAGTCAGAAAAATGCATTGCAATACCGGATCTGTTTTTTCCAGTGTCATCAGGCAAAATGGATCCGGTATTTATTTTTTTCACATTTTTAAAGGTCTGCACATGCGCAGACCAGAATGCCGGATCCGTCATTGCTGTATTTTTAATGCCGGATCGGAAGCGGTAGGAGATAGAGGAATCCTATATTCATTTAGCAGGACCTGCGCTGATGTCATTATGTCATCAAAGGTCCTTTTGCAGGTCCTCAAAGAAAAATAAAGATGATGATGCCCCGCTGTGCGATCACGTGGATGAAGTGAGTTCATTTTTTTATTTTTTCAACCCCTCAATCCACATTTTACTAATCATTCTTAATAGAGAATGATATTATTTTCCCTTATAACCATGTTATAATGGAAAATAATACAGTGAATAGACTTAAGGACACAGGACGTACGGGTACGTCCTGTGTCCTGTCTCTAAAGAATGAAACCCAGGCTGCTCTGTGGTATTTACTATTGAGCCTTGCCTGTAATAGGCTTCATAGGAAATATGCGATTTTTTTCATATATTCCAATGCTATTGCATTTGAATATATGAAAATCGCAATCAGATGATTGTAAGTTATAGTTCCCTATGGGAACTATATAAAAGTGTTAAAAAAAAAAAAAAAGTTTAAAAAAATAAATAAATAAAAAAAACAAAAGTTCAAATTACCCCCCTTTTGCTAAAATAAAAATTTAAAAACTAAAATTTAAAAAATACACATCATAAAAAAAGAAAAAAATATTCCATTCCCCATACATCATCAAACAGCAAAACGGAAAAAAGCGTCCAAATGGCGGATTCGCCATTTTTGGTCGCTCCATTTTCCACAAAAATTACATAAAAGGTGATCAAAAAGTCATACACACCCAAAAATGGTATAAATAAAAAGATAAGATTATGACGCAAAAAATGAGCCCCCATACAGGTCTGTACATATAATTACAAAAAAGTTATAGGGGTCAAAACATGGTGACAAAAAAGTAAAACTGATTTTTTTTTTTCCCCCACTTTTGAATTTTTTTTTCCCCCCACTTTTGAATTTTTTTTTTCACTATCAAAACGCAAGAAAACCTATACATATATGGTATCGCCGGATTTGTACTGACCTGTAAAGTAAAAGTAACCGGACAGTTTTATCAAACGTCTAAATTTAAAAAGCCGCAAAACTGTGGTGGAATTGCTTTTTTTTTTTTTGCAATTTCACCCCATTTGGAATTTTTTTTCCCGCTTTCCACTACATCATATGCAATATTAAATGGTGGCGTTGGAAAGTACAACTTGTCCTGCAAAAAACAAGCCCTCATATGGCTATGTGAACCGAAAAATAAAAAAGTTATGACTCTGGGAAGGCAGGGAGCGCAAAACGAAAACTCAAAAAATAAAAAACCTCCGGTCCTTAAAGGGTTAATGGGGTTGCTCATCCTATTGTCTCCTAGCAACTATGCGTGAAAATCGCACTGCATCTGCAGAATATAGAACATGATGCGATTTTTATGCAATGTACAAGTGATGCGTGAAAATCACAGCTCATCTGCACAGCCCCAGTGAAGTGAATGGGTCCAGATTCAGTGCGGGTGCAATGCGTTCACGTCCATTCTCGCCCGTGTGAAAGGGGCCTAGGTAAAAGAAGTTATCACCCACTGCTTCTAAAGGTTGGGAGAGGGGGGTTGAGGGGCACACTGTGCCACCAATGCGAAGTGAAACATTCCTGGCACCCGACCTCTGAAAGGGCTGCAATCTGTGCAATTAACCCCTCAAACCTGTGCGCCCTATGTGCACTTCTGTGGTCACCAGAGAGGCCAGTGCTTTTTTCTGTAGTGTGCCCACACGACCACCGCTGCTGGATTGCAGGCTGGTTGTAACCATGCAAAAAATGTAAACGGCTGGAGGGCACTCAATTATCTAGGAACACCATAAAGCAAAAGTCCCTGATGGAGCCTGACAAAAAATGGTGCAAAACAAACAATACATTAGATTTTCTAGCTGTCACTTGCCTAGATGGCTCACCAATATACCGGTGAGCCAGTTTAGGCGATTGAAACGCAAATGTACTCATAGGAGTCAATTTGAAGTAGAGGCCTCAGTATTAAGGGACCAGTTTTTAGAGAAGGAATATCCACCAACAATTAATACAGAAGCCCTAGACAAAGTAAGGTCAATGGAGAGAGAGACCTTTTTTACACCTAAGGTAGCCACACAACTGAATGAAACCCTGAGACCAATCCTACCATTTCATACACAACATAAACAGGTGGAGAGGATCGTCAGAAAATATTGGCATTTTTTATTGGAGGACAAACTTTTGGGCCCCTTTTTATCAGGGTTAACCACGAATAACATACACTAAAGCCAATAATTTGGCTTCTAAAGTTGCCCCTACCATCAAATAACAACATATCACAACTGGGTCCTTGTGGATCAAACCGAAGGGGTTTTTTAGGTGTGGCAGATGTCTCAACTGCAAGCACACATCCTTCCCTAAAAGAACTATGAAAGTAAAATCCACTCAGAACGATTTTTAGATTGAGATCAAGGAAACATTAACATGCGATTCCAAAAATGTAATTTACCTCCTTGAATGCCCATGCCGCAAACAATATGTAGGCCGTACCAAAAGGCCCTTGAAGAAGAGGGTGATGGAACACATTTTGAAAATCAAAAAGGGAGATGAATTATACTCACTCTCCAAACATTATAAAATTTTTCACAACAGTGATCCATCCTCTCTTCTCTTCACGGCTATGTAAAAAGTACATCAGTCAAAAAGAGGAGGTAATCAGATTGTTCGTATGTCCAGACAGGAATCCCGTAGAACAGTGATGCCCAACCTACGGCCGTGTCAGGCGGCCCGTGCAGGCTAGGATGGACAGCCAGGACTCCTCCTTGTGGTACAGGGTTAGGGTCCGTTAGCACTCACTTGCGGGCCCAGGAGGGAGGGGCCGCAAGTGCTGGAAAGGCACCAGTCACATGTTACCCTGGAACCATAGGCAAAAATATACAGAGTGAGAAGGGGCAAAATCAAATAAATACAGAGTGAGAAGGGTGCCACCCATATATACCCCCATAACAGTGTGCCACCCATATATACCCCATAACAGTGTGCCACCCATATATGCTCCACTCACAGTGGTAATGCCCAGATGTGCCCCCTTTACAGTAGTAATGCTTACATGTGCCCCCTTCACAGTAGTAATGCTCACGTGCCCCCTTCACGGTAAAAATGCACAGATGTGCCCCCTTTACAGAAAAAATGCCCAGATATTTGCCGCTTCACAGTAGTAATACTCACACGTGCCCCCTCACAGTGTTTGCATTTCTTTCTGGAAAAGTTACCTGGTTCTGGCCCCCGAAATTTATATCATGTCTAGTACGGCCCTCAGATGAAAAATGGTTGGGCACCACTGCCGTAGAATATTTGAGCTCGATACGTTGGCTCGAAAGGGGTTGAATGCGGAGATGGAACTGTTCGGTTTCTTATGAATTTCAGGAGGGTTGTCTGGTGGGGACATGGGATACAAGTTAGGCTGTTGTTCCCAGCACCCGGATCCCCTCTCCCTTCCAGACCACCCCTCACGACCACTTTCATCTCGGTATCCATTTTCTCAGCAACAGTTCTATTTTTAGGCCACTACATGTTTTTTAATGGTTTCTATGATATTTTTAGTGATAGTTGTGAGTCTCAGCATGATGGCCCCACAAAACGCACCTGCACTGCAGGAAACGCACCTATGCCGCAAGTGCGTTTTTTGAGTGCAGTTGTAAGGGTTAAACAAGTATTCTGCACCTAAGGCCTTCTATGCAACGCTAAGACTTTTTAAGTTGACTGAAGTTATTTTCATTTTAGCAATGGCATTATAAGTATGTCTATATCGTATATGTTAGTGCAAGAATGGACATAATGGTACATAAAACGCATTAATACTGTTGCGGTTATGAGTATAGTAACTTGGTCGCAACAAATGCTCCATACCGGGTTTTCCATTTGACTAAGGGCCCAGAACTGCTGGATGAATGGAGGGTAAAAAAGGTGAATTCAATTCAGATGCTGTCATTACCGCTGAGGAAGGGGTCTGATCCCTGTTTAAGACAGCAAAGTTTTGCTCAAGTCCCCGAGGTGCCGACACATAAAGGCAGCCCCCTGGATCTTCGCTGATTGGATTTGTATGCCATTGATATCGCATGGTCCGAACTCTAGGACCCAACATACCATCAGCAAAATATTCTTTCTCCAACGAGCCGCGTGGATCACGTGGTGTGCATCTGGGTCAAGTGGGACGCCGCGTACCACACCTTGACGCTGGGTTCAGACCTGAGCGTTTCTGAGTTTTTGTCGCACGTTTTACGTGCGTTTTTGGCAATAGTAAACGCGCGTTTTTTTACGCGCGTTTGTGTGATTGACTGCAGTGTTGTCCAATGACTAAATATCCCTGTCTATATGAAGTTTGGCCAATCAGAGCTGGGGTTTGGCCTTTCCAGCATGTTGCAAATTCATAAACGCGTGTTTTCAGTGTCAAAAACGCGCAAAATACAAGCGTTGCGTGTTCCCATTGAAGTCTAAGGGCCAAAACGCACGACAAACGCCCCCAAAAAAGCTCAAGTACTTGTTTATGCGTCGGGCGATCACGTGATCCATGCGCGTGGGGCGCTCTGACGTCATTACTATGGAAACCAGGACTTTAGTAGCGTCCTGGCTGTCATAGTAACACTGAAAGCATTTTGAAGACTGATCAGTCTTCAAATGCTTTCAGTTGTCTTGCGCTGTGCCGGATCCGGCGGGCATTTCCGGCGACAGAAGTGCACGCCGGATCCACACAACGCAAGTGTGAAAGAGGCCTTACTTTATATTTTATTGGTTGTAACCATAGAAATGAGAAGTGTATGGTGATGAAAAATATATAAATTAAGCCAGCAAAGGAGGCAATATGGACAATCACAATACATTAGTAAGTGCCCTGTATTAACTTTCTCTACATGACATATGCCACTTACTGAAGTGAGACAACCCTTTAACACAGCATATTGTAAACTGTTGAACAAATCTTGTACAGCTTACTGTCCACAGCACTGCTGTAAGTGTAACCACTGTTGATCTCTTGCTGCAGACTTTGATGGCAGAAAATAAAATTGTCTAACACTACCATAAAAACCGTTTTTTCTTCACATACTAACGGCCTATATGTGAATATTCTATGTAATTTAGTTACTAAAAGTAGGTACCGTATTTCACCCCATAAAACGCACTTTTTCCCCCCAAGGCTTGGGGAAATATGCCCCTGCGTCTTATGGGGCGAAAGGTGCCATTTTACATCGCAGTCTGCGATACATTAGCGGGAAGGGAGGAGGGGCTGGAGGCCGGCAAATGCGGCGGGACCAGGTGCAGTCAATGTACTCTGGCCCCGCCGCTCACTATCTACAATACTATAGCCTACAAGTGTGAATAACTAACTAAACTTGGCTCCCCCATTTAGTAACACTGCTTACTAACCAGCTCCTGTAGCGGCAGGCCGTACGGGCGGAAGCGTAACTCCCTGACGTCATGTGCCTGCGCCGCCTACTTCATGAATGAAGCAGGCGGCGCAGGCACGTAACGTCAGGGAGTTGCGCTGCCGCTCCCTCTATAGGGAATTTGTGGATGGCACTATTATGGGGTGGGGGATCTGTGGATGACACAATATATAGCAGTGTCATCCACAGATCCACCACCCCATAACAGTGCCAGGCACAGATCCCCCCCCCCACCCCATTGCAGTGTTATCCACAGCTCCCCCCCCCCCCCTCCCCATAACAGTGTCATCCACAGGCCACCATTAGTGCAAAAGCACACCGTTTGGTTAAAAATATTTTTTCTTATTTTCCTCCTCAAAAACCGGTGCGTTCTATAGGGCGAAAAATACTCTGGATTCTCTGGATATATATTTTTTTAAACTACACTGTGTTCTACTCCCTGTCCAGAGACTTTAACCTCCTCTCCTGGACTTTTAGCATGACCAACAGCCTGGCTTGACTTTCTCAGTCAGATCATTCACTCCGACCTGAAAGGGAAGAGGATGAGTGGCTCAATTAGTGCAGTGCTTTTCTGTGGGCTTCTATACACCCACCAAGAGAACAGAACGTTCATACTCTTATCCCAAATGTACACCAACTATTATAATGAGGATAACCCTTCAAATAACATTTCCCTGCAGTAACCTGACAAGGTATTCCCTGTAGAGTACTGCTGAAATGAATGACGGATGAGTCCCTTTTAACAAAAAGGCTGTCAAACAAACTGATTTCATAGTCCTATATTCCGCTGACAACTTTCTGCCTATGCACAGTACAGGAATGGAAGCTGTCAATCGGCAGTGGGAACCCATTGACCGAGAGCTCAGCACTTGGCTTCCTCTGCAGCAGATAAAACGATTCTGTCAAAGGTATTGCAAGAAAAAACACAAAAAAACAACCTAGTGACAGATCCCCTTTTAACAGTTTTTCTTTACTCGATACATAAAACTAGCTAACAGAAATGCAGAAGAGCAGTTGCCAAAATAGGTTAACTATATATATATATATATATATATATATATATTATATATATACACACACAGTGGTCCCTCAAGTTACTATATTAATTTAACTTGATTAATTGGTTCCAAAGCCCCAAAATGTCATAAAGTAAGAGAAAATGAGGATTTAAGAAAAATATGCAGATAACAGACAGATAAAACAAGCCCTTACATATAAGGGTCAGGAATAACCGATAACTAGCAGCTAATACAGCTATTTTACCAGAGAAGTGGCCTGGATTGGTGGGATCTGAGTCTGAGGCATTGTATGTTGAGTCTGGTTTCAACTTACGATGGGTCAGAAGAGACCATTGCATGTTGAAAATATTGTATCCTGAGGCCGTTGTATCTTGATGGACCACTGTGTGTGTGTGTGTGTGTGTGTGTGTATGTATATATATATATATATATATATATATATATATATAGTTGTGTTCAAAATAATAGCAGTCAGACATCACTAACTTGATCAATCACTGTTTTTGGTAGAAATGATATTTCTACATGGCAAATAATTTACTAGCAGGTGTAGTAGAGTAAGGCCCCTTTCACACGGGCGTCATGTTTGACGCCCGGATAAGAGGCGGGTGCGTTGCGGGAATATGCGCGATTTTTCCGCGCAGGTGCAAACGTTTGTAATGCGTTTTGCATGCGTGTGTGAAAAATCGCCATGTTTGGTACCCAGACCCGAAGCTGGACTTCATCACTGAAGTCCGGTTTCGGGTCTTCTGGAGAATTTATTATTTTCCCTTATAACATGGTTATAAGGGGAAATAATAGCATTCTTAATAAAGAATGCTTAGTAATATGAAGAGGAAGGGGTTAAAAATAATAAAAGTTAACTTACCTTAGCCACTTGATCGCGTAGTCGCGATCTGTCCTCTCTTTCCCTGCAGCATCTATGATCTAAAGGACCTGTGATGACGTCACATCACATGGTCCATCACCATGGTAAGATGGACCATGTGATGTGACGTCATCACAGGTCCTTTAGATCTTAGCTGATGCTGGGAAAGAGAGGACAGATCGCAACTACGTGATCAAGTGGCTAAGGTAAGTTAACTTTATTATTTGTAACCCTTCCTCTTCATTTTACTAAGCATTCTTTATTAAGAATGCTATTATTTCCCCATATAACCATGTTATAAGGGAAAATAATAACGATCGGGTCCTGTTGCTAAGCAACTATGCGGGAAAATCGCAACGCATCCGCACTTGCTTGCGGATGCTTGCGATTTTCCCGCAGCCCCATTCACTTCTATGGGGCCTGCGTTGCGTGAAAAACGCACAATATAGAGCATGCTGCGATTTTCACGCAACGCAGAAGTGATACGTGAAAATCACCGCTCATGTGCACAGCCCCATAGAAATGAATGGGTCCGGATTCAGTGCGGGTGCAATGCGTCCTCCTCACGCATTGCACCCGCGCGGAAAACTCGCCCGTGTGAAAGGGGCCTAATAGAAATCCAACAGTTATGACATGTATGCTGCCGATTGTGTAATTGAATCACTAATTGAAAGGGACATGTTCAAAATAATAGCAGTGTTGAGTTCAAATCGTGAGGTCATTCATTCTTTGACAAACAGGTGCCAATTATTGCCCCTATTTAAGGAAGGAAGGCAGCAAATGTTGTACATGCTGGTTACAGTGCATTTCTCTATGAAATTGAGGAAAATGGGTCGTTCCAGATATTGTTGAGAAGAACAGCGTACCTTGATTAAAAAGTTGATTGCATGGGGAAAAACATATAAAGAAGTGCAGACAATGATAGGCTGCTCAGCTAAAATGATCACAAATGCTTTAAAGTGGCAACCAAAACCTGAAGGACGTGGAAGAAAGCGAAAAACTACCATTCGAATGGATAGAATACCCAAAATGGCAAGGACTTAGCCAACAATCAGCTCCAGGAAGATCAAAGAAGGTGTAAAGTTACCTGTGAGTACTCTTACAATTAGAAGACGCCTATGTGAAGCCAAGCTATCTACAAGAAGCCCCCGCAAAGTCCCACTGTTGAAAAAAAGCCATATACTGAAGAGGTTACAGTTTGCCAAAGAGCACATTGACTGGCCTAAAGAGAAATGGCGCAACATTTTGTGGACTGATGAAAGTAAGATTGTTCTTTTTGGGTCTAGTGGCTGGAGACAGTTTGTCAGACGACCCCCAAACACTGAATTTAAGCCACAGTACACTGTGAAGACAGCGAGGCATGGTGGTGCAAGCATCATGATATGGGGATGTTTCTCATACTACGGTGTTGGGCCTATTTATCGCATACCAGGGATCATGGATCAGTTTAAATACATCAGAATACTTGAAGAGGCCATGCTGCCTTATGCTGAAGAGGAAATCCCTTGAAATGGGCGTTCCAACAAGATGACGACCCCAAACACACCAGTACACGTGCAACATCTTGGTTCCAGACCAACAAGATTGACGTTATGGAGTGCCCAGCCAAATCCCCGGATCTTAATCCAATAGAAAACTTGTGGGGTGACATAAAAAATACAGTTTCTGAGGTAGAGGCAAAAACCAAGAAATAGAGAAGAACTGTGGAATGTAGTCCAATCATCCTGGGCTGGAATCCCTGTTCACAGGTGCCACGGATGGACAGCAGTTCTCAGAGACAGTGGTTATACAACGAAATATTAGTTAAGTGATTCAAAGGAAAGCAAAATCTTCATTTTTTAGTTTATATAGTGAATGTTTGAGTTTGTAAAGAACACAAACTGCTATTTTTTTTTAACAGTCTAATATTCACTTTTCTTCAATTTTTTTTTTAGAGGAACAACACAAATTTGATATATTTTTCATGTTCTGATTTGGAATATAATGTGGTGTTCCCAATGCATTTGTGTGTATGGAAATAAAAGTTATTAGAAGGATTTTGAGCTTTATTCACTTTTTTAAACACACTGCTATTATTTTGAACACAAATGTATATAAATAGCTAGATAAAGAGATTTTTATATTTTTGTGAAAAGGAAAAAAAAAAGCGAGGAAAGTCAGCCATATTGGTTCCCACTTTTGAATCTACTTTTTACTGACATTTTGTCAGTATATCAGTGAGGCTACATTCACACGACAGTGAAAAACGGACGTCTCTCTCTTTTAGGCCCCAGTCACACCATGCCGGCACTCCCCATAGAGATGCCTATTCTTGTCTGCAGGCTGCAGACAAGAATAGGACATGCTCTATCTTTTGCAGAGCCGCGGCCGGATGTTTTGGGGCTGAACCCCGGAAGTTCGGGGCCGCAGCTCTGCAAATGCTGATGCGGAGAGCACATAGTGTGCTCTCCACATCACGTCCGGCACCATTCACAATGAATGGGTCCGCATCTATTGCGCAGAATTGCAGAATAGATTCAGACGTGTGAATGGGGCCTTAGGGTTACTCACACAGCCAGTGAATAACGACTGAACGATAGCCCCTAATACAATTGAAGGGGACAGTTTTTAATCTGTTTTTCAGAAAGGCATCAGTTAGAAACAGACCGCTTAGCAGTTTTCAACAGACTTTTTTTTTTCCACTGTCATGTGAATGTAGCCTTAGGGTGCCTTGACGTTGCATTTGCAATTTACAATGGAGGTATGGCTTGGAAGGATTTTTACAATTCTTCAAAAAAAGAAAAAAAAGGAAAAAAAAAAAGAAAGGTATACCAGATCCCAACTGAAGCCATTGGCATCATGCCAATGAAACATTTGATATACACACCAGAAGCTTTCACAGCGCATGTGTCAAACAAATGGCAAATACAGTGTGAAAGCAGCCTTATTAAGAAGCCAATTCAAAAGTACAGAAAAAACTGAAGTACTAAACATAAAAACCAAGCTTTACTAATTGCTATAACTTCTGATTTGGTGCCAGCAAATATACTTAAATTTAAAAAATCCATACCCATCTCTTGATACAGTACTTTATTGCAGTCATCCTAACAACAAAGACTGATGACAGACAACCACAGCATCGGCAGGGAACTGAAGGGCTGACTACTAATTTGGTGCTTTTTTGTAAGCTTTAGAACAGGCGTCAGGCAATCTCTGGCACTCCAGCGGTTGTGAAACAGCAACTCCCAGCATGCTCACTTGTTCTTGGAACTCCCACAGAAATCAGGCATGCTGGGAGTTGAAGTTCCACAACAGCTGGAATTCCAGAGGCTGCTGACCTCTGCTCTAGGACAATCCCTTTAATGGTGGTCTCCGGGAATGAGGTTTTTAGCAAGTGCCCGCAGCCTGCCTCTTTGAGCAGAAGATTCATACTTACCTGCTCCCCACCACTTCGGTCTTCCGCGCCGCCTTCACTTTGTCCGCGTTTCCCGGTCCCAGCAATGACTGGCTTCAGCGGTTACAAGGACTCAAGCAGCATGTCAATGCTGAAGCCAGTCATTGGCTGCATTGAATCATGTGACTATGCTGCACCGGATGTCAACACCGCAGACACTGGAACATGGACGCAGCGCTGAGGACCGAAGCAGAGGGGAGCAGGTAAGTATGAGTCTTCTGTTCAGAGAGGCAGGCTGCTGGCACTCTCTAAAAACCCATTATCCCCAGAAAGCCCCTTTAAAGTAGAACCCAATCCTAAATGAAAATTTAGGAAGGAGACTAAGCCATTTGAAAATGCTGGTTATAACTGAAAAACTGAGTCACAACAGGGCAGCTTGGTTTACCCCTTTAATAAACATAATCTCAACATCCGGCAGAATTACAGAAGAACGGGCTCATTTCCAACAGTTTAAAGTTTTTTTTTTTCTGTTTTTTTTCTTTAATATTCTTTATGTTACAAACTGAAGGAGAATTTACCAAGTCCCACAAAGCACAGTGCAACACTGAAAGGAAAACTAAGAGCCAAATGTTCGACAATCCCCCTCCCTTTGGTGGGTTGTATGGGCCATGGTTATGTAATCCCGCCAATGTCAGAAGACAAATCTGACACAGAGAAGACTGCTAATGGGAGGGGTAGTGACAGCAGACTAAAACCTAACAGATAAAGGACCTTCGCCTGGGAGTGTTCAAAATTAGATGACAGGAATACCACTAAAAGGAAGAAAAAAAAAACCTAAGCGATGCTACAGTTTAACCCTATGGGAAAATAAATCATTGAGTTTTGTGTGTAATTTATTTCAGAATGGCAAATGAAAAGAAAAACATTTTCTGCAATTAAGTATGGAAAATAGTGACTTTTTTTTTTTACACAGAGAGCAGAACTGCACTCCCAATTCACACATTTTAAATCCTCCTCTAACAGTTTTAAGTAGAGTTTAGCAAAAGCTGTGGGTTGCCGCTGCGCCTCTTATCCGTGTTCCCGCGGAGTCCTGCCTCTTGTGTATTTTCAGGGTAAAGGTGAAGGAGGGGATTCTGAACTCGCTGACTCAAATTCTTCAGTTGCGCTTTTTGAATTTGTGTTTGTATATTGTGTGTGTTTTCCTCTGGCGCGAGGCCTCAATGTCTAGTCCACAGGTCGCTTCTCTCCGTATTTCTTTGTAAACTCTTCAGCATTCTTACAGAATTTTTTACGGTCCTTTGAGTATTCTTCCGCTAGATCTGCACGCAGTGGGTGCTCTGGCTGGGGATCGTTGACCAGGGCAATGAGAGACTGGATGACTAGACAAAGAAAAAGATGGAAAGGAATAGAAAGTAAGATCCCCATACAGCAAATGGGTTTTCTACAATAACAAGTAAAATAATTTATCATTATATCATTTTTTTTATTAAAAGGGTTTCCCAAGACTTTTATACTGATCGGTGGGGGTCCTACACTCAGGAACCCCACCGATCAGCTGTCTGAGAAGGCACTGGCGTTCGTAGTAGCGCAATTGCCTTCTGTCTGCTCACCAAGTCCAGCGCCGTACATTGTTAGCGGCGTTGCTTGGTATCACGCTCAGCCCCATTCACTTTTATGGGACTGAGCCGTGCATAGGCCATGCGACCCGATGAACGTGACGTCGCATGGCTTAGGCCAGGGATGGGCAAACTGCGGCTCTCCAGCTGTTGAAAAACTACAACTCCCAGCACTCAAAGACTGCTTACAGCCATCAGCCTACAGCAGGGCATGGTGGGAACTGGAGTTTTACAATAGCTGGAGAGCCGCAGTTTGCCCATCCCTGGCCTAGGCACAGCTGCCTTCTGAAACAGCTGATCGTCAGGAATAAGTCATCAGTAAAAAAAAAAAAAAAAAAAACTCTCGGAAAACCCCTTTAAAATTATACACTGTCTTAGCTGAATATACAAGAAATTCAAATCCATCAAAGTTCATGTTTTCTTCCCCAGTAGTTTTCTTAGTTAAGGAGATTAGGATGCACATAATGTATGTATTTTTATTTAATATAAAAGTTTTTATTTTATATGAAAAAGTGTTTATTCTTTATTTCCATGTTCGCATTTTATTTAACAAATTATTTTATGAAAGCGTATCTACATATTTCTCCCACAAAGGGGCTTTTACTTTATGTATTTCAGTGCATTACTGGCTGGTCATATAAATGCACATGCCTACCTCACTCATGCTCTAACAGATGGTTAAGAAACCTTCAGCAGTCTAGCAGCTGTGAAACTACAACCCCCAGCATGCACACTTACTGGCCTGTTATTATAACTCTCACAGAAGTGAAAGGAGGATTCTAGAAGTTGTAGTTTCAGAATAGCTGGCGTGCGGGAAGTTGCTGATCCCTGCCCTAACAAGGGCCAGTCTTAAGTATACAGCTATCCTTTAACCTGTTCGCTACCAGTGCCGCACATGAAGCGATAGGCAAACATGACGTCAGCTCCTCGCACGTCAAACAGCAGAGACCTCCCGCTAATTACAGTGATTGGGATAATTAAAGGCTTTAGATGTCGTGATCAAGTGAGCTCGCACTTCCGAGCTTCCTACCGACATCCCCATTGGCTGCAGGGAATGTCGGTAGTTGCTTTGAATGCTCTGAGTCCCGCTGATGAGACCCACAGTATTCATGCTGCAATTTCCTAATATGGCCACCAGATGGCAGGCCAACATAAGAAATGAGCAATTGACAGTAAAACTCAATTTAAAAATACATGATGGTTCAAAATTAAAAATTAAAAAACTGATTTTATAGGCTCATATATGACCTTCAAAATCATTACAAAAAAAAATAAAAAAATTGTTAAATGTAAAAAAAAATAAAAAAGTTTAAATATAATTTCCATATAGTTATATGGAAATTGTAAATATGTAAAAAAATAAATAAAAAAGTTTAAATATAATTTCTATATAGTTTCTTAATTAAAAAAATTAAATGCCTAAATAACAAAACATCATGGGTATCACAGTGACCGAAAACGCCCGTACTATTAAATAAAAAATATTTTTCCAATACGGCAAACGGCATAACAGAAAAAAGCATCAAAACGGCCAATTTGCCACTTTTTCATTGCTTCTCTCACCCAAAAAAATGTAAGTGTGAGCTAAAAATCACAAACTTTCCAAAATGGTATGAATAAAAAGTAAAGATTGTCCCAGAAAAAATGAGCCCCTATACAGCATAGTAGACATAACTATAAAAAAGTTATGGCGGTCAGAATATGGCGATGTAAAAAAGAAAACAAAAAACACATTATAATCTGTCCACTACAGATTATAGTACCAGGCATATGGATGTAAGATTGCTAAATCTTACCTTTATGCAGATTTTTATTTTTTCTTTAAACAGAAACTGACCTGCTGTGCTGGTTTTTAATTCCAGTGTCAATTTCTGATGTGGATTTTCACCCATTTCAATGTAACACACTAAATGTAATAAATGTGAAGTGTGCTGCGAATCAGTGGTGGAAAAACGTCCACCGTGTGTGTATATATGGTACCCAATTCTTCTATTCAGCCTGACGGCAATAAAGAACTCCACTCAGTCTACTGCACTGTCGTACATGGTGCTCGGGTGACGTGCATCTGGACAATTGGGATTTGCTGACAAACCCCCTTTTTTTCTTTGCAGTCCTACTCCATTGGTCCTGCACTCCTGACTAAACTAACCTGTCTGCCCCATAGGCACGCATAAAGCTGAAGCCTGCTCTCCAATTTATTCACTGGCACCAAAAGAGGTAAAACACAGAATGGCCTCAGCATGCATGTGGAACCTGCATTCCCTGAATTTAACCCCTTAAGGACCGGGGGTTTTGGGATTTTTGCGTTTTTGTTTTGCGCTCCCTGCCTTCCAAAAGCCATAACATTTTTATATTTCCGCTCACATAGCCATATGACGGCTTATTTTTTGCGGGACAAGTTGTACTTTTTAACGCTACCATTTATTTTTGCATGTGATGTAGTGGGAAACGGGAAAAAAATTCCAAATGGGGTGAAATTGCAAAAAAAAGCAATTTCACCACAGTTTTACGGGTTTTTAAATGACAACGTTCGATTTGCGATAAAACTGACTGGTTAATTTTATTCTTCAGGTCAGTCACGAATCCGGCAATACCTAATATGTATAGTTTTTCTTGCGTTTTGATAGTGAAAACAAAATTAAAAGTGGGAATTTTTATTTTATTTTTTGTCGCCATGTTTTGACCCTATAACTTTTTTGTAATTATGCGTGCGGAGCAGTGTAGGGCTCATTTTTTGCGGCAATCTGAACTTTTAATTGATACCATTATGGGGTGCGTATGATGTTTTGATCACTTTTTATTCATTTTTTTAGGAAATGAAGCGTCCAAAAATGGCGAATTTTTGGGGAAAGGGGGTGATTTGAATTTTTATATTTTTTTATTTAATTTTTATTTTTTAAACTTTTTTTACCACTTTCTTATAGTTCCCATAGGGAACTATAAGATTCAATCATCAGATTGCTATTCTCATATATTCCAATGCAATAGCATTGGAATATATGAAAAATCTATATTTCCTATGGAGCCTATTACAGTCATAGGCTCCATAGGAATGACTAGTAATAACCTAGGTTTCATTCACAGAAACCTAGGGTACTATCATGCTCGGCTCCCCTCGTGGCCATCAGGGAGCCGAGCAAAACCAGTGAAACTTTCGGTTTTTGCGCTGATCAGATGCCGTGGTCAGGATTGACCACGGCATCTGAGGGTTAAATGTCCGCGATCGGCATCGCTGCCGGTCGCGGACCATGAGCTGCGGGTGTCAGCTTGATGAATCAAGCATTTACCCGCAGCTCATGCGCCCGCTCCGTGCGGGAGCGGGCGCCATCTTTAAAGTGCGGACGAAGGGCGTACATGTACGCCCGTCGTCCTTAAGGGGTTAATGAAGGTTGGTATGGCCCCAAAAGAAGTGGTATTAAGCATAGGTTCCTGTCCTAAAGACATCGCCTTGGTGGGGGCAAAGAGGCACAAATAACTTCGTACAAAAAGTATTTGCTAAGAATCTTAATTTTATAATGTAGTATTAGCATTAGTACATTTTCTATGGTGTGTATGGCACTATTGTAATAACTATTATTTGTGTTTGCAGAGTGCTGTTGCATTGTGTTTAGTGTTGAGCAAACTTGTTTTTTTTTTTTAAGTTCGGCGTCCAAAGTTCGGGTTATCGAAGAATCCCGTTATGGATTCCAAATTCCGTTATGGACCATAACAGAATTTGGAATCCATAATGGGATTCTTCGATAACCCGAACTTAAAAAAAACAAGTTCGCTCAACACTAATTGTGTTTTCTTTTGTGCTTTCAGCCATGGCGATGTGCGCCTGTGCATTGGGATGTGCTCACTAACCCCCATTTCTGAGGATACCTGAAGATCTTCATCTTAAAGCAACACAGATGAAGCATAATAGCTGTGCCAGGTTACAACAGTAATGTGGTAAATGGGAACAAGGCCTTATGGCCACTACACAGTAGAAGGAGCTTTCCGTTTCTGGCCTCGTCCACTGTTATTTCCAGCGCTCCCTGAGAACAGCTGATCGGTGGTAAAGGTCGGACCACCAATCTGATATTGATGAACATCAATATATAGAACTCGGAAAAGTCCTTTAAAGACTCCACACAAACCTCATCTCCCCTTAAAAAAATAAATAAAATACATGCATTCTTTTCACGTCACATATTTTTTTACAAAAAGGTATGGAAAAATACTGCAATGCTGCAATTTTAGAGGCTCCGTTCCCCCACCTTAAGTCACGCTCTGCCGTCCTTGATTGACAGGCCCTGTACGCTGGGACTGCGCATGTGCGAGTTTTATCCAGCATACAGGGCCAGCCGCAGAAGATGAACGCTGGCCCTGTCAATCAAGGACAGCAGGGCGTGACTTGAGGCACACGGACCTCAATTGTATTTTGCGCACGGCAATACAAATACAATCATGTGCAATAGGCCTAATGCTGTGGGTCCTGTCACAGGAACAGAGTTCAGTATGGGAAATACCTCTGACACACGGAGCGCATTTCTCCTACTGAATATGCTAGTGTGAAATTGGCTATGTGAATTATGAAACAGACACTATGGGGGAGTTTATCATTAGAGTGAGATCGTGACTTTTTCTCCCCTTTATTCTCAATGATAAATATGGAGTGAAACTCATTAACATAGCTAACCACACCCACATAAAACTGGAGTGAGTGGTGTAAAAATGCAAAAAGTCGCTAAATTTTGCGGAAGCTAGTGCAAAAAGTCGCAAAAGCCTTATTTTTGCGATTGACCTCAGAATTCTTGAGTGAAGGTACGATAAATTAGGGCCATAGAACACGTCCTATACGTCGATGCAAAATGCAGCCACGAACCTATCCATGAAAGTCAATGGATCTGCAAGAAGTGCGGACGCAACACAGACAATATCTGTATTTTGCAGATACGCGAAATGCATACGGTCGTTTCCATGGAGTCTTATAATGCTTTATAATGCTGTGTGTTCCTGCCAGACCTTGACTTTAATGAACTGTAGTCACATAATGTGGTCAGTACAAATCATTACAACCGCAGTCCGGCAGCAACACACAGCATTATAAATCATTATAATGCCATAAGTTTCTTACAGGAGCAATGAGATGTATTTCTCTGATTGCATATGCTCATATGAAATTGGCCTTTCAGGTAACATATGGGGCTGCTGGGTTTTTTTTTGCAGAAAAAGACTGCTGCAAAGAAATAAAAAATAAATCGCCAAAACCAAAAAAATAGAATAAGTAATCATTACCTTGGTCAGTTTTAGTTGCTGGTTTCCAGTTTTCAGCACTGATCACCGGCAGGCATACCTGGCCTTTCTCATCAATGTTCGGGTGGTAGATTTTGGTTTTGAAGGTTATCTTGGGAGGCTTGAATGGATACTCTGCAGGAAAGTTGATTTCAATCCGAAATGCTCCTTTGTCATATGGAGGATTGTCCTGGTGTAATATAAATTAATAGATCATCTTGTTCTGCTTTATACAAGAATCATTCACAACCTTTTCAGGCTAAACTGTAGGCACAAGTAACCAAAGAGGTCTTAAGACCATTGCATTAAATAAAATGAACCATCTTAATAGAAAATAATTCGGAAATGTTTGCTGGATTAGATACACCATCAATGTGTGATTGGTGCAGGTCTCACCAGTTACAAGAATGAAGCAATCGCTGAACCTGGCAGAGTTACAGCCATCCTGTAGTTATACCCACACTGAACACACATGGATGGCATATCCTAAGGCAAATCACATTTTTTAAAAATAGGTTACGCAACGGAAGAGACCATTTCTTTACACAGTAGCATATAGCCCCCATTAGAGGGCTATTCCAGAATTCTACTATTGATGGCCTAACCTCAATATCAGACTGGCAGAGACTGACATCCGGCACCCCAGCCGATCAGCTCTGTCCATTGTGCAGTGATGGAGCCGGATACCAGAGCACTGCTCCCACTGAAGTGAATAGGAGCAGTGCTGCAGTTACAAGCACTGACCGCTGCACAATGGACAGAGCTGTGTAATTTCAGCGCTGGAGCTACCCTGAAACAGCTGGGGTGGGGTGTCTGATCCTTGTCAATCTAATAGGATATCAATATTAAAATCCTGGGTGGTTCATGGTGTCTAACCCAAGCCAATCTGATATTGATTGCATATCCTGATGATAAGCCACCAATAATAACCTCTTTCCCTGTATGCAGAACAGTCAACTATACTAACGAAAGAAAACTATGACTATATACTTACTGGAACTATGAGCCCCTGCCAGGTCAGTAAATTGGCTTCGTCAACCTGTATATTGCGGAAGTTAATCATCCCAGATTTGCGGATCTCTTCAAGCTCCTAAAAAATAACAAGTGGATAAATGCATAAAACATCGGCACGGGCAGATTTTAGTTCCGAGGAGAGTTGAGATCCCTCCATGGTCCATACGCACTTGACAGTCGAGTAAAGTCACCAAACTAGGCTGACATTTATTGGATGTGTATCTATTTCCACACAGAATGTAAATCGAACAAAATAAATAATAAAATCTTGCTGATTTATTGAAGCATTTGTGGCAAAATCAACGTTTTACATGCAGATTTTTTTTTATATATTTAACTCAAAACAGGAGACAAAATCTGCAATGTATATGCGTGAAAAGACTCTAAAGACTGCCGGCTCTGTCCTTTACACTGCAGCACTGCTTATGTGTAATCCACGTGTCAACAATGAGCCAGCGCTTCTAGACCTGAACAATTGTGAACCGCAAACTATTACCAATGTACAAAAAGCTGCTTAAATAAAGCTAGCCGGCCAAATGTTCATTCCACTGACGGCTATCTCCCGATCCTTCCATATATATAAGTAAACAAGGGGAACAAAAAGATCGGGCAGGTAAAAATCTTTATCTCCCCCTAAATCAGTCATCAGGAGAGACCTAGAGGCCTCATACATACTAGAGGGTTGGCTGAGCCCGCCAAAATCAGTGGGTTCAGAGGACATAAGCCTAATGTGTATGGCCAGCTTTACCACCACATATGCTGACTTTAAAGGGAGTCTTTCACCTAATCTGAGCCCTTTGGACCGCTCAGATCAGGTTATAGACTCCTGTGCCCTAATTCCAATGGTACCTTCATTTGTGCAGTCCCTCGACGAGATGTTCCAAAAAAAGACTTAAAACTTAGGCCAATTAGGTCCGGAAGAAATCCACACCTTTCACCCTCTCCCTCACAAATCTAGCGCCTGCTGGAGGAAAGGCGATGCTGCGCTAACCCGCCCCTCCTTTGGCTTCACTGCAGTCCTCTGCGTATGTGCCGGTTACTTCTGCCCGGATATTAAACTATGGACCGGCGCATGCGCAGAGGACTGCAGTGAAGCCAAAGAAGGGGCAGATCAGCGCAGAATCGCCTTTCCTCCAGCAGGCGCGAGATTTGTGAGGGAGAGGTAGGGTTGGGCGATATCAAAAATATTGCCACGATAACGATATTAAGAAATTTATCGCGATAACGATATATATCACGATAAATGCCCATTTAGAAGAAAAAAACACTTGGAGACATTATACTGTATGGGGCAGCGCAAGGAGACGTTATACTGTATGGGGGCAGCCGCAAGGAGACATTATACTGTATGGGGGCAGCGCAAGGAGACATTATACTGTATGGGGGCAGCGCAAGGAGACATTATACTGTATGGGGGCAGCGCAAGGAGACATTATACTGTATGGGGGCAGCGCAAGGAGACGTTATACTGTATGGGGGCAGCGCAAGGAGACGTTATACTGTATGGGAGCAGCCGCAAGGAGACATTATACTGTATGGGGGCAGCGCAAGGAGACATTATACTGTATGAGGGCAGCGCAAGGAGACGTTATACTGTATGGGGGCAGCGCAAGGAGACGTTATACTGTATGGGGGCGGCCACAAGGAGACGTTATACTGTATGGGGGCAGCGGCAGCTACAAGGAGACGTCATCCACAGATCCACTCCCCCCTTAAGTGCCATCCACAGATCCACTCCCCCCTTAAGTGCCATCCACAGATCCACTCCCCCCTTAAGTGCCATCCACAGATCCACTCCCCCCTTTAGTGCCATCCACAGATCCCCCCTTAAGTGCCATCCACAGATCCCCCTTAAGTGCCATCCACAGATCCCCCTTAAGTGCCATCCACAGATCCCCCCTAAGTGCCATCCACAGATCCCCCTTAAGTGCCATCCACAGATCCCCCTTAAGTGCCATCCACAGATCCCCCTTAAGTGCCATCCACAGATCCCCCTCTAAGTGCCATCCACAGATCCCCCTTAAGTGCCATCCACAGATCCCCCTTAAGTGCCATCCACAGATCCCCCCTACAGTGCCATCCACAGATCCCCCTTCAGTGCCATCCACAGATCCCCCTTCAGTGTCATCCACAGATCCCCCCATCCAGTGTCATCCACAGATCCCCCCTCTCAGTGTCATCCACAGATTCCCCCCTCTCAGTGTCATCCACAGATTCCCCCTCTCAGTGTCATCCACAGATTCCCCCTCTCAGTGTCATCCACAGATTCCCCCATCCAGTGTCATCCACAGATTCCCCCCCATCCAGTGTCATCCACAGATTCCCCCCAGTGTCATTAACAGATTCCCTACCTGCCCAGCGCCGCCTCCTCCCAGCCCAGCGCCGTTGTAGGTAATTATTATTCACTTCACTTGCCTGAGAAGAGAGCGCCGGAAGACTCACACAGGCGCACTGGCAGGCGCATGCGCACTTCAATGCCTCTGGCAGTGCGCCTGTGTGAGTCTTCTGGCGGATCCAGGGGGGGAGAGAGGCAAAGGGGCAATTGCACCCCCCGAGAATGTGGGCAGCAATGCGCCGGGTAGGAGGAGGCGGAGCCAGGGACGCAGGAGCCGGCAATGATTTTTAATGTGCGGCGGCCGGCGGGTGGTGAGTGAGGAAGGCGCCGCAGACAGAGCGCATGACGTCACAGAATACCGCGATTATTAGAAAACACTGATATCGCAATATCGCTGTTTTCTAATATCGCGGTATATCGTAGCTACCGGTTTATTGCCCAACCCTAGGGAGAGGACGGAGGAGGTATTAATAGGAATGGAGGGCGGGCCAGAGGGGTGAAAGGTGTGGATTTCCGCACACATGGGCACCTTCCGGACCTAATTAGCATAGGTTTTGAAAGTCTTTTTTGGAAGATTCGCCGAGGGACTGCACAAATGAAGGTACCATTGGAATTAGGGCACAGGAGTCTATAACCTGATCTGAGCGGTCTAAAAGGCTCAGATTAGGTGAAAGACTCCCTTTAAAGGAGCATTCCCAGATTGGCCTCCATTTTAAAGGGGTTCTCTGGGCTTTTAGTATTGACGACCTATCCTCAGGACAGGTCATCAATATCAGATCGACAGGGGTCCCAGGATCAGCAGTGTGCATGCGCCGTCTCCCTTCTCGCTTCCTGTCCGCTGCTGCAGTCTATATCAAAGACCTGGAAGTATGCGAGCCAGAGACCGGAATACTGACCAATGGAGCCTGAGTTTACTTAGGTACCACAAGCCAGTGGGCCCTAATTAGAAATAGATCCCGTCTCCAGGTGCAATTACAAGTGATCAAACCAGTATATTTTTGAATCCGGTGATTGCAGAATTATGGCTAATTTGTATACATAGAAGTTATTAATCCTAGTCATTAAAAATATACTCAGAAAATCGCATGATACTGATCCTCTTCTGCGAATTTTTGAAGCCAGACTTCTGGAGTGCAGGGCTTGATAAACAGATAAAAAGAACAATATTCCTGTCTGCCAGTAGCGTCCCTTTAAGTACCCTCAGACTTGAATGGGGATGCTTTTTAGGTTGCATTCACACAGGGTAATACAGCTCTGTTTGGAGTGAGGAGGCTACGGTCTCAATTTCTGCATGTTTTTAACCTATGCAATTTTTGCCAAAATCAGACAAACTGAATAATAAATGTGAGCCACTGAATTAAAATGTTGTATGCATACTCCATAAAAAGGCTAAATGAAGCCAGAGCAATAAGTGCTGGCATACGGGCAGCAGCAGGCTTTGGTTTGTAACTTCACGCGCTGACAAAAGTAAGTCTTTATATACTCAACTCATGTCCCTAAAAAGGCTTTCCAACCCCAATACATTTCTACAAATAGCTGCCACTCCAGAGCCCACAATTCCCTGATGCCCCACTAGTCTGTGCTTACTCAGCGATAGTGAACTCTGCAGCCAATCAGCGCGCTGCCGATACAGCCACTGATTGGCTGCAGCAGTAAAATGTTGGCGCGCAACGTAATTGCTGGAGCTCAGTGGAGAGAAACTGGCAGGGGACCAGGGAAACGTTGGCATGGGAGTGGCAGGGGATTGATAACGAGAGTCATCCTTTATTGTCCCTGCCTTGTAAAAGATTTCATGGGCTGGAAAAACCCTACTCAATATGATTAACATTTATATCTGCCATTTACGTCACCACCTTGAGCCCATGTTCATGACGTATTCACAATGTCAAAAGATATAGGGGAAATTTTAATTTTCACATGCCAGTAGGGTTGCACCGATTCAACGTTTACCGATACTAGGCTGTGACAGGGCTCTGCGATCCGCGGCAGTTACCCCTTCAGATGCTGCACTTGAGGTGTTAAATGCGGCAGATCACAGCGCCTTGTCATGGAGGCCGAGAGTCGGCTATGTGATTCTGCCCCCAGCACCCGGCGACTGTATTTGTATTAAACATTAGTTATCTTCACTGGTGGCGCAGTGCGCCCCCAGTATTAAAAACATTGGTGGCAGTGGCCACAGGGTCACCTCCACCCCTTTCATTGGTGGTGCAGTGGCAGTCCGATCGGTTACCATGGCAGCCAGGACGCTCCTGAAGCCTTCCATGGCTGCCATGGTAAACTCCCTGCTGCTGTGTGCACAGGGCAACAGGGAGAGTGTGAAGTCCTATTTACCCTAAGGCACCTGGCAGACGAGCGTGAGCAGATTAGGTCCGGATGTGTTCAGGTAAAACTGCGAGATTTCCTAAGCCCATTCAGCTTTGTTTACAAGCGCATTCAGTTGTTCCGTTTTTATCACGAGGGTGCAATGCGAATTACTGCGCTTGCACGCGCATGATAAAAAAACGGAATGTTTACAAACATCTCTTAGCAACCATCCGTGAAAATCTAATCACATCCGTACTTGCTTGCAGATGCGATTTGCGATCAGCCCCATTCACTTCTATGGGGCCAGTGTTGATGAAAATTGCAGAATATAGAACATGCTGCGATTTTCACACAACGCAAAAGTGATGCGTGAAAACCACCGCTCATGTGCACAGCCCCATAGAAATGAATGGGTCCGGATTCGTGCGTGCGCAATGCGATTCATCACACATTGCACCCACGCGGAATACTCGCTCGTGTGAAAGGGCCCTTAATAGAGCTCTATCAGGGTGAATAGGACAAGGAATTAAAAGATCCCAGCTTCCAACCCCCTAAGCGGGCTAATAGTTATCAAATAAAAAGTAAAAAACAAACAAACACCAAAATATTAAGTTTTAAATCGCCTCCTTTTCCAATTTTACATATAAACTATATAAACAATAAATAAACATATTACATATCGTCACGTCCGAAAAAAGGCCAAAATATTAAGATATAAAAAAATATCTCCTATGCGGTGAACACCGTAACAGAAAAGAATAAAAGTAAAAAAACGCACGCCCCCCCTAAAAAATAGGACCGGACCGTTCGATTTTGGGCCGGACGTTCCATAAAATGCGGAATGCACGTGGCTTTTTTGGTGAGGTGTCAAATAGTATCGAGTATGGCAATACTTTTTTTTTACTATTGTGACAACCCTACACGCTAGACCAAGTTCAAACTGCGCTGGAGTAAGATGTGATGAATTTATTGAGACAAAGTCCACCTAGAAAATTTGTTGCTTCTTTGTCTGTCTGTCCCCAGAATTAGAGTCTACAGTAGCTATGAGCTTGTGTGCAATATTATTTACACCAGTTTCAAAAGTAGCGAATAAAAAATAAAAAAGAAATTCACTAATTTCTTGGTGCAAAAAAGGTGTTCACTAGAAATGTATGACTGGCATACAGTGTTCGTTAAATCTCCCCCATAGTGCATTTACGGTGTGTTGGTGTAGGCCCCAAAAAGTGGCTATACATGTCATCACAGCAGGAGAAATCAGGGCAGAATCTAGGGCTGGGGCTACGCACAGATCTTGGTTGCGACGCCTGTCACGTGACCAAGGATGCCCATAGAAATTAGAAATGAATGGGTCCGGATTCCGTGCGTGCGCAATGCGATTCATCACACATTGCACCCACGCGGAATACTCGCTCGTGTGAAAGGGCCCTTAATAGAGCTATTAGGGTGAATAGGACAAGGAATTAAAAGATCCCAGGTTCCAACCCCCTAAGCGGGCTAATAGTTATTAAATAAAAAGTAAAAAACAAACAAACACCAAAATATTAAGTTTTAAATCGCCCCCTTTTCCAATTTTACATATAAACTATATAAACAATAAATAAACATATTACATATCGTCACGTCCGAAAAAAGGCCAAAATATTAAGATATAAAAAAATATCTCCTATGCGGTGAACACCGTAACAGAAAAGAATAAAAGTAAAAAAACGCACGCCCCCCCTAAAAAATAGGACCGGACCGTTCGATTTTGGGCCGGACGTTCCATAAAATGCGGAATGCACGTGGCTTTTTTGGTGAGGTATCAAATGGTATCGAGTATGGCAATACTTTTTTTTACCATCGTGACAACCCTACACACTAGGCCTAGTTCAAACTGCGCTGGAGTAAGATGTGATGAATTTATTGAGACAAAGTCCACCTAGAAAATTTGTTGCTTCTTTGTCTGTCCCCAGAATTAGAGTCTACAGTAGCTATCAGCTTGTGTGCAATATTATTTACACCAGTTTCAAAAGTAGCGAATAAAAAATAAAAAAGAAATTCACTAATTTCTTGGTGCAAAAAAGGTGTTCACTAGAAATGTATGACTGGCATACAGTGTTCGTTAAATCTCCCCCATAGTGCATTTACGGTGTGTTGGTGTAGGCCCCAAAAAGTGGCTATACATGTCATCACAGCAGGAGAAATCAGGGCAGAATCTAGGGCTGGGGCTACGCACAGATCTTGGTTGCGACGCCTGTCACGTGACCAAGGATGCCCATAGAAATGAATGGAGTTGCACACAATTCACAAGCTACCCTAGAATGGGGCTGCAGTCACGGCAGATTGCCACGTGCGCTGTGACTCCATTTCTATGGCTGTATAGCCTCAGCCTGAGGGTACATTCACACCACCGTATGTGTTTTGCGATCCGCAAAAAATACGGATGACATCCGTTTTTTTGCGGATCCATTGTAACAATGCATATCCTTGTCCGCAAAACGGACAGGAATAGGACATGTTCTATTTTTTATTGCGGGGCTACGGAACGGACATACGGATGCGAACAACACACGGAGTGCTGTCTGCATTTTTTGCGGACCCTCGGAAATTAATGGGTCTGCAACCTATCCGCAAAAAAAAAAACGGAACGGACACAGAAACAAAATACGTTCATGTGTATGAGGCCTAATAGTTGTGACCTAAGACGCACCGGTCTAAGAGAACTGGTGTATACAGAGCTGTATTACCACTAGCATGGGCTCTCAGACTGTAACGATTGGATATTTGTGCCCAGATCCTAGGCCAAGGGACCAAAATGCTAGAGTTCTTCGAATCTGAGGAAATTTGAACAGAAGAGTATAGCTGAATGCAAGCGTCACCGTGAGCAGTGCATCATGGGAGCTCGTATGACAATCCCACAGAGCCAAACTATCTGGTCATATGACTCCTCAGAAGGAAGGCAATCATTACACAAGGTATGGGAAGAATCCTGAAGACAATTTGAGATGAGTGTGAAGCAAAAACACTGGGGGGGGGGATTCATCATTGGATTTATGCCAGTTTTCTCGCATAAAAGTCGCACATTTTTGTGCAAGCCACAACTTGCAACTTTTTGAACTTCTCTCATCACCTTTTAAACATAAGAGAAGTGGATGGGATTTATCGGAAGGGGACATGGCCTCCCACAAGCCGACAGATTTATTATAATGTATGAGATTGGAGTAGACTGTAGTGGAAATGTGCGTCAGCTGGTGTGGATTTCAATGTCTGTCTTTAGAACTTCCCGAAACGTGGCGGCAATATGACAGAGCCCATTTAAACAGCACCCGTTACCTGCTAATCAGCCTATGGCAGTGGTGGCGAACCTATGGCATGGGTGCAAGAGGCGGCACTCAGAGCCCTCTCTGTGGGCACCCACTCCCAGGAAAAAGCCTATGGTGCACCAATATGCCTTAGACTTGTCCTGCCATTCATCAGCGCAGGCAGCGCACTGAATGTAGGCAGGATATTATAGCTAAGTGATAAAGTACATGGAAGATATACTATATTGGTATTCAGGTTAAATTACCGTGTTGGAACTTTGCGATAAATAAGTGGGTTTTGGGTTGCAGTGTGGGCACTCGGTCTCTAAAAGGGTCACCATCTCTGGCCTAAGGTCTACCTCCCAAAATGTTAGTGGAAAGGAGAAAGGACTGTGCTCATCCAGGGTGGCTCACACACACTCAGATCACTTGCCCGACTACTTGTGAGAGCTGTCTCTCGAGGAATATCTCTAATGGCCACTAGCTGGATATCCACCACCTGATGACCATTCCCAAAATCTAGCTACAATACCCCAAACGCTCCTCCAACAAACACACACAGCCAGCGACCTGAAGTCTGTCTCCTGACATGTTGGAGGAAATAGATGAGGTGCAGATGAGATTTGGAGGCCGTCTGACAGGAACTCAGGGGGCCTTGATAAGAGGCTTACAGCTTTAAACGCTGCCCAAGCAAGAGACCTGGAAGGAGCCTTGCAGAACCAACTCAAGACCACCCAGGACTTGTACAGCCAAATGGGGGAGACACTGTAGCCCTGAGAGATCACAACTACACTTGGCAGAAGGAGGCGGCAAGATGCACCAAATTTATTAACTGCTGTACACCTCAAATTTTGGCACAACTGACTCCAATACACTATGGGTTTTAAGGCTTACTACATCTCCCCCCATGTACCTCATACTAGGAGTGAGACTTCATGTACACGGTAGCTTTATGGCTCCAAAGAGTTGGCCAAGCAGTGCTCCAGACTAAAAAAAGTAACCAGGAGCCATTGGTTCCTAACCTAAAAAAATTTAGGAGCCAAATTTGATTTGCATATAATTAAAAAAAGGACTTGGCGGAAAAGATGAGACACAGGTCACAGTGGTGAGCCAGCTCTACATATAGTAGAATAAAGAACCACACACCCCTCACATCCAGTGACATCTTCTGGGGGACAAGGTGACTAAAAATGGCGAATTGCACAGTTTTGATTATTTTTTTTGTTACAGCCTTCACCAGAGAGGAAATATTTTTTTATATTTTAATAGCTCACACTTTTTCGGACGTGGCGATAGGTAATATGTTTATTTTTTATAGTTTGTAAACTTAAACTTATTATTTTGGTGTTTTTTTACTTTTTTTTTTTTTTTTTTACTTTTTATTTAACAACTATTTCCCCCCCCCATAGAGGCTAGAACCTGGGCCCTTTAATCCCTTGTCCTATTCACCCTAATAGTAATCTATGAGGGTGAATAGGACTTCACCCTGCTGCCCTGTACACACAGCAGCAGGGAGCTGACCATGGCAGCCAGGGCTTCAGTGGCGTCCTGGCTGCCATGGTAAACGATCCAAGCCCCAGCAGTGTAATCTGCCACTGCCACCAATGGAGGGGACCCTGTGGCCTCTCATGGGTCCAAAAAATAAGAACTAAGTAGCAGGCTACATAGAGCGGCGCCGAGGGATCTAAGTGCACTTACATTTTATGTAGGTATAAAAAGAAATAATGTTGTACTCAGTTACCCAACTATATAACCTGAGGGCGTCCAGAGTGGACAGAATCAGTGATGAAAGACTTACAGACAGAGGTCGCAATAACGCCTGTGCAAGTGCCATAGACGCCTACTCCGACTATTTTACGCCCCGACTATTTAAGCCTTAGGCCCCTTTCACATGAGCGAGTTTTCCGCGGGAGTGCAATGCGTGACGTGAACGCATAGCACCCGCACTGAATCCGGACCCATTCATTTCAATGGGTCTGTGTACATGAGTGTTTTTTTTTCACACATCAGTTCTGTGTTGCATGAAAAATGCAGCATGTTCTATATTCTGCGATTTACACGCAGCCCTGGCCCCGTAGAAGTGAATGGGGCTGCGTGAAAAACGCATTGCATCCGGAAGCAAGTGCGGGTGCGTTGCGTTTTTCACTGATGGTTGCAAGGAGATGATGTTTGTTAAACTTCAGTTTTTTTATCACGTGTGTGAAAAACGCATCAAAATGCATTGCACCCGCTGAACTTGCTTGCAAAACGGTGCGAGTTTCACAGAACGCACCTGGACCTCGTGTGAAAGAGACCTTTAGACCTTTCCCTGCCTCTCATCAGCACGGGGCGAACTGTGAACGGCACAGACAGCGCAGCAATGCTGCAGTTCTGTACAGCAAGGAGCTGCGCTGTGTCCGCAAACCAGCGAACATGGCGGCAGTGGAGCGGAAAAGGAGTGGAGTTCCAGAGTAGTGGACAACTAAAGCCGAGCCTGTACATCCAGTTTGACGTGCAGTACAAGGTGACAGCGCGTCTGCAAAGTATGGATCTGCGCGACGCCTGGAGCGCACTGTGTGGTGAATGCAGGCTATTATAGCCAAGTGGTAAAGTACAGGGAAGATCCAGTATATTGGGACCATTTGGCTATAATTGTCTGATGTTATTTACACCAGTAACGGTTCTCCGCATAAATCCCCACCTATTAGGCCACGTTCCCGCCACTGCTCTGTTAGATGAGCAGAACCATGACAATAAGAATAACAGAAGTGCGGGATCGGGCACGTAAGGCTGCGTTCATATCACACTTTTTTTCCTAAGTTTAATGTACACAAAAAAAGTATATATGTTAGCAGATGCCATACTGTATCATCCATCGTAAAAACCATATATGTTATCGTATACTTTTTTTGCAGGACAGGAAAGAGTAGTGTGCCATGTTTTTCCATCCTGCAAAATCCAGCGCGAAAAAAAAATATTTTTTTTTTGTACAATGGAGCTCTATAGTGATGGATGACACAGTATGGCATCTGTCTGAGGCATCTGTTAACATATACGTTTTTTGTGTACGTTAAACGTATGGCAAAAATGTGATGTGAACCCAGCCCAACAGGAACGGAGCTGAAGACTCCATTGACTAGGATGAGATCCGATGAGATGTTCTTTCTTTTTATCGGACAAAAAAAATCCGGCATGAGAGGCTTTTTTGGTCCGGTGTTTTTGACAGAATCTGCAACAGAGGCTCCAAACGTAGCCTCCGAAGCAGACGTGAGCAAGTGCAGGCCTATGTATTATGTATTTGTATTACTGCAACTTTTGTACTCCTCGGGTAAAAATACTCCTCCAAAATGGAAAGGGGAGTATTTATACTCTTCTGGAAAAAATGTAACAAAACCCCTGCTTACATAAAGTATTCAGTATTCACCAACCCAATACTGTGAGAAATAAGTGGTTTGTACATAAAGTGATAATTCATTGCTTTGGGAAATTTTAAAGAATACAGTCGGAATAAGTTCATACCCTGCAAATCTGTTAGGGTACTTTCACACTAGCGTTATTCTTTTCCGGCATTGAGTTCTGTCCTTGGGGCTCAATACCGGAAAAGAACTGATCAGTTTTATCCTAATACATTCTGAATGGAGAGAAATCCGTTCAGGATGCATCAGTATGTCTTCAGTTCAGTCACTGTACAGTTTTTGGACGGAGAAAATACCGCAGCATGCTGCAGTTTTGTCTCCGTCCAAAATTGCTGGAATGCCGTATCCTGCATTAATTTCCATTGAAATGCATCAGTGCAGGATCCGGCATTAAAATTACCGCATTGACAGATCCGGTCTGCGCATACCTTTAAAAATGCGAAAAAAATAAATACCGGATCCGTTTTACCGGTTGACAACCGGAGAGACTGATCAGTTATTGCAATGCATTTGTGAGAAAGATCTGCATCCGTCTACAAATGCTGTCCGTTTACACACAGATTGCCGCATCCGGCAGGCAGTTCCGGCGATGGAACTGCCTGCCGGAACACAGCAACGCAAGTGTGAAAGTTCCCTTAAACGGCTGTGAAATCCTTGTATCCTACACTAGGGGAAGGCTTTGCGCGTCCGCAATATGAGGGCACTAGCCGTGTGCTCCCCGCATCACAAATGCAGACCCATTCAATTGAACAGAGGCATGGAACCCCACGGAAGCACTACAGAGTGCTTCCGTGGTGTTTCTGTCCGTGCCTCCGCACCGCAAATAAATATGTTCTATTTTTTTTGTGGGGCAGACGGATCACGGACCCATTCAAGCTGAATGGCTCATCCATCCCAGCCGCCGCACGTTCCCCAATGCGCGCAACGGCCACGTACATGAGGCCTTATCAGGGCTCCAGACTAAAAAAATTACCTAGGAGCCATTGGCTTCTAAACTGAAAAATTTAGGAGCCAAATTTAAATAGATGTATATTCATGATAGAAAAAATTGCCTCATTAACACGTCAGTGTTTGGTCAGTGATTTGCATCAGTGATTGTGAGCCAAAACCAGGATTGGAGCCTCCGCAGACATAAGGTATAAGGGAAAGATCAGCACCTGTTCTGTGTTTACAGCCGCAACTGGTTTTGGCTCAAAAATCACTGATGGAAATCACTGATCGAACACTGATGCCGCATTCACACACGGTTCACATTATGTTTCGGTCATATGTTATATTATACTATGACCGAAACATAACGGACGCCTCAGACAGATGCCATACTGCGGCATCCCGCACCATAGAGTTCCATTGTACAAAAGATGTATAGATTTTTTTCTGGACTTTACAGGATGGGAAGACGTGGTGCACTACGATTTCCTATTCTGCAAAAAAACTTTAGCATATATGGTTTTTTGCACAATGGAACTCTATTGGATGGATGCCACAGTATGGCATCTGTCTGAGGCGTCCGTCAACATACGTTTTTTTTTTGTGTATGTTAAACGTATGACAAAAATCCAACACTTCCATTATTTCCATTGTTCTGCTCATCAAACGGAGCAGAACAACAGAAATAAATAGTGGTAGTGTGAACAGGGCCTAAGAGGTGGGTGTGCAGGGAACCATTACCGGTCTAATAACATGAAGGAATTATAGCAAAGTGATAAAGTCCAGTCCAATATGGCGGAACCTCCCTGTACGTTATCACTTGGCTATAATGGCCTGCTGTGTATTTACTACACACTGCAACACATACATCACTGCACTATATACATCAGTGTGAGCTGTATGTAGTGATGTATACATGTGTATGATGTGTGTAGTGCAGTGTATGATGTATGTAGTGCAGTATGTGATGTGTGTAGTGCAGTGTGTGATGTATACATGTGTACTGTATGATGTGTGTAGTGCAGTGTGTGATGTATGTAGTGATGTATACATGTGTACTGTATGATGTATGTGATGATCACACACTCCACTACATACATTACACACACCGATACATAACACCTTGCGCTGTCTCCTTCTTCTGCGGCTCCATCTTGATGCTTGGGCTGTAGGCTTCTGCTCCTCAGCGCACCCGGCACTCCTTCCTTCAGCCACCCCCAGAGCCGACCCCTCCTCCTTTCATCTCCCGCCGGCTTTCTCTGCTGCAGGGCGCTGTATGGCTCCGGCGCCCGCCCAAACTAACCAATAGCAAAGTTCCTTACTGTATGGAGCTTTGCTATTGGTTATTTCAGGCGGTGCTCCCTGTGCCGGTCGCTGCGTGGTGCGTCTGCTGAAGTTTTTTTTCTTCTTAAAGCTGCAGCAAGGCGGCGGGACAAGTTGCAAATGGCGATAAGACTTAAATTTCTTATCGCCATTTGCAAATTCCTAGTCGCATTGGCGACCATTTTGGTCGCCATCTGGAGCCCTGCTTATAACAGGGTTGAGTGGGGCTTCATCATGGTGTCGTTGCTTTCACAGGAAGAACAGTGCTGCATGCTACGATGAGATGCAGATGAGAACACAGCCCAATACGGGCACTGCCTCAGTGTTCTGCCAGCGCTGCCCCATGCCAGAGTTCATAAAGAAACAATTTGCCAGTCAGATAGGTTTGCAGAGGTGGTACCCGGCCCTATCACTAGAATGGAGCGCCCAAAGTAACGCAGAGCAGATGGCACAAGCGTGCCCACCACTATTTACTTGAGCACTGGCTTGAGCTGCTGTTCACTGGAATGGCCACTACAAAGCGGATGGTTCCGACTCCCCCCACTATATGGTTTCTGGCGCAGACCCCGGGTGTCAGACCTCCACAGATCTGATACCGATGACCTATCCTGAGGATATGCCATCAATATCCAAGCCCCCTTTCACTTCTAAGGACGTTCTTATGGCTTGAAGATTACATGAGCAGCTCCCTATACCCAAAAATATCTGACTTTTCCACAGACTTTGCTTGGTCATAAAAAGGAGAGGAATATTGGCAGAAAGCAGACTTTATCCCACACGACTAGACGGCTTCAGAGCAGAAATCAGACTTCTAGCGGCAGATCCCATACACAGTACGCAAAGTCCGGCTCAGCCCATCACCCAATGCCACAGATCCAGAACACCTTCCTTCATCGCAGGAGACCCGACTGCTTACCCAATTGACAAGCGGCACCTGAGGCAACATAATGTGAGCCCTCTGCGCCTCCAGAGCGGCGTATTACCGGGGAGGCAGACCGATCTATCCATTCTCATGTCAAATCCATCCATTTTAATGGACAGAACTTTCTATCAGCTTTGGATAAAAAATAAAAATAAAAAACACACACAACCCGTGCCAGGAGCCGGTGAAGATGACCCTATCATGGCTTCCGACCACAGCACAATATTATGTAAGTGCTGAGATGATCATTACATGGGAGTCCACTAAGTATGGAAACAGTCAGTAAGTAGGTGTCAGGCTGCTGATGTAATAACTACAGGCCTGTACTGTACACATGTATGTAACCGCTCAAGAACCATCGTGGCAAGAGGCTGGAGACTACAAGCATGTACTGCCCCCGCTGGGCCTGGCACAGGTAGGTGCCCCTGCCGTACCTGCGGGCTCCTCGGCGGGATTACACAATGACTGCCCCGCACACACCGGGATCCCCGGGCCCCGCAGCGCTCGCCCCTCCGTGTCCCCTCACATCACCTCCCGGGGCCAGTGCTCCCGTCTTATGGCAGAGCTCTCATCTCCAGCAGCTTCCCTCACACTCCCCACACAACGCGGAACAGGGAGTGCCGGACTCGGCGGGCGGCGCGGGGTGAGGCCGGGGATCCTAGGCCTAGCCCCGGGGTTCTTATTACTACCGATTGCCGCCTCTAGTTCCCCCCCAGGGGCTGAAATATAACTGGAGAGCGGTAAGCAGCCAGAAACCCGCTTTTTCCGAATGAAAGAGCCGCCCTATCCCCCCATTACCTTCATCAGCCTCCTGCTGGCCGCCATCTTGGATCTGAGGGGAGTTCCCACAATGCATTGCTGGTAAAGGGCCGGCACTTCCTGGTGCGCCCAGACCGGGTCACCGAGCAACGGAGGGGGGAGCTGACAACAGCCGACTCCGAGCACGTTACTCGTGTCTTATTGCTGGGCCCGGATACCACAGCTGGGCTATGAGGGGCATACATCCCTATTAGAAGACACCTTTACTTCACTAGTCATGACAACACAGGGATTGCCCACTTCCTACAAACTCTACTACTTTGTTCTAAGCAATGGCATTAATACTCATAATTCAGGGGGCTGTACAGGGTCTGAAAAAGTGGGCTCTTACTCAGCAATTGTGTCATTTGTATTGTAGATCATATACAACCACTTTGATGCAGTCACCCTGCCTAGACCACCAGTAAACCTACTATTATTATCACTATCCTAGACCACCAGTAATGCTTCTATTACTATCACTATCCTAGACCACCAGTAATGCTTCCATTATCACTATCCTAGACCACCAGTAATGCTTCCATTATTCACTATCCTAGACCACCAGTAATGCTTCCATTATTCACTATCCTAGACCACCAGTAATGCTTCCATTATTCACTATCCTAGACCACCAGTAATGCTTCCATTATTCACTATCCTAGACCACCAGTAAACCTTCTATTATTATCACTATCCTAGACCACCAGTAATGCTTCCGTTATTATCACTATCAGAGAACACCAATAGTCTTTCCATTATTCACTATCCTAGACCACCAGGAAACCTTCTATTATTATCACTATCCTAGACCACCAGTAATGCTTCCATTATCACTATCCTAGACCACCAGTAATGCTTCCATTATCACTATCCTAGACCACCAGTAATGCTTCCATTATTCACTATCCTAGACCACCAGTAATTCTTCTATTATTATCACTATCCTAGACCACCAGTAATTCTTCTATTATTATCACTATCCTAGACCAGCAGTAATGCTTCCATTATCACTATCCTAGACCACCAGTAATGCTTCCATTATTCACTATCCTAGACCACCAGTAATGCTTCCAGTATTCACTATCCTAGACCACCAATAATGCTTCCATTGTTATCACTATCCTAGACCACCAGTAAACCTTCTATTATTATCACTATCCTAGACCACCGGTAATGCTTCTATTACTATCACTATCCTAGACCACCAGTAATGCTTCCGTTATTATCACTATCAGAGAACACCAATAGTCTTTCCATTATTCACTATCCTAGACCACCAGGAAACCTATTATTATCACTATCCTAGACCACCAGTAATGCTTCCATTATCACTATCCTAGACCACCAGTAATGCTTCCATTATTCACTATCCTAGACCACCAGTAATGCTTCCATTATTCACTATCCTAGACCACCAGTAATTCTTCTATTATCACTATCCTAGACCACCAGTAATTCTTCTATTATTATTCACTATCCTAGACCACCAGTAATGCTTCCATTATTCACTATCCTAGACCAGCAGTAATGCTTCCATTATTCACTATCCTAGACCACCAGTAATTCTTCTATTATTATCACTATCCTAGACCACCAGCAATACTTCCATTATTCACTATCCTAGACCACCAGTAATGCTTCCATTATTCACTATCCTAGACCACGAGTAATGCTTCCATTATTCACTATCCTAGACCACCAGTAATTCTTCTATTATTATCACTATCCTAGACCACCAGTAATTCTTCTATTATTATCACTATCCTAGACCACCAGTAATGCTTCCATTATCACTATCCTAGACCACCAGTAAACCTTCTATTATTATCACTATCCTAGACCACCGGTAATGCTTCTATTACTATCACTATCCTAGACCACCAGTAATGCTTCCGTTATTATCACTATCAGAGAACACCAATAGTCTTTCCAGTATTCACTATCCTAGACCACCAATAATGCTTCCATTATTATCACTATCCGAGAACACCAGTAATGCTTCCAGTATTCACTATCCTAGACCACCAATAATGCTTCCATTATTGTTATCACTATCCTAGACCATCAGTAATGCTTCCATTATCACTATCCTAGACCACCAGTAATGCTTCCATTATCACTATCCTAGACCACGAGTAATGCTTCCATTATTCACTATCCTAGACCACGAGTAATGCTTCCATTATTCACTATCCTAGACCACGAGTAATGCTTCCATTATCACTATCCTAGACCACCAGTAATGCTTCCATTATTATCACTATCCGAGAACACCAGTAATGCTTCCATTATTATCACTATCCGAGAACACCAGTAATGCTTCCATTATTATCACTATCCTAGACCACCAGTAATGCTTCCATTATTATCACTATCCTAGACCACCAGTAATGCTTCCATTATTCACTATCCTAGACCACCAGTAATGCTTCCATTATTCACTATCCTAGACCACCAGTAATGCTTCCATTATTCACTATCCTAGACCACCAGTAATGCTTCAATTATTCACTATCCTAGACCACGAGTAATGCTTCCATTATTCACTATCCTAGACCACCAGTAATGCTTCCATTATTCACTATCCTAGACCACGAGTAATGCTTCCATTATTCATTATCCTAGACCACGAGTAATGCTTCCATTATTTACTATCCTAGACCACCAGTAATGCTTCCATTATTCACTATCCTAGACCACCAGTAATGCTTCCATTATTCACTATCCTAGACCACGAGTAATGCTTCCATTATTCACTATCCTAGACCACCAGTAAGGCTTCCTATATTTACTATCCTAGACCACCATTAATGCTTCCATTATTCACTATCCTAGACCACCAGTAATGCTTCCATTATTCACTATCCTAGACCACCAGTAATGCTTCAATTATTCACTATCCTAGACCACGAGTAATGCTTCCATTATTCACTATCCTAGACCACCAGTAATGCTTCCATTATTCACTATCCTAGACCACCAGTAATGCTTCCATTATTCACTATCCTAGACCACGAGTAATGCTTCCATTATTCACTATCCTAGACTACGAGTAATGCTTCCATTATTCACTATCCTAGACCACCAGTAATGCTTCCATTATTCACTATCCTAGACCACCAGTAATGCTTCCATTATTTACTATCCTAGACCACGAGTAATGCTTCCATTATTCACTATCCTAGACCACCAGTAAGGCTTCCTATATTTACTATCCTAGACCACCAGTAATGCTTCCATTATTCACTATCCTAGACCACCAGTAATGCTTCCATTATTCACTATCCTAGACCACGAGTAATGCTTCCATTATTCACTATCCTAGACCACCAGTAAGGCTTTCATTATTTACTATCCTAGACCACCAGTAAGGCTTTCATTATTTACTATCCTAGACCACCAGTAAGGCTTACATTATTCACTATCCTAGACCACCAGTAATACTTCCATTATTTACTATCCTAGACCACCAGTAAGGCTTTCATTATTTACTATCCTAGACCACCAGTAAAGCTTCCATTATTCACTATCCTAGACCACGAGTAATGCTTCCATTATTTACTATCCTAGACCACCAGTAATGCTTCCATTCTTTTCTATCCTAGACCACCAGTAATACTTCCATTATTTACTATCCTAGACCACCAGTAAGGCTTTCATTATTTACTATCCTAGACCACCAGTAAGGATTTCATTATTTACTATCCTAGACAACTAGTAAGGCTTTCATTATTTACTATCCTAGACCACCAGTAATGCTTCCATTATTCACTATCCTAGACCACGAGTAATGCTTCCATTATTCACTATCCTAAACCACCAGTAATGCTTCCATTATTTACTATCCTAGACCACCAGTAAGGCTTTCATTATTCACTATCCTAGACCACCAGTAATTCTTTTATTACTCACTATCCCAGACCACCAGTAATGCTTCCATTATTCTGTATCCTAGACCACCAGTAATGCTTCTACTATTTGCTATCCTAGACTACCAGGGATGTTTGCTTTCACAATCTTAGGCCTCTTGCACACGACAGTATTTTGCGGACCGTATACTGGCAGTTTTTTCAGTTCAGTATACTGACAGTACCGGTATACTGAACCATTCACTTCAATGGGTCTGCAAAAAATACTGAAGTGTCTCCGTATGCCTTCCGTTTCCGTTTTTCCGTTTTTTCTGTTCCGTTTAAATATAGACCATGTCCTATTCTTGTCCGCAAATCACTTTCAGTGGCTCCATTCAAGTCAATGGGTCTGCAAAAAAAACGGAAAGCATACGGAAGTGCATCCGTATGTCTTCCGTATCCGTTCCGTTTTTTGCGGAACCATCTATTGAAAATTTTAAGACCAGCCCAATTTTTTCTATGTTATTACTGTATACAGTATATGCCATATGGAAAAACGGAACCAAAATGGAAACACAACAGAAACAAAATCCGGAACCACAGATCCGATAAAAACGGACCGCAAAACACTGAAAAAAAAATACGTTCGTGTGCAAGAGGCCTTAGGCTGAGTCCACATTGCATTATAGTCTTCTGCAGTGTTTTGTAATGGGGGTATACGCCTTAATACCCAAAAAAGGTTTTCATATATATACCATGACGGATATATTCACTTTAATGGGTCAAATGGAATTTATTGTTGGAATCCACTTGACCTGCTGTTCATTCATTTCTGGCTTTTTTGACAAATCGAATTGAACATGTATTCTAAAAAATATACTGTCCTGCAAAAAAAGACTTAAAGCAAACAGCAACTCTGAACTATTGAGGTACCTGCACACGGGTACAGGTCAACATGCAGAAGATCTGCTCGAATTTCATCGGTTTTTGGTGCGGATTTGATGCGGTTTTGCTGCCGATCTCATTCTTCATTTGAAAAGGGTGAAATCCGCAGCTAAAACCACAAACATAATTGACATGCTGCGGATTTAGAAATCCCCATGGCCGGTCAATTTCTTTGCATGAAAGAATCCGCAAACTGTACATAAGTTTTGTTTAATATTGTACACTTTGCGTGTATTATGCTGCATAATAATGCACGGGAATCCTTACTGGAAAACCATGTATTCTGCTACATGTGCAGATACCCTTAAAGCGAATGTATTGGTCACAGTTTACATCTAGATACCGTTTTTGTGTATTCAAACATATATGCCGTGCAGAGGGCTAAAACACAGTGTGAATGTGGCTTAAGATCACCAAGGACCCTACAATACTTAACCCCTTAAGGACACGGCCCTATTTCACCTTAAGAACCAGGCCGTTTTTAGCAAATCTGTCACTTTATGTGGTGATAACTTTAAAACGCTTTTTCTTATCCAGGCCATTCTGAGATTGTTTTTTCGTCACATATTGTACTTCATGACACTGGTAAAATGAAGTCGAAAAATTTCATTTTTATTTATAAAAAAATATAAAATTTACCAAAAATTTGGAAAAATTTGCAATTCTCCAAGTTTCAATTTCTCTACTTCTATAATACATAGTAATACAGCCACAAAAAGCTATTGATTTACATTCCCCATATGTCTACTTCATGTATCGATCATTTTGGGAATGCTATTTTATTTTTTGGGGACGTTACTAGGCTTAGAAGTTTAAAAGCAAATCTTGAAATTTTTCAGAAATTTTCAAAAACCCACTTTTTAGGGACCAGTTCAGGTCTGAAGTCACTTTGTGAGGCTTACATAATAGAAACCACCCAAAAATGACTCCGTTCTAGAAACTACACCCCTCAAGGTATTCAAAACTGATTTTACAAACGTCATTAATCCTTTAGGTTTATCACAAGAGTTAAGGGCAAATGGAGATAAAATTTCAGAATTTCGATTTTTTGGAAAATTTTCCATTTGAATCTATTTTTTCCAGTAACAAAGCAAGGGTTAACAGCCAAACAAAACTCAATATTTATTGCCCCAATTCTGTAGTTTGCAGAAACACCCCATATGTGGTCGTAAACTGCTGTATGGCCAAACGGCAGGGCACAGAAGGAAGGGAACGCCATATGGTTTTTGGAAGGTGGATTTTGCTGGACTGGATTTTTGACACCATGTCCCATTTGAAGCCCCCCGATGCACCCCTAGAGTAGAAACTCCAAAAACGTGACTCCATCTAAGAAACTACACCCCTGAAGGTATTCAAAACCGATTTTACAAACTTTGTTGACCCTTTATGTGTTCCACAAGAGTTATTGGCAAATGGAGATGAAATTTCAAAATTTCTATTTTTTGTTACCTTGCCTCAAAAAAAGTGTAATATAGAGCAACCAAAAATCATATTTACCCTAAAATAATACAAACAAAACAGCCACCTTATCCCGTACTTTCCAAAATATGGTCACTTTTTTGGAGTTTCTACTCTAGGGGTGCATCGGGGGGGTTCAAATGGGACATGGTGTCAAAAAACCAGTCCAGCAAAATCTGCCTTCCAAAAACCATATGGCGTTCCCTTCCTTCTACGCCCTGCCGTTTGGCCATACAGCAGTTTACGACCACATATGGGGTGTTTCTGCAAACTAGAGAATCGGGGCAATATATATTGAGTTTTGTTTGACTGTTAACCCTTGCTTTGTTACTGGAAAAATGGATTAAAATGGAAAATTTGCAAAAAATAGCCATTTTCGGACCGTTTTTATTTTTTATTTACATCGTTCAACTGACAGGTTAGATTGTGTGCTATTTCTATAGAGCAGGTTTCTACGGACGCGGCAATACAGAATATGGCTACTTTTTGGGGGGGTTTGTTTCAGTTTTACATAATAAAGCATTTTTGAAAAAAATAATTTTTTAGTGTCTTCACATTCTGAAAGCCATATTTTTTTAATATTTTTTGGCCGATTGTCTTATGTAGGGGCTCATTTTTTGCGGGATGAGATGTCGGTTTGATTGGAACTATCTTGGGGTGCATATAACATTTTGGTTGCTTGCTATTACACTTTTTGTGATGTAAGGTGACAAAAATGGCTTTTCACACCGTATTTTATTTTATTTTTTGTTGCGTTCACCTGAGGGGTTTGGTCATGTGTTTTTTTTATAGAGCAGGTTGCGACGGACGCGCCGATACAAAATATGTATACTTTTTATTTATTTATTTAAGTTTTACACAATATTATCATTTTTTAAAACAAAACAAATCATGTTTTAGTGTCTCCATAGTCTGAGAGCCATATTTTTTTAATTTTTTTAGGGTGATTGTCCTATGTGGGGTATCATTTTTTGCGGGATGAGATAATGGTTTGATTGGCACTACTTTTGGGTGCACAAACCTTTTTGATCGCTTGCTATTACAGTTTTTGAGATGTGAGGTGACAAAAATGTTTTTTTTTACATTGTTTTTATTTAATTTTTTTAACGGTATTTACCTGAGGGGTTAGATAATGTGATATTTTTATAGAGCAGGTTTTTACGGACACGGCGATACATAATATGTATACTTTTTATTTATTTATTTTACTTTAACACAATAATAGCATTATAGAAAAAAAAAATTATGTTTTAGTGTCTCCATAGTCTGAGAGACATATTTTTTTGGGCGATTGTCCTATGTAAGGACTCATTTTTTGCGGGATAAGATGGCGGTTTTATTAGATGGCGGTTTTATTAGTACTATTTTGGGAGGCATACGCCTTTTTGATCACTTGGTATTACACTTTTTGTGATTTAGGTGACAAAAAATGGCTTTTTTTACACCATTTTTTTTGTTTTGTTTTTACCGTATTTGCGTGAGGGGTTAGGTCATGTGATATGACCTAACCCCTCACGCAAATACCTATTCAGAGCCTATTCAGAGTTTCAGTATCATGGAGAGCAGGACGCTTCTGAAAGCGTCCTGCTGCCGTGGTAACCGTCACCCGCTGCCACGTGCGCAGCGGTGATCGGATATTCGCAGGGTGTACATGTACGCCCTTGGTCCTTAAGAGGTTAAAGGGGTTGTCCACGAAAAATTTTCTAGTTTTCAAACCAGCACCTAGATCTGAATATTTTTGGAATTGCATGTAATTAAAACATTTGTATTTCCGGTGAGTTATTCAACAAAATGTATCTGTATAGCGCCACCTGTTGTTTGTTTTTTTCTTATTTCTTTGACTCGCTCACTGAGAAGGCCGCACATGCTCAGATTCACCCTTCAACTGCCTCCTGAGCTGTGATAGGGAGAGTTAAGACACGCCCCCTTAGCTGCAGCAGAAAGGACACTCCCCTTGAGCTCCCTGCCTGATATAAATCTAGCAGAGCAATGAATGGGGAGATCTCTGGATTCATGTGAGGTGGAGGGCTGGTTCTAGCTTTGTTAGAAAGAGAATATTGTGTACTATATGATCTCTGATTTTATTTTTACATTAGTCATGCGATAACCCTTTTAAGTGATATGGCATGTGCCAGGTTCTGCTCAGTAAAAAATTTATGATTTTGGATGCAAGTTGAATTAGTTTTGTCTGTGATTGCATTCAGTGTTTCTGTTCTTTCTGTCCATATTGTTTCCATTTGTCATCTGTTTTGAATAATGCACAGCATCTGCTAGCAGCCATCAGTGAAAAATGGACCCCACACGGATGCCGTCCATATGCTGCTATTTTTTTCACTGATCCATTGACTTGAATGGACCAGTCCTGTGTGAAAAATGGATAAAGATAGAACATGCTGTGATTTTTCCTGAATACACATATGGTCAGTGATAAACAATGCTCAAGTGCCTATACCCTTTGAAATGAATAGGTCAGGGTCCAGTCCAGATGCTGTCCATTGTAAAAATGGACCATATCTGGACAGAAACATAACCTTTGTGAAATTAGCCTAAGGGCTCATTCAGACAGTGCGGACCCGTTTTTTTGCGGACGGATTGTATTCCGTTTTTTTTGCTGACCCATAGACTTCATGTTTCATTTGTTTTGCTGAGACGTGCAATGGAAGAAAAGGCCCCATTGAAGTGAATGGGACAGCATCTAATTTGCAAAAAAACGGATCTGCATTTTTGCGGATAGCACACTGCCGTCTGAATGAGCCCTAAGACTATGTTCACATAAGGTTTTTTTATTTGCATTTTGTGTGCATGATGAGAAAGCTCCAGACGTACACGATTAACGTGTCTATAAGGCTCTATTTGTCGGGAGGGGGGCGCTAAAGAGTGTCCTTTGACCTCCGTCTGACTGGCATACGTCGGTTCCATCCCTCGGATTCCAGTTGAAAAACATATTGTGCACGGTATACGTTTTTTAACATGGTGGCCTATGTATAATAGATGCCACTGTATGCCATCCATCTCAGGCATCTGTTAAACATATATAGCGTAAGCTTCTCAATAACTTTTCATATGGTATCCGATAAATAAATGCCAATATAGCCTATGGGTGATTGATGCCATAAACTGACCATACACATTAGGTGTATGGAAGCTGTACCGGCCAATTTTGTCAGGACCCACCAAACTAATGTGTAAGGGGGTGGCCTCCTAATGGCAGATGTCTAGAGAGATAAGGATCGTTCAGTGGGATTTTGGCTGCCTAATCCCTTTGTTCTCAAGTAGATGAGAAACTGCTAGAAGAGTCTGGCAGCGGCTTTCTTCCCCTCTTTTTATTGAAAACACATTCCCGAGCACCTGTATGAGGGCACTAGTAGTCATATTATTTGTATGGCTGGTCTAACAGTGGCATCTGTCTCCCAGAGACCATAATGGCATCCATTTAATGGATATGTCATGAAAAGCTCATGATGTATCTGCTTACCCACCACTTCTATGAAGGATTGTATTCATTATATATAATGCAAAATAAAAGCCAATAGGTTTGTGGACAGCAATATGATTCTCTAGATCCTGGCGCTTAAGTGTCTGTGAGCAGCCCATGAATGTTGGCAAGCTGGCACGGTCCAGCCCACTTTGAGTCAGGATCTGTTGGTGGAATCAAGCTGAACTGGTTAGACTCCGGTCACATTCAAACTAACTGAAGTCCTTAAAGGGAACCTGTCACCTTGAAAATGCAGTGTAATCTGCAGGCAGTATATAAGGATATGTTCACACAGCGTTTTCTGCAGTAAGAATTTGTAGCAGATTACGCAAACAAGAACAATGAGAGGCGGACTCCGTGTAGCTGATGTGGTGTGGGATCTGTACCAAATTTCCGATGTCAAAAGATGCCATGTGAACATACTATATTAGTACGGTACTTGTATGGTGATCACAGCACTCAGTCCAATTCTGACCAGTGTGGGTGCACGTCACGGTTTATTGATTTAGCCGGACATGGTGGTGCAATTCAATAACACAACGTTTCGGGCAGTATGAATGCCCTTCATCAGGCATAGTGAGCACACACGCCCGCCCTAATGTGTGTGCTCACTATCGCCTGATGAAGGGCATTCATTCTGCCATGTCCGGCTAAATCAATAAATTTACCCAGCATACAAAAATTGGAGTGCTGTCTCAAACATACTATATTAGAGCAGGGGAAGCTGAGCAGACTGATATGGATTTATGGGAAAAGATTCAGTGTAATCTGTATTTCATTTATTTTATTTCCTGCTCGTTGTGGGCTTTGGTGTCAAAGAGGCGGTCCCATCAACGCCTGCCGCTGGGGAGAGTTTGTGTGCTGTATTCACTGAGGGAACAGGGTTAGGTGAGTGTTATTCTTTATTTTATTAACAATACTGGGGCCAGCACTACTGTAAAGGGGCACTAAAAGTGGCATTCCACTGTGTGTGGGCACAAAGGGGACATTCTACTGTGTGGGGGCACTAATGGGACATAACTATTGTGTGAGGGCCCTAAAGGAGGCATTCCACTGTGTGTGGGCACTAAAGGAGGCATTCCACTGTGTGTGGGCACTAAGGGGACATTACTGTGTGGGGGCACTAAAGGGGGCATTCTACTGTGTGGGGGTACAACTACTCTGTAGGGGCACTAACGGGGGATAACTACTGTGAAGGGGTCATTATACTGTGTGGGGGTCACAAAGAGGACTGGATGGGGTGTAAACAGATATTGGGTGGAGTTAGAGGTGTGGCTTAGCATAAAAAGTTTGTTGCAGCACGCTATATCGGGAGATATGCCAATAGGACCGCCTCCTGAATCAAAAGCCCAGAATGAGCAGAAATTGAAATAAATGAAATATAAATTATACTGAATATTTTCACACAAAACCATATAAATAAATCCCCTGCCCTGTAACATGCTGCCTGCAGCTCAGACACCATGTGACAGGTTCCATTTAGCAGCTTTTTTTAATAGTGTGTATTTAGCCTGTAGAAAAAGGTCATGAATGTTATATGTTTAGTACAAGCATTTTTTGGTTTTTGGAGTTTTTAATTTATTCATACATTTTTAAAGGAGTACACCAAGATTTGTTAAAACTTGACAAGCAGGGGGCTTTGTAAAATTAATTTTAAAAAATTATTCATCTTTCAGATGTTCTGCCATTCCCTACTGGACGGCTTGTAGTGATGACATCACATTAATAGTTTCCGTGACTGCTGCAGCCAGTCACTGGCCTTAGCGGGTCACGTGTGCATGAATGGTACGTCACCACTGAGGCCAATGTTTAGCTACAGTGGTCATGGGAGAGAGGAATTGCGACCGTTGCAGGCCCAGCAGGAATCATAGAGGCAGGGACCAGAACTACAGTGCTGGAGTGGCAACGACCCCTGCTTCCTGACAAATTTTAACAAATCTTGGAGAACCCCTTTTGACATACATTTTTTCAGGCAATTTTTAAGTCCTATAGAGAAGTCTATGGTAAAATTCCATGACTAGAGCATTATGAATTTTGAAAAATAATGCCATTTACCCAAGAACACACCAAATGTGGAAAAAATTATGCCAATCAGTGGGGAATAAAAATGTCACTGGGCATTGGTGGCAGGGATTATGGCTGTGCTACACTGATTCCATAGCTCCCTTTCACTTCTGTGGGAGTTCAGGACACAGCGTAGCACAGCCCACTCAGCTGCTTCAATAACCAAAGCCAACTATGGACATTTATCCTGATCTCAACCAGGAATGGCTAAGATGAAAATACCCCTTTAAAGGGATTGTCTTGTTTAGATTTATTTATTGGTTTATAGAATGTGAAATCATATCGTTTTCTAATATATATGCATTTAAAATTTTGCTCACATATTGTTCTTAGGCCAGTGCAGTAACCCCTGTGTCTCTGCAGCTGTGTAATACAGTTCTCAACATTGAAATTGCAACCAGGATGGAAAAGTCATGGAATTATGGAAATGAGAGGATCGATAGACATGTTAATGGTATGCAAATAATAAAACATGGTAACAATATTCAGTATTGAGTAAAACCGCCATTCACAGAAATACACGCACTTACATACCTTGGCATGCTTTTACTGAGTTTATTAATGATTGTCTGAGGGATGCTCTACCATGCTGAAATCATTTCAGCATGCAAATTATCAAGATCCAAAGCTGACGGCTACCTTTGCAATTGCCAACCAATGACGTTCCAGATGTGCTCGATGAGAGACAAGTACAGAACAGGCCATGGTAGTACATTTAGGCCACGAAGGCTGCTCATAGTAGCACTAGCAACATGCGGTCTGGAGTTGTCCTGTTGAAAAATGGCTCCTGGAACACTTGTGGCCTCTGTGCACCTCTTGCTGTCATTCCAGTTCATCTTTCTACCATCCACCAGGACATACAAGGTTGAACAGTGCTGAAATCTCAGCCTTGATGCCTTGCCATCTGCAAGCCATCTCAAAGGTCTCTCCGTTCAAGCATTCTGTCCCTCTTATTTTTAAGTGGCAATAACTGGCACATCAATAAACAGAATCAGGCAAACATCCAACAAGACTTGATCTACTACTGTGTGGCAGCACTGAGGGGGCATTCTTCTTTGTGGGGGGACAAAGTGGGCATAAAAAGTTTGGGTGCACTAAGGGGGCATTCTGCTGTGTGCGGGCACCTAAAGGGGTTGTCTCACTTCAGCAAATAATATTTAGGGTCCATTCACACGACCAGAACGGGTGCAGACACATTCATTTTCTATGGGGCAGGAATGGATGCTGTCCGTATTTCCAGAGCGCGCCCCCGAACTTGCGGTCTGCGGCTTGGGAAAAAAATAGAACATGTCCTATTCTTGTCCGCAATTGCGGACCAGAATAGGCAGTTCTGTGGGGGTGCCGGCCGGGTATATTGCGGATCCGCAATGCACTACGGACGTGTGAATGGACCCTTATTATGTTGAAGAAGTTAATACAAGACACTTACTAAATATATTGTTATTATCCATTTTGCTTTCTTTGCTGGCTGGATTAATTTTTCCATTCCATTTTACACTGCTCGTTACCATGGTTACGACCACCCTGCAATCCATCTGTGGTGGTCATGCTTGCACACTATAGGAAAAAGCACCAGTTTATATGTGGTGCCATGGTCCCGGCCGCCAGAGAGGCTGGCATTTTTTCCTATAGTGTATAAGCATGACCACTACTGATGGATTGCAGGGTGGTTGTAACCATGGAAACGAGCAGTATATAATGTGATGGAAAAATAAATCCAGCCATCAAAGAAAGCAATATGGATAATCACAATACATTAGTAAGTGCCTTGTATTCACTTTCTCTACATGATAAATGTTAGGGTGGGTTCACACTAGCGTTAGGGATTCCGTTATTGCTCTCCGTTATAACATGGTTATAACTGAAAATAACAGAATGCCCAGACAGAATGCAAAACGGAAGCCTTTAACCGCCTGCCGACCGCTATACGCACAGATGCGTCCAGGCGGCGGCAGGTTTGTTCCTCCTGGACTCATCCGCTCGTCATCTCGCGAGAGGCGAGATTTGCTGTGAACGCGCGCATGTTCGCAGCAGTGCACAGCTCGGCAGTGATACTGCAGCCTGCCAGTGATGATCAATCGCTGGCAGGCTGTAGATGCGAATTAAATCGCATCAAAGCGGTATATCAGACGCTGTTTTGTTAACAGCGTCTGATATACCTGCTACCTGGTCCTCTGGTGGTCCCATTTGCTGGGATCGACCACCAGAGGACCAGGTAACTCTGTAGCACCAAGCACCACACTACACCCCCCCCCCCCTGTCACTTATTAGCCCCTTATTAACCCCTGATCACCCCATATAGACTCCCTGATCACCCCCCTGTCACTGATCACCCCCCTGTAATGCTCCATTCACATGTCCATATGTGTTTTGCAGATCCGCGGATCCACAAAACATGGACACCGCCAATGTGCTTTCCGCATTTTGCAGATCCGCACATTGCCAGAACTATATAGAAAATGCCTTTTCTTGTCCGCAATTGTGGACAAGAATAGGACATGTTCTATATTTTTGCGGAACGGAAGTGCAGACCTGGAAGTGTGGATCCGCAATTCCGTATCCGAGCGGGACAAAGTCTGTCCCCATAGAAATGAATGGGTCCGCCATTCCGTTTCGCAAACAGAATTGCGGACGTGTGAATGGGGCATAAGGGTCCCTTATCACCACCAGTTAGTTAGCTACTTGTTAGGTAGCTAGCGCCCAGCCCACCGCAGTCACTGATTTTGGTAGAGATTTTTTCATCCACATTGATCGATGCAAATGAAAAAATCTGTGCCGTTCATTTTTTTTCTTTTTTCAGCCCAGAGGCTGAACGGAAAAAAAAATCTCATTACCCGTATGCTCAATATAAGGAGAATAGCAGAAACTCTTAATGATGGCCACACGTGTAATGATTGCGGAGACCCTCAAATGCCAGAGCAGTACAAACACCTCACATGTGACCCCATTTTAGAAAGAAGACACCCCAAGGTATTTCGTGAGGGGTATGGTGAGTTCATGTAAAATTTTATTTTTTGTCACAAGTTAGTGGAATATGAGACTTTGTAAAAAAAAAAAAAAAAAAATATCAATTTCCGCTAACGTGTGCCAAAATTGGGACATGGTGTCAAAAATCCAGTCCAGCAAAATCCGCCTTCCAAAAACCATATGGCGTTCCTTTCCTTCTACGCCCTGCCGTTTGGCCATACAGCAGTTTACGCCCACATATGGGATGTTTCTGAAAACTACAGAATCGGGCAATAAAAATTGAGTTTTGTTTGGCTGTTAACCCTTGCTTTGTTACTGGAAAAAATGGATTGAAACAGAAAATTTTCCAAAAAATCGAAATTCTGGAATTTTAACTCCATTTGCCATTAACTCTTGTGGAAAACCTAAAGGGTTAATGACGTTTGTAAAATCAGTTTTGAATACCTTGAGTGGTGTAGTTTCTAGAATGGGGTCATTTTTGGATGGTTTCTATTATGTAAGCCTTACAAAGTGACTTCAGACCTGAACTGGTCCCTAAAAAGTGGGTTTTTGAAAATTTCTGAAAAATTTCAAGATTTGCTTCTAAACTTCTAAGCCTTGTAACTTCTAAGCCTTTTTTGGGCGGTATTACTATGTATTATAGAAGTAGAGAAATTGAAACTTGGAAAATTGCAAATTTTTCCAAATTTTTGGTAAATTTGATATTTTTTTATAAATAAAAATGAAATTTTTTGACTTAATTTTACCAGTGTCATGAAGTACAATATATGACGAAAAAACAATCTCAGAATGGCCTGGATAAGAAAAAGCGTTTTAAAGTTATCACCACATAAAGTGACACTGGTCAGATTTGCAAAAAATGGCCTGGTCCTAAGGTGAAAATGAGCCCGGTCCTTAAGGGGTTAAGGATGTTTAAGCTAGGGGGGCTGAAGTGGTTAAAAGGCATTCCGTTTGCTTTCCATCATAACACAGGTCTATGGGAAAGCATAACGGATTTTGTCTGGGTCCCGTTATGCAAGACGGAAAACAAAGTCCTGTCCACAGGACTTTGTTTTCCGTCTTCCATAACGGGAACCAGACGGATCCGTTATGCTTTCTCATAGACTTTTATTATGATGGAAAGCAAACAGAATGACTTTTAAAGGCGTCCATTTTGCACTCCGTCATAATAGAAGTCTATGAGCAAAAGAACGAATCCGTCCTTCCGTCTTATGGAATCCGTTATGTTTCGTTATAACCACGTTATAACGGAAGGCCATAACGAAAACCATAACGCTAGTGTGAACCCACCCTTAATTACTAAAGTAAGACAGGCCTGAAAATCCACCAGATAATAGCTTATGAGCTTTCATGAGCCAGTATAAAGGTGCAGATAGCCGATGAGCAAAACGCTCGTTCATCAGTTAATTGGATCGTTTGTGCAAGCACCTAAATTGTCATTTGCTGGCAGCAGATTGTGCTGTGTAAATAGCACTCTGCTGCCTGTAAACATTGATTCTGTGTGGGTACAATTGATGGCATTAGTGATCACTCCACCCCATACTGTGGAGGAGATTGCTGCATGTAAATGGAGGGGTGTCCTTTGTTAACCTAGTGCCCCGTGTCTGCGATTGTGTCTCCACATACACCAGCGGCTTCCTCATTCCCCCCCGCTAGTGTGCGCGGTGCTGACAGGTGCAGGCAGTGGGGTTGTGGTTTGCACTCCTGCCGCTGGCATTGTCCTCCTGGCTCTGAGCGGAGCTTGCACTCTGGCTCAGAGTTCCTTCTGTGCATATAGGATGTGTGCAGGCGTGTCTCTCCTCCTTATGTGAGGCAGCATGCACACGTCACCTATATTCCCCAGCCTATCGCTGGTCTGCAGGATGTATTTGAAGGTGCCTCCTTCTCCAGGAAGGTGTCTGAGCAACTTGGTCACTGGCTTGTCTAGTCCTATTGTGTGAAGGTCTTTAGTGTGATTCTGCTTTACTGTGTACCGGTTCCCACGTGTCCCAACCCACCTGGTACACCCCTTGAGAAAGTCTATCCTCACCATCAGAGGTATTGTGAAGAATGAGGGGTGTACTTAGACATCGCCCTCTGAGGGAGTTGGTCTCGTGTGATAGCGGGTTTGCACCCACTGAACATAACATCCTTTACTGAACAGTTCCTTCCTGACAACCGCCTGAAAAATTGGCCAGTGTAAAGAGACCTTAAGAAGGCATAACTATTGTGATAAGATAAGACTTTATTGTCATTGTAATTACTTACAACAAAAGTTCTTTCATAACTCACAGGATTATGAAACAGCCATGTACAATGTTCAAGTATATATATATAGAACCATACTTCTGGCACACATAAATACCAAGGTGCAGGGCGTACATAGGAATCACTGGGCCCATAGCAAGAATCTGAATAGGGCCCCCATGCCCTATTTTTAGCCCCTCCCACTACCACCCATGGCCCTTCCGGCTACCAGCTAGCGGTGTTTAGCATGGGCCGGATCTGACGGTGATTCTAGTAATTCTGCGGTAATTCTGCTCCTATGCTGGAATAGAATACCACAATCTTATGGCAAGTGTGTAACTAGTCTTGCCCGATGAACTGTGCCCTCTACTGCTGCCTGTTATATATTGCACCACCACCATACCCCCCCCCCCCCCAGGGGCGTAGCTAACGGCTCATAGGCCCTGGTGGAAGAGTTCAGCTTGGGCCCCCCTTCCCTCAGTGCTTTGTGTGTCTTCTTATGCGGCACAAGGGTCTTTGGGCCCCCTCAGGGTCCTGGGCCCGGTAGCGACTGCTACCTCTGCACCCCCTATAGCTACGTCCATGCCCCCCCCCCCCCATGAACTGTGTCTGCCTCTGCTGCCACTAATATTTTATTATTATATTATATAGTGCCATACCCCCGTAAAATGTGCCTGCTCAGCCTTTTATATAGAGCGCCACTGCCATAATCCCCCCCCCCCAAGATTTGTGCCTGCTACTGCTTATTATATACTGCACCAATGCAAAACTACCCCCCCCCCTCCCGTATTGTGCCTGCTACTGCCTATAATATAGTGCATCACTGCCATATCCCCCTCCCCCTTGAACTGTGTCTGACACTACTGGCTGCTACTGCTTATTATATACTGCGCCAATACCATACCCACCACCCCAGTATTGTGTCTGCTACTGTCTATAATATAGTGCATCACTGCGATACCCCTTCCCCCCAATGCCCCCATGAACTGTCCCTTCTACTGGTGCGGCTGTTGATTTTTCTACATGGTGTGCCACCCATCCAGTCGCATATCCTCCTCCTGAGCCCCATATCCTCCTCCTGATCCCCAAGCTTCCAGACTTCCCTCATCGATTAACTTTTTTTCTCAAGCTGTCTTCTGCTTGACTTACTTTTCTGGGCGCTCATTGTCAGTGTGGAATCTTCAAGCAGCGCTGGAGACTGCCGTAACTCCTTCTCTTGATGCTGCTGTCCCACAGTCACAGACAGCGCTTCCTGGTAGGGTCAGCCCAGAATTACTGAAGTCCTGCATCATGACTTGGGGTCCTTTCATACTGGCGTTTTTGTTTTCCGGCATAGAGTTCCGTCCTCGGCGCTCTATGCCCGAAAAATCCTGATCAGGATCATCCCCATGCATTCTGAATGGAGAGAAATACGTTCAGGATGCATCAGGATGTCTTCAGTTCAGGACTGGAACGTTTTTTGGACGCAGCAAATACTGCAGCATGCTGCGCTTTTTGCTCCGTCCAAAAATCCGGAACACTTGCCGCAAGGCCGGATCCAGAATTAATGCCCATTGAAAGGCATTAATCCGGATCCGGCCTTAAGCTAAACGTCGTTTCGGTGCATCGCCGGATCCGACGTTTAGCTTTTGCTCATTGGTTACCATGGCAGCCAGGACGCTAAAGTCCTGGTTGCCATGGTAAAGTGTAGTGGAGAGCGGGGGAGCAGTATACTTACCATCCGTGTGGCTCCCGGGGCGCTCCAGAGTGACGTCAGGGCGCCCTATACGCATGGATCACGTGATCGCATGGATCACGTGATCCATGCGCATGGGGTGCTCTGACGTCATTCTGGAGCGCCCTGGGAGCCGCACAGACAGTAAGTATACCGCTCCCCCGCTCCCCACTACTACTATGGCAACCAGGACTTTAATAGCGTCCTGGCTGCCATAGTAACCTCAAAGCATTTCGAAGACTGATCAGGATCCTGATCAGTCTTCTAATGCTTTCAGGCGACTTGCGTTCTGACGGATCCGGCGGGACGGAAGTGCCTGCCGGATCCTCAGAACGCAAGTGTGAAAGAGGCCTTAGAAAAGCTTCTCTTCTGGGTGCTGGGCCAGGCAACCAGCGGCAGGCTCTGATAGAACTGCTTATGCTGATTGCTCAGCCCAGCTCCCTGCAGAGAAACAGAGCGCTCGGGCATGAATGGAGCCACAGCCACTGATGCTTTGGGTAAGGGTCCATTCACACGTCCGTAGAATGGGTCCGGATCTGTTCCGCAACGTTGTGAAACAGATCCGGACCCATTCATTTTCGATGGGGCCAGAAGAGATGCGAACAGCACACAGTGTGCTGTCCACATCCGCATTTCCGATGCGGCTCCCCAAGAAAATTGAACATGTCCTATTCTTGTCCGCAATAGCGGACAAGAATAGGCATTTCTATAGGGGTGCCGCCCGGTGTATTGCGGATCCGCAAAACACAACGGACGTGTGAATGGACCCTAAGGGGGAGTGGAGAGAAGAGCCCACCGAAGCACAAGGGGCTAGGGAAGCAATGAGTGTGCAGCTGGAAGGCATGACCTGAGGACTTAGGACAGGGGAGAGCCATTGTATTGTAATTAGGCGGCGGGGCCTATCTTCCACGCTGGGCCCCCTTCCCCCACAGGCCCCATAGCAGCTGCGTGGTCTGTCTTTATTAAAGGTAAACCACTGCCAAGGTGCATACGTTTAATCCCATAAATCATGGCCCACCTAAGTGAGTCATGTTTTATGATAATCTATGCCATATAAATATAAACCTTCATCCTCCAGATCATTCCCAATAACCTACAACCCCAACTCAACACATAAGGAAAACAGCGCATCAATCAATTATTAAGAAGGATCTGTCACCACCTGTCAGATTGCAGTGCAGTCTGAAAGCACTGTGTTATAGGGCAGAAGAAGCTCAGCAGATTGTTATATAGTTTTGTGGGAAAAGATTTAATAAAACCTGTATTTTGTACATTTATATATTTGCTTTTTTGCAGCCCTGTGAGAGCTATCAGTACAGAGAGGAGTTACTTATTATCAGTGATTGATAGCTCTGTGTGTATAAGTATGCATAAAAGATAGATGTCAGTCACTGATTACTCCTCCCTTCTGTACCGATAGGTATTCACAGGAAGTGGAAAAAGCAAAGATATAAATGTATAAATTATGAGTTTTACTGACGAGTTTTAGATTGCATTGAATTTTGTGGTCATGTGTCCTCTTTAACCCCCTTCTACTCCAGGACAATTTTCACGTGGCCATTTTTTGCAAATCTGACGTGTTACTTTATATGGTAATAACTTTGGAACACTTTTACTTATCCAGGCCATTCTGAGATTATTTTCTCGTGACACATTGTACTTAATGACAGTGTTAAATTTGATATTTCACATTTATTTATTTTAAAGAAATCCAAAATTTACCAAAAATTGGGAATAATTCGCAATTTTAAAAATTTTCATTTTTCTGATTTAAAAAAAGATAGTGATACCTCATAAAATAGTTATTACTTAAAGGCTATGTACACCTTTGGGGGCAATTTTTTTTTTTTATTATTGCATTATACTTATTTTTACCTAAAAATGCCTTAATCGGGGGCGGAGCTTTCCAATGGCAGAGTGAGCAGCACAAGTCTCTGGCTCCTGAACGTCTCCAGCTTATTAACCTCATACAGGACACTGTCGACTGCTAACTACCAATGGCAGGGTCGGAGAAAGAGAACCTCTTCAACACCTGCTCCAGTGGATCAAGATTATGGAGCTATTTCCCGCTTTTTTAGCGCATCAGCCAAGATGGTGGAGGCAACACGCGGGGCAGCGTCTCCCACGCATATCCAACATTCAAGCACCCCGAAGTGTCGAACCCCTAAACATCAAGAGGTCAAGATCTTCGGATCCCCGGGCTCCTATGCGGCGGCAGCGAGCCCCAGCTCAGTAGCCTCATCCCCTCCCGCCTTATCCAGGTACGCGGCTGCATCCCCTGGCTCCTCGTCTCAACAGGGAGGTTCCCCGGCCATAACACCCAGGTCAGTGAGATCGCCAGACTCAAAAGACCAAAATGTTGACTGGGATTGGAAAATGCACCTTATGGCGCTCCCTACTAAATCTGAGATAGATGCTTTATTCATGAGATTGGAAACCTCCCATAAGCAGGATATGGCACATTAAACATGTCGGTCAGAGAGTAGTGGAGATAGAAGAGGTACAAGAACAAGTCCTTGCAACACTGGACTCACACCACAAAGTCATACATGACCACACAATGCAAATTCTGGATATCTGGACGATATCGAAAACAGAAACCGGAGGAATAATCTCCGCATCAGAAGACTTCCTGAAACAATATCCACCCCAAGACCTAGAATCTTGGGAACATGAATATTTCGGCAAACTCCTGAATAGAGATCCTGAGTGAGAGTTCAATAAGGATTATAATTGCGCAACTTTATCAAGTCCCTGGCACCTGGATCGCAGTTATGCACCCCTTTAACAGATTTAGAAAAGTTGTGTGTCGCGGACTCGGCTCCTGGTCATGCTATATCACTCCTCTACAATATGCTGAGTACTGGAGAGGCTGGAAACAGGGTAGCTGAGTACTCACCATCAGCCCCTAGATTTACTCTTACTTGGGAAGATGAGATAGGTACCACCCTTACAGTAAAACAGTGGAAGAGATCTTTATTATTCACTCATAAATCGTCAACTTCATGTAGATTACAAGAACTTAACTATGCGATACTAACTAGGTGGTATAGGACATCGGTGAAACTACACCAGTTTTATTCTTCTGTACCTGACACCTGTCGGCGATGCTCGACAGCTGTTGGTATGGTGCTTCATATTTGGTGGGATTGCCCATGGGTTGCACCTTTGTGGCGAGATGTATTCACCCTATATAACTCTCTTTACTGGTCTAATATACCTCTTTCACCCACAATAGCCCTGTTATCTGTTTTTCCGGGTCGGATACAACAGATCAAGAGAGGAGCTCTCAGATTCTTTGTATTGGATATGAGACAATATTGTGAAAAATAATTTTTAAGTGCACCGAAGGTGGCTCCCCAATCTGACATGCTCTCTTCGGAGAGCCAAAGGTGCCTCAGTTTGATGCACTTGTGGGAGCTGCGGCGCTAAAATAAAAGCTCTTTTTTTCACAGTGAGGCTGCTAATAAAAGATTCCATAAGGATATGTTTAACAAACTGTGTACAACCCCTACCTTGTGTTGTCACTAGTTTTGCAAGGTCAACACTGCTTACAGACTCCCTTTGATTATATACATTTCTATTACTTCAGCAATGAACAGGGTTAAAAAAATACATTGTGTTTGTATTCCATTAATTAAAAAAATAAATATTAATTTTATTTTATTTGCACAAATGCAATGCTACATATGGAAAGATCACCTTTAATAACCCCGTTCCCAGGGGCGTTGCTAGGTTAAAACATTCGGGGCCTGGGCCCCTGATGTTTTGTCCCAGGCCCCAAATGTCTTGCCTGCCAGATAGATCCAACTGCATTGCCTCAGGACGGCAATACAATTGAATCTAATACTCTGGAAGAGCTGAAGGACCTGTGGTGACAGGTAAAACAGGCAGTGGTTGAGAAGGACCTGCGATGAAGTCACCATTATGTGACCAGTGCAGGAGAGGACGGCAGTGAAGAGGAGAAGTCCTGGGGGAAGAAGCTGTGTTGATGTCTGTACATGAGGAGAGGTAAGTGAAGGGAGAGGCAGAGCAATGCTGGGAGTTGTGGTTATTTAACTGGGACTGTATGTTAGGGCTGAAGGGAGGGATGTTATTTACATGGGACTGTATGTTAGGGCTGAAGGGAGGGATGTTATTTACATGGGACTGTATGTTGATGGCGGCTGTAGTAGGGAGTGATGTTATTTACATGGGACTGTATGTTGGAGGGGGCTGGGGCAGGGTGATGTTATTTACACGGGACTGTATGTTGAAAGCGGCTGTGGGAGGGAGTGATGTTATTTACATGGGACTGTATGCTGAAGGCGGCTGTGGGAGGGGATGATGTTATTTACATTGGACTGTATGTTGGAGGCGGCTGTGGGAGGGAGTGATGTTATTTACATGGGACTGTATGTCGGAGGGGGCTGGGGGAGGCAGTGATGTTATTTACATGGGACTGTATGTTGAGGGGGTGATGTTAACATGGGATTGTATGTTGGAGGCAGCTGGGGAGGGGATGATATTATTTACATGGGACTGTAGTTTGAAGGCGGCTAGGGAGGAGGTGATGTTATTTACATGGGATTGTATTTTGAAGGGGACTGTAGTTAGAGAGGGATGTTATTTACATGGGACTGTATATTGGAGGGGTCTGGAGAGATGGTGTGATGTTATTTACATGGGACTCTATGGCGGAGGGAGGGAAATAGTGTTATTTACATGGGACTGTATATTGGAGGGGCTGACGAGAGGGGAGTGATTTTATTTGCATGGGACTGTGTTTTGGAGGGGCAGGAGAGATAGTGTGATGTTATTTACATTTACAGTACCACTGTATAGTGGAGAATGAAATAAAACTACAGGGGGCACTGAGGGGGTATTATAAATACTGGGGACACTTCAGGGTGAGCATTATAACAGTAGGGGGCATTATAAATACTCAGGGCACTTCAGGGTGAGCATTATAACAGTAGGGGGCAGTATAAATACTGGGGGCACTGTAGGGGTATTATAAATCCAGGGGACATTATAGCCATTTTATTACTTTTGGGGGCTCTATAGGAGTGACTTATAGATCTGCCTTATTTCTATTAAGAGCACTATAGAGGGCCTTATTACTACTGAGGGGTCTGTAGAGAGCTTTATTACCACTGGGGGAAAAATAGGGGGCCTTATTTCTACTGGGGGCTCTGTGAGACCATTATTAATAATGGAGGGCTCTCTTGGGGAGCATTATCACTATTGGGGGCACTGTAGGGGGCAGTATTACTAATGAGGGCATTCTAGAAGGGAATTACTATTGGTGGGACTTTGGGGGGACTATCTATATATATATTTCCTTCAGGATAGTATTTAGGGGTATTGGGGAGAACAGCGAGCATCAGGATAACACTGTGGGGTTTCCAGGTTGGGAGATGATGATGGAAATGTCATGTCGTAGTTTTATTCAGGCCACCTCTCGGCATGTTTGCCGTGCTGCCGCTGGAACTCCGGCCGCCCCCATTACAGTCAATGGGGCCGGGGCAAACCTCTGGCGGCACGCGTGCACTAGCATTGATAAAAATGAAATGCTAATATATACATGCCCCATAATGGTAACCATAGAAAGCCTCATTTAGCCATGTTTAGTCAAAATTTTAAAAGCTATATAATCCAGAGTGCCCAGATGAAAAAAACTGGATATGTGTGTGGCCTTTGTATTAAAACAATGTCCTGGTTCTTAAGAGGTTAATACTATCATTGGTACTGGTGCTAAGCTAAAGTGCAGGGACCACTTTACATTGGATGGTGCTCCTCCATATGGTGTAATGTGAGACAGATTAGGCTCTGTTTGAATCACGTTTTCCTACATGTCACAGGTACATGTCAGGAATATTCCTCAATGTATACCGTCAACTTTTTAAATGCCATCTTGCCCCCAGCGTATGTAAAAAGAGTCTCCATAAAAGTATTTTTATAACCATATTGCAGGTTTGCAGGGCTGACACTGTGGAGTCACTATTTAGAAAGAAATTCCCATAGGACAACCATGTCCACTCCATGTTAGCACTGCAGCTAAAGCCATGTGCTACATTTATTTCATGCAGTGCATCTATTTCACTGGCTCCCATGGAACCTTGCATAAGTAAGAAATAACACTAGAGGGAGCCAAGGGATCAGTTATTTCACAACTGGCCACAATGTTTAAAGGTTCCATGTAAGTCTTCTTTCCTCTGGGAAAGAATATAGTGGAAAATAAAAAAGGAAAAACTTCCAGTGGTGGTTGGTCAATGATCCCACAACCAAGGTGGTGCATCCTTTATTTTGGGTTCTGCAGAAGGTACTGTATATGTTGAGGTAGAGTCATATTAATACTGTGTGGAATCTCCCTTGCTGCAACGGTTCCAGATTTCAAGCCAGGTAGTCCACCGCATGTCTCACTATATGTGTTCAAATTTACCACTGCATTGTCCCTCATTTGGCACTGTATGATACCAAACAAGTGTAAAAGACAGGATGTAGGCAGTTCTTATTGCAAGTCAGTCTGCTCCCTGTGATCTGCACTGTTTCTGTCCTGTGTTCTAGTGTAAACTACAGAAATCACTAATCGGAACCACAGCCAAGAAACTCAGAAACAGTCACCTGTCCTCATACACTGCTCTGGTTAGCAGAAACTAAAGCTAACCCTATGTATTTAACAGAGTCCTTCACAAGCCAAGATGGGCTTGGCTGCTAGGGAACTAGGTTACATCTGTGGAGTAAAGTGACAGAAAACAGGTGTAAGTGCGCAGGTCTCAGACCTAACCAGATAATCAACGGAAAGCAGGAAGGATAAAGAAACAAGCCAGAGTCAAAACCAGGAGGGTACAGATATAGCCAAATCAGTAGTTGATAGGTTAATAAGTAGTAAAGTCGAGGTCCAAACCTGTAGAGTACAGATATAACCAAATCAGTAGATGAGTGGGTAATCAGTAGAAAAGGCTGAGGTCAAAACTGTCCAAACCTGTATAGTACAGATATAGCCAAGTAAACAAGATCAGTGGAACTAGCCAAGGTTGGTGCACAGAGACTAAAAGAATTGGTGTAGCGTTGAGACACAAGGCACAGAAACACAAACAAAAGCCAGGAAACAATATATAATCACAGGCACTTACCTAGTGTCAGTGACTGATTTAAATCCTCCACCTACACCTCTGATTGGACACTGAGCCAATGTCTCAGTGAGACATAAGACATGCGGTGGACTACCTGGCCTGAAATCTGGAACCGTCGCAGCAAGGGGAGATTCCACACAGTATTAATATGACTCTACCTAAACATATACAGTACCTTCTGCAGAACCCAAAATAAAGGATGTACCACCTTGGTTGTGTGATCATTGACCAACCACCACTAGAAGTTTATACTCAGCTGAATAGCATTAAGTTTCTCCTTTTTTTCCACTATATTCTTTCCCGGAGGAAAGAAGATTTACATTGAACCTTTAAACATTAAGGCCAGTTGTGAAATACCTGATCCATTGGCTCCCTCTAGTGTTATTTCTTACTTATGCAAGGTTCCATGGGAGCCAGTGAAATAGATGCACTGCATGAAATAAATGTAGCACATGGCTTTAGCTGCAGCGCTAACGTGGAGTGGACATGGTTGTCCTATGGGAATTTCTTTCTAAATAGTGACTCCACAGTGTCAGCCCTGCAATATGGTTATGAAAATACTTTTATGGAGACTCTTTTGACATACGCTGGGGGCAAGCGGGACTATAAAGATGTTGATGGTATACATTGAGGAATATTTCTGACATGTACCTGTGACATGTAGAAAAACGTGATTCAAACAGAGCCTAATCTGTCTCACATTACACCATATGGAGGAGCACCATCCAATGTAAAGTGGTCCCTGCACTATAGCACCAGTACCAATGATAGTATTAACCTCTTAAGAACCAGGACATTGTTTTAATACAAAGGCCACACACATATTCAATTTTTTTCATCTGGGCACTCTGGATTATATAGCTTTTAAAATTTTGACTAAACATGGCTAAATGAGGCTTTCTATTGTTACCATTGTGGGCTATGTGTATATTAGCATTTCATTTTTATCAATGCTAGTGCACGGGTGCCGCCGGAGCTTTGCTCCGGCCCCATTGACTATAATAGGGACGGGCCGGAGTTCCGGCAGCAGCATGGCAAACATGCCGAGAGACAGCCGGAATAAAACTACAACATGACATTTCTGTCATCATCTCCCAACCTGGAGACCCCACAGTGTTATCCTGCTGCTCGCTGTGTTCCCCAATACCCCCACATACTATCCTGAAGGAAAATGAGTGCTGTATAGATAGAACCCCCCAAGTCTCTGAGAGCTTAACTGGTCTGCACAGCAACCTTAAATGGCATCTGTCAGCAGATTTGCACCTATGAAACTGGCTGACTGTTGCATGTGTGCTTGGCAGATGGAGGCATCTGTGTTGGTCCCATATTCGGCATAGGTAGGTTTAGAGTAGGACCTGCCTGACTGAGACCACCATGGCGCGGGTAGGTGGGCACAGATATGTTTTCATCAAAACATATTGGCTAAGAGTTTCAGATTTTATCATTAGAGTGAGGGCTTAGTCCATATATTGTGTTTACATCTATTGTTTTAGTGCATTATTTTCCGTGATTTTATAAATGTACCATAGTCATATGTCCCCACATTGCTGAGAAAAATGAAGTTTAATATATGCAAATGAGCCTCTAGGAGCAATGGGGATATCTCTGTTACACCTAGAGGCTCTGCTTTCTCTGCAACTGCCGCACCCTTTCAGTGGCGGATCCAGAGCCTGATCTCAGGAGGGGCACTTCCCAGGGCAATAGGAGATTATGGGGCCCCTGTGTCCCTGCCCACCATTAAGCCACACCCACACACAGCCCCACCCACATATTGCTCCCGTACCTCTTACATCCAGGGACGTCTCCTTTGATGTAGATGTTCTCTTCTCATCTTCTCCTTTCAGACCTTCAGACCAGACCAACATTTTTCTGACGTTTTTCGTCTCTGCAATTTGGAAAAAAAAATCTTAGTTTACAACTTTTCCATCATCCTCCCATCTTCTGGACAAAACATCCTACTACCCCCAATACTGTGCCACTGTGGTGCCCAATAGTGCCCCAAATAATGTGCCAGTAATTAACACTGAAGAGGACAGTTTTCTGCTACAGAAAAATGGCAGATGAGGTTTAACACTGACAAATGTAAAGTTATGCACATGGGAAGGAATAATGCAAGTCACCCGTACATATTAAATGGTAAAACACTCGGTAAGACTGACATGGAAAAGGATCTAGGAATTTTAATAAACAGCAAATTAAGCTGCAAAAACCAGTGTCAGGCAGCTACTGCCAAGGCCAATAAGATAATGGGTTGCATCAAAAGGGGCATAGATGCCCGTGATGAGAACATAGTCCTACCACTTTACAAATCACTAGTCAGACCACACATGGAGTACAGTGTACAGTTCTGGGCTCCTGTGAACAAGGCAGATATAGCAGAGCTGGAGAGGGTTCAGAGGAGGGCAACTAAAGTAATAACTGGAATGAGGGATCTACAGTACCCTGAAAGGTTATCAAAATTAGGGTTATTCACTTTAGAAAAAGACGACTGAGGGGAGATCTAATAACTATGTATAAATATATCAGGGGTCAGTACAGAGATCTCTCCTATCATCTATTTATCCCCAGGACTGTGACTGTGACGAGGGGACATCCTCTGCGTCTGGAGGAAAGAAGGTTTGTACACAAACATAGAAAAGGATTCTTCACTGTAAGAGCAGTGAGACTATGGAACTCTCTGCCTGAGGAGGTGGTGATGGTGAGTACAATAAAGGAATTCAAGAGGGGCCTGGATGTATTTCTGGAGTGTAATAATATTACAGGCTACAGCTACTAGAGAGGGGTCGTTGATCCAGGAAGTTATTCTGATTGCCTGATTGGAGTCGGGAAGGAATTTTTTTCCCCTTAAGTGAGGAAAATTGGCTTCTGCCTCACAGGGGTTTTTTACCTTCCTCTGGATCAACTTGTAGGAAACAGGCCGAACTGGATGGACAAATTTCTTTTTTCGGTCCTATATACTAATAAGTGCCCCCATAGATGCCTCCCCATCATGTGCCAGTAACAAGTGCCAACCCCCCCATGTGTCAGTATCAAGTGCCAAACCCCCCATGTGCCAGTATCAAGTGCCAAACCCTCCCATGTGCCAGTATCAAGTGCCAAACCCCCCATGTGCCAGTATCAAGTGCCAAACTCCCCCATGTGCCAGTATCAAGTGCCAAACTCCCCCATGTGCCAGTATCAAGTGCCAAACCCCCCATGTGCCAGTATCAAGTGCCAAACCCCCCATGTGCCAGTATAAAGTGGCAACCACCCCCCATGTGCCAGTATAAAGTGCCAACCACCCCCCATGTGCCAGTATCAAGTGCCAACCCCCATGTGCCAGTATTAAGTGCCAAACCCCTAATGTGCCAGTATCAAGTGCCTCCCCATGTGCCATTATCAAGTGCCAAACCCCCATGTGCCAGTATCAAGTGCCAAATGGCCCCATGTGCCAGTATCAAGTGCCAAACACCTCCATGTGCCAGTATCAAGTGCCAACCACCCCCCCATGTGCCAATATCAAGTGCAAACCCCCCCATGTGCCAGTATCAAGTGCCTCCCCATTGGTCACTATAATGTAACTCTTTATGTAAGGAACATACCCAGTAAACATTCACAAGCTGCTGCTGGGCACGCTGCCGCCCTCATGCTGACCCTTATTGGTGCACAGCAGGCAGCAGCTCGGGGAGGCAGGCTCTTCTCTTCCTCCGTGTGCTGCCCAGACAGGACCACTCTCTTCTCCCTCTCCTCCTGTCTGCACCCTGCACGCACGGCTCTAGCTTTGCCTCCGCTCCGGACCGGCTCCTCCCCCGCCTTACGCGTGTGAAGTGAACCACGGGCCGCCGCCTGCGCAGGTTACAGGAGGTAGTAATTTAAAGATTATAGTTAGTGTGGGCGCTCGGCCAGGGTATCTGGGAGCTAAGCATATTCCTGGATTTTCCCCCTGGATCTGCCAATGCACCCTTTCCACTTTGATCAACAGGGCCAGGCAGTGAAAACGTCATGACACTTGGCCCTATCAATCAAAATGCATACGGCACAGCAGTTGCAGAGATTGCTGTGCCTCTATGTGAGCTTGGCAGCTGAAGGCATCTGTGTTGGTCCTATGTTCATATGTGCCCGCATTGCTGAGTAAGTGATGTTTTAATATATGCATATGAGCCTATAGGAGCAACAAGAGGACTTTCCCATTACATCTAGAGGCTCTGCTCTCTCTGTACCCTCCACTCCATCTCCAATTTGATTGACAGGCTAGGTGTGATGATATTTTCACTGCCTAGCCCCGTCAATCAAAGTAGAGTGGGAGCTGCAGTTACAGAGAGAACAGAACCTTTAGGTATAAAGAGAATGCCCCTGTTGCATATTAACTTCATTTTTCTCAGCAATGCGGGCACATATGAACATAGAACCAAGACAGATGCCTTTAGCTGCTAAGCGCACATGCAACAGGTCAGCCTTTTTCATAGGTACATATCTGCTGACAGATGCTCTTTAACCCCATCATCCAGGACACGTTCAGAGCTGTGGAAAACTGAGCCTTAAGCAATGCAGCTCATCCATGTCAATAGCTACAAGTAAAGAGGAGTCAAGCGATGTTTTGTAATGTGCAAGCACCAGTTCTCTGCAGTACAGTACAAGCATCAGATTTGTTTATGACACAGAAGGCATCAGCCACGTCAATCAAATGGTTGGGTTACAGATGAACTCTAAACAGTTTGAGCAGAGGGTATGCCCATCTGTACACTTCAGGCCTTAATCACTTATAATACAGGACATTTTAAAGCTTCCTTTTGTAAACTTTGTAAGTTTTGTGCTCCTCTAGTGAGGACAACGAGGAATACATTAAGAAAGGTCCTAAAGTGTGATGAGACCACTTTGCGGGGAGAAAACTCATGACATGTCCTATTTAACAGACATGCCCAGATTAGGTTAGCATTGGTGTTGGTCGAGCACCAAAGTACTCGTGTACTCGGGTAGAACACTTTACTTCTACCGAGCACCCGAGCACAATGGAAGTCAATGGGAGAACCCGAGGATTAAACCAGGCACCCCCTGCTCTGAAGAGGGGAGGGTGTCGGGACTCTAGTTCGGCTTAGGAGTCCCTGCACTGACTCCATATATAGACATGCTCGCCCAACACTAGTTAGCATGCATGTCCACTGCAGGACAGTGAGCTGCAACTAGACACCTCTGATGGCACTTACCAGTATTTCCTAGAACAATGTGAATTGTACATGTTGAAATCCAACAAATTCACCAACATTTGGTCTGCGCTCAAACCTAATAACAAAATGCTATTAGCCAAAGGTACATATAAAATTTTATTTTATTAAGGTAATCCAAAAGTTAACAAATGGTTTAAAATTATCAGTCTCCTAAGCGAAGGATGGCAACAATACAGGGAAGTGTACTGCATGCACACATCCATAGGTCTGTGCCTTGGTGGGTTCTTGCTACGGGTGTGCGTTTCCTAATCCATATGATGACATACTGTAGTTTGGTTACCGCATCCATGACTTTTCATGTTGACATTTTATATGCATGTACTTTATAATCATAGAGTTAATGGGGTTACCTCATGAATCATTTTTATACCAGAGGTTAAGGAACCATTATCTTTAACAATGTCTGTTTTAGTAGTTATTGGATTTCACATGTGAAAACAATTTTGGAGAACCTTTTCATATAAAAGTTCAGCGACAGTGCAACACATGACATGCTGCGACTGCAACAGTCGCAAAATAATCCAGACTTGATGGATTTTGTGTTGCAGGTCACATGCAACTTTTACTTTATTAACTTTAATGTGACACGCAACTCTCCTGCGTATTACCAGCCACTTGGCTGTGTTTTCGCAACAAAATAAAAAGTCTAAAATAGTCATGCAACAGTAAGTTACAGACAAGTGGCGCATATTTTTGTGTTGCGCAACACATGTCACCGTGTAGCTGTACCCTTACTTTTTGTTGTGCCATTCCTCCTTTTACAGGCCACTGTGCTGAAGATCTAATCACCTATTTTAAAGAGAAAATCAATAACAATCGACATGATATTCTCTCCCAGTCTCCAAGCATCATCGATCCCCTTTCCCCCGCATCTCCTCTGGTTTACTTTCCACAATAAACCCAGTGACAGAAGAAGAAATCTTCGGGCTCCTCTCTTCTCCTTGCCTTACCACATGTACTTCTGTACATGTGCTACTGACTAGGGTTGAGCGAACTTGTGTTTTAAGTTCGGCGTCCGAAGTTCGAGTTCGGGTTATCGCAGAATCCCGTTATCGATTCTGCTACCACGAACCATAACAGAATTTGGAAACCACAAGGGCCGTTATGGTTTCCAAATTCCGTTATGGTCCGTGGTAGCGAAATCCATAACGGGGTTCTGCGATAACCCGAACTTCGGACGCTGAACTTAAAACACAAGTTCGCTCAACCCTACTACTGACACCTCCCTCACACCTCCTCCTGTCTCTCTCCCCAGGTGTCCAACATATTTTTAAATCATTTTTGATTATGTTATTTTTAATTTTCCATGTAACTTTTTATATTTAAACTAAAGCCAAGAATCCTGCAGTTATCGCACTGGCCACTATGTCTAATAATTGGTGCCACTTCATGGTTTGTACAGATCACTTTACTGCAGTTAACTCATTCTAGTCCTGCCTGTAATGGGCGCTCCCTCAATGTGTCATTCGCTAGTTCTACTTCCTCTCCTCTTCCTCTTGCTGCTGGTTCAGTCCTGTCCTCTTTTCTCTCGATACAGCCCCTATTAGACAGACTATCAGTAGATTTGGTTTTCAGTACCCTCTCTATGCTAACGACAGCCAACTATACACTTTATCCCGTGACATTGCCCCTGTCGTACACCAATGACTGTCTAACCGCTATCGCCAAATCTTTCAAAAACGTTAACTTCTTGTGTTTTCACCAACTAACCTACCTAAATGTGATATCTCCCACTCTGTGTGTACCACTACCATAACACCTAGTCAGCACGCCCGCTGTCTCGGTGTTATATTCGATGCTGATCTTTTCTTCACCCCTTATTTTCAATCTCTCTCATGCCACCTGCGCCTCAAAAACATCTCTAGAATTCGCCCTTTCTTAAACTAGTTTCACACTAGCGTTAGGCATCTATGGTAGGCTGTTCTGGTAGAAAGCAGCCTGCAAGAGATGTCTGGATTCGGAACTGCTGGACGCTACCTGTCACCTGCTAGCCTCATTGACTATAATGGGGACCAGCAGAGATCTGGCCGCAAACCAGCAAACATATCGACAAGAGACTGGATGAAAATCGCTGCGTGTAATGATTCTCTGCATATTTGTTGAGTTGCGTCAGGATCACTCCCCGTCCCCATTATAAAGAATGGTGCCGGACAGGGATGCGGTTGTTTCCCACAATGCCAGAATGCAGATAGATCTGGCAGACTGTTCCCTTCTGGACCAGCATGCTGTTTCTCAAAACACTAGTGTGGAACTAGCCTTACTGTGCAAACAACAAAAACTCTCATTATTGCCCAGACCCATTCCTGTCTCAATTGCTGTAAATCATTACTGATTGGTCGTCCCCTCACTAAACTTTCTTCTATGCAATCTATCCTAAATGCAGCAGCCAAGCTCATCTATCTGTCTAACTGCTGCTCTGATGCCTCCACCCTGTTCCAGTCATTGTACTGGTTGCACATACAATATATTATTCATTTAAATTCTTACCCACAAAGCTATCTATAGTACTGCACCCCCTATATATCCTCTACCATCCTACCCATGTCCCAGGCTCTACAAATGATTTACAACTAACAACCACCATAATACGAACCTCTCACTACCATCTTCAAGACTTTTCCTGAGCTGCACCAGTTCTCTCGAATGCTCTACCCCATGCAATTAGGTTACTTCACAACATCCATAGATGTAGGTGTTCCCTATAAACATATCTTTTAAGGGTGAACTATCTTATCCCATAATCTTACTGTTCTCCATCCCCCCTTATAACATAACTCTTCTGAACTGACTCATCATCAAACACCATCCATCCCACCCCATGTACTCAGAAGTGCTACAAATATCGCCTGGTGGCTGGCTTATGTAGCTTTATATCTACTCCTCTATTGTGTTAAGATTGCTGGACCATTGTATAAAACAAGCAGTTTTTAGCTTATGTGTCACTTCATCATCTTATAGATTGTAAGCTCTTGTTAGCAGGGCCCTCATGTCTCTTGTTTTAATTGTTGCTATGTAATGTATGATTTTGTTTGTACATGAACCCTCTGATTGTAAAGCACTGCATGTAAATAAATTTATTCCTGCTAGAATTTTATTAATTTATTGCCAGCAGTCAGCAATAAAGATCCAACTGAATGTTACCAGTTAGGGGTGTGTCCCTTACATTCTGCCACTGACAGCACTAATTGAATAGTGTCATGTTAAACTGTTGTTATAGTAGGATTATGTAAACATAATGTTGGATCTAGACATGTATCTAGACATGGAATTACTCTGCTGGTTTTTACACCTGGAGTATCCTAATTGCGTCTTGATGCATACTATGAGGATATATATGTCACTCGTTGCTAAACCACATGTCACATTCCTATTGGCTCATTTGTATCTTTAGGTTGTAAGGGTAACACCCAGGGCTTGGCTAATAAAGAGAGAGTCTTCTGCCATTTGGAGTTGGAAGAGGTAAAAGACTCAAATACCACCATGAGTCATGTCGTCTTATTCTTTTAAGGAATAAAAGACAGGCACTCACCATCCATATAGTGAATTCATATAAGAAATACATTTATTGGGACATATATTTTTAAAAAAAGTATATAAAACGTGTATAAATAAAACAAGACAAAGCGAGTAAGACTGTATAAGTATGAAAAACTAAAAATGACCTCCTGAAAAGTGATAATGCTGAATATTAATATATTCTGAGGTATATTTGTTATATAGTCACAAGTGGTTAATGTACCGGTTAATCTATCTCCAGTGTAGTTATTAGTATTGGCTTAGTATATATATATTTTTTCTCCTGCAATCAATAAACAGTAAATGGCAAATTTGAATAGTCTCTATGTAGAATAGAACAAAGTAAACAGATAGTTGTCATACAATTCATAGAAAGAAAAAAAAAATTATATTGCAAGTATTAGAGTCCAGATGGAAAAAACATAGTGAATGATGAATTTCTAAAAATAAGTGATTATATCAAAATCTTTATCTTCTTGTTTTCCATAGATTTGGAATAGATATATAGAGATTTTTTTATATATATTGCTTTGAGTTAAGTGCATAAAAAAATATAGTTCCTTGTAGTTGATATAGAGAAAAGTTCAAATAAACGGTGATGTGAAAAAAGATTCTAAATAGCAGTTCCAAAAAACAATCTAATTCTCTGTTTAGTGAGGCGTATAATAAGAGGTAAGTATATTAGTAGTTTATAAGTCCCTACTCACTGGAGACTGGTCTATATTTAGGCTGACATCAGGGGTGTCCCACCCAATGCCCAGCCACTCACCCAGCCTTGTGTTTCTGCCAGATGGCGTTCTGTATGCCAGTCTTCCTATTAGTAAGCTCTCTGTGCTGATTGTGCACCGGAGCTGGCGTCCCACGTGGTTCAGAACATGTCACGTGCTTGCGCGCTGGAGCTGGCTTCCCACGTGGTTCAGAATATGTCACGTGGTATTGGGTCAATCATGTGATACTCGCGCTCGTACTGCCAAGTCTTCGGTGTTTGCTGGCTTTAATTGTATATGCTTTTAATCCACTTATGCTCAAGTATAGACCAAAAATGATGGGTTCTGGTGGGTAGTCCAATCTGTATCTTTGCCAGACGCGTTTCGAGGTGCTCCCACCTCTTGCTCAGTGGCCATGATTCAGATTAGATGTACCCCCTTTTTATACTCATATGTCATGAACTACACCAAAAACCTGAGATGGCTTTTTCACAAAACATAGACAGCACATCTCCTTATGTATTCATCCATTTCTATTTGTTGAAATTTCTTATCATTTTATTACCACATTGCGAAATACAATCTACTGAGTATAGAAATATGTATAAATAAATAAAAATGAATAAAAATAGATAAAAAATTAAATGCAAAAAACGCCATTGCGGTTTTCATGCATTTTTTATGATTTTGATTCGTTTTTTATTATTTAATTGCTTCTTCATATTTGCTTCACTTTCCAGAACTTTTTAATTAAAAATAAAAATGTTATGTATCCGTAAAAACATATGATAAAATACAATGAAATGCAATAAAATAAAAATGAAATGAACATAAAATATATTCTTTTTGAACCTGCTTGTTTCCCCTTCTGAATAGGCTTATATTATGGATAGATCATGTATTTTATAAATTTTTATTGATTTTATCCTGTGTATTTTTTCTATCAACTGCGGAATTGCATCTTGATAGAAAGATGAAGTATGGGTGGGGACCTCTTCCCGAGTGGAGATCATGGTGCTGGTAACACAGCCTGACCACGATGTCCCATCAGTGAGGGGCACCCACCCACATCTATAAGAAACCAAATATCTCAAAATCTGAATTGAGGCCTCCAGGTAACAAAGTTTCAAATTCATAAATCCGTCTGGATTCCTGTCTTGACATTCTTGAAATATGATCCCCACTTCTCCAGTGTATTTTTACTCTGAGAAAGTAATCATTCTGTGATTTTTTTCCGTGATATATATGGAATGTGCCATAGTTTATCGTTGGTAACATTCTGTGCACCTGGTAGCCTGTGTCACATGGCCTGTTATAGGTGGGGCTCGCAGCCTCCTCCTACCCTCCCATTGTATTAGTGATCTTACTATGGAGGTATGTGGGAGCTTGGCTGTGAGTCGGACCTCAGCACCTATCGGACTGTGTTCACACACTGTAGGTAGGTTAGCGGTACGACCCATGCCACACTGACATACCGTCAGGGGGTGCCTTGGGCTCCGATATGTTCCTGACTGGTATATATTGGCTAAAGTTTTTAACATCAGCGTGAGGGATTAGCCAGTATTGTCAGTTGCATATTATTGTGGTGCACCTTTTGCAGTTATTTATGATTTTTATATTCTCATCCACACATTATTCCATCTTGTGTAGGATGTTTTTGTGGTGCATGTGGTCCGCTGCCAACATCCTCCATTGTATGCATTTTTTCTGGGGATTGCCGTTAGCAGCGGATCACATACGGAGGGATTGCTCCCCCAGGTATAAACACGCTACAATGTTTGGGGTTTTGAGCACTTCCTCCCATTTAGGCCACTTCATTCTGTTATTTTTTCCGTTAGTATGTGTCCATCTGATACCTAGAGAAATAAAGAATACAAGGCTCTGGTGTCATGTGTTACCCTATATAGCCCGCTGATTGGTGTTAATCAATGTTTAATACTTTCTAATGTGTCTCTATCTTGGTTGTACCTAGGAGACTTAACCCTTTAGTCATGTGCTGCCAAGGTCGATCAGGAACAAGGAATTTTGGTGCTCCAGGCAGATTAGGCAAAGGGCACCCCCTTTGTAGAAATATTTAAAAATTACCGTACACGCTAATAAAATAATTTTTAAATCATATAAAAAAATGCAGTCACAGAATAGTAAAGGATTTAATCCCACACATTCATGTTTGTCCCACTGCTGCTTCCAGAAAGTGCTTTTGGAAAGTGCAGAAAAGGCCAGTCACTTCACCTGTTTGTAATATAATGGCCCTTGGACTGGTCAACCACAGTACCAGAGGATCCTCCAGTAGGCCCATGCTGTGATACCATTATTGGCCCCGATAATCCAGGAGAGAAAAAAAACATTTGGCTGCCTTCATAGCCAGTCATTTACCACTAGAGACTATTTATTTGATTCAAAACCTGTTAAACTTTATTGATAATATCGGGGTTGGGCCTCAAAAATAATATTCTCTGCTGGGCCCCAGTATGACACTGTAGGACAGATTATATATAGATAACTAGATAGAAAGGCTCCAGTCATGCTTTGGGTCTGTGGGTCTGTTGTCTAGTTGTCAAGATGCCATTACTGATGAAAAAAGAATATTTGCATTACAATATCACAACCGGTAATCTCAGGTAAGAGCTCAGTCCCAGGCTATATATGTGACCTTTGGAAGTAACACATGGCAGTATGACCATGCTTGATTAATGAAAGACTTTGAACCATGTCTTCAACCATGTCAGTCAGGCATTATGGATTAATACTGCACATTTGGGGACTTAGTATCAGGAGATCATTTGTTGAATAGTTTTTACTGTAAGACATCGTAAATTTACCAACATTTTAAACAATTATGTGGAAAACCTTTATTGGACAAATAACTACAGCAAGATAATGACCTTATAAAGTTTCTTATGTTCATTTTGGAGTATTAATCTATGAAAAAAATTGAAATGATGGTTACCCTTTAAAGGGGTTGTGCCAAGTTTAGAAGTTATACGCTATCCACAGGATAGGGGATAGCTAACTGATCAGTGGTGGTCTGCTCGCTGGGACACCCATTGATCCCGACAAAGGGCATAGGGGATACTTTGAAAACTTGGCAGACCTCCTTAAAAAAATGGTAGTCTACCTTTTGCAGAGTACTTTCAGTTCGGTACAGTATGGTAATCGTACAGCCTACATCTCATCGGTTTACTTTTTATTTGTTAATATCAATGTAGTTTGCAGCTTCAGAAACCTAGCTAGGAGATTTCAAATATTGATCCCACACAGCTTTGCCACTAGAGCCACAATGCTCCATACAACAGCTATCCACACGGATTTCCACACAGTGCGGCACGACCAGTGTCCTGATGAAGGCGTTTACCGCCGAAACGTTGTTACAATATTTACCTACAACTGGCAAACCGCATACTGTAATCTAAGCTATACAATAAAGATACAAGAAAGCAACAATAGTGGTGTCCAGGAACTTTCTTCTTTCACTTATATACCTGGCCTGGGAACCTTTTCCTGTGACCCACACCTCGTAAGGGGAGCACCACCCAACCTATATAGAATTGTATTAGAGGCTAGTTATCAGCTATTCCTGACTGTTATATGTAAGAACTTGTTTTATCTGGAATATCATAATCGTGAATATTCTAGATTTTTTTTTATCAGTAACCTCCCTTTTTGCTTGTGGGCCAACAAGAAGGCAGCAATATCTTTCTCACAGCTTAGCAACATCCCTAGCAACCAATAGGAAATTTTCCTACCCCTACTATATAATAAACTCCCCAGCAGGCATTTTCAGCTGTTTTTTTTTATTTTTTTTGCAGTTCTGAGAGATAGAGAGCAGTGTCATTGCTGTGCTCTGTGCTTTCATCTGGATCCTATTACTTATCCAATTACATTAGATAGATAGATAGATAGATAGATAGATAAATAGTTAGTAAGTTAGCTCATATATATAATACAGATAGTTAGTGGGAGATAGTCAGTGTAGGTTAGATAGTGATATAGTGTAGCTGATAGGTTCCAGTGCAGGGTGTTAGGTAGTGTGATAAGAATTACTGTTTCTCTGCTGTCCATACATACATACATACAGACATAGTGCTGTGATGTCACAACAATACTTGGTGCACAAATCAGTAATATCTACTAAGACCTGATAAAATGTGACAAGATCACGAATTCTAGAATTCGCGAATTTAGTGCGAATATCATGTGAAAAATTCGCGAAAACTAATATTGCCCATGCCGCTTATCACTATTCAGTACTACGCTGAACAGTGAAGACGGACACTACAAAAAGTCAAATACAGGGTCAGTTTGTTCATTAAAAAATGTAAAATCAATAAACAAACTATATCTATATCTATCAAACTTAAAATCAATAAACTTTGTTTTCCGTCCAGCATTACGGAAACCAGACAGATCAGTTATGCTTGCCCATATACTTCAACTTCAGTACTGGATTGGATAAGAGGTGGTAAAGGACCTGGTATAATGATCATGTGACATGAGGGGGCGGAGCTCCTGTGCTCTGTGTGGAGGAGAAGAAGGAAGTAGAGTAGTGAAGGACGGTTGCGCGAACTTGTTTTTTAAGTTCGGCGTCCAAGGTTTGGGTTCATTGAAGAATCCCCTTATGGATTCCAAATTCCGTTATGGTCTGTGGTAGCGGAATCCATAACGGGATTCTTTGATAACACGAACTTCGGACACCGAACTTAAAATACAAGTTCGCTCAACCCTACTCAATATGTATCTGCATTGATGAAATAAAGAAAGAGATGTTTTGAAGACAAAGAGCGTCCGCTGGGATATTTTGCTATATTTCCATTGGAGTAATTCCTTTCTCGTGCTGATGAACTGGAAGTCAGGTGCTGACCATTCTTGCAATTCACCCCTTTAACAGTGACCTCCACAGCATCCCGCCCCCTTAACAGTGACTTCCACAGCGGCCCACCCCTTTTACAGTGGCCTCCACAGCGGACGCTCCTTTATTAGTGACCTCCACAGTAACCCATCTTCTTAATAGTGATTTCCATAACACCCGCCCCCTTAAGAGTGGCCTCTACAGAAATCTGCATCTTAACACTGACCTCCATAGCGGACCGTCCCCTTAACTGTGACTTCCACAACAGTCCTCTGTCGTGCGCAGGGCTGGAACCGAACCGAGTTCGGGAAATGTTTTTTTACAGTAGTAATTAATTTATGAAGCGAATAACTTCAGCTCATCTGAGCCAATATTTAATACTGTACAGAGTGCTCGCAACGTACAGTATTCAAACGAAGTATTATGCGAATCGACTTTGGATGTTTCATTCGAAGTCGATTCGCTTATCCCTAGGTAATCAGTATCTGATTGGTGGCGGTCCAACATTGTTTCAGAAGGCACCAGCTGGTCCTATTAGTGCTGTGGCCTTCTTGCAGCTTACCAAGCACAGTGCCATACATTGTATGGCGGCTGTGCTTAGTATCATGCTCAACCCCATTTACTGAGGATAGGTCATCACTATTAAACCCTCAGAAAACCATGTTAATGGCATTATTTAATGTACCATTTAATATACTAAAAAGCTTTTAAAACATTTTTATAGGATGGAATGGAAAAAAATAGACTTTTTTCCTGTGTTCGTTAAAAAAACATAGGGGTGGTCCTTGAATATATTATTTTGGTGGTAATTATCATCACTTTACAGCTTACAGTAAAGGCTGGTAATGAGTTCTTATCACTATATTGAGCTATAGACATAGATTACTTATAATCTTATCATTTGTTATGGTTTTTCCAATTTGTCCATGAAAAATGTTGGCTGTCCATGATTTTGGAATAGGTTGTCCAGAAAAAAGAAAAATTCTGGTAGGCAACCCTGCATGTTGCATCAGATTTGACCAGAGTGATCCCCATTCACATTTCCGTTTTTTACTGATGTGTGCTGTCCCTATTTTCCACGGATAGCATATGTATCCTGCGACTTTAGGGGACGTTCACACACAGCAGGTTTTTCAGCAGAATTTTGGCGACGACAGCCTCGCTAAAAACTACTTTCGCACTATTTTGGTCCTTGATGCAGACACGACACAGATGGCATCACTGACCACTAATTTAAGATGCTCTGGAAATTAACTTTCATTGTCTTTGGAATACGAATGACACACGAAGGGCAAAGTGTAAGTGTTTGATCAGTGATTTCCATCACTTTCAAAAACGAGGAGGTAAATGCCGTAAAAAAAATAAAAATTATGCAAAAAAAAGCAATTTTTGTCACCTTACATCAGAAAAAGTGTAACACCAAGCAATCAAAAAGATATGTTTCGCTTTATAAGACGCACCCGATGATAAGACGCACCCCAGATTTTAGAGGAGGGTAAATAAGAAAAAAATATTTTTCATCAGACCTCATATGAAATCCTCAGATCAGACCCCCATAAATATCAGGACATCACATCAGACCCCCGAATCAGGACATCATATCAGACCCCCATATCAGCCCTCCATGTCAGAACCCCATCAGCCCTCTATGTCAGACCCCCATCAGACCTCAGATCAGCCCTTAATGTCATACCCCCATCAGACCTCAAATCAGCCCTTTTTTTCTGACCCCTATCAGACCTCAGATCAGTTCTTTATTTCTGACCCCCATTAGACCTCAAATCAGCCCTTTTTTTCTGACCCCCAACAGACCTCAAATCAGCCCTTTATTTCTGACCCCCATCAGACCTCAGGTCAGCCTTTAATGTCATACCCCCCATCAGACCTCAGATCTGCCCTTTATTTCTGACCCCCATCAGACCTCAGATCAGAATAAAATAAAAAACTCCTCTTACCTGTTCTGCGCTGCGGCTCCTCTTTATCTCTGGCAGAAGTCATGCTTCCCTGTCTTCTCCAGCCCGTGCTGCACTGTTAACTGACAGCGTGCAGCGTCAGGTCATTGTGCACGCACTACGTGCTGACACTGTACGGTGTCAGGTCAGTGCAACGCCAGTCCCAGCGAATGAGACCAGGCAGCACTTCTTCCCCGCTCCGACTCCTAATGCATACTAGTGAGCGCTTCCATAATGGAAGCAATCACTAGTATTTGCTTTATAAGACTCACAACCATTTCCATCCCCAAAATAGTACCAATACAACCGTCATCTCTTCTTGCAAACAATGAGTCCCTACATAAGACAATCACCCAAAAAAAAATGGCTTTCAGAAAATGGAGACACAAAAATATGTTTTTTTTAAACAATGCTTTTATTGTGTAAAACCAAAATAAATAAACAAAAATAGAGAGAGTCTTTGATCTATCCGGATGCATAACTGAATGAAGTCATCCAGATCGTCCGGGGCCTTAACTCTGGCGAGTTCGTCTTTTATTAATTCGGACAGGCCTCGCCGGAATTGGCTCATCTGTGCTGCTGGGTTCCAGGTGGTGTCCGTGACCCAACGGCGAAATTCGGTGGTGTATTCGGTGATGGAGTGTCTACCTTGCCGCAGACTATGTAGTCGCGCCTCGGCTGTCGCACAGCGGTTGGAGTCATCGAAGACTTGGCTTATGGCGGTGATGAAGTTGTTTAGGTTGTCCAGGAGCTGACTGTTAGTCTCCACATATGATGATGCCCATGCTAATGCTTCATCCGTCAGGAGATTGACCAAAATTAGCACCTTCTTTTTCTCGGTGGTGAAGGGGGCTGGGTACATCTGAAAATAGATGCCGCCGAATCTTGATGGGAGTGGCATGCGGGTGTCTGCGGCCGCGCCGCGGACGTCCAGGAGTTGCCTCTGTAGTTCAATAATCTCCCTCTGTTGGCTTTGGACTACGCCTTGGAGCTGGGTAAATTTCTCCTGATACGTAGTACCAAATTCTTGAAGTTCGGTGACCTGCTTACCCAGAGTGGCCATTGCGGACTCCATAGTGGGGCTGATTATTCTGTAACAATCCTACTGGCTCACCTGTGTCAGAGGACAGCTGGCTGGAGGTAGGAGTGGAGCCCAGTGGTAAGGACCGCAGGCAGGTAGTAGGTGCAGGAAGTCTGGCAGAGGCGTAGTCGGTTGGCAGGCGGTGGGTCAGGGCAGGCGGCAGTAAGCGTGGTGAGACAATCCGGATGGGCAACGGTGGTAGCAGTTCAGTAGGTAGGGACAAGCAAAAGAGTAGTCGGTAGTCAATTCCTGGTCAGCAGTGGACTTACGGTAGAAGCAAGAGAAGCAGATGAGGAGAAGCTTGATCAAGGCTCAGGAGCTCAATAATCAGCAAGCTGGAGTGCAAGGGGCTGGACTTATACAGGGAAGTACCAGGTGTGGGGAATCAAGGGTGATGAGCAAGGCTTGGCAAGACTGAGGTTAAATAATATGCTTCAGGGAGGAATGTCCTGAGAGGACGGTAGCCTAGTAAGCAGGGCTACCGCCTGGGATGTGGCTGGTCACGGGTTTAAATCCCGACACTGTGCCTGCAGGGGAGCACTGGGGCTTATCTGATCATCAGGAATGGGACAAGGTGAGTAGTTACTGTTTTTTTTTATTTTAATAACACTGAGGGGCACAGAAAGGGCATTACTATTGTTATGGGAGCACAGAGAGGGCATAACTACTATGAAGGGGCACAGAGAGGGCATAAGTACTGTGAGGGGGGCACAATGAAGGGATAGCTACAGTGAAGGGGGCATAGTGAAGGGATAACTACTGTGAGGGGGGAACAATAAGGGCATAACTACTGTGAAGAGGAGCAATGAGGGCATAACTACTCTGAAGGGTGCACAGAGAGGGCATAAATACTGTGAGGGGGCACAGGTAGGGCATAACAATTATGAGGTGGCACAATGAAGGCATAACTACTGTGAGGGGGTAAAATGAGGGCATAACTGCTGTGAATGGGCATAGAGAGGGCATAACTATTGTGAGTGGGACACAATGAGGGAACAACTACTGTGAGCGGCATAATGAGATCATAACTTCTGTGAAGGGGCATGAAGAGGGCATAACTACTGAGGGAGGCGCAATCAGGGCATAACTACTGAGGAAGGCACAAAGGGGGCATAAATACTGGGGGGCACAATAAGGATACAACTACTGTGTGAAGGCACAATAAGGGCATAACTACTGTGAAGGGGCACGATGAGGGCATTACTACTGCGAGGAGGGCACAATGGGGGCGTAACAACTGTGAGGGGGAAAAATGAAGGCATAACAACTGTGAGGGGGCATAATGTTTTAAAGTATGGGGGGAAGGGTCCCAGAGAAAGGAACTGCCCTGTGTGCCAGACACCTTAGGTGTGCCACTGGTAACACCGAAGCTTACCTATGCCCCCTCACCTCTTCACAGGTGACAGAGGATGTATAGAAAACTCTCCCATAGAAGTCAATAAGGTTCTTCTCCTGTCCATTGTGTCTATAGCCCCTGGTGGCTGCTGTAAAGTATATCTCAAAATCAGAGGTCTCAAACATTTAGACCCTGTCGATTGTGTCTATAGCCTATGGTGGCTGCTGTAAAGTGTATGTCAAAATCAGGGGTCTCAAACATTCAGCCCGTGGGCTGGATGTGGCCCCTGGGGAAATTATCTGTCTACCTATGAGGCAGTAGAACTGTGCAGGAGATCGAGATATCACTGTTACCTCCCATTTTGTGTCTTAGCTGGCACGATGACATGGTCACTAATGCCTGTGTCCGGCCTGCGGAAACGCAGGCTGCAGGCTGGAAGGGGCCTGTGGACTGTATAACATAAAACGGTGGGGATCGGGAGGCAGATGAGTATTAGAGAATTAGAACTGCATAGAATTATGAGAATTAGAACTGCAGGGGGGCATTATAACTACTGGGAGCATAAGAAATACTGGGGCCACTATATAGAGCAATATAGCTACTGGGGTCACTATACAGAGCTTTAATACTACCGTGGGCTCTATAGGGGTGCCTTATAGAGGGGCCTTGTTAGTTCTGGGGGCACTATAAGGGGGCCTTACTTCTACTCTGAGAATTATGGTGGCATTATTACTACTGGGTATACTGTAGCGGCATTATTATTGTGCACTGCATGTAGGACATTTCTACTAATGGGATCACTCTTGGGGAGCAACATCACTATTGGAGATAGTTTAGGAGGCATTATTACTATAGAGAGCAGTCGGAGAGGACTATTACTATGGGGGGACTATCTGTATGGCACTATTATTTTTGTAGTATAGTGTTTTTGGACATTGGAGAGCACAGCAGCAGTAGCAGCAGGATGACAATGGTGGGTTACCAAGAGGTGGAGGATGATGGAAGAGTGTGGAATGATGTCTGTGTGCCAAACGCTGCAGAGGTAAGACAAGGCTGATGGAAGTCATCATGATGGTCTGGTCTGAATGGAGAAGATGAGAAAAGAGAATGTCTGCATCAAGAGGAGACATCACTGGATGTAAGAGGTATATGGTATTATATTCTATTAAGAATAATTTTGTTTTGTATCATATTCTAAATTAACGTGGCTGGAAAATGTTTTCAATGTGCAGCCCATATATCTGGTCGAGTTTGAGACCCCTGGTTTAGACGCTGACCATTTGCAATATTTTACATTATTGGTCCTATAACACATATTTAGAATAGAGTTGTGTTCCACAGCATTCATAAACACATAAAGTATAAATTGTGAGTATATATAACATTTACGATTCATCCCTTGCATCGGTGTTGCATTCTATAAAAAGATTGTGTATTGTGTATTTGTGGCACATCAATCATTCTTATTTGTATAAGGCTACTTTCACATCTGGGTTTTCCTTTTCAGTTTTGAGAACTGGCAGAGGATCTTGAATAATACAACTGGCTGTATCAGTTCAGAACGGATCCGGTGGTATTATCTCAAAAATGAACATGCCAGATCAAGTACCATTGTGAGTCAATAGGCGCCGGATCAGGTTTTTTCACGTCCAAAAAAATTCCAGATCTGGCACCATTGACTTACAGGGTTTTAGATGCCGGATCTGGCATGTTTAGTTTCCCATGCTGCACACAAAAATGCTCTGCCGTATCTCAAAACTGGAAAGGAAAATGCAGATGTGAAAGTAGTGAAAATGGTTTGAGTGCATGCTGCTATTAACATTATCCACTAAAGTTATTTCTGTTTGTATCCAGACTACACTATGATAAATGAGTACTTTATATGGCTGTTTGCGTGTGTTTGTTTTGCCTATGAATTCTTTGAATCAATCTTGATCAACACTTGTATTCCTCTTAACCTTAGGGACATCAAAGCATCTTTGTCAAATCTCCAGTGATATAATTAAAATCCCACAGATGAATAATTTTCCAGGGAAGAGAAGAGGGAGTTCTAATATCCAGACCAGAGCAATCCCAAACTCATTAGTGGATATATTTGTTGGTAATTTGGTTCAGTCTCTGAATGTACTTTCTCTGTTTAGTATAATTCTACAATTTACTTTTTACCAGTGGGTGAAAGTGTAGGAGACTTCTGACAATATTAAAGTGTTATAAATTCATCTCTGTATTAGTCATTCTTCAGTATTTCTCAATCTAATGCTATTCAGCTAAATGTCCATCCAGGAATGTATGTCTATTTACATGCGTTCAAGCGTAGAAAGTAAGTGGTAGTGGCTGCCTTCATCACGGATCGTGTGATAAATGCATATGGAGGAATTGTTTCATTTATGGATGCAGCTATGTGCTGATATAACTGACCTGTCCTATTGCTTTGAAATATTTTAATTGTGTCTCTTCTACAATCCATTCATCCTTTGTTTCTCTTCTAATCACATCAGGATCTTAGGTCAATTGTAATGATAATCTATTTCCCAAAGGTGTAGCTTTAGGGGGCAAGATGTAACAGCTATACCCAGGTTCAGGAACTTAAGGGACCCAAAGGCACTTCTGCTGTATAGAAAGGCACAGGTATTATAAATGTCCCATGGTAGGTGGTGGCTCTGTTACAGTCACAGATACAGTGACACATTAGCCTAATGGCTATCATTGAATTGGTGCAATGGTGGCACAATTTCGTCATTGTTGTACAAGTTACCTGAATAAACTATATATCACTGAACAATTGGGTAACCCTCTGTTACGGCAGTGGGTATGTGACCACTGTATTAGCCAACAGATTTGACTTGTCCTGGCAGTTCCCTGGCATCAACCCTTTAACTCCTATACAGGGATCTAGACTTTGCTGCAGGGGAGCCACAAGGCATCTAGCTCCTGGAGTAGTCTCTGTGTGGTTAACAGCTGACCCACAGGGATCAGACACCTTCGATGCAGGACACCAAGGAATCAGGCAGAATCATAGTCAGGGACAGGCTGAGGTCAGGGCTGGCGGGGTGCGTGCAATAAGGAAATGGTCAGAGATCACAGCAGGCAGTGTAGCGTCAACATGGTCGTCAGACAAATGTCAGGTCAGGCAGTAAAAGATCAAAGTACAGTAAATGGGCAGAGGTCGCTACATGGGCAGACAACAAGATACAGCACACCATTGCATGAACTTAGCAAGATAAGGAACCCTATTGCTGAGACACCTTCCCACTGATATACCCTATAGTTGGCAGCCATCGGCTAGTGAACATTACGGTACAAGAGTGCTGGCTATTTAACCACCTAATAGTTTGCCCAAGCTCAGGCAGCAGGAGGTAAGGAGGGAGGGATTGCTTTAGCTGCTCATATCTCGAGATTGGTAGCAGCTAGAGATATGGGCCTGATAAAAAGATTAAAACATCAATTTTAAAATTATGTGGAATTTATACACAGTGTTCACTGTGTGGTATAAATAACTTGATAACTTTATTCTGTGGGTCAGAACAAATAGGATAATTTCAAATTTATATATTTGTTTTTATATTTTTTCTTTTCTCCTGCAGGATGTCCCCAACTGCCCCCCCTCCCCTTTCCTCCAGACTGCTCATATCTAGGGATTAGTAGCAGCTAGAGATATGGGCATTCCAAGATTTCAAACAAATTCAGAATCACAATAACCACTACATAGGAAGATATAGTGAATGAGAGTGAATGCCGCTGAAAGTTAAAGTAAAAGCTGGTTTCACTGCTTTCACTCCTGACATGATTTCTAACAGCTATATCTCTGGGTGTGGTGGCGCTAATGAGGTGACACTGGTATTATTTGGAAGCTTGGAATGCCTTGCAATATCAGGCCCCTATATCTAGCTGCTATGTCCCCAGATATGAGCAGATAAAGTATGGAGGGGGAGCTGACAGCCTGCAAGAGAAAAGAAAAAATATAAATATATTATCCTATTTGTACTGACCTACAGAATAAAGTTATCATGTTATTTATACCACACAGTAAACGCGGTAAATAAATTCCACATAATAATGTTAAAATTACTTTCCCCTTAAAAATAAAATGCTATATGTACCCCAAAAGTGTTCCTAAATAAAAATTACCAATCATCCTGCGCAAAAAAAACAACACTTTTTTTTAACCACTTCCAGACCGGGCCATTTACCCCCTTCCTGACCAGGCCTAATTTAGCAAATCTGACATGTGGCACTTTATGTGGTAATAACTTTGGAACGCTTTTACTTATCCAAGCCATTTTGTTTTCTCGTGACACATTGTAATTCAAGTTAATGGTAAATTTGAGTCAATATGTTTTACATAACTCACAGAAAAAAGATGCACCACATGGATAAGCAACTGACAACACTGGCTAATCCCTCACTCTGGTGTTAAAAGCTGAGAGATTCGCCAATATTTCCAATCAGGAACATATCGGAGCCCCTTTAAACACCACTTCACGGTATCTCAGCATGACATGGGGTCCTACCACTAGACTACCTATGGTGTGTGAACAAGGTCTGAAAAGGTATTAAGCAGCCTACAGCCCCCTCCCACTCACCTGCATTGCAGGACCAACAATGCAATGGGGAACAAATGAGGCCGCAAGCTACACCTACAACAGACCATGTGACACCGGCTTCCAGGTGCAACAGAATGTTTACCAGCCATATGCAATGGCACATTCAATACATATAAAACAAGAATCACAGAAATAACGTGGCCTAAATGGGTGGGACTGCTCAAGCCTCAAACACTGTGGCGTGTTTTTAACTGGGGGCAGTTCCTCCGCATGTGGTTCGGACCACATGCGGAGGAACTGCCCCCCCAGTTAGAAACACGCCACAGTGTTTGGGGCTTGGAGCAGTCCCACCCATTTAGGCCACGTTTATTTCTGTGATTCTTGGTCAATATGTTTTACCTTTATTTATAAAAAAAAATCAAAAAGTTAATGAAAATGTGAAAAAATTCACTGGTTTCTAAATTTGAAACTCTCTGTTTTTAAGACAGATAGTGATGCCTCATAAAATATTTATTATTAACATTCCCCATATGTCTGCTTTATGTTGGCATCATTTTAGTAATGTAATTTTATTTTTTTAGGACGTTTTTTGAAAGAAGTTTTCCAAAGTCAACTTTTTTAAGGACTAGTTCTGAAGTCACTTTGTGGGGCTTACATAATAGAACCAACCCATAAATGACCCCATTTAGAAATGACACCTCTCAATTTATTCAAAACTGTTTTTTGAAATGTTGTTAACCCTTTAGGTATTCCACAGAAATTAAAGCAAAATAGAGGGGAAATTTCAAAATGTCACTTTTTTTGCAGATTTTCCATTTTCATCAATTTTCTCCTGGAACACATCAAGGGTTAACAACAAAACAAACCTCAATACTTACGTGTACCGCTGTTTGGGCCCTGAGGTATCCCCACAGTGAAAATCCCCAAAAAGTGACCACATTTTGTAAACTACACCACCCAAGGACTCTTTAAGGGGTGTAGTGAGCACTTCACTCAACAGCTGTTTCATAGAATTTGTAATACTTGGTAGAGATGAGCAAATTTTTCAAAAGTTCGATTCAGCTGATTCGTCGAATTTTACAAAAAAATTTGCTTTGTGACGAATTACTTCATCACCAAGTAGTGATGTAAGTAGTGGGTGCAATGACAGGGAGCTGCAATAGCGCTGCCCCCCGTCATTGTACCCCACAGATGCCGCGCTCATACTTGATCTGCATCTGAGTATAAAAACAGTGTGAAATTAACATAAACAAAAAAAAATTTGGTTCAACTTTCTGTTTATTAATCAATTTTCATTTTCAAATATCCAAATGTGCAATAAAATCAGGTACAGACATCATGTCTTTGGTAATGTAGCCAAAATACAATTTTCAAGCATCCAAATGTGCAATAAAATCAGGTACAGGCATCATGTCTTTGGTAATGTAGCCAAAATACAAGGTAACATAATAACGGCTGTTAGAGAGAATGGATAGAATCGATCTATATTCTATTTAGAAAGGGAAAAAAATAATAATAATAAATCAAAATAAAAAATAAATTAAAAGGGGGAAACCAAAGAAGAAGGGGAGGGAAAAGGAAAGAAGTATCTAAGAGCTCTCTTCTTTGTCATAAGCGGAGCTCTTCGTGATGGAGATCCCAACAGGACCAAGTCTGCAGGAACTTTTCCACTGTCCCCTGTGACAAAGCTGTATAATATTCTAAGGAAAGAATGTCCTGGATGCGGGAGTAATAATCCGCCTTAGACGGGGGAGCGTTTTTTTTTTCCAAAAGAGGGCTATCAAACCCTTCGTTGCAGTGAGTAGATGCAGGAGCAGCCCGGAGGCTCGACCTCTCATATCCCTAGGTGGGACATTCAATAAGTATGTAAGGGGGTTCAACCTCACTGAACATCCCAGAACATCCTGCAGCACTGAGGCCACCATCCTCCAAAAGGGTACTACCCGTGGGCACGTCCAGAATACATGGTATATGGAAGCACCATTGGCTGAACATCTCCAGCAAACATTAGGGATATTCCTATTGAAGGCGTGCAGCACCTCTGGGGTGTGGTACCAGTGCATCAGTAATTTTATTTGAGTTTCTTTATAAGTTATGCAAGGTGAGCTAGAAAAAGCTCTGGACCATATCACCTGCCAGAGGTTCATCGGAACTTCACTATCTAGCCATTTCTTCCATTTTAGCATATACAAGTGCTTTCCCCCAGTAAATAAGTCTGGGTGAGAAGCAGATCGTATATATCTGAAATCACCCCTTTAACTGATGGGCCTCTGACGCATAATTTCTCAAGAGGTGAGGGGGGATATAGATCCGGAGGTGGTGGATGAGTGGCAGAAATGGGATATTTGGTTATAATGATAGTTGGAGGAGGGGGGGAGGTTGTACTTAGTTTGTAGATCTGTAAAGGACATAAGGTGGTTTGTCAGGGGATTACGCAAATCATGGAGACGGAAGAGTCTGCTCTTGAACCAGGGGATGGCCATATTTGATTCACTGCTATTACCTAAATGCGGAGTAAACAAAAACGGTGTAAGAGAGGAGCGCAGTGTAGACAGGCCAAATTTAATCTTACAGGTCAGCCATAGGTTCCTAGAGAATGTCATAGGGCCCAGCAATCTCTAGGGTGTAATGTCTGCTGGACGACCCCAGATCATAGCACCCATATGAATCGGGGCCAACCAGAGCCTCTCTATTTCTGTCCATTTATTAAAGGAGTTTAAGGTATAGTAATTTGGGTAAGATTGACATCTTAATTGCTGCTATGCGACCTAGTAGGGAAATATGTAGGGGTGTCCACTTATTAAGAAGCGTATTGATATTAGCTATGACTGACGGGAAGTTCGCTCCATATAAAGCAGGATAGGTAGGGGTGATATGCACTCCTAAGTATTTCAGAGAGCGGCTTTGCCAGGAATATTTAAATGAGTGCTGTAAGGCTGACAGAGTTTGTGGGGGAATATTCAGGGGTAATGCTTACGTTTTTGTATTATTTATTTTATAACCTGATAGCCTACTATATGTGTCTATGGTGGCGTGTAGATTCGGGAGCGAGATAACCGGGTTCGTTAACGTTAAAAGGACATCGTCTGCAAAAAGGGAGATGGTGAAGGACCGGTCTCTTATTTTAATGCTTGTGATGTCTGGGTTCGTCTGGATCCGAGAGGCCAGGGGCTCAATACTTAGTATATAGAGGAGAGGGCATAAGGGACAGCCCTCTCGGGTCCCATTTTTAATAGGGAACACCGAGGAGCAGGCATGGGGTAGATTGACGTATGTCATAGGAGCAGAGTAAAGTCCTCTAAGCGCCTGCAGAAATGAGCCTGTAAACCCAAATCTCTGCAGAGTATGAAACATAAAAGGCCCGCTAAGGCGGTCAAAGGCCTTCTCCGCATCAAGGCTGAGGAGAAGAGCCTCTGTCGCCTCCTTATTAACCGCATCAATCAAGTCCACCACCCGACGTGTATTATCCCCCGCCTGGTGGAACCGGACAAACCCCACCTGATCCTTATGAATCAGTTGGGGGAGCCAGTAGCTTAATCTGTTCGCAAGTAGTTTGGTAAATATCTTTAGATCCGAGTTTAGCAAACTAATTGGGCGGTAGCTGGCGCATTCTGAGGGATCTTTTCCTAATTTAGGTATGACTGTTATTGAAGAGTGGAGCATGGTTTGTGGAATAGGTTCACCCGCTAAAAAGTAGTTGAATAGGGTGACCATATGTGGGAGTAAAATCTCGATGTATGTTTTATAATATTGATACGTGAGACCATCTGGTTCTGGTGCTTTATTTCCCGGCATACCTTTTATTACCTCCCTCAATTCCTCCGGTGTGATCTGCTGATTTAGGTCAGCTAAAGCCTCTAGGGAGAGGGTAGGCAGGGCACATTCAGACAGATATTTGTCCAACACCTGGGCCCTGGTATCAGGATCTCTAGGGAGTTCCGAAGGGAGGGAATACAGAGTAGTGTAATATGATTGGAAAAAAGCTGCTATTTTTTCGGGGTCAAAATATTGAGTACCCAACGTATCCTTTATTCCCTGGGGAGTAGTTGTAGCTTCTCGGTCCCGCAATTGTCTCGCCAATAATGTGTGGGGTTTATTGCCGAATTCGAAAAACACTGTTTAGAATATCTTAGTAACTTCTCTGTTTTATTAAGCGAGATTATTTAACATAAACAAAATTTTTAATCAAACTTACCTTGTCCATTTGCTTGCGACGGACCGCCTGCCGCCATCTTGCTTGAAGATCTGGTGCAAAATCTCGCGCGGTGCGAGATTATGTCATCACGCAGGCCGTCGTGGTGACGTCATACGTCACGACGCACGGGATTTCGGACGAGATCTTCAATTAAGATGGCGGCCCATCGCGAGCAAATGGAGGAGGTATGAATTAATTTTTTTATTTTTTATACTATTTCAGGTTAAATAAATTTGCTTACACAAAGCACTAGGAAATTCGGCTTCGAGTCTAATCGAATTTATCCTGAAATTCAGATCAAATTTTGCTTCATGGGATTCGATTCGCTCATCTCTAATACTTGGGTGTGAAAATGAAAAATATATATTTTTTTTTACAATAAAATAGTGCTTTAGGCCTAAACTTTCTTTTTCACAAAAAAAACAAACAGGAGAATATCCCCACTAAATCTGCTAGGATAAAGGAAGCTAACAAAATACTTTGCTGTATAAACTTACCTATATATTGTGTGGATGCCCTGACAAGTTTAATAAGGTCTAACGCCCTTGGCTGACGAGTTCTGTCACCAATTCGGAGTTACTGGTTTCTTGGGCCTTATTTGGGATATTTTTTGACTGTATAGCACTTAGCGACATTTGAGATTTTACCCTGAATGCTGTATGGTTTTACTGTTTCATTGAATAAACGTTCCTTTAAAAAAAATATCTTTTAAACCTCTTGAGCGACTTCAATGGCCTGACTTGCTTCCGGGCTAGGTGATGCTGGAGGGCTAGCAGAAGAGGGCAGATGAGGAAGAGGGAAATGTTGTCCCCTGGTAGCAGTTCCTAAGATTCGGAAGTTAATTGTTGTGGCTCAGGAACCATGGTTCCTTTGGGAGTGTTCACATTCTTTGTTTTGTTTGGTCATGGTGGTTGTGTCAGATGCAGGTGGGGCAGAATGTATAGTCACACGGTCTGTAAGTGCTTGCTGGGTTTAGTAATATATTTGTCCATGTCCTCGTTGTGGGGTAGGCACCAGATAAGTCTCAGAGGTGGAAAAGAAGTGGAAGGAGTCATGTAATTATTACATCACAAGTGTAGCCATCAAGTACATGTCTTTGATATCTGCAACACTCCCACTTAAACTGTCCAAAGAAAGGTTTGTGGTTCTAGGAGTAGATATCAATATTGGTCCAAGTGGGTAGGAACCTGTGTCATAGGCTATAGGGCAGTATGTAGGAGTTTTTTACAAAAAGCAAATGAGAGTCAAAGTTGGCAGTTTTTCTGTAAGATGTCACTAGATGGCAGAGTATCTACTAAAAAGTACCAGTTCTCAGGTTACACACAAAAAAAATAAGGGGTTAAGAGATAGTTCTCTCTTCTGCCACGTCTCAGGGTGTGGAAGAGCAGTAATGGAAAAGAGGAATAATAAACTGAGAATAGCCCAGGGGCGCAAGCAGTAACTTCTAGTCGTTACTAGCTAAGAGCTAAGGCCACTAAGGTTAAAGCAATATACAGTAACCCTAAGGGGTTAAACAAATATGCCAAGGAGGCTTACTACTTGGAGCTACTGACTCCTAGTTCCAAAGTCCAAATGTGGATCTCCTCTAGCAAATAACAAGCCGGTGAGTTAGTCCTTTTGTTTGGAGGTAGACATACAAGAATTATATATCGGACTGTTACCTTTGCAGGATTCCTTACCGATTTCAAGCTCCATAGCCAAGATGGCTTTCAGAACCCAGCAATATACATTAGATCGCCACAAAAGTTAAGGCTCCTCTGAGGGCCCATTGTTGCTGGTTGTAATGAATTACCCAGGAACTCGGTTGCGGCACGTGGTGGCTTCCTACCGCCATCGTAGCAACCTGGCTCCCAGTGTTGGTACTCTTGATAGTCCAGGTCCTGCTTTGGCGGCAACCTTCTATGCAGCTCTCTGTTAGCAACCATACTGGCACTCTGGATTTCGGGGATGAACAGTGGACGGTCTCTGGTTACCAGCTTCAGCCTGTGATGTTTATGCTAAGCAACTGATGCTAGGAGTGAGGATAGCGGCAGTCCCGGAACCCGCGCCATCTTGGATTCTCCAGCGCAGAAGAGGAGCGTAGCGAGCGTACCAAGATGGCGCGGGTTCCGGGACTCGGCAAGCTCAAGTTCTCGCGGTTCTCGCGAGAACTTGAGCTCCTTCTCCCTGGCTAAGAGCCGAGTGCTGCTATTGGATGCGCTCGCAGCCAGGGGGAGAGGAGAAACGCCCAGGCACGCCCACCAGAACATCCGAGGAGACGCCTACTATAACTTTCTGTGCCTCATTTGCATATGAGGCGCAGAACATATCGGGAACAAAGGCGGCCGAACGGGGGGTCATTTAAAAAAAAAAAAATATGGTGAAGACTTCAGGGGCAGGTCCCCTAAAAGGTAATATAAAGATTACATTTTTTTTTTTTTTTTTTTTTTTTTTGGTGAAAGGTCCTCTTTAGGGTCCCTTTTACACAGGCTAATGTGGGGGTCTAACATGCAGCAATTAACAGTATAACAAGTTGACTGACGTTTCACATGTACCAAACTGTATCGGGCAATCATCAGTTCCCCATATTGTGTACAGTTCCTAGAACTATTCCACATTTTTTCATGTTAAGCCCACAAACAAATGTATTTTATTGGGATTTTACATGATAGACACACAAAATATCAATATGTGTGAAGTGAAATAAAAATGATACATGGTTTTCAAAATGTTTAATATATAAAAATCTGAAAAGGGTGGGGTGCATTTGTATTCAGCCCCCTGTACTCTGATACCACTAAATAAAATCCAGTGTGACCAATTGCCTTCAGAAGTCACCTAATCAGTAAATAGAGTCACCGTGTGTAATTTATTCTCAGTATAACTACAGCTGTTCTGTGAAGGCCTCATGAAAACCAATATAACAGGTCAGGGATAAAGTTGTGGAGAAGTGTAAAGCAGGGTTAGGTTATTCCAAGCACTGAAGCTCTCACAGAGCACTGTTTAATCCATCATCTAAAAATAGGACTGATCTTTTCTTGAGCTATTTTGCAAAGAAGAATGGGCAAACATTTTGGCCTCTAGATATGCAAATCTGTAGAGACGTACCCCAAAAGACTTGCAGCTGTAATTACAGTGAAAGGTGGTCCTACAAAGTATTGACTCATGGGGGTCATGAATAGAAATGCATGCCACACTTTTCAGATTTTTATTTTTAAAAATGTTGAAAACCATTTCATATCGCTTCACACATACTTTCCAAGTTGAGTTGGTCTATCTCATACAATCCCAATAATATATAAAATGCATCACAAGTTTGTGACTGTATCGTGAAAAAAATGTGGAAAAGTTTGAAGGGTATTAGTACTTTTTCAAGGCACTGTATACTGCTGGCAGCATATCTGTTTACACAGGATGATATGCTGTCAACAAAGATTATTTTTAACATAAAAGTTCCAATCAGCCGAGAAGAGAAACAAGTTCATTCTCCTTTTATCAGCTGGCTGGTGGGGTATTTCATCAGCCGATGAACAGGAACGAGTGCTTTTAGGAACTCTTGTTAGCTCAATTATTGACAAGTATAGAGAAACAAGTAAGTGAAATGTCTGGGCAATCTTCTTTTATATAGCATTGTCGTGGAATTTTTGTTTAATAGTACCTAAACACAAGATACAAATATTTTTATATTATTAACCCCTTCGCGCATTTTCATGTACATGTATGTGAGGGAATGTGGCTTCTTGCCGCATCCTCACGGGCATGTACGTGATGTGATCAGGCGGGTGCAGTAGCATTACGCAGCACGGGCCCGGCTGTTACTGATAGCAGGGCCCCTGCTACATCAACCGACATCGTTTTATGCGGTGATGCTAGTGGATTAACCCTTTCATATGCTGCAGTCAGCACTGACCACGGCACGTGTGGGTTTTACAGAGGGAGGGGGCTCCCTCTGATTCCATCTGCCCCCCCGATGGAATCAGTTTCAAGTAAAAAAAAAAAAAAAAAGCCCCCTCACCATAAAATAGTATATAAAGACATAAATAAAAAACAGACATATTAGGTATCGCCACGTACGTAACAACGTGCTCTATAACAATGTCACATAATATACCACCTCAGGTGAACGCTGTAAAAAAAAAAAAAAACTGAGGAAGAAATGCCATTTTTTTGTCACCTTACATCACAAAAAGTGTAATTCCAAGTGATCAAAAAGACATATACCCCAAAATAGTATCAATAAAACCGTCATCTCTTCCCGCTAAAAATGAGACCCTACCTAAGACAATCGCCCAAAAGATAAAAAATATGGCTTTCAGAAAACAGACACACTAAAACATGATTTATTTTTCTTCAAAAATGCTTTTAATGTGTAAGGCCCCTTTCACACGGGCGAGTTTTCCGCACGGGTGCAATGCGTGATAATAATGCATTGCACCCACACTGAATCCTGACCCATTCATTTTAATGGGTCTGTGTACATGAGCGTTTTTTTTCCACTTGTGCGTTGTGTGAAAATCGCAGCATGTTCTATATTCTGCGTTTTTCACCCTAGCCCCATTGAAGTGAATGGGGCTGCGTGAAAAACGCATTGCATCCGCAAGCAAGTGCGGGTGCGTTGAGTTTTTCACTGATGGTTGCTAAGAGATGTTGTTTGGAAACCTTCAGTTTTTTATCACGGGCGTAAAAAACGCATCAAAACTCATTGCACTTGCACGGAAAAAACGGAACAACTGAACACAATCGCAAGCAAAACTGAATGGCTTTGCCTATGAAATCGCACAGTTTTCACTGAACGCATCCGCAACACTCGTGTGAAAGAGGCCTAAAACTGAAATAAATGTAAAAAAGTAGACATATTTAGGTATCATCGCGCCGGTAATAATCTGCATTAATAAAACTATAGCATGTTCTATCCCCTCAGGTGAATGCCGTAAAAAAAAAAAAAAAACTAAAATGCATTTTTTTTTGTCACCTTTATCACAAAAAGTGTAATTCCAAGCGTTTAACAATTCACACACAGCCCAGTATGGCACCAATCAAACCGTCATCTCTTCCCACAAAAAATGAGACCCTACCTAAGACAATCGTCTAAAAAATAAAAAATATGGCTTTCAGAAAATGGAGACACTAAAACATAAATTTTTTTTCCTTCAAAAATGCTTTTATAGTGAAAAAACTGAAAAAAAAAATATATATATTTACACATATTATGTATCGCCACGTCCGTAACAACCATTTCTACAAAAATATCACATGGCCTAACCCCTCAGGTAAACACCATAAACAAATAAAAACTGTACCAAAAATGCCATTTTTTTTCACCATACATCACAAAAAGTTATCAAAAAGACATATGTACCAATCAAACCGTCATCTCTTCCCGCAAAAAATGAGCCCCTACATAGGACCAACATATCGCCCAAACGATAAAAAAAAATTATGGCTTTCAGAAAATGTAGACACTAAAACACAATTTTTGTTTCTTCAAAAATGCTTTTATAGTGTAAAACTGAAATCAATTTTAAAAAAGTAGACATATTAGGTATCGTCGAGTCTGTAAAAACCTGCTCTATAAAAATATCACATGATCTACCCCCTCAGTTGAACGCTGTTAAAAAAAGCCCCAAAAAAGTGTCATATTGAATGATCAAAAAATCATATGTACCCAAAAATGGTACCAATTAAAAGGTCAGCTCTTCCTGCAAAAAAAGAGCCCCTCATCTTGATCGGCAGAAAAATAAAAGAAATGTAGCTTTCAGAAAATGAAGACACAAAAACATTATGTTTGTTTTAAAAAATGCTTTATTATGTAAAACTGAAACAACAAAAAAAAAACCACATATTTGGTATTGTCGTGTCCGTATCAACCTGCTCTATAAAAGAAACACATGAGCTATCCTGTCAGGAGAACTCCGTGAAAAAATAAATAAATAAAAACAGCCACAACAGCCATTTTTTTGTTACCTTGCCTCAAAAAAAGCGTAATATAGAGCAATCAAAAATCATATATACCCCAAAATAGTACCAATAAAACTGTCACCTCATCCTGTAGTTTACAAAATGGGGTCAATTTGGGGGATTTTTTACTCTAGTGAAATCTGCCCTCCAAAATCCATATGGTGCTCCTTTCCCTCTGCACCCTGCCATATACCCATACAGCAGTTTACGACCACATATGGGGTGTTTCTGTAAACTGCAGAATCAGGGTAATAAATATTGAGTTTTCTTTGGCTGTTAAACCTTGCTGTGTTACGGGGAAAAATAAATTAAAATGGAAAATCTGCAAAAAAAGTTACATTTTGAAATTTCACCTCCATTTTCCTTTCATTCTTGTGGAACACCTAAAGGATTAACAAAGTTTGTAAATCAGTTTTGAATAACTTGAGGGGTGTAGTTTCTAAAATGGGGTCATTTACGGGTGGTTTCTACTGTGTAAGCCCCAGGAAGTGACTTCATAACTGAACTGGTCTTTAAAAAGTGGGTTTTGGAAATTTTCTTAAAAATTTTAAGAATTGCTTCTAAAATTCTAAGCCTTCTAACATCCGAAAAAAATAAAATTATGTTTACAAAATGATGCCAACATGAAGTAGACATCTTGTAAATGTACAGTAACAACTATTTAATGAGGTTTCACAATCTTGTTTAAAAGCAGAGACATTCAAATTTAAAAAATGGTGAAATTTTCTGTAAATTTTGGAATCTTTTATAAATAAAGGTGAAACATATTGACTCAAACTTACCGCTAACATGAAGTACATGTCACAAGAAAACAGTCACAGAATCGCTTATATAAGTAAAAGCGTTACAGAGTTATTACCACATAAAGTGAAACATGTCAGATTTGCAAAATGTGGCTTGGTCCTTATCGTGAAAACTGGCTTGGTCTTGAAGGGGTTAATGTAATTCTGAACGGGAAGCTGTTCTGATATTTGCATGCATTGCTCTCTCTCTCCCAGTATCTCTGGTGTAAATGGGAACCTTACAGACTAAGGCTACATGCACACAAACGTTGTTTGTTTCCCTGTCTGTTCCGTTTTTTTTTTTGTGGATAGGATGCAGACCCATTCATTTCAATTAGTCCGCAAAAAATGCGGACAGCACTCAGTGTGCTGTCCGCATCAGTATGTCCGTTCCGTAGCCCCGTAAAAAAAATAGAACATGTCCTATTCTTGTCCGTTTTAGGCATTGTTACAATGGATTCGCAAAAAAAAAAAACAGATGTCATCCATTTTTATTTGCGGACCGCAAAACACATACGGTCGTGTGCATGTAGCCTAAAAGAGAAATAAACAGACTGTTAAATATTCCTGAATCCTAGTTTCTATTAATATCAAGCACATAATCACATCTAAAACAATGAGACATTTTTTCGACCACTTCTTCCCTCAAAGTTATTTTCAGAAAATGTAGACATTCTATAATAGTCAAAGGTACTTAGGAACAGGAATGCCAGTTGCTTTGGTAAGATTTCTTGCTGGTATGCTGGACACTGTGCTAAAACCTTTAAGGAATCTTTCACCACAGTCTTGGACTATTATTTCTAGTATTCCATGTATATTACTGCAGATAAGGAGTCCAGATCATTTTTTTAAAATCAAATATAATTTTTTTTTAAATAAAGTTTTTCATATACAGATATTGCACCATTTCAGAATAATTTTTACAGTGATATAGACATAAAAAGCAAATTACATAAACCATATCATGTAAATTCCCTTCCAGCCCCCCCCCCCCCCCCAACAACCCTGCAGAGAAATGACTACATCAACCCATGTTTGAACAAGTAGAATAAAATATATCATGGCAGGCATGCTGTAAGATTATCGTATATACTGGGATGTAGAGAATAGAATGTTGGGTGTGACCATAGTATTAGGCCATTGTCTTGGCAGGTGCCCGAAGGAAACAGATCAAGTGCCCCATTATAGACATTTGCCCCCTCAAACAATCCCTGATCAACGCCGAGGACGCCAAACCAGGAACCGCAAACTAACCCTGCCAAGAACCGCAAACTAACCCTTTATTGACATAAATTTAGCTGGGCATCTCCTTTTCAGGTAAACCCCTTTTTCGAATCTTAAAATGGTGTTTAGTCGGTTCACAAATTCCTGCTTGGTAGGCGGATTTCTTAGTAGCCAATGTTCCAGCATTCTAGCCTGGAAGAGCATTCTTTGCAAGGAGATTTTATTTATTTATCATCAATTCACGGTGGATTTAAAAGACCTAATACAAAGACCCTGGGGGTCCCTTGGTAGTTGTATCTGGGTTGTTTTGGCTATGATCCTCAATACTCCCTCCCAGTATGCCCCAATCTGGCCTTCCACACCGGGGACAGTTTGAAACTGTCCGCAGACCTATATAGTATAGGAATGCAGGGGTTTTATATACTCTATGTACTAGGTATAGCTGGGATAATCTTTGAGCCTCACTGAGTGTGAGGCTAGGGGTTAAAGGGGTATTCCTATCACATACAATGGGGGCATATTTCTAGGATATGCCCCCATTGTCTGATAGGTGCGTGTCCCACCTCTGGGACCTGCAAATACAAGGAGAATGGAGTGGGGAGAGCTGTGGCTGGAGGACTCCGGGTTTCCCAGGGTCCACACACCACCAAGTGCTGCTCCCATACAAGTGAATAGGAGCACACGTGCGGCTCCTGCTCCCATTTATTTCTATGGGGCAGACGGAAATAGCCGAGCCAGTGCTCAACCGCCCTCCATTCATTTCCCCGCTCCGTTCCTGTTGTAGGTGGGACCCGCACCTGTCTTTAAAGGGGTTTTACCATTACATACAATGGGGGCATATCGCTAAGATATGCCCCCATTGTATGTGATGGTAAAGCCCTTTAAGGACAGGACATTGTCCCATTGTTCCTGGGAGATGCCAGGAACGTATCGTTCCCATTTATCTTTAACCAGTAGAAAGCCTGATGAAGTACATTTAATAAATAGATGTCTATAGATCAGAGAGATGAGCCTCTTTGCAGTACCACCACATAGTAACTGTTGCACTATAGGAGGGGAAGCTGACAACTGCAAACCATCCTTGAACTGCGCCTGACGTGCATATCTTAGTTGAAGGTATTGGTAGAATACAGTTCTAGAAAGACCAAACTCTGCCAAAGCTGTGTAAACGGCTTTATAACCATTTCTGATTGGATCTGATGTAGAAATAGAATACCCTTTTCCTCCCAAAGGGAAAAGCCCTCTAGTCTAAACAGTTTAGGTAATTGTGGATTGTACCATAGGGGTGTATTGCAATGAAACCCCTCAAGACCAATCAGTTCCTCAAACTTAGACAAACCTTTGTTATTTGAGAAATGGTAGGATAGCTCCCAGAGCAAGACTGTGGTTTTCCCAGCTCTGCCATAGTAATGGGTGCCCTTTGCTTCATAATAAATGAGGCCACCCTAGCCAAGGGTCCCAACTCTAAATGCTGCCCCCATCCCTTAATATTTTGCAGTTGTGCAGCAATGAAATAAAGCCATGGGTTTGGAAGAGAGAGGCCCCCTCTTCTTTGTCCCTTTGAAGAGTTTCCATATGGATTGTGGGTTGCTCTTTTTTCCACACCAAGGATCGGAAAATACCCTGAATCTTATAGAATTCCTGCTGGGGAATCCATATGGGGGAGTTATGTAATACATAAAGAAGCTGAATATCATTTTAATTAAATTACAGCAGCTGACCACTGAGAGAGGTAGTTTACACCAAGCATTAACCTTCCCAGTACATTTAGTGATTAGGGCAAGCATGTCCAAACTCCGGCCCTCCAGATGTTGCAAAACTACAACTCCCATCATTCCTTGACAACCTACAGCTATTAACCTACAGAGGAGCATGATGGGAGTTGTAGTTCTGCAACACCTGGAGGGCCAGAGTTTGGACATGCCTGGATTAGGGGGTTCAGTATTAGTTTTAACATATTCTGTTAGTATTGATGTTATCACAACGCCCAAATATTTAAAACTGTGGGCATCTGTAACAGTTTTTTGTCAAGGATTATAGATTTGTCCCAATTAATTGTTAACCCTGACATTTTCCCAAACTCAATAATATCACTCATGATGGGTTGGATAGAGTGCTTCAAATTCCCCACATATAGGAGCGTGTCATTGGTGTACAGGAAAACTCTCTCCTCACACAAGCCCAGTGGGAACCCCTTCCATGCAGGAGAAGAATGCAAAAGGCAGGCCAGGGGTTCAATGGCAACCGCAAACAGTTGGGGGGATAGTGGGCAGCTTTGTCTCGTTCTCCTGTGCAATGTAAATTGTGCAGAAAGTTCCCCATTCGCCCTGATCCTTGCTACTGGCGAAGGGTAGAGCAGTGTGACCTAGGACATAAATCCCTGACCAAACGCCATGTCTTCCATAACCACCCACAAGTATTTCCACTCCACACTGTCAAAAGCCTTGGCAGCGTCTAAAGATATTATTGCCTGGCAGCCCCCAGTGTCCACAGACCTTTAAAGATTGAAAAATAGTTTCCGAAGGTTAATGGAGGTAGTCTTGTCAGACATAAAGCCAGATTGGTCCTCATATATGAGGGAAGTAATAACCTTATTAAGTTTATAATAACTTTGGAACGCTTTTACTTATCCAAGCCATTTTGAGAGTGTTTTCTCGTGACAAATTGTACTTCATAACAGTGGTAAATATCAGTCGATATATTTAAAAAAAAAAAATAAATTTATTATATAGGCAAAAATTCACTATTTTCTAAATATGAATTTCTCTCCTTTTATGGCAGATATTGATACCTCACAAAACAGTTATTACTTTACATTTTCCCTATGTCTACTTTATGTTGGCTTCATTTTGTAAATGTCAATTCATTTATTTAGGACGTTAGAAGGCTTACAATTTTAGATGTAATTTTTCAAAATTTCATCAAAATTTCCAAAACCATTTTTTTAACACCAATTCAGTTATACAATGATTTTTAGGTGCTTATGTAATGGAAACCGCCCATAAATGACCTCATTTTAGAAACTACACTCCTCAAATTATTCAAAACTGATGTTACAAACTTTGTTAACCCTTGAGGTGTTCCAGAATTAACAGGAAATTGAGGTAAAATTTCTAAATTTAAATTTTTTAATTCTGATTTTCCATTTTTGCTGTAACATAGCAAGGGTTAAAAGGAAAATAAACCTCATTATCTATTGCCCTGATTCTTCAGTTTACAAACCCCCCCAAAAAATGTGGTAAAAAACGGTCGTATGAGCGCATGGCTGGGTTCAAAAGGGAAGGAGCGATATAGGGGTTTTGGAGGACAGAATTTGTAGGATTGGCTTTTAGGGGGCTAAGTCCCTACAATGGAAACCCCAAAAAATTTACCCCATTCCAGAAACTAGACCCCTCAAGGAGTATTTCAAGGTGTGTGGTGAGCACTTTGACCCATCAGGCATTTCACAGAATTAGGAAACACTTGGCTGTGAAAATGAAAAATGAAATTTTTTTCCAGAAAAAGTTGCTTTACACCCACATCTTTCACTTTCACGAAAGGTAACAGGACAAAATGGACCCCACATTTTGTTACCCATTTCCCCCTGAATACGGCAACACCCAGGCAGGGTTCAAAAGGGAAGAAGCGACATAGGGCTTTTGGAGGACAGATTTTGCCGGATTGGCTTTTGGGAGTTATGTCGCATATAAAGACATGCTGAGGTGGCCTTACAGTGGAAACCCCATAAAGGGACCTCATTCCAGAAACTAGACCCCTCAAGGAGTATTTCAAGGTGTGTGGCTGTGAAAATGAAAAATTACTATTTTTTCCAGAAAAAGTTGATTTACACCCACATTTTTCACTTTCAGAAGGGGTAACAGAACAAAATGCACCCTACATTTTGTTACCCATTTCCCCCTGAATACTGCAACAGCCCACATGTGCTTGTAGCCTGCTTTATGGGCACACAGAAGGTCTCTAGAGGCAAAGTGCAAAATATGTTTTTTACAGGCTTGAATAAAACACATGGATTTTAGGTGCCATGTCGCATGTTAAAAAATTCCTGAGGTCCCCAGAAATTAAAAACTCCAAGAAGTGACCCCATTTTGGAAAGAGCACCCCCATAAGAACATTTTAAGGGGTGGAATGGGCAGTTTTGACCTAACAGGTGTTTCACAGAAATGAATATGTAGTGGTTGGTGAAAAGTGGATATGTAAGCTATGCGGACTAAATGAGAGATATACGGTGGTAAAACTACAGGGTACATCATGGATGAAATTCAATTAATACTCCATGGATGAGTGGTAGATTCTGAAACAATCCTTGATGTACAGGCCAGGTTTTTGAGGGCAGGTTTCACAATGGTAAATTATATCTTTCTTTATCCCCCTTTTGATACACACCCTGCATCTTTTTAGGGTCCTTCCCTTCCTCGCTGTTTGGGGGACTTCACCAGGAAAATTTTGCCCTGGTACAATTCGGGCACCGTAACTTGCAGAAGTACTGGGGCCCCCATATCTTGGTTTGGAAGAATTAGGGCCTTTATCACCACCTCTTGAAATTGTAGGAATGTTCTTGTCTGGCCTCTAGATCTAATCTGTACAATGTGCACGGCCAGCTTATTGTACCACACTTTTGTTTTTCATGTGGCACTGTAGGGCTTCAGAACTTGATCTGAAAGATCAACCCCGCATATGTGCCTGTTATAATCTAGAATGCAGTCTGGTTTGGGGACAGTGGTACCACGTACAGGGGAGCTGGTGTTACTGTGAATGGTGGTCAGCAAAAGGACATCCCTCTTGTCCTTGTACTTAACCACCAACATGTTCTCATTGAGGAGAGCTCGGCTGTCTCCTTTTCTTAGTAGTTGCACTACCAAGGATCTACGGAGGCCTCTCTGATTTTTGCGTACTGTGCCGCACGCCACAGTACCTCTGTAACTTAGTGACCGGAACAGTGGTAGACTCGTGTAGTAATTATCCACTTATAGATGGTGACTCTTATCCAGCAGTCGGTGCAGTAAGTCCCACACTATCTTCCCACTAACTCCTGGGAAGGGGGGGGGCATTCTGGGGTTTTAATCCGGGTGTCCCTCCCTTGATAAACCCGGAACTTGTGAGTGTACCCAGAGCTACTCTCACAGACTTTATACAGTTTTATGCCATACGTTGCTCGCTTGCTGTTGTGATGCAAAAACTTAAGTATTGATTGGAATCGATTACGGGCCATGGTATTACTGTAAATTGGAGTGTGGTACGAGACATCCACACTCCAATACTGAGTAATCTTTATTTATTTTTTACTATGCCCATATGCAGCAAGAGCCCCCAAAAGGTCATTATCTCTGCTGCATTTACTGGGGTCCAACCTTGGGGTCTAGCGTATGGCGTTGTGGGGTTCTGGTAAATAAATTGCTGGGCGTATAAATTTGTTTGGGTTACCATCAAATTTATAAAATCTTCAGAGAAAAAGATAAAAATAAATAAAATTCTGTGAAGCCCGGCACAATCTATCTGAATTCCTGAGTTGCCCACAAACTCAGGAATTTGGGGCTGATAATCCTCATGGGGTGGGGTCCATGTGGGCTCGTTTTGGGGGGCTGCCTCAGCTGTTTTTTCTGGGGCGCCTTCTAGAGGGTCCCTTATCACTGGATGATGATGATGACGGGGTAGAGGAGTAAAGGAAAGTGGCATCCTCTTCTCCCTCACTGGCAGACTCAGTATCGAAGGCAAGCATGGCATATGCCTCTTCAGGCGAGTATACTCGTTTGGGTGGATGGGACATTTTTATTTTATTGGGGTGTAATGTGTGAAATGTGTAAACCTTTATTTAGTGTGAGGGGTGTGTATGTTGTGTTTTCACACGTGAAGGGGCTTGTAATAAATTTTAAATTAAATTTAGGAGAAAATTTTTTTGTAAAAAAAAAAAAAAAAGGATTTTCTTTACAAAAAAAACAAAAACATTTTGCAGTGCAAACTGAGCAGACACGATCAGTAATGGACACTACTGATCGGTGCTCAGTGGTTGCAAAATGCACGCACACAGATGGTGCGTTCGTGCAAAATTCTAAACTGACACTAACTAAAATATATATATATATATATATATATATATATATATATATTATATAACTACCTACCACTGAACTACAGGGCTTTTTTCACACAAAACAAAATGTAAAAAAAAAAAAAATGTGCATATGTAAATGAGAACACTACTGATTGGTACTCTGCAGCACGCATGCACACAGATCGTGCGTGTGTGCAAAAACTGTAGTATAAAAAAAAAATCACCACAGTGTTAAAAAAGTGAACACTAGCTAAAAATGTACATGTGTAAGGCCGATTGATTTGGCCTGGGTTTGTGGGCGTGGCGCTGCCGTCCTCTTAAAGCACGACAGCGCCACTCCCCCTTGGTACGTCGCTCTACGTTTTGGAGCGCTACCAGCACCTGAGGCATCGGTGGATCAGCGTCCAGCAGGCCAGCGCGCGTCCAGAGGTCATCGCATCCGGGATCAGCACATTTCACCAGAGGTACGTCGTTGCCACGTCCAGCAACACACCTCCGTTGCCGGTCGGCGGGGGTCGGTCCCCTAGGTGAGGGGGGACACCCCCGCACCGGCTCGGTCGGCCAGGGAGCGTCGCAGTCTCCCCCGGCGCGCGGCACTCCAGCCGGCAGGGTTCGGCTCCCCCGCCGCTCAGGGGAAGCAGCCCGCACTGAAGTCCGCGCCGGGAGCTGCGTATGCTCCCCACGTGGCGGCACTTCAGGGCACAGGGGAGAGCGCATCCCCGCATCACCGGCCCACACGTCATCCCCAAAAGTCTGGCACGGGCCGCCGTGCCGCTAGTTAGGCAGGGCTGAGGGGGCGGGGCCTCACGCTACCCTGCGCCCGTTACTGCAGGTTCGGGCACTGTCCTAGTTAGCCGGTTAGGGGGGGGGGTATGAGGTAGGACAGACATCGTCGCGAGGAAATATTTAAAAAAAAAAAAAAAAAAAAGGGGGGATATGTTAAAGGCAAAGAGGGGCGAGGGTTTCTGACAGGGGTATGGACGCATACGCTGGCAGAGGGTTGTAGGGTAGGGAGAGAGGGGAGAATGCAGTACATGGGGATACATTTTTAGGAAAAAAAAAAAAAAGGATAAAGAAAGGAAACATTAATTAGTTAAGAATATATGTATTTGATAGGGAAATTTTTAAATGTTTTACAAAAAAAAAAAAAAAATAGTAGTTAGAAAAATTAAAACAAACAAAAATAACATAAAATAGAAACAATACAAACATTTTGACAATACTCATGAGCGCATGTAGTGAAGTTTTTGGGTCATTCCGGTTTTGACCAGTGTCATTGTTTGCTTCCAGGTGCAACCTTGTTACTCAAGTTCCGGCCAGAGTTGGTTTACAGCCAGGTAGTAAGGCACTTGTCATGTAGGGATGAGGGGAGTGGTGTTCAGCGTTACTATATCTCGTTCGCAATTTCACATTCAGGTTCCACTACTCATACTACAGTCGGCGTCCTAAGTTTGCAGCTGTCATTATTGTCCTTCAGAAGTTGGTAAGCTCGCGGCCATGCTCTGCGTGTTTTCCTCGGTGTTGGTGTCCGCTCCCCACATCACGGCTTCTCTGTCTCCCATCTTTTTAGCTTGTGTTTCACGGTATGGTTAGGGTTACTCGTCCACGTGTGGTTGGGTGTCCACCCCGAGGTGTAGGGACCGTGTACTGAGTCGATCTTTGCATTCTGTTTTTTCAGCCAGTATGTCACGGGCTTCTGACATCGTGGAGGCGTCCGTAGATGATAACGCACCGGGTTCTCCGAAGGGGCAGCATTCGGTCCCTTCGGTTGTGGACCATTCCCAGGCTCGTCTCGGAGTTGAATAGAAGGGGTATCCCCTTCCCGGCCGCCGCCAGGAAGGCAGAGCTCTATAGATTACTGAGGGACTCTCTGAACCCACGTCAAGACGACGTTCCTGCGGCCACTATGCAAACGTCCCTGACACAACTACATGTTATGTTGAACAGTCTGACGTCATCTATCAACGGCCTCCAGGCGAGGATGGAGGCCATGGAAGCTCGTGGCTCGGTCACCCCGACTCCCGTGGCCGAGGTTCCCGTCGCCTCTACCTCCGCTGCAGGAGGCGCTCAGACGTCCCCACCCGGACCTAGCGTCTCCCCGTCGCACTTCATCCCTACTAATGTTAGGAAGGACATCTTAGAGGGTAGGGATGTCAATCTTGCTTCCCTACTAATCGCGTCTAGGGACTTGTCAGAGAGCAAGGTGATCGCTGCGGTGAGGTCTCAGTGGTGTTGAAGGGCCGTGATCACAGGCTTTACCGCAAGTTGTCGATACCAGAATTCGTCCTGGCGTTCAGCCTCTACAGGGACGTCATTTGTTCAGTTAAACCGGAGAGGAGGGAGGAACTAGACCTTTACCTCTTCCGCGTTACCGAGTTGGGGTATAAGTACGGTGGCAGCTCTTTTATGACTATCACTGCTCCTTCTCGGCCAAGGCCGCTGCGGCCTTGACACAATTCCAGTTCATCACTAACTGGTCCAACCTGGACACAGAGTTGTTTTGCAGACACTTTGCAGGGCTGAGGGCGCCGGCGTGCTCGCTGTGCCATTCCATCTTTCACACTGCAGAGTGGTGCTACAAGTCTGTCTCCAGCGCGTCGTCCAGCCCTTCTGGTTCGGCGGCAGCACCCCTAGATGTTTTCAAACCTCCAAACCCTGTCGACAAACTAGGCAGACCCATCGTGCAGCTGGGCAGGGCTCAGCTCTGCAACAACTTTAATTATGGTTCCTGTAATTTTAGTCAGTGCCGCCTTCTGCATGTCTGTACCAATTGTTTTAGGGCCCATCCTAAGTCTGCTTGTACATTAAAGTCAATGAGAGCTTATATGAGTGTCGTGGATTCCGCGTCACTAAGGAAGTCCTTAGAGGGTCACTGCAATCCAGAGTTCGTAGAGTTTCTAATTTCTGGGTTCCTGGTAGGGTTCCACACGGGGCTGATCACGACACCCGAAAGCACGTATGAATGTAAGAACCTGCAGTCAGCAGACAAGAACCCCGACGCGGTCGATAGGCTAGTTAAAATCGAATTGGATAAGGGTTTTATAATCGGCCCGTTTTCCGAGCCCCCTTTCAACGGTGGAGAGTCAGTCCCATAGGGGTAGTCACGGGCAAATTTAGTAAAAAGAGCGTCTCATAATAGACCTGTCAGGTCCGCATGGATCTCCCATACCTAGTCTCAACTCCCTTATTCCGTCAGAGGAGGTAAGCATGAGGTACTCCTCTATCGACCAGGCGATCGCCATCCTCACCCGTCTAGGACCTGGTGCGTTTTTGTCCAAAGCTGACATATCCGACGCTTTCAAGTTACTCCCCATAATGCCGGCGCTCTGGCAGTGGCATGGTATTAAGTGGAGGGGGCAATACTATTTTTCCACCAAGCTGACGTTTGGCTCCAAGAGTAGCCCGTGGCTGTTCGATCAGCTGGCCCGGGCCCTCCACTGGATCCTAGAAAACAAGGTCCACTGTGAGTTCGTCATACACTACCTGGACGATTTCCTGCTCATAGAGAGGCCGGGGTCTGCCCCTTTAGCCTTAGGAAAACTCTTGGATTGTTTCTCTCTCTTAGGAGTTCCCGTCTCCCCAAAAAGTCGAGGGCCCATCTACCACCATTACCTTCCTGGGTATAGAGCTAGACGCGTTGCACATGTTAGCCAGGTTGCCATCCGACAAGTTGTGCAGGATCCAAGAAGTCATCCATAAATTCTCTGTCACGCCAGCAGTCACCAAGGTCGAGTTACAATCATTGTTGGGCATGCTTAACCTCGCCATGCGGATCATTCCGCAGGGCAGGTCGCTTATTTCCGGTTACTGGCGCTCCTCGTATCCGCCCTAATCAAGACAGCCCGGTCCATCTCGATAGTCAAGCCCGCGCCGATCTTCATATGTGGGATCATTTCCTTGGTCACTGGAATGGGGTGTCGCTATTTATCCCAGAGTTATCTAGCTCATCCCCTCTGGTTTTTTCCGATGCGGCAGCGACTACAGGGTTTGCCGCCATCTTTGGCCCCCATTGGGTCGCAGGTGAGTGGCCTGTAGAAGTCACGCAGATTCCAGGGTTCTTCCAGACCTCTGCCCTGTTTGAGTTATATCCTATAGTGGCTGCCGCAAGTGTTTGGGGCAGCCAGTGGAGGAACTGCACTGTTCTGTTCGTGTCAGACAATACCGCAGTAGTCGACATCATATCAAGCGGCCTGTCCAAATCTCCGCATGTCATGAGTCTCATGAGACGACTGGTGTACCTGTCACTTACTCACCACTTCCGGTTCCTTAGTGCCCATGTGCCCGGATCTCAGAATGTGGCAGCCGATGCCTTGTCACGGGCTAACCTTTCTCTTTCTTGCAGGTGATGCCGGAGGCAGACGTCGTGGGTGCCACTGTTCCTCCTCACAAGTCCCTCATAATGGCCTAGGTGGATACCTAGACGTGGCCCACGCTTTGTTAAACAAGTCCCTCGCACCCAACACGGCTAGGGCCTATCGTACCGGGTGGGAGACATTTCGTAAGTTTCAGGCGCAGTGCCCACAGGGTCAGTCCTCTTTCACAGAATACATGCTAGCCTTCATCGGGTACTGCCACTCAGAGCTCAGGCTGGCTCACACCACGGTCAAGACGTATCTGTCCGGGGTCCAGCATTTCCTCTCAGTTAGGCAGCCCGATCGAGTCTCGCTGTTTTCTGCTCACGCGATCAAAGCCGCACTCAGAGGCCTCTCCAGAACCGGTCCAAGCAATCGAGGTAACAGGCAAGCTGTCTCGGGTCAGCTCTTCCGTGATCTGTCCGATTAGTTGGACAGGTTGCCTTACGGGCCATGGCCAGTTTGGTACTCAAAGCCGCAGTGTACCTCGCCTTTATGGGTTCCTAAGACCCGGCGAGTTCACATGCCCCGCCTACAACCCCGGGTTCCTGGCAATCAGTCAGCTGGTCCGGGGACCCGAGGGTTTCACGCTCCTGCTACCTACCTCCAAAACCTCTCAGACCGGTCCCCGGTCGCCATATGTTATTTCCCCACTTCTCATCGGTGGTGTCCGGTCCAGGTCCTTTGTAAACTTCAGAAAGCCTTAGCAGGACGTAGGCAGGACAGTCCTCTGTTACCCTTCGGTTCATCACATCTCACCACCCGTCAGTTCATCACTCACGTTCGGTCCATAGTCTCGTGTCTGGGCGCGGACCCTTCCTCGATATCGGGTCACTCCTTCCGCATAGGGGCTGCGTCCGCCGCCTCGAAGAATCAGGTCCCAGCGCACGTGATTCAGAAGTTGGGTCGTTGGCGTTCCTCATGTTTCAGTCGCTACATCCCTCACCCCAAAGTCGAGATGTCGTTAGCTTTTGAGTCTCTGGTGCATGATTGAAATTGTAATAAACTATTCTTGCCTAACCAGTATGTATTTTTGCCCTCTTTCAGGCGTCTCCACGACGGCGCGGTTACGGCACAACTCAAACCGCTTGGGGTAGGGTAGTTTAGGGGTCCCGGGTCCTCCCTGGTGGCCACGACCACAAGTGTAAGGCCGATTGATTTGGCCTGTGTTTGTGGGCGTGGCGCTGCCGTCCTCTTAAAGCACGACAGCGCCACTCCCCTTGGTACGTCGCTCTACGTTTTCCCTCCCACCCACCCTTTTTCAAACAGCATACTTAAAGGGATGCCCTCTTTCAGGCGTCTCCACGACGGCGCGGTTACGGCACAACTCAAACCGCTTGGGGTAGGGTAGTTTAGGGGTCCCGGGGTCCTCCCTGGTGGCCACGACCACAAATATTTATATATATATATATATATATAAAAATTAATATAGAACACTATATATATTTATATAAAGCCCTAACTACAATTTCTTCTTTTTGAACAAAAAAGGAAAAATTGGCACAAAAATCAACACAAATGTGGAAAAAAAAAAAACTGCACAAAAAATAATCCCCAGGTGCTGAATGCACTGAACAGCACTTAGCGGTCATAGCTCACATGCAGAAAAAGTGGTGTAGAGCTGGAAAATTACAAAAAAAAAAAAATACACGCAAGGACCAGATGGCGCCTGTTAAAAAAGGATTGGGGGATCTGGAACTGCTGCAAATAAAAAAAAATTGAGCTGCATTTCCAGATGTTCTTCTTCTTTCAGCAGCAAAAGGTCAAATCGCAGTGGTGGTGCACCGCAAGTCCCAGGTTCAGCCCTTTCCTGTGCTGCTATAGCGCTGCCATTGGCTGGAGCGTTGTTCTAGCCAACTGCAGCGCAGGCAGGGGACGCCAAACACTGGTGTCCCCTGCCTCACCTCGGGGGAGACCGGTGCTGACTAGTTCTGCACCAGTCACCCCTGTACAACCCCCCTGCAGCTCCATGAATGGTTAAAAAACAATCCGGTCTCTACCTTTGTCAATTGGATTCGGGTACTGTACCACTGCCCCACGGCCAATATACAGATTAATGGGTCGCAATCCGATAGGTTCCCCCTGCGCCGTGGGACTAGGCAGGGTTGTCCCCTGTCCCCCCTCCTATTTGCGGTGGCGATAGAGCATTTAGCTCTCAGGATACGACAGGATTCCATCTTTAAGGGAGTATCCTTGGGAGGTAGGGAGGATAGGCTAGGGCTCTATGCGGACAACCTTATTCTGTACATGGATGATGAGGTGGTGTCTCTGCCCCAGGCCATAGCACTCATAGATCGTTTTGGTCACTTTTCGGGCCTGCGCGTCAACTGGGCTAAATCTGCTGTTATGCCCCTTTGGTCCCCAGATTGGCCTCAGGTGCACTACAAATTGATGGTAGTTGACCGTTTTAAATACTTGGGTATTATTATTACAAAAGACTCTGATTTGGCCCATCAGCTCAATGTGGTCGCAATTGAATCATACGCGATGGATAAATTCAAAGCCTGGACCACCCTACCTATCTCGGTAATGGGCAGACTGAATTTGGTTAAGATGATTTTCCTGCCTAAGGCTTTATATCTGCTGGAGCACGCGTGCTCCCCAGTTCCGAGAGGATTTTTTGAGCGACTGCACTCTCTGATAGCATCATTTGTGTGGGGGAGAGATACGAGGAAACTTGCCCTGGCTACTTTGCAGAGGGGTTGGCAACAGGGTGGAGCAGCCTTGCCCGATCTGTTTTTATACTTTCTAGCGGGCCAATTGAGATACTTGTCCACCTGGGTTTTACAGGTACCCCTTCCAAATTCAGAACACTATTTGAAAAGACCATTTGCGACTTTGAACCTTATGGCCAGTTCTTGAGAATATAAGGGTAGTCGAGGGTCGCTTGTTGCCACTACATAGACTGGCTCATCAGGTTTGGAAGTCAGCAAAACTTCAACAATATAGTGATATTCCGGATGCGGTTGCCCTTTGGGATAACCCCATGTTCCCACATTTGGTACAATGTGAGGGTAGAACTGTATGGGAGAACTATGGCATAACTACCTTAAAAGATCTATATGAAAACAGCACCTTGTTCTCCTTTACACAAATACAAGAGAAGGTAGGGGCACTCCGCTCTCACTTTTATAGGTTTCTGCAGCTGAGACATGCTTTGACTGCACAGTTCTCGCTGGCTACACAAAAAATCTCTAAATACCCTCTGATAGGAATTCTAAAGACTCAGGGGCCGAGGGCATGATATCATCTCTGTACACACACCTCCTTGATTTAAAGATCAGACCCAAACCTCTGCTGGCAGAAGCCAGATGGAAGGAGCGCATTCCCCAACTTACCACGGATGATTGGTCGGAGGCAGTATCTGCGCCGGCCTATGTCTCACCCTCCCTGAATAACAGGCTGATCCAACTTTTTATACTCCATCGGAGCTACTTAACGCCCACAAGATTGTATAGGATGGGTAGATTAGACCACACTAGGTGTCATAGATGTGCTTCTTAGCCCAATGCAGAGTTCTGGCACCTCATATGGGATTGCCAATATATACAGGTGTTCTGGAAGGGGGTTGTTGAATTGCTTTCTTCATTGATTGTGGGGATGATACCACTTTGCCCTAGGGTCTGTCTCCTGGGAGTACTGGAGAGTGACTCCTACACACTATACACCTGCACTTTTCTGAGAGAAACATGGCCTTCCTAGCCAAGAACAAGATCTTTGAGATGGATGGTGGACAGGCCACCAACTATAAGCCAGTGGAAGGCGTTGGTCAATCAGGTGTTACCGTTTGAAAAGATTATGTACGGTAATAGAAAATGTCCTCAAAAATTTGAAAAGATATGGGGTTCTTGGTGTTCCTCCCCGCTCACGGCAACTGCAATTCACGCACACTCGGCCTAATGACAGAATATGTTTATGCTTATTAATGGCTACTACTTTGGAAGTTGTCTTACTGCTATGATTGTATTAGATTGATGAATGTATATGTTAGTCGATGCAACGCACTGTCAGTCATTGTTTTGATGCACTACCAGGGACCGGGTATACACAGCGCAAAAGCAAAGAAATACACTTTTTTTTTTAAACATTTTTTGAATTTTATTTAATTACATCTTACAGATTAAATACATTTCCATAAAGTTTTTACACACAAAAGGAAATTAACCGCTTTCATTGTTCCTGCCAGAAGTGGGTTCCTTATATTTGGAGGAGCAGTGCATTGTGCAGTCCATTTTCTTCCTGCTAGTTATGTCTAACAGAAGCACAGTATAGATGCTGGAGTACTGAGTGTGAAATGTAAAAGCAAAAGTACGCTGGCAATGCTGTTTATTTGTTAGGTAAAATAATATCTGCATTTCAGTTAATAAATATGAATATTTAGTGCTCCCTACCCCAGGGCCACTTCAGCAAAATAACACGCTCAGTTCTGGGAACTCAGCATTAACATATATTGCACTTTAGTCTTACAAACAGAACAGTCTCATGATTCAGCTACAACTGTATTATAGACAGAAGGAATTCAACAAACCAGTGCAAAAATTGGCTAAATTGTCGCCACAATGTAATCTGATTGGCTCTTATCACCTCCCAAGTCACAATCTCTCCAGATTTCACACTTGCTGCAGTTATTGCGAACCTGTAGATTTACAGAGTGTGCAGAGACACAGGACTAAAGATCACTACACACACAGGAAGGATGCACTGATCAGAAGGAGCTCAGTAAGGGATGTCATTTTGATAGTACTGGATCATGTCATACGTTCTGCTCCTGTGGGATAAAAGTACAGAGATGATGAGCAAGCCAAAGAAGAAAAAACAGAAGTAAACTCAACTTTTTTTGGACGTTAAACCTATGTAAAAATAAAAACCAAAGTATTGCTTAGACGGCTCCACTCCTTCGGCTTTCATTCACCCTGCTGGGCTTTTCGATAATATTCGAAAATATATTGGATCTGTACTCCTCACGCTCGAAAAGCTGAGCAGGACAGGTAAAAGCAGAGGTGGCAAAGTGCTCTGAGCAACAAGTCTGCCCCTTCGTGTTTTCAACAAAGGTTTAGTTACCCTTTAAAGGTCAAAAATAGTCTTGCTTTTGATGCTGTAAAAAAGCAAAAGGCTGATAAAAACTTCTTAATATAAGAATATCTTTTGATGAATATTCTGTAACATGGCTCATACAGCTGATTTTTTAATAAATAACTTCAAAAAATGTAAAATCAAATAACACTTTTCTTCCGAGATTCCAAATTTCGTTTCCCTCCAGGTCTCCTGTTCCCTCTTGCCAGTTGCTTTTACCAATAAGAATTCTCACAGCTGCCACTAGAGGGAGCGAACTGCATACCTATGCATTTATACCGGTCCGAATCGACAAACTGAACATCTACCGTAATATAGACAGACAGAATAAGATTATCCACTGGGTGAGGAAATCTGGAAAGAAATATATCCAACCTGTTGCTGAGGAAGCAGTTCTGAATTATCTTCAGGATGAAATTTGCTGCCTCCTTCTCGGTCATATTAGGACTAAACCTGTGCCTGTGTAATAAAATACAGTCAGGATGAGTGACTAGATAAGAAACAGAAAAATCAACTGCTTTTCTAGAATATGCACTAGTAACTTACTTCAGCAATTTTATTGTCTGCCCACGGAAGCAAGGAAGCCCTGTGTCCAACATGAGTGTGACCAGAGATACTACAGCGTCCATGTAAGGCCTGTTATACAAAAAAACAAAGAATACGGAATGGATAATGAAATTAAGAAAAACATCAGTCTGTTCTGTAGCCTTCACTGCGTCTGTAAATTTATTGCAAAAAAAACACAATTTTTTTCCCTGCTGTCCATAGTATATGACAGAAAAAACAATGTCACGGATTTTCTTTTGACGTTTGCACTACACATGTGTGAAACGCGCTGTTTGAAAACTAGACTAGGAGGGAGGGGACGTCACCGAGGGTCAGTCAGTCCGCGCCAGGCATGGCAAGGACTGGCTGACAGGCAGCTCAGCTCTCACGGAGAGCTACAGTATACAGCTGAGCGTACTGCTCTACAAACATCTGAACCAGAAGGCTCTCCAAGAAATCATCAAGTGGTGTCATGGACAGAGAATGGAGACAAATTTTAGGTGAAACTTTTTGCCCGATTGTATATAATACAGGATCCGATTGCCAAATTTATGAAATTTTACATAACATATAGTCCCAGGTATGTCTAATATTTGGCCTTGTCTATAATATTGGCCAAACTCCTACATATCTAGTAATCAGGAAAGTCTGATAATTTAGCACTTGCTTCTAGCAAAGAACTGAAATATGTTCACATTTGTGCCTGAGGCTCTGTCAGGTCTTAAATGCTGTCAGACTTGATGGGAGGAAGAGAGCTGCATTCAATCACATTCTGTCTGGTTTCTAGTTACAAAAAAAAAGGAAGATTGTAGTTTACCATATCCCTCACCTGACAGCCAGGTAGCCACGTACACACATCTCCATGAACCACTTGAAAGGTGTAGCTTCCATTTTGCGCCCCATGATCATCACCATCTCATCAGTTAACTTTATATCCGGTTCCCAGCCCAGATTGCCCCCAGGGGAACTCTCAAACATGAATCCGAAATCTGAAAATAAAGATGTACATTGAACAATAGGAAATGTCAGGAAAGAAGAGGCCATATAAGTACAGAACAATCCAACTTTTACAGAGTCAACTTAGATAATTGGCCCACATGTACTAAAACTGTCTAAGAGTAAGACAGTGTAAAAAGATAGTCTTAAAGTGTGCCAGATGTATCACAGTGTCTGTCCGATGCTGGATAATAACTCTGGCGTACCTTAAAGGGGTTCTTCACTTTGTTACAACTGATGATCTATCCTCAGGATAGATCATCAGCATCTGATCGGCTGAGGTCTGACACCTGGGACCCCCGCTGATCAGCTGTTTGAGAAGGCAGCGCTGCAGGAGCGCCGCGGCCTTCTTACTGTTTACCGCTGCTAGCGCCCGAATGGAGCTTAGCCCCTAGCAGCGCTAAACAGTGAGAAGGCCGTGGCGCTCCTGCAGCGCCGCTGTCTTCTCAAACAGCTGATCGGCGGGGGTCCCGGGTGTCGGACCCCGGCCGATCAGATGCTGATGATCTATCCTGAGGATAGATCATCAGTTGTAACAAAGTGAAGAACCCCTTTAAGTCTGTCTAGACTAAATTTACACTGCCTATTTGCTGGCTTAGTATACTCAAAAGTTTTGGAGCACAGAGACACATTTAAGTCATGTCCTTTCTTTGAAAGCCATGTATGTGTGTGTAGAGACAAGACGTGGCTGAAAGAAGTTGTCATGGCGTTCTGGGTCGAATGGAGATGAGAAAAGAGAACGTCTACATCTTAAGGAGATGTCACTACATCAGTATGTAGTGATTTATTCTCCTGTATGTTTGGCAGCACTGAAAAACCAGGCAGCATGCTGACCTTAGGGCTGGCTCAGTGTTGTTGCCTGCATTCACCTCCTCAGCCCCCTCCTCCATATCTTAATTGGAGACAACTGAAGAAGGAGGAGGACAAAGCAAGTAGCGTCTGTGGAGGTATTTTGTGTTTCTGGGACAGTACGTTTTGCTGTACTGTGGTATTTGGCTCTGCTGGGGCGATATTTTGTGCTGCACTGTGGTATTTGGTTCTGCTGGGACAGTATATTGTTTTTCACTGTGGTACTTGGTTCTGCAGGGGCAGTATATTGTGCTCCACTGTGATGTTTGGTTCTGCTGGAGTGATATTTTGTGCTGCACTGTGATATTTGGTTCTGCTCGCGTGACATTGTGTCATAGCTACACTATGGTATTTCTGGCCTGTCTACTTGTGTAGACCCCAATCCTAACCCTTCAACATGGGGCCACGTATATATTTTTTTCCAGAGTCACTTGAAGTTCCCAGTCTGCCCCTGATGATGGCTGTATATATCTGTGCAAGAGAGAAAAGGAGGAGGAGTACAAGTTTATCATGGAACTGAGGAGAAGAATGTAAGAAGAAAAAAAAAAAGAAGACGAAGAGAAGTGGCTGAATGAAGGCGAGGTATTGGCACACTGATGTGAAGCAGGAACAAGCAGGAGAAGCTACAAATTACCACATGCAGGCTCCCAATGTGCATTAACTATGGAGAAGACGAATGCTCGGGCAAAGTGTTTTTTAGACCAGACTGGTATTTTAAAGAAAGAAGAGGGAAAACAGGCAATTAGGTTACTGGTCGCACTAACCAATATGAATAATGTGCCCCTCCTTATCCAGCATGATGTTGCCATTGTGTCTATCTTTAATCTGAAGCAAGAACAGCAAAAGGCTGTAGGCCGCCATACTCCGAATAAAATTATATCGAGCCTGTCAAGAAAGAAGAACAAGAATATGGGAAAAATTAATAAAATTACTTAACAAATGATAATGCAGAATTCAAATCCAATTAAATATCTAGAAGAGTCAATAGTGAGGCCACAAACATAAGATAGCTGTCAGCTAGAAAACCAGGTTAGGCTTCTTTCAAACTAACGTTAGTCTTGCCTGGCAGGGGAACAGCCTGCCTGATCTGTACTAATGCTTGCACACGTGTGCTGCCAGAAGTCTGGCCCCATTCACTATAATGTTTGTCGTGCTGCGGCCGCATCTTCCACTGTCCCCATTATAGTGAATAGGGCTGGGGCGGACTTCTGGCAGCACATGTGTGCAAGCCTAAGTACGGCTCCAGCAGGCTGTTCCCCTGCCGGAACAGCCTGTCGGTCAAGCCCAACGCTAGTGTGAAAGAAGCCTAAGCTGACAGCCATCCACCCTGAATCCCCGATAAACATGTACACTCGTACAAGTCAGACAAGCCAGTTTATAGCAGGGAACGAGCTGCTGCCTGCCACCGCTTGCTCTGCTGCCCAATCCAGGTTTTCCCCAATGCCAAATATTGTGGGATAGTCCTAGTGACTCACCCAATACACATTAAATTGTTGGTGGCATTTAGATTCAAATTATGGTTCAGTCAGCTCTCATTACAAGAAGAGATGTGAATTATTTGAAGAAGTTGTCCCACCAAAAATATTCAGCAGTTTTCAAACCAGCACCTGGATTTGAATACTTTTGTAATTGCATGTAATTAAAAAAAAATTGTATAGCCACTTAGTTATTCAGTAAAATGTATCTGTATAGCACCACCTGCTGTTTGTTCTTTTTCTTATTTCTCTGTCCACCTCATTGAGGTGGACGCACATGCTCAGTTCCATTCTTCAACTGCCTCGTGAACTGTGATAGGGAGAGAGCTGCAGCAGCCAGCTTGATATAAATCGGAGCAATTAGAGCAATGAAAGTTCTGGATCCCTATGAGGTATAACACTGGCTCTAGATATTAATGTCCGATTTTCATTTTTTTACATGCGATAACCCCTGTAAGTAGAAGGTGGTGCAGAAATACTGTACCTTTTGAAATGCCAGAGTAGACTCATCTCCGTACTGCCTAGTGAAGTAGTCATACATGCCAAAGTCTGTCTGTCGGCCTAGCTGATCTCGTGAGGTGCAGTTTGGAATACACTCGATAACTCCACACTGTGACAACAAATATTCAGCATCCATGAATGTTTGATTTATTTCACATAATTTTACAATAATGAACCCTCCAAAGACCACAAGATACCACTTCTAATGGGGTAATATGATGTATGAATCCCTGAAGACTGGCTCAGAGTTCAGCAGCCCTCCTGTGGTCACATATAGTGCAATAGAGTGCAATAGTGTAATAGAAAGACCTTGGGAATTGCAGGCAGCACTTACTGCTTACCTGCACTGCAGTCATTTTAGGAAGTCTACAAATCTTATTGATTTTTCATTCATGATCTGTTATCTGTATGGATCTGGACAGCACCTTACACAGAGCACCCAGAATCCAATAGTACTACTGTACGGTGCCTGGTGTAAGCACTACACTTCCACAATTCCGGTCTGCAGCAATGCAGATGCTTATGCAGGCGTTACTGGGAGATATTAGTTCTGCGGCATGCAGAACAGTGAATGCAGCTCTAGACTATAATACAGGCTGTAAATACATTTCATTATTTAGTTGTTTTGATCCTGAGTCATTAAAAGGGGTTCTCCAAGACTAAAATTTTTTAACAGACCTCTTCAGGGAGGCTGGACGCACAGAGGGGTTCATACTTGCCTGGTTCCCACCATTGGACTGCAGCTGCATTGCTCCATAGCTGCTTCCCCAGGTCCCAGGTGTCTGGGAATCAACATTCTGTTGATGGGTGTCATGTGACCGCTGCGGCCAATTACTGTTGCAGCTGTGACCTGTCACCCGTGTGATATGTCACTTGGTCACCTGCCACATGGGTGACTCCTAACGACCCTGAACCTGCCAAGATAGCCATGGAGCAAAGCGGCCACAATCCAGCAGCGGGGACCAGGTAAGTATGAACCCCACAGTGGGTCCAGCTGCTGTGAAGAGGTCTGTTAAAGTTCAGTCTGTGCAAAATTAACTTATTCCATATCCACAGAATAGGGAACAAGCATCTGATCGGTGGGGATACCAGCAGCAGATCCCCCAGGATCACTAGAATAGAGGCCCAAATCCATGTAATGAATAGAGCGACCGACGCATGAGTGCTGCTGAGCCACTCATTCTCTTAGGGAAGGCCGGAGATGGCACAGTACTTACCCATCTCTGGCAGTCGGGCCACCACTGATCAGATGCTTAACCCCTATGATTCTGTGTACACTGTCAAAAGGACGACATCCTTTACTGCACTCACAGAAGATTTAGTAATGCACATAAAACAACTATAAATTATCCCTAGTATCAGAGAAGCCCCATAACAATATGGGAGAATTATCTTATATGTCCAGCGAGAACAGGCAAACGTTGTTTAATGATTAATAGTCAAATAAAAATTTCCATTAAGCATTTCCATTTGTAATATCTACTCACCCCAGGAGCTGTTGCCACTACTCTGTACGGAAAGACAAAGAGATCAAGCCCAACCAGCTGGAAAATGTTCTTGAATAAATCAATTATCTGCAAGGCCAGCATATCCTGCCATGGAGGAAAGTTATTAATATATAAAATGATAAACTCTTAGACCTGCACATAGAGTTAGGCCTCTTGCACACGACCGTATGCCCTCTGAGACATACGGTCCGTGAGCGGGCCATATGTCCTGGAGCGGCATACATTGTGCGCACGGGAGCGCACAGCATCATAGGTTACTATGATGCTGTGCGCATTCGGCCACCCGCGGGGCTATTGTCTTGCACTCATATGATTTTATGAGTGCGGGACAATTGTCCCGTGGGCGGCCCCATGTGCACAGCATCATAGTAACCTATGATGCTGTGCGCTCCCGTGCGCACGATGTATGCCATTCCAGGAAATATGGCCTGCTCATGGACTGTATGTCTCGGGGGGCATACGGTCGCGTGCAAGGGGCCTTACGTAAGCTCAGGACTGTACATCCAATAGTTACTGGTCCAGATTACTCAAGCGACAAATATGCTATGGCTCAACATGTTATAGCCGTAGAGAGCAGGGGAGATAAGTAGCGTCCAGTCACTTATGACACAGCTTATCTCTGGCGACACCAAAGAAGCAAACAGTCTACCCTGTTGTATACTTGACACCCTCTATGCCATGTCCCTTACAGATAAGATTATAGCTAAACACTATGTCAGCTAGAAATGCATATTACAGTGTTAGCTCTTCTAGTGCAGACACATTGTGACAAACATTTAGGGTTTGCCAGGGTATACAAGATGAAATTAGCTGCAGGAAATGTTACAGAATACAAATATTAAAAGGGTTTTTTAATGGAGTCACATACTGATGACCTGTCATCAGGGTAGGAAAGCTCTATGGTTGTTTTTTCTTTTTTTTTTTTTTTAGAACATTTCCTGCGGTTTCTTAAAGGGGTTTTTATGATAATTTTCTTTTTTTTACCGATCAGTGGAGTTCTGAACTCAGTACCCCCGCCAATCAGCTCTTTCAGAAGGCACTGGTGCTTGTAGTAGCTTGCAGCTTTGCCGAGGGCATGTGACGTCACGTTCATCGGTCACATGGCCTAGGTGCAGCTCAGGCTCCTATAATTGAATGGGGCTAGGCAGAGATAATCTCAGAAAATCCTTTTAAACTCTCAGACAATTAATTATATGGTACAAAATTGCAACTTTTTTTTACATCTGTCACTCACTTGTCTGCAGTCATCTCCCACTTTAAAGATGGCCGCTTGCCAGCATATCTTTTTATCCACATCTTCCTCCTCACTTTCATCAATGGAGTCTGAGCGGCACCGAAGGCCTGAGATTTAGAGTTACAAAAAAACTGAATCATTTCTTTAAAGCAATACAATAATGGTTACTTCAATGGTAACAGTTCATTTTACCTTCCTTCTCCAGCTCACTGACTCCACATCTCTTGACCTTGAACTTGGCAAGATATGGAGCTTTTGCCGCACTACAAATGCAGACAAAGATTTATCAGATGCTGCAGCCATGACATATGGTATATCCAATGGCATACGACACACACATCATCATTGATACAGACTGAACTGTACTATTAGCAGGAAGTGGGAAATATTTCTAGGCTCAACCTGCCATACAAATACAATTCAGAAATAGAACATGCTAAACCATTTCTCTAACCTTTTTCATGTAACAAACAGAGAATCCAAAAATATACAAGGGCAAAAGTACCACTATCCAAATTCACAATTATCAGCAATATAACGATAAAATCAATATACTCCTAGTTCACATATCAAAGCTTTAAGGGGTTGTTTCACTTCGGCAAATGGCATTTATCATGTAGAGAAAGTTAATACAAGGCACTTACTAATGTATTGCTATTATCCATATTGCTTCCTTTGCTGGCTGGATTCATTTTTCCATCACATTATACATGGCTCGTTTCCATGGTTACAGACCACCCTGCAATCAAGCAGCGGTGACCGTTTTGTACACTACAGGAAAAAGAGCTGGTCTATGCACGCTCCCACGGTCCCGGCCACCACAGAGGCCGATGACTTTTCCTATAGTGTGCAAGGACGGCCACTGCTGATGGATTACAGGGTGGTCATAACCATGGAAACGAGCAGTGTATAATGTAATGCCAGCAAAGGAGGCAATATGGACCATACATTAGTAAGTGCCTTGTATTATCTTTCTCTACATGATAAATGCCGTTTGCTGAAGTGAGACAGCCCTTTTAAGCTTTTCCATTCTTGTTTTACAATTTGCATTTGATATTTATTCCTGCAGCATGGCATGGTAGCTGCTCATGACACTTGTTAATCGGCATTTGGCTATTTATTTGGACAGATACCCATTTGGTGGAACAACTCTATTACTGTCCCACCGAGGAGCTAAACCAAAGCTCTGGCCACCAACCTTGCTCTTCATTCCATAAGAGCAAGGGTAGTTGGCTCTGTTATTCTAATCCGAATTTGAAGGATGATTAGCATTTAGTTCAGCGCACCCAATATCCTTCTGAGATTCTCCCTTAGCACGCTTTGTCCTGATACGCTGTCATCGGTTGAACTATTTCTGCTCTAGTCCAAAGTTTAAGAATAAGAATTTCTTTATGACATTCAATCCATATCCTCATCAAAGCCCAGTATTTGTTTGCAGTTAGGCAATCCGTTCAGATATCATGGATAAATAGCCAGTGGAGAAATATGCCTCTCAGAGCCTAAAGAGGTTGTGCAGGGGTTTTATATTGATGGCCTATCCTCAGCTGCTTGAAGAGGAGGTAGCGCTTCATGCGAGCGCTGGTTCCTCTTTATTACACTACGCGTCATCTTGGAAGCGTGTAAGAGTGTAATTATAAATACTCGCTCCATTCATTTGACTGGAGCGAGTACTTGGAAGTACACTACAACGCCACCATCTTTTTAAACAGCTGATCCGCAGGGGTGCTGAGCAGTTGGTTAAGGAGGCATCAGGCCCCCACCGATCTGATATTGATGACCTATCCTGAGTATAGGTCATCAATATAAAACCCCAATATGAAGATATGGCCAGTTATTTATTATTTGGCCATCAAATATAAAATAAGAACATACTGTCCATTTACAACAGTAAAGTCCAGAGAACCTCTTTTAATATTCCACACAACATAAGAAGATGGAAAGAAGGTGTACTTACACAGCACCGCCACTACAAGATAGACAGCGTGCAGGTAAACACTGAGGAGAGTGCAGCGCTCACACGAGTACTACTGCCTCCTTAACCAACTGATCGGCAGGGTTGCCAGACCCTCGACAATCTGATATTAAAGGGATTCTCCGGGAATTAAGAAAATAAAAAATACTTACATATTACTTTATTATTCCTACAGAGATTCAGCTAAAAGATCTTATGAGCTGTATTCCGGCTGTGACAAGAAGAAGGAGGAGGATGAGGCAGCTCTTTACCTCAGTGTTCTGAAGTAACTGCGTCTTATAGAGCAAATACTAGTGAGCGCTTCCATTATGGAAGCGCTCATTAGTACTGGAGGACCGGGAAGAGGTGAAGGCTCTGTACTCACCACTTCCTGGTCCTCGGCTGTGCTGCGGCTGCCCACAGCGTGAGAGTGCTCTGTGACCGCATGCTGGGCGCATCGGGTCACAGCACAGCCACAGCAGGAAGAAGGCAGAGCGCGCTGGAGATGAGGAGCGGCGGAGTCCAGAGCAGAAGAGGCAAATGTTTTTTTATTTTATTTGATCTGTGGCATGGGGGCTCATAAATGGCACTGGGGCTCATAGATGGCATGGGGGGCTGATCTGAGGTCTTACTGGGGTCTTATTAACATTGGCGGTCTGATCTGAGGTCTGATTGAGGGTCCTATTAACATTGGTGTCTGATTGCTGGCCTGATCTGAGGTCTAATGAAAAATATTTTTTTCTTATTGTCCTTCTCTAAAACCTAGGTGCGTCTTATCATCAGGTGCATCTTATAAAGCGAAAAATATGATAAGTATTTTTATTTTCTTAATTTCTGGAGAACCCTTTTAATGCCCTGTCGTGAGCACTGGTATTCAATATCCTCACACTGCATAGCCCCTTTAACTCCCCTTCATTGCAATTGGCATAAACTCACACACGTTGATGCAATGTCTATACAGACAACACAGGAAGCTTTTAAAATGCATTTTGCTGCCAGCACCCTTACAGAAAGCTTTTGGTTCTGCTTTCCCTCTGCTCACACATACAGTGATTGACACTGCATTTGTTTACAGAGAAAGATCTCAATTACACTGTGCGGTTGGGAAGATCAGGACTTATAGGCACAGGGACAGTATTTGACAAGTATTTTACATCATTTTTTGCAAGCCAAAAAAAGGATTGGAACCTCAGTTTTCCAAATGGCGACCAAAATGCCAACTGAAAAATTGCAAATGGCGACAAGACCCGCTGCCATGCTGCAGTTGAATAGTTCCCTACCTAGCTGATCACCCTCATAGTCCTGAGGACATTACTATGGGGCACTGTGGGTGTCAATACTACTCAGGGCACTGCGGGGGACATAACTGGAAGCATTACTGGGGGCACTCTATGGGAATTTTTAATACTGGGGACAGTATAAGGTGCATTACTGGTGGCACTGGGGACTTTTAATACTCAGACACTATGGGCGGCATTACTGGGGCATTTCTTAATATGAAGGCACTATATGGGGCATTACTGGAGGCACTAGGGGCATTTTAATACTAAGGCACTATAGAAGGATTTTTTGTACAGGGGCATTATTACTGGGGGCACCATGTGAGACATTAATAATACTGGGGGCAGTATAATGGCATTTTTACTGGGGTTAAAATAGGAAATATTAATGCTGGAGGCACTGTAGGGACAGTTGTATTATAGGGGCATATTATGGGACATTATTTTTCGGGACTCTATACAGGCATTATTACTAGCAGCACAATGTAGTGTTTTATTATCATTACTGGGAGCACTCTACAGGGCATTATAATTGCTGGATACACTAAAGGGACATTATTTCTATGAGTCACTAGTTTTTCAGTAGAATAGTATTTGGGGAGATTGGGCAGCACGGTGGTCACATTATTGCGATCAGCAGCAGGATGACATTGTTGGGACACCAGGATGAGGAGTTTGTGTTGAAAAAGTGGAGAGGTCGATGGAAAAAATGAGAAATCCAACATGTCTGTGTAACAAACTCTGCAGAGACGAGACACGGCTGAAATAATATGTCTGTCACGGACGTCCCGGCGACAGTGAGTGGCAGGAGATTTGTGAGACTGGCAACACGTGGTTTCAACTGACAGATTTCCTTGTGAATCAATGGGCGTCTGTGTTGTTTCTGGTAATGGCCACATCTTCTGCCTCCAGGTGTTGCTATTGTGGTCATTTTACCTTCCTTATTTATTGTTGCTTCTCCCACAATGCTGTGCGGTTTATAGCTTCTGTTGGACCTGAGGATTGGATCTCGGCCGAGTTCCTGGTGTTTCCATAGTCCCTTTGAAGTAAAATCTTTCCTTTCCCTTTTGTATTTTGTTTTGGTTATCTGTGTGTTGCATTTCCCTATTGTTTGAATTAGGCCTGAGGGAAACTCCTGTTCATCCTTCCTTTTGGAGGAACAGGTAGTCTCGTCACTGCCATTAGTACCAGCATCCTATAGGGCTATATAGGACTCTAGGTATTCCTGTGTATTAACTCACCTACCTTTGGGGTCTGTTTATACTGGTAGCCAGTGAGGATTTTAGTTAGGGTTTTCAGTAGGAGGTGTCCATCTGCCTTACCAAGTCGTCAGGCCTGATTCCCTGTCCCCCCCTTCCCTCCTATGCTCGGTGTGGTGTTTCCCTCCCACACCAAAGCGTGACACTGTGGGTGGTTTGGGTCAAATAGAGATGTAAATGGATACAGGAGGTGTGTGGTGCTGTATTATCATATATGTACGTAGAGCTGGCTCACTACGGTGCATGTGTCCTGCAAGTATTTTTTTTATTATAGTATGTATTTTAAATTTGGTGACTAAAAATGTAATTTGGCTCCTAGATTTTTTCTAAGTATTTTTTTTTTAGTCTGGAGCACTGAACCTAAAGCTTTGTACATGAAAAAACTCAAATTAGATCACATAAAATTAGACATGTGCCCTTCCGTATTATCCTGCCCTCAGACAAACTAACACGGGAGACCTAACAGCTGGTTTAAGTCCACATTCACACAATGAGGTTGAATTGAAGCATTTCCCCCATCAATTGAAAAAGGAAGACTTAATGGAACAAGGAACAGTTAAAGTGCATGTGCACAAAAATATATCCCCTCAGAAGATAGTCTTGGTGGAAGTTCAGAGCCGAGACCCTCATTAATCGCTAGAACAAACATATTGTTAAAGGGGTTCTGCAAGGATTTTTGCCAACACAAGCGAAGCTACATTTTGGCGCCCCCCCCCCATGATCACGGTATGACCCTCAATTGTGTCACACTTCTCCCCCATGGCACATCATCCCCCCATGGCACAGACTACAGACATTTGATTTGTCCCCCTCCCATCATGTCACCCCCCCATTAATGTTGTGTAATAATTATAAACAATATGCGCTCATCACCTACCACCTACCCTACGGCAGTCGACAGTCCGTCTGGGCTGGCTGTGTGAGTCACAGTCACCAACAGCTGCTCCAGTCCCTGCTGCTGCCTGCCGCGGAGCCACTCGCCAGTCACACACCCCCTGAGTGCCCCTGTGACCGTGTTGCCGCTCTGTGAGTGAGGACCGGGGCCGCATGGCACATGCAGGCTAGGGTGGGTGGCCGGGGGCGCTGCGGCGCAAGTTGCCGCAAGTGATTTAAAAAAAAAGTTAATTCCCCCCCCCCCTTCTCTGCTCCCTAAGGCAGCCGCTTGGTCTGCCTTATTATAGAACTGGCCCTGTCTGCACTTTGTTTAAACTGATGGTCTATCCTCTGGATAGATCATCAGCATCTGATCGGCGGGTGTCCGACACCCGGGGCCCCCGCCGATCAGCTGTTTGAGAAGGCAGTGGCCCTCCAGGAGCGCCGCAGCTTTCTCACTGTTTACTGCCGGCCCAGTGACGTCACGACTAGTATCAACTGGCCTGGGCGCAGATAAGCTCCGTTCACTTCAATGGAGCTTGGCCCCGCAGAACCCCTTTAAGATTACTGTGCTTTTTGGTCTTACTAGGAAGAGCTGTTCTTATACTGTCTGTAGCCCAACAGTGTCATAATAGCCTTTTGTCCTACTGATCATTGGTGGTCTCGAGTAACTTTTGTCATGTTATAAGAAGACAGACTTTATGTAAAAAAAAAATATTTAGATCATGTTCACCTTTGCATGGGTGTTCCAGATTTGTAGTCAATATCCAAAACTATAGCTTCTGGATTACTGGGCAAGTAACAACCTGAAAACAGGACGTAAGAGAATACTTATCACACTAGACACTAATACAGTTATATCACAACACTCACTACCATTTTCTGTTTACTGATGGTCGGGGCATCACTTAATGGGAACCTATCACACTGAAAATGGTGTCTGAGCTGCAGGCAGCATGTTATAGAGCGGGAGGAGCTGAGCAGATTCATATATAGTTTTATGGGAAAAGGTTCTTTATAAGTTGTATTTCAATCATTTATATCTCTGCTCATTCTGGGCTTTGAAGTCAAGGAGGCAGACCTATCAGTGATTATACTACATTTTCATGGTAACAGGGTTTCTTTAACGGACTAGAACAAAACAAGAACTGTACATCTTGAAACATCTCAAAGACTATTCAATCTTTCTCAATAGGTGAAATCAGAAAGTAACACTTACCTGGCTGCACCTTGACTTCAGACAGGGCATTAAGGCAAGCTTTTTTACGTTCTTCTCCTTTAGGGTATGGTCTGGTAAGAAAAGGAAGGCGATAATTACAATACAGCTATATACACATACACAAGGAAAAAGGGAGGGTTTCTGGTTTAATGGTTTCTTAAGTTAAAACCAAGAAGAAAATCCATAACAATATAAAACTGACCCTAATTTAAGCATTATATATGTCTGGTAGCAAATGGATTCATTCAAAGACACTGGGCACAAGATGTGTTGTAACCACTTGGGACACAGTGCCATGTGAAGGACTTGTTTTACCTGCATTTGGATCAACTGGCTGAGTAGCTCCACAAGTGAATAAAGTACCGCTACCTTATAATACCAGTCCCTAGATTATAAAAACTGACTGGAAAAAGTCACTACGTATTCCTTAGAGTGTAATATTTTAGGAATAATTACAATAAACCATTTCCCCCAGATTTATACAGTTTTGTAACTGGATTCAGTGCACTTGACTAATGAGTCTGATGGGAGAACTTTGTGTTGCCCCCGCACCTCATTTCCCTGCACACTACCGATTAAGCAATGACAATAATTACAGATCAATGCCAGGTTTCTTCGACATAAGGGAAAAGGTGCAGTGGGATTAGTGATGCACATAACATGCCAGTTCCAGATGGCTTCCCACAGGTTTCCACTGTAAATTAAACCACCTGACACATTATTATGTTCAGGCAGTAGGACAGAGTTTCAGTCTGATGGGTGCTGTAATGGTTAATAAAGCATAATAAAAGAAGTTTTTTCTACTTGTGGAGATATTTCTGCTACTCATGCTATCAGAGCCAATATTAGATCTCAGCACCCTCCCTGTCTGGGGTATCAGTGGACTGTAGACACTTGCAACACTGGCAATAACATAGCATTTACTGGGGAAAATTGTCAGTGAAAGTTCATATTAATAGCTTAAGAAGAAGCAAGTCTTTCACTCTGTAAGCCCCTTTGAGTGCCCAATTTGCAGAGGTCATACTTTCTATTGTCATTTCATCTTACTACAGATGTGCTTCACAGGTAAGGGCAGTTATTGACGGCAAATGCTTTAAAAACTGCACTTTAGTTACTCATCCACAGTGATGTTTTGGCTCATCCCACCTGTGAGTGGATTTAGGCTGGGTTCATATACATCAGTTGTGTCTATCCAGTTGTTTTATGCTCAGACATGATTGATGACATTTTGTGCACTGTTGAACTGGTCCAGAGACTTAAAGAGCTACAACTGATGTGTTGGATGCAAGAATTGATCCCACAGAAAACTATGGGTTCAGTTCTGGACCACACTGGAAGGATATTAGAAAGGATGGCCATATATTTGGGAAACCAGCTTTGGGAGTATTCTTCAAAAGTTTTAATGATGGAGAAGATACAACAGACTTACTTAATAATAGCAGACACATTGGTGATTTTATTGAAAAAGTCAAACTCCCGCTGGTAGAAGTCTTTGGCAGGCCCTGAAAGGGATCCTGTGATTTCCTCCATGAGCTGCTCCAGCAGCTCTCCAATGTCAGCTGCAGGGGAGCAACAAACAAAACCAGAGTCAAGTGCTGCCCAATGCTGACTGGTATGTTAGAATAGTAGACAAAACCAGCGCGGGAATATATCATTTTGTTACAGATTTTATTTTACATAAACTTTTGCAGAATCAATAATGATTCTTAATGCCCTAAAATGAATTTTTGTAATATACCGTATTTTCCGGCGTATAAGACGGCTGGGCATATAAGACGACCCCCTATTTTTCCTGTTAAAATATGGGGTTTCGGCTATACTTGCCGTATAAGACTACCCCTCTTCCAACGCACACCAAAAAAAAAGTTTAACAGACGATCCAAGCATGAGAAAACCACTGAGAGCAGGGAGAGGGGGCTGCCTCAGGAGCGACTGGCCGGAATGCAGCGCACAGTGGCTCCACTAGAGGGCGCCTGTCCCTAAAGCTGGAGAAGGACAGCTTCTCCAGTCCGGCTTGGAAGTAAAGAGGACCTTTCACTGGTCCAACAATTGTTAGATAATGATATATACCATATGTGTAGAGCGGCGCCCAGGGATAATAGTAAGTGCAGGGAGATCCCTGGGCGCCGCTCTACACATACATATCATTATCTAAATCGTTGGACCAGTGAAAGGTCCTCTTAAGTTTCATCACGCAGTATACCGGCATATAAGACAACCCCCGACTTTTGAGAAGATTTTCATGTGTTAAAAAGTAGTCTTATACGGCAGAAAATACAGTACTTTGTTTTCTTATGTTCCATACGAAATAGGCACCTCAAATTCAGGTGTCTACAGAGCTTTGGAATCTATACACTCGTACAATGCAGACATTTCAGAGGTGTATGGATTCCACTGTGGGTCCACAGTGAGTGTTGTATAGGCGGGAGCACATATCACTGCTTCTGCCTGCACCAGCTCTGCTAAAGCCGCTATTTCGGGCTTTAGCAGAGAGGAACTTGCTCAGTCAGGAGCAGCAATGTGTGCTCCTGCCTTTACAACGCTCACTGTGGCCCCACAGTGGAATCTGTACTCCTGTACATCTCTGACATGTCAGCGGTGTACAAGTGTACAGATTCGAAAGAGTTATATTCAGGTGCCTATTTCGTATATAAAACGTGAAAAAAAAGTATATTACCAAAACTCATTTTAGGGCCTTTAGAATAATTTATAATAAAGTTATTTAAAAGTTTAGGTACACTTTAATGGTTCTTCTAGTTTTAATTTTTTTGACGTGAAATATCATTGAACTGCAAGTGCCAATTGCTAATATATTGTTATTAGCTGCATCACTGAAAATACAGAATCCAGATAATAGCCAGGGGAACTTTTATGTATAGGTTCAGTTTTGCAGCGATCTACTGCATTGTCTGCTGAATCACTACAAGGAAGTATATTTGGGGTATACTTTCATTTGTGGATAGTGACATGACAAACAGCTCAACATTACTCACGGTCCTTCTGGTGTGCTTCTTCATCAAGATAAATGTTCGTCTTCATGTTCCAGATAAACTGATGAGCCAAGAGCTGGGACTTGGAAGCTGCCCACAGAATGTATTCCCGAACATAACCCATCTGTGTGCACAAAATAATTTATTCCCTACCAAACCCACAGTTATGCTACAAATGTACTAAATGGCAATAAAGAATGTTTCTTTAATCTGTCCATATGGTATATTTAAAGAATGAACAATAGTGATGACAAACTGTGCCTAAGTGACACATACTGACAAATCCAGCACATATTAATTTCCAAAAGTAGCAGATACTGGTTTTCATCCTTTACTTAGGTGTTAAGATTTAAACAATGCAAATTATAGCTAATCATACAGTTAATGGATCAACCTTCTGTTCATTCGATCATTTGACAAGCTTCTGGAAAATGAACTGGTAATATATGGGAGGATCAGTAGAGAGAACTCACCTTGTCATACCGCAGAGCTTGGACGATTTGTGGAATGTAAAAAAGAATGGCATCCTAGAAATTAAGAGAGAAACAAAAAGAAACACAACACAAAAAGAGCAAATTAGGATATAAAGGCTAAAGGGAAATAAAGTAAAGAAAGTGAAGAAAAAACATAGCGAGGAGACAAAAATGGAAAAGTAAAAATCAGCTATGAAGATAATAGTTACTTAAGATGAACATTAACAACACAGGGTGGTGAGTCATTACCGGAGGGAATGATCGCAGTACTTTGACCCCATATTGGGCAGTCAGTGGATGTGGAGGGTACATGCTGGAGAAATAAGACAGTCCGGTAGGTGGGTCAGTTGGTGCCCAGCATAGAATATGGCTGAGCTCAGGAGCATCTGCATCTATCGTATGCCAAGTTACCAGATACTGCAATATAACATAATGTATCAGTGATCAAGAGAAAAAGCTCAGGAGTTAACATGTCTGCCCTTTTCACCACTTACTTTGATGGCCTCTGGAATGTCACTTACAGCACCTGGGTCCAGTCTCACTAGCCGGGTCACTTCTCCAGCAATAGCGTCAGTGTTTTTAAATCTGAAAATTAAAGGGTGACCTTTTTCACTATAGGCAAAAAACCATAGAAAGGTCACAACATATCAAAGGACAATCCACATATATACAAAGGCACATATCTTTCCTAACAAAGTTTGACTCCAAATTCTTCACTTGATCTGATTGAAACACTGCACTAAGAGTCATTCTAAGTCTGAGAAATCCAACAATACATGAAAGCAAACATCACTGACATCTTGTCTCTGTAAAGAACATTCACCTTGCAGGTAACTGAACTGCTAGGTGAGGAGAAATACTCCAGGCCAGGTTAACATTGTCTTTCCACTGCTTTTCACTAAGACTGATGTACTTAGATCTCCAGTTGGCAACACTGTTTTCTCCAGTTTGATCCAGCTCTAACTCGGGAGCAGACAGAGGGTTGTACCATGTAGTCAGGCGATCAATCTCAGTAGCCTAGAAAAGCAAAATAAGGAAAAGTTTAGTTTGGAAAGCATTGACGGCACATTTCATACACAATGATAGAATAACTGTCTTTCTACTGATCTGTCCTAGGTTTCACTCAGAAACTAGAATTAACTTGGCCAAGACCATGAACCAGAAATCTGCAGAACAGACCGACACATGAGGAACCATATAGGTTTGATATATATATAGTGCAGCTGGTTGCCCATGCAGCTACTTAAAGCAGCACTCCCATAAAATATTTTTATTCTCCGACCAGTTAGAAAGGTGCATGATGTAATCTGTAGTGAATGTAATCAGAAGGGAGGGGATAGTTCATGTACATAGACGTTGGTAAAAAGATTACATTCACTACAGATTCCATCATGTATCTTTCTAAGGGCTGGTTCACATCAACATTATGAATTACGTTCTTGCTTTCCATTATAACATGGTTATGATGGAAAATAACGGAATCCATAAGACGGAATTCAAACCAGAAACCTTTAGAGGCATTCTGTTTTGATCCGTCATAATAGAGGTCTATGGGCAGGCAGAACGGATCCCGTCTGGAATTCATAACGTTGATGTGACTCTGCCCTAACAGGTCAGAGAATACATTTTCTTTTGCGGGAGTTCTTCTTTAAGGGCCCTTTGAAAGGCCCGAGATTCTCGCAGATAATTGCTAACAAGCGTTCATAAAAATGCTCGTTAGCCATTATCTGCCCATGTAATTGTACCGCCGATTAACTGATGAAAGAGCGAAACGCTTGTTCGTCGGATAATAGATCATTTGTGCGGTGACAAAAATTATCGTTTGCCCACAGCAGATTGTGCTGTGTATACAGAGTCAGTACAGGGACGAGCGATGGCATTAGCGAACGCTCTTCCCCATACAGTGGAGGAGATCGCTGCATGTAATAGCAGCGGTCTCTTCCACCAGCGAGCAGCATATTGCCGGGAAGGAACGCTTCCTATACGACAACCTTCTGCTGTATCGTCCCGTGTAAAGAGACCTTTAGTAAGGATACTAAACATCAAAGCTTCATTCATGCTCATACCAAGAGGGATAAAAGCAGAGTCCTCCTTTTCATGTAGTATTTGTGTAACTGAGTCCCTCGGTTTGTTTTCTTGGTCAATCCTGAGAACAGAACAACGTATACAATAGAATATAAGCTTACATTAAAGAATAAAGAACATTTTATTGTTGGAAAAGACAATCTATAAAAATATAAGAGGCTCAGTGAAAATACAAATAAATTACCTGATTTTTTGGAGATTGTAGACATGCCACTGGATAAAGGGTACGTATTTATCCAGCCCTGGTTTGTCTGTTGCCGTGATCCAACCGTTACATCTAAATTACTACGCGTCACATCCACCATTACAGACAGGCTGTTTATTGAGGGGTCCTGATTATCTAGAAGTGAAGAAAAACATAGCAAAAGACTAGAATCAATAACTAAAAATGTAAACGGACACAAAGATTCCTCATCAGGTTGGAAGTGTACTACACATTATACATTACAACAAGATGGCTGTACTACATAGTTCAGAATAATCAGGCTTCATTGGCCTATGTCTCAGAAATAAAGGAATAAGACCTGTTACATGGAATATGCAGCCCTATCTGAAGGCAGCGTGTTACAGAGCAGGAGGAACTGAGCAAACTGATATATAGTTTTGTGGGAACAGATTCAGCACAGATTGCAAGATATAGATCAAAATCTTTAGCTCATTCTGGGCTTAGGAGTCGAGTAGGAGGTCTTATCCGTGACTGACAGCTATCTCTGAATGCACAGTCAAAGAAGTAAGATCAATCAGTGCACAGGTCCGCCCACTGGACTCCTAAGCTTGGAATGAGCAAAGATTTAGATCAATAAATTACAAGTTGTACTAAATCTTTTTCAACAAAACATTGGGGGGAGATTTATCAAAACTGGTGTAAAGTAAAACCTTTCATTTTCTAAAGGCGCTCTGGGAATTAAAAGGTGGAGGCTGATTGGTTGCTAAGGGGGACTAAACCAGTTTTCCTTTACATCGGTTTTGATAAATCTCCCGCTATATTTCAATCTGCTCAGCTCTAAGTGTTCTATAACATGATTCTGGTAGACAGGTTCTCCCTAATGGATCTGCTTTCCTAAAATGGCTAGAAATGGCAACACTCTTGTCCATTGTCTGACATTGTAGTTCAATGCTATTCACTCGAATTGGGCTGAGCTGCAATACCAGACACAACCGCTGTACAAAAGTGGTGCCGTTTCTCAAAATAAAAAGCAGAATTTTTTTTCTAATCATGAAAAACACTCAATCATGTCTAGGACAACTTTCTTTAAAGGGGCTGTGTCAAGTATATAAGTCAGGGCTTGCTAGGCGGAGCCGCGTCATAAAGCCCCCAATAGATGCCCACATAGTGCTCCTCCCCCCCACTTCTCCATAGAGCCCCCCAATAATGCATGTCAGTACATAGGGCCCACAGTAGATGCCCCCCCTAGTGCTCCTTCCCCTCTTCTCCATAGTGAACCCCATAATGTGCGAGTATATAGGGCCCCCCATAATGCTTCCCCTCTTCAATAGGTTATATGACACGTCAGACGCTGCCAGCGTCCAAGTGATCGCCCCTTGCGGCCGCCATGACATGTGGAAACCCTTACAAGGATTACAGGGTCCGGAAGGGAGGGCAGAGGGGTCTGGAGGGCACAAACACAGCGGGCACCATGACATTTTACTGAGCACTACAACCCCCAGCTGGTGCGCAGCCTCTGCGGTCCTCACATCACTACAACTCCCACCTGGGGCTCAGCCTCTACAGTCCCCACATCACTACAACCCCCAGCTCTTTCCCCCTCTTGTCACTCCCTTTCCCCCTCTTGTCACTCCCTTTCCCCCTCTTGTCATTCTCTTTCTCCACCACCCCCCCCTTGTCATTCTCTTTCCCCCTCTTGTCACTCCCTTTCCCCCTCTTGTCATTCTCTTTCTCCACCCCCAACCCCCTTGTCATTCTCTTTCCCCCTCTTGTCATTCCCTTTTCCCCTCTTGTCATTCCCTTTCTCCACCCCCCCCCTTATCATTATCTTTCCCCCTCTTGTCATTCTCCCCCCCCCCCTTGTCATTCTCTCCCCCCCCTTGTCATTCTTTCTCCCCCCTCCCCCACCTCTAGTGTAGCGTGGCCGAGCTCTGTATGGTCCATGGGTACAGGAGCTTTAGTTTCCTGTACCCGGGCGGACTGACAGGAAGTGCACACTGTGTGAGCACTTCCTGTCAGTCCGGCCAGGTACAGGAGACAGATGCTCCCTGTACCCACGGACCATACAGGGCTCGGACACGCTACAATGAGGGAGTGACAGGAGGGAGCTCTGAGTGCTTCCCTCCTGTCAGTCCCTCTCTTCATGCTGCGCCCTCATGGATGCGCCAGCCCGGGCAGTGCTGCAGCCGCCTGAGGCTCTCTATATAGCGCTCGGGCGGCTGCAGCATGACGGGGGCCGGCGTTCCTAGGACGTGCCGACCCTGCGCCTGGCCACCTTTGCAAACAGGCTGACAAATACCCAGGCACCAGGACCAAATTCCTGGTCGCCATGGCGACCTGGGATTTGTCGAGCCCTGATATAAGTTATCCTCTACTTACAGGATAGGGGATAACAAACTGATCAGTGGAGCCTGACCGCTGGACCCTCACCAATCCCGACAATACATGCACCTGTCCTGATGGCTAAGAATGCACCCTGCTTCTCCATTCATTCTTTATGAGACTGCCAGAAATAGCTGAGCGCTGTACTTGGCTCCCATAGAGAATAAATGGATTGGCAGGGCACATGCTTGGAGTGTCGCTCCATCAGGACATGACCATGGGACCCCAATAGTCAGAAAATCTTTCATACTTAGCACAAAAAAGCGGTCTGTATATATTGTACATTACACATTGGGAATGGACAGGATAAGGACTGTGTAAGATGTAAACGTTAAATAATGTTTCGTGCAACTTTTCTACTGCTGTGATCCACACACTGGTAAATGTCTGGGTTGTGGGGTCAAATGCTCAACTTCTCAGTATTTTTTTTTTTTTTAAAGAAACCCATGCATAACAGATTGATGGGGAAAGGGTGAAAACATGCACAAATGTCTATGTTACCGCTACCCCTGGGGCAATTTAGAGGGATAATTTGTGCCTCCTCAAAACAGCCTCCATTATACGCTGTTGCATCCACTTCAATCTGTTTTATCACAGGTTATAAAGCAGCTAAAGACCTGAGCCAGTTCTTGTTTTAAAGCCAAGAATACAAGCTTTAAACAAGATCAGGATCGCATAATTGCACTTTATACTTTCTGGCAGATTTCACTGTAAACTTGGTTCCTGGTTGCTAAAGTTTCTATGTCTGGCTCTGTAGCAACTAGATATGTGTCTCTGGTCTTGTTTTAGAGCTCACTTCTAGATTTACTACACAGCCTTAGGCCTCATGCATATGACCATATGTGTTTTGCGGTCCGCAAATTGCAGGTCCGCAAAAAAAAAAAAAATGGATAAGGTCCGTATGGCATTATTTTTGCGGATCCATTGTAACAATGCCTATCCTTGTCCGCAAACCAGAAAAAAATAGGACAAGCTCTATTTTTTTTTGCGGGGCTATGGAATGGACAAACTGATGCGGACATGGTGTGCTGGCCACATTTTTTGCGGACCCATTGACATGAATGGGTCTGCATCCTAGCAGCAAAAAATAAATAAAAGAAAACGGAACGGACAAGGAAACAAAATACAGTTGTGTGCGTGAGCCCTTAGGTAGAGAAGTTAGTAGCCGCTGGACACCCCCCCCCCCACCCCTTAACATCTGAGACAAGTCATATATTATATATTCTTAATTTTTTTTTTTATACTGATTTAAAATTTAGTCCATAATGAGTATGTCTATAATAAATCAATCTGATCCAATGTATGTAACGTGAAAGTAAAGGCCTACTGTTCATATGAGATTAAGCTTGAAAGAATCTCACCTGGAGGAACCAGCTGATTGGCTGTAAGGTACTTCTTGTCTGAGAACATGGCTGTCCAGAACTTAATCATAATGGTTATATCTTCTCGGAGTTGCTTTACTGATTGTGTTGGAAATTTAGGAGGAGAACTGTACAAAGAATAGATGCTGTTCATGCATGAAGACAAACCTTATATATTACACCTAGGGATGAGCGAATCGACTTCGACATTAGAATGTATTGGCTCCGACGAGCCGAAGTTATTACTTCGCGAAGTCTTGCGAGACTTCGGGTAATAACTTCATAAATTGACTTATACTGTAAAAAACCATTTCCCAAACTCGGGTTTGGTTCCAAGGTACCGCTTGAACTATTGAAACGAAGTTTTCGACTTCGACATTAGAATGTATTGGCTCCGATGAACCGAAGTTATTACTTCGCGAAGTCTGGCAAAACTTCGGGTAATAACTTCACAAACTGATTTATACTGTAAAAAACCATTTCCCGAACTCGGGTTTGGTTCCAAGGTACTGCTTGAACTATTGAAACGAAGTTTTATGCGAATCGACTTCGGATGTTTCATCTGAAGTCAATTCGCTCATCCCTAATTACACCGAACCAATGCATGATCATTAAATGTATAACTCATAATCAAATTAATATAACAAAAAAAAATAAAGAATCCGTCTAATTGGAACCAATAGTTCATCAAGATGCATCACCAAAAAAGCAGAAAAAGGCATTCAATACCGTACCTGAAGTAATCAAATGCTGTTGAGTAGATTTTTTCCCTAAGAACATTACGAATGGTGGCATTAGGAACCACATCTGCATGTAATAAGGACAAGCCTAGAATCAGCAGCCTGCAGAAAAGGGTAAGCGGAAACAGTTTAAGCAATCTCTTATTAGGTAGACATGATGAAAAATAAAACAGTTTAAATGTAAGCTTTGAAGCTACTTCGAATATTACGGTATATTATTAGTACTAGTAGTAATTACCCAAGTTGTTCAATTTACAAACAGAGATAACGCTGCTAATAGGTCAGCAGGACATTATCAGCAGAATACATAGTAAATTAAGGAGCATTTTCCCAGGGAGCACTGCCTGGCCTTTAGGTACCCCTAAAGTTACATTCACACGTGGAAAAAAAAAAAAAAAAAAGGCTATGAAAAACAGACACACCAACCATTTTTGCAGCCATTTTCTGGCTGTCTGGCCACTAAAAATGTATGATTGTTATTGGCTTTGTAATTTAAATCCCAAACCCCTGCAGCATACATAATGTCCCTCATAGTGGCCCCCAGAATTAATAATGTCCACCATAGTGGGCCATAGTATGCAAAGAAAAAGAAAATACAAATACTCACCTCATCCACTTGATGCAGAAGGACCTGCGCTCCCAACATGGCGACATCATCATGCAAGAAGCACAGGTCCTTGTGCATCAAAAAAGCAATGGTTTCTGCGCATGCAAGTAAAATGCCAACCGCTAAAATGCCATTTTTCATTACTGTACTGTACTTTTTAATAGCGGTTAGATGGGTGAATTCCTGTCTAAGTGGCTGTTAAAAACGGTCCCATTGACTTCAGTGGGAAGTCACTCCAACTTGTAAAGCAAACAAATCCAATAGTCTAAACTAAAGTTTCATATAAATCTAACAGTAGTGTGATAGTGTAGGTTCATCCTACAATTTAGAGCAGTGTAAAAGTTTTTTTTTTTTTTTTTTTAGCAATATACTAGGTATTTATTTGCAGTGCTGTATACTAATTTGAAGAAAACAAAAAAACTAACTAACTTCCTCAAAAACTTCTTAGTGTAGTCAGAACCCCTCCATTATCTGTGTACAGTGGTATGTTCCAGAATAATATAGTCAGCCAAGGAGATGTCCTGTGTATTGTGGAACAGACCACTGTGCACAGATAATAGATGGCTATACCACAAAATCAGAAAGTGGATTGCTGTTTTCCCGATTGTTATTATGGATTGTAAAGCAAGGCAACATCAACAGATAAATATATATCACAAAACACTACCCTATATAATTACCTAGCTTTGTGTGTTATAAACTTTACATATTAAACATTAAATCTAGGTCATTTGAGTGTATCTGTTGTTTTAGGCAGTTTTTCAGAATAAGCTGCCAAATGAGTGTACATGATGAATAACACTATATGTAACCATTATATGACCTGTTTCTGGCATTTTAACAGTTTTTCCCTCTGCAATTTGTCCGCAATTCAAATTTTTTTCATTGCTACAGGCAGGGCCGGCGCTACCGATAGGCGAACTAGGCATTCGCCTAGGGCGCCGGCCTGCTGGGCTCCCTCTGTCTGGGGCTGCAGCGCTGGGCGAGCGGCACTTGAGCCACCCCCAGCGCCATTACAGGGGGGGCCAGGAGGTGGAGGTCCTTCTTAAATATGGCAGATCAGGCACCTGCTTACCCTGATAGCAGGTGCCTGATCTGCCAGTAAATTACCGAAGGAGAGGAGGCAAGCAGCGAAGGGAGGCTGTTCTAGCAGCTCCCCACTCCTCCCTCACGCGCCCTCTGTGATGCCGGGAGCCGGAATATGACGTCATTCCGGCCCCAGCATACTAAACGGCATGCTGGAGGACTGAGGAGCTGCACCACACTGGACCCCAGGGAGGTCTGTCTGTCAGTGTGTGCGGGTCTGTCAGTCAGTGTGTGTGCGGGTCTGTCAGTCAGTGTGTGTGCGGGTCTGTCAGTCAGTGTGTGTGCGGGTCTGTCAGTCAGTGTGTGTACGGGTCTGTCAGTCAGTGTGTGTGTACGGGTCTGTCAGTCAGTGTGTGTACGGGTCTGTCAGTCAGTGTGTGTACGGGTCTGTCAGTCAGTGTGTGTACGGGTCTGTCAGTCAGTGTGTGTGCGGGTCTGTCAGTCAGTGTGTGTGCGGGTCTGTCAGTCAGTGTGTGTGCGGGTCTGTCTGTCAGTGTGTGTGCGGGTCTGTCTGTCAGTGTGTGTGCGGGTCTGTCTGTCAGTGTGTGCGGGTCTGTCTGTCAGTGTGTGTGCGGGTCTGTCTGTCAGTGTGTGTGCGGGTCTGTCTGTCAGTGTGTGTGCGGGTCTGTCTGTCAGTGTGTGTGCGGGTCTGTCTGTCAGTGTGTGTGCGGGTCTGTCTGTCAGTGTGTGTGCGGGTCTGTCTGTCAGTGTGTGTGCGGGTCTGTCTGTCAGTGTGTGCGTGTCTGTCTGTCAGTGTGTGCGTGTGTGTCTGACTGTCAGTGAGTGAGTGAGTGACATGGCGGGGGGGGCGGCAAAATGGATCTTTGCCTAGGGCGGCAAAAATCCTTGCACCAGCCCTGGCTACAGGACCGAAAGCAGTTGGTTTTATGTCTGCCCAGACACAGGACATAGAGAAACAGGAGATTCTGTCCATTAACTTTTTGTAGCACGCCCTCAGAAGCAACAGCAGTAATGGAGGACGCTATACAGCTGAACTAAGCAGTTTAGATGCAAATCCAGCAGTTAAGCAAGACAGTAAATCACTTATAAACCAGCAGTCAGTCTCTCTGCCTCAGCCAGTTTCTAGCAGCCCATCCCTTCATCCTCCCCCTCTCCATACAATTCTATGTAATTTTATCCATCAGTGAGCAGGCAGTCTGTCACTGGCTAGGGGTCTGAGCAGTATACTGAGAGTTAGTGAAGGGGGGAGCAAGAGAGGAGCCTGATAAGAGGGGAAGAAAGCACCTTTATCTGATAAGATATATTACAAAGTTTTGTATATTCGCGTGACCTATTCATTTAACCCCTTAAGGACACGGCCCTATTTCACCTTAAGGGCAAGGCCATTTTTTCAAAATCTGACCAGTGTCCCTTTATGTGGTGATAACTTTAAAACGCTTTTTCTTATCCAGGCCATTCTGAGATTGTTTTTTCGTCACATATTGTACTTCATGACAGTGGTAAAATGAAGTCGAAAAATTTCATTTTTATTTATAAAAAATACTAAATTTACTAAAAATTTGGAAAAATTAGCAATTTTCCAAGTTTCAATTTCTCTACTTCTATAATACATAGTAATACTGCCAAAAAAAGTTATTGATTTACATTCCCCATATGTCTACTTCATGTATCAATCATTTTGGGAATGCCATTTCATTTTTTGAGGACGTTACAAGGCTTAGAAGTCTAGAAGCAAATCTTGAAATTTTTCAGAAGTTTTCAAAAACCCACTTTTTAGGGACCAGTTCACGTCTAAAGTCACTTTGTGAGGCTTGCATAATAGAAATCACCCAAAAATAGCCCCATTCTAGAAACTACACCCCTCAGTGTATTCAAAACTGATTTTACAAATGTCATTAACCCTTTAGGTTTTCCACAAGAGTTAATGGCAAATGGAGACAAAATTTCAGAATTTCGATTTTTTGGAAAATTTTCCATTTTAATCCATTTTTTCCAGTAACAAAGCAAGGGTTAACAGCCAAACAAAACTTTATATTTATTCCCCCGTTTTTGTAGTTTTCAGAAAAACCCCATATGTGGGCGTAAACTGCTGTATGGCCAAACGGCAGGGTGCAGAAGGAAAGGAACGCCATATGGTTTTTGGAAGGCAGATATTGCTGGACTGGTTTTTTGACACCATGTCCTATTTGAAGCCCCCTGATGCACCCCTAGAGTAGAGACTCCATAAAAGTGAGTTATTGAAAAATGGAGATGAAATTTCAGAATATCTATTTTTTGTTACCTTGTCTCAAAAAAAGTGTAATATAGAGCAACCAAAAATCATATTTACCCTAAAATAGTACCAACAGAACTGACACCTTATCCCGTAGTTTCCAAAATGGGGTTACATTTTTGGAGTTTCTACTGTAGGGGTGCATCAGGGGGGCTTCAAATGGGACAGTGTCAAAAAACCAGTCCAGCAAAATCGCCTCCTGCACCGCCTCCAGCCACCCCCCCTGCAGCCACAATATGATTGGGGGCTGCAGGGGGGGTTAAAGTTTACAACTTTGGGGGCATTAACTCTCTGATCCCCGCGGGATCAGAGATCGCACAAAGCGCTGCAAACCGCAGGTCTGAATTGGCCTGCGGTTTGCAGCGATCGCCGATATAGGACCCCCCTAGGAATTTGAACATGGTTCCTGCTGCACGATCTCAGCAGGAACCATGTTTCTAGCCCGATTTTTTTTTTTTTTTTTTTAGAAGCGATTTTATTCAGGACGTATGGGTACGTCCTGTGTCCTTGGTACCCGCGCCATCTTGGTACGCTGGCTACGCTCCTCTTCTGCGCTGGGGAATCCAAGATGGCGCGGGTTCCGGGACTCGGCAAGCTCAAGTTCTCGCGAGAACTTGAGCACCTTCTCCCTGGCTAAGAGCCGAGCGCTGCTATTGGATGCGCTCGCAGCCAGGGGGAGAGGAGAAACGCCCAGGCACGCCCACCAGAACATCCGAGGAGACGCCTAATAGAACTTTCTGTGCCTCATTTGCATATGAGGCGCAGAACATATCGAGGACAAAGGCGGCCGAACGGGGGGTCATTTAAAAAAAATATATATATGGTGAAGACTTCAGGGGCAGGTCCCCTAAAAGGTAATATAACTATTACACTTTTTTTTTTTTTGGTGAAAGGTCCTCTTTTAGGACTCAGACATTAGGGCGTACCCATACATCCTATGTCCTTAAGGGGTTAAGAAAAAAAAATATATATATATATCTCTAAATAAAACAACGGCAGTTATACTTCAAGTTGTGGTAAAAGAGACGCTTACTTAAATCGGGATCCAATAGCTGCCACATGTCTATTTAGGTTTCCTTTTGCCCCTCCAATATTTAGGGAAAGTGATCGCTGCAGGAGACTGGAGAATATCTCTACCTGATCAGAGCTGCAATACTTGGCAATTTCAAACCTTTGCATCAGGAACTAGAAAGGAGGAAAAAAAATATGAGTATAAGTAAGTTGTAATTCTAATGTGTCCCCACCAATCCACATTTTTCAAATGCTTCTCTAATTCTGATCGCTGACTCCTGCATGTCCATCTTTCAGTCTGCACCGCTGCAGCCAATGACTTGCTTTAGGGGTAATTAGAGATAAGCGAATTTCATATTTTGGAATTCGCTCACGCTTCATTTGGTGGTAAAAGCAGAATTGCGTTATGGATTTCATTACCACGGCCCATAACGCAATTCTATGACGGAATGCCGTTAGAGGCATTCCGTTATTTATTCTGTCATAATAGAAGTCTATGGGCTGCTAAACTGATTCGTCCCGTTTCTGTTTTGCAGGGAAGTCCTCTCCTGCATATCATAAACCAGACGGATCTGTTATGCAGCCAATAGATTATCTATTATGACGGAATGAATAACGGAATGCTCAAAGGCATTCCGTTATGCATTCCTTCATAGAATTGCGTTATGGTCCGTGGTTACGAAATCCATAACACAATTCTGCTTTTACCACCAAACGAAGCGTGAACGAATTTCATAACATAAAATTCGTTCATCTCTAGTGTTAACATGTCCACAAGATATACGTCACCGCTAAAGCCAGCAGTTGGCTTCAGTGGAGCATATGACGTTGCCCATTGCAGGAATGAAATAAGCTGCGGACTGAAAGGTGGACATGCAGGAGTCACGGCTCAGGACTAGAGAAGCGGGGAGCAAGTTAGTACAGTATTATTCTTTCAATAGCGGAGACAGGCTGCGAGCATCAGTTGAAAATTCCAGACAATCCTTTAACCAAAAACGGCCTATAAACATAGGAGGTCATTTAGTACACTGAAATATGCCTAAATTACGCGTATTTTAGGTGCAGATGGCAGCTCAGCGGTTCTCTGCGACTGGGCGTGGGAAGGGGGCGGCCTGGCAGGCTTGTCTCATTCACCATTTTCTATGACTGTTTCAGGCGTATAAAATGGTCTAAATGTAAGTCCGCTCGGAAGCTCTCTCACATTTAGTAATGGCGCTGGATACACTGAAGTTATGAAGAGGCCTGGCGCCTCTTCATGACTCCAGCAGATCCACCGCCAGCTTAGGGCTTTATTAAGACTGGCGTCCAAAATTCCGGTCTTAATAAATGTGCCCAATAGTCCGTATGTGCACTAGGAGCTTTCTCACTGCATAGGTCTTAGGTGGATTGCAAACACAGTGTGAGTACACCCTAACATGACTGGTTGCTACTGTTGGACAGTATGAAGAAATCTGTATAGTTGGCAACTCACTTCAATCCATATGTAATGGGGATTCACTTCTGGAGGACATGGATGAGGTTGGCTTTGCTCTGAGGCAGCCAAAGGGTCCGCTTCCTTCTGCTCAGGTGAGAACAGCCCAATCTTCTGCTCCACTGTCATTTGCCAAGCACCAGCCATCTCTCGCATGAACTGTGAGAATACAATGAGTTTAGGGAAAGCACAGCATAAAGCTAGATACAGAAGCACAATAAATAATTAAAAATTCAGTTTACAACCCATGAACCCTCCAGCAACGAGAAAGAAAACATTTCATTATGCTCAACAGACATGGGGCTTTTCCAACTAAATCAGTGATACATTTTCTCCATAAGGTTTGGTCACGCCAATTAGTTCCTTACCGGTACTTCAATCCCATTCTTAGCTGCCAAAAGCCATTCCCAGCAAGCCAAGGCTGTCTCCATTCCATGGTCAGTAAACATACGAAGAGGAGCCCAACATAAATGGTGTAGAAGCTGAGCATCGCAATCTATAACATAGACATTTTTATATTTCAAATTAAAAACACATGGTCTTGCTTATTTTTGCAACACATGTAGAACTCTTCTTACCGTTGCTGCTGATGAGCATGGCTGTGAGTTTGAACATGACTTGGGTGTATGCTTCTGGCTGGCTTGAATCCAACGCATTATTCAGATGTCTCAGCATCAACGTGTTCAAATCAGAGGTCCGACCAGTGGCGCTGGAGAACTCCATCATGCCAGCAACCTACCAGAAGAATCTGAGATTAACATTTCTTGGGACTACCATTTCTGTTAAGATTAACATAATGTGGGCTACCATTTCTGTTAAATCCGGTATATGCCTTGACCAGGGCGGGATTTACCAATAGACACAGTAGGCAAACATGTGGGAAGGGTGCCTGAAGGCTGAGCAGTGCGTAGTCAACATTCAAAGTGCTAAGGGAGTACAGGAAGATGCTCAAGCCTTTTTGATAGGTGGAGTAGAAGGCAATCTGTGCCTACAGACTTCCAAGAGGAAAATCCCCATTTATTGAGCTTCATGTGTTCTAGTAAATGATAAATTGTATACAAAGTTTTAGCAAAAGCACACTCTGTTTAAAGAGGACCTGTCACTACTAAATGCAATGTAAACTGCTCTTCCGCTCTACACCCTAGCTAAGAGAGGAGGGTCCGGAAAAGAGGAACTACCTCCATTAACTCGGGGTTCCCTAACAGGGTGTATGAAAAAGAAATTTCTAAACTTAAAAACCCCTTAAATGTCAGGAAACAATATAATGAAATGCACTAGTACATCAGCATGTATAGGCTGATACAAGTATATGCCTCACTACCATGAAATCTACTTACCTCTCCAGCATAACGGTTACGCAGGTTCAGAGATGCCATGAAATTGGAATAATCCTTTTTGACACAGGCTGGCCGTTCAGTTAGTTGTGTTGCCTGTTGGAAATGCAGTGCAACATTTACTGGTAATACTTGAAGACTGGTAACCCTGCTCTGCATTACCCAGTTTGCACCAGTTTAAAACAAAAAAAGATGCAGACAGTGAAAGTGTATAAAAGAGAGAAGTGTCGGAGGCGGCTATTCCATCTCAAAAATAAATGGTTAAAACAATACCAGATACTAAATAAAGCACAGGGTATACAGATAATATTCCCAGAGCTATAGCCATACTAATGAATATAAATCTAGATCAGTTAAAAGGTACAAAACAGGTAAAGGCCATTCTAGAAAATTAGGACTGGGTCCAGAGTGACTTGGAAAGTAATGCAGCCCTCTTCAACTTAATATAATGGTCGTATAAAAGTACAATAAATTGAAAAATTGTTGAAAGCAATCGCTGTGATGTGGCCTTCAATTACAGGTAACAGGTCAATTTACTGCCTATATATGTAAAAAAAAAAAAAAACAACAAAAAAATAACTATACAAAAGTTGAGGAGCTGTATAAAGACTGCAGCAACACTTTATTGTCCCATTGTAATCCAGAGCTGCATTCACAATTCTGATGGCTCCAGAGCCATCTTCTTCCAACTCCTGCAGTATCAAAGCAGGATGCTCTTCTGACGTGTATCCCGAGAGTGTAGGATTATATTCATATATAAACTGTGATATCATAGTCAATAGGTCAACATAACGTTTCAAAATGGATTTAGAAATTTCGGTCACATTGACAGTCAATTGGTTGCAACGGCTTTTGATTTAGCACAAGATGTATGTGCAATAACTGTGTAGATGAGGTCAATTTTTAACACGCAATAGCTGTAGCCCCCGACAATCTGCTCTCTGGCAATCCCTGTAGGAAGGCAGCAATGTTAATAGAAAGACACCCAGCAGAGCCCCCACGGAAAGTGTTACTGTGCACCCGTCAGACTGCAGTAAAGTAGAATGCTGTTCACCATTCATTCCAAAAAACTGTGAATTAATGTTCCAGCAGAGGAAAACCGGAAGATGATATCAAGAAGAAAAGAGCGGCCTTGGCTGAAGAAATAAGCAGAGACTTGTGGCAAATGGTGAGTGTTAGAACAAACCTGGAAATAGGGAGCTGAAGACTGGAGGGGAGGGCAACAACAGACAATGCATGGCATGGGCAACAGGAACACATGGATAATGAGATCACATCATCAGTGCAGAAGTGGGAGAAAAGGTAACGGTGTTACATTGTGAAGTGACATAACAGTGATATAAAATGAACAACACATGCACAAACAAATAGCCATGCTAACAGATAAAGAAGCACTCCACAGTAAACAAACATCGGAGTGGACAGCGACTACTGGGGGCTTATCATTAATTGATGCTTTAGGGTTTGTTCACATCTGCGCTTAACACTCCTTCTACAGGAGAAGAATAATGACAATAATGGACGCTCCACTCTGTTGGGAACCATGAGCGACGAACCCACTGACTATAAAGGAGGTCAGTCAGGTTTCGGTCCGAAAGCCCAACATTTTACTGGACAAAATAGTGCAGCATGCTACTCTATTTTTCAGGCTTTTTTCTCCCCATGGAATTTGTGACGGAGGTGTCTAGCAGAGTCTTCAACAGGGATGTGAACAAGACCTTAGTTTCACGCTCTAAATTTAACACAAATAAAAAATCCTCCTGAAATGTGTGTACCCGTTCAGGACTCAACATTAGGCCAATGGCTATAACAATGCTATCTATATGCAGCAGTATACAAATCAATATATAATGCTGTGATTAACCTCGACTCCAAAAATGGCACCAGTCTTTTTCACAAGTGATTTATGCCTCCAACAATGATATTATTACTTTAAAGTGAGTCTGTCTGGAAATTTGCCGTCAAACCAGGCAATCCGTTGCTTCACCCGTGCCCCTCCTGCATCCTCTTTCTTTGCTGATTGACAAAACCAGGGCAAGATGACAATGCAGTGTCAAGGAGTGAGGGGCGGGGGGCTTGCAGAGGAAGCAGGAGCAGGAAAGGTGCACAGAACGGCTTGGACCCGCCCTCGGTGCACTTAACTGCTCATCTGCATATTGATTAAAAGCACTTTTCTCCAAAACAGATTGCCGAGTGAAACGTATGAATACATTTAGGTGAGCTAGACCTACAAGGCAATGTATCTGGTTTATCAGGGAATTTCCTAGTAACAGATTCTGTTTCTAAGCTTCCTCTAGAGAGAATACATGGAACAATAAGATAAATGTTATGTGATCAGTAAATAATCTTCAAACTGAAGCCACACACTGTAAAGGGGAAATTGTATAATGTGCCACTACACAGTTATTTTAAAAACTGGATAGAAGTTAAGTCCCGCACCAGGTCTGGAAATAAAACTCAATCCTTTATTGACGCATATCAAAATTGCGCCATGGTTCAGGACTAGGCATGCGTTGGAAATGCGTATAGCTCCATCTATCCATCCTGTTTCTAGACATATTATCACAAAAATTCAGCAATTATTAGCAATGAATGGAAGAACGCCTCTTTGAGGATTACAGTTGATTTTAATATGTTTCAATAAAGAGTATCTCCGGACCTGGTGCTGGACTTACCTGCTACTCTTGGATCATGCCATCGTGGATGGCAGAAAAGGAGCCAAAGAGTTAACAGTGTTGGCCCATCTTGGACATTCGGGGCATATTGCTGGGATATGCCCACAATGTCTGATAAGTGTGGGTCCTACCTATCCATAGAACACAGCCCACAAAGTGGAGTTTCTATGGGAGTGCTGAAAACAGATAAACAACACGCTCAGCTATTTTCGGAAGTCCCATTGAAATGAATAGGAAGCGCACCATTCAAGTGTGGCCACCTCTCCATTCACTTCGATGGGGCTCATATAAATAGCCGAGCCAGTGCCCCGCTATTTTCAGCAGTCCCATAGAAATAAATAAGGGGCGGCTGCGTATGCTCGGTGTGCCCTACTGCACTTTGTGGTCTACAAGAAAGCTGAGGGTCCCAGAGATTGGACACGCACCTATCAGACATTGGGGGCATATCCTAGGGATATGCCCTCAATGTCCAAGATGTCCCAACCCCTTTATCCGATCTAGAACTAAAAAGATGAAAAGGAGGTCATCAGTGTGTTTTGCTTATTCCGCCTTTAATGTGAATTTTATTTTATTTTTAAACTGTAAAAGGGACAGAAAAAGGGACACTGAACACATTATATTCTAAGGTGGATAAATGTAGTACACTGACTATTGTATCAGAGGGTACTATTTCTTCTGACAACAGTGAAAATTAACCTATCACAAAAACACAGAAGGTATAATACACACAAAAAAAGGCTCATGCACACAGCACAGGCTCCACAATGCTTTATTGGTTGATGTAATCATTGCTTGTGGGGTAGAAAAACGTCATACTGGCGCCATATTACGACTCTAAAACACAACTGTGTGCATGCGGTCTAATACAAAGACCAAGTGTGGTAAGTGCTTCAAGGACGACCTGGCGAAAGGGGTTTTCCGAGATTTTGATACTGATGACCTATCCGCTGCCTTCTCGAACAACTAATCGGCAGGGGTCCCGGGTGTTGGACCCCCACCGATCAGCTGTTTGAGAAAGCGTTCTCTCAGCTTTTCCTAGGTGAGAGACGTCACATTCATCATTCACGTAGCCTAGGAGCAGCTCAGTCCTATTCAAGTGAATGGGGCTGAGCTGCGATACCAAGCACAGCCACTATACTATGTATGGCACTGTTCTTGGTAAGCTGTGAGAAGGTAGCGGAACTCACAGGAGCACCGCTGCCTTCTCAAAACAGTTTATCAGTGGGGGTCCCAGGTGTTGGACCCCCACCGATCAGACATTGAAGTAAAAATAAAAATAAAACAATAAGAAACCCCTTTAAACCAGCATGACATTATTTTCAGCTGCACATTAACATATCTATATACAAAAATGCAGTAATAGTGCAAACTGACCTTCATCATCCACTATATGTTTCAGTACATATTGTTTAACTGATGCAAAACTGATAACACTTGCAGGCTAAGTGAATAGATTAAACTACAAGACATGCATTTCTCTGTTGGTCATTACTTTGGAAGATTTTGATTATAAATGTATCATTGACACGGCACATAGATAGCTCCATCCAGCTATCCATCCTGTTTCTAGACACATCTTCATTAAAATTCAGCAATTATTAGCACTGCATGGATGAATGCCTCTTAAAATCAGCAAGATAGTCACTCACCCCTAAAGTTGTGTTCTGCCTATTGTAGCCTGCAAAATGCAATATGCTTTCAGTTGCCATGGCAAGTCCAGTGTGCTGAGAGAGGCCAGATACCCAGTTCTGGTGCTTGTTCAGATATTCCTGTACAAGAGGCGAACATAAAAAGCAAATTCATTAAATCATCTCAGAACGGTCAACAAAGTGGGCAGAACTTAACCCCCCCCCCAAAAAAAAAAAACAGCAAGTAAAACTGGATAAAATCATATTATAAGGGGATTCCCAATTCAACACAAAAATTAGCCAAGATTGCGGTCAAGCTCCGGACAAATCATGCACATGTAGGGTGCCCTCAGTTGTAGTAGGTGAAGAGGCTGTGGCGCTCTAAGAACTGTTCAAACCCCCATTTTGTGTGATTATCGTTGAGAATCTGATCCACCTTTCTGACCAAGGGGCAGGTGACTGTCGAAAAAGAAAGCGTTCCTTCCCAACAATTGGCTGCTCTTTAAGTGGAGGTGAAGTGCTACATTTAAATACAGCGATCACCTCCACAGTATGAGGATGAGTGACAACTGCTGCTATCGCTCATCCCCATTGTTCCTGGCCAGCAGATTACGGTTTAGACATCACGATCTGCTGCCCAGGAATGATGATTGAGGTGTCTGCACGCCACATTTCACCCGATGAACAAGCGGTTTATCAGGTGATATGCGGCACCTTTACATGGCCGAACATCAGGAAAGCTTGTTCCGGAAAATGGCCCAAGCAACGTGCTGTGTAAATGCAGCTTTAGCCTGCATTCACACGACCGTATGTATTTGCGGATCTGCAAAAAACGGATCCGCATGTCCGCAAAATACTGAAGATTGTCTTCCGCATGTCATCCGCAAAAAACGGTCCGCAAAAAACGGATGAGGAAAAAAAAAGGGGGAGAGAATAAAATATAATAAAAATACGGAAACGGATCCGCAAATTGCGGATGACATACGGAAACCATTCCGTATGTCATCCGCAATTTGCGGATCCATTCACTTCTATGGGGCTGCAGAACGATTTCTACGGACAATGATAGGACATGCTTCATTTTTTTGCAGAGTATAAATGTGGAACCACGGATGCGGACAACATACTGAATGTTGTCCGCATATTTTATTCACCCATAGGAATAAATGGGTCCGCATTTATTCCGCAAAATGCGGATCGGATGCGGAAAAAAAATGTACGGTCGTGTAAATGTAGCCTTATTCTAAGGATTTTGGTATAAGGGTGATTTATTTCATTTTCTGATCTGCATATAGAAAAATTCACAGATCACACTCGGACACCCATTTGCTATGCCATAGAGGAAAATTGTGGGAAAGCTCGTTGAAAAATGTCATAAGGTACAAATTTAACTAATAATGAAGAAGTTAATAACCACAACTCAAGATCATAGTTAATACCTGCAAGTGGGATTTTGTCACAGATGGTGCCCATTTCATAGCTTCTTGCAGGATCATCCCACAACGAGCAGCAAAGTCCTTTACAATGCTCTGCAATAAAGCAAATTTAAATCTTTTGTTGACTGTCACAATTACATTTGATGGTACTGGGCAAAATACTAAATTAATAAATATAACATAAAAAAATGTAACCGGCGGCACATTGCAGAGACAGAGAATGCCCTTACCTCTCTGGCCTCATAAGTATCAGGCACAGTGATTCTGTATGGAGCATCTGGAATGTAATAATATGGTTGGTCCTTGTGAATGTCCTGAAATATGATACAACACGTGCCCTCATGAGTATAATAATACAAACACGATACAGCTGTCTGTAATATACTGTAATATAGCTTTTCCTGGTTTATATGGCAAACAAGAGACAAACTAATCTATTAGTTAAAAAAAAAAAGGCAATGGTATCTCTCTAACTCTACCATCCACTCACTGCCAATGAAATATACAAAAACGCCAAGTAAAGCTGATACACTCGGTTATGCAGAGTACAGGGCATGATTTTTTTTTTTTTTACATTCTCTATATTGAGGCCCAATGATTTTTTTTGGTGTCTTCCCTTAACGTCACCTAGATCCAACAGGGGTGGTTAGTTATAAATACTATACCGTGAATTGGTGCTCACCGCACTAAGTGACAAAGACAAAGTCTGCAAGATATCAAGCATGGTTTTCAACACTGTACCGCTCCATAGTAAATGTGGGAACCTGAAAACAAAGCAAAGAGAGTTAACAGAAAGGGAAAACTTTAAATATACACTACATACGGTAAAATACTTCATTCCAGCAAAAAAAGTTTACCCAGAAATTATGTTTTTTTTTTTTTTGCATTCATTTTCAGTTTAAGAACTATAAAGACGCGTACGTCCACCAGGTAATTATGCATCACTATAAACCTTGTGAACACTTAATACTCACTTGTCTACCAGTCCAGATAAATATTTGTCTGCGACCCTCCTGATGCGCTTGTGAATGTGATTGAAGTTTACCAGCAAGAACTGTGCATGACGTTCCAACTCTTTCTCATTTTCCTTGGTTTTAGGCTATAAGAAGAAAATATAAGACATACAATAAGAAAAATATAACAAAGATACAAGAAACAGCACACTTTATACTGGCACCCATTCACACAGGGTCTTTTGATGGTGGAATTTTGGTGTGGTTTAAAGAGGACCAATCACCAAACAATGCTGTGCAATCTGAAAGCAGGAGCAGGGGCAGCTGAGCAGACCGATATATAGTTTTGTGGCACAAGATTCAGTAAAACACATAATTTATACATTTATATCTCTGCTTTTTTCACTTCCTGTGAAGAACTATAGGTACAGAGAGGAGATGTTATCAGTCACTGACAGCTATCTCTCTATGAACACTTATACACACAATGCTATCAATTACTGATGACACCTTCCTCCTGTACCGACAGCTCTTCACAGGAGGTAGAAAAGGGAAATATATAAATGACACGTTTTAAGGAATGGTTTCCCAAAAATATATATTAATCTGTTCAGCTTCTCCTGCTCTATAGCAAGGTGCTTTCAGATTGGATATGTACACCTTCGGAGCCAATTTTTGTTTATGATTGCATTTTACTTATTTTGGGCTAAAAACCATATTTTTCAATTGGCCTTTAATAAAAATATTGAGCCATTCTGTCACAAAGGGTTAACTGTTTTCTAGCTGTGTGATTGGTATTTCACTTTCACTTTGTGCGCTCATCTAATAACCCAGATCTCTAAACTACTAAGAGGTCAGAAACACTTATTTAAGCTACATTCTTATCAGTAAGATAAGAACTGGAGCTATAATGAGTGTTTATAATGTCAGAGAGCAGAGATAAGGAGCCCGTCAGCTCCCCAAATGACGGAAAAGAGGGAAAATCCACAGGCTGCTACTATAGCATTTCAGCTATGTACACAGAAAAGGGTTCCATATTTTTAATAAAGACCAACTGAAAAATGATTTTTAGCTCAAAATAAGTACAATGCAATAATTAAAAAAATTGCCCCAGAGGTGTACATAGCCTTTAAAGCTGCAGCGGGTGTCTGCTCGCAGCTCCACTCAGTGGTGCTAAACCACAGGCAGGTCTGTGGGGTTCACAGTGAAAAACCATGGTGCTTTCTGCTGCCGAATATGCAGCAAATTATGCAAAGGCATAACCCACCACTACTAACCGCCTCTAACAGTGTATGTGCGCCAGCATTATGATACATACCTTCAGCTGGCATGGGACATATCACAATTATACATGCTGCCAAAGAGCGGCAGAGTGCAGAATTAAAACACTGTCACACAAATAGAAGACTTTTGTTTAGTTCACGCAATGTATAAGAGAACAGAGTGTTTAATAGTAGAGAAATAGCTTCTTTTTAAACTTAATTCAAGCACTAGTCATAAGGAATATCTCATGCACTCAATGTATTTCTAGGTTTTGTGTCCCTTTAAAGCAGGCATGCGCAACCTGCGGCGCTCCAGCTGTTGTAAAACTACAACTCCCATGATGCCATCCTGTAGGCTGATAGCTGTAGGCTGTCCAGGCATTCTGAGAGTTGTAGTTTTGCAACAGCTGGAGGGCCACCGGTTGGGAATTTCTGCTTTAAAGCTTCTGTACAAGATGAGGAAAACGTAGCAGATTTGTTTTTACCTCCCCCAAAACAGTGTCTCAACTGTCCATCAGTTCTTTGTATTATTGAAGCCCTGTCTCATTTACGTCATTGGAGCACAGCGCAATACCATCAGGGGTGTCCGACAGCTTCTTAGGGCCACTTTGCACAGACCGACAATCAGGGCAACTATCATGAAGGAGCGTTCCAGAGCAACACTAGTTCCAGATAATGCCCTGTGTAAAGGTGCCACTGTTCATCGGGTGAAAGCATTGGTGATGTGGATACCAACATCAGGGCAGATCGTTCTGTGTAAACAGCGACCTACTGCTCAGAAACAATGGGGGAGATTTATCAAACTGGTGTAAAGTAGACCTGGCTTAATTGCCCATAGCAACCAATCAGATTCCACCTTTGATTTTCCAAAGGAGCTGTGAAAAATGAAAGGTGGACTCTGATTGGTTGCTATGGAAACTAAGCCAGTTCTACTTTACACCAGTTTGATAAATCTCCCCAAATGACTATATATGGGGGCAAATGATCACAGTAGCCATCGCTCGTCCCCATAGAGAGTAGAAGATAGCTGGATGTAAATGCAGCTCTCACCTCCTCTGCCAAGCAGACAACTAAAGGGAATGAACAGATCACTCACAATAATTTCCTGTTGAGTCAGCCCCTGTAAAGGGGCCTTTAGCTCCCTCTCCCCATTTAAAGCATACACGGGCTCAGCAAACCATGCATGTGTATGGGGGTTGGGAGAAATAGCTGTTGGTCAAACCAGTAAAAACTTACATATAACAGAGTTTAGAAGCCAAATCTCCTACCTTATCAGCCATCACTGATAAAAAGGCATCAAATACTTTATCAGCTACAGCAATAACACACTGCATCATCCCTGAAAAGAGCAAGAATGGATTACAATCCTAGACCCAGAACATGTCAAAGCTCCATTAATATTTCTTGTGTTTCAATAGGGACGTACAAATAACCTGAGCACAAGAAATGAATAGGTAACGCCGTAACGCCTAGAAAAAATACGAATCCTCCCCCATCACTTTGTGTAAAACTGCTGCACATTTACATGAGGAATAATCCACAAATTGGTAACTTGCACTAAAGCAATTTTTTACTTTTTTATGTTTTGTTACGGTGATAGCAACCTTTCCTCATCATAAACACAAAAAACTGCCACAGCCCCGTACCCCCAAATGCACAAACTAAAGTGAACGTCCACCTTTCAACACCATCTCGTTTTTAGGTGCAACATTCTGTGGTAAATTTCCCAGTGCAGACATCAATATCTAAAAGGTGGAAAACTCCTAACCTCCTTAAGCTGGCCATACACAGGACAATGATCAGACACCGGGAGGAAGATCAGTCATCTGTGAGATTAATCGTTTGTACGAACAATCCCACCATCAACATGCCAGACTAAGGCCTCATGCACACGGCCGTTGTTGTGGTCTGCGTCCGAGCCGCATATTTCGCGGCTCGGGCGCGGACCCATTCACTTTAATGGGGCCGCAAAAGATGCGGACAGCACTCCGTGTGCTGTCCGCATCCGTTGCTCCGTTACGTGCCCCCGCAAAAAAAAAAAAAATAGAGCATGTCCTATTCTTGTCCGTTTTGCGGACAAGAATAGGTATTTCTATAATAGGCCGTGTTCCTTAAATTGCGGAATGGAACGCGGAGCAGCTTCCGTGTTTTTCAGATCCGCGGTTTGCAGACCGCAAAACACCAACAGTCGTGTGCATGTAGCATAAGGCTGAGTTCACATCATGTTTTTGTCTTAAAGGGGTTGTCTCACTACAGCAAAGGGCAATCATCATGTAGACAATATTACCGGTAACACAAGCCACTTACTAATGTATTGGTATTATCCATATTGCCTTATTTGCTGGCTGGATTTATTTTTCCATCACATCATACACTGCTTGTTTCCATGGTTACGACCACCCTGCAATGCATCAGTGGTGGCCGTGCGTGCACACTATAAGAAAAAGTGGTGACCTCTCTGGTGGACAGGAACAAGGGAACTCACATAGGCTGGTGCTTTTTTCTATAGTGTGAAAGCACGGCCATCACCGATGGATTGCAGGGTGGTCTGTAACCATGGAAACGAGTAGTGTATAATATGATGGAAAAAATGAATCCAGCCAGCAAAGGAAACAATACAATATATTAGTAAGTGCCTTGTATTAACTTTCTCTACATATTAAATTCTATTTGCTGAAGTGACACAACCCCTTTGAGTTTAATGTATACAAAATAACATACATAAAACATGTACGTTAAACAGACGCCTCCGAAGGATGTCATATAGAGGCATCCATCACCATGGAGTTCCAATGTAAAAAAAAAAACAAATGTATATGGAAAGGCTTATTGTACTATGCTGCTATTTGTAAAAGCTTTAGGTATTTCCTAAAAGCTTATTGTACTATGCCACCCCCCCCCCCCCCCAGCATTTATGGGGGTATTATATAAAACTGCCACTAAAAAGGGTGGCATTATCTCCTGGGCACACCAGGGGAGAAGCATTATATATTACTGGCATTAAAGAGGGGGGCCTTATCTACTGGTGCACCAAGAGGGGAAGTATTAAATATACTTGGCAATAAAGAGGGGGGCATCATCTTGCTGGAGGCACCAAAGGGGGAGGATTATATATAACTAGCACTACAGGGGGCATTATATAGTGACACTACCAGGGGGATCATTATCTACTGGCAATATATATATATATTGTGGTAAGGTGCAAGGTGTCATATGTGATGGCAGGTACGTGTCACCGAGGTTGCTGGCCTCGGTGAGGTGAGAGCCGGGTTTTTGTCTGCAGCAGCTAGTGCTGTTTGGCTTTGTTAAATAGCATGGCTGCAAAGCCGATCCGGGCCGGCTCTTACTGGGAGCAGCTAAAGAGTAGGGTGGGTCCCCACGGTCCAGTCCATGTTTTGGGCTGGATATAAAACGCAGCCAGCAGCTGTGTCTGGGGAGTGTGATTATCCTGGAGCTGCTAACAGGGCTGGGAGTTCTCTGTCCAGGAGGAAAGAGCTCAGCAAGGAGGTATTTTGTTCCTGGCTACCTGAAGCTGGATTCTCCTGCGGCGGGGCCGACAGCGTGGTGCGAACCTGCACCTACACCTCCCAGGTGACTGAACCTGTGTTGGACTGTTTTTGTTTGGCTACGTTATTTCCGTTGTGTGTGAACTGTCACCAAGAGACTGTTTTTCATTTTGTGTGCAAGTGTGAATAAAACACTGTTTGTTGCACAATCTGGACTCCTTGTTTTGCCTCTAAACTGCACCCGCACCGCTGTCTACCAGAGCGACTCCCCACATTTGGTGTCGGATGCGGGCATGCGCAGTGAGGCTGGCGTGAACGCCGAAGTTTTGTTTTTCTAAAGTGTATGGAATATATTAAGCCAGCAAAGCTGCAAGCAGGAGTTTCTGGCAACATGGAGGCTGCTGTGAAGGCTCTCATAGAGGCTAACGTGCAGCAGCGGGAGACCAACCAACTACTGCTACAACATGTGATGGCATTACAGGCGGCAGGAGCGTCCCACCACGTCCAAGATGCCCGAAAGCGGTCCGTGCGGCGATCCCAAAAATGACCCCCGCAGACGACGTTGAGACGTACCTGGCGGTTTTTGAGAAGGTCGCCGTGAGGGAAAAGTTACCCCGTGACCAGTGGGCTGAGGTGGTCGCTCCGTTCCTGGCTTCCGGACCCCAGCAGGTGTTTTTCGACTTGTCGGATGACCAAGCGGCAGATTATGACACTGTGAAAGGAGAGGTCCTAGCCAGACTGGGCGTGAACGTGCTGGTCCGCGCCCAAAGAGTCCACCAGTGGGACTTTAAAACGACTGAACCCGCTAGGGCCGCAGTTCTACGATCTGCTGCACAGGCTGCAAAAGTGGCTGCAGCCCGATCTACTAAGTCCCACTGCCATGCTGGATCGACTGTTGGCGGACATCTTTGGAGGGCCCTGCCTTATCCCCTCCAGCACTGGATCGGCCAGGTATCGCCCACCAATGCCCTGGAGATGGTCGACCTGGTGGAGCGCCACGAGGCCACCAGAAACCTGCAGGGGACTCTTGCGGGAAGGGGTCAGTCAAACCCCGGAGGCCTCTGCCCCAGTTCCGACGTCCGGCGACAGAGCGGCCTGCCCGGAATATACCCCCTGCGAGTCCGCCTCCCGTGGTATGCTGGAGGTGTCAGGAGCCAGGCCACATCAGGGCCGACTGTCCGCATCGGGATGAGCCGATGGATATGAACTACGGGGGTCGCCACTCCCTGTATGCACGGAAGCTGTGCGCAACTGGCACCCGTGAGGTGCAGGACCATAACCACCTGTGTCAGGTAGAGGTGGGAGACTCTCTGGCGGTGGCTCTGCTGGACTCCGGGAGTTTAGTCTCCCTGGTAAGGGCTGCACTTGTACGGCCTGCATGGAGTATACTGGCCGTAAAGTCGGGGTCCTGTGCATCCACGGAGACCTGAAAGACTATCCCACTGCACTAGTGACTTTGTCCACAGCGGCTGGTAGGTGGACCCACGAGGTGGCTGTCGCTACTAAACTCCCACACGAACTAATACTTGGGAGGGACTTCCTCGGTTTTCCGGCGCTGTGGCCGGCAATAAAGGTATCTGAGGGACCCGAGACAGGGGTGACCCTAGTAGAGTGGCCTGATACCGCTGGAAGGCCAGAACCCTGGGAGCCCGAGTCTGAAGGGCCGGGCGGTAGGGGTGACCACTGCTCCAGCGGTAGAGGGGGAGACAACCCCACTGAGTGTAATGGTGGGAGACACGGAGGACTTGCCACCGGGACCTGAGTTGGCAGACCTCAATGTCTCCGGGAAAATTTTGGGACCGCACAACACCGGGACCAAACCCTAACCAGGGCCTGGGAGAATGTGCTGGAAATTGATGGGAAACCCCAGAAACCAGGGGCTGAATTAATGTTCCCACGGTTTATTGTTCTGCAGGATATGTTGTATCGGGTGAACCAAATCCGAGGCGAACCTGTTGAACAGTTGGTGGTGCCCACAGCGCATCGCAAGCTTGTCATGGAGCTTGCCCACCAACATGTTCTTGGGGACACCTGGGGTGGCAGAAAACCCAGGACCGCATACTGCAGCGATTTTATTGGCCCAGTGTGTTCAAGGAGGTAGAGAATTATTGTAAGTCCTGTCCGACCTGTCAGATAACTAGCCCCCAGCCACATTTCCGTAGTCCCCTGGTACCTCTGCCAATTATTGAAGTACCGCTTGAGCGAATCGCGATGGATTTAATTGGGCCTGTACCAAAGTTCTGCCAGGGGCCACCAACACATTCTGGTAGTTCTCGACTATGCCACTCGGTATCCGGAGGCGGTGCCTCTGCGACATACCTCAGCTAAGCTCATTGCCAAAGAGTTAATGGAGATGTTTTCCCGTGTGGGCCTGCCAAAAGAGGTTCTGACAGACCAAGGGACCCCTTTATGTCCAAAGTAATGAGGGAACTGTGTAAATTGTTGCGTATAAAGCAGTTACGGACGTCCGCTTACCATCCGCAAACAGACGGTCTTGTGGAGAGGTTTAACCAAACTCTAAAAAATATGTTAAAGAGGGTGGTGTCTAGAGATGGGAAGGACTGGGATCTGCTTCTGCCCTATCTCATGTTCGCAGTGCGAGAGGTGCCCCAGGCCTCTACTGGCTCTCGCCTTCGAACTGCTTTATGGCAGACACCCTCAGGGCCTGTTGGATATCGCTAAGGAAGCGTGGGAACAACAGCCTGTCCCCCACAAAAGTGTCATTGAGTATGTCGCCCAAATGCAGGACCGGATGGAAAGGGTGTTGCCCTTGGTCCGGGAGCATATGGAGGCAGCGCAACAAGCCCAGAGTAGGGTGTACAATCGTCAGGCTCGGGTACGGGACTTCAATCCGGGAGATCGGGTTTTGGTTCTGGTACCCACCCTTGACAGCAAATTCCTAGCTAGGTGGCAGGGCCCCTATGAGGTGATCGAGAAGGTAGGGGAAGTAATTACAAAGTACACCAGCCAGGCGGCGCAAGCCGGAGCAGGTGTACCACGTGAATTTACTTAAGCCGTGGAAAGATAGGGACACAGCCGACGACCACAGCCCCCGGCCAGGGCTTCTAGGTGAAAGGGTCCAGCCCCACAGTTCGAGGCCTGTGAAGCAGTAACCACGGTAAAATTGCAGACAGCCTGTCTTCCAAACAAGTTCAGGAAGTCAGGAGTTCATCAGTCGGAACACGGATGTGTTCTCGGACCTCCCTGGCCGCACGTCTCTCATCCAACATGACATCGTCACTGAGCCTCAGGCCAAGATCCGGTTAAAACCATACCGGTACCCGAGGCTCGGCGACGGGCCATCGCGGAGGAAGTACAGTTAATGTTGAAGCTCGAGGTCATTGAGGAGTCGAAAAGTGAGTGGGCCAGTCCCATAGTCCTAATACCTAAGCCGGATGGGACGCTGCGGTTCTGCAACGACTTTCGCAAGTTAAATGAAGTATCCAAGTTTGACGCGTATCCCATGCCCCGAGTAGACGAGCTGGTTGAAAGTTTAGGACAAGCCCGTTATTTTTCTGTGCTGGACCTCACTAAAGGGTACTGGCAGGTACCCTTAACGGAGTCGGCTAAGGAAAAACCGCATTTGTTACTCGCAGGGCCTGTATCACTACAAGGTGTTACCCTTTGGCCTGCATGGCGCCCGCCACTTTCCAAAGGTTAATGGACATAGTGCTGCGACCACATCGTCGGTACGCCTCGGCCTACTTGGATGATGTAGTCATCCACAGCACCGACTGGGAAAGCCATTTACCCAAGGTGCAGGCGGTAGTGGATGCCCTGAGGAAAGCCGGACTGACCGCTAACCCAAAGAAGTGCTCCATAGGGTTAGAGGAGACAAAATATCTGGGATATGTAATTGGGCGGGAGTCATCAAACCTCAGGTAACTAAGGTAGAGGCCATTCAGTAACTGGCCCCGACCGGTCACCACCAGGCAGGTAAAGTCGTTCCTGGGGATTGTAGGTTACTACATGAGGTTTGTGCCCCACTTTGCCACAATAGCAGCGCCATTGACAGACCTGTTGAAGGGGCGAAAGTCTGGGAGGGTTAGCTGGAGTGAGAAGGCGGAGGAGGCTTTCTCCGCGTTGAAGTCGGCCCTGTGTGGGTCCCCGGTTTTGGTGACACCCGACTTCAACAAGGAGTTTGTCGTACAGACCGACGCCTCGGAGGTAGGCCTCGGTGCGGTACTGTCGCAGGAGGTCAACGGGGAAGAACATCCCGTTGTCTTCCTGAGCCGTAAGCTCAGTCCCGCCGAGTCCAGGTATAGTATAGTGGAGAGGGAGTGCCTGGCTATCAAGTGGGCACTCGAATCTCTCCGCTACTACCTGTTAGGGAGGAGGTTCCGTCTGGTGACCGACCATTCCCCTCAAATGGATGAGTCAGGCCAAGGAGAGGAATGCTCGGGTCACCAGGTGGTTCCTATCTCTTCAAAATTTCAAGTTTTCCGTGGAACACAGGGCAGGCCGCTTGCAGGGCAACGCAGATGCCCTGTCCCGCGTCCACTGCCTCACGTGTGTTCACCCCTCAGGGCTGAACAAAGGGGGGTATGTGGTAAGGTGCAAGGTGTCATATGTGATGGCAGGTACGTGTCACCGAGGTTGCTGGCCTCGGTGAGGTGAGAGCCGGGTTTTTGTCTGCAGCAGCTAGTGCTGTTTGGCTTTGTTAAATAGCATGGCTGCAAAGCCGATCCGGGCCGGCTCTTACTGGGAGCAGCTAAAGAGTAGGGTGGGTGGCTGCTCCCACGGTCCAGTCCATGTTTTGGGCTGATATAAAACGCAGCCAGCAGCTGTGTCTGGGGAGTGTGATTATCCTGGAGCTGCTAACAGGGCTGGGAGTTCTCTGTCCAGGAGGAAAGAGCTCAGCAAGGAGGTATTTTGTTCCTGGCTACCTGAAGCTGGATTCTCCTGCGGCTGGGCCGACAGCGTGGTGCGAACCTGCACCTACACCTCCCAGGTGACTGAACCTGTGTTGGACTGTTTTTGTTTGGCTACGTTATTTCCGTTGTGTGTGAACTGTCACCAAGAGACTGTTTTTCATTTTGTGTGCAAGTGTGAATAAAACACTGTTTGTTGCACAATCTGGACTCCTTGTTTTGCCTCTAAACTGCACCCGCACCGCTGTCTACCAGAGCGACTCCCCACAATATATATATATATATATATATATATACACACATATACATCTAAGAGGGGGTCATTATCTACTGGGGACACCAAGGGGGACTATTATATATAACTGGCACATCTATGGGGGCAACAAAGGGAGGGGCATTATATATAACTGTGCTTATTGGCACTAAAGAGGGCCCTTCAATTACTGGAGCACCAAGAATGAAAAACCTTTAAAAAAAAAAAAACTAAATGTTTTTGCATCGCCGCATTCCAAGGCCCATAACTTTATCATGTTTCTTTCTACCGAGCTATGTGAGGGCTTGATGTTTGCAGGACTTGCATTTTTTTTTCTTTATGCATTCATGGTGTGTAATATATTACGTGATAATTGTGTTATGGTCGCTATGCATGTGGGGATACCAAATATACAGAGGGGATTTTATTTTTTCAGTTTTGTTTCCCTTAAAAAAAAAAGCATTTTTTTCAATGGAAAAAAGGTGCATTTTTTCAACTTGGAGATTATTATTTTTTTTAGTAAAACTTTAACTCTTATGTTTACTATACTATTTTACTGTACTGCAGAGGTTTGTACAATGTGGTAGTCCACAGAATTACAGATCACTATGATACAGTCAGTTATTGTCAGACGAGCAGTCACAAACCCATGTGTCTTTACAAAAAGAAAAAATCTTCTGGATAAAAACACACACCTGACTTATCTTTCTGGATTGCTTTATCTTCAAAGTAAAAGAACATCACTTGGAACCGATCCTTATCTGTTGAGTGCAAAACCCTAATAAAGAAACAGAGGTGTACAAAATGAATATATAATACATATAGCAATCCAAACATGTTAGGGGGAATGGGCATGTGGTTCTGAAGTTATGCCCACCTCATTTGTTCCAGGCGATAGACAGAGAGCAGATAGGTGGACATGGCAAAGTCTAGCTTGTTGATGAGTGCAGATACTTCAGGAGCCGGGTCCAGGAGATTTATAATTGTGCTCCTTAGCTCATTAAGTTCAGCCTATAAAGGAAAAGCAGAAAAAAATATAAAGAAATATATTTCAGAAACAAATCAAACCTTAGGAAACAGACCACACTCCGAGACGTTCTTACCGGTGTCACGGTATCATTCTTCATCGCAGAGTTGTACTGTAGGACTGACCGCAAAGGCTCCTTGCTAGGAAAGGTCAGCAGTGGCGACTTAGTAGCTATTTCACAGACTCCTTCATACCACTCCTCAGGCCATAGACCTGTAGAAAATTCTAAGATTGGCATTTGTGGAACACACATAGAAATATACAAAATGCTGAGTTTAGAATGCTACCTATAAAAAAAAAAACATGGCCAGAGTTATAACGTACCTGTTTCTACAGATATATAGCACTATATATTTTTTATTAACAAGTTTTCAGTATACAGAAAAAAAAGTAACACAGAATGTTCGTGAATGAACCGCCGCCCCCCACCCAGCGATGAGACGGATACCATACCACTTACATAAGTATAATGTATCAGAGCACTGAGGAAGATATAGCCTACACCCTAAAGTATGAGCTTAACCCCTACCCTTTCAATGATAACCTAGTCTCTCAACTCCTCCACTCCAGACCACCCACCATAATTATCCTTCCCAGTCCCGGTCTCATATATGCATACTCCAAAATCACACGTGTCTCTGAAACTACTCCTCCTAACACAGCCCAGATAGTCATAAGCCATAATGTGTCGCATTGATCCTATAAAGATACCCACTTGTCCCAGATTTAGGTAAACTTGGCCAAACACTGCCTTTTAATACATACTCCTTTATCCAGGTGAAGGATCTCGTGCATTCTGTTCAAAAATTCAATCCTGGAGGGGGGCTTGGGTCTAAGCCAGTATTTACCAATCAACTTCCTGGCCTGGAAGAGCAGACGCTGCAACCCCCAGATGCGAGTTACAGATACTGTATGTCCAAAACTCCCAATACACACGTCCTCGGACCAGGCGGGAGCACAATGTGATATGCCTCTTTAATACAAGTTAACATGACCGTCCAGAAATTCTGAAGCTCTATACACTCCCAAAACATGTGCATCAGGGATGCATGACTCTCCCTACATTTTGCGGCAGAAAGCATAGTTTCTAACCCCGATCTTGAACAGAAGGGATGGAGTCGGTATAACACAATGAACATGAAATAATTGGGACATACGCTGGCCCTTGCAGACTGATAATAGGCGTTAGTGCCAGTACGGCTTTCCATTGATCCTCTAAAATAGAGACAACCTCCCCCTCCCATTTTAGTTTGACCACCAAGTGGTCAAGCTTCACAGATTTCGCAAACAAGTTCCTGTATATAAATGATATTAATCCACTCAAGGAGCCGCATGTGAGAATCTGTTGCAATAATGGGACTGTTGTACATGTAAGCGACACAGACCTTGCCTGGGCTTGGATTACATGTCTTAATTGCAAAAATTGATAAAAGGGCGTATGAGGAAGAGCAAAATCATTCCTGAATTGTTCGATTGATTTGAACACACCATCTCTTTGCAGCTGATACAAGAACATCACACCCTTGTGTTCCCAAAGGAAGACCCCCTCTAGTCGAAACATATCAGGCAACTGAGGATTCCTCCATAGAGGGATGACCTGAGTGAAGCCCTGTATAGACAGCAAATCTCGATATAAACCTTATATATCAAATTAAGTGTAGGATATCCAACCAACTTGTCAGAGAGACCACTATATGCTCTAGTAAGGCTATAGGGGATTCATTTTCTATATTGTGGGCTATCAGCCGTGTAGATGCGTTGTCCCCAGGAGTCCTCACCCAACCCCCCAATTGCTGCATTTGTGAGAAAATAACATAGCCATGGATTAGGAATAGAGAGACCCCCTGCATCTCTCCCTCTTCGTAAAGTATCCAACCGGATCCTGACCCGTTTTTTTGCCCCAGATCAAGCTTCTAAACAAGCTTTGAATTCTAAAAAAAAAAATCCATTGTGGAATCCACACAGAGGAGTTATGTAGGACATACATAAGTTTCGGCATAAGTATCATTTTCAGGAGGTTACTTCTACCCATTTCAGACATTGGTAGTTTACACCACGCATTGATTTTTTCAGACATGTTGTTTAGGAGTGGATCTATATTATTTTTCACATAGTGCCCAATATTTGATGAAACCACGATTCCCAAATACTTGATGTTGTGAGCAACCTGCAGCTGAGTGGACAGGAGGGAGAGACCAATAGGAGCCGGGTCCAGCGGGAACCAGTTTATACGAAGCCCAGACCGGTCTCCAAAGTCTTGTATAAGAGACATTATGGGCCCAACGACCCTTCCACATCTTTCACATATATGAGTATGTCGTCCTCATATAGGAACACGAGTTCCTCTCAGGCTCCCATGGTGAACCCAACAATTCTATTGGATAAGCGAAGTAGGCATGCAAGTGGCTCAATTGCAATCGTGAATAGAAGAGGGGATAGCGGGCATCCCTGATGCGTACCCCTACCCAACTCCCAGATTTCTGATGTACCACCATTAGCTGTGATCCGAGCCTTGGGGCCACAATATAACAGTTGAACCCAAGAGATAAAGGTATTTCCAAATCCCATGGCTCTTAATACCTCCCATAAGTAGTGCCACTCAACACTATCGGAGGCTTTAGCGGCATCAAGGGATAATATGGCCCGACTTCCTGCAGATTCTGACCACCTCTGAATGTTAAGAAACAACAGTCTAAAGTTAATTGAGGTAGATTTATCAGGCATAAAACCAGCTTGGTCACTATGTATAATGGTCGAGATAACGGCTTGTAACCTGTTCGCCAGGATCTTAACATCAGATGTTAGCAGGGAGATCGGTCTAAACGAATCGGGGTGAGTCGGGTCTTTCCTGGGTTTTGGCAATACCACTATTATTGCCTCCTTTATAGAAGCAGGAAGTTCCTTTTTGAAGGGAGTCACTAAACACAGATATCAACTGTGGTAGTAAAAGAGTGCTATATTTTTTAAAGAACTCTGCCCGTAAGCCATCTAGCCATCAGGAGCTTTTTCATTCGGGGAATGATTTAAGTGCCACTTCTAGTTCCGTCAATGACAGGAGGTTGGTCTAAGTAGGCCACACGCTCCACCGAGAGCCGTGGGGTAGATATCCCAGCGAGGTAGTCTGCAATATTTTGGCGGCCCATCGCCGACTTAGACTTATATATATTTTTATAATACGCATGGAATTCCGCCAGAATATCAGAGTCTGTTGTGACCAAAGATCCATCAGTTCTTTGGATGGACAGAATTTTTAAAAGACCATCTTGTGCCCGGACAATTCTAGCCAGCAGCCTGCCAGAACTCCCCCCGCCTTCAAAATATTTTTGCTTAAGAAAAAAGCTTCTATTATCAGCAGCATGTAAAAGATGTTCCTTTAAGTCTGTCTGCGCCCTCACCAGCGACGTCTCATGTTCACGTGAGGGGTGCTCCATAAATCTCTTTTCCATCTCCATAACTAGGTCCTGGAGCTGTTTTAAAGTATCTCTGGACCTCGTTTTGTGGCCACTAATCCGCTGGATGTATAGTCCACGGATAAATGCCTTACAGGCATCCCACACTACTCCTATAGGTGCTGACCCTTTATTATTAGTAAAGAATTCCTGAAGCTCTCCAGTGATACCCTCCTCCCCATCCACCAGCTGCAGCCAAAAAGGGTTGAGCCTCCATGTTCCAACCCCAAGAGGTCTCCTTTCACCCAATTGAAGCACCACATGTATAGGGAAATGGTCAGATAGACCTCTCGGCAGGTAGGTAGCATCCACCACCCAAGACAACATATCCGGGGATCCTTTAGCCAGGTCAATCCTAGAGAGAGAGTGGTGAGAGCTGGAAAAACAGGGGAAGCGGCGTATATCCGGATTCCTCACTCGCCAAATATCATGCAAATCCAGCTCTCGTAATACTGTGGCAAAATTAGTGTCTCTATCTGCACCCGACACTCCCATCCAGTCCAACCTTACGGACAGACAAGTATTAAAATCACCTAATATTAAAATGGGAAATGGAGGGAGCTCCTCAACATAGGCCATTATCGCTTTCAAAACTTTACCACTATAGGGGCGGATATATACCGCGACTAGGACAAAGGAGGAGTGGTAACAGGTACAATATAGGCACACATATCTACCCATAGGATCTATATGAGACAAGTGACAGATAAATGGTAGAGATTTGTGTACAAGAACACCCACCCCCCTTGAATGCGCGGAAAGTGTTCAGTGATATGAGTGACCCACCCATGGTTTGTACATCAAGTGAGTAGAGGTGGGAACCAGATGTGTCTCTGACAGGCATATCACTGCAGGCTGATAATGCTGCAGCACAAGAAATACCGTGGCACGTTTTGCTGCCTCTCTCAGTCCCCTAACATTCGATGCTACAATTTTACGTTTGTCAGCCATATTCTGCATGGTAGTAAGTCATACCCTGAGAAATATCTCACGTACTCTGGTGCTCTGACCACAGTCTGCAGTGTGCAACAGTTAAGCAAATTATGCACTATGTAACTGCGTCCTCTCAACCGAATGGCCTAAAACAAACATATATACTCTAGTAGAGGTATCCTACCTCTTGTGAACCAATGAGTATTAGTACAATTCTAATATATGTCTAGTATTGCAGAGATAAACCACAGTAATAAGTAAAGAGAGAAAAAAAGGGAAAAGAGAAAGAATTATAAAATAAATATATTGCACTTATCAGGCACGTCCCTTGACCCAGGCAGGATCCACAAGTCCCATGGGATTGTAGGAGATGTATTCAACCAGTGATCGCTGAAGCTTTAAGAGAGCGTTCGTTCGTTTCCAACCACTGTGGCGCATCTATCAGTGTTTCAAAAATGTAAACCTCTCCATGCGCCACTATTCGCAGCTTGGCCGGATACAGAATAGAATAGGGAATCTGCAAGTCCCGGAGACGGCATTTCATATCCTGGAACTTCACTCTTCTGAGCTGAACCGCAGCGGAAAAATCCGGAAAGATAGATATTTTATTTCCATTGATTGGGAGATCCGGGTGATCCCTGGCTTTCTTGATAGTAGTATCTCTGTCCCTGAAGTGTAGCAGCTTCATCAGGACTGGACTGAACGGGGGGGGGGGCCTGGGTGGCGGAGCGCAGAATGGCACCCTATGTGCTCTTTCAATGGCAAACACGAGACAGAGAGTCTTTGCTGAATTTAAGGGTCAGCCAATCTTCAAAGAACACCACTGGGTCAGATCCCTCAGCCTTTTCAGGGACCCCAATCACCCTGAGATTATTTCTGCGCAACCTATTTTCTAGGTCGTCAGTTTTGGACATCAATAAAGACGCATTATGTATGATTCTGCAGAGATCCCTCTTCACTGGGGGTAGTTGATCCTCAATAGTGCTCTTCCACTTCTTTGATCCCCTCTTGCCTGATGAGGGAGACATTTTCCTGCAGGCTGCCCATATGTGTATTAAGAATGTGTAGTGAGCTGCTGCAATGTTGCACAGCAGTGAAAATATCTTTAATAGTGGGCTCATCTCCAGAAACAACATAGTTTCCCAGCTCCAAAGGTGTAGCTGGTACTTCAGAGGCTAGGGCATCTGCCTGAATATCCTTTCCCCCTGCTGATTGTAAGGCCACCATTTTGGGGGCCATATTGGCCTTTTCAGAACCTCCAGGAGAGTCTGGGATGGGCTCCCAAAAGGGGCATATAGGAGTGTTGACCGTTGGTGTCGGAGGGGGCACAGAAGAGGAGCATGCATATCTACCCAGGCGGGCCGCGACCTCCGCAGCCCGCCCCTCCGCCATCTTGCTTAAGGGTTGCCAGAGGCCTGACATCTCTATGCCCCCTCTCCTTCTTTCTTTTTTTTTTAAACTCGTTTTATTGAGAATAAAACACCATATAACAATACATATACAATCGATTGAATGCCATCAATTCGCCATTACATAAGGATAGAGTAGGGGTATAAAAATAGACAAAGTACGCAAGCATAGAATTAGCTTTCGCGGTAGCTACCTGGATTAGATCATAGGCCTAAAACCCACGTGGTAGGGAGAGAGAACCCCTCTTGCCACGCACCACAATACTCTCCTTCTTTCTATTGTGGGTCATTCCAGCACTGGAGGGGGGCCGCACGGCACAGGGAAGCTGCCCGGGGTCCGTTTGAGATGGGAGTAGTGCTGCAGACTCAGGATGGTGCAGGATTACAGAGAAGCAGGACGGGAGCCTCTCACATGCCCGACCAGGCCCCCCCCCTCATATAGCAATATATCTGACCATTATATGACCTGCAGCTGGCAACTTCTCCAGTATTCCTCTCTGCAAGTCCCATCCGTTTCTCAGTTTTCCCTGGACTAGTGAGTAGAGACTAGATGCTATGATGTCTCTCATACAGTGCACACAAAGAAGAGGAGATACTGCTCCCCCATAAATATCACATATATAGGACCACCAGCAGCGTGGAACACATTATAAAGAAGTACTTGTAGTTTATATGTAAAAGTAGCCTAATAAGTAGAGAAAGGGACATTTTTCTTAGGTAAAGTATATTACAAATTTTCTTCTATTCACTTGTACCATTGATTGAGGCAAAATTTATTAACAGTGATCATTTATGTTATATAGTCCATTGCTGGCCACAGAAACAACAGAGCATTTACACTTTGTGAACACTGGAGACCAATTGCCAAGACTATGTCCAAGTGTAACAGGGAGCTGGAATTTACACTAAACTAAACTTTTTAGGAACATAAGTGCACTCAGACTTGCAGTGTTACATAGAACACCATCTATCACCAATTAAATATCTATAATTATGTACCTATCGTGATCCGCACGAGCCTCTTTTTTACACTGCCCTCAGGGTGTGACAAGGGTGGGAAAGTGGCATGGACAACAACCAAGACTAATTTATCTTCATTTACTGCTCTTTTCTAGTGCAAATGAAGGCAGAAATGTACAGCAGCTCTGTGCGGTCGTAGATTTCTGTTTAGGCGCATGGATTGCGTTTCATTTATTAATAGGCCTGAGGGGACATCAAGACCAGCGCTGAAAGCACAGGTCTTGATAAATCTCCCTATATATACACAAAAAACAGTAGTTCAAGTACATTATTATGAGTTACCTGACCCTTCCACTGCAAAGCCCATCAGAACAGAGTACAGCCAGAAATCTCTAAAGAGCTTCTGAAGTCTTGGTTTGGCCTCTTTAATTGGTGGTAATCTTCTCGTTAACTGTAAAACAATGACAAAGACAGTGAGCGGTCATGGAAAAGAGAGTGTTAAAGAGTGATTCTGCTAAATCTTCCTAAAGTTCTTTTGCGGTCAACAGGGGGTCCTGATTTGTCTTTCTACCAATCCTATGGGCAGCTGTCTCTGAAATTACAGCTGCTCGAAGGACTCAAAAGAGCAGTGCGTGCAAGACGGCCAAGGAATCTCACAGAACTGGAAGACCTTTGGAAGGAAGAATGGATGAAAATCGATCAAACAAGAACTGAAAGACTCATGGCTGGCTATTAAAAGCATTTACAAGCTGTGATACATGCCAAAGGGGTACTAACCATGCAGGGTACCCACCTTTTTTTCTTTTTTGTTATTTTGAAAATGATGTAAACAAAAAGTTGTTTTTGCTTAACCCTTTCAACCAGTTTTCACCTTCCTGCCTAGGAAATTTTTTGCAAATCCGACATGTGTCACTTTATGTGGTAATAACTTTTGAACACTTTTATTTATCCAAGGCATTCTGAGATTGTTTTCTCATGACACATTGTACTTTATGATAGTCATAATTTTGAGTGAATATATTTCACCCTTATTTATGAAAAAATCCCAAATTTACCAAAAATGTTGAAAAAATTGTTTAAAAAAAAAAAATACGCAATTTTCTAAATTTCTATTTCTCTGCTTTTAAAACAGAAAGTGATATCTCATAAAATATTTATTACTTAACATTCCCCATATGTCTACTTTATGTTGGCATCATTATGTAAATGTCATTTTATTTTTTTAGGACGTTAGAAGGCTTAGAATTTTAGAAGCAATTCTTTAAACTTTCGAGAAAATTTTTAGGACCAGTTCAGGTTTGAAGTCACTTTGTGGGGCTTACATAGTGGAAACCCCCCATAAATTACCCCATTGTAGAAACTACACCCCTCAAGCTACTCAAAACTGATTTTGCAAACTTTGTTAACCATTTAGGTGTTCCACAAGAATTAAATGAAAATAGAGATAAAATTTCAAAATTTCACTTTTTTGGCACATTTTCCATTTTAATCCATTTTTTCAACACATCGAGAGTTAACAGCCAAACAAAACTTAATATTTATTACCCTGAATCTGCGGTTTACAGAAACACCCGACATGTGGTCGTAAACTGATGTAAGGCCACACAGCAGGGCGCCGAAGGAAAGGAACGCCATATGGTTTTTGGAAGGCAGATTTTGCTGAACTGGTTTTTAGATGCCATGTCCCATTTTAAGCCCCCCTGATGCACCCTGACAGTAGAAACTTCCAAAAAGTGACCCATTTTGGAAACTAGGGGATAAGGTGCCAGTTTTATTGGTACTATTTTAGGGTACATATGATTTTTAATTTCTCTATATTACGTTTTTTGTGAGGCAAGGTAACCAAAAAATGGCACAGTTTTTATTTTTAATTTTTTACAACATTCATCCGACAGGTTAGATCATGTGCTATTTTTATAGAGCAGGTTGTTACAGACGCAATGATATCAACTATGTCTACTTTCTTTGTTTATTTGTTTCAGTTTTACATAATAAAGCATTTTTGAAAAAATATTATGTTTGTGTCTTCATTTTCTGAACGCCATATTTATTTTTTATTTTTCTGCGGATAGTCTTGTGCAGGGGCTCGTTTTTTGCAGGAAGAGTTGACGTTTTTATTGGTACCATTTTTGGGTACATATGATTTTTTGATCATTCATTATTATACTTTATGGGGCAAGGTGACCAAAAAATTGGCAATTTTGGCACAGGTTTTATTTTTCGAGCGTTCACCTGAGGGGTTAGGTCATGTGATATTTTTATAGAGCAGATAGTTACGGATGTGGCAATACCTAATATGTATACTTTTTCTTATTTATTTAAGTTTTACACAATAATAGAATTTTTGAAACAAAAAAAAAAAATTATGTTTTGGTGACTCCATAGTATAAGAGCCATAGCTTTTTTATTTTTTGACTGATTGTCTTAGGTAGCATCTCATTTTCTGCGGGATGAGGTTACGGTTTGATTAGTACTCTTTTGGGGGCATACACCTTTTTGATCGCTTGGAGTTGCAATTTTTGGGAAGTAAGGTGACAAAAAAAATGCCTTTTTTGGCACTATTTTTATCTTTTTACGGTGTTCACCTGAGGGGTTAAGTCATGTGGTATTTTTATAGAGCAGGTTGTTACAGACACGGCAATACCTAACATGTCCTTTTTTTATTTATTTCACTTTAAGGCCTAATTCACACGTCCGCAATCTACGTCCGCACCCGTTCCGCAAATTTGAGGAACGGGTGCGGACCCATTCATTTTGAATGGGGATGTGATGGATGCGGAGAGCACACACTGTGCTCTCCGCATCCGCATTTGCGGGGCGCGCCGCCGATCTCCCGGACGGCGGCTCCGCAAAAATATAGAGCATGTCCTATTCTTGCCCGCAATTGCGGACAAGTATAGGCATCTCTATAGGGCTGGTGGCAAGGTGTTTTGCGGATCCGCAAAACACTATGGACGTGTGAATAAGGCCTAACACAATCATAGCAGTTTTAAACAGGAACAGCCAGTCCCCTACAGCTGATCGGGCGTGCGCAGCTCCTGCACCCGCCCGATGAGCACGCTGTAATACTGCAGAGCTGGGCGGCAAGTCACGTCCCGCTGCGCCGTACTATTACGGCGCTGGTCGGGAAGGGGTTAAAATACAAAGGAAATGTGTCATCTTTAACTTTGTGCCTTTTGGAGATCATTTTATATTCAACTTGCAAAACTGTTCACAGTAACAGTAATTTTGACCAGGGGTGCCCAAACTTTTGCATTCTACTGTGTGTGTCGCGTGCTGCTGATGACCCAGCAAACAAAGCGAAAATAGTTTAATAGTTTTGTTGCCAGCACAACGCCTTGTGTGACAATATGCAAAATGAATGGGGGATGAATGATCACAGTAACAATCATAGTAACAACCTGTATATCCGTTGATAGGAACTGGTTTGGGGCTAAAAATGCCCAAGGACCTTAAATCACATGATTGTGGGTCTTGAATTTAATAAACCAATGGTACACAACCTGTGGCCCGTCATGCCATTCTGTGCAGCCCCCAACTATCTACACACATAAAGGCATGTAGTAGAGCAGTAGCACACAATACAGGAACAGGGATAGGCAAGTACTAATAATGTACTGTGCATCTGCCTCTGGGGCCCCTTTTATTTAGGACTAAAGGGGATCTAATGATCCCTGTTTGGCACTCCAGAAAGGTTTATATAAGTCAGAGGTGGATCTCTATGCACGTGGCTCTCTCCACTGTTGTTTATTGTAATATGTGAAATTCTAGGACCAATTCACACAATAGTATTTTTGGGCCGCATCGAATTGGCATTTTTTGCGGATTGGATGCAAACCCATGCCTTTCAATGGGGCTGCAGGAAATGAGGACAGCACACTGTGTGCTGTCCGCATCCGTATGTCCATGTATACTTTTGATATGCCATCAATGTCTCAGTTGGTAATACCCCTGTAAGTTCCAGGCTGGGTCTACATAGCAAAACGTGCTGCGTTGTATGAAGATTGCAATGTTGCATTGCAAGTCGCGTGACCATCTGTGACACGACAAATGCAAAACTCTTACACGGTTAGGTTTTTGGTCACAAGTCTCAAGAAAATTTTGCCATCACAGACCACAATGTAAGCCACCTGAGACTGCAATTTGATATTTGCTCAAAATTGGTTATTATAATTTTTTTTAGAAGCTAAATTGCAGCTTTAAAACAGTCGATACATGTTGCTGTGTATTCCCAGTGGCAAACTGTTGAGGAGAATACCTGATAATAATAAAGCTTGGGGGGGGCGCATGCGCGCAGCCAGAGGAGGAAGACATGCCTCTCTGAGCTCCGTACCACGGGCTGAACTAAACCCTCCATAAGCGCCGTTTACTCGGCTCCACAAGCCTGCAAATTTGGCACCTGACGACCAAAGCATGTCCCGCAACAAAGGGAAGTCGAGGACGACCAGCACCCCGGCTCCGTCGCAAACTTTGCCCGAACTTTTCAGAAACACCGGGCTCTCGACAATGGCGGACCCCTCTCCCGCTCCTGCTAGCCCCGCCTCCTCCACCAACAGTGGAGGCCTGCCGGAGCCGCAGGGCCAACAAGCACCACAAGGTCAGACCGAACTTTATACTAATATAGCTGCCCTGTTCCGTACAGAACTTACCCAGGCAGTGGCGGAATTTACGCGACAAATTCAAGACCTAGGGCAAAGAGTATCTGACCTTGAGAACCGCACTGATGACATCGCGGACGCCTTGGGCACCGACAGAGACGACATAAACTCACACGCAGCGCAATTAGAGGCCTTAAAACTCAAAATAGAGGACCTTGAAAACCGGTCCCGCAGAGGAAACCTCCGCGTGAGAGGGCTGCCGGAGTCATACCTGGACTTACAATCTACTTTGACTGCCCTGTTTAAGGCCCTCCTGCCACACACGGAATCAAACTATCTAAAAATGGACAGAGTCCACAGAGCCCTGGGGAGGCCACGCTCGGCCGAACTGCCGAGGGATGTGGTCCTCAAATTTCACCACCCTGAGGTCAGGGATATGGTCCTGGCAGCTGCCAGAAATGTTCCAGAACTTCCAGACCTACCTTCATCCGTGCATTTATATGCAGACCTGGCCCCATCCACGCTCCGCCGACGCCGGGAGTTGAGGCCGGTGACACAAGCTCTACAGAAAGCACAGGTGAAATACAGATGGGGCTTCCCTTTTGCCCTGTCTTTCCAGCTCAACTCCCGGAACCATACCATCCGGTCGTTATCCGAGGGCCTAGAGCTTCTGCAACGAGTGGGTATCTCACACGATCACCGTGAAGGCCTGGAAGTCGCCCCCAAACCCCAGCGACCGGCTAGGATTTGGACCACAGTAGCACCTGCTTCAGGATCGGCAAACCGATCACCCAAGACCTAACATGCAAGACTCTGGAGACCCACTTTCTCTAACTGTTCCGCACCTCGTTGCCGTTGACCTGTTATGTCGCAAATGTTACTCATTTTTTCACCCTACCATATTTCTCCCGGGGTTATGACAGTTGTTCTACTTTATCGCTTTATTTGGAGTCCTATACCGAGGGTTCAGCCCTGTGGACTTTCATGTTGCCCCATATGCCAGGGTTGATGGAGCTGGCGGTTCGCGCCATTTTCAGGCGGTTCCTCCACACACTCAACCCGCCATCTTGTGCTGACCTGGTTCAGCCTATACCTTACCTTGTTGTTTATATGTATGTTTTACTGTTGAATGTTTTGTTTTGTAGCACCCTCTCAGAAGATCACCTAATTACTTCACCTGCTGGAAGCTTGTGTATGTGTAGGGCAGAGATAGCAGGGGTTCCTGGGAAGGAGGACGTCTTCAACACTAGCACCCACGTAAGCTGCTCATTTTATACCCACAATGTTTAAAACTCTCTCACATAATGTGCGAGGCTTGAACTCGCCGAGGAAACGAAAGACAGCATTAGCTGCGTATCTGAAACATAAACCTGACGTCCTCTGCTTACAGGAATCCCACTATACGCCGAGTTCCCACCCGAAATTTTTTCACTCACAGTACACCCGTTTTTTTCATCTACTTATCCTTCAAAAAGCAGAGGAGTGGTTATACTATTAAAAAACTCCTTCCCGTTCTCGGTGACACATTCCATACTAGACTCTAACGGGAGATATGTCATACTGTTGGGAACATACAGGAAGAAACATTATGCCTGATTAACGTGTATGCCCCTAATGACGATCCTATATCCTTCTTGGAAGAAATGGGAACCATTATTGAGCCTCTTACGTTTCATAAGGTTGTTTGGAGTGGAGACTTTAATCTCACCATTAACCCGGTATTGGATCGTTCGTCCCCTCCTGCACAGCCGCGCCCACACTCCCATGGTGTTAGAATTCGAAAGGTGTTGGAATCTTTAGCGATAGCAGATACTTGGAGAGAACACAATGGCTCGCAAAGGAGTTATACTTACTACTCACCTATACACCGAATATACACACGTATAGACATGATCCTTACGTCAACGACGCTCCTCCCCTGCCTTTCATACTCAAGACATATCCCGTCTTCCTGGTCAGACCATGACATGGTTTTGGTAGAAATTGCCGATACCGCTTATACTAAATCGACATATGTATGGAGGCTTAATGAATCCCTACTGACTCGCCCCGACTTAGCGACCCAGCTTCATACGGATATACAAACCTTTTTTACTGACAATAATACCACTGACACCGACCCTCAGACTTTATGGCTAGCTCACAAAGCATTTATAAGAGGGAAACTTATCAGTGTAGCCTCACACTTAAAGCGAGAACGTACTGCAGCACAAAGAGCCTTGGAGGCCAAGCTAGAGCGACTGGTAAAAGCCCATCAAGGATCGCCCTCCTTATATCTTCTGAAAGCCGTTAAAGATACTAAATTGCAGTTGAATGCTATCCTATCCAATAACACCGAAAAAGCCCTCCGATGGACAGCGTCTTACTACTATAGATATGCAAACAAACCTGATAAAATGTTGGCCTCCCAACTTAAGGCTAAACAGAAAATAAACCAGGTGTTCCAACTACGTACGAGTTCAGGCAAACTTACATCCAATCCAGATACCATTCACCAAACATTTCACACCTTTTACCAGAAATTATACTCTAGCCCCAATACCCCCTCTGCACCCCAAGTTCAGAGATTCCTGACATCCGTAACCATCCCTCGAATAAACCCCGAATTTTCACAAGACTTAGGCAGACCGATAACACCAGAGGAAGTTGAATTTACCATAAATCACTTAAAACTAGGTAAGGCCCCTGGCCCGGACAGTCTCTCAGCCCTGTATTATAAAAAATTCGCCCCTACACTTTCCAAGCATATCTCTAACTACTGTAACCTACTGTTACAAGGTAAAACACCCCCAGCAGAATTCCTTAAGGCTAATATAACAGTGATTCCCAAGCCGAACAAAGACCCTCTCCATCCCTCCAGTTACAGGCCCATATCCCTTCTCAACCTAGACAACAAAATATTCACATCCATCTTGGCACGTCGTTTAAACCACATACTGCCGGAACTCATACATAAAGACCAAGTGGGGTTTATACCTGGACGAGAAGCCCCAGACAATATTAGGAAGATTTTTAACCTACTCCATGAAGCCAACAAGAGACATACTCCCCTAGCTTTGCTAGCTTTAGATATAGAAAAAGCTCTTGATTCGTTGTCATGGGAATATCTTCGTAGGGTCCTGACTCAGATGGGTATAGACGGCCCATTCATGATGGCGATAGATTCCCTTTATTCTACCCCAGAGGCACATCTCAAACTGCCCACCTCTACACCATCCCCCATACAGATACACCGAGGCACGCGCCAGGGATGTCCCTTATCCCCAGCCCTGTTCGCCATGGCCATGGAACCCCTAGCTATTCATATACGAACAAACCCTGACATTTCGGGACTAACTATTGGTGGTACAGAATATAAATTGAACCTATTTGCGGACGATTTGCTTCTGTCCGTCACCAACCCCACTTTGTCTTTCCCATCACTCCTGCAACTATTACGAACCTTCTCAGAGGTTTCTGGCCTCAAAATAAATAATGATAAGTCTGAGCTACTTCTCTGTAATACCCCACCACAAACAACAGACCTCTTGCTACGGAACTTTCCTTTCCAACATAAACACCACTATATCCCCTATCTAGGTACACTACTACCAAACAAATTAGAACTGGTATACAAAACCAACTTCCCTCCATTGTACCGTAAGATTAGGCAAGATTTGAATACCTGGAACACCCTACCGGTTTCATGGGTGGGCAGGATACACATCATTAAAATGGTAGTACTTCCGAGATTATTGTATTTATTCAGGACACTCCCTGTCCCTGTCCCCTTAACTGACCTAAAATCCCTACAGAAAGACATTATGACATTTATCTGGGCTAACAAGAGACCACGTATCTCTAAGCCAACAATGTGTCGCCACAAGACACAGGGAGGGCTATCGGTCCCTGACTTATTGAAATATTACAGAGCAGCTAGATTGGCTCAGTTGTTCCTAACACAAATGGACAAGAGGTCTCAACCACTGTGGACCGTAATAGAGGGGGCTCTGATGACACCCTATACCTGGTCAGCCTTAATATGGACAGTTCCCTCACTCCCACTGTCCATACGTACTAAATCCCTCTTATCCCACTACTCTTTACTTTTATGGAGATCAGTCCGCTTTAAATATAAATTACAATCCACACCATCCCCTTTGACACCAATATTGGGTAACCCACTGTTCCTGCCGGGGTTATAAAATACACCTTTTACTTGGTGGATCAACAGAAATCTCTGCATACTACATAAATTCCTGCGACGGGGTAAATTAGAACCAATAGCAGACTTTACGGATAAACATTCCCCCCCCCGCAGAAGAACACTTTAATGTCAATAGGATATTTTCCTTTTTGCAGATGTTGATGGGATCCACCCAAGTATTGGACTTTACCCCTTTGAAAAAATGATGGCATACTCCCTTATAAGCAGGGGTTACTGTCTAGAATTTATGAGCTGCTTGATGCCCATCCGGAAGGGGTAAAATTGCCATATATGTTGGCGTGGGAGAACGATGCAGGAGTGCAGCTCTCTCTGTCCAGATGGCAAAGATGTTCTCAAGCAATCACAAAAGGATCCTGGCAGGTTACACTGGCAGAGACGTCTATAAAAGTTCTACACAGGACTTACATGGTGCCGCTCAGGTTACATCACATATACCCGGAGGTATCTCCCAAATGCTTCAGGGGTGTGACACGGACGGCACGATGCTACACATTTGGTGGTCCTGCGCAATGGTTAGACGATTCTGGGACCAGGTGTGCGCTTTGATCGCGACGACCCTGGGATGTTCTTACCCCACTACTCTCCCACACTGTCTATTAGGTGACAAACCCTCCTGGCTGACTTACCCAAAATTTAAACTGACCCATTATATCTTAATGGCAGCTAGGATTCATGTAGCTTTTAAATGGCGTTCTCCCTCACTCAGCTACCAGGCTGTACTAGACAGGGTTAACAAAATGCTTCTATGTGAAAGGCTAACGGCAATACGCAATGACTCTGTAGCCAACTTTGAGAAGATATGGGATCCTTGGATGGCTTCGCCGAACTCTGTAGACCTTCGGTACACCTTTACGTTGTAACCGACAAACAGCTTCTTATGCAGGACTATCTCATTTTCACTCTGTTAAAGTGATCTTCATTTTACATATTTATGTATATGTACAAATACATATATATATTTCCTTTACTTTTTCTTTTCCCTCATTTTTTTTGTATATTTTTTTTTTTTTTCTCACAGGCACTGTTTATGCCTTTAATTTCCGTGATGTATAATATATTGTACTGGAATACTTCATTTCTATAAAACCCAATAAATGATTTTTGAAACTATAATAAAGCTTGGGTTGGAATCAATGTTTAATAAATTCCATATGAACCCATGAAAAAATACAAGCCTACGTATGAAACTGGAGTTAGAGAGAGATACAGTACAGGCCAATGTGCATCCATACAACAACGATGCATAATATCGTGTTGGGCATCAGTATGCAGAAGGTACTGTACCATGGTTTGAAACAATGAAGACATGGCAGCTATGAAGGATCCATACTTCATCTGTAGCCCAGACAAACTGTTTAATGACCACCACCATGTCTTTTTTAAGGAGCCTTACTTTACAGCTCCATGTTTTTATGGCATTGTAGAATAAATGCTGCATATGTGTAAAGACAGCCTAGCTCCTGCAGTATTGCTTGGGAACAGAGGAACCTTTTAATCTTTTCAACAGTGACCTTTCCCTCCTTCAAACGTTTCACTGGGTTTCCTGTGCTCAACCCTAGGGCCTTCTGTACACTGAGCTGGCTGTTACGGCACAGTAATTTCCCACAATCTGCCCATCTAAAGTTGGAGCCGAGCGAAATGCTAGTTCATCGGGTGAACCTGTTGTTCGTGGCAGCAGATCGTGATGTCTAAACTGCGATCTGCTGCCCAAAAACAATGCAGATGTAGAAGGACGAGGGATTGCAGTAGACATCACTCATCCTGATACTGTGAAGGTGATTACTGCATGTAAATGTCCTCACAATAGTCGGGAGGAACGCTTCGTCCCTAATAATCGGTTGCTCCTCTGGCCGTGTAAACCACCCTAACAACAGCCTCTGTCCAGTTCAGATGATGCTTTTCTAACGTGCATGGCGCATAAATGTGTATGAGGGTATCCTGTCTTTCTTTTGACAGCAGATGTCAGGGAGAGAAGAGTCGGGTAGGTTACATTTCAACATCCTGTTCATTTTGTTCTCAAGGGACATAAACCACCACCAGTGGTGTCTGGCAGTGATTTATTTCCCTCTTGCTATTGGGGACATATGCATGCTGGCTGGGCCAAACTGACCATGCATGATGATCAGGAGGAATCGCTGTTCATCTGAGAGCCATTTACCTAGTGACACAGACCATAATGTCTTAGCATACAAAAGAGGACATATACATTATAGGTTTAAACATGTAAAACTATCTCTTAATGGGATTATAAAATTTAATAAAAAACTCATCGATAAAACATTAAAAAAAGCTACAAAATTATTTTTTTTTACATTATTTGCACAATTATTTTGAATAAAAGATACCTTCTTGCACATATATACTGAATAAAAAATAAAAAAAACGACATTTATAAGGTATCTTCTACATGGCAACAATCACCTGAAGAATGGATTTTGTGAAAAAAATGATTGGTGTGTGTATATTATATTTATAAAAGAAAGAAAAGCAATGATGAAAGTGGCGTTGCCTACTGTATATCTGTGATGAAAAATATTATATATACATACACACAGCCATCCAAACAATGCCATAATAACTATTTCCCCCACATAAAATAAGAACTCACACTGTCACGTTAAAGAAAAGAAATAAGCTGTAATGGCTGATTGGTGGAGGAGCAAAATAAAAATGGTAGTGCACGTGAGCCCATGATTAATATAAAAATAAAAATCAGACATCATATAGTACACGACAGTCTCTTTCTAAACTTAGAACCAGCCCTGTACCTCACATGGATCCAGAGACTGCTCTCTAGATTTATATCAAACTAGCAGCTCAGGGGGATGTGCCCTTTCTGCTGCTGCTCTCTCCCTATATAAATTTTGATTTCTATGCGATTACAAAAGTATTCAGCTCTAGCTGTTGGTTTAAAAACTGCACAATATTTTTTTCGTGGGACGACCTCTTTAAAGCCCAAAAAGGTCTGGTCTACAGCATTCAAACTAAAATTATTTGGCTGCTACTTTTAAACGTTTCGAAGCACAAGTTAAAAAAAAAAAATAATAAAATCATACACTTCTCCACAAAAACTGCTCAGCTTCCATGCAGTGTATTGTTACAAATAGGACAATGAAACACAGGAAATATAATGAAAGAATGGGTGGGAGGGAGGGATAGCAGGGGGCCTCCGAGAAGGAAATACTTCAGCTGACCAGGCAATTCTGTGTATGTTTGATGTTTTGGACTGTTTACTCTGGAAAGTGGCAAAGGTTAGGTTTTGGCTCCTTTGAGCCTCAGCTTTATATTCCTCATCTGGCAGTTGCGGCCAGAAGCCTCCAGGTAAGGACATTTCACATTACTTTTCTGGACAACGTTATGTGCAGGTCTGTAAAGAAGTCGCCTGATAGTTCAATAGATACATATTTGCAGGTTTTTCTAAAAGCATTTTAAACTATTTTTGCTTATCTAGAATCACTGCTCCAAAGATGAGCCTTCTACATCTTGCTACGAGCTTACTCCTCGTTTCTTCAGCCTTCTGTGGCGTCAAAGACCTGCATGAGCATTTTGAGAAAAGCAATAAGGAAGGTTCTTTGGGGGCAAGAAGTCTTCCTGTGCAAAGTGAGCTGAGTCTGCAAGATGATACAGTGACCAAAGACCTTATACCTGAAGAAGATGACGACGATGACTACCTAGACTTTGATCAAATATTTGGTGAAGATGAAGACTACCCAGAAATCATTGATGCTCTTCCGGAAATGAAAGGCGATGATAAAACCCAAGGAAATATATACGAACTGTTTCCTGGAAAAACTAGGATTCAGAGACTTAACATTATGAATGCAAAGTTTGGCTTCAACCTTTACCGTGCCATTAGAGAGAACGTGAATGCAACAGATAACGTTTTGCTGGCACCAGTTGGAGTGTCCACAGCTATGGCCACAATATCAATGGGAACAAAAGGGCAGACTCAAAATGAAATTTTCTCCACATTAGGCTTCAAAGAATTTATCAACGCCAGCACCAAGTACGACGTAACCACTCTTCACTCGGTCTTCCGCAAATTAACCCACAGACTGTTTCGGAGAAACTTTGGCTATACCTTAAGATCAGTCAATGACGTCTACATACGGGAAGATTTTTCTATTAATAAGGGCTTCCAGGATAACCTGAAAAACTTCTACTTTGCAGAGGCTCAAGTAGGTGATTTCGCAGACGAAGCTTTTCTCCGCAAGGTTAACCAGCGCATTCAGAAGCTCACCAAAGGACTCATAAAGGAAGCACTTGCCAACCTGGACCCGAAAACTCTGATGTTACTTATTAACTGTATCTATTTCAAAGGTAAGTAGTAATTTCCTAATGTTACTCAGTTATGCATTCAAAAGTGGAGGAAAAGCCCAAAGCAACCAATCAGGATATATCTTTTATTTTACAAACAGCCTCTGAGACTTGAGAGCTGGAATCTGATTGGCTACTTTGTGAGTCCCCGACTTTTCCCTTCCAGGTTTTATTAAATCTTCCCAATTCCACTTTTTCTTTGTCCGTAAAACCAAGGTGTATGAATGTCTTCTCATTTCACGCAGGGACATGGGAGAATAAGTTTCCACTAGAGCAAACCTACAATGCAAACTTCCGTGTGAGTGAGAAAGAAGTGGTAAAGGTTCCTATGATGAAGCGCAAAGGAAGTTTTCTGTTTGCTTTGGATTCTGAACTGGATTGTGAAGTTCTGCAGCTGCCCTATGTTGGTAATATGAGCATGCTGATAGTAGTGCCACACAAACTATCAGGAATGAAGCTCCTTGAGAAGCAGCTCAGCCCACACTTGATAGACCGATGGCAGAAGAGCATGACAAACAGGTAAAACACAAAAAATGATAAGAAAAGGTATAACCCTCTTTGGGCAAACTATGATCAAAACAGATAAAATAGCAATCCATTGAACTAGATAAATGACAAGATGGGTATCGACTAGAGACACTGTTTTGCTTAGAGCCTCTACTGCAACGGCACCAACCTCGTTGCACCCAGGGGCTCATTTACATATTATAAAAGATTTTAGATACATTAAGGCCACATGAAGAATTGTAACTTAAAGCATATCATTCAGCTGACATGCACACGTCGCATGTTAGCTGGATAAATGCTGATAATTTGGTGACAGATTTAAAAAGCATCTGTCAGCAGCTTTGTATCTATGAAACTGGCTGACCTGTTCCATGTGCACTTGGCAGCTGAAGACATCTGTGTTGGTCCCATGTTCATGTGTGTAAATGAGCCCCTAGGAGCAATGGGGGTGTGCCCATTACACCTAGTGGCTCTGCGCTCTCTGCAACCGCAGTGACTTTTCCACTTTGCACTTTGTAAAAAAAATCCGCCATGGAAATTGACCTGGGGTGTAGATTTTAAATCCACAGCATGTCAATAAATGCTATGCCCCATATAGCTGTAACCCTAAAGGGGTTATTCTTCTCTGTGACCTCTTTTCTTTCAAAATGTCATATGACTGCACTGTTTGCATTGCATTTGCTGCTGGAATGGAGTCAGTTTCTGGGCAGTATCCATTGTTGCCATACTTTTTAGAAATCCTACAGGCAATTTTGTCACAGGTCATCAAGAAAACAGAAGACGGGGCATTATGTATGCTCTCCTTTCAAGTAATTAGACAGTCCTTCTGAACATGACTATTGACCATGTTTAAATACTTTCTCAAGTGCCCAACAGATCAAGTATAACTTTTGTTCTTAGGACAAGAGAAGTTCATCTGCCACGTTTCAAGCTAGAAAAGAACTACAACTTGAAGAATGCGCTGAGCAGCCTGGGAGTAAAGGACATGTTCACCAGTAGAGCAGATTTCTCAGGCATTACCGATGAAGACATCAGCATTGGCTTGGTGAGTACAGACGCATTTATGTAAGTCACGTACTGTACCCCTGTATACTGACCCCTATTTATGGTTTATAGAGTAAATTAATCTTCAGCTAGCTACTGCAATGTCAATAGAAAGCACTGAATTGACCACTTTCTGAAAACTGATAGAACACTTTTAGGGTGGCTGGAAAGAAACTGTGCTTTATGAGCGGCCTTTACAATGGGAAAATTAAAGCAAACAACGCAAAACCATCACTTTCTTCTTTTCATTCTTCTTGCCATAATAATATTGGATTAATCCTAACAGTCTTTTTTTCCCTGAAAAAATATCCTGAAATATCACCCATTAGATTTGTAATGTCAAGCAATGCGACTGAATACTTGCAAACCACAGATTCCGTATGTATGGCGCCTTTTTTTTCTCACTTCTATAGAAATGTCCAATACTTATGTCCATATATAGGACCTGTTCTTTCTTTTTTGTGGGCCAGCAGAATGGATATAAGGATGTGAACAGCACACGGAGTGCTGTCCACACTTTTTGCGGCCCCATTGAAATGAATGGGTCTACATCGGACTCGCAAAAAAGGTGGATCGGATGCGAAAAAAATGCAATTGTTTGCATGGGGCCTAAATTTGCCGAGTATGTGGCCGTGTTCTCCATGGGAGTTCATTAGAGTTGATGTGTGGCCAAGGGTTACAGTTGCCTACATTTGGGGTCACAGTCAAAGTTAAAAATCCAGAACCAGAGATTTTTTGGTACTCATTTTCACCAAGAAGCTTTAATGGCTGCCAACCTTTTACTCACACTACATGAGCTGGAAATAGCAAATGTCCATCCACCTGCATTTTCAAGGGGTAGGCCACTAAAATACCGAGAGCGCCTAAAGGCCTTCTACCTTTACACAGTGTCCTTAACTACAACGGTGGTATTCACATGGAATCTATGAGTTAATGCATTAAATAAACTAAAGATGTACAATTCCCCTTTATTAGGGGGGCATTCACATGACCCTCTGCAAAATGCGGATCGGCAAAATACGCATGACGTCAGTGTGACATACAATTTTTTGGGATGACCCACTTGATTTCAATGGGTCCATGTTCCGCATTTGCGGCCAAGAATAGTACAGGTTCTATATTTTTCTGAACGGACATATGGATCCCAAAAGCACACAGGTCCACACAGACGTCATCCATATTTCACGGACCGCAAAATACATTCGGTCGTGTGAATGTGCCCTTAATCTTGGAAAGATACTGGAACCTGCCCATTTTAACTTGTGATTTTTCTTTATGAACTTCTGCAGTTTCAGCAACAAGGCAGCATCACAGTGAATGAAGAAGGCACGCAGGCAGGAGCTGTTACTGTGGTGGCATTCACACCGTTATCCATGCAGACACGCTTCATTGCCGACCGCCCTTTCTTGTTTCTTATATATGAGCATCGCACAGATTGCCTCATCTTTTTTGGAAAAGTCGCCAATCCTACTAGATCATGATTCAGCCCCTGTAACTAAGCCTATGCTTCCCACTTAGTTCAGATTATTCTATATTATTATATATGTAACAGAAATAAGGTCTATCCAACATTCTGACCTCCCAAAAAGCTGTCGAGAAGTCATTGGATGTGGCACAATGCCAAGATCTGATCGCATCCATTGCATTGTTATGTCCATATACAATAAAGATGGAGTCTCTCCAGAGTTATAACCATTTGAAATAATGCAACCAGAAAAAGGCAAAGGTCATCCCAGACAGTGTACAAAAGAATTCTTACTCGATATATAATGCATTATCTTCAATAAAATGCAAGTCATAAAAATATTTGTCTGTCAATGAATATTTGTTGTAAATGAAAGTCTCCTATAGATCCTAAGACGTCTATAGTAATTTCGGATGAAGCTGCGATTGGCAGCATTTTCACTCAAGGTTTGTGCAAACTTACTAAATATTTGTTTTCCTGCTAGCGAAGTAACCATTAACCCCATGTATAATGTCCTCTAAGCCATTAACTGGAAACGTTACCCAAGAGTTGAGTATACAGTGGCAGTACACAAAACAACATGAAGTAAGAGGAGGACTGATAACAATCCAGAAATGGCATGCACCTCTGCCTACTGACACTTAAAGCTCTAAAAACAGCCGCTAACTAACCCAGAATGCATGCTGAAGCCCCACGATGTCCATGGGTCTCCTTTTCAAACACAGAATGTGACGAATGTTGCGTCCATAGCTCCGGAGATGGAAGGCGTTGCACAATTTACCCACCTCCCCAGCTAGGCGCTCTTCTGCCCCGGCGCTGAAAATTCACGTGCATGCCAGATACAGAACACAAATTGCCCGAATCTACGCTTTATTGCCGGTCCAAAAGAGGACGCAGTAATTGAGTAAATCAGGTAATTGCTGCCATCATAGGAATTATGTACATGGTGGACTCTGTCTCCAGTATTCACACAGGGTATTTATGGACAGCGAAGGGGGCTTCACCGTGCATGCTGGAGTAAGGAGTAACCAGTTTAAGAGCTTTACATGCCAGTACACTGCCTTTTACGCCATTTCTGAAAATCCATTGATGATCATGCTTTTCGGATTATATACAGTATACTGAACTGTACAGTTATTTTAACAACCAACATTTATGTGAATAGCTTCCATGGAACAGTTTCTTTGAGATGAATGGAGAAATAAAAAACCATTGAGCATCCTAAATTTTACTTTAATAGACACAACAACAAATCATAGGTGATAAGTTGTCGCTCTAGGACAGCAGTGGTAAACCTATGGCACGGATGCCAGAGGTGGCACTCAGAGCCCTCTTTGTGGGCACCCGTACCCTGGAAAAAGTCTATGGTGTACCAATATGCCTTAGACTTTTCCTGCCATTCATCAGCGCAGGGCGCACTATGAACAGTGCAGGCAGCGCATTGAATGTAGGCTATTATAGATAAATGATAAAGTACATGGAAAATATACTATATTGGACTGTAGTATTCAAATTAAACTGCCGTGTTGGATTGCAGTTTGGGCACTTGGTCTCTAAAAGGTTCGCCATCACTGCTCTAGGACATCACAAAAAACTGACGTAGTAGCCAGGCCAAGAAAACCCAGGTCTGTAGGTCTGATCCAGATGGATGATTTTCTGGCACAAGCATGTTCTTGGACTGTCAGATATAAAGTACCAGGAATCTACAACCTGAATGCTCTGTAGGGCTTTTCCTTTCTAGAACTCAGTGGTAGTGATCTTCACACTTTTCCATTTCTCCATGAAGTAAATGAATCTCACCTGCACTTTTATGACAAAAGACGGCACGCTCGCGTTATTGTGACTGTAATATTAGAAATCAGAAATACTCACCACAGCAATTACAGGTATGAGGACCCCCAGGTTCCCTGCGCTGCTAGAAGCCTGGTAAAAAGAGACATTTTATAATGAAATAGTAACATAGTTTAATGGCATCAGGCTACATGAAAGCAAGTCCAAGAATATAAGACACAAAACGCATTTGCTATAATTTCTAGACATTAGTTTTGTTAGGCAAACACCCCGCACTAACAAACCTTTACTTAGGCTGCATGTGGATCAAACAAAGTTAAAGAGGACCTGTCACCTCTCCTGACATGCACGTTTCAGTAATTACTTGCATTCCCCATAAAATGACGATTTTGGAGCATCCATTCTGATAACTCTGTTATTCTGGTGCTCTGTTCTTCCTCCTCCAAATAAATGAATAAATTGATAGACGGGTGTTACCAGATGAGGGCGTGTCCCTGCAGTCTGACACTCTCCAATCAATGGCCATGGTTTCAAACTGTGTAGTGTAGTGTAATGGTAACACCTAGTTGCCAATGTATTCATAAATCCTCAGGAGGAATAACAGAGGAAGACAACCCAGAGTTATGAGAAAAGATGCTCCAGAATTGGTATTACATGGGGAATGCAAGCAGTTACTGAAACAGACGTGACAAAGTGAAGGGTTCTCCTTAAATGGGTTGTTCAGCTTCTAACTGTGCATATTCCAAATCTGCATGGAAAGTCCACAGCAAATCTTTTACGTGTGGACAAGCCCTTACAGATGTGGCTGGCAGTGTCTTTCTCTATTTTCCCTATAGAACACTTCTGGTGGTGGATTATCACCCTGGAGAACAAAAGGATCAGGCAAAAATCCTAATTTTGCCTGATCCTTCTCTCCCCAAAATCATCTGCTCCCCATACACATTAGAATGTTTGGCCGACAATACGCTAATATGTAACGGCGACCTTTTCATGTATATATGCCGCATCTATCATTTTTTTGTATATATAACAATGCATGTTAAATGCAAAAACTGCAATACAAGTTGACTGAAATGGCTACAGAGTTCCTGTTTCATGAGGCATGCCTATATGTACAAAACATTAGGTCAACAAGTGACAGCAAGTTCTCATTCAAGCACAAAGATAAACAGGGCATTGATCAAAGTAACATTCCCAGTTCTGTGACAGGACTTTGCCCCATTCTAGTGTGGGTGTAGACCTTGACTTACATGCCACATGAAAAGCTGCAAGCGTCATCATCAGAATTGTTGGCCGGTGGATAACTAATCATGAAAAAGTAATAATTACTATGACAGGTAAAGGAGCTAGGCGACACGGCCCATACTGCCTGCATTCCAAAAAGATTTGACTTCATATAAAAATGTTACACTAATTGTACTGGGGCAGGACTGCGATTTCCCAGTATAAGGCTACATGCACACGCCCGTATTTTGTTTCCTTGTCCGTTCCGATTTTTGGGTTTTTTTTGCTGATGGGATGCGGACCCATTCAATTCAGTATGTCTGTTCCGTAGCCCCGCAAAAAAAATAGAGCATGTCCTATGTTTTCTAGTTTGCGGACAAGGATAGGCATTATTACAATGGATCCGCAGAAATAACAGATCCGCAAAAAAAAAATAAAAAAAACACAGATGCCATACGGACGTCATCGGTGTTTTTTTTTGTTTTTTTTTTTTTGCAGATCCGCAATTTGCAGACCGCAAAACACATACGGTCGTGTGCAGGAGGCCTAACTTTCATTCGGAAGATCTTTGTAACAAAAACATAGCATTGAGTAGGAAAAGAGTACAAACCCCCAGTAAACCACAAAGGTTCCGTTAATTGTTCTACAATAGGATATAAAGCAGAGGCGCCTAACCGCCTTTTGGAAGCCGCAGTATCATTTAGGAGTCTCAATTAGAAAAGTTTAGAAGCGTGCATTCCAGATGTAAGAACCGCCCTAACTAAGGACAATTCTTATTAGGATCAAAGAATTTTTTTAAGCCCAGTGAAATGAACCCAGAGTGGCCAGTTTATTTTTATGCCTAGAAGTACAGTATAAGTTGTCTCATGAAGACAACCCTTTATTACCCTATTGGGGTACATGGATGTAGAAAGGAAGCACACATAAAGGACACCTCTCTAGCAGCAGGCTGGGGGGTAAGAGATTGCCACACAGGCATCCATTTAAAAAGGCATCTCCTTTATCAGAGCTTTTCTTCAGCATATATTTTTATTATAAGTTCCGGTTCATTTTGATCCAGGAGATGAGCGTACTGCATTTCCATGGAGGAGATATGATTACATCTGCAGCCATCTAATGGACGGGAGGGGGTTGATGTCTGATTACTGGAAGGTATGGGGAGGTGAATGTTAAAGCAACTATAGGGTGTTTAAATCAAGACATCTGGAATAAGCACAAGCTCACAAACTTTTTATGTGGGATGGTTGTGAGTGAAGCTCTGGCGTAAGCATAAGAATGAAATACGGCACTTGTAAACTGTTCCAGAGCAGCGTGGACCGCAAGGCAAAAACAAGTCTGTAGTCACGATCAGGTATTGAACGTTGGAGTGGAGCAGCGGGTTAAACTTGTACAGACTAACAAATGTTTGAATGTAACATATAAAAAGTCTTGACGCTCTCAAAAAGAGAAACAATATAAAATATTGTCATTTGATACCTTTTAATGGCCAACTAAAATAATTGATGTTATAAAGCAGGGATGCTCAACCTGCGGCCCTCCAGCTGTTGTAAAACTACAACTCTCAACATGCTCTGCTGTAGCCTGATAGCTGTAGGCTGTCCGGGCATGCTGGGAGTTGTAGTTTTGCAACAGCTGGAGGGCCGCAGGTTGGGCATCCCTGGTCTAAAGCGATCTTTCGAGGTGCCTTCTTCAAGGCCAGAAATCTGGCTTGACACTACAATGGTGGTTTTCCACATGCACAGCTAAACCCCTTGAATTCTGCCACTCATATTTTATTCCGATTGTTCCATCCTACAATATCTCACCTTGAGCGCTGGACCTTTTTCACTGGCTCTCTCACTGGCCCGCTTGCCCTCCAGGCCCAGTTGCACAAACAGCTCCAGTAGGTTCATAAGCAGCTCATCTACCAGCTGTTCTCCTTGGATGTTGGCTGCTATGTTTGCCAGGGCGTTAATGACAGCTAATGAACAATGTCTGAAAAAAGGAAATTGGGTGAATGTACAACCATTGTAAATGAAAAAAAACACCAGAACTGTTATAAGTGGATATATTCTAACATCCAATATCATCTGAGCTGCATTCAGACAAAAAAAAAAACTAGATTTTTGTACTTACCGTAAAATCTGTTTATCTTCCGTTCATTGGGGGACACAGGCTTGGCCTTGGGTATAGCTATCGCCACTAGGAGGCGACACTAAGCACAAAAGTGTGAGCTTCTCCCTTCAGCTATACCCTTCCTACAAGGACTAAGCTAAAACAGTTTGTGCAAAAGCAGTAGGAGAAAAAAAAAAAGGAAAAACAGGAAAACCAAACAATGTACAAACACAGAATCACCCAGGCCACAACGAGGCCCGTAACCAGAGAAAATGGGTGGGAGCTGTGACCCCCAATGAACGAAAGAGAAACAGATTTTACGGTAAGTACAAAAATCTAGTTTTCTCATCCGTATCATTGGGGGGACACAGGCGTGACCTTGGGATGTTACACAGCAGTCCCCCAGGAGTGGGTCATAACTGAAGAAACCATTCGGAAAGTCAGAGAGCCGCCGTCTCCAAAACTTTACGCCCTAGAGAGGAGTCAGAAGATGCAAAGGTGTGCACTCTGTAAAATTTGGAAAAGGTGTGCAAAGACAACGAGATAGAAGCCCTGCACCCCTGAAGGACCGAAGCCCCATGATGTACTGCCCAAGAGGTCCCCACTGACCGAGAGGAATGAGCAGTAACCATCGGGAATCCATCGGGAAATGGAAACTTTGGACGCAGCCTGGCCTCGTCTCGATCCCTCTGGAATGACGAATAATGAATCCGTCCATCGGAAAGAGGACGTCTGAGACAGATAGATGTGAATGGCCCGAACCAAATCCAGAGTGTTGAGCGACTGCTCACGAGGATGAGACGGGGCAGGACAAAAGGAAGGGAGAATGATCTCCTCATTGAGATGGAATGCCGACACCACCTTCGGAAGGAAGGACTGGACCAGACGAAGAACTACCTTGTCCTGATGGAGGATAAGGAAGGGTGACCGACATGACCACTAGTTCCGACACCCTATGGATGGAAGTGACTGCCAACAAAAAGCCACCTTGTAGAACAGGAAGCGAAGGGACACCTGCTGCAAAGGCTCAAACGGAGAGGACTGGAGAGCGCTTAGCACCAGATTAAGGTCCCAAGGATTCAATGGAAGCCGGTAAGGGGGCACAGCATGCGCCACCCCCTGCAGAAAGGTCCGAACCATAGAAAGTGAAGCCAAATTCCACTGAAAAAGAAAGGAAAGGGCCAAAACAATGCCCTTTGAGGGAACTGAGAGCCAGCGCCAAGTCCATGCCGACTGCAGGAAAGACAAGAGTCGTGGCAACGAGAACAGAATGAGAGACAACTGGTGGCGATCGTACCAACTAAAGTAGGACTTCCAGGTCCGGTGATAGATCCAGGAGGACGATTAGCTTCCTAGTCCGAATCTTGGTCTGGACAACAGCATCCGAGAAACCCCGAGCCCTTAATACAGTGGTATTAACAGCCATGCTGTTAAATGTAGCAACCCTAAATTCGGGAGGAAGATCGGTCCCTGCGACAAGAGGTCCTCCAGAAGGGCAAAATGCTAGGGTTCGTCGGCGAGGACGGAGACTAGGGATGCGTGCTATACTGTGCGTGGTCAGTCCAGGGCCACGAGAATGACAGGCAGACCTTCGGACCCGGACGTATAATGAGCGGAAGAGGAGGGAACACGTAAGAAAACGCAAACTGCGTCCATGGGATCACAAGGGAGTCCGATGCCCGAGCCAGTGGATCCTTGGACCTCGCAACGAAGTTCTCTACCTTGCAGTTGAAGCGGGAGGCCATGAGATCCACATCCGGCTGACCCCATCGCTCGCAGATCGTGAGCAAGACCTGTGGATGCTGAGCTCATTCGCCAGGATCGAGTCTCTCTCGGCTGAGAAAGTTGGCGATCCAGTTGTCGACGCCGGGGATATGAACTTCCGACAGAGCTGGAACATGGCTCTCCGCCCAGGAGAGGATAAGCGCTGCTTCCGACATGGCCGCGGGCTCCGGGTGCTGCCCTGGTGATTTAGATATGCATCTGCCATGGAGTTATTGGATTGAATCCGAACTGGACACCCCAGGAGATGGTCCGTCCAATGAACCAGATTGAGGCGAATCACCTGCAATTCTAGAATATTGATCAGAAGGGATTGTTCCTTGTGGGACCAGGTGCCCTGGATTGCGAGATTGTCCAGAACACCTACCCCGCCCCCCCCCCCCCCGGCGACTGGCATCCGTCGTCAACACTATCCAGCAGAGGGCAAGGAAGGAGCAGATAGATGTCAGCATTGGAGACATCAACCACAACCGAAGGTTTCGGCGCATCGGGGCAGGGAGACAGAGGAGTCGATCCAGGGAAATGGTCAGAATGTGCCGCTGAAGAGCCCTGGTATGGAACTGCGTGTAGGGCACTGCTTCGAAGGAAGAGACCATGTAGCCCAGAGCCCTCATGCACTGGCGAATGGGAAGAGGCTGAGACCGCAACAAGGAGAGTATCTGACGACGGAGAGTGGAGAGTTTGTCCGGGGGCAAGAATATCTTAGCCCGATCGGTGTCGAACAGCATGCCCAGAAACATCAGCTGTCGAGATGATTGAAGATATGACTCTGACAGGTCCAGAACCCACCCGAAGCGCTCCAGGGTGTCCCGGACGATGCGTAAGCTGTCCGGCGTTGTCCGGAATGACGGACCCTTGATCAGGATTTCGTCCAAGTACGGAATCGCCACTATTCCCCTGGTATGAAGCAGAGCTATGACTGAGGCCAGAAGCTTGGTAAAGACCCTAGGATCTGTGGCAAGACCGAACGGGAGGTCCACAAACTGGTAATGAAAAGATCCCACTGCGAACCTAAGATATTTCTGGTGACTGACGCAGATGGGAACATGGAGATAAACGTCCTTGATGTCTACAGGTAGTCCCGCGGGTCCATGGATGCAAAGACCGATTGCAGGGACTCAATCCGGAAACGGTGGAGCCGGAGGAAGCGGTTGAGGGCTTTGAGGACTAGGACGGGGCGGACCGTACCCTCCTTTTTCGGGACCACAAAGAGATTGTAGTGGAATCCGTGAAAACGGTCTTGAAGCGGAACCGGAACAATCACTTCCTGCTGCGGAAGGGTAAGAATAACCTGAAAAAAAAAGGAGTGAAAGGTCGGGGGGGGACGAAAAAACAGCAAAGGTAGGGACCGGAACTCCAGTTTGTAACCCTCCGAGATGACTTCTCGTACCCATGCATCCGAGATGTGAGCTAGCCAAACATGCTGGAACAGATGAAGACGACCTCCCACTCGACTGGGGGGGGGCGCCAGAGACCACACGTCATGCAGAGGAGGACGTGGGGGTATAGGGCTTGGAGCCCTGCTGGCTAAGCTTGAAAGATGGTTTGTGTTTCTGCTCTGGGGCAGAATTGTCGGCTGGTCGATTCGGGCTGGAGGAACTCTGAAAGGGCCGAAAAAGAGGTCTGCGCTTTTCAGACCAGTTGAAGCACATCCTACTCTGCGGCAAATGGTTGCTTTTACCCCCGGTAGCATCAGAGATAATCTCATCTAGACGCTTGCCGAAAAGCCTGTTGCCTGCAAAGAGGAGGGACGTCAAAGCCCGTTTAGAAGCATTATCTGCCGCCCAGCAAGATAGCCACAGGGTATGGTGAATAGCCATCAAAAGGGCTAAAGAGCGGGCCAAAAGCCAGGCCGCATCCAGAGAGGCCTCATAGATGTAAGAGCTGGCATAGGAAAGTTGCACAGCAATATCCGAAAGTTCCTCCGACGAGTCCCCTGAGGCGAGGCCCTGACGTAGCTTGTTTGCCCACTCGGTCATAGCCTTGCTGACCCATGTAGAGGCAAAAACCAGGCGTACGGCAGTGACAGCTGCTTCAAAGGCAGATTTGGCAAAAGATACCAATTTCTTATCCCTGGGGTTCGAATATGACCGCTGCAATGAGATTGTCTACAATAGCGGACAGTTTGGACGGCTGGTCCCCCGGTGTGACAAAGTCAGCGTCTGACAACTTATCCTCAGAACACTCCTCTTCTAATGAGGACACGTCAGAGTGAGACTCCCTGGGAGGCGGCGGGGAGATGGAGGAAATGGGGTGGTCTGGCCCTTTTTGCAGGATGACTGCAATGGGGAGTAGCAGAGGGGTCTCCAGAGTATTTTTTCCACAAGGGCCCTGTTGGACTGGAAAACACCCTGCACCATCTTACACAGAGAGCGCACCCACTCCGGCTCTACCATGGGCTAGGACGGGGTCAAAGCCACTTGGCGGTGGAGCAGAGAGGATCCAACTGACCGGATGGGAATTTTGAGTGACAAGAAGCACATGCAAAATGTCGCACTGAAGTGACCGCTGGCTTTGGGACCTGGGATCTGGGTTCGGACATAGTGAGTAACTGTAGTGAAAGGTAAGAGGGCTAAAGTTAGACCCTGTAGAAAGGGGGGAAATAGCCTACCCGGTCTGTGACCCTTACTGCAGCCTGTCCGGAAAAAACCTGGTGCCAGAGTCCGCAGAGGTCCTCCCGAGCAGGAGATAGGCGGAGTCAGAGAACAAGCGCGAAGAATTCGCCCCAGGAAGCTAGATGAAGGAAGAGGGAAACGGGGAGAACTCATGCCCTGCCCCCCTAATGGAGTAGGCCGCCCACGATAATTAAAAGGAGCGCTGGCGCACCCACTGGGGGTCTCTCCTTCTCACCCTCCCCCCGTATAGGGGTGTTGCCGCAAGGAGCCCCGGACAAGTGGAGGTGGCGGCTGGGTGAGAAGTACCCGCGGTGAGTGCATCTGAAGTAGGCTGCAGTAGAAGCCGGGGCGGAGGAGAGAGAAACAGGTGAGGGCAGGGGGATGGGGGGCTACAGAAAAAAGTTTGGTAAGCACAGGGGGCTACTATTCACCTGAGAAGGGGGAGAGGGGGTTTGGAGCCAGGAATACTTATCCGTCTGGCGTGTTCTGCCCCCCTGGTTCCAGCCAGGTCACCACCTTCGGTGTGCGGCCCCTTGGGGAGGGCTGCTCCACCGAAAACAGAAGGAGTTTGTCGTGAGTGGCAATGCTGACCCAAAGGCTGGCAGGATGCAGAGGCTTTAGGAACCTCTAGTCCCCCTTGTCTTCCGGAGAAGCGGGCTTGGGGACCCCCTGGGCTCCCGTCTCCTGGGTGGGAGTGCAGGCAGCTAGGACTGCCTGTAATCCCGCTAGAAGAAGATCCAAAAATCCCCCCAAAAAATAAAAAATCAGCAGACCTGCAAAGCAGGGAGGTCTGCCTCTTACAGACACTAAGCTAAAACTGTTTTAGCTTAGTCCCTGTAGGAAGGGAATAGCTGAAGGGAGGAGCTTACACTTTTGTGCTTAGTGTCGCCTCCTAGTGGCAGCACCTATACCGAAGGTAAAGCCTGTGTCCGCCAACGATACGGATGAGAAATAAGCACAACGTACCTATACCCATGATCTTTGTAGTCCTTGGTGGCAGAGTACACCACTGAACTGGCCTTCACACTGATCTGCTGGAAAAGGTTCCAAACCTCCTGGTAGATATATTGCTGTGCAGAAAGGACAAGACAACATAAAAAGTTTTAATTTACACAGACACAAACGCTTATATACATCACTTAAAGCTGTTCATGCTATAATCACATTTCTCCATCCATGCATGAAGAGGAAGGATGTTCTGTGCAGTATTCACTCATACACAGTGTGACGTATCTTGCCACTGCACTCTGCTGTCTATAATAAGGCTTTAGGCTTCATTCACACGTCCATGGAACACGGACCGCGAGATACGGACTGGCACCCTGCTTAGTGCAGGAGCGCCCGACGTCATTGGTTGCTATGACGCCGTGCTCTTCCTGCTGCCGCCGCTGCACAGTAATACGCTACTATGATCTATACGAATGTATCACTGTACTGCGGCGGCAGCAGGAAGCGCACGGCGTCATATGAACGAATGACGCCATGCGCCCATGCACTAAGCAGGGTGCCAGTCCGGTACCACACGGTCCGTGTTCCACGGGCGTGTGTATGCAGCCTTAGATGGAGGAGTATGTAATCAAACTCAACACCACTGTGTCCAGATAACTGACAATGGTGCAGTGTGTTGCAATGCAGAATGCTTAGTGACATGTCACATGCCCTTGGAAGGACCTGAGCCTGTCAGATTTACAGTAACAGATATAATACACTCCAATACAGATGTAATATTCTACTAGCAGTTAATGGATCCAGTAATGAAAAAAAAAAAAGGTAAAAAAAAAGGCATTAGAAAAAATGTAAAATAGAAAATCAAAGAAAATATAACGTCTTTCACTTGAAAGACTTTAAATTTGTAAAAAAAAAAATTTTTTTAAATCACTGCATCAGCAATGACTCATACAGTGAAATGAGCACATTATTCCCCCCCCCCATGATGATCATTAAAAAAATGGCAAAAAATGTTTTCTGTCCATTCACCATCCCCAAAAAAATGACAATCTGCAGCCTCAAAGGGCACCAGAAAAACTAGCTTGTTTGTCGAATGACTGCATCCTTTGTGTAGCACTAAAAATCCCCTTTCGTTGGCAGCACATCGCCCTGTGTAAAAAGATAAAATGCTGCCAACAGATAAAACCTGGATACAGACAAACAATCACATTAACAATTCTTCATCCCCATACTCAGAATGATTGCGGTAAGTAAACCGTATTCAGTGACTGCCCATATATGAGACATGCTGTGCCTTCGATCAATGCTTGTTAACAGGCAGACATCAGCCCATATAGAAGGACCACAAGCCTTGCCCTTGGTGGCCGGTCATTTGTACAGTTTATGGCCACTCATTTACTTACATTGCCAGTTATCACCATACACCCCAGCTGGTCTATGATAAGCACATCGAGCTGTGATGGTGGCTGACAAAACTTCTGTTGGAGGATCTGAAGAATAGGCTCCATGACCTTTGGTGTATCCCTCAAGGCAACAGCAATGTGACCCAAAGCACGGATTGTATGGTCCGGAATCAAATGTGCATCCCTGAAAACAGAAGGAATGGACTCTTCATTATATAAGTATATAGAGGAGACAGCTCCGCCACTTTACAAATCATTGAATACTGTGTGCAGTTCTTGCTCCTGTGAACACAATAGACATAGCAGAGCTGGAGAGGGTTCAAAGGTGGCAAAAAAACTAATAAATGGAATGGGTGAACTACAGTACCCAGAAAGATTATCAAACCAAGGGGAGATCTAATAACCATGTATAAATATATCAGGGGTCAGTACAGAGATCTCTCCCATCATCTATTTATCCCCAGGACTATGACGAGGGTACTGGATGCTATTATCTATATAAAACATTACAGGTTATAGTTAATTGTTTACTGTCGAAGGATCGTTACTCCAGGGAGTTAATCGGATTGTTCGTTTTGGAGTCAAGAAGGATTTTTTTTCACCTAATATGTGGAAAATTGACTTGTACCTAATGAGGGTTTCTTTTGCCTTCCTCCGCATCAATTTCAGCAACAGGCTGAACTGGATGGATGGATGATGTCTCGCTTCAGCCTTACAAACTATGTTACTACACCATCAAGTCACTTTATTATGACCAGCTAATATCTAGAGTAACAGCACGGACAGCAGCCAAATGGGCTGGGAGTAACTCAATAAAGTCCTAGTAGGTTGTCGCAGATATCTGGAGCCATGCTGATGTCCCATTGTCTTGCTGAAAGTTCCTATCCGTTCTAGGGAAGACAATCAGCATGTTTGGGTGTACGTGATCTGCAAGGATGTATTCATACCCAAATCGCTTGAGAGTGCCTTCCACATGGATGAGTGAGCCCAGATAATGCCCCAGACCATAACGCTGCCACCACCAGCTTGTGCTCTTCCAGTAATTGTTGCAAGATGTTTGTTTTCTGATAGTTCTTGCCTGACACGCCAATGTCTATCTTTTCGAAGAAGCGGAAAATGTTGCTCATCGGAAAAGGCAACCCTTTGCCGATGAGTGGAGGTCCAACTCCTATACTGCCATAAGAATTTCACCACTCACTCCAATAGCACGTGGTGCTCCAAAACCAATAATCATCCCTTTTTTCAACTCTGATAAATCACCCATTTTACCCATGACAGCAATGAGGGATGTGTGTGCAGACAGCCTATCGCACACCTTTCATACCCACCAAGCCAGCTCATGACCCGTGACTTACTTTATGAGCTACACGTTGCCAACGTCGAAAGTATTAAGTGGTCATAATAATGGGACTCGACTGTGTATTTTCTGTAATTGAATAATATAAAAGGTCTTTCAAACATGAGCTTAAACCCCTTCTTTATCTTTTTAGCCTACTGAACACCCACTGTTTTTTATACAATACCCCTTACTGGATTAGCAAGTTACATTACTTAGTAACCGTTAAACATACTTTTCATTCTCCTGTGATATATAAAGACGATTGGATAAACTGGCAAGGAAGGCTTCTACAATAACTGGATCAATAGTCAATCCGGCCTTTAAACACCTAGAATGAAAAAAGTAAAAAATAGAGAGAGATAAAATAAAACACATATATTCCTGTCACACAACCATTCAGAGATTCATTTTTGTCCACTAGTTTGTAGGCCAAGAAAGGGAGATCAGTGAATACTGCCAGAGAATCGTATGGCCAGATACACATTCCTTCTGCAAAGGTCATCACAGGGGCAATGTGGTCTGCCACACAGGGAGTCTCTCTACTCCAGTTATTACCAGGGTCACGAGAAGGGCCCACCTCTATAATGTCCAAATGTCCTTGTATCTCTACTTAGGGTCCATTCACACGTCCGTGTGTGTTTTGCGGATCCACGGATCCGCAAAACACGGACATCGGCGATGTGCGTTCCGCAACTTGCGGACCGCACATCGCCGGCACTCATAGAAAATGCCTTTTCTTGTCCGCACTGCGGACAAGAATAGGACATGTTCTATTTTTTCGGGAACGCAATTGCGGACTCGGAAGTGCGGATCCGCACTGCGGACCCGGCCGGGACATCGTCTGTCCCCATTGAAACTAATGGGTCCGCAACTCCGTTCCGCAAAATGCGGATCGGAATTGCGGACGTGTGAATGGACCCTAATAGTCTGTTGAATCTGATGAGGGTTTTATTTTATTACGGCGCTTACTTCACAGGTTAAATAATGAAAATTAGATACTTTAATAGACTGCAAAAACTTTATTCAACTTTTTTTCTCTTCTGATCCCTTGTACAAAGGTATTGCAATGCACAGTCATTCTGACAGGCAGGCTATGTAACATGGCAGGTAAAGGGCCCTTTCAGAAGGCTCCTGGCTGCCATGCCATGTACTGCATGACTGCGTTCTCAGGGTGCCGATCAGAAGGATCTGCTTAAAAAGGTTTCCGGGTTTTTACTATTGATGACCTATTCTCAGGAAAGATCAGAGGGGGTCCAACACCCGGCACCACGCCGATCAGCTGAGGGGGCGGCTCGTAAATGCCGAGTCCCTTCTCTCTTCGTGTTCACAGCTGCCATCTATGGTCTTTGCCATACACAGCAGCAGCGGACAGGAAAAAAAGAAGAGAGACAGCACCGCCCCCTCATACAGCTGATCGGCGGGGGTGCCGGGTGTCGGACGATGTGATATTGATGACTTATCCTGAGGATAGGTCAATAGTAATCGCTCCTATGTAGCAGTCGACACTGACTGCAGCATTTGAGGGGGTTAAACTCCTGGGATCATATCTGAAATCCTGGCAGTGAAAGCCAGGTGCCTGCTATCACCATGACGTACTATTATGGCACAGATCGTTAACTACAAGCGCTCTGTGACATATTAGTATGTCACAGATTGGGAAGGGTGATGAGTAAGGAGTTAAAATAAAGCATTTTGCTCTTCCTTTAGTGTGTGTGTGTATATATATATATATATATATATATATATATATATATATATATATACACACACACACACACACACACACACACAGGGTGGGCCATTTATATGGATACATCTTAATAAAATGGGAATGGTTGGTGATATTAACTTCCTGTTTGTGGCACATTAGTATATGTGAGGGGGAAACATTTCAAGATGGGTGGGGACCATGGCGGCCATTTTGAAGTCGGCCATTTTGAATCCAACTTTTATTTTTTCAATAGGAAGATGGTCATGTGACACATCAAACTTATTAGGAATTTCACAAGAAAAACAATGGTGTGCTTGGTTTTAACGTAACTTTATTCTTTCATGAGTTATTTACAAGTTTCGCTTTGTTTACAGCCATTGACATGTCGCCGAGGTTAACACGTGAGGAGCGGATAGAAATTGTGTTGATGTCTGGTGAACGCAGTAACCGGGTCACTGCAGCAGATTTCAATGCAAGACACCCTACGAGACCGCCCATCTCCCATGCTACAGTTAGCAAACTGCTTGCTAAGTTTAGTGAAACTGGTTCAGTGTTGGATTTGCCAAAATGTGGACGCATGAAATCTGTCACTAATGAAGAAACATCAGTGGCTGTCCTAGCTTCATTCCGCAAGAGCCCACAGCGTAGCACTCGCCGCATGTCACTGGAGAGTGGCCTTAGTCGAACATCCCTTCGGAGGATATTAGCTACTCACAAATGGCACCCTTACAAACTCCAGCTACTGCAGCATCTCAACGAGGATGACCCAGATCGGCGCACTGAATTTGCAGAATGGCCAAAACAAAAATTGGAACAGGACCCTCAGTTTACGCAGAAGATTTTGTTCAGTGATGAGGCAAACTTTTATGTGAATGGTGAAGTTAACAAACAAAACCCCCACTATTGGTCTGACACTAACCCACATTGGATAGATCCAGCCAAGACTGTTGGAACAAAAAAATTGATGGTATGGTGTGGTATATGGGGTACAAAGATAGTGGAGCCATTCTTCATTAATGGAAACCTCAAGGCCACTGGATATGCGAAATTGCTACATGATGATCTGTTTCCCTCTTTATGCACTGAAGCTGGCACATTCCCTGAGTTTTTCCAGCAAGATGGTGCACCACCAAATTATGGGTGTCAGGTCTGAGCATTCCTAGATGAACAGTTTCCTGGAAAGTGGATTGGTCGTCGTGAGCCAGTTGAATGGCCCCCAAGGTCTCCCGATCTGACCCCCTTAGACTTTTATCTTTGGGGTCATCTGAAGGCAATTGTCTATGCTGTTAAGATACGAGATGTGCAGCACCTGAAACTACGGATACTGGAAGCCTGTGCTAGCATTTCTCCTGTGGTGTTGCTATCAGTGTGTGAAGAGTGGGAGAAGAGGGTTGCATTGACAATCCAACACAATGGGCAGCACATTGAACACATTTTATAAGTGGTCAGAAACTTGTAAATAACTCATGAAAGAATAAAGTTACGTTAAAACCAAGCACACCATTGTTTTTCTTGTGAAATTCCCAATACGTTTGATGTGTCACATGACCATATTCCTATTGAAAAAACAAAAGTTGGATTCAGAACATATTAAATTCAGAACATATTAAAAGGAATCTGTCACCCCGATTTTGGACCACTATCTACAGTAACACATGAGTAGTACTGCAGATATGGAATCCAGATCAAAATTCTTTTTTTATTTTCTTACTGCCCCCCGTTCCCAAGCTGTTAGCACTCAGAGCTGCTTTGAAATACATTTTTAGGACTGCCATGCATACGAGTCTTCTCCATTATGTTAGAACACAGCAGTCTGGACTGTGTATTTCAGTGCAGTTTTGAGTGCTGACAGCGGGGGAACGGGGGAGACAGAAGGAAAATAAAAATTTAATGATATAGACTCCTTATCTGCAGTACGACACATGTATTACTGTAGATCCTCCAAAATCAGGGAGACAAATTCCCTTTAATAAAGCTTAATCCTGTTACATATAAATATATCTAAATTTTGCATAGTGTACTTAAAGGGGTTGTCTCTCTTCAGCAAATGGCATTTATCATGTAGGCAAAGTTAATACAAGATGCTTGCTAATTTATTATGATTTGTACATATTGCCTCCTTTGCTGGTTGATTCATTTTTCCATTATATATTTTTCCAAATTATACATTGCTCATATCCAGGGGTTACCACCACCTTGCAATTCAGCAGTGGTGGCCGTGCTTGCACAATATAGGAAAAGGCACCGGTCTATGCGCAGCCCACAGTCCTTGCCACCAGAGAACGTAGCACCCTTTACTAGAGTGTGTGAACATGGCCACCACTGCTCGATTGCAGGTTGTTGTAACTCCTGGATACGAGCAGTGTAAATTCGTGATTGGAAAATGAATCAAGCAAGCTAAGAAGGCAATATGGACAACCACAATACATTAGTAAGTCACTTGAATTAACTTTGCCTACATGATAAATGCAATTTGCTGAAATGAGGCTACCCCTTTAACAAAGTGACATGCAAGCATACCTGCAGATGTTTTCAATGGCAATGTCTCGCAGTTGCTCATACATGGAGGGCTGGCTCTTCCGACCATGTATGACATTCATTGTAGATTCGGAGTGCTCATTTGTAATGCTGATCTTAATGTCATTACCCCCTGTGAATAAAAAGGTGAAAAAGTTGTCTGCCAAGGATAGATAGATAGCACTGGCATTTGGTACCAAAATATGGTCCAACTCACAAAAACACAGAAAATACCAACAATCGAAAAAGCGAAAGACGAAAAGGAAAAATAATAAAATCAAATTTGAGATGTCTTTTTGTTAAAGGAGTATTCCCATCGCACTCATTCATGACAGAGATCACCATGTCCGTTGTTTGTTCAGTGAGCAGTGCCACAGTTTCAGTAGTTCCCATGGATATGAGCTATGGAAAAATTGTAACAGTGCACTCGGCTGTTGCTATAACCCAGGCTGTTTCAGAATACAGGTAATCTTATCTAGCCATGGATAGCTGAGATGTTAATATCCTAAATAATTGGGTGGAATGGGTTAAGAATAAAAAAACAACATGACTCAGCTACTGATCCCACTTTGTCGCCCTTCTGACGTTGCTCTGGTCTCTGCTGCTCTCCACTTCCTGCTCCCTGTCTTAACACACAGGAAATGGCTTCTCGGACATGCCTTCTCGGTGGAGAAGGCATGTCGTAGTTTTATTCCGGCCGCCTCTCTGCATGTTTGTCGTGCTGCCGCCGGAACTTCGGCCAGCCCCCCGTCAATGGGACCGGAGCAGAACTCAGACGGCACGCGTGCACTAGCGGAAGCATGGATCCGGCAGGCTGTTCACCCGCCGAAACAGCCTGCCGGAGAAGGCTGCCGCTAGTGTGAAAGTAGCCTTAGGTAGGTGCATGCCTGATTTATCATCTGTGGCTTTCTAAAAAGTTGCAAAATAGGTGCAATCTTAACTCCATTGGGGGTGGCATACAAAAACTGGAGTAAGATCTCTATACAGAAGTGCAATGTTTAAAGATACACCAAATTTATAAAACAATGTGCAACATTTGATACATTTGGTGCAAATTACAGAAACACAGCCTCAAAGCTAAACTGACTTCCAAATAATTCCCCTCATGATAATTTCACCCCATGATGGAATAGTAAAAAAGGCCCAGCTGATTGAGGCTTAGTCTATGTTCACATTTCATCTTGGGACTACGTAACAGTCGTCAGGGTATTCCTCAATGTATGCCTCTGATGGAAGGCTTAAAGTGGAACAGTGTCCTTCTGCATAGGAAATGGTCATAGAATACTAAAAGGCCCCTCTTTAGGCATACACTGGTTGCATGGAGGGACCTATGGACATGTTAGAGGAATGTGACAGGAGATCCTCCTGAAGTACACATCCAACAATGCTCAAAATAAGATGAAAACAGGGCCTTAATTTGTATGTCATCTTCAAATAGATGTAACAGATTAAAGCCCAAAGTAATAATTTTGTTATATTCCCACAACTGAATATTACCCCAGCCTACCTGATTGATATTGGCTGTGATATTTATAGAGCTTCACCAGCACTGGAGAAGGTATGACCAGGAAATCCCGAAGAGATGGAGTTACAGAATGAACCACAACAGGAAAGCGTTCACAGAGACGCCCCAATCCCTTGTAGGAAGAAAAACACACAGTCAAATATTAAGGAACGGCATATTCTGCATATCACCATCCTTCTGCACAACCAACTGCTAGAAGCTCACCTGTAAGCAGCAGATCAGGAGAGGCATGTGGGCAATGATAACCTTACTAGATGTCTTTGATTGCAGCTTTTCAGACAGTTTAATGCATAGATTCTCTGCACCTGTAGTGTAGGGAAAAAGGAGGCTCTGAAATGGTACGTGATCATCCACAATGAGAAAACCGCTTTATTTATAATTAGACATACATATAGGGGGGAAATTATCAACGCCAGCAAAGCAGTTTTCGGACATAAAAAATACAACTTTTTTCCTTATTATGCCACCCTTAGAAAAAGAGGAGGAGACTCGGTGGGGCCTTCTCCCACCATACAGATCTATTATAATTCATGCCAGAAACTGGCGTAATTACAGCACACATTTACACCAGATTTGATTTTCTGGCACATGACTGCCAGAACATGAGGCTGCCTTACACTTTGGCACATACACTTTGGCAAGATGTGCCTATAAATTTGGCACATCTTACTCGAGTGTTTGTTTTTTTTGTTAAGACCGGCATTATTCCCCTCAATGTTGTGAAAAAAGTATTCTGCCTACTTCCAAATGTACTCTATTCATTTTATTGTTTTAAAACTGAACTGTCATTAACAATACGCAATACTATACAGGGTCGTCCATGGAAATGTAGCCCGCCTCCAGCATTAGTATGACAAGATGAACAAGCAAGTTAAATTACCCACAAGTTACAAAAGTTGCCGAAAGTGGTCCCTGCTCAGGTCTCTGCATCTTTGGGCAGGTCGGATTATGTCGGCGGATACTGCTAGTGAAGCTGCGGATGGTGTTTGAGAGGTTTTCCTTGAGTTCATCCAGGGAATGTGGATCGTTGGCGGACACTTTCTGGTTTACATTTCCCCACAGATAAAAATCACATGTGGACAAGTCTGGAAAATGTGGTGCCCATAACCCCTTGCTCACAGTTCATGAACCCGTCCAGTGAGTTCCCTGAGGTGGTGCATGGTGCCCCATCTTGTTGGAAAAAGCAGGACATTTTTTCTTCTGGTGTTAGTTGGTTGTTCAAAGATGTCCAGGTAAATTGCTGTATTCCCAGCTGATTTGAAGAAAATTGGGCCCACTACTTGTGTTCTTCACAATGCACACCAAACGCTAATTTTAGTGTTTAGCGCTGTCAGACTCTTTCAGTTCCTGCGCACATGTTATTCGGTACGGTTTTAGGTTCAGAGATTTCAGCACTTGCTGACACTGATACACGTGAGACATCAACTTACTGAGACAGTCTTCGACTTGAAAGCTGCTGCTGAATTTCATACACAACGTCAGCCGTCCTGATCGATGGAGGCCTTGGTTTCTTCATGTTTGAAGCAGAGCCAGGGTGATGCCATTTCTGAACCAGACTCTGAATACAGCGTTTAGCTGGTGGGTTTGTTCCTGGGTACTTACGGGTAAAGGTCTCTTGTGTTTCCTTAATCGATCTGATTCGCACATAGCCTTCCACAATCACTATTCGCTGTTCCAGGGAGAACACCATCTTTCTGACACAAAAGGACACTTATTAAGCTGAATAAAAAATCTGTCTTAGTTGCCCAGAGCAACCAATCAGAGCTCAGCTTTCAGTTCTTACAGGGCTCTGAAAAACTAAGACAGATTTAATATTGGGCAGTTTGATTTGGAGATACTGGAATGTGCTACTTTTTCGTAGGCCACCCTGTATAACGGTAAATATAACTGCTGAAGAATTACTGGATTTATTAAAATTATCCAGCACTAATATAATCTAAGAGAAGAGAACTGCCCCCTTGGTCTCAAACTGTTGTGGAAATTGTGTCCAGTTCCTTTGATAAAGTTGTCACATTATTGGTCAATAAAATGGCAAAATGGACACGTGGAACAGTATGATGATGGCTGTAATATCTTTCTTACCTTGCTCATCCTTTACAGCCCATACCATGAGGTCCACACAAGCGGCATTAGCCTGACATCTCAACTTCAAAGGGCTTAGTTCATTGTGCAGTCTATCCACATCATGTAGTAACTTCTGTAGTTCAGACTGGCTGCTGTTAAACTGCTCAAGTACAAAGTCATGGATTTCCTTCACAAAGGAGGTCTGGAGGTCTAAAAGAAAAAAAAAAAAAAGTTAAAATGATAAAAGTCTGTAGGGGGTCATTTATTAAAACGCCGGTCTTAATAACCTCTGCTGGATCCGCCAAAGTTATGTAGAGGCACCGGCCTCTACATAAGGCTCCATTCACACGACCGTATGTTGTCCGCAAAAAAACGGATCCGTGTCCGCAAAAAACGGATTGCATTCCGTTTTTTGCTGATCAATAGACTTCAATAGGGCCATGTCCTGATTTTCACTGACAAGTATAGGACATGTTTCATTTTTTTTTGCTGAGCTGTGCAATGGAAGAAAAGTGAATGGGACAGCATCTAACATACGGTCGTGTGAATGGAGCCTAACTGTGACACATCCACCGCCACTCTAAAGCTACGCCAGCAGATTACAAAACACGGCTCAAATAACCTTTGTGTCACAGTCTACAACCGATATACGCCAGTTCATCGCCATGTCAGTTAGTAAATGACCCCCTTAGTTTCCAACACACAAAAATATAAAAGCTTATACATAATTAGACAATTATCTGGTTTTAACAATGCCAGGTTGAATGTGAATCTTTTAACGCCATTTCAATACACCTGGCATCAAGGGAGCTGCAGCTGTGTATATGTATTCTGTATTTCTCTCACACATTAACAGCTTATATGAAAATATTTCATGTCATTTTTTAATACAAAAAACCAGAGAGGATGGTTCTCTGGATATTAATTTTATACTGGACTGGAGATTAAGTCATTCCATGTATACTATTTCTTATCCTGGCTCTTTAAAGGGGTTGCACCAGTATATTGATGACCTATTCTCAGGAGAGGTCATCAATATCAGATCGGGGGGGCACCCCCGCCAATCAGCTGTTTGAAGAGGCGGCGGCCTCTTCACTGTTGGACTCCTCGCTATCTAGATTGTAGTGGTGGTGCAGTGCCCCATGATCTAAGCAAAGACTGGAAGAGGGCACCAGAGCACTCAGAATGGAGCAGTGGGGGCTTTAAGAGGTCCTCTGCCCAAATAAGAAAAAGGTAGGCTCTCTTTGCCGATCCCCCACTACTCCCATTCCAATGCTTCCAGGCTCCCTAGCAGCCTATACCAAAGAAAATGACCGGTCAGCCAGTTTCTGAGTGGTCAGGCCCTGCATGGTCATAAAATCCCTTTAAGAAGTGAGTACTCTCTGTTTTTATACTATTACATGTGTGTTTTTTTCCTGGTGGAACAGTCACCTTTACCAAGAACTATAAATCCCAAAAACACTGACACTTACCTTTCATGTTATACAGTGTATCTCTGAGCATCTTAAACATTGCTACGTAGAGAGGATCACTAAATGTCTTGTAAAAAAGATCAGCGCTGGGATTCGCCTAAAAAGAGTAAATAAAGTTAGCTTATATTATGCAATAAAAAAAATAGAAGCTTCATAAATCAAGAACCACAATGATAATCTGATATGCCAGGGGACTCACAATGTGAAAAAGGGGCTTTTTAAAATGCAGAAACCCTTTGAATCTTAAAGGGGTTATCCAAGTTATATTTATTGATGACCTATCCTCAGGATAGGTCATCAATATCAGATCGGCGGGGGTCCGACACCCGGCACCCCCGATCAGCCGTTTGAAGAGAAGGCGAGCGCCGTGCCAGCGCTGCCTCCTCGTCATTGTTTACATGCTGGCCGTTGCATCTGCAGCGGTGAGCAGGTGTAATTACACCCAAGCCGTTCCATTCATTTCAATGGGACAGCTCTGTAGTATACACTTGTATAGACATGCTGGCCGTTGCATCTGCAGCGGTGAGCATGTGTAATTACACCCAAGCCGTTCCATTCATTTCAATGGGACGGCTCTGGAGTATACACTTGTATAGAAACGAGCCATCCCATTGAAATGAATGGAACGGTTTGGGTGTAATTACACCTGCTCACCGCTGCAGATGCAACGGCCAGCATGTAAACAATGATGAGGAGGCAGCGCTGGCACGGCGCTCGCCTTCTCTTCAAACAGCTGATCGGCGGGGGTGCCGGGTGTCGGACCCCTGCCGATCTGATATTGATGACCTATCCTGAGGATAGGTCATCAATAAATATAACTTGGATAACCCCTTTAAAATTGTTTCCCATTTTCCTGTTGCCTTACTAGGATACCATTCTCACCAAAGTTCATGTATTTTAGGAGTAGGATGTAGAAGGAGGATCTATTTCAATGTACAGTAAGCCACATACTTAGTGATATTACCTCTATTACTTCAGTGATGAGAGAATCCAATGAGCTCAAAACTGGATCTGCAACAATCTGCTTCACCTGCAATGCAAAAGAAAAAAGTGAAAATGGCTTCATAGCCTTTTGAATAAAATGTGTTTTGTTCTTCCCACAGCAGGTAATATGGTCTTAAAAGAGCCACTGTACTGTCACACAATTTCATTTCATTTAATAGAGAATTTTGTAACTAGTAAATTTCTAAAACCCTTCATTAAAAAAATTGCCTGCATCCACCTGAAAAAAGATGAAAAGTCATGACCACTAGAGGGTCTCACGTCCACCTAATTTTCAACCCACTGCCGGTTGACAGGCAAGATCTGCCCCTAGCAACAGAGACACATAAGACAGCTGCGAGGAAGGACGGAAGGGGGGGGTGTCAGAGTTAGCTGAGATCATGACCCTGATAAAATTACGGCTTCTAAACATCACGAGTGTCTGTAAGAATGATTTATCGCTCATTATCTGTTCTGTGAGTTGAAAACCAACATAGCGGGAAGTAAGGAAAAGGATGTAACAGCAGTACAGTGCTGGCAGATGGGAGACGCCCCCTGCTTCTGAGTGAAATTCATCTAGCTGTGCAGCTGAAACAGGCAATAATATGGCTGAAAAACATTAGGGAAACCCAAACATAACTGTTTCTTCACAGTTCTGATTGTACAAAGAAGCACAGCCATTATTATTATTGGTAAACTCAGGTACACTTTAAATCCTGAATATGTTGTCATTATCCGTATTCAGTATCTAATCAACAGGTCCCAGGCTGCCATGGTAACCAATCAGGGCCCCGCGATTTCACTGCCTAACCAGCTGTTGAATGCGGCATCTGAGGGGTTTAAATGACTGATTTCGGCATCGTCACTGAGCTTGCTCTATACGCGTTAGGTGCCGGCTGTATGATACAGAAGGCACCCGGCCGCAATGACCGGGATCGGTGATGACAGTGGTTACTATGACAGCCTATGGCCTGCTGGAGGTTCCCAGGACTGCCATGGTAAGCTGCCTGCTAAGCTGTGCACAAGGTAAAGCTCAGCAGGGAGGGCATCAGAATTCCATTCACCATAACATATATCTATTATGGTGAATGGGACAAGGAATCAAAAAATCCCATGTTCGATCCCTCAAAGAGGGCTAAACGTTAAGTTAAAAAAAAACAAAAAACACAAAAATATTAAAAGTTCAAGTCACTCCCCCTTTCCCAATTTTACATATAAAATATATAAAAAATATAAACACATCAAGTATTGCCACGTCCAAAAATATCTGAACTATTAAAATATCTTTAAAAAATAAAAATTTCCTGCATAGTAAATGCGGTAACGGAAAAAAACAATAAAAACACACGCTTCACCCTTTTTTAGTTCCTTTTTCCCGGCCAAAAAATTAAATAACTGATCAAAGAGTTATATGCACCCTATAAATGGTACCAATAAAAACTAAAAACTACAGTTCATCCCCCAAAAACAAGCCCTCAAACAGCTCTGTAGACTGAAATAAAATAAAAAAGTTATGGCTGCCAGAAGATGGTGATGCAAACAAAATTTAGATTTTTTTTTTCCCCAAAGGATTTCATTTTTCTAAAAGTAATAAAACAAAATAAAAACCATACAATTTTTTTTCACAGTGAACGTTGTAATGTAAAAGCCCAAAAAACGTTGGAAGAATTATCTTCCTATTTTTTTAATACAAGAGATGGTATATAAAAGGCTATGTACACCTTCGGAGGCAAATTTTTTTATGATTGCATTTTACTCATTTGGGGCTAAAAATCATTCTTTTAATTGGTCTCTATTAAAAATATTGATCCATTCTGTCACAAAGGGTTAACTGTTTGTCTAGCTGTGTGAATGTTTTTTTACGAATATGTATTTTAGTTTTCTTGTATAGATCTCAATTATCCATACAACATTGCCTATGCTGTAACCCTGTGTTAGGCCCCTTTCACACAGGCGAGTTTTCCGTGAGGGTGCAATGCATGAGGGGAACGCATTGCACCCGCACTGAATACGGACCCATTCATTTCTATGGGGCTGTGCACATGAGCGGTGATTTTCTTGCATCACTTCTGCGTTGCGTGAAAATCGCAGCATGCTCTATATTCTGCGTTTTTCACGCAACGCAGGCCCCATAGAAGTGAATGGGGCTGCGGGAAATTCGCAAGCATCTGCAAGCAAGTGTGGATGCGGTGCAATTTTCCTGCATGGTTGCTAGGAGACGATCGGGATGGGGACCCGATCTTTATCATTTTTCCTTATAACATGGTTATCATTGTGATGGGAGCAAGTGATTGGACCATGTGACCCATGTGACCCAGTGACGTCACGGAAGGTCCTACCCCCCCCCCCCCACCCCCTCCAGCTGAAGGCACAACAGGAGACCGGCAGCTACGCACTCAATTAGAAGAGGTGAGTTAATTTTTTTTATTATTGTTAACCCTCAATCACCCTTTTTACTTTGCATTCTGTATTTAAAATATTATTGTTTTCCTTTATAACCATGTTATAAGGGAAATAATAAAATCTCCAGAATACTCAACCCGAAACCGGACTTGTAATGAAGTCCGGCTTCGGGTCTGGGTACCAAACATGCCGATTTTTCTCACGCACGTGCAAAATGCAATACAACAGTTTGCACACACGCGGAAAAATCGTGCATTTTCCCGCAACGCACCCGCCTCTTATCTGGGCATCAAACATGACGCCCGTGTGAAAGAGGCCTTATACATTCAAAAATGTCAAATAAGACTGTAAAAAAACCTTATCTCTAATTTACTGAGAGGTCATCATAAACACTTATTTTAGCCACATTCTAATCAGTAAGATATGAACTGAGCTATAATGAGTGTTTATAATGTCAGATCACAGAAAAGGGGCCCGTCAGTTTAGCTGGCTGACGGAAAAGAGAGAAAATTTAGATCCCTCTATTAGAGCACCTCAGCTCTGTATAGAAAAAAGGGCTCCATATTTGTGATAAAGACCAATTTAAAAAATGATTTTAAGCTTCAAATGAGTACAATGCAATAATAAAAAAATTGTCTACAAAAAGGTATACATAGCCTTTAAATAAAAAAAATGCATATTGTGCCGCAAAAAGTAAGCCCTTATATGGCTATGTGAATGGAAAAATAAAATGTTATGCCTATTGGAATGTGGGGAGGAAAAAAATATATAATGTCTGCGTCCTAAAAGGGCATCTGTCAGCAGATTGGTACCTATGACACTGGCTGACCTTTTACATGTGCGCTTGGCAGCTGAAGGCATCTGTGTTGGTCCCATGTTCATATGTGCCCGCATTGCTGAGAAAAATGATGTTTTTATATATGCAAATGAGGCTCTGGGACCAACGGGGGCGTTGCCGTTACACCTAGAGAGGTGGTGGCGAACCTATGGCACGGGTGCCAGAGGTGACACTCAGATCCCTCCCTGTGGGCACCCGCTCCCTGGAAAAAGTCTATAGTGTACCAATGTGCCTTAGACTTTTCCTGCCATTCATCAGTGCAGGGCACACTATGAACGGCACAGGCAGCACACTGAATGCAGGCAAGCTATTATAGCTAATGGTAAAGTACATGGAAAATATAATACTATACTGGACTGTAGTACTCGGGGCAAATTGCCGTGTTCGCACTTTGTGATAAATAAGTGGGTTTTGGGTTGTAGTTTGGGAACTTGGTGTCTATAAGGTTCACCATCACTGACCTAGAGACTCTCAGAGGCTCTCTGTAATTGCCGCATCCTCTGCACTTTGATAGACCTGCTAAAGCCAATAAAAGTGGAGAATGTGCAGCAGTTCCAGATAGAGCTCAGCCTCTAGGTGTAATGGCAACGCCCCTGTTGCTCCTAGAGACTCATTTGCATATATTAAAACATAATTTTTTTCAGCGGCACATATGAACATAGGACAAAAACAGATGCCTTCAGCTGCAAAGTGCTCATGCTGCAGGTCAGCAAGTTTCATAGGTACAAATCTGCTGACAGATGCCCTTAAGTTTTTTTGTTTGTTTTTTAAATGCTGTTTTGGGCCAACTTCATGAAATGAATATTCATAAACAGGCAGCAAAGAATCCAGAATCCTCAAATCTCAGTAACAGCATATAACGGTAGCGTGACAAGACTAAGTTACATTTATCTTAAGCAGTCATGATGAGACTATACCATGCACAGTAGTTGACGCAGGGTTTCTTGAGGCATATCAAAGTCCTTATTGTTGACACCAGTAAAAAGGGGGGAGACAGAGAAGCTGGAGCTGATGGTGGTAAGGTAATAATCTGGATCTACCGCACTTCCATCTGGTAAATAAGACCCTGTGAGAGGAAAAACACAGCAAAAAAAAAAAAATGACGGTCATATCTGGATGTTTTAAAATAATCAAACTACCCAAGAAGAACTAATAGAGTACAGTCAGTATACAGTATAGAAATGTCAAGAGTTTGACCTATTTAATTAACCCTTCCAGTCTCCTCAAAAATGAGCAATTTCCACTGCATGTGAACACAACATTTCATAGTTTGTACCTAAATCCGAAGTTGAATAAATTTACAGAGACCTTGCCTTATCTATGTTTTACTGATTATGAACGCTTTTCTTGCCATTTATAAACACAGCTGCATCTAATATTCTACTAGTTGCCCTTGGTAACAGACAACAGTTTAGCTTCACTCTGTTGTCAGACATGTGACCTAACAGTTTAGCTTCACTCTGTTGTCAGACATGTGACCTAACAGTTTAGCTTCACTCTGTTGTCAGACATGTGACCTAACAGTTTAGCTTCACTCTGTTGTCAGACATGTGACCTAACAGTTTAGCTTCAATGCATTACACTGCACTCTGACAAGAAAAGGGCAGACTTGTGAATTTACTTTTCTCATCATGTTATTAACAATCATGAACATAAAAAAGCAAACTTACCTGATCATGGTCCCGCTGCTGCTCAGTTTTGGGCAGCTTCTGGTCCCTGCTGAACGTTGAGGTAAGGCTCAAGCTGATGTGACCACTGAGGCTTTTGACTGGCCACAGTGGTCATGGGACCCCCACCCTTCCTGGTCCAGCAGGGACCAAAAGTAGTAGGGAAAGGAGCAGTGGTGGGACCATGGGCAGGTGGACAACCCCTTTAATGTAATGTATTTTCAAAACAATTCTGATCCATTACCTTCAAAATACTGCATGGTGGATCCAGCAGGAGATCCAGGCAGGGGAACGACACGATCTGGGCTGACCTATGATGAATCAGAATGGCAACAGTTTGACATTCCTGCTTAATACCAAATTATTGCAAAATTTTTACCTGTATCACTAACCATGTAAACAGGATTGACTGTTTTACATTAATAAAGCCTAATTATACAAGGAAAATTATGAGATTCTATTCTGTACCATTTTCCTGATCTGTGTGCTTCTTGTCAGTGAATTGAAGCCTTTGTTTACTTTCAAATAGTAACAGTATGTGATTGCACATTTACCTGTGAACTACTAGATACACTACTAGTCTTTCTCTTCAGTGAGTCCCCTTGACATACATTGAGCAGTGAATTTGGAAGAATAGATCGAAAATCATTGAAGGAGCGCCTACGAATTCCTTCCAGTTCTTCCGGAGCCTTCAGAGATTGGGGAGACATCTTGGGAAACAACTTGGACAGTAGAGACTCTTCACTGTTGCTGTATCTTCCAAAGGCCCGGGATATACCAATTAAACATGGCACTGCATACTTGCACAGGTATTCTGCAGTCAAAGTGAGTTTCATTAATTTATATCATGAAAGAGGAGAAGTCACAAAAAGATTTGCAAACAATACTACAGCATGCTATTTATGACTAGACAATTAAAGGGGTTCTTCAGGAAAATAAAAATGGCTTGCCATGGGATACAAAAGGGTGTGAAAAATAAATGGTCTTTTATCTACTTCATACTCCTATTAAGACAGCTGCAGCAATGACTCAACTGGAGAGCATTCCTATCCAACATCAGGACGAAGTAGAGCGCTGTGGGGGCCTAGGCATCAATGGAACGTGGTAGGGGATCGGTGGGGCGAGTATAAGATTTTCTATTTTTATTTTTCACACAATTTGTATCCCACTGCAAGCCTTTTTGTTTGGCTTGAATACCGCTTTAATGCATGATAGGTGGGATTTACTGAGAAACACCCACAATCAGCAAAAATAAAAAGGGTCTGCTGCCCGATACTACAACCCAACCACTGAACCCAGTTTAATTTTATCTGCTTAGTAGCAGCACCTGACACAATCCCATTTATATGGACATCACTGTCAGTAAGGCCTCTAGCACACGACCGTACGCCCTCCGAGATATATGGTCTGTGAGCGGGCCATATGTCCCGGATCGGCATTGATCATGCGCACGGGAGCGCACAGCATCATAGATTACAAAGATGCTGTGCGCGTCGGGCCGCCCGTGGGGCTATTGTCCCGCACTCATACGAGTGGCCCGACGTGCACAGCATCATTGTAATCTACAGTGGAGGAAATAATTATTTGACCCCTCACTGATTTTGTAAGTTTGTCCAATGACAAAGAAATGAAAAGTCTCAGAACAGTATCATTTCAATGGTAGGTTTATTGTAACAGTGGCAGATAGCACATCAAAAGGAAAATCGAAAAAATAACTTTAAATAAAAGATAGCAACTGATTTGCATTTCATTGAGTGAAATAAGTATTTGAACCCCTACCAACCATTAAGAGTTCTGGCTCCCACAGAGTGGTTAGACACTTCTACTCAATTAGTCACCCTCATTAAGGACACCTGTCTTAACTAGTCACCTGTATAAAAGACACCTGTCCACAGAATCAATCAATCAAGCAGACTCCAAACTCTCCAACATGGGAAAGACCAAAGAGCTGTCCAAGGATGTCAGAGACAAAATTGTAGACCTGCACAAGGCTGGAATGGGCTACAAAACCATTAGCAAGAAGCTGGGAGAGAAGGTGACAACTGTTGGTGCGATTGTTCGAAAATGGAAGGAGCACAAAATGACCATCAATCGACCTCGCTCTGGGGCTCCACGCAAGATCTCACCTCGTGGGGTGTCAATGGTTCTGAGAAAGGTGAAAAAGCATCCTAGAACTACACGGGAGGAGTTAGTTAATGACCTCAAATTAGCAGGGACCACAGTCACCAAGAAAACCATTGGAAACACATTACACCGCAATGGATTAAAATCCTGCAGGGCTCGCAAGGTCCCCCTGCTCAGGAAGGCACATGTGCAGGCCCGTCTGAAGTTTGCCAATGAACACCTGAATGATTCAGAGAGTGACTGGGAGAAGGTGCTGTGGTCTGATGAGACCAAAATAGAGCTCTTTGGCATTAACTCAACTCGCTGTGTTTGGAGGAAGAAAAATGCTGCCTATGACCCCCAAAACACCGTCCCCACCGTCAAGCATGGGGGTGGAAACATTTTGCTTTGGGGGTGTTTTTCTGCTAAGGGCACAGGACAACTTATTCGCATTAACGGGAAAATGGACGGAGCCATGTATCGTGAAATCCTGAGCGACAACCTCCTTCCCTCTGCCAGGAAACTGAAAATGGGTCGTGGATGGGTGTTCCAGCACGACAATGACCCAAAACATACAGCAAAGGCAACAAAGGAGTGGCTCAAGAAGAAGCACATTAAGGTCATGGAGTGGCCTAGTCAGTCTCCGGACCTTAATCCAATCGAAAAACCTATGGAGGGAGCTCAAGCTCAGAGTTGCACAGAGACAGCCTCGAAACCTTAGGGATTTAGAGATGATCTGCAAAGAGGAGTGGACCAACATTCCTCCTAAAATGTGCGCAAACTTGGTCATCAATTACAAGAAACGTTTGACCTCTGTGCTTGCAAACAAGGGTTTTTCCACCAAGTATTAAGTCTTTTTTTGTTAGAGGGTTCAAATACTTATTTCACTCAATGAAATGCAAATCAGTTGCTATCTTTTATTTAAAGTTATTTTTTCGATTTTCCTTTTGATGTGCTATCTGCCACTGTTACAATAAACCTACCATTGAAATGATACTGTTCTGAGACTTTTCATTTCTTTGTCATTGGACAAACTTACAAAATCAGTGAGGGGTCAAATAATTATTTCCTCCACTGTATGATGCTGTGCGCTCCTGTGCGCATGATCTCGGAGGGCATATGGTCGCGTGCAAGAGGCCTAACTGCAGTGAAAGGGACGTGGCGCTCCAGGGAGTATCACTGTAAGGTTTCGACTGGCCCATCAGAATTACAGAGGATAATCTGTGGACCCAGGCTCTGACATGACAACGGCTGATCACCAGCCAATGGGGTCTAATTCTTATGGGATCATTCACAAATAATTTTAATCAACATTGTAACTTAAATTAGATCTTAACCCTTTAAGAACCGGAGATTTTTTATTTTTTGAGTTCACATAGCCATATGAGGGCTTTTTTTTGTGGGACAAGTTGTACTTTCCAACGACACCCTTTAATATTGCATATGATGTAGTGGGAAGCGGAAAAAATTCCAAATGGGGTGAAATTGCAAAAAAAAGCAATTCCAACACAGTTTTGTGGGTTTTTAAATTCCGACGTTCGATGTGTGATAAAACTGACCAGTTACTTTTACTCTACAGGTCAGTACGAAAAAAAAATTCAAAAGTGGGAAAAAATCAGTTTTACATTTTTGTCACCATGTTTTGACCCCTATAACTTTTTTGTAATTATATGTACAGAGCTGTGTGGGGGCTCATTTTTTGCGTCATAATCTTATCTTTTTATTGATACCATTCTGGGATGTGTATGACTTTTTGATCACCTTTTATGTAATTTTTTGTGGAAAATGAAGCGACCAAAAATGGCGAATCGCCATTTGGACGATTTTTCCGTTTTGCTGTTTGACATATGGGGAATATTTTTTCATATTTTTATAGTATGGGGGTTTTCGCACATTGCGACACCCATGATGTGTATTTTTTTTTATTTATTTTAGCAAAAGGGGGGTGATTTGAACTTATGTTTTTTTATTTTTTTATTTTTTTAACTTTTTTTTTTTTTTACACTTTTATATAGTTCCCATAGGGAACTATAACTTACAATAATTTGATTGCGATTATCATACATTCCAATGCAATAGCACTGGAATGTATGGAAAAAAAAATATAAAAATAAAAAATAAAAAAAAATAAAAAAATCGCATATTTCCTATGAAGCCTATTACAGGCAAGGCTCTATAGGAAATACTACAGAGCAGCCTGGGTTTCATTCATAGAAACCCAGGCTACTACAGGCATGCTCCGGCTCCTCCGATCGCCACACGGGGGAGGCGGAGCGCAAACCGAAAGTAAAACTTTTGGTTTGTGCGCACTCAGATGCCGTGGGCAGGATTGACCACGGCATCTGAGGGGTTAAATGTCCGCGATTGGCATTGCTGTCGGTCGCGGACATTAGTAGCAGACACCCGCGGCTAAGGCGCCCGCAGGAGGCAGGTGCGGGCACCATCTTTAGGGACAGAACACAGGACGTACGGGTATGTCCTGTGTCCTTAAGAGGTTAATGATGATCCTATTCCTATATACAATAAAAAAGTGGAAGTGCACATTTTCTGTATAGAAGGTTAGTGGGTCCAAAGAACCGCAAGCCAACACAGGCTGTCATCCCTTAAAGAGGTACAGTTGAAACCAGAAGTTTACATACACTATATTAAAAGACACATATGCATGTTTTTCTCAATATCTGACATGAAATCAGAATAAACCTTTCCTGTTTTTGGTCAATTAGGATTACTATAATTATTATTATTTGCCAAATGCCAGAATAACGAGAGAGAAAGAATGTTTTAAGGCAGTTTTATTACTTTCTGCAAAGTCAAAAGTTTACATACATTTCATTAATATTTGGTACCATTGCCCTTTAAACTGTATGACTTGGGTCAAACCTTTTGGATATCCTTCCACAAGCTTCTCACAATAGTTGGTCGGAATTTGGGCCGATTCCTCCTGACAAAACTGGTGTAACTGAGCCATGTTTGTTGGTCGCCTTGCTCGCACCTGCCTTTTCAGCTTTGCCCATAAATTTTCAATAGGATTTAGATCAGGGCTTTGTGATGGCCACTCCAAAACATTGACTTGGTTATCCTTAAGCTACTTTGTAACCAATTTGGCAGTATGCTCCGGGTCATTGTGCATTTAGGAGACCCATTTCCGCCCAAGCTTTAACTTCCTGGCTGATGTCTTGAGATGTCGCTTCTGTATTTCCACATAATCTTCTTTCCTCATGATGCCATCTATTTTGTGAAGTGCACCAGTCCCTCCTGCAGCAGAACAACCCCACAACATGATGCTGCCACCCCCGTGTTTCACAGTTGGGATGGTGTTCTTAGGCTTCCAAGCTTCTCCCTTTTTCCTCCAAATGTAATGATGGTCATTATGGCCAAAAAGTTCAATTTTAGTTTCGTGGACCACAGGACATGTCTCTAAAAATGTAGGTCTTTGTTCCTGTGTGCATTTACCAACATTAATCTGGCTTTTTTATGTTTCTTTTGGAGTAATGGCTTCTTCCTGGCAGAGTGGCCTTTCAGTACATGTTGATACACTACTCGTTTCACTGTGGATATTGACACAATCTTACCAGCTTCCGCCATCATCTTCACAAGGTCTTTTGCTTTTATTCTTGGGTTGATATGCACATGTTGGACCAAAGCACGTTCATCTCTGGGACACAGAACCCGTCTCCTTCCTGAGCGGTATGATGGCTGGACATTGCCATCTTGTTTGTACTTGCGCATAATTGTTTGTACAGATGAACGAGGCACCTTCAGGTATCTTGAAATTGCCCCCAAGGTTGAGCCAGACTTGTGCAAGTCCACAATTCTCTTCCTGATATCTTGGCTGATTTCTTTAGACTTTCCCATGATGCTACACAAAGAAGCAGTGTGTTTCAGGTGTGCATTTAAATACATCCACAGGTGTGTCTCTAATTTACTAAGATGTTGCCAACAAACCTAACAGAAGCTTCCAAACACATGACAATTATATGGGCAGTCCAGAATTGTTTAAAGGCATAGTAATCTTAGTGTATGTAAGCTTTTGACATTGCAGAAAGTAATAAAAATGCTAGAATAAAGAGAGAGAGAGAGAGAGAGAATGTTTTAAGGCAATTTTATTACTTTCTGCAAAGTCAAAAGTTTACATACATTTCATTAATATTTGGTACCATTGCCCTTAAACTGTATGACTTGGGTCAAACCTTTTGGATATCCTTCCACAAGCTTCTCACAATAGTTGGTCGGAATTTGGGCCGATTCCTCCTGACAAAACTGGTGTAACTGAGCCATGTTTGTTGGTCGCCTTGCTCGCACCTGCCTTTTCAGCTTTGCCCATAAATTTTCAATAGGATTTAGATCAGGGCTTTGTGATGGCCACTCCAAAACATTGACTTGGTTTTCCTTAAAGGGTTTCTGTCACCAGGATTAGACATTAGCTATGTGCTAATGTCAGATCAGCTTGATAATGTGCTTTATATGTATTTCTGATGTATATTTAGGCTAAAAAACGTCTTTTTATAATATGTAAATTAGCCTCTAGGAGCAGGGGCGTGCGCCCTGCTCCTAGAAGCTCCGTGCGCCAACCTGCTGCCACGCCCCTTCTTTCTTTGATTGACAGTGCCGGGCAGCGATCCTCTCCTGCCTCCGGCACTGTCTCCCTGCTACATCCTGCCGCGCTCTGTATTCGGCACAGGCGCGGTGAGCTGAGGACGCTGGTGCCTGCTGTCCTCAGTTCACGCACCTGCGCCCGAACTACAGAGCGGCGGCGCAGGATTGCAGGGAGACAGTGCCGGAGGCAGGAAGAGGACTGCCCGGCACTGTCAATCAAAGAAAGAAGAGGCGTGGCAGCAGGTTGGCACGTCTCTAGAGCAGGGGCAACACCCTGCTCCTAGAGGCTAATTTACATATTATAAAAAGACGTTTTTTAGCCTAAATGTACATCAGCAATACATATAAAGCACATTATCAAGCTGATCTGACATTAGCACATAGCTAATGTCAGACAGCTTATAATGTGTAATCCTGGTGACAGAAACCCTTTAAGCTACTTTGTAACCAAGTTGGCAGTATACTTCAGGTCATTGTGCATTTAGGAGACCCATTTCCGCCCAAGCTTTAACTTTCTGGCATATGTCTTGAGATGTCGCTTCTGTATTTCCATATAATCTTCTTTCCTCATGATGCCATCTATTTTGTGAAGTGCACCAGTCCCTCCTGCAGCAGAACAACCCCACAACATGATACTGCCACCCCCGTATTTCACAGTTGGGATGGTGTTCTTAGGCTTCCAAGCTTCTCCCTTTTTCCTCCAAATGTAATGATGGTCATTATGGCCAAAAAGTTCAATTTTAGTTTCATCAGACCACAGGACATGTCTCTAAAAATGTAGGTCTTTGTTCCTGTGTGCATTTACCAACATTAATCTGGCTTTTTATGTTTCTTTTGGAGTAATGGCTTCTTCCTGGCAGAGTGGCCTTTCAGTACATGTTGATACACTACTCGTTTCACTGTGGATATTGAGACAATCTTACCAGCTTCCGCCATCATCTTCACAAGGTCTTTTGCTTTTATTCTTGGGTTGATATGCACATGTTGGACCAAAGCACGTTCATCTCTGGGACACAGAACCCGTCTCCTTCCTGAGCGGTATGATGGCTGGACATTGCCATCTTGTTTGTACTTGCGCATAATTGTTTGTACAGATGAACGAGGCACCTTCAGGTATCTTGAAATTGCCCCCAAGGTTGAGCCAGACTTGTGCAAGTCCACAATTCTCTTCCTGATATCTTGGCTAATTTCTTTAGACTTTCCCTTGATGCTACACAAAGAAGCAGTGTGTTTCAGGGGTGCATTTAAATACATCCACAGGTGTGTTTCTAATTTACTAAGATGTTGCCAACAAACCTAACAGAAGCTTCCAAACACATGACAATTATATGGGCAGTCCAGAATTGTTTAAAGGCATAGTAATCTTAGTGTATGTAAGCTTTTGACATTGCAGAAAGTAATAAAAATGCCTTAAAACATTGTCTCTCTCGTTATTCTGGCATTTTACAAATAATAATAATTATGGTAATCCTAAATGTCCAAAAACAGGAACGGTTTATTCCGATTTCATATCCGATATTGAGAAAAACATGCATATGTGTCTTTTTATATAGTGTATGTAACCTTCTGGTTTCAACTGCATACAGGTCGTGACCAATTACTAGGATAGGTGATCAATACCAGATTGATGGGGGTCCAACTGCCTGCACCCCACCAGGGGCAGTTTATACACGCCGCAATACCCCCGAAACAACACAGCTCCACATACAGTGTAATGTCCAGGAAACGTACTGTAAGCGCTTTAGCTTTCAGGTATATAGAGTTTTGATAGTTTTGGCTCACAGTAGCTACAAAATAAATAGCTGATCGCTACCGATTAAATATTGATCACCTACCCTAAGATCCAGAAATAACTTTTTAAAAGCAAACTTGGCCAAATATTTTTTTTTGCTATGTAAAATATATTTTTAGGCCAGCGCAAGAGAGAATGTGGACTAAAACATGACGAAGCCTAATATCTAGACATTTGTATTGATCTGTGTCATTCTACTGTTCTTACAGGCAGTGGTAAAAAAATGGTAGGTTATGGTTATTTCATATAGATATTTAAAATACCCAAGTCAGTAAAGATATTTCAAAACCACAGAGGGCCCATGTGCCAGCAAGCTCATTGGATTTGTAATTGTTATACAAATAGCATACCTTTGTCCTGGATCTGGGAGGACTGACACATTCCCAGCAGGCACTGCATCACATCTAGGATCGTCTCCAATATCTAAGGACACATGGCACAAGTCGTACATAAACTACTGCCAGATAAGGAATTGATTAAAAAGCAAACAAGCAAATATCTAGCAGTCATAATAAATGAACCCAAGCTTACACTAAGGTAAAACATTTATTCTCTTTTATAAAAATAATATATTCCACCTTTTGCATTAAGTTTTTGCTGCAACAGTCTGTACTACAATGACCACAACACGGCAATTGACGCAAAGGTTTAGGCCACCACAATACCATATCTATAGTTCCAATCATAGACTGGAAAAAGCTTTTATCTCAAGAACAGAGCCCCATCATATGTTGCCGGGAATAGGGAGGAGCCGGTGGAAGCCCAGTTTTCTCCACTCATTGCTCTGAGACTCCCAATAATAGCAGAGTAAGCGTATTGAGCTATTTTCAAAACTACCAAAAAACAAACCTAATAACCGAGAGAGTCGGGCATGTGAAACCTACCCTAGCTTTCCAGCAGTGCACGGCAAGGCCCCATTCTTGACAGAACTGGGTCTCAGAGGTGGAACCCTAACCAATCAGACATTTATCCAAATGGGAAAACCTTTAGGCCTCATTCACATCTCCATTTGGAGATCTGGCAGGATGTTTCGGCATAGAGCAGCCTGCCGGATCCTCTACTTCACCACAAGATCCTCAGTGACGGCAATGGGTTCTGGAGGTGATCCATGCTAGGGTTGTAGCGGGTATCGAATTAGCATAGCCGCACCCGCCTCCTGTATTTGTATTAAAAGGTTACTTATCTTCATTGGTGGCACAGTGCGCCCCCCCCCCCCAACCCGCCCAGTACTATAATCATTGGTGGCAGTGGCCACAGGGTCCACTCCCCTCCTCCTAATTGGTGACAGTGGCAGCTTCTGATCAGAGCCCCAGCAGTGTAATCCTGGGTCTCCGATCGGTTACCATGGCAGCCAGGATGCTACTGAAGCCCTGGCTGCCATGGTAATCTCCCTACTGCTGTGTGTACTATGCACAGTGCAGCAGGGAGAGTGTGATGTCCTCTTCACCCTAAAAAAAGCTCTATAAGGGTGAATAGGACAAGGGATTAAAAGATCCCAGGTTCTAGCCCCTAAGGGGGAAATAGTTCCTAAATAAAAAGTTTAAAGCGAACCTGTCACCTGGAAAACGCTTTTTAAACCAAGCACAGTACCTTAAAGTATACCCCAGAGTGTCGCTCGCTAATGATGATTTTATTTCCTCTTTCTGTCTTCTCAAATCAGTAAAAATCACATTTTAAATCTCTCTTGGTGCCGTTTCAAAGTCGTGCTTAAAGTCAAGGGGGCAGCGGCCTCCTTGCCTCAAGGTCCGATAAGCCCGCCCCTTGCTACTCCCGCTCTCTACATTTTGATGAACATCTTGCCGAGACCGCGCTCTTCTCCTCTTCTCCCGCATGCGCCGTGCGCGTCCTGTTACAGCACGATCCGGGCTCCCTAACTCACGGCCAGGCACGAGCGCACTGGATCTACACGGTGCATGCGCAGTTTGCAAAATGAAGCCAGTAAATGAGGAAGATGGAGCCGGGATCGCGCTGTAACAGGACGTGCACGGCGCATGCGTGAGAAGAGCGCGGTCCCGGCATCATGGCAAGATGTCCATCAAAATGTAGAGAGAGGAGGGGTACGGGACGGGCTAATCGGACCTTGAGGCAAGGAAGCCGCTGCACCCTTGACTTCAAGCACGACTTTGAAACGGCGCCAAGAGAGATTTAAAATGCGATTTTTACAGATTTGAGAAGACAGAAAGAGGAAATAAAATCATCATTAGTGACACTCTGGGTTATACTTTAAGATACTGTGCTTGGTTTAAAAAGTGTTTTCCAGATGACAGGTTCCCTTTAAAAAAAAAAGTAAAAAAAAATAAAATTATATATATATATATATATATATATATATATATATATAATCTAAATATAAATCACCCCCTTTCCCAATTTTACATATAAAATAGTTAAACAATAAATAAACATATTACATATCGCCACACCCAAAAAAGTGCGAACTATTCAAATACAAAAAAATATCTCCAATGCAGAGAACGTCGTAACAGAAAGAAAAAAAAGGCGCAATTTGCCATTTTTTTTGTCACCTCGTCCCCCAAAAAATAGGATCAGACTGTTCGATTATGGGCCGGACGTTCCATAAAATGCGGAATGCACATTGCTTTTTTGGTGTTTTATTTTTTTCACATGGTATGAAATGGTATCGAGTATCACAATATTTTTTTATGGTATCAAAATAGAATCAAAATTTTGGTATCGCAACAACCCTATTGCATGCAAATGTCTGGCTGAAACCTGGAATTTATACCGAAAATTAGCAGGATCACTGCCGGACTCCACTGCAGTCAATGGAGATTTGGTGGTGAAGTAGAGGATCCAGCAGGCTGGAACAGCCCACCAGATCTCCAAACAAAGATGTGAACGAGGTGTCAAGTGTTTTTCTTCCCACAATCCGTTCAGTTTTACAGTAAATAGGTCGTTTTTACAGTATGACCAAAAAAATGGCAAAAAAAGAACCAGATATAGTAACCAGATTTAGCCTAATTAAAATTGTCCTGGAATCGAATCCTTTTATCCAAAATTAGATAGAGTGAGGAAGGGGGGTATTTTTTCTAACATTAAAATAAAAAGGACATAACGCCTTTGTAAAAAGCCTTCTGACCTTCTTCTAACTTAGGCCACATTCATGTGGTCAGTATTTTGCAATGGTATTTGGCTCCGGCTTACAATTACTGATGGAAAATACTGACCAAATACTGGCCATAGTCTCAGAAAGTGAAGATACGCTTAGAGGACTGCAACTTTGACATTTCTCAAATTGTGCGGACATCAACCACCGCTGGTACGGAAAGTTGTATACAGTCTGTTTAACAGTGAGTCTAGTAATTCATACTCGCAGTCCATGCAGGTATCCAATACCTTTACTGACGGGTAAACATACTATCTACAGTTTGCCATACCCGCGGTTCGATAGAGCACATAGATAAGGTGAGAGACTAATGGAGCTCCCAAGCAGGATGAACGGCAATTAACAAGATTTTTGGTCTAAATTGAGTGTGTTGCCGACTTCACTTCACCATAACGTTTGCCTGGTAACGTGTACATGTGAAGAGCTGAGGCAATATGAAGGTGGATTTATCAATACTGTTTCCAGAGACAGGTTTGGTTCTATAAATTGTCTGGAAAAATATTAAAATGTCGCACAGCTGAAGCTTGGGTTATCTAGTGGGGTAAATGATACACCAGGCTTGCAAATTAACCAACAGTGACGCAACTCACAGACTTCTCTGTAGTAACATCACACGTTATGAAATCTGGCCCATAACCATTAGACTGCAGACTGACACCCAACTTTATATTTTCTCAGTCGCCCCATATAATGCACACCCATTTGTCTCATCTCAGACCCTAACGATATGCCACCAATGTCAGAGAGGTGCGAGTCCTAACTCTGGTACCCAGTCCTAGCTCCAGAATGGGGCCCCCAAAGTGAAGCAGAGTGCACCACGCGTCCTCTCCATTTACTTCCATGGGAGTTATAAATATAGCTTGTTGCTGAATAGTGAGCGCACCGCACATGCATGGCTACCTCTCCATTTTCTTCTAGATGATTGCCAGAAATAATTGAGCTGGCGCTCAGCTATATTTGGAACTCCCACGGCGACGAAAGGAGGAAGGCCGCACGTGCATGGTGCAGTCTCCTTTATTCCAGGGGCCTCATTTTAAAGATAGGATCAGATCCCAAGGGTGGTATCCATACTTATCCGATATAGCAATATGCCACCAACTTCTGAGAGGAGACAACCTCTTTAAACCAAATGTCCTGAATGTCTTACCTGTCCTCTGAAGGTTACATCTCTGTGAGCAACATCTGAGAGTAATGTAACAAGGCAGAAGCTGAATGTCTCAGCTACTGGAAGCATGCCTGTCATGGGGTGAAAAGAAGATCGTTAAGATGTAATAGAGAATAATTTGAGATTATTAAAGACACCTCTGACATGGTTACATATGTCAGTGGTTAAAAAAGTTGCACTGTTTCAAGTTACAATCTTCGTTCATTTTCAGACCCCTGATATTCAACCTGCTCATAGTTGCAGACTTTTCTCATGTGGATGTGTCTCTCCCACTAATACACAAGTTATGTCCAGAAATATTTGAACAGTGACACAAATGTTGGCATCTAAGTTGTTTATCAGAACATATTCAAGATACAGTTATATTATCAATATGAGCTTAAAGTGCAGACCCTCAGCTTTATTTTAAGGTATTCAAATCCTAATTGGAGGACGGGTTTAGGAAGTACAACTCTAATATGTTGCTGCCTCTTTTTTAAGGGACCAACGGTAATTGGACAGTTAATTCAAAAGCTATTTAATGGGCTGCATGGGCTATTCCCTCGTTAATCCTTCATCAATTAAGCAGGTAAAAGGTCTGGAGTTGATGCTAGGTGTAACAATGGCATTTGGAAGCTGTTGCTGTGAACCCACAACATGCGGTCAAAGGAGCTCTCAATGGAAGTGAAACAGACCATCATTTGGCTGATAAAAAAGAAAAAAAAATCCATCAGAGAGATAGTAGAAATGTTAGGAGTGGCCAAATACAACAGTTTGGTACATTCTGGTAAAAAAAAAAAAAAAAGTGCACTTGTGCGCTCGGGAACGCAAGAAGTCCTGGACGTCCACGGAAGACAGTGGTGGATGATCACAGAATCCTTTCCATGGTGAAGAAAAACTCCTTCACAACATCCACCCAAGTGAAGAACACTCTTCAGGAAGTAGGTGTATCATTATCTAAGTCTACCATAAAGAGAAGACTTCATGAGAGCAAATACAGAGGGCTCACCAAAGTGCAAACCATTAACCAGCCTCAAAAATAGAAAGGCTAGATTAGACTTTGCCGAAAAAACATCTAATGAGGCCAACCCAATTCCAGAACAGCATTCTTTGGACAGATGAAACTAAGAATGACAGGAAGAAGAAAGTATGGAGAAGGCTTGGAACAGCTCATGATCCGAAGCACACCACATCCTCTATAAAACCTGGTGGAGGCAGTGTGATGGCATGGGCATGCATGGCTTCCAATGGCACTGGGTCACTAGTGTGACTGAAGACAGAAGCAGTCAGATGAATTCCACTTTCTGCTCATGTTCAACCAAATGCAGCAAGGCTAATTGGACAGTCCTTCACTGTACAGATAATGACCCAAAACATACTGCGAAAGCAACCTAGGAGTTTTAAAAGGAAATGAAGTGGAATATTCTGCAATGGCCGAGTCAATCAACCGATCTCAACCCAATCGAGCATGCATTTCACTTGCTTAAGACAAAACTTACGGCAGAAGGACCTACAAACAAGACAGCTGCAGTAAAGGCCTAGCAAAGCAATACAAAGGAGAAAGACCCAGCGTTTGATGCCCATAGGGTTCCAGGCTTCAGGCAGTTATTGCCTGCAAAGGATTCTCTACAAAGTATTAAACGTGAACATTTTATTTATGGTAATGTTTAGGGATGTCCCGATACCGACACTAGTATCGGTATCGGGACCGATACCGGCATTTTCACGAGTACTTGTACTCGTAAAAATGCCGCCGATACCACTGCCGATACCGGAAGTTCCGGTTCGGCAGCGGCTATATTCTGTTTCATTACCCCTAACTTACTGTGCCCGTGATTACTAACTATTAATGCGCAGTCCCTCCATGCTCCTGCCCCGCGCGCCTTCTGTAATCATAAAGTGGGCGGAGCGGGCAGGCGGGACATGAGGCGCATGGAGGAACTGAGAGCTCAAGCTGCCCGATTCCTCCATGCGCCTCATGTCCCGCCTGCCCGCTCCGCCCACTTTATGATTACAGAAGGCGCGCGGCAGGAGCATGGAGGACTGCGCATATAGTTAGTAATCACGGGCACAGTAGTTAGGGTAATGAAACAGAATATAGCCGCTGCGGGCCGGTGTATGAGTCAAGCTGCACCGGCCCCCGCAAGTGTAATCTGGATGACACTAATGGGGGATCTGTGGATGACATGTATATAGCATAAGATGCTATATATGTGTCATCCACATAGCCCCCATTACAGCCTCATCCACAGATCCCCCCATAACAGTGATGTCCACAGGTCCCCCCATAACAGTGATGTCCACAGGTCCCCCCATAACAGTGATGTCCACAGGTTCCCCCCATAACAGTGATGTCCACAGGTCCCCTCCCCCATAACAGTGATGTCCACAGGTCCCCCCATAACAGTGACGTCCACAGGTCCCCACCCCATAACGGTGACGTCCACAGGTCCCCCCCATAACGGTGACGTCCACAGGTCCCCCCCATAACGGTGACGTCCACAGGTCCCCCATAACGGTGACGTCCACAGGTCCCCCATAACGGTGACGTCCACAGGTCCCCCCATAACGGTGCCGTCCACAGATTCCCCATAACGGTGCCATCCACAGATCCCCCATAACAGTGCGTCATCCACAGATCCCCCATAACAGTGCGTCATCCACAGATCCCCCATAAGAGTGCGTCATCCACAGATCCCCCCCATAACAGTGCGTCTTCCACAGATCCCCCATAACGGTGACATCCACAGATCCTCCATAACAGTGTCATCCACAGATCCTCCATAACGGTGACATCCACAGATCCCCCATAACAGTGTCCTCCACAGATCCCCCAAAAACAGATCCCCCTGGAGGCACATTGGTTTGAAAACGCTATTATATTCCCATTTATTAATTTATTAACACTTGTACAAAGGAAAAGAAAAGCCGTTGTCCACAGCAACAAACTTCCAGCTTTAATTTTTTTCATTGCTATCAGTAACTGCGCCGCTGTTTATACGAGGTATCGGTAATTGGTATCGGCGAGTACTTAAATAAAAGTATCGGTACTCGTACTCGGTCTTAAAAAAATGGTATCGGGACATCCCTAGTAATGTCAATGTGTCATTGCTTTTGAACCTCTGAAATGAAGAGACTTTGTAAAAAAAAAACAAAAAAAAAAAAAACTGTTCCAGTTCCTAAATGGGATATTTTTCACAGGATATTTTTGTTCAACCCTTTGAAATCTCAGTTGTTTCATTTCAAATCCAATGTAGTAGTATGCAGAGCCTAAACCATGAAGACTGTGTCACTGTCCAAATATTTTTTTGCCTAACTGTACATGATGGCTGGATGTGAGGTCTGTGTGTCCAGGATGCTACTGCCTTCACCAGCTCTGTGAAATCTCTCTCCAGGGCCAACACAGACATGTATGATCTCTACCTCTGCAGATGTCTGTGTGTGATCTCTCCCCCATCCTCCTGCAGGGTCTGCCATGGGTTCTTTCATCTCTTTACACTGATGCTGCTTACGTAACCTCTGAAAACTTTGGGTCCTCTCCTCCCTCCCATCTTGTGCCACTGTGAAAGGTAGTCTGCCTACATTTACATGATATACATTTTAGAGTGGATAAGTAAATCTACCCCACTGTGTTCTCATTTCTTCTCTAACACTAGTATGAAAGTTCTAAAAAGTTATATTTGTGATTAATTTAAAAAGCAGATTGACTGTCACTGGTGCACATTACCATACATTTTTGGAGAACAAACATACCCTTGTTTTTTCGAGATGTGCTCTCCTCTATCCATAGTACCTTTGGAAGGCCCCTCAGTAGCTTCAGAAGGTATGGTACAATATTCTCGTTGTGCTGAAAATACAGAAAAATAATACTAATAAGTAACTGATCAGAGACTATTACATTAGACCTTATAAGGGCACAGAATGCAAAAAAATGTAAAAACAAAAAGGCAAAAAAAAAAAATGCAGCTTCTAGCCCCGCCCCAAACTACCATAACCCATACATGAAATATGTTAAAACAACAATTATGAAAAGGGGGAAATTAAAATAAAAAAGATATTTTAGTTACAGAAAATTTTTTAAATTAACATACTATTTTGCCCTATTTTAATTTTTTTAAAACAAAAAAATACCAAAATAGAAATGACACTAAAATAAAGCCCCATGTATCAACTTACAAAAACGATTTAGGGTGCCTTGACACGTTGTGGAAAATTCTGCAAGACAATCTGCAACATCAAGACTTCCACCATGTTATCCTACAGTATGTCAATCTGATTCTGCAGAAGAAAATGCTGCAGAAAATCCACAACAAAATCCACATGGATCATGTTGTAGATTTTTCAGTGACAGTGATTTTTCTGCTGTAGAATCAGTTTGCCACCTAAAGGAGAGATTCTCATACAAGAAATCTACAACGAAATCTGCACCATACGTCACACCAAAATATCCGCAACAATCCTGTGAATTTTCTGGTACAATTTTCTGCAGCATGTGAAGGCACCCTTACATAACCAAACAGAAAAAGTTATGGATTTCAAAGACACATATACTGAAAAAAAAAATGAAAATATGCTTCTTCAGGAAAGGAGGGTACATGGCACCGGTCAGGAACTGGTTAATTACAGGGACAGAGGATTTGTTTTACTATGTTTGCAGGTTGAGAGTGGAAGGGAACATTCATTCTTGGCTCATTACCTAGCCTTAATGGGCTATTAAAGGGGTTGCCTGCTAAAGACAACCCCTGCCCATAGGCCTTATTAGGGAATATCGACATCAGCAGGGGGGTCCCTGCTCAGGATCCCCTATAGCAGCATGAACAGTTATGGAGGGCTAGAGAAGACCTTATATTACAAGGACAACTAATGATCTTGCAGAAAACTACAGTGGCTGCTGCAGGGGAATTGTACGATTCATCGCGGCTTCCTCTTCAAAATCAGCTGTTTTTCGGGGGGTGCCTTGAGACACCGCCTTTAAATGATGTAGTCAAATAATGCCCATTGACACAGCAATGCAAGTGGTGTAGAGAGATAAATACCTGGAGGTCAGATTCAACCAAGAAAATTCCCAAAGCAATAAGTGCATCTCTGCGCCTCTCGTCCAGTTGAAACCCTCCATGAAAATCAACGGGGCACATACATAGCAACTTCTGCACCTGTTGGAGAACATAGTAAAAATGTTCTTTATCCATTCAGACCCAAAAACAAGACAGAGATTTAGGCAAATCAGTAGAACGCTGTATGTAGAAAGACATTAAAACAGTTAAAAGGTAAACTGCATACCAGCACTAAAAGGGCAGATAAATTATGTGCAGACCTGCTCATGTACTGTACTGTATCAAGAGATTAGTCGTCAATCCTCGCAGATTTCCAACCATGGCCACAACGCCCCAGAAGAATAATAAAAGTAAAGTGGTGTAAGGATGACCAATGCCGTCATCTGACAGCTATCCTGCCTCTCTCGCCCCCTTACACATGAACACTCAGCTCACTTGAATGTGCATGTGCTCTGAATGGGGAGAGGGGAGAAAGCTACTCACCTCCCCAAGAATAAAAGGATTTGGTATGTTAAAATCCAACTAACTGATCCTTCTCTGCCCCGGCATCTGCTGTCACAAGGTGGTCAAATGGTCCTTCCAGAGTCAGCCAGTTTGGCTGATATATATAGTCCAGAAAATGAACAGCACTCCGGTAAAAAGTGAAAACTCCTTTATTCACCCGTACGGTGCAACATTTCGGCTCAGTACTAGAGCCTTTTTCAAGCTTGAAAAAGGCTCTAGTACTGATCCGAAACGTTGCACCATACGGGTGAATAAAGGAGTTTTCACTTTTTACTGGAGTGCTGTTCATTTTCTGGACTATTATTGGGGTAAGAAACCTATTCCCTTAAGAACGTGCACCCAATCTCTCACCGGCGAGCCATTGCCGCCATATATATTGTGGCAATGTGAACACTGGGGTGTGCAGTGAAACCCCAGGGAGGCCGTCAGAGAGAGCGTGTCACCAAGGTGCCTGGCCTTGGGGGAGTGAAAGCCCAAGTACTAGTGTTAGTATAGCTGGCTCAGCCAGTTCCAGGGCGGGCTTTTACTGGGAACAGGCAATGTGCTGGGTGGGTGCCTGTTCCCCATGCTCCAGTCCAGGATTTTGGACAATGCCCATGTCCAGGGAGGATATTTAATCCTCTTGTTGGACATGGGTGGGGCCCCACTCTGGAGAGAGCTGTGGAGACAGAGGCTCTGTGTGAGTGGTCTCGGCTGAGTTGGCTGAGGGGCCACGGGCTAGCGATAGCCCGAATTGGGGGACACAGCGACGCCTGGAAGGGTCGCAGGGCCACAGTCAGGAGGACTGGTGAGCCTGAATTCCCAACGGACACTGATCGGAGGCTGTGTGTGAACAGTGCTCTGAACAGCCAGGAGGCTGTGGGACATTGGGCTGAGAGAGCCGCAGCAGTTCACAGGGTGTGAACTGTACCCACTAGGTAAGTGAGGGACCCAACTAATATGTTTAGTTAGAGCCTAGCCGGGCCAGTGTTTATTGTTTTGCACCTGTTGTGTTGTTTCTGCTATAATAAACGCACTGTTTGGACGTGAAATCCGTTGTCCGGAAGGCAGTTTTTGTGAACGATCCTCGAGACCAGAGCTAACCCCCCACAATATATATATATATACACACATACACATATGTACACACACACATATATAGATATAATCTTATAGGTTGTAATTGATTTCATTCTACTAATGAAAGTGTGAACGTTAAACTGGCAGAGTAAACACGTGAAACATTCAAAATGACTTATCGCGCCGTTCAGTATTCGGCGCAGGCGCGGTGAGGAGGATGGCAGCTGGCATGCGTCCTTCCCTCACCGTGCCGAATACTGAACGGCGCGAGATTTCCCCAGCGCACAGTGCCGGCAGGAGGATGCGAACGCTGCCTGGCCCCATCAATCAAGACTTGGAGGACGTGTAATGAGGTGTGAGAACGGAGCCTCTAGGAGCAGGGTCAACGGCCCCCCTGCACCAAAAGGTTAATTTGCATGTTATAAAAGTAAGAATTCTGCAGTAACGGGGGCATGAATAATTACAAGAATAGCATAGTTAGCAAATGCCAGTTTAATAGTGAAAATTCTAGTGACAGAAACCCTTTAACATTTGTGTCGGAAGCTTCCATCACAGAATTTGTCAAAAATAGCAGAGAGAAGAGTCCTGCATGAAGGACATTTTTCGGTGCAAAAAAAAAACAAAAAAAAACCATTTTCCTAAAACTAAACCAAATGGATTCCATTATAGTCAAGAGGTCTGTTAATTGCTGAATCCGCCATTTCCGTTATTTTTGTTCTTCTGCTCCCATAACTAAGGAGAACAAAAATAATAGCTGCAGAAAAGCATTGGACTGACAGATATGCAATTAAAAAGCAATGGGCTATGTCTGGTAGCGCCAAATAGTTGAATAGAGTGACAGCACACATTTATGTCCGCCACTCCATTCAAACAGGGGAACACGGGCATCTGTTCTGGTGATCGGTGGAGGCATCCGCCAAATCAGACACTTATCCTTATGTGGATAGGGGACGTCGTAATGGGACAACCCCTTTAAGCAACTCTAGCACTGCTCAGAGATTTTGGTTATTCAAAACCGGACATCATTCTGACATTTATTTGACTAGTCTTTTGCTTAGGAACCTGCATTCATTTCCATTAACTGTTTAAGGGCAGCACATGATGGAGACTGGTCTTATCTCCCATTAAAAACGATTAGTTATCAAACTATATAGCGGAGATATACTGCAGTTATATACAGATACATAGAAGCCCATCAGTCACTGCCGAGACAGGATAGGGGGGGGGGAAGGAAGAGAAGCCCTGATGAAGACAGCAGGCCCACAACTATATATTCATAAGTGAGTCCACTGTATTCTTTCATAACTACTATTTGCACAATACACTGTCTTGGCCTTTAAAGGGGTTATCTGAGCCTGGAAATGCTCCCCCACATGCCCGGGCCCCTCCCTCCGATTCTACTTGCCTGGCTCCCCGCACCACTCCTGGTTCCCGCAGCCAATGGCAGGCGGTGACGGGGACAAGCCTCCCTAGCACTGGATGTTTTCATCCTCGCACGGGAGAAGCAGTGGCGGCCATGCGGGTCCAGGAGCGGCGCAGGCAGTGGGGAGCCAGGTAAGAGGTATCAGTGTGAGGCGCTCAGGCACATGGGGGGGGGGGGGGGGATTTCCAGGCTCGGATATCCCCTTTAGGTCACTATAATATGCTGTCCTATTTAAAGGGGTATCTCATGATAAAAGTAAAAAATGAAAATAAGACATCATATAGGACATGACAATCTCTTTCTAACAAAGTTACAACCAATTGCTCTGATAGATTTATTTCAAGCTGGCATCTCAGGGTCCGGGGGCCTTTCTGCTACCGCTCTCTCCCTATGACAGCCAGGGGGCATGTCCTGTCTGCTGCAGCTGGTTGCAAAGGACAGAACAGTGGACAGAAAAATTAGAAAAAGAGCAAACAGCAGATTTCATTGAACAGCTCAGTGACTATACTAAATTTTTAATTACATGTAATTATAAAAGTATTCAGTCCAGGTCTTGTGACGATGGGGTGCGCTACCCAGGAAGCAGCGTGTAGCACTTTCCTCTCAGTACACTTATAAGCTGCTGTTGGCTGAAGGAACACGCAGCAGAATGACAGGCAAGTTGAATGAATTTCGGGCATTCTGGTGGAATTATTATTAGGAATATTCCCACATTTAAGGCACCTCTGTCAGCATGATCAACCCTATTAACCCAGGCACACTACCAGATAGTTTTTACTTAAAGGGGTATTCCCATCACGCCGTTTCATACTTACCTGCTACCGGCTCGCCGCCCACTTCCTGGTTTTGGCAGGGGGCGGGCTTCATCTTGATTGAAGTCTTCTCCCGGCCGGGCCTCACTAACCATACTTAACGCGCACACCGCCGCGCATGCACCATCGTGACTTCTTCCTGGCAAGTATACTATACTGGCCAGAAAGAACTCACCATGGCGCATGTGCGGCATCGGCGTGCACATTCAGGACTGCACGCGGCCCGGCTAGGAGAAAACAAGAAGTATTCTGCGAAAGCGCGGCCACCGCAATTCCAGAGAAGAGCGGTGGCCGTAACCAGGGGAGACAGAAGACAACAATCAGGTAAGTATAGATCCATTTTCTCCTAATGGGTGGGAATTAGTAAATTACATATATTTAGAAAAATGAGCACTGTTAAATCATTAACAGATTTAACAGTGATCATTGTGATGGGAATGCCCCTTTAATTAATATAGCAAATCAATAAATATATATACACTCATGAGGAAATGACTAAAAACATAAAAAAAATACCTAAAAGATACTTGTCTTCACATATAATCTTTGTGCCTATTCTTATGTTGGCCCTTGGTTAGAAGATGTCTATATATTGATTGAAGTAAAGGAATTCAAAGGCCAAAAGGGTGGACACTGCAGCTGAAAATGGGAGGGGTGGTAGACAACCCCCCCAGCTACAAGAATCCAAACAGTTCCATCTCGGCGTTTTATATATTTTTAATGTTTTTAGTTATTTCTTCATGAGTGTATATATATTTCTTGATTTGCTATATTAAGTAAAAAAGCATACAAAACGCACCGATACCGCAGGTGCGGTTTTTTACACTTTTGGTCAAGAATCAATAAGTTGAGAGGAGGCCTGTGAGTCCATGCCATGTTTTTGTATTCAAACGCTGAATATAGCACATACTGTGTTTAACGCAACACAGAACTGATGTGTGAAAAAAAAAAAAAAAAAAACGCTCATGTACACAGAGCCATTGAAATGAACGTCACGCACCGCACCAGCGCGGAAAACTCGCTCGTGTGAAAGGGGCCTTATACTCATATATTGTACCTGTGAATAAATCAGCAATATGTATTAGCTTTCTATGCATAGAAAATCTCTATCATTAAAATACAGACATATACCCACATGACAACGAGGGGCTATTTTGGAAAATACATAATTAGGAGCACAGTGTAAACATATTACAAAACGTTCCTAAAGCAGCGCCAAATAAACACCAAGCAGGTATCCCACAAGGTCAGTTCTTAGTTCCCCTTTTTATTATATTTTTACGGTGATTTAATAAAGATTATGGCATTTTTTACTGATACTGTGGATGTGGATACAACTGGGGTGCTCATCGTCATAAATTAGGCACATCTACGGCAGTTCGTGCACCTGGTGTAAAAAGCAATCCACCCCCTGGCTGGAGTAGTATTTTGAGCAACCGATATACTGTCCCACAACTTCACGTGACCCACACATCCAAATATAACAATAACCAATATAATTGCATGAGTCATACTGTAAAAATAGACATCAGTCAAAAATGTATACAAAAAACATCATAGTTTATTCACAAATTTTTGAAAGACATGATTGACACAACTCAGTGATCACCCCTTCGAAAAAGCTCACTCGAAATGCGCGTCAGGGGTCCATGCTGGCGGTGCATTGACGGGCGTCTTTCCCTTTCTCTTACTGGTTGGTATAACATTTGGTTTACATCTCTTCTGTATAGGACTGCATACAGTAATTGTTCGGTATACCATTTGTATTTATACTCTATACTTACCAGTGTTGATATACATCCTGTTATATTATGGTGCACTTGCCATTGAATAGTGATTTAGACAGGCTTGTGCGTTCTCTCTGCACCGCCAGCATAGGATGTCATTTTAATTGATTTTAAGTTTGTGTCCTGAGTTGTGTCAATCATGTCTTTCAAAAATTTGTGAATAAACTATGCTGTTTTTTGTATACATTTTTGACTGATGTCTATTTTTACAGTATGACTCATGCAATTATATTGGTTATTGGAGTAGTATTTTGCCAACATTTACACCCATTTCCCGTTTCGAACACAGCATAAAACTTGTCGTGCAACTAAAAAAGGAACTTGAGACTTTAACAATTAAACTAGTCTCAAGTCCCTTGATTAATGATCCCCAGTGTGTGCAAGAAAACACCAGAAAAAAAGGCCACAAAAAAAAAATAATAAAAACACAGGCACCAAAAAAACCATATAGGGTTTATCTTTTAAAGGGTAGAAAAATGCCAGAGCCAAATTCATTTGTGTAAGGACTCTAAATCTGTAGGCACTACTGAACTTGGTAATCGGATAAAATCCGCAATGGAATGCCTACAATCCTTCATTCTTAATTAAAATTCCCAACATGACAATTCTCATCAAGATGTAGAAGTTCTGCAAATAGTATAACTATATTTTACCCTGGGTTCAGACCTGAGCGTTCTAAAAACGCGCGTTTTACGCGCGTTTTTGTCGCACGTATTTCAGCGCGTTTTTGCAAATAGGAAACGCGCGTTCGTACGCGCGTTCTTGTGATTGACTACTGTGGTGTCAATCACAAAACGCGCGACAAACGCCCCAAAAAAAGCTCAAGTACTTGTTTATGCGTCAGGCGTTTTACAGCTCGTTCAAACGCGCTGTAAAACGCTCAAGTGAGAACCAGGGCCATAGAAAAGCATTGGTTTTCATGTGTTGAGCGTTTTACAGCGCGTTTGAACGCGCTGTATAACGCTCAGGTGTGAACCCAGGGTTAGGTGCTTTACACGTTGGGCAAGTTTACACATTGCTTTTGTGCTGCTGTCTAAAAATTCACAACAAAATAAAAAATAAAAAAGAATGCATCCTTAACATGACTGCGTTTTTTTTTTTTGTTTTTTTGCTTCTCCCTGTACAGCGATGGAAACATCTAGTGTCGGGGGCGGGGGGGGGGGGGGGTTTGGGGAACTGCCAATGGCAGTCGGGGACAGGGACGAGCCTCCCTAGCATCGCGGGTGACGCTAGGGAGTCCCGTCCCAGTCTGCCATTGGCCCAGGGGGCATTTTTTTTTTTGGGGGAATCTGGGGCAAATCCACAAAAAAAAAAAAAAAGCACGTAACACATACTGATTTTAGTGTGGGTTCGGCGAGAAATGCAGCAAGCAAGATCCAAATAAACTACACTGCCATATAACCAAATACTGATGACCTATCCTCAAAATAGGCCATTAATATCAGATAGCTGGGGACTAAGTCTCCCGGCAGCTCTACCCATCAGCTGTTTGAAGGGGCCGCAGCACTTGGACAAGGGTTGCAGCCTCTTCATAGTACACCATTGTTTGGAGCTCCAGAAAGGCTATGTGACCTACAGATGTAGCAGCATTAACACTCAAACTCTTAACTCAAATGTTTTGATATCCCGAAATAAAAGCCACTGAAAAGCAATTCTTACAAAGGATGATTAGCAGGCTACTGGGCATCAGACCACCACTGACCAGATAATGATGACCTATCCTGAGGAAAGTTATTATTCACTAGGGTCCCATCTGAAAGATGCCACCTTGACGTGGTAGATGGGCACAAATGATTCCTCAAAATACCCCACTAGGGTTGGGCAATATAACGGTGTCTGTGATATACCGCGGTATTAAGAAACTGCAATATGGCGATATCACAGTTTCCTAATAACCGCGGTATTTAATGACGTTATAGGAGCGGTCACACGTGTGCCGACCGCTCCTAAGACGTCAATGTACTGCGCCTGCACAAAGTAAGTGTTGGTACCCGCAGCGGCTGCCTTCTCCTATTTTGCCGTGACTCCGCCCCCCGAACTGACACAAAGCCCAGGACCTGCAGGCACAGAGCGGCCCCTAATGTACTGCAGCCGCATGCTGGAGTCCATAGAAGGGTCTGAAAAAGCTGGGGAGACTGGAGACCCTGGGGATCGGCACATGAAGTTCCCCACAGCAGCCACTGCCTCCTGACTCCTAGCTCCGCCCACCACCAAAGGCAGGAAGTGCCGGGACAGCAGCAAGTGAGGAAGGCCATGCAGGTCTATCTCAGGGAGTTCTCCAGATCCTGGCAATATTTTTGATATCGCCCAACCCTATACCCCACATTCAATTATATAGTGAATATACAGTATGGCATTCGTTTATATATTCTATGTTTGCTGTTGCACTGTGTTTGGTTTTTGTATTTTCAGTCATGGCGTTGCACACCTGAGCACGTGTTTGATTTATGACCGCCATCTTGTTTCCATTTTTCTGATCTGTTAGAGCAACAGAACAACAAAGTGCTGGATAGGGCACATAACTGCACATAGCTGAGCAGACTATTGAGTACAATGGAGTCCATTCAGAGTCCTGCATGTAGGACTTTTTCGTCCATTTTTTTTATGCTCCAATGCAGTTGTGAACTCTGCTTAACTTTGCTTTTGTTTTTACATGATGTATTTGCCTCCATGTTGGTCGTGCACCCCTAATAAACCCATTTTATCCACAGGCTGTTTTCAATTAGACCAGTTTGTAACGGGAGACTGCTCTCCCTTAATTCAGTTCAGGCCAGTTGGCACAAGTCACTGTAGTGTAGGGTCCCATCTGAAAGAGGTCACCTTACTCTAGTGGATGGGCACAGATGACTTTGGTCAAAACATATTTGGTAAATGATAAAGCCATTGTGTGGGCAGTGCTGGTGTGGTGACTACTCCCGGGGTGTCTCTATTAGCACACCCATGTTGCACTGAAGTGCACAGTGACTAGTCACCACATTAAGAGTGCCCAGATGACAACAGATGAGTGGCACGTGGCTTTTTATAATTTCACCTTCCTCCCAATATATATATATATATATATATATATATATATATATATAAAGAAAGGCATTTACAAGCACTAGAGCAGCACGCCAATAATCACATTAACACTAGTCCCAGCCTTTACGTTGTAATGAGATGAATGAGGGCATGGACAGGGCACACTTGCTGCATATCACGTCTCAAACTGGAAGGGTTTTATCACCATCACAGATACCGAGCATGAACATTTTGCAGCCGGCAGTTGTATCATATAACAGCAAGCAACTAAACCCAGCAAGGCAAGTGACCTGGAGAAATCTGATGCATACCTATATATCCTAACACCCCACAAAACATCGATGGCCGATTCACTGCTTTAATCCTGCAACGTGTAATTCAGATCTTCTAATAGTATAGCAGTGGTCTTGCTCACCTGGCCGCCTCTGCGTCTCCTATAGACTTGCACAGGGTGCGCTGCACACATGCTCTGCGTCACTTCATACAATGGCTCCTTGCCTGGTAGTCAACAGGAGGAGGAACTGGAGCACGCCAGGCAAAACAGATACAGAGGGTAATGTGTGATGCAATGTTCCCCAACCTGTGGTTCTCCAGGTGTTGCAAAACTACAACACCCATCATGCCCTGACAGCCCGCAGCTATCGGGATGACTGGAGATGTGGTTTTGGAACAGCCTAGCGTGTAGCATCAAAGTACAACACTATGTAGGCTACGTAACTGTAGGTGTTAAATCTGCTGAATTTTACAGTAGTAGTAGTAATAATATGGATGAGATTTACAGGGGTTTTACGAGAGTAGAATATTAAAGACTTACCCTCAGGATTGGTCTTTAAAATCTAATAGGGCCGGACTGCCAGCACCCCCACTGATCATCTGCTTGAAGAGGCCGGTGACGTCACATGGCCTAGGCGCAGCTCAGACCCATTCAGGTGAATGGGCCTAGGCTGCAATACCAAGCACAGCCACTATACAATCTACAGCGCTGTACTGGGTATGCTGTGAGGTGCCACCGACTGATGGACTATCCTGAGGTCATCAGTAATCTACCCAAGGAAACCCTCAATTCTCCTCCACGCACTGCGTAAAAATGATGGCCCAGATTTACTAATCCTAAAAACGGCATAAAGTTAGACTGGATTTGCAGACCTGCACCAGACAGGGGCTCAGGCTGGATGATAAATCTGGTGCAGGGATAGACACTTATGACTCCACATGAACTATTGGTTGGATTAGGCCTCATTAACACAGTGGGGCACATTTACTAAGACTGGCGTTTTACGCCAGTATTAGTTTTCCCCCCGCGTTGCCGTTCGTCTACTTTTTGACGAGGCGCGTGCCTATTGAGGTGCATCTGTGGCAGGTCGTGCAGCTGGCGTAGTCGTTCACCAACGTATCCAGGCGTATATGTTAGTAAACTTGCTGGGGCAGGAGACCCTGGCACAGCCCTGACACGCCCACGCCCTGCCTAACTGGTGGACACAGCGTAAAACCGGATGTGTGACTAAATACTGTTGCACGGACAGTTAGAAAACAGGGACTTGCGACTATTTTACAAAGACATCCATTACACCTTACCTCTGTATAGCTCCAATCCTGATTTTGGCGCACGATCACTGACGTGTGAATAAGGCCTTACTTTTAAAAAGATTTTTAAGCTAGAAATTTGGTGAAATTTCAGCAAAAAATGGTGCACCTTAGGCCCCACCTACTCTCCCATGAAGCCACACCCCCTCGTGGAGCATGTTGGAAAAAAGGGTAGAAACCTTAAAAGTGTTTTCTGAGATTTTTATACTGATGACCTACTCTCAGGATAGGTGGGGGTCTGACACCCGGATTGCGAAGACACCAGCGCTCCTGTGAGTCCATGTTCCACATGTTGTGGTGAAGTACAGGACATGTCCCATTTTTTTCGGTAGCACACCGAAGCATCCAAGCAGCTGCGCCACCAAATATAGGACATGTCCTATGCTTTGCCACAACATGCGGAGCACAGACCGATTGAAGTCAATGGGTCCGCACCGTGATGCGGCATGCACACAGCCGGTAACCGTGTTTTGCAGGCCGTGTACAGCAGTATGAATTGGGCCTTAAACACATTAGTAAATATGGGCCTATGTAACACACTATATCGATTTGCCCTACAATGAAGAATTCTATTCAGTCAATTTGGGGGTCATTTACTATCCAGATATAAGCCTACATTAGGCGTATTTCTGCCGCAGAGTGCAGCATAAAGGTTTTTGCGCCGCAATCTGTGACATTTGGGCGGGGAAAGGGGCCGGGCCGGTAGGCTTGTCTCATTCATCAGTTTCCATACCTATTTTAGGCAGGGGAGCCGCGGTTGTGTGAATCGGCCCTAAGAAGCTCCTGGAATTTGCTCCATGTATTTTATCCCAGCAATAATACTAAGATAAGATACTAGAGCGCAGTTACACAAGGTTTACTATCATATAGTAACTGCTCAGTATACAGATCTATACTACCAACCATAAAACCACTGGTAGGAGGTACCGCAGGTACATGCACACTTGGAGTAGTAGTACAATCATCTCAGTGGGTTTTCTGCTTTTTATTTTTAATCCCATAGACGGCTTATAGTCCCAGATCTGTAGAGCAGGTAGTAGAGGGTTACTTCGGTACCCAGCCCTAGACTTCTCTAGATGGACATACGGGCACAATCAACCGTGACAGTCCTCAAGAACGAGACACATGGAAAGTGTGAAACTACGTCCCGTCCCCCCCAAAAGTAGCCAAAGAGGCGTTCATAAAGATAACACCGGATCTTCCATTCTCAGTAGGTGATATCACAGCTTTGCTACTCCCTCCTGACCTGGACAGGTCACATAGCAATCCCACAGATGAAGGATGTGCATAATATATGACAGGATGTGCGCTTCGGCATAAATGAGGCACACCTCTCGCGGTCCATGCGCCAGGCGTAAAAACTACTCCAGACCCTTACTGGAGTACTTTTTTCACCAACATTCAGAAACGTGTCCCCTTGACTTGGCCGATGTGCCCTACCCCCCCCCAACATAGTGTCACACAGGCATCTAAAAAGTATCAAAAGTAGGCCTTTGCAATTTATTTTTTATGCCAAACACAAGCGTAGCCCCCTTTATAAGTGACCCCCCAATGAGTCTCCTCCAGACTATTGTGTCACGCTGACTGCAGTAAAGCAGATCTCTAAATGCTGTTAAGAACAGCAGCGTCCATATTCATGTTCAGTGAACAGAATAACGTAATCTACAATCAGAAAATAAAAACAAGGATACGTGTCACTATCTGGTTTTGAACTCCATTCCAGTCTGTAGAATTTAGGTAGTACAGCACCTATGTTACTGTATTACATTACATATCTCCTACTGGTGCAGAGCTGGACCCAGTACAGGGCTGCATTCACAATCCTGCATTCCTCAGAGCTGAAATCTCCCAGCAATCACTGCAGTCTCACTGTGCTGGTGACTTCCATTCTAGGAAGAGTTGTTTTCACGCCTGACATCAATGTGATGTAGAAGACTAGCAGTCTCGGGGGTCCAGGAATGGTCGGGGTCTGCTTATTACAATTTTTAGACAAAAAGGGGTCAGAAACCCCCTATAAACAATCGATCTCCATCATAGCATCTGATCCAGGCCAGATCTTTACTCTATGAGGTGATACTCCCTGGCAAATTCAAGCAATGAATGGACTCGCCCAGTGACAGGTAATGACAGTCAGTGACAGGCACACAGCTTCCCACTCTGACAGCCGGAAGGGAAACAAGTCCGGCAAATAAGAGGTTAACGCCCGCTCCTTTACAAAATGTCAGTCACGCACTAATTCCCCCTCCCCAGGACTCCTCTGCCCCGGGGGGCACTCCTTCTCAGTAACTTTCCCCCTGCAGCTATGTGCCCCCTCAACAGCCAGCCAACACCTCCTCAAAAGCGCGCTCCCGCCTCACCTTCTCCAAGGACGCCGGCCGCTGCACTGCGAGGGAGCGGGCCAGGGACAGCACTGTGTTAAAATAAAACCCCCGGGAGTTACTGCTGCCCCCCTTGGCCGCCATGTTTCTCCCGGAGCCGTCAGATGACGTCAACCCTCAACATGACCAGGTCACATGACCAGTAAAGAAGAAGAGGAGGGCTGTCATCCCTCGTTACCATGGCAACTAGTATCCGGGCGACATACAGGAAGCTACTTCCGGTATCTATACCAAAACTTTGGTTAAGCGGAGGTATATACACATATATAATTGCAGCAATAACCGAGAGGGGGCGTATTCATTTGTCAGCACCAACGTATTCTCTTTTTTTATTTTTATTTTACTCGCTTTACGGTACAGCAGTGAGGGCGGAAGTTGTCGCTACAGACTGTAGTGACGTCAGCAGAAGGGCGGAAGTGAGCTAGAGCCGTCAGGCGAGCAGCGGGGGCTGGGCTCCGGGGTGTTGTAGGCTTGTCAGTCGGGGTTGTTTACCGGTAAGATGACTATGCAGCGTCACTAATGTACATGTGTGGTCTGAGGGGCTTCATCTCACGTGATTGTGTCTTCCTCCACACTGCAGATTCATCGTCATGTCTAGGAGCTATAACCCCTTTGATGAAGAGGAGGATGGGGACTTCAAGCCTGTCAAGTGGAACAGTGAAGAGGACCCCTATGAATCCCCAGCGGATAGGAGAAGGCGGGAGGAGGCAGACAGGCAGCGGTCCCTGCAGCAAGAAGTGATGAGGAGGGCGCAGTCGGCAGTGGACAGCAGCAATAGATCCGTGTCCTTGATCTATGAGTCGGAGAAAGTTGGGGTGGAAACTGCAGAGGTGAGTGGTCTCTTCATACATAGCTATAAAAACACGCAGGCACCTCCTTTCTCTACACCCTATTAGTGTAAGGCCTCATGCACACGACCGTTTTTTTATGCTGTCCGCAAAAAGGGGTTCCGTTGTTCAGTGATCCGTGTCCGTTTTAGCCTTCCGTTGTGCTTCCGTGTGTCTTCCGTTTTTTTAGCGGACATGACCCAAAAGATTTTACCAAAAGACAGGCTGACAATGTTTCCCAAGTGCCTGCCAAGGGATCCGCAAAAAAAACGGACACGGAACACGGATGACACACGGATGGCCATCCGCATTTTTCACGGACCCATTGACTTGAATGGGTCCGTGAACCGTTTTTCACGGACAAGAATAGGACAGGTTATATTTTTTTGACGGACTGGAATCACGGACCACGGACACGGAGGACAAACGGTGCATTTGCCGAGGTTTCCACGGACCCATTGAAAACCAATGGCTCCGCAGAAAATCACGAAAAACGGAGCAACGGACACGGAAACAATCAACGGTCGTGTGCATGAGGCCTTAAGCGAATCAAAGTATCTGAAGTGGACTTTGATCCGAATTTCAGGAAAAATTTGATTCGCCACAAACCCGAATTTCTTTGCGCTTCTCGGTAACTAATCAATTTTTCCGCCCCCCTGTCATTTAACACCTCACATGCTACCTTCAATGCTGATCGCGGCGGCATCTGTGACTCACATTAAGGCTACTTTCACACTCGCGTTTTGTGCGGATCCATCATGGACGGACCTGTTCAGATAATGCAACCGCCTGTATCCATTCAGAACGGATCCGTTTGCATTATCTTTAATGTGGCCAAGACGAATCCGTCATGAACTCCATTGAAAGTCAATGGAGGACGGATCCGTTTTCTATTGTGCCAGATTGTGTCAGAAAAAACGGATCCGTCCCCAATGACTTACATAGTGTGCCAGGATGGATCCATTTGGCTCAGTTTCATCAGACGGACACCAAAATAATGCAAGCAGCATTTTGGTGTCCGCCTCCAGAGCGGAATGGAGACTGAACTGATGCATTCTGAGCGGATCCTTTTCCATTCAGAATGCATTAGAATGCAAACTGATCCGTTTTGGACCGCTTGTGAAATCCCTGAACGGATCTCACAAATGGAAAGCCAAAGCGCGAGTGTGAAAGTAGCCTAAGCTGTTCAGGGGTTAATCAAGGGTTAAGAAAAAAATAATTATACTCACCTCATCCACTTGTGAGGTCATCACGCTCGCTGCAGGTCCTTTGGCGGGTTTTCTTCAATCAAGACAGGAGCGGATGGCCTCTCCGCAAGCAAGTGGATGAAGTGAGTATAATTTTTTTTTCCTTGATTAACCGCTGAACAGCTTAAATGGGTTATCCAATACTAAAAACTGCCCCCCATATGCCGGGCCCCATCCGGTGTCGGGGGGGGGGGGGGAGCAGCCAATGGCAGACAGGGATGAGCCTCCCTAGCATCGCAGGTGACGCTAGGGAGACTCGTTCCCGACACCGAATATTTTTATCCGGGCATGGGGAGAAGCAGCAGTGCGGGGACCAGGAGCGAGGTAAGTACCGTATTTTTCGCCTTATAAGAAGCACCCCAGGTTTTTGATCGCTTGGTATTACACTTTTTGTGATGTAAGGTATTTTTTATGGTGTTCATCTGAGGGGTTAGGTCATGTGATATTTTTTTAGAGCTGGTTCTTATGGACTTCGCGATACCTAATATGTGTACTTTTTTATTTATTTAACTTTAACACAATAAAAGCATTTTAGGAAAAATAAATAAAAATTTTAGTGTCTCCATAGTCTGAGAGCCATATTTTTTTATTTTTTGGGGATTGTCTCATGTAGGGGCTCATTTTTTGCAGGATGAGGTGACGGTTTGATTGGTACCATTTTGGCATACATACGACTTTTTTCATCACTTTTATTACCTTTTTTGGGAAGTGAGGTTGGCAAAATTTCAATTTCATCATAGTTTTCCTTTTTTTTTGTTTTTTTAATGGCGTTCACCGTGCGGCAAAAGAAACATGGCCGTTTTATAGATCAGGTCGTTACGGATGCGCTGATATCAAACATGTGTAGTGTATTTATTTATTTTTTTAATCAGTGATAAAAGTGTTGCTAATAAGAAGAAATTCATTTATTTTTATTTTTTTTACTTTTTTTCCCTCCCCCCTCTTTTCTTGAAGATCCAGTAGGTCTGAAGCAAATATAATACACTACAGTACACTATATAGTTTACTGTAGTGTATTGTGACTTTACGCACAGGCTGATCAGGCTTTTTGTGCCTTTAGCAGAAGCCTGATCTTAGCCTTGCCATGGTAAGCCGGAAGCCTGTGAAGGCGTCCGCTTGCCATGGTAACCATCAGCCGCTGCGGTCCCTATGAACCGTCGCATGGAAGGGGTTAAACGGCTGCCATCTCTGCCAGCACAGATGTCCGACGTTTCAAGCAGAGTGTCAGCAACTCTGCTTACACCGCTCGGCCATCCTGAAAATGAGAGGGGGGGGGGGGAATCACTCGCCTGACAGGATCTATGGAGGATGATTGGTGGTGTATATTGCACCACCGTTTACCCTCCTATTCCGGGTCATCGGAGACCCGAATGACCCGGAAACGGAGCAAACCGCAGGTCTGAACTGACCTGCGGCTTGCTGCCATCGCCAATACGGGGGGGGGGTACGCCCTGTGTCCGTAGGAGGTTAAGCGGAATTTTGGCTCAGGCGGCCGCGCTAAAAACCCACCAGCAGCCGGACGCATGGCTTTGCCGAGAAAGGACACATCCCTTATCTGCAAGGCTGCAAAATTTTCAGTGTAGCTTTCCTCGCCAAAATTCTGCTTAAAAAGCTGCCGTGTGAACATCCCCTTAGACCTTTTGGGGTCTCCTACCTCTACATCTTCCCAAACCCTTTGTTTTGTTTGGAACAGATATTAAAGGCCCCTTTTTTACAGCAGGCAACTATCAGAAACAATCTGTTCATTCCCCATAATTGCCTGCGAGTTACAGGAGATGAGAGCTGCGTTTATATAAGCACGTCTCCTCCGCTGTATGGGGACCAGTGATCGCTACTGTGATTGCTCATCTCTGTAGAGAATCATTGTTTAGACAGGATGATCTGCTGGCCATGATTTATGTGTCAGCTCCTTCCTGATAATGGCCTCCATTGTTGGCCAGGGGAAGAGGTTGCATGCCTTTGTACATTAGCTTGACCTTCGCTTCCAGATCTGCAGGCAGAGTGCGAATGTTTATGCACTTCCTGAATGTATTTGTTCAGTGCACATGATTGGCTATTTGCCATCTTCCAAAACATGGCTCAGGAAAGTGACTCTTATCAAATTGGCTAGTTTCACTTTTTTCCACCAGTATTATACCTAATATTTAAAGCTGAGTGTATGTATGTATGTCCGCTAAAGGAATCTGCACCGTTGCATTTACAATCACAAAATTTTGCACAGCCTCCTCCTGTGACTCGGGGAACTTTGGCTCTATGTTTTGAGTGGAAATTTTCACTACATGCTTTCCAATTATTTGCCAAAAAATGCGCTTAGTAACCTAACGGCCAAACCTACAGGAGCCATTGTCTGTTTGCTGTTTTGGCAGTTAGCCAGGGTATAGCAACCAATCACAGCTTCGGCTTCTATTTTGTTACAGGTCATTAATATGAGCTCTGATTGAAGATTCTTAGTATAAGACAGCTTATGTGTGAGTTAATATCATTTCTATTGTGACGCTTAGCCAACGTTGTTGTAGAGGCTGATGTAACTCACATGACCTTAAGTGTATACTAATTCTGTGGGGTTTTATATACTGTCAATTAAAGACAATGGCCCATAAGAAAAAGAATTTGATTGGACGATTGTTGTCAGATGCTAAGAGAAGAGCCGTATAAGGGGGCAGGTTATTATGGTAATCACTGTTAACGAGACTGGGTACTGTGGAGGTCACTAATAAAGGGGCATTCGCTGTGGATGTTACTGTTAAGGGAGCAGGCTGCTTTGGTGGTCACTGTTAAAGGAACGGGCACTGTATAGGTCACTGTTAAGGGGGCAGGGGACTGTGGAGGCCACTATTAAAGGGGCAGCCACTGTGCAGGTCACTGTTAAGGCAGCAGGGTACTGTGGGGGTCACTAATAAAAGGGCATTCGCTGTGGATGTTACTGTCATCAACTTTATGCTGATCTCACTGAGGGCAGTATAAAGTAGTGACATAAATACTGATTTCAGCGGTGTGTCCCTCATGAGCTAAAAGTAAGTGGTTGCTGAGAACCAGCATCATAATCATTGCAGTACAGGCCTTGAGAAGAGTCAAATCTACCTGAGAAGAGTCCTGGTTATTCATAATCTCCTGCTCTCCCGCCCATCTGCTGATGATTGGCAGTTCTCTCCTAGAGAGATAGGGAGAAAACTAGGTATAAGACTGTCTGTCATCAGCAGGTGGGCAGGAGAGCAGGAATTCATGAATAACCATGACTCTTCTCAGGTGGCTGTGACTCTTTTCCAGGCCCAGTCTGCAATAATTGTGATGTTGGTTCTCAGCAACCACTTACTTTTAACTTATAAATGACAGACGGCTCAAATCAACTCACCTGTCTCTACTTCATGATGCCATTAGTTTGGACATCATAATGTTGATAACAGGTTCCCTTTAAGGGCGCAGGCCGCTATGGAGGTCACTGTTAAAGGGACGGGCACTGTCGAGGTCACTGTTAAGGGTGCAGGGGACTGTGGAGGCCACTATTAAAGGGGCAGCCTATGTGGAGGTCACTGTTAAGGCAGCAGGGTACTGTAAGGTCACTGTTAAGGCAGTGGGGTACCGTAGCAGTCTCTGATAAAGGGGTGGGCGCTGTGGAGGTCTCTGTTAAGGGGGCAAGGAACGGTAGAGGTCACAGTTAAGAGGACGGTCTGCTATGGAGGTCAGTGTTAAGGGGCGGGGTGCTGTAGAGGTGTGGTGGGCCCCTGTGGATGTCACTGTCAAGGGTGTGGGGTGCTGTGGAACTTACTGTTAAAGGGGCAGGCTGCTTTGAAGGTCAAAGTTAAGGGGGTGGGCTGCTGTGGAGGTCCCAGTTTAAGGAGGCAGGGCACTGTGGTCAGTGTTAAGGGCTGGGGGCTGTGGAGTTCACTGTTAAGGGGGCTAGTGCTGTAGAGGTCACTCTTATGGGGGATACTGTCGATATCTTTTGACACACCGAAACATTAAATAAAATATATGAAATATACCCATGCGAAGGAGGGTTCTTCTGCTAATATATATATATATATATATATATATATATTAATTTTTAACTTAAGTTGCAGAGGGACTAAAGTGTGAAGGATGCAGCAGACCAGAACACTAGCTGGGAGAATATCTGAAAAATAGTGATTACAGGCAGCATCATTATATCTATACCGGCCGTCATACTGCAGTGCATCTCTAGTGTGTACCGGCCGTCATACTGCAGTACATCTCTAATGTGTACTGGCCGTCATACTGCAGTGCATCTCTAGTGTGTACCGGCCGGCATACTGCAGTGCATCTCTAGTGTGCGCCGGCCGGCATACTGCAGTGCATCTCTAGTGTGCGCCGGCCGGCATACTGCAGTGCATCTCTAGTGTGTGCCGGCCGGCATACTGCAGTGCATCTCTAGTGTGTACCGGCCGTCATACTGCAGTGCATCTCTAGTGTGCACCTGCCGGCATACTGCAGTGCATCTCTAGTGTGTACCGGCCGTCATACTGCAGTGCATCTCTAGTGTGTACCGGCCGGCATACTGCAGTGCATCTCTAGTGTGTACCGGCCGTCATACTGCAGTGCATCTCTAATGTGTACCGGCCGTCATACTGCAGTGCATCTCTAGTGTGCACCGGCCGGCATACTGCAGTGCATCTCTAGTGTGCGCCGGCCGGCATACTGCAGTGCATCTCTAGTGTGCGCCGGCCGGCATACTGCAGTGCATCTCTAGTGTGCGCCGGCCGGCATACTGCAGTGCATCTCTAGTGTGCGCCGGCCGGCATACTGCAGTGCATCTCTAGTGTGTACTGGCCAGTTTAAAATTTTTGAGTCTTGCCGGCCTTTATACTATAGAGAAGTAGTCTACCAACCATACAAGACTTAAACCAACCCTGGAAAGGGGATATATTTACAGAGGAGCAATCTCTTTATGGGGTAGTCACTGCTGGGTCACGTGGCACTTGGGTACACGTCAATATTGAGGCCATTGATTGTCAACAGTGGTGCCCATGACACTGTTCCAAAGTTTACCCGTTGTGGACTGGACCCTCGTCGCTGGAAGGGAACAAGCCAGTACCTCTTTTTTATCTCTATTTTATGTACAGCACTGTCCAGGACATAAATACAAGTGTGCTAGAAGCTGGACATCCCCTTTATTAAAGGGGTTGTCCGGGTTCAGAGCTGAACCCGGACATACCTCCATTTTCACCCAGGCAGCCCCCCTGACTTGAGCATCGGAGCAGTTCATGCTCTGATGCTCTCCTTTGCCCTGTGCTAAATCGCGCAGGGAAAGGCATTTTCTGGAGTTCCGGTGACGAACCGGGCTCTCCAAAGGACTGCCAGGAAGCCCGGTGACGTCACCAGCACTGAAGGGCGGGCTTTAGCTCTGCCCTAGCCTGTAAAACAGCTAGGGCAGCACTAAAGCCCGCCCACCAGAGCCGGTGACGTCACCGAACTCACTGTTGGGGGTGGAAGCTTCCGCCAGGCAGTGTGTTATCGCAAACAAAAGAGCCCTTGCCCTGCGCGATCTAGTGCATGACAAGGGAGCGCATCAGGGCATGAGATGCTCTGATGCTAACATCAGGGGGGCTGCCGAGGAAATTATGGGTATGTCCGGATTCAGCTCTGAACTCGGACAACCCCTTTAAAGATCTGGCCCATTACTAACTGTATTTCAAATTTGTATTGTCAAGCACAGTGGTATAATGTAGTAAACCATATTGTAGTCCAGATTTACAGTCCACAGAGGACCTATCACCTCTCCTGACATGACTGTTTTAGTAACTACATGCATTCTCCGTATAATAACAATTCTGGAGCATCTATTCATATGACTGTATATTGCGCCATTCCTCTATTATTCCTGCTGTAGTTTATGAATGAATTGCCAGCACTTTATTACAAAGGTCCATCTAGTTGTTACCAGCTGGGGGGGTGTCCCTGCGCAGTCTGGCACTATCCAGTCATTCCTGTCCGGATGGACCTTTATTACAGACTGCTGACAATTCATTCATAAAGCAGGAATAACAGAGGAATGATCCAACATAGTCATAGGACTAGATGCTCCAGAATGGTTATTACAAGGGGAATGAAAGCAGTTTCTCTGTCAGGAGAGGCGACGGGTCCATACACCAATGGTTTTAAACAATTCAGAACATTTTCTGCCAGTTGTTGGTCCCTTTTTTTGTGACACAAACTAGTGTAAGGGATGCAGATGGAAGGCAGTCGTTGGTTGTCAGCTTGGCAGTACTTTGGATGTCTTTCATGCCAACCCACAGACGTGTACCTCATGGTACAAGCCCAGCTTATGTTCCCAGATTGATGCTCAATCTGTCCCTTTCATTTATGGTGTTAATTTAAAAGTAAAAGTCAGAAAATCTCTGGGATCTCAAATCTGTAGGTGACAATTCCTCTGAAAACGGTTCGTGTTATTCACATTTGAATCTACTATTTGATCAGGTTACTGTCACGGCAGACGGTTTTCCTGTTTGTTGTGTGTGTTTGCTGACTGCAGCATTAAAACACATTCTTAGGAAAGGGAAAAGACTTCACTAACTCTTCTTCCTGCCTTTCTTACAATGATTAGTACTTTCAGTAATGAATGAATTGGCAACAGTCTGCAGTGAGGGTGTTACCAGTTTGGGTGGGGGCGTCCCTGCACAGTCTGTCACTGACGGCACTGATTGGATAGTGTCTGACTGTGCAGGGACACATTCAAGACTAGTAACGCCCAGCCGGACCTTTATAACAAACTGCCGGCAACTCATTCATTAGCTTCTATTAGAAATAATTGAGAAATATATGATTGCTGGAGGTCTGACCTCTAGGACGCTCACCAATAATGAGAAGAGAGGTCCAAGTGTGAATGGAGATGTAGTGTGCCAGAGTTTTTGCAAATCCGTGGAACAGTCCGAATCTGGGAATCGGGCAGAAGTTGGCACACAGGCAGACAAGCAGATTTTAGTGCACCTTGGCAGGATTTAGCAAGCTAGTAAACCTATTGCTCAAGCACCCCTTCCCAGGGAAAAATGAAGTTCAGGATGCATGTGCTCTGGCCCCATAAGAGCCGAGGAGCACATGGGTGCCCTGGGAGGAGACCTAGGAGACAAGTGCAGGCTTTGGCCTGCAACAGGGGACACAGGACTTCGGCGGCCTTCTACTCCAGAGTAAAGGAGGGCCAGTGGGAATCAGCCACAGGACAGAGGCACCAGGGTGAGTGAAACAGTACCCGTGTCCTACCAGAGAAACTGGACAGTGGCAGACTGGGGCCGCCAACTCAACGGTCACATCATGAATCTTACTTACCCTCTATCTGTTTTCTTTCTGCACAGGAGCTAGTGCGGCAAGGAGAAGCTTTGAAACGCACAGAAAAAATGGTGGACAAAATGGAACAAGATATGAAGACCAGTCAACGGCATATCAATAGCATAAAAAGCATCTTCAGTGGCTTCACAAATTACTTTAGAGCCAAACCTGCAGAGACCCCACCTCAGAATGGAGCCTATGACTACACGGCTAGCAGCAAGTAAATGAATATATTATACATTTAATTAATTATGAAAAGAAAAAAACTGCAGCGCTCACCTGTGTTCGTTAGTGGGAGGCACAGATTGAAGCCCGGACTTGGCTTTAAAGAATGTGAAGAAAAAGGATGGAATCCAGCTTCCCATAAAAACGGTAGCTTTATTTCTTCAGCGGTAAAAACGTATACATGGACACCATGGTCTACGCGTTTCGGACAGTTATATCTACATTTTGTATGCCATGAGTAAGGACTAAGATATAACCGTCCGAAACGCGTAGACCGTGGTGTCCATGTATATGTTTTTACCGCTGAAGAAATAAAGCTACCGTTTTTATGGGAAGCTGGATTCCATCCTTTTTCTTCACATTTAATTAATTCGATTTTGAAAAAGCAGTCTTAGTTTGTGTCGGCCATAGCATTTTATGAGGTTAAAAGTTTGTTTAAAGTAGGAATACTTGAAAGTTTAGATTAAAGGGGTTATCCGATATCTTAAATATCCCTCCTGGGGGCTCATCTCCATCACAGCCTGCTATTGGCTGCTCCGCCCCCCTCGCCAGATGTTTTGATCTGAGCGACATGGAGACGCAGCGGCGGCAGTGCAGGGATCCGGAGCGATGTGGGTGCCGGGGAGCAGGTAAGTATAAACCATACAAGGGGCCTGGGCATTGGGGGCCATATTTTAGATATCTAATAACCCCTAGTGACATCAGTGATAAAAGAAGCAACCAGTTACATCCTCAGCCTATGGCATAAATGCATGGAAAGGAAGGTCGGGGACTTATAAAAACATAGCAGGGTTACCGTGCTTAATGTCATATTCTGAAAAGTTTTCCATCAGCTGTCATCAAATACACATTACATAGATTTTCTAGAATTTCTATAGTCATGGCTTATCCTCTGGATCGGCTGTCGATATCAGATCGACGGGGGTCTGACAGTTGTTGGAGTAGCTCCAGCAACAGAGCTGGTAACAACAGTGCTGCAGTCTTTGAAGTGAATGGTAGCAGTGCTGCAGTCAGAGCGGTGTAGTTCCTGCACTGACTCCCTGAGCTACTCTGAAACAGCTAACTGGCAGGGAGGGTGTCGGAAACCCAATGATCAGATATTGATGGTCTATCCTGAGGATAGGACATCCGTATTACAATTACACCTCTAGGTTATTCAGTCATCATATAGCTTGCCTAAAATATAGTACTCTGCCCTTGTGCAGAAGACTTTTAGCATGCATGCTTTCAGGACGGGTCCATAGAGTATGTGGCAGAAATCAGCAGCAACAAAATCCCCATGTAAATGGTGCAGATTTAATTGTGGAACATATGACGTAAAAACACTCTGGGTTTGCAGCAGATTTCACCCTTATATTGTGAAAGCCATGGGAGAATTTTACAGCATAAATTGACATGTTGCGGATTTATAATCTGAACCGTTGGCCAAGTTACGTGCAGCTTCTAGGTTTTTTTTTCCGACCACGTGTGGATGATATTTGCTGATACAGTAATATGCTGCAGATTTTCTGCATGCAAATTTGTTACAGAAAATCCACCTTGTATACGCCACATGTGACTATATCTTTAAAGGGAAACAGTAGAACCATCTAATATAGGACATCTTTTAGCTCCTCGTGTGCGCCATTATTCTGGATTCAGGTGCGCTAATTGGTCAATGGGGATACTGTGGCCATATCCACAGCCCCTTAAATTCTAAAGGTCCTTAAATGGGGTTGTGTGGGATTAAAAAACCAAAAAAACTTAAGTGTGGTATTGCAGCTTAGCCCTATTCACTTCACTAGATCTCAGCCGCTAAACCAGACACAATCCGCGGACATGTATGGTGTGGTTTCTGAAAGAAAGCTTCCATTTGCTCCCAATCCTTTAGAACCCCTTTATATGAGACCACCTTGTCCGGCCTGGCCATTCAGTCAAGTGAGACATTCAGTGCCTAGACCTGGTACTGCCTTTTTGTTTCCAAGCATTAATGTAGCAGAAATTGAAGAGACCACATATTTGGTACTTATAATAACATGTTCACATCATCCTATACATTTAGATTACAGGATGCCATGTCAATAAGCAAAGAACAAGAAGACAAGTATGAAGCCACACATCCGAACCTGCTGAAGCGCGATACTCTAGGTGAGTAATATTTTGGACTATATGTCCTGCAAAATAACAGTAGGCCTAGCAACCAGGACCTCAAGTAGTCATGAAAGGAGTTCCCCAGTCTGTCTGATTATCTTATCATTTACACTATGCAGAGAAATGCTTTCCACATGTAATGCCGTTTTCCTGATCCATGTGAAGCAGGTTTCTTCCCTTCCAGTGACGTCATGTTCAATCCCTGCAGCCTTCTCTTCAGAGCAAGGGGTTTCAACAGCTTCTCACGTTGACGTCAGCTCATGGGAAGAGGAGGTATGCAGGGCTTTGAGCTCAGTGAGCTGTTACACATGCGCTGTGTATTGAACGGGACATCCTTCTATGTGAGGAGAGCTCAAGCCAATCTGACAGAGGGAGGTCCCATTCAGTGCACGTCTGTGAACCTCACATGCACAGGAGCCCTTGCACATGTGCTGGTCAATACTGTAAACTGAACGGGACTTCACCGCTGACGTGCCTCTGTGGGAGGTAGCATGGGAGGAGAGCTCATGCAATGTTCAGCGCTGTGTAGTGTGCGGGACGTCGTTTGGGATGTAACTTGAAAGGGCTCAGTGACGTCACTGTACTGTACGTGATGGCCAGTGTCTGCATTACAAAGGTAGGCTCTGGCGTTTTCAAGATGGCTCCTTCAGGAAGGAATGGGAGGTTGTCAGAAGCAGAGAGGGTGTTGTGTCGGGTGGGAATATCACTAGCTAAGAAGACTGAGCTTGGAATCATGGACCTGGTGAATACCGGGACAGGAAGCTTCAGAACAAACATGAGTAGATGCTGTGGTGTGCGAAGGAGGGTCTACTTAGAATGCACAGAAAGGTATTGGGGGGGGGGGGGGGTTGGCGAAGGAGGATATTGACTTTTAGACATTTTCAAAATTTTGAAAAGGAGACCAAAAAAACCTTTTAAATGGCATCTGTACCTGCAGCCATATGTGTTACTATTGGGTGCACAGAGGTAGCAGTTGCACCTGTCACATGGAGACTGGTAGTGAGTAGAGATGAGCGAACATTTAAAAAAAGTCCGTTGTTCGGGGTTCGGGTGGTGGTTAATTGCGCATCCCGTTATGGATTCCATAATAGCGCATATGGAATCCATAAGGGGCGGCTGCCACCAACCCGAACTGTAGAACAGCTGAAGGACCTGGCGTGACGTCACTGTCATGTGATCAGTGCAGGGGGCGTGGCTCAGCACGGGATTTGATCCCGTGCTGAGCCACATGACATGACGGTGACGTCACCCCAGGTCCTTCGGCTGTTCTACAGTTCGGGTTGGTGGCAGCCGCCCCTTATGGATTCCATATGCGCTATTGTGGAATCCATAACGGGATGCGCAATTAACCACCACCCGAACCCCGAACAACGGACTTTTTTTAAATGTTCGCTCATCTCTAGTAGTGAGGGCTTTCAGTTTTGGATTGCTACTTTTCCTAAGTCATTTTGAAAGCATTGTTTTCAGTGGACTTTGCTCTACAGAATCATTATCCCTAAGGTCCCATTCCACATAGGTTGTATATAAATGTTCACTTGATAAAGTAATGAAGTCTTTATGTTATAGCCCTGGCCGATGTGTTGCAGTACGTACTGCTTACATCAGGTTTTGCTCTGTTTACTCATTAAACCGGGTTTGATTTCGCTGAAGGTAAAATATGCAGGAATGCTGAAATTTTTCGCTCAGCTAGGTAAAACTATACTAAACCTTGAACATCTTTGTACTAAAATAGCTCTATGGCTGTTTATGATCCACTGATACCAAAGGCGATCTTGTGAAGAGCCAAGAGTTGAGGGAACGGCTCCATGTGTACATTCACTATAATATTATTTCTTTACTCCATATTTGTTAGTTTAAGTTCCAGAAGGACAGTTTGATAAATTATAACTTTCACGGCATATCTTGAGGCAGCTGGCACAAGCAGATGACGTGGGTTAGACATCTACCTGTTCTCAGCATGGTGACTAGTTGGAGGATCTTTAATCCAAATTTGACCAGAGGAATGTCTGCATTTCTATGTTGTCACTGTGTTGGCATGGGTTTTCTCTTGGTTCTTTGGTGTCTTTCAATACTGCAGAAACATGCTGAGAGTTAATCCGCTTCCTATGAAATTGGATCTAGCATTATAGGGATAAGTCATCAATATGAGGTCGGCAGGGGTCTGACACCCGACACCTCTGCCGATCAGCTGGTTGAAAAGAAGGCCGTGTTTCATGCGAGCGCTGCCTTCTCTTCATTGTTTACCTGCTCGCTTTCGACATCACAGCGGTGAGCAGGTGTAATTACAAGCCTTCCCATTCGCTTCAATAGGACTGCTCCTTCCTATACACTTGAAGTAAATCGGGCGGCTTGTAATTACACCTACTCACCGCTGTGAAGTCGACGGCAAGCAGGTAAACGATGGAGGGAAGGCTGCGTTCGCACGGTTGATCGTCAGGGATGCTGGGTGTCCGATATTGATGTCCTAAGAGCAAGACTTCAGGCTTGGATACTCTTTAAAGAGAGACTCTTAACTAAAACTACATCTACACTTCAAATGAAGGTTTATAGTATGATTTTAATTAAATATAAAAACAATAGTATATACATATAGCGATAAAACATCCTTCTTTTGCACGTATATATATATACAAAGGAAAGAACATAATACACAATGACATCAACACTTCAACTGGAGTCCTGACTACATCCAGAATGAAGTTATTTACATCATTGTGAGTTAACATCAGCTGACAGTGGCACATCAGCTGGGACGCCCTTTTTCAGCAAAAAATCACGATGGGAAAAACACCTGTCCCTGCGACAGGTGTCCTCCTGTAGGATGAGCTTCTGACCTTTTCCCTAAAGGGGTACAGCTTTAGGCTACTTTCACACTAGCGTTTTGGTTTTCCTGTGAGATCCGTCAGAAACGGTCCAAAACGGATCAGTTTTGCCCTAATGCAGGCATGCTCAACCTGCGGCCCTCCAGCTGTTGCAAAACTACAACTCCCAGCATGCCCAAACAGCCTACAGCTATCAGCCTACAGCATGGCATTGTGGGAGTTGTAGTTTTACAACAGCTGGAGGGCCGCAAGTTGAGCATGCCTGCCCTAATGCATTCTGAATGGAAAAGGATCCGCTCAGAGTGCATCAGTTTGCCTCCGTACAGTCTCCATTCCGCTCTGGAGGCGGACACTGCTGCCTGCAGTGTTTTGCTGTCCGCCTGACGATACGGAGCCAAACGGATCCGTTTTCTCTGACACAATCTGGCACAATAGAAAACAGATCCGTCCCCCATTGACTTTCAATGGTGTTCAAGACAGATCCATCATGGGTATAGAAGACATAACACAACCGGATCGTTCATGACGGATGCATGCGGTTGTATTATTGTAACGGAAGCGTTTTTGCAGATCCATGACGGATCCGCAAAAAAAGCTAGTGTGAAAGTAGCCTTAGACAGATTAAACAAAGAACACTCCTTAGTGGAATGTAGCCAGGACATGCGCAGTATAAAGGGTCACTGTACCTCCTGTTTATCTTTTAGCATTCCAGATTAGCAATAAATCAGAATCCCAAACAACCTTGAAAATATATTCACACTAAACAAATCTTCAGTTCATTCACAGGCCGCATTGGCTCTAACAGAAAAAAAATAAAGCTTAATATGAACAGATACAAAATGGAGCGCAAATGGTCAGAAATTACATCTGTACACTTTAAATGTAGTTTTCGATAAATAAAGCCTACAATTCTAAATCTGTCACCACAGGAGTTTGAGCCTATTTTTGGAAGAATTGGGTTATTGCAATTGTTCTATTGTTTCCTTGTGATCTTCATGACTTAAGTGCTAACCATGGAGCTTGCATTCTGAATACTGTGCGCGCTGTTCACTTATATGCAAACCAGCTCCCAGTTTATCTTTTTTGGAATAAAGTAGATGATTGTATTGTAAAGTTTTATTTGCATGGTATACTCATGTACTTGTTTCTTTTTTTTTCTAGATACTAACAGAGATTTGGGTGCCACCAGTTCTGAATATCAACACAAAAACCCAGCTCTGAGAGGCTACCACCACAAAATGGACAATAATTTAGGTAACCATATTTTTCTAACTGATCATGAAAGATATACATACATAAAATTATTGGATTCTGTTGCATTGTCCTTACTCCTGTAATTGTACTTTAAGCGAACCTATCACCATGAAATAGCAGTGCAGTCAGCATGTTGTAAAGCAGGATGAGCTGAGCAGATTGATAACTTTTTTATATTCAGTAAAATGTCATTTATACATTTAAGCTTCTGCTTTTTATGAACTTAAGATCATCCCTGTGTACAGCTATCAGTGACTGACAGCTATCTATGTATACACACTTACACAGAGAATGCTATCAATCACTGATATCACCCCCCCCATGTACAACTATCAGTGACTGACAACTATCTTATGTATACACACTTACACAGAGAATGCTATCACTGATAACACCTCCCCCATGTACAGCTATCAGTGACTGACAGCTATCTATATATACACACTTACACAGAGAATGCTATCAATCACTGATAACACCTCCCCTATATACAACTATCAGTGACTGACAGCTATCTCTGTATACACGCTTACACAGAGAATGCTATCACTGATAACACCTCCCCTATATACAACTATCAGTGACTGACAGCTATCTCTGTATACACGCTTACACAGAGAATGCTATCACTGATAACACCTCCCCCATGTACATCTATCAGTGACTGACAGCTATCTCTGTATACACACTTACACAGAGAATGCTATCACTGATAACACCTCCCCATGTACAGCTATCAGTGACTGACAGCTATCTTTGTATACACACTTACACAGAGAATGCCATCACTGATAACACCTCCCCCATGTACAGCTATCAGTGACTGACAGCTATATATGTATACACATTTACACAGAGAATGCTATTAATCACTGATAACACCTTCCCTATGTACAGCTATCTATGTATACACACTTACACAGAGAATGCCATCACTGATAACACCTCCCTCATGTACAGTTATCAGTGACTGACAGTTATCTATGTATACACACTTACACAGAGAATGCTATCAATCACTGATAACACCTCCCTATGTAGAACTATCAGTGACTGACAGCTATCTCTGTATACACACTTACACAGAGAATACTATCAATCACTGATAACACCTCCCCTATGTAGAACTATCAGTGACTGACAGCTATCTCTGTATACACACTTACACAGAGAATACTATCAATCACTGATAACACCTCCCCTATGTAGAACTATCAGTGACTGACAGCTATCTATGTATACACACTTACACAGAGAATGCTATCAATCACTGATAACACCTCCCCTATGTAGAACTATCAGTGACTGACAGCTATCTATGTATACACACTTACACAGAGAATACTATCAATCACTGATAACACCTCCCCTATGTAGAACTATCAGTGACTGACAGCTATCTATGTATACACACTTACACAGAGAATACTATCAATCACTGATATCACCTTCCGCATGTACATCTAAAGTCAGAAATAGCAAATATTTTAATGTATTTAATTTAAATTTACCAGTCTTACTAATATTTTCCTACAAAACTATATATCAATCTGTCAGCTCCACATTCTCTATAACATGCTGCCTGCAGATTGGACTGCATTTTCATAGTTTCAGGTTAATTTAAGAAGATAACACCTTTCCTGTGCACGCTGTGGTTTTTGCTCAGCCACCTCTCGATATGTTTGCCGTGCTGCCGCCGCATCTCCGACCTGTCCCCAGTGATCAGTGGGGCCAGGGCAGACTTCCGGCAGCACACATGTGCAAACGTTAATACGGATCCAGCAGGGGAACAGCCTGCCGGATAATCCTAACGCCAGTGTGAAAGAAGCCTCAGTTTGGCTGGGAAAATAATGCCATTTTTCCCTTCAAATATGACAGAATTTGGAAAAGTGCTTTCAGTGCATATATGAAGATAGCCTTACCCTCCTGGTTTGCCTTTGTGAAATTATGTAAAACTTTGTATAATTAAACAGTGCTTGCCAGCTAACGGGGATTAGCAATTAGCCTACAATATGTAAAATAAGATATAAGTCATGATTACCTCGCTGGTCCTCTGATTTAAACACATCCCAGGTCCCCTGGCAGTCTCTGTTTCTGGCCCCTTGTCATATGAACTTGTGACCGCTATAGTGGGTCACCAAGTTGGAAATTTTATTAAAAAGACTGAAAAGTAAACTAGTCCAAAGTGGGGGCACTTTAAAGGGGTTTTCCCATCTCGGATAATGCTAGGATATGCCCCCGTTGTCTAATAGGTACGGGTCCCACCACTGGGACCCGCACCTACAATGAGAACAAAGCGGGGAAATGAACGAACGGTGCATGCGCAGCTGCCCTCCATTAATTTTTATAGGGCGGCCGAAAATAGCCGAGCGCTGGTGCTGTGCGCTCCCATTCACTTCTATGGGAGCAGCGCTTGGTGGTGTACGGACCCCGAGAAATCCGGGGTCCTCCAGCCACAGCGCTCCCCGCTTCGTTCTTGTTGTAGGTGCGGGTCCCAGCGGTGGGAGCCACACCTATCAGACAATGGGGGCATATCCTAGTGATATGCCCCCATTGTCTGAATGGGAATACCCCTTTAAATAGAAAAGTATTACCAGCTACTTCTTTATAAATGGTCGGTTTAAACTCTGGTTTATTTTACAGATGACATGTCTCTAGGCTTGGGTCGGCTGAAAAATCTAGCGCTCGGATTGCAGTCTGAGATTGATGACCAGGATGATATAATTGGCCGCTTAACAGGAAAGGTGGACAACCTGGACTTAAACATCAAAACTACGGACAAAAGGATCCGGGATGAGCTGTAAAAAGCCACAGAGGTTTCCAGCCAGAACGGTCCACTCCTGTTTTAAATCCTTCCAACATTTTCTAGAAGAAACCATCACAAGCTCCTCGAGTTTTTATATTGCTCCTCTGGGATATTTCATTTCGTTTATCTGTTTTCCAGAAAATTGTACTTCATACTACATGCAATTCAGGCAAATGTAGGATCTATATTTCCTGTATACTGAGTAATGTTAGGAAGGATAAGTAGTATTATGATTGCATCATATATCTGAGATTTCCTGGAAAGGGTATCTATGACATTGAACACAATTTATATCTAGAAATAATTCATATAAAAGGTTGAGTATCTTAGTGAATGGCATTGCATTTCTGATATTGTACTTACCTGAAGTTACACAGTTCTGTCGGTTGTCACTGGAACTAGTCCACATGTTTGGCCTAACGCATATCCCTGAGCTGGGTTCTTAGAATGCACTGGTGTAAAAACGACCCCTCTGGTTGCAAATCAGACTTGGAAGTGGCAGGAAGAGGTTTCAGCTCTGGAGACTGCAGAATTGTGAATGAAGCTCTGGATAGGGTCAGTGCATATAAGTAATGCCGTGTATTTAAAGAGTTATTTAAATTTTTATGTACATTGATGAGATAATCTAAAACGGTAAAATGGTGTCGGACGGGGAACCTGTCTTGTTGAACGTGTCTGCTCTGTAGGCCGCATGGTATTGAACAAGAGAAGCTGAGCAGATTGATATAAAGTAATATATAGAGAAAATATTTAGTTTAACTTGCATTCATTTAAATCTCTGCACTTTTTTTCCTGGTCAGTGATTGACCTCTATCTCTATGTACAGTCATACAGGTGAGGCTTTCAGTTACTGATAAGACCGCCCACTGGACTCCTAAGCATAGAAAGAGGGGGTTGAATCATTAAAATATGTTAATCTAATTTTTTTTTTCCAACAAAAATATATATCAGTGTGCTTATCTTCTCTGTAACATGCTGCCTGCAGACAGGACTGCATATACAACTTGACAGTTTCCCTTTTAAGGTGTCTTTGTTCATCTCACTATAAATCTTTTGATTTTCTTCTTAATTCCTTGTGGTGGGAGCTGATTCTCCTGCTTCCAACATGTATGAGAACAGGATCTTATAAGGCTGGCTTCACGCGTCCGTTAAACCCGGACGTGAGCAGTCCGTGGTAATGCGGGCTGGATTTGTTATTTACAGCTGGAGCGCACGGCGTCATTGGTTGCTATGACGCCGTGTGCTCCCTGCCGCCGCTGCAGTACAGCAATACACTGGTATGATCTATACCAGTGTATAACTATCCTGCAGGGAGCGCACGGCGTCATAGCAACCAATGACGCCATGCGTTTCGGCTGTAAAGACTAAATCCAGCCCGCATTACCACGGACTGCTCACGTCCGGGTTTAACAGACGCGTGAAGCCAGCCTAAGGGTGGACATGCCTCGTTTACAGAAATTGGATAGTCACCGAGGTTGCTGCCATGTGTGAACATATCTTAATAGATTTTCAGCAATAAGAAGCTCTTCAGTAGCAGCTCTCTCTATGTCACAATTGTGTGTGTGTGGCCTTCTGAACAACTGACGTAAATACAATGTTAAAATAACATGCCTTCCCTTTGCATTGCTTTTTAATTCTTTTATTTTTTTCACTAACCGTGCTCAAAATTATACTGTGAATATTTTACATGTACTATTAGCTATCCAATTTCTCCATTTAAAGCTGTGCTTCTTTTGACATTAAATTTTCCTTGTATGTAAAGAAAGTAATATATACCAAGCAAGCCTGTTATACACTGTAAAAATCTCCTTTAGCTGTTTAAACCATTTACAGTTGCTGATTACTAAATTTATTTGCACATCCCGTGTGGTGCTATTACTGCGTATGTTCTTGTTTTATGTAACTGCAGAAATGTAATGTGTCCTTTATTTGTGAGGCTTCCCTTTAAATGAACAGTAAGACATGGGTAAACTATCAGAATAAACATAGGTACTTGGAGACAATGTCACAACCTCAAACTAAAGAACTGAAAGGCCAACCGGACTTTCCTAAATAATTCCATAAATCCTAAAGAAGTGGCTAAGGTATTCCCCATTCTCATTGCTTCATTTAAATGGAGCCTCTCAGGTGGTTTCTTAAGCCCTATCTGATATATCAGGGATGCACAACCTGCGGCCCTCCAGCTGTTGGAAAACTACAACTCCCAGCATGCCTGGACATTCTACAGATATTAGGTCATGCTGGGAGTTGTAGTTTTGCAACAGCTAGAGGGCCGCAGGTTGAGCATCCCTGTGATATATGATAGCGGCAGAGAAGTCGAGCTCTGTGATGGATACAGGACTCTTACTGTCTATTTATCTCTTTACTGTCTGTTTATCTTATAAAATCCCAACAAAAATACATTTAAGTTTGTGGGTGTAACGTGAAAAAGGGGTATGAATACTTTTTCAAGGTGGTAGTTGAAGGGTGGAACTGAGAATGTTTGACCGCCTTAGCAGGTAATCGTGCACGTTACTATACAGATTAAACACCAGGGGGCGCCATTATAATGAAGTAAAGAGAATATCTGGCAACTGTTTTTGCAACAGAAAGTCAGTTACAAAAGGAACCAGTTTTTCAAACTGAAGTATATTAAAATAGGTTTTAATGGTAGCACAATCCCTTTAATGGGCAAAATATGCCAAAGCGGTGTTATGTGTTATGTTTGGCTGGTATATATTAGTATTCCACAGTCCGAACTGTAGTGAAAAGCATAGTTGACAACTGTATGCCATAAAAAAGATATACCGTGTGGTAATATATATATATATTTATATATATATCAGAAAACTGGTGGCACCGGAAAATCACAAAGTCGGGTGCTATGTCCTAGGGCTACTGGCTCAAAGCCCATATATAGAAAAAAGATAAAACGGACAGCACTCCAAAGTACAAACCGTGTGGAAATTTATTCACCCATGTGGTAAATACAATGCGACGTTTCGGCTCAGCTATAGAGCCTTTCTCAAGCTGACGCTTCACAGCTTGAGAAAGGCTCTATAGCTGAGCCGAAACGTCGCATTGTATTTACCACATGGGTGAATACATTTCCACACAGTTTCTACTTTGGAGTGCTGTCCGTTTTTTCTTTTTTCTATATATTATATATAATTTTTTTTTTATGGTTTTTATTGCTCTTTTTTTATGCCATATTTTTTATGGCTCTTTTTATTAAACAAGTTTCGATATACATTTGACAGAGTGATATAAGCATGAAAACATTATGTCTCAATCAGTAAAGCTTGGCATAGTGCAGTATCATAGGCATATTTAGCTGCTTAATACGATGAAAGACCAGGAGCATGAATAGCAGAGACAGTATTGTAACCTGAGTAGAAACATAAGAGTAAGGCACAATTATTTGTTGTAAAGTACAAAAGGTAAGTCACATAGAAACAATAATGCAAGTTACAGTTGCAAGAAAAAGTATGTGAACCCTTTGGAATGATATGGATTTCTGCACAAATTGGTGATAACATGTGATCTGATCTTCATCTAAGTCACAACGATAGACGATCACAGGCTGCTTAAACTAATAACACACAAATAATTAAATGTTACCATGTAAACATTCACAGTGTAGGTGGAAAAAGTATGTGAACCCCTAGACTAATGACATCTCCAAGAGCTAATTGGAGTGAGGTGTCATCCAGCTGGAGTCCAATCAATGAGATGAGATTGGAGGTGTTGGTTACAGCTGCCCTGCCCTATAAAAAACACATACCAGTTCTGGGTTTGCTTTTCCCAAGAAGCATTGCCTGATGTGAATGATGCCTCACACAAAAGAGCTCTCAGAAGACCTACCATTAAGAATTGTTGACTTGCATAAAGCTGGAAAGGGTTATAAAAGTATCTCCAAAAGCCTTGCTGTTCATAAAACACGGAGAAAAAGAGGCACAGCACACCAACATCAAAACCTCATCCCAAATGTGAAGTATGGTGGTGGGGCCATCATGGTTTGGGGCTGCTTTGCTGCATCAGAGCCTGGACAGATTGCTATCAGCAAAGGAAAAATGAATTCCCAAGTTTATCAAGACATTTTGCAGGAGAACTTAAGGCCATCTGTCCACCATATGAAGCTGAACAGAAGATGGGTGTTGCAACAGGACAACGACCCAAAGCATAGAAGTAAATCAACAACAGAATGGCTTAAACAGAAGAAAATACGCCTTCTGGAGTGGCCCAGTCAGAGTCCTGACCTCAACCCAATTGAGATGCTGTGGCATGACCTCAAGAAAGCGATTCATACCAGAAATCCCAACAATATTGCTGAACTGAAACAGTTCTGTAAAGAGGAATGGTCAAGAATTACTTCTGACCGTTGTGCACCTCTGATCTGCAACTACAGGAAACGTGTGGTTGAAGTTATTGCTGCAAAGGAGGTTCAACCAGTTATTAAAACCAAGGGTTCATATACTTTTTCCACCTACACTGTGAATGTTTACATGGCGTGTTCAATAAAAGCATGGTAACATTTAGTTCTTTGTGTGTTATTAGTTTAAAGGGGTTATCCGAATTATATTAAGTTAATCCAAACTTCTTTATCGATATATATATATAAAACATTTTTGTAATTAACTTACTTTAAAAATAATGCACCGTTTACAGTCTGCAGAATGTTGTCATTTGTGCACTGACGTCACCCTGCTTGAGGATTTTGTGCCCGCCCCTTCTGACTCTCCGTCTTCATTCAGCACGGCTCTGGTAAGGATCGCGCATGTGCGATCCTTACCAGAGCCGTGCTGACAGATTCCACAGCGTTCAGGCTTTGGAAGCCCGCCCCTTCTTGGTCTCTGCTCTATTAGCGCGACTCTGGTAAGGATCACGCATGCACGATCCTTACCAGAGCCGTGCTGAATGAAGACAGAGAGGCAGAAGGAGCGGGCTTCCAAAGCCTGAACGCTGTGGAATCTAGTCAGCACGGCTCTGGTAAGGATCGCATGCGATCCTTACCAGAGCCGTGCTGAATGAAGACGGAGAGTCAGAAGGGGCGGGCACAAAATCCTCAAGCAGGGTGACGTCAGTGCACAAATGACAACATTCTGCAGACTGTAAACGGTGCATTATTTTTAAAGTAAGTTAATTACAAAAATGTTTTATATATATCGATAAAGAAGTTTGGATTAACTTAATATAATTCGGATAACCCCTTTAAGCAGTGATTGTCTATTGTTGTGACTTAGATGATGAAGATTAGATCACATTTTATGACCAATTTGTGCAGAAATCCATATAATTCCAAAGGGTCCACATACTTTTTCTTGCAACTTTATGTGAAAACAGACCAGAGGGAAAAAAAAGGGGGACTTACAAGGGAGACCAGACAGATACACGAGGTTAGGATGGGTAAAAGTATATACCTTATTAAAGATATTGACCATCTAGATGACCTGTGAAGGAACAATGCCATTGATCAGCCAATCCGAGAAAAAAAAGGACTTGCGGAACTGAACCAAGGGGCCCAAGCCTGTGTAAAGGCAGATGGTAAATATTAGGGATGTCCCGATACCAGTATCGGTATCGGGACCGATACCGGCATTTTCACGACTACTCGTACTCGTGAAAATGCCGCCGATACCGCTGCCGATACTGGAAGTTCCGGTCCGGCAGCTCCTATACACTATTGAAGTAAACCTAACCTCTATTAATGTGGCCAGAATTACTAACTATTGATGCGCAGTCTCCCTCAGGTTCGGCGCTCAGTCCCTCCATGCTCCTCCTGCCCCGCCTGCCTTCTTCATTCATAAAAGTGGGCGGAGCAAAAAGGCGGGACAGGAGGCGCATGGAGGAACTGAGAGCTCAAGCTGCCCGATTCCTCCAAGCACCTCACGTCCCTCCTGCATGCTCCGCCCACTTTATGAATGTAGAAGGCGCGCGGGGCAGGAGGAGCATGGAGGGACTGAGCGCCTAACCTGAGGAAGACTGCGCATTAATAGTTAGTAATTCTGGCCACATTAATAGAGATTAGGTTTACGTCAATAGTGTATAGGAGCTGCGGGGCCGGTGTATGAAAGAGTCAAGCTACACCGGCCCCTGCGAGTGTAAACTGCCCCCCCACACACACTATGATGGCACTTATGGGGGTCTGTGAGTGACACTAATGGGGGATCTGTGGATGACACTTATATAGCATAATATGCTATATATGTGTCATCCAGAGAGCCCCCATTAGTGTCATCCAGAGATCCCCATTAGTGTCATCCAGAGATCCCCATTAGTGTCATCCAGGATCCCCCATTAGTGTCATCCAGGATCCCCCATTAGTGTCATCCAGAGATCCCCCATAAGTGTTATCCACGGATCCCCCATAACAGTGACATCCACAGATCCCCCATAACAGTGTCACCCACAGATCACCATAACAGTGACATCCACAGATCCTCCATAACAGTGACATCCACAGCACCCCCATAACAGTGTCATCCACAGATCCCCCATAACAGTGACATCCACAGCACCCCCATAACAGTGACATCCACAGATCCTCCATAAGTGACATCCACAGATCCCCCCATAAAAGTGACAACCACTGCGCCCCCATAACAGTGACATCCACAGCACCCCCATAACAGTGACATCCACAGCGCCCCCATAACAGTGACATCCACCGATCCTCCATAACAGTGATATCCACCGATCCTCCATAAGTGACATCCACAGATCCCCCCATAACAGTGACATCCACAGCGCCCCCATAACAGTGACATCCACAGCTCCTCCATAACAGTGACATCCACAGTGCCCCTATAACAGTGACATCCACAGATCCTCCATAACAGTGACATCCACAGTGCCCCCATAACAGTGACATCCACAGTGCCCCCATAACAGTGACATCCACAGATCCTCCAAAACAGTGACATCCACAGCGCCCCCATAACAGATCCCCCTGGATGCACATTGGTTGGAAAACACTATTATATTCCCATTTATTAATTTATTAACACTTGTACAAAGGAAAAGAAAAGCCACAGCAACAAAATTCCAGCTTTAATTTTTTTCATTGCTATCAGTAACTGCGGCGCTGTTTATACGAGGTATCGGTAATTGGTATCGGCGAGTACTTAAATAAAAGTATCGGTACTCGTACTCGGTCTTAAAAAAATGGTATCGGGACATCCCTAGTAAATATATATATATACATATATATATATATTTTAAATAAATGCCTGCATTTTAATTGCCTATCACATTCCATATGTCTGGCAATATGTCCAGTGTATTGTCTTCCTGAATGTAATCACCAAATGCAGTGTAAATTTAGCATACGTCATGCTAGATTATGCACATTGCCGTCCTAGTCCTCAGAAAAATTGCAATTCCATAGCATACAGTACACTAGGTGCCTCCTAAAACATTTCATAAAACTTAGGGGGAAAATGAAAGGGGGAATCTAATTGGTTGTTATGAGTAATTAAGCCACTTTTTCTTTACACCAGTTTTGATAAATCTCCCCCTTAGAACAGAATCCATTCACACGTCCACAAGTGTTTTGCCTTCCGCAAATTGCGGATCCGCAAAACACAGACACCGGCCACATGCGTTCCGCATTTTGCGAACCACACATGGCCGGCACTTTAATAGAAATGCCTTTTCTTGTCCATGTCTGCGGACAAGAATAGGACATATTCTATTTTTTGCGGAACGGAAGTGCGGATGCTGACAGCACACTGTGTGCTGTCCGCACTTTTTCCGGCCCCATTGAAAATGAATGGGTCCGGATCCATTCCGCAACGTTGCGGAACAGATCCGGATCCATTTTACGGACGTGTGAATGTCACTATGCTACAACCAGGAATCACCAATCCAAAAGATAGACCTAGAACATTTGTACATAACAGATATAACAGATTTTTGTCGAAATTCAACTTCAATACAAAGGGTACTGATATAACTGGAGATAATCAGCTGTTTTAGTTGTAAAAGTAAAAGCAGTGGCCATTGCGGGGCACCACAGGCTCTTTTTGTTAGGGATCTGTGTCCTGCTGGTGTTCATGCTTAGACACAGCTTCTTCTCTGGAGGCTTCTAGTGTAAGACGGAAATTGGAGACATTCCATGAAATACACTAGGGAATCACTAAAATCTAAAACAACCCTTTACTGAATCCACTTGGCTAAAGGGAAGTTTAAGACCTCAGGAGCCCCCATCCATACCCCACCCTTCATTTCCTTCCATTACCATATAGCTGCATCCACAGTTTTTAACCCTTCATTAACTTCTGAAGGAAGGCATGATGTTAGGCTAGTCCTGCATAGTAATAAATGATATTGAATGAATATATAGAATTGTTAGCATAGTTGACTACAATTTACAATACAGTTTGGGCTGTAGAAATCCTAATGTACGCTGACCAAACATATACCAAAAGGACACAATTTATTTTCCTTTTTTTGCCTATTAAAGTGTTTGGGCACATTGGTACGTACATCAGGAAAGTTTCCCCATGTATACTCCAACAGTACACCACAAACTTGCTATAGTAAATTATAAAAGCCCTAAATTTATCCAAGTATCAGACTATTTACCAATGTGCAAAGTATCCAGGTATCAGAAGAATTGTCTCATATAAAATTGTTCCATTCATAGCAAACATTGAATCTAAGTCTACTTTCACACTCGCGTTTTGGCTTTCCGTTTGTGAATCCGTTCAGGGCTCTCACAAGCGGTCCAAAACGGATCAGTTTGCATTCTAATGCATTCTGAAAAGAAAAGGATCAGTTTGCATCAGTTCAGTCTCCATTCCGCTTTGGAGACGGACACCGAAATGCTGCCTGCAGAGTTTTGGTGTCCATCTGATGAAACTGAGCCAAACGGATCCGTCCTGACACACAATGTAAGTCAATGGGGACTGATCCGTTTTCACTGACACAATCTGTCACAATAGAAAACGGATCCGTCCTCCATTCACTTTCAATGGTGTTCAAGAAGGATCTGTCTTGGCTATGTTGAAGATAATACAAACGAATCCGTTCTGAATGGATGCAGACGGTTGTATTATCTGAATGGATCCGTCCATGATGGATCCACACAAAACGCGAGTGTGAAAGTAAAATTTATTTCAGCATTGATGGGAAATGTACAACACTGTAATGACCAAAACCCTAATACATACATAATACATTTATTAAAGGAACAAAGTTATCTATATCCACCACATAAAATTGTAACTGATCTTTTAAGGTTCATAAATTCATGTTATGCCTTTTTAAAATGACAGTAAAATATTTGACTGCAATTTAAAAAATGGACCACATATAGCAAGTATGTTAGCTTTATAACTGGTCTGGAGCAGCAATAATTGCAGCCACACACCCACAGTAATTCTCTACTAGTTTTGCACGTTGCCGAGTAAAAGGCTACATATTTCCGGTCTGATCCGCATTCTTTGTGGATCACACGTGGACCCATTCATTTCTATGGGGCCACAAAAACATCCCCCAGCACACAGATGTAATCAGTGTGCTGTCCGCATCCGTGTCGCCATTACGCATATTTTAGAACATATTCTATTCTTGTCCGTTATGCAGACAATAATAGGCATTTTTACAATGCGGCCCGCAACCTCAGTATTTTGTGGATCTGCAATTTGCTGACTTCAAAATGTATACAGTCGTGTGAAGGTAGACTTAAAAGTTAAAAGGATTCTCCAAGGTTTTGATTAAATTCTAGCTTTCAGACAATCTGTGGAAGGAAGATCGTTTCACCACTGGGTTGTGCTCACTTGACAGCCTCACTGGCTGTGGGCTCTTCCGTTGATGTCTCAACCTGATCTGCTCCAGTGTCTTCCTGTTCATGATGTATATGCAGATCAGTGGAAGAGCCTACAGCCAGCCTCATGAGCATAGCCCAGATTGCGGAATCAGCAGCATAATAGAATGGCAAGTAATGGTGAAATGATATTTGCACAGGATGTCTGAAAGCTAAAATGTAGTCAAAGCCCCGGAGAACCCTTTTAAACCCTACTTTTTGTTTTTCAGAACTTCTTGAAGTCATACACTTTGGCTTCTAAGTTACATAGTACATTTGAAAAAAGTAGGTCCATCAAGTGCAACCAAGGGAAGGGGGATGGGAGGGGATGTGAATTTAGGAAACTGAAGTGGGAAACAAGAATTCTACACATTTACATAAGAATTCATGTTATTCCTGCACTTCAGCCATTCAGATGTAGACTTTTGTGTTTCTCTTTGCATCCTAGTTGCCCTTCCGGTCACAGATAGATGAAAGGACATTCTTCTCAAGAATTTTCTGGTACATTGCACAACTTGGTTCATTCTTTTTTTTATATTGGAAAGCCAAGGACAATGAAGCTTAAAGAGTCAGGCAGTTGGTTGGTAGCCCTTCTGGAATCGGCAATGCTGCTATGCAGAATGTTCGAAGGCTATTCATTTAAAGGAAAAATGTGCTGCCATTCCTAGTCTTCTTCATTGGGAGTTAAAGGGGTTTTCCAAGGTTATGAAAAATATGTCTACTGTTAGGAATTTTGATTAAATAACAAAAGAAGGCACATACTCACCAGTTTGCTCCCCCCACAAACCTCCAGTAAGAAATGCTTAGGTGTTCCCCACCAGTCTTTGTTTATATTACATGGCTGCAATGGTACCTATATACCCCACATGACCGCTGCAGCCAATCACTGGCCTCAGTCATTTATGACAGGAGACTTCTGAGGCCAATTATCGGCTGCAGCAATAACATGGGGTATAAAGACATATTCTGCAGCCACCTAAACAAAGACTGGCGGGGAGGACTGAGTGAAGCATTGTAAGCAGAGGGGAATTAAACTGGTGAGTATACCTTCTTTTCTTATTTAATTTAAATTCCTAGTGGTGGGCAAATCTCTACATAACTCGAAAATCCCCTTTGATGATTTTCACTTTGGTTCAATGTAGCCTAAGAGCTTCACAACAAGGCTTTATAACCATTTCTTGACTTGTATGTCACAACTTTTCCTTCGTATTTCCTATGCGCATGGTAGTGTATTTTGCAGTTACTACTTCCCCTTCATGTTAAGTGTCAATGTACGGTATAACAATAGGTTTCGCAACATGGTAGAGCACTACGGAGTTGTATAGTATATAGTATATATATATATATATTATATTGTGACACAGTGAGAGGTTTGGTGGTAAAAAACAGGTATTTTCCTCTCAGCCTGTGCTGCTGGGTTGATTGCAGCCAGGTGAGGGCAAATACTGGACCGGATTTTAGGTGCCGGTCCGGTTTTTTTTTGGGTTAATACCTAGCTGCCTTTAAAAGACAGCTAGGTTTATGCAAAGGTCTCTCTCTGTGTTTGGGATCTGAGCCCTGTGCTGGGCTGAAAAGCTGAGACCTGTGTGTCAGGAGAGCAGGCCATTTAAAGACGGTCAGTGGACTTTTTGTGTTGCTGAGCATTCAGCCAGGTGTGAACTGACACCTAGGATTTGAGGTGATTTAACCTGGAAACTGCTGGTGTTCCGTGGAGCTCTCAGGGCTGGAAGCAAGAGCTTGCAAAGAGGCATGCAGTCTGCCTGGAAGCCTGAGGTTGGACTTTCCTGCGGCTGGGCTGACAGCCAGGTGTGAACACGCACCTAAACCACACAGGTGAATTTGATTCAGTCTTGGACTTTTGTTTTGCCTCAAGTTTTTGCTGTGTGTGAAGTAACACTAAGTGACTGTTTTGAGTTTTGTTTGTGCAAGTGGGAAATAAAACACTGTTTGCTGCACTACCTGGACTCTCTTTGCCTCTATACTGCACCCGCACCGCTGTTTACCAGAGCAACCCCCCCCACAATATATATATATATATATATATATATATTGTTATGTATAAAAAAAAGGTGTTTGCAGCAAGGCAAAGGCAGCTCACCCCTACTATTCGCTGATCGGGAGCACGGAGAAGTCCTCTGGTGAACACGTCACTATAATACGAAAAAATCCAGCTCACCGAAATCCATGCGATTCTTTATTGTAATTCATTTAAAATTTCCAATACAGCAGGACAGACATATAACACCGGTGTCATATGTCTGTCCTGCTGTATTGGAAATTTTAAATGAATTACAATAAAGAATCGCATGGATTTCGGTGAGCTGGATTTTTTCGTATCATATATATATTGTTATATACCGTATTTTTCGCCCTATAAGACGCACTTTTTCCCCCCCAAAAGTGGGGGGGAAATAGTGCTGCGTCTTATGGGGCGAATGCAGCAAACACTGATACACCGCCGCGCTGCTGAAGAGCGCAGCCGGCGTGTGTATCAATGAGGAGGGGCTGTGGGCGGCATCTTGTTTGCTAATGACAGCGGGCCCGTGCAGTAACTGTATTCTACTACACCGGAACACCGCTGTAGTAATGTTATAGGCAATGTTTAAAACTATCATCTACATTAAACTTAATGCTGGCAGTATTACCCTACCTCCTATAATCTACGATCACAGGCAGGACTGGAATCAGGAGGCTGGACGGGCAGGAGGCGGCAGCGTAACGTCACGCGCCTGCTCCGCCCACTTTATGAATGAAGCAGACGGCACAGGCGCATGACGTCATGCTGCCGCCTCCCGCCCGCCCAGCCTCCTGACTCCAGTCCTGCCTGCGATCGTAGATTATAGGAGGTAGGGTAATACTGCCAGCATTAAGTTTAATGTAGATGATAGTTTTAAATATCGCCTATAACATTACTACAGCGGGCCGGTGTAGTAGAATACAGTTACTGCACGGGCCCGCTGTCATTAGCAAACAAGATGCCGCCCACAGCCCCTGTATTGGGGTTCATCGCAGCCACTGTTATGGGGGGGGAATCTGTGGATGACACATAGCATAAGATGCTATGAGTCATCCACAGATTCCCCCCATAGCAATGTCATTCCCAGATGCCTTCATACAGTGCCATCCACAGATTCCCCCATACAGTGCCATCCACAGATTCCCCCATACAGTGCCATCCACAGATTCCCCCATACAGTGCCATCCACAGATTCCCCCATACAGTGCCATCCACAGATTCCCCCATACAGTGCCATCCACAGATTCCCCCATACAGTGCCATCCACAGATTCCCCCATACAGTGCCATCCACAGATTCCCCCATACAGTGCCATCCACAGATTCCCCCATACAGTGCAATCCACAGATTCCCCCATACAGTGCCATCTCCAGATGCCCCCATACAGTGCCATCCACAGATTCCCCCATACAGTGCCATCCACAGATTCCCCCATACAGTGCCATCCCCAGCTCCCCCACATAACAGCGGTCATCCAGAGATCCCCACATAACAGTGCGTCCTCCACAGATGCCCCCATAACAGTGCGTCCTCCACAGATGCCCCCATAACAGTGCGTCATCCACAGATGCCCCCATAACAGTGCGTCATCCACAGATGCCCCCATAACAATGCATCATAATTGTGTCATGCACAGAACACCATTAGTAAAAAAAAAACACCAAAAGTACACCTTTTGGTTCAAAAATTTTTTTTTCTTATTTTCCTCCTCAAAAACCTAGGTGCGTCTTATAGGCAGGTGCGTCTTATAGGGCGGAAAATACGGTATGTATATTGTTTTATAGATGACATTTTCCCCCAGCACACCTCCGTAATACATCTAATGGCATGATCTCTACTGTGTTCTTGCGAAATTCAACGGGGAAAAAAAATCACTGTGCAAGATATTTAAAGGGTCATATAAATTTTGGACATATTAAAGGGTTTGATCAGTGGGAGTCTGAGTGCTGAAACCCCCAGCAATCGCTAAAATGCAGAGAAATGCTCCAATATCACACTCTTTCTTTTTCCTCATGGCAGGGGACAGGTTCAAGACAAGTCCATAGACTTTCTTTTAAGCCCGTCTTGCTTCCGTTCCTGCAGTCAGGAGAGAGAGTGCGATATGCGAGTGCTTCAGCACTCACATCTCCATTGATGCACATCTTTAGGGCTTATGCTCATGATCATAAGGACTCCGTGGCCCTGCTGCAGACCGCAAATAGCAGTCTGCTATGTGCTGGCACTGGCCGTGTACACTGCGTGCTGCGGATGTGGACATATTGACTTGAATGGATACCCCAAGATACAGCAAAAGATGGGACATGTCCTATCTTTCGCAGTATGGAGGCACAGTCCCGAAAGCTCATGGAATTGCGTTGTAGTGTATCTGTGAACTTCCGATTCGTGCCTTCGCCATGTAAAATATAGGACTCGTCCTATCTTTGGCCGTATCTTGTGGATCACGGACCCATTTAAGTCAATGGGTCCGCATCCGCAGCATGGAGTGCACATGGCCAGTGGCCGCATATTGTGGACCCGCTTTTTGCAATCCACAATATGGGCACGGAACCTGTTCATAAGCATGAGCCCTAAATTTGCCTTTATGACTTATGAAAAGTTATATAAAAACTCAGTGGCCCTTTAATAAGATATACTGAATAAGGTACTGTATACTTGAAACCGAACTCAGCTTCGGTTCCGACTGGTACCACGGAACTGTTTCCACTTTAAAAATCAATAACCGAAGTTATTCAACGAAGTCACACCCAGTGCCGGCATGTCCTATAGACGGACAAGGCAGCCGCCTAGTGCCAGCCCCCCTCATGCTGCAGCCGCCCGAGCGCTCTATATTGATTTGATCAAGCGTCAGTGTATATCACCAGGCCGCAGGAGAACAAGCAAGGAGGAGGAGCAGGAACCGCATAGTCTACGGCAACCAACAGACCAGTATATATAGCTGTATGGAACACCACAGAGAAAGGGGCAACTGATCTATATAGGAAAGAAACCTCGGTGAATGCAGTATTACATGTCAGTTCTTCAGATCCTGGAAATTTGATTAAAAATATACCTGTGGGGCAGTTCCTGCGGGCGCGTCGAATATGCTCATCGGATGTTGCGTTTGAGTTGCAGGCGGAAGATTTGAGGAGGAGATTCCAAGATAGAGGCTATGGAAAAAGATGCATTGAGAGGGCATATAACAGAGCAAAATTTACTAGTAGAAGAGATTTACTCGATAAAAAGGTGAGACGTGAGGATAAACCAGTGGTCAGATTTATTACTAATTTTAACTCCAGGTGGAAGGCGGTTAATGCTGCCCTGACCAAATACTGGGATATTCTCACACAGGACCCACAACTACAAGATGTCATACCAGACCGCCCATCTATACCATACCGTAGGGCAAAGAATTTGTGAGACCATCTGACTTGGAGCCTGTATACTCGAAAATCCCCCAACCCTTTTGGCACAAAAGGCACACAAGTAGCGCTTGTGGGAAGTGCGTAGCTTGCAGGAACATGGAAAGAGCTTCCCATTTTCATAACGCTAATCATGAGAAAACATTTAAAATCACACATATTATCAACTGTGCCACGGTGGGTGTCATATATTGGGCCATCTGCCCGTGTGATCTCAAATATGTGGGGATGACGTCACGGCAGTTGAGAAGAAGGGTGAGAGAACATGTCTTATCTATATATGCAGCCAAAGACGAAGAAGATTTAACATCATTGAAAACCCTCCCCCGCCATTTCAAGGAAAGGCACAAATCAGATGGATCTTTGTTTCGAGTCAGAGGAATTGATAGGATCATCATGTCACCAAGAGGAGGTAATTTAAAAAAGATCCTCGCTCAGCGAGAAAAAAAGTGGATTTTCCTCCTCAACACAATATCACCTCATGGTCTAAATGAGGGTATTAGCTATGCCCCCTTTTTATAGATGTCCATCGTCTGTAGATATGGGATGATACTCGTCTTCTACTGTAGGGACGCCTAGTACATACTTGGTATCCCATTTGTTTGGTCTGGGTGGCTTTTGTTACCCTTTAAACCTTTCCCCCTTTCTCTGTGGTGTGCCATACAGCTATATATACTGGTCTGTTGGTTGCCGTAGAGTTCTATGCGGTTCCTGCTCCTCCTCCTTGCTTGTTCTCCTGCGGCCTGGTAATATACACTGACGCTTACAGATTATTGCTTTTACATTTTTTTATTTTATTTTTTGTATGTTTTTCACACAACATATATATTGTATTGTTCTAACTCCATATATCCATATTTTTCAGATCATATTGGTTGTCGATGAGATGATAGATTGGAGATCCTTTTGGACACATGAAGGACCTTTGTTTGGACTATGGGATCGGGCAAACTTGTGATCCTCCATATCTCTATACATTGAATATACGTGTATTCAAATGGGAGGGGGGACTTTGTATATAGTCTAATTAGGCGTGGGGTAGCCTCTGTGATGATGGGGTGGTATTTATTATGTATATGAATTAATATTTTTTTATACTTATATTTATGTACTATGGTTTCCCTATATGATATATACCAGTTAGATGGCTATATGTATTTATATTTGTAAATGAATTATCACTTACTTCCGTGCAATTGGTTTTCAATTTTTTGGTTTATTTATTTTTGCATGTTCACAATGCACTGAGCACTTTATGCACTGGCATCTTTTTTCACGGGCTTACAATGCACTAGCACTTTTTGTATATGCTCTGATATATATAATATTTGATGATAAGTATATCTATTGCTTTATACTTCGATTATAATAATAATTTTATGTAAGGAATAGATGTTTTGTTTTCATTGTTTATATTTGGTGTAGAAGGTCACATGACCGGAATGTGATCTTGTGACGACATATGACCTTCTAGTATAGGATTTCACATTGATATATATACATATATATTTTACAATCATATGCACTTTGCTTGATGGTATTATCTTACATAATGAGGTGACTATGTTACCCCCGTCTTACTATGACTGTTTTGCCCTCCGGTGTTTTTTGATGCTGTGTGTTCTTTGATGCTGGGTGAACCCATACAGGCACGGGCTTAATTTTGCGAGTATTGGTGGGCTCCGTGTGTCTCCGTATGGATACGGATGAAATATCGCGAGCATTCCCTGGGGGGGGGGGGCAGGGGGGTTTTGCCCTGCAACGTCATCAATGCGGTGAACTGCAGTGTGTATGCTTTGTACTGTGTACCTACTCCTGCGATGATGGCGTGATGCCGCGAGATCGCGCGGCCGATTGGCTGTTTGGTAAGCGTCATCTCCCGCACTCCCGCGATGATGGCGTGATTCCGCGAGATCGCGCGGCCTATTGGCTGTTTGGTAAGCGTCATCTCGTGCACTCCCGCGATGATGGTGTGATGCCGCGAGATCATGCGGCCGACTAGTTGTTTGGTAAGCGCCATCTCGCGCTAGCATGACGTCACCAGCGGCAGCAGGATGGCACGCTAATATGACAAGTTCCCAATACACGTATGGTAGTGAGGTCAGTCCAATCACACACGTGTGTTATATTTCACTTGATTGATATGGATATATTTAGGGGTTAGAGGGAGTGATTTAGATACGCCCCTTGAGAAAGCGGAGCGAAACGTACGTCACGGTGGGCTCTCCTCTCAGCTAGAAGCCTGTGTCCTCCTTTTCAAGTGTCCCTCAGGTATACTAATTATGGAATATCTGTGCCTCGTTGCTGTATTGTATGTGCATAATTGCCCATCAGGCTAGTTCAGATAGGCACTGTTCCATTTTCATATTCTATATTGGGGGTGTTATTATTACTTTCATCAGCACTGTGATAGGATTTTTACCTACCCTGTATAGGAGAGATAATCGGGGCCTTCTGTGCATGGGAGGGGAGTCACATGTCTTGGCTACCATTTGTACTGCCGCCATATATTCTATGATATTGACATTATGTATATATCTGTTGTTGGTCTTTTTATCAACTAATAAAGCTTTGACATTTTTATTGCGTGTCCATTCCCCACCGGAATTATATTTATGACCCATCCTAAGGATAGGTCATCAATATTCTACACCCAGAAAACCCCTTTAATTACTTTTTTTTTTTTTTTTTACTATACTTGTCATAGCTGCATTTATTATCTCAAATCATAATTATATCCATTTTGCCATATAAAACTTTCCACTGAAAAAGCTGAGCGGGTAAAATTAGCTGAGCCAGCGGGCCAGGAACTGACGGAATTTCTCAAGAATCAGTCTTTACTTGTAAAGAAACGTGCTTGATTTAGCAAATATGTCTTTCCTGTGTGGAATTCAGTTTATTAATGCCTGACCCATGATCAACCCACAGTAATGCCTCGATCCTGTGGTAGGATTTCAGAAATTCCTTGTAAAGGAGATTAAGCCATCAAAGGGTAACCGGACCTCTCCTAAAATGGGTCAGTAAAGGTGTGTTCACACATAACAGTCACATCTTTTTACAGTTACATTTTATATGGGTTGGTCTTTTTCAGTAACCGCTGGGACCCCCACCAACATACCTCCCAACTATCCTGGATCTAGCGGGAGAGTCCCAAATTCCAGCGGCTGTCTCCAGAGGGCTGAAGCATGTCCTGATTTCTACTATGTCTGTGTGCTGAGGATCCAGATAAAGTTGAAAACAATGGTAAAGCAGGAACAGTCCCAGTTCCACCATTCATCGGCCTGTGCTTTCCCCAGCAGGCAGGAGCGATGCAGCAGAGCGGGAGAGAGCACAAGCCGGGGACTGATTTCATCCATTCATTGGGGGAACAGGGATAGGTATTACTTTTTATTTTATTAAAACTAAAGGGGTTTCACTATTGTGAGGGGGTACTAAGGGGGCAACACTCCTTGTAAGGAGGAATTCTACTGTGTGGGGGCACTAAAGGGGCATAACTACTGTGTGGGGGCAGTAAAGGGGCATAATTATTGTAAGGGGTCTCTAAGGAAGCATTCTACTACATTCTACTGTGTGGGGGCACTAAGGGAGCAAAACTATGGGGTACTAACAGGGCATTCTTAATGCGAGGGGCACCATGGGAGTGTAACTGCTGTAAAGGGGGCACTAACAGGGCCTTCTTACTATAAGAGGACACCAAGCCCCCTTGCAGACGAGCGTGCCAGATTCAGTCTATGATGCGTTGCGGGCAGGTTAAGGGAAACTCATGCCAGTTCAAACGCAATTTGTCTGCAATTGCGTTGTTCAGTTTTTTCCGCGTGAGTGCAAAGCGTTTTAATGCGCTTTTCACGCGCGTGATAAAAAAACTGAATGTTGGTACCCAGACCCGAACCCGGATTTCTTCACTGAAGTTCGGGTTTGGGTTCGGTGTTCTGTAGATTTTATTATTTTCTATTATAACATGGTTTTAATGGAAAATAATAGCATTCTTTAATACAGAATGCTAAGTAAAATGTCCATTGAGGGCTAAAAAATAATAAAAAAAATGACTCACCTTTTTCACTTGATCGCGCAGCTGTTATCGTCTTCTTTCTTCTTCTTGCAGGACTCGCAAAAGGACCTGCGCTAACGTCATCGCGCTCACCCTGTAGCTCGGGACCTAACACTCACCTACCTGTGCCATATGGGCCAGTGGGCTAAATTACAGGAGTGTAAAGGCCGACTCGCAGCAAACTTCCCAGTTACCTCCAGCATGTAGCCATGCCTGCAATGGGAGGAGGGAGAAGGCTGTGAGCCCCACCCAAGACTGGCTGATATGGCCCAGGCCTCACAGGTGCACCTAAATGTAGCCTGTGGATGGAAAACAGGCTACATTTACATAGGAGTTTATACACCTCCAAAAAATTATATATACACAAAACAACTGAAAGGTGGCATAAAGCAGGATGTGCTCAACCCAAAATGCAGTTGTGCATATATATATATATATATATATATATATATATACAGGGGACACACACAATGCATCCCTTACATACACAGAAACACAATGCATCTCTTACACACACTCAATGCACCTCTTACATACACAGAAACACACCTTGCAGCCCTTACCCATACAAACACAGATTCACACAACGCATTTCGTACACACATTCAGAAACACACAATACATCCCTTATACACAAACTGCTTTCTATACCTTACATCAGGGGTCCTCAAACTTTTTAAACATGGGGCCAGTTCACGGTCCCTCAGACCGTTGGAGGGCCGGACTATAGTTTAACTATGAGCAATTATATATATTTACCAGTATTTCAATGGGAATCATTCCCCCCCCCCCTTGTCACTCTCTTTCTCACGCCCCCTCCCTTGTCACTCTAATTTCCCCCCTCCCTCCCGTGTCACTCTCATTTCTCAGTCCCCTCCCTCCCTTGTCACTCTCATTTCCCAGAACCCTCCCTTGTCACTCTCATTTCTCAGCCGCCCTCCCTCCCTTGTCACTCTTATTTCTCAGCCGCCCTCCCTCCCTTGTCACTCTCATTTCTCAGCCGCCCTCCCTCCCTTGTCACTCTCATTTCTCAGGCCCCCTCCCTCCCTTGTCACTCTCATTTCTCAGCGCCCTCCCTCCCTTGTCACTCTCATTTCTCAGCAGCCCTCCCTCCCTTGTCACTCTCATTTCTCAGTCCCCTCCCTCCCTTGTCACTCTCATTTCTCAGTCCCCTCCCTCCCTTGTCACTCTCATTTCCCAGAACCCTCCCTCCCTTGTCACTCTCATTTCTCAGACCCTCCCTCCCTTGTCACTCTCATTTCTCAGCCGCCTCCCTCCCTTGTCACTCTTATTTCTCAGCCGCCCTCCCTCCCTTGTCACTCTCATTTCTCAGCCGCCCTCCCTCCCTTGTCACTCTCATTTCTCAGCCGCCCTCCCTCCTTGTCACTCTCATTTCTCAGCCCCCTCCCTTGTCACTCTCATTTCTCAGGCCCCCTCCTCCCTTGTCACTCTCATTTCTCAGCGCCTCCCTCCCTTGTCACTCTCATTTCTCAGCAGCCCTCCCTCCCTTGTCACTCTCATTTCTCAGTCCCCTCCCTCCCTTGTCACTCTCATTTCTCAGTCCCCTCCTCCCTTGTCACTCTCATTTCCCAGAACCCTCCCTCCCTTGTCACTCTCATTTCTCAGACCCTCCCTCCCTTGTCACTCTCATTTCTCAGACGCCCTCCCTCCCTTGTCACTCTTATTTCTCAGCCGCCCTCCCTCCCTTGTCACTCTCATTTCTCAGCCACCCTCCCTCCCTTGTCACTCTCATTTCTCAGCCGCCCTCCCTCCCTTGTCACTCTCATTTCTCAGCCGCCCTCCCTCCCTTGTCACTCTCATTTCTCAGCCGCCCTCCCTCCCTTGTCACTCTCATTTCTCAGCAGCCCTCCCTCCCTTGTCACTCTTATTTCTCAGACGCCCTCCCTCCCTTGTCACTCTTATTTCTCAGACCCCTCCCTCCCTTGTCACTCTCATTTCTCAGACCCCTCCCTCCCTTGTCACTCTCATTTCTCAGCCGCCCTCCCTCCCTCGTCACTCTCATTTCTCAGCCGCCCTCCCTTGTCACTCTCATTTCTCAGTCCCCTCCCTCCCTTGTCACTCTCATTTCCCAGAACCCTCCATCCCTTGTCACTCTCATTTCTCAGAACCCTCCCTCCCTTGTCACTCTCATTTCTCAGCCGCCCTCCCTCCCTTGTCACTCTCATTTCTCAGACCCTCACTCCCTTGTCACTCTCATTTCTCAGACCACCTCCCTTGTCACTCATTTCTCAGCCCCCCCTCCCTTGTCACTCTCACCCTGTTGAGCCGTGAGAAACGGCAATAACACCCGGCGGGCCGGATCAGTCTCCTCGGCGGGCCGTAGTTTGAGGACCCCTGCCTTACATGAAAACACACTGCAATCCACTACACACACACAATGCATCACCTAGAATTTGAACAGCATTTGGTGTCTTGGTCAGCCAGCCAGCGAAAGTGGGGTGCACCTGACCTAGGGGTGAGCTGCTGCCATGGGGGGGGGGGGGGGGGGGGGGTTGAGTGGCTGCTGGGGCTCTAAGCTTCGGGTGGGGGGACACCATTTTCTACTGTACCGGGTGACACCAGCCCTAGCAACGCCACTGGCCACAGACCCTACAGGGAATTTTCCCGGTGGCGGTTTGATGCCTATCCAGGCACCATGCTGAAGGTAGGGCTGGCTTGGTGTTGTGGCCTACATCTCACCTCCTAAGCCCCCTGCTCCATATCAGGTACAAAAGAGGACAAAATATGAAGCTATTGATGGTCACCACCACAGAGGGACATGGTTCTGTGGGATGGTATTCTGTGCTGCACTGTGGTATTACTGACCCTGGCATATTGCATTGGCCCTGTCTACTTGTTTTGTCCCACCTTCTGTCAATTCGGACCTACCTACAACATTGGGGCCACTTTTAGGTTTTTCCAGGGCGACTTTAAGTTCCCAGTGCCCATTAGACCTCTTACACATATTTCCAACACTTTTGTATGGCCAGAACCTTACGGTTCCTTGTGTGAAAAGTCCATTTTTCAGGCATAATAATACGCTTGAATAATTTTTCATAGGGACATTAGCACAACAATAAACTGAATATAGAAGTGTACACCAAATAATACAATAATATACACATTTATTCAACACACATGCTGCCTGAGGGGTTTGGAACTAGGTTCTGGGGCAATATGCTATAGGTTTATTAAAGCAGATCTATTTCCCAGGTCTAGAGAGAGTGGGGACTGCGCCTCCAGGTCATGGATGATGATGATGACCTCCAAATATATTCTTCCTACATCCAGCAGGGGGAGACATCCTCACAAAACGCTAGAAGACCCCCGCTCTCATTCTATGCCTCCATAGTAACATTCCCACCCCTGAGCGTGCGCCCATCTTTGAGTCTGCGCAGCCGGCTCGTCAGTGCGCCTGCGCGGGTTAGACCTCAGTCATACCGTGTGTCCCGGGCGCCGCCGGCGGATTCTCCTCAGGACACGGTTTGAGCTGCGCTTGGAGCCCGAGGCCGGACTTGCAGCCATGGCGCAGATCTTGCCTATCCGCTTCCAGGAGCACTTCCAGGTAATCTATGGGTGTGAGGGGGAGAAAGGGTCATTAGAAGAAGGAGAGCAGCTGCAGCAATGGTGAATAGCGGATTTTTTGGGGAATGATTGGTGATGCTTGCTGGAGGGCGACGGACGAGACTAGGACCACTCAACCTGTGTGAGGAATAACGCAGCTGTTTAGGGGGTAATGCATTATGGCGGGGGGGATGCCTCTTTTGTGGACAGTATGGGGTTAACCGATGCATCCCTCCAGGGGAGGGGTTAGTAGCTCTTGTGCCCCCTGTGTGATGTAGGTATGTATTGGTGCCAGGTCCACAGTGAGCTCCTGTGGGCCTGTCATAGCTGATCTGCCCTCTGATATATGGCTGATTCTGTCATTTTTAACCCATGAATGTCTGCAGTCCAGTAATACTGTGCACCCCCCAGATTTGGCCTACGCAGGTTACATGGAAGCTGCGGCTAATGCAGATGTGCAGATCCCCCACCTCCTCTTAGGGTTATTGATTTCCAGCAGTGAGGAGGAAGGAGGGGGTGCTGTGTGCAGGGGCGTCTCTGGGTACCAGTGGAGGCGGCATAGACACAGATTTTGGATGCCCATGATGACAGCACTGTCATCTGCTGGTGTGAGGGGACCTCAGGACAGGGTAGTCATTCATCGTCGGCACACTGGAATGGCTGGCAGAAAATTCATTCATCCTTGTACTGTATTTCTCTGTAGTCATCGCAGCAAATATCAGTCCAGCACTAAAGAGGTTAATCTTCATTAAAATGAATAGAGAGCAGGAAGTGAGCCTTTCTTATTATGAAAGGTCCTCAAGTGTCGGGACCCCCGTCCTCTTTATTTGTTGCTTGTGATTGCGCTGGAAGACCCTGTTCTCAGCCGCGCTTCTGGAGATAGGCCTCAGTTTTGACCGAGCCGATGACAGTCTCCTGCTGTTCCAGGGTAATTGTGAGCAACTTACCCAAGGTCAGGAGGAAATGGAAGACTTGTGTCAGGAATATGTGCTGTGCCCGGCCAACTGCAGCGCTGCAGAGGTCTGACTCATTCCGTGGGGTTACGAATGGCATTGCAAGCGAGTTCTGCCGACAGAACGGGCACGAGATGGATCCACCAACGTGAAGATGTGCGGGAGCGTGCTCATGGAGACCTGAAATGCAAATGATGAACGAAGACAGATCGAGATGTTTTGAGTCACCCCCATCACAGGACTGATTTGACCTGACGTGGGTTGCCTGACAGAGCTTCAAATGTAGGAAATGTATGTGTGTTTTACGTTTTTTGCACGTTTGTAGCTGTGTCAAAAGTGAAAAGGGCAAAAAATCTTTCCATTCGGAAAGCAGCATAGCTGGGAATACCTTAGCAATACCGCCAGGTAACGTTAAGACAACCTGACTATGTTGCAGATTTTCCTGCCAGAAAAAAGCAGTGCAATACAGTACCAGCAAAGTGTATCAGATTAGCCAATAGTCATGGACACATTGCAGTTTTTTTTCCTGTGTAGTCTTTGAAATCCACAGCATGTCAGTTGTTTCCCAGGTTTTTTGGTACAGATTTGCATTGCAAAGGGTGAGATTGGGGCAAATCCGCAAGTAACAGATGCAGATTTTGGTGAAGAAAGGCAGAGAAAAACGGTTTGCTGGTAGCCTGAAGGTCACCTTCCTGGTCTCTATCAGAACATAGGTAACCATCCTGGTAATCTCCAGGAAGATGGGTTCATTGTGGCACAAATGCAAGTGGCTTTACCAAATCTGATATGAAAATGGGCTAAACAGGAGATTTTCCCCATACAGTGACCCTAGACGAGCCTCGCGTGACACCAGGGCTGCTAGTCCCCAAGAGGCAAGTAATGCGCCTGGTGGTATGCTACTGGTGCCCAATAGTTTGGACTGTTTTCTGTTATTTTTTCACCATGACTGTCACGGGTAATGGGGAGGGGATAACACACAGAAACAATAGAACAGAGTCTAGGCCTCAAAGCTAAGGGAGGGGGGTAGTGACCTCCTAGAAATCCCTAGACCTCTCCCTGACTCCTGCCAATATGAGTATACCCAGAAGATGGAAATACTCATACACCGGAACCTTAGCCCTGGAGACCCTGAAATACCCTTGGAGTGGTGGCATGAGAACCAGCATCTCCCTGAGGCCTAGACAACAACACACAGAAGCAAACAACAAGATGCAAAACCAAATGCACTTAGCTTAAAGAAGAATGGAGGAGCAGGAGATCCCAAGGAACAACACACCAGCTCAACCAACTCCAGCAGGAAATATCAACCGCATGGTAAGCAGTGTGAGTCAGAACTAAATAGAGCCTCAGTAATGACCCACAAGCTGCACCTGACGAGGTGTGGTCCTTGCCAAACAACAACACTACAAGATGAAAACAGAGAGACTGTCAGATACCCTCACCTTGGCCCCAACTTCCAAGAAGGTGCCTTCAACTTAATGTTTCTTGTGGACGGCCACACAGAATCACCCACTCTCAGGTCCGGACCACTCATACGTCTCTTGTCAGCCATACGTTTATACTTTTTGCCAATTTTTTAAAAATTGTTTTGAATTTTCCGCCAAATAGATGACAGCGAAGAGGAAAATCTTTCCTCTTCTGGTATACCAATACCAGAAGTCTCAGTACCAGAAAATTTGCCAAACTGCAGATGGAACCCATATGCTCCAAAAAACGGCGACTTATCAGTGAACTCCTGTCTACGGTTATTTAGGGCAAACTCGGCCAATGACAAAAATGAAGACCACTCCTCCTGATTCTCTAAGACAAAACATCTCAAATAAGTCTCCAGATTCTGGTTAGTGCGTTCAGTCTCTCCGTTTGACTGAAGATAAAAAGCTGAACAGAAGGACAATTGGACCCCTAGGCAAGTACAAAACACCTTCCAGAATCTGGAAACAAACTGAGTCCCCCTATCAGACACCACATCAGAGGGGATACCGTGTAGTTTCACGATGTTATCAACAAACACTTGTGCGAGAGTTTTAGCATTAGGTAGACCTGATAATGCTATAAAGTGCGACATCTTGCTGAAGTGATCAACAACCACCAGAATCACAGTTTTCCCTGAGGAATTAGGCAAATCTGTGATAAAGTCCATGGACAAATGAGTCCACGGTTTCGATGGGATAGACAAGGGAAGTAGAGATCCTGAAGGCCGAGTATGTGTCACCTCGGCACGCGCACAAGTCTCACAAGCTGACACATAGCCCTCAATACTTTTATGCAACCCTGGCCACCAGAATCTCCGGGAAATGAGATCAACTGTGGATCTGCTCCCAGCGTGTGCCGTAAGAATGGTACTGTGATGTTCTTCAAACACCTTGTGCCGTTGTTCTGAAGGAACAAACAACTTCCTTGGAGTACAAGAATCAGGTGCATCTCCCTGGGCCTCCAACACATCTGCCTCAAGTTCAGGATAAAGGCTGGATACAACCACCCCATCAGCTAATATCGGGCCAGGATCCTATAAATCACCCCCCCGGGAAAGCTACGTGACAAAGCATCCGTTTTGGCGTTCTTAACCCAAGGGCGATAGGTGACAACGGTATTAAATCTGGTAAAAAAACAACGACCATCTTGCCTGCCTTGGGTTCAGACGTTTAGCCGACTCCAGATAAGCCAGATTTTTGTGATCAGTAATTACCCTAATGGGATGAATCGCTCCTTCCAACCAATGACGCCATTCCTCAAAAGCCAATTTGATGGCCAGCAACTCTCTATTACCTACATCATAATTTCTTTCAGCAGTAGAGGGGTTTTTGTTAAGAGAAAAAAGCACATGGGCGCCATTTGCTAGGAGAAGGACCCTGCGACAAGATTGCTCCAACCCCTATCTGGCATACGTCAATTTCCACAATGAATGGCTGTGACACATCAGGTTGCACCAGTATAGAAGCAGAAGCAAAACATTCCTTTACTGCTGAAAAGGCATGTAATGCCTCATGAGACCAGACTGAGAAATCCGCACTTTTCTTAGTCATATCTGTTAATGGTTTAACAACAGTCGAGTAATTCAAGATAAATTTATGGTAGTTGGTGAACCCCAAAAATCGCATGAGTGCTTTCAGATTTTCGGGTCGAACCCAGTCCAACACAGCACGGACTTTTTCCGGATCCATACAAAAACCCGAAGATGAGAGTAGGCAACCCAGGAATTGCACTTCCGGAACTGCAAATACACACTTTTCCATCTTAGCATACAATTTATTCTCCTCTAGCATCTGTAAGACCTGTCTCACGTGATCCTGATGCGTCTCCATGTAAGAGGAATAAATTAAACTATCCTCCAGATACACCACCACAAACCTGCCCACCAGATGATGAAAGATGTTATTGATGAAATGTTGAAAAACAGCAGGAATATTGGTCAACCCAAAAGGCATGACCAAATTCTCAAAATGACCTTCAGGGTTATTAAAGGCCGTCTTCCATTCATCCCCCTCCTTGATCCTTACCAGATTATATGCCCCCCCCCCCTCAAATCCAACTTGGAGAACACCTTGTCACCGACAATCTGATTGAACAAATCTGGGATCAAAGGAAGGGGATAGGGATCACCGACAGTTGTGCGATTAAGCTCACGGAAGTCCAAACATGGCCTAAGAGTTCAATCCTTTTTTTTTTTTTTTACCAAAGAAGAACCCTGCAGCCACTGGTGATTTGGATGGTCCAATATGACCTTTAGCCAAACTCTTGGTGATATATTATCGCATGACTACTCTTTCGGGTTCAGAAACATTATACAACCGAGACTTGGGCACCCTAGCTCCGGGAATAAGGTTGACTGGGCAATCCCACTCCTGATGAGGAGGTAACTCCTGGTCTCCACTTTCAGAGAATACATCATGAAAAATCAGAAATAAAGGAAGGTACTATTTAAGTGGTTACAACAGAAAGCAACATGCTAAGACAGTTGTCTATGCAAAAATCAATCCAATCAAGAATCTGTCTCGCCTGTCAATAAATGGTAGGGTTATGTTTGGTTAACCATGGTAAACTTGGCACCAGAGGAGCTGGCAGACCCTCCAGCACAAAACACGAAATGGATTCTTGATGAGAATCTCCCACCTTTAGGCGAATGTCCTGCACCATTTGTGACAAACACTTTTGTGAGAGTAGGGCGGAATAAATCGCAAACACCGAATTATTTTTGTCTAATGCGCTTGTTGTCAAACGGACTAACTGGCCATCCCCTAGGTTAACCCCTGCCCCACTGTCAATAAATACTTCAATTCCCACAGTTTTGGAGTCTAGCGCCACCTTGTCAGGCAGGAGAAATCGGGTACTACTGGTAAATGACAAAAGTACATTCTCAGATTCCCCACCCACACTACCAAGAGTGAGAAGAGGACTAAACACATTAGTTTTCTTTCTCTCTTTTTTACCTCTATGTTTAACATAAGGACATATGTTAACAAAATGTCCCCCTTTACCACAGAAAAAGCAGAGTCTTTTCTTAACCCTAACATTTTTATCACCAGGTCCAGGAGTGACTTCCCCAACTGCATTGGCTCATCAGACATGAGCTCAAGTGCCTCCCTACCCAAATTGTCGGAAGAGGCCGCTTCCCCATATAGTGCGTCCCGAGCGTTAGGAACCTTAGATCTCTCCAGCAGACGTCTATCAATACGTACTGCCAGAGACATGGCTGCCTCCAATGACTCTGGACATTCGTGAAATGCCAAGGTGTCCTTCAGGTTCCCGGATAACCGTTGACAGAATTGACTAGGGAGGGCTGGGTTATTCCACTCAGTATCAGTTGTCCATCTCCTAAATTCAGAGCAATAGGACTCTGCAGAACGCTCTCCCTGCCGTTAGCCACGTAACTTAGTCTCGGCCAGGGAGAACCGATCTGGCTCATCGTAGATAAGCCCTAGAGCTCTGAAAAAATTAATCTATCTACTGGAGGGATTGCGATCCGGTCGGCAAAGAAAAAGCCCAAGACTGAGCGTCACCTTTCAGTAACGAAATAATAATCCCCACTCTTTGACTCTCGTCCCCAGAAGAGTTAGGATGTAGTCTAAAATATAGTTTGCACGACTCCCAGAACCGAATAAAGTTGTCACTTCCCCCGTAAAACCTATCCGGGAGAGCAACCTTAGGTTAAGGGCAGGCCTGGTTCCCGCTGCTGGAAGCCGCCGCCTGTGGTCTCTGAAACTGCAAGACGGCCGTGCAGAGGTCAGCCACCTCATATGGTGCATACGATCGACCAGTGCAGAAACAGTATCCATTGCTGCACCGACCTACAAAATGACTTTTTTTTGGGCGGTTGGTAATGTCAAGGGTAATGGGGAGGAGATAACACCAGATAACACACAAAAGGAATAGACCGGAGTCTAGGCCTCAAAGCTAAGGGAGAGTGATGATGACCTCCTAGGAATCCGTAGACCTCTCTCTGACTCCTGCCAGTATGCGTAGACCCAGAAGGTGGAACTACTCATACACTGTATGCTTAGTCCTGGAGACCCTGGAAGGCCCTAGGAGTGGTGGTAGGGGATGAGACTACTGGTTTCTCCCCAGATGAAGGAACCAGCATCTCCCTGAGGCCTAGACAACAACACACACAAGCGAACAACAAAATGCACTTAGCTTAAAGAAGAATGGAGGAGCAGGAGATCCAAAGGAACAACACACCAGCTCAACCAACTCCAGCAGGAAATATCAACCGCATGGTAAGCAGTGTGAGTCAGAACTAAATAGAGCCTCAGTAATGACCCACAAGCTGCACCTGTCAAGTGGTGTGGTCATTACTAAACAACAACACTGCAAGATGAAAACAGAGAGACTGTCACCTCTGTCATGGGAAGGACCGTGACAATGGCACTGCTCCATTCACACGACTGTATTGTTTCTGCATTCATTTCAATGGTGCTGCAAAAAATGCGGAGAGCACACCGTGTGCGGAACGCACATGACCGGTATCTGTGTTTTGTAGACTACAAAACAAATTTGGTTGAGTGAACTGGCCTTCTGAAAAGATCCCAACAAAATCTGTTCCAGAACCCTCAGTCAGGCCTTATGTACAAATTATAGAACATGTCCTATTCCCAGTGATGGCTAACCTCCGGCGCACCAGCCTTGGTGAAAACAGCCAAGCAAGTATACATCTCTGGAGTCGTAGTTTTACCACAGCTGGATTGCCAGAGGTTAGCCATCAAAGTCCTATTCCCTCCATGCTTCGTGAGAAAATACTCCTTTTTGTTGATGGGAGTGAGAAAAATGAGAAATGCACGTGGAAGGTTTCCGTATTTTGAAGATCTCTGGCTTCTCTAGTTTTGAGGCTACTGTTGAGCACAGTCAATGTAAAGCTGTCCATGCATGTTACTTATAATCCTGTCTACTTTATGTATCATTGTATTGGGATATGACTTTGTATGAAAAGTGTAGTCTCGCCATTGACCCACCTACGCAAACTTATTAGGAAATAGTTCCCTACAGTCAGCTGATCATAAGCCGGCAAAACTATGGGGGCTTCACATTCTTTACCGTTTCCCAACAAATCTTTCAGCCTATATCCTGTCCATGGAGCAGCAGGCACAGGGAAGTGCACAGTAGACAGTTTGCTTTAATTTACCCACAGAAGATTTATCGCATTCACATTTTTGTGGGTAAAAATCAATTCCACAAAATTCTGCAATAAGTTTGACCATATGGCGACATCTATACAAGATGTAGACTAAACAGAAAAAACGTCTGTGGATTTGATTTACATGCAGATTCTGCAAATGATTTGCCACAAATTTAATTCTATGCGTTGCAAGGCTGAAAATCCACAACATAAATTGAAATGCAAGTCAGTTTTTACACTTTTCTTCCCCTCACAGCTTGTAGATGAGACCTCATCAGCTTTAGGCCTCATGCACACGACCATTTGTGTTTTGCTGTCCGCAAATTGCAGTTCCGCAAAAAAAACGGATGGTGTTCCATATGGCATCCGTTTTTTTTGCGGATCCATTGTAATAATGCCTATCCTTGTCCAAACTAGAAAAAATAGGACGTGCTCTATTTTTTTGCGGAACGGAAAAACGGACATGTGGAAACGAAATGCACACGGAGTACCGTCCGTTTTATTTGCGGACCCATTGAAATGAATTGTTCCGCATATGGTCCGCAAAAAAACCCGGAACGGACACGGAAGGAAAATACGTTCGTGTGCATGAGGCTTTATTTTTTTCCCGTTTCTGTTCCTTTTTTTGCAGGCCGTATGCAGATCCATTCACTTCAGTGGGTCCGCATAAAAAACTGTTGCATACGTTTTTTGTTTTTTTTGTCCGGCCAACTGCTGCCATTTGAAATGGTGATGTGAACGCAGCCATGCAGATTCAGCAAAGAAAATTTTTGGCCATTTATAATACATGCGGATAGGGTTTTCAGAACTGGGAGAAAAGGGAAAAACCCTTGCAGGTTTTAGGTCATGCTCTGGATTTCCAAATCTAGCAGGCCCACTGTGTGTATGAAAATCTTGGTGATTTTCACTGTGTATTTCACCCTTTTATATACATTAAAGGGGTTGGCCACTTTCTGGTTACTGTTGACCAATGTGTATGTAACATAACTGTATGGCACTTCCTAATAAAGTCTTTGTTGATATCCTGCGCTATTTTCTATATTTCGTAAGGTATGGCCCCTGGTAGGGCAATTATTTTGTGCTATTTACACAAAGGTCTTGTCCATAAGATGGCCACTGATGCAGGGTCATGTGACCAGGCTATTCACCCAGTCTCCTTATATACAGTTTGGTGCAGTGTGTTTGAATGGAGGAGGCTGAATGATTTGCTTGGTCACATGACCCCCCATGAGAGGCCATCTTATGGATAGGACCTTTATGCAGACAGCACAGAACATCTGCTCAGCAAGAGGGATATAGCTTAATAAATGTGGTCATCTTACCAACACATTGTCAACAGTAGCCAGAAAGTGGCCAACCCCTTTAACTATAACTTATGCCAGAATATTGGCATATATTTTAACAGAAATCTCTTTCAGCTCTAGGCTGGTGTAGATTTCAGTTTCTTGCGCACGGACAGCAGAAAATAAGACAGATTTAAATTGGTTGGATCTTTCTCCAGCAGGCACCCATACACATTAGTGTATTCTTAGCTAAACTCGCCAAGTACACAGTCTAAGGCCCCATTCACACGTCCGTAGTGTGTTGCGGATCCGCAACACACCTTGCCACCAGCCTCATAGAGATGCCTATACTTGTCCGCAATTGCGGGCAAGAATAGGACATGCTCTATATTATTGCGGAGCCGCTGGCCGGAAGATCGGCGGCGCGCTCCGCAAATGCGGATGCGAAGAGCACAGTGTGTGCTGTCCGCATCCATCACGTCCCCATACAAAATGAATGGGTCTGCACCCGTTCCGCAGATTTGCAGAACGGGTGGGGACGAACATTGTGGACGTGTGAATGGGGCCTAATGTGTATGGGGAGCTCCGTACACATGATTTTGGGAGAGAGAAGGATCAGACGAAGTGCATATTTTTGCCTGATCCTTTTGTTCTTCATGTTATGGAGACTTATTGACAATACTCCATTGGAAAACATTATGCAAAGAGGGATCTCCCAAGGAAAGAGAACCATCTTGTTAGGGAGCCACTTCCACAAGGCGCTATGAGTCAAAATCTAACTTTTAACCAGCCTTGGAACCAATATAACCAAGCCAAATATCCATCTGTAGACAGTTGTTATGTGGTGCTTGCCCCTCATCGGTACAGAGACCAGTCCTGTTTGGAGGCTTACTGGAAGTGCTCCATGGTATGGAGACTTATTGGCAATTCTCCATGGGAAAAAAGTATGCAAAGTATCCCAATAAGCACCATGAAGTACTTCCAGTAAGTCTCCATACAGGGCTGGTCTCTTTAAGGAGAGCCCGTACCCTACCAGTGCTGCATAAAACGCATCGCACTCAGCCAGAATCCTAGTCCGTACTAATAAGGGGCAAGCACTGTTTAATAGCTGTTTACGGATGGATATTTGGCTTGGTTATTTTCGTTGTTATGTCCCAAAGATTGTTAAAATGGCGGATTTTGACTCGGAGAGAGCCACTTCCACAAGGTGGCGCTAGTGAGATGGTTCTCTTTTCTTGGGAGATCCCTCTTGGCATATTGTTCTTCCAGGAGATAAGCTGCCGTCAGAAGTGTCTGTCAGTGGCTTTCTCCTCTCTACCCATTGAATGCACATATATGTGCAACCGAACCATACATGTACAGTTTGTGTATGAGAAAGTCGGGTGATACAGCTATCGGCTGACTGATCGTTTGGTCAACGGCTATTTAATGTCAGTGGGCTGGCTTTAGTCTGGTGTGTGAAATGCAATCCGATGCGGATCCGTCTCACAAATGCATTGCAATAACTGAACCGTCTCTCCGGTTGTCATCCGGAAAAACTGATCTGTTATTTATTTTTTATACATCCGGAAGAACGGATCTGTCAATGCGGTATTTTTAATGCCTGATCCGGCACTAATACATTTCAATGTAAATTAATGCTGGATCCGGCATTACGGCAAGTGTTCTGGAATTTTTGGCGGAGATAATACCGCAGCATGCTGCAGTATTTTCTCCATCCAAAAAATGTGCAGTGACTGAACTGAAGACATTCTGATGCATCCTGAATAGATTTCTCTCCATTCAGAATGTATTGGGATTAATCTGATCAGTTCTTTCCGGTATTGAGCCCCTAAAACGTAACTCAATGCCGGAAAAGATAAGAATACTGGGCTTCTCATGAGCATGTTAGATGGAGGCTTCCTCCTAGCAGTGAGCCGGTGACATCACCAGCACAAATGGGCGGTCCACCCATTAGTGCTGGTGATGTCACCGGGATCACTGCTAGGAAGAAGCCTCCACCTAGCATACTGAAAAAAGCCAGGGATGTCATCGGCAATAAAAAACAGGGTAAGGGGGAGCATTGGAGCAAGAAATGCTCCGATGCTCCACTGATACAGGCTAATTGTGTGAAGGGGAGCTTATGTTCGGGTTCTGAACCCAGACAACCCCTTTAATGGTGTAAAATAGTGTCTGCGTATTCACCTGACAAAATGCTTTCATGTGACAATCACGATGACAAGTCTTGTGGCTCCGAAATAAACCCCTTGCATTAGAGCAGGGGTGCACAACCTTTTCTGGTTGGGGGCCACATTCTCAGCCTGAACCAATTCCAAGGGCCGAAAATAAAACTTAAAGGGATATTGCCAACTGAAATACTGTATTTTTGCCATATTGAACATACAGTATATACTATAAATGTCTAGTTACAGTTCTAGGACTCCCATCTAATAGAAAAAAACATGAAAGATACAAGTAAGAAGCCATAAGACATAAACGTACATGTCTTTACCAGATGTTTAGGGGCCGCACAGAATGGTATTGAGGGCCGCATGTGGCCCCCGGGCCGCAGGTTGTACACCCCTGCATTAGAGTCTAGAGGACCTCACGTTGAATACATCACTACAATTTTTACAAAGTGGTGGCGATAAAATGGGAATAGATGGGTTAAAGAAACGTGATGATGATGTTGGTTTATCCTTTTGTATTGTATGTTTTTTGGGTGCGCAGTTGGAGGCCTTCTTACTCTAGCTTGTTGTGCAGGAGAATTTCTGAAAGCAGATGTTCAATATCTATAAACGTATTTCGGAGATCTCCGAGCTGTGCACGCGTCCTGATGCAGCATCTTGGCCTGTAAGAAATGACTGCAGTAAAAGCTGATGTTCTTTTATAGACTGTCTGTTACCGGTCGTGTCTTCAGCCTTCACTGATAACACTCCAGCAGTCTGCAGATACTGGCGCACATTTACTAATGTGGGTGCACCTGGTTTTGACGTCAATTATGCAAAAAAGTGGTGCAATCTGGCGCATTTACTGTAAGTTTAGAGAAAGTTTAGTCCAGAAAGGGGCAGGCTGCAAGATGCGCCATTTTGTACCAAACACGCACAGCAATCTGGAATAAAATTCTGTCTGTGTAAACCAAGCATCAGACACCTGTCTATCCTTTCACCACAATGATCATCCCACATGAGCCCCTGTGATACATTTAATGTATGTCTAGACAGTCTGGGTTTACACCATGTATTGGATTAGTACATCTACCTCACTATTTTGAGAAAGGCAAGTTTATTTTTTTTTTTTTTTATTGTCATTTACCAAGATCATGGCTCAGCATGAACATATGGCTAAAGGTATTGTGTCAAGATTTAAACTGATCCCGTGTCCACAGTGGAGGCATGACTGTTTGGATCCCCACACCAATCACTAGAATAGGTGCCCTCTGTTCCCTCGTATGAACCGTTTGGTTGCTATGGTGGCCTGGGCCTTTTGAAGGCTCTGAGGCCTGCCATAGTAAAGTTGCTCCTGTGGCAGAGCTTAATAGGAACATAGGGATTTTTCCCATAGATTGTAATGGTAAACCCTTGCAATCCAAGGTATAATGATCACATGGTGAAGGCAAAAATAAAATGAACATAATTGGTATCACCGCTTCCAAAAAGGGCTTAACTATTAAAATATAAAACCATTTATCCTGTAAGGTGAATGTTGTAATGGGAAAAAATCTAAATGACTGAATCAACATTTATTTTGGTTGCTTTGCTTTAAAAAAAATTAAATGAAAAGTGATTCAAAATTCGTAGATGCCTCAAAATAGTATCAAAATCATTGAGCCCCTCCCTCAACCATTGAGCCCTACATAGACATAAAAAAGTTCTGGATGTCAGAATATGGTGGTGCAAAGAGATTTTTTTTTTATCATTTTTTTTTTTTAAATCAGTGTTGCGCTATAATTTGTAGAATTACAATATGAAATTTTTGAGCCATGTGCGCACGCGCGGACTTCTTGGATCGGCTTCTTCAAGCGAAGTGCGCATGCGCCCTTTGTGCACGCGCCAGTACTTACAGCAGGAGGAGGGGGGGAGAGGCGTTCCTACGCGCTGTAAATCGCTCAACAGGCGAAAACCCATGTTTCCCTATGGGCATGGTTCTCACCTGAGCGTTTTACAGCGCGTACGAACGCGCTGTAAAACGCCCTACGCGGGCGTCAAACCTGGTGACAGAATCCCTTTAAAAAGTGGGTTTTGGAAACTTCTAACATCCCCAAAAAATAAAATAGCATTCCCAATATGATCCAAACATGAAGTAGACATATGGGGAATGTAAAGTAATAACTATTTTTGGAATTTTTACTATTTATTATAAAAGTAGAGAAATTAAAATTTGCTAATTTTTCAAAATTTTTGGTAAATTTGGTATTTTTTTAATTTAAAAAATTAAATTTTTTGACTCAGTTTTACCCCTGTCATGAAGTACAATATGTGATGAGAAAACAATCTTAGAATGGCCTGGATAATTAAAAACGTTTTAAAGTTATTACTACATATAGTGACGCTGGTCAGATTTGCTAAAAATGGCCTGGTCCTTAAAGGGGTTATCCAAGACTCAAAAAGACCTCGGATTGTGTTTAATCCACAGTAGGGTTCACACTTACTGGTCCCTTCCGCTGGTTTCCAGCTATATTGCTCCCTGGCCAACACTTAAGCTCCGTGATGCTCTGGCATCAAAATACTGTTGATGGGCACCATGTGGCCGCTGCAGCCAATTTCTGGCTGCATCAGTTACCTGTCACCCATTCGGCGAGTCACTGGGTCTCATGCCTCATGGGCAACAGGGCAACCTATGTGTTCAGTTATTGGATGCAACAGTCACATAGGGCTTGTCAATTGGATGTTGATGCCAGAACATTGCAGAGATGGCCAGGGAGCAATGGAGCCAGAACCCAGCAGTGGGGACCAAGAAAATATGAATCCCACCACAGATCGGCCACTCTGTAAGGTCTTTTTAAGTCTTGGATAACCCCTTTAAGGTGAAAAATGGCTGGGTCCTTAAGGGGTTAAGGGCACACAAACATATTATTCTTTCCGTGTCCGGGGTTTTTTTTTTTTTTTTTTTTTTGCAATGGGTCTGCAAAAAAAACGGAAAAATCCGTGTGCCTTCTGTTTCCGTTTGTCCGTCTGTCAGCGTCCGGATGGGAACAGCCTGCCGGATTAGCAGACACAAGTCTGAAACGCTAAAGATCAGGTAGGGACAGTGTCAAATATAAACTTTATTGCTGTTTGTGTTTGTTTGGTGCGACTTTGAAGCTGTGGTGGCAACGGTGGTAAATGTCTGGGTGATATGGGATCAGTAAACAGCCTAACTAAAGAGAACCTTTCATGGGTCCGAACTAGGGCTGAAACGATTACTCGATTTAATCGAGTAATTCGACACAAAAAAATCCTCGATGCAATTTTTTTGCATCGAGGATTCGTTTGTGTCAAGTGACCACGGAGCGGGAGGGCAGCACTTGCTAATACTCCCCGCTCCGTGGTCACCCGTCAGGTCATAGTGCACGTAAGCGCGCCCTATGACCCGACACTGCAGAGTGGCTGGCAGCAGGGGAGACGGGGCGCACAGGGGAGAAGGAGTCGCTCTCTCCCTCCCCCTGTGCTGCGCTGCCAGTGAGGAGAGACTGGGGGGAAGGAGGGGCAGGCGCACTGCGCCACCAATGACAGGACCTTACATTGTCCAGTCTTACTAACTAGCAGCTACACGGAGCGGCTACACGGAGCGGCATTTAGAGTTTTGTGCTCCATGTGCCAATTACTAATATTGGACCAATGGGGAGGAGACATCACCTTCTCTGTGGGCGTTTCTTCTCCCTGCACTGTCCGATCGCAGCACACAGAGCTGATGTCTCCTCCCTATTGCTCCGATATTAGTAATTAGCATATGGAGCAGGAGACTGTAACTGGCCCACAGTGGGGAGAACCGAGCGGCGCCCAGGTTTAATTGTAAGTGCAGGGACATCCCTGGGCGCCGCTCTATGTAGCTGCTAGTTAGTAAGTTCGGACCATGAAAGGTCCTTTGTAATCTTTAATACAGGAGGCAGAGAGCTGCGATCAGCGCCGCACCTGAGGGGTTAACTGCCGCTGATCTGCCTGCCGCCTGTATTAAAGGTTAATTTTAATTGATGGCGCAGTGCGCCCACCCCCCATTATTAAAATAGTTGGTGGCAGTGGCCACAGAGCAGAGTCCCCTCCCCCCTCATTGGTGGCAGTGGCCACAGAGCAGAGTCCCCTCCTCATTGGTGGCAGTGGCCACAGAGCAGAGTCCCCTCCCCCCTCATTGGTGGCAGTGGCCACAGGGTAGAGTCCCTCCCCCCTCATTGGTGGCAGTGGCCACAGAGCAGAGTCCCCTCCCCCCTCATTGGTGGCAGTGGCCACAGGGTAAAGTCCCCTCCCCCCTCATTGGTGGCAGTGGCCACAGAGCAGAGTCCCCTCCCCTCATTGGTGGCAGTGGCCACAGAGCAGAGTCCCTCCCCTCATTGGTGGCAGTGGCCACAGAGCAGAGTCCCTCCCCACATTGGTGGCAGTGGCCACAGAGCAGAGTCCCCTCCCCCCACATTGGTGGCAGTGGCCACAGAGCAGAGTCCCCTCCCCCCACATTGGTGGCAGTGGCCACAGAGCAGAGTCCCCTCCCCCCTCATTGGTGGCAGTGGCCACAGAGCAGAGTCCCCTCCCACCTCATTGGTGGACGTTCTGATTGGAGCCCCAGCAGTGTTATAACTGGGCTCCGATCGGTTACCATGGCAGCCAGGACGCTACTGAAGCCCTGGTTGCCATGGTAACATTCTTATTAGATTACTCGATTAATCGTAAAAAATAATCTATAGAATACTCGATTTCTAAAATAATCGTTTACTGAAGCCCACTGCACTTACTATTATCCCTGGGCACTGCTCCGTTCGCCCGCTGTGGCCCCGTTACCTTCTCCCGCGCTCTGTCATGAACTCCATTGAAAGTCAATGGAGGACGGGTCCTTTTTCTATTGTGGCAGATTGTGCCAGAGAAAACTGATCCGTCCCCATTGACTTGCATTGGGGATCATGATGGATCCGTTTTGCTCCGCAGCACAGGACAGTAAGAATACCGCAGTATGCAGCGGTATTTTCTCCGTCCACAGAACGTTCAGTGACTGAACTGAAGACATCCTGATGCATCCTGAACGGATTTCTCTCCATTTAGAATGCATGGGGATAATCCGGATCAGTATTCATCCGGCATAGAGCCCCGACGACGGAACTCTATGCCAGATCCTGAAAACACAAGTGTGAAAGGGCCCTAAAAGGGTTGTTCGAGTTAGTTTTTTGTTCTTTGTATGTTTCTTACTAATCAAATGAAACAGCTTTACCATGCACTTACTGCATCTGTAGTTGCTCCTTTCTCAGATTTCGCTGAGGGTCACATGACCTGTGATGCTACTCTCAGAGCTTCTCTCCCTGTTCTGATGATGTTTCGTGCACAAGCCTGACAGAACTGATCTGTGTTTGTACACGAGACATCACTGTGCTGGCCACACCTCACTGCTCTGCTGTGTGCCCTGTGTCTTCCTCCCACTCGATACTTCAGGAAAGATTAACCCCTTCAGGAGCACAGACTCAGGGCTGAAGGCTTTACTGAGTAGCTGCAGGCAGTTTGGAGACAAATGCTGGAACAGGAGCTGACAGACTAAAGGAGTTCTGCACAAGAACATGTAGGAAGAAGATCCTGTTTGTATCAGCAGTGTCATTGTACAGCTGGGACTTGTAGTCGTACACATGCAACATGCTGCTGAGTATCCCAGCAGGCCGACATGTCACTCAGAGCAGCACTTATATTCACTCCCTCTTCAGAGCAGGTGGAGGGGCAGAGTTTGTTGTTATTGCAGGTAAACAAAAGGCCAGAAGAGAACTAGGGAAATTAGAAAATATAATTTTTTTTAAACCTAAAACTTAGCTCAGTTAGTTTAGTGCCCATCAGATTTACAGTGCTATATATTTTTTTTTCCAGAACTCTGACAACCCCTTTAAGTATAGGGAAGATACTTCAACCTGCTCTATCTCAGGCTATATAGCAGCTAGAGATACAGGTTTTGAATTGTGGCTTTAAAATAAAACTAGGATAACTGCTATATAGCCAGTGAACCAGTAGGGTTGGGAGAATATGGGCTGCAGGTATATGCAGCTCCAATGTCGCCCAGCTGCATCTCATAGCCATGATTCTGAGCTTCAAAGCAAGACTTGTATCTCTAGCTGCTATATATCCTGGGATAGTCCTCCTTACTATTGGCTCTATCTAATAAGGCCTCTTTCAGATGGGCGTCCCGGATTTACTCCTCCGCATGCGTCCCGGCTGCTTTGTGGGAAACTATGGTATAAGGGAAAATAATACAATGAATAGACTTTAATGGGGTCCGGGATTGCTCATCCCTATCAACTTCTAGCAACCATGCGTGAAAATCACACCGCATCTGCACTTCCTTGCGGATGCTTGCGATTTTCACGCAGCCCCATTCATTTCTATGGGGTCTGTGTTGCGTGAAAAACGCAGAATATAGAACATGCTGCGATTTTCAAGTAACGCACAGGGGATGCGTAAAAATCACCACTCCTCTGCACAGACCCATTGAAGTGAATAGGTCCGGATTCAGTGCGGGTGCAATGTGTTCATGTCACGCATTTCACCCGCGCGGAAAACTCGCCCGTGTGAAAGGGCACTAATCCTTTGTCTACTGAAACACCTCCCTGTCAGGATGTATATAGTAACATAGTATATAAGACCGAAAAAAGACATTTGTCCATCCAGTTCGGCCTGTTTCCTACAAGTTGATCCAGAGGAAGGCAAAAAAAACTGTGAGGCAGAAGCCAATTTTCCCCACTTAAATTCCTTCCCGACTCCAATCAGGCAATCAGAATAACTCCCTGGATCAACGACCCCTCTCTAGTAGCTATAGCCTGTAATATTATTACACTCCAGAAATACATCCAGGCCCCTCTTGAATTCCTTTATTGTACTCACCATCACCACCTCCTCAGGCAGAGAGTTCCATAGTCTCACTGCTCTTACAGTGAAGAATTCTTTTCTATGTTTGTGTACAAACCTTCTTTCCTCCAGACGCTGAGGATGTCCCCTCGTCACAGTCACAGTCCTGGGGATAAATAGATGATGGGAGAGATCTCTGTACTGACCCCTGATATATTTATACATAGTTATTAGATCTCCCCTCAGTCGTCTTTTTTCTAAAGTAAATAACCCTAATTTTAATAACCTTTCAGGGTACTGTAGATCCGTCAGCAGATTTGTACCTATGAAACTGGCTGACCTGTTACATGTGCGCTTGACAGCTGGAGGCATCAGTTTTGGTCCCAATCTCATATGTGCCTTCATTGCTGATAAAAATGAGGTTTTAATATAAGCAAATGAGCCTCTAGGAGCAACCGGGTCGTTGCCATTACTCCTAGAGGCTCAGCTCTCTGCAACTGCTGAGTCCTCTGCTCTTTGATTGACAGGGCCAGGCTGGATGATGTTTATACTGCCTGGCCTTGTCAATCAAAGGGCAGAAGGTGCACAAGTCACAGAGAGAGCAGAGTCTCTAGGTGTAATGGCAATGACTCTTTTGCTCCTAGAGGCTCATTTACATATATTAAAATTATAATTTTTCTCAGCAACGCGGGCACATAGGAACATGGGACCAACACAGATGTCTTCAGCTGCCAAGTGTACATGGAACAGGTCAGCCAGTTTCATAGGTACAAATCTGCTGACAGATGATCTTTAAGACATGTTAATCAGTTAGGTGTCAAGATAAAACTGGTATATCACTGGGATCACGGATTATAATGCCTGTCTTAAAGGGTTGTTCCTACAATAAGCATTAATGGCATATCCCAGGGATATAAGAAACCTGATATTAGAGCAGTTGTGGTCAACATTTGGTTTATGGAGGTTGAGTGTTTTTGATATTTTAACCATATAGTAGGTACAATTGTAAATGAAGAGAGCCGCAGCAGAGACCCATTCACATTAGGTTATAGTCTTCAGATAAATAGAAATTTGGCTTTGACACATCTTATATAAGCAATCCAATAGTTTGGGTAAGAGCTTTAGGGCATCCCCGTCGGCTAGTCTGCTATAGCTATGAAGTTTCTGTTCATTGTTTTTCAGCATGGGTCAGCATATTGAGGGCACTGTATAAAATATAGACAAATCGTTACAATTTATAAGTAAAACCATTGCCTCGACTACTCTTGTGTTAATAATAGCGATGGACTCGTGCCGCTTTTGTACAGGCACTTAAAAAATGGAGAAGAATAAAACCAGTTTCCCCTGGGGTATTCGCTGCGGTGCTGTCTTTGTGCAGCATCCTGCGCGTATCTGGCTTCGCTTGCCTTTTCTCGCAGTTTGCCTCTGTAATAGCAGCCTCGGGTTAGTAGTTTATTCAAAGACGGATTCATGTTCAAAGCTGTCCCAGAGCTCACTATGGGTATTGCAGTCTCTGAACGTCCATCGCTGTATTGTGTTGGTATTTAGAGCAAAACCTATCATGGCTGTTCATTGTAAGACTGTATGAAAGTCCCTATAGAAGGAGTGGAAAAGGTTATTTGATAACAGATGGACTTGTACTTTAGCTATAATAATAAATTCTAATAATATTAATACAGGGTGGCCCATGAAAAAGTAGTCCGCCTCCAGCGATAGTATGGCAAGATGAATGAGCTTGTTTTTTTTTTTTTTTTTTTTTTATTTACCCACAAGTGACAAAAGATGCTGAAAGTGTTCCCCGTTTACGTCTAAGCATCTTTGGGCAGGTCGGATTATGTTGGCTGATAATACAGAAACAAAAATGTCCTGGGGCACCATGCCGCACCTCAGAGAACTCACTGGCACGGGTTCATGGACTGTGAGCAAGGGGTTATGGCCGCCACGTTCCCCAGACTTGTCCATATGTGATTTTTATCTGTGGGGAAATTTAAACCAGAAAGTGTCCGCTAACAATCCATATCCCCTGGATGAACTCACGGAGAGCATCACAAACACCATCCGCAGCATCACAAGAAGTACCCGCCAACATAATCCGACCTGACGAAAGATGTAGAGACCTGATCAGGGACCACTTTCAGCATCTTTTGTGATTTGTGGGTAATAAAAAACAACAATCTACTTGCTTGTTCATCTTGTCATATGAGGTGCTGGCAGCTTATTTAATACCCAAGTCATGTCTCAAGGCCTGTTTATATGGTTGAACATTGACTTATAGGATAGCTGCCTTACATCTGGTGACATTAGAGGCAGAGCTTATTAAGAGCTCATTTGCAACCCTGTCTTGTCATACTATCGCCTGATGTGGGCCACCCTGTATTTACAGTGGGTTTCCAGGCTCCTGATATTGATGACCCCGATCCTTCACTTTAGTGGGAGCTCAGCTCCAGTAACCCACTACACTTTGAACCCAGCTGTGTTTCCGACTGCGTTCAGGTGGCCAGTTCTGGCGCTGGAGGCTGTAGTAAGAGGGCGCGGGGTGTCAGACCCCCGCTGACTGGATATTGATGACCTATTTCAGGGTAGGTCATCAATGCCAGGAGTCTACAAAGTGGTTATCTGGAACTGTAATGGGGTAGTCCACAAGTTTATTACTGCATCAGTAAGATAGGGCATTAATATGTGAAAGGTGGGGATCTGACACCCTGCATCCCCCGAGAGTAGCTCCTGAACCGGAAGTCGGCGCTAGAACTACATGGCTCCATTCATTGTGTCGCAGATGGAGCTGGTAACTGCAGCACTATCCCCATTTACTCTAATGGTTGCAGCTCTATACACTACAAAGTGAACAGACCTGTGTAGCTCCAATGCCGGGGTTACAAGGTAAAACCTGATCGACGGGGTGTCGGATCAAATCAGATGTGGGTGGCCCATCATGATATTAAACTCCTGTAATACCCCTTTAAAATGAAAGGCCTCTCCTTAGGTCAGTCCATGAATATTAGGACGATCCTTGGAAACAGACGTATTCTCGTACAGTATATTTATTGTATTTTTTTTTCCTTTAAATTTCAGCTTCAGAATCTGGGAATCAATCCAGCCAACATAGGCTTCAGCACGCTAACCATGGAGTCTGATAAGTTTATCTGTATTCGGGAGAAGGTCGGGGAGCAGGCTCAGGTGGTTATCATTGATATGGCAGATGCAAACACTCCACTGAGACGTCCAATATCTGCCGAAAGTGCCATCATGAATCCAGCTTCCAAAGTCATAGCTCTGAAAGGTGAGTCTCAAACGTGACCACAGCAGCTCCCTTACAGTGAACTCTTATATGCGCTCATTATATAGGACTTCAGGTGTCTGTACAGATTATCTATCAAGATACTGCTGGATTTACTCTTTCATTCCATACCTGACGCAGTAGGACATCATCCATACACCTATTTTTTGACAGAAATCTTAACATTTATGGCCTGCATTGCTATAATGGTCATTCGTTTATTAACCCTTTGTTCTTCTAAGTGGCTATTGTAATGTTTTTTTCACGTGCCTGGACACACAATTCTATTATGCAGTGAGGCTCCTAGCAGGTGGTTCTGATATAGATACTGCGGTTGAATGTAATTTTCTCGTAATCCATGTTTTTCATCATTTTCCACAAATGAAACCCATGGCAAGTAGTATAACAATCCCCTTTTCCCTCACAGTAGAACATGTGCATATAATGTATGTCTTGTTTTTGATGATGTCACATGCAGTATAGAATAGACTTGCAATGTTAGTAGGTTAAAGGAGTTGTCTCACTTGAGCAAATTGAAGCCATTTATCACGTAGAAAAGGTTAACACAAGGCACTTACTAATGTACTGTGATTATCCATATTGCTTCCTTTGCTGGCTGAATTCATTTTTCCATCATATTATACACTGCTTGTTTCCATGGTTACGACCACCCTGCAATCCATCAGCGGTGGCCGGGCTTGTACACTGCAGGAAAAACTGCCGGCCCCTCTGGTGGCCTGGACCATGGGAGCGCACATAGTATAGCGCTTTTTCCTATAGTGTGCAAGAAAGGCTACTGTTTCAGGGTGGTTGTCGCCATGGAAACCGGCAGTATATAATGTGATGAAAAAATGATTCCAGCCAGCAAAGGAGGCAATATGGACAATCACAATACATTAGTAAGTGTCTTATATTAACTTTGTCTACGTGATAAATACCATTTGCTGAACTGAGGCAAGCTCTTTAAAGGCTGTGCACACTTTTGGTGCCTTTTTAGGGCTCATTCAGACGACCGGATGAATGGGTCCGCAATTGCGGAACAGGTTCGGACCTATTCATTTCAATGGGGCCGCAAAAGATGTGGACAGTACACCATGCGCTGTCCGCATCCGTAGTTCTGTTCCGCGGTCCCGCAAGAAAGATAGAGCTAGTCCTATTCTTGTCTGCAATCGCGGACAAGAATAGTCATTTCTATCACATTGCCGGCCGTGTGCGGTCCACAAAATGTGGAACGCACGCTGACGGTATCCATGTTTTGCTGATTCGCAATTTGCGGACTGCAAAACACTACTGGCGTCTGAATGAGATCTTAACTGTATTTGGGGCTCAAGAACTTTTTTGTAGCAGGTTTTTATTGAACATTTAGCTTTCTTTGGCTTCTACCGATTCTGCGTTTTACCCTCTGCTGACAAATGCCATTCATAGTAAAATCCATTGGACTGGCTCAGTTTAGTCGCTTTCTCCTCTCTTAAATGGTCTTGTATGACCAAATCAAAGCTCAGCTTTGACGTTTGTTCAGAAGAGGAGAAAGTGTCTAGAAACCGAGTCACCAGACAGTCTGATGGATTTCACTGTGAATGGCATCCTGCAGCAAGTAGTGTAAAACATAGATGCTGCAGAAACCAAAACAAAGCTAAATTAAATCTGAAGCAACAAAAAATGCTTCAGATGTGCCAGAGCCTTTAATCTTTTTATTATTGCTTTTCTGAATGAGGTCTATAGTCTCCCTGATATCTGTTGGACATAAACTGAGAACATTATGTATTTCCATTGATAATAGTTGATAGAAACCAATAATGTTCTGTCCTAAAATCACCGTGAATTTGTGACGCCCTTATTTTAGCTTAGTGTTTCCTGCTGGATATAATGAAGGTGAAAAGGCAACCAAGACGTTAGTATTTGCCATGTGCATTATCCAGGTAGAGCTGTACAGCTGCCATCTAACATACCATGCTGGAGTTACATGTACTTTAAGCTCAGAATGAAGGATGTAACCCAGGGATGGCCAATAAAGGACATTTCCACTTTACCCTGGGTTCAGACCTGAGCGTTCTAGAAACGCGCGTTTTAGTCGCGCGTATTACAGCGCGTTTTTGCAAATAGGAAACGCGCGTCGTACGCGCGTTCTTGTGACTGACTACTGTGGTGTCAATCACAATACGCGCGACAAACGCCCCAAAAAAGCTCAAGTACTTGTTTATGCGTAGGGCGTTTTACAGCGCGTTCGAACGCGCTGTAAAACGTGAAAATGTGAACCAGTCCCATAGGGAAGCAGTGGTTTGCATGTGTTGAGCGTTTTACAGCGCGTTCGAACGCGCTGTAAAACGCGCAAGTGTGAACTTAGGGTTATATATACCTGGCTGCGGTGATCATCAGTATACATGTGACCACTGCATCCACTTAGAGGCACTTTACTGCTCCAGCCATTATCAGCGAGGTATATAGGGTATCCACCTATATTTTGCCTTATTGAAACCAGAGACTGGTATGAATTTTTGTTCTAATCCATTCTTTTGTGATTTATATGACTTTACATGGTTATGTGGGTGGCCATCTTGCTTGAGATACTTTTAACAGCTTTTAAAGAGATGCTTTGCTCAATATGGACATGTAGACTGTTGTCAATGGTGGGTTCTTTATTATCTATAGAGAATTGTTGCCTATCATTGTGAACCTGCCTAATGAGATGACTACTGGACCTTGAAAAAGCTTTTCATAATACAGTTTACTTGTCCTGCCTGCCAGTCAGCTGTTAGAAGGCGCCGCAGCAAATGGATGAGCGTTGCGGCCTCTTCATAGTATAAGAAGCACAGCGCAACACATTGTATAGCGGCTGGGCTGTGTATTGCGGTTCATTCACATGAATGGGACTGAGCCATGTCACTGATGGATGTAATGTCACAGTCCAAGCAGGAGGCCGCAGAGCTTGCACATGCACAGTGCCCCTTTTCAACAGCTGGTTGGCTGGGGAGCTGGAACCGCACATGCTCGGCCGCCCTTACACCGCTTTGGGAGTTCTGAAAATAGTGGTGAATGTAGAGATGGCCATGCTCTCCATTTACCAAATGAAGCTGAGCATGCTCTCTCAGATATTTTCTGACCTCGCATAGCAGTGGAGAGCATGCTGTGCATGTGTGGTGTGCTCTCCTTCTCTTTGGGGGGGCCCCGTTATGAAAATAGGTGCTGGTCTCAGAGGTGGTACAAGCACTTATCTGACATTAATGGGGTATCCTTGAGAAATCATGTCTGAGATGGGTGTTTTCATGATGAACTTTACTTTTTTTTACTAGCAGGGTAACTTTTCTTGCAGTGACTTCCTTTTAAGTCTTAATTTGCTTATTTTCTGATTTTCTTTTCAGTGTTGGCATGTTGACCATCTACACATGACAGAAGCAGCCATTTTGGCCCGTCACAGGGTAGCGATTCACCGTGTGCTGGTGGCCATCAGGCCGTGTGCTGGTGGCCTTCACGCCGCGGGCTGTTGGCCTTCACGCCGCGGGCTGTTGGCCTTCACGCCGCGGGCTGTTGGCCTTCACGCCGCGGGCTGTTGGCCTTCACGCCGCGGGCTGTTGGCCTTCACGCCGCGTGCTGTTGGCCTTCACGCCGCGGGCTGTTGGCCTTCACGCCGCGGGCTGTTGGCCTTCACGCCGCGGGCTGTTGGCCTTCACGCCGCGGGCTGTTGGCCTTCACGCCGCGGGCTGTTGGCCTTCACGCCGCGGGCTGGTGGCCTTCACGCCGCGGGCTGGTGGCCTTCACGCCGCGGGCTGGTGGCCTTCACGCCGCGGGCATGGCTGCCTCTGCTGTGTGTTGCTGCTGGTTACACCGTATTCCTGGGCCTCTACTGCATACTTCAGCCTGTTGTCTCGTATCCTCTGTAGCCTCTTGCTTCTTAGTATTTAATATACTGTTCCCTTGCCTTTCTTTTCAGTTTTTTTACGTATGCTTTCTATCTTTTGTTTCCTTCTGCTTTCTCTTCTCAAACAGACGGTGAGTTTTTACTTTGTCCTGTCTCTCATGACTTTGTGTGTGAGGTAACGTTCAGCAATATGGACAACTGTTATGTCTCAGTTTATGATGTTTGGCCAGCAGTTTGTCGATGTATATTGTACATGACTTCATTTTCTCAATTCCCTGTTCAATATTCCATTTTGAATTTTGTGATGGGAATCACAACTACATTTGTATTCAACAGTCCACTGCATTTCTACATCCATACTCCATTATTGCCTGTATTGTTGTGGAGAGACGCAGGTAACGCACTGGCCCAGGCCTGAGTCCTATTCTAATTAACAGGACCCGTACATGAGACTCCTCGGACATCTTATGGCTGCCTGGGAAACTTCACAAGACTTCTCGGGTGTCTTACAGTTTTGATTGTTAGGCGTCACGTGGTGCTGCTCATTTAACAGCAGGGGCATTCCGTTATGGGGGATTTTTGATCCACATGTTGCATCAAAAATTTAATAAAAAACTCCATGTTGGTGCACTGCCTTCAAGGGTAGCTCACTACTTGAACTAATGAACCTTAAAAACGACCTGTTACCCCTCCTGACATGTCTGTTTTAGGCTACATGCACACGACTGTATGTGTTTTGCGGTCCGCAAATTGCGGATCCACAAAAAACGGTTGACATCTGTATGCCATCTGTTTGTTTTTGCGGATCCATTGTAACAATGCCTAAAACATACAAGAATAGGACATGTTCTATTTTTTTTGCGGGGCTACGGAATGGACATACTGATGCGGACAGCACATGGTGTGCTGTCCACATTTTTTGCAGACCCATTGAAATAAATGGGTCCATATCCTATCCTGAAAAAAACGGACACGGAAACAAACAACGTTCGTGTGCATGTAGCCTAAGCTAACACTTGTATCCCCCATAAAATAACAGTTCTGAAGCCTTCTTTCTTAGAATTGACAAATGGTCGCAAGGCTTTGGGTACACAGCGATTTAGGTTAAAGATCTCTGCAGCAGTGCAGCCACACAACATAATGGAAGTCAGTGGTGTCACCTTGAGACTTGCAAGTCGCCACAATGGTGACCCCTGAATTCCAAAAAATGTAGTACTGTAGCCACAGCCTTACCATTCCCTTCTCAGAAGGGTCTGTTGCTAAAGACTGTCACCTTATTGACCAGGAAAAACAGGTAACAGTAAATGTTACTTAATACGAAATGTAAGTATTTAAAGAGGTTGTCTCACTTTAGCAAATTGCATTTACCATGTAGAGAAAGTGAATACAAGACACTTACTAATGTATTGTGATTGTCCATATTGCCTCCTTTGCTGGCTGCATTCAATTTTCCATCACAGTACACACTACTTGTTTTTTATGTCATTATAAATGCCAATTGCTGAAGTGACACAACCCCAAAAAACTTACTTTCAGAGAGACTGAAAGCCCCATAGCTCTTACCTAAAGCACATTATTAAAATAAAAAAATACATCTACAACAGACGTTCTCCCCACGGCGCTATTGACTGGCAAGCAGTGGCATTCTCTCTGCGGCTATACCAGCAGCTTGTATTATTACACAGCACCCGCAGTGGTAAATCTGAATGTTTTCATTTTACTGAATAATTTTTAAAGGGGTTCTCCGGGGCTTTGACTAAATCCTAGCTGTTGGACAACCTGCGGAAGGAGGATCATTTCACCACTACCTACCTTCCCGTTAAACCGCCAATCCCACAATCTTTGCTTTGCTCACTTGACCGTCTATCTGGCCTTCTGGGTCTTCTGCTTCAATGGATGTGTTCCTGAGTCTTCCTTTACGGCAGCATTTGCAGTATGCAGCTGAACAGGAAGACTCCGAAACGCGTCCAGTCAAGACCTGAACGGAAGAGCCCGCAGTCATAATGAGTGCAGCTTGACGGAGAGGTAACTACTGATCACGCTACTTTCCACAACAGGTCAGAAGGCTGCAGGACTTTTCTAAAAATGCAAATATTTACATATGTAATATATGGAAATCTTTTAAAAAGACCACATCTAGTCTGCCATTACATTACTTTCTTTTTTTTTTTCTCTTGTTTAATTTCATTAATGCTGAGTTTATCTCCTCATACAGTATGCTGCAAGTTTGTTCCAAGCATTTACTATCTTTCAGTAAAATATTTTCTGACATAACATCTGTTCTCTCCCACATCTAGTTTAAGATTTTTGTTTAATCCACATCCTGAAAGAATGCAAAAGTATTCCAAAAGTTACACTTTTTCACTTTACCACAAAACCTTTTAGAAAAGAGAAAAAAAAAATATTCTCATCTATTGCCATAGTTGAATGTGAATGTGGTAAACGGAAAGGGTGGAGTCAAGGGCGGAACAGCGGCTTCCTCTCTGCAACGCAGTGGCTCGGCTTCCTGGTTAGACAGTTTCTCTGCCGGTGTTTTGGCATGAGCATCCTGTACTGTTCCGGTCTGTGCCTCTCTTCTCTTTAAAATCCTGCTACCTTCTCATCTGAACAATCCAGTCATAAAGTGATTGTCCAGTCTCTTATATTGATGGTATATCCTGGGGATGTGTGGTGTCAGACCCTGAGGATAGGTCATTAATATAAAAAGACTGGACAGCCCCTTTAGGCTACCTGCACGCGGATCCAGGTTTCAAAACAGAAAATGAGCACATTTTTCTTTTGGTGCAGAAACACAGAAAGCATCAAGTGTTATTTGTGATATTTTTTTTTTGCATATTTTCAGCAGATCTTCCCCCTTGCATTGAAAAGGGTGAATTCCGCACTAAAAATTCCACAAAGAATTGACCTGATGCCGATTTTAAAACCCGCACAGTAGGTTAATTTCCGCACGGACTGTAAAAATCGGTGTTCGTGAGATTTGTCTAATCTCATACATTTTGCTGGTACTGCATTACCCTGCTATATTTCCGCATGTCCACAAGTGCAGGTAGCCTTAAAGGTATAGCTAAAACTAGAAAGAAACAGCCCAATAAATATAGTATAATATGAACACAGCAGAGTTATAAAGTACACATCAGTAGTACACAGTGGATATAAAAAGTCTACACACCCCTGTTAAAATGTCAGCTTTCTGTGCTGTAAAAAATGAGACAAAGATAAATCATTTCAGAACTTTTTCCACCTTTTAATGTGACCTCTAAACTGTACAACTCAATTGAAAAACAAACTGAAATCTTTTAGGTGGAGGGAAGAAAGCAAAAAACTGGGGATGTAGCTGTGTTCAGAATTAAGCAATCACATTAAAAATCATGTTAAATGGGAGTCAGCATACACCTTGGCTATGGGGTAGAGTGGCAACATGAAAGCCTTTTCTTATGAAGAAAAACATCCAAGCCAGGGTACATTTTGCAAAAACACATCTGAAATCTCCCAAAAGCATGTGGGAAAAGGTGTTATGTTTTGATGAAACCAAGGTTGAACTTTTTGGCCATAATTCCAAAAGATATGTTTGGCACAAAAACAACACTGCACACCACCAAAAGAACACCATACCCACAGTGAAGTATGGTGGTACCTAAAAGATTTAGGTTTGTTTTTCAATTGAGTTGTACAGTTTATAGGTCACATTAAAGGTGGAAAAAGTTCTGAAATAATTTATCTTTGTCTCAAAAAGCACACACACATGTATATACATTCTCATGTCAAGTCCAAATTAATAAACACTTGCCTACATGCCCCCATGCACCTGTATAGATGGCCTAGTATGATGTAGAGCATGCTTTAAAGAGTGTCTGTCAGCATGAAAAACCCTATTAAACAGGCATACAGCCTGGTAGGATTGTTCATGCTGATAAAATTATTCCTTTATTATGAATATTTGTGGCACTATTGTTAACAAAAACACATTTTTATTTATAGGCTAATTACTTAACTGGAGCACCAAGCGGCTGGCCAAAGCCCATGGAGCACCTGTTTGTTACACCCTTCCAACTTCCGTCCCTCCCCTCTTCCCCTGGATTGACAGTACTAGACATTGGGTGTAGCAATGTCTTGATGTGCTGTTTTCCCAGTCTAAGTCCTTGTCCTGTGTTATTATGCTGCTCTCCAATTGCTGACACCTGTCATCTGTGCCGCACTATATCTCCTGACCTAATCTTGGCGCTTGCTCAGTGCAGCAGCAGACACACTGAACAAGCTTCGAGACTGGGAGATATAGCGCAGAGCAGCAGAACACAGAACAAGCACTAAGACTGGGAGAAGCACAAGAAGGCATGGCTATACCCGATGTCTAGTGCTGTCAATCAATGGGAAGAGTGAGAGGGCCTGAAGTTGAAGGTATGTGACAAACTGGGACTCCGAGGGCTTTCTCTGACCTCTTGGTGCACCAGTTGGGTCATTAGTATTTAAATGTCTACTCTGTTTCCCAAAAATGGGGCTACAGCTATTCATTATAAAGGTATCATTTTATCAGCATGATCAACCCTACCAGATTTTATGCCTGGTTTAATAGTGTTGATCATGCTGACCGAGGTTCTTTAAATGTGCTTACAGTTCGCTGTGCCCTTTTGGTGCTGTTTTATATCTACATTGTGGTATAGTTCAGCACCCAAATATCAGCATTTTTAAGCCATTTATGATGGAACTGCCAATATTAAAAGGGTTATCAGAGATAACAAAATTAAACTAATGCCCCCAAATGCTGTAAATGTAATTAAAATTAGAATTTTTTATTCTCTTGGACAACCCCCTTTTCCTTCCAGCTTTACAACGCATTCTTTTTAGTGGTTGGTATGTTGTTTTTTTTCTCTTCTCCTGATTGCATGTGCCGAACAGAGGCTTCATACATAACCAAATGAGAGAATACATGAATTCCATCAATAAATCGCATTGATAAATAAGGTGAAGAAAGCGTGTTTGTGCGCTAAGGACTGCAGAAATGTTCTAGATGTATCGCTGGATTCTGCAGTCATAACAAACACCCACTGACTATGCTGAACGCTATGCTGCTGAAATATCCCAGGCTGCCCGCTGAATTCCTGGAATCTTCTGCCACAAACATCCAAGTGTTCCATACATTTGACCTGCCTGGACACGCTCCACCCTATTAATATGGCTTACTCATTTTATACTTTACCCACAACCTGCTGTCGATCTAATTCAGCCCAGTAATAGTTCTGGCAGGGAATCAAATAATGGGGAAATATATTCTGATTTGCGTTAGTATGTAGCGTGAGATGGCATTCCCAGTTTCCCGTCAAGACAAATGCAGAACATATGACTTTAGTAGACCTGTATAAACATACTTACTGTCTGAGTATGTCTCTCCAGTTCTTTTTTTTTTTTTTTTCCCTTTTGCCAAAGACTTCCTGCCAGGAAGTTTATTCACACCCTTACATCCACATATTTTTTATGTAATAGTTACTGGAACAGTTTTACATCATTTTGTAATTGTGTGTTTTATCTCACTTGAACCATTCGAGGGTTCTGCAGGTTCATTTGTTTGCTAGATGAATCTAAAAAAAAATCCATTAAATGACACCAAGATGCGAGAAGTGAGCTCCGACTCCTAGGTTTACTGGCAAACTTTTTATTTGTGTTTTACCAAATAATGATAGTTTTGGTATTAAAATGGTTATTCCACAAAAAGTATTAGTGCAGTGATTAGAGCATTTCAAATGAAGTATTATTGCGATATATATGTAATAAAAATATTGTTTAGTTTTTCCACTCTGGGAGCGCCCCCTGCTGTTTATCCATCTGGTCCACCTTCTCCTGCATTCGGTGTTTGGCTAACCTGCTTCTCTGTTGCTCTCCCCTCAGTGCTGGCATACTGATCTCATAGTGACGCGTCCCAGACACCTTACATTCATTCATTTATTCCTACTGCTAAATTCAGAGAGCGATATATAGCTGTATCTCTGTCTACACCGAGGAGATGGGAATTGTGGAGGCATTACATATCATGTGTCTCTGGGGCTATATGTTAGGGAAGGAGCACATTTCAGTGCATCCTGGGAGATGCAGGTGAACTATGAGCATCTGTACACCCACAGAAAGGGAAGAAAGTCCTCCAGATCTGTAAAAAATAAAAAAATAAATAAAAAGTTTTACATTTGTGGGATAACCTATTTGGAGGTTTTGGAAATTAGACTACATTCACATGGCTGCATTTTATTTGTGGTCCGCACACTGCTGATACCAGACGTCTGCGTCCCACATGGTTCCCACTCTCAAAATGCCTATCCTTGCCTGCAAAATTGACAAGAATAGGACATGTTCTATAACTTATACACCAAAAAGGCCTAAATATGTGCGTGGGATCATTACATGAACTCCTATAAAATATATAACCAACACCCCACAATACATCCAATCAAATTAATTTTATTACATGATCCAACAAATAAACATACATAATACAATAATTCATAAAATCCACATATAAAGTCAGGGAATGCAAGGTCATGGAGAATGTCCCTCAGAACCCTTGAATATCATATAAGATGGTCACTAGGTTAATAGTACAGATATCTTAATAGTGTAATAATAATGCTGCATGTAATTCAACTAGTTCAAAAGTTACCAACCAGGCATACTCATGAATGCTAATTGCAACAATGATATCCTCAAGGCAAAAACCCACAATAGATAAAGACTACAACCAACATGTGACATACCGTGTGTGTAACAAACCGGGTTCTCGGGGCTCAAAAGCTCTGAGCATCTTTTGCGCATTATTGAAATGAATGGGTCCACAACCGTTCCGCAAAATTGCACAACGGATGCGGACCCATTCATACGGTCTGGTGAATGAGCCCAGAGTTAGAGAGGACCTGCGGGCACGGGGAGATACAATTCCATGGAGCTGCTTTCCATAGCATATGACACAGTTGCTGTTTACTGTGCCTGTATTGTGGCAATTAACCTGTCCGTAGAGGACGCTGAAGACACTTGGGAAGGTTTTTAGCATCAGGCAGCATTAAAGGGAGTCTCTCGCCTCCAAAATTAGTTTAAAAATAAGCATATCGCCATGTAGGGTAGGTGCCTCAAAAAATTAAATCCTGCCCTCTAATCCTGGGGCAAATATGGTTTCTGGTGCACGTGGCTTCCCTTGCTGGCTCAGAAATCTCAAGGACCATCATTGAAACAAGAAGGCCAGGCACTGGGTGTCGTTACTAGCGAAACAATGGTGCACCTAATGGATGGTCGCAGTGCACCAAAAACAATTGCATAACGATGAAAAGGAGCATTTCTCAAGTTTAAAGGCAGATGAATTTACAGTTATCGTACAGCATAAGAAGACTGCCAGCTACTGCGGTGCTCGGTGGGTGCTCAATATGAGCCTGAAGTGTTGTTTGGGTCTGACCCCTATAACACATTTTTTTGCACATTTTGAATATGAGCAAACGGCTCTTTTCTGAAAGATCTAAGAATGTGTTCAAGTGGAGTAAACATTCCATAAGGCCTCCCTCCACTTGTATATATTACATTATTCTGTCATCTGATGCTCCAGCATACACCCATAGGAGAAGCCAAGGAAGACGTCCAGGGAAGGATGAACTCTGTGTCACATTTTTTGTGTTTTGATCTGCTGCTCCACTCAACCAGAAAGCACGCGCCGCTCCTCTGGTTGTGGGTGGATAGCTGTGGTACGCTTAGTGGAATGTCATTTTTGTGCTATTGATGTCATTTTAAGAAGGCAAAACAGAATTATGTGCTCTAATAAAATCAGCCCAAAATAGTAAGACATCGAAAACCTACCTAACCCTAAATGGGTTTCAGGGATTTCAATAAATTAGATTTGCACCTGGAAGCTTAAAAAAAATAAATCATTAGGGAGGATTTATCATGAGGGTAATATTGTGTCAGTTTTGACTGAATTTGCTTTGACGCACTTTGCACCAAATTTATCAGGGATAGCATGTTTGATAGGTTTAAAGATGCTTCAAATTTGTCGTGTCATTATGCCATCTCCTGTGCCTCTGCTGTCCCCCTCTCTGGTCAGCGGTTTCATCCACTGAGCTGTACATCCACCAGATGGATGTGCAGTCTAGTGGATGATCCAGCGCGCAGGCGCAGACATAAGGGAGATGTGCTCCTGCGCAAGGAGATGGAGAGAAGAACAGGCGGAGAGGAGTGGGACTCCGTTCTAATGGGTGCGGCTGGGGTCCTTTGGAGATAACTACAGACCATTGGGCTCTCTTATCCTCAATTGCATATTTATAAAGACCTATTTTTTGGGGCCAAAAGAAGAGGGATCAGGACAGAAAGGTATGTTTGGAAATAACATTAGAAGAGCTACAGTGCTATGCAAACAGAAACCAGCCGCAGTGGTGACAGAATTGCATATTTTCGTACAGAAATTTAGAAAAGTTATTTGTTCAGAAATTTTATTTCAATAAATGTTTTATGTTCTATCTACAGTATGTAGCCTGATTACTTCCATGTATGAAGTGTAATAAAATGCAGGAGTTGGAGTCAGGACGTTGGCCTGCTTGAGCGTCACTGCAGAGATGGGAAGGGGTTTTGCTCATGAGTATACCCAACTCTCCCCAAAAATTATCTGGTGTATTCTTTCAGAGCTCCTAGTAGCCAAACAGCACATTTCTCTGCCATTCTTGCTACTAGTATGGATCCGCAGCTTTAATGTGCTGCCCTCACATAGGACAGCATATTACTCTAACAGAGCAACTTTAAACGTTTAACTTAATGACCTTGTCCTCATTTGTGGGGGGATGCATTTTATTTTCTTCTAGCATGGAGTCACACAGCAGGTAAGGTTTAGCTTGGGTCATGTTTCTACATTACTTCCATTATGGGATCTCTCTTCGGCCTGCTGTTTCCTGGGATGGAGCCAAATTCCATTGAATACTCTTAGGAGAAAATTCTTTTCATGTTTAGAAGACCTGCAGGGAGGTGTCGGTGAAATTATTATTGTATATTTTATGCAGTCTTTTAAAGCTTCAGGTGGTGTAATTTAATTCCAAAATGCATCTTAGGCTATTTCCACACTAGCGTTTTTTTTTTCTGGATCCGACAGGGTTCAGAAAAAAAAACGCTTCCATTGCTAATAATACAACCATGACGAATATCAATACCGAAAAACATTAACGCTAGTTTGAAAGTAGCCTAAAATGGGACCAGAATCGCAGCATTCTCTCCTACATCGGGAGATATAGCTGTTAGAAATCTGGTCAGGAGTGAAAGCGGCTGAAAACTGTTTTCACTTTCAGCTGCTGTCACTCCCAACCCGATTTCTAACCGCTATATCTCCCAATGTATAGGAGATAAATGGTGATTTTGGTCTTGTTTTAAAGCTTAGATTTTCAACTCTTTACCAGTCTGTTAATAGTTTCTTGTTTGTTGTATTTTTAGATTATATATTTGCTCTTAAAGTACAGCACCATGAAATTAGTGGCACTTTCAAATAATAATAGTACTAGGCCCATATCTCTACCCAGCCCAATATATAAGGAGTTCAAGCAGCCCTTCTGCCCCACCCCCTCACCCTGCTGATTCAGCTCTGCTTGGGCTGAACTGTTGAGTACTTCTCACAAAACCCGTGCAGAGCTCGGGCAAAACAGTTAGGTGCTTAAAGGATGACATTGTTCAGATTTTCTACTATATGGCCAATTTTAAAGGGCTTCTGTCACCCCCAAAATGCATTTTCCATCAGCTGACATTAGCTATTTGCTAATGTCAGCTGATCTAAAAAAATACTTTTCTTACATTCCCCTGTGATTTCCTTCTTTTTAAAATTCCTACTTTTATTATATGCAAATATCTTCACTACCAGTAAGTTGGGCGGTAACTTGCTGGTAGCCGCCGCATCCTCCAGTTGCCGACACGCCCCCTCTCCTCTTGATGGACAGGGCCAGTGAGCGATCTCTCCTGCCGCTGGCCCTGTCCTCTCATTAAGTCCCGCGCCTGAGCCGTAACATTCTTCAATCGGCGCAGGCGTACTGAGTGAAGGATTCCAGCTCCGTCCTTAGTGCGCCTGCGCCAATTACGTCATGGGTGTACTGTGCAAATAGCTAATGTCAGCTGATGAAAAATGCATTTTGGGGGTGACAGAAGCCCTTTAAGTTTGGGATGGAAACTTTCTTTAAGAATTTGTCAACTTTAAGAAATGTCAGTGGTCTTCTGTGCTGGTCTTAACCCATTGCCATATATCACTGACCTACTCATTTCATATTTTTACATGGTTCTTTTTTTTTTTTTTTTTCTTGCTTAAAAAAAATGCTAACAGAAACCCGGTATTGATATTGTTGTTACTGTTACTTTTTCATATTCTAGCGGGCAAAACCCTACAAATCTTTAACATTGAGATGAAGAGTAAGATGAAGGCTCACACCATGTCTGAGGAGGTTATCTTTTGGAAGTGGATATCTGTCAACACAGTGGCTCTGGTGACTGAGACAGCGGTCTACCATTGGAGCATGGAAGGAGACTCGCAGCCACAGAAAATGTTTGATCGTCATGCAAGTCTTGCTGGCTGTCAGATCATTAACTACAGGACAGATGAGCAACAGAAGTGGCTTCTTCTGATTGGCATCTCTGCCCAGGTATTATCATGTGAAGTCATCTTCTCACTTACTGGACCTATACCCTAGAAAATTCCAGCTGTGAGATAAAGTGGCTATACACATCAGATATGTTAACAGTTTCACAAAGATCCTCCAAAGATCTTTTTCCAACTGTTCAGTCTTAGAGGGGCTATGTTAGTTCAGCAAATGTCGTTTATCATGTAGAGAAAGTTAATACATTAATGTATTGTGATTGTCCATATTGCCTCCTTTGCTGGACTGATTCATTTTTCCATCACATTATACACTGCTCTTATCCACGTTTACGACCACCCTGCAATCCAGCAACAGTGGTCATGCTTGCACAATATAGGAAAAAGCTCTGACCTCTCCTCTGGCTGGGACCATGGTAGCGCACACATAGGCGCTACCATAGCAGCTCCCGTCCTGTCAACCTCATATCTGTGCTGCAGCGTGGCCGTAAGCCCTGGAAACCAGCAGCGTATGGTGTGATAGAAATACGAATCAAACCTGCAAAGGAGGCAATATGGACAATCACAATACATTAGTAAATGCCTTTTAACTTTATCTGCACGATATATGCCACTTCTTGAAGTGACACAACCTCACTAAAAGGCAACAACAGAGATTCCTGATGGTCCTTTATCTTGTACCTTTTCCCAAAACACGCATGTGTGGCTGGGCCAGACAATCATATATATGGTGCCGTTGGATACTTGTTGGCTGCCAATGTTTGTTTCCATGGGTAAAGGGCATTAAACCATAGTCCAATTGCCCTGGCAGTAATGTATCTCCTGTGGGAACAAAGGATCATTATAGTTGATTTCCCTCTTTACTCCGACATCTGCCTTCAGAGGACATTCTGGAGGCTTGTATACATGGAAGTGATAATCGGCCAATCCCACTAGAATTCTCCAATTTCTCTTGTCCTCGGGAAATTCTTATTTGTCCGGTTGAAGAACAGGGTCCAGATGAATAAACCTGTATCATAATCTGATACAGACTGTGTAACTCATTCTGCTTGTTTAAAGTGACTACAGACCAGACATGACTTAAGGGTGACCATACACGCATAGACCCATTCATTTCTATGGGTCTGCAAAAAATAAAAAGCCACACAGATCACACAGATGTCATTTGTGTGCTGTCCCCATCCGTGTGTCTAAAGCATGTCCTACTCTTGACCTTTTTCCGGACAACAATAGCCATTTCTATTAATTTGGACTAAGAAAAATGCAGATTGCACGCAAAGGTTTCTGTATTTTGCAGACTGCCTAATTAATACGGTAGTGTGCATGTCGCCAAAGGGTCCATTCAATCGTCCGTAAGTGTTTTGCGGATCCGCAAAACATGGAACGCACATGGGCGGCACTCTCATAAAAAATGTCAAGAATGGGACATGTTCTATTTTTTTGCGGAAGTGCGGATGCGGACAGCACACTGTGGGCTGTCCGCATCTTTTGCAGCCCCGTTGAAAATAAATAAGTCCGCACCTGTTCAGCAAAATTGTGGACCCGTTTTGCGGACGTGTGAACTGTCTAAATTTACACTCTTACTTTTAGACAGTATTAGCCCTGAGTATTTTATTTTATTTTTTTCAATCTTGATCTTTTCATTTTGTGTATGTTGAATTCTTATCTACATCATTGTACTGTGTTATAGCAAAACCGCGTGGTGGGTGCAATGCAGCTGTATTCTGTGGACAGGAAGGTCTCACAGCCCATCGAGGGCCACGCTGCAGCTTTTGCGGAATTTAAAATTGAAAGAAATTCAAAGCCCTCAACTCTTTTCTGCTTTGCTGTTCGTGGTCAGGCAGGTGGCAAGGTAAGTCAGAGACTGAAAGTAATAATCTATAGGAGCTCTGCTTTGGAATCGCCTTCAAAAAGAACATTAAAATTGTGCTGAACAAACAAAACAAAAAACTGAACTGAAGAAGGCCATAAAATAAATGTAGATTAGCTATTGTTATATTCATAAGCAGTCAGTGGGCTCCATTATCAGTAGTCACCTGGTGGAGAAAAGAGCCTTATGTGTTTATAAAGTAAATCTACATTCCCCTTTTTTATAAAATACGAACTTCTACACTATTGTATAGCTTCACTGACCAGCATGGCCTGCGCCAACAGTGAGCTGCTTTCCCCCTGCACTCCTGGCGTGCTGACTAATGAACCAGCCGCCGGCAGCGATGCCTGTGTGAGCGGTAAGCGTTCGCTACTGGCAGTGCAGGGAGGCAGGGGGAAGAATGTATTAATAAAACATACTAATTAATAAAACTTACTAATATAGTATAATTCTGAAAGCTTAACCGTCATCCAGATTTCGGACAAACCCTGTTTTGCGGTACAGAAAGCTCCACTTCATGCTCAACATGGGCGGAGAGCTTCCATTCCCCTATTTGTGGCCCTCTACCTGGGTCAGTTCCTTAGCTAAGCCAGCCCTCTTCTCTATCGTGGCTGATGTAGAGGCAGTAAAGGAAGCTGGCTTAGTTAATAAACCAAGCCATACAGTCATCGCCCTCCATCACATCACCAACATAAAAAGAGGGAGAAAGCTCTCTGCCCATGGTGTTGGATGTAACTTCCTACACTGCAGGAGGGGGTGCGAAGTTAGGACATCGGTGTGGCTATCATATTTTATTCTATGTTAGTAAGTTACATTAATTGTCATTTTCATAACCTCTAAACAATTTTTTGTCGACACACAACCCCTTTAACTTCTCAAAGAAATGTCATGTACATTCCATTTATTTTAAAGGTGCATATGACCTAGTTTTGTCTGCTTCCATCTAGCTGCACATTATAGAGGTTGGACAACCTGCCAATGGAAACCAGCCTTTTACAAAGAAAGCTGTGGATGTCTTCTTTCCTCCTGAAGCTCAGACAGACTTCCCTGTGGCTATGCAGGTATAGTGCCTTAAAAATATACAGATGCAGATCAATAAATTCGAAAAATTATTGAAAAGGTAATATATTTCAGTAATTCAGTTCAAAAAGTGAAACTCATATATTATATAAATTCTTGACACACAGAGGCATCTATTTCAAGTGTTTATTTTGTTTAATGTTTATGATTATGGCTTACAGCTATTGAAAACCCAAAAGTCAGTATCTCAGATAATTAGAATATTGTGAAAAAGTCCAGACTCTTATTGTAGACTCATGGTGTCACACTCTAATCAGCTAATCAACAGAGAAGACCTGCAAAGGTTTCCTAAGCCTTTAAATGGTCCCTCAGTCTGGTTCTGTAGGCTACACAATCATGGAAAAGACTGTTGACTTGACAGTTGTCCAGAAGACAGTCACTGACACCTTCCACAAGGAGGGTAAGCCATAAAAGGTCTGGCTGTTCAGAGTGTTTAAATCTGGTGCATCATGGTCATTGTCATCTCCTTGCACTAGATTCAACAGTGATGTGACACTTGTGGCCATGTCACTGTTGAAGCCAGTCATTGGCTGCAGTGGAGCCATGTGACCATGACCATGCTGCGCCGTATGTAAACACTGCAGTGACTGGAACATGGACACACAGGAGCCAGCGGGGAGGACCAGAGCTGAGAGTTTAAAGGGGTTATCCTACCAATTTAAAACACATTTTTCTTTCTTTCCTTTCTGTGGGGTGGGCAGGAGCTCGTATGAGAGTAAATAACCTTCATCTGCCAGGATGGATTACAATTGGGGCTTATTAACCCCTTCCTCCCCTGCATTTAAAATAGTCCCTCACTTATAGCCCCAGTGATACTTGTGGGTATGTAACACACCCACAATTTCCTTCTGCTCTGTCTATGGATATTGCTATATATTTCTGCTAATTTAGGAGAAGGGATGAATAAATGAAAGGAGTCTAGGCCGAGTCACCTGCTTCTCATGTGATCATTACTCTGGCACTGAGGCGAGGGAGCAGGGAAGCTACCGAGCATCTTAGTACACCACTGAACACAGGAGAACGTGGACTCGAAGAATAAATAGCAGGGAGAGCCTAAAATAGAGAGCATTATTTTTATTGGATGTATATTGCAATAATGCCCCTTTAAATCTTTTAACCATTTTGTTAAATGTTTTCTGATCAGTTATGTCTCTACCTTCCCATTGTGTACAGATTGGAACTAAACATGGTGTGATCTATCTCATCACAAAATATGGCTACATCCACCTGTATGATCTGGAGTCTGGTGCCTGCATTTACATGAACCGTATCAGTGCTGATACCATCTTTGTTACTGCTCCTTATGAACCTACGTCTGGAATAATTGGTGTGAATAAGAAAGGACAGGTAAGAATGTTACAATGTTTATTAATGGTGTTGTGTAAATTCGGATATTGCAAACTGTAAGCTATCAATCTGAATGGGAACTTACTAGGGGCTATGTATATATAGTATTGCTTCCAGAGGAGGAAGGAGACTGATTAGGGACTGTATATTTACAGCTACAAGAGGGAAAAGGAAAGTGACTGGTAGTGATGTGGAGCAGTGGCTGGTGAAAGACATGTGCATGCAAGGGTTTTTGGGAGTTGTAGATGGACTAATGGGTCACTTGACGCTGCTCAGCAGCCCACCCACTGTTTTCTTTTCCTTTCTGTCCCTTGTTCAGGTACTATCGGTTTGTGTGGAAGAAGACAACATTGTCAACTATGCTACAAATGTCCTACAGAACCCTGACCTGGGACTACGTATGGCTGTCAGAAGCAACTTAGCAGGTGCTGAAGAGCTTTTTGCACGGAAGTTTAACACTTTGTTTGCTCAAGGGAATTATTCTGAATCTGCTAAGGTGGCTGCCTCTGCTCCAAAGGTACCTTGGTATTCATTTTCCAGCAGATTTTACAGAGCTACAAATTTGCCTTTCATTAACGTCCTGAACATCTCTCCAGGGAATCCTTCGTACTGCAGAGACTATCAGGAAGTTCCAGAGTGTACCTGCTCAGCCTGGACAAGCCTCTCCTTTGCTTCAGTATTTTGGGATTCTGTTAGATCTGGGTCAACTGAACAAGTTTGAGTCTCTAGAACTTTGCAGGCCGGTCCTGCAGCAAGGGCGCAAGCAGCTCTTGGAAAAGTGGTTGAAAGAAGATAAGGTAGGGTTCTATAATATTGGTTTTTAGCTGTTATGTTTCATTGTCTTGTTGCTTGATCCATTTTTTATTTTCTGGAACGTTAATACTGATGACTTATTCTTAGTATAGGCCATCAATATTAGAACAGTGGCGGTCCATTCCTGTCACCCCCACCAATTGACAGTTTGAAGGGGCTATGGCTCTTGGGCTTAAATGGGATGAGGCTGAAGTTAGGCCACTTTCACATCTGCATTTTTGCTGGATCCGTCATGGATCAGCAAAAACGCTTCCGTTACTGATAATACAACCATCTGCATCCGTTATGAACGGATCCGGTTGTATTATCTCTAAAATAGCCATGACGGATCAGTCTCTAAAATTATTGTAAGTCAGTGGAGAATGGATCAGTTTTCTTTTGGGTTAGAGAAAATAGATCCATCACCATTGACTTACATTGTGAAGCATTCTGGTGCACTCTGTTCCCTTCAGTCTAGTTTTGTCCCCATTGACAATGAATGGGGACAAAACTGAAGCGTTTTCCTCCGCTATTGAGATCCTATGGCGGATCTCTATAGCGGAAAGGGAAAGCACAGATTTGAAAGAAGCCTTAGGCTACTTTCACACTCGGGTTTGGTGCAGATCCTTCATGGATCTGCACAAACGCATCTGTTCAGATAATACAACCGCATGAATCCGTTCAGAACGGATCCGTTTGTATTATCTTTAGCATAGCTATTGTGCCCTATTGGATCCGTCCCCATTGACTTACATTGTGTGTCAGGACGGATCCGTTTGGCTCAGTTTCATCAGACGGACACCAAAACGCTGCAAGCAGCGTTGCTTCCTCCTCCAAAGCGGAATGGAGACGGAACGGAGCCAAACTGATGCATTTTGAGTGGATCCTTATCCATTCAGAATGCATTAAGGGCAAAACTGATCCGTTTTAGACTGCTTGTGAGATCCCTGAACGGATTTCACAAACGGAAACCAAAACGCCAGTGTGAAAGTAGCCTTAGTTTTAACACATTGCTACAAAATGTACAGCACTGTGTCTGGTAATGGTGAAGGGGCCGTAGTGCCTACGGCTCCTTTTAGCATCTAATTGGTGGGGGTAAGACCCTCACCGATGTGATATTGATGGCCTACCGTAAGGATTGCCCATCAGTAAATGTACCAGAGATCTCATAAATTTCATTGTGGTTTACCTTATTTATGGATTTTTTCTTCTTTATATTTTTCTCTGTTTAGCTGGAGTGCTCTGAAGAGCTGGGAGACTTGGTTAAGGCTGTGGACCCAACGCTTGCGCTTAGTGTTTATCTTCGTGCTAGTGTGCCAAACAAAGTCATTCAGTGCTTTGCAGAAACCGGCCAGTTCCAGAAGATTGTCCTGTATGCCAAAAAAGTATGTTTTTACCGCTCATGGCTGAATTCTCATTTTATTCAAGGATAATTAGCTAATTATTTTTTTTTCTTTTTGAAAGGTTGGGTACACCCCAGATTGGATCTTTTTACTTCGGAGTGTTATGAGGATCAGCCCAGATCAGGGTCTACAATTCTCTCAGATGCTTGTACAGGATGAGGAGCCACTGGCTAATATTAACCAGGTAAAAAGTTAGAATATTAGCTAGAGTGTGTGCGTCTGATTCATGCCCATGTTACATGATGGTGCTTTACCACTTCCGATGTTGCTGCGAAAGGATGAACTGGTGATCCAGCTGCATCCCTTGTTTTTCTTTATTCTATTTTTACATTTAATTGACCAATTATACTCCCCCTTATCAATAATTAAACTGTAATTGTTGCAGAGGCTTGTATAAACCAATTACTTAGGTCATGAAGCCCACACAATGCAATTATGAGTCAATGTTTGGTATCTGTGCTCATAGTAGACCTGCAGTTAGTTTATAAGGAAAAGATATTTGTATTATAGCTATTACATGTGAAGACAAAAGTTTTAGGAAGTCTTGCGTTATGTGGAGATATTTTATTTTATTCTCTTTGCTGTCTGTTAAAGGCAGTAGCTGCATCACTGTACCCATCAGGAGAAGGGCCTAACCAATGCCAAGTCTGTGGGCAAGACAGTATTATGGTATTGGTTACGGTGGTGTTTTATATACTGTCATTGAAGCTCATCAGAGCAGTATCAGTTTGACTTGATGATTTCTAAATCCTAGATTGTGGATGTCTTCATGGAAAACAGCCTTATACAGCAATGCACATCATTCCTGCTTGATGCTCTGAAGAACAATAGACCCACAGAGGGCCATCTGCAGACTCGCCTCCTGGAGATGAATCTGATTCATGCTCCACAGGTAATTAATTCTTTGCACTGCCTTGTTGTTTGGCGATAAATAAGACTCGCATCGTTGTGAAAGCCTAACATTACAGCTCTTTACAAGAGCTGCTCGTTCTCCTCAGAATCCTCTGATTAATATTATTTTTTTTTCTCTCTCTCGCAGGTTGCAGATGCAATACTTGGTAACCAAATGTTTACTCATTATGACCGGGCTCACATTGCCCAGCTGTGTGAGAAGGCAGGACTGCTGCAGAGAGCTCTGGAGCATTATACAGACTTGTATGATATCAAGCGGGCCGTGGTACACACACACCTTCTAAACCCAGAGGTGAATTTTAATTTTTGATTTATTTATTTATTTTTCATTCCAGAGAAAAAATGTTGTTACTTTTAAGGCCTCGTTCACATTTCTGTCTCCGTTTGACGTCCATAGAAAATCCGTCCGTGTTTTATCCATGAAGATGTCTGTGAAGGATCAGTGTCCATTTCTTGCCGTCTGTGGGTCATCCATATTCCTTGGACACTGCTTAGCTGAAAATTTAATTTCCGAAGCATCTTCTACCAGTGGTCCGTAAAAACCGGACCAAACACAGATGCCACCTGTGTTGTGTCAGGTTTTTTTTCACAGACCCGTAGACTTAATTGGGCGTGTTTTGTCCGCATCATGGACCAAAGTAGTGTATGTCTCCGCGATTTTCTTTCACTGACCCACGATTAGTGGAAAACTACTGATGTGTGAACAAACACATTAAAATCAATGGATACTTGCTATCTGCAGGAAAAAAAGCACACATCAGTAAAAAACGGAAATGTGAATGAGGCCTAATCGTATATTAATCACTCATTATGTTAGTTTTCACCGACCAACACCGAAATCTGTTTTTATGCCCCTTCCCATTAGTGGCTGGTGAATTTCTTTGGCTCCTTGTCGGTGGAAGATTCAGTGGAGTGTTTGCGAGCTATGCTGTCTGCCAACATCCGGCAGAACCTACAACTCTGTGTCCAGGTGGCATCCAAGTACCATGAACAATTGGGCACTCAGGCATTGGTTGAGCTGTTTGAGTCTTTTAAGAGTTATGAAGGTATGGTCATAATGAAATATTGTATGTTTTTCCTGCCGTCAATTTTTAAATAGATTTTTTGGCATATAGTAGAAAGTATCAAACTTTTCAGTGTATTTTCCATACAGAGTTTCCACCGATCCACTGCTCTCCTTTAACATGCCATGTCTTCTTTTTAAGCCTTCACGTTGATATGCCACCTGTAGTGACGACACGTTTTTAATAATTTTAAATTATTCTTCCAAATAGGTAATAAAAGTAGAATTAGTTTAAATAGAGCCCGCTGCGGCCTGTACAGTACACAACCACAACGCAGATGCGACACAACCTCGCCCTGTGGTTATACTGTTGGACAATTTGGTTTCATTTGTTTGTGCTTCCTTGGCTAAATAATACTCCTCGTTATAAGATGATCCATTTTCAAAAAATTAGGAGTCTTGTAATAAACAAAAGTGTCCACACTATCCTTTTGTGAAGAGCAGCGAATGGTTGGGCAGATACTTCCCCAAACACATCTAGAGGCATATTCACAGCAAACAATATACCACAGCCATAGTACACATCAAATGTAGGAGATCTACTTGAGGAAAGTTACACCTAGGGCAGTTAGATAATATGTGATACAACATATTGTGCCATTTCAGGGATGACTTATTACATGTTGGTTTATGCAGTCTAATGATGTGTATATTCGAAATAAATTTGTCTGCCAGAGACTTTTATTTTTATACGTAAGGAAAAAAATTAACCATAACTAACATGGAGAACACCAAAAAAAATGCAATAAGTGATGGCAAAATAGCCTTGAAAAAAATGGATACTCAACAACAAACCAAAGAGTTCTACTACAGTCCTTTAAAATGTAACAATCTTTATTAAGTATTCTAAAAAAAACACATAAATGAATGTAGGAAGACTACTGAGTCACGTCATATACAGTCACCTTCAATAGCAATTTAAACACTCAGAGTGTCAGTGTACGTGGCATCACTCTCATGAATACAGGTAGGGATGAAATATGTCGATACAAGGGTTAAATATCTGTGGTGCCTTACTCCATCATCATAATACTATTTCTGGATAAACATATCCTAGGCCATTAACAGCGACATATTTATCAACATAATACATCGCAATAACCAGATAAGTGACACGTACAGTGGAGGAAATAATTATTTGACCCCTCACTGATTTTGTAAGTTTGTCCAATGACAAAGAAATGAAAAGTCTCAGAACAGTATCATTTCAATGGTAGGTTTATTGTAACAGTGGCAGATAGCACATCAAAAGGAAAATCGAAAAAATAACTTTAAATAAAAGATAGCAACTGATTTGCATTTCATTGAGTGAAATAAGTATTTGAACCCTCTAACAAAAAAAGACTTAATACTTGGTGGAAAAACCCTTGTTTGCAAGCACAGAGGTCAAACGTTTCTTGTAATTGATGACCAAGTTTGCGCACATTTTAGGAGGAATGTTGGTCCACTCCTCTTTGCAGATCATCTCTAAATCCCTAAGGTTTCGAGGCTGTCTCTGTGCAACTCTGAGCTTGAGCTCCCTCCATAGGTTTTCGATTGGATTAAGGTCCGGAGACTGACTAGGCCACTCCATGACCTTAATGTGCTTCTTCTTGAGCCACTCCTTTGTTGCCTTTGCTGTATGTTTTGGGTCATTGTCGTGCTGGAACACCCATCCACGACCCATTTTCAGTTTCCTGGCAGAGGGAAGGAGGTTGTCGCTCAGGATTTCACGATACATGGCTCCGTCCATTTTCCCGTTAATGCGAATAAGTTGTCCTGTGCCCTTAGCAGAAAAACACCCCCAAAGCAAAATGTTTCCACCCCATGCTTGACGGTGGGGACGGTGTTTTAGGGGTCATAGGCAACATTTTTCTTCCTCCAAACACAGCGAGTTGAGTTAATGCCAAAGAGCTCTATTTTGGTCTCATCAGACCACAGCACCTTCTCCCAGTCACTCTCTGAATCATTCAGGTGTTCATTGGCAAACTTCAGACGGGCCTGCACATGTGCCTTCCTGAGCAGGGGGACCTTGCGAGCCCTGCAGAGATTTTAATCCATTGCGGTGTAATGTGTTTCCAATGGTTTTCTTGGTGACTATGGTCCCTGCTAATTTGAGGTCATTAACTAACTCCTCCCGTGTAGTTCTAGGATGCTTTTTCACCTTTCTCAGAACCATTGACACCCCACGAGGTGAGATCTTGCGTGGAGCCCCAGAGCGAGGTCGATTGATGGTCATTTGTGCTCCTTCCATTTTCGAACAATCGCACCAACAGTTGTCACCTTCTCTCCCAGCTTCTTGCTAATGGTTTTGTAGCCCATTCCAGCCTTGTGCAGGTCTACAATTTTGTCTCTGACATCCTTGGACAGCTCTTTGGTCTTTCCCATGTTGGAGAGTTTGGAGTCTGCTTGATTGATTGATTCTGTGGACAGGTGTCTTTTATACAGGTGACTAGTTAAGACAGGTGTCCTTAATGAGGGTGACTAATTGAGTAGAAGTGTCTAACCACTCTGTGGGAGCCAGAACTCTTAATGGTTGGTAGGGGTTCAAATACTTATTTCACTCAATGAAATGCAAATCAGTTGCTATCTTTTATTTAAAGTTATTTTTTCGATTTTCCTTTTGATGTGCTATCTGCCACTGTTACAATAAACCTACCATTGAAATGATACTGTTCTGAGACTTTTCATTTCTTTGTCATTGGACAAACTTACAAAATCAGTGAGGGGTCAAATAATTATTTCCTCCACTGTAACAACCTCTATCAATTCATGACATACCTAAAGTTCACGTGTATATGGCGGTCTTCCCCTCTACGCGCGTTTCACAGTAAAGCTTCTTCGGGAGGAGAGATAATGGGGGGGGGGTACTTTTTTAACACTGCCCTAGCCAATAGGAACCCAAGAATTACAACATGTGACCACTATATGCCGTGTGCCATAATCGCGGCGCATGGCCTATCCCTATCCTTCGTCTTCTTATGGTAAGGATTTTTACACTTTTTCGTTAGTTCCTTCACTTTAGTACCTTCACCATATATCCATGTTTCGGATCAATAAACTGTTCTGAAAACTGAGAACAAAATGCTAATTAATACCGCTGTTAGATCCACAATTAGTAACACTTTTATTAGTGAACGGACTACTTTGACTGGACTATTAGTGACCGGACTAACTTTCTCAAGGCAAGTACACTTAGTAGGAGGAAACAGAGGACCAAACGTACATTTTTTTTTTTTCTTTTATGTCATGCACACTTTGACAGTGATCATTTTTGTAAATACATTTTATTACCCTATTCCCACCCTTTTTGAGACCATTTGTCCCCTCTTACCTGATTGTTGTCTTTCGTCTCCCCTGGTTATGGCCACCTCTCGAATTCCGTGGCTGCGCTTGCGCAGAAGACTGAAAATTTTCTCCCGGCCGGGCCGCACGATGTCTTGAACGCGCACACCGCCGCCTCGCATGCGCCATGATGACTTCTTCCTGGCTAGTATACTACAGAGCCGCGAGCACACACACCGGCTCTGTACTATACAGGCTAGGAACAAGTCACCATGTCGCATGCGCAGCGGCGTGCACGTTGAAGACGTCAATCAAGCTGACTGAGCCCGCCCAGTCGAATCCAGTAAGTAAACATCGCGCTCGCCGCAGGCAAGTATGAGAACTGTTGATGGGACAAACCCCTTTAAGTATGTTTAAAAACACGTACACCAACACCCAGTAAGTGTTTAAATTTTAAAGTAAAGTGTTTTTTTTAGAATACTCTTGTTAAATTTTAAAGGACTGTAGTAGTACTCTTTGGTTTGTTGTTAAATTTTAAAGGACTGTAGTAGTACTCTTTGGTTTGTTGTTAAATTTTAAAGGACTGTAGTAGTACTCTATGGTTTGTTGTTAAATTTTAAAGGACTGTAGTAGTACTCTATGGTTTGTTGTTGTGTATGTTAGTATAATGGAGTAGTCCGGTCACTAATAAGTGTTACTAATTGTGGATCTAACAGCGGTATTAATTAGAAAAAAATGGAGTCTCTCCATTATCTGCTTTGTCATTTTTAGATATAATAAACATTGTTAGTTTTCAAAGGCAGTGTCATGTTGACTGTCGAATGTGAGAGATGTTCTTCTCTTTTTCAGGGCTTTTCTATTTTCTGGGATCCATTGTCAATTTCAGCCAAGACCCCGATGTGCATTTCAAATATATCCAGGCAGCTTGTAAGACCGGGCAGATAAAGGAAGTTGAGCGAATATGTAGGGAAAGCAACTGTTACGACCCCGAACGTGTCAAGAACTTTCTCAAGGCAAGTACACAATACTTTACACTTCTCAGTAAATGATTTTTCATACAACGCTCCTCCGCTTGAGCCACCGCCTTCTCTTTTGAATGTACTGAGACATCAGTGGCGCAAGCACAGTTGATATCTGCAAGGCTCGCGTAGCAGCAGCAGATCTTCTGCGCTTGCACAGATGTTTAGGACCAGCCATTCGGTGCTGATTTTGAACATATTCAATTCATTAGAATTGGTTCACTCAAAAGATTAGTAGCATGCAATGTTTAAAAAAACTGCCCCCAAAAGTGTCCATAGCCTTTAAGCGGTGTGCGATTTTCTGCTGCTGTTGGTAATGTCTTCAGTTCTTTTGATTTAAATATATTATTTCCTTAAATCCAGTATTTGTATAAAGCATAAATGTTAAGTTTCCCAGGCATGATGAGGGCCTCTGAATCTGTCCAGATCTTCTAATGAAATAGCCATGCATGCTTCTGTTTTTAGCTTGTGTTATATATACTCACATTGACCCCACTCAAAGACAGTAACCCCCTGGATAAAGCTGACAAAACCTCTGTAAGGGCTCATGCACACGTATGTATTTTGTGGGCCGCAAAACACGGATCCTAACAAAAATACGGATGACGTCCGTGTGCATTCCGTATTTTGTGGAACGGAGCAGCTGTCCCCTAATAGAACAGTCCTATCCGTAATGCAGACAATAATAGGACACGTTCTATTTTTTTGCAGAGCGGAAAGAAAATATGTTCGTGTGCATGAGCCCTAACTCGTATACATGTGCTCTCATAATGATATTGGTTGGCTAGTTAAAAAGAATTTCCATTTCCATCGCCAGGAGGCCAAACTTACAGACCAGCTTCCTCTGATAATTGTGTGTGACCGATTTGACTTCGTCCATGACCTGGTGTTATATCTGTACCGAAACAGCCTCCAGAAGTACATTGAAATCTACGTGCAAAAGGTAAGGTGTGACTTGTTCCTTGTTATGGAAGGGCATGACGTTGGTTCCTATAAAGTGCTCCTTTCACATCACACGTCGGGTATTCTATACTTTTTGATGGCAAGAATAGATTAGTCTAATGAAAGAGAACCTGATGAGCTCTAGTATCAATCATATGGACAAGATGCCTTCTTGTGTGAACAATAAAGGGACACGACATGCACAGGAACGCTGGGGCCTCTTAATTGTGCTAGACGAAGGTCAAAAACATTGATGACCTATCCATAATGTGTATGAAACAGACTTTTCAGGCTGCAGCTTGTGAACATATCCGAACATATAATACAATTGTCCCCAAGAAATACCAGTACATTTTCCACTTCCATTAATCTGGTCATTAAGAATTACTGCTAATCCCGCATCCTACAAACTAGTCTTCCAAAAGAACGCCATATGGTCTAATCTTGCAAAACAAGGAAAAGCTGAGTCATAAAAAAAAAAATGTACATGATGTTTATTTTAGCTAGAATTGTGCTGAAGACCACACGCTAGAAACATATGTTGTACTCTCTACCTCCATAGTCCGTCGTCAAACAGGGTTGCTTCATTTATAAAAAAAAATAGAGAGCTGACTGCATAAATGCAGGCTCACAGAATTCTGTCTGTGGCTCTGACACTGGCAGCCAAGACTATGCAGGGACACACCCACTATTGGTAATGCCAAGCAGGTTATTCATTTCTCAGAGGAATAATGGAGGGATTACAAAACATTGTTATAAAAATAGATGCTCCAGAACAGTCATTTCATTTGGAATGTGATTATTTACCAAAATATGTCAGGAGGGGTGACATGTCCTCTTTATACGAATACTAAACCTAGAAGGGGACGTGACTAAGCATGCTGACCTTCTATACTAAATCCTGTCAGTTCTCCTGGAGTGCTCTGTTTTTCTGGGCTGTTGGTACTTACCACTTCCCATTGAGCTGGAAACCAACACAATCCTGAAAAAAAAAAAAAAAAAAAAAAGGGAAAGCTCTGCTCAAACCAGACCGCAAGTCTCCTATCCAAGATGGTCCCAGCACAAAAGAGTGGTGGTTCCTATCAATACCGTAAAGCAAGATATAGCGGCGCAGATAGAGAGATTTGCGCGCAGACCGGAGGAGCCCTGGTCCAACCAGCAGATACCTAGTAGGGCATCCGATAATAACTAGTCTGGCTCCAATGCTTAATGTCTTCAGATAAGGAGCACCCTGCACTGTCAATGCAATCCTGTCCGCTAACCCTATGCGGCTTAGTCAAGGCAATGAGGGGGAAAGAACCCACTTTGAAAGATGTTATGGCAGTCGTCACTAAATATATTTCTGCGCTTGTGTTAACCATACAAGTGGGAACATGAAAGTGGACTTGTCTCTGATTAGAAGTGACCTGCATAAAGTGTCGAAGTGTACCTGTGCAGTGGAGGGTGATGTTGGACTTCTTGCTGGCTAAAACAGATTATTTGGAAAACAGGTTGCGCCCTAACAGTGTTCAGATTGTGGAAATCCCTGAAAAGGGCAAAGGTAACAACCCCACTGACTTTATTGAAAACTGGCTGGCACAAAAGTTTAGTGGAGGGGGCTTGTCATCTCTGTATGGTATGGAGCAGGCCCAGAGGGTGCCAACTAGGCCACTGCTCCCGGGATGACCACCCCACACTTGCAAAGATCCTTCACTTCAAAGACAGAGACGTTATATTGCGCAAGGCCAGCTACTCCCTAGACGTAACGTTGAACGGCAGCAAGGTGTCCATTCTTCTCAGATTATTCTAATGAAGTGCACAACTTCAGGATCTCCAAGTTCCTTTATTCTGTGCGGTTTCCTGGTAAAAGCTGTGTCCCCGCTGGTGAGCAGGCGTCCATCTTTAAAGACCAGACACCCGCTGTACGTTTACGTCGGAGGTCCACAATGGGTTAATGTTGGTTCAGCATCAGCACATTCAGTGGGGGATGCCATGTTGGTGTTCATAAGTCCATTGGTACTGTCTTAAAGAAGAAGCATTTGTAGAAGCGCCCTCTCAGGGGACTAGGAATCCAAGCTAATCACTATTTGTTAGGCGTAGACGATGGGAAATGCTTCTTTTTCTAACAGAGATTGGTTGATGAAGGGGAAAGGGTGGGACATGTAGTCTATGGTAAATAAAGTCCTGTGACGTGCCCTTCTGCATTGAGCCGCTTCACAGCCCCACCCCTCTGCTCTGAGTGACAGCTGTAGTATCCAATCAGGAGGCCACTATACCTGACCTATAGCAGCTCAATGCAGAGAGGAGACGGCACTTCACATTCTCATGATAATAAAAGCTCCATAAAAGTTTTGTTTTTACTGCTTTCCCCAGCTGCTCCCTAGTGCGGTCAACAGGTTACCAGGGTCAAAACTGCTGACAGGCTCCCTTTTATTTATTTTTTTTATTTTCAAGAGTGTTTTCAGAAAATTGTTTCTTACATGCACTTGTATACTGGTTGGTGCAGATCAGCAGCTTTCATAAATATATTATAGTCCAAGACTTTTAATTTCTAAGTTTATTTAAGGGATATTCTGCTATTTTCAAATTATTCCCTACCCACGGGATTTGGGATGATTATTAGATTGTTGGCGGTTGATTACGTGAACGGGGATCCAAACCCCACAGGGTCCTCCAAAATGAATGTAGTGGCTGATTAAGCATGCATTTGTCTCTACGGGACCTGCCAGAAATAGCCAAGTGCTGTACTCTCCATTTATTGTCGGGGGCCCTGCAAGATACGGGACTCCCGTTCTTGTGATCAGAGGGGGTCCCAGTGGTAGGGCTCACACCAATCTAGTTATACAATATTCTGTAGATAGGGGATTACTTGAAATGACTGGAATGCCCCTTTTAAATATCATTTATATAACATCATTAATGCATTTCAACTGTTAAAGATGAAGTTAAATGTGTGATTTATGTTGAAGTAATTCTTATTTTCCATTTCCATCCTCCTGCAATGAAGTTGAGTGCGGCTGATACTGTAATCACAGCTATAATACATTAAATGGCTTTCTGTGTCTAGGTTAATCCCAGTCGCATCCCAGCAGTGGTGGGAGGCTTGTTAGATGTGGACTGCTCAGAAGATGTGATTAAGAATCTCATCATGGTTGTACACGGGCAATTTTCCACTGATGAACTTGTAGCCGAAGTAGAGAAAAGAAACCGGTGAGCTATTGTAGTACAGTACTTGAGGATACTGAATATTTCTGTATCATGTATAGTTACCCAAATGCATATATGTGACAATAATCTCATTATTAACACCCAATCCGTATTTCGAATTTCTTGGGCAATCTGACCATTCCAGCAGCACTACTTTTCAGTGATCATCTCTCATTGCATTGGATGATAGTTTACAGATCTTTTCACTCTCCTCCATATCAGGTTAAAGCTGCTTTTACCATGGCTGGAATCCAGAATCCACGAAGGATGCGAGGAACCTGCGACACACAATGCTCTGGCCAAGATCTATATAGACAGCAACAACAACCCGGAACGCTTCCTGCGGGAAAACCCTTTCTATGACAGCTGTGTGGTGGGCAAGTACTGTGAAAAGAGGGACCCGCACCTCGCCTGCGTAGCCTATGAGAGGGGCCAGTGTGACTTGGAGCTAATTAAGGTGAGTGTTTTGGATCTGCCACAAGAGAAGAATACCATAATCATTTCTTCACAAAACATCATTTTAGTAAATGTATCATTTACATTGGCCTAGGTGTGCAATGAAAACTCCCTATTCAAGAGTGAAGCTCGGTACCTCGTGCGGAGAAAAGATGCAGATCTGTGGGCCAATGTGCTGGAGGAAAACAACCCTTTCAGGCGACAGCTGATAGATCAAGTAAGCTAAAAATATAATTGTGAAAAGTTAGTCCTTTGGTTAAATGTGTGAGTTAAAAGGTTATTTTTCCAGATGCTTTCCTTTTATCTTGGAAGCTTTCATAGCTAGTGCGTAAAAAACAAATTCATGGTAGGAGAAATTCTTCTAAAATGATATTTTGATTTCCGGAATACCGATCTTTCCACTGGTTAGAGATTAGTTACTGAAAATCCTCTGTATCGTTCTGAACCAGCTGCCATTGATTTGAATGGTCATTTGCTTAGAATGATGTGCCAGGTTTCCAGTTACAGAGAGTAGTGCTAAAGGGATTTAAAGAGGTATTCTGGTTTAAATGAATCTGTTTATTATTTTAATATAAGCAGATGAGGCTCTAGGAGCCTTGGAGATGTTGCTGTTACTCCTAGAGGCTCAGCTCTCTGCAACTGCTGCTCTCCCTGCCCTTTGATTGACAAGGCCAGGCAGTGTATAAGTTGCAGAAGCGCTGAGTTGCAACCACAACGCCCCCGTTGCTCCTAGAGGCTCATTTGCATATATTAGAATATCATTTTTTCAGTAATGTAGACACATATGAACATGGGACCAACACAGATGCCTTCAGCTGCCAAGTTCACATGCAGCAGGTCAGCCAGTTTCATAGATACAAAGCTGCTGACAGATGATCTTTAGAAAAAAATAAAAATAATAATAATGGATTATTTCTTTAAGTGCTATACAGAGTCCTGCCATTCAGATTTTCTCACAAGCATCTATGATATATCATAATAGAAGATTATATTTCTTTATCAGAAGTTTAAAAGGGCTGTGCCGTGGTTTAATATTGATGACCTATCCTCGGGAGAGGTCAACAATAGCGGGGGTGCTGGGTCCGACTCCCAGCATCCCCTGCCGATCAGCTGTTTTAAGTGGTTGCGACCATTGTGCCAGTGCTGATTCCTCTTGAAAGTTTACCCGCACGTTGTCTCCTTTGCAGCAGTGATGCAGTCCTCTTAAGAAATGGAATGGAATGACCACACGGAGAGGCTGTGCTGCACCTAAGATGCAGCCGCGCGTCTGTACGAGCAGTGCATGCATCCTATTGACTCATTACGACCACATTACTTATTCAGTCTTCATTGATAATGGTTGCAATGTTTTACGGGTTAGCATGTGCCCATTACCTATAAGACAGAGGAAACAGTGCCTTTGTAATTAGTTAATGGGAAACAGCTGTGGCTTGTAATGACGTGGTACTTGGCCACAGGTATCTGCATCCTTAGCACAGCACAGTCATTCTGCATGGTCATACCCTTAGGCTTCCTGCACACTTTGATTACTGGATAAACAGCCATTGCTCGGCTGTTCCATGTATTGGGGACCACCATCCGTGCAGCTGCTGCAGAGGGATCCAGACCCATTCAACTTGAATGGGTCCGTAATACATCCGCGCCGCTAAAAAAATAGAACATGTTCTATTTCTTTACGGTACGGAGGCACGGAGAGAAACCGAGGTTCTGTGTCTCCATTCCACACTGCTCCTTCCGGATTGCGGACCCAAGAATGGGTCCACATTCGCGATGCAGGCATGGCCGGGCAACGGCCGTGTGCATGAGCCCTAATACAGTACCAGCAAAGTGTATGAGATTATACAAACTATTTTCTTCTGTGCAGAAATTGACCTGCTGTGCGGATTTTGAAACTGCAGAATGTCATTTCTTTGTGTGGCTTTCACCCTCTAAAATGAAAGGGTGAGATCTGCATAAAAAACGTCAAATATGTACGAAAAAAACCAAAGTTTTTTGGGGTGGAAACCATACAGAATGTCACATGTAAATTTGAGGGGAGTTTCTGCAAAACGGCATGCACCCGAGTGCAGGTAGCCTTAGAGATTGGCTTATGTTTGCTTATTGGTCTTTTTTTCATTATATCAAAGGTGGTCCAGACTGCTTTATCAGAAACTCAGGATCCAGAAGAGGTGTCTGTGACTGTGAAGGCTTTCATGACTGCGGATCTCCCAAATGAGCTCATTGAACTCCTGGAGAAGATTGTGCTGGACAGCTCTGTCTTTAGTGAGCACAGGTCAGTTGGGGAGATGACAGACGACAACAGGGATCAGCAACCTTCGGCACTCCAGCTGCTGTGAAACTACAACTCCCAGCATGTAAACCTACTCGGCTGTTCTTGTAATGCCCACAGAAGTGAAAAGAAGATTCTGGGAATTGTAGTTTCAGAACATCTAGACTGCCGGAGGTTGCTGATCCCTGGACTACAATATGATGTAGGCAGGTGCTTGACTGGTACCTGAATCTCTCGTAAGGCCAAATATCCTTAGTACTGGTGATGGCTTTAGCCCTGTACTGCAGCGGTCTGTTCTGGGAGGAGACAAGGGTACAAGAACTGCACACTGCTGCCCTGCACTGTTTAGCCAGCATATCCTGTAGCTAGATGGAAGCTAGAATTGTGGCTATAGGCATTTGTATAGCCCCTGCTAAGAAAAACAAGAAGCTATTTTAATGGATGGGTGGTTTTTGTGTGAACATCGGTCAGACACTATAGATTTCCCATTTGTTTGTTTTTAGAAATCTGCAAAATCTGCTGATACTGACAGCCATTAAAGCTGACCGTACAAGAGTAATGGAATATATCAATCGTTTGGATAACTATGATGCACCAGACATCGCTAATATTGCCATTAGCAACCAGCTCTTTGAGGAGGCCTTTGCCATATTTAGGAAATTTGATGTAAATACATCTGCCATCCAGGTGAGAAACATGAATTGTGTCTATATACTGATATAGGGAATGAAAGTGACCATACACATTAAATGAACGTCTGCCGAACCCATCCATTTTTGGCTGGAATGGACCTTCTAATGTGTATTTGCCTGGCCAACGTTCGTTCGGTCTATGTCAAAGGAAAGTAAGAATCGACATGTTGAATTTCAGTATGTTTTGTATCCCATGCTTGACAGATCCAAGTGTGTATGGGGAGGGAGGAAGGAATAGCAATTAGTATGCCTGTGTTGCGGTATTTTTTCCTTTGGAGTATAGTTGGTTGTAATAATCTAAAGCAGCTCTGTAAGTAGGGGAGGTGGTGCCACTTTTTATGTACATGTATTTAGTAATCTTTATACTCTTTTTCTGCCTCTTCTCTTGTAGGTCTTAATTGAGCACATTGGAAATCTGGATCGCGCTTATGAATTTGCAGAGAGATGCAATGAACCTGCTGTATGGAGTCAGCTAGGCAGAGCTCAGTTACAGAAGGACTTGGTAAAGGAAGCTATCGACTCCTACATTAAAGCTGATGACCCCTCTGCTTACATGGAAGTTGTGCAAGCAGCAAGCAAAAACAGTGAGTGCTTTATTCCACCTTTTGTAAGGGTGACGTTGGCATTAAAGTGTCTGTCATCTATGCCATAGTTCTGTCCTGAGCGCGTTCCTGTTGACAAGGCTGTGTGGCATCTTTCTAAACATGTGGCGGTGTCTGCTTTCACAGGTAACTGGGAGGACCTGGTAAAGTTCTTACAGATGGCACGGAAAAAGGCTAGAGAGTCCTATGTTGAAACTGAGCTCATATTTGCTTTGGCTAAAACAAATCGCTTATCGGAGCTAGAAGAATTTGTCAGTGGTCCTAACAATGCACATATACAGCAGGTACCGCACTGAATGTCGTACTTAGAACATTTTTCAGAAGTGAAGTCTTTATTACCTGACAGTATTTCCTTTGCCTTTTAGGTGGGAGACCGCTGTTACGATGAGGGCATGTATGATGCAGCCAAACTTCTTTATAACAACGTGTCAAATTTTGCTCGGTTGGCATCCACTTTAGTGCATCTGGGGGAGTATCAGGCTGCTGTGGATAGTGCCCGAAAGGCCAATAGCACCCGCACATGGAAAGAAGTAAGAACTTTTTTATGATCACCATAACTTTGTTACCTTTTATTAAATGATGGATTTCATGGTATTCTTTCTCATGCGGGCTTTACTGTATACATGTTAGGTATAAACTTTTTTTCATGGATCTCTTTACTAGGTTTGCTTTGCTTGTGTGGATGGCACAGAGTTTCGCCTGGCACAAATGTGTGGTCTGCATATAGTGATCCATGCTGATGAGCTGGAGGAACTTATCAGCTATTACCAGGTGAGTGAATCTTAGAACAGACAGTTCCAGAATCATTTCTTAGAAGATACTTAAATGAGTTTTCCAAGTGTTTTTTTGTTTTGTTTTTTATACTGATGACCTATCCTCTGGATTGTTAATCAGTGTATGCTCAGTGGGGGTCCGACACCCGGGACTCCCCCACTCACAATAGCGACGTGGCCTACTCTATGCTTACCAAGCACAGTGCTGTACATTGTATAGCGGTTTTGCTTGGTATCGCAGCCCAGGCCCATTGACTTCAGTGGGACTGAGCTGCGCCTAGAACATGTGACCATCACATGGTCTAGGAAAAGCTGGAAAAGGCCGTGGCGCTACTGTGAGCGCCACTGCCTTCTCAAACAGCTGATCAGCAGGTGTCAGACCCCCAACGATCAGATACAAATCATTAAAAACCTTCTGGAAAACCCTTTAAGTGTTTGACCACTCTCATACTTTACATAAAATTTTGGGTCTTTCCTGGGCTCTCTGTGTTTTTTATATTGATAGTTAGGACACGTCATCAATATCAGATCAGAACCCCTGCTGATCAGCTGTTTTTTTTAGCAGTTCTGGAATTATACAACTCCATCCACAACAGCACTGCTCTCATTCAAGTCACTGGGAGTAGTACTATACTAACCTGCTCAGCCTACTATTACTATGTAGTGGACAGAGCTATGTAGCTCCAGTGCCTATTTCTGAAAAACAGTTGACTGGCGGGGGTGCAGGCAGTTGGATGCCCCAGATCTGTTGTTGCTGATCTATCCTAAGGATGGGCCATCAATCTAAAAATTCTGGAGAAACCTTTTAATATTGGGAGAGAACACCTTTGCTCTGTTCAAGCTAAATAGTTCCAGAATTGTCAACATATTTAACAAACTGTATATTGTATGTCTTAGTTACAGTATAACAAATCTCTGAACCATTTGACAGTACTAAAAGATCTCGCTTATCAATGGACCCACTCATTAAACAGATCTGTATACAACATACTGTGCCATGGTGCACTTTTTTATACATAAATTGTAAAATGTATGTTTATAGCCGCAAATACATATAAAGCTTAAAACTAATAGCGTTCTCGACAGCCATCCACATTTTAATTGCTCTACATATTTGCCTATAACAAAGCATCCCACATCATTTATCATAGTCTTTGAGCAGATTTCTAAACTAGATCGCTGGATGTGTTGGTCTTGGTACAAGGCTAGGGTTAGAAATAGGAATATGTTGAGTCTGGAAACCCCAAAATAGTTGCAAAGCTGCACAGTGTACCCCAACATACACTAACCTCATCTCTGGCGTCTGTGAACTGAACTTTAGCACAGCTAAACCATGTTCACGGCCATTATATTTGACTTTCATCGTTTGTCTCTTTCACTTAGGATCGGGGATATTTTGAAGAGCTCATTGCTCTCCTGGAAGCCGCCCTGGGCTTGGAGCGTGCTCATATGGGCATGTTCACAGAGCTTGCCATTCTATACTCCAAGTTTAAACCGCAGAAAATGCGCGAACATTTAGAATTATTCTGGTCCAGAGTCAACATCCCCAAGGTGAGGAAATAATCAGTTTTTAAGTCATTTTATATACTGGTCTGTGTTTTCTGACTGACACTATTAGTATATGACAAATTATGCTCACCGTTTGTGATGCCTCCAGGTCTTGCGTGCAGCGGAACAGGCCCATCTGTGGGGTGAATTAGTCTTCCTATATGATAAGTATGAAGAGTATGATAATGCCATTATCACCATGATGAGCCATCCTACCAACGCTTGGAAAGAAGGTCAATTTAAAGACATTGTCACCAAGGTATACCATTGCTGTACAGTGTAGTTTATTTTTAGTGCTGCAACACTACACACAATTTCAATGACCATAATTTAAACTTGCAGGTAGCCAATGTGGAATTATATTACAAAGCACTCCAGTTCTACTTGGAGTACAAACCTCTTCTGATGAACGACCTTCTCCTTGTCCTGTCTCCACGTTTGGATCACACGCGAACAGTCAACTACTTTTCCAAGGTGAGTTCTAATGAACTTCATTGACTCTTTGGTAGTCTTGTGAGGGAATTATAAAATGTTCATTCCACTTGTCTATAAATTTCTTACTTAAAATGGCTGCCAGCTACTTCTCTCCCCCTAAGAGACTAAGATGACTCTTCCATCTGGGACTGCACCTTGTGTACACAAGACAAGAATCCTGGGAAGGGAAGACCACCTTATATGGAACCAGCCAATCATGAACTGCCTAATGTACTATAACACATTGCCTATGTTGTGTGAGAGAATCTTGGAAGCATTCCAACTGAACAGAGTGTCAGTTTATTCTTCCGGCGTGCACGCATTCCGTTAATTAGGCTCAGTGGCCGATCACCACATACGGTCCGAGATTGACCGAATCCAAATCAGTCTCAGCCTCTCCCCACACTTTTGTAATGTGTTTGTTATCGGTTTCCATTCCTCCATATAATTATGTATTTATATAGTTATACTTTTTCCTGGAATTTCAGTTTTTTTATTAAGTCACCTCTGAATTCTCGATTTCTTTTAGATGAACCAGTTACCCCTTGTTAAACCATACTTGCGCTCTGTTCAAAATCACAACAACAAGTCGGTAAATGAGGCTCTCAACAACTTGCTGACAGAGGAGGAAGATTACCAGGTAGTACAGTTTGTTATTCTGCAATCTCATGAATGTTATCCTACTCTAAACAGTGTACAAATTGCCACTTGTCCTGTCAAGGGGAAGGATGAGGCCATATAAGTGGAGTGCATTGCGGCTTTAGTTAAAATATTACGGTTAGGCGGTAGTGAGGTAACCATCTGTATAAAGACTAAGGCTCCATTCACACGACCGTATGTTGTCCGCAAAAAAACGGATCCGTGTCCGCAAAAAACGGATCCGTGTCCGTTTTTGCTGATCCATAGACTTCAATAGGACATGGCCTATTGAAGTCTATGGATCAGCAAAAACGGACACGGATCCGTCTTTTGCGGACATGGATCCGTTTGCGGACAACTCTGCGGTGAATGAGAGCCTAAGGCATAGGTAAGAGAAAAGTTCTTCAATGGAGATGTAGGGCCTCATTTATCAAAGCATCAAAGCTGTCTAACAGGAAAACAATAACAACCAATGAGAGCTCACCTTTCATTTTACAGAACACTTAGAGAAATTAAAGGGGAGCTCTGATTGGTTGTTTTGAGTTTTGCAGTTAGACAGTTTTGATAAAGGAGGCCCAAAGAGTTTGCTAGGAAATAGTCTATGCCACTCAAGGATTTGAGTCAACTGGATAGAACGGTAGAGGTTTTCAGTGTCTGGGAATCCAATCCCCCTGCTGTTTTGTATCTAATTAACTATTATCAACTATGCAATCCTATGATATAATATAGGTATATTTCTGGTTAATAAATGACTCCTTAAAGAGAACCTGTCACCAGGAAATTCACTGATAAACCAGGCACACTGCATTGTAGGGCTCACTCTGCTGAATATAATGATACCTTTCACTTGGTGATCTGTTGCTTTATTGTGGAAAAAAAAGTACTTTTAATCCATATGCTAATGAGCTGATTGAGTCCAGCAGTTGATACGAGTCCAGCGTGTTTTTCCTATTCAGAGCTGTAGCCCCTCCCCTATTCACGTCTACAGATCAATAAATAAATAAACCACGCCCCTTTTACAACTGAAGACGTGAATAGGGGAGGGGCTACAGCTCTGAATAGAAAAAACGCTGGACTCATATCAACTGCTGGACTCCAATCAGCTCATTAGCATATGGATTAAAAGTACTTTTTCTCCACAATAAAGCAACAGATCACCAAGTGAAAGGTATCATTATATTCAGCAGAGTGAACCCTAGAAGGCAGCATGCCTGCTTTATCAGTGAATTTCCTGGTGACAGGTTCTCTTTAAGTTTTAAAATATTAATATGGGCATCTTGTAGAGAAACTATTCTGCAGTGGCTAAGTTCTACATGTTTGCTTTTTACCATATAAACGAGAGATTTCTTTTCTTATATCAGTATACTATCTTCAGTTGATGCTGTCGATCTAAAACACTAAATTCTTTTTTTCAACATGTGGCATTTTATTTAAAAAAAAAAAAAAAAGTTAAGAAATGGCAATGTAAATCATGTCTGCATTTATTCTCAGGGTTTGAGGGCGTCCATTGATGCATATGATAACTTTGATAACATCAGCCTGGCACAACGTTTGGAGAGACATGAGTTGATTGAGTTCCGCAGGATTGCTGCCTATCTGTACAAGGGAAATAACCGCTGGAAGCAGAGTGTGGAGCTGTGTAAGAAGGACCGCTTGTATAAGGTAAAACGGCAGATTTTATAAAGCCACCACCTAAGCCAGTATAAGATGTAAAGGAAGTGATCTGCTTTATTGAATGTTCATGCTCCTCTACTTATCCGAACTATGACATCAGCAAAATCAGATTTGGAAATCCCATTTTATTTTATACAATGTAAATACCAGTAAAGTTAATAATAATATAATATTAATTAATAATAATTAATAAAAAAAACGGATTTGAGACAGCTCTAAACTACTTTGAGATATTTCACCTTCTAGAAGGGATATGTAGCATTTGGTCTCTAGGCTTCCACTAGTCTGTTTTCTGGGGTATGGGAATCCTACCACCAAATTATATAATTATTATAATACAACTAGCTATAGCTAAAATACTCAGTGTTGCCTCAGTCAGTCTCACTGATTAAGATGTCTAACTCTATGATCCTAATGGAGAGTGAAATGTTTTTGAAAAGAGGGACACTCACGAAATTTGGGGAAACAGTGGGATTTATGGCTGGATAGCCTGCTTAATAGGCCTCATGGTAGTCAGGTTTACTTGCTGGGGGGGGGGGTTTCTCATGTAGCCACCTAGGGTTGGTTGACATAGGCCAGAAGTCACACACCTTGATGCCGATTAATTACCATTTGGATGTACTATATTCATGTGGGACTGCATGGAGAGGCATAACCAGGGAGGGGTTGTTGGGGGTGTTTGTATTATATGCTGGGTGTTCTATGTATGTACATCAAAACTTTAACAAAGCTGGTTTGGACCAGACCCTTGGCGCTGGAAAAATATGTAGCACACGTGATCCCATCTGCAAGTTACACATCCAATGACCGGACTCTTGACAAATGGAGCAGTGGGGAGTGGATGAGTACTTTTAAAAATTTTTAGGTACAGCGCGTCCTGGCCCTAAGCTAAAATGGGGGTTGAAGTTGGAAAGCCCCTTTAAAGTTGTGCAGCAGCTATTGGATAGCATGGCCGTATAAAAAGTGAATGGATGGGAGAATTGCGAGACTTGGAAAACTGCTTTTAGAGTTCTTGAAATTTTACATCCACCTTTTATGGTTGAGTAAATATGAAGGAAATTACACAACACTCTTTGTTCATTAGTATAAAAATAAGCAAGGACGAAATATTTTTTGAGGACATTTATGCATCGAGTCATTTCTCATGATTGTGCATGGGCTCATCCCTATGTTCAGCTATAGCAATGCTATAAAGACAATGTAAGAAACATAGCTTTGTTCATAAGAGATATTTATGACACTCTTGGGATCTGCTGTTTGTATTGAATTGTGTTGCCTTTGCCTGAATTCACTACTCTATTAAAAAATGAACCAATCTTTTAATTTTTCATGCAATTATGTGTATTTCTGCAGGATGCAATGTTATATGCTGCGGAGTCTAAAGATACAGAACTGGCAGAGACGCTCCTTCAGTGGTTTCTTGAGGAAGGAAAGCAGGAGTGCTTTGCAGCGACACTCTTCTCCTGCTATGACCTGCTCCATCCAGACATTGTGTTAGAGTTGGCCTGGAGACACAATATCATGGACTTCGCCATGCCTTATTTTATCCAAGTCATGAGAGAGTATTTAACCAAAGTAAGTTTTTTGTTTCCTGGTTAAACATTTATATTTTTGTAGGTTGAGTTATTCTGAGTATTGGGCCAGTTTCACACATGCTTGTTCAGTTTCGAAAATACAATCCATGTGACAGCTGCATTTTCCGAACTGCCTGCTGCTCATCTAACCTGAACTCACTGCATTATAGAGATCTAGGATTCTGTGAGTTCCTGCCCACTGTGGTTTACTGTCCTATGTTCACAGCATCAGGTGAGTACGTACACTAGACCCGCAGTCGGGCAGGAACTCACAGCATCACAGATCACTATGATAAAGTGACTTCGGGCCATACAAGCAGAGGTTGGGCTGAGACTCACGGCCATCACACAGGCCAAGTTTTTCAGACCATAAACGTTTATGTAAAACTGGAGAGGCAAAACATCGCAGGATAAACGTCTGTTCTCATTTCAGGATATTAACCACTAAAACTTTACTACAAGGTGAGCTAGTACTGTAAGTTGTAGATTTTCAAGTTGCACCAAACTTAACAAGCACCATGCAATATTTGATAAACTTGGTGCAATGCACTCCAATGTAGACTACTGCAAAACTGACTGCAAATATTCCCCACATGATAAATTTCCCCCAATCTGTCTTCATGGCGAACATTGAATGAGGAAGAGCTGCTTTACCAGACACATGCAATATCAAGCACAGCCAGTATATAATGTAAGGTGCTGTGCTTGATATACTAAGAAGAGCTAGCTGATAGGCGAGGGTCAAGGAGTCGGACCCCCACCAGTCACATAGGCCATCAATATTTAAAGACCAAAAATCCCTTATGGCATTTTTTGTGTGTTCCTCAAGTATATCACTTTTTATAGTTGGAAGCATTGTGGCAGAACAGTTTTAGCAGATTAAAGTCTGATTATTGCCTTCTATTCTCCTTACAGGTAGACAAGCTCCATGCTGCAGAGAGTTTGAGAAAGGAAGAAGAGCAAGTAACCGAGCCCACTCCAATAGTATTTGGTAAGTATTCCAGAATCAGAAGCATTCGTCTTTTCTTGCTGGAATGAGGTCATATAATTGCTTCATTTATTTGTAATGATGCATTATCACCTATATTTAATGTACTCCTGATATAGCTGGCATTAAATCACCTACAGCACACTCCACGAGGTGCTAGGGGGTGTGATCCGTATTCCAGAGTTTAGGTATGGTCAGTAGGGCTGTAACCATTTCCAGCCATTGGTGCTACTTTTAGAAAAGAGTTAAAAGTTCACTCATTTTATAAATCTCTTCCACTATCTCTAAAATGTGGCCTCATTATTAGTCTCTAGTGGTTCAACCCCACTTTATCTTACAGCAGTCCTCTTTCTTTGCAGGTCAACAACTGATGCTTACCGCAGGTCCTAGTGGTGTGGTGCCACCGCAGCCAGGCTTCGCGTATGGATATACAGCACCACCAACATTCACTCCACCTCCCCCTTCTGTTTCTCCTAGCTATGGGTTCAACATGTAACAAGCAGTATTCTTCCTTTTCCACATGGAATTCACCTGGAGGGACAGTTTAGCCCACACTTCAGGAGATGACTGTAGTTCATCTTGGACACCTTTATTTATTACATTTGCTCTACAGACTTCACTGGGGCAGGCAGCTTTTCAGCCATTCACTACCATAGTTCATGAAATTGTGTTATGTTTTATTTTTTCTCTGTATGAAGGGAATGGCCTGACGCTGATGTGTCCCTACTGGTTTAATGACTATTACTTGTGCTAACGGAGCAACCATTACGTACTGTATATCGCTCAACACAAAACATGGCAGCTCATGTTCGTGCACAAGCCCTTGCCAACCGCTGCATCATTAATCCACCTTAAGTGGTCGAATGGACAGTCACGCCAGATACATATCTTTCTTCTTCCATCTCTGTATACTGGAGAAGGAGTCACAAAAAAAAGAAACTTTTATTCACAAACGTGTAACATTTTACAATATCTTATCAACTGTTTTCTTGCTGTTATCGAAAAGGGTACTGTTTAGGAACCATGCCAATGTTTAAAGCTTGTACAGTAGGCTTATGTTAGACTGGCATTGCTTGTGTTGCCGTTTTGGCCTGCTACAATTCACATAATATCAAATACAGTAAAAGTATAAACCTCTTTAAACACGCTCTACCCTTTGTGTGTCTGATCAGAATGGTTTACAGAAGAAAGACCAGATTTCCTGTGTCATCACCTCAATAGCAATACAACATGGAAATGTGTGAAGGTCTCCTATTAGTGAAAGTAGGGTTCATTTCCATGCAGGTGAGAATAAGCAGTCCATTGTAGCCGTTCCGGTTAATGTTTACTCCATCGGCACCAGGTCATACTACAGACTGTGTGTAATGTCGGCTATAAATGTGAATACTATATTCTCCTGACCTGTGCTACACAAGTTTTATGAAATGACATTTTATTCTTATACATGTACATTTATGGCAGCATATGACATTTTCATTCATGTTTCAAGTTTGTTTTTAACCCCCTTTGAGGTTGATAACGCCCTAGAGACTAAGCATGCTCTTTACACATCCTGCAACAATAGAGAAACACTTTTCTTAGTTTGATGTGCATGTCCTCCTTGGTTAGGATGTAGAACCTGTGTAGAGACCACTGAGAGATCGGTTCACCCGTGGCTCAAATTCTAGAGGTCTACCCTGAAAGGAATGCAAAAAGATTGAAAGCTAAAATTTAACATTGTGTAGTGTGGTTGAAGAGCAGATACAATTAAAAATATGTGTATAGGTTCACACAAAGCATTTTAATCTGCTTTTCATGGTTTTACTTCTAGGAAATACGGTAAAAAAAAATGCTTTTATCTTTTTTTTTTTGTGCATACTTTCCTGATTTCCCTCACAAGAAAAAACTAAGAAAGAAAGATAATAACACTAATAGTGTTGTGTGAACACATTTTACCAACATTAGGCGTGGAGCCTGCAGATAGGCTGGAATGAAGTCATACACATTAGATTAATGCTGAGCCTATTTCATCAGCGTTAAAGTGTGAATGTGTGCCATGAAGTCTGGTCATTTTGCCCGTTTACTTGTCCCTTCGGGAGCAAGCTGCTGCTATAACAGCAGCTTGTTATCCTCCTTTCTGTTAAACGGCTTGCATGTTTACGTGGGGGTGTTGGAGAATATAACTAGGCTTGAGCGAATCGAGCTTTGGATCAAAAACTTTCAAAAACTTCAGTTTTAATGCTGTTTCCGTACGGCATTAAAATGAAGTGACGCAAGACTTGCTTACTTCGGTATTCCTATGTGCGTATTGAAAAACATTTTCAAATAGGAATCTGAAGGGAGCTTTGGTACTGGCTGGTACCTCGGTAGGTAACCTTTTGGGGTTTCTTTATTTTATAGCTATTACTGTAGTTTCACTTTTAAAACAATCAGACAAGCCTGTTAATAGGTGACTGTGTACTGCGTAATGAGTTTAACATATAAACTGTATGATCCCGGGGGTGAGAATAGGCCAACAGTACAGTGAACTCGGAAAAGCCCTTAAAGGGGATTTGAGCTCTGTGTCAGAACAGCTGTGACATCATGTAAGGCTATACTAAGACATTAAACAGCACAAAATGTTGTACCTATAGAAATGTAAAAAATGTTTAATGGTGAGCATTGAAAAGGGGTTCAACACTGACATGTTTTTTAAAGGCAACCTTACCCCACTGGACCTGAGAAGGGAAGCATACTTGCATGCTCTCTCCACTCGGTTTCAGCTCTGTGGCTCTATAGCATTCTTAACTGTGCTTCGGTTCCAGCACGGATGTGGTCATGTCTGCACGGCAGCCAATGACTGGCCTGAGTGGTGACGTGGCTCCAAATCACACGTAACTACTTGGGGACATGTCATCGTCCACGCTGAAAGTTTACATGCAGGGATCATAGTGCAGTTAAGACAGTGGTGAAGTGTACACTATGTTTTGCCATTCGATACCATATTTTTTTAAATATAGACATACATTGACAATACATTTCCCAATGATCTGTATCAGAAAAAAAAACATAGATTTAAGCGCTTTTTGTGTACAGATGGCACATTTTGTAGGAAAATATATATATGCATTACATAATAAGCAAATGTATGTGAATAGTGAATCTGGCTTTAGGTACATAGGGGTTGTCTATATACTGATAGGGCATCAATATTGGATCATTATGGGTCTGACACCCGGCACCCCCGCAAATGCTCAAAATAACAGAGAATAAAGCCAAAAGCACGGTGTAGTGACTATATTGGCTTATTGCAGCTCATCTAGCCTTCACTTGAATGGCAGCTGAGCTGAAATATGCTGCTGGGTGTGGGACCCCCCAATCTGATTTTAAGGACCCCAACCACACCTTTAATGCACAAAGTTTTGAAGATCATACTTGAAGTTCTAGATGCTTGCTTGATGAAATTCATAAATGGGACAATTCCTAATTTGACACACACCTCAGTGTTTTTTTCATCTTTTATGGTTTTTTAGTGTTGCAAATTTTACTTGTTTGCTTTGGTCTGTGCCTGTCAATCCATATAATTTTATGTACTGAAATTAGATTTATCTGTATAATTTATGGCTATGGATGTTGTGCTAATCATAAATATAATGGGTTAAGCATTCCGTTATAAGAGTGTATGCTGATAATCCCTGTCCCTGCTGTATTTTGTGTACAGAATGCCATGGCTGCTGAATTACATGTACTCTGCCTGCATATGTAATGGTTAAAACTGGATCCTCAATAGAATATGTACTGAATTATGGGCTGTTCAAAATTTCAATGAAAATCGTTCCGTATTTTCTGACCTCCATTTAAATAAATCGTAAATATTAGTGTTATATATGTGCATTTAAGAAAAATACACTACATACTGTAAGCCTGCAACTGTTAAAGGAAACCTGTTGTCAGTTTTGTGGTGCCCTTTTTACAAAGAATTGTTTTTCTCTGAAAAGCTATGGTGTTTCTGAGGAATCATAGTTTTAAAAAGTCACACACAAGGTGAAGTGTTAAGTTTAAGTCCCCCCTCTGGCATCTCCCTGTCCAATTAGATGGACACGATTCTTCCTACTTGTATATGAAGACAAAGGGGGAGATTTATATTGATATCCCCTCTGCTGCCGGAGACTGCGCTTAATTTGTGGCGAGGCACAAGCCTCATCATAAATTAGGCGCATCCCTGGCAGTACGTGCACCTAAACTGAAATCTATGGCAGCTCCAAGCTGCTGTGGATTTCAGTCCTTTTTTATTCCAGAACAGTTCCATGAATTAGGACTTAGCACAGGTAAAATTCTGTGGGATATTCTCATGATCAGCAGGTGGGCTCTGAAGACTGGAGTTCAGTACCTCTGCTGCTCCAGAAGACTGGCATAAGATAAATGTGCCAGGTCCACTGGCGCTGCCCCTCCCCGGTCTTGCTTTTGCTAAGTCCCCTCCTCCTAAAAAAATGGCAATGGTGGTGTGAAAACTCCACTTGCAACTAAATTTAGTCGTAGTGATGTTTGAGTCGCAAAGGTTTCGACTTTTTTACACCAAAAATGGAGCAGGGAAATGAGAAGTCTCCCCTGTTCTTTGTAAAGGAGTAACACTATTTTATGCTGTTGGTTAATATGAAACTCATGACCAATGTCAGCCGTTAAAGCCCCAGGCAGTTAATTTATTTTTATTAGCTGTATATCATTTGGGATAAACATTATTTCACTGCTTTACTTAGTGGATGGGTAAAGGTTATGGAAACATTGACTCAACAAACTAGTTCAAGTGTAATCTAATGTAGCCTTGCCTGAAATGTATTTTCTTCAGCCTTGGTTGCTTGGATATTGAACACTATGTAAAGTGAGTGTGGTCGCTGTGGCGCATAGTACAGGAGTCGCCAATGCTCTGCTGACTCCATAACTGCAGAGTTCCAAACCTACTCTGGTATCAGCACAAAAACTGCTGCATGTCATTGCATGAGTTTCCATGGCCAAGCAGGTGTATGCAAGCCTTGCATCACCAAGCACAATGCCAAGTGATGGATGCTGTGACTTTCTTGTCCAAAATCAGTGTATGACCTCACAAATGCCCTTCTGGATGAATACGTAAGAATTCTCAGACACACTCCAAAATCTTGTCTAATCTCTTCCCAGACAAGTGGAAGCTGTTTTAGCTGTAAAGGTGGGACCAACTCCATATTCACCAACCAACTGCTTTCTTGAGATTTGAGAAAAGGACTTAATGGGGTTCTCTGGGATTTATTTAAAATAACCACCAGTAACCTGTCTGGAAATGGGAGCAGGACCGGTTGCCACCACTTGCAGAGCTACCTATAGGGATGAAGGGGGTGGGGTGTCTCTACACACCGCACTGCTCTACAATAGATGGTAATGTGATGTGATCGTGTCTACAATACGCCATCATGGTTGTGAAGCCTGACCGGAAAACTCACCAAAATGCAAGTGTTAAAGTGTAGTGACACACCCATCTGCAAGTGGAGACAACCAATCCTGCTCTCATTCTAGGACAGGTTGCTGGCGGCCATTTTAAATCATAACTGGAGAAACCCTTTAACAGTTCAGCCTGAGCAGAGCTCAGGCAATGGGGGGACGGCTTGAATTCAAGATCAGTAGCACCTAGAGATATGTGCCATGAAAGCTGCCAATCTATGATTTAAAGCAAGACCAGAATCACATTTATCTCCCCTACATCTGGAGATATAGCTGTTAGAAATCCGTTCGGGAGTGATAGCAGCTGAAAGTGAAAGCAGGTTTTGGCTGCTTTCACTCCACGCCCAATTAATAGTAGCTATATCTCCTGATGTAGTGGAGATACTGTAATCCAGTTTTTTTTTTTTTTTTTTATCAAATCTTTTTATTCAAGATCAATTTTTCATTTTGGTAGGTGAACAAAAGTGACAACACACATAAACCCATCCCAAACCCTCCCCACCCCCCCTCCCAAGCCCCAAAGTCCTGGTGCAGTCCATCACCGAAAAAGTCCACAGCAGATTGCAGAGTGTGATCCAATGCACATTCAAACCACAAGCACACCAGCTCATACACTTATTACTTTGTACCGTACATTACGACCATTTTCATTTCATACAGTATATGACTCTCACTTCCTTCACCTTCCCCAGGCCTCTGTCCTAAATAGTAAGATGAAAATGTTCAATCCAGGTATACCATATTTTATTAAACTTTTTGTTGTTTCCCCTCTTCTGATAAACATAACTCTCGAGTTGCACCAAGGTGTGTATCGATGTTATCAATTCACTTAACTCCGGTGGGTCTGGAGCTATCCAGCGAGACGCTATCCTCTTTCTAGCTTGATAAAAAAATGCGCTGAATAGCCATCTTGACCTCTCTAGATCCTGACACTTCCCCAACATAACCTAATATGCACAATAAAGGAGAGCGTTCAATCCTTATCTTATAAACCTTTACGATGAGGTCTACCACCGCATTCCAATACCTGCGTAAGTGCGGACAGTTCCACATCAAGTGTATTAAGTCAGCAGAGGTAGCACCACATCTTGGGCATGTGTTATCAGCACGAAAACCTATCCTACATAACATTTTTGGGGTTCTATATACCCTGTGAAGCAACAGCAATTGCGAGACCCTATGAGCCTCACTCACCGCTATATCAGGAAAATCAGCTAGCACCTTTTCCCATTGGTCCTCCTTCAATCCTGGTACATCTTTTTCCCACTTTCCAAACAGTGGTAACGGATTCTTTTTATGCAAGGCTTCCATTAGACTAAGGTAATGCAGCGATATCACTCCCCCCGAGCTGCACTGTAATCCTGTTTAATTCTGTTTGTGTTTTAAAGCTTGTCACCTTTCAAACAATACTAATCCCATATACTCTAGCTGCTATGCAGCCTGAGATATGAAGAGTTAAAGCAGCCCTTCTTCAGGGGGGAGGCAGTGGGGATCTGACAGGCTGCAGGGAGTAGACAAAAATATATATAAATTTGGCAACATCCTAATTGTAGTAACCCACAGAATAAAGTTATCATCATATCAAAAATAAATCCCACACAATAATGTTAAAATGGCTGTTTTTATCTTTCTCCCTAAAAATAAAATAAGGTTTTTTATACACTATGTACCCCAAAATGAGTTATGTCATGAAGGAGTTAAAAATACACTTGTGTGCCAAGTAGATTTACTTCAGACATTAATTCAAAATCCACAATAAAGAAAAAGTGACACTATCGAGAAGGTTTTTTGAGTTTTAATGTGACTTTTGTTGGTTAAACGGTTTTCCCAGTGTTTTATACTAATGACCTATCCCGTAGGGTAAGTCACCATTATCTGATCGGTGGGGGTATGAATCCCAGCACCCCCGCTGATCAGCTGTTTCAAGAGGCTTAAGTGTTCCACTGAGGTCACTTCCATCGGTCAGATTTCAAGTGAATGGGGCTGAGCTGCGTTATCAAGCACCGTCGCTATCCAATGGACGGCGCTGTCCTTGATGAGCTGCGATGAGGCAGTAGCCTCCTAAAACACCTGATTGGCGGGGGTGTCAGGAGGTGGACCTCTATTAATCAGATACTGATGGCCCATTCTGAGGAAAACCCCTTTAATGACTATGGATTTAGAATGAGATGTCATAAAAGCTCCTGTAGGTGTCACAATACTTTTGTCCATATAGTGTGTTTCATTAGCTCTATGGTCAATGACTTTCTTACCTGCACTGTCATTTATAGTCTGAGAGTTCTCTGTACCTGACTTCTTTATACAGCAGCTTTGACTGTTCATTTAGGCAGCAGTACATAACTAGTACTCAATACTCCCTGCTCAGGGTCCCGGCAGGTAGTTGTGGATCCAGTCAGCTATTACATCAGATGGCTATGCACCTTCCTTCCTCATTGGCTTCCCTAGTGCTGGGCAGCAGCTCTCCAACCTGGTGATAAAGGTACACAAAATAAAGGCAACAAGAATGAGTTGTTGGATTAACATGAAACTTTCTACATGTAAGTGTAATGATGTATGTAAGTAATTACAATATTAGAGAGAATGGATACATTTATTGGGGAAAACTATAATTCAAAAGAGGCTCTAGGACAAGGATCAGCAACCTTCGACACTCCAGCTGTTGTGAAACTACAACTCCCAGCATGCTCCCTTTACTTCTGTGGGAGTTCAGAGAACAGCCAAGCAAGTGTGCATGATAGGAGATGTAGTTTCACAACACCTGGAGTGCCGGAGGATGAGATTCGGTTTGGCATGGAGGCATATAGGTTCCGTATGGTAACCTGAAGAACATTTGCCCACAGATGTAGCAGTTGTGCCTGTAGATCCTGCACAGATCTGCACTTGAGAAAAAGCAGGTCCACCGCACAGCGGACATATGTGGGCTAAAGGCAATCTGTGAATGCCCCTGATACGTCCAGCAGACCAGCGTATGGTGCGGCAAAACGGGGACAGCTGATAAAAACCTGCTGTCAGCCCCTGTACTATATTAGAAAATGGCAATGTGCCGCAGGGATCGCTGCCAGGCAGATTGGTGATCACTAGCAATCTGCCAATGTGCAGAGAGGGATAGTGCTACCTGAGAGTCACCCCTTATACGTGACCCTGCAGGGCTCCATTTGTCAGTTGTGTGATCATTAGGGATTAGTGCACTCAAACATTTTTGTGGAGGTCACGTATAAGGGGTGACTCTCAGGTAGTACTATCCCTCTCTGCACATTGGCAGATTGCTAGTGATCACCAATCTGCCTGGCAGCGATCCCTGCGGCACATTGCCATTTTCTAATATAGTGCAGGGGCTGACAGCAGGTTTATATCAGCTGTCCCCATTTTGCTGCACCATACACTGGTCTGCTGGATGTATAAGGTCCATTCACAGATTTCCTTTAGCCCACATATGTCCGCTGTGCCGTGGACCTGCTTTTTCTCAAGTGCAGATCTGTGACTGCACATGTGGCTGTACAATAGTGGACATTTCTTTTACTCACTCTGAAATTGTGCATTTTGAATAAAACTTTTTTGTTTTCATGTGCTTTTAGCATCCCCTCCAACCTTATATATATTTATTGATTCTTAGGGGTGCATACCTGTCCGATAGGGCCAACTTAGTAAATGTTTGTAATATATTTTCCTCAAAAATCCGATTTAAATTTTAAAAAAATCAGATTTTTTTCATTTTTTTTTTTTTTAAAAATCATTGATTTTTATCCATCCTGGTTACATGGCATCATAAATCAATACAATGCTATGTGACCCCGGCAGAGGTGGGAGTTCAGGACGGGAGCTGCGCTGCGGACACATGCCGGTCTGCAAGGGGCCTAAAGATGATATGGTTACAGTCTGTAGCAGTCAAGGTTTCTCATTTATGACACCGCTGCAAAACAAGGCGGCACTGGCAGGCTGTTAATGGCAGGATGCATAATGGGTGCTGTGACACCAAATTTACTTCTGCTAAGCGCCTGTAAATGATCTGGCTAGAGACAGGGGTGTGTTAAGAAGGTGCCACATGTATCTGGATGGAGGACAACAAAACTGTGGAAGTTGCTTGTGCTTGTAGGTGGATCAAACAATCCTTTCTACTTTGTGGTCTGGATGGGCTGTCAGAAAAGCCTGTTTGCCATGTGTGCATCTTCTCACGTAACCACTGCTCCCAACCACTAGGTCAGAACGGCCTAAGGCCTCTTTCACACGGGCGTCAAGTTTGACGCCCGGATAAGTTGCGGGCAAATGTTAAATTTTCCGCGCAAGTGCAAAGCGTTTTAATTCACCACTGAAGTTCGGGTTTGGGTTAGGTGTTATGTCGAGTTTATTATTTTCCCTTATAACATGGTTATAATGGGAAATAATAGCATTCTTTAATACAGAATGCTTAAGGACAATTGAGGGTTAAAAAAAATAATAATAATTAACTCACCTCCTCCAATTGATCGCGTAGGTGCCGATCTCCTGTTCTCTCTTCAGCTGTGGGTAAAGGACCTGTGGTGATGTCACTGAGCTCATCACATGGTCCATCACCACGGTGATGGATCATGTGATGAGCTCAGTTCATGGCCTTTAAAAATATTGTATTATAGCATTTTAGTGATTTTTATCTTTAACTCAAGTAAACACAACACTAGAGATGAATGTTAACCTAGTAAAGGCCCATTGAATGCCTTCTAAATGCTCCTCGTTTTTGATTACTGCTCCTGTAAACATGCCAAGCAAACAGCTGACACTTGCAAAACACTCGTTTGCCATTGATCATTGTCTTCAGCTAACCGCCTCGTGTTAAGGGCTTATGCACAGGACCAGGGGTGCACCGCCAATGAGGAGAGGTGAGACAATTGCCTCAGGCAGTACCAGCTAGGGAGCAGCAGAAGGGCCATGGACAATGAAAGCTTCCCTTGTGGAAACGCTCATCTCTACATATTCAACTGCATTGCTGTACTCAGGACAGCAATACAGTTGAACACTGCGACGGGGCACAGGAGTGATGTCTCCCTGCCCAACAGTTTCCTCTAATAGACCGCACTAGACATGGTGTAAATTTCGCAGGCCAGAACCAGGTAACTTTGGCAGAAAGAAATGCAAACACTGTGAGGGGACACGTGTGAGCATTACTACTGTGAAGGGGCAAATATCTGGGCATTTTTTTTGTGAAGGGGCACATCTGGGCATTTTTACTGTAAAGGGGGCGCATCTGGGTGTTTTTACCGTGAAGGGGGCACATGTGAGCAATTACTACTGTGAAGGGGGCACATCTGGGCATAACCGTGTGAAGAGGGCACATCTGGGCATTACCACTGTGAAGTGGGCTCATCTGGGCATTACCCCTGTGAAGGGGGCACATCTGCGCATTTCCACTGTGAAGTGGGCACATCTGGGCATTCACCCTGTGAAGGGGGCACGTCTGGGCATTACCACTGTGAAGGGGGCACATCTGGGCATTACCACTGTGAAGTGGGCACATCTGGGCATTACCCCTGTGAAGGGGGCACATCTGGGCTTAACCACTGTAAAGGGGGTACATCTTAACACTACCACTGTGAAGGGGCACATCTGGGAATTACCCAATCCGTGAAAAAAACCGGAACGGAAGCGGAAACAAACAACGGTTGTGTGCATGGGGCCTTAAGCACTAGCCTTGCAAAGTTTAGTGCATAAAGAATGTTCCTGGCTAGATACAGGTTGACACACATTTGGGGAGATTTATAACAACAGTCTTTTTTGTGTATAGCAACCATAACTTTCATTTTTCAAGAGCACTATTAGGTTGGAGTCTGTCATGTTGGAACACACGTCTGGAATATGGACTCAGGATAAGAAATGATAGCTGTGCTGTGATTGGTTGTTATGGGAAAAAAAAAGTTTTCATTTTCATAATTTTTACTTAGTTATTTGTTGTAATTGATGACAGAATTATAATTTACAGGGTGAGGATATTCTAATGAGCTATTGTCACGGTCCCTCCCATGACAGGTGGGATCTGAGGTGAGATCTGAGAGAGTGGCGGTACGTGAGGGTATCTGACAGTCTCTCTGTTTGCAGTGTTGTTGTTTGGTAATGACCACACCTCTTGTCAGGTGCAGCTTGTAGTAATTACTGAGGCCCTCTTTATTTCTGACTCATGCTTACCATGCGGTTGATATTTCCTGTTGGAGTTGGTTGAGCTGGTGTGTTGTTCCTTTGGATCTCCTGCTCCTTCATTCTGCTTTAAGCTAAGTGCATTTTGTTCGCTTATGTTAGTTGCTTTCTAGGCCTCAGGGAGACGCTGGTTCCTTCATCTTGGAATGAACCAGTAGTCTCATTCCCTGCCACCACTCCTAGGGCTTTCCAGGGTCTCCAGGGCTTAGGTTCCGGTTTATGAGTATTTCCACATTCAGGGTCTACTCATATTGGCAGGAGTCAGGGAGAGGTCTAGGGATTCCTAAGAGGTCACCATCCCTCTCCCTTAGCTTTGAGGTCTAAACTCCTGTCTATTTCCTTCTGTGTGTGTTCTGGTGTTTTCCCCTCCCTATACTTGTGACAGCTATATAGGTAAATCAGGTTTTTAGTCTCCTATGTGAAATGTTTCGGTAACAAAGTTTGTGTTGAAGTTATTTGTGCTAAATTTATTAAATGCTTTACAATGTTTGTTATATTTGGGACTTTTTTAAACTGGCAATTGATAAATCATCCTTAAATAAGCTCAATGTGCTAACCACATCCACTTTCCATTTTTCAAAACTGTGAGAGGTGTAAAAATGAAAATGTATAGTTGTAAAACCCAAATGATAGGCACTCAATGTCTGGAACCACTCCAAATATGTAACATTTATTCATAAAACGACATACAGAAATGTTAATAAAAAACTCAACTAACTAAAAGGGTTAAAAAATAAGAGCTAAAACTTGATAGTGTAAAATCTCCACTTTGGATATTGTCACACGTGTGTCAGTATTGTCACACACCACATCAACCCGATGTGACAGGATCCCTGTCGGAGAACTGCCACCGCAAGAGATATGCCGTCATTCAATACTTCCAAATATAATGTTCCACCTTGTACATATTGTTAAACTAACAAAACTAGCAAGTATATTATATGATCGATTGATTCTAATGCAATCAACTGTGTGTTATCTCGATCGCATTAGAACGCTGTATACAGTGGCGTAGGGATTGCCATAGCAATGGCTATGGGGCCCTACGCCACTGGGAGCCCAGGCCGCCGGCTGAAGTTTTTTTTTTTTTTTTAATTTCTTGTGGCGTACAGTGTTCCCTCTAAGCTGCACGGCATTTATTGTGCCCCTGCTCATGTCTGCTCAGTGGCCGCTCACCCTGCCCCCGGCAAAATGTCCAGACTCCACACTCAAGATGGCGTCTTCCATGTGACCTGTGCGGCTCAGCGTAGTGCCTCCTATACATATTGCCGCGCTACTGCTGCGGCTCCTCCTTTCTCTGATTGGAAGAGGAGAGGAGCAAGGACTGAGCATACAGCAGCCAGGCGAGGTAATGTGGAGGCGCCGGCGGCATTATCATAGAGCCTGAGTCTAGAGTAATTTTACTGGATAAGCTATTGGTAAAAGGCTAGCTTAGCAAAGACATTATGGGTTTTCACAAGGGCATAATAGACTGTGCATAAATGTATCTATCTGAGGCTCGGGGTCCAGGGGCCCCCTGGGAGTCTGGGACCCCACAGGCTGCAGCAATATAATGCCCTGGGATACCCCACATCACACCAGGGTTGTCAGACATTAACCCCTCACACTTATTATCTTTTCTTCTTGCGGACTCTTGTTGGTTTAGCTGATACATTCGAGCATGTCCACAGCTGTGGCTGAGTTAGGGCCCTTTCACACTTGCGTTATTCTTTTCTGGCATAGAGTTCCGTTGTTGGGGCTCTATGTTGGAAAAGAACTGATCAGGCATATTCCAATGCATTCTTAATGGATAGAAATCCGTTCAGTTTGTATCAGTATGCCTTCCGTTCAGTCACTGTCAGGCGTTTTGGTCGGACATAATACCGCAGCATGCTGCAGTATTATGTTAGTCCAAAATGCCTGATCATTCGCCGGAATGCCGGATCCGGCAATATTTGCCATTGACTTGCATTAGTGCCGGATCCGGCATTGTGAAACAACTAAAGGACGGATTCGTCCAACCGGTCTGCGCATAAAAAGACTGCAAGATGGATACGTCCATCCGCATGACAAGCGGAGAGACGGATCCGTTCTTGCAATGCATTTGTAGACGGATCCGCACCCGACCACAAATGCTGTCAGTTGACACACTGATCGGCGAATCCGGCAGGCAGCTCCGACGACGGAACTACCTGCCGGATCACACTAACGCAAGTGTGAAAGGGCCCTTACATTTATATCAGGATACACTTGTTTGTTTCATCCTTTTGATCCCCGGTGCTGCCCTCCACTATGATACTCTCACCTAAAGGACCCTCATCTACAGTGCCATCACCTATAGCATCCCTATCTACCATGTCGTTTAATCTTGCCAGGAACAACAGCGTGATGGCACTATATGTACTTTACTGTTCTAAAACTAATCTGTTTAGAAAGGATCGTCAAAACCGGAGAGGTGGAGGGGTCTGCCTCTACGTGAAGTCGTGTCTAAATCCCGTAATTCGAGAATACATCTCTGAGGGACATGAACATGTGGAGTCACTGTGGGTAGAAATACATGGAGCAAAAAACAATAATAAAATACTAATAGGAGTGTATTATAAACCACCTAATATACCAGAGTCCACAGAAAATCTATACCATAATGAGGTCATTATTATGGGGGACTTCAACTACCCAGATATAGACTGGGAAACTGAAAGCTGTACATCCCATAAAGGAAACAGGTTCTTGGCAATAGCCAAAGACAATTTCCTTTCCCAACTGGTTCAGGACCCCACTAGAGGGACGGCCATACTGGACTTAGTATTAACCAATAGACCTGATAGAACAACAGATGTGCAGGTTGGGGGACACCTGGGAAATAGTGACCATAAAGTAATAACCTTCCAATTATCCTTCAAACAAGAGTTTCTAAAGGGAGGAACAAAAATACCAAACTTCAAAAAAGCAAAATTTAGCCAACTAAGCGAGGCCATAGGCCTAACTAACTGGGACAAAGTCCTCAAAAATAAAAATACAACCATAAAATGGGAGATTTTTAAAAGCATTGTAACATCTAATTGTGAGAGGTACATACCTTATAGGAATAAAAGGCTAAGGAACAATAAGAGACCAATGTGGATAAATGGAACCGTAAAGAAGGCAATAAATGACAAAAAGAAAGCATATAAATCGCTAAAACAGGAGGGAGTCAGGAAGCACTGATAAACTATAAGGAAAAAAATAGAATATGTAAAAAACTAATAAAATTTGCCAAACTAGAGACCGAGAGATTAATTGCCAAAGAGAGTAAAACTAACCCTAAAATGTTCTTCAATTATATAAATAGTAAAAATATAAATCTGAAGAGTCGGCCCTCTACATAGCAATGAGGGGTGTTGCAGAGAGCGACGAGGATAAAGCAAAACTATTAAATATTTTTTTCTCCACTATATTCACTGAGGAAAATAAACTGTCAGTTGAAATGCAGAATGTAAAAGTAAATTCCCCATTAAAAGTGCCCTGTCTGACCCAGGAAGAAGTACAACAGCGACTTAAAAAGATTAAAATAGACAAATCGCCAGGACCGGATGGCATACACCCCCGTATCCTAAGGGAATTAAGTGATGTCATAGCCAGACCATTATTTCTGATATTTACGGACTCTATAATAACAGGAATGTTCCACAGGATTGGCGCATAGCAAATGTGGTGCCAATATTCAAAAAGGGTCCAAAAACAGAGCCTGGAAATTATAGGCCGGTAAGTTTAACATCTATTGTTGGTAAACTGTTTGAAGGGTTTCTAAGAGATGCTATTTTGGAGTATCTCAATGAAAATAAGCAAATAACGCCATATCAGCATGGCTTCATGAGGGATCGGTCATGCCAAACAAATTTAATCAGCTTCTATGAGGAGGTAAGTTCTAGACTTGACAGCGGCGAATCAATGGATGTCGTATATCTGGACTTCTCCAAAGCATTTGACACCGTACCTCATAAAAGGTTAGTATATAAAATGAGGATGCTCGGACTGGGAGAAAATGTCTGTATGTGGGTAAGTAACTGGCTGAGTGACAGAAAACAGAGGGTGGTTATTAACGGTAGATACTCGGATTGGGTCACTGTAACTAGTGGGGTACCTCAGGGGTCAGTATTGGGCCCTATTCTCTTCAATATATTTATTAATGATCTTGTAGAAGGCCTGCACAGTAAAATATCTATTTTGCAGATGACACTAAACTGTGTAAAGTAATTAACACTGAAGAGGACAGTTTTCTGCTACAGAGGGATCTGGATAGATTGGAGGCTTGGGCAGAAAAATGGCAGATGAGGTTTAACACTGACAAATGTAAAGTTATGCACATGGGAAGGAATAATGCAAGTCACCCGTACATATTAAATGGTAAAACACTCGGTAACACTGACATGGAAAAGGATCTAGGAATTTTAATAAACAGCAAATTGAGCTGCAAAAACCAGTGTCAGGCAGCTACTGCCAAGGCCAATAAGATAATGGGTTGCATCAAAAGGGGCATAGACGCCCGTGATGAGAACATAGTCCTACCACTTTACAAATCACTAGTCAGACCACACATGGAGTACTGTGTACAGTTCTGGGCTCCTGTGAACAAGGCGGACATAGCAGAGCTGGAGAGGGTTCAGAGGAGGGCAACTAAAGTAATAACTGGAATGAGGGATCTACAGTACCCAGAAAGGTTATCAAAATTAGGGTTATTCACTTTAGAAAAAAGACGACTGAGGGGAGATCTAATAACTATGTATAAATATATCAGGGGTCGGTACAGAGATCTGTCCCATCATCTATTTATCCCCAGGACTGTGACTGTGACAAGGGGACATCCTCTGCGTCTGGAGGAAAGAAGGTTTGTACACAAACATAGAAAAGGATTCTTCACTGTAAGAGCAGTGAGACTATGGAACTCTCTGCCTGAGGAGGTGGTGATGGTGAGTACAATAAAGGAATTCAAGAGGGGACTGGATTTATTTCTGGCGTGTAATAATATTACAGGCTATAGCTACTAGAGATGGGTCGTTGATCCAGGGAGTTATTCTGATTGCCTGATTGGAGTCGGGAAGGAATTTTTTTTTCCCCTTAAGTGAGGAAAATTGGCTTCTGCCTCACAGGGGTTTTTTGCCTTCCTCTGGATCAACTTGTAGGAAACAGGCCGAACTGGATGGACAAATGTCTTTTTTCGGTCTTATATACTATGTTACTATGTTACTATAGATGACTACAGTATACAGCAAAAAAAAGAAAAACTAGAGCTCATAGACGTCCAATTATGAAAAAGTATAAACTTTATTATCACAGTACATAATAGTTACATATACATTTAAAAGTGGGTAGGGAGCATCCAGGGATGCAGGTACCCCCCCCCCCCTTTGTGTTTCTATGTAGTATATACTGGAGGTGTGGCAACCTCCATTCAGTCGTGCACACCTGACTAGTTTGTCTGCCCTAGAGGCTGGTTTTAATCAGAGTAAGTATAAAACGTAATTTGCACTCATAGTACTTACTAGTAGCCATTTGGCTCCAGGAGGAGTACATGGTGGGCTCAGCAAGCTTGTTGGTACCTGCATCCCTGGATGTAATGAAGGCTGTTAAGGCACCAAAAAGGTTAAAAAGCAGGGTTGATCCGGCGTGCATGCTGGGCCTGCACTCCCTTGATTTTATGTGGCTGTCATGGCCCCTAAAAGGAGGAGTACATAGTGGGCTCAGCATGCATGTTGGTACCTGCATCCCTGGATTAATGGAGGCTGTTACGGCACTAAGAAGGTTAGAAAGCAGGGTTGATCCGGCATGCATGCTGGGCCCGCACTCCCTGAATTTGTGTGGCTGTCATGGCCCACAGCAGGTAGGATTTAGCTTTGGGACCACTCATGGAGGCGGCCTAACTTTTTGATCAAAATGTACACCAACGCCTCTGGTATAGAGGCAGGGCAGAGTGCTGGTTGCAGAGTGCTGTTGCATTTCTGTGTTTGTATGGATTATACTGTATACTGTGTACAGCATGGTGTATGAACTATACTGTATATGTATGGCATGGGGTATGGATTTTATAATGCATTCTGTACTGCATTGTGTAGGGATAAGGGTCCATTCACACGTCCGCAATTCTGTTCCGCATTTTGCAGAACGGAATTGCGGACCCGTTCTTTTATATGGGGACACACTATGTCCTGCCCACATCCGCAATTGCGGATCCGCACTTCCTGGTCCGCAATTGCGTTCCCAAAAAAATAGAACATGTCCTATTCTTGTCCGCAATTGCGGACAAGAAAATGCATTTTCTATATAGCGTCGTCGATCTGCGGTCCGCAAAATGCGGAACGCACATTGCCGGTCTCCGTGTTTTGCGGATCCATAAATTTTTTTTGCTATGGGGCCCAGTCATTTCTAGCTACACCCCTGGCTGTATAGTCATAGAGTTACTACAAACTTATGTTTCAGTCTTAATAGCGGTATTGAGTGAGGTGATATGTTGTACCACAATCTATCACAGGATGGCAAGTCTGTTATTGATATTAGTATCCTTTGTTATTTGTCCAGACTGAATATTACTCAAATGTCCCTCTGTATACCGATACTGGTTAAAGAATGATCAATCCTCCCTACTGATAGATCACACAGTTGCGCGATATGGCTGTTTGTTACTCATCGTTAATGTGGAGGAGCTGAGTCAATGGCCAGTTGTGGCGTCCCACGTGGTACACGGCACCGATCTATCTTGCCTCCGTGTCCTCCTCCTGGTCGTGAGTGCTATATTCTCGTGCTTACTTTCCTGTGATTTGGAGGGCGGATTGGCATCCCACGTGTTCGGTGGATTTGATCTCAAACAGCGGACTCGATTTTTTCTTCCTCAAATGGAATTCCTGGAGTGCTCCATACGGAATTAATTCAAAAGTCCTTGTGAGGGTACTTGTACATAAGGATGATCCCAACCAGACGCGTTTCGGAGCTTTGAGCTTGCTCCTTCTTCAGTGGCTAAATCCTCTATGTCACTCGTACCCTTAAATACTGTTTGCCTGTATGTCTTGAGGATAACACAAAAAGTGGAGTGGATTTTCCTTTCCATCTTTCTATAAACATTGTTCATTATACATCTGTACATATCACTCTCCACCTTATATTTTTCAATATGGTCAATGTCCAGAATAAATTAAATTCTATATCTCCATCTTTATAACAAGCTTATATCAACACCATTATGACGAACATATTATCGCATTCCATTAAGTGTGTGTTTTTTTTGTTTTTTTTTCATGTGTAAATGTGACATCTTATGACTATCTTGTTATGTATAGTAACCCATTGGTTATTGTAATGCCTCACCGGTAGAAAGGTAAGAGCAGTGAGCAAAGTGTGCTATTCATGTATTACTGCTTTCCCCTTCCCATTTCATGTCCAAAATATCTATATTTTTCCTGCGGTTCGCTTGCGATTTGTATGCGGTTTTTCACAAATTTCTATTTTTAATAGAAAATACACTCATTGTTCACCGATAAAAAACTTACTAATTTAATTGCTGGTTATCCTTTTATATTTTAATAATAAATTCACCTGTAAAGATAAACTATAAATAATGTGAAAAACTATAAAAAAAATATAGGCACTGCTATTCCATTCTAATTTCGTGTCCAAACACTGTGCTATTTTAATCTCTTTGCGGTATATATGCGATTTGCATTCTATCTTATTTGTTGTTTCTTCCCTTTCACTGGTGTATATCCATGGATGAGCATCAATGATAATGGGTGGGGGCCTCCCGCTAAGGAGCGATCGGTATACCAACAGGATCATTCTTTAACCAGTATCGGTAACCAGAAGGACATTTGAGTAATATTTGGTCTGGACAATTAACAAAGGATACAGTGTATAACAACGTGAAAAGGAATTGTGCAAATTGAAAGAACTGATATCAATAACAGACTTGCCATCCTGTGATAGATTGTGGTACAACATATCACCTCACTCAATACCGCTATTAAGACTGAAACGCAAGTTTGTAGTAACTCTATGACTATACAGAGTTCTAATGCGATCTAGATAACACACAGTTGATTGCATTAGGATCAATCGATCATATAATATACCTGCTGGTTTTGTTATTTTAACAATATGTACAAGGTGGAACATATTATTTGGAAGTATTGAATGACGGCATATATCTTGCGGTGGCAGTTCTCCGACAGGGATCCTGTCACATCGGGTTTATGTGGTGTGTGACAATACTGACACACTCCACAAGTGCGACTATATTTCCATTATCAAGTGTTATCTCTTATTTTTTAACCCTTTTAGTTAGATTGAGTTTTTTATTAACATTTATGTATGTGGTTTTATGACTAAATGTGACATATTTGGAGTGATTGCAGACGTTGAGTGCCTATCATTTGGGTTATACAACTATAAAGGCAAGGTGATTGGGTGAATCATATTGATTAGCGCACCTCTTCCGTATCAGCGAACAGGGGAGCCACTTTGACATTTGCACAAGCAAAAATTTAAATTGTAGCGCAAATAAGACTAAAAAGTTGCGAAGCCCTGATTTTGCAACTTTTTGAAGAAATCTGGAGGGCTTGATATATTTCGCTCTTAGTTTTGACTTTCCAGGCTAGGAGATCACTGCCATCAAGTCAGCGTGAAATGATGTTGACATTTTATTGTGACCTGGACCAATTCTCATGTCCATCTTTTTTCTAGGGATCATTGACTAGCTGTGATCACACTACCCAAACATTGCTATATGACAAGGCTGGCCAATGTTACAATGTTGGGAAAGCCGTATGGTCACTCATCCAGCAGCTATTTCTACACACTGCCTTATAAGCCTTTGTGGCAGAAACTATTTTACGCAAGTCATAGAGCAGTTGTGACATACCTCACGCCATCATTTCCTTGTAGATCCAGAAATTCTGGCTCATGTCTTCCTCCTAGTATATTATGTAATCAGATTTTGTGACAATAATTGCACTGGTTAATGATCAAATCATCAAGTTAGGTAATCAGAAATAGGACTAGTTCAAAGTTTTCTATCTAAGGGTCCTTTCACACTTGCGTTCTGAGGATCCGGCAGGCACTTCCGTCCTGCCGGATCCGTCAGAACGCAAGTCGCCTGAAAGCATTTGAAGACTGATCAGGATCCTGATCAGTCTTGCAGTACTTTCAGAGTTACTATGGCAGCCAGGGCGCTACTAGCGTCCTGGTTGCCATAGTAAGGCGAGGAGCGGGGGCGGCATACTCACATTCCGTGCGGCTCGGGCGCTCCTGAATGGCGTCAGAGCGCCCCATGCGCATGGATCACGTGATCCATGCGATCACGTGATCCATGCACTGGGGCGCCCTGGCGTCATCCTGGAGCGTCCGGGGCGCGCGGATGTAGTATGCCGCTCCCCGCTCCCGCTCTACTATGGCAACCAGGGCGCTAGTAGCGTCCTGGCTGCCATAACTCAGTCAGAAAAAGCTAAATGTCGGATCGGCAATGCGCCGGCGCGGCGTTTAGCTCAAGGTCTGATCGGATTAATGCCTTTCAATGGGCATTAATTCCGGATCGACTTGCTGCGGCAAGTGTTCGGATTTTGGGCCGGAACAAAAAGCGCAGCATGCTGCGGTATTTGCTGCGTCCAAAAAACGTTCCGGTCCTGAACTGAAGTCATCCTGATGCATCCTGAACGGATTTCTCTCCATTCAGAATGCATGGGGATGATCCTGATCAGGATTTTTCCGGCATAGAGACCCGACGACGGATCTCTATGCCGGAAAAGAAGAACGCAAGTGTGAAAGGACCCTTAGGCCACTCTGACTGTCGCACAGACTGCCGGATGATTGTTTATGAATGATAATTTATGAATAGGGCTTCACCTCTTTATAATTAGGTGCAAAGACTGGCGTAAAATGTCGATCTTTGATAAATCTCCCCCATAGAGTGCTACACACCTGGAAAACCTGAAGCCTGAAAACTAATACCAAGCTTAGGGACAGCATGTATGATGGTGTATAATGTATGATGGTGCCAATCCTAATGTGTGTGTATGGAGAGAGCATAGTGCTGTTTAAAGGGGATTCCAAGTGTTTTATATTGATGACCTTTCACTGTTTTTTTTTTTTTGTCTGTGGGAGGTGCAACCTATTAAAGGGGGTTTTCCGATTGTTTTATACTGATGACTAGGGTTGTCCGATACCATTTTTTTTAACCACATCAGCCCCCCTAGCTTAAACACCCTTAATGACCAGGCCACTTTTTACAATTCTGCACTACACTACTTTCACCGTTTATTGCTCCGTCATACAACTTACCACCCAAATTAATTTTACCTCCTTTTCTTCTCACTAATAGAGCTTTCATTTGGTGGTATTTCATTGCTGCTGACATTTTAACTTTTTTTGCTATTAATCAAAAATGACCGAAATTTTTGCAAAAAAATTTCATTTTTCACTTTCTGTTGTACAATTTTTTAAAAAAAACTAAATTTCTTTATAAATTTTTCTCTAAATTTATTGTTCTACATGTCTTTGATAAAAAAAAATCCAATAAGCGTATATTTATTGGTTTGGGTAAAAGTTATAGCGTTTACAAACTATGGTGCAAAAAAGTGAATTTCGGCATTTTGAAGCAGGTCTGACTTTCTGAGCACCTGTCATGTTTCTTCAGGTGCGAGAATGCCAGGATAGTATAAATACCCCCCAAATTACACCATTTTAGATAGAAGACACCCCAAAGTATTCGCGGAGGGGCATGGTGAGTTTATGTATAATTTCATTTTTTTTCACAAGTTAGCGGAAAATGACACTTTCTGAGGGAAAAAAATAATAATAAAGTTTCCATTTCTGCTAACTTCTGGCAAAAAAAAAAAAATCTCCCACGGACTCACTATGCCCCTCAGTGAATACCTTGGGGTGTCTACTTTCCGAAATGGAGTCATTTGTGGGGTGTGTTTACTGTTCTGGCATTTTGGGCGGAGCTAAATTGTGAGCAGCCATGTAAAAGCTAAAGGTACTCGTTGGAATTCGGGCCCCTTTGCGCACCCAGGCTGCAAAAAAGTGTCGCCGTACTCAGGAGAAGTAGGGCAATGTGTTTTGGGGTGTATTTTCACATATACCCATGCTGGGTGAGAGAAATATCTCTGTAAATTGACAACTTTGTATAAAATTTTTTAAAAAGTTGTCATTTACAGAGATATTTCTCACACAAAGTATGGGTATATATAAAAATACACCCCAAAACACATTGCCCTACTTCTCCTGAGTACGGCGATACCACATCTGTGACACTTTTTTGCAGCCTGGGTGCGCAAAGGGGCCCAAATTCCAATGAGTACCTTTAGGATTTCACAGGGCATTTTTACGCATTTGGATTCCAGACTTCTTCTCACGCTTTAGAGACCCCTAAAATGCCAGGGCAGTATAAATACCCCACAAGTGACCCCATTTTAGAAAGAAGACACCCCAAGGTATTCTGTGAGGGGTATGGTGAATTCATGTAAAATTTTATTTTTTGTCACAAGTTAGTGGAATATGAGACCCTAGGGGCCCTAATTCCAATGAGTACCTTTTAGGAGGGCATTTTTACACATTTGGATTCCAGACTTCTTCTCACGCTTTAGGGCCCCTAAAATGTCAGGGCAGTATAAATACCTCACATGTGACCCCATTTTGGAAAGAAGACACCCCAAGGTATTCCGTGAGGGGCATGGCGAGTTCATAGAAGATTTTTTTTTGCACAAGTTAGCGGAAATTGATTTTTGATTGTTTTTTTTCACTTCTCACAAGTCTTCCTTTCCGCTAACTTGTGACAAAAACTTAAATTTTTCATGGACTGAATATGCCCCTCAGCGAATACCTTGGGGTGTCTTCTTTCCAAAATGGGGTCATTTGTGGGGTGTTTGTACTGTTCTGGCATTTTGGGCGGGGCTAAATTGTGAGCAGCCCTGTAAAGCCTAACGGTGCTTGTTGGACTCTGACGCTCTTAAGCACGCTTTGTCGGCTGCATAAGAGTTTGTCACACGTGTGGTATCGCCGTACTCAGGAGAAGTAGGGCAATGTGTCTTGGGGTGTATTTTTACATATACCCATGTTGGGTGAGAGAAATATCTCTGTAAATTGACAACTTTGTATAAAAAAAATTAAAAAGTTGTCGTTTACAGAGATATTTCTCACACAAAGTATGGGTATATATAAAATACACCCCAAACACATTGCCCTACTTCTCCTGAGTACGGCGATACCACATCTGTGCCACTTTTTGCAGCCAAGATGCGCAAAGGGCCCTAATTCCAATGAGTACCTTTAGGATTTCACAGGGCATTTTTACGCATTTGGATTCTCACGCTTTAGGGCCCCTAAAATGCCAGGGCAGTATAAATACCCCACATGTGACCCCATTTTGGAAAGAAGACACCCCAAGGTATTCCGTGAGGGGCATAGCGAGTTCAGAGAATTTTTTATCCACATCATATTCCACTAACTTGTGACAAAAAATAAAATTTTACATGAACTCACCATACCCCTCACAGAATACCTTGGGGTGTCTTCTTTCTAAAATGGGGTCACATGTGAGGTTTTTGTACTGCCCTGGCATTTGAGTGTCTCCGCAATCATTACACGTATGGCCAGCATTAGGAGTTTCTGCGATTCTCCTTATATTGAGCATACGGGTAATGAGATTTTTTTTTCCATTTAGCCTCTGGGCTGAAAAAAAAAAAAAATGAACGGCACAGATTTTTTCATTCGCATCGATCATCGTGGATGAAAAAATCTCTGCCAAAATCAGTGACTGCGGTGCAGTGGGCTGGGCGCTAACTACCTAACAAGTAGCTAACTAACTGGCGGTGATAAGGGACCCTTATGCCCCATTCACACATCCGCAATTCTGTTTGCGGAACGGAATTGTGGACCCATTCATTTCTATGGAGGCAGACTTTGTCCCGCTCGGATCCGGAATTGCGGATCCGCACTTATGGGTCTGCACTTCCGTTCCGCAAAAATATAGAACATGTCCTATTCTTGTCCGCAATTGCGGACAAGACTAAACTACATAGTTCTGGCAATGTGCGGATCTTCAAAATGCGGAAAGCACATTGCCGGTGTCCGTGTTTTGCGGATCCGCAAAACACATATGGACGTCTGAACGGAGCCATACAGGGGGGTGATCAATGACAGGGGGGTGATCAGGGAGTCTATATTGGGTGATCAGGGGTTAATAAGGGGTTAATAAGTGACAGGGGGGGGGGGTAGTGTGGTGCTTGGTGCTACTTTACATAGCTACCTGGTCCTCTGGTGGTCGATCCCAGCAAATGGGACCACCAGAGGACCAGGTAGCAGGTATATCAGACGCTGTTAACAAAACAGCATCTGATATACCTGTTTGATGCAATTTATTTAACATCTACAGCCTGCCAGCGATTGATCATCGCTGGCAGGCTGCAGTATAACTGCCGAGCTGCGAGCTGCTGTGAATGCGCGCGTTCACAGCAAATCTCGCCTCTCGCGAGATGACGCGCTGACGCATCAAGGAGGAACATCCCGGCCGCCCGCAGGACGCAGCCCTGCATTCGGCGGTCGGGATGAGGCTAAGACCGGGTACGAGTACCGATACTTTTATTTAAGTACTCGCCGATACCAATTACCGATACCAATTTTAACAATAAAATAAATAACACATTTATTTTGTGACCACTGACCAACCAAAAGTCCAAAAAACATAACGGCCCCCCAACCTCTCATCAGCCCCCCCAGCCTCTCATCAGCCGCCCCCCCAGCTTCTTATCAGCCATCCCAGCCTCCAATCAGCCCTCAGCCTCTCTTCAGCTGCCCCCCAGCCTCTCATCAGCCCCCCCAGCCTCTTAGCAGCCCCCCAGCCTCTCATCAGCCCCTCAGCCTCTTAGCAACCCCCCAGCCTCTCATCAACCCTCCCAGCCCCTAAACACCCCAGCCTCTAATCAGCCCTCAGCCTCTCATCAGCCCCCCAGCCTCTTAGCAGCCCCCCCAGTCTCTCATCAGCCCCCAGCATTTTAGCAGCCCCCCTGCCTCTCATCAGCCCCCCAGCCTGTAATCAGCACCCCCAGCCTCTTAGCAGCCGTCCCCCAGCCTCAACCCCCCCCCTCCCTTAGTAATAAAATAATTGGCGGCAGTGGCCACAGGGTCCCCCTCCCCCTCCATCATTAGTAGCAGTGCGCCCGTCCCCCCGTCATTGCGAACTGAAACATTCCCGGCACCCGACCTCTGAAAGGGCTGCAATCTGAGCAATTAACCCCTCAAACCTCAGGGGTTAATTGCGCGGATCGCGGCCCTTTCAGAGGTCGGGTGCCGGGAATGTGAATCACAGGGCACAGAATGGAGCCGCCACACAGAGGTCCCGCCCCCACACGGATCAGCTGGGACACGCTTCCGTTCCCACGCTGATAGGCTGAGAGTGCCCCGCTGCACTGTTTTCCGGTATCGGCAGTGGTATCGGGGACATTTGCACGAGTACAAGTACTCTGCAAATGTCCGGTATCAGTCCCGATACTGGTATCGGTATCGGGACATCCCTACTGATGACCTATCCTCAGATAGTTCATCAGTATCCAGTGGGTGTCCAACTCCTGGCACTTATGCCAATCAGCTGTTTCAAGAGGCCATGGTGCTTAGGTGAGCTCCGCACCCTCCTCCTAGGCCAGTGATGTCCGCTCTTCGGTCAAATGACCTATGTACAGATCAGTCCCGTTCAAGTGAATGGCCGTAGTCTGCAATACCAAGCATAGCCTCTATCCAATTGACAATGCTGTGCTTGGTAAACTGCGAGGATAGGTCATCAGCATAAAACAATTGGAAAATCCTTTTTTATGGGATGCGCCTACTACAGACACAAAAACCCATCCCCCATTCTCTCACATCCTTTGTACATCTACACTAAACATATTAAACACTAATGTGCAAAACTGATAGACATACCCCAAGCGACTTGCAGCTGTAATCGCAGCAAAAGGTGGCGCTACAAAGTATTAACTTAAGGGGGCTGAATAATTTTGCACGCCCAATTTTTCAGTTTTTCATTTGTTAAAAAAGTTTGAAATATCCAATAAATTTCGTTCCACTTCATAATTGTGTCCCACTTGTTGTTGATTCTTCACAAAAAATTACAGTTTTATATTTTTATGTTTGAAGCCTGAAATGTGGCAAAAGGTCAAAGTTCAAGGGGGCCAAATACTTTCACAAGGCACTGTACCTGCTATGACGACTAGGAGAAAAAAACAATTGCTACTGTCTTGAGGTTCACCCCTACGGGAAACCATGGAACCCACTTCCGGAGGCAAAGCAAACAGGGTACGACTCTCATACATGCCGGACATAAAACACCAACTGACCAGACATGTACAACAACAAGGCGAGACACCACACCCTGAACATAAACCCGCACTAAACAAAGATGCAAGTGAAGGTAAAGACATAGGGGACGACATCAAGGTGATATTGATGTCTAGCTAGGAGGCCCTCCCACTGGACAGATGGTATATCCAGGAAAGGAGCAACAATCCTGCACACACAAAGACAGAATGGCCACTGACCTCAGGCTCACAACACCACATATAAAGAGCCAAGAGGCCACCACCAAGACACACCTAATTCCACACCAGCCAGATAATTAACTCCTCCGGCACCAGGCAGGGAAGTACCCAGGGGAAAGGAGGAGCCACCTACATGCTGCAATAACAAGTTGCCACTGGCAACCGCATGCACGGCAACCGTGTCACGGCGCACACAACAGAGGCCGTGACAAGTAGTTACCAAAATGGGTGGACGTTAGCTACTGATGGCTGATGATTAAGGGTATAGCTACATGGCGACATAAAAGGGTATGCCTACATGGCGACCTGAATGTTGCACATTTCATAAAATGTTTTTCAATGGCGTCGCAATGTGACATGCTGCGACTGTTGTGCAACAGTCGCCAAAATATCCGACTTAGATGCAGCATGTCGCGTTGTGACACCATTGAAATACATTACGTGAAATGTTGCGCAACTTGTCTCCATGTACCTGTACCCTTAGACCTCTTTCATGTGTCAGTGAATGATGGACATGTGCTGTCCATGTTCTCCAGTGATGGCACATCTGTCCGTTGACTTTAAAGGCTATGTACACCTCTGTGGGCATTTTTTTTTAATGATTGCATTTTACTCATTTTCGCGAAACTCCTAGCAGGCACATCTACTCGAGTGGTCACTGTGCAGTATCCCAGAAGGATTACTACACAGGGTTAATCACTATCAACACAGTTAAATATTGTAATTTATTTATATACACTTAATAGCACAGTATGGGCAACATATGGTTAACACCTTGACAAATTGTGTTAGGTTGTCAGGGTGATGAACCAGGTCTGCCCCCTGGGTAGACAGATAGAGAGTCTAGTTTGACATATCTTGAAGGAAACACGTGTGTGAGAGACCTTCTTCATAAGTTTAGATAACCCTAGTCTCTGAGCCTACAACGGCCCAGAAAGCAGCTGTACTACCAGAGTACTCCAGAAAGAAGGTGATAAGAAGGCCCAGTACTCACAGTATCATGCTTGTTTATGGCAAAAAGGCGTTTCTGCTGTGAAAAGGAATTATTTCTGAAGCATCCCCCACACTTTGAGACAGATAGGCCACTCGCATCTCAGTTTGGTACGGCTCAGTCCACGAACTGCAGAAGGATTAACAAGAACCTTATTACAGACCTGTGGTTCTGCTAAAAGACACTGCAGTGTCTTTAGAGAGAGGGAGTACTGTAACCACCATCATTGTTGCTACCCATACCCCGCTGCTATTGGGAGGATATTGCACTGTGATATACTTTGAAACTCAGTTCACCTCACAGCTGACAGCAGGAGGAAGAAGATGTTGTGCGGTGAGGAGCGGCGGCGTCCAGGAGCAGAAGGGCTAAGTGGATTTTTTATTTTATAAAACATGAGGCAATATGGGGCTGCTGGGGGTAATCTGAGGCAATATGGGGCTGCTGGGGGGTAAGCTGAGGCAATATGGGGCTGCTGGGGGTAATCCTGAGGCAATATGGGGCTGCTGGGGGTAAGCTGAGGCAATATGGGGCTGCTGGGGGTAAGCTGAGGCCATATGGGGCTGCTGGGGGTAATCCTGAGGCAATATGGGGCTGCTGGGGGGGTAATCCTGAGGCAATATGGGGCTGCTGGGGGGTAAGCTGAGGCAATATGGGGCTGCTGGGGGGTAAGCTGAGGCAATATGGGGCTGCTGGGGGGGGTAATCTGAGGCAATATGGAGCTGCTGGGGGGGGGGAATCTGAGGCAATATGGGGCTGCTGGGGGGGGGGGGTAATCTGAGGCAATATGGAGCTGCCTGGGGGGGGGGGTAATCTGAGGCAATATGGAGCTGCTGGGGGTGTTATCTGAGGCAAAAATGGGGCTGCTGGGGGGGGGGGTGATCTGAGGCAATATGGGGCTGCTGGGTTGAGGTGATCTAAGGCAATATGGGGCTGCTGGGGTGGGGTGATCTGAAGCAATATGGGGCTGCAGGGGGTTGAACTGAGGCAATGGGGCTAATATGAGAGGCAATAGGGGCAACTGGGGGCTGATATGAGGCAATGGGGACTGCTGGGGGCTAATATGGAGAGGCAATGTGGTCTGCTGCGGGCTAATATGGGAGGCAATTGGGGCTGATATGAGACTGCTGGGGGCTGATGAGAGGCACAGGGCTCTTATCTGAGGTCTGATTGGTGGTCATTCACATTGGGGTCTGATTGGGGGGCTGTTAGCTGAGGTCTGATTAGCATTGGGGGTCTAATTGGTGGTCTGACCTGAGGTCTAATAAAAAATATTTTTTTCTTATTGTCCTCCTCTAAAACCTAGCTGTGTCTTATAGGCCGGTGCGTTTTATAGGGCAAAAAATACGGTAAGTAACTGTAACAGCGACTGCTGTGCGCCGCTGTTTCCCTGCTTACTACCGCGGTCCCAGCCTCCATGCTCAGCAGTAATCTGTGGCCAGTGCTTCCCATTCAACACTGCAGCCCTGGGCTCTATCTGTGTAGGTGCTGCGGTTCTGAGGATCCACTTCATAGTTTCCTCTCAGCCCTGGCCACAGCATGCTTGCTGCTGGTTTCTTGCAGCACTTCCTTAAGGGATGCTGGTGCGCGTCACTTCCTGGGCTTTATGGGTAAGGTCATGTGACCTCGCTCACCAACCCTAGTCCTCCTGCACATATATAAGTGGCTCAGCCCCCTTCCCAGAGGCCTCAGTGTCAAGGACCTTGTGTTTTGCTAAAGATCCTGATACTCATGTGTGTTCCTGACTTGTACTTCGGTCCTGGATACTGCTATCTGTCTGATCCCTGCCTGCTTGCCTTGACTCTCCTGTTGCAGACCCAGATTGCCTGACTTGCCTGTTGCTCCTGGTAACGACTCCGCCTGCCTGACTACGCTTCTACTTCTGTTATTTTTCTCAGGTACCTCTTGGTCAGCCTGGACCAGCTGCCTCGTGTGCCTACCCTCTTCAAGAGGCAGAAACCCGCCGGTGTTCCACTCGGGAAAGTCTATCCCCATAATCAGGGGTATTTTGAAGAATTGAGGGGTTCACTTAGACAATGCCCTTAGGGAAGGTAGTACACATGGCACAGTGGGTTCACACCTGCTGGTTCGTGACAGTACACTAAGGCCATGGACCCCGCTGGTCACTCCAAGCTTGTCGTTCAGGAATTATTACATGAAGTGAGGGGCCAGAGTGAACGTCAGGATGTCATGATGCAGTTCATGCAAAATGTTGCTGCTCGTCTGGATGCCATCTCTTCTCCAGCTACTGCAGGGTCGCCAGTCCCTGCTACTACTGCAATTCCCACACCGGTGAATCCGGATTTGTGTGCCGCCAGGGTGCAACTCCCGCTGCCATCACGCTACGGTGGAGATCCAAAAACCTTTTGTGGATTCCTGAACCAGTGCCTGATCCACTTTGAGTTGTATGGGCAGAAGTTTCCCACTGAGCAGTCCAAGGTTGTATTCATTGTGTCCCTGCTGTCTGATAAGGCACTTGAGTGGGCAAATCCTATTTAGGAACATAGAGGTCCAAAGACCACTAATCTGCAGTCTTTCCTGGCTACCTTCTGGCCGGTCTTTGAAGAGCTCTGCTGCATCTACGACAGGGTTCCTCGTCTGTGGGTCAGTATGCCATCCAGTTTCGTACCCTGGCTGCCGAACTTGCATGGAACAATGAGGCTCAACTGGTGGTCTTCTGGGAGGGTCTTTCTGACTGGATTAAGGATGAATTAGCTGGTCGGGACTGTCCGTCTTCGCTGAATGACCTGATCACCTTGGCCACAAGGATAGATATGCGTTTCAGGGGACGTTCTAAGGAGGTTGCATGCACCAGAAGACCCCCTCGTTTGGCTCCATCCTTGGAGAGGCCGGTCCTTCCTCTAGTGTCCATCCCACCTGAAGAGCCCATGCAAATAGAAACCTGTGTCTGTATTGTGGAGGCAAGGTCCACTTTGTGCGTAATTGTCCACAGAAGCCGGGAAACGCCAATGTCTAGGATCAGTTGGAGAGGTGGTCCTAGACAAGGTTCTTTCAGTTCCGGTGACTCCCTCTCACAAGGGAGTCACACTGTCTGTGCCTCCATTCTTGGACTCTGGGTCAGCCGGTAACTTCATTCAGCAAGCTCTGGTCCATCAGTACCGGCTTCCTATCATCTGTCTAGAAAGGCCTCTGTCAGTGGCTTCCGTAAATGAACTGCTACTACCTGAATCTGTGCTCTCTGCTACTATGCCCTTTAAGTTGCAAATTGGGGTTCTGCATTTAGAGATGATCTTCTATGTGCTGCCAGCCTCCGTGAATCCAGTTATTCTTGGTCTTCCGTGGCTGTGTCAGCACACTCCAGTTGTGGACTGGCACTCCGGTCAGATTCTGCGTTGGGAATCATCCTGTCAGTCCATATTGGCGGTCCAACCTGCTTCCTTGCCTACTGTACCTGTAGACTTGCAGCAGTATGCCAGTTTTTCGGATGTCTTCAGTAAGAAAGAGGCCGAGACCCTGCCTCCTCATCGTCCATATGATTGTCTGATTGACCTTCTGCCTGCTGCCACTCCTCTTCGTGGTCAAGTCTACCCACTCTCACTTCCCGAGACCCAAGTGATGTCTGATTACATCAAGGAGAATCTCGAGAGGGGGTTTATCTGGAAGTCTACTTCACCAGTCGAAGCCAGGTTCTTCTTTGTGCAGAAAAAAGATGGATCCTTATGGCCCTGTATGGACTATCGAGGTCTGAATAAGGTCACAGTCAAGAATCAATTCCCTCTTCCGCTAATCTCCGAACTCTTTGGCAGGATCTGGGGAGCTAAGGTCTTCACTAAATTCGACCTGCGCGGCGCATACAACCTTATCCGCATTCGAAAGGGAGATGAGTGGAAGACTGCTTTCAACACTCGTGATGGACACTACGACTCGTCATGCCCTTCGATCTGTGCATTGCACCCCCAGTATTCCAAGAGTTGGTAAACGATATCTTCCGGGACCTGCTCTATGTCTGCGTGATAGTGTACCTGGACGATATACTGATCTATTCTCCAGATTTGACCACTCACTGGAAGCATGTAAGTTTAGTTTTACAGTGGTTGAGAGAGAATCGACTTTATGCCAAACTCAAGAAATGCATCTTTGAAATATCTACCGTACCATTTTTCGGATACATCATCTCAGATGCTGGGTTGCAGATGGATCCTGAAAAATTGAATGCAGTAATGGACTGGCCGCGCCCACAGGGTCTTCTTGCTATACAGCGCTTCCTTGGATTTGCTCATTTCTATGGTCAGTTCATCCCGAATTTTTTATCTCTGACATCTCCGATCTCCGCTCTTACTAAGAAAAGGGTGAATGCTAAAAACTGGACTCCTGAGGCAGAGGCTGCCTTTGTCCAATTAAAGAGGTTCTTTGCTTCTGCACCTGTTCTGCATCATCCCAATGTTTCCCGCCAATTCTTTTTAGAAGTGGATGCCTCCTCCATAAGAACCGGTGCTGTTTTACTACAAAAAGGTTCCAAGGGCAAGATGTTTACATGTGGATTCTCCTCCAAGCTCTTCTCCCCTGCTGTGAGGAATTACTGTATAGGAGACAGAGAGTTTCTGCCCATAAAACTTGCCTTGGCGGAGTGGTGTTATCTATTGGAGGGGGCCCAGCATCCAGTGATAATCTTCACCGATCACAAGAACCTTAAATATCTGCAGACACCCCAGCGCCTGAACCCTCGCCAAGCCAGGTGGGCTCTCTTCTTCTCCCGTTTTGATTTTGAGCTGCACTTTTGCCAGCCGAGAAAAATATCAAGGCGGATGCTCTGTCTCGGTCATTTGACTTCTCCGACCAGCAGGAGGAGCCCAAGTACATTGTAGATCCTGCTCGCTTGATCACAGTGGCTCCTGTCCTGGTAAATGACATCCCACCCGGGAAGACATTGGTGACATCTGCTAAGAGAAAACATATTCTAGCTTGGGGGCACAACTCCAAACTGGCCGGTCACCCAGGGATCCACAAGACCACAGAACTTTTTTCTCGCCACTACTGGTGGCCCACACTGTCTAAGGATGTGCGTGATTATGTGTCTGCCTGCACCGTCTGTGCTCAGAATAAAGTCTCCAGGACCAAAGCACTTGGGCTGTTGTTACCTCTTCCTGTTCCTGATGCCCCATGGCAACACATTGCCATGGACTTTGTTACAGATCTGCCCTCTTCTGCCGGATGGGTCGTCATGGACCGCTTCTCCAAGATAACACACTTTGTTCCTTTGGCTGGATTGCCCTCGGCTGCTGAACTTGCTAAACTGTTCGTGAAACACATATTCTGCTTGCATGGTTTACCTTGGCATATTGTTTCTGATAGCGGAGTCCAGTTTACCTCTAAGCTCTGGAGAGCTCTTTGCTGGCTGCTCGAAATTGAGCTGGACTTCTCTTCCGGTTATCATCCCCAGACCAACAGGCAAGTAGAGCAAGTCAATCAATTATTGGAGAACTATCTCCGGCATTTTGTTTCAGCCCAACACAACGATTGCTACCTTGGGCTGAGTTCTCCTATAACAACCACACTAGTGAGTCTAATGGATCCTCTCTATTCTTTGTCGTTTTTGGACAACATCCTCGTACTCCTCTCCCTGTTCCTATATCTTCTGGGGTACCAGCGGCGGAATCCTATTTTTTTAAGATTTGGTGTGACACCAAGGACTGCATCAATAAAGCGGTGACCCCCATGAAGACGAATGCAGACAAGAGAAGAAGAAAACCACCTCAGTTCTCGTCTGTAGATAAGGTATGGCTCTCCTCCAAAAATATCCGCTTAAGGGTTCCCAGTTTTAAGCTTGCTTCTAGGTTCTGTGGACCCTTCGAAGTATTGAGGAGGATCAACGAAGTGACATATAAGTTACGTCTGCCCAGGGCCGGTGCAAGGATTTTTGCCGCCCTAGGCAAAGGAAAAGTTTGCCGCCCCCCCCCCATGTGACATCATAATGCCCCACCCATATGATCTGCCATATTAAAGGAGTTCTGCAGTTTTTTTAAACTGATCGGCAGGGGTCCAACACCCGGGACCCCCGCTAATCAGCTGTTTGAGAAGGCGCTGGCGCTGGCAGTAGCGCCTCAGCCTTCTCGCAGTGACGTCACGATTAGTATCATTGTCCTGGGTGGGGCTAAGCTTCATTCAAGTGAACAGAGCTTAGCCCAGGCCAGTGATACTAGTCGTAACATCACTGCGCCTGCGGTAAACAGCGAGAAGGCCGAGGTGCTACTGCCAGCGCCGCTGCCTTCTCAAACAGCTAATCGGCGAGGGTCCCGGGTGTCGGACCTCTGCCGATCAGATGCTGATGATCTATCCAGAGGATAGATGTCATTCTCTTTCCCCCCCTTGTCATTCTCTTTCCCCCCTTGTCATTCTCTCCCCCTCTTGTCATTTTCTTTGACCCCCTTGTCATTCTCTCCCCCCTCTTGTCATTCTTCACCCCCCCTTGTCATTCTCTCCCCCCCATTTCATTCTCTCCCCCTCTTGTCATTGCCTTTGACCCTCTTGTCATTCTTCACCCCCCCCCCATGTCATTCTCTCCCCCCCCCCATGTCATTCTCTTTCCCATTCCCCCCTACCTCTGGTGTAGCGTGACCGAGCTCTGTATGGTCCATGGGTACAGGAGCTTTTGTTTCCTGTACCCGAGCGGACTGACAGGAAGTGCACACTGTGTGCGCACTTCCTGTTAGTCCGGCCGGGTACAGGAGACAGATGCTCCCTGTACCAGCGGACCATACAGGGCTCGGCCACGCTACAATGAGGGACTGACAGGAGGGAGCGCTGAGCGCTTCCCTCCTGTCAGCTCCTCTCCTCTTGCTGCGCCCGGGCGGTGCGCCCTCATGAACGCGCCAGCCTGAGCAGTGCTGCAGACGCCAGAGGCTCAATATAGAGCGTTCGGGCGGCTGCAGCATGAGGCGGGGACGGCGCTCCTAGCAGCGCCCCTTCCCAAGGGGCGCTCTACGCGGCTGCCTAGTCCGCTTATAGGACGCGCCAGCCCTGCGTCTGCCTCTCTCTCTGCGTATTCCAAATGCCTTCCACATGTCCTTGCAAAAAACAGTCGTCCTTAATCGCTTCTCGACGGCTCCTTCTGCTCCAACTCCAGTATCTGAAGATACTTACGAGACATTTGAGGTCAAAGACATCCTGGACATCAAGAAGCGTGGCAAGAAGACCTACTATCTGGTGGACTGGGAGGGCTTTGGTCCAGTGGGGAGGTCTTGGAAGCTGGAAGAGAACATTCATGCTCTGGACCTGATAAAAAGTTTTTGTCTTGTCGTGGACTCAAGAAGAGGGGGCGTAAGGGGGGGAGGGGGTACTGTAACAGTGGCTGCTGTGCACCGCTGTTCACCTGCTTACCACCGCGGTCCCGGGCGCCGTGCTCAGTGGTGATCTGTGGCCAGTGCTTCCCATTCACCGTTGCAGCCCTGGGCTTTGTCTGTCTGTGTAGGTGCTATGGTTCTGAGGATCCGCTCCACAGTTTCCTCACAGCCTTGGCCACAGCATGTTTGCTGCTGGTTTCTTTCAACACTTCCATAAGGGTCGGCGCGCATCACTTCTTGGGCTTTATGGGTTAGGTCATGTGACCTTGCTGACCAACCCTAGCTCTCCTGCAGATATTTAAGTGGCTTAGCCCCCTTCCCAGATGCCTTAATGTCAAGGTCCTTGTGTTTTGCTAAAGATCTTGATACTCATGTGTGTTCCTGATTTGTACTTCGTTCCTGGATTCTGCTAACCGTCTGATCCCTGCCTGCTTGCCTTGACTCTCCTGTTGCTGACCGGGATTGCCTGACCTGTACCTATGCCACCTGCCGTGACTACGCCTCTGCCTCATCCTTCGGTCCTGCACCGTTGCTCCTAGTAACGATTTCGCCTGCCTGACTACGCTTGTACTTCTGGTACCTTTCTCAGGTACCTCCTGGTCCGCCTGGACCAGCTGCCTTAATGTGCCTACCCTCCTCAAGAGGTAGCAACCTGGTGTTCCCCTCGGGAAAGTCTATCCCCACCATCAGGAGTACTGTGAAGAATCGAGGAGTTCACTTAGACAATGCCCTTATGGGAGGTAGGACACGCAGCACAGTGGGTTCACACCTGCTGGTTCGTGACAGTAACAGCACTGCCCCACGAAAGATTGCCCACTCATTCCATACGTATCTGTCTGTACTTTGTGTCTTTATTCCATGTCCTGGAAAAGTGCTTTTAGGCTACATTCACACTAACATATTTTGCTTACGTGTCCGTTACGTTTTTTTGTGTGGATTGGATGCGGGCCCGTGGACAGCACACTGTGTGTTGTCCATATCTGTATGTCCATTCCATAGCAACGTAAAACATATAGAGCATGTCCTATTCTTGTCCATTTTGTGGACAAGGATAGGTATTGTTACGATGGATCTACAAAAAAAAGAATGCAACACGGATATCACAAAGACGTCATCCGTACTTTTTGCGGACCGCAAAATACATACGTTCGTGTGAATGTAGCCTTGTTCTGCTGAAAAACATCTCCCAAGTCCCGGCTGAAAGTAAAAACAGCTTTCACTCCCAACTCAATTTCTAATAGCTATATCTTCCGATATAGTGGATATTATGCTGTGATTCTGGTATTGTTTGAAAGCTTGGAATGCCAACAAAGTCAGTCCCATATTTCTAGCTGCTACCAATCCCAAGATATGAGCAGCTAAAGCAGCCCTCCCCTCTTCATTCTTTTTTCTTTGGGCACTTGGGAGCTGTTTTCCAGCAGAATAAGGTCACTTTCAGACGAGCGAGTGTCATGCCCTGGACTTTGCTGCGCAGCTGCCGTCCTGAATTTCCAGCACTGCTGGGTCGCATAGCATCATATTGATTTATAATGCTATGTAACCATTAGGGCTCTTTCACACGAGCGGATTTCATGCGTGGAATCCACTGCGTGAAAGTGAGCCAAGCCCCATTCCGGACAGCAGACACGGAGCATTAACATGATTGATAATGCTCTTTTCTCTATGTCACAGTGACAACTTTATCTCACTGTGATTTTGTAGTAAAAAGATTACAGAGAGGCATGGAGCATTATTAATCATGTTAATGCTCCGTGTCTCTGCTGTCCAGAGCGGGGCTTGGCTCTCTTAGAGTTCTGGAATGCATTTAGTGGCGCGCCGAGAGGGGGGGTTTTAGGGGTCTGGACCCCCCCTAGAACCATTCATTTTATTTTTTACAGGCGGCACGGCCCTAGCTAAAATTGCGGGTGGCGGTCGGGAGACAGTAGGAGATGAGCGCTTCCATTTTGGAAGAGCTTATCTCCATATTCATCTGTAGATCTGTGGCAGGGGAGGGAGAGGCGTCTCCCTTCCCTGTTCTTCTGAAAGGCTGCATTCTAAAATTTTGGGGCCCCTTACACAGCTCAAGGCCTGCCCATACCCCCCCCCCCCCCTCCCTGACACTGCCCCAGTGGCGGATCCAGAGCCTGGTCTTTGGAGGGGCACTTCCCCCAGAAATAGCAGATCATGGGGCTCCTGCGTACCTGTCCACCCTCAGGCCACACCCACACACAGCCCCACCCATATATCGCGCCCATACCTCTTACATCCAGGGACGTCTCCTTTGATGTAGATGTTCTCTGTCTTCATCTTCTCCATTCAGACCAGAACACAATGGTGACTTCTTTCAGCCATCTCTCATCTCTGCAGAGTTTGACCAACAGATATGTTAGTTTCCTACTCCCATCAGACCCCCACTCAGCCCCCATGAGACCTCAGATCAGCCCAAAGACCCCCAGTCAGCCCCCATGAGACCTCAGATCAGCCCAAAGACCCCCAGTCAGCCTCCATCAAACCTCAGATCAGCCTAAAGACCCCCATCAGATCCCCACTCAGCCTCCATCAGACCACAGATCAGCCCAAAGATCCCCAGTCAGCCCCCATCAGACCTCAGATCAGCCCAAAGGCCTCCAGTCATCTTTCATGAGACCTCAGTAGAGAAATAAGGTTCCTGGACACCACTGTAATGCTTCTCGTATGTTTATTTAAAGCTTTTTTTTTTTTCTTTTCCTTACCTCATTGTACATCGCGTCGCCTGAGCCGGGCAGCACACAGAGTGGGACACAGGCCAGAAGAGGTCTGATGCTAGCCTCATGAAAGTAAGTATTAGTGCTTTGTTCTATTTTTTTTTTTTATAGATGCCACATTTTTTATTTGGGGGCACTATGGGGGCATTTCTCACTGGCCCATTTTGGGTAGGGGGCACTATGGGGGCATTTATTTCTAGCACATTGTGGGGGAGCACTATGGTAGAATCTGGTGGAATTTTTGTGGCACTAAAGGGGTATTATTTGGGGGCACCATGGGGGGGTGGAGCATTATGGGGGCATTTATTTCTAGCCTATTTTGGGGGAGCACTATGGGGGAATCTGGGGGCATTTTTCTACTGCCGCATTTTGGGGGGGGGGTCACTATGGGGCATCTGGTGGCACTAAAGGGGCATTATTTGGAGGCACTATGGGGGAGTGGAGCACTATGGGGGCATCTGGGGGCTTTTTTATTGGCTTATTATGGGGGGGCACTATGGCATCTGGTGGCACTAAGGGGGCATTTTTTATTGGCACATTATGGGAGGCACTATAGGGGACAGCAGCACTATGGGGCATCTGGTGGCACTATAGGGGCATTATTTGGGGTCACTATGGTATTTTTTTACTGACACAATATAGGGGGCACTATGGGGGCATCTGGTTGCACTAAGAAGGGGCATTTTTTACTGGCACAATATGGGGGACAGGAGCACTATGGGGGCATCTGGTGGCACTAACAAGGGGCATTTTTTAACTGGCACATTATGGGGACACTATGGGAGAGAGAAAACTGTGGGGGCATCTGGTGGCTCTAAGAAGAGGGATTTTTTTACTGGCATATTATGGGGGCATCTGGTGGCACTAAGAAGGGGGATTTTTTACTGACACATTATGAAGGGCACTAAGAAAATGAATTTTTTACTGGCACATTATGGGGGAGAGGAGCACTATAGGGGCATCTGCTGGGGGCACTACGAAGTGGCATTTTTTTACTGGCATATTTGGGGGGCACTATGGGGAAGGGGAAGAGAAGCACCATGGAGGCATGTGCTGGGGGCACTAAGATGGGGTATTTTATACTGGCAAATTATCGGGGCACTATGGGGAAGGGGGAGAGGAGCACTATGGGAGCATTTACTGGGGCACTATATAGGGGTATTTTTTACTTGCATACATTATGGGGACATTAGCTCAACTGCGGGCACTAAGAAGGGTTATTTTTGGTACTGCCATATTATAAGGATAATTATTACTACTAGGGGGCATTATGGTGAGCTTTACTACTACTGGGAACATGATTTCTAGTATGGGCACTATGGGGGCATTATTACTAAGTGTGCTCAGGCAGAGAATTTTTTCTATTGGTGGGAATTTGGGGAGCACTGTTACTTTGGTGGGCACCCTGACACAGTATCAGCTTAGCACAATTATTTTTGGGGACAATATGTTTATACTATTAGTGTCAGGGATACTATTTACTGGCTGCAGTTATTTTTTTAGAGCACTGTGTGCCAATAATTGTTGAAGGGGGCACTATCTGTGTGGTACTAGTATTTTTCAGGGGACTGTTTCTGCAGTATAGTATTGGTAAGCACAGCGGGGACAGTATATGGTGTGTTCATAAGATGTGAAGATGATGGAAAAGTGGGAAACTAATGTCTGTTTGTCAATCTCTGCAGAGACGGGAGATGGCTGAAAAATCATCATGGCGGTCTGGTCTGAATGGAGAAGATGAGGAAAGAGAACATCTATATCAAAGGTGACATCACTGGATGTAAGAGGTATGTGGGGCTATGTAGGAGAGGAAATGCTCCGGCTCCTCCCCCTGCCATTTGCAGAAGGAGGATTCAGAGCTAGGTGAGGATGGCCAAGGGGGCGGCAGCCCAAGGGGCAGGTGGTGGATGGTCGGGGGACCACAGGCCTTGGTCAGGATCTGGCAAGGGAGGAGCATGGAGGAGCTTCCTGGCTGTAGCCTGCTGTTGTCTATTGTATAATGTGAAGCAGGCAGTGCAGCCAGGACACGCCATCCCCTCTGTATGATGTGTAAAGCCGGGCTCCTCCCCGGGACCTACACACCTTTAATATCGCGCAGCTCCTCCTCCACTACACTTTTGGTGCCTTCAGGACTAGGAGGGAGGAAGTGAAACTGCAACAGCTCCTGCCACGGAGCAACATGGGGGGCGGTGTGAGTACAGGGGCTTTATGTTGGGCCCTGTATGGTGGAGTATTAGGTACAGTGTGTCTATGTAGGATGAGGGAGAGAATCTTACCTCCATCCTCAACAATATCATTTCAGCTGTACAGTGTTTGTTGGGAGTAGTTTATTATATGTAGGGTGGGCTTAGAATAATGGGCTGGGCAATTTTTTTTGCGTCGCTCACTTTTTTTCTTTTCGAACCCCCCCCTAGACAAAATTTCTGGGTGTTTCCCTGAATGCATTGTATTTTTTTTTATTATTAAAGCGCTATTCATTTCATGGCGCTGTACCTATGATAAGGGGTGCACATTCATAATACAGACAACTGCACTAAGCATGAACAAGGTGAATAACACTGACAGCATGATGTGAGTGTTATCCAGTACATTCCAGACCTCTAAGGGTCACATAGCATCATAAATGAATATAATATAATGCGACCCCGGCAGTGCTGGGAGGTCAGGGTGGGAGCTGCACTGCGAGTCCACAGCGTGACATCCGCTGGTGTGAAAGGGGCCTAAAAGTGCCTTTCCTGGACACAAAGTACAGACAGGTATGTATAGAAAGTGTGTGCAGTCTTCTGTAGAACAATGCTGTTTGAGTTATATTGATGAAAATGAGGTGACAGATTCCCTGTTAACTAATAAGGGTGTTTAGTTAAATACAAAACTGCAATCCCAGCTTTTTTTATGCTTCCCATTCATTTCTATGGGACTTGGTCCTAGTTTCATCAGCTTCTAGCTCCTCCCCTCTGGGCGGAGCTGCTCGGTTTTTTTTTTCTGTTTTCTCCCCATTCTACGTAGGACTGGGCGCGGCCCCGGGCAGAGGGCAGAGCCGGCAGCGCCACCCCCACCCCGGATCCCGGACACGGCGGCTGCCGGAACCAGTGTAAACCCCCGTCTTGTGCCCCAGCCGCAGACCCTGCACGACTTCTCTTCCCTGCCCTTCTGTCACTGCGGCCATGTGCTCCAAGCCTGGCTCCGCGCTGCTGCCTGCCCATGTGTCACCGCTGTCTGTCCTGCCCGGGTCCCTATTCGCTGTCCCGAGTGGACTGAGGAGCCTGGCAGCTGCTGCACCGGCCGGGGGTGCCAAGCTGACCCACCCGGGCAAAGCCATCTTAGCAGGTTAGTAGTAGAGGAGGGGTCCCTGTGTGTGCACCCAGGCTGGTGCCCATTGCACTCTGCTGGGTGGGTGGGCGGGCGGGCAGCTGATCTTGTAGCTGTCACCCGGGATGTGGTCAGCTGGCAGCACTGGGCTGGTGGGTATGAGGGACCCATTGCCAGGATACCCATTGCTGGATGGAGCAGAGTGTCTGTGCACTGCTGCTGGAAGCGATGGATAAACTGGTCTGACTGGTTAGGTCGCTGTCATTAGCCCTGGATCTCAGCACATCCACCTACATCTTGTAGTAAAGCAATGGCAGAGTCCTCACATTTACCTGTCACGATATGGCGGTTTTATAGTATACGTTATATACTTTCTGCTTGCTTCTCTTTTGCATTTCAAAGGAACAGATAAATGTACAAAGACTGCCTAGAGCTGTCACATGACGGGTACCAAAGGTGACCCTGTGGACATGGGTGCCTCATTTTATCAGCACTGCGTGTTTTCTGTCATTTTTGACCAAATCTGACACAGCCTCGAAGCCAAATGTGAACAGAGCCGTACCCTGTCATTGTCTGGACAGGCAGGCTTGTTGCCTAATGATTAGTAACCTGATCAGCAAACAAACTTGTTCCCATTCAGACTGGCCAACAAGGAGCCGCCACAGAGATCACTCGTGGTCCCTATCAACCTCCCTCCCAGGGTCCAGCACTAATAATAATCCTTCAGGTAGCTTGGATTTTGTGACAAATATTATCTCTTGCCGGGAGACGACACCAGTTTGGGAGATCAATTGAATGTACTGATCACCCAGATTGGATAGCTGTAAAAAAAATAAAAAAATTCAGTGGAGGTCTAGTAGATTTGGACTAGTCAGAAACCAGTCGACTGCCGCCATACATGTGAATACTGTGACCTCCGCTGCAGAATGAAGGTCAGAGGCCATATCTCCACAGCCGCACCCCACCAAGAATGGTATAGGGGCTGTAATAAAGTTTCATTATGGAGGTTAATCAGATTATCAGATTTTCTGCCACAGTCACAGGATGAATAAGGCTACTTTCACATCTGCGCTTTCCCTTTCCGCTATAGAGATCCGCCATACGATCTCAATAGCGGAAGAAAACGCAATGCATTGCCAATGGGGACAAAACTTAACTGAAGGGAACGGAGTGCTCCAAAATGCATTCCGTTGCATCCCCATCGCGGTTCTGACCCCTGGCACCCCTACTGGTCAGATGTTTCGGGCTGCAGCAGCGCTGGGAACTATACTGGGTATGGAGCTGGAGGCAGACAGTTTGGTGCCAGGTAGGGTTGAGCGAACTTGTGTTTTAAGTTCTGCGTCCAAAGTTCGGGTTATCGAAGAATTCCGTTATGGATTCTGCTACCACAGACCATAACGGAATTTGGAATCCATAACTGGATTCTTCGATGAACCCGAACCTTGGACGCCGAACTTAAAAAAACAAGTTCACTCAACACTAGTGCCAGGGTACTGCCCTCAGCTGCCATTCAAGTCAATGGGAGCCAAGTTTCAGAATGCCGGCCGCGGAAACTACGCAGTGTTCTGCTCCCAATTTGTACATTGTTTGACTCCGGCTCCGCAGCAGCCCGGACAGCTAATCTGTGATGATGATCTATCGTGAGGATAGGCCAGGGATCAACAACCTTCGGCACTCCAGCTGATGGGAGACTACAACTCCTAGCATGCAAACATGCTCTGCTGTTCTTAAAACTCCCACAGAAGTGAATGAAGCATTCTGGGAGTTGTAGTTTCTGAACTGCTGAAGGTTGCTGATCTCTGGGATAGGCCAATATCTTCTCTGCCAGAAAATGCTATAGATCTTTAATGATTATGACTAGAGCAGGGATCAGAAACCTGATCACACTAACCTCTAGTCCACGGGTCAGCAACCTCGGCACTCCAGCTGTTGTGCAACTACAACTCCCAGTGTGCTCTTTCCACTTGTGTGAGAGTTTAGAGAGCATCAGAGGAAGTGTGCATGATGGGAGATGTAGTTTCACAACACCTGGAGTGCCGGAGGTTGCTGACCCGTGGACTAGAGGTTAGTGTGATGAGGAGTTGCCCTTTAAGTAAATTAAACCTAGAAGTAAAGGCAGAATTCTTTTATATGGAACATATGTATTTTTACTGTATGCCTGCTGTAATATTACCCGTATTGTGTAGATATATTGGTTTGGACAGAAGAGACTGGACCAGGGTGTTCTTGCTGATTCACACTAATCTAAGCAAAGTACCTGTCTCTGTGCCCAAATGCAAAAAGGAATGTTCTGTTCGGAAAGATAAGATATATTGCCATCAGCCTAAAGGAAGCCACCATTATGGCAGAATTATTATGATCGGTGCGGTTGGGTGATTAATTGGAAAAAAAATAAAACTGAAATGCAGCCTGATTAATTAACATAATCTTGGGCATGTAAATTATTTACATTATTCTGGTTACAGCAGTCGCTGCTTCCCTTCCCCTGATCTTTTGATGTTTGTGTCAGGCTCCTCCACTCACTTCAGCTGTGGAAACCTCCCCGCCCCCCACCGCTCGAACTGTGGCCACCCTCCCCCCGCTGGAACTGTTTACCCCCCCGACCGCTCAAACTGTGGCCACCTCCCCCCACCGTTCCAACCACATCCGCCATCCCTCTCAATGCTCCAACCGTGGCTAACCCCCCACGGCTCGAACCACATGTGCGACATCACCCCACCTCCATTGCTCCAACTGTAGCTGCCTCCTCATTAATTATTCTCTTCGCTAATTAATCGTAATCGAGGTAAAAGTTTCAGCTAATCGCCATTTTGATTTTGGTCCTAGTAATAGGGAATGCAGGTATTTACTAAGGAGGACGTCCGGAGAGGTGACAGGTCCTCTGTAGAATGATAGAGATAATGTATTCATTTGGCCAGGTTCTTGTGTCTTAGATTTTCAAGTAAATGCTACAGCAGATCCTGGAGATAATTCTTCCTCTCCCCTCTTCGATTGGTGCGGATACCCCTTTCCTGATGTGAGAGATGCATAACCACCGGTGGTCCATGGTTTTATTAATCATCAGTGCTACAGCCATAGAAGCTAATTGTAACGAGGCAGATGAGTCCCATGGGTTTCTGCACTGCACCAGTATATACAACAGAATATTACCTGTCCAGCAGGATTTCTACCCTGTGGTCAGACATTTGGGCCCCTTGTAGAAATACACGTCAGCAGATCCTACCAAAAACAAATCTGCAGGATCAACTAAGAAATTGTGACCGGTCCGGGGCCGCTAATGTGCTGACTTGCCGCTGGCAGAGCATATAGACGAGGTGCCTTGTACTTTCACCTTTGTTCTCCGGAGCAGTGAAGAAAGGCAGCAAAACAAGTGCCTCCAGCAAAGAGGAGGGAAAGGCAATGTAGGCCAAAGGGTACTGCGCTTATCTCTGGTCAGGGACGAACGTTCAAGGGCCCATAAATACCCTGCTTGTAACAAGGCTGCTGGTCGACAGCCAACATCATCTCCATACATTGATGGGCAGCGTGCTGAATACTAAGTGCAGCGCGAGCTTAGATCGGTGCCCGTCTTCAGTATTCTTATATATTGAAGGCTAAAGGGTTCTCTTTATATAGTATGGACTGACGTGTCTAAATCCAGTATTTGGCACAAGATTGCCTATCCGCGTAAGATAAGTCTGCCGTAATGGCTGATTTTTGATCATTTCGGCCGTTTGCATGAGCCCTTACCTGTATGTTTTTTTAAATTATATTCTAATAAAATTACATTTCGGATTACTTGTCCATTCTCTGTAGATGCAGTTTTTTTCTGAATGAAGTAACACAAAAGTCAACACGTTACTGCCGTCATTCTGCTTGCCCCATTCAGAGAATGCACACCGCCTGCAGGAAGGCAACTGGGCATTTCATTTTCCTGCCTCTGTCTTGCTTTATCTGGATCGTTCCTTCAAATAATTGATCCCTAGGCAGTATCGCTTTCCCACTAAATTATTTTTGTTTAAATGGTTCAGTATCGAGGTTTTTTATAGTCCTGTAGCATATTGCTGCTCCTGCCTGTGCTCCGTAGACTATTACTAACTGCTGGCATAGCACATGGCTACCCTGTACCCATCTACTATGCCAGCATTAGCTGGACGGAGCATTAAAAGTTAGTGTAAACGTTTAGCTACTCTTTAAAGGCTAGCTATGGACACCTTTGGGCGCATTTTTTTATTTATTATTGCATTGTACTAATTTTGAGCTAAAATAATTTTTTTCCAATTGGTCTTAATTGAAAATGTAAGCTCCTTTCTCTGTACAGCCTTGAGATTCTCTAGTAGAAGGCTCTGAATTTTCACTCTGTTCCGTCAGGCAGCTCAGCTGACCTCTTAACACTCATTATAGCTCAATTATTACCTTACTGATAATAACCTGTCTTAAATAAGTGTTAATGATAGTAAGTAAAGTATTTTCTGTTTTACAAAATAATTTGGGTCCCAGTTGTGTCATAGGCTATAAAATTATGACAATGAGCAGACGTGGAGTTATACAATATTGATGAATATTGATCTCACTGTGTTAGTGGCCATAAGAAATACGATGAGTAACCTACAGCAGGCCCATACTAATCTCAAAGGTTGTTTTTTTCTCCCATTGGTGGCATTCCTCTAGGTTCTCACATTCTCATGGGGTTGTGCACCCAGTAAAGGGCCTGGTCACTGCCTTCATGAGTGTCACTTTCTAATGTAACATTGTCCATTCCCAAATACACCCTGTGGCTTTGATTATACCTTCTTTAGTATACTATGTTCTCATTAAAGGAGTTATTAAAAAAAAAATTCCACATTGTACACTGCTCATTTCTGTGGTTACGACCGCCCTGTGGCCATGCTTGTACATTATAGGAAAAGGCTCTGGCCTCTAGTGGATGCGACTGTTGGAATGTGTATAAGCCGGCTTTTCTTACCTATAGTGTGCAAGCATGACCACCACCGATGGATTGCAGGGCGGTTGTAACCATGGAAACGAGCAGTGTATAATGTGATGGAAAAATGAATCCAGCCATCAAAGGAGGCAATATGGACAATCACAATACATTAGTGTCTCGTATTAACTTTCTCTCCGTGATAAAGGCCATTTGCTGAAGTGACAACCCCTTTAATGGCCACATCAGCGGCTACTGCCATCATACATAGTGTGGAGCATCTCTATGACTGTTACCAGCAAGGGGAGATGCCCCCACTATTAATGTGATCCTGCCTTAACATATACCCTGCTGCAGAACCAGTGGCGTAACTAGAGTTCTATGGGCCCCAGGGCAAACTTTGGATTGGGGCCCCCCCTAGCAAAACCCCGCCCACTACCAAGACCCCGCCTACTATCGGTGTGAATGTGTTTGAGGTGAAATATAAAATAGAAGAGGTAGGGGTTTAATTTTTTTTTACCATATTCTAACGGCACGGCTCTCCTCTCTGCGGCTTTTTCTCCTCTCTGCGGCGTTCTCTCTCCTCTCTGCGGCGCTCTCTCTCCGCTCTGCTGCTCTCTGTGGTCTCTCTGTGGTCACTCTATCCCCTCTCTGTGGTCACTCTATCCCCTCTCTGTGGTCACTCTATCCCCTCTCTGTGGTCACTCTATCCCCTCTCTGTGGTCACTCAGTCCCCTCTCTGTGGTCACTCAGTCCCCTCTCTGTGGTCACTCTGTGGTCTCTCTGTGGCTTTCTCTGTTCCCTCTTTGGCTCTTTCTGTGGCTCTCTTTGTCCCCCCTCTTTGGCTCTCTCTGTGGCTCTCTCTTTCCCCTCTGTGGTGTCTCTCTGTCCCCTCTGTGGCTCTCTCTTTCCCCTCTGTGGTGTCTCTCTGTCCCCTCTGCGGCTCTCTCTGTCCCCTCTGTGGTCTCTCTGTGGCTCTCTTTGTCCCCTCTCTGTGGCTCTCTCTGTCCCCTCTGTGGCTCTCTCTTTACCCTCTGTAGCTCTCTGTGATCTCTCTGTCCCCTCTGTCGCTCTCTGTGGCTCTCTCTGTCCCCTCTGTGGCTCTCTCTGTCCCCTCTCTGTGGCCTCTCTGCTGCTCTCCCTGACTGTCTGCCCCCTCTTCCACCCTCCCTCTCCTTGTCTCCCCAGAATCTCAGGCGCTGCAGCTTCAGAATGGGATGTAATTTAAATGTGGTGGCCGCACTGGTCGGGGCCCGGGTGGCTGACTGGGAGGGGGAGCGAGGGGCGGCTGGCGTCGGCGAACATGTCGGGCTCGGGCAGCTCATGGCGGGCGGGTCAGAGGAGGACTCGCTCCGGCCGGCCTGGGCTCGCTCTGCGGCTGCCACACGTGAGTCTCCTGTCCTCTTCCTCTCTCCTGCAGCAGATGGTGCAAGGCGCGCGCCGGACCAGCCGCGCGCCCGCACTTCCTACAGCTCCGCCTCCGCCTCCTTAGTCCTGCGGCTCCTTCCCCCAGCACGCCGCGGCCGCTTTGAATGAAAGATGAGGGGAGGGGGAGGGCCTGCTCACCGCCGCCTGCAGCGGGCCCCCTCCACCGCCGGGCCCGGTCGCGGTCGCACACTCTGCGACCGCGATCGTTACGCCCCTGTGCAGAACCCAAAATAGTGTGCACCCCCTTGGCTCATTGACCAAGCACCACTAGCAAAGTCTCAGCTCAATCACTTTATTGCGCATGCATGATAACAATACGCCGCTCTACTTGTATATATCGCCATTATTAGCGCCCACATTGTTTCTACAGCAGCGGTTGTCGCACACAATGTGATTTTTTTTTTTGTAATATGTTGCACTTTATTGCTCATTATGTATGCAAATTTGTTCACCATCTATAAATATGTACTTCCTACCACAATTCATTGCTTGATAAGGATCCCATTGAGAGGATCGAAACGTCGCACAGGTGAATAAAGGATCCATCCACCTTCCTTTCACTGACATTGGCAGTGCTGCGGTTTCTTCTTATATATATTTATTTATTTTTCTTTTGTCCACATTCACTTTTCTCCTCTGTTTTACTTCCGTATGAAATGTTATAAGTGCTCTAAAGTCCCGAGGACAAGTTCCGTCTCCTAGACTTTCTAGTTGCAACACTCTGTGAAAGGAATCAATGGGCGTATCAAACAATAAAAATACAAGAAAGGCTGGACCCGGGGCTGAGCGAGAGGAAGTAGAGGCAGATTGTACTAGAGAAACATGTGTGGACATACTTGTCTCCTGTTCTTTGAAATTTAAGAACGCATTCCTAACATGACCTATACGTTTGTGCGGAAAGCATTGCTTTGATTTTTATGTAGCTAGAGAATTGTATTAGAGGACATATATCCTCCAACACATCATATGATATATCTTATCAGTGCCTTAAAGATATTATAAAAATGTGTACCTTCAGCTGACCCTACACACATATGCCCAGGACATGTTGCACAATGTCTCCTTTAACCCTTAGGATACTAAAGATTTTTTTTCATTTTTTTCATTTTAATTTTTCTTCCCTATCTTCATGGAGCCATAACTTTTTTACTTTTCCATTGACATTGCTGTATGAGGGCTTATTTTTTTTTGTAATTATAGATTTATTTCTTCTATTTGCTGAACATGATTATAGGGGCAGCCATCTTGCCTGAGTTGTTCTTAACAGCATTTAGAAATCATTAAAGCTGCTTTACGGCAGCCCCATGGTCCAGAGACACAATGGTCAGGAGGGGACCTCAGTGACTTCTATGATAGAGTCTTCTAGGCATGCTCTGTGACCTGTGCAGAGGTCATTGTACAAGGAAGGAAGAGATAAGCTCTGACAATCAGCTATTGTGAATGGTGGATCCTGTCTTATCTATACACAGAGGTGATATCATTACAGGCAGGATTAGAATAATATATAACTGCAGTAAAGTGATCTGTATAAGCCAAGAAGTGGCGCCAATTATTCCACAGCAGGATTTCATGGTTTTGTTTAAATATAGATATTGACATGGAAAATTAACATATTTTTCAAGAATTTTTTATTGTTATTATTAAACGTATAAAGGGGTTGGACCATGTGATTGGACCATGTGATGAGCTCATGATAACCATGCTATAAGGGAAAATAATAAAATCTACACTACAACTAACCCAGGGCTTGACAAATTTCCTTGAAATCTAGGAGCCAGCTAAAAAAGTTAGGAGCCAGGCGGAGCCGCGTCATAAAGCCCCCAATAGATGCCCCCATAGTGCCCCCCCCACTTCTCCATAGAGCCCCCCAATAATGCATGCCAGTACATAGGGCCCCAGTAGATGCCCCCATAGTGTTCCTTTCCCTGTTCTCCATAGTGCCCCCCATAATGTTCGAGTATATAGGACCCCCCATAATGCTTCCCCTCTTCAATTGGTTATATGACACATCAGATGCTGCCAGCGTCTAAGTGATCGCCACTTGCGGCCGCCATGACATGTGGAAACCCTTACAAGGATTACAGGGTCCGGAGGGGAGGGCAGAGGGGTCTGGAGGAGAGGACAGAGAAGGCACCATGACATTTTACTGAGCACTACAACCCCCAGTTGGGGCTCAACCTCTGCAGTCCCCGCATCACTACAACGCCCAGCTCTTTCCCCCTCTTGTCATTCTCTTTCCCCCTCTTGTCATTCTCTTTCCCCCTCTTGTCATTCTCTTTCCCCCTCTTGTCATTCACTTCCCCCCCTTGTCATTCTCTTTTCTCCTCTTGTCATTATCTTTCCCCCCTTGTCATTCTCTTTCTCCCCTCCCCTCCTTGTCATTCACTTTCCCCCCTTGTCATTCACTTTCCCCCCCTTGTCATTCACTTTCCCCCCCTTGTCATTCACTTTCCCCCCCTTGTCATTCACTTCCCCCCCCCCCTCTTGTCATTCATTTCCTCCCCTTGTCATTCCTTCCCCCCTCTTGTCATTCTCCCCCCTCCCTCCCCTGCCTCTAGTGTAGCGTGGCCAAGCTCTGTATGGTCCCACGGGTACAGGAGCTTTAGTGTGCGCACTTCTTGTCAGTCCGGCCGGGTACAGGAGACAGATGCTCCCTGTACCCGCGGACCATACAGGGCTCGGCCACGCTACAATGAGGGACTGACAGGAGGGAGTGCTGAGCGTTTCCCTCCTCTCAGTCCCTCTCTTCATGCTGCGCCCGGGAGGTGCGCCCTCATGGACGCACCAGCCCGGGCAGTGCTGCAGCTGCCAGAGGCTCTATATAGAGCGCTCGGGCGGCTGCAGCATGAAGGGGGCCGGTGCTCCTAGTCCGCGTTTAGGACGCGCCGGCCCTGCGCCCAGGCACCTGAGAGAACGGTCTGACAAATACCCATGGCCTGGCGCCTGGGATTTGTCGAGCCCTGAACTAACCCAAACCCGAACCTCATTGAAAAAGTTCGGGTCTGGGTACCACATTCAGTTTTTTCTCACGCGCGTGCAAAACGCATTGCACTCGAGCGGAAAAAACTGAACCACACAATGCAATCGCAGTCAGAACTGACTGAAATCGCGTTCGCACTCACACGACTTCCCCGCCACGCACCCGCATCCTATCCAGCCCCAATCCGCTACGCCCGTGTGAAAGGGGCCTTAAAGGGAATCTGTTAGTTTTGAAACACCCTCTAAACTAGGATAAGTGGTGCATAGTGTAAGTGACGCTAAGTCCAGTTATGCATTGGGAGGACTCCTCTTTGAGTCCTCTCCATTATGTGCATGAGCAGGGGAGTCCTCTCAATGCATGATACTGCTGTTTGTAGGTGCCAAGCATCAGAATGCAAGTGAGTACGAAGATAAAAATTACACATTGGACTAGTCATTGACACTATACTATGATTTAAAGGGTGTTTGGAAGCTGACAGATTCCCTTTAACAATCCTAATCCTGAATGGGTATGCATTTTCTATTCTAGTCTTTCTATTGGGGTCCTACGCTGAAGGTGATAGCAAGGATTGCTTTCCCCATCCTGACAGTAACAACACGTACATGTCAGGAGCCTGGCCATTCGTGGTTCTTCACCACCTGCACCTGGAGGTACTTGTGTATCTCCTTTATTCGGGCCATACAGGTTCTCTAATTTTTGGTGAAGGTCATAATTGTGGTAAAACTGGTCACAGTTTTAGGAATGCACTACTATTAAAAAGTGGCATAAAAAGTGGTCAGGGTTTAGTGGGAAGGGGTGGGGTTATCATGTGTTACACAAATCTAGGGTTGTCAAGTGGCAGAAAATCTTTTTATTATATATGAAATATACAAAAATTGAACTTGCTAATATACTCTATTTGGTAAATCTGTCCCATTTCAGACCCCCTTTCCTGGTTCCAGAACTTCAATTTTCTCATTCGTTTCAACAAAGGCTCTGTCAGTGACATGAAGAAAGGGGCTGGTTGGCTGGCTCAGGTTACCAGGCAAGCCCGCTACTTATTCAACATGGCTGAAGCCATAGAGCCAGCCTATGACCTGATGAACACTGAAGTGACCAGGAGAAGGGTGACGATCAGACTGTGCAGAGCCCCCCCCCCCCCCAAATGGTTACCACCCCTCTCTACCCCTACTGCAGACTGCTAGCAATTCATTCATAACTTCTAGTAGAAATAATAAGGAATGGTACAACATAGAGCTATAAGAATAGATCTGCCAGAATTGTTATTACACAGGGAATGCCTGAAGCTATTAGAACAGGCATGTCTGGAGTGGGGACGGGTCCACATTAATTGGTAAGCTAATTTTTTCATAAATAATAAATATTTCTGCTGCTGGACAACCCCTTTAATATATGTGACTGTAGCGTTAAAGGGTGTACTGCCAAGGGCACACCAATGCTATATGCCAGGGGTTAGCAACCTTCCACTCTCCAGCTGTTGTGAAACTACAACTCCCAGCAAGCTCAATTTATTGCCATAAGAGTTTAGAGAACAGTTGAGCAGGTGTGAATGCAGGGGGTTGTAGTTTTGCAAGAGCTGGAGTGCTGGATGTTGCTGACCTCTGCTATATTCAAAGCTCAAGTACAGGTTTTATATTTGAAAGCCATGTTTCTTTTTTAAAATCATATCGTTTTTATTAATTACATGTCACAAAGAATGAAAACATCATACATTCAAAATATGTCAGAGAGTAAGTCCCGACTAAGGCCTCGTTCACATCACCGTTTGTCTTTTCCGTTCTCCGGCTCCGTTAAGGAGCAGGAGAACGGAAAGAACGGATGCTGTACATAACTGACACCAAGCTGACACCAACGGAGCCTAAAGACCCCACAGACTTTAATGGGGTCCGTTTGGTGTCCGCTCAGAACATGATTTTTGAGCGGACACGAAAGTCCTGCATGCAGTACTTTCGTCTCCGCTCAAAAATCATCTTCTGAGCGGACACCAAACGGACCCTATTAAAGTCTATGGGGTCTTTAGGCTCGGTTGGTGTCAGTTAGGTGTCAGTTATGTACAGCATCGTCCTTTCCGTTCTCCTGCTCCTTAATGGAGCCGGAGAACGGAAAAGACAAACGGTAATGTGAACGAGCCCTAAACAGTGTACATGCATATTGACATGAATCTTTTCCTGGAACTCAGTAAAGGCTCTAAACACTCCAGCCTCCAGAAGGTGTCCCATTCTTGTCACTCCTCTCTCCTTCCATTCATCAAACCCTGTCAGCGATCCAAATTCAGACAAAACTGGCTTACGCCATATTGGGGCATATTCTGCAATCCCATAAGTGTTTCATATTCCGCCAAACTGAATGCATTGTACGTCGTATGGGAATTTCTGATCTCTCTGACCTCCCATCTAGTCCCTCTGGTAATATCATTAGATGAAAGCCATGTTTCTAAAGCCTCATTCACACTTACATGTTCTCCCCGGATAGCACACGTCCCCATTAATTTCATTGTGTGTATTCACACATCAGTGTTTTAGCGCGGTCTGTGGGTCCGTGTTTTTAGCACGAAGGCATGCTCCATTTTGTCAGTGTTCACGGATTCATCACACCAATTATAGTCTATGGGTCCGTGAAAGCTATGGACGCAACACAGATCATTAGAAAGAGATGCTTTGAAAATGATTTTTCAGCTGTGCAGGGTCAGTAAAACACAGATGGCATACGGACAGCAAAAAACGGACCCAACACGGATCCTTCATAGACAGCTTCACGGATGCATCACTGACCACCTTCTCATGAATTTGAGCACGAACGTGTAAATGAGGCCTAAGGGTACTTTCATACTTGCGGCATGGCTATCCGGCAGGCTGTTCCGGCGGGTGAACAGCCTAACGGATCCGCCATGCCACATGTACCGGTGTGCTGCCGCTCTGTCCCCATTGACTTTAATGGGGGTGGGGGCGGAGCTATGGCACAGCACGGCCGGAGATCGGCGAACTAAAAGTACTGCAGGTCTGACTTTTTAGTCTGGCGATCACTGCCGTGCTGTGCTGTAGCTCCGCCCCCATTTTAGTCACACGAGTATTTGCGGCATGGCGGATCCGGAGGGCTGTTCACCCGCTGGAACAGCCTGCCGGATAGCCATGCCGCTAGTGTGAAAGTACTCTAAGAGAGAGACTTTGCTACTATGTATATTGGTTACTATCTTTATGTAGTTTGGGGTGGTATAACATGTAGCTCTCAGCCTGCTGGAAGAAGAAGCTGATGCCTGTATAGGATCCTTGATGTAGCCTCTTGACCTTATCATTGCTCTGTGCAGTATAGTGAGTCTTTGTATTGTAATACTGGATTTGCAGATTGTTAGCATTCCTTATGAAGCTGCCCGTGTAACTGATCCAAGCAAATCACTTTTTAGCATCATTGCAAGGGCAAAATCATTTTAGGCGTTTTCATACACTACTAACTACTGAATGGGGGTCAGCCTATGTTGCTTCTATGCCCCATTCACTCCAGAATCTTATTTAAATGGGCTGTGCAGGATTTTTATATTACTCCTCTCAGAAGGACCTGTGAAGAGACCTATGCTTACCTGCTCCATGGCTCCCAGGCTGTTTTCATGGCACTTTCAGTCCTTGCATGGAAACTTGCCGCTGCAGCCAGGGACCACATGCAACCCAGCAGTGACATGAGACTTGCAAAATACTGACCGTGTGACAAAAAACTGTGTGTATGCGGTCTTGCAAACGGGTGTTTTTACGCTGCGGGATATGCTTTCAAAACTCTACCAAAGATGTCCCCATTGATTTCAGTGGGAAATACACCCCCTGGTGCATAAGAACGTGTATTTTTATGCAGCTGGTTTCAATAATGCTTCAGAAGTGGTATGTTACTTCTTTCAAGTCCTTTTGAGACGTACCTGGAGTGTGTACCACTAACACTAAGTAAGTACCATTAACAGTGGCAGATGAGTTAGGCCCCTTGCAGACGAGAGTTTTGTCACGCTGCGAGTCCGCAGCTCCCAGCCTGACCTCCCAGCACTGACTGGGTCACATAGCATTATATTGATTTCTGAATTATGATGCTATGTAACCCTTAGGCCTCTTTCACACGGGCGTCACGTTTGACGCCTGGATAAGAGGCGGGTGCGTTGCAGGAAAATGCGCGATTGCAAAGCATTTTAATGCGTTTTGCACGCGTGTGGGAAAAATCGCCATGTTTGGTACCCAGACCCGAACTCGGACTTCATCACTGAAGTCCGGTTTCTGGTTGAGTATTCTGTAGATTTTATTATTTTCCCTTATAACATGGTTATAAGGGAAAATAATAGCATTCTCAATACAGAATGCTTAGTAAAATGTGGATGGAGGGGTTAAAAATAAAAAAATTAACTTACCTTATCCACTTGATCGCGTAGTTGCCGATCTCTCCTTTCTTCTTTATTCATTAGCTGTCGGCTAAAGGACCTGTGATGAGGTCACTGAGCTCATCACATGGTCCAATCACATGGTGACGTGATGTCATCACAGGTCCTTTAGCTGGTAGCTAATGCTTGAAGAAGAGAGGAGAGATCGGCAACTAGGCTATCAAGTGGATAAGGTGAGTTTAATTTTTTATCTTTAACCCCTTAATCCACATTTTACTAAGCATTCTGTATTGAGAATGCTATTATTTTCCCTTATAACCATGTTATAAGGGAAAATAATAAAGATCGGGTCCTGTCTCCTAGCAACCATTCGGGAAAATCGCACTGCATCCGCACTTGATTGCGGATGCTTGTGATTTCCCCGCAGCCCCATTCACTTCTATGGGGCCTGCGTTGCGTAAAAAACGCACAATATAGAGCATGCTGCGATTTTCACGCAACGCAGAAGTGATGCATGAAAATCACCGCTCAAGTGCACAGCCCCATAGAAATGAATGGGTCCGGATTCAGTGCGGGTGCAATGCGTCCACCTCACCCATTGCACCCGCGCGGAAATCACAGTATTACAGTTCTGGAATGTAATAGATAATGCTGACAGTGTTATCCAATGCATTCCAGAACGGTAAGGGTTACTTAGCATGACCGTCTCGCAAGGGGCCTAATAGTCACACCATGTGACCGTACCCTACAGCTCTTACTGAACTCAATAATAAACTACATGGCTCCTAAGATCCCCCTAGTGGTGTCTGTAGGAAACTACAATTGTATCATTAGCTCTATATTTGGGAGGATGTGAAACAAAGGAGCTACAAGCATTTTTGTTTATTTTGTTTTGTGGCTTTTTTTTTTTTTTTGTCTTTCTGGCTTTTCAAAAATGCAGCATGCTGTAGCCCTTGGGGGAGATTGATACTCGTGTAAAGTAGAACTGGCTTAGTTTCCTATAGCAACCAATCAGATTCCACCTTTCATTCTCCAGAGCTCCTTCGGAAAATGAAAGGTGGAATCTGATTGGTTGCTGTTGGCAGCTAAGCTAGTTTTCCTATACAGCTGTTTGATAACCCCCCCCCCCCCCCTTCTTTTAGGGGTCTTCATATCACATTCTCTATAGGGGAAAACAGCATGAAGATAAAGCTGGTGGTAACACACGACCAAGAAACGGACACGAAAAAAACAATATAACTTGTCAAAGCCTTTCTTCTGCCAAGAGATCCTGGATTTTTCCCTCAAGCAGTTATGTCTAGCACGTTTTTGCTGTGTTTTTATTCTGAGGCAGGTGCAGTCTAGAACACGCAGGCAGGGGCAGTCTAGAACACGCAGGCAGGTGCAGATCGACTTGCCACCTTCTTTGGACTGCATATGATTTGTAATTTAGCATAATTTGACAGATAATTTCTGCAGATGAAAAGTACTCCACCCCCTGCTCTCCACAGCATGTTCTCCAGCCCGGAGAGGGGAGTTGTCCACGGTCGCCAATCACTCGGCTCCCTCCTATGCTCTGCTGACTCATGCTTAGCCTCTGAGTGCGCTCACACAATACACTGCACCCTGAGTCCACAGTGACCTGCTGAATCCATGTCTAATGTGGACTTTTATGTACATTTACTATTCAGTGTTTAATCCATATTGTATCACTGTAAGGGTGCCTTCACATGTGGCGGAAAAATCCATGGAATGCCAAAAATGCCAGAAAATTAGCAGGTTACATTCCCTATTGAATGGAGACATTATGCTTCGGAAAATCCGCAACACATCATTATTTATGCAGCAGAACAGAGGCAGGGATTGACACTTTTCAGCCCCATAGGGTAGCATGGGGGAAGTCTATGTGGTGCATTTTCTGAAATAATTTTTTGCCATTTGTGATGGCACCTTAACCACTTGAAGACCACAGGTTTATACCCCCCTAGTGACCAGGCCCTTTTTTACAAATCCGCACTACACTACTTTCACCGTTTATTGCTCCGTCATGCAACTTACCACCCAAATGAATTTTACCTCCTTTTCTTCTCACTAATAGAGCTTTCATTTGGTGGTATTTCATTGTTGCTGACATTTTTACTTTTTTTGCTATTAATAAAAATTTAAAGACATTTTTGCAAAAAAATGACATTTTTCAATTTCTGTTGTAAATTTTTTTTTAAAAAAAATACATTTCTATATAAATTTTTCTCTAAATGTATTGTTCTACATGTCTTTGATAAAAAAAAAAGTCCAATAAGTGTATATTTATTGGTTTGGGTAAAAGTTATAGCGTTTACAAACTATGGTGCAAAAAAGTGAATTTCGGCATTTTGAAGCAGCTCTGACTTTCTGAGCACCTGTCGTGTTTCTTCAGGTGCTAGAATGCCAGGATAGTATAAATACCCCCCAAATGACACCATTTTAGAAAGAAGACACCCCAAAGTATTCGCGGAGGGGTTTGGTGAGTTCATGTATCATTTCATTTTTTTTCACAAGTTAGCGGAAAATGACACTTTCTGAGGAAAAAAATAATAATAAAGTTTCCATTTCTGCTAACTTCTGGCAAAAAAAAAAAATCTCATACGGGCTCATTATGCCCCTCAGTGAATACCTTGGGGTGTCTACTTTCCGAAATGGGGTCATTTGTGGGGTGTTTGTACTGTTCTGGCATTTTGGGCGGGGCTAAATTGTGAGCCGCCATGTAAAGCTAAAGGTACTCATTGGTTTTAGGGCCCTTTGCGCACTCAGGCTGCAAAAAGTGTCACTCATGTGGTATCGCCGTACTCAGGAGAAGTGGGGCAATGTGTTTGGGGTGTATTTTTACATATACCTATGTTGGGTGAGAGAAATATCTCTGTAAACTGACAACTTTGTATAAAAAAATTTAAAAATTGTCGTTTACAGAGATATTTCTCACACCCAGCAGGGGTATATATAAAAATACACCCCAAAACACATTGCCCCACTTCTCCTGAGTACGGCGATACCACATGTGTGACACTTTTTGCAGCCTGGATGCAAAGGGCCCTAATTCCAATGAGTACCTTTAGGATTTCACAGGGCATTTTTACGCATTTGGATTCCAGACTTCTTCTCACGCTTTAGGGGCCCCTAAAATGCCAGGACAGTATAAATACCCCATATGTGACCCCATTTTAGAAAGAAGACACCCCAAGGTATTCCGTGAGGGGTATGGTGAGTTCATGTAAAATTTTATTTTTGTCACAAGTTAGTGGAATATGAGACTTTGTAAAAAACAAAATAAAAAAATAAAAATATATCAATTTCCGCTAACTTGTGCCAAAAAAAAATTCTGTGAACTCGCCATGCCCCTCACGGAATACCTTGGGGTGTCTTCTTTCCAAAATGGGGTCACATGTGGGGTATTTATACTGCCCTGGCATTTTAGGGAATCCTAAAGCGTGAGAATCCAAATGCGTAAAAATGCCCTGTGAAATTCTAAAGGTACTCATTGGTTTAGGGCCCCTTGCATCTTGGCTGCAAAAGTGTCACTCATGTGGTATCGCCGCACTCAGGAGAAGTAGGGCAATGTGTTTTGGGTGTATTTTTACATATACCCATACTGTGTGTGAGAAATATCGCTGTAAACGACAACTTTTTAAATTTTTTTATACAAAGTTGTCAGTTTACAGAGATATTTCTCTCACCCAGCATGGGTATATGTAAAAATACACCCCAAAACACATTGCGCTACTTCTCCTGAGTACGGCGATACCACATGAGTGACACTTTTTGCAGCCAAGATGCGCAAAGGGGCCCAAATTCCAATGAGTACCTTTTAGGAGGGCATTTTTACGCATTTTTCTTCTCATGCTTTAGGGCCCCTAAAATGCCAGGGCAGTATAAACACCCACATGTGACCCCATTTTGGAAAGAAGACACCCCAAGGTATTCCATGAGGGGCATGGCGAGTTCATAGAAAAAAATTTTTGGCACAAGTTAGTGGAAATTGATTTTTTATTGTTTTTTCTCACAAAGTCTCCCTTTCCGCTGACTTTTGACAAAAGTTTAATTTTTCATGGACTCACTATGCCCCTCAGCGAATACCTTGGGGTGTCTTCTTTCCAAAATGGGGTCACATGTGGGTATTTATACTGCCCTGGCATTTTAGGGGCCCTAAAGCGTGAGAAGAAAATGCGTAAAATGCCTTCCTAAAGGTACTCATTGATTTGGCCCTGTGCATTTGGCTGCAAAAGTGTCACTCATGTGGTATCGCCGTACTCAGGAGAGGTAGGGCAATATGTTTTGGGGTGTATTTTTACATATACCCATGCTGGGTGAGAGAAATATCTCTGTAAATTGCCAACTTTGAATAAAATTTTTTAAAAAGTTGTCATTTACAGAGATGTTTCTCACACCCAGTATGGGTATATGTAAAAATACACCCCAAAGCACATTGCCCTACTTCTCCTGAGTACGGCGATACCACATGAGTGACACTTTTTTGCAGCCAAGATGCGCAAAGGGCCCTAAAACCAATGAGTACCTTTAGGATTTCACAGGGCATTTTTACGCATTTGGATTCTCACACTTTAGCACTCCTAAAATGCCAGGGCAGTATAAATACCCCACATGTGACCCCATTGTGGAAAGAAGACACCCCAAGGTATTCTGTGAGGGGTATGGCGAGTTCACAGAAAAAAAATTTTGACACAAGTTAGCGGAAATTGATATATATATATATATATATATATATATATATATATATATATATATATATATTTTTTTTTTTACAAAGTCTCATATTCCACTAACTTGTGACAAAAATAAAATTTTACATGAACTCACCATACCCCTCACGGAATACCTTGGGGTGTCTTCTTTCTAAAATGGGGTCACATGTGAGGTTTTGTACTGCCCTGGCATTTGAGGGTCTCCAGAATCATTACACGTATGGCCAGCATTAGGAGTTTCTGCGATTCTCCTTATATTGAGCATACGGGTAATGAGATTTTTTCCGTTCAGCCGCTGCGCTGAAAAAAAAAAATAATGAACGGCACAGATTTTTTCATTCGCATCGGTCAATGTGGATGAAAAAATCTCTGCCAAAATCAGTGATTGCGGTGCGGTGGGCGCTAGCTAACTAACAAGTAGCTAACTAACTGGCGGTGATAACGGGACCCTTATGCCCCATTCACACATCCGAAATTCTGTTTGCGGAACGGAATTGCGGACCTATTCATTTCTATGGGGACAGACTTTGTCCCGCTCGGATCCGGAATTACGGATCCGCGCTCCGGGTCTGCACTTCCGTTCCGCAAAAATATAGAACATGTCCTATTCTTGTCCGCAATTGCGGACAAGAAAAGCATTTTCTATATAGTTCTGTGCGGATCTGCAAAATGCGGAAAGCGCATTGCCGGTGTCCGTATTTTATGGATCCGCAGATCCATGGATCCGCAAAACACATACGGACATCTGAATGAGCCTGTAGGGGGTGATTAGTGACAGGGGGTGACAGGGGGTGATCAGGGGGTGACATGGGTGATCAGGGGTTAATCAGTGATGGGGGTGGAGGGGGTGTGTGTAGTGATTGGTGCACTTTTCCTATAGCTTCCTCTGGTGGTCCCAAACAAAGGGACCACCAGACGAGCAGACAGCAGGCATATCAGACGCTGTTTAAAAACAGCGCCTGATATGCGATTTAAATGCGGTTTTTCAGATCTACAGCCTGCCAGCGCATGATCAGCGCTGGCAGGCTGTAGTTTCAGTTGTCCCGGCTCCGATCACATGAACGCGCACGCACGACGCGCGCGCGTTCATGTGAAATCTCGGGTCTCACGAGATGACGCCGATAGGCGGCAGTGAGACCTGAGAGAGCCGCCGCGCTGACGCCCATCGGCGTTAGCGTGGCGGCAAGTGGTTAAAGGGGATTTGTCACTGTAGCAAATAGCATTTATCAAGTAGACCAGGGGTGCACAACCTTTTCTGGTTAGGGGCCACATTGTCAGCCTGAACAAATTCCAAAACTTAAAGGAGGTATTACCAACTGAAATACGGTATTTATGACGTATTGAATATACAGTATATAATATTAACCGCTTCAGCCCCCCTAGCTTAAACACCCTTAATGACCAGGCCACTTTTTACAATTCTGCACTACACTACTTTCACCGTTTATTGCTCCGTCATGCAACTTACCACCCAAATGAATTTTACCTCCTTTTCTTCTCACTAATAGAGCTTTCATTTGGTGCTATTTCATTGCTGCTGACATTTTTACTTTTTTTGCTATTAATCAAAAATGACCGAAATTTTTGCAAAAAAATGACATTTTTCACTTTCTGTTGTAAATTTTTTTTAAAAAAACTACATTTCTATATAAATTTTCTCTAAATTTATTGTTCTACATGTCTTTGATAAAAAAATCCAATAAGTGTATATTTATTGGTTTGGGTAAAAGTTATAGCGTTTACAAACTATGGTGCAAAAAGTGAATTTCGGCATTTTGAAGCAGCTCTGACTTTCTGAGCGCCTGTCATGTTTCTTCAGGTGCTAGAATGTCAGGAAAGTATAAATACCCCCAAATCACACCATTTTAGATAGAAGACACCCCAAAGTATTCACGGAGGGGCTTGGTGAGTTCATGTATCATTTCATTTTTTTCACAAGTTAGCGGAAAATGACACTTTCTGAGAAAAAAAAAAAAAAAAGTTTCAACTTCTGATAACTTCTGGCAAAAAAAAAAAATCTCAGACGGACTCACTATGCCCCTCAGTGAATACCTTGGGGTGTCTACTTTCCGAAATGGGGTCATTTGTGGGGTGTGTTTACTGTTCTGGCATTTTGGGCGGGGCTAAATTGTGAGCCGCCATGTAAAACCTAAAGGTACTCATTGGAATTTGGGCCCTTTAGCATTCCAGGCTGCAAAAGTGTCACTCATGTGGTATCGCCGTACTCAGGAGAAGTAGGGCAATGTGTTTTGGGGTGTATTTTTACATACACCCATGTTGGGTGAGAGAAATATCTCTGTAAATTGTCAACTTTGTATAAAATTTTTTAAAAGTTGTCGTTTACAGAGATATTTTTCACACAAAGTATGGGTATATATAAAAATACACCCCAAAACACATTGCCCTACTTCTCCTGAGTACGGCGATACCACATGTGTGACACTTTTTTGCAGCCAAGATGCGCAAAGGGGCCCTAATTCCAATGAGTACCTTTTAGGAGGGCATTTTTACGCATTTTTCTTCTCACGCTTTAGGGGTCCCTAAAATGCCAGGACAGTATAAATACCCCACATGTGACCCCATTTTGGAAAGAAGACACCCCAAGGTATTCCATGAGGGGCATGGCGAGTTCATAGAAGATTTTTTTTTTTTGGCACAAGTTAGTGGAAATTGATTTTTTATTGTTTTTTCTCACAAAGTCTCCGTTTCCGCTAACTTTTGACAAAAAGTTTAATTTTTCATGGACTCATTATGCCCTCAGCGAATACCTTGGGGTGTCTTCTTTCCAAAATGGGGTCACATGTGGGGTATTTATACGGCCCTGGCATTTTAGGGGCCCTAAAGCGTGAGAAGAAAATGCGTAAAAATGCCTCTTCCTAAAAGGTACTCGTTGAATTTGGGCCCTTTGCTATCTTGGCTGCAAAGTGTCACTCATGGTAGCCGTATCAGGAGAAGTAGGGCAATGTGTTGGGGTGTATTTTACATATACCCATGCTGGGTAAGAGAAATATCTCTGTAAATTGACAACTTTGAATAAAAATTTTTAAAAAGTTGTCGCTTACAGCGATATTTCTCACACCCAGCATGGGTATATATAAAAATACACCCCAAAACACATTGCCCTACTTCTCCTGAGTACGGCGATACCACATGAGTGACACTTTTTGCAGCCAAGATGCGCAAAGAGGCCCTAAAACCAATGAGTACCTTTAGGATTTCACAGGGCATTTTTACGCATTTGGATTCTCACGCTTAGGATCGCAAATGCCAGGGCAGTATAAATACCCCACATGTGACCCCATTGTGGATAGAAGACACCCCAAGGTATTCTGTGAGGGGTATGGTGAGTTCACAGAAAAAAAATTTGGAACAAGTTAGCGGAAATTGTTTTTTTTTTGTTTTTTTTACAGTCTCATATTCCACTAACTTGTGACAAAAATAATATTTTCCATGAACTCACCATACCCCTCACGGAATACCTTGGGGTGTCTTCTTTCTAAAATGGGGTCACATGTGGGGTTTTTGTACTGCCCTGGCATTTTAGGGGTCTTCGCAATCATTACACGTATGGCCAGCATTAGGAGTTTCTGCGATTCTCCGTATATTGAGCAGACGGGTAATGAGATTTTTTTCCGTTCAGCCTCTGCGCTGAAAAAAAAAAATGAACGGCACAGATTTTTTCATTCGCATCGATCAATGTGGATGAAAAAATCTCTGCCAAAATCAGTGACTGCGGTGCGGTGGGTTGGGCGCTAGCTACCTAACAAGTAGCTAGCTAACTGGCGGTAAAAGGGGGCCCTTATGCCCCATTCACACGTCCGAAATTCTGTTTGCGGAACGGAATTGCGGACCCATTCATTTCTATGGGGACAGACTTTGTCCCGCTCGGATCCGGAATTACGGATCTGCGCTCCGGTCTGCACTTCCGTTTCTGCAAAAATATAGAACATGTCCTATTCTTGTCCGCAACTGCGGACAAGAAAAAGCATTTTCTATATAGTTCTGGCAATGTGCGGATCTGCAAAATGCGGAAAGCACATTGCCGGTGTCCGTGTTTTGAGGATCCGCGGATCGGATCCGCTGGATCTGGATCCGCGGATCCGTGAATCCACGGATCCGCAAAACACATATGGACGTCTGAATGGAGCCTTACAAGGGGTGTGATCAATGACAGGGGGTGATCAGGGGTCTAGATGGGGTGATCAAGGGGTTAATAGGTGAGGGGGGTGGGGGGTTAGTGTAGTGTTTGGTGCAACTTTATTGTAGTTACCTGGTCCTCTGGTGGTCGATCCCAGTAAATGGGACCACCAGAGGACCAGGTAGCAGTTATATCAGACGCTGTTCATAAAACAGCGCCTGATATAGCAGTTTGATGCGATTTTATTCGCATCTACAGCCTGCCAGCGATGATCCATCGCTGGCAGGCTGTAGCCGAACTGCTGTGCCGCGCTTCCCTGTGAACGCGCGCGCGCACGCGCGCGCGTTCACAGGAAATCTCGGCTCTCACGAGATGACGCGCCGACGCGTCAACTCAGAGCTACAGGGCCGCCCGCAGGACGCATCCCTGCGTTAGGCGGTCCTGTAGCGGTTAATGTCTGGTTACACTTCTAGTACTCCCATCTAATGGGAAAATACATGAAAGATACATGTGAGCAAACACAAGACATAGACATACATGTCTGTTACCAGATGGTTGGGGGGGCGCAAAGAATAGTATCGAGGGCCGCATGTGGCCCCCGGGTCGCAGGTTGTGCACCGCTGAAGTAGAGAAAGTTACTACAAGGCACTTACTAATGTATTGTTATTATCCATATTGCTTCCTTTGCTGGCTGGATTCATTTTTCTATCACATTATACACTGCTTGTTTCCATGGTTACGACCACCCTGCAATTTAGCAGCGATGGTCATGTTTGCACACTATAGGAAAAAGCGCTGGCCGACACTATGCATAGTCCAGCACTTTTTTCTATAGAATAAAAGCACGGCCACCACTGCTGGATTGCAGGGTGGTCGTAACCATGGAAACATTAACTTTGTGTACATGATAAATGCCATTCGCTGAAGTGAGACAACCCCTTTAATGGTATAGAAATGAAAAAATGATGTGGGCAAACTCAGTGGAGCCCTGTGATGGAAAGTCTGAGCTGTGGTTGGGGGCTGTTTAGTGTACCCACTTAATGCCCCCGTTTTAACTCCTTGAAGGGCACCTGTCATCCAGGTCCACCCTATTAAATCCGGCATATTGCCTGGTAGAGTTAATCTTGCTGATTAAAATGATACCTTTCTTGTAAAAATCAGTTTTAGTGTTCCCGACAAAAAAAGTGCCCCAATGGGCAGGGTATAGTCCCTTGGTGCACATCAGCTTTCCAGTGCTGGCCACACCCCTCGGTGCACTGGAGCCCTAATTTGCATAAATAGGTATTTTGTCTCTGTAATGCCAGAAACAATTTTTACAAAGCGGGTATAATTGTATTTAAGCAGGATCAACCTTCCCAGGCCGTATACCTGCTTTAATAGGGCTGATCATGATGACAGGTACTCCTTGAAGAGGACCCGTCACCTCTCCTGACATGTCTGTTTTAGCAGCTACTTGTATTCCCCATGTAAGAACAGTATTAAGTAGCAGGACTGGTTTTACGCCATGACCGCCAGTTGGGTGTGGTTGGGGCGTGTCAAGGACCAGGCAGGGGACGGGACTCCAGCCCCGTGGAATTTACTAACATTTATGCCTGGGACGCAAGGCTTGCCACAGATGATGCTAATTTATGACGAGGCGCATGAATCTAACAGCAGCGCAAGAGGGAAACTAAGACCAGCGTAAAAAGCCTGTCTTAGTAAATGAGTCCAACTGAATCTTGGCCCACAAAACTGTCAATCAGAAATATCAGCCTGCTCAGCTCCCTCTGCTCTGTGAGATGACTACAGACTGTGCTGCATTTTAGTGTGACAGGTTCACTTTAAAGGGTTTTTTCACTCCCTAGATATTGAGGATGTATCCTCAGCATAGGTCTATCAGATTGGTGGGGGTCTGACTCGCGGCCGGATAAGCCAGAAACAAAACAGGGGACAGAACCGGAAGCAGAATGCCCTTATCACTGTGTAGTGGACTGTGGTTCAACTCCCATTCTATTGATTTGTACTGCAGTATATAGTCATTGTTTGTATGACATGTAGGATATATACTATACTAGTGAGTGTACAAGTTTCCATCTTTTTTTTTTTTTTTTTTTTTTGTGTAAGTTGATTCACTTTTACTACTACTATCTAGTTATCTATAAATGACAGGTGCTGCCATTATGTCCTGAGCTAGTAAATTGAGAGTTGGGCTTAAATATAGGGATTTTCATGAATTTGTAGTATAGATCAGATTACTGCATTGGCTGGTTTTACCTTGATTAGGAGTAGGAAATATGTCTGAAATCTAGTAGGTAATGGTCTATATTGTCTTTTCTCTACAGGAGGTATTGCTGGTGGAATAGAGATCTGCATCACATTTCCCACAGAATATGTCAAGACCCAGCTGCAGCTAGATGAGAAGGCTAACCCCCCAAGATACCGGGGAATATGTGAGTAACAACGAGGCACATTTATTAAAGTGTTTGTGCCTGTTTTTAGTCTGAAAAATGCTATTTTAGACCGTCTTATTTTTTATTTATTTTTTGTCACATTTACTTCTGAAAAAATGCTGTGACTTTTTTCCGACCTATTTATGTAGGTGCTCCTTGTTTTGCGCCTAATTTCTACTCCACTCCAGGGCAGGTGTACTTTTCTTCGTGGTGAAATGTGACTTTTTTGCATTAAAAGTCACCCTTTCTGGGAGATATGAGACTTTTCTCTGCATAGATGCAACTTTTTTCATGGGCAAATACATTAGACCAGTCTAAGTGAATATGAACCTATCTAACTGAAAAACAGCCACCCGAGGTCAGACTAATAAAATACACCTAGTCTAATTCATGAAGTGCTGTGTGATATTTTTTATATATATATATTTTTTAAATAAATACTCAGTAAAAGAAAGACAGCCGAATGAAATAAGCCTGTCTAACTTTACACCAGGGGTGCACAACCTTTTCTGGTTGGGGGACACATTGTCAGCCTGAACCAATTCCAAGGGCCGAAAATAAAACTTAAAGGGGTATTACCAACTGAAATACTGTATTTTTGGCATATTGAACACACAGTATATACTATAAATGTCTAGTTACAGTTCTAGGACTCCCATCTAATTGGAGAATACATGAAAGATACATGTAAGAAGCCATAAGACATGGACCTACATGTCTTTTACCAGATGTTTGGGGGCCGCACAGAATGGTATCGAGGGCCGCATGTGGCCCCTGGGCCGCAGGTTGTGCACCCCCTGCTTTACACCTAAAAACAGGCGAGCTTGATAAATGTGCCCCAGTATGTGTGCCTGTAGGGATTGTGAGGCTAAGTTCACTCGGCCACCCGCGGTAGAAAAATCAGTAGCTGGTGGCAGATTTCTAATTTATTGGTGGATTTAGAGGAGTATTTACATGCTTTTATGTCCATATGTAGAGTCAGTTCTTGGGGACACCCAGTGTTTTTAAATCTAATTTAGCCTCCATTTTCTGAAAAGTTTCTGCCGGGATTTGAACTCACAACCATCTACATTAGAGGTTTTAGAAGCGTTTTTGCCAGTGTTTTTCTTATCCAACCCTTTGGTGGGATAACTCAGAAGCGTTTTTTTTTTCTGTTTCTCCATTGACTTCACTACAAAATCCGCTTCTAAGAAATGACATGCCACTTCAGAAGCGGATCTCCATTTAGTGTGTGTGCACATGGTGTTTTTTTTTTTCCATGGAAGTCAATGGAAAGCTATTGGCGTGTTGATCACGGATTTCATTGTGGAGAATGGACGGAAACCGCAATAGATTTTAATCTTGTGAACATACCCTCAAACATATCACTGAGGAGTGGACATTAAAGGACTTTTTTCCAGGATAGGTCATCTGAATCTGATTGGTTGGAGTGTGACCCCCATCAGCCATTTTCAGTTGTGCCAGCATCCCGCAGAACTTCAGTACACCAGAACGACCACCACGTGGTGTATGTAGCTGTGGTGTTCCGAATTCGTACACTCTGGAATTGCGGAAAGCTGATTGGTGCGGTTGCTGGGTGTTGCCCCCACTGATGTTATATCTATCCTCAATATCCCAAAAAACTCGCTTTTACATTTTTTGGTAGTATTACTTATAAAAAGATAATTACATTCTGGTACAATTTATTTCACCCCTTTACTCTTTTTAGGGGACTGTGTGAAGCAGACAGTGCAGGGTCATGGGGTGAAGGGGCTGTACCGGGGGCTCAGTTCTCTACTCTATGGTTCCATTCCAAAGGCAGCTGTAAGGTAAATATCTCACAGACTCAAAATGTTGTCTTCAATGCACTTTTTTTTCTGTCCATAAGATCACTATCCCTGTCATTATTTTCTCTCTCCCCCTCTTAGTGGCTTCTTTTCTTGCATGTAGCTTTTGTTTCATTATTATATCTTACCTTACAGGTTTGGGATGTTTGAGTTCCTTAGTAATCAGATGCGAGATGCACATGGGAAGCTGGACAGTAAGCGCAGTTTAGTGTGCGGCCTGGGGGCTGGTGTGGCTGAGGCTGTTGTGGTGGTCTGCCCTATGGAAACTATTAAGGTGAGCTACATTTGTCTTCAGAAACTAAAACACATTACTCTAGGGGTCCCAAACCTGTGACTCTCCAGCTGTTTGCAAGGCCTCGACCCCCAGCATTCCCTGAATGCCTTTGAATATAAGGGCATGTTGGGGGTTGGAGATTTACAACAGGTAGACAGTCACAGGTCAGTCTATTAGCGTGTATTCTTTTTTTCTGGAAACTCAATGGAACCAAAAATGGATTTTAAGTGCATGGCACAGTTGTTGTCAGGAAATATTTGTAATCTAGATGGAGGCAATCAAAGCAGCCATCCAGAGTTGTGACAAATCGGCTCCTGTTCTCTTGATGCTAGTTGTCCATGTTTCTACTAGTCGGTAGAGTAGAGTGGAATGGTACCAGTGGATGACATACCAGAGATCCCATATGATCGGATCCGGTTGTATTATCTTTAACATACCCAAGACAGATTCGTCATGAACTCCATTGAAAGTCAGTGGGGAGCGGATCCATTTTCTATTGTGTCAGAGAAAACTGATCCGTCCCCATTGACTTGCATTGGGGGTCATGATCCATCTTGCTCCGCATCCCAGGACGGAAAGTAAATTGCAGCATACTGCGGTTTACTCTCCGGTATGAGAACTGAACGGAATGAATTTTGGAGCACTCCGTTCTGTTCAGTTAAGTTTTGTCCCTTTTGACAGTGAATTGAGACAAAACGGAAGTATTTTTTTCCGGTACTGAAACCCAATGAGGGATCTCAATACCAGAAAATAGAAACGCTAGTGTGAAAGTAGCCTAAAAAATGTGGTATTGGATTTAAGACTGCCGCTAAGACCCAGCGCTCCTGCAGTTAACTGGCACCAGTGATCACATGATTGTTAGGACAGGAGCATGGAGCGGCATCATTGAGCGCTATTTAAAAAGTGATGAAGTAATATATAACACAATATCGGTGAGGGTAGATAGGAATCCCAAAGTATGTTTATTAGGATTTGCCTCTAAGGTTGGGACAGATTACTATAGGAAGGTTGCAGTGGGAGGCTGTGTAAGGCATAAGACATGTTGGTGGAGAGGGATTAAATAAAATAAATTTAGCACATTGACTGTTGGCATATCACCATTTTCTTATATTGATGACCTCTTGACTGTTGACCTGCTTGCCAGCAGCAGTGGAGCAGTGTAATTACAGCTACTCCGCCACTGCAGTGTCAACGACAAGCAGGTAAGTGAAGAGAACGCAGCGCTCCCCCAGTCACTTCAGACAGCTAATCGACTGGGGTTCCAGGAGTCGGACGCCCGCCGGTTTGATATTGATGACCTGTCCTGAGGATAAGTTACCAATATAACGAAACCGGACAACGTATTAAAAGGGTTATCTCATGATTAAGCCTGTTTTGGGCCTTACTGACCAAGCGTTTTTGTTCCTTTTTTCATCGTCGCATTCCAAGAGCTGTAACTTTTTTATTTTTCCGTCTATATAGCTTTAAGAGGGCTTGCTTTTTGCAGGATAAGTTGTAGTTTTTAAAGGCGCTATTTAATGGCGCCTGCTGGAAACTAATCAAGGCTGGCTTGGGGTCTTCATAGACCCCAGCCAGCCTTCACACACATCGGCACCCTGCGATCAGATTTGTGGGGTGCCAACGGGAGACAGAGGGAGTCCGCTCCCTCTGTCACCACTTTACATGCGGCGGGTGCCATTGCCTGCGGCATGTAAAGTGTTGAACAGTCCGGATCGGCACTCCTGCCGGTCCGGGCTGTTAGAGCAGGGCTGCGGCTCTCATGTGAGAGCCGGGCCCCCGCTGCACAGGGCCCCTTAGTGACCGCCATAAAAGGACATATGGGTGGTCACTAATAGTTAATGTCAAAAATGAAAATCAGACATCATATAGTACATGACAGTCTCTTTCTAACACAGCTAGAACCAGCCCTGTACCTCACATGGATAGATCTCCACATTCATTGCTCTGATTTCTCTTCTAGATTTATATCAAGCTGACAGGTCAGAGGGCATGTCCTTTCTGCCACAGCTCTCTCCCTATCACAGCTCAGGTAGCAGTTGCGGAATGAACCTGAGCATGTGCAGTTATCTCAGTGAGCCAGACAAAGAAACAAGAAAAAACAAACAGCAGGTGGCGCTATACAGATACATTTTATTGAATAACTGGTACAAAGAATTCCGATCTAGGTGCTCATTTGAAAATTGTAGAATATTTTTCGTGGGACAACCCCTTTAGATGTATATACAAAATCAGTTTTCCGTAGACAAAAGGGCAAAGTTATAAAAACTGATGCAATAAAGTGGAGCAGTGGTCCCTAACAATGAAGTTGAATCTGTTATATGTAAACCCTGAAAATTAAAGCTGTAGGGGGAGATTTATCAAACTGGAGTAAAGTAGAACTGGCGTAAAGTAGAACTGGCTTAGTTGTCCATAGCAACTAATCATTTTCCACCTTTCATTTTCAAAAGGAACTGTGAAAAATGAAAGGTGGAATCTGATTGGTTGCTATAGTCAACAAAGTCAGTTCTACTTTACACCAGTTTGATAAATCTCCACAGTAGTCTCCACTGTTTGTTTTCTACCAGGTTTTTTTTTTTGTAAATCTTACCCATAGTTTTTAGGAAAATGTTCTGGAGCTGGTTCTTTAAAAAACAAAACAAAAAAAATCTGCTACAAAAATGTAGTTTGTATGCTGTTTTCTAAACATTACCTACATTTGACCCAAGGTTTCCTCCCTTTCATACATCAGGGAACGATATGTATTACTTCTTGTATTCTGATGCCACCTAGTGTTCATTGTGAGAAATTACACAATGTTTTGCTATGAAAACATGTATTAGTCATGAGGTCCCGAAGGATGTATAATGTTGAAGATTTGTCTACTTGCGTGTCCCAGCATATGTATGTCATCTTTGTTAACTCCCTCTTCTTACCTTATCTAACAAACTAGCGATCTCTTTACAGATTGCCACTTTCCACAGCTTCAGCACATCACTGCACATAAAAATACACCCTCAACCAGTGTTTCTCAAATCCAGTTTTCAAGTATCCTTAATACACTGAAAGTTTCTTTGAGGGTGGTGTCCTATGTAGCAGTTGCCACGTGGCTAAAAGTCTGTACAGTTCACTAATGAAATGAGTGCTAACTCACTGCTGTTTGTTAATGGCCGTGTGATTTTAGGCAAACTGAATGACCAATAACAAATGACAACAAGTCATCCATTGTTCACACAGCAAAATACACTTTAAAAAAAATCCACCATGTATTTCTAGCTTTTTTTGGTCAAAACTGTTTATTTAAAGGGGTTGTCCCATGAAAAATATTCTACCGTTTTCAAGCCTGCGTTTGGATCTGAAAACTTTTATAATTGTATGTAATTAAAAATTTAGCAAAGCCACTGAGTTTTTTAATAAAATGTATCTGTATAGTGTTTTTTTTTTTTTTCTCCTTCTTTGTCCTGCTCACTGAGATGGCCGCACATGCTCAGTTTCATCCTTCAACTGATCTGAGTTGTGATCGGGAGAGCTGAGACAAGCCCCCTGAGCTGTAATAGGGAGAACATGGACACGCCTCCTGAGTTGTGATAGGGAGAGCTGAGGCACGCCCCCTGAGCTGTAATAGGGAGAACATGGACATGCCTTCTGAGCTGTGATAGGGAGAGCTGAGACACGCCCCCTGAGCTGTAATAGGGAGAACATGGACACACCTCCTGAGCTGTGATAGGGAGAGCTGAGACACGCCCCCTGAGCTGTAATAGGGAGAACATGGACACGCCTCCTGAGTTGTGATAGGGAGAGCTGAGACACGCCCCCTGAGCTGTAATAGGGAGAACATGGACATGCCTTCTGAGCTGCAGTAGAGAAGACACTCCCCTTGACCTTTCAGCTTGATATAAATCTAGAGGGGGAATGAAGAGAAGATCTCTGGATCCATGTGACGTACAGGGCTGGGTCTAGCTTTGTTAGAAAGAGATTGTCATGTACTATATGATGGCTGATTTTCACTTTTTACATTAATCATGGGATAACCCCTTTAAAGTGTCACTGAATGTTGAGAAAAGTTTGATATATATTGTAGTGACATATCAAAGGGTTTGATCCATAGACTTTTTGTTGAGCCCATCTCCTGCAGGAGGAGAAGGAGGTCTATGTCATTGATATGTTGCTAAATTCCAAATCGGAGAGCTCGCAACCTTCAAATCGATGTCTGCACGGGAAAGGAGCAATCCCCATACGAATGGTAAAAGATAATCCCAGCAGACGTACTTGCTCTCAATGGTATACTTTATTCCACATATGGTATACTCAATGGTATACTTTATTTTGTGAACCGTTGTGTGTGGAATAAAGTATACCATTGAGAGCAAGTACGTCTGCTGGGATTACCTTTTACCATTCATATGTTGCTATGACATATCAAAAGGTTGTTCAACGTTCAATGATCAAGATGTTTGACAAAGACTCTATAATTTTTACCATGGCAAAGAGTGCTGCGGGTTTTCTTTGTCTTTACTGATAAATAGCACAAGTGTATGAAGCAAGATACAAAAATCAAACACGTCAGAGACCAAGATCTCTTCCAGGAGGATTTGTGTCAGGATCCACAACAGTGGAGGTCTTGGAAGTCTTAGTTTTGCTCTTCCAACCAATGTCGGACATTTCTTACTGTCTGACAGGTCCCATTGTCTTGCTGGATGATCACATTCGCCCCAGGGAAGACAATCTGCATGTATGGGTGTACATGATCTGCAAGGATATATTCGTACCCAAATCAGTGTCAGTCCACCCGCGTGCATCTTCGTAGTTGAAGTTCATCTAACAAGTTAGCATCTGATTGTCGCTCCAAGAGCACGCTGCTAACTTGTTAGGGAAGTTCCTGCTGACAGGATTTTTGACTGTTTCCAATAGCAAACAACAGAAGTTTGATTGAAGCTTTAATATAGCTACAACTGAAGATCAGTACGATATAAATAATATTTAGTCACGCAACGTTTAGGTAGGTAATTTCTATATGTAACTTCTAAATTGTGTCCGGGATAATTATAGGATGTGCTATCAGTGTGGTCTAATGGTTGTAATCTCCTCCTCTCGGATTGAGGCAATATTAGTAAATGCCACACCGTCCCTGGATGAGAGCAGTACTGTGTTTGAGGTTAATCTGAAGGGACACCACCCTTTTTCTCGTGCTGGGCATTACATGTCTACAGAACTGTAATATGTTTTACTGGACTAGCAGTAATAAACCTATTATTCTGTCTTTGTACAGGTAAAGTTTATTCATGATCAGTGCTCTCCGAACCCAAAATACAAAGGATTTTTTCATGGCGTGAAGATGATCATACGTGACCAAGGTATTGCCATCTGTTCCTTCCTCCTCGTCTGAACAGATTATATCAAATACTGATAGCATATGACCAGAAGATGGCGGTGTTTTCGTTGTTAAATGCAACCTATCATTCATACATTGACGCTGACCTTTAGAATCTGTTTTCTTTTACTGCTGAGATATTTTCCATAAATTTTGAATTATGTGAGGTTCCCTATTAAGCTGGATTTCCACGTTCAGGTTTTTTGTGAAGTTTTTGAAAGTAAAGTCAGGAATGGATTTAAATAGAGAAGACCCAGTGTTTTCTTTATACATGTCTTGCATTGATCATCCATTCCTGGCTTTGGCTTTAAAATCTTATTCTATATTCTAATTAAGCAGATTATGTACACTAGTTACACATCTGTTTATAAAATGTAAAAATGACCTAAAGCGTACCTGAGATTTCAAAAAAAGTTTGCATAATGTCTGTGCTTCTTTGTACAATCATAAATGTGAAGGAATAAGTCTTTTTGGGCTTCCCTAATGGGTTTTTCAGCCTAATTATCCCCCTCATCTGCAGCATAGCTAGATGCATTTCTCCCAGAAGCAGTGGGGTGTCTCTCTTCTGTGGAATCTGCCAGCACTGTACTGCTGTAATGTCCTTTCCCTAACTTCCCACTATGTTTGTTTTCAGCTCAGAAGCTCACAGAACATATAAGAAGGGAGGGATCACACATATGAAAAGGCGGGAGGCTCTTATGAACTTCAGAAGCAGTGTAGAAGCAGTTCTTTTATCAGGCTCACAATCTCGGCTAGCTCTGACACGCCCCTACTTCCCCTTTGCCGTCTCCTGTTTATAGGAACGGATCTTGCCTGACAAAAGGCAATAGACTGCAACTAAGATGGAAGTGAGACCCTTAGTGGCCATGACTTCACAGCTTTTTTCAGATGGAGGCAGGCATGTTTTTCAAAATAATTTAGAAATTTGCTATTTACACTATTCTCTATTACACTTGTATCACGTATTTTAGATCTCTAAAATGGGAAAGTTTTGTTATCATCATAAGTTGGTGTGGAGTGAATCGCCGTGTTCCCACTTCTTCAGTAACCGTTTCTTTTTCACTAGGTATAAAAGGGACATATCAAGGTCTCACAGCTACAGTCCTGAAGCAAGGATCTAACCAGGCTATCCGCTTCTTTGTAATGACCTCTCTAAGAAACTGGTATAGAGGTAAACCGCAAAAGACTTTTTTTGTTGCTTTATATTCAAAGAGACACCATCACTATAGAACCCCCCCCCCCCCCCCAAAAAAAATGTAAATTAGCCAGCAGTGAATAATTTTTCCAGTCTGTCATATTTATCTTTAAACTCGCTTACATTGCTCCATTGTGCACTATGGGCCATCCTGTGAGTGCTGAGCATTGCCCGTAGAGCACAGTCCTGGAGTCCCCTCCATTATGTGCGCATGCTCAGGAGTCTTCATGTATCGTCTGGCCCACTTGCAGCCACAATGCGGAGGAATGTGTGGGGGTATAAAAATCGCACATTGGAAATAGGCGTCTTTTTAACTATTCACAGATTACTGTAGTTTAGAGGGGTTTTCAGGTGTCAGTCTATTTGACTTCCCATGCATCTTATTATTGTAAAAGAGCTAAGCAATCTCTGTTTCCTGCTGTGTGGCCAACAAACAGCAATGTGCTTCTGGGACATCTCCGGAAATAATTTTAGCGCCCCTTGTTATGAGTTCATCAACTTTACAGTAAATGGACTTTAATAGAATGCATACTAATGCCACAGTTCCCAGATGGAGAGGTGTATTAGTGTCTAGTGGGGAACTGAACCCTAAGGGGCTGTCTCACTTCAGCAAATGGCATGTATCATGTAGAGAAATTGAATACCACTTACTGCCTGCAGCCATCATGAGGACTCTGTGAGCTTACTGTATACATTGAAGTCAGTAATAAAGCAGTATGCAGTATACTCTATTCATGGATAAATCCACATACCATGTTGGATCAGTCTCTGCTAAAAAATGCCTGTAATACGTACCTTTTAATCCATACGTTACAACCAATGAATATCAAAAAATTACAGTGGTCAACCAGAAATGTTTGATATATTAATTTATGTTAGCCAGTAATAAAGAGTAAATGGCCATGGACTTGTTTCTACACTAATGTCAGAATGGGTTACATCCTCCAAAATCAAAGTTAGGGCTCATTCGCACCCATTTCCCAGTTTTGCAGAATGGGCGCGCACCCATTCATTTCAATGGGGCTGCAAAAGATGCGGACAGCATTCCGTGTGCTCTCCCCATCCGTTGCCTTGCTAAAAAGATACAACGTGTCCTATTCTTGTCAGTTTTGTGGATAAAATAGGTATTTCTATAATGGGCCGCCTTTTCCAGTCCGCAAATTGTAGAATACACACGGGCGGCATCTGTGTTTTCTGTGCAATTTGCGGACTGCAAAACACGGCGCGGTTGTGTGAATGAGCCCTTAAACTGTGGTATGTGCTCCCTAAAAGACTATATGAAGTATAATAATCTGGATCTGGTTTTAACATGCCGTAGTTTATAGTTTTAGTGCATATCTGTTTGTGGCAATTAAATGTCCACTCCTGTTAGCTAGTATCTTTTACTATAGGTTCTTATTTTCAGTTTTTCATGTGATTTTTCAGCAGCCGTTGAGGAGACTTATTCTGTGCGCTAAGCAATCCAAATTCTGAGGCTGATACTATCTGCTTCGGCCAAAGGGCACTGTTTGGAAATCAGTAAAGTTGTTTTCTAGGTTGTATTACCACCTTAGATGCCGTGGTCAATAGCGACTGCCTCATCTAAGGTGTTTATCAAAGGGAGTGAGCTCCCTCTAGCACCCATCACCCCTGCAATATGGTTGCAGGGGGCCATGTATTACTATGGCAGGCCTATTAGGTCATGTCAGAGGTATAACTTAATAGTTTGGCTGTCAGTGCAGGCAATAATGCCTAGAAATACTATGTATTTAAAAAAATTACTGCCTCAACTGCCCTAGGAGAAAAAAAAAAAAAAAAGTTTAATAAAGTTTTATAATAAACCCTGCCCCCACACTAAAATGAAATAAAAACTTTTTAATTATTAAATTTTTTGCAATAGTTTACCATGAAAATGAAAACCTATTTGGTGCCTTCACTATCACCATGACCCATAGAATAAAGTTAACTGGTAAACAGAAAGAAAAAAAAAAACAGATGAATAAACTATAAGTACTCCAAAACACTAGCAGTAAAATCTGCAACCTGTGCCGCAAAGCAACAAGCCCTCATACCGCTACATTGACAGAAAGGTGAAGTTACAGCTCTAGGAATACAGCGACATACTAATAAAAATCTACAAAAATATATTTTTACTATGTAAAAGTACTAAAATAAAATAAAAATTACTTGTTTCTTATTGCCTTCTTCAGACCAACTAGAATAAAGATAGCTTGTCATTTTTACAACAGGAAAAATATGCAAACCCCCCCCCCCCCCAACTTAAGTAAACCTAATCAACAAATGATATGTACCATAAAAGATACCATTGAAAAATACAACTCGGGACACAAAATAAAAATATTGCTCTTAAAATGTGACAATAAAAAATTCAGTAAGGTCTAAAAGACATGTGGCATTAGGGTGTTAACAGTGAATTTTCTGGTTACAGACTGCCTTTAAAACTCTGACGGCCTGCATCTGCACCTAGAGGGTTCATGGGAGCTCACTGTACACTATGTTATTGCTTTCTATGTATTACAGTAGGTAGGAGGCAGCTGTGCGCCCTCTAGTGGTGGCTGCAGTTTGCTCAGTCAGTCTGTCTACAGAGACGGGTTAGTATAAATGGTGAGGTTGGTTATTCAAGTCATAATGCTTTATTTTACATGTAAAAATGTTAATTTTGTTTTGGCGACCAGAAAATGTTATTTGGCTCCCAATTGTTTTCACTTCAGAGCCAAAGGCACCCAAGAGATTTTTTTAAAATATTTATTGAACATAAAGAACTACGATCGAGGAGATTTCGGCCCTCGGCAGAGATTATGTAATGACTGTCAGTGCGTGATATGACTTCTGCAGCCTGTGTTTGTCTTTGACAGGTGACAACCCCGACAAGCCAATGAACCCACTTATTACTGGTGTATTTGGAGCCACGGCTGGGGCAGCCAGTGTGTTTGGTAACACTCCTCTGGATGTGATCAAGACTAGAATGCAGGTAATGTGAACAAACACTAATTCTGTGTAATAGCTGATAGAAGTGACGGCCTGTTTCAGTATAGTTCACTGGTCACCTCAAATGGATTGACTGCAGCTCACAGTGATTTCCACTGTTTCCGTGTGACAAAGAGGTGTAAGATGTAGGTTTTGACTGCATTCTGTGTTTGAACCATGGATTTCTGCAGGTCTATACAGATCTGTACATTCGTTTGCTTGTACAATGCGCATTAACCCCTTCAGGACCACCATGTACATGTACGTCCGAATTCCGAGGTTTAGAAATGGCACCCACTCGTGAGCAGAATTGGCGCCATAGACACCCAGAACTAATGTCTGTGATTGGCGATAACTCCAATCGCATGCTTTTAACCCCTAAGATGCCAGGGTCAACTGTGACCGCGGCATTTGAAGTGGCACTCCCAGGGCCCAAATGACTCCGTTGCACTGGAGCCTGTTCAAGGCTACGAGGCCTGCTACAGGTATATTCCTATGGAGGCCTGCAGGTGGCAGTGCTCTATAGGTATATATTGAATCTCCCATATGCTGCATTCTTAAATAAATGAAGTCTATAGGAGAAGTAATGAAATCTAAAAGTCTAAAAATGTTTATACAAAATATAAAGAAATGCAAACCCCCCCTTTCCCCATAATAAAAATAAATAATGAAAAAATAAACATCACCATGTGTCCTAAATTGTACTATTAAAATACCCTTTTAAAAAAAAAATCAGCTTTCCACCACATTGTATGGAACATTAAATGGTGCCATCAGAAAGTACAACTTGCCCCCCCAACAAAAAAATAAAACGAAAACAAGTTCTCATATGGCTGAGTTATGGTTCTGGGAAGGCCCGGAGTAAAAAAATGTAAATGCAAAAATGTATAATGGCCTGATCCTGCAAGGGTTAAAAGGAATCTGCCATAGAATATAGACTTGATATGCAAATCATTTAATTAAGGCATCACTAATAAACAGATACATTGGCTTTGGTCTACATGTTCCTTATTTGTGAAACAATTTGTCATATTTTCACTGCAGGGATTGGAGGCGCATAAATACAAGAGTACATGGGATTGTGCCTACAAGATATTCAAATATGAGGGTCCCCGAGCGTAAGTGTTACATTTCTACGTATTCAGCCATGTGAATGAAACAATTTGCTGTGACGTGTCATTTTCACATCCCCCTCTATCCCTTCCACATTTTTCCTGCTTGCTCTTCTTGAACACTTGTATTCTGTCCTGCTATCCACACGTTGTTCTGGTACAGGCGTAATGTCTGATGTTCCTCGTCCTTCAGGTTCTTCAAGGGGACTGTTCCTCGTCTTGGACGCGTGTGTCTTGACGTGGCTATTGTCTTTATCATCTATGATGAAGTGGTGAAGGTGCTGAACAAGGTGTGGAAGACCGACTGACACTTCAAACAATTGTGATAAACCAAGGATCCCACCTACATGGGATCTTCAGGGTGCCAAAGAGTCCATTCAATCACTAAAATCTGTAGTAAAATGCTCCAGTGCCTCTAGTTTCCCAGGACATTATCCCCTCTTTTTCTGGCATCCTCCACCATTCAGAAACAATAGTCAAACAGCCTTGCAGCACCATTTCTTGCAACAAAAGTGAAGGGGTTAACAAGGTTAAACCATACATTCACCTTTTTATTTGTCTGTGAAAAAGGTTTTCTAACTGTTTATTTTTTTATTTTTTAACTCAAGCCCCTGATAATGACCTCTTATTACTCTGCTTACAGCCAGACGCTGTATAACGTGGGTAATGTCATAAAGACATTAATGTTTAATAAGTATAAAGGAGACCAATACGGTATGTACTGACAGCGACGATCAGCGTATTATTTTTTTCTTTCCTTTTTTTTTTTAACACTATCATTTTTTAGGCGATCCTTGTAGAACGATACTTTTTACAGTGCTTGTGAACTGAAGCAATAGGTTGTGAAGATGTTCTCCCGGTACGGTGTCATTTTATTATGTTATTCTCATCTTTTTGCGTTCTGTACTGTGCCATGGTAACAGTACACATCGTATCCGAGAATGGTTTCATATTTTAATATGGGTGAATTTATAAAACTGCTGTTTTTATTCTTTAAGAATCATTTTTTAGAGTATTTCTACACATAGAACGATATGCACTGGTGTAAAAGTTATTATTATTTTTTTTCACTGGTTCCCATGTGAAGACTGCATCTCCCGTTCCTCTATGCAATTAAATCTGTATGTATATATCACCTATATACGTATGGTCCCATAGACTGTCTTTCTCAGCTGTGTTATGGGTGTAAGAATGTTCACCGCTGCGGGGTTTTTTTTGTTTTTTTTTAAACATGTGCCAAATTGCCATCTGTGCTCTGTAGAGGTATAAAATTAGAACTACCTCTGCCAACATATCAGCCTTAAAGCCAAAATAACAGGACCATTCCAGCTGTGAGACCCAATTCCTAGGACATAGCCACCAGTGGGAGACAGAATGTGCATTTGCAATGCTGTTTTTTAACCCCTTCACAGTAAAATAGTTACAAGCTGCTAATGTTTTTGCAGAAAGACACTGTTAAGCATTTGTAAGAAAATTGTCTAATTTATTGTGTTATCTTTAAAGGGAAACTGTCGGCTTTTGTTTGCTGTTCTCACAGCAGGGCAGCATAGTGTATGGACGGACTGGGAACGTAAAGTGGCCCTATGTTGTGGGTGGGTCCAAATCGACATAAGGCAGGACAACAGAAGTAGATAGGGACAACAGAAGTAGGCAGGACCTTCAGTACTTTAATGTAGCACAAAATACCACCCCTGCAGAACCATAGAGCACAGTTCTGCACTATAAACTGCCTCAGCAGAAGCAAATACCAAAATAGTGCTGCCTTCACCACAGTATTGAACTGTAGGAGGGCACCTGCAGCTGTTGGCCAAGTGCCTGAGTACCTGATGCATTAATTAATGCTTAGAGCATCAGATCGTTATATACTCGGCCAGCGACCGTGAGGAGGGCTCGTGTGGTCCTGTCGGCATCAGCCCAACTTCCCTGTTGCGTCTATTGCCAGTCTGCCCCTGGCATAGTGTTATGTCAAACCTGACGATTTCAGGGATCTGTCACTGATGTGATGGTATTCAGTACTTTTAGAGTACTGACCCTACCAAAGGCTGCAGTCTGCACCAGTGCTGTGAGAGGAGTTCAATCCCACATGCTGCCACTGCCTCTGGACGATAAATGACAGTTTTCTTAAAGGGGTTCTCTGGGTTCTTAATATTAATGACCTATCCTCAGGATAAGTCATCAATATCAGTATGGCGGGGGTCCGACACGCGGCACCCCTGCCGATCAGCTGTACGGGGAGACACCGCACGCAGTGTGCACTTGCCGTCTCCCTTCTCTCTTCCTGTCCGCTGCTGCTTTGCCATAGACATACAGCGGAGAGCAGGAAGAGAGAAGGGAGACGGCACATGCACATTGCGCGCCCCGTCTCCTTATACAGCTAATCGCCGTAGGTGCCGGACTTCCGCTGATCTAATATTGATTACCTATTCTGAGGATAGGTCATCAATATTAAAAGCCTGGAGAACCCCTTTAAGCTTAACAGGAAAGAAAATTGTCAGTTACCATCTAGGGAAGGCACAGACAGCATGAGGCATCAAACTCGTCTTTCTCTGCACTGGCATGTGCTGCTGCTGTAAAAGTACTGAATGCCATCACAGCAGTGACAGAGCACTGAAATCAGTGGGGTTGTCATTACAGTATACGGCTTTCAGTGAGGACCACATACAGGAGACGACAGGTTCCCTTTAAGAGTTACTGTATTGGTTACTTCTGTGCTAAATGAAGAGGCTGACACAGTGCAAAACAATACCATTTAGTTGTTTGGAGCTGATACACATTGATAATGAGATTTCTTAAAATATATAGCTCCAGCATCTGTACATAGGAGAAATCAGTAAGGGTGTATGGCATATGAAGTACATTGCAATGTATGGTATGTCTGACTAATGGTATGTATTTGTGATGTGTGTGTGTATATATAAATATATATATATACACTCACACACTTGTATAGAGCCTATTTTGTGCCTGTGTGTTTTAGGAACGTGATGCTGTTGTGTATGTTAATTGCAATACATGCCATAGTTCTCTTCCTTGTGCCTCTGCAAATCTACAGCGCAGATAAGCTAAGGCCACATTTCAATTTTCTGGATTTGCAATCCACAACATGATGGTAGAAAAATATCATCATAAACTGGGATCAAGACTGGCTTATCTTGTAAAAGTACATGCCATATTTTCACAACTGGTTGAGGCACTGTGCTGGCAGCCATTATTCCCTAAGACACTTATATTCCATTTTTACTTGTTAAAGGGAGTCCGTCAGCAATTTTCACTGGGAAGAGCAGTACAAACATACATCTTGTGGCACTTTTATTATCAGGGGTAGTGTGAATATGAACTTTTATTCTGCCAGGTTGTGAACCAGCAGGAGCCTGGGGGCAGAATAAAAGTTCACATTCACACTACTCCTAATAGTAACTGCTGACAGACTCCTTTTTAAGCTGATACTTGAATGTTTTATGTTTACATTACAGCTGCTGTAATTGATGCTCTGCCGGTATATATATATATGTCTCATATTACAGTTCATCTGTCTCAAACCAAAATAATTTACTATCAAGGTTATTAAAAAAAGCTGGTTCATGTTTGTGTCTACAGACTCTTGAGTGATGTGCCATTTGTAATAAACTCCCACATTGTATTTATGCTTTAGTTAGAAGATTTTTTTATCCACTTGCAGACATCTCTGGGTCCTCCTTTTAACTTAACAATCTGGAACTTCCTTGCAGACTTAACAGCTGTCCACTGTTAGTGACGGCTGGGCTCTCCATAGAGAAGGCAGGGATGATTTTTTTTTGTAGTGTCTCTGCCTTCTCCATCCTTCCTTGCAGACTTAACAGCTGTCCGCTGTACACAGCGCTCAATGAGCACCAGATACAGATCTGGAAGTGGCAATGCTTCCTGTTCCAGTCCTAGTGGTCATACGAACACTTGGGCTGGATATGTGTACAAGCTGCTGGGTCTTAGCAGACCCAGATCAGCTCTGCAGTGATGCTGGACAGCACTGTGTGACCTGTGTAACTGGGACTTATATGTCAGCCCCAGCTGCAGGAGAAATCGGCAATAAAAAATAATGTAATGTTAAATGCCCTCATACAGTAGGTCTTCTTTGACATTATGGGGGGAAGGCACAATGTGTAATAAAGTAAAAATACATACAAATAAAAAGATAAATAAAAACGCGACACTGCAGCTTCTAGCCCCGTCTCTGGCGACTCTAAACTATATACCTCCCTATTTTGAAATGACCATTACAGAAAGAAAACATAATTTAGTATTTTAGTTGCACTTTGTGCTATTCCCCAAAAAATAAAAAATAAATGATTTTGAAAACAAAAAAAAATAAGCCCCATGTGTCACTGCAAAAAGGCGAAAAATGATTTACATACCTCAACGGAGAATAATTGGCTTTCAAAGACCTTGTCCTAAAAGAGAAGAAAGTGCATCTGGTCAGGAAGGGTGGTACATGGCCTGGTCTTGAACTGGTAAAAAAAAATTACCAAAGTAAGCAGGAGCAGAGTGCTAGGTGCAAAACATGATGGTAAAGTCATATGTGAAGCTAAATTAGATACGTTGTAAATGCCAGGACAGAAACTAGGGAGGCAGAAGGGTATCCAAAATATTGTCTAATAATGAACATAACCGAATCTTACATATTAATTATTTTATCAAGCATATTTGGTGAAATTAGACCAGGTTTATCAATTTTAATCTCTTAAGGACGAAGGGCGTACATGTACGCCCTTCGTCCGCACTTTAAAGATGGCGCCCGCTCCCGCACGGAGCGGGCGCCCGAGCTGCGGGTAAACGCTTGATTCATCAAGCTGACACCCGCAGCTCATGTCCGTGACCGGCAGCGATGCCGATCGCGGACATTTAACCCCTCAGATGCCGTGGTCAATCCTGACCACGGCATCTGATCGCGCAAAAACCGAAAGTTTCACTTCGGTTTTGCTCCGGCTCCCTGATGGCCACAAGGGGAGCCGGAGCATGCATGTAGTACCCTAGGTTTCTGTGAATGAAACCTAGGTTACTACACAGTATTCCTATGGAGCCTATGACTGTAATAGGCTCCATAGGAAATATGCGATTTTCTCATATATTCCAATGCTATTGCATTGGAATATATGAGAATAGCAATCTGATGATTGCATCTTATAGTTCCCTATGGGAACTATAAGAAAGTGGTAAAAAAAAAAAAAAAAGTTTAAAAAATAAAAATTAAATAAAAAATATAAAAATTCAAATCACCCCCTTTCCCAAAATGAAAATAAAATAAATAAAAAATAAAAAATTACACATAATGGGTGTCGTAATGTGCAAAACGCCTATACTATAATAATAATAAAAATATTCACCATACGGTAAACATAAAACGGAAGAAAGCGTCCAAATGGCTAATTCGCCATTTTGGACGCTTCATTTCCTAAAAAAATGAATAAAAAGTGATCAAAACATCATACGCACCCCATAATGGTATCAATTAAAAGTTCAGATTGCCCCGCAAAAAATGAGCCCCTACACTGCTCCGTACGCATAATTACAAAAAGTTATAGGGGTCAAAACATGGCGACAAAAAATAAAATAAAAAATTCCCACTTTTAATTTTTTTCACTATCAAAACGCAAGAAAAACTATACATATTAGGTATTGCCGGATTCGTACTGACCTGAAGAATAAAATTAACCAGTCAGTTTTATCGCAAATCGAACGTTGTAATTTAAAAACCCGTAAAACTGTGGTGAAATTGCTTTTTTGCAATTTCACCCCATTTGGAATTTTTTTCCCGTTTCCCACTACATCACATGCAAAAATAAATGGTAGCGTTAAAAAGTACAACTTGTCCCGCAAAAAATAAGCCGTCATATGGCTACGTGAGCGGAAATATAAAAATGTTATGGCTTTTGGAAGGCAGGGAGCGCAAAACAAAAACGCAAAAATCCCAAAACCCCCGGTCCTTAAGGGGTTAAGATACAGAGCTAAAGGATATGGTCAGAGCACCAAAAGGAGAAAAAGCTGGAGGAAGTGGCGCTTCTGTTCCTCATCCACTGTAGCTAGGGTTGCCAGATTTTAGAGAATTTATTGTGGGTGTGATGTCCCCAGCATGGTAATTCCTCGAGCTTACACATTTCATGAATTTCATCCACTTATTCTTGTTGGATCATGTGATGTCAACAAGAGCCCAATGAAGTGGAATGAGAATTTTGATAGCCAATTTATGGTGAATCAAGAGGTCAGAAGAGGTAGAAATTTAGGATAGTCTGAGTAATACTAATTCAGCTGTCAACTGTAGCGGTTCAGTGCAGACTGTAGGCTGCATTCACTTCTGTGTTGGCGGCTCCTTTAAAAGCCCCCTTCGCAGATTATTCAGCATACTGTACCTGGTTGCATGACAAAAAAAACCACGATGGTCACTCCTTATATTCAATTACTTGTGTCCATCTTGCTCTTGGAAGGGATGTATAAATGTGTGAGGAGGAGCAAGAAATAAAACTGAAGGTGTACCATTCCAGCTCATAATGTAAAAGCATAGTATGAAGTAACTGTCATGTGCCAGTGATGTGGATTCTCTAAGTCACAATGATGCTGGCTGGACTGGGATGCAGAGTCTAAGGCATCCTCTGTTCTTCATGCAGAATGAAGGTTTGGATTTTGCTGCATGCAGATCTCCATTCCCCAATATTCTTGGGTTGGTGGTAGTCAGGAACCGGAGCTAGGGGTCATCACAGGGAAGGCTGTGGAGATGTGACAGACCAGAGGAGGAGATTATTATTATTTTTATTTATTTAAAAGCGCAATCAAAGAGGTTTTTCAAATATCCAGGAGAGAGAGCACTGGGTCGCACATCTACAATGCTATGCTTTAATCTATTGCTTTTCAGCATTCTATTAATGTGTACAGCCCCCGATACTGCATGCTGTACCAGAGTCATTAGTGTACATTTTGATCAAAAGGCAAAAGCGCACTCGCCACGCCAAGTGGGACCTACTCTGACTAAGGCCTCATGCACACGACCGTATGTTTTTTTTTTTTTTTTTTTTTACATGAGCGCTACCTTCTCTGCTCTGTTTACCTGCTGATCACTGCAAATGCTACGGCGGTCAGGTGAACAGAACAGAGAAAGCAGCTCTCATATGAGCGCTGTCATCTCTTCAAACAGCTGGGGCACAGAGGGCATTACTACTATGGAGGGGGGCACAGAGGGCATTACTAATGTGAAGGGGGCACAATGGGCATTTCTACTATCGAGGGGGCACAGAGCCATAGGGCATTACTATAATGAAGGGGGCACAGTGGGCATTATTACTGTGAAGGGCACAATGGGGATTTCTATTATGAAGGGGGGCACAATGGGGATTACTACTATGAAGGGAGCACAATAGGGATTATTTCTATGAAGGATGCACAATGGGGATTATTGCTATGAAGGGTGCACAATGGGGATAATTGCTATGAAGGGGACACAATGGGGATTATTACTATGAAGGGGACACAATAGGGATTATTACTCTGAAGGGGGCACAATGGGGATTATTACTGTGAAGGGGGGCACAAAAAGGGCATTACAACTATGAAAGGGGCACAGAGATGGCCTAACTACTATGAGAGGGCACAATGTGGGCATAACTACTGTGAGGCGGCACACATCTGTACTAAACTACTGTGAAGGTTGTACAATGAGGGTAATACTACTGTGAGAGGGTACAATTTTTAAGTAAAGTATGGGGGGGGGGGGTTGCCAGAGAAAGGACCCGCTCCGGGTGCCAAACACCCTAGGCACGCCACTGCAATCTACAAGGAAAGAAGAACACAGTAGGTGAGGGTGAAGGCTGCATATCTGGCTGTGGATTCCAGCATGCTCATTGCAGGTGGTAGCCTTTCCTGAAGAGGTAGGTTTTCAGCTTACTTTTAAAGGTTTGGATGTTGGGGGAGAGTCTGATATACTGGGGTTGTGAGTTCCAGAGTAGGGGCGAGGCATGTGAGAAATCTTGTAGTTGATTGTGTGAGGAACAGATGAGAGGAGAACAGAGAAGGAGGTCCTGTGAGAATAGGAAATTATGTGTGGGGATGTATTGGGAAAGCAGGTGAGGGATGTACACAGAGGACAGCCTTATATGTAATTGTTAGTATTTTAAACTGAATTCGCTGGGCAATGAGGAGCCAGTGAAGGGATTGAAGAGAAGTAACGGGGGGGAGAGGTGGAATAGAATAGATTGGAGGGGAACGAGAGTGCTAGATGGGAGACCACAGAAAAGAATGTAGCAGTAGTCCAGGCGGGAGATGATGAGGGCATGCATGAGATAAGAGCATAGTGAGGAATAGAGCCAAAGAGCAAAAGCCAGGAGTAGAACAGGTACCAGATAAACAATCCAAGGGGCAAGCTAGAGACAATCCAGGAGTCAAACCAGCAAAAATAGCACAAGGACGGTATGAACCATCATTCAACGGGCAAGGCATGGCAGGACAATTTTGCTTTTACTAGGCAGCCAGGCATGACTGCCTTACCAGCCTGACACTATTGTGCAGTGTCAGCATGAGAGATGTGGTCTGAAGCTCAAGGTCTGCAGTGGAAGCAGTAAAAAAAAAATACCTGGTTGCTCACTGAGATTGAGTGCAAGTAAGGCATATAACATATCAACCCTTAGGCTGCGGCTCCTCCGTGAAATTTGTCGCATGACAGCAAGTTGCAGAAAAGTCATGACAAAAAAGTTTCATGTGGGCCACAATATGGGCACGGCCGGGAATGAGCCCTTAGACTGTGTTGGAAGCTCTGTTGGTGGCCTCCATAGCAATTTCCCTAAAAAATATGGGACAAAATAAATGCAGCTGTACTTGACGTATCCCATTATCAATGGGTTCAATGGGGTCAATGTGCTCGATCCAGTCCCATTTGTTTTATGTGCCGATCTGTTATAACTTCTGTTATTTTCATTGTTGTGCATCTTCAACAGAGCAGAACATTGGAAATAACAGTAATAGTGTGAACATAGGCGATCCTTACAGTGCTAAATTGTAAATGTACAATAAAAGTTTTTTCATTTCCTCATAATTAGAGATGAGCGTACTTTAAAAAAAAGTTTGGCGTTCGGGTTGTGGTAATCGCCGCATCCCGTTATGGATTCCACTATCGCGGCATATGGAATTTATAAGGGGCGGCTTCCACCAACCCGAACTGTTGAACAGCCGAAGGACCTGGGGTGACGTCACTGTCATGTGATCAGTGCAGGGGGTGTGGCTCAGCACGGGATCAAATCCAGTGCTGAGCCACACCACCTGCACTGATCACATGACGGTGACATCACCCCAGGTCCTTCGGCTGTTCAACAGTTCGGGTTGGAGGAAGCCGCCCCTTATGGATTCCATATGCCTCGATAGTGGAATCCATAACGGGATGCGGCGATTACCACAACCCGAACGCCAAACTTTTTTTTAAAGTTCGCTCATCTCTACTCATAATCAAGTTGATCATTTTATCTCTATATGGACCAGGTAGCAAAGCTCCAATGCAGAAGTGTGATCTAGGACTGACTACTTACCATCCAGACACAAATCCAGTTAATAGAGGAATAGAACCAAAGACCTTACCCAACTGGTTCAGGACCCGACTAGAGGGACAGCCATACTGGACTTAGTATTAACCAAAAGACCTGACAGAACAACAAATGTGCAAATTGGGGGACACCTGGGAAATAGTGACCATAAAGTAATAACCTTCCAATTATCATTCAAAAGAGCATTTCTACAAGGAGGAACAAAAATAACAAACTTCAAAAAAGCTAAATTTAGCCAACTAAGCGAGGCCATAGGCCTAACTAACTGGGACAAAGTCCTCAAAAACAAAAATACAGCCACAAAATGGGAGATCTTTAAAAGCATCCTAAATTTTCATTGTGAGAGGTACATACCGTACGGGAATAAAAGGTTAAGGAACAAAAAGAAACCAATATGGATACATAGAAATGTAAAGAAAGCAATAAATGACAAAAAGAAAGCATATAAATCACTAAAACAGGAGGGTAGTGAGGAAGCACTGAAAAACTATAAGGAAAAAATAGAACATGTAAAAAACAAATAAAAGCGGCCAAACTAGAGACGGAGAGATTAATTGCGAAAGAGAGTAAAACTTACCCTAAAATTTTCTTCAATTATATAAATGTTAAAAAGTATAAATCTGAAGGTGTCGGCCCTTTAAAGAGTAATGAGGGGGGAGTTGCAGAGAGCGACGAGGAGAAAGCAAAGCTGTTAAATATTTTTTCTCCAATGTATTCACTGAGGAAAATAAACTGTCAGATGAAATACTGAATGTAAAAATAAATCCCCCATTAAAAGTGTCCTGTCTGACCCAAGAAGAAGTACAACAGCGACTTAAAAAGATTAAAATAGACAAATCGCCAGGACCGAATGGCATTCACCCCCGTATTCTAAGGGAATTAAGTGATGTCATAGCCAGACCCTTTTTTCTGATATTTGCAGACTCTATACTGACAGGGAATGTCCCACAGGATTGGCGCATAGCAAATGTGGTGCCAATATTCAAAAAGGGTCCAAAAACAGAGCCCGGAAACTATAGGCCGACATCTGTTGTGGGTAAACTGTTTGAAGGTTCTCAGAGATGCTATCTTAGAGGATCTCAGCGGAAATAAGCAAATAACGCCATATCAGCATGGCTTCATGAGGGATCGGTCACACCAAACGAATTTAATCAGTTTCTATGAGGAGATAAGTTCTAGACTTGACAGCGGCGAATCAATGGATGTCGTATATCTGGGCTTCTCCAAAGCATTTGACACTGTACCTCATAAAAGGTTAGTATATAAAATGAGGATGCTCGGACTGGGAGAAAATGTCTGTATGTGGGTAAGTAACTGGCTAAGTGACAGAAAACAGAGGGTGGTTATTAATGGTACACACTTAGATTGGGTCACCGTCACTAGTGGGGTACCTCAGGGGTCAGTATTGGGCCCTATTCTCTTCAATATATTTATTAATGATCTTGTAGAAGGCTTGCATAGTAAAATATCATTTTTTGCGGATGACACTAAACTGTGTAAAGTAATTAACACTGAAGAGGACAATTTACTGCTACAGAGGGATCTGGATAGATTGGAGGCTTGGGCAGAGAAGTGGCAGATGAGGTTTAACACTGACAAATGTAAAGTTATGCACATGGGAAGGAATAATGCAAGTCACCCGTACATACTAAATGGAAGTCTCGCGTCTCGCGAGATGACGCCCCGGCGCGTCCGATCAGAAGAACAGGACCGCCCGCAGGACGCAATCCTGCGTACGGCGGTCCTGAAGCGGTTAAAGTGGTACCTTGGAACCGAACCCGAGTTCAGGAAAGAGTTTTTTTTTACAGTACAAATTAATTTATGAAGTTATTACCCCAAAGTCTCGCGAGTCTTCGCGAAGCAATAAGTTTGGCTCATCGGAGCCAATACATTCTAATAAGAGCTCCTGCTCCGTACAGTATTGGAACAAGCTTTTATGCGAATCGACTTTGCATGTTTCATCTGAAGTCGATTCGCTCATCCCTAGTAGTAACCTGTGCTCAATTAAAAAAACAAAAAAAACCTACTCATTTGGCTGCAGTCTCGCTGTTCCCATACTGATGCTCCATTCCCGGTACTTCCCGTCCCTGCTAGACTGGAAGTAGCTTGGTCCCGTGAGTGACCTCAGTGGTCGCATGAGCTAGAATGGCATTAGCAGTGATGTTTCTTCTTTTGTGGTGGCCATTTAGGACCTTTGTTTTTGTTTTGCATTATTTGCTCTCTTGGCATCTTTTTTTCAATTGTATCATGCTCTGGGTATGGCGTTTTTATTTCACACATTTTTCCATAGACTTCTTAAGAGGTACAAAAAAAAATACGGTAATGTGGTAGCACTATTAGCATTACATAGAGCAGGGCTTGACAAATTTCCTTGGAATCTAGGAGCCAGCTAAAAAAGTTAGGAGCCAGACGGAGCCGCGTCATAAAGCCCCCAGTAGATGCCCCCATAGTGCTCCTCCTCCCCCCCACTTCTCCATAGAGCCAACCAATGATGCATGCCAGTACATAGGGCCCCCATAGTGGTCCTTCCTCTCTTCTCCATAGTGCCCACCATAATGTGCGAGTATATAGGGCCCCCCATAATGTGCCAGCATATAGGGCCCCCATAGTGCTTCCCCTCTTTAACTGGTTATATGACACGTCAGACGCTGCCAGCATCCAAGTGATCGCCCCTGGCGGCCGCCATGACATGTGGAAACCCTTACAAGGATTACAGGGTCCGGAGGGGAGGGCAGAGGGGTCCGGAGGGCATAAACACAGCGGGCACCATGACACTTTACTGAGCACTACAACCCCCAGCTAGCGCTCAGCCTCTGCAGTCCCCACATCACTACAACTCCCACTTGGGGCTCAGCCTCTGCAGCCTCTGTATCACTACAACCCTCAGCTGGGGCTCAGCCTCTGCAGTCCCCACATCACTACAACCCCCAACTGGGGCTCAGCCTCTGCAGTCCCCGAATCACTACAACCCCCAGCTCTTTTCCCCTCTTGTAATTCTCTTTCCCCCTCTTGTCATTCACTTTCCCCCTCTTGTCATTCCCCCCACCTCTTGTCATTCTCCCCCACCTCTTGTCATTCTCCCCCCCCCTTGTCATTCACTTTCCTCATCTTCTCATTCTGTTTCCCCCTGTTGTGATTCTCTTTTCCCCTCTTGTCATCCCCCCCTCTTGTCATTCTCTTCCCCCCCCCTTTTGTCATTCTCTTCCCCCTCTTGTCTCCCCCCTTGTCATTCTTCCCCCTCTTGTCATTCTCTTTTCCCCTGTTGTGATTCTCTTTCCCTGTTGTGATTCTCCCCCTCTTGTCATTCTCCCCCTTGTCATTCTTTTTCCCCCTTGTCATTCTCTTTCCCCTCTTGTCATTCTCTTCATCCCCTTGTCATTCTTCTCCCCCTTGTCATTCACTCTCCCCCTTGTCATTCACTTTCCCCTCTTATCATTCTCTTCCCCTCTTGTCATTCTCTTCCTCTTGTCATTCTCTTCCCCCTCTTGTCATTCTCTTTCCCCTCTTGTCATTCTCTCTCCCCCTTCTCATTTTCTTTCCCCTGTTGTGATTCCTTTCCCCCTCTTGTCATTCCCCCATGGCATTCTCTTTCCTCATCTTGTCATTCCCTTTCCCCCTCTTGTCATTCACTTTCCCCTCTTGTCATTCACTTTCCCCTCTTGTCATTCACTTTCCCCTTGTTATTCACTTTCCCCCCTTGTCATTCACTTTCTCCCCTTGTCATTCACTCCCCCTCCTTTCTCATTCTCTTTCCCTCCTTCTCATCCCCCCCCCCCCCGTCCGCTACCTCTAGTGTAGCATGGCCAAGCTGTGTATGGTCCACGGGTACAGGAGCTTTAGTTTCCTGTACCCGGGCGGACTGACAGGAAGTGCACAGTGTCTCCCTCTCTTCATGCTGCGCCCTCATGGGCGCCAGCCTGGGCAGTGCTGCAGCCGCCTGAGGCTCTCTATAGAGCGCTCGGGCGGCTGCAGCATGAAGGGGGCCGGCGCTCCTAGTCCGCGTGTAGGACGCGCCGGCCCTGCGCCCTGGCACCTTAGAAAACGGGCTGACAAACACCCAATATATCCAGGAAATATTTGATATTTTCCCCAGGATACTATCAGGCTCGACAATCCAGGCGCCAGATCGCCATGGCGACCAGAAATTTGGTCCTGGCGCCTGGGATTTGTCGAGCCCTGATATAGAGTATCCTGGGGAAAATATCAAATATTTCCTGGATATATTTTTAAGATATATTTTTAATTGAAATGGATGAGAAGTTATCACCGTTCCATACTAAATGTATTGAATTAAAGTATCCATGTGTATACAGTAAACTTCATATAGTCCAGTCCAGAACAGCACGTTCTGCACCATGAGATGCCTTACATAAATTATTAGAGAACTAGGCTATAAAGGAAATAGGAGTGGACTACACGAACCAGTTTCTCCTTACACTTGAAGGTCCTGTATGTGCTGTTAGAATGTGTTTTGTACTTTCAAAATTAAATCTACATGGTTCACTGAGGTTCTGAAACACAAGCCCCCGGAGATAATGAGAACGGCAAAGATCTCGGCATGCAGGGCTGGCAGATGACAGCAAGCCTTTCAGTGCTGGATGATGGTAGGCTGAATACACCACATTAATAATACAGAAAATACTGCCTCCTGTTTACAAAGTGTCTGTAAGATCTGGGATAAAACCAGTGGAGCAATAGCCATTTACACTTTCAGAGTAGTAGCCCACTTTCACACGAGGGAGTTTTCCGGGCGGGTGCGATACGTGAGGCGAACGCATAGCGCCCGCACTGAATCCTGACCCATTCCTTTCAATGGGTCTGTGTACATGAGAGGTTTTTTTTTCACGCATCACTTCTGCCTTGTGTGAGAATCGCAGCATGTTCTGTATTCTACATTTTTCACGCAGCCCTGGCCCCATAGAAGTGAATGGGGCTTCAGTGAAAAACGCATTGCATCATGCAGTCCGGGTGCAATGCGTTTTTCACTGAAGGTTGCTAGGAGATGTTGTTTGTAAACCTTCCGAGTTTTTTTTTCACGCACGTGAAAAATGCATTAAAAGTGATTTCACCTTCTGCGGAAATAACTCAAACACTGAACGCAAATGCGGACAAAACTCACTGAACTTGATTGCAAAATGGTGCGAGTTTCACTGAATGCACCCTGACACAATCCGTATCCAAATAGCTGCAGCTTATTTTGCAGTGCTGTACAGATATTGTCACCATTCACATCAGGCCCTGACCCCAATGCAGCAGAGCTTACAGTCTAATTTCATAGAAAGCCAATAGGTGCGAGTCGGCCTTTACACTCCTGTAATGCGCCCACTGGCCCCTGGTATTGCCCATACGGCACAGATAGGTGAGTGTTAGGACCCGAGCTACTTGAGAAACCTTGGCGCGGTGCTCGGTCTCAGACATGTCCTCCACAGCAGGATATGTTGGCTAATTCTCAATTTTAACGTCAGAATGAGGGTTTAGTAAGACCGCAGTTTGCACCTGTCTTGTCTAATGTTTTTGATATATTGTTATATTGTGTATCACATCCACACAACTGCCATCTTATGTAGGATGTCTATTCTGGTACTTGTGGTCCGCTGCTGGCATCCTCCATTGTATGCATTTTTGCGGGGGATCGCCATCAGCAACGGGCTACAAGTGCAGGATCTGCTCCCCTGTATATAGATGCACAATTGCATTTGGGTTTGAGCATTTAACACCACGCCATTTTTTCAGTTGTTTTGTATGTAGAGTTGTTTGGAGGTGTATAAACTCCTATGTAAATGTAGCCTGATGTCCATCCACAGGCTACATTTAGGTGCACCTGTGAGGCCTGTGCCATATCAGCCAGTCTTGGGTGAGGCTCACAGCTTTCTCCCCCCTCTCATTGCAGGCATCGCTACATGCTGGAGGTGACTGGTTAGTATGCTGTGAGTCGGCCATTACACTCCTGTAATTTGCCTACTGGCCCCTGTTATTGCCCATACGGCACAGGTAGGTGAGTGTTAGGTCCCGAGCTACTTGAGAAACCTTGGCGCGGTGCTCGGTCTCAGACATGTCCTCCACAGTAGGATATGTTGGCTAATTCTAAATTTTAACATCAGAATGAGGGTTTAGTAAGACTAAGGCCTCTTGCACACGGGCGTCATGTTTGACGCCCGGATAAGAGGCGGGTGCGTTGCGGGAATCGCCACGATTTTTCCGCGCGTGTGCTAACGTTTGTAGTGCGTTTAGTACGCGCGTGAAAAAATCCGCATGCTTGGTACCCAGACCCGAAGTCAGACTTCATCACTGAAGTCCGGTTTCGGGATGAGTATTCTGTATATGTAATTATTTTCCTTTATAACATAGTTATAAGGGAAAATAATCGCATTCTAATTACAGAATGCAATGTTCCCCGGGATGTTGGATGAAGGACCTGCCGTGATGTCACAGGATCACATGGGTCACATGGTCCACTCAAATGCTTCTATGATTGGACCATGTGACCCTGTGACGTCACCACAGGTCCTGAAGCATCCCAACCATCAAGAGAGAAGACGTTCTGGGGCTCTGCGCGTACAATGGGAGAAGGTGAGTTAACTCTTTATTATTTTTAACCCTCTATAGCCCAGGGAACATTGCATTCTGTAATTAGAATGCGATTATTTTCCCTTATAACTATGTTATAAAGGAAAATAATAACGATCGGGTCCCCATCCCGATCGTATCCTAGCAACCATGCGGGAAAATCGCAACGCATCCGCACATGATTGCGGATGCTTGCGATTTTCCCGCATCCCCATTCACTTCTATGGGGCCTGCGTTGCGTGAAAATCGCAGAATATAGAACATGCTGCGATTTTCACGCAACGCAAAAGTGATGCGTGAAAATCACCGCTCATGTGCACAGCACCATAGACGTGAATGGGTCAGGATTCAGTGCGGATGCAATGCGTTCACTTCATGCATTGCACCCGCGCGGAAAACTCGCCCGTGTGAAAGGGGCCTAAATGTTTTTGAAAGCCAATAAGTGTGAAAAGAAACCAAAGGATTCAGAGGAAACCCACAAAAACACAAGGAGTAAAAAGACCCTGCAGATGTCTTCAGGACCCCAGCACTGCAAAGCAACAGTTCTATTCTCTAGTACTGGTGTGGTAATTCAACTCATCTTCAGTTCTTTACCCTGCGGGCTCATGCACACGACCGTCACCTGTTTTGCTGTCCGCAAATTGCAGATCCGCAAAACACAGATACCGGCCGTGTGCGTTCCGCATTTTGCAGAATGGAGGCCCATAATAGAACAGTCCTATCTTTGTCCGTAATGTGGACAAGAATAGGACAGCTGTGCTGTCTACATCTTTTGCGGCCCCACTTAAGTGAATGGGTCCACACAAAAAATGCGGATCGGATGGGGATAAAAATACATTTGTGTGCATGAGCCCTTATCATGCAAAGGGGTGTGGATGTTATCTGTTGAATAACCAGATCTGTGTCCTCTAGATAGTCCCTACTAGATGGTGAGGTTGCAGATAATGGGCTGGGTCAGAGATGTGGTGTAAACAGATCTGGGTTAGTAACTAGTAGTAAGAGACGGGGTCTACTAACATAAATTGTCCCTGACAAAAGGGAGGGGGAGTATTAGTTATAACAACTGGCTCCCAATTGTCACGCAACACCCTACTTGCTTTTTATATATTTAGAAAAAATATATTTGGTCCCTTTCACACGAGCGAGTTTTCCACGCGGGTGCAATGCGTGATGTGAACGCATAGCACCCGCACTGAATCCTGATTCATTTCAATGGGTCTGTGTACATAAACGTTTTTTTTCACGCATCAGTTCTGCGTTGCGTGAAAAACGCAGCATGTTCTATATTCTGCATTTTTCACGCAGCCCTGGCCCTATAGAAGTGAATGGGGCTGGGTGAAAAACGCATTTAGTTTTTGACTGATGGTTGCTAAGAGATGTTGTTTGTAAACCTTCAGTTTTTTATCACGCGCGTGAAAAACGCATCAAAAAGAAAAAACGGAACAACTGAACGCAAACGCAGACAAAACTGACTGAACTTGCTTGCAAAATGGTGCGAGTTTCACTGAACGCATCCAGAGCCAATCCGTCACGCTCGTGTGAAAGAGGCCTTAGAAGAGGCACACGTTCTGAGCACAGGGTTGTATATCAGGCTCCTTCACATACGATTTATTTACTGTGCTTTAAAGGGGTTTTTCAACAGGTCATTAATATCTGATCAGTGATGGTCTGACTCCGGGCACCTGCCGATCAGCTGTTTGAAGAGTCTGCAGAGCTCTGATGAGTGCTGCGGCCTCCTCACAGCTTACCAAGCACAGCACCGTCCATCGTATAGTAGTTGTGCTTGGTATTGAAGCCCAGGCCGATTCGCTTGAGCTGCACATAGGCCCATGTGACCGATGAATGCGATGTCACTGACCTTGGAAGAGACTGCAGTGCTTACCGGAGCTTTGTGGCCTCTTTAAACAGCAGGGGGACACGAGTCAGACCCCCACTGATCTGATATTGATGACCTAGCCTGAGAACTTCTGGAAAACCCCTTTAAATTAATTACAAAAGTGTCTGTAGTTTGATATATTTTTGTAGGATTTCCAAAATGATGCCTTTGTGTACAGATGTGGGATAACGCCCACAAAACTCCAGTGACTGTCTGGCAGCTGTCTCTAACATCATGTCCTCTCTCTACCCGAAACTGAATCTCTCAAAAACGGAACTTCTTGTGATCTACTAACCTACCTAAACCTGATATTTCAGTTTCAGTCCGCGGTTCTATCATTACTTCTGGGCAGCACGCCCGCTGTAATGTTATATTTGATCTTGCCACCACTGGCGTCTGCATCTCCAGAACCCGCCCTTTTCTCACGGTGGAAACTGCCAAAACTCTTGTTGCTTTGATTTATACTCATCTGGACTACTCTAACTCATTACTAATTGGTCTTCCCCTCACTAAACTCTCCCCCCTTCAGTCTGTCCTAAATGCTGCAGCCAGGCTCATCTTTTGGTCCAACCGCTATACTGATGCATCTAGCTTCTGCCAGTAACTTCACTGGTTGCCCATCCACCACATCATACAGTTCAAGCTTCTCACCCACAGTACATCATCACCGTACATCTCCTCTACCACCCTATTAACCAATTAACATCCTCCATAATTTGAACCTCTCACTCCCATCTTCAAGACTTTACTTGAGCTGCACCTGCTCTCTGGAATGCTCTTCCCTGGACAATCAGGTTAAAGCCTCATGCACACAGCAGTTGTGCGGCCGTTCCGTGCATTGGGGACTGCAATTTAGTGCGGCAGTCCGGACGTATCGAGACCCATACAACTTGAATGGGTCCATGATCCTTCCGCACTGCAAAAAAATAGAACATGTTCTATTTTTTTCCGGTGCAGAAGCATGGACAGAAACACCACGGAAGCACTCCGTAGTGCTTTCATGGGGTTCCGTGCCTCCTTTCCGCACCGCAGCTCCAGATTGCGGACCTATTCAAGTTAATTGGTCCGCATTCGTGATGCGGGGAGCTCACGGCTGGTGCCCACATATTGCGGACCGCAATACGGCCATGGCTGGGCAAAGGCTGTGCGCATGAGGCCTACACCTTAGATGATTGTCCCCATACATGTATAGCGGAAATCATTATTTTAAATATGGTGCCCACTGAGGCTAATGTCTGTGATAACGCTGATCGCAGACATTTGACCCCTCAGATGTTGTGGTGAAATGTGACCACGACATCTAAGTGGTGAAAATACAGGAGTGATGCACTCCTGCACTGTTAACAGCTTCCCTTGGATGAGATCGGGGAAGCTGTTGCCTGGTGATGCTAGGCTGGAGCCTGCTGTAGGCTCCCATGCTTATATCACTGGTATATTCCAAGACAAACCTGCAGGTGGCAGCACTGAATTGGAATATTCCATATTGAGTAATGGCTCAATTATAATTACTAAATAGAATCAGTAATTTAATGATTGCTTGCTATAGCCACCTAGGGTGACTTAAAAAAAAAAAAAAAGGAAAAAAAAGTTACTAAAAATATAAACAAAAAATATATAAAAATTCAAATCAATTCCCTTTTCTCAAAAAAAATAAAATAAAAAATAACCATTGTGGGCATTATAGTGACCGAAAAGCCCTTATTATTAAAATATCAAAATATTTATCCTATACGGTAAACTGCGTAATAGAAAAAAATCTAAATGGCCAATTCATCATTTTTTCATCTGTTCACCTCCCAAAAAAACTTAAATGATCGAAAACTACAGATTAGCCCTCACACAGCTCCGTAGATCTAACTAAATTATAGGGGTCAGAATATGGCGAAAAAAAATAAAAAACTAACTTTTCAGTATTAAAACACAAGAAAAACTATATAAATGTATGGTATGGTTGTAATTCTCGGGATTGGAGAATGAAGGTAACAAGTCAATTTGCTGTAAAGACAGAAACCTGTAAAACTGCGGTGGAAACATAAAAACAGCCCTAAATAATATTCTGACTTTTGGCAAAAAATGTCCCAATAGTTTACCAGAAAGTAAAGGCTGATAGAGTCTTCATGCACAGTGAGATATTCCCCCCGCTACCTATACAGCCAGGGCTCCAATGAGGAGGCTGGGGGCCCCGGAGCTCCTCCCACTACCTGGGAACAGCTGGAGCCCGGGGTCTGTCAGGCGGCTCTGACCTCACATGACCTGCGGGGCACAGTGACTGCAGACAACTCGGACCGTCCCCTCCAGCCGGTGCCTCCCCGTTGACCTCCCGAGTCCCGTCTCCTGTGTCTGGATGCCCCGGGATGCAGCTCCGGAGCTCCGGGCTGTGGCTTCTCCTCTGTTCGGTGTGGGTGATCCAGGTCCCGGGAGGTCGCTCTGCCTGTGCCCGGCGCGGACATCCCAGGTGCTGCCCGGGGAGGAATAATGCCTGCACCGGGGTCACTGCCACCGGGAGCACGTGCTACTGCGACTCCTACTGTCACCGGAGCGGCGACTGCTGCCAGGACTACGCGGGGCAGTGCGGGGGCAGCGGTGAGTAGTCTCTGAAGGGCACTTACCGTGCCAAGCAGCCAGAATCAATGGGGGGAGATGTAACAAGGTAGCTACATGGGTTTTCTGGCATAACCGCACTGGAAAGAATGCAGTCTGTACTGATCCCTATAGTATGAAAGTCTAGGCAGCCGTTTCCACGTGTCAATAAAAGGGACTTTTCTTACTTATATCCAGTGACTGGTTTATCCCAGTTTTCTGGTGCTGGGGGTGTCCAGCGCGGGGTACAACCTGCCATTATTAAGGAAGGCGACAGATGACAGGTAATGTCCATGCAGTTTTTTGTAAATCATGCTGATTTGTGGTGAAATCATATATAATATGGACGCCCCTCGATCACATGTGCCCTAAATATGCCATGTATTCGCCAACAGGTGGGCGCTGTGCTTGGTGGTGCAGTGCACACGATATTCTTAGTGTCTAACGTACTGCGCCACATACCGTGCACCGATCAGATACAAAGGTACATTTTCTCACACGTCATCCTATAATTGGGACCCGCACTTGGGGTGTAAAGCGGTTCCCTAATATCTACCCGTCCAGTGAGTCAGTAATAAAAAAGGGCGGTGACTGAGAGAGAAAATTCTTCAGCGTCTCCCTGTGAATCCGTCAGCAGATTACAGGCTATTATTAGGCAGTGTTCACATGTGTCAGATATGTATATCGCAGATCGACACGTAGATCCACTGCAAGGGGGCGGCCACACCGCCAGGTGGGAATCATAAAGGACAGGTATAACTTTTTTTTCTTTTTTTTTTTTTTTTTTTATTTACTCCAGGTTTTAGCCTCCAGAACTGCATGCAAAAACCTGACTGTGTGGCCATACCCTTAGGATGAGACCAACCACGCGGCGCGGTCGTGTCACAGTTGTGACGTGGCTGAGCTGTCATTGTGGACCACCCAGCTGTAGGGGGCGCACTAATGAAGACCACACTGTTTAATCTGCCTGCATTCTTCAAGGGTGCGCGGTATTGAAGGTGCACATCGACTAAACAGTGCGGTATTCATTAGTCTGATTAGATCACGCTGGGCCCGTATGGCCGCACAATACTCGACTGCAGCGCAATTGTGACACGACCGCAATGTGTGGTGTGCCCTTACGTGGGTGTGTAGCAGCTCCATATTAGAATTTAGGGGCGCTAAATTTTCTGGGAAAACTTTGTATGTGAAAGTGGTTTGTGGGATGATTGTTGTTGGATTTGAAGCTTGGCATCTGCTCCAAATCCGTTGTCCTAGCTCACACGTCCCACCTCCCAGAATCTCTCTCTCCTTTAGGCTACATGCACACGACCGTATGTGTTTTGCGGTCTGCAACTTGCGGATCCGCAAAAAACAAACAAAATGGATGACATCCATTGTAACAATGCCTAAAACGGACAAGAATAGGACATGTTCTATTTTTTTTTTGCGGGGGCTATGGAACGGACATACTGATGCAGACAGCACACGGTGTGCTGTCCGCATTTTTTGTGGACCCATTGAAATAAATGGGTCCATATCCTATCCGCAAAATAATTGAACGGACACGGAAACAAACTTTGTGTGCACGTGCACTTTACAATTTTCTCACTCTCAGACCTCCTGCTCACGACCGCATTTTTGGTCCATGTCCAATCCTCATTTTTTGCTGATCGCATAGGGACGCATTCATTTTTAGGGGTCTACAAAAACAACGGACATCTGCCTGCTCTCCGTGCGGCCAAGCCGCAATTATATAGCTTGCCCTTTTCTTGTCCGTTTTGCTTTTTTTTTTTATAGTATACCCTGCAAAAATTGCGAGATGCACACAGACTGCATCCATATTTTGTGGATCGGCGATTTGCGGACTACAAAACAGACGTGCAGGAGGCCTCAGCAATAGAGAGGACGATTCTTATCTGCAATACAGACCAGAACAGGACATGTTCTAGAACTTGTGGAACAGCCACATGGCTCCGCAGAACGTATGGATGTGTGAAATGAATGGGTCCGTGTGCTGTCCGCAAAAGATCTGGCTGGCACATAGATGAGAAATGCGGCTGTGTGTGAGGCCTGAGGCTACAAATATTTGGGAATTGCTGTGTACGCACGTTCCTAATGCACAAGTTCACTTATTTTAAAGGAAGATCGATGATTTGTGTTCATTGTATAATGGCGTCAGCGCCTTCACCGGAATAATAGACGTGGATCTGTAGCCCGTGACTCTGCCAAGTTGTCATTTTGTTACCTCAGGTCTTGGGCTTTGGGCAAATGACCGTATTTTTAATCCGCTTCATCAGTATTTTTTTTTCTTTTGCGGATAGCGCTCTAACCTGTTTATTTCCGTGGGGTCATTTGCAGATCCGTTTTTCCATTCCACGGATTATAGAACATTTCCTGTTCTAGATGCAGAGGAGAATATTCCTTCCTATTCATGGGAGTGAGAAATATACAGACTGCACATGGAAGGCGTCTGTATTATCTAGATCCGTTTTTTGCAGACAAAGGCTACTTTCACACTGGCGTTTTTTGGGTCCGCTTGTAAGATCCGTTTCAGGGCTCTCACAAGCGGTCCAAATAGGATCAGTTTTGCCCCAATGCATTCTGAATGGATAAGGATCCGTTCAGAATGCATCAGTTCGGCTCCGTTCAGTCTCCATTCCGCTCTGGAGGCGGACACCAAAACGCTGCTAAAGCCGTGTGCACGAAGCCTTCAGTGTTTGATCAGTATTTCTCATCTTTTTTTTTTTTAAAGGGGTTGAGATCCGTCTCCGTGCAGTATTAGAATGTATGGGCTCCAATGAGCCGAAGTAAGTAATTCACGAAGTCACGCGCGACTTCGTTGAATAACTTCGGAAATTGATTTCTAAAGTGGAAAACCACTTTAAAGGTTAAAACCGAACTCGGCTTCTGTTCCAACTAGCACCTCGGAACTGAAGCTGAGTTCGGTTTCAAGTTTTAAAGTGGTTTTCCACTTTAAAAATCAACTACAGAAGCTATTAAAGTCACGTGCGACTTCACGAATAACTAACTTCGGCTCATCGGAGCCCATACATTCTAATACCGTACGGAGACTTAGGGCTCATGCACGACCATGGTCGTATTGTGGCCTGCATACAGCGTGTCCGCAATACACGGGCATCGGCCGTGTGCATCTCGCATCACAGATCACGGACCCATTCACTTGAGTGGGGCTGTGACCCAGGAGATGCGGTGCGGAACCCCACGGAAGCACTACAGAGTGCTTCTGTGGTGTTTTTGGCCGTGCCTCCGCACTGCATGCACTACTTTTTTGCGGAACGGACGGATCGCAGACCCATTCAAGTTGAATGGGTCTGCATCCGTCTGCGGCAGCCGCACAGATGTTGCCCATGCATCGATGCACAGAACGGCCGACACACATTCGTGTGCATGAGCCCTTATTCTGAAGTTTTGAACAAAGCGACTTCGGAAGTAACATCTGAAGCTCACTTCGCTCATCTCTAATTACAAGTACTAGCTCCTTTCTGCAAAACGGACAAGAATAGTGCATGTTGTATATTTTGCGTCATGGCCACGTGGATGCGAACAGCACACAGATGACATCCATTTGCTGTCTGCATTTTTTGTGGACCCATAGAAATGAAAAACATTGAGGATCGAACGTGGACAAAAACTATGGCCGTGTGCATATAGCTTTAGATACTGCCATGTAAACGAGGCCTTAGAACGAAAATCGCTGGTGATCACTGTGTGTGAATCCCCTTATCTCAGACTGCGACTGCCATCGGATACTGCTTCAGTTTTCGCATGGTGAGTGGAGTAGTACATGTAAGTATAAGTACACCCTTAGGGCTCATACACACTGGCAGAGCCTGTACAGCCTCCGGGATGTGTGGCAGTGCTTCTATAGAGAATACCCTCAGGCATACATAGTCTGGTGGGGCACACCAGGTTTCCTATATTGAAACTCATGCATAAATACAAGGGGAAAACCGGTGCAGTCGGCTGTAGCAACCAATCGGATTTCACCTCTAATTTTTAGGGCAGCTCTGGAAAATGAAGGCAGCAACCTGACTGGTTGCAATTATAACTGCTTTTACCTTGCATCTGCCTGTATGCTCCATGTGCACAGGTTCCTAGTGTATTATTTTGGGGCAGGGTTGGAAAAGAAAAAAAGTCATCCGATTGGTTGCCAGGGTAATACCGTTTATTATATTACACAGTTGTATATTGTCTTGTCATTTATACGATCGTTTCAGGATTTATTTTTATATTTTGTGGCTATATAAAATAAAAAATATGTATCGCTGCTAAAACTAGTGCCATTTATCTGCATCACATTACCAAAGAAGGGACTCTTTATGATTTTCCATATAGTAGGAAGTGCAGTTTTCACGTCCATGTTCCATAGGCAAATACAGGGATCACATACTCCTTTTTGTTTAATATATGTGTATTTTATTGTAGAGGGGGCTCTGGCCTTTGATCTGTGGATGAGCGGAGTATTACCCTGACAGCATGAAGAGCAGTGATCAGCACGAGTCAAAAGAGAATAGTATGGATACTAGGGCAGTCTGCACATGTTGCGGATTATGCGTGGAAAAACCGCAGCGTAATACATTTCCACCAAAGTGTTTGAGATTAGACTTTGCTTTTTTCTTCCGTGTGGAGATTGGCCTGCCTTGCCGATTTTAAAGGGAACCTGCCACCATGAAAAGCTACAGGCACCATGTTATAGAGCAGGAGGAGCTGAGCAGACTGATATACAGGGAGTGCAGAATTATTAGGCAAATGAGTATTTTGACCACATCATCCTCTTTATGCATGTTGTCTTACTCCAAGCTGTATAGGCTCGAAAGCCTACTACCAATTAAGCATATTAGGTGATGTGCATCTCTGTAATGAGAAGGGGTGTGGTCTAATGACATCAACACCCTATATCAGGTGTGCATAATTATTAGGCAACTTCCTTTCCTTTGGGAAAATGGGTCAAAAGAACGACTTGACAGGCTCTGAAAAGTCAAAAATAGTAAGATATCTTGCAGAGGGATGCAGCACTCTTAAAATTGCAAAGCTTCTGAAGCGTGATCATGGAACAATCAAGCGTTTCATTCAAAATAGTCAACAGGGTCGCAAGAAGCGTGTTGAAAAACCAAGGCGCAAAATAACTGCCCATGAACTGAGAAAAGTCAAGCGTGCAGCTGCCAAGATGCCACTTGCCACCAGTTTGTACATATTTCAGAGCTGCAACATCACTGGAGTGCCCAAAAGCACAAGGTGTGCAATACTCAGAGACATGGCCAAGATAAGAAAGGCTGAAAGACGACCACCACTGAACAAGACACACAAGCTGAAACGTCAAGACTGGGCCAAGAAATATCTCAAGACTGATTTTTCTAAGGTTTTATGGACTGATGAAATGAGAGTGAGTCTTGATGGGCCAGATGGAAGGGCCCGTGGCTGGATTGGTAAAGGGCAGTGAGCTCCAGTCCGACTCAGACGCCAGCAAGGTGGAGGTGGAGTACTGGTTTGGGCTGGTATCATCAAAGATGAGCTTGTGGGGCCTTTTCGGGTTGAGGATGGAGTCAAGCTCAACTCCCAGTCCTACTGCCAGTTTCTGGAAGACACCTTCTTCAAGCAGTGGTACAGGAAGAAGTCTGCATCCTTCAAGAAAAACATGATTTTCATGCAGGACAATGCTCCATCACACGAGTCCAAGTACTCCACAGCGTGGCTGGCAAGAAAGGGTATAAAAGAAGAAAATCTAATGACATGGCCTCCTTGTTCACCTGATCTGAACCCCATTGAGAACCTGTGGTCCATCATCAAATGTGAGATTTACAAGAAGGGAAAACAGTACACCTCTCTGAACAGTGTCTGGGAGGCTGTGCTTGCTGCTGCACGCAATGTTGATGGTGAACAGATCAAAACACTGACAGAATCCATGGATGGCAGGCTTTTGAGTGTCCTTGCAAAGAAAGGTGGCTATATTGGTCACTGATTTGTTTTTGTTTTGTTTTTGAATGTCAGAAATGTATATTTGTGAATGTTGAGATGTTATATTGCTTTCACTGGTAAAAATAAATAATTGAAATGGGTATATATTTGTTTTTTGTTAAGTTGCCTAATAATTATGCACAGTAATAGTTGCCTGCACACACAGATATCCCCCTAAAATAGCTAAAACTAAAAACAAACTAAAAACTACTTCCAAAAATATTCAGCTTTGATATTAACCCCTTAAGGACTCAGCCCTATTTCACCTAAAGGACTTGGCCATTTTTTGCAAATCTGACCACTGTCACTTTATGTCTGAATAACTTTAAAACGGTTTTACTTACGCAGGCCGTTCTGAGATTGTTTTTTCGTCACATCTTGTACTTCATGACACTACTAAAATCGGGTCAAAAAAGTTAATTTTTTTGCATAAAAAAATACCAAATTTAACAAAAATTTGCAAATTTCAAAGTTTGAATTTCTCTACTTTTCTAATACATAGTAATACCCCCAAAAATAGTTATTACTTTACATTCCCCATATGTCTGCTTGATGTTTCCATCATTTTGGGAATGCTATTTTATTTTTTTGGGGATGTTACATAGCTTTGAAGTATAGGAGCAAATTTTGAAATTTTTCAGAAATTTTCCAAATCCCACTTTTTATGGACCAGTACAGGTCTGAAGTCACTTTGTGAGGCTTACAGAATAGAAATCACCCAAAAATGACACCATTCTAGAAAGAACACCCCTCAGGGTATTCAAAACTGATTGTACAAACTTTGTTAACCCTTTAGGTCTTCCACAAGAATTCATTGAAAATGGAGATGAAATTTCAGAATTTCGATTTTTGGAAAATTTTTCATTATAATCAATTTTTTCCAGGAACAAAGCAAGGGTTAAGTGTCAAACAACACTCAGTATGGGTTGCCCTGATTCTCTAGTTTGCAAAAACACCCCATATGTGGTCCTAAACTACAGTTTGGCCAAACCGCAGGGCATAGAAGGAGGAGCGCCATATGGGTTTTGAATGGCAGATTTTGCAGGACTGGTTTTTACACCATGTCCTATTGCAAGCCTCCCTGATGCATTCTAGCATAGAAATTCCAAAAAAGTGACTCCATCTAAGAAAGTACACCCCTCAAGGTATTCAAAACTGGGTTAACAATCTTTGTTAACCCTTTTGGTGCTCCACAAGAGTTAATGGCAGATGGAGAAACAATTTTGAAATTTCAATTTTTGGAAAAGTTTCCAATAAAAACATTTTTGCAGTAATAAAGTAAGGGTTAACTGCCAAACAACACTCAGTATGGGTTGCCCTGATTCTCTAGTTTGCAAAAACACCCCATATGTGGTCCTAAACTACAGTTTGGCCAAACCGCAGGGCATAGAAGGAGGGAGCGCCATATGGGTTTTGGAAGGCTGATTTTGCTGGAATAGTTTATTTACACCATGTACCCTTTCAAGACCCCTGCTGCACCCTTGAGTAGAAACTCCATAAAAGTGACCCCATCTAGGAAACTACAGGATATGGTGGTTGTTTTTGGGACTATTTTAGGGTAGATATGATTTTTGGTTGCTCTATATTACACTTTTTTGAGGGAAGCTAACAAAAATTTAAAATTTAAAATTGTTTCTACATTTGGCATTCATTTTTGTGGATCACCTAAAGGGTTAATAAACTTTGTAAAGTAATTTTTGAATACCTTGAGGGGTGTAGTTTCTTAGATGGGGTCACTTTTTTGGAGTTTCTAGTCTAGGCTACATCAGGGGGCTTCTAATGGGACATGGTGCAAAAATAAAAATCTGCCTTCCAGAAGCCATGTGGCGTTCCCTTTGTTCTATGTCCTGCCGTGTGGCCATATAGCCATTTACGACCACATATGGGGTGTTTCTGCAAACTACGGAATGAGGGCAATAAATATTTAGTTTTCTTTGACTGTTAACCCTTGCTTTATTAACGGAAAAATAGATTAAAACGGAAATTTTGCCAAAAATGGGTGTTTTAGCACCATTTTTATTCCATATTTTTAACGGTCTAGATCTGAGGGGTTGGGTCAAATGTTAATTTGATAGGGAAGATTCTTACGGACGTGGCGATACCTAATATGTCTACTTTTTTATTATTTAAGAGTTTACACTAGGTTATCATTTTGGGAACAAAAAATTAAAAAATTGACTATCTCTAGACTGGGAGCTACAGTTTTTTTTTTAGTTGGGCGACTATCTAATGTGGGGGCTCATTTTGTGCGGGGCGAGATGGCGGTTTTATTGGCACTATTTGGGGGCGCATATGGCTTTTGGATTGCTAGATATTACACTTTTTGGGATTCAAGGTGACAATAAAAATGGCTTTTTATATAGTTTTTATTTTATTTTTTACAAAGTTTGTCAGAGGGGCCAGTTTATGGGGTATTTGTATAGAGAAGATTTTTACGGACGCGGCGATGCCCAATAAGTGTGCCTCTCAGAATTTGGAGTTTTACAACATCTGGAAGATCGCAGTTTGAGGAAGCTAATATTTTTGGAAAAAAATTGTTTATGTGACTCCAAAGTCTGAGAGCCATACTTTTTTATATATATTCTAGGGGCCTGTCGGGAATTATAAAAATTTAGAACTCCATGGAAGTGTGATACTCCCTGAAGCAACCATCAATGCAGAGGCCCGGATGATCGGGGCAAGTGTCACATTGAGTAGTGGTGTCCTTCCGTATCCCCCTCTTGCGACACACTCTGCACTTTTTTGGGTTCGTCCCCTCTTTCCAGTATGGGGGACCACACCTGGAAAGTGTTGGCCAGGGACGACCCGGGCTCCTCCAATTCCGAGGTACTCCGACCTGCTCTTTCCCGGTCAGAAAAGATCAGGTCCCTGAGGACTGCCTCATAGAAATGGAGGAAAGTCCCTGTGCTGCCAGCGCTTGGAACAGTACAAAAGCGTTGTACATGGCAACCTGCACCATGTAGACCGCAACTTTTTGTACCATGCCCGGGTTTTGCGCATGGCATTATATGGTTGGAGAACTTGATCAGATAGATCAACTCCACCCATATACCGATTGTAGTCGACGATACAATCGGGCTTGAGGACCGTTGCCGTGGTACCTCGCACAGAGACTGGGGTGGTGCCGTTACCATGGATTGTGGTCAGTACAAGGACATCCCTCTTGTCCTTATACCTGACCAACAGCAGGTTTCCACAAGTAAGGGCACGGGTCTCACCCCTGGGGATAGGTACCTGGAGGGGGTAGGTAGGGAGGCCACGTTGATTTTTCCGCACGGTCCCACAAGCGAACGTGGATCTGGCGGCAAGGGACCTGAACAAGGGGATGCTGGTATAAAAGTTATCCACGTACAGGTGGTAACCCTTATCCAGCAGTGGGTGCAAAAGGTCCCACACGATTTTCCCGCTAACACCCAGAGTGGGGGGACATTCTGGGGGTTCAATACGGGAATCTCGCCCCTCGTAAACACGAAATTTGTAAGTGTACCCTGAGGTACTCTCACAAATTTTGTAGAGCTTCACGCCATACCTCGCTCGCTTGCTAGGAATGTATTGGCGGAAAGCGAGTCTCCCCTTGAAAGCAACGAGAGACTCATCAATCGCGACCTCCCTTCCAGGTACGTAGGCCTGTGCAAACTTGGCCCGAAATGATCGATGATCGGCCGTATCTTATACAGCCGGTCATAGGCGGGATCAGTTCGGGGGACATGCTGCATTATCTGCATAATGCAGGCATTTCCGGATGGCCTCGAATCTGGGACGTGTCATGGCTGAACTGTACAGTGGGGTCTGGTAGAGGACGTCCCCACTCCAGTACAGCCTGACACTGGGTTTTGACCAGGCCCATATGCAGCACGAGGCCCCAAAACGTCCTCATCTCGGCTGCACTGACTGGCGTCCAGCCACCGGGCCTGGCCAAAAAGAGCCTGGGTGCTGAGCGACGAACTGTTGGGCATACAGGTTCGTCTGCTCCACCATCAGATTCACCAGCGGGTCACTGAAAAAAAAACTAAAGAAGTCCATTTCAGTGAACCCCACTGTGGGAATCTGGATTCCAGGATTGCCAGCAAAATCCGGAATCGCAGGCTCAAAGTCCACTGGGGACACCAGCTAAGGTCACCGGTGGGGGCTCCGGTGCACTTGTTTGGTGGGCCGGGAAACCAGTACGAGCCCCAGGGCTGCTCGTACTGGGATGGGCCACGGGGTCCCTAGCGCGTGAGGGCCCTGGCTCCGCCTGGCGGCGTCTCCGCCGCCTTGAGGGCTCATCATCATCAGATGATGATGATGAGGATGAGGACGACAGGAGGAAGGTGGGGTCATCCTCATCCTCACTGGCGCTCTCGGTGTCGGAGAGCATCTGGGCGTATGCCTCCTCCACCGTGAACAGCCGGCGGTCCATGGGTGTGTGTGTTGTGCGTGTGTGTGTGTGCGTGCGTGTAAAATAAACTTTATTTAGTGTGCGTGTGTGTGGGGCCGGGTGTTCACGAACAAATGTACCACTAAAAAGAAAAAACAAAACCTAACTAAAAAAGGGAGGTGTGAAAAAAGTCAAACTCACTGATCAGTAGAAAACTGATCAGCGGTCAGTTGTGCGATGCACTAATAGTGGCCGGACACTAAAGAGCGCCGACCAAAATTAGTGCACAAAAAAAAAAAACTTGCACAACTAAAAAGGGGGGTAGGGGGCTACAGCAGGGTCTAGGGTCTCACAGCTGAGTGTGCTGTGGACCCCAGACACCAACTACCTGCAAAAAAAAAATGAATAAGATGAAAAAAAAAAGCTGTCCCTGAACTAACCCTGCCTGACCTAACCCTGTCCCTGACTTACCCTGAAGATCGGGGCTGCTGGGGGCTGCTGGGGGCTGCTGGGCACGTCTCCTCTCTCTAAGAGCAGGAACCAAAGGAAGCTGCTCGAAGAGAGGAGGAGATTTGAATCTGCCGCCGCAGCAGCCACCTCCCTCCCGGCAGCCAATCACAGGGGCCCTCCGGCAGCCAATCACAGGGCATGCAGACATGCATGACGGTGATTGGATGGTGTCCTCACGCCATCCGATCACCGTCATTTCCGGATGATCGGGTCACAGGTGACACGATGTACCCGAAGCGCAACAAACCGCAGGTCTGAATTGACCTGCGGTTTGTTGCGATCGCCGACATGGGGGGGTCACATGACCCCCCTCGGCATTGTCACAGGATGCCTGCTGAATGATTTCAGCAGGCATCCTGTTCCGATCACCACCCGCAGCGCTGCGGTGATCGGAACTTCTCAGGGCGTACATGTACGCCCTGCGTCCTTAAGAGGTTAATGAGTTTTTTGAGTTCATTGAGAACATGGTTGTTGTTCAATAATAAAATTAATCCTCAAAAATACAACTTGCCTAATAATTCTGCACTCCCTGTATATAGTTTTATGGGAAAAGATTCGTTATAGATTGTATTTTATACATTTAAATTCCTGCTCATTCTAAGCTTTGGAGTCAAGGAGGCGGTCCTATCAGTGATTCACATCTATCTGTGTATGTACAGTCATAGAGGGAAGGCCGTCAATCACTGATAGGACCACCTCCTTGACTCCAAAGCCCAGAATGAGCAGGAATTAAAATGTATAAAATACAATTTATAACGAATCTTTTCCCATAAAAATAATATATCAGTCTGCTCAGCTCTTCCCGCTCTATCACACGCTTCCTGCAGCAGAGACACCATGTTCAACATGACAGGTTCCCCTTAAAATTCACAGCATGTCAATGTTTTGCACGATTCTGCACCTTACATAGAGTGGTTTTCCCCATAGACTTTAATGGACTTGTTAACATAACAGAAAATCTGTGCCAAAATCGGCAACAAAAAACACCCAAACCACAATAAATAGTGAGGATTTCTGTGTGGTTGTTGTGTGGAATCCCCTTCAGGTTTTTTCTGCATGCGTTTTTTTACCTGACATGTTTTTTAGTGCCGTTTTGGAGGGGATTTTCATTCCTGGTCATTTTCAATGGGAAATCTGTGTTCAGATTCCACTCAGAAAGACCAGGACACTTCTTTTTCAACAGTGAGGTTTTTAATACCGCAAGTGGAAGAAACAATGATCTTTGGATTTGCATGCAGATTCCCCATTGAAATCAGTGGGGGAGGTCTACACATGTTTTTGGCTCAGAATTCATGCCAAAATCTGCTCCAAAAATCTGATGTGTAAGCATACGCTTATGGAGATCTGAATGGTAGCAGCTAGCAAGATTCTCCTGACAACATAGAAGGATTGGCCCTAGAGGCGGCTAGTCTTTTTAAGTATAAGGCTACATTCACACGTCCGTGTGTGTTTTGCGTATCCGCAAAACACGGATACCGGCAATGTGCGTTCTGCATTTTGCGGACCGCACATCGCTGGCACTCTCATAGAAAATGCCTTTTCTTGTCTGCAATTGCGGACAATAGGACATGTTCTGTATTTTTCGGGAACACGATTGCGGACCCGGAAGTGCAGATCCGCAATTGCAGACCCAGGCGGGACATCGTCTGTCCCCATTGAAATTAATGGGTCCGCAATTCCGTTCCGCAAAATGCGGAACAAAATTGCAGATGTGTGAATGGAGCCTAACTCCAGCCAAAATACTAATTTCACAGAATCCACATGTATAGAGAGCGTATGAAGCGTTTCTGAAAATTAACTATCATGTACATTTATCTATCATGTATTTTGTGCTGCACTGTGGTAATTGGTTCTGCTGGGCGGTATTTTGTGCTGCACTATGGTGTTGCTGGCTAAATGTAGACCCAGGATTTTCTCTATACAAACATAGCACTTTCACATGAATGGGATCTACATCCGATCCGCATTTTTGTGGATCTCATTTGGACCCAGTCATTTCAATGGGTCCTTAAAAATTGCGGTAGAGCACACTGCATGCTGTCCGCATCCGTACGTCTGCTCCGCAGCCCTGAAAAAAAAAATAGAACATGCCCTATTTGTGTCCATTTTGCGGACAAGAATAGGCATTGTTACAATAAGGCCCGCAAAAAAGTGTGACATGCACATGGGCAGCATGTGTATTCTGCAGATCCGCGATTTGCGGTCCACAAAACGGATACGGTCTTGTGAATGGACCCGTATGCTAAATGTACATGCCAGGTTAGAAGCACAGAGCCACTGACGTAATTACTCATCATCTCGTTTTTTTATGACATAGAAATATATAGTAATAGATTATAGTAAGTGTTATGCTGATAATTGGGGATAACTGAACGGGAAATTTGATGCCGAAGTGTGTTCCGATGTCTGGCTGAAAACGGCCTTCGTTCTTGGCATTGTGGGGTTCGAGAGGTTAGATATGGAACAATCACTGCGTGTAGTTGACAGATTAGGTTCTGGGCAACCCCTTTAAAGGATATTTTCTTTCAATAAACAACGCCCCTACTCTCCGTGAGCTGGATCTAGTATTGCAGCAAGTTCAGTCTATTATAGGTAAATTACGAGCCTCAGAGGGCTGCCCCGGCCTCCTGCATTTTGACAAAAGGAGGATTTAGTATTATGTAAAAATCCCACAGGGGTCAGACTAGGATGATTCTCCGCTTCCTGACAAGTTTATGGTGGATTTACACATTGCAACAATCAGGCAGATTATTGGGAATACCTGTGAACCTTATTCCTAACAGTCTGCCCGTGTAAAGGTGCAGCGGAACACCCCATGAACGAGCGAAGTGCTCATTCATCGGGTGATCCTGTCGTTTGTGCGGACACCTAAATTATCAGCAGATTGTAGTGTCTAAACAGCGGTCTGCTGCCGAGAAACAATGCAGCTGCATGAGGACGAGCGATCGCAACGCATCCTTCCCGACAATCTGCTGCTGCTCGGCACATGTAAATGCACCTTTAGTGACATGAGTGGTGTGAGGTGCCGTAGGTTTATATTGAGATGGGACACCATTTTAGGTTATGTGCCTATTCTGTGGCCGATGTATTTGGGACAGTTTATCAAGGCTGACAGAAACCACTCTTCTAGTCTTTAACAACCAATCACTGTAAAGTTTCATTTTACCAGAGAAATTTAGGGAAAATGTGTCACCAGTGCTGCCCAAACTGCTAATTCCTAAGAGCTCTAGCGTATGCCCATAAGTCCTGATATTCATGAGCTCCCAGCTCTCTGCACCCACCTGCCTCTGATTGAGGGCTCATGCACACGAACATTGTATGTTTTGTGGTCTGCAAATTGCGGATCCGCAAAACACATATATCGGCTGCGTGCATTCCTCATTTTGCGGAATGGCCGGCCTCTAATAGAACAGTCTTATCCTTGTCCATAAGGCAGACAATTCGAGGACACTTTACACCAGTTTGATGAATAACCCCCTATAAAAAGCACAGAATTTCTGACCACCTCCTCAAAAACTGTAAGGCTTATTTCATACAAGCGATACACAACTTATCCTAGTTCTGTTAGGCCCCTTGCACACGGCAGTATTTTGCGGACCGTATACTGGCAGTTTTTCAGTTCAGTATACTGACAGTATACTGAACCATTCACTTCAATGGGTCTGCAAAAAATACTGAAGTGTCTCCGTATGCCTTCCGTTTCCGTTTTTCAGTTTTTTCTGTTCTGTTTAAATATAGACCATGTCCTATTCTTAGGCCTTATTCACACATCCGTTGTGTTTTGCGGATCCACGGAGCCGCGGATCCATAAAACACGGACACACCGGCAATGTGCATTCCGCATTTTTGCGGACCGCACGTGCCCGGACTCCATAGAAAATGCCTCTTCTTGTCCGCAATTGCGGACAAGAATAGAGACATGCTCTATTTTTTTGCGGAGCCGCGGACCGGAAAATCGGCGCGCTCCGCAAACATCGGATGCGGAGAGCACAGTGTGTGCTCTCCGCATCTTTCCCGGCCCCATTCACAGTCAATGGGTCCGCATGTATTCCGCAAAATTGCGGAATACATGCGGACTACATTGCGGATGTGTGAATAGGGCCTTACACAACAATAGCTGATCTCAGGGAGACCAGCTACACCGCGGAGCCTCACTTAAGAGTCTCAACACAGCAATCCGAAGTGCAAAGCTCCCTGGGAAACAGGAATATGCAAAATAAATGTGGAGCCCCAGTTATGGGTCTACAACACAATGAAAGCCAGATATCCCTCAAAGGAAGGAAAACCGAGCAAGGGGTGTCTCCATTACATAGATCACCAAATCCACCATATTAAGTGGCCCCTATGTCACGATCCCGCTTTTTTACAAGCTTTAGGCCCCTTTCACACGGGCGAGTTTTCTACGCGGGTGCAATGCGTGAGGAGGACGCATTGCACCCGCACTGAATCCGGACCCATTCATTTCTATGGGGCTGTGTACATGAGCGGTGATTTTCACGCATCACTTCTGCGTTGCGTGAAACTCGCAGCATGCTCTATATTGTGCGTTTTTCACGCAACGCAGGTCCCATAGAAGTGAATTGGGCTGCGGGACAATCGCAAGCATCCGCAAGCAAGTGCGGATGCGTTGCGATTTTCCCGCATGGTTGCTTAGCAACGGGACCCGATCTCTATTATTTTCCCTTATAACATGGTTATAAGGGGAAATAATAGCATTCTTAATAAAGAATGCATTGTTAAATGAAGAGGAAGGGGTTAAAAATAATAAAAGTTAACTTACCTTAGCCACTTGATCGCGTAGTCGCGATCTCTCCTCTCTTTCCCTGCATCAGCTAACATCTACAGGACCTGTGATGACGTCTCATCATATGGTCCAATCACATGGTCCATCTTACCATGGTGATGGACCATGTGATTGGACCATGTTATGTGACGTCATCACAGGTCCTGTAGATCTAGAAGATGCAGGGAAAGAGGAGAGATCAGCGACTACGCGATCAAGTGGCTAAGGTAAGTTAACTTTTATTATTTACAACCCCTTCTCTTCATTTAACAATGCATTCTTTATTAGAATGCTATTATCTCCCTTATAACCATGTTATAAGGGAAAATAATCAATTCTCCAGAAGACCCGAAACCGGACTTCAGTGATGAAGTCCGGCTTCGGGTTGGGTACCAAACATGGGGTTTTTTTCTCACGCTCGTGCAAAACGCGTTACAAACGTTTGCACCCGCGCGGGAAAAACGCGCATATTCCTGCAACGCACCCGCCTTTTATCCGGGCGTCAAACATGACGCCCATGTGAAAGAGGCCTTAAGGATGTGACGGGGAAAACCTAACCTAAGCCAGGTATCCATCCACAGACAGCTGTTTCGGGGTGTTGCCCCTCATCAGTGTGGAGTAGGATTCTGGCTAACCGGGAGCAATGCCTTGGAGACTACTCAAACACAGCTGGTCTCCCTGAGATCAGCTATTGTTGTGTTTGAGTAGTCTCTGAAACAGTGCTGTTTGCAATGCACAGTTATCGACCATGTGCCTGCGGACGCGGACCCATTCACTTGTATGTGATCCGCATCTGATGGTCCGTACTTCAAAAAGTAGTGCATTCACTACTTTTTTGCGGCATTGAGGCACTGACAGAAAACCCACAGAAGCACTCTAGTGCTTCCACGGACATCCGTGATATGGTGCCGTGATACGGCCTTAGCCCGTTTACTGCCAGCCCGCTGTTTGTGGGACCGCAGTACAGGCATGGCCGGCACACATCCGTGTGCATGAGACCTAACTGTGTATTGGAAAAGAGGTGTAAGTGGCATTGAAAAAGTCACAAACAGACTGTTTTGCGATTTTTCCATGCCACAAATGTGGCGTAGGCTAATGATAAATTTGGCCCATTTAGGCTTCTTAACAAGCTCTAACAGCATTGCTGAGGAGAGTCTGTTTTCAGTCTTCAGTGCTAAAGACGCCCATGTGTTAGAAGGCAGATAGGCAGGGTGATGGGCAGTGATAGTCAGGGAACATGTACATAGTCAGGGGCTGTGGTAGTGACAAGAGGCGGCTGGAAGTCTCTGTATGTTACACACAGGCGTCTTCTGTAATCAGTAGAACTGAAGACTGAAAACAGACTCTCCTTAGCAATACTGTTAGAGCTGGTTAAGAAGACTCAATATGCCTCCTTTACAACACTCAGGCCTCATGCACACACATGGCTGTGCCCACATTGCGTATTTGTGGCGTGAAAAAGTCGCAAAACAGTGTGATTGTGACTTTTTCAACATCGGTTGCGCAAATATTTTTGCACAAGTGCCGTTTCTCTGCCAACCTCGCCACTTTTCCAAAATTGGGGCTGCTGTAGATTTGAGGAGCATGGACTGGTACACCTCATCATACATTAGGCGAAAGCATCTGGCAGTACGGGCCAGTCCTGTATGAAACATTAGGCAATTCCGCAACAAAATCCCCAATGCACAGGCATCATCCGTGCGGAGGCCGGGACAGATCGAGACCCATTCAACTTAAATAGGTCCGTGATCCGTCCACGCCATAAAAAAATAGAACATGTTCTATTTTTTTTACGATGCGGAGGCACGGACAGAAACACCATGGAAGCACTCTGTAGTGCTTTCTTGGGCTTCCGATCCATGCTTCCGTGATGCGGGGTGAACACGGCCGGTGCCTGTGTATTGCAGACCCACTGTATGCGGGCTGAAATACGGCCATGGCCGGGCAACAGCCGTGTGCATGAGGCCTAATAAAGTATATTATAAAAATGTATAGGGTTAAAAAAGGAGTATAGTGGCTCACCCGTCTCAATTTCTGGTGGTAGGTGCACTGTTATAGGCCTATTAAAGCTTTATGTGCCTTCTGTCTGTTTGGATCCATACCAGGTGTTAGCCCAAAAAACTGCATGAAAATGAAAACTGCGAACTAGGCTTTGACAGAAACCACTATACGAATAGTTCTAATGAATAAAGCCAAAACATTAAAGGGGCCATCCCTTGATTAATGTGATAATCAGATATCATGCAGTACATGACAATCTCTTTCTAAGGGCTCATGCACATGACCGTTTTTTTTTTTTTTGTCTGCAACTGGACAGCACATGTATGTCCATTCCTTGGCACCAGCAAAAATATAGAACATGTCCCATTCTTCTCTGCATTACGGACCAGGATAATACTGTCCTATTATAGGCCTGATATTCCATTCCACAAACTGTGGAAGGCACACAGCCAGTATCTGTGTTTTGCGGATCCGCAGTTTGTGACTGCAAAAACGGTTACGGTCGAGTGCATGAGCCCTAACAAAGATAGAACCAGCCCTGTATCTCACAGGGATCCAGAGATCTACCACATTCATTGATCCTGATCAGGCTTGCAGATCAGTGGGTGTGTCCTTTATCAGGGACCTATTCTTTCTGCTGCAGCTCTCTCACTGTAAGGGCTCCTGCACATGACTGTAGTTTCGGTCAGCATCCGATCCTTGTTTTTTGCGGCTCACATGCAAATCCTTTCATCTAAATGGGGCCGCAAAAGATGGGGACAGCACACTCCTGTGCTGTCGGTAACCATATGTCTGTTCCGCGGCGCCGCAAAAAATAGAACATATTCTATTCTTGCCTGTTTTGCACTCGGCCGGGATCTATTTTGCAAATCTGTGATTTGCGGATTGCAAAACGCTTGCGGCCATGTACATGATCCCTAGGGGTGCATTCACACAGCTGTTTTGTGGACCACAAATCCCAGATCCCCAAAAGACATTAGGGTGCGGATCTATTAACCGCTATCTGCAAGATGCAGCCAAAGATAGGGCATGCACAGATGCACGCTACTCCGTAGCTGGAGGAGTTTTTTGACATTTACGCCAGGCATAAATGTTAGTAAATTTGCCTGCGCCAGCATGGCCCAAAACATACCAGCGCTCCGCCCCCGTTCCGACCAACTGCCGAACACGGTGTAAAACCGGACGTGCACCTAAATACTGTTGCACGGCCGATTAAAAACGGAAATTGCGACTATTTTCACAAAAATAGTCGCAAGTACCCTATTAAATGATCCCCAGTGTGTATTGTCTTCAGCTATGGCCACATATGCAGTTCCTGCATGTAATGGTGACAGTGTGCTGCCTGTGGATGTGCAGTACATTGAAGATTGGTTACATTGTTCTCATCCATCATTTAGTTTATGGGAAACATTGTTCATTTGAAACTAAATATATTGGCTTGGTTTTCCCTTTTTTTAAAATAATTATATCTGATTGGGTTAGTTACATTTTCAGGAGATTACAACCAACATGAACGCCTTTTCTCACCACCGCTATAGTCACATGATGAGAGGAGCCTATGAACCTGACATTGCATTGCACGTTGAATGTAGTTTTCTATGAAATTTCCAGCCCCACCTCTAGCAACAGGCAACTTCCCCCTTGCCAGTCTTCTGAATGGGGCCCATCTCTATTATTTCACATGGATGGACACATTGACAGGGGGTCAGAGGTCATGGTGAGTGTACACAGGCCATGCTGGGAAGCACCGGCCAGACCCTTCCCCCTCCCAGTGCCCCCTTTGGGACATAGTGTAGACAGGTTCTTAGTAACTCTCTATGTACCAGTGCTGTCCACGTTGCTTTAATGTGAAGGCAGTCATGCCTGCATACAAGTGCAGCACAAAATAAAATTAAAAAGAGGTCAATATAGAAATAAGGTGTCTTTGGTTAAACAAATAAGATTATTATTTTAAAAACATGTCAGTTTTCTCCTAGGTAGAAATGAAAATATTCTTATGTAGCTCAGAGAAAAATGAATATTTGTCATAACCATACATTTATATGGGGATGTGGGTCTTCTCTGGGAAAGTGTGATACTGTACTTGTTCACTGCTTTAGGCCTAATTCACACGTCCGCACCCGTTACGCAAATTTGCGGAACGGGTGTGGACCCATTCATTTTGAATGGGGACGTGATGGATGCGGAGAGCACACACTGTGCTCTCCGCATCCGCATTTGTGGAGCGCGCCGCCGCTCTTCCGGACGGTGGCTCCGCAAAAATATAGAGCATGTCCTATTCTTGCCCGCAATTGTGGATAAGTATAGGCATCTCTATAGGGCTGGTGGCAAGGTGTTTTGCAGATCCGCAAAACACTACGGACGTGTGAATAAGGCCTTAGAGAGGTGGCTGATGCATTGCATATTAAATGCGGTTTTACACTAAAAAGCCTGCTGCTTCTGTCATCTCTTGGATCAGTAGCAGATAAAAACTTTAGGTTAAAGGGGTTATCCTTAGGTGGGGGTTCTCGGTGCCTATCCTATCAGCTGTTCTGTGTAGCTCCTTTGCCGGAACTACACTTGACCATTAACATTGTAGTGGACAGCACTGCTGATCGTGGGGGTGCCGGACCACCGACAATCAGCTAGTAATGGCCTGTCCTGGAGATAGGCGATCCCTAGAGAACCCATTTAAGAATCTCCTAGGGTCCTTACACACATCAGTTAGGCACATGCCAAAATAACCCAAGGTATTTTTCTTGGCCACCTGTGGGTTTTTTTGCCACATTTTTGTTGTGTTTTTTGTACACAGTGGGGGAGATTTATCAAGACATGATACCCTGTGCACCACAGTTAATAAATTAGACTCTGCACCTCTGTACACCAGAAACTCAAATCTATGACAGCTAGGGGCTGACGTAGACTTGAACCTTTAACTTACGGCAGCTTCTAGCGTTAGTTATAGTAAATCGGATGGCCTTGCCCCCTTTTTGTGCCACTTAAGAGACGTGTTGAGAAGCTCAAAAAGTCTCAAATTATGATGCAAATATGCCGTGCGTCATACTACTACTTGTTTATACAACAAAAGTGGCGTAATAACTTTGATAAATTCCTCCAGTGTTTCTTACCGCTAACGTCTTCTCCATGGTGTTTTCCCCTAGAGAAAAGCTGATGTGAAAATGCCTAAAAAAATGCCAAGAGCTCCTGCATGCTGTGTTTTTGATTACAAGCAAGAAGGGCAAAAAATGCCACCTAAATAACAATGCCATTAGGAAAAATAGACTTTCAGCTAGCATCTGGAGCTGGCGTTGTACAGCAGAAAATACTACAAAAAATGCAGGTGCAAAAAACACCACTAAAGCGCTGTGATCACCACTAAAACACGCTGATCAGTTAGTGTTGGCCTATCCCGAATATAGGCCATCACTTAGTCAAGGCTGGACAATACTTTTAATTTCTTAATATATCTTTATAGATGTCAGAGCTCAGTGCTTACTGCACGCTTAGTTTATGTACGGAACACAATAGTACAGCATGCAGCTCACTACAGGGCTCCCTCTAGTGGTGTCTGCAGGCAGCCAGCAAGTTTTCTTTGAAATCTAAAAACTGGCCCTGAGCCTAGTAAAGTAATTAAAATAAACTTTCCTTCCTGCGCCTGCTTCGATCCAGCACCACCATTCTGTCATCTTCTTCAGCAGAAGCCAGTGACATTCTGTAAACTGCTGCAGTCAATCACAGGTCAGTGATTGGCTAATCAGAACGTCACTCCAGCGACCCAGGCAGGGTAGGACCGGCCCACTACAGTAACTGAGGATCATCCGGTAGGCCCAAACTCTGACAATAATGCACCCTTATTAAAACGGGGCTCTTAAGGTTCTATATACACAGAAGTTGGGCCCTCAGAATCATTTTCTCTGCTGGGCCCAAGGGACTTCAGTCCGACCCAGGACCCAGGGGAAGATGAGTTTTTAAGTGCTCCTGGTACTTAGTAAAATAAAAATATTACTCCCCTCCAGAAATCTCCTGCTGCTGCAATTCTGACATTGGTCCGATCCTCGCTGCTTTCGACTTCCTTACCTGGAAATGCCTGGAAAAAAAAACCTCGGCTAATCACTTGCTGAGATCGGTCACAAAGTGAAAGTCCTGTCTGTATTATTGTTTCTACTTAGGACCTTTGTTAATATTATGTGTCATTTTCATGTACCATATATTAATATACTGTATATCAATAAATGAAATATACTTTTGAAATACTGAATTAAATTGAACATCAGTGATATAACTTGAATCTCCTGGGCCCTCATGCAAGATCTGCTACAGGTTCCCCCCACCTGCTATGCCACCTAAAAAGACCTCAAGATTATAAAAATGTAGACTAGGAGCACTTGGATGTGAAGGCACATGTTCTACTACTACTGCTACACCCCTGCAGACAATGTTATGGCATTCTTGCATCTAGTGAGATGTCGTTATCCACATTGCATATGGCATGAATGACTTGTAATGCCTGTATGATGCTCCAAAGAGACCAAGACCTAAGTGGCTTAACCATTTTAAAAGCAGGCTTAGTATGTCATTGAAATTTTTTTTGCAATATCGCCAATCAGTCACGCTGTTTTTTGTCAGTACGTGTTGTGTTTTTTTTCATATCACCTAATGAGGGCGAGAACAGCTTTGCCCAAAAGTTCTCGTGTCCTGGCATGGAGTCACCACATGCCAAAGTATATTGTATGCCTATTCATCAGAGGGGGCATCAATAAAATGTTAGATTACTAGCAGTTACATATTTTTCTAATTTAAAATTTTAATAATACTTGTTGTTTTTATCGAATTAAAGTCAAATTAACATTTCACAGTAGTGAGACTGCAGTCTGCTATAGGCGACCAGAAGAAATGTACAGTATTTTTATACGGTGCATTCCAAAAATTTCAGATCCTTTCACTTTTTCACATTTTGTTGTGTTGTGACCTTGTTCTAAAATAAAAATAAAAAAAGTTTCCCCCCATCCATCTAAACGCCATACCCCATAATGATAAGTGAAAGCTGAATTTTAGAAGTTTTTGCAAATTTAATAAAAAGGAAAAGCAAAAATTTTGCATGGACATAAGTATTCAGACCCTTTACAGGCTCTTGGGGCCTCCCATTTCTTTTGATAATTTTTGATATGTTTTTACACCTTGATTGGAGTTCACCTGTGGTAAATTCAGCTGAATGGACATGATCTGAAGAGGCACACCTTTGTATATATAAGGTCTTACAGCTGCAAAAACCAAGCCATGAGGAGGAATGAACTGCCTGTAGAGCTCAGATACATGATTGTGTGGAAGCACTGAAAGTTTCCAAGAGCACAGTGACCTCCATTATTCTTAAAGGGAAGAAGTTTAGAACAACCAGGACTAGTGGCTAGTGACTATGTTTCCCAGTGGCTAGGCAGGGCTGGCACCACCCCTTGCTCTCTAGGAGGGAATAAGTCAGTCTAGTGTTGTCTGTTGACAAATGCACAGCTGAAAAGCAGTTTGGAGTCCATCAGGGAGATTAAAACCTAAAGTGACAGTATTTGTGTCAGCCCTTAAAGGAAAGAGATATTGGATCTTATAGAACGTTTACTGACCACAGTGGAAGATTGCAGAGCATTTAAACGCACATGGTGGCCACAACCTTCTTTGCATGTGGTGGGAACAAACAAGGCTCATACCCAAAGGACAGAAAAGTCCCTCTGTCCAGAGATTGCATATACACTGAAAATACTACAGAGTTAACATGTAGTCATATAGTTAGAGAGCGAGAAATCACACTTGTTTGAGTTGGAAAGATTTTGCAGACTATTGGAAATATTTGAATTGCATATGTGAAATGTAAAGACTGCATCTAATGTGCACAAGTTCCAGGGCAGGGTTGCCTTATACCTCACTGCAATCACTAAGGGTGGGTCCGCATCATGTTTTATGCTTCCGTTTAACGTATAAAAGGATACAAAAAAGCAACACGCCATGTTCTTGTATCCTGGAGAGTCCGATAAAAAAAGTATACTTTTTTTTTTTTTAACAATAGAATTCTATGGTGAACGAATGCCACTGTATGGCTTCAGTCTGAGGCATCTGTTTAAAGGGGTTGTCCTGGTTCAGAGCTGAACTGGTACATTACCCCTTCTTCCCTCATTCAGCATGAATGAGTGGAGCATTTCATGCTCTGATGCTCCCCCTTGCTCTGCCCTGAATCGCGCAGGGCAAGGTCTTTTTCTTTAGATCCAGTGAAGTACGGGGTCTCACTATGGAGACTTCCGCCTAGCAGTGAGCCCAGTAACGTCACCGGCACTAATGGGCAGTCTAGAGCAGCGCTACAGACCACCCATTGGCGCTGGTGATGTCACTGGGATCCCTGCTAGGCATAAGCCTCCACCTAGCAGTGAGAATGTAAACAAAACAGCCTTTGTGCGATGAGGGAATAAGGTGGACAACCTCTTTAACGTATATGTTTTTTTTAATACATTTTACATCGTAACCAAAGGGGCCCCTTGACACCATCAGGCAGGAGAACCCTAACATCAGGGAGTGCCCGAAGTGAAGAACAGGTGCTTCGTTAGAGAAGCAGAACAATGAAAATAACGGAACTCACAGGTTCCATTGACTATAGTGAAGTCCGCTCAGGAGTCTGTTTCTTTTAGCGGACAAAAAAGATCTGTATGAAGGACGTTACACTCTTACGCTTTTTTTGATGGAATCTGCAACAGGGGCCAGAATGACACCTTCAAAGGCAGATGTGAACAAACCCTAACAAACATAAGTTAGGGGTACTAGATTTCTGGAGATGGGACATTGATCCAGGGCTTTATTTTGTTTGCCATATCTGAAACTGGGTATTCCAGGCTTTTTAATATTGATGACCTATCCTAAGGATATGTCATCAATATCAGATCGGCAGGGTCTGACATCCGCTCCCCCCCCCCCCCCCCACGATCAGCTGTTTGAAGGGAAGTCTCCCACGTGCACACTGGGCGCGCCTTCCCTCCATACAGCTGCCAGGGGTTGGACCCCCCACCGATCTGATATTGATGACCCATTTTGAGGGTAGGTCATCAATATTAAAAGCCTAGAGAGCCCCTTTGTGTGCCTCCGTACAAAATTGTTACATTTCTGTGGGCAAATTAGAGATCTGTACAACATGGATCTGTAATGCGGTCCATGAGACATATTTTGGATATGGTGCAATAGAAAAAAACAAATTATTTGACAAAGCATTCTATAGTTGTCTAAAACTACAGTAAGTTCAACCCGTATTATGCTTTGTAATATCTGTTGGTGCCATCTGCACTGGGAAGCTTTGGTATGTCACTAGACCATCTTATGTACAGTGGGAAGCTGTCTATGTTGTAGTGAAGTGTTGGTTTCAGGCCAAAATAAACCGCTGAGGGAGGCGCCGGAGCATATGTAAATATGCAGACAGGACCCGTGTGAGAAAGAGTGTCCAGCCGGATCTGATACAGAAACATGGACTGCAAACATAACATCCTGCCGCCTCCCATCTGAGCCTCTATCGTGCACCCACTGTGTCACCCTGACATTATGTCAAAAAGAAAAATTGAGTCCACCTCAGTACTTGTTCCTGCACTGAAGGAGAAGAGTTATTCCAGTGAAAAGGTCACTAGAAATAGTCATCAGAAGGCTAGAATTTGGACATGCTTTTGCTAATGACCAAGCATTCTGGTATATTAATGTTTCCATATTTATGTGATGGTTCATTTCTGGCATCAGTATTATCCTATGTGACTGTATATAGTGCTTTTTATCCAGGCCGTCAATCAGATACCATTTAAATAGATGCCATGTTTTATACTGTAAGGACTGACTGGGTTCTCCAGCTGTAAGCCCAGTGATAATATTTTATTTTCTTATAATTATCAAAATGAAGTAAATAATTACTAGTTTTTTTTTTTATCCTTTTCTTGCCCATTTCCAGAGTAATGGCCATTTTCTTTCCCTTGCAGTCACACATTGTGTAGTTGGGCCGTGGGGGCCATGGAGTGAATGCAGTTCTCTCTGTGGAGTTGGGAGCAAAGAAAGATTGCGGCAAGTCAAAGTACCTCCGCGTAGTGGAGGAAACCCCTGTCCAGATCTTAGACAGCGCCGTGGCTGCTATGGCGAAGACCACACCTGTCCTTCCTCCAAAGGTTACATTTAATTCTTGTATATTGTATTAAATATGAGCTTTTGACAATCCTAGAAACTCACCCGTGTTTTACTTGTTACAGAGGTGGCTAAGATATTGCCAAGCTCTTTCAAAAGGGATTCTAGAGGTCCTTGGAGAAGGCCCCACACCATGATTTCTTTAAGGACCTCAAGGTAAGGAGGATACATTAATGCAATATACCTTCAATATTTGGGTGTATTTTGCCTTAGTGTTTAAAACTGTAGATGTAGAGAGGGAGAAGGGTATTAGTTTTGGGATGTGGATAAATTGATAGGAGTGAAAAATACGCTGCTTGTCACAATTAATCCATCTATTGTCTGTTTACGTACAAAATTACATAAATAGACAATACAGTGGCACTCCTAAAAATCATATTGACCACTTACATTGCATCATGAAAGGAGTCACTACTTGCATTTTTAAATGACTACTCATGAGCTCTGTTTGTTTAGGTGTATACTAATCTTAGTAGATCTCAGTTTATATGCAAGTTACTTTAATAGTTGAAAACCATAGGAGAGCCTTAGTAAAATGTGAGAGGTCAGCTCTTGTGTTCTACATTGTTACTGTAAGTCCTGTTAATGAGCTAAGCCACAAGGTAGCTGAGAATGCCCACAACTTTAATCCTTTCATCTTCCTGCCAGAGATTACTTATTAATAAAGAAAAGTCTAACGGGCAGAAGGAAAGGTAACAAAATCTGGCAGAAATGGAGGAGTCTTCTCTCACATTTCAAGTGACCCAGCCACGCCTTTAAACCTAGTTTGTACCCAATAACATCCTTAACTCTTCACTGCATAATTAGGCAGTTTTGCCTCTCAGCAGCTTTGGAAAGCTGGGTAGCAAAGTAGAGGTATGCTGGAGACCCAACTTCGGATTCATGTTTTTAAAGTTGTACAATCAAAGCCCGATGTTATTTCTTGAAGTCTTGCGCAATTTCGGACTTAACAATTTTTTTCTCCCCACAGCACATACATTTTCATTTTGTACCGAGACAGGCCTCCCTACAGAGACCAATCTAAAACTACAGAGACAGGGATGCTATTCTTGCATTGGCACGTCCAAAAGGGAGTCATCAGATTGGATGTCTGGTGCAAGAATAGCTTCCTAACTCCAAACTCAAAAAGTCTTCACTCAGTCACTTCCAGTTCATGATATCAGTGTGTATTATCTATTATGTCACTTTTTTTCATTACCAACATTTCAATAATATGATGAATACTCTTTATGAATAGATTGGTTTGATTAATGTAAAAAGTTCCATATAAATTGCCAAGAAAGAAAAATTATGATTCCTTATTCTCTGCATATTCTCCAAGATTGACTGTTCTCCCTATATAGAAAACTGATACATGAAAAATAGTCAAATAAATAGGTTTATTCATATAAAACTCATGTCTCCCATTAACCCTCAGTTCACACTTGCGCGTTTTACAGCGCGTTCGAACGCGCTGTAAAACGCTCAACAGGAGAAAACTCATGTTTCCCTATGGGCATGGTTCTCACCTTAGCGTTTTACAGCGTGTTTGAACGCGCTGTAAAACGCCCTACGCTCAAAGAAGTTCTTGAGCTTCTTTGGGGCGTTTTGTCGCGCGTTTGCACCCATAGACTTCAATGGGAACGCGCGTTTAACACTCGTTAAAGTGTAGATATGCCTTTTTCAATTGGTCTCCAGAGTCACGAACGCGCGTATGACGTGCGTTTCCTATTTGCAAAAACGCGCTGTAATACGCGCGACAAAAACGCGCGTCTCAGAAACGCTCAGGTGTGAACCCAGGGTCAGGCATTCTCATGGCTTTATAGGGCAGCATAGGAGTCTTTGCAACAGAATCAAGAATGAATAAAAGGCTCTTTTAAATATATAAATTACAGCTTCCTATGAAAAGTTTAAGGGCTTATGCACATGAACGGATTTTCTTGTTGTGTCCGTTCTATTTTTTTTGCGTATACGGAACCATTCATTTCAGTGGGTCCGCAAAAAAAACGGAAGGTACTTTGTGTGCATTCCGTGTCCGTATTTCCGTTCCGCAAGAAAAATGGAACATGTCCTATTATTGTCCGCATTATGGACAGGATAGTACTGTTCTATTAGGGACCAGCTGTTCCGCTCCGCAAAATACGGAATGCACACGGACGTCATCCGTATTTTTTGCAGACCGCAAAATGCATACGAACGTGTGCATGAGGCCTAAGACTTGCTTTCTACATACCAATTTAACCCCTTCACGACCACTCTACGTAAATTTACGGCGGCAGTCGGGCATTTAAAAATAGTGCCCTCTCGTGAGCCTGCTGTTTTAATACGATAACGTTGATCGCATACATTTAACCCCTCAGATGTCGTGATCAAATGTGACCACAGCATCTGTGAAGTTAAAGACCGGGAACGCGCACTCCCGTGCATGCTCCAACTCCCCCTGGCAAGGATCGGGGGGAGCCAGATGCAGTGTGTGGCAGCCCTTGTACTCAGGAGTGGTACAGGGCTGCCGTATTCCAGTTCCTATGAAGAGCCTGCCTGTGGCAAGGCTCCATAGGAATGGGTCATTTATCAAACTGGTGTAAAGTAGAACTGGCTTAGTTGCCCATGGCAACCATTTTTGACATCCCCCTTTGAAAAATGAAAGGTGGAAGCTAGTTCTACTTTACACCAGTTTGATAAATGTCCCCCATTAGTGTAATTGTCATAGACAATTGTCATATGAAAAAAGTAATCTAATGATTGCTTATTATAGTTCACTGGGTGAACTTTTAAAAAAGTGTTAAAAAAAAGTTTTTTGAAAAAATATACCCCCCCTTTCCCCAAAATTAAAATCGCCCATGCTATTAAAATCTAACAATATTTATCTCATACGGCAAACGAGGAAACAGAAAAAAAAGTCAAAATGTCCGATTCAACGTTTTTTGGTCACTTCACTTCTCACAAAAAAAAACTAAGAAAAAGAAAAACACAAGAAAAACTATACATATGGGGTATCGTTGTAATCATCGTGACCTGGAGAATAAAAGTAACAGGTCAGTTTTACCACGTAGGAAATGGTGTACAAAAAAACCCCATAAAACATGGCATGGTGTTTTTTTTCACCCCATTTGAAATTTTTTCCCACTTCCCACCACATTCTGTGCAACTGTAAATTGTGCATCTTGTCCTCCAAAAAACAAGCCCTCATATGGCTATGTGAATGAAAAAATAAAAAAGTTATTTCTTTGGGAGGGCTGAGAGCAAAAAATGAAAACAGAAAATCACTCGGTCTTGAAAGGGTTAATGCATGTCTAATTTTTATTTTATTTTTTCCATTTGATTACTTTAGCATGCAAGTGGCTGTGAACATTAACACCCTCTGTATAGTGCTTGCAATATATTTGATTGGAGCAATGTAAGAATATAAAATAAAACCCCTTTTGCCTGGTTTTGTAGATTTTTACAAAATCTTGGTATACATGAGAATGTGTGACCTATAACCACAGGCCGGACTCTTGTGCACTCAGTATCAGGTGGCTGTGCCAAGCTTACAGCACACAGCAGGGGTGGCATTGTTCTTTCTTCAAACAGCTTTATTTTCAGCTGATACACGCCTTAGGCTGCATTCACACGAGAGTGATTTCCGCGCGGGTGCAATGCGTGATGTGAACGCATTGCACCCGCACTGAATCCTGACCCATTCATTTCTATGGAGCTGTGTACATGAGCGTTTTTTTTCACGCATCACTTCTGCAACGCGTGTAAATCGCAGCATGCTCTATCTTATGCGTTATAAACGCATCCGCAGCCCCATAGAAATGAATGGGGCTGCGTTAAAAACGCATTGCATCCGCAAGCAAGTGCGGGTGCGTTGCGTTTTTCACTGATGGTTGCTAGGAGATGTTGTTTGTAAACTTTCAGTTTTTTATCACGCGCGTGAAAAACGCATTGCACCCGCATTTTCACTGAACGCATCCGCAACGCATCCAGACCTAAATCCATCACGCTCGTGTGAACCCAGCCTTAATGTTTTTCTACACCTCCGTTGCAGGCATAGCACTTTCCATGCTGAACTGCTATTCTCCAGAGAGAGAAGAAATAGGCACTATTAGGCCTCATGCACACGGCCGTTGTTTTTGTCCGCGTCCGAGCCGCATATTTTGCAGCTTGGGCGCTAACCCATTCACTTCAATGGGGCCGCAAAAGATACGGACAGCGCTCTGTGTGCTGTCCGCATCCGTTGCTCCGTTCTGTGGCCCCGCAAAAAAAATAGTGCATGTCCTATTCTTGTCCAAGAATAGGGATTTCTACGATGGGTCACGTTCCGCTCCGCGGATTTCTCCGATGGGTCACGGAACGCGGAGCAGCCTCCATATTTTGCGGATCCGCGGTTTGCGGGCCGCAAAACATATACGGTCGCGTGCATGAGGTCTTAATGTTAGGAAAACATCCGTGTCTCCCCGTGTTCCCTAATACCTATCACTCCGTACTCTAAAGACTGTTTTGCAACACTGCCAGCCTGGAGCTCAGCTAGCGTGCGGTTCACTGCATCATAGGCAAGCCATGACCACGCCCCCCCATGGACTTTTACAGTGACCAGTAAAGCATGATGTTTTTAAGAAGACGAGTTACTGGATTCACTTCAAACAGCCAAGTGCTATAAATTCTAGGAAACGCCTGTTGGGTCAAAGTGCTCAATAGACCCCTTAAAAATTCCTTAGTTGGTGTAGTTTCCAAAATGTTCACTTTTTGGGGGTTTCCACTGTAAGGGTATCTCAGGGTCTCTTCAAACGCAAGATAGCGCCCAAAGACCATTCCAGCAAAATCTGCCCTCCAAAAACCATATGGCGCTGCTTGGCCTTCTGAGCCCTGCAGTTTACAAGCACATATTGGGTGTTTCTATAAATTTCAGAATCAGGGTAATAAATATTTAGGTTTGTTAACCCTTGCTGTGATAGGGCTCTTGCACACATCCATAGCCTGGTCTGCAAATTGCGGATCCACAAAACACAGATACCGGCCGTGTGCATTCCATACACATTTTGCGGAACGAAATGTCCTGACCTCTATAGAACAGTCCTAGCCTTGTCTGTAAAACAGAACATGTCCTATTCTTGTCCATCTTTACGGGTGCCACGGAATGGACATACGGAGTGCTGTCCACATCTTTTGTGGCGCGACTGAATTGAATTAGTCTGCATCCGACCCACACAAAATGCAGATCGGATGCGAAAGAAAAATAAGCTTTAGTGCAGGAGTCCTTACAAGAAGAAATTGATTAAAATGGAAAATCTGCAATTTATAAATTTAACTTCCTTTTTGCTTTAATTCCTGTGGAATACCTGAAGGATTAATAAAGTTTGTAAAATCTGTTTTGAATGAATTGAAAGGTTTCTAAAATGGGGTAATTTATGGGTGGTTTCTTTTATGAAAGCTCCTCAAAGTGACTTCAAAACTGAATTGGCTCTTAAAAAATTGATTTTGCAAATTTTCTTGAAAACTAAAAAAATTGCTTCTAAAATTCAAAGCCTTCTAATGTCCTAAAACAATAAAATGTAATTTACAAATTGTTTCATAAAAATAAAGTAGACATATGGTGAATGTTAGTTAATAAATATCTGTCTTAGGTTCTCTTGCACACAACTATTAGATGTTTTGCAGGCCTCAAATTGCGGATCCGCAAATCATTGATATCGGCCGTGTGCATTCCACATTTTGCAGAACGGAACAATAATAGGACGTGTTCTATTTTTTTTTCCGGAACGGCCATGTGGCCATACAGACACGGAATACACACAGTCATTTCCGTTTTTTTTGCAGCCCCATGGAAGTGAATGGTTTAGCATATGGGCCGCAATAAAAACAGAACGGACACGGAAAAATATGTTCATTTGCAGGAGCCCTTAACAGCAGAGAGATTCAAATTTAGAAAATAGCAAATTTTTCCAAATTGTTAGTACATTTTAGATTTTTTTTAATAAATAAAGGTATGACATATTGACGCAAATTTACCACCAACATGAAGTACAATGTGTCACTAGAAAACAATCTCAGAATATCTTGGATAAGTAAAAGTGTTTTAACCCCTAAGGACCCAGTCTTATTTCACCTTAAGGACCCGGCCATTTTTTGCAAATCTGACCAGAGTCACTTTATGTGGTGATAACTTTAAAACGCTTTTACTTATGTATTCCATTCCGAGACTGTTTTTTCGTCACATATTGTACTTCATGACAGTGGTAAAATGGAGTCGAAATATTTCATTTTTATTTATAAAAAAATACCAAATGTACCAAAAATTTTGAAAAATTTGCAATGTTCAATTTCTCTACTTCTATAATACAAAGCAATACCACCAAAGAAAGTTATTGATTTACATTCCCCATATATCTACTTCATGTATCGATCATTTTGGAAATGCCATTTCATTTTTTTGGGACGTTACAAGGCTTAGAAGTTTAGAAGCAAATCTTGAAATTTTTCTTACATAATAGAAACCACCCAAAAATGACCCCATTCTAGAAACTACACCCCTCAAGGTATTCAACACTGACTTTACAAACGTCATTAAACGTCATAAAGAGTTATTGGCAAATGGGGATGAAATTTCAGAATTTCGTATTTTTTTTTATTTTTTTATTTTTTGGGGGGGGGGGGGATTTTAATTTTTTTTTCCAGTAACAAAGCAAGGATTAACAGCCAAACAAAACTCAATATTTATTGCCCTGATTCTGTAGTTTGCAGAAACACCCCATATGTGGTCGTAAACTGCTGTATGGCCAAACAGCAGGGCGCAGAAGGAAGGGAACGCCATATGGTTTTTGAAAGGCGTATTTTGCGGGACTGGTTTTTTGACACCATGTCCCATTTGAAGCCCCCCGATGCACTGCTAGAGAAGAAACTCCATAAAAGTGAAGAAACTACACCTCTCAAGGTATTCAAACACAATTTTTACAAACTTTGTTAACCCTTTAGGTGTTCCACAAGAGTTATTGGCAAATGGAGATGAAATTTCAGAATTTCTATTTTTTGTTACCTTGCCTCAAGAAGAGTGTAATATAGAGCAACCAAAATCATATTTGCCCTAAAATAGTACAAACATAACTGTCACCTTATCCCATAGTTTCCAAATTGGGGCGTTTCTACTGTATGGGTGCATCAGGGGGGTTTCAAATGGGACATAGTATAAAAAAAACCAGTCCAGCAAAATCTGCCTTCCAAAAACCATATGGCGTTTCCTTCCTTTTATGCCCTGCCGTTTGGCCATACAACAGTTTACGACCACATAGGGGGTGTTTCTGAAAACTACAGAATCAGGGCAATAAATATTGAGTTTTTTTTGGCTGTTAACCCTTGTTTTGTTACTGGAAAATTTGAAAAAAATAGCTGTTTTGGGACAGTTTTTTTTTATTTTTTGTTATTTACATAGTTGATTTGACAGGTTAGATTGTGTGCTGTTTCTATAGAGCAGGTTGTTACGGACACGACAATACCAAATATGACTACCTTTTGGGTTTTTTTGTTTCATTTTTCTTGAAAAAAATTATTTTTTAGTGTCTCCACATTCTGAAAGCCATATTTTTAGAGCAGGTTGTTACGAACGCGGCAATACCTAATATGTATACTTTTTATTTAAGTTTTACACAATAATATCATTTTTGAAACAAAAAAAAATCATGTTTTAATGTTTCCATAGTCTGAGAGACATATTTTTTTATTTTTGGTGGCGACTGTCCTATGTAGGGTATCATTTTTTGCGCGATAAGATGACGGTTTGATTGGCACCTTTTTTGAGTGCATATAACTTTTTGATCGCTTGCTATTAGTTTTTGTAATGTGAGGTGACAAAAATGATTTTTTTTTCACTTTTTTTTTTTTTTTTTTACGTATTTACCTGAGGGGTTAGATCATGTGATATTTTTATATAGCAGGTTTGTACAGACGCGCCGATACCTCATATGTATACTGTTTTTTTATTTATTTTACTTTAACACAATAATAGCATTTTAGAAAAAAAAATGTTTTAGTGTCTTCATAGTCTGAGAGACATATTTTTTTATTTTGTTTTGGACGATTGTGCTATGTAGGGGCTCATCTTTTGCGGGATGAGATGGCAATTTGATTAGTACTATTTTGGGAGGTATACACCTTTTTGATCGCTTGGTATTACACTTTTTGTGATGTAAGGTGACAAAAAATGGCTTTTTTTACACCATTTTTTTTTTTATGGTATTTACTTGTGATATTTTTATAGAGCAGGTTTTTACGGACGCTCCGATACCTAATATGTGTAGTGTATTTTTTTTATTTTTTTATTTTTATTCAGTGATGTGTTTTTTTTATTTTTACTCTCTGGTCTGGTGTCTATATAATACAGTGCAGTACACTATATAGAAGTCTGATCAGAGTTACTATTACCATGGCAGGCAGGACGCCTCTGAAGGCGTCCTGTTGCCATGGTAACCATCACCCGCTGCCAGAACTGAGCAGCGGGTGATGGGGAGAGAGAGGGGAGCTTCCTCCCTGTTAACCCCTTCCATGCCGCGGTCCATCCGTACAAGCACAGATGCCAGACGTTTTTAGCAGAGTGTCAGGAATGTGCTGACACTCTGTAATATTCATTGGTGGCCAGTGGTTTGCAGAGGAGGCGGGCAGGGGATCGCGATCCCGCACTCTGCACCGCGCACACGCCGCACCACCATAGGGGGCAAATCAGGGGGACATTGAGGGCTTGGGGGGGTCCTTGAAGACATTATTTATACATTTTATAAGGTTCTGATTCCCGCAGTCATGGACTGCGGGGATCAGAACCTTTGACCTGGCATTACAAGTCTCTGATTGGCTAGTCTGTACAGACTAGCCAATCAGAGCGATAGCTAGCCGGGGACCGCTCTGGTTGGTCCCCGGCCGGTTAGCTGAGACCCCTGGCTTTGTGTAACAGCCGGGGTCTCAGAGCTGTCACCATGTCTGCAGACATGGTGACAGTTTAACTGTAGGACGAGAATGCTCGTCCTAATGTGCTAAGTACCGCTCTACCGCTCCGTTAGGACGAGCATTCTCGTCCAGGGTCCTGGAGGGGTTAAAGTTATTTCCACATAAAGTGACACATGTCAGATTCGCAAAATTAGGTTTGGTCAGGAAGGAGGGTAAATGACTTGGTCTGGAAGTGGTTAAAGGTCTTATTATCACCCTTAGACTACATGAGAAAAAAAAATAAAAAAAATTTGATGTCATTTACATACACATTTTGGCTAATCAGAAAAATTGCATATCAATTGTTGTTATCATTGCCTTCTCTGGATCAGCTTGCAGGATAACAGGCTGAACTGGATGGACAGATGTCTTTTTTTCAGCCTTATAAACTATGTTACGCTGGTACATAAACAGTGTTTAATGTGATATATGTATTTTTTATTCTCTCAGTTATTGTGTCTACTTCAGACTGAAACATGTGGGACCTGCCTGTTGGCTGCAAAACTGGGGCAGACGGTTGACGGGAGAACAAGTTGTATGTGTAGAGTGCCAGACTGAAGCAATGGGTGCTAGTGGGCGGTGCCAAGGGGATGGTCTCGCTGGTGCAAGGTAAGAGATCATTGGGTAGATAGGACTGGAGGTAGAAAGTGTGTTTAAAGGGTGTCTGTCAGCACTTTTGACCATGCTAAACTTCTGACAGTGCTAGGTATGGGCTAAGGAGAGCAGTACAGACAAATCTGTTGTGGGGCTTTTCTCATCAGGAATAGTGTGAATATGAAGTTTTATTCTTCCAAATTCTGTTCTCTCAGGTGCCCGGGGCAGGACTTTCTGCATTGAACTGCATCACAGCGCCACTTTTTTGAGTGGTGGTCTCCTGAATAGATGCTACAACTGTCACTCAGAGCATAGGGGAGGGCTGAAAGCTGCTCAGTGTAGATAGCACTTCAGAATTAAGCTTTATAGTTTAGCCGCTCCACAAAAAGTATATTTGTACTGCTCTCCCCAGCCACTACCTAGTGCCATCACCAGCCTAGCATAGTCAAAACAGCTGACAGACTCGCTTTAAGGTAAAGGCGACAGGACAGTAACTGTACTGTAATAAGCGTAGGACAGGTATAGATACAATTAAATACAAAACTGAATTTACAACCTATTAGTGCAGGGTCAGGAACCTTCAGCACTCCACCTGCTGTGAAACTACAACTGCCAGCATGCACTGTTACTCATCTATTCTTGTAACTCTAATAGAAACTCGTATATAGATTCATTACACACTCACATAGAAGTGAAACTCATATATAAATTCATTACACACAGAGTGATCTATTTCAAGCATTTATTTATTTTAATGTTGATGATTATGGCTAATGATAAGGGCTCTTTCACACTAGCGTTTTTGTTTTCTGGCATAGAGATCCGTCGTCGGGTCTCTATGCCAGAAAAATCCTGATCAGGATTATCCCAATGCATTCTGAATGGAGAGAAATCCGTTCAGGATGCATCAGGATGTCTTCAGTTCAGGACCGGAACGTTTTTTGGCCGGAGAAAATACCGCAGCATGCTGCGCTTTTTGCTCCGGCCAAAAATCCTGAACACTTGCCGCAAGGCCGGATCCGGAAATAATGCCCATTGAAAGGCATTAATCCGGATCTGGCCTTAAGCTAAACGTCGTTTCGGCGCATCGCTGGATCCGACGTTTAGCTTTTTCTCAATAGTTACCATGGCAGCCGGGACGCTAAAGTCCTGGTTGCCATGGTAAAGTGTAGTGGGGAGCGGGGGAGCAGTATACTTACAGTCCGTGCGGCTCCCGGGGCGCTCCAGAGTGATGTCAGGGTGCCCTACACGCATGGATCACGTGATCGCATGGATCACGTGATCCATGCGCATGGGGCGCTCTGACGTCATTCTGGAGCGCCCCGGGAGCCGCACGGACTGTAAGTATACCGCTCCCCACTACTAATATGGCAACCAGGACTTTAATAGCGTCCTGGCTGCCATAGTAACCTCAAAGCATTTCGAAGACTGATCAGGATCCTGATCAGTCTTCTAATGCTATCAGGCGACTTGTGTTCTGACGGATCCGGCAGGACGGAAGTGCCTGCCGGATCCTCAGAATGCAAGTGTGAAAGAGGCCTAACCCAAAAGTTGGTATCTCAGAGAATTAAAGAATATTATATAAGACCAATTAAAACATGATTTTTAATACAAAAATGTTGGTCTACTGAAAAGTATGTACAGTATATGCATTCAATACTTGGTCAATCTCATTTTTCATGAATTATTGCATTAGTGTGGCGTGACATGGAGGTGATCTGCCTGTGGCACTGCTGAGGTGTTATAGAAATTTGACCTTCAGGGTCATCTATATTGTTGGGTCTAGTGTCACTCATCTTCTTAACAATACCCCATAGATTCTCTATGGGGTTTCGGTCAGGTGAATTTGCTGGCCAAGCAAGCATAATGATTCCATGGTTATTAAACCAGGTATTGGTTCTTTTGGCAGTGTGGGCAGGTGCCAAGTCATGCTGAAAAATGAAATCAGCATCTTCAAAAATCTTGTGCTAAAGCTTCCAGGTAGAAAGCTGCGCTGACTTTGGACTTGACATAACACAGTGGACCAACAACAGCAGATGACATGGCTCCTTAAACAATCCCTGACTCTGGAAACTTCACACTGGATCTCAAGCAACTTGGACTGTGTGCCTCTCCACTCTTCCTCCATACTCTGGGGCCTTGATTTCCAAATGAAATTCAATATTCACTTTCATCTGAAAACCGGACTTTGGAAAACTGAACAACAATCCAGTCCTTTTTCTCCTTGGCCCAGGTAAGATGCTTCTGATATTGTCCCTGGTTCATGAGGACGTCACATACTTGGCCCTCTCCTGGATCACATCATACCTTACAGACCGGATATTTAGTATCTCCCACTCACACACCACCTCCTCGCCTTGTCCCCTCTCTGTCGGTGTCCCTCAAGGCTCTGTCCTAGGACCCCTGCTTTTCTCAGTCTACACCTTCAGCCTGGGACAGCTTTCAGTTTCACTTCTGTGCTGACAGCACGCAAATTTACCTTTCTGGTCCAGATACCACCACTAGGGATGATCAAATCGACTTCGGATGCTTCACCCGAAGCCGATTCACATAAAACTTTGTTGTAATACTGTACGGAGCGGGAGCAGAGTGTATTGGTTCCTATGAGCCAAAGTTATTCTGAATAATTATTATTATTATTATTATTATTATTATTATGAAGCATCCGAAGTTGAATCGCTTATCCCTAATCACCACCTTACTATCCACAATACCACAATGCCTATTCTTCTCTTGCTTTCTAAAACTTAAAGGCTATGTACACCTTTGGGGGAAACATTTTTATTATTGCATTGTACTTATTTTGAGCTAAAATATTTTTTTTCAATTGGTCTTTATTACAAATATGGAATCCTTTTTTGTGTACAGAGCTGACATGCTCTAGTAGTAGCCTGTGTATTTTTGGTCTTTTCCGTCATCTGGGGAGAAGACAGACTCTTTATCTATGCTCTCTGAAATTATAAACACTCATCAAAGCTCAAAGCCAAAGATGAGTAAAATGCAACCATAAACAAAAATTGCTTCCAAAGATGTACTTAGCCTTTAACATGGATAAACCTAAATTTTTCCCCAACCTCACTCAGCCTCTCATCAGATCTTCCTATCACAGTCCATGTCTGCACACTCTCCCCAGTCAACCAAGTCCACTGCCTTGGGGTAACCTTCGATTCGGTTCTGCTCTTCAAACCGCATATCTAAGCCCTTTCTACTTTTTACTGCTTTCAACCTAAAAATATCTCTCGAATCCACATGTTCTTCAATGCAGAATGTGACAAAATGCTTGTAAATGCCTTAATCATCTCCCACCTAGACCACTGTAACATCCTCCTTTTGTGGCCTCCCATCTATCACTCTTACACCCCTCCAATCTATCCTCAACTCTGCTGCTCGACTAATCTCTTTTTGCCCCATTACTCTCCTGTCTCTTCTCTCTGCCAATTCCTTCACTGGCTCCCCGTTGCCCAAAGAATCCAGTACAAAACACGTACTATGACATACACTGGTGTCCATAACCTGTCCTCTGTGACCTGATCTCAGGATACCTTCCCACAAGACCTCCTTCTCTACTTTCCTGTTCCCAAAATCGCATCCAAGATTTCTCCCGTGCAGCCTTCGTACTCTGGGACTCTCTACCTCAACATATCAGACGCTTACCTATCATGGAAACCTTCAAAAGAAACCTGAAAGCCCACATTTTCAGACAAGCCTACAATTTATAGTACCGTCTGTGTGTGTTTGGTGGCGCTTGAAGCCGCTGCCCACTTCTTCTGAATCTCCCCCAAATTCTTGAATGGGCTTTTTCTTGACAATACTTTCAAGGCTGCGGTTATCCCTGTTGCTTGTGCACCTTTTCTACTACACCTTTTCCTTCCACTCAACTTTCCTTTAATTTGCTTGTATACAGCACTCTGTTAACAGCCAGCTTCTTTAGCAGTGACCTTTTGTGGCTTCCCTTCCTTGTGGAGGGTGTCAATGACTTTCCCATGATTATGTAGCCTACTAAACCAGAACGAGGGACCATTTAAAGGCTTAGGAAACCTTTGCAGGAGTTTTGCCTTAGAGCAGGGGTGGCCAACCTTACAGACACAGTCAGCCAAAAAAAAAAAGATGATTACCAGGAGCCACAAGCTATACATTTACACAGTCACCATATTTTTCGCCCTACAAGATGCACCTAGGTTGTAACAAAGAAAAATAGGAGAAAAAAAAATGATTTTTCATCTGATCTGAGGTCTAATAAACAAAATTCTTATTTTTCATTAGCAGAGAAAAAAAAAAAGAAAAAATATATTTTTCACCAGACGTCAGATCAGATTCCTAAATCGGATCCCCAATTCTCATCTGACCTAAAATAAGATCCCCAAACCTCATCAGACCACCAAATCAGACCCCCAATGCTTGTATCGGACAACACAAATCAGACTCCCAGTGTCAGACCCTCAGTGCTCAGATCCACCCATTCTCAGATCTGCCCCCCCCCCCCATGCTCAGACCTGACCAACCCATGCTCACACAAGACTCCCTCATGCTCAGATCCCCCATTGCTCAGATCAGGAACCCCCATGCTCTGATCAGACCTCCATTGCCCAGATCGGGACCCCTCCCCCATGCTCAGATCAGAACCTCCCATGCTTAGATCAGACCCCCATGCTCAGTTCTATAATTTAAAAAAAATCTCTTCCCTCTCCTGATCAGGCACTGGTCTCCTGTTCGGCCAGCTGCTACTTTGCAGGTCTGACACGCTCTCCACTATGACCTGATGAGCACAGCATCAGGTCATAGTGCATGTCTTCATGTACTACGTTCTCACACTGTGTGCATCAGGACAAAGTGGAGAGTGAGCTAGAGCTGCAAAGTAGCAACGGTCCCCAATCAAGAAAAAATATCTGAGCATGGGGTGGAGAGTGAGCCAGCCTGACTGCTTCCCAGCTCCACAGCAAGAGCCGCACCTGAAGAAGCAAAGAGCCACAGGTTGGCCACCCCTGCTTTAGAGTGTGACACCATGAGTCTACAATATTGAATATATTCAAATTTGTAAGAGGGGGACACGAGGGAGATACAGTGAACCACACAAGAATAAACGCATGGACAGTGAGCTGTGTGAACCAAAATAACTTTACTGACTTTAGAGAAGAAAACTATATACAATATAATGTTAACTGTGATCCAGCCGTACCACACCGAGTGAGGTGCACTCTGGTGTACTGAAGTGGTGGTACAATTTCTCTGGGTTGCTTGCAACCCAAGTTTGTTCACAGTGGGTTGCCGGGAATTCCCTAATTTAGGTACTGTACCTTTAAGAATTTATATTTTGCCTAAATACCGCTAAATATGGCAGGATCTCCTAACCAAACACAGAGAACCAGAATCACTAGAAATCAACACCAAATTTGGGGTCTGTGTAGCTGGGATCCCGGCTAAGGGGCCCTGTGGCTCACAAAGGCCAAACAGAAAAAAAATAAACACTATTCCTCCCGGATGCCGGTAATGCCCACCTCAACTATACTCCGATAAACTCCGACCTGGCTATTTGTAACTCCAGAGCCGGGAAGTGGATCCACTTGCTTGTCGCAGTAAAGCTTTAACTGCTGCAGCAGCGCCAAAACTTGTCCTTACCCTGATTGCAGGGAGGGACCTGATCTCAGGATTTAAGTCCCATTCAAAGTGCGCACTAACCAAGCGGAAAATGCTTCAGGCTGAGATCTCCAGTGCAGGCCTGAATGACATCTTGGTTTTCTTGATGGATGATCCAACGATCTCCTCAGCTCCTGATTATAAACGAAGACTACAGATCCTCTTTATCAGGCAGCAGATCTTCAACAATCGTCCCTTGCTCACTGTGGATGAAGCCTTGTATCTCTGGATGATCACAGGACACCTCAGGTAAACAATTTAGCAGACCCGTCTGAATCCGTTGCTCTCCAACTGCCAAATATCTGTCGTCCTGCCACTTCCTCTGCCCAGCCCCTCTACAGACCTCTTTTTGATCTGAGGTATAGATTTGCATTATTACATTCACAATATTAACCCAAAAAGTGTTTGTCTGGTTGCTCTCTATATATTAGAGCCCACCTTGTATATTATTTCTGGCAGTTGGGATTTTAGAATTTTCTATATTCAGATTATTTTTGTGCTATTTCGTAATGAAAAAATCTTGAAGCGTGAAGATATGTGGGAAAGAGGGATCTTTCACACAATGAACCATAAGTGTCCCTCTTTGACTGTCCAAAAAGTTGGGAGGTATGCCTCTAGCTTTTCCCAGGAAGTCAGGATATGGCAACAAAATGCACAAAATAAATAAGAAGCTACTTTTAAAAGTCCATTTCGATAGGAAAGCAAATCCTGTGCAGCTATAAGATTACTTTTCTTTTTATCTTAATTGTCAACATCTCGCTCCAGTAGTTCTTAGGGGGCTGCCCTACTTATGAGTCGCACAAACTGCATGTTATCTCACTCATAGCTTATTCAGTGTAGTCACAGATGTATTCAAATGGGGTATTATACCCCCTCACACAATATTCTAATTTTCTGAGATACTGATATGGGTTTTCATTAGCTGTACGCCATAATCATCAACATTAAAAGAAATAAACACTTGACATAGATAACCCTTTTTGAACTGAATTGCAGAAATAAATTAACTTTTAGAATGATACTCTAATTTATTGAGATGCACTAGTATAATGGAGTCAAAAGATGCGTCAAAAAGATCACATCAGTAGAATCTGTGTGGTTGGACCTTAATGGATTTACACTCATCCCCTTCAGCATTTCTGTTCCATCACTGGTAACATTAAATTCAGTATTGAACACCAGGAGCCATTTAGATAACTGATGATTTGCTTAGAGTGTTGTGTTAGAGATTTCCAGTAACGAGGTGTGAGCAGTAAACAGTGCGTTGCAGCCCTTACTTTTTGGAAATTAGTGGTAATCCAAGTTAAGTCTCCACTACCAATGCAATGTATATGTGTCATATCTGAAGATTTTTATGTTGTTATGGTTTATATGTTTATAAATTGAAAAGTATCTTCATGTTATTAAATGGGTATTTCCATCAGAAGTGAAGGTCTATTGCCAGGATATTGCATTTTTTTACTGATTGGTGGGGTAAGAGTGCAGGTACCCCCAACGATTCTTAGGATGAAGGGACCACAGTGCTACTCCTGCCCACTGGCTGTGCTGGTAAATGCAACACAATTTTTTTAAATTTAAAGTGAGTTGTATTACTGTTCCCTGCAAAGCTGGTTGACAGGACACAGTATTAGCAGAGACCATCACTTCTTCTGATGGAAAAATACCTTTATTTTTAGTACGGTATCTTTAGTCATGTCATTCTGTGTTTGTCATTCTGTAATATTTACTTTGTTGTGTGTATATACAATGCATTTGGAAGGTCTTCCTAGAGCTGGCTTCCCCCAACTCCCAAACTAAGTAATCAAGAGAGAAGAGTCTTGTAAGAGAGGTGACTAAATACCCAAATGGTCACTCTAGCTGAGCTCCAAAATCCTGCATGCAGATAGTAGGAACTTCCAGAAGGTCAACCATCACTGCAGCAATCCACCAATCTGGGCTTTATGACAGAGTGGCTAGAAAGAAGCCTCTCCACAGTAAAAGACATGAAAGGTTTCCTAAAAGACTCTAAGACTGTGAGAAACAAGATTCTCATATCTGATGAAACCAAGATTGTACTTTTTGGGCTCAATTCTACATGTCATATCTGGAGGAAACCAGGCACTGTAAATCACCTGCCCAATTCCATCCTGACAGCGGCTGGGACAGGGAGACTAGTCAGGGTTGAGGGAAAGCTGAATGGAGCCAAGTACAGCGATATACTTAATAAAAACTTGATCCACAGTGCTCTGGACCTCAGACTGGGTGGAATGTTCACCTTCTAACAAGACAATGACCCGAAGCACACAGCCAAGACAACATAGAAGTAACTTAGGGACAACTCTGTGAATGTTTTGGATTGGCCTATCCAGGGCCCTGACTTGAACCCAGTCGAATATCTCTGGAGAGATCTAAAAATGTCTGTCCACCGATGCCCCAAAGCAGCCTTACAAAGCTTGAGAGGATCTCCAGAAAATTACCAAATTCAGGTTTGCAAACCTTCGGGCATACTCAAGAGGATCGGAGCCTGTAATCGCTGCCAAAGGTGCTTTAACTAAGTACTGCGTAAAGGGTCTGAATACTTGCGTCAATGCAAGATTTTACTTTTTCCTTTCCAATAAACTAGCAAAGATTTCGAACATTCTGTTTTCACTTTGTCATTATGAGGTACTAAGTGCAGAAGGATGGCACAAGGCCACAACATAGCAAAATGTGAAAGGGTCTGAAGACTTTCCAAATGCATTGTGTATATACATAAATAAAACATGGGTAGTATATTTAGGTTAGGATTCTGTATATGTGGAAAAGCTTCTGGAGGACATTCTAATTATATAGGCACAGTAGCTTTATATTACTCCCTTGACGAAATGCGCCATACTACGTAACAATAGTACATTAGAATATACTGACTTTCCAATAGACTAATGTATTAAAAAACATTGATGACTTACATGTTTAATTTCCTTGGGGAGAAGCTTATAAAAAATATGAAAAAAAAGTTTTTAAAAATATAAAACTAAAATCACCCAATAGTAAAAATAAATAATAAAAAAAAGATATTTGTACCGCTGCGTCCCAAAATGCCCAAACTATTAAAATATAAACTTATTTATCCCATACAGTGAACACTGTAACCGAGCCCAGTTCACACATCAGGTATTGTGAGCCAAAACCAGTAGGTATAAGATATAATGAAAAGATTTGTACCTGTTCCGTGTTTTTGACCCGCACCGGGTTTTGCTCACAATAACTGATGGAAATAACTGATCAAATAACTAAAGTGTGAACTAGGCCTTACTTTGGGCGATTCAGCATTTCTTGTTGCCTCTCCAAAAAAGTTGAATAAAAAGTGATCAAGAAGTCCTACACACCACAGTGGTATCACTGAAAATTACAGATCACCCAACAAAAAATGTGCCCTCACACAGCTCCGTAGACATACATTTAAAAAAATCATCAGGGTCAGAATATGGTGATAAAAAGAAAAAATAAATAAATACATTTTTTGAAAGTTTAGTATTAAAACGCAAGAAAAACTATATAAATGTAATAGTACTGACCCAGAGAAAGAATGAAGGTAACAGGTCAGTTTTACCGCATAGGGAACACTGTAAAAATGAAGCTCTTAGAAGTATGGCAGAATTGCCTTTTTTCCAATTTCACCCCATCTCAAATTTTGTTTTCCAGCTTCCCACTACTATAAAATGGTGCCATTAGAAACTACAACTTATCCCGCTATAAAACATGGCCTCTTACGGCTATGTGAAGGGAAAAATAAAAACCTTATGACTCTGGGAAGGCAAGGAGTGAAAAATGAAAATGGAAAAGCACTGTGTCAGGAGGGGGTTAAGGTTTTCTACTGTAAATTGAGTTTAAGAAGATGTACCAAGTGAGTGTTTTGCAGATTGTCCTTTTAGTGTGCAGTCTATTAGTTCTTGGCAGTAACAGCGGCTAGCCATACTGTACTCTCATTTTGATATCTAAGTACGCACAGAAAAAGCATGATGCATCTCAGGTCATTATACACATTCATGTGTAAATGGTTGTACTTGTGCCCATACACCAGTTAAGAAGCCACCAAAGGTCAGAAGTTGTCTAAATACTTAATGGCTGATCATTATTGAAGTCCCAAATTAGATTTTGACATGACATTGCACCAGGTCATAAGGGTTGTTCGAATTGTTCCAGGGATATGGTGACAAACTGAGCTTGATTTGGTATACTGCACATTACCAGATGTCATCCACTGGGCATTTCATAGAATCCACAATCTGACACATCAGGGACATTCTAAAGCCAAATTAAGTGTATCCATCTGCTACTTGGAAGATGTACAGAATAACAAAGACATGCATTACTAAAACTATCTTGTGAAAATTTTAGGACATTCTGGACTGCTGCCTCTCTTCCTGGCTGCCAGGGCTCCTGGGTGCAAGAAGACCTCAGAGAAGACTGCACGTGCCACTTACTCTCCTATATTTTTGTGTGATGAGCATTGTCATCCTTGGATGTATGATGGCAGTTACACACATTGCAGTCCTCACAAAACCAAATAGTTTACCTCTCAGATACCTACCTCTTCTACCTACCTCTTGGGGGTGGGGATGTTGCTTTTTTTTTTTTTTTTTTATATTCTACTAATCTGTTATTGTTTGTCAGTACATGATGCCTGCTAAAGTTGGCAGTGAACTTCTCTACTCTCTGCATATTTGCCTTCATAAGTTCCTCTTACACAGACTGATAATCAGGCCAGTTATCAAGGATGAGCATTTGCTCTGTCTAAAAGGTGCTGGTGATCACCCAGTGCACGAGCAAACGCTCATTGATTGGGTGATCGTGTCTCTTGACCTGCAGTGCTGTAGATCCGCCTGTATGACCAAGGATCTGCTGCACAGGAACAATAATTTTCTATGAGGACAAGCATTCGCTCTAGCAATCACTTGTCCCCATGTAGCAGAGGTGATTGCTACATGTAAATGCAGTCATTATTTCCACTGACGATCGTGCAATTATTGGGACATTATTTTGTTCCCACTAGTAGCCTGATATATTGGTCGGTGTTAAAGGACCTTTAGATTTTAAATGACCAGTGCGAACAAAATTCTACGTTGTCAACTATAAAAACTTCTACTTTCTGACACAAATATTTTACTGACAGCTCTAGGTGCTAATTTAAAATGTGAAAAGGAAAAATTTTAATGTAGCAATCTTTAAGAACTCTGAAGGAAGTATATCCATGTATGTAATATTATTCATATATAATGTGTCCTATCATTTTAAACTTATAATATGACTTATAACATGACTCCATATTGTCCTATGATTTTAAATGTATGACTCCATATATTGTCTCTGACAGTAGTAATTTACAGTACCACTGACTAAAACTGTGTGCATATGTCTGCTGTCGAGCTCCAAGTGTAAAATCACCTGGATATTTTCTCAAAAAATATTAGAAAATTAAAGAGGTTATCTCAACCATAATTTTTTTGGGGGGAGTTGGGAGTCACTTGAGTGGGGTTGACATTCCCAATACAGACCTAGATAGCAAAGGATGATGTTTCAGTAAAAAGCCAACAAAGGACAAGGCTCTTCGCTCTAGTCCAGGGATGTACAAACTGCGGCTATCTAGCTGTTGCAAAACTACAACTCCCAGCATGCAAAGACTGCTTACAGCTATCAGCCTACAGCAGGGCATGGTGGGAATTGTAGTTTTAAAACAGCTGGAGAGCCGCAGTTTGCCCATCACTGGTCTAGGCAGTCCAAGTTTAAAAAAACTGACAAATCAGATGGTGATAGTACAGTAGCAAAAAATGAAAAAAGAACACCTGGAAAACTTAATGTGATTGAGCTGAGACTGACAAAGTATAAACTGCTAGTGCTGTTTGGTTAATGATCACACAACCAAGTTAGTGCCCCCTTTATTTTGGATTTTGCAGCAGGGTATATGTCATGGCAGGATCGCATTAGTATTGGATTATCGGATTGCATCTCCCCTTGCAGCAGTACAGGCTGCCACTATGGTAACAGTCATACAGATACTAGATATCCTCCTGTGGTATGTCATTCCAAGCTCTTTCAACTTGGACCCATAGGTCAGTCAAGATAGTTGTTGGCAGCTGTGCATGGGTGGGGGCGCGGGGGTTTGGGGGGGTGCTAATCATCCGGTCTTGAAAAGAAAATTGTATAGCACAGGCAATATGTTGGCGGGTGTTATCTTGTTGGGTACACCGCGGGTCTGGAGTCCAAAAAGGCAATATGACTAGTTCCACAATATCCTAGACATACCAAAGCCTGGTCAATGAACAGCCATGTTAGCTAATGTGCCCCACACCATGACACCTGTTCTTGGTCCTGTGTGTCTCCGCACTATATATGATGGCAGTAGGCAGTATTCAGCCCTCCTGCGAACGCTGATGCCGCCATCATCAGTACCAAGGCTTTGATTACTGAAGACTGTTGTTTGCCATTTATGTCTCCAATGTGCTCTCTCATGGCACCAGTGCAGGCACTCTCAGATATAATAATGTGAAAAGAGGTCATTGGGAAATGAGATGTTGGAGTATGTGAATGCAGGCCTTCTTTAAGTAGACTGTTTCTTATGGTCGGAGCATTCACTGGTTCTGCAGTAGCCCCTGCAATCTGTCATGCTGTGGCTATCCTCTGAGCTTATACATTGATCTTGGCTTACAACTGTCTGTCTTGACCATTCAGAACCTTCTCTACATGTCTAAGTGCCCTCCTCTAACCACAGTTGACATCACCGATGCACTACTGAAATACTGTATGTCATCCAACTCTTTAAAGATTTCACAGCTTCTCAATATCTCACTATTTTCCCCTTTACTTAAGTCCATTAATTGCACAAGTGGTGCAGCACACCTTTCTCTAGCAAACATAGTTAACACTTAACACTCAATCAACAGTCCTGTAAGAGAAAAGATGAAAAACAGTGCTGTCAGGCAGTATCAGTATGTAAATTAAGCTCTTGGAACTTTAATCACTACAATATAACAAGGAGTCAATAAAACAGGCAATTTAGGATGTGACCCTTTTTGGATATTTATAATATTTAACAGTCAATTACATTTTAATGATTTTAGATGGATAGCTCTTAGTTTAGTTGATACAGGACCAAATAGCCTTTTCCACTTCTGGTACCCATAAACTATAAAAGCCTGGGCGGTCTACTTGTATCTCTGCTAGAAGGTTTCTTTTTACTTTTTCCAGGGTATAAAAATAAAAAAAAATTACTAAAATAAAATGGCATAAAAATAAAGTCCCATGTATCACCAAAAATACAAAAATAATCAAAATAACCAAGTTATAGTTTTCAAAGCCACGTCCAACCAAAAATAAGTGTCTGGTCTAAAGGGGGAAAGTGGCTCATCTTGAAGGGTATATTTACATGAGCTGTTGTTGTACATGTGGTCACAGACGACTTCTGTTTAAAAAAAATATAAAAATAATGGTTTTGATGTAGAATAAATAAATTATGATGCTTTGTGTACTGTACATCCATACATGCCAACGACGGGTACGGTAGACAAGCTGTATTCACTTGAATGCAATGCTGACAAAACTTGGTTAAGTTTGCAGCTAACAAAGTTTACACACAATTTTATATTACAGAATAGATATGCATTTTTAACATATTACTAGTCGATTCGCATAAAACTTTGTTTCAATACTGTACGGAGCGAGCGCTCCATACAGTATTAGAATGTATTGGCTCCAATGAGTCGAAGTTATTACTTAGTGAAGTCTCGCGAGACCTCGCATAATAACTTCAGAAATGGATTTATACTCTAAAAAAACATTTCCCGAACTCTGGTTCGGTTCCAAGTGGTACCTTGGAACCGAACCAGAGTTCGGGAAATGCCACCAGTTATATGGAGAAAATGAAGTATATGCATAGACATATAACCGCTGCAGCCAATCACTGGACCCAGTGGTCTCGTTCCATATACTGGTACATCACTGCTGCAGCCAAGTAAGTAAAGATCAGAGGCAGGCATAGTAGAGGTGGTGCTGTAAGTTTTATTTTTGTTAATGTTGTCACAGACCCTGCCTTTAGCCACATTTTTCCATAACTTGGACAACGCCTTGGCAGATCATACTGTGTTTGACCTTTTAGCAAATCTGACAGGATCTTTTTAACACATAAAAAAAAAACACTATAGCAAGCAGAAAACTGTTCAAAACTGTAAAAATGTGTCTTATTGTGCGACAAAAACACTTTGTGATAAATACTGCTGGGGTTCCAATATCAGTCAATAAATATTATCTGCTGTGGCATCATGCAAATAAATGTGAAAATCAGTACTGGTCTCACTGCTGCAACAGAATCATTGAAAATTAATGGTCAAAGGAAATGTTGACTGAAGGGTTTGAAGAGCTAGCAGAAGAGTTTACAGAGTTGCAAATCCCTTGCATAGTCATATACAGTACCTCAATGATTAAATTCTGTCTGCCAGTAGCTCCTGCTGGATGAAGTGTAGGAGCTTACTGCATACTCGTACATTTACCACAATAAAAGACAATATGCAGTAGGCCCACTCTAGTAAGACCACAAAAAATAACGCTGATTGCTATAAAGATGTATTTAGAAATTAACAAGAATGTTAGAACTAAAAAATACTTGGTGTTAAAAAGTAAACATTGACTTTATCACAGGGGTTGCCTAATAATTAAATATTACTTTCTCTGTTAGAGCAAAGAAAAGATAATTTTTCAATTTGATTTAAAGACCATGCACGAGTGTCCACATATCATTGTTATTGTAAAATATAAAACTTTTATCCTCTCCAAATATAGTGTATGCATTATTTGAAGTAAGGAACATCAGGAGGACTCGTTCACCAGGATTCAACAAGGGTATAAAAAAATTACCAATGTGATTTTATTTTCTGTCTTCATAAAAGTTGATTAGTGACAAGAATAATTTAGGAAAATCTTTCAGTCTATTGTCTATATGTGATTATAAATGTCCTTAAAGTATCATTGCTGAAGGGTAGAAACCTCCTTCTCAGGCTCCATGTGTGACTTCTGTCTTCTTCAGCAGCAACCCCCAACAGTGTGAGAGCAAGAAGAAGACCCCCCTTTTCTGTCTCTGTCAGTCATTTATAGCAATAGATATAGGCATACACATGTATGTGCTTTTACATTGTCACATATGGAAACTTCAAATATAGGTCTTGACATCCCCAAACAGACCTTCCTTAATACTTGTGTATTACTATAGATGATGTCAGTGTGTAGTGTAATAAATCCTTTACATTAAATACCAATTAATAGTATGTCACATATTATTTAATAGTTATACACTTGTTAAGGAGCCCCTGGTGTTCTTTGGACTCCTTCTTGGAATCCCTGGATCCTGCAACCCAGATCCATAAGTAGCAGATTGATTCCTGCTATTGTGACAGCCAGCTAATAACAATCAGCATTCTAGATGTGGCTTCTTCTCAATAGCATTGCATAGGAAAAAGTCTTTATGAATTAGAAAATGGCATTTGTTTCCTTGCTCTCAAAAAATCTAGTGGTGGGCATCATAAAAACAATAACCGTAGTCCTTTAATAAAAGACATGCAACAATGATATATCACTTCAATTTGGTCCATTGGCTTTTTACCATCATTTACACCATATTCTATTATATGTGGGTAAACACAAATCTTTGTTAAGACAGGAAATTTCTCTAGCATTGTCTTAAATTTGTCAATTGTTTGGAAAATCTAGAAGGATCCTGCAAGCTCCTCCTTTAGCTGATATAGTTCCATGGTCAGAGAACTTGGACAGAGTTTTAAAGAGGACCTTTCATCAGTCTAAAAAATGTGTACTAACTATGCTGACATGTAGAGTGGCGCCCAGGGATCTCCCTGCACTTACTATTATCCCTGGGCGCCGCTCCGTTCGCCCGTTATAGGCTCCGGTATCTTCTGGGACTTGGTTATACTAGGAGGAGCCTAGTACACTTGGTTATAGTAGGCGTATCCCAGGCTGTAGCGCTGGCCAATCGCAGCGCACAGCTCATATCCTGGGAGTTTTTTTTTCTCCCAGGCTTATGAGCTGAGCGCTGCGATTGGCCAGCGCTACAGCCTGGCATACGCCTACTATAACCAAGTGTACTAGGCTCCGCCTAGTATAACCAAGTCCCAGAAGATACCGGAGCCTATAACGGGCGAACGGAGCGGCGCCCAGGGATAATAGTAAGTGCAGGGAGATCCCTGGGCGCCACTCTACATGTCAGCATAGTTAGTACACATTTTTTAGACTGATGAAAGGTCCTCTTTAAGTGTGCTATCTAGATGCTAGTCCTTACTAACATCCCATGAGGCAATTATGATAATTCTTAATTTAGTATTCTAGGTGGGTTGGACCTAGGGTAGAGACTAGGGGGCAGAATTATACCACTCTGTGCTCTCTTTAGACTCAAGGAAAGCAAAATTACAGGTAAGACAAATTTTCTCTATTCACAGCATATCTGATTCTTCTTCGGTGATACCAAAGTAATGTCCTTCAAATCACCCATCATGAAGACAGGAAGGGCAAAATATAAAAGAATGGAAGTTCTCTTCATACCTCCAGAAAGGCTCTGGGAGCCCAAGAATGTCCCAGTCCCTGTGCAAGGATCTATAACCTTGGCGATTCAGGGCAGAGACAGCAAATCTAGGAACAGGGTCCCACACACCTTCATCTTGCAGCAGATCCACTACACAGTGTAGCTTTGAGCAAAAGGAAAAAAAATTATGGGATAATAGAAAATTAAAGAGAAGATGTCATGAGAGTTGTCTAACCACGGTTGCCAACTCAAATTTTTCTTTTTTCAGGACAACTTATTCCAAAATCAATGGACAGCCAAAAATTTTTACGGACAAATTGGAAAACCATAATGTATGATAAAGATTATGAGTAATCCATGTCTATACCACAATATACTGATAAAACAACATTAGCAAAAAATTTGCCTATTTTTACATACTGTCCAGAAATTTCTGGATGGTTGGCAACAATGGGTCTAACCTCACAGCCAGCTGTGTGGGAACAGGTGTAGTAGTTCAGAGGGCTTATCTCACTATGTCACCTCCAGTTAGTCACAATTTCTCACACAATATTAATGGATCTGCACACACTCAAGACGGGCAGAGAGTCGGCAGGTAGCAAGGGACAGATCTTTCCAAAGGTCAAGAAATTTAATTGATATGTTAAAACAAGTAGTTTCCCGTAGTTAAAATAAAGCTGAAGGATACATTTATTACATTAGGACAGTGGTGGCAAACCTATGGCACGGGTGCCAGAGGCGGCACTCAGAGCCCTCTCTGTGGGCACCCACACCCTGGAAAATGTCTATGGTGTACCAATATGCCTTAGACATTTCCTGCCATCCATCAGCGCAGGGAGCACTATGAACAGCGCAGGTAGCGCACTGAATGTAGGCAGGATATTATAGCTAATGATAAAGTACATGGAAGATATACTGTAATGGACTGTAGTACTCAGGATAAAAAATCGGTCTTAGTCCTTCCATATTTTTGATCATTAAACCATTTCTCATCTATAGGAAAAGCCAATGGCATCAGCCTAACACTTTCAATTACCAATGTGTAAGCCCAGCAATGCTTACCAAGAAACACCTTCCCAAAGGCCCATCACCTGGCTTCACTGTCTCCCCCAGGCTGTAGCTTGGCAAGCAGTCTAAGGGTAGGATGCAGACTGGGATTCAGTATTTCTTTTGTCTTTGTAGCCTTTTGCGATTCCTCCAGCAATACATCACTCAATCCTGGATATCTCCGTAGAAGAGCTCCAGCATGCAGTGTGCTCTGTACAGAACAATCCACATCACCAAGAGACAGTTCCAGCATTCCGACAGTGAGGGCAGCTGGGTAAAATGGAAGAGGCAGATACATGTACATTCATTACATTCAAGGGGATTTCCGTGACTTAGGTCAAGAATATCAGATTGGTTGGCGGTCCAAGACTCAGCACCCCCACCAATTACCAGAGAGGCTCCAGAAACTATACAGTGGGTACAAGGCTCCGTCCACTATGTAGTTTCCAACACCAATGTACTGCAGCTCAGCTTTTATTCACCACTACACAGTGTATGGAAACTTATGCTTCTTGTTCCAACCATTGTATAGTTTCTGGTGCTTGCAGCTGTTTGAAATAACATATCAGTAGGCTGTCCGACCGCACTGATCTGGTATTAACGACTTCCCCTAAGGACAGGCCATTAAAATCTCAGCATAACAGTTAATTAATATCTTAATTCATGGTTAATATTGGGTAAGTTTTTGGTTAAATCATGGAAAAAATGCACTAAAACAATAAATGCAAACATAATATATGGACTAAGCCCTCACTCTAATAATAAAATCTAAGACTCTTAGCCAATATATTTTGATCAAAATACATGTGTTCCCACCTACCCGCTCCACGGTGGTCTCAGTCAGGCAGGACCTACTGTAAACCTACCTATGCCATATGAGCATCTATATTCAGGAGAGCAGACCCTGCACATATAGTGTGTTGCTCCTCGTTACCTCTGTGTGCACCAAGCAACCAATGAGAGGAGGAGCCCACACAGCTATATCTACCACCTTAATCAAGGTAGCCTATTAGATAGGTGGGACAAAAGTGCACATGAATGCTACTCCCAGGATAGAAGCGCATTCACACCTGAAGGTACCACTCCTTCAAGACAAACCAAAAAAAGATACATCCTGCACAATATGATGATGTGCATGGCTACATTTATAAAGTCACGGAAAATAATGCGCTAAAACAATAGATGCAAACATAATATATGGACTAAGCCCTCACTCTAATAATAAAATATAAGACTCTTGGCCAAAATATTTTGATCAAAACACATCTGTGCCAACCTACCCGTTCCACGGTGGTCTTAGTCAGGCAGGTCCTACTCTAAACCTCTATTTATTATGTTTGCATCTATTGTTTTAGTGCATTATTTTGCGTGATTTTATAAATGTAGCATGCACATCCGCTTATTTACTATCATATCTGCAGAATGTTTTGTATCTTTTTTCCATGATTTTTTTAAAGTCTTTGGTGAAACACAACTTACTAAACAGCTGCACATAGCTCAACAGGGAGAGCACAGACTGCGGACTCCCAAGGACATCATAGGAACTACATGACAGAGTAGTGTAGAGCAAAAGCCTGCAGATCGGAGCATAGTCTGTAGGGCATGAAATGCAGATACCTGGAAACAAAAAAATATAGAAAAAGTCATGGATGTGTCCTAAATTTACAAAATTAACAACTGTACTACTGTAAAAACTCTTTAGGTGACTCCAGCCTCAGCACCTATGGAAGGTCTCGTCTCTGGTCCCAGTTAGAGGGCGAGAGCTATTTAGCTAACGTGAGTAAAGACAGAACACAGGTTTCAAGAAGTGATGCCCTGCAAAGGAACCTCGCAGAACCTTCCAGAACTCTGTTTGATGGATTTGAGACCCCCCCCCCCCCACTATTTAAGTTTGAGCCTAAATAATATATTTATCAAGTTTAGTTGAAATCCATGAAGACACATATGAGCCTATGAAGATAAAGCTTATATATATATATATATATATAGCATCAAACTTGAGCTTGATATCTGAGCCCAACTTGCAACAGTAGGGAAATTCCTACTAACAATCAAGTGTGATGTCACAAGTCAGCATAATTACAACACATTCCACAAGGTTCCATGAACAGTTGCTGAGGCTCCCAAAGCCTTAGTTGCCATTGGCTTCTACTACGATATACTTGTGGATTTTATCTTTACATCTAAATTATTTGGATTATTGCCCTGTTGTCATCTTTTGATACAACCTAGGTGCCAAAAAAAAAAAGGAAAAAGCATTCAACAAGCAAAAAGAAAGGAGAAGGAAGTCCGAGAGGGAAACCAACCATGCCAGATAGAGAAGACATACAAAAAAAGGAATTTTCACCAAAAAGTAGGAAGATTAATTGTAAAAAATCTGGAGAGCAGGTTGGTCAAGCATGCCTCGCAGACAAAAAAAGTCCCTGAGAATATTTCCTAAAAACTGTAAAATACAGATGGAACGAGCTTGTAGGATACATTAAAACCAAGCTGACAGCACTCTAAAAAGATTCCATGAGAGGCGGGGAGAGAAAGGTAGTGCAAAACCAGGAGAAGAGGAGGGAATTAGGAAGAAAAGGAAAGATCTGGCCCCCAATTAAGATCATGCTTCAGATGAATGTAGAGGTCCAAGTAGAAAACAAAGGAAGACCTCTTACATTGGAGACATTTATCTTCCATAGTGTCCTTGGAGAAGGAAACCTATGGCAAAGTGATACTGGCTACAGTTTTAATCAGTAATGAAAGTGTGGCCCTAACAACAGTGAAGAAGAGAAGCTTAATAATCTTCAGCCAATACCTTGTAAAAAACCAAGTCCTGAGAATTGCCCACAAAAGCAACTTTCTAATTCACAGTTTTTCTGTGTTCCACACAGAAAACGATGCATATTACATCACCGAACTGGTTTCTGGAGGTTATTTAGTACAACTAATATGTGAACCAACTCCACATCAACACCATTAACTTTGTAACTGCAGAAATCATCTGTGGCTTACAGTTCTTGCACACTAATAGAATAGTTCACCAGGACATAAAACTAGATAACATTCTGCTGACTGGAGACGGCTATATAAAGATCACAAAAGGACTAGCTCTTTATAATGTCTATAAAATGAGTCAATGCCACAGATTACCTGGAACACCTGGATATGGGGCTCCTGAAATGATACTGGGACAGTCATATAATGGGGGTGTAGACTGGTTTGCCTTGGGTGCCATGCTATATGCCATGATATTCCACTGTAGAGCATTTCCGGGAAATACCCACCATCAACAGTACATAATATCATCAAAAGATTTAGGGAATCTGGAGAAATCCATATGCGCAAGGGAAAGACCGATGGTCAATATTGGATGCTTGTGATCTATGGGTCCTCGGATGGCATTGATGCCCTCAGATGAAATGAAAACAGGCATGATTCTATACTGGAAATCACTGCATAGGCTCAGGAACACTTCTAGAAATCATTGTCTGTGAACACAGTTTGCCACGCAATCCACAAATAGCTGTATCTTGCAGGTAAGAAGCCATATGTCAACACAATCCAGCAATGCCACCATCTTATCTGAGCTGAAGCTTATTTAAAATAGACTAAAGCAAAATGGAAGCTGTTCTGTGGTCAAATGAATCAAAATTTGTAGTAAGCAATATAATGTAATAGCCAGCTCACCCCTTTGCATTTAACGCACTGTTCAAGTGCCCGTAAACTAAACAAAAAATGCAGAATCCGGCATGTAATACAATCTTTAATTTATTTCCACATATTAAAATCTAACTACAGGAAAACTACCGCAGTACCCTAGAGCTGACACGTCCGTGCAGTCTTGCTCATGACCAGAACTGTTGAGCCGCTAGAATCCTACATTAGACAAGAAAGGGACAACATTAATTTCCCAAAACTACAGCAATTGGTCTTCACAGACTGTTGTTAAAAGAAGAGGGAAGGCTACACAAAGGTAGACATGGCCCATCAATTTACAAATGAGTTAATATTTTCATGAAATGTTCTATGATCTACTGTGAATAAAATATGGGTGTATGAGATTTGCAAATCATTGCATTCTGTTTTTATTTACATTTTACGCAGAGTCACAATTTTTTTGGAATTGGAGTTATTATAGTGTTTGAAGCCAAAATTAGGAATAGGTTAAAAAAAAGAGAACTGACTGCATCATAGTGTTTTAAAATAGTTCCTATATGATTGCAAGTCTATTACTTAATCATGTACGATCAGATCAGATATCGACAGCGCCATAAATCTATAATCCAGTGAGTTCGGGTTAGGGAAGCTGTGGCCGACACAAGCACCATGTTTCCCGAGCTGATCACGGTTGTATGAATCAGACCTTAATACTTGACTGTGAGATATAGAGAAAAAAGCAATAACAATATGTCCATTTTTTATGTCATGTATGTCTCCAATATTTCTGGACTGCCTAGGTTGTCATTAGAGTTTGAAGCATATTCTGGTGACACTTTAGGAGAGTGTAGGGTGGCTTTATTGCTCTCTTTAATTAGTTTGTGGTCCAAAGACCCAGTGTAAGTAAATTGCACAAATTGTGTATTTGTACACAAATTGCCACTATTTGATGCATCTACGGTTTCTATGCGTCTTTCCGACAAGCTCAACAAGGGGTGGACCTTTACCAGAAAGAGAAGAATGAGGGTAAGGAGAAATGTATACATATGCATTATGGTGGCTTTATGGGAACGAGATTCTGCTACAAGAGACCTGATCTGAGAGGTCCATGCCTGGGTGTTAGGCGTCTCAGAACTTTGTTTATATAGGTTGATGATTGCAGGTAAGGAAAGAAATGGAAGTAGGAGTATGGAAATTTACCCTGTATTTCTGCAAGAGGCAAGATGCGTTTTCCTGAATAGTTCAACATAGCTGCTACTGAGTTAACCCCCCCCCCACCCCCACCCTTGTTTAAAAGTCTATAATATCCAATGAGAAGTACAGAAATTTATTTTTATATACAGTGGGGAAAATAAGTATTTGATACACTGGCGATTTTGCATGTTTTCCCACCTACAAACAATGGAGATATCTGCAATTTTTATCGTAGTGTACACTTCAACTGTGAGAGACAAGGTCTAAAAAAAAAAAAAATCCAGAAAATCACATTGTATTATTTTTACATAATTAATTTGCATTTTATTGCATGAAATAAGTATTTGATACAATAGAAAAATAGAACTTAATATTGGATACAGAATCCTTTGTTTGCAATTACAGAGGTCAGACGTTACCTGTAGTTTTTGACCAAGTTTTCACACACCGCAGCAGGGATTTTGGCCCACTCCTCCATACAGATCTCCAGATCTTTCAGGTTTTAGGGCTGTTGCTGGGCTACATTAAGTTTCAGCTCCCTCCAAAGATTTTTGATTGGGTTCAGGGCTGGAGACTGGCTAGGCCACTCCAGGACCTTGAAATGCTTCCTATGGAGCCACTCCTTAGTCACCCTGGCTGTGTGTCTCGGGTCATTATCATGCTGGAAGACCCAGCCACGACCCATCTTCAATGCTCTTACTGAGGGAACGAGGTTGTTGGCCAAAATCTTACGCTACATGGCCCCATCCATCCGCCCTTCAATACGTTGCAATCGTCCTGACCCCTTTACAGAAACGTGCCCCCAAAATATGTTTCAACCCCCATGCTTCATGGTTGGGATGGTGTTCTTGGGGTACTCATCCTTCTTCTTCCTCCAAATACAGGGAATAGAGTTGATACCACAAAGTTCTATTTTGGTCTCATCTGACCACATGACCTTCTCCCATGCCTCCTCTGCATCATCCAGATGGTCTTTGGTGAACTTCAAACAGGCGTGGACATGTGCTGACATGAGCAAGGGGACCTTGCGTGCCCTGCAGGATTTTAATCCATTACGGCGTAGTTACTAATGGTAATCTTTGAGACTGCGGTCCAAGCTCTCTTCAGGTCATTAACCAGGTCCTCCCATGTAGTTCTGGGCTGATTCCTGACCTTTCTTAGAATCATCCTTACCCCCACGATTTGAGATCTTGCATGGAGCACCAGAGGAAGATTGACAGTCATCTTGTGTTTCTTCCATTTTCTAATAATTGCGCCAACAGTTGTTGCCTTCTCACCAAGCTGCTTGCCTATTGTTCTGCAGCCCATCCCAGCCTTGTGCAGGTCTACAATTTTGTCTCTGGTGTCCTTAGACAGCTCTCTGGTCTTGGCCATGGTGGAGAGGTTGGAGTGTGATTGAGTGTGTGGACAGGTGTCTTTCATACAGGTAACAAGTTCAAACAGATGCAATTAATACAGGTAATGAGTGCAGGGTAGGAGGGCTTCTTAAAGGATAACTGTCACATTTAGACCCAAATTTCAGTTTTCATATATGTAGTTACTAATATGATAATATACCTGAATCAATAACTATTAGACTTACTTACCCCTTATTTAATAAGATTCAGCCCTTAGCAACCAGTCTGCATAAAACTGCAATTTCACTATTCTGTTAAGATGGCCGCCCTCAGCCCTGAGGCTAATCCATAGGACACCTGCAGTGAAGTTAGTGAAGACCAGCTCTGTATAGGGGGGTCTTGCAGTGAAGTTCCCAGGTCTGGCTGAAGCCTATAGTCCTTCTACAAGCTCTCCTCTTATCAGATAAGGCTGTCATTTATACACTGAGCAGCCAGCATATGTACATTCTCCAGAACCTGCTAAGGGAGTGTCTGCCAAGCACAGGCATGAGGAGAAGTTCACACACACAGCCCAGCACTGTTATCTCCTGTCAGGAAGAACCTGGCTTTTTAAACATTCCCTTACAATGTTGACTCACTATCAGTTCCCAGTGCACACAGCGTGCTCTGTCCTCTATCTGGTAGACGGAAGGAGCATAGCAACCTGATTTTATCTCAGGTAAAAATAGCCAATACTGGGGACTTTTAGGTGGCTTTTAGGGGTTATTTATTTAAGAATCAGAAATTAAAACAGGGCCAACAAGGTAATATTAATCACCAAAATCCAATAGTAAAAAAAAAAAAAATTTGACAGTTATACTTTAAAGAAAAAGTAACAGGTCTTTGAGAGCCAGAACTCTTGCTGGTTGGAGGGTGATCAAACACTTATTTCATGTAATAAAATGCAAATTAATTATTTAAAAATCATACAATGTGATTTTCTGGATTTTTTTGGTGAAGTGTACCTACAATAAAAATTACAGACCTCTCCATTCTTTGTAGGTGGGAAAAACTTGCAAAATTAACAGTGTATCAAAAACGTATTTTCCCCAGTGTACAGATGTAGCTGGGTTAACAGTCACAGTCATAACACATTAACTAAATGTGATAATTCAGCAAGTATGTGTCTTAACTCTGCTGCATCTGTATGAGACCAGCAGAATGACCCAACTTCGCATGGGTGTATTTTGACTATTTTATTTAATGTTGTGTGTGTGTATACGTACCTACCCCCTTAAAATGTGACCACAGCAGCCCACCTCCTTGACTGTGACCTCCACCGCGTCAGCCCCCTTAACAGTGACTTCCACAGCAGCCCACCCCCTTAACAGAGACCTTCACAGCAGCCCACCCAACTGTCACCTCCACAGTGCCCTGCTCCTTCACAGCGAGCTCCTCCTTAAGGCTGGGAACACACCTAGCGTATGACGCGCGTTTTTTGACTCTCCCCTATGGCATCATTGTCCATAGGCGCGTTAAAACCCCCCAAAGAAGCTCATGTACTTGTTTGGGCGTTGGCCGTTTTACAGCGCGTTTAAACGCGCTGTAAAACGCCCAAATGTGAACCATGCCCATAGGGAAGCATGGCTTTTCACATGTGCGTTTTACAGCGCGTTTGAACACGCTGTAAAACGCTTAGGTGTGTACCTAGGGTAACAGTGACTTCTAGAGCAGCCTGCTCCCTTAAAGGGAGTCTTTCACCTAATCTGAGCGTTTTAGACCGCTCAGATCAGGTTATAGACTCTATGCCCCTCATTATTATTATTATTTATTTTTAGAGTGCCATTCATTCCATAGCGCTGTACATATAAGCGGTGCACATACATAATACAGGCAATTGCCTTAAGCATGAACGAGACAAGTTACAGACTGGTACAGAAGGATAGAGGGCCCTGCCCGTGAGGGCTTACATTCTACATGGTATGGGGGAAGGAGACAGTAGGCAAGGGTGAAGCTGGTCATGGCGGTATAGAGGCAGCTGTGTCACTAGTCGTAGGCTTGTCTGAAGAGGTGGGTTTTCAGGTTGCTTTTGAAGGATTCCACTGTAGGTGAGAGTCTGATATGTTGGAGTAGCGAGTTATTACTACAGTACCTTTCTTTGGAGGAGGTAATAGGACAGAGGTCTGAAAGAGGTGTGTTTTTCTGGGCACATCACCCACTACGCCGCCCCTGGGCACCTTTAGAAGCTCATTTACATGTTTTAAAAGTGTCTTTTTCATCATCTGGACGAGGGACACATAAAAGAAAGGTACTGTAGTAATGAGGGGCATAGAGTCTATAACCTGATCTGAGCAGTCTAAAACGCTCAGATTAGGTGAAAGACTCCCTTTAACATGACCCCTCATAGCACCTCACCCCCTTAACAGTGACCTCCACAGCAGATCACCCCCTTCACTCTTACCCCCTCGCAACATCCCACCCCCTTTACAATGACTTCCACAGCATCCCGTCCCCTTAACAGTGACCTCCACAGCTCCCCGCCCTTTTAAAATGTGACTTCCACAGCACCCTTCCCCTTAACAGTTACCTCTACAGCAGCCCACCCCCTTAACAGTGACCCCTCACAGTAACCCGCTGCCTAAACAGTGACCTCCACAACACCCCATCCTCTCACAATGACGTTTTTTTCAGACCTCACAGAGTGGCCAGACCATCAGTGGCGATGATACGTATCTGGTTCCCGGCTCCATCCTCATAATTCTGGGCACGTGAGTTATGCAGCCAATCACTTTCCATTGACTGGCAGCAGCAAATGCAGGTGGCCGCAACATAATTACTGCAGGACAGTAACAGAGACCAGTGGAACCATTAGGGCAGGGGTGCGCTTCTGTGGATTTTTTTTTAGGAGAGTTAGGCCTCTTTCACACGGGCGTCATGTTTGACGCCCGGATAAGAGGCGGGTGCGTTGCGGGAATATGTGTGATTTTTCCGCGCGGGTGCAGATGTTTGTAATGCGTTTTGCACGCGCGTGAGAAAAATCGCCATGTTTGGTACCCAGACCCGAAGCCGGACTTCATTACTGAAGTCCGGTTTCGGGTATTCTGGAAAATTTATTATTTTCCCTTATAACATGGTTATAAGGGAAAATAATAGCATTCTTAATAAAGAATGCTTAGTAAAATGAGAATGAAGGGGTTAAAAATAATAAAAGTTAACTTACCTTAGCCACTTGATCGCGTAGTTGCTATCTGTCCTCTCTTTCCCTGCATCAGCTAAGAACTAAGGACCTGTGATGATGTCACATCACATGGTCCAATCACATGGTCCATCTTACCATGGTGATGGACCATGTGATTGGACCATGTGATGTGACGTCATCACAGGTCCTTTAGTTGTTAGCTGATGCTGGGAAAGAGAGGACAGATCTCAACTACGCGATCAAGTGGCTAAGGTAAGTTAATTTTTATTATTTTTAACCCCTTCCTCTTCATTTTACTATGCATTCTTTATTAAGAATGCTATTATTTTCCCTTATAACCATGTTATAAGGGAAAATAATAAATTCTCCAGGATACCCGAAACCGGACTTCAGTGATGAAGTCCGGCTTCGGGTCTGGGTACCAAACATGGCGATTTTTCCATGTTATAAGGGAAAATAATAAAGATCTGGTCCTGTTGCTAAGCAACCATGCGGGAAAATCGCACTTTCTTGCGGATGCTTGCGATTTTCCCGCAGCCCCATTCACTTCTATGGGGCCTGCGTTGCGTGAAAAACGCACAATATAGAGCATGCTGCGATTTTTACGCAATGCAGAAGTGATGTGTGAAAATCACCGCTCATGTGCACAGCCCCATAGAAATGAATGGGTCCGGATTCAGTGCGGGTGCAATGCGTCCTCCTCACGCATTGCACCCGCGCGGAAAACTCGCCCATGTGAAAGGGGCCTTACACATTTCCCCACAGCCCCGCAGATTTTTTTTTAAATGTCTTGGGCAACCCGTTTACCTAAACTTTTAATGTGATATTGAGGTTTGAAGGTTTGCCAATAAGCCAAGAGTGTATTTCTGGCGGAAACATGTCAAAGTGGTAATATTCATTTAGGAAAATTACGAAAAAGGTACAGAAACTATTTTCTGTTACTATAAGCACTAAAAACAATGTAGGCAAGGATCAATTAAACAGGCAATTTAGGATGTGACCCTTACTGTATTTCTTATTCATTACATTGATGGGATATTAGTCACATTTTAATAGTTTTGGATGGATAACCCTTTGTGAAGTCCAGATGACATCTATGGCTGTTCGTAGATTATAAACGCCAGGGCGGTCTACATGTATCTCTCCAAGAACGTTTTTCTTTACATTTTCCCAGATAAAAAATTAAACACTAAAATTAAAGGCATAAAAATGTATCACCAAAACATGTAAAATTGATTTCATTAAATGAAAAAAGTTACAATTTTCAAAACCACATACCATAAAAAAAAAAAAAAAAAAGGGCTGGTCAATGGTCCGTCTTGAACTGGTTAAGGATATATTTACATGAGCCATTTTTGATGGTCAAAACTGCTTGAAAATACTGGTTGTGATGTAGAAGAAATAAATTGTGATGCTTTCTGTTCTCTGTGTCCATAAATGACAATGTGCCAATGGCAAGTATGGTAGCTCAGCTATATTCACTTGAATGCAGGGATGGATTGGCCATAGACCCTACAAGGAAATTTCCCGATGGGCCAAGCCCTCTTGATGGCCACAAGCCAAGTACATAATGATCTGATACTCAACGGCCACAGTTGCCCTCCTGAACTCAACTGTATTACCGTCTTCATGATGTTGATACAGTTCAATACTGTGGTTGGGGCGGCAGTATTTTGTGCTACCCTGTGGGGCGTTATTCTGTGCTGCACTAAGGTATTGCAGACCCTGCCTACTTCTTTTGTTCCTGCCTATTTGTGTTGTCCCATCTTGTCAATTTGGACCCACCGACAACATGGGGCCACTTTAAGTTCCCAATCCGCCCCTGCTTGAATGTAAGGCTGATATTCTTTGGTCATGTTTGCAGCTAATGAAGTTTGGACACAATTGCATATTAGGAAATAGACATGCATTTTGAACATATATTAATCAATTTTGTAGCCTTGTTGACTCCACACTGTTAGGCCTCATGCACACGACCGTATGTATTTTGCGGTCCGCAAAAACTACAGATGACGTCCGTGTGCATTCCGTCCTTAGTGGAACAGAACTGCTGGCCCCTAATAGAACAGTGCTATTTTTGTCCGTAATGCGGACAATAATAGGACATGTTCTATTTTTTTGCGGAACGGACATGTAGACATACGGAAACAGAATGCACACAGAGTAACTTAGTTTTTTTTGCGGACCCATTGAAGTGAACGGTTCCGCATATGGTCCGCCAAAAAAACAAAACAGACATGGAAAGAAAATACGTTTGTGTGTATGAGCCCTAACTCTGAAAACCCCTCGACAGATAATTACACTGTGTAGGGCCATTGAGCAAATCTGACAGGATCTTTTATCATGCTCGAAATAGTCACTATAGCAGGCAGAAATGGTAGATCTCCAAAATTATAAAAATAGATTTTATTGTGCGACAAAAACATTTTGTGATAAACACTGCTGAGTTTCCAGACTATATTATCCACTGTGGCATTACTGATGTAAAAGAATCATTGAAAATTAGTGGTCGAAGGAAGTGTTCCAAAGAAAATGTTGACTGAAGGGTTTGAAGAGCTAGGAGAGAAGTTTACAGAGTTGGAAATCCCTTGCATAGTCATATACAGTACTTCAATGATTTAAGTTTGTCTTCCAGTAGCTCCCGCTGAGTAAAGCTTAGGAGCTTACTGCATACGTTTACCATAATAAAATACAGTATGCAGGAAGCTCCCTCTAGTGGTGGCTCCAGCCAGCTAGAATTATATCTGTGAACTTTATACTACATAAAAAGACCACAAAAAATGATTGCTCGCTCTCGCTCTCTCTCTGTATATATGTATATATATATATATATATATATATATATATATATATATATATATTCAGAAATAAACCAAAATGTTAGACCTAAAATTACTTGGTTTTAAAGAGTGAATATTCACTGTATAGCGGAGGTGGCCCCTCAATTAAAAACTACTTTGTTAGATCAAAGAAATTATTTTTTTCCATTGGATTTAAACACAATACATCTGTGACTAGATATCACTGTTACACACGTGTTAAGGAGCCCCTGGTGTTCTTTGGATTTCTTCTCAGAATGCCTGGATCCTGCCACCCAAATCCATAACTGGCAGAATGATTCCTGCTATTGTGCCAGGCAGCTAAGAAGAATCAGCATTCTAGACATGGCTTTTTTTCAACAGTAAGAAAATCTTTGTAAATTAGAGAATGGCATTTCTTTCCTTGCTCTCGACAGATCTAGTGGTGGGCATAAAAAAACAATAACCATTGTCCTTTATTAATAGACATACAACAATGATGGCTTTTTTTTATCATCATTTACACCATATTCTAGTATATATGGGTAAACACAAAACTTTGCTAAGGCACTGAATCCCCATTAGACAGGAAATGTTTCTGGCACAGTCTTATATTAGTCACTACATTGGAAAATCCAGAAATACCATGAAGTTCAAGCTCTGTCTTTAGCTGAGATAGCTCCTTGTTCAAAGAACCTGGACAGACTTTTAAGTGGATGCCACGCTCTAGTAACATCTCATGAGCCTTAAGGAGCAGTTCACTTCGAACCAATAAACCCAGGACAGCAGAATGTACACGAGAACAAGCAGAGGCTCTTATTGACAGAACCGATATAGATCCTACAGAAGAAAAAAAAAGCAAAACATTTCAGTATAAGCATCAGGACAAGAAGAGTAGATTCATATGTGCTTATAATGCTTCTACCCTAGGGTTACAATGATTACAGACTATATGCATCAGTATTTTATCAGTTAGTAGTGCTCACCACAGGTCCACTGCTTTTTTCAGCGTTGACTACAGAACAGGTATTTGGGGAATATTAATTTTTTAGCGTGTTTCATATATCTTTCACTAAAGGATTATACATTTTATAAAACATGAACAGGGGAGCCCAGAGCATGGGAAACATTGAATTTAGTGTACAATCATTATGTACCTCATGCCAGGCACAGCTTGCTCCTACTGTCTTGACTTACCCTGTTCATTCACCCAGCTGTGCCATCTTTCTATCTGCTCTTTCACTGGAATTGCTGTATTTGCTACCCATTGTCGTACTACAGAGCAAAGGGAAGATTCCTGAGCCATAAGACTCAGCAGATGCTGGATCAATGGACCCAGCAGATTGCAAAGAAAATTGGGGTCAGCAAATACGTTGGGCTCATCCTCCTCATAGAGTGTCATTGACCTGCAAGAACAAGGGGAAGAATAATTTTATTCACACCTTATCGTATTCGTTTAACATTTGGTGATACCAAAGTAGTGTCCCTCAAATAACCTGTCATGAAGAGTGGAAAGTGCAGCATGAAGATCATAAGGAGGTAGACGAAATAAGAGAGAATAGAAGGTCTCCTCACAGCTCCAGAAATGATCTCTTAAAAGCTTCAGGAGGCCAAGAATGGCCCAGTCACTGTGCAAGGACCTCTCAGCTGGATCATTCAGGGAAGAAACAGCAAATCTAGAAACAAGGTCCCGCACACCTCGGTCCTCATCTTGTAGCAGATCAACTCCACACAGTATAGCACTGAACAAAAGAAATATATAAAAAAATAATAATAAATATGGCATAACAGAAAGATAAAGAGAAGACCTCCTTGGAGTTGTCTAACCTTACAGCCAGCTTTGTGAGACCAGGCGTAGTAGTTTGGAGTGCTCGTCTCACCAGGTCACCTCCAGCAATGTGCAAAGCCTCTGCTGCAGCTAGGCGCAGTTTCTCACACGATATTGCTGGATCTGCACACGCAAGGAGAGCAGAGAACCAGTGGGTAGCAATGGACAGGTCTTTCCAAAGGTCGCTGTCAAGAGACAAAATTAATATCACATGACAAACCAGGAAGTAGGATTCAAGCATAGGGGGATAAAAGAAAACTGCAAATGGGGTACATTTGAAAAATATTGGTGGAAAAACTGTCCAAGGAGGAATAGGAGCTAAAGTACTTTATGAAAATAAGTGAATAAAATAAAAATAAACTTTAGAGTGAAAAGTAGTTTATGGCACAACTCCTTCCCTCCTTCCAGAAGAACCAGACAACTCCACAAAGAGTTGAGATAATGCTAAAGTGGTGATAATGCTTTCTGTAACGCTGAGTTCCATTCTGTCTGAGAAATAAATAAAAAATAGATTTTATAGATTTAACTATGGGCTTGGAGTGGAGATAAGGGAAAAATGTTATCTGAACTTTCATTTGGCGGTCAGATAGCAACAAGAATTTGTGGATTTCATGTCTTTTTTTTTAATCAGATGTTATTAATATTAGGTTTTAAAACAAATGATACAGAAAGTACAAAACAATGGTGGTGCAACCATCATACCGTAAACCCCAACCCCATCGCCAAAATCACCCCCACCTCCATGTAGTCACTGTTCGGTTCACTTCCACTACAGTAATCTATGATCAACAATAGGGCAGTATCCGTATATACAGCAAGGTCGCTGAAGCCAACCAAACATTACATTGTTTCTTGAGTTTCCTAAGACTGCCATAAAAATCATGTGATTAGCAGTGTACGTTAACTCTGTCATATTAGGAGATGCGAACTGCAACCAATATTTGGCAATAAGTTTCCTAGTCAAGTAGAGAATCTTAGCTATAGCCCGTTTAGGCACATCAGAAGGAATGTCCATCACATGACCCAATAACCCAACCTTTGGGACTTTTGGCAATTGGACAGTATAGACATCTTCTAAAAGGGCAAACACAGCAGACATAGGTCTTCTAATACCGAGCAAGACCACAGCATATGAACAGTGTCAGCCCCTAAGTGGGAGCATCTAGGGCATTTAGCGTCAGTTCTAAAACACATTTTGAAAAGCAGAATAAGGGTTCTGTATGCCCTATGTAATACAAATAATTGTGGGCTGCGCTGCACCAAACCCAATGAAAGTGACGGAGTGCAGGCCAGAACATCTTCCCACTGTTTGTTAGAAATAGGACCCACATCAACCTCCCATTTATCCTTCAGACCTTGTAAAGGATTACCCAGACATCTAGATAGAAGAGCCCCATAAGAGAGTGAAAATAAAGTCTTAGATGTAGAAGCCTGGACTACTCTGTCAAGGACCCTCATACTAAAAATAGACATAGTCACCGTGCGTCCCTGAGATTGGATGGCGTGTCGCAGTTGTAGATACTAATAAAAGATGGAATGCGCCAATCCAAATTTGCAAGGTTTGGAAGGATTTAAACGTAGTTTTATCATACAACTGGTGGACATATTTATTCCCCTTTCGCTCCCATATATCAAAACCATCCAGTAGAAACAACTCTCCTAAATAGGGATTATGCCAAAGTGGAGTATATTTGATACAGCCTCCGAGCTCCAATAGATCTTTAAATTTCCACCAGACCCTATGCAATAGAGACAAAGTGGGCATAGATGGTGTTATCAGTTTAAATCTATGGGCTTACAAGGGTCCCACCAAATTATCAGTATTTAGAAGGTGCCTGAGTATCCACCTCCTAGAGTCTCGGTCAGCAGTTAAGCCCCATCCTTGTAGATGTTGCAAAAATAAGTCCAAGGATGAGGCAGTGCCACCACTCCCTTTTCTTTGGCCAGTTGTAATTTGCCCAGTCTGATTATAGAGATGCCCTTTCGCCAAAGAAGATCTCGGAAAATATTTTCTATATGTCTAAACAGGTATGAAGGAAGCAAGAGGGGGGCTTTGTGCAGAATGTAATTGCGTCATCCAAATTATTTTAATTAAGTTAGCACGTCCCATCAAAGAAAGTTTGACCCAGGCATCCACTTTAGACCACATTCGATAAAACAGAGGTATGAGATTCAATTGAACATAGTCCGGAATATTAAAGGGTAACCCAGATACCCAAATATTTAAGCTTATCCACCAAGGGGATCTCTTATAGTAGCAGGGAGTATGACATTATCATCCGCTGGCTGTAATGGCATCAACACGGATTCTGCCCAGTTGATGATAAGGCCTGAGTACCTACCAAATCCATCTGTGATACCGATTATAGCAGAAGGTGAACAATGAAGATCATCCACAAATAGAAACATAGATTGTGTCGGCAGATAAGAACCATTTGGCCCATCTAGCCGGCCCAATATACTTGAATAGCCCCTGGCCCTATCGTATATGAAGGATGGCCTTATTCCCATCCAATGCATGCTTAAACTCCTTCACTGTATTTGCAGCTACCACTTCTGCAGAAAGGCTATTCCATGCGTCCACTACTCTCTCAGTAAAGTAATACTTCCTTATACTTCCATATTATTTGCCCCTGTAATTTAAAACTATGTCCTCTTGTAGCAGTTTTTCTTCTTTTAAATATTCTCTCCTCTTTTACTGTGATGATTCCCTTTATGTATTTAAAAGTTTCTATCATATCCCCTCTGTCTCTTCTTGCTTCCAAGCTATACATGTTAAGGTCCTTTAACCTTTCCTGGTAAGTTTTGACCTGCAATCCATGTACTAGTTTAGTAGCTCTTCTCTGAACTCTCTCCAAAGTTTCTATATCCTTCTGCAGATATGGTCTCCAGTACTGCACACAATACTCCAGATGAGGTCTCACTAGTGCTCTGTAGAGCGGCACGAGCACCTCCCTCTTTCTACTGTTAATGCCTCTCCCTATACACCCATGGGCGTAGCTATAGGGGGTGCAGAGGTAGCAGTCGCTACCGGGCCCAGGAGCCTGAGGGGGCCCAAAGACCCTTGTGCCGCATAAGAAGACACACAAAGCACTGAGGGAAGGGGGGCCCAAGCTGAACTCTTGCACCAGGGCCCATGAGCCGTTAACTATGCCCCTGTATACACCCAAGCACTCTGCTGGCATTACCTGCTGCTCTATGACATTGTCTGCCCACCTTTAGGTCGTCTGATATAATGACCCCTAAATCTTTTTCCTCAGATACTGAGGTTAGTACTGTATCACTGATTTTATATTGTGCTCTTGGGTTTTTACGCCCCAGGTGCATTATCTTGCACTTATCGACATAAGATTTTAGTTGCCAGATTTTTGACCATTCCTCTGGTTTTCCTAAATCCTCTTCCATTTGGTGTATCCCTCCAGGAACATCAACCTTGTTACAAATCTTTGTGTCATCAGCAAAAAGACACACCTTACCATTGAGGCCTTCTGCAATTTTGCTGATAAAGATATTAAACAATATGGGTCCCAGAACAGATCCCTGAGGTACCCCACTGGTAACAATACCATGGTCTGAATATACTCCATTGACTACAACCCTCTGTTTTCTGTCCTTCAGCCACTGCCTAATCCATTCAACAATATGTGAGCCCAAGCTCAAATACTGCAGTTTATTGATAAGCCTTCTATGTGGGACAGTATTAAAAGCCTTACTAAAGTCCAGATAAGCTATGTCTACTGCACCTCCGCCATCTATTATTTTAGTCACCCAATCAAAAAAGTCAATAAGATTAGTTTGACATGATCTCCCTGAAGTAAACCCATGCTGTTTTTTATCAATCAACCCATGGGTTTTTAGATGTTCCACAATCCTCTACCCGAGTATGGTTTCCATTAATTTCCCCACTATTGATGTCAGGCTTACTGGCCTATAGTTGCCCGATTCCTCTCTACTACCTTTCTTGTGAATTGGCACAACGTTTGCTAATTTCCAATCTTCTGGGACGACACCTGTTACCAGTGATTGGTTAAATAAATCTGTTAATGGTTTTGCTAGTACACCTCTAAGCTCTTTTAATAGCTTTGGGTGTATCCCATCAGGCCCCTGTGATTTATTTGTATTAATTTTAGACAGCTGACTTAGAACCTCTTCCTCTGTAAAGACACATGCAAAGGATTCATTAGTCTTCCTCCCTAACCGAGGTCCTTCTCCTTCATTTTCCTTTGTAAAAACTGAACAGAAGTATTCACTGAGGCAGTCAGCTAGTTCTTTATCCTCTTCCATATACCTTCCTTCTTTTGTTTTTAATTTGGTAATTCCTTTTTTTAATTTCCTTTTTTCATTTATGTATCTGAAGAATGTCTTATCACCTTTTTTCACTGACTGAGCTAATTTCTCTTCTGCCTGAGCTTTAGAAGCTCTTATAACTTGCTTGGCCTCTCTCTGCCTCATCTTATAGATTTCCCGGTCATCCTCTTTTTGGGCGTTTTTATACTTACTAAATGCCATCTTTTTGTTTTTAATGATTTTGGCCACTTCTGCTGAGTACCACAGTGGTCTCTTCCTTTTTGCTTTTACTGACAAGCCTAATGCACTTTTCTGTTGCCTTCAATAGTGCCACTTTTAAGTAGTCCCATTTCTCTTGGACTCCATTGAAATTGTTCCAGTCTGATAGGGACTCGTATACCACTGATCTCATTTTAGAAAAGTCTGTTTTCCGAAAATCTAAAACTTTTGTTTTTGCGTGGAGTGACTCAGTCACTGTACTTATAGTAAACCACACTGACTGGTGATCACTAGATCCTAAGCTTTCCCCTACAGTAATATCAGATACCAAATTGCCATTTGTGAATACCAAATCTAAAATGGCCTCCTTTCGGGTTGGCTCCTCAACTACTTGCTGTAGAGATAATCCCAGTAGAGAATTTAGAATGTCTGTACTCCTGGCAGAAGTAGCTATTTTGGTTTTCCAGTTTATATCAGGAAGATTAAAGTCTCCCATAATGACAACTTCCCCTTTCAATGTCATTTTAGCCATTTCCTCGACTAGTAGATCATCTAATTCTTTGACTTGGCTTGGTGGTCTGTATATGACACCTACACGAGTTACCTTATGATTACCAAGCTGCAACGTAACCCAAACTGACTCTAAATTGGTTTCGCTGACTTGTATTAGATTAGATTTTATGCTATCTTTCACATATAAGGCCACTCCACCCCCTTTCTTGCCTTCTTTGTCTTTCCTATATAGAGAGAATACAGGTATTGTTATATCCCAGTCATTACTAGAAAAGATAATCTGCAAAAAAGTGAGACCTGTTCCTCTCTAACCCCATATTTAAACCCTGCTATATCTGTAGATGACGGTAGTAGGGCCACCAAGGGCTCTATCGTCAAAGCAGATAACAATGGAAAGAGAGGACAACCTTGGTGGGTACCCCTCCCTAACGAGAATGGGGTGACAAGGCATTGTTCACCATGATTCTAGCCATGGGGGTGACATATAAAAGTTTTACCCATTTAAATAAAGAGGAGCTTTCACAGGTACTCCCACTCGACACTATCAAACGCATGGGTTTCCATGTCTATTATTTGGATGATTCTATACATCCACAGGACACCGCGGGAATTCAACCATCTTAAGGAGGAGGCTCTACCAACATATGAAAGCGGTAGATTTCTCCAACTTTTGTTAGAGTGGCCTCCAAGAATGAAAGATAAGGTGTGATGTTCCCCCTGTATAAGTGTGATGGTGATTTAGAGATCTGTATTCCTAGATACTGGGAGGCCCAACCTGGTTTGGCCAGACCTTGTAGAAGTAGCCCAGTTGATCATATACCAAGATAAACTCTTAAGGGCAGTACATTTTACTGTAAGTCCTTAAAAAAAAAAAGTCATTCATACTCTTTCCATACTTTTGATCATTACAAATTCTCTCTCGTCTACAGGAAAAGCCAATGACATCAGCCTAAAACTTTAAATTACCTATGTACTAGCAGCAAGCTTAGAGTACAAAGGACATGGCCGCGGACTTGTGGTCCTCCCTTTCTTGATTCCAGGAAATACAGGAGGCTGTGTACACACTGAATGACCTTAGTGAAGGGAAGATGACGAACTGCCAGAGATGGACAAACTCTGTGTAGGTGAACAAAACCTTCTAAAAGCAGCTCGAGACTCCTAGAGGAATCCATGGTCAGCTGTTTGCACAACATATCCTGACAGAGAAAATGAAAATCATTAATAATAAAGTCAATTATCCTGAAATGATTATTGTTTTTTTTTTTATTGGGCATACCTGCAATATGTCTTTTAGTAACTGTCCCAATGGAACAGGGACATCTCCAATCTGCTTCTGAATTAGCCACCTAAGTACATTTGTATCTCCAGCCTGAAGGAGCTGTGACACTAGTTTATAACTGGAGTGTCCAAAGGAACTGGTGGCCTCATTGCAGATGTACTGGACCCGTGCCTTATGAAAAGCATCAGCTCCCACCTGTAAGAGATCAATAGACATTCCAAGGGTATTCTGGCAATTAGAAGTTATTCTTCGTCCACTGTATCTGCTAGACTGGTGGGGGTCTGAGTGCTAGGAATGTGACCAGGAGCAGTTGAATAGAGTGGTGGTTGAGAATTTATACTGTGCTCCGTTCCTTGTCTGTGGCAAAGACTAAGATAGCCTAGTGCAGAGATCAGCAATCTCCTGCACTCCAGCTGTTCTGAAATTACAACTCATTCTTTCACTTCTATGATAGTTACAACAGCCAAGCAAGTGTGCATGCTAGGAGTTGTAGTTTCATTGCAGCTGGAGTGCAGAAGATTGCTGAACCCTGGTCTAGTGGATAATTTGTAATTACCAGAATACTCTTTAAAGCTGACTGAGCAAAATCTGGGAATCATAGACTTCCATCATTATTTTTTTGACAACTGCTCAACAGATGCTCTTACCTGAGATAGATGTTCCTCTACACTCATCTCCCTACAAAGTGTCTCGTGTACTTGACTTACAAAGTCCTTTCCACAACTGGGCAGTAACAGGCAAACAACTTCCAAAAATGCATTTCTAACCAGAAAGCATGTTTGTACTGGTGACAGCAGCCAAAGAAATGGGGGAAGATGCTTTGCCGCTTCCTGTCTGACATCTTCTGAAATACTGAATAGAAAAATACAGAAATATAAATTAAAGGGGTTATCCGACTCTTGGTAACTGATGATCTATCCTCTAGACAGGTCACGAGCATCTGATGCCGCCGATCAGCTCTTTCAGAAAGACCCGGCTCTACTGTGAGCACTGCGGCCTTCTCGAAGTTTACCCTTGGCTAGTGAGGTCATGACTAGAGATGTGCGAACTTGTGTTTTCAAGTTCGGTGTACAAGGTTCGGGTTATCTAAGAATTCAGTAAGTTATGGATTCTGATACCACGGACCATAACTTATATATACGGACCATATACCACTGCTACCACGGACCATAACTTATATATACGGACCATATAGTAACTATAGCGTAAAACTGCTTAAACATAGGAAAGCTATAAAGTGTAAGAACATATACAACTTGGACTTGTACATTCTCACCAGTTTTCCTTCAACGCTAGTGACAGCAGAGCATTAATCTGCTGCAGTCGTCCATGTAAGGCATTATGGGACACTCCATCCTTGGCATGAGGAAGGTCTTTTATCAGTTGAACAATTAGTGCCTCATAGTCCATCATCTGGACAACAGGCACAAGAGCATGGGCAGCCATGACACGCACAGCATAAATGGGGTTTTCTCTCAGGTCCAACAGAGGAGTCATAAAACATCTGCATAAACATAACAGAAAATAAGGTTCAGCTCATCAAATGCATTCCATGATCCTGCTGCATATTATAAGTGATTTCGCTCAAAGTGACATCACCTCAGCCTTGGGAACTTTGTGTAAGCTTGAAAAAAAAAATTCCAGCACTGGAAATAAGGATTATGTCCATTTTTATCAATGGACTAGGCCATGTTTTATATAGTTTACTAATAAATACATTGTTTTATGGACATATTCCTTATTGCAAGTGCTGCAGGTTTTTTCAAGCTTACCTACAAAGATTTAATTTCATAACATATTGTAGTAGGCCTAGCAACGATCACCATGAAACCCCTTCCCAAAGGCCCATCACCTGGCTTCACTGTCTCCGCCAGGCTGTAGCTTGGCAAGCAGTGTAAGGATAGGATGCAGACTGGGATGCAGTATTTCTTTTGTCTTTGTAGCCTTCTGCAGTTCCTCCAGCAATACATCACTCAATCCTGGATATCTCCGTAGAAGAGCTCCAGCATGCAGTGTGCTCTGTACAGAACAATCCACATCACTACGAGACAGTCCCAGCATTCCGACAGTGAGGGCCGCTGGGTAAAATGGAAGAGGCAGATACATTCATTACATTCAAGGAGATTTCCAGGACTTCGTTACTGAGAACCTATCCTCAGGATAGGTCATCAATATCAGATAGGTTGAAGGTCCAACACTCAGCACCCCCACCAATCAGCTGTTCCTGCCAGGTACTGGAAACTATACAGTGGACAGAAGACTCTATTCACTGTGAAGTTTCCAGCGCAGCCATATTGAGGCTCTTTCACTTGAACAAGAGCTGAGCTAAAGTACCCCGGCATGGGTACAGAATTTTATGCTTCTTGTTCCATCTACTGTATAGTTTCGGGCGCTGGCAGGTGCCAGACCCTCATCAATCTAATAGTGATGACCTCTCTTGAGGACAGGTCATCAAAATCAAGTACCAGAAATCCCCTTTAATAAATCACAGTTAATGTCGGTTAAGGCTTTGGTGAAACACAACTTACTGAACAGCTGTAGAGCTGCATTTCGCATAGCCCAGCAGGGAGAGCACAGACTGTGGACTGCCAAGGACATCATAGGAACTGCATGACAGAGTAGTGTAGAGCGAAGGCTTGCAGATCGGAGCATAGTGTGTAGGGCATGAACTGCAGATATCTGGAAACCAGTAAATATAGAAAAAGTCACAGATGTGACCTACTTTCCCAAAATGAACATATGTACTACTCTTTAGTTGACTCCAGGCTTAGTACCTGTGGAAGGTCTCGTGTCTGGTCCCAGTTAGAGGGCAAGGGCTCTTTAGCTAACATGAGTAAAGACAGAACACAGGTTTCAAGAAGTGGATGCTGTGGTCCCTCTGCAGATAAGATGCCCTGCAGGAGAACTGGAAAGCCTGCTGCTCTGCGGGTAACAGAGAGAGAATTCTGAGACTTTGCCAGTAACAAGGCCTGCAAAACATAATACACGTTAAGATGTAACAGAGAAAAGACAGGAAAGCTTGATTTATACAGTATATAGTGTATACCACACCTGCTCCATCATTTTTCTTGGCATCTCTCTAAACCTTTGATCCTCATGGTGAAGTAATGCAGAACAGAGCCTGGTAAATCCTGTGCTGCATCCATCTACAGCCCCCTGCAGGCAAAAAAGGAACATACAACCTTGAAAATCCAACACGGGACTGTCTTTTTAAAGAGACTTTCAAAGACATAGATATTTAACCCGTGCGACATGTAAACTACTACTATGTGACAATGTAAAAGATTTTATCATCGCACTCTTATTACTACACAGGGCTGGGCATTCAATATGGTTTGTGTCATTTTTTTTTAATGCTTCTGGAAAAATCTACTGCGTCTCCATACAAGTTTAACCATATAATTCTACAAACAGTGTCATGATACACGAGAATGGAAAATTTTGCATAATAATTTAATATTTTTGCTGTCTGAACAGAACGGCCTAAAACAGTCAATTACTCGGGTTTAGCTGCTCCTCCTCAGTTCACATGTAGAAGATTTGCTGATTCAGGACTGCAAATCTACAGTCATTTGCAGCACAAGTAGAAGGGGCTTTTCAAAACCTCGTTCTCATTTAGCAGAAAAAATCTGCAAGAAAATAAGTCTGCAGATGTCCACAGCATGCTCATTCTTGTGCAGAAAAACTATGGATTTTCAGAGGATTTCCATTTTTGCAATGCAATAGGGTGAAATCAATAACAAAATCTGTATGTGACCCAAGAAGATTTTGCTACAGATTTGTTGGGGATTTGCAGCCAAGTATGCAACAGAACGTATCTGCCATGTGAGAACTTGGCCTAAAATATGGAGATTGCATTATACTTATGACCCAGCTAGTTGACATGTTGTGCAACAACCCATTACAGCCATTCGTCCATGAAACTTACCCAGTGACGACATCTCATGAATATATCGTGATATGTTGCCATAGAAGCCTCCACTGTGGTGTCAGAAAGTATTGGTGTAGGAGCAGTAATCAACTTCTCTACAAGTGGCCCAAGAAACATTCCAATTTCCTGGCAGGGTTAGACGGACAAGCAGGTTAATAAAATAAGTAGACATTGCCATTCATGCCAAGCAGACTATTAGTAGGTTCTTGGAGTCTCACCTTTAAGGAGACCCAGCAACAAGTCATGATGAGGCTGTGCTCTTCTGAAATGAGAAGGTCTTCCTGGATTTCAGTTAGGCCTTTACCATGTGCAATCAGAGCACCAACAGCCTTGCCCATATCCTGAAAGGATGGCGCAGCTACCTCTGTGTGAGGTATGAGACTGCGTTAATGCAAACGAACAAGAGAGACAAATACACAATGTGACGGAGAGGCGTCAGGAGAGGTAGGCAGGGTCAGACTGGTCCAAATTAACAGAAGGCAGGGCAACACAAGTAGGTGAGGTCAGCAATACCATAGTGCAAAGTACCATCCCAGCAGAACTAAATACCACAGTGCAGTACAATATATTGCCCCAAAAGCTGTCCCTCTGTGGTGGATATCAATATCTGCCATTTGTCCTTCTCGGCTTCTACCTGTCTCTGATTAAGATATGGAGCAGGGGGCTTAGGAGGTGAGATGCGGGCACAACAGTTGAATTCAGGAGGGCATGTGGCATCACTGGCCAGTAACATTAGTACCAGATTCTCACGACGTTAAATACCGCTGAGAGCTGCCAGGAGGGCTTTAACCCACCAGGAAATTTCAGTATAAGGTCTATGGACAGTCCACCCCTGGAGGTAGGCAAAGGGGGTTTACAACAGATAGACAGTGACACAGCGGATAAAAGTCCACTCAGGGCTTACATGTGATTTATTTTTCAGTCCAGAACAACAGAAACCTGCTTGTCTGAGCACTAACTACACAAGTATAGTCCCTTTCTACCCCAGGCACCTTCCTTCCTCAAAATGAGTTTTTACTCACAGGCACCATGCAATGTCCGAGCTCAGTAATGAGACCTCCAACACGGAATCTGCACCTCTTGTGCACATGCTGCAGGTCCAGCCAACTGTTCAGCAGACTAATCCTAAAGGCAGAGATGGACTAGGGATTGGGAACCCCTTTTCTCTGGCTTCCTAAGACAGATGACAAGATTCTAGGGAAATGTACCTTCCCTCAATAAATTCACATGTCACGGTCTTACAATGACGGCTTGCTGAAAGTCTGACCAAATGTGGTAGTGAGCAACGATTGCAATTTACTTGTTTTCCATTGCAGTGAGCATCATAAAGTCTGCTGTGTACATGATATGCCATAGAATTGTGAATAACCCTGTAATTACAAGAACACAGCTTCCTCATCCGTACGTGTGGTCTCGCTGGTATTTCATCACTTAAATGAAGGAGGTTGAGCTGTAAAACTACACACAACCTGTGCACGGTGTGGCGGTGAGAAAGCAGCAATGCTATTTGAATCCTATACAACACCTTTAATAAAAACAAATCATTCTAGAAAACCTGTGAGTATAACGTTATTAGCACCTTACCTGAAGGCTCTGCCCTCCATGATTTGTGCAGCATGCTGAGGATGAAGGATGCTATTTCTTGCAACAAGCTAACAAGATTTTGTAAGATGTAACGCCAGCAGGTTCCATCATGAGATTGTAAGATGGATTGTGAGAAGGAAGAGACATCCAACAGGCATAGCCGCAGAGCAGAGAGCACCCCTAAGTGGTGATAAGTAGTGATAACAGGGATTTCAACATGTAAATGGAGTCTATATGACCAGCAAGTAATATGTTCTCCAGCTGTACAATGCTTTATCTCGAACAAGAAAAACTTACTGGAAATTATCAATTTTTACGCAGATTTGATTAAAGAGGACCTGACACCTCTCCTGACATGCCTGTTTTAATAGCTTCATGTATTCCCCATGTAATAACAATTCTGGAGCATCTATTCTTATGGCTCTATGTTGTGCTGTTCCTTTATTATTTCTAATAGACGTTATGAATGAATTACTAGCAGTCTGCAGTAAGGGTACAGAGGGGAGGTAATCAGTTGGGGTGTGTACCTACACAGTCTGAGAATGGCAACACTGATTGGACAGAATGAGTCTGTGCAGGTACCCCCCAACTGGTTACCTCCCTCTGTACCCTTACTGCGGACTGCTAGCAATTCATTCATAACTTCTAGTAGAAATAATAAAGGAATGGGAGAACATAGAGCCATAATAATAGATGCTCCAGAATTGTTATTACATGGTAAATGCATGAAGCTATTAAAACAGGTGTGTAAGGAGTGGGGACAGGTCCCCTTTAACTTCTCCGTGCACAGAAACAATTTGTCACTATAATGTTAGGGTTCTTTCACATCTGCGTTTGTTATTTCTGTCATTCTGCTTTGTTATAGGAGCAAAACAACAAAACTAAAACCAGTGCCGGATTCGGCACACGACTGAAGCAAATGAAGCGAAACAGACCCTGTTGGCTATAAAGGGATCTTTTTGGTTTCCCTTCAGGAGAATGTTTTTTTTTTTAGCGGAGAATAAGTCTTGGATGCCATTTGTATCAAATTCTGCCCCGAACAGAGCCTCCAATGCTGATGTGAACAGAGCCTTAATCATACACATACAGTGTCTATGAGCAATGAGAATCATCACACAAAACCAACCAGTAACCGGATGCTTACCATGAATGGGCTTCTTTCTAGCTGCATGTAAGAGGTTTTTTTGTGCACAACAATAATGATCCTCGAGCATCATGATGAGATAGGTAACAAGTCCTAGAGCAGACAGAGGGACACCTTCAGCCAAGAACAGACGCTCATTTGGCCTTTACAGGGAACAAAAATGAAGCTATATCAATATTTATTAAAAACCTACTTTCTGCATGAATGATTTGCTGTTATCATGTATTTTACAAAAAGAGGCGAAGCAGATGCCAGAAACACATATTGTCGAACATTTGTAAAAATTCTTAGTCATCTGATGATATTCACATTATACAAACAGGACTTGAAACTGTTTTGAAACAAAAAAAATGATATTAAGGAAGCACAGATTTTTCTTCTTTATTCGTTCCCCAATAACGGAGAGGATAGTACATTGAAGGACGTCTTTATTCTTGCATAAAATACCTCCATTCCCAGCGCTGCAGGACCGTGTGACCTGCAGTCTGACCACCACATGGTAGTCAGAAGGAAATAAGCCTTTCTATCCAAGTCTATGACAGCTTCAATGCGAGATTCACAAACTTGCATGACACAGGCTATATTAGTCTGGTGGTCAGACTGCAGGTCATATGATTGATATTTTAAAATGGCTGGTAGGGTCTTTCCTTGAAGTACTACTCTTATCGGGGTTATAAACGGGTGACCAAATAAAAATACATTCTGGGTGCTTCTTAAAGGCCTAATCAACTTTTGTTTCTATATGCAGACAGGAAGTCATTATTTGGTGCAGAAGAGGGCATCAAACAGTTCACCTGAAATCACCGATCTCATAAAACTTAACATTTATTGTTACTACAATTAAAAAGATGAATGTAACCATCAAGGGCTTAAATCACATATATAATCGATAAATGTAAATATCAGAAAGCCAACGGATAGTGATAATATAAGGGAGACAATTGCTGGGTCTCTTACCCTTTCCGACCCTACAACTACCTCCTAATGGCCTTCTTAAGGTCCCTAAAATGTCCCTCTCCAAAAGGGATAGTGACTGCTCAGCTTCGTCTGACAGTGTGAACAGAGAAAAAAGGACATAAGATCAAGTCAACACATAAGTCACTGTCCCCTCTGGAGAGGGACATTTTAGGGACCTTGAGAAGGCCATTAGGAAGTAGTTGTAGGGTCGGAGAGGGAAAGGGACACAGCAATTGTATCCCTCATATTATCACTATCCTATGGCTTTCTGATATTTTCATTTATCGATTCTATATGTGATTTAAGCCCTTGATGGTTACATTCATCTTTTTAATTGTAGTAACAATAAATGTTAAGTTTTATGAGATCGATGATTTCAGGTGAACTGTTTGTTATATATAGTACAGATATTCTATTAGGCCCTGACCCTAGCAACTGGGTTACGTTTTTCTGCTCAGAAGAGGGCATCACACACAAAACTGAATGCAGATGCTAAATGGAGTGTTGTATCTGTTACATAATTCACATGTTTAAATTCATAAAAATAGATATCTCTACTAAACCATCTCAACCTAATCTACATGTTTTTGATATAAACTAGTTGATAGGGCACACATACTAATCACCTGTCTGGAACTTCCCACCAGCACTACGAATTCCAGAAACCCAACTACACAAATAATAAAGTGCAACGCAGTTATACACTGCTGGAATATGAAAAGAGATCAGCTAGAAGGAGCTAGGATTTTACAATATGGCAATGCTGGGGTGTTACCTGTTCAAAGTTCCAAGAGCCTTACTGTACATACTAGCCATCCTTTAGGCCGCCAGCCAAATCTGAAAATCATAAAGAGCTGATGTTTCAGCATTAATTTATGTAGGAGCATCAGGCACTTATGCACCTGGCCAGTGGCTGTAGGTGCCCTCCTGAATTCTACTGTATTGCCATCCTCAGGGCGATGATACAGTTTCATAATGTGGTTCGGGCGGCAGTATTTTTTGCTGCACTGTGGTATTTGGTTCTGCGCTACAGTATTGCTGGCCCCGCCATCTTCTGTCAATTTAGACCAGTCTACAACATGGGGCCACTTTAAGGTATTTTTCCAGGGCCACTTTAGGTTCCCAGTCTGCCCCTGGGATAGGGTGACGGATCTCCCATGCACAGCACCCAACAACCATCTTGGTTGAATTATGGGTCTAAGTTGAAAGAGTTTGGAATTACATATCATAGGAGGATATTCCACATCTGAATGACTGTTACCATGCCAGAGTGGCAGCCTGTATCACAGCAAGGAGATATGCCACCCAGTATTAATGTGACGCTGCCTTATCATGTACCCTGCTGCAGAACTCAAAATAAAGGGTGCACCACCTTGGTTGTGGGATCAGTCAGTTTTCCAGGTGTTCTTTTTTTCATTTTCCACTAGTGTATATTACAGGAGGTAAGACTGCTCTGAAGATGAATGGCAGTCTTTCACAAGCTTTCTGAATAAAAATAAAACATTTCTCGTCATAAGAAAAGCACTGTGTAAGATGGAATCTGGAATCGAGTGACAAGTAAAAGATTAAAGGTCCCTTGAAGTTCTACTAGTAATACCATTAAATTCTTTACATTTAAAACAGGCTATATATGCCATATGCCCATCATTATAATGTGAATAATATATCAGAAATGAAAAGATACAAAAAATCTTGGCCCTTCCATTGCTGTGTTTTCATTTTATGATTCCCTAAGCACCTTTGCAGCAAAGTCTTCATTAGAAGAGCTCCAGATTCTGCCATCGGTACACGAGGACTACAGAGAAATGCCTGCCCTAGTTCAAACAGAGTAACAGTCAGCTCTTCTGAGGCTGGCAGGAAGAAACGGGCAAGCAAATCAGACGCCATTTCGCGTAACTGTGGGGTAAAGAGTAATGCAACATATTAGAAAGCTAAAAATGGGAATTACATTTGTCAACTTTTCATTGTGTGTACATTTTCTATGACTATACCCCCTAACAACAGCCTGATGTAATTTGGCTTGCTTGCATTATCAAGAGGGGGCTCCCCCTGTAACCTATACCAGATAGCCCAAGCAATATGATCATGGGTGAAGACCAGGAAATTGTGAAAGCCATGGATAAAGGGCTGTCTAAAGGCCATATTACACAGGTCAAGGATGGGTCAAGCTCTTTCCAGATAATTGGCCCATGTATATGTGCCACCGATCACCCAACAGGCAAGCAAATGGGTGATCACATCATTCATTCGGTACCTAAAAGTGTTATTTGTCAGCAGCACATCTCCCTGTGTAAACAGGGGACGTGATAGTGACAATATGCAAACTGAACCGGTGCGAATGATAGTAATAATGATAGTTTGTCCCAATTCATTTTGTATTGAGTCGTGTGAAAAGCCCTTTAAATGAGCAGCGTTTGAACGTGCCACCATTGGACCCTTAGCTTATCATCGAGTATCTGTACATTTTACATGCACAGGCAAGAATGTATAGTACTGCCTACAGAGATAAAAAAGAGAAAAATAGGTAAAGACTACCCTTATATTTAGATCTACAGTATCTGTGCCAACTTCTAAACAGGAAAAATATCTTGTATTTAATCTTTAATGGTAGTACTACCAAAATAAAAAAATAAAAAAAGGACTAGACATGCAACAGGGTTGGTTAAAAGAAGCTCCCCCGGGCAAGAAATGCCTTAATAAAATATTACTCATCTAAGTCACCCCCACAACTTCGATCCTTCATGCCAGCCAGGCTTTGTTCGTTTGCCTGCATCTATGACTTGCCTATATACCACAAGTGACCACTTCAATCAGTGGTCTCATTTGGTGCCATAAATGGCTGAGGCCAGTGATTGGCTGCAGTGGTTACATGCAGTATACGAGATGTCAACACTGCAGCCAAGAAGCAGTATTTATAACTTTATGGTTATGACATATCCCTGCCCCCCTTTTTGATTTTATTTTTTATTTAACTCTGACTCCACCATAAAACAGATTTGCTCATGGAACGTATGTTCAATATTTGAAGTTGGTTTACCTCATTAGTGCTGTCCTGCATACATCCTAACAGTGCCTGCATGCTGCCAGCGGACAGGAAATCCCAGCATCCTTTCTGCTTTGCAGAGTTTAGTAGAATAGATACATCTTCTGTAAACATAGCACATAGGTAAAATTGAGCATTCTTTAGAATAGGAATAGATTATGAACAAAACATCTATCAAGGATTCTTCCTAGCAAATAAACCATAGGAATTAGAGAACTTATATTCAAGGTCCTTAATATATCAATATAATGTATATAAATTATAGGCAGGCTAGAAAGGACCTTATGGTGCCTAAGGATGGGTGCGCACATGTAGATTGGAGCGAATCGATTCTAAACTAATTGAATGGTTATCAATTTCACAAAAAATTCGCCAGCCAAACGTAGCTGAAGCCTTTGCGATTCGTTTCGGACGAATCGCGGAAAAACTGGCAACATGTGCCATTTCACTGTGAATATTCGGGAGGAAGATAATGGAGGATCATATGGGTGGAAGAATGAAAGAATGGGTGGGAGAGGGTTACCTTGATTGTCTCAGAGGCTGAAAGACAGCCTGATCAGCCAATCAGGGGGCAGTAGGCAGGCAGATCCTTCTGCAGAGAAAGAATAATTGTCATTCAGTCTTCAGCTTGTGACCTGGAAGGGGGTTATGTGGCAGTGCCTGATAAAAAGCTATTACAGACACCGAACCACTAATGTAGCGTGATAGGGACACCATGGAGAGAGAATAGGGAGATATAAATGGGTAGATTTTAGGGAATTTGATCAGGGAAAGCTTTGAGGCAGTCAGGTAATGGTCATTGAGTTGAATGTTTAATACAGCTGCCAGCTAGTTGTACATTACAAAATCCCCTGCAAGAAAAAAAACTAATTTTTTGTATATGAACAGACCGCTTAAAAAAAAAAAAAAAAGTTTCTACACTTCAATAGCATTCTGCTGCAAACACTGTGCTATTGCAGTTTTTTCTTCTAAAAACCATTTAAGTGCATTATACCGATCTTATTAAATGCATATTATTGCAAGTTAACGTTAATTTATAGCAAAAGCATTTTACTGCAATAAATGCCATTATGATCCCTGTGTTATTAAACGCATTGCTAACTGCTGCAAGATAAGGATAACGTGTATTTGTAGCAAAAGCAATACTGCAATAATGCCATTTTTATAACCGTGTTTGTTAGTACATAGCTCAAAGACATTTTGCCGCGAACATTGCATTATTATATCCATGTTAGTAAACACATTACTGCTTCAAACCGTGTAGTTCAATATTTAATGAAAATTTTGCGGTATTACCAAAGTAAATAGTCAATACCAGTTTAATTGCATCTATGTATTTAAATTACAGGAAAAAAAACTTGCAATTTTGTAAATACCATTTAATAATTAATCTGTGTACCAAACCCGTGACTTTTCATTTATAGGCCTCATAAAAAAATGTCTGTAAAAAAGAAAAATGCAAAACTAAAAACCTCATCGTCCAGGAGTCAGAATGTGCATAGTAGCACCAGCAATCCGGTCAGCAGTAGTAGTAGGCCACAGTCCTCCATGGCTTACGATGGGCGCCAAATTATTACAGAGGACAAATAAGATAATGTAGTGGACTGGATAGCTCACTCCTCTCAGTCACAAAAGGATGATGTGAGTCTGAGTCTGTGCTTTGGAGCACAGCATTTCCCCTGCTACTCCTCCTTGCAACCCCAGAGAAGCCTTTCAGTTTCACCTGCATCCTCTCTGTCTTTACTGCCACCCCCTCTACCGCTAGTGAAGCAACTTTTTTCCTAAGAGGAGGTAACAACATTTCATGTGCTGTGGAAGATACTCAAGATAGTATCCTTGTTGATGATTTGTGTGAGAACAGTAAGCGTTTGGACTACCATAAAGAGAAGGTCCAGATGGAGGCGGGGGAACCCATAACTGTGTTGGGGTTGGTAGTAACACTGTTTAGGTCCATTCACATGTACGTGGTGTGTTGCGGATCCGCAACACACCCGGCCGGCACCCCCCATAAAAATGCCTATTCTTGTCTGCAAGCTGCGGACAAGGATAGGACAGGTTCTATCTTTTGGGGAGCCGCGGACCGGAAGTTCGGGGCCGCGCTCCGCAAATGCGGAAGCGGAGAGCACATATGTGTGCTCTCCGCTTCACTTCCGGCCCAATTGAGAATGAATGGGTCCGCACACTTTCCGCTGAATTGCAGAACGGACGCAGACCGATTTGCGGACGTGTGAATGGACCCTTAATCAGAGCAAATACAAAGTATGGAATTGGGAGGGGGGGCAAGGAGCCCACAATGACATATCACAGTCTGAGAAAAGTGGTGTGGGGGCGAGGATGATTATGTGTTGGGCAGGACCTGGTAGTCAGATCACGGTGCTAAGGAGGAGGTAACATCAGAGGAGGAAGGTGGTGGCCTCAGTGGCAATGACGATCAAATGAAACCTTACAGCCAGAACCTCCAAAAAACTGCCATGATCTGCTGCTATTATGGTCAGCTTGGGAACGGGTGATGCCGCTGATACTGTGGGCACAGACTCAAAACATGCCAGACCTAAGGCAAACCAAGCCCACGATACCTCAAGGGAAGGGAGCTATATTAACAAACTAGCACTTCCATTGTGAAAGCGCTCATTAGTATAGGACAGGAGGCCCAGGCAGTGCTGAGTATGGCACCGCTAGCTGCACTGGCATCACGGTCACCTAATGCCATGCAGTGTTGATGCCAGGACACATTGCTGTGCTGCAAGAAGAGCTAGAGTAGTGGTGGCACCCGAAGGAGAAGGGAAACTTAATTTTTGTCTGCTCTGTGGTCTGTATTTAGGGGGCAAAGAGATTGGGTGAGGTTTATGGGGGCAGCAGTGGTGTGATTTGTGGGCTGATCTGGAGTCTGTATAAATTTGTGGGCTCATGTGGGGTCTGTTTGAATTTGAGGTTTAATCTGGGGTCTGTATAAATTTGTGGGCTGATCTGGGGGTCTGTATAAATGTAAGCTCGATTTGGGGTTTAATCTGGGGTAACTAAAAATGTAGGATCTGACCTAGGTTCTGTATGAATTGGGAGGTTGATCTGGTGTGTATGTTCTCTGGGGTCTGTATGAATTTGGTGGCTGATCTGCAGTCTACATTCATTTTGAGGTCTGTGTGCAGGTCTGTATGGATTTTGGGGTCTGTATGAATTTTAGGTTCTGTATTAATTCTTGGGTATGGGAGTTTATATTCATTTTGGGGTCTCATCTGGGGTCTGTATTAAGAATGGGTTGTCCAGCCATGTAAAATTTATTTTTAGAAAACTGATCAGAATGCCACAAAAAAGTAGCGATACCTCTCTCACCCCACAGTTCTCACCACTAGGGGACCTCTTGGCGTAATTTCCAGGTAAGGCCGGCTGAGTTGAAGCTCGGGGTGGTGTGTGAAATAAATGCACTGTATGATATTGAAATGAACTCGGACCGTCAACTGAATTTTTTTCTTTGTGCGGCCCATATATCAGGTAGAGTTTGAGACCCCTGATCTAGATGGTCAAAGAGCACCATTAAAACACCACTTGTGAACCCAGACTAAAGTATCCATGGATAAATTCAGCTCAATTGTGAATATGGAGTGAAATCCCTGCCTAGGGTAGCACCAGCGGTAAACAACACCCTGGAAACAGATTATACTTTTTCCATCAAAACGGAAAGGGTACCACTCACGTGGGGGTTGTCCTTTTTTCCGCTGTGGACTCCAACGGTCAGTAAAAATTTCCAGCACGGAGCAAAGTGTGATCAAGGCACTGCATCGCCTCTGGTAATTGGCCGCAGGGGTCAGTGATGAAATGCTCAGATGAAACATCCAGTCTGTAAAGTCTGATGCAGTAAATATGGATAAGAAAAATACATAAGTAACCACATCTAAATTACGAAAAACAGTATCATTCTGAAGCATGCATGTTAAAAATGATTGCAATGTTCAGTAATATTATTAAAGTAGTACCCTGGGATATTTTTTTCCGTGCCTATATAGTGCAGTATAGGCCATTATCAAAGAATAAGACAGAGGTGGTGGAGTCTCACCACACAGTGACAAAGAGCTGCTGTCCTCTCATGCTTCAGGGTCTCAATGTTTTCTTGTGTGATGCAGCTGAGCCTGTCTGCCCTCTCTGCCTTGTCATCTCTTTCCCCTGTGGGCTTTTACATGAAGGAGGTAGGCAGACTAGTGTGAAGCTACATCTCATAGAACTATACTGGAGAGTCAGCACACACAGATACTACAGGCAATGTAAGGTTTATATAACTGTAGCTAATCACAGTAGACTCTTGCAGACTATATATGTCCACCCCTGGTCCTTTAGATAGGGGAAACATTATATTATCAACAGAATACAGGAATATATAGAGGTAGATGCAGGGTCCACAGGGGAGGGGTCTAAGAGCTGGCAGGGGTGATTTGATTTGTGATGTCATCCTGTAGTTCACAGGAAGTCACTTACAAGGGAGAGACAAAGTTCCTGTTTACATTAGAGCTCTGGGCTCCAGGTCAGACTCACGTGACCAGGTTCCCATAATGAAAAGGTTCAAAATGTATGAATGCAACTGAGTTAGAGTGTAACAAATTACACTGCTAGAATACTGCCGACGAGTTAGTAATATATGTAAAATACAAAAGAACTGTAAACTTTAGTAAAGTAACATTGTGACGGGATGAGCGAATCGACTTTGGATGCTTCATCAGAAGTCAATTCGCATAAAACTTTCTTGGAATACTGTACGGAGCGAGTGCTCCGTACAGTATTAGAATGTATTGGCTCCAATGAGCTGAATTTACCTGTATATTACTATACAGGCACCACCTGGAACCGAGCCCGAATTCGGTACAAAGGTGTTTTACAGTAGAAATTAATTTACGACGTTATAACCCAAAGTCTTGCGAGACTTCGCAAAGTAATAACTTCGGCTCATCGGAGCCAATACATTCTAACACTGTACGGAGCGCTCGCTCTGTACAGTATTCAAATGAAGTTTTACGCAAATTGACTACAGATGAAGCATCCAAAGTCAATTCGCTCATCCCTAATTGTGACTAACAATATATCAATCCTAAATTGGTGTTTTCCCATCAAAGGAAGTGACAGCATATCACTAGAAAATGTGACTACCTCCTCATCAGTGGAAGTCCAACTGCTGAGACCTCTAAAGCAGTGTTTTCCAACCAGTGTGCCTCCAGCTGTTGCAAAACTACAACTCCCAGCATGCCTGCACAGCAAAAGGCTGTCCGGGAATGCTGGGAGTTGTAGTTTTGCAACAGCTGGAGGCACACTGGTTGGGAAACACTGCTCTAAAGGCTCCTTTACACTGCCTGAGTATCAGGACCCCTGCTGATCAGCTGTTACAAGTGGAGGGGCACAGAGAATAGGTCATTATTTTCATTTCCTAAATAACCACTTTAAGGCTAAGTGCACAAAACCACGAAAATCCGCACAGTAGGACATGTATATTGTATTCTATGAGAATTAGAAACTCTCATGCACTCGATGCGGATTTTTTATGCGCTGATTTTGACCTACGGTGTGGATTTTAAAATCTGCAGCATGTCAATGGATTTGTCAGTGGATTTTCTCTATTTACTTCAATAAGGATAGTAAAATTCACATGTGGAAAATCCGTACCAAATCCGCATATAAATCCACACCAATTGATGTGGATTGACTGCACGGATTTCAGTGCGGATTGCCTGCACATAAATCCTGAACGTGTGCATTTACCCTAAGGCCTCTCTCACACGGGCGTCACGTTTGACGCCCGGATAGGATGCGGGTGCGTTGCGGAAATATGCGCGATTTTTGAGCACGTATGCAAACATTTGTAATGCGTTTTGCACACGCGTGGGAAAAATCGGCATGTTGGGTACCCAGACCCGAAGCCGGACTTCATCACTGAAGTTTTTTATTTTTAACCCCTTAATCCTCATTCTACAAAGCATTCTTTATTAAGAATGCTATTATTTTCCCTTATAACCATGTTATAAGGGAAAATCATGAAGATCGGGTCCCGTCGCTTAGCAACCATGCGGGAAAATCGCACTGCATCCACACTTGCTTGCGGATGCTTGCGATTTTCCCGCAGCCCCATTCGTTCTATGGGGCCTGCGTTGCGTGAAAAATGCAGAAACTGGAGCATGCTGCGATTTTCACGCAACGCAGAAGTGATGCGTGAAAATCACCGCTCATGTGCACAGCCCCATAGTAATGAAGGGGTCCGGATTCAGTGCGGGTGCAATGCGTCCACCTCACGCATTGCACCCGCGCGGAAAACTCGCCCGTGTGAAAGGGGCCTAAGACTTTTTTCAGATATTGTTTCAACTCCCTGCACAGTAGGTGGCCTGAAGTTCTGCAAAACTGCTGACGGGACCTTAGCCCCTTTGTACTCAGAATCAGGAATCACTGATAAGAATACTACTGTATATGCTAGCAATATGCAATAATATTCTATCCTATAAGAGGCATTCCGTCATATGAACAGCACAGACTTCTATTACGACGGAATGCCTCTTATAGGCTTCTGTGGTGCATGCCGTCATAAAATTCCGTTATGGTCCGTGGTAGCGGAATCCGTAAGGGGATTCTTCCACAACCCGTACCCTGGACGCTGAACTAAAAAAACAAGTTCGCTCAACACTTCTCCCAGTGCCATACAGATGAGTGAAATGGTTGTTAGAACAAAACTTTTGTTCCATGGGCAGAGGTTCAGTGCCACAGAAATATAAGAATTTGGCCTCATGCACACAACCGTATTTTGTATCCGTGTTTGATCCACATTTTTTGCGGATTGCTTACACCACCTGGATACTTCCCTGATGAGATAATTTATAGAGGGACCATGGCTTGTAAGACCTTACAGTCAAATCATTGTTTTTCAGATCTGTACAGAATTAAGTAAACTGATTTAATGGTTTTTATGGAAATGTATAAGCATAAAAGTGGAGTCATGTTTTTAGATAATTCTGTCTTCCATAATCCTTGAAACTTCCCAAAGCGTCATGCTGCTGTAATGGCCATCAAGAAAGCTGTTTTATAGGAGGGATGTTTTAAAGGAAACTGACTATATTGGTTTAACCAATTAATGACCAGCATGTTTTGGGCCTTAGTGACCAAATTTTTTTCATCATCACCTTCCAATAGCTATAACTTTTTTATTTTTCCGTTAATATATTATTTGGGTTAATAAACCACGTTTATCTTCACGATATCCGGAGTGCTGCCTGCCGTTTCTTCACTATATATATATATATATATATATATATATATATATACATACATACACACACACACACACACACCGTGTATATATATCAGGGTGGATTTGATTTAAATCAAACTGATTTAAATCACGATTTAAATCACTAGTCAGTAAGGCTTGATTTAAAGGATAACTGTCACATTTACACCCTAATTTCAGTTTTCATATATGTAGTTACTAATATGAAAATATTCCTGAATCAATAACTATTTGACTTACTTATCCCTTATTTAATAAGATCAACTTCACTATTCTGTTAAGATGGCCGCCCTCAGCCCTGAGGCTAATCCATAGGACGCCTGCAGTGAAGTTAGTGAAGACCAGCTCTGTATAGGGGGGTCTTGCAGTTAAATTTCCAGGTTTGGCTGAAGCCTGTAGTCCTTCTACAAGCTCTCCTCTTATCAGATAAGGCTGTCATTTATACACTGGGCTCTACATTCTCCAGCACTGCTAAGGGAGTGTCTGCCAAGCACAGACATGTGGAGAAGGTCACACACACAGCCCAGCACTGTTATCTCCTGTCAGGAAGAACCTGGCTTTTTATACATTCCCTTACAATGCTGACTCACTATCAGTTCCCAGTGCAAGGAGCATAGCAACCTGATTTTATCTCAGGTAACAATAGCCAATACTGGGGACTTTTAGGTGGCCTATTAATCACCAAAATCCAATAGTAAAAAATAAATAAATTGACAGTTATACTTTAAATTATAGTTGTCTACATAATGACTAATTCTTGCTGGTATAACTTATAATATGCAAGTAGATGAAGATTTTTAGAATAACAACTTTTCATATTACTGTAGTTTTTTATCCCCAGTTTAATAGGTTAATCATTCATATTTGGACAACTTTTCTGTTGTACTTAGGAAGGAGAAAAAATATTGTTTCTATTCTATTCACTGAACTTCTTTAAACTTAGCACTGAAGGGGTTGATTCTGGATTCATAGGTTTGTAGAAGTTGGGATTAAGGTCTTTTTCTCAACTCTGTTCATGTTATAACATTTTTGCTGTGAAGAAGAGGCATGTCATCTCTGCTGAGTCAAATTCAGTTTTGAGAACTGCAAAAGTAAATCAAGCATCTGTGATAACATCTTGTAGGCAGAGAAACTGCCCAATAATCTTACAAAAACCTCTCAAAGAGCATGAAATTGTGAATGGATTCATGGAATTTATTTACCAAAAAAATTAAACTACATTATTCTACATAATTAAAAAAACTAATCTTTATTTCATGATGGAATAACCTTTGGGTGGTAATATATTTTCCTCAAAAAGCATTTTATATAAAAAAAAAAAATCAATTTTAAATTTAAAAAAAAAAGATTTTTTTGGATGTTTTTAAAAAAATCATTGATTTTTATCCACCTTGATATATATATATATATATATATATATATATATATATTTATTTATTATCTAGGCTGGCAGTGCAGGGGTTACTGTACATAGATCGGCAGTCCATGGGTTATCATATATATGTAATAACCTACTACCAATCTATTTAGTCTTCGTATTTTTTCAGTTTAATTAACAAGGATAAGAAAATCGAGATTCAAATTAAAAATCGTCCATAGGGTTGAAAAAAAATGAGATTTTATTTTTTGGTAAAATTGCCCAGCCCTACTTCTGGGGGTATAAATGATCAAAGCAGAACTCATGAAGTGGCTGGACTTGGATGGAGCAGGAGGGGATGGACAAGAGGGAGAGACAAACTGGAGGAGAGAACCAAAGTGTGTGAAGTGTCCATGTGTGGTAACTATGTATTACTGTTACTGTAAATTTTAAGGGATTGTATAAGCTTATATTGTAATCTTTGTTGATAAGCTGAGAAACTGTAATTATTGTTTTTCATAAATACAAAAATGTCTCTCTGTATATAACATTTCTTTCTTTCTTTCTGTTTTTACATTTATATATTCATATAACTGACAATAGCTGTAGCAGCAATATTTGTGCTATACAATATACAGTATCTTCACTCTATGGGACGCACCTAGATTTTAGAGGAGGTAAATAATAAAAAATATTTTTCATCAGAGCCCCAGTCTTTATCAGATCTCAGATCAGACCAGACCCCCAAATCTTCATCAGACCCCATATCAGACAAAAAAAACTTACCTCTCCTGCTTTGGACAGAGCCGTCACTTGGGAGATCCAGCTCACTCTTCCTGCTGCGTTGCACTGTGATCTGACGTGTGCACTATGTCCTGACGCTGCCAGAACTCAGTACGGGACCCGGTTGAAGACCAGGGAGTGGTGAGTAAAACCAGCGCTACACTCACTGCTCCCTGATTCTACTGTACTAATGAGTGCTTCCAGAATGGAATCACTCATTAGTATTTGCTTTATAAGACACACTGCCATTTTACCCCGACTTTTGAGGGGGAAAAAGTGTCTTCTAAAACTAAAAATATGGTAGCTTTTTTGCAATTTTGTATCTAATTTATTCATAAATAATATTTCTTACAATCTGCATATTGCTTCAAACTTTGTTTTCTGTCCTTGGAACAAAAGGTATGCAGGTATGTGCTAAAAACTTTCAGTCATCTACACAGCCCTGGGGGTAGTTCATTGGATCAAAAGTAGCTGACAGACTTCTTGTAAGTGTGGTCGTATTCAGACTAGGCTGCAATGAACCCACAATTTAGTCGACAAGCACTGAATGATATCTTTGACCTGGCCATCTATATTAGTAGTTAAACTGATATTTGTAAAGTTGACATAATGTAATGTATAGGTCGATAAAAAGAAGAAACAATGTCCAATTATTGACATCATGCATACTGTATATCATTTTGCTTTAACCTAAATACAGCTCTCACCAATTGCCTGGGTCACAGTTTCCTCTTGAGTACATCCCTTGCGGAGGGCAGACATGGCTCCATCCCGAAGCCTCTCTAGAACTCTGCGTAGCACCGCCTGCAGTTGCTGTCGAAACCCTGGATTGTCACAACCCATATTGTAAGGCAGATATTTCTTGAGTAGTTGCAGCTCAAGAGAAGATGGGGGTTGATTACTCCGAGGACCACAACACAGGAAACTCATTGCATCTAGACGTACGCCATCATCAGCAGATTCCAGACACAGCTGAAGCCTCTCCTCTTCTTTTACCATTTGCCCTGAGACTACCTTCTGTGCCCGTGCAAGGCTGATCCAGCCACGTAGATGTGGTATACTTGAACCACACAGTTGCTTTGCCAAAAATTTGGATGAGTCGCTAAATGTGCGCAGAGTACACGGGAGAATATGAGTAGCTGCATTATTTTGTAGACTACATTCTGTAGAGCTTAGTGCATCAGAAAGAGGTGCAAGCCAAATTTCTGCCCAAAGGTTACCTAGCTCCCCTTCATCCACTATGCCCTCCTGAACCCATTCTTGTTTCTGCAGAGAAATAAAAGTACGGTAAGTCTCTGCAGCAGGAGGGCAGAGGTAGTTAGTCTCCAAACAGCAAAACAGATGGGAAGGGAGCAAAGGGTAGAGAGACAAAACCTGTAAGCAAAACAAAACTTGTTAACTCCAACAGAAACATGGCAATAGTACATATTATAGGTGATTACTGATAATATACAGGATAATTAGTTCTGACCTTCTTAGACCCCAGAAATGGCAACAGAGCGCAAAGTACTGTATATCTTGATCGCGCCTGCCAGGAGATTTCGGTGATTTTCTGCAGCAAATTTTGAAGCATTGTCTCTTCTCTTATTGCCAAGAGCTGACACTCGTTATGGTGTATGTGTAAATAGTGCTGGAAGCAGCAGAGCACCAGAGCGGTCATACCATCCACCTGTGCATGAATAAGGTTACAGAACACCTTTGATATATTTGGTATAAGGGTTAGAATAAGACAATTTAAAGTTATTTTCCGGGAGTTAAATATTGATGACCTATGACCTCAGGATATATCAATATCAGATCTGTGGGGGTCAGATTCCTACACCCTTGCTGACCAGCTGCTTGAGGGGGCCACAGTGTTGGGTGAGCACTGCAGCCTTTTTCTTTGGTCTGCGACGTTACGTCAATTGGTCGCATGGCTTTCTGCAACTCAGTTCCATGTAAGTAATCGGCATACAGCTGCAATACCAAACCGCTATAAAGAGGCTGCAGCGCTCAGCTGAGTACTGGAGTCTTTTCACCGAGCTGGAAAGGGAAGAGAGTCAGTCCCCCACTGATCTGATGGCCATCAATATTTAAAGGGGTGTCAGATTTCAATAAAGACTTGAGCAGGCCCTGTAATGTGCTATGTAACAAATCAAGCAGTGCTCAGGGCACTTCCAGTGATATGCACTTGTGCTGCACCGCTGACGTCATCTTTCTGGCTGCAGCAATGCCATCTGTGCACACAGGTCACAGTGCAGTCCATCAGTGGCCTCAGCAATACAAGAGACGGCACTGCTGCAGCCAGGAAAACAAACAGCAATGTGGAGGACCGGAGCTCATCCGTGGAAGCTGCAGGGGAGAAAAAGGCTAAGTATCGCTTATTTTAGCACACTTACAGGTGCTGCCTAAATTTTATTAAACTCTGACAACCCCTTTAACTCATGGGCTGCCTGCAGGGGTGTAGCTAAAGGCTCATGGGCCCTGGTGCAAGAGTTCAGCTTGAGCGCTCCTTCCCACAGTGCTTTGTGTGTCTTCTTAGGCTACTTTCACACTTGCGTCCGTGTAATCCGGCAGGCAGTTCCGTTGTCGGAGCTGCCTGCCGGATTCGACGATCAGTGTGACAACTGACAGCATTTGTAGACGGATCAGTTCATCCTTCAGTTGTTTTGCAATGTCGGATACGGCACTAATGCAAGTCAATGGGCATTAATGCCAGATCCGGCATTCCGACGACTGATCAGGCATTTTGGACGGACATAATACCGCAGCATGCTGCGGCATTTTGGACGGACATAATACCGCAGCATGCTGCGGTATTATGTCCGCCGAAAACGACTGACAGTGACTTAACGGAAGGCATACTGATGCAAACTGAACGGATTTCTATCTATTCAGAATGCATTGGGATATGGCTGATCGGTTCTTTTGCGGCATAAAGCCCTTTTGACGGAACTCTATGCCGGAAAAGAATAACGCAAGTGTGAAAGTACCCTTATGCTGCACAAGTGACTTTGGATCCCTTCAGGCTCCTGGGCCCGGTAGCAACTGCTACCTCTGCACCCCCTATAGCTACGCCCCTGGCTGCCTGAATTTTTATTGAACTCAGACAACCTTTTTAACTCCTCGATAACCCCTTTAAGACAACATCACAGGAATAGCTACAATATAAATAAAGATACTGCAAATGGCAACCCCCATTAAGACTAAGTAATATTTTGGACAAATAATGTAACAAGAAATTCTTACCTGCATTTCCGCACCAGTCCACAGAAGATTCATCACACGAGAGGCAGTCTCTCTAGTACCTGTCAATAGAAAAGTCCCTTGCATTCTGAGCAGCAAAGTCAGGTGCTCCCGTATACGCTGTAACCAGAGACAAAGCACTACAAAAAAAAGGGGCAACAATCAGTCATTTGTTGTTTTTAAAGGGAACCTGTCAGCGGCAAAAACCCGCCAAACCCCCAGCAGTACCTTCAAGTAGCCAGCAGTGTGTTTCTAATGATGATTTTCTTCCTGCAGTCAGATGTGGTAAAAGCAGGAAAAAACGTTCTTTTATCCCCCTGCGCGTGCTATTTTTCAGTAATTCTTGAAGTCAAGGGGGCAGCGGTCTCCTTGCTTTATGTCAAGGTAACCGAGCGCCCTTCCCTGCCCCTTCGCCTGTGACTGACAGCGCTTATGCAGAGAGTTCAGCTTGCTTTGCCGAACAGCTGTCTGTTAGTCACAGGTGAAGGGGCAGGGAAGGGGGCAACGTTACCTTGACTTAAAGCAAGGAGACCGCTGCCCCCTTGACTTCAAACATGTCTGAAAAATAGCACGTGCAGGGGATAAAAGAACTTTCTTTCCTGCTTTTACCTCATCTGACTGCAGGAAGAAAATCATCATTAGAAACACACTGCTGGCTACTTGAAGGTACTGCTGGCGGTTTAGGGTAGTATTCGCCGCTGACAGGTTTCCTTTAAAAAACGAATGGGGTCATTTATGGAACTGGTGTAAAGTAGAACTGGCCTAGTTGCCCATAGCAACCAACCAAATTACTCCTTTCATTTTTTACAGCTCCTATGGAAAATGAAAGATGGAATCTGATTGGTTGCTATGGGCAACTAAGCCAGTTCTACTTTACACCAGTTTGATGAATAACCCCATAAATGTGCTAACTTTTGGATATTGTACCTTGAAAACTGTAATATGGTTCAGTTTGCTGCGCACATAGGCAGGCTACAGCAGGAAACAGGCACTCCAGTAAGGTCGTACTCTGAGGATAGACAAATTATACAGTAAAGATACTGGTTATAAACTGATTTTGCAATAGCAAAAGCATGTTACATAACAGAACTACAGATAAAAAGATGTGGCTGCATTTTCTGTAGCTGGAGAGCAAGTGGTCTGATGTATAGGCGAAGGTGCTATGCCAGAAGCTTCTGCAGCAAAGGTCCTTAGAGTCAACTACACTCCTAACTGGATGTACACTTTAACATATATAAATTCATGTGCATTTAGATACAAATGATGAACTCTAGAGTGCCAGCCTTCATTTCAATTTGATTGATCTTAAAATTCAATACAGAGACAATCCACTAAGCTCATTCCTGTTACAACAGGATTACAATATTTCATGATGTTACCTGGCCTGAAGAATAGAATCTACAGGTCAGAAGATCTCCACGACCACAGGTGAGCAGCCCTCGTAATACTGCTAACAGTCCAACGTCACTGGTTGTGTGCCTAGGGTGAGACACATGTAGTTCTCCAAACTGTAAGTCACCGGTGGCTGCAAGATGGATGTAAAAGAAATACATCTGAAGCTGTCCTTAAAGGGGTATTCCCATCTCAGACAATGGGGGCATATCGCTAGGATATACCCCCATTGTCTGATAGGTGCGGATCCCACCGCTGGGACCCGCACCTATTTCGAGAACGGAGTGGGGAGAGTTGTGGCTGGAGGAGCAAGCACTGGTCTCCGCCTCTCCCATAGAAGTGAATAGGAGCGCACCGGGCAAGCGCGGCCCATGCTCCCATTTATTTCTATGTGGCCGACGGAAATAGCCGAGCCAGCGCTCGGCTATATTCGCCAGCCCCATAGAAAATGAAAAGAAGGGCGGCTGCGCATGCGCAGTGCACCCTCCTTCACTTTCGGGGCTCCGTTCTCGATATAAGTGCCGGTTCCAGCGGTGGGACCCGCACCTATCAGACAATGGGGGCATATCCTTGCGATATGCCCCCATTGTCTGAGATGGGACAACCCCTTTAAAATCCTAACAGGTAAAATGTCTATAGGACATGATAGCTATGATGCCTCAATAGTACTGAATCAGTATTTTGACACCTTCTATAGGAGATGTAAAGAAGATGACAAGCACAAGTAATATTGGAAAGAGAAAAAAGGCACAAGGTACACAAAGAACCAGAACAACAGGGTTAGCAATCAGAGAAAAAAAGAATACATGGGGGAACTGGCCTTGGCCTAGCATTGTCCAAGGAAGGGAAAGATGAATGATGAGGAAAAATGCTCCCGAAATAAACTGTAACAAATCATCAGATGAGGAGCAGCAGGCAAATGAGCCTGGAAGGATCAGAATTAGTAGAAAAGATTATAGTTTCTATGGCGGGTGTTCAGTCCATAGCATTAGAGGCTGTCCTCCAGCAGGGAAGGTCCCCAAGTGAAACTATTTTGATCACAAATGGATAATAAGAAGCATCTTGTTCCCCAAGAACGCATCTGGTAATCCAAAAGAAGCACAAGTGAGTGTGATAAGAAGATGGGAGTAGGTGGAAATTATGAAAAAGCTCCCAGGGGTGGTACCTGCTGCAGGGTGTTGCTAAGCTGTGAAACCTTAGTAGGCAGTACTATGACTAGATCACCCTTGAGGACAAGCAGAGCACTGGATCAGGACTGTTGGAAGATTTGTTTTTATTAAAAATTATGGTGAGAAACTCAAGGTGTACAAACCAATAAACATTTATTATCACATATATAACAGTGACATAAAATAGACTGGCAATAATCAAATGGATTAACAAAATTAAAATGACAAGTATATATGTCCAGATAAGTCACTTGCTGCGGGCCCAGCAGCTAATTCATGCTGTAAAAATGAATACAAAACATACTGTGTCGTTTATAAAACTAGTGTAAAGTAGACCTGGCTTAGAAGTCCATAGCAACCAATCAGATTTCACCTTTCATTTTCCAAAGGAGCTATGAAAAATGAAAGGTGGAATTTGATTGGTTGCTATGGGCTACTAAGCCAGTTCTACTTTACACTAGCTTGATAAATCTCCCCATAGTCTTTTCCTGAACCAATATGGCTAAAATGTATCGATGTTGATATAACTGTATCAATTCTGCAACACCAGTTACATCAACATCAATACATTTTTGCAATATTGTTTCAGGAAGACTATGGGGGTCATTTATAAACAGATAAATGCTACTTTCGTGGTGTATGTCTGGCGAAGATTCTGTTGCATTGCATGTTACCGCACAATCTGGGACTTCTTCCCCATTCATGCCAGATCTAAAAAAAAAGGGGACGCGGAGACCGCACCATTTTCTAAATGTATATTGGTATATATGCCTTGAGCTTCTCACCATAATTTTCATGATTAGTTTATTTGTATCTGAAGGCACCAGTTACTAGGCGTATTGCCGACTTTCTATAGGAGAGTTTATCTTGGTTCTGTGTGGGAGTCAGACCCCTGATGCACAGAAGCACTTGGACTCCCATCAGTCACAACTTAATCAGTTCAAATATATATTGATATTGAATATTGAACCTAAAAATAAAATGGGGTAAGAAATGCAGGTTCGCTTTAGGCCCCATTCACACGTCCGCATCCGTTCCACAATTCTGCAGAACTGGTGCGGACCCATTCATTCTCAATGGGGCCGGACGTGAAGTGGAGAGCACACTGTGTGCTCTCTGCTTCCGCATTTGTGGAGCGCGGCCCCGAACTTCTGGTCCGCGGCTCCGCAAAAGATAGAACATGTCCTATTCTTGTTTGCTACTTGCAGACAAGAATAGGCATTTCTATGGGGGGGTGCAGGCCGGGTGTGTTGCGGATCCGCAACACACCACGGAAATTGAATGGGGCCTTAAGCTGTTTGGACATCAGGTATTACTCTTAATTTAACAATGGACACTGTCACATGCCTCTGTGTGCAAATACGGATGAGAGTTCACTCCTTTGAGCCCAGATAGACCACTGACAAATACATTAACATGATCTGTCAAAACAGGAATAAACTTTAAACATACATATATAGATTATAGATGTAAATATAGATGTAAAATAGGCATTTACAATATAGGTTCCGATTCCTCACCAGTCTCAAAATGCTGTACAAGGTTCAGAGCAGCAGGAGCTGCTGACTCCACTACTGGTCCCGTATTTGCCAGGGAGGCCACAGCAGTCCCAGCTAATAATCGAGCATCACGGCTGACAGTCTTTAAAAAAAAAATATTAAATATATATTGCATTATAGCAGACGATGTCAGTATTATGTTACAACAAGGGCAACACATATATGTCCTCTCAAGTAAAATCATTTTTAGTAGCTTCTCTATGTCTTCACTATAATCCAAACCCTTGCATCATCACAACAAAGGTGCTATTTAAAGATGAAAAATTAATACATATGTACATAGTGGCAGAATTCAGACACATATAGGATACTTTGATGTATTTTTTTTTAAGCATGCAACTATAGGAAAAAGCACCGGCCAATCTGTGTGCAAGTACGGCCACTGCTGCTGGATTGCAGGGTGGTCGTAATCCCAGGACACAAGAGGTGCATAATGTGATGAAAAAATTAATCTAGCCAGCAAAGGAGGCATTATGGACAATCAAAATACATTAGTAAGTGTCTTGTAATAACTTGGTCGACATGATAAAGTAAGTGAGACAACCCCTTGAATACCAGAGTTTTTTTCTTTTTCATTTTACTTCCCTGTCCTCACCTTATTTTTCATTCACATAGCCACATGAGGACTTCTTTTTTGCGGGACAAGATGTACCCTCTAATGCTGTCATTTAAGATGGCATACAGTGTACTAGAAAGCAGGAAAAAAAATCCAAATGGGGTGGAATTGAAAAAAAACGAGAATTTTGTATAACTTACCAGTAAAATCTCTTTCTCGCTCTTCCTTGGGGGACACAGAAGACCTTGGGTATAGCTCAGCTCCCTAGGAGGCGTGACACTAAGTAGAAACTGTTAAGCCCCTCCTCCATCAGCTATACCCTCAGCCTGGAGTGAGAGACTGCCAGTTGTGTGTCCAAGTAGTGAGAAAAGGCAAAGTCCAACAAGTGGAACCAACAAGCCAACTACCCCACGGGGTAAACCAAGTCCGGAAACCGTGTAGAAAAAAAATTAATGAATGGGTGGGTGCTGTGTCCCCCAAGGAAGAGCGAGAAAGAGATTTTACTGGTAAGTTATACAAAAATCTCGTTTTCTCGCCCATTTTCCTTGGGGGACACAGAAGACCTTGGGTATAGCTCAGCTCCCTAGGAGGCGTGACACTAAGTAGAAACTGTTAAGCCCCTCCTCCAGCAGCTATACCCTCAGCCTGGAGTGAGAGACTGCCAGTTGTGTGTCCAAGTAGTGAGAAAAGGCAAAGTCCAACAAGTGGAGCTAACAAGCCAACTACCCCACAGGGTAAACCAAGTCCGGAAACCGTGTAGAAAAACAATGAATGGGTGGGTGCTGTGTCCCCCAAGGAGATTTTACTGGTAAGTTACACAAAAATCTCGTTTTCTCGCCCATTTTCCTTGGGGGACAAAGGATACCTTGGGACGTCCGAGAGCAGTCCAAGAAGGGAGGGACCACAGCTCAAAGGTGAAGCACCCCAAGGCATTAAGGAACTGCTGCCCGCACAAGCTCAAGGCAGCATCCACCAAAGCCAGAGTATGCGCCCTGTAGAAACAGGGAAGGAGTGTAAGGAAGACCAGCGGCTGCCCAGCACAATTGCGCGGCCGAAGCCCAATGTCTGCGGCCCAGGAGGCACCAACCACTCCAGTGGAGTGAACGATGACATGGAAGACAGAACCCTGCCCCTGGTGTGGAAAACGCAGCAATAGCCATTGTGAGGAAGCGGGAGAAAGCCACCCTGGAGGCCGTCATACCCTTGCGCGGACCTCCCAGGAGTCAGAGCACCGAAAAAAAAGCAGGTGATCTCCAAGTAAAACTGCAAGGCACGAACAATGTCCAATCGAATCGGGAAGGAGAGGACGATGGCCTCGTCGAGCTGAAAGGCAGATACCCCCTCCAGAAGGAAGGAAGGGACGGAGAACAGCCCTGTCCTGGTGAAGGACAGAGGCTCGGAACAAGAAAAAAAAAAAAAAAACGTAATTCAGACCCCGTCTGAGAGACATGAAGGCCACAAGAAAACAACGGACAGAACAGAAGGAGTAGAGAGAACTTCTGTAACGGCTCCAAGGGAAAGCTTGGAGCCCCAAGACACAGTATGTAGTTCCCAGGGTGGTACCGGGGGACGGTACAGAGGAACCAATGAGCCACTAGAAGGACTTAACAGGCCCAAGAGGGTCAGGGAACGCTGGAGAGGATGGACAGCGCTGACACATGACCCATCAAGTCCCAGGTCCAGGCCGGACTGGAGAAAGGACAGAACCATGGGGAGAGAAAGGCAGAGTGGGGGAACACCCAGCTTCCCACAGAACCCCAGGGTAAGAACTCTAAGTCCGATAATAGATCCTGGACGAAGCACGGAGGGGAGCGAACACAAACGTGCCGGCTGGAATCGCCTGGCAAGCGGGAAAAAACCCTGTGATCAGGTGCAGGCCAGTAACACAGACAGAAAAGTCCAGCATAACTGGACCCGTCAGCCCACTAGCAACGTCATCCCGTAGCCAACTGGAGTGGGGGAGCAGAAGGGCAGGTGGAAGAAAAGAAGAAAAACCTTGCAGTAGAACGCAAGACAGCTGCTCCCAGGGCAACAGGAAGGTAGTAGTTGCGGATGCAAAAAACAGCAGGTATTGAAGGCACTACAGGTACCAACTGTAGGGACCCAGATCCAAGCCTGAGGGTCAAGTAACTCAGAAGGTAAGTCTACAGCATGACTCTCGCCTAGAATGGAGAATGCAATCTGCACCCAGCGGGAGGACAGAATGCGGTAGACTCGGTAAGTGGGCGCACAGCTAGTACAGCCAGTGCGAACGAGGGAGACGGTATGAGGCCACAAGGAACACCGGAACCGTCCAAGTGAACAACCATGCTCTCCCCTGAGGGGAGGGCAGTGAACCTCCGAAGCCTGGCCGGGGCGGAAGCCACATTGGCGTGATATGCCCCAAGCGGAAGCCAAAACAGAGCCGGCGAGAAGAAGCAGTCGAGACAGAGGCCGGCATAACACCCTCCAACCGAAAGGACTCATACCACACAGTATCTGAAGAGGAGGAAATTGGCAGTAGGCGAGGGAACCGTAGTCCCGCCAGAGCCAACGTAGAATTCGAGGGGCACTGCAGACAGCACTCCAGTCCCTGGGACCGCTTGCGAAGGGAAGTAATACACGGGAGGACGAATGGTTACGCATCCAGGAACCACAACACTGCGTAACCACAACACTCCCCAGGTGGAAGGGCCAAAGAAAGTGGTGGATACCGTGACAACGGAACCGCACAACACAGTGCAACACGAGAATGAGTGTCTGGGGTCTGGGGCAGCTGGTGAGGGAAGAGGGCCATGCCGCAAATACTCGTGCACTGCCGTGCTGCCTCTCCGTCCCCATTGACTATAATGGGGCGTGGTGCTGATCTACCGCACAGCACGGCAAAGATGGCCGGACTAAAACGTCGGACCAGCAGTACTTTTAGTCCGGCGATCTCCGGCCGTGCACTGCCGTGCTGCGCGGTAGCTTCGCCCCATTATAGTCAATGGGGATGGAGCAGCAGCAAGGCAGTGCACGGGTACCTGCGGCATGGCGGATCCAGCAGGCTGTTCACCCACCAGAACAGCCTGCTGGATAGCTATGCCGCTAGTGTGAAAGTACCCTTATGTGGGGTTTATTTTTTGTGGAACGATCTATAGTTTTTATTGATACCATTCTGAAGTATGTGTGACATTTTGATAATGTTATTAAATATTTTGGGGAACGTGAAGCGATAAAAAAATGCGAATCGGAAATTTAGATTTTTTCCCTGTACATCATTTGCCGTATGGGATAAATATTTTTAAGTTTTAATAGTACAGGTTTTTTCAGACGTGGCAATGCCCATTATGTTTATCGTTTATGTATTTATTTTTTTATTCCACCCACATGGGTAAATAAAAGCATTTTTTTCATTTTTTACTGATTTTGGAGTGCTGGCTTTTTGCTACTCTGTGTATTGGGCACTAGTCTAGTCCCTTCGGGCGAGCACCCTTTTTTGTTTAAGTTGGATGTACACAAAAATCTCGTTTTCTCGCCCATTTTCCTTGGGGGACAAAGGATACCTTGGGACGTCCGAGAGCAGTCCAAGAAGGGAGGGACCACAGCTCCAAGGCGAAGCACCCCAAGGTGCCCCTCTAGGAGGCTACAATATGCAGTAGTCAGATTTTTTATATTTTTTTGCTTAGACTGTAGTTCCATAGAACTACAGTCCAAGTTCTATTTGCGGTTATCCTATGCAGGCCTGCATCCTGCAGCATAGGAACTGCAGCTCTGATATGCTTAGTCAGAGAGACTCAGTGCATCAGAAAGAAGGAACGACTCCCCCGATCGCCACACAGGGGAGTTGGTCCTAACCTGTAAGCACGTGCTTCCGGGTTTTTCGAGATTTAGATGCTGTGGTCACGCTTGATCATCGGCATCAAAAGGGTTAAATGCTGTGTTCAGCATTATGGCCGGTTGTAGATATTAGCCCTGGGCCTCTGTTTTAAATAGCAAGGACCCGCTGGCAAAGGCACCTATGAGCGGGTACCATATTTAAAGTGCATAAGGGTTAAAGCGGTTTTGTGAGATTTTAATACTTATGACCTATCCTCTGGCACGGGTGCTCCTGTAAGAGCTATAGCCTTCTTGCAGCTTTTCCTAGGCCAGTGATGAAACATTCATCTGTCATGTGGCCTAGATGCAGTTCAGCCCCATTAAAGTGAACATAAAGTGTTAATAAAGGTGTACATAAAGGTGTACATAAAGAAAAGATAGACTTTTTAGTTACGTCCCGATATAATCAACGGATTAGATGTATAGAATTGACATAAAGTACTAAAATAGTTATACCTGGTCTGTAATTATTTGCAGGAGTGATTCCAGTATGCTTTCCACAAGGTTTGGTGTACATGAAGAATCCCATACCAGTGGGCTAATACTGTCTGCAAGCTCTCGAAACAGCTGAAGGCACAACTAGAGGGAACACAATGACACAGAATGAATATCCTAAAAACAGACCCAGCCTTCTTAAATAAAAACTAATCTGAGAAACCAATGTTAAAAAATAAACTTTAAATAAAAACAACAGTAAAATGAATTTAATATGGAGCTGAAGATAAAGTACAAGTTGAAAAAAGGTGCTGTCCAGCGATATGTGAAAAAATGGAAAAAGATGCAACTTTTTAGTATATTTTGCATTTCAATTACTGAACAATTTACCCTTTACGGATACAGCCTATTTTGGCCTTAAAAGGGTTCTCCCCTCTCAGCCTATTATGGCCGCGATGGTAATAACCACCATAAGCGTCGGCCAGTGGAGGCTGAGTTACATATATGGCCAAGTGGCTGACGCACTGCTGTTTCCATGACCCCCATAGCAGTGAATGGGAAGTACACAAACAGTATAGAACAGCAGGCTATGCTGTTTCTGTACGTTCTGCAAGATTTTCAACTTACTTTAACACTGAGATGACAGTAATCAGCACTTTGAGAAAATTCTCCACGTAACACTGAAGATAAAGTTAAAGACATTTTTGAAAGTAAAGCTTGTAGATTTTTTGCAAAATATGTCCGTCCAGAGGGGCTTCCTTCCAAACACATACATACTGCAAAGACAAAAACATGCCGACTGCAATGACTACATATGTGCCAACAAACTCCAAATAAATATAAGCACAAAGCATAGATATAGGCAGATACATATATACTGTACAATTCTAGTCAATAGGACACATGTTATAAGAATAATATATTAGGGAATCCTACCTGTATGCAGTTCCACAAGCTGGAACACCTATGATAAAAAAAAAAACCAGACAAATTATTTATAAGATTAGCTGCACATCATAAAGCATTTTAAGGAAAATGCCATTATTTAAATCCTTTTATAAACGTATGTGTTTTCTGTAGTCTGCATAGTCATCTCATTACAGATCTGGGGGATTAAAAAGGTTCAAGAAAAGCAAAAAATAAAAACTAATGTAAATGTAACAAACAAAAATAAAACATACACTACTCTCTTCTTCCTTTCTCCAGTGATCCAACTATTGGCTGCAGCAGTCACATGCATACTGCTGGCATTATGGCACAGTGCAGGGTGTTTTGGGGCTGCTGGTCCTCGCCACCTGTAGGTGCTGTGTTGTGGCGGTCACTATGTGGCGCTGTATAGCATAGGGAGGGAGCCAGTATAGAGGTGGGATCCACACCTATCAGACATTGGGGGCATATTCTAGCAATATGCCCCCCAATGTTTAAGATAGGAATACCCTTTTATTGTTAAAAAAAAAGTTTCTACAAGAAATTATATATATATATATATATATATATATATATATATATATATATATATATACATATACACACACACCGTATTTTTCGCCCTATAAGACGCACCGGCCCATAAGATGCACCTAGGTTTTTAAGGAGGAAAATTAAAAAAAAAAATTTGAACCAAAAGGTATGCCTAATGGTGTTATGTGGGATCTGGGGATGGCACTGTTATGGGGGGTCCGTGGATGGCATTGTTATGGGGGTCTGTGGATGGCACGGTTATGGGGATCTGTGGATGGCACGGTTATGGGGGGCACTGTGGATGGCACTGTTATTGGGGACTGTGGATGCACTGTTATGGGGGATCTGTTGATGACACATAAATAGCATTTTACGCTATGTGTCATCCACAGACCCCCATAACAGTGCCATCCACAAATCCCCATAACAGTGCTATCCATAGAATGACCCCCAATAGGGAGGAGGGGCCGGCATCTAGCTCTGTAATTACAGCGGGCCCGGTGCAGTCACTGTATTCTGCTACACCGGGCCCGCTCACTGTAGGAATCCTAACTGCAGGCAATGCTGTATGCTGATTAAGGTACCGTAACAGTAGTCTTTTATGCAGCCTGTACTTACGATACTAACTTTCCGGCAGGCAGCAGGCTGAGCTGGCGGGCGGGCGCTGAAAACGTAACTCACTATGTCACGCGCCGGCTCTCCCTTCTTCATTCATAAAGTGGGCGAGCCGGCACGTGACATAGTGAGTTACATTGTCAGCGCCCGCCCGCCAGCTCAGCCTGCTGCCTGACGGAAATTTAGTATCGTAAGTACAGGCTGCATAAAAGGCTACTGTTAGCATTGCCTGCAGCTAGGATTCCTACAGTGAGCGGGCCCGGTGTAGCAGAATACAGTGACTGCACCGGGCCCGCTGTAGTTACAGAGCTGGATGCCGGCCCCTCCTCCCTCATTCATGCCTACTAATACACCCGCCACCGCGCAGCATGCGGTCGGCGGTATACAAACTGAAGTATTCGCCACATAAGACGCACTGCCTTTCCCTGCCTATATATATATATATATATATATTAAAAATAGTAATGAAAGCTGCACAGTGATCAGAAGAGTTGCGGCTGTGGAGGCGATCCAACATCCAATAAAAATAAAATAAAGGAGACTTCCGGTTCCGGCGCTGGGATGCAGGCGGCAGCGTGAAGGAGCTCCGGTGACCTTCCACTAAAGTATCACCTCCGAGTACATGAAAGCAACGTCTGGGGCCTGGTACTAACCTGACTAGGTCCCATAACAGCGGCGGTCCTTCAGTACATGGACCGCTATCTATTGCGGAGCGGGAAAAGGAGGATCTCCAGGGGACAGAAGAAAGACGCGGGGAACATGCTGAGCAAGATGGTGGACACACGCTCTCTTTCCCCTTTGCCCACACAGCGGGACTCGGGTGAGTCAGTAGTACAAACGGTGCAGCAGCCCACACCACCTGACATTAACTACAAATTGTTGGCGATAGAGGTGGCTAAGCACCTGGCCCCCGACATACGTGATACCTTGCAAACGACGCTGTCCTCCTCATTGCAACAGCTCCACGAGGCGGTCTCACAACATGATTTACGCCTGGAGGATTTGGAACAGAGACTAACACAGACAGTTACCGAAACTGAGTCCTTTATACATAAGATTAATGAGCTCTCCAGACAGAATGCCATCCTATACGACCGAGTTGAGGACTTGGAAAACCGGTCGAGACGCAGTAACTTGCGCATGGTGGGCCTGCCAGAATCCTACAAACCCCAGTCGCTGATTGATATCTGCGAAAGGGAACTGCCAAAGGCCTTGGGGCTGGAAAGACGTTGTAAGGTGGAGAGAGCGCACCGGATAGGCCCAGAAGCAGAACTACAGCAAAAGCATTCAGGGGCGATAAGAGGAACAGGCCCCAGACCCCGCCAAGTTATCATGAAATTTTTGGATTATAGCGACAAAGAAGCTGTGCTTCGGGCCTTCAGGATGAGGAAGGGACCGCTAAAAATTCTGGGCCATACAGTTCTGTTATTTGGTGACTATTCGGCGGCAGTGGCACAGAAACGTAGAAGCTTCAGCCATGTTTGCTCGATTTTATATCAAAGGAAGCTAAAGTTCCAACTACTGTATCCAGCAAAGTTGCGTGTCACGCACCCTAGTGGATCCAGCACGATTTACTATGATCCGGCAGCAGCGGAGGACTGGCTGCGTTCTTCCCAGACCCCGAATACGGTGAATGGAGAGGTTCAGGACAATCGAGGAGGTCGTCAGGAAGATATTGCTTCAAGGAGCCCGGAATGGAGGAGCCAAGCAGAAGGAGAACAGCAAAACCCCAGGGCGGAGGACAGAAGTTCGCCGAAACGGGGGGATAGGACATATCCCAGAAGATGACTTTATTCCCCTGATTTGATGATTGTGGATAGTTGGTATTCATGCATAGGTTAATGTATAGTTGAATTAGTTAACTCTGATTTATAAGCTCGTTCGGTTCCGCTTTGCGACGGTTCACAGGGTATGGGGCCGTGGTAGTGGTTACGGTGATAAAGTTCCTGTTTGAGTTCAAAGATGTTGGATCCACTGTTTGCGGCCCTTCTCTAAGAGATGGATATGGGGCCGTCGCAAAGCGGTACTTACTTTCTATTGTTTAAAATTTTTCATCAGACTATACCCGGAGTGAGGGTGGCTTACGATAGGGAACGAGGGCACATTAATGACAAGTTCTGATAACTATGGAGGGTAGTAAAGCCGGGTGTCCGATCAGTTGTGTGAGAGGGAGAGGGGGGAACCATACGACAAAGAGAGGGCGGGGAGGGAAGGGACAGAAAAAAAAAAAAAAAAGTAAAGAAAAAGAGAAGGAATAGAGATCCTTCATGGTTGTGGATTATTCCATTATAGTGGAAGGGAGCTGTAACCCAGAAAAAAGGGAGTCGTATTAAGTGATCAGATAGTGGAAATTGGTGGTAGTGGAGAGTTGAGAACTCTGGTTGTAGGAGTAACATCCGTTATTGACTGTGATTAGTAATTGTTTGGTTTTTTTTTTTTGTTTTTTTTTCTCTCTTTGTTTATTGAGTGGCACGGTCTCTCTGGTATCTCAAGGATAGGTAGGGATCCTTTTAAAAAGTAGGGGGGGTTGAAAGGTTAGAGATGAAGATACTGACCTGGAACGTAAAGGGGCTGAGATCTCCCAATAAAAGATGGATGGTTTTGCGTCACCTCAAAAAGCTTAAACCCGATGTGGTCCTACTACAGGAAACCCATCTCGAGTCCGCGGATTTTGCTAGGATGCAGAAGCTATGGGTGCATAAGGTCATAGGGTCCCCATCCATTAGTAGAAAAGGGGGAGTACTTACACTGATCAACAGACAATTGAATTGTCAAGTCTTGAACCAATCCAACGATTCTCAAGGTCGATGGGCGCACATCCTGCTACAGGTGCAGAATATACAATACAGTATTTACAATGTGTATTGCCCTAACGCAGGAAATGCTCCCTTCCTAAAAGAGCTTGAAATACGGTTGTTGGGAGATCCCTGCCCTAATAAGATAGTGGGGGGTGATTTCAACGCAGTCTTGAGTGGTTTGGAGGATAGGAAGAGAGCCAGAGGGAGAGGTGGAGGCGTTTCAGATAATCCTCAGGATAAAGTGCTACAACAGTTCATGGCGGGAGGGATAATGTTAGATGCGTGGCGTCAATCACACCCAGATGACCGATGTTTTACTTTTTACTCCCACGCCCAAAACTCCTGGTCTCGTATTGACTATTTGTTAGTATCCCATAGCTTGGCAAGCAGAGTGGAATCCTCTGACATTGGTGACATTGTCATATCGGATCATGCACCGGTGACGATCATGGTTACGGATACGTTCCCTAGGGGCCCTGATTACATTTGGCGATTCCCCTCTCAACTCTGTTCAAGGGCGGAATTCGTGGAAAAATTGATCATTTGGTGGGAGGAATACAAGACGGATAATGCAGGTCACCTAGACACGCCGTCTCTCTTTTGGAACGCCTCCAAGGTAGTCTTAAGAGGCAAAATTATGGGATACGTGACGGGGTTAAAGAAGAAAGCTCATGAGCAAGTAGATCAGGCGAGTCAGAGGGTTCGAGCATCATATACCGCTTTTTTGGCTAATCCCACAAATGATAATAGGAAACAGTGGGTGGCGGATAAACTGGTCTATGACCAATGGGTTCAGGAGAAAGAGACGCTCCGGAGGTCAGACTTTGAGGCCACTCTATACAAGTACGGTAACAAGTCAGGAAAGCTTTTGGCCAATTTGGCTAAGGGAATGAGGCAGCCCCATCTCATACATAGCTTGAAGGACGGGAGGGACAGGTGGTGCACGACCCAGCTATCATTAATGCAATAGTGGGGGACTATTATGAACACTTGTATAGGGATGGAGTACAAGCCGACTTAACAGATACCCTCCTTAACAGGGTCAAATTGCCCAAGATGACAGAAGACCAAAGACTAGTTTTGAACTCAGAGGTTACGGTAACCGAATTACAAGGGGTTATAAAGGGACTGGGTAACTCTAAAGCCCCAGGGCCCGATGGGTATACAGGGGAATACTATAAAGCCTTAAGTAGCCAGATCCTCCCGGTCTTGTTAGAAATATACAATAACATACTTGGGGGTGGGTCGAACCTGGATAGTGCTAATATGTCTTACGTCAAACTATTGCCCAAACCTGGAAAGGATCCCCTGTCACCGGGATCTTACAGACCCATATCATTGATAAATGTCGATGCCAAAATACTATCTAAGCTCCTGGCCGATAGACTGGCCAGAGCGATGCCATCGCTAGTAGGTCCAGAACAGGTGGGTTTTGTAAAAGGTCGATCTGCTGTGACAAACATTAGAACGGTGATCTCGGTATTAGACTGGGTTCACCTCAACCCGGACCCTGAGGGGTCTCCAGCCATGCTCACTTTAGATGCTGAAAAAGCATTCGACAATGTTCGGTGGGCGTGGCTGGAGGCAGTCCTAGACAAGATGGAGATTACAGGAGCTTTCAGGATCGCTTTGTCCCAGATGTACCATAGACCACAGGCGAGAGTTTATACGCAAGGACACTTATCTAGACCCTTTGCCTTACAAAAAGGTACCAGGCAGGGGTGTCCGTTATCCCCGTTACTATTTAACCTAGCCCTTGAACCCCTAGCCAGAGAATTGTGTAATTCCGCCCTATTTGAGGGAATTAATGTAGGAGCTGCAACAGTAAAAGCTGCGCTGTTTGCGGATGATATCATATTGTTTATGTCGAAGCCAGCAGAGCAGCTAGGGAAGATCTTCGAGGCCCTAGCTGAATTTGGAAAATATTCGGGGTATAAGGTTAATGCTTCCAAGAGTGAACTATTGCTACTAGGCCAGAAGCCCCCTTGGAAAACAGTATGTGATAGGGGAATGGAACAGAGCCTAATTAGATCACAAATCAAATACCTGGGAATTCATATTGGAAAAACCCCACATTCTATCTATCAACTTAATTACCCGCCCTTGATCAAGAAAATAAAAGCAGATCTGATAAGATGGCAGAACTTGCCACTGTCTTTGATGGGGAGATGTCATCTACTCAAAATGATTGCAATATCAAAATTGTTGTACCCGTTGCAGACTATCCCAATACTCCTGAGACACGCAGATGTCCGTTCGCTTGAGAGTAGCATTGTTAAATTTATTTGGAACGAGAAAAAAGCACGGATTTCTCTGAAGGCTCTAAAGCTAAGGAGAGAGATGGGAGGAATGAATGTGCCAGATATTAGGGGGTATAACCTAGCGTGCTTGAGTAGGCATTTGATAGATTGGTTTAAAGAGACATCATTTTATTCTAACCTTCGGTTGGAAAAACAGCTGGCTGCACCATGGGACCTAAAAGCTCTAGTCCATACCAAACTATCTAAACTCCCTAGGCTGGCACGCTGCTCTCTAACATTGAGGGACTCGATTATTGCATGGAAAATTCTCCGTAAATTGTATAAGTTACCTTATCAGATCTCAAAGCACCTTCCGATTCATAATAACCCAGCTTTTGAACCAGGATTTACGGAGCGGGCTTTTAGATCTTGGGCGTCAAAAGGAATTAAGATAGTGGGAGACTTGTTCCGTGCACAGGATGAGAGATGGGCCACCCTGTCGGAATTGACAGAACAGTGGAGTTTGAGTGGGCAGAATTTTTTCCCTTTTATGCAGGTCAAACATTATTGTAGAAGTTTAGCTATCGATTTGGGAAGTGAATGGCGCCAAAATAAGTTTGACTCTTTTCTATGCTCCCCAGGCAAACCATCCATTTCTTGTCTATACGGGAAGTTGAGGTCCATATGGGAAGATTCCATTTCTCAGGGTTTGTTTCGTAAATGGGGTACTATTCTGGATCTTTCTGATGTTCAGCAAACGGTCAGAGAGGGCATATTGGCTTTAAATAGAGCGGTACCAAATGAGATCATGAGGGAAACTCATTTTAAGATAGTGCATCAGGCCCTTTACGGATTCAATCTCCCAGTGACTATGTCAAAGCCTGATAGACTGGTAGCATGCCCAAAATGTGGTTCACCTAAAACAGAACTCTTTCATGGATTATGGAGCTGTGAGAAACTTGGAGACTACTGGAGGATGGTTGCCCAGGTTCTTTGTCAATGCAGTGCCTATAAAAATGACCTTACCCCACAACTAGTTATTTTACATACGGCAGGCCCTGGTGATCAACTGGAGGGGGGGAGAAAAAATAATAGCGGACTCACTACTTTGGGACACAAAATATTATTGGAGGCAAAGAGGAGTCTACTAAACTCGTGGCTAATACCTGAGGTCCCGACGAAAGAAGAGCTTATTAGGCGTCTGCGTCATATACTTCGGATGGAATGGTTAGAAGCTATCGGGAAAAAAGAGACGGCAGGAAAAAAACTCTATAAGACCTGGAGAAGGTTCATGATTACACAATTAGGGGAGACGGAGAGATGTCCATTGATGGAACCCTTTAAGCTGTCTGCGTGGTACCTGTTAGAGGATTTAAAGGGACAGCTGGGAGTACTTAAAGTCAGTAACCATTAGAGTCCTTTCGGGGTAGAAGAGAAAAACTCTATGGGACCAGGTCGGGGAAATGTACTCAAACTGGGAGGGTGGGACCCAGAGAGACCTATGCCACGGTTTGATGGGGATTATGGTTAAGGGTTTGTTGTGGGTGGGGGGATTAAGTGGGGAGGGGAATAAAACAGAAAATGTTTAGTTGCGTCGTGATATATTTAAAGTGTCATTCCACCTGCACTGTGAGATTGACTTAAAATTATCTTATGACAACTGTGGAATGTGAATGTCTAAAATAGGTATTTTGCTATTGTGTGTTCTTGTGATGCTTTTATGATCATGACGCAATTCTAATAAAAAATTCTGTTAAAAAAAAAAAATAAAATAAAAAAATTCCACAGCACTCCCACTGATGTGATTCAAAATGAATGTTCTTTATCACCAAAGTCACTTGTAGTCCTCTTACTGGGACTCACTGCTTGAGAAAAGTCCCAGTAAGAGGACTGAAACGTCGCTTTGGTGATTAAAGACCACTACTTTTAAATGCCGTGAAATCTTTTTATTATATATAGAGTGTGATCCCTTACAATATATATATCCATCCCGGCATAAGGGCTCATGCACATGACCGTATGCCCTCCGAGACAAACGGTCCATATGTCTCGATGAGCCCTAACTCCCAGACTCACAGCCTGGGATGTGCTTTATTTTTCCCTAACGATCCCAGCTGGACTACACCTGGGGATCCCTCAGGCGAGGGGAAAACATGCCCTGAAAAGGGGTGGACTGGGGAGGTCCCACTACCACACCTACCGTCCCAGTCCCCAAAAAATCCAGCCCTTGAACTTTAACAACAATAGCTCCAGGAACTACCGTTGCGGAAGCCTGCGCCATCTTTCTGGATTTTACTTACCTCACCCAGTTGAGGAACCTGGGTGGGACATACACCCCTTCCAGGACTTTACCGCATATATATATATATATATATATATATATATATTTCTGCCCAGCTCTGAACAGGTTAACCTGGTATGCTGACCGCATCCATGGCTGTTCCGCATCACCCACCAAAAAATAGAACAAGTATTACGGACAAAAATTGGACAGTTCTATAGAAGGCTGGTCGTTCTGTTACGCAAAATGCATAATGCACACAGCTAGTATCTGTCTTTTGCGTGTGCATGAGCCTTAAAGGGATTCTCATGACATTTTGTCTAATTAGCACATGGTACTACCCTGTGGAGGGAAGATGTTTTACATAGTACTTTCCCTTCCTTGCATACATTTACCTTAATAAATCTGAACTAAAATGTAAGAAAACTCTAGTAGAAGTGTTTTATGTCAACTTAATCTCACCTCTTTACTCTGTAAGAGGCGAGCCAAAAATGGTTCTCTGTGCTGTGCCACAAGGTTTGGTCTGTCCTGGGAAATCCTTTCTAGAACCTGAAGAAAACAACAGAGGTGCATATGTTTACTCAGAACGTCATCTTCTTAAACCAATCAATAAGGAATCATTTCCTTTGCACAAAACACTAAGAGCACCTCCTATACGCTTGTAAAGTAACAGAATTTAAATAACGGTAGATGTCGTGTGCTTCCAGTCAGCGTATTCATGACATATAGATTAAATACACGTAAAGAAACATTAGTTCACGGATGCGGACCCATTCACTTGAATAGGTCTGAAATTAAGAAGATACGGTGCTTCCATGGTGACTACGGAGTGCTTCCATGGTGTTTCTGTCCGTGCCTCCGCACCGCAAAAAAATAGAACATGCTATTTTTTTGCTCCGTCCCGACCCCCGCAAAGGACAGGTCATCAGGTCGGCGAGGGTTACACCCGGCACCTCCACCAATCAGCTGTTAGCAGCAGTAGTAGCAACCCCGATTGATCTCATACTGATGACCTATCCTTTTTTGGTCCTGGAAAGGCTTCATTCTGTGAATAGAGTTGACAGAAGCAAAGAGACTACACTATGGATGCTGTATCTCCGATAGACGCATTCTGTCCTAGAAGTAATGCAAGGGAATAATACAGCAAGCATCAAAGGACAGAATATATAGGGGGAAAAACCTTTATGAGTCGCTATATAGAATAGAAGACACACAGAGGTATAATACAAGTCTACTGAATTCTACAGGCACTGTACATCTAAAGAAAACTTCACTTCCTCAGTCCTGCCTATATTGAATGCCGCAATGTAGGTCTGTCACGCAACTACCTACTGCTGTCAGACCCTTTAATTTACCTTTTCTAGCTTCAGGAAAAAACTGGAAGAGCTGCTACAAGCCATCTGTGTGGTGAAGATATAATGGAGTAATGGAAGCAGCTCATCATCAGAGAGAGTTTTCAGTACACGGGCTGCTGCTTCTAACGCCTGGGCAGCCTCATCTAGATGCTTGTCTTTACAGCGCTTCACTGATGATCTGCGGAGAAATACACGATAAATACCATGACAAAAAGATTGTCAAAAGCAGATGTGGGAGTGGGCAGCACGGTGGCTCAGTACATAGTTAGGGCTCTTTCACACGAGCGGATCCCGTGCGTGGAATCCACTGCGTGAAAGAGTGCTAAGCCCCATTCCGGACAGCAGAGACACGGAGCATTAACATGGTTAATAATGCTCTTTGTCTCTATGTGACCTTTTTACTACAAAATCACGGTGACAACTTTATCTCACTGTGATTTTGTAGTAAAAAGGTCACAGAGAGGCAAAGAGCATTATTAATCATATTAATGCTCCGTGTCTCTACTGTCCGGGAACGGGTCTTGGCTCTCTTTCACGCAGCAGATTACCTGCAAGGCATCCACACGTGTGAAAGAGCCCTTAGCACTGCTGAAATCCCGGGGTTCGGGATCAAAATGTGACCAACATCTGCATAGGCTTTTACCATCATCCCCTCTAATGCTACTACAAGTGAGCCTGGAAGTTTAGGAGGCGGAGGCTGGGTTCAGGCTGTATAATTTTTGTCTACACAGTGAGCATGGCGGTTTTTTGTTGCTAGGAATTTCATAGCTACCAATTGTAGTAACAGTTCCAGAAGTAGTGCAACACACATCGTGAACTTGCCGGCTGTACTGCAGTGCATTTTTGGATGGCGTTTGTGTGGCAGAAGCAATCCCAGTGATCACATACATATCATTGTCCCAATACTACGGTGTATATACAAATGCACCAATCTTTAAATGTATAAGTATATGTATAATTTTCCAGGATGTTTATATCCTCAGGATAAGGCCTCTTTCACACGAACGTGTGCTGGCCGTGCCCATGCTGCAGACCGCAAATTGCGGTCCGCAATGCAGGGCAACGACCGTGGGCCAGCCGAATGCGGATCGCAGACCCATTCACTTGAATCGGGTCCGCGATCCGTCCGTTCCGCAAAAAGATAGAACAAGACAAGTTCTATCTTTTTGCGGAACGGAACCCCGTGAAAGCCCTCCATAGTGCCTCCATTCCGTGGTTCTGTGCCTCCAGATTTGCGGACCCATTCAAGTAATTGGGTCCGCATCTGTGATGCGGAATGCACACCGCCGGTGCCCCGTGTATTGCAGACCCGCCGCATTCGGGCTGTGATGCAGCCACGGGGGACACGGCCGGGTGAAAGAGGCCTAAGCCATCAATATCAGATCGGTGAGTCCTACATTCCACGCTGCCACCAGTCAGCTAGTTGGGAGCAGCGCTGCAGTATCCCGCTCTGTCCACTCCGCAGTGGAGAAAGATTGGTAGTTCCAGCGCCGGAGCTACTACTGAATGTTAAAGGGGTCGTCCAAGTTATATTCATTGATGACCTATCCTCAGGATAGGTCATCAATATCAGATCGGCGGGGTCCGACATCCGACACCCCTGCTGATCAGTGGTTTGAAGAGAAGGTACGCGCCGTGCCAGCGCTGCCTCCTTTTCATTGTTTACCTGCTCCCTATCACATCTGCAGCGGTAAGCAGGTGTAATTACACCCAAACCAATAATTACAGTCCTCCCAGCCCTTCAAAGATCCTGAAAGATAAATCTGCCATGAAAATTCCCTTTTCCCATATTTCTGCAAAATCAGGCAGGTTTCACCAGCTAGGTAACCACCAATGAGGTATACTGGAGACTAGGGTTGTTTTGGGTATCGAAGTTTTGATACCCATTCGATACTTTTCTCTGGTATCGAGCTCGATACCAGGATTAGTATTTTATCGATAGTGGCCTGCGCTACTGCACAGCCTAGTATCAGAGAACGTGTCTGCGCCGCTCTCAGCGCAGCCATGTTCTCCTCGGCAGCACGGGGAGAAGCAGGCAGTCTCTCCCTCCCCCTGTGCCGCGCTGCCAATGAGAAGAGACGGGAGGAGGGGCGGGCGCACAGCACCACCAAAGACTAGTAACGTTTCATATATAACTACAGGCAGAAGACACACGCTGCCGGCACCTGCCTGTGACCCAGCGCTGCGATCAGAGGCAATTAACCCCTCAGGTGCCGCACCTAAGGGGTGAACTCCCACGGATCGCAGCACTCTGTCACAGGCAGGTGCCGGCAATGTGTTTCTTCTGCCTGTATTTATATATGAAACGTTACTAGTCTTTGATGGCCAGTGCTCCCTCCCCAGTATTAAAACATTAGTGGCCAGTGTGCCCCCCCTGTCCCCCCTTCCTCCCTCCCCCACTTTCAGTAATAATATCATTGGTGGCAGTGGCCACAGGGTCCCCCACCTCCTCTCTTCTGATCGGAGCCCCAGCAGTGTAATGCTGAGGCTCCGATCAGTTTCCATGGCAACCAGGACGCTACTGAAGCCCTGGCTGCCATAGTCAGCTCCCTGCTGCTGTGTGTACTGTGCACAGCGCAGCAGGCAGAGTGTGAGATCCTATTCACCCTAATAGAGCTGTATCAGGGTGAATAGGATGAAAAGATCCCAGGTTCTAGCCCCTAAGTTAATAAATAAACTGTAAAAAAAAATAAAAAAGGTAAAAAAGTACACCAAAATATTAAGTATAAATCACCCCCTTTCCCAATTTTACATATAAAATACATAAGCAATAAATAAATAAAATATTACATATCTCCGCATCTCAAAAGTCCAAACTATTTAAAAAATCCTCTTTTATGCGGTGAACGCCATAAAAGAAAAAAAAAGAGAAAAGAAAAAATGCACGATTCGCCATTTTCTTGGATAGGACTGTTGCATTATGGGCCGGACGTTCCATAAAATGTGGAATGTACGCGTTTTTTTTGGCGTTTTATCTTTTTCGCGTGGTATCGAATATCGCAATACTTTTTTATAGTATCGATACCGAATCAAAATTTTGGTATCGAAACAACTTTACTGGAGACCAATGTAGTCATATTGCATACTCACTGTTGTCCTGATGCATGACCAAATGTGGTCACCATTATGATGACCCTGTAGAGGTTGTTCCCCAAACTGTTATGTAATGATAATTCCCCCCATATGGCCAGACTGACTTGTCACCCTGCTTTCCTACCCCTGCACAGCACAGACTACTGAGCCCCGATACATTGTGTGTGTCTATGATACAGTATCAGAACATCCCAGCCCTGCACAGGATATTACCCAGCTTTCCCTCCGTGCACAATAACAGATGTGCCTAGGTACACACGGATATACTGCAGGATACTGTAGGATAATTCGTCGGATTGCTATTCAGGAAACCAAGGTAAGAAACCTTTTGCTTATTTAGCCCAAAAAAAGATGATTCCCAAGTGTCCATAGTCTTTAAAGGGGATGATCAAACACGCTCCGTCTGGTAGAGTCATTTCCCATCCTGAGCACTGCCCCTGTGATGGGACCTTACAGCATTATAATGATCTATAATGCTGCGTGTCCCAGCCCGACAGCGGCTGTAATGAACTGTACTCACATAACGCCGTCAGTTCAAATCATTACAGCTGATGACGGGCAGGGACACACAGCATTATAGATCGTTACAAGAGCAGAGTTCAGGCCAGGAAACTATGCTCCCACACGGAGTGCGTTTCCCCACTGTCAACTCACTTGTCTGAGACTGGCCTAAGTGTATGATCACACATTCAGGTTTGGGCCTCCTGCACACGGATGTGGACCGATTCACTTGAAAAGGTCTGCAATCAAGGAGATACGGTGCGGAACGGAGTGCTTCTGTGGTGTTTCTGTCCGTGCCTCCGCACCGCAAAAAAATAGAACATGTTCTATTTTTTTGTGGGGCGGACGGATCACGGACCCATTCAAGTTGAATGGGTCTTGCTCTGCCCCGACCACCGCATGGACGTTGCCCGTGCATTGGGGACCACAAATTGTGGCCCCCAATGCACAGAACGGCCGCACGACTGCCGTGTGCATAAGGCCTTATGCAGTTTCTGAAGAAAAAAATCAGAAGTGGATCATAAAAGGAGAGAACATATCAAGGGCAGATACTTCTCGCATACTCCTGATTTTCAACAGCTGCATCAAAAAAACCTATACATGTGGCTGTACCCTTAGGCTAGATCCACACGACAACAATAAGTCGCGCCACACACAGGGCACAACTACACTGCAACATTTGGTGCGCAAAACTTTTATAATGATCATCCATGGTGACGCATTGCGACATACTGCGATGCGACAGTCGCAGAAAAATCCATTTCAGATAGATTTTTGCGACTGTCGTGTCGCACTATGTCGCATGTAGCAATGCGACACCATAGACTACCATCATAAAAATTGTTGCGCGACAAATGTCGTTGTGTAGACCTAGCCTTAGACACTAAAAACTGTCTCACTGCAGAAAGTTGGGGCGGTTTCGCGGCGGCAGGCCGGGGGAGGGTTTCGCGGCGGCAGGCCGGGGGAGGGTTTCGCGGCGGCAGGCCGGGGGAGGGTTTCGCGGCGGCAGGCCGGGGGAGGGTTTCGCGGCGGCAGGCCGGGGGAGGGTTTCGCGGCGGCAGGCCGGGGGAGGGTTTCGCGGCGGCTGCCAACTTTTGTCCAGTCGAAAATAAAGGAAAACATTTTGGTGCGAAAACGCTGAGAAATCTACATGAAAACTTGAGCGGCAGCAGGCAGGGGGAATACGCATTACACCACAGCAAGCACATAACCTGCTCACAGCTATCAGGCAATGTGTAGTAATGTACTGATAGCTCGCCAGTATACACTGCATGGCTATATGAGAGGGAAGATGGACGGGGCACTCACTCTGCGAACTGCCTGAGCGCCTGCGCCACTGAACACAGAGCATGCAGCCCCCGCTCCTGATAGAAACGAGCACACTGCCCGGGCTCCTGCAGCATCTCTCCAGCGTGTGCCATCCTGGAAGCAGCCATCAGCTGTCACCGCTGACCTCACCACAGCGTACTTTCCACCGGTAGTAACGATGTACGCGCTGCACATCGCCCCCTGCTGCCGCGGAGGAGAACTGACACTGGAAAGCAAAGCAGCTGCTCTGCAGCTTTGACCGTGGGGCAGTCGTGCACCGGTCCCTATGAAAGCACAGCAGTTTTCCACTGTATTTTTGTCTTGTGATGCAAATGCAGATGATATATTACAGCAGGAGCCTGTGCTGCAAGTCCTGAGGGTCATGGTGACAGGACAGCAGCATCCCTTATACAGGGTGAAATCTGGGTCAGTATTGTCCACCCGACTACTTTTACTTCGGGATCTACACAGGACAGGGAAAGAGTAATTTATGAGGAAACTGCCAAGAGGTTGAAATGAAGGTCAGAGAATGGTACATGGTGTAAGCCCTGCTTGGTGATTCTCCTCCACATCGCTGCCTTCTTATCCACACTGTAGTTCATTCAACCACTTTTCTTTTGAATTCACAATAGTAAATAAAAAATAAAAAAAGTCCATACCTCCCTAACCGTTCTGCATTTCAGTGGCTGAGGTATGTCCTGATTTCAACTGAATCTGCGTTCGGAGGACGCAGTGGTGACACAGGCTCCCCCAGCTCCCTGCTCCACCATTTACCAGCCGCACTTCTCCCCAACAACCATGTGGGCCAGCCAGAGCCCTGACTTGAACCCGATCAAACATCTCCAGGGAGACTTGAAAATGGAGGTCTAACCAATGGCCCCCATCCAACTTGAGAGAGCTTGAGAGGATCTGAAGGGAAGCATGGCAGAAAATCTCCAAATCCAGGTGCGTAAACCTTGTGGCATCATCCCCAAGAAGACTAGAGGCTGTAATCACTGGCAAAGGTTCTTCCACTAATACTGAATACTTATGTCAAAGCAAGATTTTAGTTTTTCCTTTTCAATAAATTAGCATAGATTTTGAACATTCTGTTTTCACTTTTCATCATGGGGTAGTGATTGCAGAATGACCGAACAACATGATTTTTTTTTTTTTAGCACAAGGCCGCAATTTAACATTATGTAAAAAAAAAAGTGAAAGGGTCTGAAGACTTTCCGAATACATTGTATGTAAACACTCCTCAACAATTAAAGAGGACCTTTCACCACTACTGACAAGCCCGTTTTAATAGCTTCATGCATTCCCCATGTAATAATTCTGGAGCATCTATTCTTATGGCTCTATGTTGTACCATTTACTAGAGCTAACATAGTACATAAGGCCAAAAAAAGACATCTATCCATCTAGTTCAGCCTGTTATCCTGCAAGTTGATCCAGAGGAAGGCAAAAAAAAAAGGTTCTACTGCGAGGTAGAAGCAAATTTTCCCCACTTAAGGGGAAAAAATTCCTTCCCGACTCTAATGAGGCAATCAGAATAACTCCCTGGATCAACGACTCATCTCTAGTAGCTGTTGCCTGTAATATTATTACACTCCAGAAATACATCCAGGCCCCTCTTGAATTCCTTTATTGTACTCACCATCACCACCTCCTCAGGCAGAGAGTTCCATAGTCTCACTGCTCTTACAGTGAAGAATCCTTTTCTATGTTTGTGTACAAACCTTCTTTCCTCCAGACGCAGAGGATGTCCCCTCGTCACAGTCCTGGGGATAAATAGATGATGGGAGAGATCTCTGTACTGACCCCTGATATATTTATACATAGTTATTAGATCTCCCCTCAGTTGTTTTTTTCTGAAGTGAATGACCCCAATTTTAATGATCTTTAAGGGCACTGTAGTCCACCCATTCCAGTTATTACTTTAGTTGCCCTCCTCTGAACCCTCTCCAGCTCTGCTATGTCTGCCTTGTTCACAGGAGCCCAGAACTGTACACAGTACTCCATGTGTGGTCTGACTACTGATCTGTAAAGTGGTAGGACTATGTTCTCATCACGGGCATCTATGCCCCTTATGATGCAACCCATTATCTTATTGCCTGTGCAGCAGCTGCCTGACACTTTTCCATGTCAGTGTTACCGAGTGTTTTACCATTTAATATGTACGGGTGACTTGCATTATTCCTTCCCATGTGCATAACTTTACATTTGTCAGTGTTAAACCTCATCTGCCACTTATCTGCCCAAGCCTCCAATGTATCCAGATCCCTCTGTAGCAGTATATTGTCCTCTTCAGTGTTAATTACTTTACACAGTTTAGTGTCACCTGCAAAAATTTATATTTTACTATGCAAGCCTTCTACAAGATCATTAATAAATATATTGAAGAGGATAGGGCCCAGTACTGACCCCTGAGGTACCCTACTAGTGACAGTGACCCAATCTGAGTGTGTACCGTTAATAACCACCCTCTGTTTTCTGTCACTCAGCCAGTTACTTACTTACAGACATTTCCTCCCAGTCCGAGCATCCTCATTTTATATTCTAACCTTTTATGTGGTACAGTGTCAAATGCTTTGGAGAAGTCCAGATATACGACATCCATTGATTCGCCGCTGTCAAGTCTAGAACTTACCTCCTCATAGAAACTGATTCAATTAGTTTGGCAAGACCGATCCCTCATGAAGCCATGTTGATATGGCGTTATTTGCTTATTTCCGTTGAGATCCTCTAAGATAGCATTCTTCAGAAAACCTTCAGTTTCCCCACAACAGATGTTAAACTTACCGGCCTATAGTTTCTGGGCTCTGTTTTTGGACCCTTTTTGAATATTGGCACCACATTTGCTATGCGCCAATCCTGTGGGACATTCCCTGTCAGTATAGAGTCTGCAAATATCAGAAATAAGGGTCTGGCTATGACATTACTTAATTCCCTTAGGATATGGGGGTGTATGCCATCCGGTCCTGGCGATTTGTCTATTTTAATCTTTTTAAGTCGCTGTTGTACTTCTTCTTGGGTCAGACAGGACACTTTTAATGGGGGATTTATTTTTACATTCAGCATTTCATCTCAAATTATTTTTTCTCAGTGAATACATTGGAGAAAAAAATATTTAACAGCTTTGCTTTCTCCTCGTCGCTCTCTGTAATTCCCCCCTCATTACTCTTTAAAGGGTCGACACCTTCAGATTTATACTTTTTAACATTTAAATAATTGAAGAACATTTTAGGGTTAGTTTTACTCTCTTTGGCAATTCATCTCTTGGTCACTAGTTTGGCCGCTTTTATTTGTTTTTTTTTATTTGTTTGGTGACTTGCATTATTCCTTCCCATGTGCATAACCTTACTGAATATGAGCTGAGTGCTGTGATTGGCCAGTGCTCCAGCCCTGGGAGAAGGAGACGCCCAGGGCAAAAGAAGATGTCTCCGTCCCAGGCAAAATTGGAGAAGCACGAGCGCCGGTACCGGGGGTACAGAGGACGAACGGAGCGGCACCCAGGGATACAAGTAAGTGCAGGGACATCCCTGGGTGCCGCTCTCCATGTACATAGCTTTGCCTAATAAACTGTGGACGAGTGAAAGGTCCTCTTTAAACCTCATCTGCCACTTATCTGCCCAAGCCTCCAATCTATCCAGATCAATCTGTGGCAATATACTGTCCTTTCCGTTACTTTACATAGTTTAGTGTCATCTAAACTTGATGTTTTACTGTGCAAGCCTTCTACAAGATCATTAATAAATATATTGAAGAGAATAGGGCCCAATACTGACCCCTGAGGTACCCCACTAGTGACAGTGACCCAATCTGAGTGTGTGCCATTAATAACCACCCTTAGTTTTCTATCACTGAGCCAGTTACTTACCCACATACATACATTTTCTCCCAGTTTGAGCATTCTCATTTTATATACTAACCTTTTATGTGGTACAGTGTCAAATGCTTTGGAGAAGTCCAGATATGCGACATCTGATGATTCACCGCTGTCAAGTCTAGAACTTACCTCCTCATAGAAACTGATTAAATTAGTTGGACATGACCGATCCCTCATGAAGCCATACTGTTATTTGCCTATTTTCATTGAGGTGCTCCAAGATAGCATCTCTTAGAAAACTTTCAAACAGTTTACCCACGACAGATGTTAAACTTATCGGCCTATAGTTTCCAGGCTCTGTTTGTGGAACCTTTTTGAATATTGGCACCACATTTGCTATACGACAATCCTGTGGAGCACTCCCTGTCAATATAGAGTCCTTAAATATCAGAAATCAGGATCTGGCTATGACATTACTTAATTCTCTTAGGATACGGGGATGTATGCCATCTGGTCCTGACGATTTGTCTATTTTAATCTTTTTAAGACGCTGCTGTACTTCTTTCTGGGTCAGACAGGGCACTTTTAATAGGGAATTTACTTTTACATTCTGCATTTTCTTCAGGGGATACAGTGGAGAAAAAAATATTTAATAGCTTTGCTTTCTCCTCATCGCTTTCTGCATCACTCTGTAAAGGGCTGACACCTTCAGATTTATACTTTTTACCATTTATATAATTGAAGAACATTTTAGGTTTAGTTTTGCTCTCTTTGGCAATTAATCTCTCGGTCTCTAGTTTGGCCGCTTTTATTTTTTTTTTTATGTATTTTTGTCATTAATTGCTTTCTTTACAGTTCTATTTATCCACATTGGTTTCTTCTTGTTACTTAACCTTTTATTCCCATAAGGTATTTACCTCTCACAATTAGATTTTAGGATGGTTTTAAAAATATCCCATTTTGTGACTGTATTTTTTTTATTTTTTTTAAACCATTTGTTTTTATTTCAATTTTGCCAAAGGTACAATACAGTAGCCAAATGCATCTCTCTCACATCAATGTAAAATATAGAAATGTTAGTGTACAGTTGGCCGTTTAGTACATAGCATAATGTAACACAGTACAGTCATCCCCGTCCATGCTACTCTTCTTCCACTTTCAATATATGTACATATTGCGTTCCTTACACCAAGACATTCTGAGGTCTACATATCTAAATTTTTAAGAGATTACTGGTGCTCTTACTTGGAGAACAATGAGTGCCATGGGTCTGATAAGTTCAGCTTCAAAAACCATTCCGTATGTAGGAATGGACTTACCACTTCCCGCCCTTCCTCTATCGTGGGAAAAGCTGAAATGTATGGCCTCCACTTCTCAAAAAAAGATTTAGCTAGCTTGGATTTATGGTACTCTGTTTCAATTTTCTCTAAGTTTAGACATTTCTTAATGGTTTGAAAAGTTTCTGATACAGGGGGGATATTTCCTAGTAACCAGTGCCTTAGAAGGCTTCTCTTGGCTGCTAAAATTACCACATGAATCACTGGAGGAAATTTTACCTTAGCTGTTTCTGCTTGTTTGTGAAGTATGAATAGTTTCGGGTCTAAAGGGAGTGTCACTCCCATTTTGGTTTTGATTTCATGTACGAAACTCCCCCAGAATTCTTTCACCTTCGGACACGCCACAACCCATGAAAAACATCTGTATTTGTAATTGGCATTTTGGACAGTGTGTGATCCTGTCCGCGTTTACTTTCATTTGGTCTTTGGGGACATGAAAACCATATATCGCTTTGTGTATTATTTTATATTGAGTCTCTCTCCATATCTCGTTGCCTACCCATTTACACACCTTTCCCCATCCCTCCACTATGTCTCTGGGGAGGTCCAGCTCTGGAAACTCGCGGTGCCAACCCTGGAACAGCGCATAGTCTCCCCTCCGCAATACCATCTCATTTATCGCCCCATATATATGGGCTAGGGCTGATGTCAAGCTGTCTGATCCCACTAAGGAGTCAAAGGGGTTGGTTCCCTTTTCTTTTTAAATGTCTTTCACTCTGGGTTTCAAGAAGGCTAGCAGTTGATGATAGGCTAAAAAATGGGAGCTTGGGATGTTATACAATGTCTGGATCTCCCCAAAGTTCATATACCTATTGTCCTCTTTGTGCCACAGGTGTCTCACTTCCTTGATCCCTGAATTTCTCCAACTAATAAACTGTTTGCTTATTGCGAGTGCTTGAAATTCTGGGTGGGTCCATATTTTCATGTATTTGGATAGGTGTACCGGTAGGTGGAATAACTGTCTAACTGCTTTCCACGCAGCAATTGTATCTCTCAGCAGTACACTTAGTTTAAGTTCTCTGGGAGTTTCTGAGTATTTCGTGTGTAGTATGCCGTTCAAACTCCAAGGTTTGGCCAGTTCCGCCTCTGTTGGTAATACCGAATAGTGTGATGTGTCCTTTAGCCAATTTACACAATGCCTCATCAGCCCCACTAAATTGTATATCCTAATGTCTGGCATGCCGACTCCCCCACTACTTTTTGTCCTAGTCAACGTGTTAAGAGATATCCTCGGTCTCTTTTCTTTCCATATAAACTTTCTTTTTTTAAATCAGATAATTTTTATTGAAATAAAAGTATATCAGACAAATATGTTCAATAAATACAACAACAAAATCCCCAATAACCCCGAGCATTGTAGGAGATGTGCAGCAAATCTTATAAACTTTCTAAACTCCCTGTTGAGATTCTGGATGTCTGCATGTTTAATTAAGATAGGTAGCGTTTGCATTGGGTATAATAATTTGCTAAAACTCATCATTTTTATAAGGTGGCAGCGGCCCAAGAATGATAAGGGTAAGCTTTTCCACATCTTGAGTTCTGCTATAATCTTGTTGAATAGCAGGGATAATTTAGGGAATAGAGTTGTTCCAGGGTTTTCCCTATTCGGATTCCCAAATACTTTATGGAAAGTGGTGCGATGGTCCTCGGACAATCATCCAGTGGGAGACTGTTATGGGGTTTGGCTGGAGATAAGTCTAATAATTCACATTTGGTCGGGTTAATTTTAAAGCCGGATAGTTTACTGAACTCTGCTAAGAGTTCAAAGACTTTGGGCAGGTTTACTTGGGGTTGGGATAGATCAGTCAGCAATAGATCGTCAGCAAACAGTGAATGCGTCAGCACGACCTTTCCTATTTTGATCCCTGAGATAACACCGGGTTTTGCTAGGTTCCTGGAAATCGCTTCCAGGACTAGGTTGAAAAGTAGCGGTGGTAGGGGGCAGCCTTGCCTGGTGCCTTTCTGCAGTTGGAAAGGCTGTGACAGATGCCCAGGTATAATTATTCTAGCTGTGGGATCTGTATATAGAAACAAAATATATGTTCTGAATGGCCCCGTGAATTCCATGGCTTCTAATACCTTGTTAAGCCACACCCAATATACATTATTGAAGGCTTTTTCTGCGTCTATAGCTAGCAACGCTGGGGCTGAGTACATATTTGGTGATATATTTATGACATCCAGGACCGCTAATACTTTTCTAATATTGTAGACTGCTGATCTTCCCGCAATAATTGGACGGTAGGAAGATGGTAGAGTACCATCTTTTCCTGGCTTCGGTAATACTTTTATGTATGCCGTGTTCATATCTGCGGGTATTGGGAGGCCCTTCAACATTTGGTTATACAAAGCTGCGAGTGTTGGGGCTATTTTAGGGGCCAGGATTTTATAGAATTCATTCGTATAGCTATCTGGGCCTGGGGCCTTACCATTCTTAGATGAACGTATGTCACTTAAGACCTCTGCCTCCGTAATAGGTTGATAAATTTTTGTCATGTCCTCTTCCAATACCTGTGTTAATAGTGAGAGATATTCGTGCGCATCATCTCTATTGACGTCTTGGTCTGTGCTCATATATAGGGCTTTGTAGAAATCCCGTAATATCCCCACTATCTCTTTGGGGTTGTGGCACACTGTCCCTTTTGAATTTTTTAGGGTGGGTATTGTAGATGTGTACCTCTGACCTTTGGCCAAATTCGCCAAGAGTTTACCCGATTTGTTCCCGAATTTGAATAATTGGGCCTTTCTTTTTAACCCGTAATACTCTTCCTTCTGTTTCAACCATCTTTCATAATTTGCTTTAGTTGCCATCCATTGTTTTCTGTTTAGGGGAGATGGATTTGCCCAAAATTGTGTATAGGATACCCGCAATGCATTTGATAGTTCCTGTATTTTAGATTGGATGGTTTTCCTTAAAGGGAGTCTTTCACCCCCCAAACCCCATTTTTCAGTACTCACATCTTCCTGTTCTAAATTGCCCCCCCATTAAAAAGCCTCTTACCCCATTGTTTCATAGCTTACCTATCTTCATAAAATGACTTTTATTGCAGCTGTCAATCACAGCTGAAGGTGCCCAGGGGCAGCGTCATAACGGCCGGTGCCCAGGCCGCGAGCTCATCTTCCTAAGTGTCCACGCCCCCTTTCACCCAGAGGGCCCGCCCAGTGTCTTCTGCTTGGCCTCCTCCTGAAGTGGCTAAATCCCGCGCCTGCGCCGAGGATCCGGCAGTCCGCGCCTGCGCACTGGTTTCCCGATTACTGGCGCAAGCATCAGGGTATCCTGTGCGCAGGCACGGGCCCGTACAATGATACTCCTGGAAGCGCTGCATCGGAGGGCTGTTCAGAGCGGACTGCCGGATCCTCTGCGCAGGTGCGGGATTTAGCCACTTCAGGAGGAGGCCAAGCAGAAGACACTGGGCGGGCCGTCTGGGTCAAAGGGGGCGTGGACACTTAGGAAGATGAGCTCGCGGCCTGGGCACCGGCTGTTATGACGCCGCCCCTGGGCATCTTCAGCTGTGATTGACAGCTGCAATAAAAGTCATGGTATGAAGATAGGTAAGCTGTGAAACAATGGGGTAAGAGGCTTTTTAATGGGGGGACAATTTAGAACAGGAAGATGTGAGTACTGAAAAATAGGGTTTGGGGGGTGAAAGACTCCCTTTAAACCCCAGGTGAAGGTCATAATTTGTCCGCGTAGAACCGCCTTTCCCGCCCTCCATATTAGGTGAGGGTCTCCGCTTTTCGAGTTCGTGTCCCAATATTCAATCCACCAGTGTGTAAGCTTTTCCGCGAATTGTTCGTTTTTAGCTAAGTCTGAGGGGAATCTCCACAGATAGTTGCTACCCCTTGGGACCGTGTCTAGCATATCTAATATTACAAGGGAATGGTCAGAGATGACAAGATCACCTATCTCTGTTGACGCCGTTTTTTGCAGTACACTTCCAGACACAAAAAGGTAATCCAATCTTGACTAAGAGTTGTGGACTGCTGAGAAATGCGTAAATTCTCTCCCCTCTGGATAGAAGCTACGCCATACATCAGTTATATTTAATTTTGACATTTCTCTCTGCTGTATCTTATCTCTGTGTCTGGGGGTCACCCCCTGTTCCCTATCCGACTTTCTGTCTTCCATGTGTGACATTACCGTATTCATGTCTCCGACCACTATCTTGTCAGAGACTGTATCCCTCACCAGCATCTCCCTTAGTTCCCTAAAAAAGTCGATATTGCTATCATTAGGCCCATATATGTTGTATATGCTCCACGTGTCTAGCGGTGAGCTCATATGAATATGCGCTATTCTACCCTCTCTGTTTTCTAGAAATTGAATCGTCATGTGAGCCAGTTTTTTGTGAATTAGGATCAGAACACCACCCTTTTGCCCTGCTCCTGGCGCACCCATTACCCATCCTACCCACAATCTTTACATGCCGTTATAGTCCAACTCTTGGAGGTGGGTTGCCTGTAATAAGGCGACATCTTCGCCCAGCCTTTTCAGGTGTCTTAGTACGATCAGTCGTTTCTGCGGGGACTTCAGCCTCTTAACATTCCATGTGATAATTCTAGGCATTATATAGCTTTCCTATGATATCTGCAGATCTGGACCTCTTATATCCTGCCATTCCTGGCCCCTTATAAGTAGCATGGACCATTGTTCCCCAACTTATTAAACAACATGTTAAAACAACATTTTTTATACACCAACGATCATCCTTTTTACAACTAGTTTCACTGACTTCTCCTCTTCCCAGCATGATGTCTCTCCTCTTCCTTTCGAACACACATCCAAAGTGAGTTCCTCCTTCTCCTGCTTATATTGAAATCAATGTTGTGACTCGGGACTGGCAAGTGGCCCAAGTGGAGGATTTTTTATTTTAATTTTTTATTATTATTATATATGCATCCTCTCTTCCGGTGCACACACATAGTTCTACATATCGCCAGTCACCTTGTTTTAAATATTCTGGCCCCAACCAACTTACTCTCTCCATCTCTCTGCATTTTGCCTATTGTAAAAGTCATTCATGCTAAACAACGTTAAACCATATAACACGTGCATTACTGCTTTCGAGTCAAGGTAGATTCAGTCCTCCACCCTTTCTAAGTCCATTGCTGGTGCTCTTTCAGCCATCTGTATTAGTAGTTTGGGTCCCGAAGTTGCTATGTTCACTGCGGGTCTACGGCGTCCAGGCCCTCGTGGTCGTGGAGCTTCTCCCTTCAGCTCCCCATCTTGAAATGCCATTCTGGGCTCTTGTGGTGAGTGGACTGTGGAGTAGGATCCATCCGAGGAATATATCGGCAATATGGCGGAAAACAGCAAGGCCAACTTGGTTTGGGAGTGATATAGTTCTGAGCAAATAGTTGAAAATTCCTTCCTCTTCTTGGCCACGGACGCCGAAAAATCTTCAAAGATCAGCACTTTGTGGCCCCTGAGTTCCAGCGGTCCTTGGTGGCGTTTGTAGGCCCTGAGTATTGCCGCTTTATCGGAAAAGTCCAGGTATCTGGTAATTACTTGTCGGGGGCTCTGCCTCAATGCTGGATGGTCTGAGTTATCTCCCTCCCTTTGCGTCGGTAATGGGGGCCGAATTCTGTGGGCTCTTTCCACTTTGCATTTTGTCAGGAGGTTGAGCGCCTCAGGCAGATCTTTTTCACATAATGTGAGTAATTCCTGTATTGGAAATTACTCTGGCACCCCCACCAATCTCAAGTTACGGTATTTATCCGCAAGCGGTTTTCGAGATCTTCTACTTTCTCGCTCAGCCTCTTGTTGTCTTTCAACAGGTTGTCGTTGACACTGCAGAGCCGGCTTTGTTCTTCCTCCAGTTTGGAGACTCTATCCTCCACTTTGCATAGACGTTGGCCATGATCCGCTAGTTCTCTCTGCAGGTGTGATAGAGATTCCGCCACAGTGCTGGACAACGATTCCTGGAGGTCAGGTAAGCCGCCACTTCCAGGGCTAAGCGCTTGTAGTCGACACTTACTGAGTCGTTAGAGGATTCCCCATCTTCACGATAATATACCGGCTCTTGCGCCTCTTTCTCCTGTCTCTCGAGGGGGCGGGATCCGCCATCTTGGCCGCGGGCGCGCTGGTTGTCTTATGCTTGTTACCCTGTCTAGTTCTGCTCCCCATACGCTCGATGTACCGGTCCATATATTCCGGCAGTCGCGGGGAACTCTGGTGGACCCCAAATTTTGGGTATGCTGCTTGTTATTACTTTATGGTCACTATTTTCAAGGTGTTCCCCAACCTGCACATCTGTTGTTCTGTCAGCTCTATTGGTTAATACTAAATCCAGTATGGCCATCCCTCTAGTCGGGTCCTGAACCAGTTGGGAAAGGTAATTGTCTTTGGTTATTGCCAAGAACCTGTTTCCTTTATGAGATGTACAGGTTTCAGTTTCCCAGTCTATATCTGGATAGTTGAAGTCCCCCATAATAATGACCTCATTATGATTTGCCGCCTCGTTTATCTCGTTTAGCAGTAGATTATGAATGAATTTCTAGCAGTCTGCAGTAAGGGTACAGAGGGGAGGTAACAAGTTGGGGTCGTGTACTGCAAAGTCTGAAAATGGCAGCACTGATTGGATAGAGTAAGTCTGTGCAGGTTCACACCCCCAACTGGTTACTACCCATCTGTACCCTTACTGAAGGCTAATAGCAATTCATTCATAACTTCTAGTAGAAATAATAAAGGAATGATACAACATATAAGCATAAGAAAAGATGCTTCAGAATTGTTATTACATGGGGAATGCATAAAGCTATTAAAACAAACATGCCCATAGTGGTGAAAGGTCCTCGTTAAATTGCAACACCAAGAAGGACAATGTTGCGTGTTATAAAGGGAAGTGTTATGTGTTAATATACACGTGTGTGTGCATTCATTTCTTCTCAGGCCTACTTATGTAGGAAGATGTTCCTGACACATTAGACAGGTACCGTAAATGCTAGTCACTGTGGGTGAAGTCACAGGAGGTATACAAATACTGAGGATCTCCTATTGTTCTACTGTATCTAGTGGTGAACGAAGCGAGCTTTAGACCATATATCTGAAGTCGCTTCTGTCAAAAGCATCTCCGTACAGCATTCAAATGTATGGGCTCCGCTGAGGTGAAATTTTTTATCTCCAAAGTCACGCGAGACTTCGGTGAATAACTTCGGACATCGATCATTCAACTTTAAAACGATTTTAAAACTGGGATCCGAAGTATTTAAGTATTAAGTGAAGTATTCAGTGGTGTATTGCATTGTGCATGCAGAATTGTGGGTGTGCAGTAGTATTGTAAGTCATTGTAAGGGGATAGTTGATGTGTTGTAGACATATATATATATATATATATATATATATATATATTACAGTGTATATATATATATATATATTGTGGCACAGTGAGAGGTTTGGTGGTAAAAAACTGGTATTTTCCTCTCAGCCTGTGCTGCTGGGTTGATTGCAGCCAGGTGAGGGCAAATACTGGACCGAATTTTAGGTGCCGGTCCGGGGTTTTTTGGGTTAATACCTAGCTGCCTTTAAAAGACAGCTGGGTTTTATGCAAAGGTCTCTCTCTGTGTGTGGGATCTGAGCCCTGTGCTGGGCTGAAAAGCTGAGACCTGTGTGTCAGGAGAGCAGGCCATGTAAAGACGGTCAGTGGACTTTTTGTGTTGCCGAGCATTCAGCCAGGTGTGAACTGACACCTAGGATTTGAGGTGATTTAACCTGGAAACTGCTGGTGTTCTGTGGAGCTCTCAGGGCTGGAAGCAAGAGCTTACAAAGAGGCGTGCAGTCTGCCTAGAAGCCTGAGGTTGGACTTTCCTGCGGCTGGGCTGACAGCCGGGTGTGAACACGCACCTAAACCACACAGGTGAATTTGATTCAGTCTTGGACTTTTGTTTTGCCTCAAGTTTTTGCTGTGTGTGTGAAGTAACACTAAGTGACTGTTTTGAGTTTTGTTTGTGCAAGTGTGAAATAAAACACTGTTTGCTGCACTACCTGGACTCTCTTTGCCTCTATACTGCACACGCACCGCTGTCTACCAGAGCAACTCCCCACATTTGGTGTCGGATGCGGGCAATTGCAGTGAGGCTGGCGGGAAGCCAAAACTTTTTGTAGCATTTTTTTTTGGGGCACTGTTGTATGTCCTGGATTAAGCCTGCCAAGCTGCAACCACCAACACAGGACAAGATGGAGGAGATGATAAAGCAGTTTGTCCAGGCCAACTTAAAACTACAGCAGGCCATGGATGTCCAACAGCAGGCCATCGCACAACAGCAAAAAAGACATGAAGAGGCCGTCGCACAGCTGCTAGAGGCTAATCAGCGACAGCAGGACACGAACCAGCGGCTGCTGCAACACGTAATGGCGCTAGAAAAGTCAGGGATGCCTCAGGGAGTGCACGATGCCCGGAAAGCAGTCCGCACGGCCGTCCCCAAGATGACACCGACAGATGATGTTGAAACCTACTTGGCGATGTTCGAAAAGGTGGCCGTGAGAGAGAGACTACCCCGAGACCAGTGGGCAGAGGTCATCGCTCCGTTTCTGGCGTCAGGACCCCAACAAGTTTACTTTGATTTACCGGACGACCAAGCAGCAGACTACTCTGTGGTTAAGGGTGAGATCCTGGCGAGACTGGGGGTGAATGTGTTGGTCAGGGCCCAGCGGGTACATCAGTGGGAGTTTAACCCAGCTGAGCCAGCACGACCCCAGTATTACAATTTGCCAAAACTCTTACAAAAATGGCTACCGCCTGACGTACTTAGTCCCACTGCTATGCTGGACCGTATTGTAGCTGAAAATTCTGGAGGGCATTGCCCCTACCCCTCCAGCGCTGGGTTGGCCAGACATCTCCTACTAGTGCCCTGGGGATGGTGGACCTGGTCGAACGTTATGGGGCTACTGAGGAACTTAAGGGGGGAACTCTGGGGAAGGGAGTAATAAAACCCAGAAAATCCCCTCCCCAGACCCTGCGGCCTGAGCTGAGAAAGACCGCACGGGATGTACCCTTTGGGGATCGGGACTCTATAATCTGCTGGCGGTGCCATGAGCCTGGCCATGTACGGGCCAACTGTCCCCTCCTGGGTGAGCCCATGGATGTGAACTTTGGGTATCGACAGTCATTGTATGCCAGAAGGGTCGATGTGTCAGAGGTTATCCATGATGAACATTTGTGTCGGGTGGAGGTGGGAGACACTCCAGTGGCAGCTCTGCTGGATTCGGGGAGTCAGGTGACCCTGGTGAGGGCTTCCCTGGTGCGACCCACAGAGTTTACAGGCCGGAGAGTCGGGGTTTTCAGCATTCATGGAGATTTGAAAGAATACCCCACTGCTCTGTTGTCTATAAGCACGTGTGTCGGCAGGCAGGTCCATGAGGTGGCTGTAACCACGAGTATGCCCTATGATGTGATAATAGGAAGAGACTTTCCATTGTTCCCAGCCCTGTGGCCGGCCATTGTACGTACAGTTCCCAGACAGGTAGGAAAACTTCCAGTAGTGAGGCCTAGCCCAGGTGAGGTGTTAGAACCCCAGAAACCCAAGGCAGAGGGACCAACAGTAGGTCCGTTGGGTGAGGGGAAGACAGTCCCCTTAGTAGGATAGGTAGAAAACATAGGAAGGTGGCTCAGCCAGGCCAAAGCCGGACCTGCAATCGAGTGTCTGGGGTCCGTAGCCAAAGGGACCCGGTTTTGGTTGTTGGGCCACCTGTGGACAGTAAGGACAGCGCTAGGGGAAGGGGACCTATAAAATAGCACAGAAAGTTGGAGACCCAAATTACAAGGTACACCAGCCAGGACTGCAAAAGCCGGAGCCGGTCTACCATGTAAATTTACGGAAACCTTGGAAGGTTAGAGAGACTTGTATTGAGAACAACCCGCGGCCGGTTTATCTAGGGAAAGAGATTCCGGTCCCTCTGTCTGCTAACAGGGAAGCGGCTGCCAGAGATAAAATTACTGGCAGCCTTTCCACTGAACAGACTCAGAGAGCCAAGGAGTTTGTTAGTCGGAACACAGAGGTGTTCTGTGATTTCCCTGAATGCCCTTCCATAACTCACCGTGATATTGTCACTGAGCCCCAGGCAAAGGTCTGGTTAAAGCCGTACCAGGTGCCCGTGGCTCGGCGACAAGCCATCTCTGAAGGAGTGATGTGGGGTTGGCCGCAGCCTGTCCCCATCTGGACAAAGAAGGAAAGTCCTGGGTCCCCAGAGGGTTCGGGTGACTTCAGAACTTTAGATTTTCAGTGGAACACAGAGCAGGGCAGTTACAGGGAAATGCGAGTGCCCGGTTCTGGGTATACTGTCTGGCGTGTGTTCACCCCTCAGGGTTGAACAAAGGGAGGTATGTGACACAGTGAGAGGTTTGGTGGTAAAAAACTGGTATTTTCCTCTCAGCCTGTGCTGCTGGGTTGATTGCAGCCAGGTGAGGGCAAATACTGGACCGGATTTTAGGTGCCGGTCCGGGTTTTTTTGGGTTAATACCTAGCTGCCTTTAAAAGACAGCTGGGTTTTATGCAAAGGTCTCTCTCTGTGTGTGGGATCTGAGCCCTGTGCTGGGCTGAAAAGCTGAGACCTGTGTGTCAGGAGAGCAGGCCATGTAAAGACGGTCAGTGGACTTTTTGTGTTGCCGAGCATTCAGCCAGGTGTGAACTGACACCTAGGATTTGAGGTGATTTAACCTGGAAACTGCTGGTGTTCTGTGGAGCTCTCAGGGCTGGAAGCAAGAGCTTACAAAGAGGTGTGCAGTCTGCCTAGAAGCCTGAGGTTGGACTTTCCTGCGGCTGGGCTGACAGCCGGGTGTGAACACGCACCTAAACCACACAGGTGAATTTGATTCAGTCTTGGACTTTTGTTTTGCCTCAAGTTTTTGCTGTGTGTGTGAAGTAACACTAAGTGACTGTTTTGAGTTTTGTTTGTGCAAGTGTGAAATAAAACACTGTTTGCTGCACTACTTGGACTCTCTTTGCCTCTATACTGCACCCGCACCGCTGTCTACCAGAGCAACTCCCCTCAATATATATATATATATACAGTGTATATATATATATATATATATACAGTGTGTATATATATATATATATATATATATATATAGTTTATATATATATACAGTATATTTTCAAGACATTATCAGTAACCCGAAATGGTGCCAAAAAATACAACTTGTCTAATAAAAAACAATCCCTCTTACAATTACATTGATGGAAAAATGAAAAAAAGGCTTTTGACCATGTACGATGGGACTGGCTACTAGAGAAGGTCCTAGATAAAATGCACTTCCGGGGTCCCTTCAGATCCTTCATATCCACTCTCTACACAGCCCCTACAGCAAGGGTATCCATCCCGGGCTTTCTTTCCTCACCCTTTACCCTGCACAAAGGTACCCGTCAAGGCTGCCCCTTGTCACATTTATTATTTAACCTATCTCTAGAACCCATGGTATGTATTTTAGAAGGAGGTGATATTTTGAAAGGTATATCAGTGGGAAATCAGGAGATACGTACCTCTCTTTTTGCAGACGATCTCCTTCTCTTTCTAGCAGAACCAATTGAGGATTTGGATAAAGTTCTACAACTCTTCAAATTTTTTGTCCAGTCTCAGGATTCAAAGTGAATATAGACAAATGTGTACTGCTGCCACTAACCACATCTAGATTAAAATCCCGCTTACCTGACACCTGTAAGCATTTTCCAGTAACAGATATCACATATATGCCTACTTAGGCATAAAAATAGCGAAAGCTGAACTATCTTCCCCTATTCAAAAATATTGCTAATGATTTAAAAAGGTGAAAGAATCTACCGCTATCCCTTACGGGTAGGAGCCACCTAATCAAAAAGGTCTGCTTCCCCAAATTATTGTATCCCCTCCAAACAATACCCATTTTACTAAAACACTCAGATATTAGGGAAATCCAATCCATTTTTACCTCCTTTTTATTGTCAGGGAAAAGACCACGGATCTCACTAACTAGACTAATGCTGCCCAGAGATAAAGGAGGATTAAATTTACCAAACTTAAGACTTTACAACATCTCATGCCTATTCCGACACTGCGTAGATTGGATACATGAAACACATCACTATTCCAATTACTCACTTGAACGACAGTTCACCTTACCATGGTCATTAGTAAATTTGCTGCACTCCAGAAGAGCCGCCCTACCTTCACACCTGAAACATTCCATCATAGTCAGGGATACTATGATAGCTTGAAAGGAAACACGTAAACTAGCCAAGAGATCTTTCTTGGCATCCAGAAATATGATCTTGTGGCAACACCCAGAATTTCTTCAAGGATCCCAAAACAAGATGTTTCAGATTTGGAAAGAGAGAGAGGAAAAAGATATTTAACTTTCCCTGAAATATGCCGCCAGAAATATAAGTTAAACCAATCACACTTTTTACCTTATCAACAGGTTATACATTTTTGCAAACAAAGATTAATAGACGTTCATCAGAATGTATTAAACCCTTAAGGACTTAGCCTTATTTCACCTTAAGGACCTGGCCATTTTTTGCAAATCTGACCAGTGTCACTTTATGTGGTGATAACTTTTAAAACACTTTTACTTATCCAGGCCATTCTGAGATTGTTTTTTCCTCACATTTTGTACTTCATGACACTGGTAAAATGGAGTCAAAAAAGTTCATTTTTATTTATAAAAAAATACCAAATTTACCAAAAATTGGGAAAAATGTGCAATTTTCCAAGTTTCAATTTCTTTATTTCTATAATACATAGTAATACCTCCAAAAATAGTTATTACTTTACATTCCCCATATGTCTACTTCATGTCTGGATCATTTTTGGAATGATATTTTATTTTTTTGGGGATGTTACAAGGCTTAGACGTTTAGAAGCAAATCTTGAAATTTTTCAGAAATTTTTGAAAACCCACTTTTTAAGGACTAGTTCAGGTCTGAAGTCACTTTGTGAGGCTTACATAATAGAAACCACCCAAAAATTACCCCATTCTAGAAACTACACCCTTCAAGATATTCAAAACTGATTTTACAAATGTCGTTAACCCTTTAGGTGTTCCACAAGAATTAATGGAAAATAGAGATAAAATTTCAAAATTTCACTTTTTTGGCAGATTTTCCATGTTAATAATTTTTTTCCAGTTACAAAGCAAGTGTTAACAGCCAAACAAAACTCAATATTTATTGCCCTGATTCTGTAGTTTACAGAAACACCCCATTTGTGATCGTAAACTGCTGTACAGGCACACGGCACTGCGCAGAAGGAAAGGAATGCCATACGGTTTTTGGAAGGCAGATTTTGCTGGACTAGTTTTTTGACACCATGTCCCATTTGAAGCCCCCCTGATGCACCCCTAGAGTAGAAACTCCAAAAAAATTGTCATTCTCATTCTCCCCCCCCCCCCCGTCATTATCTTTCCCCCTCTTGTCATTCTCTTTCCCCCTCTTGTCATTCTCTTCCCTCTCTTGTCATTATGTTTTCCCCTCTTGTCAATATCTCCCCCCCTGTTATTCTCTTTCCCCCTCGTGTCATTCTCTTTCCCCCTCTTGTCATTCTCTCCCCCCCCCCCCGTGTCATTCTCTTTCCCCCTCTTGTCATTATCTTTCCCCCTCTTGTCATTATCTTTCCCCCTCTTGTCATTATCTTTCCCCTCTTGTCATTATCTTTCTCCCCCCCCCTTGTCATTATCTTTCCCCCTCTTGTCATTATCCTTCCCCCTCTTGTCATTATCTCCCCCCCCCCCTGTCACTATCTTTCCCCCTCTTGTCATTCTCTCCCTCACCCCCGCTTCTTGTCATTATATTTCCCCCTCTTGTCATTTTCTCCACTCCCTCCCCCGCCTGTAATGTAGCGTGGCCGAGCTCTGTATGGTCCCACGGGTACAGGAGCTTTAGTTTCCTGTAACCGGGTGGACTGACAGGAAGTGCACACTGTGTGCGCACTTCATATCAGTCCGGCCGGGTACAGGAGACAGATGCCCCCTGTACCCGCGGACCATACAGGGCTCGGCCACGCTACAATGAGGGAGTGACAGGAGGGAGCGCTGAGCGTTTCCCTCCTGTCAGTCCCTTTCTTCATGCTGCGCCCGGGAGGTGCGCCCTCATGGACACGCCAGTATGACGGGGGCCGCTCCTAGGACGCCCCGACCCTGCGCGCGGCCACCTTTGCAAACAGGCTGACAAATACCCAGGCGCCAGGACCAAATTCCTGGTCGTCATGGCGACCTGACGCCTGGGATTTGTCGAGCCCTGGGTTAGATCCTATGAGACAGTAAAATTGTTTGATTGGGTTGGGGGGAGGGGGGGGAGGGAATTGCTACATGCTTTATATATTACTTTGAGGCCTTACCTTTTGTAGATGTTTTACAATACTATTATTGTTTCCAATGTACAAAGCAATGTATGTCAAAGTATGATATAAAATTTAATACAAATTTATAAAAAAAAAAAAAAGTCAAAGGTGTTTTCAAGATTTTAATACTGATGACCCATCCTCAGGATAGGTCATCAGTATCTGATTAGTGAGGGTCCAACACCTGGGACTCCCGCCGATAAGCGGTTTGAGAAGGCACCGGTGCTCCTGTTTCTAAGGCAAGTGACGTCACGTTCACCGCTCTCTTGGCCTAGGAGCAGCTCAACACCATTCAAGTGACTGGGGCTGAGCTGCGATACCTAGCACAGCTGCTATATAATATACAGCACTGTGCTTGGTAAGCTGTTGGAAGGCAGTAGAGCGCACAGGAGTTCTCAATTAGCTGATCAGCGGGGGTCCCGGGTGTCGGAATCCCACCGATCAGATACTGATGACCTATCCAGAGGACAGTTCACCAGTAAAAAAATCTCAGAAAAGCCTTTAGCTGTAAATAATGTGTAAGTTTCTGATGATACATTTCCTTTAGCCCCTTAATACAAAATCCCATACATATACATGGCTGGTAGTGAAAGAGTTGTCCGCTTTTGTAATATTGATGATCTATCCTCAGGATAGGTCATCAATATCAGATCAGATAGGTCATCAACAACAGATTATCACATTCTTTTACCCACATGGTGAACGCCATGACAGAAAAAAAAAGGGCATAATTACTTGCCTCACAAGACAATGGAATAAGAAGTAATCATAAAGTCACATGTACCCCAAAATGAAAATGTCAACCCATGAAAATGTGAAATCATTAAATAAAATGTCAACCCATCCCCCTCACACAGCTCTGTTCATGGACAAATGAAAAAATTATAGCTCTTAAAATATGGCAATATCAAAATGCAAAATTGGTAGAACAAGATAAATATACAGTACATATCTGTTGTTGCTGTAACAGTACTATTTATTTCTGCTGCATGGTGAACAGTGCAAAATTTATAAGGCAAAAACAATTCTTGTTTTTTTTTTTCTTCCCTCTCAGAAAAAGTTAACAAATAATTTGATAAGTTATATGTGAACCAAAACTGTGCCAGTTTAATTAGCCCCTTAATGCAGAATAATTTACAAGATCGTCATCAGTGGGTAATAGTTCCTGCAGGATTCCATACGTGTAAGTTGTTGCTGACTGTACTTGTATAATACCTGTGCGATCAACCTGTGCGATCAGGAGTGAGAGTGTCTGTGATTGACAGCCACCCTCCTGAAGCAGCTGCGGTGTGGACCAAATTAGTGGGTCAGCCCTCACAATACGGTATCTGTGGCTGAGATCGTGACATCCCTGGATTGAATAAAGCACTGGCCTGGCCACGTGACCATCATATCCACGGTGAAGCAGAGTATGTAGGGCGAAGTGATCAAACATGTGTGTGCATTGGTGCTCCATAAACCAAGTGAATCGTATATAAAGCATATGTATCCAAAACTTGTTTTATAATTATCCATCTCTACTTCCAAAACATGTTGATTCTGCATGTGTCAGGTTTTCCTTCTGCAATGCCAAATGGTGCTGCTTGGTCAACTGGCTTCATTAAAATTGACGTTCGTGCTGGACATAGGCTGTATATTCTGCTGGATTAGATTTCAGTGAGTGGACATATTAATCAGATTGATTGTTCTAATGTCATTGTCGGACTGGGGTCCTTGAGCCCACCAGAGGAAATTATTATTGGGTCCCAACCCTATATATCATCAATAATAGGTTTTGAATGATCAAAGAAATCATCTCCAATGGCAGAGCCAAATGATCTTGGTCATGGACCTTTGGGGCCTACTATAGAATCAGAGCCTGGAGCTACTGGAGGATCCTCTGGTAGTCTGGTAAGCCAGTCTGACTTGAAAGCAATGCCTTGTGTTTTGACTATAAGTAACTTTCCTTTTCTTAAGATGTAGTAGAGGTTTTGCGCCACAAATTTTCCTGCAAACCTGCAGTAGCAAAATCGAATTATGGAATATGTTGGTACGATTCAAGCCATTCAAGTCCAGAGCCCAATGACATTAGTGTTTAGTTTAAGACTTGATTACAAATGAAAACCCTGTGCATGTAGCCTGCAAATACAAGTATTAACAGTAGGATACTTGTGTATGTTCTAATATGTTTTCATGTCTGGCACATTATATGGTTTCACATCTTTTTTGCTTTGCTGGAACATTACAATGATCTTATCGAAGTAAACAGCTCCTGACTTAATCCTTCCCCCTCCTCTTCGCTTTTATTACCCTCAGATAACTCAAATCCTTTTGATAGATCTGTTTCCAAATCCCTTAATTCCTTATACAAAGGGAAAGGCATTTGTTCTATTTCTGACACTGAAATTTGTAGGAGAGTGTGATCCCTGCTCACCTACCATTTGGTGTGTGCGATTAACTCTAGAAATTCATTGCTTTTTATTACAGCTCATCCTGGAAAACGGTTACAGTGTACCTAAACTTATACATAAAGTTTATTAAAACCTACTGTAAATACCCTAAAATGATTTTTTCTAATATACTTTATTTATTTGTTTATTGCTTTTCATGTGATATAGGCACCGGACATTAAGATGGCTGTAGCACTTTGCAATCCATATTCCAGTACACTCCTGTGTATGGGAGTACGGATTCCCCTGCAGCGGCACTGAGCGCTGCCCAGGCAAGAGCTCCATAGCATACTGCTGCTCCTGTCTGTCAGCCATGTGCTACGGAGCTTCTGCTTGTACAGTGCTCAATGCGGCTGCAGGGGAATCCATACTCCCATACACAGCAGTGTACTGGAATATGGATTGCAAAGCGCTATAAGTACCTGAACCTCAGGTGCCTATATCACATGGGAAAAAAAAGCATATTAGAAAAAATAATTTACTTTATTTATAAGGCTACTTTCACACTAGCATTTTGGCTTTCCGTTTGTGAGATCCGTTCAGGGCTCTCAAAAGCGGACCAAAACGGATCAGTTTTGCCCTAATGCATTCTGAATGCATCAGTTTGCTTCTGATCAGTCACCTTGACGAAGCGGAGCCAAACGGATCCGTCCTGGCACACAATGTAAGTCAATGGGGACGGATCCATTTTCTCTGACACAATCTGGCACAATAGAAAACGGATCCGTCCTCCATTGACTTTCAGTGGTGTCCGTCATGGCTATTGAAGACATAATACAACCGGATCCGTTCATGACGGATGCATGCGGTTGTATTATTGTAATGGTAGCGTTTTTGCAGATCCATGACGGGAAAAAAACGCTAGCGTGAAAGTAGCCCTAGTTTAGGTACACTTTAATAAATACAAAAATAAACTGTAATATGAAATGTGTGTACATACTGCTGTGAATGTGTTCAGAGGCGTCCCTATAATCTAGTGTGTACCGCAGGACAACTTAAAGGGGTTGTCAGGTTTCAAGAGAAAATTGGACAACTCGGGGTCAACCTATAATAAAGAATATACTCCCCTCAACATTGAAATTGCAACACCAAGCAGCAAAAGTTGGGAATAATGAAAATCACAGGAATGATACACATTTTAATGATGTGCATATGATAAAAGAATAGAACAATTATATTCAAAACATCTTGATTTATTTGAATACACTTACTTATATTCCTTGGCATGCTATTAATGATTATTGATGGTTGTCTGAGGAATGTTCTGCCACACTGGATACATTTCGGCATGCAAATCATCAAAATCCACTGCTGGCAGCTCCCTTTGCAATTCCCAACCAATGATGTCCAAGATGTGTTTGATTTGAGTCAAGAGATGCCAGAGATGATACAGGCCAGGATAGCACATTTAGGCCATGATGGCTGCTTACAGTAGCACCAGCAACATGGACATACCAGTATTTTCACAACCAAATCAATGTAAAACCGAGCTGTTGGTGTACCTGAAATGAAGACTAGAGGGTACTGGCTACCGTACGTTATGCCACCCTGTACTATAATCCCACGAGTAGGACTGGAGTGACATTCCCTTGTGAAGGCCTCTTCATGGCATTGCCCATGTTGTCTCCAGACCAATCTCCAGCAATTATTGCATCTGAAGCAAAAGCGAGACTCATCGCTGAAGAGTAGAGACCTCCTCCATTCCAGCCTCCATTGTCATCTTGCTGTGCACCATGATAGCCTTTTAGATCTGTGGCCTGAGGTCCAAGGAACACCTGTAGATGGATATCTGGCTCATAGCCCAAAGTTGTGCAAATTCCTTCTGATCGTTTGTGTAGACACTGTTTGCCACCCTAGGCTTGGGACGTGGCATCCAATTTTACTTGCAGTACATTATGGATTACTACATTCTTCTTATCAGATGGCCTGTCCTTGCAGAGGTTCTGTGCACCTCTTGCTATCATTCCAGTTCATTGTTCCTCCAACCACCAGGAAACACAACATTGACCAGTGTAGACATTTCGGCCTAGATGTGTAGTGATCTGCCAGAGTGATAGACTAAAGTCTCTTAGTCCATCTCAGTTTCCAACAAGTGGCGATATCTGGCACATCGACAAACAGGAGGCATTGCACAATCATCCCACATGACTTGATCTGATATTTGAGGTTTCATGTAGCTAAAAAAAACTTTGCTTTCAATCTGGATTGTATGCCCCTCCAAAAAAAGACATTTGCTCATCCAGTTCGGCCTGTTACCCTGCAAGTTGATCCAGAGAGGAAAAAAAACCCTGTGAGGTAGAAGCCAATTTTCCCCACCCAAAATTCCTTCCCGACTCCATTCAGCCAATCAGAATAACTCCCTGGATTAAGGACCCATCTCTAGTAGCTATATCTTGTAATATTATTACACTTTATAGACGCAGAGGATGTCCCCTCGTCACAGTCACAGTCCTGGGGATAAATAGATGATGGGACAGATCTCTGTACTGACCCCTGATATATTTATACATAGTTATTAGATCTCCCCTCAGTCATCTTTTTCTAAAGTGAATAACCCTAATTTTGATAACCTTTCAGGGTACTGTAGTCCACCCATTCCAGTTATTACTGTAGTTGCCCTCCTCTGAACCCTCTCCAGCTCGGCTATGTCTGCCTTGTTCACATGAGCCCAGAACTGTACACAGTACTCCATGTGTGGTCTGACTAGGGATTTGTAAAGTGGAAGGACTATGTTCACATCACAGGCATCTATGCCCCTTTTGATGCAACCCGTATTTTTCGCCCCATAAGACCGGGGGGGGGGTGAATGGCAGTGCGTCTTAAGGGGTGAATACTGCCATTTTCCTAGCGCTAAAGCTGATACATCTGATACATATATCAGCATGGAGGGCTGAGGGGGCGGAGTCGGGCAACATGCGGCGGGCGTCCCGCCGCTCACAGTGACTCCTTGCTCACATTCATATTTATCTGAACAGTGACTCCTTAATCCCTAAAAGCTAACTTCAGTAGCACTCTCCCAACCTGCTATCCAGATCCTCTAGTAGGCATAAAGTGGAAGGAGCAGGCAGATGACGTCAGTGAGGACGTTACGCCGCCGCACCGCTCTGCCTAAGGATCTGGATAGCAGGTTGGGAGAGCGCTACTTTAGTTAGCTTTTATGGATTAAGGAGTCACTGTTAAGATAAATATGAATGTGGGACAGATGTTTTAGTAATGGGGGCATCTGTGGATGGCACTGTAATGGGGGCACCTGTCTGGATGACACTGTAATGCGGGCACCTGTGGATGACACTGTAATGGGGGCATCTATGAATGACACTGTAATGGGGGTGATCTGTGGATGACACATATAGCATAAGATGCTATATATGTGTCATCCACAGATCCAATCCTTAACAGTGTCATTCATAGATACCCCCATTACAGTGCCATTCATAGATGCCCCCATTACATTGCCATCCACAGGTGCCCCCATTACATTGCCATCCACAGGTGCCCCCATTACAGTGCCATCCACAGGTGCCCCCATTACAGTGCCATCCACAGGTGCCCCCATTACAGTGCCATCCACAGGTGCCCCCATTACAGTGCCATCCACAAGTGCCCCCATTACAGTGCCATCCACAAGTGCCCCCATTACAGTGCCATCCACAAGTGCCCCCATTACAGGTCCATCCACAAGTGCCCCCATTGCAGTGCCATCCACAAGTGCCCCCATTGCAGTGCCATCCACAAATGCCCCCATTACAGTGCCATCCACAGATCCCCCCATAACAGTGCTATCCACAGATGCCCCATAACAGTGCCATCCACAGATCCCCTCCCCCCCCCATAATACTGTCACGCACAGACCACCATTACTTCAAAAGCAACCTTTTGGTTAAAAATATTTGTTTTTCATATTTTCCTCCTCAAAAACCCAGGTGCGTCTTATAGGGCAAAAATACGGTAATTTGCTGTTTATTAAAATTCCTAGATCCTTTTCCATGTCAGTGTTACCTAGTGTTTTACCATTTAGTATGTACGGGTGACTTGCATTATTCCTTCCCATGTGCATAACCTTACATTTGTCAGTGTTAAACCTTCATCTGCCACTTCTCTGCCCAAGCCTCCAATCTATCCAGATCCATCTGTAGCAGTATACTGTCCTCTTCCGTGTCAATTACTTTACACAGTTTAGTGTCATCTGGAAAAATTGATATTTTACTGTGCAAGCCTTCTACAAGATCATTAATAAATATATTGAAGAGAATAGGACCCAGTACTGACCCCTGAGGTACCCCACTAGTGACGGTGACCCAATCTGAGTGTGTACCGTTAATAACCACCCTCTGTTTTCTGTCACTTAGCCAGTTACTTACCCACATGCAGACATTTTCTCCAAGTCCGAGCATTCTCATTTTATATACTAACCTTTTATGTGGTACAATATCAAATGCTTTGGAGAAGTCCAGATATACGACATCCATTGATTCGCCGCTGTCAAGTCTAGAACTTACCTCCTCATAGAAACTGATTAAATTAGTTTGACATGACCGATCTCTCATAAAGCCATGCTGATATGGCGTTATTTGCTTATTTTCATTGAGATACTCCAAAATAGCATCTCTTAGAAACACTTCAAACAGTTTACCAACAACAGAGGTTAAACTTACCGGCCTATAATTTCCAGGCTCTGTTTTTGGACTCTTTTTGAATATTGGCACCACATTTGCTATGCGCCAATCCTGTGGAACATTCCCTGTCAGTATAGAGCCCGTAAATATCAGAAATAAAGGTCTGGCTATGACATCACTTAATTCCCTTAGGATACGGGGGTGTATGCCATCCGGTCCTGGCAATTTGTCTATTTTAATCTTTTTAAGTCGCTGTTGTACTTCTTCCTGGGTCAGATAGGGCACTTTTAATGGGGAATTTACTTTTACATTCTGCATTTTATCTGACAGTTTATTTTCCTCAGTGAATATAGTGGAGGAAAAAATATTTAATAGTTTTGCTTTATCCTTGTCGCTCTCTGCAACACCCCCCTCATTGCTATGTAGCAGGCCGACTCCTTCAGATTTATATTTTTTACTATTCAGATAATTGAAGAACATTTTAAGGCTAGTTTTATTCTCTTTGGCAATTAATCTCTGTCTGGGAGTCCTCCTTTTCAGTGGCATTGGGCTGTCTGACCTCGCCCCTGCCGCAACAAAACTGACTGAGGCTGGCTCAGAAGAGCACTGTAATCATGATAAATCTGATTAGTGCCATTCCTCCATCTTCTGATCCCTGGCTTGGTTTCTTCCAGCTATCGCATGGACATGGCCACATATGGCTCTGCAGCCCATGACTGCTTAAGCCAGGCATTAGCTGCAGTGACCATGTCCATGCCGTGGTCAGAAAAAAAACAAGCTAAGGACTAGGAGGTGCAGAAATGGGAGGCAGCGCGCAGGACTGGATCGGTGGGAAGCAGGTAAGCAAGAATCTTTCAGGAGGTGATGCAGCCTAGGGACCTTCGCTTAAATGTTAAAGGGGTTTTCCAAGATTATCATACGGATGACCTATCCTCTGGATAGGATCAGTGTCTGATCAGTGGGAGTCCTATACCTGCGTCCTCAGCTGATCAGCAGTTTGAGAAGACAACGGTGCTACTGTGAGCGCTATGGCCTTCTCTCAACTTTTCCTAGGCCAGTGACAACACAGTCATCTATCACGTTGAAGTGAATGGGACTGAGCTGTGATATCAAGCACAATAAGCAAGCAGAAGGCCAAGGTGCTTACAGAAATGCCGATGCCTTCTCAAACAGCTGATCAGCGGATGTTCCGGGTGTTGGACCCCCATCGATCAGAGAAACCAAATCACTGACTAAAATAGAAGGGTGTGCGTCTAATATGTAAATATATTTATCACTGCCTGAAATCGATGCTAAAATGCAAAATAATAAATCTTTATTAATGTATCAGGTTTAAAAAAGGGGTTGACACCAAAAAACAGGCCTAAGACACAATGACAATGTCCTCTGAACACCAACAAGTCTCCCCTGGTGTAGGGTAGATGTGTACTCAGAGAAGAAAAAATAGATGATACTGGAATTCTTTCAGACTGCTCTGCAATGGAGTATATGAATAACATGTGAGGGGCAAGGTCAGGAAGTATAAAGTGGACAGTTATGTACCACTATCCAACTTTAGCCAATCTGGCATCAGCACACAGTAGTCCCAATACACCTAAAAAAATGCTACAAAAGGCACTAGACATCACATCTTAAGTGGTACATACCCGATATAGGTAGCAATGCACATATGGTATGTAATAGGGATCGTGCATACAACAGCAGGGGATGCCAATATATAAAGTACAGTCGTGGCCAAAAGTTTTGAGAATTACATAAATATTGGAAATTGTAAATGTGGGCGGAGGGCTAACCGGCATCTATCCATTCGCCAAGAAAACACTGCTTGCTGCGTCTCTATATCCGCAGCAAGATATCCACTTCCAGTGGTTTACACACTGAGAGACACGATGACAATATTAGAAAACACATCATAATAATTTCCACAACAGAAATTGTAAAAGTTGCTGCTTAAGTTTTTATAATAGCAATTTGCATATACTCCAGAATGTTATGAAGAGTGATCAGATGAATTGCATAGTCCTTCTTTGCCATGAAAATTAACTTAATCCCAAAAAAACCTTTCCACTGCATTTCATTGCTGTCATTAAAGGACCTGCTGAGATCATTTCAGTAATCGTCTTGTTAACTCAGGTGAGAATGTTGACGAGCACAAGGCTGGAGATCATTATGTCAGGCTGATTGGGTTAAAATGGCAGACTTGACATGTTAAAAGGAGGGTGATGCTTGAAATCATTGTTCTTCCATTGTTAACCATGATGACTTGCAAAGAAACGCGTGCAGCCATCATTGCGTTGCATACAAATGGCTTTACAGGGAAGGATATTGTGGCTACTAAGATTGCACCTCAATCAACAATTTATAGGATCATCAAGAACTTCAAGGAAAGAGGTTCATTTCTTGTTAAGAAGGCATCAGGGCATCCAAGAAAGTCCAGCATGCGCCAGAATCGTCTCCTAAAGAGGATTCAGCTGCGGGATCGGAGTGCCACCAATGCAGAGCTTGCTCAGGAATGGCAGCAGGTAGGTGTGAGCGCATCTGCACGCACAGTGAGGCGAAGACTTTTGGAAGATGGCCTGGTGTCAAGAAGGGCAGCAAAGAAACCACTTCTCTCCAAAAAAAACATCAGGGACAGATTGATCTTCTGCAGAAAGTATGGTGAATGGACTGCTGAGGACTGGGGCAAAGTCATATTCTCCGATGAAGCCTCTTTCCGATTGTTTGGGGCATCAGGAAAAAGGCCTGTCCGGAGAAGAAAAGGTGAGCGCTACCATCAGTCCTGTGTCATGCCAACAGTAAACCATCCTGAGACCATTCATGTGTGGGGTTGCTTCTCATCCAAGGGAGTGGGCTCACTCACAATTTTGCCCAAAAACACAGCCATGAATAAAGAATGGTACCAAAACACCCTCCAACAGCAACTTCTTCTAACAATCCAACAACAGTTTGGTGAAGAACAATGCATTTTCCAGCACGATGGAGCACCGTGCCATAAGGCAAAAGTGATAACTAAGTGGCTCGGGGACCAAAACGTTGACATTTTGGGTCCATGGCCTGGAAACTCCCCAGATCTTAGGCCTCTTTTACACGGGCGTCACGTTTGACGCCCGGATAAGAGGCGGGTGCGCAGCGGGAAAATGCATGATTTTTCCGCGCATGTGCAAACTTTTGTAATGCTTTGGAAACGCGCGTGTGAAAAATCGGCATGTTTGGTACCCAGACCCGAAGCCGGACTTCATCACTGAAGTCCGGTTTCAGGTTGAGTATTCTGTATATTTTATTATTTTCCCTTCTAACATAGTTATAAAGCAAAATAATAGCATTCTCAATAGAGAATGCAAAGTAAAAAGGGCAAGAGAGGGTTAAAAATAATAAAAAAAACTAACTCACCCCCTCCATTTGATCACGTAGCTGCCGGTGTTCTGTATTCAGCTGGGCAGGGGGTGAATGACCTTCAGTGACATCACTGAGTCACATGGTCCAATCACCTGCTTCCATGATGGGGCTCCTAGATGAAGCACGCATATAAAGTGCGTCCAGGCTAGCCAGGTACATTCCGGGTTCCATGTACACACCATCCAATTTTATCAGGATATCCATGGAATCCCGCACGTACGATGGCAGCGAGATAACAAAAGGGCGCAGGATGACATCCACATAAGTGCCCACATTGTGTGTCAGGCTGTCAGTGCCCGCCACTATAGGTCTACCCTTAAGGGGAGTTGTCCCCTTATGAATCTTGGGAAACAGGCTACCTTGGGATGTGTGGGTAGCAAATATGTGAATTCAGTCTGACTAATAAGACCGTCGTTGAGAGTGCTGGTGAGTATGTCATTTAGCAATTTACTATGTTCATTGAGTGGGTTTGAGGGAATAGCTCGATAACATTGTTTATACCCCAGACAGAATGGTCTGACACATATCAACATAGTCCTTTTTCGTCCATAATAACAATATTGCCCCCTTTATCAGATGGCTTTATGATAATAGAGGGATCCTGTTCTAAAGCCACAAGAGCTTCCATTTCAGTGGGAGTAAGATTGTTGTGCCTCCCTCTATATCCCTCTAGTTTGGTCCGCTGATCAATTACAACTTTGAGCAATATATCAATAGGGGTATTGTCATCTTTCAAAAAGATTAAAAGTATGAGTGGGAACAAATGAGATTCCCTTGCTCAATAACATATTCTCAGGAGGGTTTAGAGATCTCTGTGATAGATTAATGACCTGTAAATCCGTGTTGGTAGGACTGGTGGGATATATGGGGGCTAGTTGTCCCGCTTGTTGCGTAAGAGGTTTCCCTTCAAAATTCCCCTTATTATTACCTCTAAATCTACCTCTAGAGCCCCTTCTGTTTCCTCTGGAAGTACCCCTAGTAGAGGAAGCACCCTGGCTATAGTCAATGTCTATCTTGCTCTCAGAGGAGAATTGCTCAGTGTCAATCTCCAGAGCACGTAAGTTTTTGCCTCCAAACTCAAGGATACGACCCCCTCTAAAATCAGTGGTATCACGGATAAACTGGGAGTGTTTACACTTCTTAAGTTGTGCTGTAAACTTCTCTATCGTCTGTACAGCATAGCGGCCGGCGATACATCAGTCAGCCATCGCTTTATAAGACGCACTGCCATTTCCCCCCCACTTTTGGGGGTGAAAAAGTGCGTCTTATAAAGCGAAAAATACGCTAAAATAATTGCAGCATTTTTGGGTCGGCCAATTGGCGATTGTGATATGGCGATTTATCGCGATACCGATTGCTTTGGCGTTATATTCTGCAGGCCTAATGTGGATATAATTTAACATTTAATGTATCTTTTTTATAATGCAGAGAAATTCCACCATTTTTATCTCAGCTTTTATGTCATTCACTCAAAAATAGCACATTAGTTTTGAAGTGCCGGATGGTATGGTTTTGTGGATACTAAATATGTATATGTTTTATTATTTTTGTAATAATTATTTAATGTGGAGAGCTTCTTTCAAGAAAGGTATTTTTTGCCTTTTTGCACATGCATTGCTTATAGAGGCTGCTTGCATATATGTGACAGTTCCATATTTAATGGTATCTCCAAATACAATTTTACCCTTAAAATTCGCATATCCAGCTGTGTGGCATCATAATGTTTTATAAAGATTGTGAGGAATGAAGTTAAAAACGAATTAAATCATCATGGAAGATCAAATTGTAAAGTTTATATTTATACATAAAAATATAAAGCAATGCACATCAAATAATGTACAGAACAGATAAAGGAAGAAATCTAAAGGCCAGCTATGATTCCATGGGGCCAAACACTGCCCAGTGATATGTTATTGAACTCAGTATGACAGGTCTGTCAGATTTTGCAGGTATTTTGGTGTTGAGCTAAGATGGGATAATTGTTCTTGGTAATCCCTCTCTGTTGTGTGGAAGCAGTTTTGATATCAGACTTTTTATTCCTGTACACAATGCCCATCACACAATCTGCCTGGCGCCCCAGATGCAAAAAGCAGATTCTTATTTTTTTTCCAAGCTCTGCTTGGATTAACAAGATCTCAGATGCACAACTCAGAGTGAACAAAACCCCCTGAGATTAGAGGGCCAGTTATCGTATTCACTGAGGTTTAGCATTTCTGTCCAGGGATTATGGAGGCTTTTTTTTTTCTCTCCCATGAAATAGTTTGAGTTATAAAGTGGCAGCTTTAGAGGAAAGAAATAAAGGTATTTAAAATACAGACAAGTCGAGGAATGAAAGGAAAATACTTTAAGCTAAAGTATTAAAGGTAAAGGGGGTCTCTTGTACAAGATGAGATGTTTTATAAAGCGAGCAATCATATCAGAGAGAGACGGTGTAGAGTCAGGACTGCGGAGGCGCACTCGCGGCATGTCATCCAGCAAGGAAAGTGTTAAAAAGAAGACACAGCGTCCCTTCTCTATTGAAAGCATCCTCTCTCTTCCTCCACCTAAAATAAAACAAAAGCCTAATGGTGCCCAGCAGGGATCAGCATGGCCACCAAGTGGGCAATGTCAAGTGACTACATGTCAAGATGACCCACCCGTGCCTGGATGCAACTGTTGCTGCTGTGTCCATTTCAGCCACCACTCTGGACAGGATCCATCATGGCTCAGTGAGTACGCCTGCACAATATGACTGTAGCTTGTGGTAAATAATACTACTGTGAAGGGTTGTGGAGCTAAAATAATGCATAGCTAGAAACTTTTAGTAGGCATTTTTTAGGGATGAGAATCAATTTGTACTTACATGTGACTGTTAGGAAATCAGTATTGTGTGCCTATTGTTATTTGCAAGCTCTAAAGGAGCAGAATCCTCTGTTTTCTGTCTCCTTTCTTCATTTAAAACAAATTAGCAGTTTTTTTTATTATTTTGTAGGATTTCTGATTCCTCCTCCAATGTGCTGGGGAATATAATGGTGTTAAATGGCATTTATCATGTAGACAGTTATTACAAGGCACTTACTCATGTATTGTGATTGGCCATATTGCCTCCTTTTCTGGCTGGATTAATTTTTCCATCACATTTTTCATTGATGACTTCCAGTGGTTGCGATCACCCTGCAATCTAGCAGCGGTGGGCATGCTTGCACACTGTAGGAAAAAGAGCCAGCCTCTCTGAAGCTAGGAACACGTGCGCAGCAAACCAGCAAAGGAGGCAATATGGACATATATAGATGCTGCTGCCCAGCATAGGAGGTAAATATGTATTTGCAGTCATTTTATATTTATATAGTCAAAGCTAAACTAAAGTTAGACTTTAACATTATACTATCAGGGGTGCACCACCAATGAGGCCAGGTGAGGCGATTGCCTCAGGCGGCAAGACCTAGAGACAAGCGAGGGCAGTGGCAAGGGCTGTGGGAACATCTCTCTATATTCAACTGTATCACAGTATGCCTCCTTAAACAGTAGGGCTGGAGGGGTTGGGCGCTGTTTCAATTTTCGTTTTAGGCAGCAGAAAGTCTAGGTGCACCTCTGTATACAATAAGCATGCATTGCGAGCAATTCTTCACACTATTGGGATTATCTGAATAGTGAAAAATGCCTGTAAGCATGCATTGTCTGCACACTGTATGCAGGCGTCAGCATCGAAATACGTGCACAGTTAACTGCAGCCTGCATTCAGAGCATAGCATTTTCACAGGGGCTGTTGTGCTGCCCACCAGTACCATTGACATAATATAGGTTTCTGCAACTAGTTTGTGTATTCTGAATTGATTTAGTCTTAAAAAGAGACGTCTAAGCGAGGACATGAATAACCTATACAAATATATAACTGGGCCATAGAAAAAATAAGGTGAAAAACTGTTCCATGTAAAATGCCCTCAAAAGACAAGGGGGCACTGCCTCTGACTGGAGAAGAAAAACGTCAGTCTCCAGAAGCGTCAAAGTTTCTTTACTGTAAGAACTGTGAATCTGTGGAATAGACTTCCTCAGGGCATGGTCACAGCAGGAACAGTGGACAGTTTTAAAAAGGGTTTAGATGAATTCTTAAAAGTAAATAACATTGAAGCATATGAAAATGTGTAGAAATCTGAGTCTCACTTCTTTCTGGGATTTGCGTCCCCACCCATCCGTTGGTTGAACTTGATGGACTTTTGTCTTTTTTCAACAGTTAACTATGTAACTATTCTGCCCCTCAGCAAAAGCAGCTTGCTCATAAGGGTACAGCCACACGCTCAGGTTTTCTGATGCAGTTTTGGAAACCAAAATCAGGAATAAAAGCTAAAATAAGAGAAAGTATAAAGAACAGACAAAAAACGTTTTTTTTTTTTTTTTTTTTTTTTTTAAATTCACTCATGGTTTTCGCATCCAAAACTGCATGCAAAAACCTGACCGTGTGGCCTTACCCTAAGGCCTCATGCACACGACAGTGTGTGTTTTGCGGATCCGCAAGGCGCGGATCTGCAAAACATGGAAGACGCTTAGTGTGCCTTCCGCAATTTGCGGAACGGAACACGGCCCATTATAGAGATGCCTATTCTTGTCCGCAAAACGGACAAGAATAGGACATGCTCTATTTTTTTTGCGGGGCCACGGAATGGAGCAACGGATGCGGACAGCACACGGAGTGTTGTCCGCATCTTTTGCGGCCCCACTGAAGTGAATGGGTCCCCGCCCAAGCCGCAAAATATGCGGCTCGGACCCGGACCAAACATACGGTCGTTTGCATGAGGCCTAAAGGAAATGTTACTATAATTCTTTGTTGCCTTTAGAAATTTAAACATTATTTTCTTGTATGTTAAAACTTGTGTCATTTCATAAATATTTCTTTATAACTATAACACAGGCTCCCAGTTACAATGGCCTGTACAGATAATCAGTACAGTCCCTGAAGATGGAGGAAAAGTCATCTATAATGGGATCCAAACAGTCAATAATATGCCAGTCATTCAGCGTAGGACTCGTCGTCACCGTACGATATTCACAGAAGAGCAGTTACACGCTTTGGAGGAAACTTTCCACCAGAACCAGTATCCAGATGTCATTGCTAGGGAACAGTTGGCTGGCCGGATCCATCTCAGAGAGGAGAGAGTGGAGGTAACATAAACTGTAAAATTAAAAAGCAAAGTCAACAAACAGAACGTGATGAAAATGTATCAATGTAAGGGATGGTGAAGGCCTCATGCAAGCTGCAGATCCGCAAAAAAGACAAGCGGTCCATGTGCAATCCGCATTTTATTTGTGGACTCATTGACTTTTAATGGGTCCGCGGTTCGCATTTTGATAGAACATGTCCTATACCTGTCCGCAATACGTGGGCGGCACATGGACTGTGCACATGATAGATCTGCAGTTTGCGGACCGCATGAGGCCTTGACATGGGTCAAGGTTTGAGCACTGAAGATACTAAATGAGATTATTGTTAGAAACAAATAAGGAAATTATGAGCCTACATTTAAAATGTAAAATAGGTACATATCTGGACTGGCGTAGTGTTTGTCTAAGTATACTTCACATATGTGACTGTGTCACTGTGCATTGTATTCACATTAAGGGGATTTATAGGATTAGAAAAAACATGGCTGCTTTTTTTCCAAAATCACTGGCACTAGTCATGAGCAAATCGATTTGTACTAATCAAATTTATTCAAAAATCATCCTTCTTGAGCAGATAGGGGCTGACCCTGGTGCTCAAGACTCCCACTTCCCCCTGACTGACAGGGACAGACAACTCGCTTGGCTGTGCCAATCTTACACCTGTGCTGTTGCTTGGCACAAACCCAGAGCATCCTCTGCTGGTACCTGAATAGCGCAGATGCGAACTCTGCCATCACCGCTTCACTTCCAGATATACCCAAACATGAGTGGCGCATGTACAGTTGGCATTGCACTTGCACTGTTCAGGTAGCAGCTGCAGATCCTCTGCACTTGCACCACTACTTGGAGCAACAGCACAGGAGCAAGACAGCAGGCCAGGCAAGATGTTTGGCCCTGTCAATCAAGAGGGGATTCCTTTGCTACTCAAAAAGGCTGATTTTTGAGCAAATTTGATATACGTAAATCGATTAGCTCATCACTAATTGGCACCAGGGGTGGACTGGGAACTTAAAAGGCTATTCCCATCACATACAATGGGGGCATACCGCTAGGAATTGGCCATATTGTCTGATAGATGCGGGTCCCACCTCTGGAACCCGCACATACAACGAGAACAGAGCGGGGAGAGCTGTGGCTGGAGGACCCCGGATTTCCCGGGGTTCGTTCACCACCAAGCTCTGCTCCATAGAAGTTAATGGGAGCCCACCACGCACATGCGACCCCCTGCTCCCATTCATTTCTATGGGGCAGACGGAAATAGCCGAGCCAGTTCCAGTTCATTTCCCGGCTCCATTCTCATTGTAAGTGCGGGTCCCAGAGGTGGGACCTGCACCTATCAGACAATAGGAGCATATGTCTGAGATGGCAAAACCCCTTTAACCCCTTAAGGACACAGGGTTTTTACATTTTTGCGTTTTCGTTTTGCGCTCTATGCCTTCCAAGAGCCATAACTTTTTTATTCTTCCGTTCACATGGCCATATGAGGGCTTATTTTTTGCGGGACAAGTTTTACTTTCCAACGCCATCATTTAATAATGCATACGGTGTAGTGGGAAGCGGGAAAAAAATTCCAAATGGGGTGAAATTACGACGTTTGATTTGCGATAAAACTGACCATTTAGTTTTATTCTACAGGTCAGTACGAATCCGGCGATACCCAATATGTATAGCTTTTCTTGCGTTTTGATAGTGAAAAAAAATTCCAAAGTGGGAAAAATTTTTTATTTTTTTTGTCGCCATGTTTTGACCGCTATAACGTATTTGTATATAAGTGTATGGCGTTGTATGGGGGCTTATTTTTTGCGGGGCGATCTTAACTTTTAGTTGATACCATTATGGGGTGTGTAGGACTTTTTGATCGCTTTTTATTTAATTTTTGAGGAAATGAAGCGTCCAAAACGGCAAATCGGCCATTTCGGCGCTTTTTCCGCTTTTCTGTTTACCGTATGGGAAATATATTTTTATATTTTTATACTATGGGCGTTTTCACACATTGTGACACCCATGATGTGTATTTTTTTATATTTTTATTATTTTATTTTAATTTTGGGGAAAGGGGGTGATTTAAATTTTTAGGTTTTTTTATTTATTTTTTATTTTTTTATTTTTTTATTTTTTTACACTTTTATATAGATCCCATAGGGACCTATATAAATCAGTTACCTGATTGCTTCTATCATAAACTCCAATACACTTGTATTGGAGTTTATGAGCATTTTACTACTTTCCTATGAAGCCCTATTGCTAACAAGGGCTCCATAGGAAATAGTAAGTGATAGCCTCATGCTGAATGAAAGGCTTGAGGCTATCCCTTACAGCGCTCCGATTCTCCCGATCACCACTAGGGGGAGCCGGAGCGCTGCCGAAAGTTTTACTTTCGGTTTTAGCGCGTGCAGATGCCGTGATCAGGATTGATCACGGCATCTGCAGGGTTAAATGATCGCGGTCGGCAGCGCTGCCGACCGCGATCATCAGCTGCGGGGGTCAGCTACAGGAATCAGCCGGACCCCCGCAGCGATGGTGCCCGCAGCGGCCAGGAGCGGGCGCCATCTTTAGGGACTGGACACATGACGTACCCATACGTCATGTGTCCTTAAGGAGTTAAGGTGATCCTGGAAAAAAAAATAAAAGTGGCCCCAATATTGTTGGTGGGTCTAAATTGATAGAAGGTGGGGCAACATAATTAAGCAGGGATAACAGAAGTAGAGGAGGCAGCAATACCATAGTGCAACACAAAATACCACCCCAGAAGCTTTCCCTCTGTAGTGAGGTTAGATGTGGACCACATCAGTGAGACAGCCCTACCTTCAGCATGCTGCCTGGACTTCCTCTAATAATTACCCCATAGTTCCCCCAGTAGTATATACCCGGCCAGCAGCAGTGAGGAGGGCTCTGGTGGCCCTATGGGCATTAGCCCACCAGGAAATTCCCCTGTAGGGCCTATGGCCAGTGCGCCTCTTATTGGCACACTTGTCCATAGGTTGTGTGTGATATTGCAGTTTGGCCCCATTGACTTCAACAGAGCTGACCTGCAATACTAGACACAACCAATATGTTCCCCCTTAAAAAAAAAAAAAAAAAAGCTGCCATATTTGCCTAATCCTGTGCAAACCCTTTAAGACATAATGGTGCATTAGGCACTTGCAGAGGTGCATTGCTGCAGTGTATCGTTTTCATGTGCCTGTTTGAAGGGGTAGCATCAAGCATAGTAAACCATATGACATATATGTGGCTTGATTTGATGTATAAACCATTCCTTTTTGTGGAACAGGTATGGTTTAAAAACCGAAGAGCAAAGTGGAGAAGGCAAAAGAGAGTTACAGCGTCCATCATCATCCTCCAAGGAAACAAAAAAGGAGATGACTCTTGTTAGCGGTGGATGAGGAGTCATGATGAGCAGTAACAGGAATCAATAAAAAATCCTTTCCGTCTTTTCTCTACCTATTAGAATTTACAAGACTCGGGTCTTGGTCAGAAAGCCTTTACATTTGTACCAAATATTTTCTCTACTTTCTATATGTGCTTAGTTTTCCAATGCGGTTCATTTAGTCTCTATGGAATAAAAACTTAGAGTTAACGGGTGTGTTTAAAAAATGTTTTTTTTTTATGACATTTACAGGGCAGATAAAGCCTCTTTCACACATCAGTGTTTTGGTCAGTGATTGTGAGTAAAGATTGTCGCGGATATAAAGCGCAAAAATGCTTTATATATACAAAAAAAAACAAAAGAAAGGATCAAAGGAAAAAATATCAAAGTTATTGATCCTATTGAGGAGAGGGCGGCATAATAACCTCTCAGCTCGTTGACGAGAACCTTAATTATTTTGTGCAATTAGAAAGAAAACGAGGTACCATCATCTATGCAAAAATATATGTGAGCTTATTATACATAAGTGCTAAATACAAAATCAATGATACAACCTGTACAATGATAGATAATGAAATATAATACCACTACCTTTAACCAATACTGAATATCGCTAATCAATGCAATGATATGCAACAATCCAAATTAAAGAAAAGTACCCCTTTCTATCACCTTTTAACCAATTGAGGTATATGGCGGCACTACAAATTTTACCAGCTCGGTATCAGGCTAGGGAATAACAAAGTTCCCAAGGACTAGGTATCAAAGTCTGATCCTCAATTAGCAATATGCATCTTTGCTAAGGGAATGATCAGACTTGATCAATTACAGATCCACAAATAGGGACCTTTGACTATATTCCGGGCTAAGTAACTTATCAATACCGCAAGCAATAAGCAAGATATACGTTACCAAGGGTCAAAAGGTGAGTAGGGCTCCGGAGGGACGGTCAGCTCTCCAGAGGGTTCCCCGTGATCCAGGATCAAATCCACGTGTCTGTTTAATCTTTTGTTTGTAGTCTTTTTTTTTTTTTCTGGAATCCCTTCTCTCATCCCGTCTATGATTAATATTCACAGACTTATCAAAAGAATACACCCCTTTAGATAACGGTCTTCCAACCAAACCAGAGGGTGTGCACATATGGTAATAGTACTGTGAGATCATACATTACCCACAATGCTTTGTGGTGAACGTGTTATGCTACCTGCCGATACCTAGGCGGCAATGTTGTATAAGCTATAAATGTGAAGCTTTTAGGAGTTAAATTTATATAATGTGACTTCATGTTAAGTGGTAGACATCCGCCACCTGGGACATACATCAAAAAGGGAGGCATACCCCCTGACACTTGAAGCAATTAAAACCCTAGATTCCCAGAAACTAGTATAACTGTTCTCATGTCATAAAGTTAAAACGTAGACAACAAATGTGTGGGTTTTGGATTTCACAGGTGCCTTATCTTATGAAAATAACACAACTTTTCTGAGCAGAAATCCAACTGATCATGCTTTCCCACATACCTCAGGAATACACACGCTTCTGGTGATACACACACAGGATATATATACGTTAGTATACGATTATAACATGTAACTAAATAAAACCAATATATAAAATAATATAAAACAACCCATGTGTGATATATTGATTAACTTGTGTCAAAACTAAATACGATCCACTATATGAACAGACAGACATTATATGTTTGTCTCATTAATACATCTCATTATAAAAAGATGACAGATGAGCGCCAGGAAGAACCTTATCTTGGCTTGTAGCCTAGTGATGAGGTAAAATCACTCCCTTAGATAGGCCCACATCTGCCAGGAAGAACCTTTCCTTGAACCCATTTTTCTATTTTACAATTAAGGTTCATACAGGAGGGTGAATATAAGTACAACATGGCTGCTTATAGGCCATGAACACATGTTATAACAATAATAAATGTATAAACTTTTTGAAAAGTCCTATTCGGCTGATTTGCTGATTTTTTTTGTAAGTAGCGAGTGCAATGACAGGGAGCTGCGCTAGCACCGCCCACCATCATTGTACCCCTCAGATGCCGCGTTCATACATGAACGCGGCATCTGGGTGTAAAAACTGTGTAAAATAAACAGAAATTTTAATTTTTATCAAACTTACCACCTCCATTTGAACGCGACGGGCCGACCGCCACCATCTTGCTTGAAGATCTGGAAACAACATCGTCACGTCGGCCGGTGTGGTGATGTCATATGTTACCACGTATGGGATTTCAGCCGAAATCTTCAATATGGCCGAAAGATGGCGGCTGGCAGCCTGTCGTGTGCAAATGGAGGAGGTAAGTATGATTTATTTTGTTTTTTACACTATTTCAGGTTAAATCGATTTGCTAACACGAAGCACGAGGAAATTCGGCTTTGAGGCGAATCAAATTTATCCTGAAATTCGGATCGAATTTCACTTCGTGGGATTCGATTCGCTCATCTCTAATTGTGAGCCAAAACCAGGATTGGAGGCTCCACAGACATAAGGTATAAGGGCTCATTCAGACGGCCGCAGTGTTTTGTGGATCCACAAAACACGGATACTGGCCCATGTGTGTTCCGCATTTTGCGGACCGCACATGGCTGGTACTATTATAGAAAATGCCTATTCTTGTCTGCAATTGCAGACAAGTATAGAACATGCTGTATATTTTTTTCAGGCCCGCAGTACGGAACTAATCTGCGGACAACACACGATGTGCTGTCCACATCTTTTGTGGCCCCATCGAAATGAATGGGTCCGCACCCGTTCTTCAAAATTGCGTAACGTATGCAGACCCATTCATACGGTCGTCTGAATGAATGAGCCATAAGGAAAAGATCTGCAGCTGTTCTGTGTTTAGAGACGCTGACGAGCCTCCCTAGCATCGCGGGTGAAGCTAGGACGCTTGTTCCCCTCGCGACCTGCCATTGGCTGTCACCCCCCTCCGCCCTTCCTCAGTTTGCTTTGATCTGCGCGACGGGAAGATGCAGCGGCGGACGTGTGGGCATCAGGAGCGACGCGGGTGCCAGGCAGCAGGATAAGCATAACCTGTATGAGGTGCCTGGGCATTTTGTGGGGCATTATAGAGGTTGAATAACCCCTTTAATTGCTTGCTGCAGTACTGGACTGTATATTTCCATTTGCAGTTTAAAAGCAAATTATATTAAAGGAGTTGTCCGACTGGATAAGAAGTTCCTGCACTGCTCCGGAAATTAAAATTGAAACCACTAAGACCTAATTCACACGTTCGCAATCTACGTCCGCAAATTTCCGGAACAGGTGCGGACCCATTCATTTTGAATGGGGACGTGATGGATGCGGAGAGCACACACTGTGCTCTCCGCATCCGCATTCGCGGAGCGCGCCGCCGATCTTCCGGACGGCGGCTTCACAAAAATATAGTGCATGTCCTATTCTTGCCCGCAATTGCAGACAAGTATAGGCATCTCTATAGGGCTGGTGGCAAGGTGTTTTGCGGATACACAAAACACTATGGACGTGTGAATAAGGCCTTACTGATATACATTATGTAGCATACATGTGCTGATGTCCTTCTATAGTCACATTTGGTGTGTGATGTTCCAACACAGAAAGGAAGCCTTCCTCCAATTTGTGTCGGCACATGATTCTAGTGATGTGCTTGGATGTCTTGAAACTCTTCCTGTGATGCCTGCACCGTTTGCACAAAGGGTTCCCCAGGTTAGATATGCATGTTATAACAATAATGAATGTATAAACTTTTTGAAAAGTCCTATTCGGCTGATTTGCACCAAGCTTTAATCAGCTGGGGCAGTCTTACCAGGCATTATGCCTAGTTTGATGGGGCTGATCCTGCTGACAGATGCCCTTAAAAAAAGAAAAGAAAAAAAAAGTAATACTACTGGGACCCCCACTGATCCCAAGAACGGGGTCCCATTCTTATTCACCTATGTCCGGTAGTCCCACAGAGAATGAATGGAGTGGCAGGGCGCATGCTTGACCTGCTGTTGTAACAGATCGGGGAACGGGACCCCTGTTCTTGGGATCGGTGGGGGTACCAGCAGTCGGACCCTCACCAATAAGTTAGTTATCCCCTATCCTGTAGATAGAAAACTTGGCATAACCCCTTTGATGCTCCCTACTACTTCCTCCCTGGTTCTTCTCACAGGAAGATGTGGTCACTCGGCTAATCGCTGGCTAAGATCACCACTGTGACCAGTGATTAGAGGAGCAGTCACGGCAACAGATCTGTATCACTTTTGTCCACCATTAACCCCCCCCCCCTTTGTTTTTAAGTAATTACACGTGCTTGCATAATGCTTTTCCTTTAATCCCTTCAACCACCATGACGTATTGGTATGTCACGGTGGTTGAGGGAATGTATGGTAGCGGGCTGCTGCAGTGAGCCTGCTCCATATGTGGCGGGTGTCAACTGTATCATACAGCAGGCATGCAACTGCAATGATGGGGAACGGCGATCGTCCCAAACCCCCTCATTGAACCCCTCAGATACTGCGTTCAACACTGATCGTGGCATCTGTGGAGTTAGGCAGAGGGATGCGGCTCTCCCTCTGCTTTCCGATCGGAGCACCGGCAGTGACATCGTATGACTCCAATCGGTTACCATGGCAGCCTGGACACTTTTGAAGCTTCCCAGGCCTACCATGGTAAGCTCCCTGCTAAGCTGTGAACGAGGCACAGCTCAGAAGGGAGTGTGTCAAAATTCTATTCACCCTAATAGGGTGAATAATATTATTATTAGGGTGAATAAGACAATGGAATATTAGAAGTTTAAATCATCCCCCTTTCCCAATTTTACAGAAAAATATATATCAACAATCAAAAAATAAACATATCAGGTATCTCCGCGTCTGAAAATGTCTGAACTATTAAAATATTTTGTAGAAATTTCCTGGTCGGTGAACGCCGTAATGGAGAAAAATATGACAACCACACTATTCACTATTTTTTAGTTACCTTTTAACACAAAAAAATTTAATAACTGTGCTCAAAAAGTCGTATGCACAACAAAAATGGTACCAATAAAAACTACAGTTCGTCCTGCAAAAAACAAGCCCTCATACAGCTCTGTGGATGAAAATATAAAAACTGTGTGACTGTCAGAAAATGGCAATGATTTTTTTCAAAGGTTTTTATTAAAAAAAAAAAAAACTATACAAGTTTGGTATCTTTGTATCCGTATTGAGCCACAGAATAAGGACATCATGTCATTTCTGGTGCAAAGTGAACGCCACGATGTCAAAACCCCAAAGACTTTGGCGGAACTGTGTTTTGTTTCTTTCAATTTAACGCAAGGTTTCCAGTTTATATTTTTTAAGGGCACGATTTCATTTAACAGACATGGTAAATTAAATGGTGCCCTTAAAAAATACAACTTATCCTGCAAAAATCCCTCATATGGCTATATGAATTGAATTTAAAAAAAAATTATGGCTATTGGAATGTGGGGAGGAAAAATGAAAATGAAAAACCAAAAAATGGGCCCGGTACTTAAGGAGTTAATAGGCTTTGGACAAAAATAAGGACAGGAACAACCTGCTACATAAGGTTGTGTCTAAAATTCCAGGCTCCCTAAGGACATGGGGGTGTCATTTATAAAACTGGTGTAGAACTGGCTTAGTTGCCCATAGCAACCAATCAGATTACTCCTTTCATTTTCCAACTGAGCTGTCCAAAATCAAATGTGAAATCTGATTGGTTGTTATGGGGAACTAAGCCAGTTCTGCTTTACAACAGTTTGATAAATGAACCCCCATGGTCCTTACCAATGATGGGAAACATCCATTTCTACCAAAGCTGTCTATCTGCCGTCACTGCAAAAGAGTCTTTGGCCCTTAGTAGTTATGTAAGTAAAGCCTATAATGTATGAGCGCACGAGAGGTTCCGCCTCCCAGTGATACTGGACTACATCTCCCGATATCCCTTTGCGGGCGGACGGCGTCACAGCAGGCTCAATTCTCCCTCACTTCCGCTTTGGGGAACTCGCTGTATTTTCGTGTTATGTGAGTGGTGTGTCGTAGTGCTACCGTAATCCAGGATGGCTGCCCCAGTACCTGAGAACTCGCTGTCTGGGGCACTGGTAACGCAGAAACCCGGGTCCACTGCTCTGGCTGTGGCCGAGAATCCGCCAAAAGCTGAAGCTAAGAAGCCGAAGAAGAAAGTCTTGTGTGAAGAGACGTACATCCAGGTGAGGAGCGCTGCGGTACCGGCCCGGTCTCATCTCTGGGTCTGAGCAGTGACATGTATATCTATAGATGTTACATAGTGCTTCTATTCTGTCCATAGATGTAAACACGCTCTTTCTTGTAGTGGAGCAGGATATCCATTATCGTAACCCACAGCTGTGCTGCAGACTCCTTACATCTGTCCCTTCACTGATGATATATAACATATGAATGTACATAATGGATTAATATCTATCTCCACAATGTCCATGTCACAGAATATTGGAACGCCTGTTAGATTGGAGCCATTCTTTATGATATGGCAGCTTTCCTAATGCTGGATAACATCCCTGCCAGCTCCTTACTATTTGATTTCAGTAGGGCACCTTGGCAGAGCTAATCAGAGCCCAGGGGCCACCTCGAAGGACGCTTCTGTTGGCAGCTGTTCATTTCTTTTATCTCTGGAAGTTTCCAAGCCACACCTTTCATGGGTGTAAACCTGCATGGTTAATTACCACATTGCAAAATCGGGGTGCAGTCCTAGGTCCTTTCCTCATCCTCTTACTGCTCGGGTTCCTCGGGGTGCAGTCCTAGGTCCTCTCCTCATCCTCTTACTGCTGGGGTTCCTCGGGGTGCAGTCCTAGGTCCTTTCCTCATCCTCTGGGGTTCCTCGGGGTGCAGTCCTAGGTCCTCTCCTCATCCTCGTACTGCTGGGGTTCCTCAAGGTTTAGTCCTAGGTCCTTTCCTCATATTCTTACAGCTGGGGTTCCTCGGGGTGCAGTCCTAGGTCCTTTCCTCATCCTCTGGGGTTCCTCGGGGTGCAGTCCTAGGTCCTCTCCTCATCCTCTTACTGCTGGGGTTCCTCGGGGTGCAGTCCTAGGTCCTTTCCTCATCCTCTGGGGTTCCTCGGGGTGCAGTCCTAGGTCCTTTCCTCATCCTCTGGGGTTCCTCGGGGTGCAGTCCTAGGTCCTCTCCTCATCCTCGTACTGCTGGGGTTCCTCAGGGTTTAGTCCTAGGTCCTTTCCTCATATTCTTACAGCTGGGGTTCCTCGGGGTGCAGTCCTATGTCCTCTCCTCATCCTCTTACTGCTCGGGTTCCTCAGGGTTCAGTCCTAGGTCCTCTGCTCATCCTCTTGTTGGTGTTCCTCAGGGGGCAGTACTAGGTCCTCTGCTCATCTTCTTGTTGGTGTTCCTCAGGGGGCAGTACTAGGTCCTCTGCTCATCTTCTTGTTGGGGTTCCTCAGGGTTCAGTCTTACGTCCTCTGGTCATCCTCTTTCTGCTCGGGTTCCTCAGGGTTCAGTCCTAGGTCCTCTGCTCATCCTCTTGTTGGTGTTCCTCAGGGTGCAGTACTAGGTCCTCTGCTCATCTTCTTGTTGGGGTTCCTCAGGGTTCAGTCTTAGGTCCTCTGGTCATCCTCTTGTTGAGGTTCCTCATTGTTCAGTCTTAGGTCCTCTGCTCATCCTCTTGTTGGGGTTCCTCATTGTTCAGTTTTAGGTCCTCTGCTCATCTTCTTGTTGGGATTCCTCAGGGTTCAGTCCTAGGTCCTCTGCTCATCCTCTTGTTGGGATTCCTCAGGGTTCAGTCCTAGGTCCTCTGCTCATCCTCTTGTTGGGATTCCTCAGGGTTCAGTCCTAGGTCCTCTGCTCATCCTCTTGTTGGGATTCCTCAGGGTTCAGTCTTTGGTCCTCTGCTCATCCTCTTGTTGGGATTCCTCAGGGTTCAGTCCTAGGTCCTCTGCTCATCCTCTTGTTGGGGTTCCTCATTGTTCAGTCTTAGGTCCTCTGCTCATCCTCTTGTTGGGATTCCTTAGGGTTCAGTCCTAGGTCCTCTGCTCATCCTCTTGTTGGGATTCCTCAGGGTTCAGTCCTAGGTCGTCTGGTCATCCTCTTGTTGGGGTTCCTCATTGTTCAGTCTTAGGTCCTCTGCTCATCCTCTTGTTGGGGTTCCTCATTGTTCAGTCTTAGGTCCTCTGCTCATCCTCTTGTTGGGATTCCTCAGGGTTCAGTCTTTGGTCCTCTGCTCATCCTCTTGTTGGGATTCCTCAGGGTTCAGTCCTAGGTCGTCTGGTCATCCTCTTGTTGGGGTTCCTCATTGTTCAGTCTTAGGTCCTCTGCTCATCCTCTTGTTGGGATTCCTCAGGGTTCAGTCCTAGGTCCTCTGCTCATCCTCTTGTTGGGATTCCTCAGGGTTCAGTCCTAGGTCCTCTGCTCATCCTCTTGTTGGGATTCCTCAGGGTTCAGTCTTTGGTCCTCTGCTCATCCTCTTGTTGGGATTCCTCAGGGTTCAGTCCTAGGTCCTCTGCTCATCCTCTTGTTGGGATTCCTCAGGGTTCAGTCTTTGGTCCTCTGCTCATCCTCTTGTTGGGATTCCTCAGGGTTCAGTCCTAGGTCCTCTGCTCATCCTCTTGTTGGGGTTCCTCATTGTTCAGTCTTAGGTCCTCTGCTCATCCTCTTGTTGGAATTCCTCAGTGTTCAGTCCTAGGTCCTCTGCTCATCCTCTTGTTGGGGTTCCTCATTGTTCAGTCTTAGGTCCTCTGCTCATCCTCTTGTTGGGGTTCCTCATTGTTCAGTCTTAGGTCCTCTGCTCAACCTCTTGTTGGGATTCCTCAGGGTTCAGTCCTAGGTCGTCTGGTCATCCTCTTGTTGGGGTTCCTCATTGTTCAGTCTTAGGTCCTCTGCTCATCCTCTTGTTGGGGTTCCTCAGGGTTCAGTCTTAGGTCCTCTGCTCATCCTCTTGTTGGGGTTCCTCAGGGTTCAGTCCTATGTCCTCTGCTTGTTTCTCTTGACTGGCTCATGAAGCTTTATATCTACTTCCCTAATGTGTTAGGATAGCTGGACCATTCCACAAAACAAGCACTTGTTACCTTCTGTGTCACCCCTATCTTCTATGGATTGTAAGCTCTTGCGAGCAGGGCGCTCATTCCTTTTGTTCTAATTGCTGACATGTTTGTTGCTATGTAAAGTATAATTTATTTTTTCTCTACATGAACTGTAAAGCGCTGTGGAATATGCTGGCCCTATATAGATAAAAATTATTATTATAAAAGACTGCAAATGATCAAAACTGCTGATGGTTTTTTCAGTTGACTTGTGGTTTTCAACCCCACCTCAGCAGGGCGGACATGTGGATATACCCTAAAGCCTTTCAGATTCTGCTTGGACAAGGGGATCAGAGGGCAAGAAACCTCTGACTGGGCCTTACAATTCTGTAACTTTTCTATATCTACTGCATTTATTTTTTTTAAGCCTTGCAGGACACCATGTTAATTATGCTTCTTATAAAGGATAACTCACTTTTTTTCTTTTTTTTTTTTTTTTGACTATTGGATTTTGGTGATTAATATCACCCTGTTTGCCCCGTTTTAACTTTTGGCTGTTTAGTAAATAACCCCTAAAAACCACATATTTGTCCCCAATATTTGTTATTGTTACCTGAGATTAAAATCAGGTTGCTAGAAATCCTCCGTCTTCCAGTTTGCTAAGAGGGAAGGTGGAGGACACTCAAACAGGTTGTCCTCCTGCGTGCGCGTTCATGTTGCTGGCCGGAACTGACAGCGCAGCGAGTCTCGCCGACTCCCACCCAAGTAATGCCTCATTCGCACATCAGTGTTTCCCGGACGTGTGCTGTACGTGTTCTCCACGGACAGCACACGTCCTCATTCATTTCAATGTGTGTATTCACACATCAGTGTTTTAGCGCGGTCCGTGTGTCCGTGTTTTCATCACGGATGCATGTCCTATCTTGTCCGTGTTCTCGGATCCCTCACGCCCATTATAGTCAGTGAGTCCATGAAAACCATGAATGCAACACGGATGCCATCCGTGTTGCATCCGTGTTTTACAGATCATTAAAAAGAGATTGTTTAAAAATTACTTTCCAGCTGCTCAGTATCAGTGAAAAACGGATGGCACGTGGTCAGCAAGAAACGGACCCAACACAGATCTGTCACGGGAGGAAACACGGATTGAACACTGTCCGTGTTACCACTGATCCAAAACTGACACTGACGTGTGCATGAGGCATAACACCGACTGAAGCCGAAGCCACCAGTGTCTAAGTAGATCGCAGCACAGCGTCTCCTGACGAGTCTTGCCACCACTGTATATAAGTACAGGTACCCGGCCAAAATAATCAAAAGAAATAGAAATAAATAAAACGAAGACACCTTCATCTCCATAAAAAAATAAAAACAAAACCCAAAATTATAATGCATTGATCTCTCTGTTTCTCTTGGTCTCTCTCTGTCTCTGATATATATATGATGTAGTGGGAAGCGTGAAAAAATTCCAAATAGGGTGAAACTGAAAAAAAAATAATAATAATTCCACCACAGTTTTTAAATTCCCACGTTCAATGTACAATAAAACTGAGCATTTATTTTTATTCTACAGGTCAGTACGAATCCGGCAATACTCTATGGGCCAGATTTATCATTAGCTAAAGTCACTTTAATGGCGTGAAAAAGTCGGAAAAAAATGCGCAATCGGTAAAATTGCGCATTTTTTTGCGACTTTTTCAAGCTCTGCACTAAGCGCTCCAGTTTTGTGAAAGCGGGCGTGTTTTCTTATGTAAATGAATCTCTAGACAGATTTACTATTGCAACCATTTAAAAAGTCGCAAAAAAGTAAAAAAAAAATTAGCAATTTCACTCGGGGGGACCATGCTTATCTTCCGCGACTTTTTAATAGAACATGCAACTTTTTTGTAAAGACGTGCGACTTTTGTAAAGCCGCTTACTGAAGGATAAACTGCTATCGTCAAACCACATTTATCACAGTATTAAAGGACTGTTAATAAATCTGACTGAGCCAAAAGTGACTTTGGGCAGATGTAAAAGGGGAGTAAGATGGAAGTGTAATGATAAATCTGGCTCTATATGTTTACGATTTCTTGCGTTTTGATACGGAAAAAAAATCAGTTTTTGTCGCCATATTATGACCCCTATAACTTTTTTAAATTATGTGTACGGTGCAGTATGTAGGCTCATTTTTTGCGGCGCAATCTGATCTTTTCATTGATACCATTCAGGGGTGTGTATGACTTTTTGATCACCTTTTATTACATTTTTTATGAAGAAATGAAGTGTCCACGCTAAATTGAAGCTCCACAATCTAGCCACTTCCTAAAGTGTATGTGATAGAAGGAGGGTGTCTTTAAAGGGTTTCTGTCACCAGACTTTGGCCTCATAAGCTGTCTGACATTAGCTATGTCAGACCAACCTAATAATCCAATGCCCCTCTGATTTGTCATAACACTAAAAAACGATTTTATATAATATGCAAATTAGCCTCTAGGAGCAGGAAGGGCGTTTCTTCTAGAGGCTCCGTGTTCCAACTTGCGGCCACGCCCCTCTTTTGATTGACAGTGCCGGGCAGCTCGGCTCTCCTGCCTCCGGCCGAAATCCCGCGCCTGCGCCGTCCGCTTGTGTATTTGGCGCAGGCGCAGTGAGCTGTTGACAGAAACCCTTTAAGTGTGGAGAGCAACCATTGGTTGAGGTGCAGAAGCTAGTGCACGAGGAGCTCAATGCATTGTGGGTAGTAGGGCAGTAGCAGCCATTTTAAGAGAATAGTGAAATTGCAGGTTTATGCAGACTGTTTGGTAAGGGCTTAAAGGGAACCTGTCACCTTAAAAACGCTTATAAAGCTGTTCATATTACCTTATAGTGCCCCATAGTAGTTTTCTAAAGCGCTTTTTCTTACTTTTCCAGCATTTAGGCTCATGGAGAAATCGATGTTTTATTCAGCCGCTGCCCCGTGCTTCAAGTCAGGCTTGAGGTCAAGGGGGCAGCGGCCTAGGCGTCTTCAGTCCTGCTCTCCCCGCCTCCTGCTGGCTTGATTGACATCCAGCATCTCAGTGCTCAGGTCCCGTCTCTGGCGCGTACATTTAGCCAGCTTCATTCTTGCTACAGCGCATGCGCCCGCCAGTCTGTCACAATCGCGCCCGGCATCTATTCTACCTGCGCATATTGAGCGTGATCTCCGGCACGCCGCAGAGGCCAGCCGCACGGGCGCAATTGTGACAGACTGATGGGCGCATGCGCTGTAGCAAGAATGAAGCCAGCTAAATGTACGCGCCGGAGCCGGGACCGCGCTCCTGCCACCCTTTACTGCGCATGCGGGCTGAGAGTGCGGTCCCGGCACTGAGATGCTGGATGTCAATCAAGGCAGCAGGAGGCGGGGAGAGCAGGACTGAAGACACCTAGGCCTCTGCCCCCTTGACTTCAAGCCTGACTTGAAGCACGGGGCAGCGGCTGAATAAAACATCGATTTCTCTATGAGCCTAAATGCTGAAAAAGTAAGAAAAAGGCAGTAAAGGTAATATGAACAGCTTAATAAGCGTTTTTTAGGTGACAGGTTCCCTTTAATCTTCTTAAATATGGTGCAGGTAAGTCTAATAGTTAGTGATTCTGGAATAACATGTTATTAGTAACTACATATATGAAAATTGAAATGTTCACAAGGTGGTGGGGGTGGCACTGCTCCTCTCTGTATAATATATTTATATAGGAGGAAACGGTGACTGGGACAGTAGGTCTTTCCGGTCAATATCGGTGGTGCTCAGCAAGCAGTAAGGTGCATATAATTGTAGTCCACAAAGATGAAGAAAAAGTAGAAGGCGGCACTCACCATGACTTGTAAAAAGTACTTGATGCTTTATTACTTCATGTGCAAAAACAAGCGAGGGCTGGAGCGGACAAGCTTTACCACTGTCATGCACTGCAGGCGACGGCCGTTTCGCGCTTCGTCTGGCCTATGACGTCACCAACAAGCGACTACTCTCTTATATCCACAGGACGCGTCCGCTGACCCGGCAACCAGGGCGGGGAGGAGAGGAGGAGGGGGCGGGGGCTACCCAATCTGCTGAAACATAGCACAGGGTGCATCACGGGCCCGCCTCATATGCGCCTCCAAAACTACCGCCAATCGTGCCTTGTGGGCGTTTCACTGTGTACAAGAGGTAGGGACACAGTACAATACAAACATAATAGAAATTCAAAAAATAATAATAAAAAACATACAAAATACATATATAGCGCATCAAATCAATGCGCTCATCTCGTTACAGTCATTGAGGCCGAGTGGGCCCATGGCTTCTGCCCGTATAATCCAGGCACGGGCGCATTGATTTGATGCGCTATATATGTATTTTGTATGTTTTTTATTATTTTTTGAATTTCTATTATGTTTGTATTGTACTGTGTCCCTACCTCTTGTATACAGTGAAACGCCAGCAGCCGATTGACGGTAGTTTTGAGGCGCATGAGGCGGGCCCGTGATGCACCTGTGCTATGTTTCAGCAGATTGAGTAGCTCCGCCCTCTCTCTCCTCCCCGCCCTAGTTGCCGGGTCAGCGGACGCGTCCTGTGGATATAAGAGAGTAGTCGCTTGTTGGTGACGTCATAGGCCAGACGAAGCGCGAAACGGCCGTCGCCTGCAGTGCATGACAGTGGTAAAGCTTGTCCGCTCCAGCCCTCGCTTGTTTTTGCACATGAAGTAATAAAGCATCAAGTACTTTTTACAAGTCATGGTGAGTGCCGCCTTCTACTTTTTCTTCATCTATATGAAAATTGAAATTGGGGTCTAAATGTGACAGTTATCCTTTAAGATTAACCCTCAATATTACTTCTACAGAATTTGCAAAAAATCATCCAGAGAGATTTCTTCCCAGATGTGGAGAAGCTTCGGGCTCAGAAAGAATATTTAGAAGCAGAAGAGTCTGGAGACCTTGAAAAAATGAGACAAATAGCAATCAAGATTGGCACCTCCGGGAGATGTTCTCGCGAATCACCTTTACCCTGTAAGTAAAATGTCCTAAACTAGCTTATTATATAGGACATTAAATAGTCATATAAATGATGTGCCTTGAGGTTGTCCTATTACAACAACTTATCCTCCTTCCACAGAATAGGGAATAAGTGTTTGATCGGCTGTAGCACCTGCCAATAATTAGAACGAGGGCTTTCTGTTTGCATGGATTGCTGAACATGTATATGTACTGATGATCTATTCTGCACTTGGCTATCTAAGTTGTAGTTATGAGACAATCCATTTAAAAGCTATAGACACCTTTTTTTAATTATTATTGCATTGTACACATTTTCAGCGGAAAAAAAATTCAGTTGGTCTTTTGAGCCCCTTTCTCTGTACAGCCTTGAGATTCTCTAGTAGCATGTTCTGTATTTTAACTGTGTTCCATCAGGCAGCTTAGCTGATGGCTCCTGATCTCTGACCTTTTATTAGGGTCCTTTCACACTGGCGTTTTTGTTTTCCGGCATAGAGATGCGTCGTCGGGTCTCTATGCCGGAAAAATCCTGATCAGGATCATCCCCATGCATTCTGAATGGAGAGAAATCCGTTCAGGATGCATCAGGATGTCTTCAGTTCAGGACCGGAACGTTTTTTGGACGCAGCAAATACCGCAGCATGCTGCGCTTTTTGTTCCGTCCAAAAATCCGGAACACTTGCCGCAAGGCCGGATCTGGAATTAATGCCCATTGAAAGGCATTAATCCGGATCCGGCCTTAAGCTAAACTTCGTTTTGGCGCATCGCCGGATCCGACATTTAGCTTTTTCTGAATGGTACCATGGCAGCCGGGACGCTAAAGTCCTGGTTGCCATGGTAAAATGTAGTGGGGAACGGGGGAGCAGTATACTTACCATCCGTGCGGGTCCCAGGGCGCCCTACATGCATGGATCACGTGATCCATGGGCATGGGGCGCTCTGACGTCATTCTGGAGCGCCCCGGGAACCGCACGGACTGTAAGTATACCGCTCCCCTGCTTCCCACTACTACTATGGCAACCAGGACTTTAATAGCGTCCTGGCTGCCATATTAACCTGAAAGCATTTCGAAGACTGATCAGGATCCTGATCAGTCTTCTAATGTTTCAGGCGACTTGCGTTCTGACGGATCCGGCGGGACGGAAGTGCCTGCCGGATCCTCAGAACGCAAGTGTGAAAGGACCCTAACACTCATTATAGCTCAATTCTTATCTTACTGATAATAATGTGGCTTAAAAAAGTGTTTATGGCCTTTTAGTAATTTAGAGATAAGGGTTATTAGATAAGGGGCACAAAGTGAAAGTACAATTTACACAGCTAGACAGTTAAAGGGCTTCTGTCGCCTAAGCGAGCATCCTTCACTCAGAGCGCCTGCGCCGACTAAAGACCGATACGGCGCAGGCGCGGGATTGCAGCTGCAGACAGGGCCAGCGGGAGGAGGAGAGCGCGCTGGCCCTGTCTATCAAAAGAAGAGGGGGTGTTCCCAGGGCATGAAGATGCGGCGGCTACCAGCAAGTACCCGCCCAACTTGCTGGTAGCGAAGATAATTTGCATATCACAAAAGTAAGTTTTTTAGAAGATAGAAAACAGGAAAAAAGTTAGGAAACATATGTTTGAACTCAGCTGACATTAGCAAGTAGCTAATGTCAGCTAGTGGAAATTACATCAGTGGGGGTGACAGAAGCCCTTTAAAGGCCGAATATTTTAAATAAAGACTAATTGAAAAAAAGATTTTTAGTCCAAAATGAGTAAAATGCAATCTTAAAAAAATGAATGCCCGAGGGTGTACATAGCCTTTAAGTATATGCAGGTATGTAATTTGCAGAGACAAAATCTGTTGTGGATCCACAGCAAAATCCGCATAAGTTAAATGTTGATACAGAGCGCACATGGCCAGTGTCCATTTATTACGGACATGGGTTGCACACGTTCGTGTGCATGATCCCTTCTAGTGAGAGGCTCCACGGTGTCTTGGATAAGTTCGACCTGCCTCACTTTTAGTAACCGCGTCCAGTGGCTCAGATTAATGTGAAATGCTCATCGTTTTTATGAAAGCGTAGGTTTTCCATTGTGTCCTTTTAGTTGACATGGATAACATACTGTTTCCTATTCTTCACTTTCCGTCTTCAGATGTGACGCCTGCCACGTTTGAGACACCTGCTGGAATTCCTGGAACGCCCTTGTTTAATACTAAACATAGAGAAGGGGAAGACGGTAAGGCTGCCATGTGCAGGTTGCATTTTCTTAAAGTCAATGGTAGATAAAACAGATGTTGTTGCTCTTGTGTACCTGTAAACATGACTAAGCCCTAATGCTTTTTGTTGTATTATGCCGCCCTTTAAATTGTATTGGCACATAAAGGGGATGGCCACTTTCTGTTTCTGTATGACTATATTCCGCACCTGAGGGGATGATCGACAGGGTTCACAGGGTCGCCGTGTCCTGTCATTAAGGCCGGGTCCCACACGCCGCCCACCTTTGTATTAAGGGGTTAATTATATTCCCTGCTCCCTTCATAGGACAGCCTCCGTACTGACATTAATTTGTGAATACCCATTCATAAAAAAGTTGGACAAGGACCCTGAACCATTATCAATTACAACAGCATTGCTCCCCCTACAGGATTTCTTTGGAAGGGAATACCAATACAGACAATATACTGTGACACCAATTCTATTGCATAGTATCTGGACCTTTATTTCAACAAGTTTATATGAATGGTTTTATGAAACATTTTTATGCAACCTTTTTTTTTTTATATATATAATAGTATTTTTTCATCTATCTTTATACGTTGTTTTAATATATATATTTTAGTTGATAAACTATAATTACAGTATTTCATCTACTCCAATATATTTTTTATTTTATATTATTTGGTTAGTTTATTTAATAAACTGATATCTGATCACGCCTATAGTAGTCCATTCACATAACCCTAGCTATAGTGAGTGCCTCCCAAATCCAGTAATTTTTAAATGCTGTTAAAGGGAGTCTGTCACCACATTTGGCCATTATAGGCTAAGTACACAGCGCATTTCCCTAACAGTAGCTGATTCTAATGGTACCTTTGTTTAGTCGTTTTGCAGTTCACTGGAAGCAAAAACAGATTTTAATCGGTATGTAAATTAGGGCTCGCAAGTGCCCAGGGGCGGGGCTCACATCGTTGGAGCCCAGGCTGTTCATCCTCTTTGGCTCATATCCCCGCCTCAGCTTCTGCCTGTGCCCGCCCTTCTTTTGCGTCCTCCACCGCGCGATCCCGTGCCTGCACGCTCCATTGCAGGGTCGGGGCATGCGCATTGCGATGCCCATTCTGGACGTTACTTCACTGGAGATACTGCGCATGCGCCGGCCAATGGGAGGCGGACCAGAGGCCCACAGGAGAAGAGGATGCGCATGCGCAGTATCTCCAGTGAAGTCATGTCCAGAATGGGCATCGCAATGTGCATGCCCCGACCCTGCAACGGGATCGCGCGATGGAGGGCACAGGCAGAGGCTGGGGCGGGGATATGAGCCAAAGAGGGTGAACGTCGCCCCTGGACACTTGCGAGCCCTAATTTACATACTGATTAAACTCTGTTTTTGCTTCCAGTGAACTGCAAAACGACTAAACAAAGGTACCATTAGAATCAGCTACTGTTAGGCCAATGCGCTGTGTACTTAGTCTATAATGGCCCCTGGCTCAGGCAAGATGGCCGCCCCCATAATTATGTTCAGGAAATAGAATAAAAATCTGCAATCAGAAAATAAAAACAGGTTACCAGAAAAGGATATGTGCTATTATCTGGATTTTACTGGCAGATTTTTGGTGACACGTTTCGTTTAAGCAGAATTCTACTGATGAGAACTTTTGCTTTGAGTGTTTGAGATGTTTGGAAAGTACAGATAAGGACCACAGCTTCATAACGGATTCACTGACCATCAGAAAGCAGCAGTCTGCAGATACACTGAAATTGCCCCCATAGCCTTTAGCTTTATTTTGATGATGTAAATTTAACAGATTTGTTTTTTTTACTCTGTAATTCTTGTATAGTAAAGCATGACAAACATCCTGAAATGTCTAACATGAAAATAAAATCTTGCAGGGGACAGTGAGAAAACTGAGGAGGATGGCAAGGAGCTTCCGGGCCTCGATAATTTTTTAGCAAAACACACAAGTGAGGACAATGCGTCTTTTGAACAGATAATGGATGTGGCAAAAGAGAAGGAGCGAGCGAAGAATTCCTGGCTTTACGAAGCAGAGGAAGAGTACAAACAGGTAGAGGGAATTCTGTATGTGAATACGTTCATGTACCTGATGCGGAGACCCACCTCCAAGCTCTTGGTGTGTACACTATATATTGGCTGGATAGACAGATTCTGGAAGAAATTTACTAACTAATTTGCGCCACTTTTTACCAACATAAATAAATCACAGACATTAAAGAAGCACTCTTCTTACCAGTGGCTGTTATTTGTGAGCTATAACCTCCCTTATCATCCTCAGCTGTGTCATGTGACCAGGACTTAGACTTTTCAACTGACACAGGACAGGAAGTCAGTTACTTCTCTATTCATGCCTATGAGACTGAAATTGAGGCTCCCTTAAGAATACATAGAGAAACTGACTTCATGTCCACACATAAGATGCTGTGCTATTTGGAGAGTCAGAGTGTTGGTCACATGACACAACTGTGGATCAGAAGGAAGGAGAACTCACAAATACAGACACTGGTAAGGAAAATTACCTTCACTACAGTTTATATCATGTACCTTTCTAACAGGTCAATGAATACAAATTTTTGTGGGAGTGCTTCTTTAATGCAAACCATGTTTCTGCTAAAATTTGCAACTTTTCCTTTTTTTTCCTCTTGCCATTTTTTCATAAGTGGGCTGGGTTAGGATACTTTCACACCTGCGGTAAACTTTTCCGTCATTGAGTTCCGTTCTAGGCGCTCAATACTGGAAAAAAACTGATCAGTTTTATCCTAAAGCATAGAGATGAGCGAACTTTAAAAAAAAGTTCGGCGTTCGTGTTGTGGTAATCACCGCATCCAGTTATGGATTCCACTACCGTGGACTATCGCGGCATATGGAATCCATAAGGGGCGACTTCCACCAACCCGAACTGTTGAATAGCCGAAGGACCTGGGGTGACGTCACCGTCATGTGATCAGTGCAGGGGGCGTGGCTCAGCACGGTATCAAATCCAGTGCTGAGCCACGCCCCCTGCACTGATCACATGACGGTGACGTCACCCCAGGTCCTTCGGCTGTTCAACAGTTCGGGTTCGTGGAAGCCGCCCCTTATGGATTCCATGTGCCGCGGTAGTGGAATCCATAACAGGATGCGGCGATTACCACAACCCGAACGCCCATCGCTCATTTCTACTAATGCATTCTGAATGGAGAGAAATCCGTTCAGGATGCATCAGGATGTCTTCAGTTCAGTCACTGTACGTTTTTTGGATGGAGAAAATACCGCAGCATGCTGCAGTTTTATCTCCGGCCAAAATTCCGGAACACTTGCCAGAATGCTGGATCCGGCATTCATTTCCATTGAAATGTACTAGTGCCTGATCTGGCATTAAAATTACATGTGCAGACCTTGAAAAATAATAAATACCGGATTAGTTTTTCCAGATGACACCAGAAAAACGGATCAGGTATTGCAATGCATTTCAGGCAACTGGAACTGCCTGCCGGAATCAAACAACGCACGTGTGAAAGTACCCTTATGTGGGATGAACCAACAAGTTTTTATTTTTTGTACACAAATACACGTCTGCCTTTATCAGGCGTAGATGTCGTTTGCTGTCTTTAAGACAGTACAAGATGCTCGAAATTTATCATTTTTTAGCTTATTCATTTCTGTCCCTCTCCAGCGACTTCAAGAAAATCTTGTCCTCCCCTCCGTTGAAAAGCAAGCTATTCAGAATGTGAAAGCCGGCCTAGATACCTGGGAGTACAAAACCCACAACTCGCTCATGTACTATCCTGAAGGTATGTATTGGGCAAACTGTGGCAAAATGGCTGGTTACATGTAGTGCTGTGGCAGTGCAAATGTTATACACAAACGGATGTAAAGTAGAACTGGCTTAGTTGCCCATAGCAACCAATCAGATTCCACGTTTCATTTTCCAAAGGAGCTGTGAAAGGTGGAAACTGATTGGTTGCTAGGGGCAACTAAGCCAGTTCTACTTTACACCGGTTTGATAAATGACCCCAATAGTACACATTATTCATTGTGTGAAATGATCGGATAGGAAAACTCCATTCTAGTTTACTATTCATTGTGCACACCACTTTTTACATGTGATTCTTTACTCCACAAGTGAGTTTTCCATCCCGATGCATTTCGTTTTGCTAACAGACAGCATCCGGACTGAACCCTGACCCATTAATTTCAATGGCTGTATTCACGTAAGCATTGTTTTTCACTGACCATCTTTCAAGAAAATTTGCAGTAAGTTCTGTCTCCATCAGCTTTTCTTGCCGGACTGGTCTATTCAAGTCAATGGGTCAGTAAGAAAAACAGACAGCACATGGACAGCATCTAAATGCAGTCCGTTTTTCACTGATGGTTGCTAGGAAATGCTGTGAAAAATGGATGTCATATGGATACACTAACGCTATTGCAGACAAAAGTGATTGAACTGGCATACAAAACAATCAGTCTTTCACTAAACAGACTGATGCATTTTGTATTGCTCACATGAAGGAGGTCTTAAAGGCGTTGTCCCATGAAAAATATTCTACAGTTTTAAAAACCAGCACTAAGATCTGAATTCTTTTGCCATTGAATATAATTAAAAATTTAGCATAGCTGCTGAGTTATTCAGTAAAATTTACCGGTATAGCGCCACCTGCTATCTTTGATCTTTTTCTTATTTATTTGTCCTGCTCACTAAGATGGCCGCACATGCTCAGTTTCCTCCTTCAACTGCCTCGAGAGCTAAGACACACCCCCTGAGCTGTAATAGGGAGAGCTAAGACACACCCCCTGAGCCGCCGCACAAAAGACACTCCCCTTGAGCTCCCAGCCTGATATAAATGTAGCAGAACAATGAATGGGGAGATCTCTGGATCCATGTGAGATACAGGGCTGGATCTAGCTTTGTTAGAAAAAGGTTGTCATTTTCTATGTGATGTCTAATTTTCATTTTTTACATTAATTATGGGATAACCCCTTTAATCCACATTTACATGGGAAATTGATCATTCCCAATAATCGGCCCATGTAAAGGTGCTGCAGATCGCCCAGTGAAGAAGCAAAGTGCTCGTTCGTTATATAGAATCATTTATGCTGGTATCATTTTTCTATTTCGTTATACACTGCTCCTTTCCATGGTTACGACCACCCTGCAATTAATCACCATAATTGCGCACTCTAGGAAAAAGCCTCAGGCTCTCTGGTGACTGGGAGTGCGCATAGGCCAGCACTTTTTCTTATAGCGTGCAACCACGGCCACTGCTGCTGGATTGCAAGGTGGTCGTAGCCATGAAAACGGGATGTGTATAATTAGATGGGAGAATCCAGCCAGCAAAGGAAGCAATATGGATAATAACAATACATTAGTAAGTGCCTTGTATTCACTTTATCTACATAATAGATGAGACAACATCTTTAAGAACCAAGTCGGACTTCCACCAATTTTTATATAGATGGCTTGTCCTAAGAATTGGTCACCAATTTCTCAGTTTACAAAGACATTGATAATTTTGGTTACTGATCAGTCAAAAGATGACATGAAAAGTGCTGAATGGATTCATATTTATGTTGCTCCCTGCTCAGAAAAATAAATAATTTCTTTGCACATTTTCAAATGCAATCTCTTGGTGTTTTTTAAGACATTTGGGGAGATTTATCAAACTGGTGTAAAGTAGAACTGGCTTAGTTGCCCATAACAACCAATTAGATTCCACCTTTCATTTTTCACAGCTCCCTTGTAAAAGGAAAGGAGGAATCTAATTGGTTGCTATGGGCATCTAGGCCAGTTCTACTTTACTCCAATTTGATAAATCTCCCCCAATGTCCTCACAATAGTTTTTTCTTTCTAGGTGTACCAGACAATGATGCTATATTCAAGAAGCCTCGGGAAGTAGTTTATAAAAACACTCGTTTCCAGAAAGACCCCTTCAGTCAAGCCCTGAGTAAAACGCAGCTCCAGCAGGCAGCCGCCTTGAACGCTCAGGTAAATTCTTCTTGTCGTGTCTCCTCGTCTGCGCTTGCTTCTGTGCTTGTGAGTACTCCCACTGACAGTGCTTTGCTTGTGTGCAGTACAAACAAGGGAAAGTTGGTCCAGATGGAAAGGAACTCATACCACAAGAGTCTCCAAAAGTCAACGGCTTTGGATTTGTAGCTACCCCCTCTCCTGCCCCAGGTTTGTACACAAATCTTATGTAGTCCTCTATTTCTTGAATGTTCTCTGTTTTACAATGATTTTTTTTCCCCATCACAGGAGTGGATGACTCCCCACTTATGACATGGGGTGAGGTTGAGAGCACTCCCTTTCGTTTGGATGGATCAGAGACACCATATTTAGAGAAGACACCTGGGCCATCATTTAAGGTAATAACTTTGTCACTCAGTAAATGTAAGCCGCCCTCCATCTATTTCTGAGGGACTACCGGCAATAGCCAGACGCTGGTTGAGCTATTCCCAGCAGTCCCATAAAAGTGAATGTAGTGGTGGCTGCACGTGCACCCTGCTCTCTTTGTTCATTCCTGCGGGACTTCTGAAGATAGCTGAGCGTGCTCTCTCTGCTATTTTCAGAACTCCCATAGAAGTGAATATAGAGCATGCTGCTCGTGTACGGTGCACTCTTTCTCATTTTGGAGGCTCCATTCTAGAGACAGGTGGGTGTCCCAGAGGTAGAGCCTGCACCTGGCTGACATTGGTGGCATATCCTAGCAATATACCACTAATGGGTGAGATGGTACAAGCTCTTGGTAGTCAGCTGTTTCGGCCAGGATGTCATAGAAGTGGTCTAGAGCATGGCGTTTCCCTCTAAAATAAAATAAAAAAATCACTTGTGACCGATGAAAAAGGTAGTTGTCCTTAAATCTTTAAAATGTCTCAACAGGACATGTAATGGCAATCTGGAGTGTTGCCTCAGTCACCGGGCAAAACTATTTCTAGAGCCCTGGGGGCTTAATAAGTCAGCTTGGACAGTGTTGGTTATATTGCTCTTGGGTTAAATTTATTGTACTTCCCTCTATGGCATGCATTTGCCCCTTAAAGAGGACCTTTCACCAGTCCAAAGTTTGTTAGGTAAAGCTATGTACATGCAGAGCGGCACCCAGAGATGTCCCTGCACTTACTATTATCCCTGGGTGCCGCTCCGTTTGTCCACTGTAGACCCCGGTACCAGCGCACGTGCTGCTGCTAAATTGCTGTGGGTGTAGACATCCTCTTTTGCCCTGGGCGTCTCCTTCTCCCAGGATATGAGCTGAGCGCTGCGATTGGCCAGCGCTCCAGCCTGGGAGAAGGAGACGCCCAGGGCAAAAGAGGATGTCTACACCCACAGCAAAATTAGCAGCAGCACGTGCGCTGGTACCGGGGTCTACAACAGACCAACGGAGCGGCACCCAGGGATACAAGTAAGTGCAGGGACATCCCTGGGTGCCGCTCTGCATGTACATGGCTTTACCTAACTATTATAATGGCTATTATATGACTTTTAGTAGCATTCTTCAGTAGTTTTTCCTTTGCATGCTTTATCTTTAATTGTCTGTTTTCCCTGAACTGTGCTCCAAAGTGGCCAGAGACTAACTAGATGTCTTCCATACACAGTATTCACATATAGAAAAGAGGAGATCCTATGCCCCAGTGTCTCTCGAAGGAGAGATGGCAAAATCAGCATGGAGGACACATCAGTAATAATCAGTGTTGCTATGAATCCAGCACTGGAGTAAGAGAGAGAACACTTATTAGAAGCAGCGGCAGAATATTTGCCTGTCTTTGCAACTGCTCCCTCCTTCTCCAACGCCTCCGTAGACCTCTGTTTCTCATCTCTAAAGACAGATTTTAGCAGTGACTTGAGAGTGAGTGATCAGTGCAGGGGGGATACTGGAGTCTGATAAATAGAGAAAGAAGCATTTGTTTGTAATTGGGTATATTACAAAGTTTCTTATCTCTGCTTGTAGTATTGATATATAGAGAAATTTAACACAGTGGATACTTTTGAAATCCTTTCATCGACCCTATATTTTTATAATGCCCCTGACTTTGCTCTACCAAAAATAAGAATTCCCCCTCCTCTCCTCCCTGCTGCTCTGTTCTAGTGATGAAGCTCTGTTCTGCAATGCCTCTGGTCCCTGGCCTGTAAACTTTCAGATAGGGTCACATGTGGTGCTGAAGCCAGTCCCTGGCCTCACTGGTGACAAGCCCCCAAGTGGCACATGACTCAGCTCAGGAGCCCAGCATTGGTGAGGCCAGTGATTGGCTTCAGTGTCGTCTGTGAATCCATCTGGAAGTTTACAAGCTGGGGATCAGCGGTATCGCTGGACCGAGTGTCGGGGAAATGATGAGTGGGTTTCATTTTGGGGCATAATTTAAAAGATATTAATGATGGACCACCCATTTAAGGGGTTTCTTGGAATTCAAAATACATGTCTGATTTCTTTCAAAAGCATTGTCACACCAATACCAATCGACAGGTTGTGTGTGGTATTACTGCTCAGCCTTTTTTAATCCTGTACAAGGTTTGGACACTACATAGAATGCCTCAGCATCTCCATGTTGAATATTGCCAGGGATCTGAGTCCATGGATAAGACTGGTCTGTCTGCTTATTTGTATGACACCAGAAGATCCCAGTTGGTCGGATTTACTCAAAAACTATGAAACCTTTCAGACCTTTTTCATTAAAGTTTACAAACCATATTTAACTGTTTCAGATCCTGGAACCTGGTCGTAGAGAACGATTGGGTCTGAAAATGGCAAATGAAGCTGCCGCAAAGAATAGAGCAAATAAGCAGGAAGCGTTAAGGAGAGTGACTGAGAACCTGGCCAAGTAAGTGCCGCCTGTTATTAGAATGGCTTTAGCCGTTCAGATTTTCATTGTCCTTGTCCTTTCATTGTATCTTCATTCATTTTCGATGTTTTATTTTTCCACAGCTTGACACCTAAGGGACTTAGCCCGTCCATGTCTCCTGCTCTTCAGCGTTTGGTGAATAGGACGTCAAGCAAATACACGGATAAAGCCCTAAGGGCCAGCTACACCCCATCTCCTTCTCACACCGGCCCCCATGTCTATAAAACCCCAGGGGGCTCACTTCTGACGCCTACTGTTACCCCCACTCCAGGAGCTGCTTCACGAACTCCTACTGTACCTGATCCCACCTCCATAACCGATAATTTACTACATTTACCCAAACGAAGAAAAGCATCAGACTTCTTTTAAGCTGTGGGAAGGAAATTGCTATACATGACTGTGTTAGGTGGCACCTTGTGAAGATTGAGGGACCAGACTGTAAATATTACTCTCTTTATAGAGAATGATGATGGAAATGCTAATTTAATAGCAACGGTTTGTGTTAATATACTTTTTAATAATTTATATGCAGTGTTGCTCAAAGACTTAAAGGGGTTGTTTTTTGGGGGCAAACAGCAGGGGGGCTGGTAACATAATAAAAAACACCTTCCCGAGCCTCCTTTAGTCTAATTCTGCAGCTCGGCTTTCTCTACAGGGCGGCAGTAGTGATGTCTCTTATACCACTGCAGCCTGTCATTGGCCTCAGCAGTCTTGTGCCATATACCACTGAAGCCACTGATTGGCTGCAGCAATGCTGGTTCGAAGAGAGTTTTTTAGGCAAGTATGTTCCAGGAAGTTTTTTATCTTGGACAACTCCTTTCATGTTTGTACAGTATACCTTCTTGCATCCTGCAAGTTTTATATTTTGTGAACATGATAAAAATGTTGTCTCCTCTGTGTGTATATATATAAATATATATATTTATATATATATATTTTTTTTAATCAGCCAGGGTAATATGCAAATGCTGCTGTTTTCCTGCTCACCTTGCTAACCATTTATAGCAGGAAATGGCAACCTCGATACTCCAGCTGTTGGGAAACTACAACTCCCAGCGTACACACTTGCTCAGCTTTGAGTTTTATGCTATTTGACACTATTGCCGGGTCGTCCAAATAGCGCTGGTATATTACTCCTACTGGAAGCAGTGTCAATAAAACCTTTAAGACAAATCTTCTACAGTATATAAATGTATTCCCTAAAAGGAGAGTCTATCATACTTGTAAAACAAGAGTGGCAAATATCTGATTATAACTAAGTGGAGATATATTTCTACCATGATCAAAATAATGAACAGAATAACAAAGGGGGGTTTTCTAACCTTTTTTTTTTTTTTTTTGGAAAAAATATTATTGCAGAGAATGCATAAAATACAGAAAAAATGGTTGAACTTCATGTCTTTTCTGGTAGTGTTTTTGTTTGTTTGTTTGTTTTTTATAGCCAAAGTGAGTTATTTTGGGAGAGGAAGGATTAAACTTCTTCATGATGGATCCACTAGTAGCTTTGCATCAGAAACTGCCAGTAAAAGCTATGTTTGACACCACCCTAAATGTGGCCATAGGCAATAGCGATTGCTTTTCATCCCCCATACACGTGCATGCTTGGCCGAGTGTTATCATGTTCAAAATGGGGTGAGGGGAATACATGGCTCTGGCTTGCGAATGAACCCTTTCTACCACGGAGGTTTTTTGTTTTTGCGTTTTCATTTTGCGCTCCCTGCCTTCCCAGAACGATAACCTTTTTATTTGTCTGTTCACATAGCCATATGAGGGCTTGTGTTTTGCAGGACAAGTTGTACTTTCCAACGTCACCTTTTAATATTGTATATGAAGTAGTGGGAAATTCCAAATGGGGTGAAATTGCAAAAAAAAAGCAATTCCACCCAGTTTTACAGGTTTTTTTATTTACGACGTTCGATGTGCAATAAAACTGACAAGTTACTTTTATTCTACAGGTCAGTACGAATCTGGTGATAGTGTATATGTAGAGTTTTATTTTTTTGTCGCCATAACTTTTGTAATTGTGTATGGAGCTGTGTGGGGGCTCATTTTTTGCGGGTCGATCTGAACTTTTCATTGATGCCATTCTGGGCTGTGTATGACTTTTTGATCACTTTTATTAAATTGTTTTGTAGAAAATGAAGCAGCCAAAAACCGCGAATCAGCCATTTTCACACTTTTTTCCGTTTTGCTGTTTGCCGTATGGAGAATATATTTTTATACTGTGGGCGTTTTCGCACATGGCAACACCCATGATGTGTATTTTTTTTATTTTGGGAAATGGGGCATTTGAATTTTCTTTTTATTTTTTTTTATTACTTTATTATTATTTTTTACACTTTTATGGTTCCCATCAGGAACTATAAAAAGCAATCATTAGATTGCTGTTCTCATAGACCCCAATGCACTAGCATTGGAGTCTGAGAAAATTGCTAGTTTCCTATGGAACCCTATTACAGGCAATGGCTCCATAGGAAATACTATGCAGCAGCTTCCTGTCATTCACAAAGACAGGGGCTGCTGCACACAAGCTCTGGCTCCTCCGATCACCACACGGGGGAGCCGGAGCATCACTGGAAGCGCTCGCTCAGATGCCGTGGTCAGGATTTACAACGGCATCTGAGGGCTTAAATGGCCGCGATCTGCATTACTGCTGATTGCGGACATTAGCCGCGGGTGTCTGCTATAAGAAACAGCAGGCCATCCGCGGCTATGGCACCCGTTCCGCTCAGGAGCGGGCGCCATCTTTAAAGACCCGGCTAGCGCCGTACTACTATGGAAAGGATTAATCTCCCTTGAGAATAAAGGATCTGACATGTTGAAAACCAACAAGTCCCAACTCTTCTGTCACCTGACATCTGGAGTCAAGGGAAAGTTGGGACACCTCCATACATATTAAGTGGTGTTGATGTATGGCTACTTTATGGCTAGGTCTACACGACTAAATTATTACTACACGACATTATTGTCGTGCGACAAATAGAGCACAACTACACTGCAACTAATGTCGCGCGACAATTTTTATAATGGTAGTCTATGGTGTCGCATTGCGACATGCTGCGACGCGACAGTCACAGAAAAATCCATCTTGATTTTTTCGCAGTTGTCGCAGTTGCAGCATGTCGCAATGCGACACCATAGACTACCATTATAAAAATTGTCGCCCAACATTAGTGTGACAAAATGTCGACGTGTAGACCTAGCCTTAGAGATTAGATTGGTAGCAGTCTGGTGAATAGGATGCTACAAACACCAATGCCTTGTGTCACTCATGCAAGCATAAGAAGAGGTGGTGATGGTCAAACGTATAGATGGTTTTTTACCAGGCTCTTTACCTTTAGAGCCATAATAAGTGAACACAGGGTGATACTGCTTCAGTAAGCAATGACATCTGCTCTTGATAGTGACAGGACATGTCTACACTATGAGACCTGACCTCTTTTGAGTCAGTTACCATCCACCTGCACTCAAATAAAATTACTAGCCAGGGTTAAGTAAGATGAATAACATGATATTAGGTTGGAGATTAAAAATGGAAAATCTGGTTTGGGGTACTTTCACACTTGCGCCGTGTGGATCCGGCAGGCAGTTCCGTCCTGCCGCATCCGGCATACCACATGACAACTGAAAGCATTTGTAGCATGTACAAATGCATTGCAAGTGCAGATCCGTCTCTCCGTTTGCCTTGCAGATAGACGGATATTTTTTTCACAGACGGATCCGTCCTTCAGTCATTTCTTAATGCCTGCACTAATGTAAGGCAATGGGACTTAAAGCCGGATCCGGCATTCCGTCATGTGTTCTGGCATTTCAGGACGGAGATAAAACCGCAGCATGCTCCGGTTTTGTCAACGTCCAAAAAACGTTACAATACTGAACGGAAGACATCCTGATGCATCCTGAACGGATTTCTCTCCATTCAGAATGCATTGGGATAATCCTGATCAGTTTTTTTTCCGGTATAGAGCCCCAACGACGGATCTCTATGCCGAAAAAGAAAAGCGCCAGTGTGAAGGTACCCTTAGTAGGTAAGTGTCTGAATGTTTTGCCTTTGGAAAATAACAACAATTGAACTATGCACTGAGAAAAACACATTTTTGAATGAGCCTCTAACAACTTGCAACTGGTATATGATGACTGACTATTGCAGCTCCGTCTTCGCTTGATGTGTTTGTGTCTGCTGCTGTCTTTGCTTGCTCTTGCTGCAGAAGTTTATCTTGGAGACTTGCCTCCTCAGAAGTCTGGACTTCCTTTTGTGTTTGGGATTTATGAGCAGCTTTTTCTCGGTTTGCGGCCTCTTGCTTAAAAACCGAAATCTGATCAGCAGAGTTCACATCCTTTTTACTTTGAAGGGGAAGTTCAGATCCTTTAGCTTTTGAGATAGGTTGAAGCCAGCTATGCTTCAAAATTTCATTTATGGTTAGACGCTGGCGTACATCTGGCTGAAGCATGTGGAGAATGATGTCTTTACAGTCATTAGAAAGATGTTTAGATCGTGGAAAGTCTATATGGTGTTGCTTCTGTACACGTAACATCTTCTTGATGTTGGAATCATCATAAGGCATTGAACCAGAGACCATTATAAATAATATCACTCCAAGGCTCCAGATATCATAGAGCTTAGGTTCATAGGGTATTCCTTGTAAGACCTCTGGCGCAGCATAAGCAGCAGATCCACAGTAAGTTTTACTGAGGACCATTTCACTACTGTTGCCGTGGCCTAAACGTCTAGCAAAACCAAAGTCTGAAAGTTTAATGTTGTACGCTTTATCCAGTAGAATATTCTCACACTTCAGATCTCTGTGGACAATATCTAAATCATGGCAATATTTTAAAGCCGTTGCTAGTTGATAGAACAATTTTCGTGCCACGTCTTCTGGCACTGGTCCTCTGCTCCTGATGAATTCCAACAAATCCCCTTGGGCACCCAGCTCCATTACAATATATACCTTGCCAACAGATGTTTCAAAGATTTCGTATGTCTTTACGATAGACTGATGGTTCATGACAGACAGGATCTCCATTTCACGAGGAAGGAACTTCTGCAAAAAATCTGGTGGAGCTTTTCTACGATTAATAATCTTCACGGCAACACTGCATTTTAGACGTTCTGAGAATGCTGACTTAACTTTTGCATATGAGCCTTCACCTAAGATTATGCCAATTTTGTACCCTCTTACTTTAAGTACGGCAGAGTCATCCATGACTGGTTGAGAATTTGGTGAGATGTTATTCTTCTACATTATAATTGGTATTTCTTCTATTGCATGCAGGTGTTCTAGAGCGTAGTGATGTCATACTACTTCTGGTTTCACAATGCCAGACAATATGTCATTCGGTGCTACAAAGCAGGACAGTTGCTGTAAAAAGAGACCACTGAGGCCCCATGCACTCTACCAACATGGTCATGTGCATGAGGTCTTATGCAGGTGTACAGCTGGCGATACATGGTTAGACTAGGTTCACACTGGCACACGCAAGAAGCATAACCATAGGGCTCCATTAACTTGTCAGAGGCCTCGATTGGGACAATATACATTGGTATACAACAGCCAAGTGCTCTAATTATATTGGACAGCTGTCTGAGAAGGCAGTGGGAACAGTTTGTGGACATCAGGATGACCATATTAAACCATCAGACCTGATGATTGCAGCACTGGGATTGTAGGTGAAATGACAAAAAAGGCCCTTGCATTTTCTGAGCTCCACTATCTGTGTTGATCACAGTGCAGAAAAATGAATGTGATAGGAGTTTTCTCCAATCCCAGCCATTCATACTGGTGAACGGCTGTCATAACTATAGTACAGTGGGTGGGCCGGCATGTAGGGATGCAGGAAGGGTTAGCTAACTGCAAGGTACATCTATGTGACAATAAGTGAATTGGTTAAAGTGATCTGTCTCCACGAACAATTCTTATTAAATGGCATTTATCATGTAAAGAAAGTTAATACAAGCCACTTACTAATGTATTGTGATTGTCCATATTGCCTCCTTTGCTGCCTTGATTCATTAATCCACCGAATGATACACTGCTAGTTTCCAGGGGTTGCGGCCCCCGCTGCAGCACAGATACTAGGTGGCCAGGACAGGAGCTGCTGTGCATGCACGCCTATGTGATACAACGTCTTTAATGAAGGCACATGTATTTACTTTTACTATCTTTGTACATCCATTAGGCCCTGCCAGTGTCAGGGCTTAGTAGGATGCCAGTGTAAGACCACATTCACACAACAAAAATCACATATCTGCAAAATACGAGCAACAGTCGTATGGACCCATTGATCCGCAAGATGCACCCAAAGATAGGACATGTCCTATCTTTCGCGGTGCGGAGGCATGGACCCTGAAGCAGTTCTGCCTCTGCAGTTCATTTTTACTGATGATCAATCCTGTGGATAGATCATCATCATCATCTGATTGGTGGGGTCCGACATCCAGGACCACAGCAATCAGCTGTTTGAGAAGGCAGTGGCGCTCCAGGAGTGCCGCGGCCTTCTTGCTGTTTACCGCAGGCCCAGTGACATCACAACTAGTATCATTGGCCTAGGCCAGTGATACTAGTAGTGACGTCACTGGGCCTGAGTGAAACAGAGAGAAGGCCGTGGTGCTCCTGGAGCGCCACTGCCTTCTCAAACAGCTGATGGGTGTGGGACCCCGCCAATCAGATGATGATGATCTACTTATCCACAGCAGGGATGCCCAACCTGCGGCCCTCGATCTGTTTCAAAACTACAACTCCCAGCATGCCCGGACAGCCTATAGCTATCAGCCTACAGCAGGGCATGGTGGGAGTTGTAGTTTTACAACAGCTGGAGGTCCACAGGTTGGGCATTCCTGATCCACATCAGTAAAAAAGAAAAATCACTGTGTCCTTAATGGGAGTCGGCCTCTTACCTCAGGCACTATTAAAGGGATATTCCAGTTACGGCCGAAGCGCATAGTCGTTGTTTTTCCCCCACATCTGATCCGCATTTTTTGCGCGTTGGATGCGGGCCCATTCACTTCAATGGGGCCGCAAAGATGTGCTGTCCACATCTGCACGTCCATTCTGCATCATTCGCAAAAAAATAGAACATGTCCTATTCTTGTCCTTTTTACAGACAAGGATAGGACAGTTCTATATAGGGAAGGATGTTCCGTTCCGCAAAATGCAGAACGCACACACGGTACTAACAGGGCTTAACTGAGAGAAGACACCTGCTGTTGTTTCCAGCGTTGTCCATCTAGACAACGAACCAGAAAGGACATGACCTTTCTGGGAGTGTTTGCGGCTAGGAATCGGGGCTGTATGAACTGCAGTGGGGCCGCCCACTGAAAACAAAAGTAGGTGGACTCTGTGTGACCGCTGGTAGCTTCTTAGCATTAAATCTATACCAAATTACGCTGACAAAAGACTCCATGTGAACAGGGCCAAATGCTCACTTGGCATGCTGAAAATTTCAGTGCTCATTCTGCATCAAAATTCCATGCCTTTTCCACATTGTTTTTTTAAAATGTGATTTTCTGATTTATTGATGTGGTTTTCAGATTTCCTATTCATTTCAAAGGAATAAGAATAGGCACCTAGTTGCGATCTCTTCTGTCTTCTTCAAGCATTAGATGCCTGATAAAGGACCTGTGATGACGTCACCGAGCTCATCACATGGTCCAATCACATGGTCCATCTTACCATGGTGATGAACCATGTGATTGGACCATGTGATGTGACGTCACCACAGGTCCTTTAGATGGCAGCTAATGCTTGAAGAAGACAGAAGAGATCGGCAACTACGCGATCAAGTGGCTAAGGTGAGTACATTTTTTTATTTTTAACCCCTTAATCCACATTTTACAAAGCATTCTGTATTGAGAATGCTATTATTTTCCCTTATAACCATGATATAAGGGAAAATAATAAAGATAGGGTCCCGTCTCTTAGCAACCATGCGAGAAAATCGCACTGCATCCGCACTTGCTTGCGGATGCTTGCGATTTTCCCGCAGCCCCATTCACTTCTATGGCTCCTTTCACACGGGCGAGTTTTCTGCGCGGGTGCAATGCGTGATGTGAACGCATAGCACCCGCACTGAATCCTGACCCATCCATTTCAATGAAGTAAAGAAAAGAAGGTCCAGCTTCCGTAGCAAACGTGAAGAGCTTTATTCACATGGTGCGGTACAGGTTAAAAAACAAGGAGGTACTTGTCTACGTGTTTCGGATCCACATTTCTTGATCCTTACTCATGATCCTTCTTGATCCTTACTCATATGTCCATATATGGACAGACTTTGTCCCGCTCGGATCCGGAATTAGGGATCCGCGCTTCCGGGTCTGCACTTCCGTTCCGCAAAAATATAGAACATGTCCTATTCTTGTCCGCAATTGCGGGGGGGTAGTGTAGTGTTTGGTGCAACTTTACATAGCTACCTGGTCCTCTGGTGGTCGATCCCAGTAAATGGGACCAGCAGAGGATCAGGTAGCAGGTATATCAGACGCTGTTAACAAAACAGCGTCTGATATACATCTTTGATGCGATTTATTTCGCATCTACAGCCTGCCAGCGATCGATCATCGCTGGCAGGCTGTAGTACAAATCCTGAGACGCGCGGCACTGTGAATGTGCGCGCGTTCACAGGAAGTCTCGCGAGATGACGCGCCGATGCGTCCACTCAGAACTACAGGACCGCCTGCCGTGGTTAATAACTGTGGTTAATAATGGCAGTGATCTTATATGGACCAATAAACCTTGAGCCCAACTTCCAAGAAGGAACCTTCAACTTAATATTTCTTGTGGACATCCACACAAAAGCACCCACACTTAGGTCCGGGACCATTCATACCTTTCCTGTCAGCCACACGTGCCCACATAGTTGTTGCCCATATTCATCAAGTTATTTTGAATTTTCCGCCATATAGAAGACGATGACAAAAAAGTTCCTCTTCAGGGATACCGGAAGTATCCGAACCAGAGAATGTGCCAAATTGCGGGTGAAACCCATATGCCCCAAAAAATGGCGGACTGGGGTGCCTAGGGCCCACCAGTAAAACTTATTTTGGGGGCCCACCGTATAAATATATTCAAATATGACCTGCTCACACAGCAGCAAGATGCTACCAGATGATTGAATATGGGGGTCCCTGCAGCAACTTTGAGAAGGTAGGTCCTGGGGAAAAGAGGACACTGGCAAGCTTTCCTCTATACCTAGAAGACATCTCAGCTCTGATCGTGTTTATAATGATAAACTGGGGAGTTTCTTTATTAATCCATCTATTTTTTTATATGAACAGGCTGGTGGAGGTGCTGTACATTGAATATATGTATGTAGTGCAGTCTACGTCTACTGTGTTATGTGCCACTTGTGCCTGAACCGCCTGTCGGATCCGAACAACACTAGTGTGAAAGTACCCTTAAACGAAAACATGGAGCGTCGGTAGGGAAATATGGAATCTGAGGAGGGAGAAGGGAAAGGTGGAAGGGAAGGAGAAGAAAAAAAACACAAACCCTATACTGCCAACAACTGTTTATATTCCTGGGAGCTTTGAAACATGATCCAGTGTCGCCACATTTTATAGAATTTGGTATCCGTACCTCTCAAAGATGCTGTCAGGTCCTCCATTCTCATGACTTCCTGAATTTTGTTAATCCACATTGCTACTGTGGAAGCAGCTGTTTGTTTCCACATGCAAGGGATACATACTCTTGCAGTGTTGACCATATGTCGTACCACCGACCTCCTGTATGTAGACATGGGAATCTCGCTATGAGGGAGCAGGAAGAATGCAGGTGTCTTAGGAAGAGCATGGGAAGTAAATTTAGACATGATGCGCCACACTTAATGCCAAACGCTGGCTAGCATGGGGCACTCCCAAAAGACATGTAAAATCGACCCTCTAGTTCTCCCGCAACGACAACAAAGCGGGGAGACTGTAGGGAAAAGAGAATAGAGCTTGGAAGGTACCCTGTACCATCTGGAGAGGACCTTAACACCTGTTTCCTGAATGTTGCTGGTAATGGAGGTCTTATGTGTTAATGTATATAGAAGTTCTTTCTGTTCTGGTGAAAAGGTAAATCCGAGGTCCCTTTACCAATTGAGTATATGAGTAGGAGAAGGTTGGCTAGACAGAGAGATGAGTAGGCTGTATAGGCGGGACAGAGCATGTCTGATTACCCCCCTCATATCGCAGATTTGTTCAAAATCGGTTCTGCCTCTTGTGTACGTGGAGGCTGGAAGTAGCGATATGAGAAAATGTTGTAGTTGTTATTGCCAACTCGACAGACCCATTGGGTCCAAGATGTCATTGAGTGATTGAGAGGAGAGCCAAGAGTTGGACGTGATAAAGTGATGTGCTCTGAACCTATTGGCCCTCACCCACCGCCGCAACGGACCTTGATCCAATCCTGGAAAAAACATGGGGTTACCTTGAATAGGAGACATCGGTGAAGGAGACAGAGAAATGTCTGTCACCTTAAAGACAGATGATACCGAACGAAGTGTCGGTCCTATGGTGGGGTGAGTGCATGCCATCAGGGCGTCGCGGCTAGTGGAGTGGGCAGAAAGGATTGCCCCACCGCTATCCATTGTTTATTCAGCTGATGTCGACACCAGTCTACCACCCTCAGCAGGAGCGTGGCTCGGTGGTAGGAAATTAAATCCGGTAAACCCAGACCTTCGCAATGTTTGGGTCGGATTAGGATTGAACGGACTTTTCCTGGGGTTTTCCCTGCCCATATAAAACGTGTAAGGATGGATAATAAAGTATGAAATAATAATCAGAGAATATGTATGGGTATGGCTTGTAAAAAATATAATATTCTGGGGAGGATATTCATTTTGAAAATGGAGATCCGTCCAAACCAGATGAAGATACCTTTGTTCCAGCGGTCTAAGTCCGTTTTTATTGCCCCTAAGAGGGACGGGTAGTTCACTGAGTAGAGGTCAGATAGCTTTCGGATTAGTTGTATACCTAAGTATTTTAGTGAGGACCTAGTCCATTTAAACGGTCGGGAAGCTATCCGCCAACTCCGCAGCTAGATGCCAACTCCGCAGGTGATGTTCATGGCTTCTGATTTTTAAAAGTTTATCCTAAACTTAGATTATAGTGAATAGTTTTTAAGTTCTTTCAGAAGGTTTGGTAGGGATATGCGGGGGCAAGTGAGAAAGAAAAGAAGGTCGTAGGTAGCTACATTATGAGGGACTGCTTGGATCTGGATCCCAGTTATGTCGTGATTGGCTCTTATGTGACATAGTAGTGGTTCTAGATAAAGAATGAAAATCAAGGGGGAGAGGGAGCACCCCTGTCTCGTACCATTTGGTATTGAAAATGGCGCTGAAAATTGAGCGTTCAACTTGACTTATGCTGAGGGGTTTGAGTATAAGGCTACTTTCACACTAGCGTTTTTTGCGGATCCTTCATGGATCTGCAAAAACGCTTCCGTTACAATAATAGAACCGCATGGATCCATCATGAATGGATCCGGTTGTAATATGTCTTCTATAGCCATGACGGATGCATAATGCACATTATTGAAAGTCAATGGGGGAAGGATCTGTTTTCTATTGTGCCCAGTGGCAGAATGGGCTCCTGCATTCGAAGTTATTGGATAGGGGGCTCCATTTTTATTTTTCTGGTACACTGTGTGCCATACATCATACCTCCTAACTTTGTAAACGAACAAAGAGGGACACATTTTTTCTGCACTAGTCCACGCCTGTCACTCCACCCAAAACATAACTATGCACCTAATCCCAACCAGTCCCCTTAATGTCCCACATAGTAATTATTCCTCCTTCATGCCACCGCACAGTATTTATACCCACATTGTGCCTCCTTCACAGAATTATGCCCAGCTGTGCGCCCAGTAATATGCCTAGTTATGTGCCCCCAGTAATATGCCCATCTGTGCCCCCAGTAATTTGCCCACATTGTGCCCCCAGTAATATGCCCAGCTGCACCCACAGTAATATGCCTAGCTGCACCCACAGTAATATGCCCACATTGTGCCCACAGTAATATGCCCACATTGTGCCCACAGTAATATGCCCACATTGTGGCCCTCACAGAATGTAAAAAAAAAACACCACATGCTTACCTTGTTTCTAGCAGCAGCAGCAGGACATCGGCTGCTCTAGTCTGTGAAGGAGGCGGAGCCGAGGCTAACTGCCAGCTGGCCCCGTCCCTGCACAGACCAGAAGTGTGGAGAGCCGGCAGGGGAAAAGGAATGATGAAGCAGGGAGCCGATGCCGGCTCTCTGCTTCATTATGGCAACTGTCTCAGCTTCCTATGGATGCAGAGACAGCTGCCAGAAAGCGGGACATACCTCTCCGTACTGGGACAGCAGGACAGCCACTGAAATCCGGGACTGTCCTGCCAAATCTGGGACGGTTGGGAGGTATGGATACAAGTTCTTGAAGAAGCTCTTGTCCTCATCCTAGAAAGGGCTTTACAGGTTCCAGCCTTTATTCCTGACTTATATGTAAGAACTTACTTTATCTGCCTTAGTTATCTGCTTATTTTTCTTAAATTTTTATTTTCTCTTATCTTAGATGACATTTTGGGGCTTTGTAACAGATTACTAGTTTTTTATAGATTTATTGAATCAAGTTACAATGGTTTTAACATACAATGTTATAATGTTACAATATTGTAAATTGAATGAACACTATTTGTTTTATGTTTTATTATTATTTTTTAAGCATTATAAGGCTACTTTCACGTCTGCGTTTTCCGTCATAGGATCTCAAAACTGGAAGAAAACACTTCAGTTTTGTTCCCATTCATTGTCAATACGGACAAAACTGAATTGAAGGAAACGGAGTGCACCAGAATGTATTCCATTCCGTTTGGTTGTGTTTCCATACCGGACAGAAAGACGCTGAAAGCAGTGTTTTTGAGTGCATCATGGGATATTGATCAAGACAGATCCGTCATTAAACACAATGTAAGTCAATGGTGTCGGATCCGTTTTTTCGGACATAAAAAAAGGGATCTGGCACCCATTGACTTACAATAGTTTTAGTGCCGGATCCGTCTTGTTTATTTTATAGATAATACAACTGGATCCATTGGAAATGGATGCAGCCGGTTGTATTATCCTAATGGAAGTGTTTTCGCTGATCCCTGCCGGATCCAGCAAAAACGAAAATGTTAAGTAGCCTAAGAGCTCCGCTTTACAGTGTATTTTGCACTTTTTCCACTGTATCTGCAGCATCCAAAAGAATTCCAGTTAGAGGGGAAAACAGCCCCCTGTGGGGGCATTCTACTTAAGCATAGCTGCTCAGGGTCTGCTAAGATCCTGCACCTCTGCTCTGTCCTCGTGGTCCAATATATGGGAGGTTGCAGGATATGAGCTGAGTGCTGCGATTGGCCAGCACTCCAGCCTGGGAGAAGGAGACGCCCAGGGCAGAAGAAGATGTCTCCTCCCACAGCAAAATTAGCAGCAGAACGTGCGCCGATACCGGGGGTTACAGCGGACGAACAGAGCGGAACCCAGGGATAATAGTAAGTGCAGAACCATCCCTGGGTGCCGCTCTGCAGGTACATAGCTTTACCTAACAAACTTCGGACCGGTGAAAGGTCCTCTTTAAGGACAAAGCAGATAGGAAACTATTTTTTATGAAACAGACAGTGTTCGAGCTGGGTTATCAGTCAGCTAAACTACTGGCTCAATTAATCCACCATAATTCACCCTCTTCAACAATTTTAGCAGTCAGGAACTCTGCAGGACAAGAACTCTGCACGCGAGAAGCAATTCTTCACACTTTTATCAAGACTTATATAGTTCTAGCATAACAGCATCTGAAACAGAGATAGTCACGTATTTAGAGGGCATATCCCTCCCCAAACTTACTAAGCACAAAGAGACAAATTGGAACTACCAATTAGCTTGGAAGAAATAAAGCAAGCCATACTAAACCTTAACAATGGGAAGTCTCCTGGCCCAGATGGGCTCCCCAAAGAAGCATATGCCAAATATGCAGAGGTACTAGCTCCTCAATTGTTATCCACCCTCCACTCGGCCCTGGATTTGGGATGCCTGCCGGAATCATTTATGGAAGCCACTATTATACTTCTACTCAAACCTGATAAAGATCCTCTAGAATTTAGTTACTATAGACCCATAGCATTGCTACATGTAGACTACAAAATCCTGACCAGAATTCTGGTCACCCGCCTAAATCAGGTAATTCTGTCATTGGTCCACCAGGACCAGACAAGATTTATGCCAGGGAAGTCCACTACAGAGAATATTAGATGGGTTCAGGTGGTTACACAGATGGGATATTCTCTGAATGCGGATTGGGCCTTAGCCTCACTAGACGCAGCCAAGGCATTTGATTCTTTAGAATAGGCCTATTTGACTAACTGCCTGAGAGGATTTGGGTTTGGTCCACAGTTCCTCAGATGGATTGCTATCCTGTACAGTAGTGATGAGCTGGAGGTGCCATCTTCGATTTTGCGATATTTTGCGAATATTTGATTGAATATTCGTCATGTATTCGTCGAAATCGAATATTCGTCATTATTCTATATATTGCGAATGTTACACAAATTTATATTTGCATCGCAAATTAAACTTAGAGCTGAGTTCCTAATGGTTGTAACTTGTATTGCTAAGATTGACGAATATCACGAATATAGCGCTATATTCTCAATCTTCAACAGCACTCTGCAACCAGAGTTCTGGTTGCAGAGTGCTGTTGCATTTTTTTGTTTGTATGTATACCTGCCATTGGCTACGTGCACCTGCATACAGGGAAGTGCTGACTGAAACCCCCCCTTGTGTTTCTGATTAATATGTGTGGAGGAGTGGCAGCCTCCACTTCAGTCGTGCACACCTGACTGGTTTCTCTGCCCTAGCTGCTGGTTTTTAATCAGAGTGAGTATATAGCTGAATGCGTACTCACATTACCTGCTAGTAGCCTTTTGGCTCCAAGAGGAGTGCATAGTGGGCTCAGCATGCATGTTGGTACCTGCATCCCTGGATCTAATGGAGGCTGTTACAGCACCAGAAGGGGTTAATAAGTAAGGTTTGTTCCAGCATGCATGCTGGACCCACACTCCTGGATTTTATGTGGCTGTCGTGGCCCATAACAGGTAATATTCAGCGCTATGAGGATTTTATGTGACTGGCATGGCCCATTGCAGGTCAGATTTAGCGTTAGTACCCACTCTAGGAGGCAACCGTGAAGGGGTGAGTGGGCTTACTGCCTTTTGATCAAAATGTAAACTAATGTCTCCACTGTTTGTAGGCGTGGATTAGTACACTATGTCCTCTTATAGCTTGTATCTTGGGCAGAGTTCTGGTTGCAGAGTGCTGTTGCATTTTTTTGTTTGTATGTATACCTGCCATTGGCTACGTGCACCTGCATACAGGGAGTGCTGACTGAAACCCCCCCTTGTGTTTCTGATATTCTCAATCTTCGTTATATTCCAGCAATACAACCATTAGAAACCCAGCTCTAAGTTTAATTCGCAATGTGAACATATACTCGCATTGAGAATTCAACTTAAAGCTTCGTTCCTAATGGTTGTATTGCTAGAATATAACGAAGATTGAGAATATAGCACTATATTCTCATTCTTCGTTATATTCTAGCAATACAACCATTAGGAACTCAGCTCAAAGTTTCATTCGCGAAGCGAACATATAATCGCATTGCGAATTGATCTTAGAGCTAAGTTCCTAATGGTTGTATTGCTAGAATATAACGAATATCGCAATACGAATAATTCAGGTTATATTAATCGCATTGCGATTAAAACTTTATCAAATTTGTGAGATCGTGATTCTCACATCCGACAGTACATTTTAGCATGGAGGCGTTCCCATGCACACGTGAAGTCGGCAGAAGCGGCAACGTGCATTAACTGGAGCGGGCAGGGAGCCAGGAATCCTCCGGACAGGTAACAACAGCTTTTGGGAAGTGGGAAGACAACCAGAGAGCAACAAGGATTAACAGCTAGAAAAAAAAATTTGAATATTCGAAATAGCGAATATATACCGCTATATTCGCAATATTTGCGATACAAATTCGCTTTTCGAATATTCGCGCTCAACACTACTGTACAGCAGCCTGTAAGCAGGCTATTGTAAATGGGGAATTATCAGAAAGCTTCCCTCTTTACCGAGGAACGAGACAGGGCTGCCCCCTGTCACTGCTCTTGTTTGCCCTGGCGATCGAGACACCGGCAAGTAGTATGAGACGCAGTAACAACATAACTGGAGTAACCATGGGAGAGAGAGAAGTCCGTATAGGATTATATACGGATGATATGATTTTATATTTATCATCACCTGACACATCCTTTTGCAATGCAGTGGCTCTGATAGACGGGTTTGGGGAGTTCTCGGGCCTAAGAATCACTGGGAGAAATCAGTATACATTCCATTGGGCAGAGCAGACTGGACAGGTCCTTCCCGTGTGGAACGACTAAAGGTGGTAGATATATTCAAGTATCTGAGAGTAAATATCACTAAAAAATACTCTCAGGCCCTTTCACTCAACATTTATCCCTTAACTGATCATATAAGGAGCAAGCTCCAAAGCTGGAAGACATTGCCCATTTCAGTAGCAGGACACATTAATTTAATTAAAATGATTATACTTCCCAAGGCTCTGTATGCCCTTCAATACTCAGAGGTGCACATACCCAAATAGGTGTTAACTAGAGTTTTTATATGGGGCAGAACCAGCGCTAAACTAAGTCTAGATACACTAAAACGCCCCAAAACAGAGAGAGGTATGGCTCTACTGGATTATTATATTTATTACCGGGCAGGCCAGCTGAAGCTCATTAATACCTGGTATACATCTGAAGACCTACCCACCTCGGAGTACTTTATAAAACGCTACCTAAACTGCTACACACTATGGTCAGTTGGAAATGCCCTCTAAATTCCAGAAACCGCTGCTGCCACTACATAAGTTGGCACAAAAGAGGCTAAATTATTGACCCAATTTACAGAAGTAGTCTCCGACATACGTCTGTGGGTTAATCAATCGTTGCTGCATATGCAGTTGGTTATGGGGGCAGACAGATGGCAGTCGGCAAAGGTCAGAACCCTTGGAGATGTATATGACCAGGGAGGGTTAATGACGTTCGAGGCACTATCTCAGAAATACAACATCCCCCGTACCTACTTCTTTTCATACCTACAACTTAGATCTGCCATACAGAGTAAATTCCCGAACACCAACACCACGATTTCTAGGTACCCACTCATAGGAATCGTTAAAACCCAGGGACCCAGAGGACTAGCATTGGTAATTTACTCACATTTAGTACAAGCAAAGGACAGAGCCAATCCCCCCACGGTCATAAATGGAAAAGACTGATACCCACACTTCCAGAAGAATCCATAACATATTTATTAGAATCACATTACAAGGGTCACCAGCAGTCAATAATAAAATAATCCAACTATACATCATCCATCAAATATATCTCACACCAACTAGGCTATATAGAAGTAGAGCATCATCCACAGCATGTCCAACTGGAGGCGGACTGCTGGCACATGATGTGGAGATGCAGCCCGATTGCTACATTCTGGGGGGGAAGTGACTGCTTTTCTCTCCAACTTGCTGTAGGTCCAGGTGGCTTGCACCTCTGAGGTTTGCCTGCTGGGAACAGGTAAGTACACTGCTGCGGAGTACCTACCATGGCAGCCAGGACTTCAGTAGCATCCTTGCTGCCATGGTAACCGATCAGAGCCTCAGCTTACACTGTGCAGAGCTAAAAGTCTGATCTGGCGATGCGCCGAAACGACGTTTAGCTTAATTCCGGATCCGGATTAATGCACTTCAATGGGCATTAATTCCGGATCCGGCGTTACGGCAAGTCTTCCGGGTTTTTGGACGGAGACAAATCCGCAGCATGCTGCGGTTTTGTCAACGTCCAAAAAACGTTCACATACTGAATGGATGAAATCCTGATGCATCCTGAACGGATTTCTCTCCATTCAGAATGCATTAGGATAATCCTGATCCGTTTCTTTCCACCGTAGAGACCCGACGACGGATCTCTACGCCGGAAAGTAAAAACGCAAGTGTGAAAGCACCCTTAGTGCATTCAGTAGTGTGCTGCTATTTATTTGGTTTGCTATATAGTTGTCCGTGTAGCTTGCCCCTGCCTCTAAACTAACTACCCCTAGGACGTGCTGTTTCATTTTTTGGATATGTATATATGGTTGAGGAATAGGCATCCTCTATGGAACTTAGCACTCCGCCCCGGCCCACCTATGTGGTGCTTTTAATCAGTACTATCATAGTGCAGCTTGACACCCCGTGTTAGCATAGGTCCCGTATGATTAGAAGCCACCTTGACGCTTGGTAGACAGGCCCGACATATACTTGATCAACTAAGAGCTTCTACCCCATGTTATAATAATTACAGTAGTCATGTATTTGACCCTGTTCACACAGTCACCTGTGCTGCTGTTTATTTGGTTTGAGATATATACATACACATAAACTGCCCCTCAGAGCTACATTCCTAATTCCACAAGACCTATGTCCTCCCGCCCACACTCCGGTGTGCTCCGTCTTCACGTGACCCGCTGTAAACCCCGCCCCAAGAGCGCTGTGATTGGCTGCGTTGTGTTCTGTTTGTTGTGAGGGGACGGAGGCCGCCATCTTGTTCCCGGAGATAGGAGCAGCGGTGCATTACCCGTTACCGAATAAAACTAGGGGACGTGTGTCCTCCGGGGGATTAGAGGTGTTGTATACAGCCACGGGGACACACCCCTAGTGCCGGGACCGGCGCCCGCTACGCTCCCCTTGTGCGGCGAGTGTCCGGTTTTCGTTGTTCTGGAGGGAGGATGAACGGAGGATAAATGGTGCCCAAACCGGACAGCGGCACCTTCCTCGTCCTTTTCCTGCTCGTGCTAACCCTGACCGAGCCGCTGCGGCCAGGTGAGTGCTCCGGTGGGGGGCGCGGCCTGCGTTTATTAAAATGGCGTGCACGGAGCCCGGGTGATGGGTTGCGCTGCAGTACTGCACCTGGGGCAGGCAGCCGTGTGTGACTGAGGACCAATGTCAAGGGCGTGTGCTCGGCCATCGTCAGATGAGCTCCCGGTAATTAGACGTGTCACCAGTAATCCCCAGGTCTGTCACAGGAAGGTCACCCGATACAGCCAGGCCTGCTATACATGGCGGAGCCAGCAGGGGGCACTTATCTGGTAACTCTCCTGTCAGAGCTGCTTGTGGGGTTTTTTGAGCAGTAGGTGGCCCATATCATTGACACCTATCCCCTCTCCCAAATTGCCTGTCACTGTGCAGTTGTGACACTTCTGTGAAATTAGCATTTTTCCCACAAGCTTTTCTCTTATAAGCCGCCATGCTGGGAGCATCATGTCAAACTGCGCAAGACTAAAATCCAGTGAAATTCAGCAGTGATGAAGATGAGGTATACATGGCAGTATCCCAGCATCCAGTCCTGAGTGAGAGCACCCAGAGATACCTGGAATCTCCCGTATTCATTACAAAGACAAGGGCAGAACGTGATGTTTAAAGGGGTTGTCTGATGGTGATCACCCAGGGGTGCACCACCAATGAGGCCAGGTGATGCAATCGCCTCTGGCAGCACCAGGTGGGGCAGCAGAAGGCCCCCCCCCCTGACCGTTTTCACCTCAGAAAGCAGGCGATCACCTATTCTCACTGGTGGAAGCTGTCTTGAAACGCGTTTCTCCTGTGCTGTATAGAAAATGCCTATTCGTGGACAAGAATAGGACATGCTCTATATTTTTGCAGGGCCACGGAATGACGTATGGATGCAGACAGCGCACGTTGTGCTGTCCGCATCCTTTGCAGCCCTATTGAAATGAATGGGTCCGCACCCATTCTGCAAAATTGCGAACAGATGCGGACCTGTTCATACGGACCCCAAGGCTGAGGTCAGATATAGATTTTTTTTCTTTCTCGCTAATCAGAAAATTGCTGTTCACAGGAAATGCATTGATTAGTAGTGTTGAGCAAACTTGTGTTTTAAGTTCGGGTTATGGATTCCGCTACCACGGACCAGAACAGAATCCTATTACGGTATGCACCACGGAAGCCTGTAAGAGGCATTCCGTACTGCATTCCGTTATAGTAGAAGTCTATGCTGGCCATATGAGGGAATGCAATACAGCAGGAATGCTAAACCTGCGGCCCTCCAGCTGTTGCACAACTATAACTCCCAGAATGTCCGGACAGTCTACAGCTATCGGCCTACAGCAGGGTATGGTGGGAGTTGTAGTTTTAAAACAGCGGGAGGGCCGCAGGTTGAGCATCCCTGCAACATGGAATGCCTCGTATAGGCTTCTGTGGTGCATGCCGTCCTAGAATTCCGTTATGGTCCGTGGTAGAGCAATCCATAACGGGATTCTTCCATAACCCGAACTTAAAACACAAGTTCGCTCAACACTATTGATCAGCTTCCAAATCGCTAGAGGTTAACATTTAATTGTCATTTGTTAATTTAAATATCGGGCAGGGATGTGAAACGTTTCTGTAACATACAGTAATTTTAAGTGTTTTATTTTGCAAGTAAATGGCATGTAAAGACCTTCCTTAGAAACCTCTGAATGTTGCTGAGGAGAGCCTGGCTTCAGTGTTCTAGTTAGTGCTGAAGTTAACTTTGGATCATGTAGAGGCAGGCTTCTCAGCCTGCCTCTTATCTCACTACTCCAACCCCTGGCTCCTGCATGTGCCCTATCTTTGCCCATGTCCCTGGCTATCTTACTTGCAGCCAGTGCTGACCACTGGTAACTCTGCCGCTTTACCTGTGGTCCCTGCTCTTTTCTGTTACAGGGTGTAGGGAAGACATCGGAGAACTGAACCTGCCAGTGCTTAGCGCTGTGTGTATAGAGCAAGGATGCCCAACCTGTTGCAAAACTACAACTCCAACATGCCCTTATATCTGTAGGCTGTCCGGGCATGCTGGGAGTTGTAGTTTTGCAACAGCTGGAGCGCCGCTGGTTGGGCATCCCTGGTGTAGAGCCCATGTGAGGTATAGTGGTCCTGTACTCCACATGAAAGTATGTCCTCTTAGTGCTTCCTTCTACACATGGATGGGAAAGCATTCTGCTTCTGAGTGGTCTGCTGATCGTCTTTTAAATGTCATGGATTTAATGTACAAAATTGACCCACTTTAGAAGAAAGACAGGAAAAGACAATTATGTCAAGACCCTAGCTAGAGCCCAGAGGCTCGGGTTTGTACATTAACCCTTTCTGTGCTATCGTCAGGAGTTATAGTAACCTATTCTACAGGGCCATTTACACATGAGGATCGGTTGTCGGCTGATTAAGTCTTTTATGGGGGCAGACAAATGATGCAGGACGTCTCGGCGCCACACGAGTGATTGCACATGTACTGTGTTTTCTCTGAAAAGCCATAGCCTCTCTGAATGGCCTCTGTCACACGAGCGAGTTTTCGGTGCTCGTGCAATGCATGACGTGAACGCATAGCACCTGCGCTGAGTTCGGACCCATTCATTTCAATGGGTCTGTGTACATGAGCGTTTTTTTTCACGCAGCCCTGGCTCCATAGAAGTGAATGGGGCTTCAGTGAAAAACGCATTTCATCCGGAAGCAAGTGTGGATGCATTTTTCACGGATGGTTGCTAAGAGATGTTTTTGAAGCTCCAGTTTTTTTTATCACGCATTTGAAAAACGTATTGCACCCGCGTGGAAAAAACTGAACGCAATCGCAGACAAAACTGACTAAACTTGCTTGCGAAATGATGCGAGTTTCACTGAATGCATCCTGATACAATCTGTATCGTTCATGTGGAAGAGGCCTCACACATCCCTAGTTCAGGGTCCGCATCCGTTCTGCAATTTTGCGGAATGGGTGCAGACCCATTAATTTCAAAGTGCCGCAAAAGATGCGGCATCCGTAGCTCCATTCCGCGGCCCTGTAAAAAGGATGGAGCATGTCCTATTCCTGTCTGCAAGGCATTTCTATCATAGGCCAGCCATGTGCGGTCCGTAAATACTTACGGATGTGTGAATGGACCCTAAGGGCTCATGTGCCTCGTGCCTGTGCTGTGAACCGCAAAAAGTATTCACTTGAATGTCCGCACTGCAAAAAAAAAATACAACATATTCTATTTTTTTTTTTTTTTGTGGTGTGGAGGCACGGACCGAAATCCCCCAGAAGCGCATGTGTGGGCTTCTGCTCTGTATCTTGCAGATTGCGGAGTCCTAATACATGGAGGGGGGGGTGTTTATTGGGATCGGTGTGGTGTACCCTGGTCTTCATTTGTCCTGCGCAGGTATGAGATGTACAACAATTAAGAGGCACCCCTCATGGTGCAAGCTAGGACACCCATGCACCAGAACTGTAAGCCCCTCGGCCAGGACATGGAGTAGATTTGTGGTGTAAGGGGCGCCAGGTTTCTGGCACTTGAGTTGGGCTGTGAGGTCCTGCCCACACCCTGCCCTGTGGCTGGAAAAGTGGACAGGATAGGACATTTTGTCACGAATCAGCTCTTGTGACAGAAGTTGGAACTTTTCTGCACCAGTTTGGCGTAGATCCGTAGTTCTGCCATGAGGCTCCCCGTGAGGATTTCATGCAGTTTGGTCGGCACCATCCTGATGACGGGCTCCTTTACAGTAAATATGCATTTCTGAGCGATTGCCTTCTGAACCCAGTATTATGTTGCTCTAAGCAGAAAGTCATTCACTTCTATGGTGGAAATGTGTTACTACTTGAATGAAAACCACAGGCCTAGTGTTTCTAATATCGTCATATTCAACATTGTTTCAGATTTGCTAGTTTGGGGTATGGTTTCCGGCAAGGGGGCTGCCTCCGTTCTTCTGCATTTTCAGGGTTCTGTATTGATCCATTACAACAGTCTAAATGAGTCCTAAGGCGGAGAAGTGTCTTTCCTTTATATTTCTCCTTTACGGATCCTCTTCTGTGTTTGACCCCCCCCCCCCCCAAAAAAAAAAAAAAACGGCATGTTTGGCTCAAGTCTTCAGCATAGGACCTGTATGTCGGCCAGTTTACAGCTTCTAGGTTCATATTTGCACCATACGTTTTTTGCTGTTTTATTGACAGGATTTTTATAATTGCGGTTTTGCAGAAAACGCATCTGCTGGAGACCAATGAAGTGGTTATTTCGGGGAGGGCAGGTTCGGTCAGATGGAACAGGAAGTGCTTTGTTGCGATTGCTGACAGTGGTATCTGCTCCATCAGTAGGAATAGAAAACCAGGGCAGTGGGTTGGAAAATTGCACATGCATCCAAGATTTCTAGAACAGTTTGCTCACATTGCATGCGGTCTAGCATGACGCTTGGACAAATTGGACTGAATGAGTGTTATGCTGACAGTGTCTGTAAAATGTCAGCATGAAGCTCAGCCAGTCCGATGTGATCCTGTTGCTGGCTGGCTGCCTGCAGACTCTATTTCAGCACGTTTCTGGACTGTAGGATAATACTTACTTCTTATCTATACAGTATCATCATGATCCCCTTTATTTTGACTGTCCCATAGAGTTGAATGGAGTAGACAGACGTGTGTGTCTTCTGCTTCAATCAAACAGGGAACATGGGCTCCCATTCAAGTGATCATCAGGGGCCCCAACGGTTGGACCCCTGCCTATCAGGCACTTCTGCAATATCCTGTGACTAGGGGATAAGTTGTCATGGGACAACCCCTTTTTATATTTGAATAACTTTTTTTTACATTTATTTTTAGTTCTCTTAGGGGAATTTAACCATTTAGCAATGGTTTAACATTACTTCCCTTGAGAGATTCACACCTCCCTTGATTTCGGTGAGGAGGAGTTGTTTGGTCGCCGGGAGCAATTGACCACGACATCTGAGGGGTTCAAAGTCTGATCGGCGTAATTGTCGATCATGGACTTTGCCTGTGTCTGCTGTATAAAACAGCAGACACTTAGCGGCCATTGCTATATTTAAAGCCCCGGCTTGCACTGTACATGTATGGCGCAAGTCCTTAAGGGGTTATCTTCCCACCAATGGGAACTTTTGATCAGAGCAATATGTGTGATTTCCATTATTATTTTGATAACTGAAGCATGAATCCGACACATTGTGCCTGGAATGAAATTAGATGGAGAAAGAGAAACAAGATGTGGGTGACTGTCATACCGTAGTGGTTACACTCACCTGAGGGTGTTGAACTTGTCAGGCACCATTTTTGTCTTTTAAATACAGACCTGCACACACTGCAGATTATGTGCGTTTGTTCTGTGCGGGTTGTCGTGCCGATTGTGTAGAACAGTGCCAGCAAAGTAAATGAGATTTGCCAAATCTCATGTGCACGTTGAGGATTTTGTATTCGTAGCAATAGACCTGCCACAGCATTTCACTTGTTTGTGCAGATCTGGGACTGATATATTGTGGTTTTCCCATAGACTTAAATGGGTTTGTTAAAATACACAGAAAATCCGCACCAACAACCACATAAAAACTGAGCAAAAAAGTGATAAGTAATGAAAATCTATGTGTGTGTTTTCCATTCTGTTTTCTGCATACAAATCCTCATTGTGCACAGGAACCTAAAGGCTAAGGCCTCTTTCACACAGGCGAGTTTTCCGTGCCGGCGCAATGCGTGAGGAGGACTCATTGCATCCGCACTGAATCTGGACCCATTCATTTCTATGGGGCTGTGCACATGAGCGGTGATTTTCACGCATCACTTCTGCATTGCGTGAAAATCGCAGCATACTCTATATTTTGGTGTTTTTCACGCAACGCAGTCCCATAGAAGTGAATGGGGCTGCGGGAAAATCACATGCATCTGCAAGCAAGTGCGGATGCTGTGCGATTTTTCCCGCATGGTTGCTAAGAGACGATCGGGATGGGGACCCGATCTTCATTATTTTCCCTTCTAACATAGTTATAAAGGAAAAAAATAGCACTCTAAATACAGAATGCTAAGTAAAGAGGGCAATAGAGGGTTGAAAAAAAAATTATCTCACCCCCTCCAATTGAGCGCGTAGCTGCTCGGTCTCGCTGGGGGGTGAGTAAGGACCTTCCGTGACGTCACTGGGTCACATGGTCCAATCACTCGCTCTCATCACAAGCATGTGATTGGACCATGTGACCCAGTGACGTCACGGAAGGTCCTTTACCCCCCCAGCCGAAGACAGAACAGGAGATCGGCAGCTACGGGCTCAATTAGAGGGGGTGAGTTACTTTTTTTTTTTATTCTTAACCCTCTATTGCCCTTTTTACTTAGCATTCTGTATTTAGAATGCTATTATTTTCCTTTATTACTATGTTATAAGGAAAAATATACCGAATACTCAACCCGAAACCGGACTTCAGTGATGAAGTTCGGGTCTGGGTACCAAACATGGCGATTTTTCTCACGCGCGTGCAAAACGCATTACAACAGTTTGCACGCGCGGAAAAATCGTGCATTTTCCCGCAACGCGCCCGCCTCTTATCCGGGCGTCAAACATAACACCCGTGTGAAAGAGGCCTAACTGCACACGGGTGTGAGTAGACTAGCCTAAATTATGCTATTTTGCTGCAGCTCACACCCTTGTATTGCACAAAGAATTGACATATTGCGGATTTCAAAATCCACATGGAGGTCTATTTCCTCACAGAAGAAAAAGTGCAAATGTATGTGAGACTTATCTAATGTCTTTCACTTTGCTGGTGCTGTTATTAAAACCAAAATGTGTGCAATGTGTGCAGTAGGGTTGCACCGGGTATTGAACTTCTGCTAACCAATTGATACTTTTTCACCCGGATCAATACGATACCGGGATTTGCTTTTTCTTGATACGAGGCTGCACTACTGCGCAACTCAGTATCTTTTCTTATTAGAGAACATGGTGTGTTCCACGTGTGACATGTTCTCCTCAGCAGCACAGTCCCGCCCTCCTCACTGTGACACGGCCGCCAGTGCCACCAATTCACACATTAAGGGGAGGGTGCTCAGAAGCTGCCACTGCGCCACCAATAAAAATAATTAACCCCTATATACAACTGTATGGAGCGGGCTGCTGCAGGGCGGGTGCTGGCTGCATCATACGGCCGGCACCGGTCCGCAATGACTGGGAACGGAGATCCTGCCAAATCCCGTCATTTAACCCCTCAGGTGCTGTGATCAATGTTGATTGTGGCACCTGAGGGATTAAGTGATGGGGTTCAGCGGGATCGCCGTTCGCTGTCATTGCGGACTGGTGGCGGCTGTATGATATTTTTTTATGGCACCATTTATTTTAGGCAAAAAAAAATTTAGTGCGGTAAAATTGAAAAAAAAACAACAACAAAATTCTGCCAAGGTTTTTTGGGTTTTGACATTACGACGTTCACTGTTTGCTAGAAATGACACGATGTCCTTATTCTGCTGGTCAATACAATTCTGGCGATACCAAACTTGTATAGCTTTTATTTATTTTTTACTACTTTTAAAAAAAAATCCAAAATGTATTTGCGTCGCCATTTTCTGACCACCATAATGTTTTAACATTTCAATCCACAGAGCTGTATGAGGGCTTGTTCTTTGCGGAACAAACTGTAGTTTTTATTGGTACCATTTTTGTGGTATGCACGACTTTTTGATCATTTGGCTTTTTTCGGAACTTTATTTTTTTTTATTATTATTATTATTTTCGGAACTCCCATAGTGCGTGCATGGCGTTCTCGTCTTCACTGCTGAAGACTCCACTTCTGCCCCCTCCCCTGTCTGACATTGATGGCGTATCCCAGCCAGGATGGGCACAGCCCATTATTTATAAAGTATCTGTCACAATAATGCACTGTTAGTAATCCTAACAGCCAGGGAGGAATGACTGTGGTTCTGGGGAAAGCGGGTTGTCACTTACCTGCTCACACCCTGCTCCATTAACACAACGCATGCAGAAAAGGATCACGGACCAGAACTTGGATGGGTCAGCTTATGTTCCGCTAGCAGACCTCATTCACATGTCTCAGGAACAATATGCAGAGTATAATGAATGTGCTGTGGATTTTAAGATCTACATCATCTACATCATTGCCACAGAGTCTGCGCCTGAGGTTTTGCTGTGGTTCTCTGCTGCAGATTTTCCCAATCAATCCATGGTGGATTTGCCTATGGCGGTTTTGTGGCAAGTGAATGTCCATTTTCACTCGCCGCAAATCCGCCATGGATTGATTGGGAAAATCTGCAGCAGAGAACCACAGCAAAACCTCAGTCGCAGACTCTGTGGCAATGATGTAGATGATTTAGATCTTAAACTCCACAGCATGGCATTTATGTTCTGTTACCTGAGTTTGCATGTTATTGAATATATCCACAATTGTCATCTTATTTTTGCTCCAGCATTATAATTGTGTAGCTGGCGATTGCCTCTTTTGGCGATAAAATACTGTAAATGAGCAAGCTCGTAGGCATTTTAATTTGCGAACGTACCTTCTACTTTATCGGATGATATAGCTTTACATACAGTGTTTTGTACATTGTTTTTTTTTTTTTTTCTTGTGCATTATTCTCTGATTTCAATTGGATCATAGCTTTTTGGTAAGTGTTTTTTAAATTTTAAATTTCAGGTCCTCAAGTAGTTCTCGCAAGACTGCAATCAGGTGAGCATGCCTTTAGTGTTGGTAGTGAGTAGATGGATAGTGTTTTTATTTTAGTCAATAGCTAACAGTCTCAAAAGAAATGAAATAATTTACCAATCGCTGGCTGCCCAGTGCATTTGCAATTTCTCTGAAATAGGCTAAAACGTTTAAACATCTAAACTATAGTAGTTCTCTTCTCCAGCACTAGCATTACAATAGATCTGTAGATTTGAAAAATATCTATTTCTGAAGTCTCTTTAAAGGGAATCTGTCACTACTTTTCTGGACTATTATCTGCAGCAATACATGAGTAGCACTGCACAGAAGAGCCCAAATAAAAAATTTTTTCCTACTGCCTCCCATTCCCCCATTGTCAGCACGCAAAAATACACAGTCCAGACTGCTGTGCCCTGCTGAATCAGCACAAAGACTAATTCACACTACGCTGTATGTTCGCAACAAAGCTTCTACACCTGGAGTTCCACTCATGATCCAATCTGTCCACCATCAAAATATGTGTAACTTTGAGCAATATAGTAAATGTTGTAGATGAGTAGAGATAATACAACTCACTCATTATCTGGAACGATCATATCTTCTTCTTTATCCGTCATATACACATCTTTCATTTTAAACCACTGGGATTTGAACCTTGGACATCTGCATGCAAAGCACAATATATAGGTAATTACAAAGAAACCAACAATATGTATTAGCTTTCTAAGTCTCCAGGCTATAGCCTTATCATATTGAGAAAAGTGGTTTTCTATACTTAGAAAGCTAATACATATTGTTGGTTTCTTTGTAATTACCTATATATTGTGCCCGTGAATAAACAAGTAATATGTATTACCTTTCTGCACGTAGAAAACTTATGGCCTCCACATGGTAAGGCGCTAAAAGCAGTGCTGCAAGGATTCAGCCCCACCCCCTGGTGCTCAAATATGCTAATTTGAATAAAAATGTGAATATTTCTGCAACTAGCATTCAGACAAATGAAAGGTATTGTTTGACCCAGTATGCCTGGTTTAATAGGGTTGATCATGCTGACATAGGCTATTGAAATGCTGACAGCGGATGAATTGGGGGAAGTATGAAAATAAAATATAGCTGGACTACTTATCTGGAGTACTACTACTACAGCAGATTTTTATTAAAATTTTGGTATTCAGAGAAAACTATTTTTTTTTTTTTACTTTCCAGCCTTTTTAAAAAAAAAAAATTTTTGGCAGTAATCTCATAGAGATGAAAGTTCTCAATGGGAGAGCAAAGTAATCTTGGTGATTCTGCTGCTTAGGAACATGTTTATCTACTAGCTAATCCCATTAGTATGGTTGGTTAAAGGACTGGAATGACAGAATGATAAATATGCCCACAGAGGAGCAGTGCAGGGATGAGTATAATGTGAGAAGCCCTGCTAAGTCACATTACTGGGATGGCATAGGTGAGGTGTGGTCAGCACCCCTCCCTGGTCTCATCGATTGTCTGACAAAAAATGTTAAGTGAGACTCTTTGCAGCTGAAAACTCCTCAAGGGCGGTCAGAAATTATCCTTGCAGAGTCACATGTGGACATGTCAGATGATTTTAAGTCGTCCAGCATTCCACAAGAAATAAAAGGGGATCTGTCAGCAGTTTTCTGCTGCCCTAACAGCTCCAGCACATGCCAATGAATCCTGATATTCATGAACTCACGGCTTTCCCCGCCCACCTGACTCTTAACAGTTTTCTGACTCAGCAGCTGGTGGGCGGTTAAAGCCAGGAGATTATGAATATTCGAGACTCATGATTATGCACCGGAGCTGTTCAGTACAATATGTTGGCAAAATGGCTGGATCAATTAAAAGAAATCTGTCTTCCTGATTTCGGACTATTATCTAGGAGGAATATATGAGTACTAGCATGGCAGATATGGAGTCCAGATCACTGATTTTTATCTTCTCCGCTGTCAGCGCTCAGACACGTTGAAATACATTGTCAGGACTGCTGTGCATGCACACGAGTCCTCTCCATTATGTTAGAACAGCACAGCAGTCCTGACGGTATATTTCAACGCAGGTTTGAGTGCTGACAGTGGGGGATCGGGGGCAGTAGGAAAATAAAAAGTACTGATCTGCACTCCTTTTCTGTAGTACTACTCATTTATTACTGTAGATAGTGGTCCAAAATCGGGCTGACTGATGCTCTGTAAAGGGAGTCTCACCTACTCTGAGCATTTTAGACTGCTCAGATCTCGTTAGAGAGCTTTTGCTCCCCACTAAAATAGTACCTTTCTTGTGTCTGTCCCACGTAGAAAACCTGAAAAAGTACTTTATAAAGTTAGGCAAATTTGCAGTCACAAGTGCCCAGGGGTGGAGTTACGGCCGCAAGTGCCCAGGCCCCTAGTCTGTGTGGCCAGATAACCTGCCCCCTTGCAGTCCTCTGGCCCGGCCTTCTCGCCTACATTGTCCTCCTCCTCTGGCTTGGACATCTCGCTCAAGCGCTGGATGGTGCACGCGCACTGCTTTGCCCCCTATGGGCAGATGCACTGATCTTAACAGTGCGCAGGCTGGCGGTGACCTGCACTTGTGTGGTTGGGCCAGAGGACTGCAAGGGGGGCGGTTATCTGGGCACTTGCGACTGCTAATTCGCATAACTTTATAAAGTACTTTTTTCAGGATCTCTACGTGGGACAGACATGAGAGAAGCACTAATTTAATAGGGGGCAAACGTTCTAGAACGCTAAGAGTAGGTGGCAGACTCCCTTTACAGAAAGGGACCCAGCATTTTGCTAAGGAGACCGGTCACTAGTTTGTTGCCCTTTAATTAAATCCACTACAGATTTTGGTATTCTAGTTTACCTTAGGGCTCATGCACACAGCGAGGAGCAATATGGAGTCTGATGGAGCAGTTTTCAAGATCTCTGGATTTCCTTTATGGCATGGAGGTTTACAGAGCAATGTAAACAAAGAGGATGCAGCCTCCTACCCGAGCACCTTCGGCCCTTCTAACAGCTGATCAGTGCGGGTGCTGAAAGTCAGAACTACACTGTGAAAATGAAAAGTTTATTTTCTTCCAATAAAATGTTGCTTTAGCCCCAAATTTTTTATTTTCACAAGGGGTAATAGGAGAAAAATCACCCCATAATTTCTTACCCTTTTTCTCCTGAATACGGCAACACCCCATATGTAGTGGTGATTCAGAACAGAAGGAGCGCCATATGGCTTTTGCAGCGCAGATTTTGATGGATTGGTTTACGGGTGCCATCGGTTTGTATTTTTTGAGTGACTGTCTTATGTGGGGGTTCATTTTTTGCGGGATGAGGTGATGTTCTTATTGGTACCATTTTGGGGTACATATTTTTTTACAGCATTCACCTAAGGGGGCATTTCATGTGCTATTTTTATAGAACATATTATGTATGCTCTATCATTTTTATTTTTGTTACGTCTTACACAGTGAAAGCATTTTTGAATAGCATAAAATCTTGTTTTTGTGTTGCCATTTATCTGAGCCATATTTTTTATATTTTTTGGGCGATTGTGTTAGGTAGGGGCTCATTTTTTGCAGAATGAGATGACTGTTTGATTGGTACCATTTTGGGGTACATAAGACTTTTTAATCGCTTGGTATTTGTGAGGCAAGGTGACCAGAAAATGGATCATGTGATATTTTTATAGAGCCGGCCGATACGGATGCGGCGATGCCTAATATGTCTACTTATTATTTTTTTCCAATTTTTTTATATTTTTTTTACATTGGGAAAAGGATGCTTTTTTTGTTTTTTACTTGAAACTTTTTTTTATTTTTTTATTGTGTAAAACTTTATTTTTACTTTATTTTTTTCAGACCCAGTTCCCAGCAACGTACATATACGGCGCTGGTATCCTACTGGTTAAATGAAATGTGTAATCAGAAAATGACCTGTTGTTTAAAGCGGCTCTGTCACTAGGATCACCCCCTATTAAACCAGACATACTGCCTGGTAGGGCTTATCATGCTTATTGATACTACACCTTTCTTTTGTCTGTATGCTAAACAGCTGCAGAGAAATCAGTGTTTTTATTCATATGCAAAAGTGCAATTGGAGCGCCAGGAAGCGGGGCTGAATCCATTGTAACGCACCCTGTGCTCTGCACATTGCCGTCTCCCCTTTAAAATCCTGCAGTTTTCGGGGTTTCTTCTGGGGATTTTTAGTGTACCCTTTTAGTTTTCTTGGGTGTGGTTTCGGTTGAGTTCATTTCACTGGTTGGCATCAGTCGTAGCCCGTTTTCTAGTCTTTCAATTCTCGGTATCCAGATGACTGATTCACTTGAGATTCCTTACTATCTCTGTATTGTTATTTGATGCAAGTTATGATTATTGGCTTCATTTATTCTTGTATGGCAATATACGTGACATTTATTGCGTTGCTCATTCCATATTATGTATCTGTGCATGAATCCATTTCTTATTGTTTTTTTTTTTCTTTACTTTTTTTATTGAATAAACATACAATTAAAAAAATAAAAAAAAATCCTGCAGTTTTCACACTGGTCACTAAGTGTAATAATAGGCGCCACTTCATGGTCTGTACAGATCACTTTACTGCAGTTACCTGCTTATCGGTCATTCTAATCCTGCCTGTAATGATATCACCTCTGTGTATGGATAAGACAGGATCCACCATTCACAGTAGGTGATTGTCAGAGCTTATCTCTTCCTTCCTTGTACAATGACCTCTGCACAGGTCACAGAGCGTGCCTAGAAGACTCTCCCACAGAAGTCACTGAGGTCCCCTCCTGACCATTGTGTCTCTGGACCATGGGGCCTGCCGTAAAGCAGTTAATGCTTTCTAAATGCTGTTAAGAACAACTCAGGCAAGATGGCTGCCCCTATAATCATGTTCAGGAAATAGGTGATGAAAGGAGGAATCTGATTGGATGCTATGGAAAACTTAGCCAGTTCTGCTGCATTAGATTTTAAACTACTTTGGGGAAATGTTCACTTGGGAGAATTTTTGACTATGTCACAAGATAAGTTTTGGCTAACTTCAGTTATTAATTATGTCTCGCAACTTTTTAGGAATGGGGTTATTTGTACATTAGAAGAGGTTTCTCACTTAGAAGGTACACGTAAAATGAATTGGTTTAGATATAGACAATTACATTGCTTATACTTTCACAGGTCAGTCTTCATTATTTAAAGTAGAAAATAATAGTCTAATAGAAACCTTGACTAAGGCCTCATGCACACGGCCGCGCGCGGACCGTGGTATCCCGGCCTGGAATCCAGCTGACATCAGGAGCGCACGGCGTCATTCGTTCATGCCGCCGCTGGAGTACATACAGTAATACACTCGTATAGATCATACGGGTGTATTACTGTAGTCCAGCGGCGGCATAAAGCACACGGCGTCATAGCAACCAGTGACGCCGTGCGCTCCTGCTGTCAGCTGGATTCCAGGCCGGGATACCACGGTCCGCACACAGCTGTGTGCATGAGGCCTAAGGCACAGGAGGGGAAGATTGAAGGGAACCTGTCACCTCTAGTATGCTACCCTCACCGAGCATTTCTAAATGTTCATTGTGTTGCCCTAAACATATAAATTACACTTTTAATTTCCTTTGCAGATGAATTAAATAAGTGTTACCGCCTTTTATGCAAATTACCATAAGAGTCGTATCTTACTTGTGTGACCAGAGAAGAGTCATATTTTCTGAGTCAAGCTCCTCAGCTCCGCCTAAGAAATGGCCCTATAGATAAAATCTTGTGTAGCCCTGTGAGGGGGGGGCACAAGTTCACTGACTTTATGCATCTTTGCTGGTATTGCAGACATGGTCAGGTATTTTGGCAGGATGTATATGGCACTGTCAAAAATAAGACTGGGGTACAATTGCCTTTTAATGCCCAAGCTGCCATATTAGGGGATATAGAGAGAGATCAAACTGATCTCTGCTGTTTATTCCGGCTAGTGATTATAGCTCGGGGGTGGGTGGCTAGAGCTGCTCCTGGTATAAATAACTGGCTTCACTTGGTTAAGGCATATGAAAGGATTAGATATACTTCCCAAATAAAGCCAGAAGTATGGTCCAAGTTATGGGCTTTATGGTAAATGGTTGTAGTGTTTTTTTTTCATATCCTTTCTCCGCCTGGGTGACCATGGGGTTTGTATTTATGTACTTTTATTTGGTAGCCCTGTGAGGGGGTTTATACTGAGTAATTAGATGTTTGGTATATTTGATATGGTTGTGTGTTTTTTTGTTTTTTTTTACCATAAATAAAGTGAAGAAAGGTGGAAAAAAAATAGAACATGTCCTATTCTTGTCCGCATTACAGGCAAGGATAGGATTGTTCCATTATGGGCCAGACGTTCTGTTACGCGAAATGCGGAATGCACTCGGCCAATATCCGTGTTTCATGGACTCGCAATTTGCAGACCGCAAAAAGGTCTACGGCCGTGTGCATGAGCCCTAAAGGAAAGCCACAGGAGAAATGTAGTGTTATATGTGGGGCATGGAGGGAACAGCCTTTTTCACTGAGTGGTTCTTCATTGTGAGTCACAGAGGCGGGTGCTCTATATGTTCACACGGGGAGCTTTTTCTATTTGTATTGCTTGCATTTTATTTAGGTAGCTTTTGATGTGGTCCAGTGTAATACCGATGTAGTGCAGAGTAAAACTTTCCTTTGTCCATTTTGAGTCTGACACTTAATAGCTTTTTGAGTTGCTATTTGGGCAGCAAGTAAATCAGCTTTCCCTTGGCTTGGCTGTTTGAACGCCGTACAAGAACTGGCCGTTCACCTGTTCTACAAGATCTGAGTGATTATGAATGACATCCTTATATTTGATATCACATGATATACTGCCTGCTCCCTCTACAAAATGTATTTTATGTGTTACGATAACCAGTCTCCTAAGTTTTCCATTGAACCTCCCCACCCAGTGATTTTGTGTATACATGGCAGAATTCAAGGTGTCGGTGTTGCTTCCTGTCCGTATAGCTGTTGCTGGCCAAAGAGGCCAAAGGATCCACAAGACCAACTTTCTACAAGACCGAAGGGACTTTAACCACTGTCCATCCAAACACGAGCATCATGGCTTTCCAAATGGCGTCCGAAAGCCCCCATTAGGGTCTGTTGATGTTGCATGTTGTGCTATTCTTGCCATCACAAGTGATAGAACCTCTGATCACATGTGAACAGGTCAAGAATAGGCATCTCTATGGGGAGTGCCGGCATGGTGTGTTGCGGATCCGCACACACGGACATGTGAATGGGGCCTAAGAGGGAGGAGAAACAACATATATAAGTTGTACTTTTTGTGGATAACAATATGAAATCACGTATAGGTGTGTAATTCCCGCAGACATTAAACTGCCGACGGCAGCCTTTACTCTAGCCTGCTGGTTGCAGTATGCTCCTATTAGTCGCAGTCTGGAGCCCTGCCTAAGGTGGCAGTGTGATAGGTTCAGCAAGTTTTCTTTCAGTAGTCTGTAGTCCTTCTTGGCACAAGGGGTTCTTCAGGAGTGATTTAAATGACCACCAGCATCCTGTCCTAGATTGTGAGCAGGACTGGTTGCCTCCACTTGTAAAACTGCCAAGGGGTGAAGGCCTCACTGCACTGCTGTACAATAGATGGTAATGATGTGATCGCGCCTACGATACGCCATCATGGCTGAGCAGCCTGCCAGGAAAACTAACCAGTATGTAGTATTTGCAAGTACCAGAGCGTAGTGTCTAGTCAGGACCCGTCTCCTCCCTAGGCAGCTCTGCAAGTGGAGGCAACCAGTCCTGCTTACATTCTAAGACAGATGTAAATCATTCCCAAAAGACCCCTTTAACTGCTATGCTCTCCCAACCTCAGGACAGGTCATCATTAACAATTTCTGGTTAACCCATATTAAAGAAGCTCTCTGGGATTTTTTTCTTTGCCTATATAGTGCAGGATAGGCCATTATTAAAGAATAATGGAGGCTCTTGTGAATGCGTTGTGTATACCGGTTGTATTGGAGTCACTTGTGGGTTCTCGGCCATCTTGATTCCTTCTCCCCTCAGATATGGTTTTCCTAATGAATCCTGCATTTGCCATCGTGCCTGGTTTTGCAGAGGGGGGGAGTTTGCAAGGCTTGGAGAAGCCACACAGCGGACTCTTCTTCCTCTTCCCGGCTTGGGGATTCTGCCCACACAGCGCGCTGCTCCTGTAACACTTGCACAGACTGGATCTTTTCTGCTTTATTTAACTGACATATGCCTGCATGTACCAGAAAATCGCAGCACAGTTTTTATAGTCATCACTGGAATTAATTATGATAAATGAAGCCAAAGTTTGACACTATCCTTCACCTGCCACCAGCTGCAGAAAAAGGACACGCCCACTGAGAAAGGAAACTCTTAGGCTACGTTCACACGACGACAATTGTCGCGCGACAATTTGGGAACCACTACACTGCAACATTTGTAGCGCGACATTGATGTCACATTAATGTCGCGCGACAATTTTTATAATGGGAGTCTATGGTGGTGTCGCACGTGCAACATGCAACATGTTGCGACTGCGACACAACAGTCGCAAAAAATCCATCCCGGATGGATTTTCTCCGACTTTCGTGTGGCAGTCGCAGCATGTCGCACTGCGACACCATAGACTCCCATTATAAAAATTGTCGCGCGACAATAGTGCGACTTTTTGTCGCGCGACAATTGTCATCGTGTGAACGTACCCTTACTGAGCTGCCAGCTTGATCTAAATCTAGCAGAGCAATTTAAGAGATCTCTGGATCCATGTGAGGTACAGGGCTGGGTCTTGCTGTGTTAGAAATAGATTGTCATGTACTATATCATGTCTGATTGTCATTTTTTGCATTGATAATGGGGTTACCCCTTTAATTTGCTATGTGACAAGCATGATTAACTAAAATGTGATGCAGGACAGATCCAGCCTCCTTTACACTGGTGGAGCAAACTAGAAATAAAAATTGATCAGAGTTTGTTCAAATGTGGCTTAGTGAACCCTATTCGGGGCAGTCCTGCACGCATTCTTGTTTATTGAGGTGGGTGAGATGAATGGGTTGGACGACTAATCTATTATTAGGGCTTTGTTGCTGGGGGGTTCTTAAACGTGCTGAAAAGAAAAAAGCGGATTCTGTCCTGATTTTTTTTTTTTTTTTTTTAAGCGTGTTTTTCAAAATCAGTCGTATGAACTGGCCCTAAGGGGGAAAGGTACAGATGGGACGCCCATTGCAACTGTAAATGCAGCATTTTCTGTCTGTCACATGTACAAGTGACTGTGTAAAATTTGTAATGGTGTAATTGGTAAGTCATGTACGATGCAGGCAAATATACTGATCATTTTAGCTGACTGGACAACCCCTTTAGGGGGCCTTCACACGCGGCAGGTTTTGTCGCAGAAAATTCTGCGAAAATCGGTTCCATTTACCTGAATGTATCTTGCAGAAATCAAATGAATGGAACTGATTTTCAGTCGCAGAATTTTCTGCCACAAAATCTGCCGCGTGTGAAGGCACCTTTAAGGTCCAAAAGAGCTCTTGGAATGGTATTCCTCTTAATTTAGGAAGCTTTTTTCTTTTCTTGTATAATTATGACCATTTAGTGTTTGTGTGCTTTCTTTTCTAGAATTGCGCTGTACACATGTGCAGTTTGCCTGCCACAGTGGAGCAATCCAGTGTATTCCTTTGCAGTGGCAGTGTGATGGTTGGCCAACCTGCGAGGATGAGAGTGATGAGGTTAACTGTCCAGGTAAGTGCAGAGAAGAGACCTATGGCAAGGTTCTCCACATTCACTTAAGTTCCAAATTTTAAAGCTTGTGTATGAAACCCAGTGCTCAGGACAGTGTAGCTGTCGTCCATAGAAACAGAATAGATCTGTTATTTCTTCTAATGCTTGGGATAAGCCAGTATTTGTCTCTTCTTTCTTTGCAATATTTGTTGTAGAGGTTGTCCCATTACAGCAACTTATCCCCTGTTCACATGATACTGGTAAGTTTTTGATTGGAGGTGGTCTGGCAACAGGGGGCCCCACTGATCACGAGAACAGGGTCCCTTGTTCCCCCGTTTGAATGGAGGGGCAGACACATATGCATTCTGCTGCCCTATTTAACTCTGAGACTGCAAGAGATGAGTAGTGATGAGCGGCATAGGCAATATTCAATTCGCGAATTTTTGGCCGAATATTTACTATAAATTCGAGAATTCGTCTTCTCCAGTCATTATTTACTTGATTGGGTAAATCGTCAACTTTCCTATTGGTTGCCAGGGATGTTGCTAAGTGCCTATATTCACGATAAATTTGCGTTTTGAATATTCACGATCAACGCTGTTTGCGAATACGAATATATAGCACTATATTCTAAATATTCTCGAAGTGGCGATATTCGCGATTAAAATTCGTGATTCGAATATTGGCGCTCAACACTAGAGATGAGTACAGTGCTTGGCCATCTTTGGCAGTCCCGTAGAGTTGAATGGACACACAGTGTGTCCGCCGCTACATTTAAACGGGGGAACAAGGCTCCCCTGTTCTAGTGATTGGCGGGGCCCCAGTGGTTGGATCCCACTTTATCAGACCCTGTGGATAGGGGATGATGATGTTGTAATGTGATGACCGCTTTCATAAATTGGACTGTGGTTTTTTTTTTTTTTTTTTTTTTTTATTTGTTGGCCACCTGGCACAACCACCGATCAGCTGTAAACTGTGTAATGTTACAGCCTCATCTACTCTGCAGTGGCTGTTCTCAGTACTCAAGAACTGCCACTAGCCATTGTACGGTGTCAAGGCTCTTCCCAAATCTGTGACTGCCGCTAACAGCTGTACAGTGGAGATGCTGGATGTCAAAACCCCACTGATCTCCTATTAATTCAATGTGTTATTCCCTTTTATATGAGAAACTAGATCGCTGATTAAAGTCTTAAAAGCCCATCTGACACATTGGTGGCATATCACTAGGACCTGTCCCACTCTCTAGAACAGGCCCCTAAAGTGAAAGCTTCTGTGAAAGTTCCAAAAAGAGCCAAGCAAATGCGCTCGGCTATTTATGGAATTTCCATAGAAGTGAATACCGTGTAAGCATGGCCACCTCTCCATTCATCTCCATGGGAGTTCTGGAAATAGCCGGGTCAGCGCTTGGCTGTTATTGGCACTCCTGTAGAAGTGAAATGAGGGTGGCCGTGCTTGTGCTGTGCGCCCTTGTTAACTTTGGGGGCCCACACCTATCTGACATTGCTGGCTTATCGTAGCAATATGCCACCAATGTGTGAGATGGGTCTACCCCTTTAAATTGTTTTAAGTTGGCACTTAGGTTGAAAGTGCTTTTAATAAGGTGCCTCAGTAACCTTCGTCTGTTTCAGTGTCCTGTACTTAAAGGGCATCTGTCAGCACAATCAACCATATTAATGTCCTAATTTGCATATTACTCCTTAAACTCTGCAATGGATCATGGGAAGAAAGGTATGTTTTTAATCAGCAGGGTCAGTCCTACCAGGCATTATGCTTTAATAGGGTTGATCCTGCTGATGGTTGCCCTTTTAATATAGATACAAAGGTCATTGATATCTGGTGTCTTCTTAGCAGCAATCTGCTGCTAAGGGGAGTTCACGTCACTGTTATTTTTACATTCTTCTGATCCGTCAGAAGAACAGAAAAATAAAGAAAAAAAAAATAGATCCTGTGTATCAGTTATGCACATTTGGCAACCATTTGAGCCATTTTCATCCGAAATCTGTATCTTAGACGAAAATGGCTCAAACGGATGCATAACTGATTCATGGGATCTATTTCTTCTTTATTTTTCTGCTCTTCTGACGGATCAGAAGAAAATAAAAATAATGGTGATGTGAACTTTATTTGGATTCTGATGGATCCCTCCTCTTATTCTTTTCTGATGAAGTACAAAGCACTATAAGGCTGGGTTCCACTTTCATATCTTATCTATGAGCACAGAGAAGAGAGAGCTTTTCTTTTATGATGGCTCGTATGCATTGTAGAGTCTTTCCACCAAACTTCTTTCTAACATACAGGTCCATGAGTGGGATCTTTGTCTTTTGAGATAATGAAAAATGTGTTTAAAGGGTTGGTCCATGCATAGTCTCCTGTCTGACCCCATGATTCTAATCAATGGGACCCCTGCAAAGTACTCACTGGGCCGTGTCGCCACTCCGGACAACACCGTCAAGAGGAGGGCCTGTCGCCACTCCGGACAACACCGTCAAGGAGGGCCTGTCGCCACGCCGGACTAGGGTTGTCACAATACCAAAGTTTTGATTTGATTTCGATACTATAAAAAAGTTGCGATACTCTATACCAGGGGTGCACTACCTGTGGCCCGGGGGCCACATACGGCCCTCGATACCATTCTGTGCGGCCCCCAAACATCTGGTAAAAGACATGTAGGTCTATGTCTTATGGCTTCTTACATGTATCGTTCATGTATTCTCCTATTAGATGGGAGTCCTAGAACTGTAACTAGACATTTATAGTATATACTGTATGTTCAATATGCCAAAAATACAGTATTTCAGTTGGTAATACCCCTTTATGTTTTATTTTCGGCCCTTGGAATTAGTTCAGGCTGACAATGTGGCCCCCAACCAGAAAAGGTCTATACCATTCGCTACCACGCAAAAAAATTTTTATGCCAAAAAAAGCTGTGTGCAATCCATATTTGATGGAACGTCCGACTCATAATGCAACAGTCCTATCCTATTTTTTGGGGAGGAAGAGGTGACTAAAAAATGAGAAATGACATGCATTTTTTTGTTTTTATTTTTTTTTATTTTATGTTACGGCGTTAATTTTTTTGTTAATAGTTTGTACTTTTTGGGATTCAGCGATGCCTAATATGCTTATTTTTATTATTGTTTATATATATTTTTAGGTGTAAAATTGGGAAAGGAGGTCATTTTAAATGTTTTGGTGTTTTTTATTTTTTTTACTTTTAGCCCCCTTGAGGGGCTTGAACCTGGGATCCTTTAATCGTTTGTCCTATTCACCCTGCGTCCTGGCTGCCTTGGTAACCTATCGGAGCCCCGCCATTTCACTGCTGGGGCTTCGATTGGAAGCTGCCACCAATGAATATAACAATGAGAAGGGGGAGGGAAGGCCCTGTGGCCACTGCCACCAACGATTATAATGAACATGATTCTAATACTGAGGTGTGGCCACTGCGCTACCAATGCATATAATTAAACCTTAAATACAGATGTAGTCTGCGGGTGCTGGCGGTATCACATACCCCGCACCTGGCCTCTATGACAGGGTGTTGCGATCCCCATCAATTAACCCCTCAGGTGCTGAGGGGTTAATTGACATGGTTCGGTGGATCACTGTGCCCTGTCAGAGACCAGGTATTTGATACCGCCGGCATCCGTAGCCTACATTTGTATTTGAGTTAATATAGCCCCTCCTCCTCAGTATTATAATCATGTTAATTATATGCATTGGTGGCAGCGGCAGCTTCACAGCCCTTCCCCTGGGGAGGGACTCCTTCCTTCTCCACTGTGCCGGCTCAAGAGAACATGGTGCGTGCTGAGAGCGGCGCACACCATGTTCTATAACAGATATCGGAAAATAGCAAATCCGGGTACAAAACTATCGATTGGATATTGATAGTTCGATACCCGATGCAACCCTACTCCAGACAACACCTTGAAAGAGGGTCTGTCTCTGTGTTAGGAACTAATTTGTGTTCTCCTTAACCTTTTCATGCCCGGATTTTTTTTTTTTTGCGTTTTCATTTTGCGCTCCCTGCCTTCCCAGAGCCATAACTTTTTTATTTTTCGGTTCACATAGCCATATGAGGGCTTGTTTTTTGCGGGACAAGTTGTACTTTCCAACGCCACCATTTAATATTTCATATGATGTAGTGGGAAGCAGGAAAAAAATTCCAAATGGGGTGAAATTGCAAAAAAAAAAAAGAAATTTCACCACAGTCTTAGGTTTTTTATTTACGACACTCGATGTGCGATAAAACTAACCAGTTACTTTTATTCTACAGGTCAGTACGAATCCAACGATACCTTATATGTATAGTTATTCTTTCCGTTTTGATAGTGATAAAAAAATTAAAATGTGGTAAAATTTTTTTATTTTTTGTCGCCATATTTTGACCCCTATAACTTTTTTGTAATTATGTATACGGAGCTGTATGGGGGCTCATTTTTTGCGGGGCGATCTGAACTTTTAATTGATACCATTCTGGGATGTGTATGACTTTTTGATCACTTTTTATTAAAAATTTTTGTAGAAAATGAAGCGACCAAAAACGGCGAATCGGCCATTTGAACGCTTTTTTCAATTTTGCTGTTTTACCATATGGGGAATATATTTTTATACTATGGGCGTTTTTGCACATTGCGACACCCATGATGTGTATTTTTTTTTTTATGTTTTTTTTAGCTCTTTTATTTTGGGGAAAGAGGGGTGATTTGAATATTTTTATTTATTTTTTTTGCACTTTTTGTTATAGTTCCCATAGGGATTTATAACATGCAATCATCTGATTGCTATTATCATAGACTCTAATGCACTTGCATTGGAATCTATGATCATTTTACTAGTTTCCTATAGAGCCCTATTACAGGCAAGGGCTCCATAGGAAATACTATGCAGCAGCCTCCTGTCATTCACAAAGACGGGCTGCTGCACACACGCTCCGGCTCCTCCGATCACCACATGGGGGAGCTGGAGCACAGCCGAAAGCTTTCGGTTTTCAGTGCGCTCAGATGCCGTGGTCAGGATTGACCACTGCATCTGAGGGGTTAAATGTCTGCGATCGGTTGTGGACATTAGCCGCCAGTGTCTGCTATAGGAAGCAGGCGGCCACCCACGGCTATGGGTACGCCCTAATGTCCGAGTCCTTAAAGGGAACCTGTCACCGAGATTTTGGGTATAGAGCTGAGGACATAGGCTGCTAGATGGCCGCTAGCACATCCGTAATATCCAGTCCCCATAGCTCTGTGTGCTTTTATTGTGGAAAAAAAACGATTTGATACATATGCAAATGAACCTGAGATGAGTCCTGTCCTGGAGATGAGTCACGTACAGGACTCATCTCAGGTTCATTTGCATATGTATCAAATCGTTTTTTTTCCACAATAAAAGCACACAGAGCTATGGGGACTGGATATTGCGGATGTGCTAGCGGCCATCTAGCAACCCATGTCCTCAGCTCTATACACAAAATCCCGGTGACAGGTTCCCTTTAAGGACACAGGACGTACCCATACGTCCTAAATTAAATCCTGTATAAAAAAAAATAAATAAAAAAAATTGCTAGAAACATGGTTCCTGCTGCGATTGTGCAGCAGGAACCATGTTCATATGCCGAGGGGGGTCCTGTGACCTCCCCGTATCAGCGATCGCTGCAAACCGCAGGTCACTTCAGACCTGCGGTTTGCAGCGCTTTGCGATGTATCTGATCCCCGCAGTCTATGACCGCGGGGATCAGATACTTTAAAATGCCGGCAAATGTTTTTTTTTTATTCCTACAACCTCCCCCCCGTGTCCTCATTGTGAAGGGCGGTGCGGGGAGGGGGGGAGGCTTGTGGGCGGTGCGGGAGGCGGTTCGGCAGGCGGTGCAGGGGGCGGGCGGGCACGCGATCCTTTACCCGCCCCTCCGCTCATTTTCAGGATGGCCGAGCGTGACAAGCAGAGTGTCAGCACATTGCTGACACTCTGCTTGTAACGGCTGACATCTGTGCAGGCACGGATGTCAGCCTATTAACCCCTTCCATGCCGAGGTCCGTAGGGACCGCTGTATGGAAGTGGTTAAGAGGAGCTGCTGTGAGCTGCTGTGCCTGGTGCAGCCCCCCTAGCTCCAGTCCCTAGCTTCCCTCCCTCCTCATCCTCCGCTGCTCTGTTATAGCAGCGGAGGACGGTAACCATGGCAACAGGACGCCTTTAAAGGCGTCCTGCTTGCCATGGTAACAGAAGTCTGATCAGACTTTTTTGCTAAAGGCAAAAGTCTGATCAGACTAAGTGTCAAGTAAAAAATACAGTACAGTACATTATATAATGTACTGTATTATACAGACACCAGATCCACTGGATCTTCAAGAACCAAGTGGGTCTGGGTCCAAAAAATGTAAAAAAGTGAAAAAAGGTAAAAACAAAAAAACACATTTATCACTAATAAAAAAGAAAAAAAAAATACACTACACATGTTATATATCACCGCGTCCGTAACGACCTGATCTATAAAATGGGTTTGTTACTTTTCCCGTACGGTGAAAGTCATTAAAAAAAACCCCAAAAAACAATGATAAAATTGAAATTTTGCCCACTTCACTTCCCAAAAAAGTTAATAAAAGTGATCAAAAAAGTTGTATCTACACCCAAATGGTACTAATCAAACCGTTGCCTCGTCCCACAATAAATGATACCTTACCTAAGAAAATCGCCCCAAAAAATAAAAAAATTATGGCTCTCAGGCTATGCAGACACTAAAACATTATTTTTTTTTTTGTTTCAAAAATATAATTGTGTAAAACCTAAATAAATAAATAAAAAGTAGACATATTAGGTATCACCGCGTCCGTAAGAACCTGAACTATAAAAATAACACATGACCTAACCCCTCAGGTGAACACCGCAAAAATAAATAAAAAAAACTGTGTTAAAAGCCATTTTTTGTCACCTTACATCACAAAACGTGTAATAGCAAGCGATCAAATGTCATATACGCTCCAAAATAGTGCCTTTAAAACCGTCATCTCATCCCGCAAAAAATGATACCCTCCCTAAGAAAATCGCCCAAAAAATAAAAAAATGATGGCTCTTAGGCTATGCAGACACTAAAACATATGATTGTGTAAAACCTAAATAAATAAAAAGTAGACTTCTGTATCGCCGCATCCGTAAGACCCTGAACTATAAAAATTACACATGAACTAACCCCTCAGGTAGACACCGCAGAAAAAATAAAAAATACTGTAAAAAGCAGTTTTTTTGTCACCTAACATCACAAAAAGTGTGACAGCAAGCGATCAAAAAGTCATATGCACCCCAAAATAGTGCCAATAAAACCGTCATCTCATCCCGCAAAAAATGAGCCCCTACCTAAGACAATTGGACAAAAACGAAAAAAAAACTGACTCCAGACTATGGAGATACTAAAATAGTTTTTTGTTTGTTTAACAAAGGATATTATAGTGTAAAACCTAAATAAATTAAAAAGAGTAGACATATTAGGTATTGCCACGTTCGTAAGAATCTGCTCTATAAATATAACACATGACCTAACCCCTCAGATGAACACAGTCACAAAAATAAAATAAATGCGGTCCCAAAACAGCTATTTTTTCCAAATTTTCCATTTTAATAATTTTTTTCCAGTAACAAAGCAAGGGTTAACAGTCAAACAAAACTCTATATTTATTGCCCTGATTCTGAAGTTTACAGAAACACCCCATATGTGGTTGTAAACTGCTTTATGGACAAACGGCAGGGCGTAGAAGGAAAGGAAACGCCATATGGTTTTTGGAAGGCAGATTTTGACGGACTGTTTTTTTGACACTGTCACATTTTGAAGCTCCTCTGATGCACCCCTAGAATAGAAACTCCATAAAAGTGACCCCCATATTAGAAACTACACCCCTCAAGGTATTCAAAACTGATTTTACAAACTTTATTAACCCTTTAGGTGTTCCACAAGAGTTTATGGCAAATGGAGATGAAATTTCAGAATTTCTATTTTTTTTATTACCTTGTCTCACAAATCTGTATTATAGAGCAACCAAAAATCATATGTACCCTAAAAATAATACCACCAAAACTGCCACCTTATCCAGTAGTTTCCAAAATGGGTTCACTTTTTTTGGCGTTTCTACTCTAGGGGTGCAGCAGGGGGGTTTGAAATGGGCCATGATGTAAATAAACCAGTCCATCAAAACTTGCCTTCCAAAAACCATATGACGTTCCCTTCCTTCTGCGCCCTTCCGTTTGGTGATACAGCAGTTTACAACCACATATGGGGTGTTTCTGCAAACTATAGAATCAGGGCTATAAATATTGGGTTATGTTTGGCTGTTAACCCTTGCTTTGTTCCTGGAAAAAATGGATTCAAATGGAAAATTTGCCCAAAAAATCGAAATTCTGAAATTTTATGTCTATTTGCCATGAACTCTTGTGGAACACCTAAAGGGTTAACAAGGTTTGTAAAATCAGTTTTGAATACCTTGAGGGGTGTAGTTTCTAGAATGGGTGTCATTTTTGGGTGGTTTCTTTATGTAAGCCTCACAAAGTGACTTCAGACCTGAACTGGTCCTTAAAAATTGGGTTTTTGAAATTTTCTGAAAATTTTCAAGATTTGCTTCTAAACTTCAAAGCCTTGTAACGCGCCCAAAAAATAAAATGGCATTCCCAAAATGATCCAAACATGAAGTAGACATTTGGGGAAAGTAAAGTAATAACTATTTTTGGAGGTATTACTATGTATTTTAGAAGTGGAGAAATTGAAACTTGAAAATTAGCACATTTTTCTAAATTTTTGGTAAATTTTAGTATTTTTTTATACAAAAAAATGAACTTTTTGGACAAAATGTTACCAGTGTCATGAAGTACAATATGTGACGAAAAAACAATCTCAGAATGGCCTGGATAAGTAAAAGCGTTTTAACGTTATCACCACATAAAGTGACACTGGTCAGATTTGCAAAAAATGGCCGGGTCCTTAAGGTGAAATAGGGCCGTGTCCTTAAGGGGTTACATGTTGTACATGTATGTCATCGGGCATGAAGGGGTTAATATAGCATGACTGCAGCATCCTTTCTAACAGCTGTGATGTTCTGTTGCTCTGTAATTCCTACTACAAACTTGTGAATAAATTGACAGCTGGGTGTTACCAGGGGTGTAACTACCATAGCGGCAGACCATGCGACTGCTATGGGGCCCAGGGCAAGAGGGGGCCCACTGGGTGTCACTGCTCTCACTGTCCAGTCAGTGCTGCCAGTGTCAGACTGTAGGGACACACCCCTTTGGCAAGAGAAATGATAACACCCAGCTGGAAATTTATAAGTTCTAGGTTGAGTAACAGAGGAACAGCACAGTCATAGGAAAAGGTGCTCTGGAATAATGTATGGGGAATACAAGTATTTACTAAAACAGACCTGAGAGGTGACAGCTCCTCCATGATGATGATTGGCAGTGCATAAAAGACGGACATGTCCCTTTCGTAGCTTCTGCTACCGTACAAGTGACTGTTCAGCCGTATTGCTGTCAAAATAATTTCAATCTGCTAGAGTTTCATTTGGATCTTCGGTGTTAACAAGTTGGTGGTTGTGGTAACTATAGAGCGGCATCTGTAAAACAGGAAACAAATTCCAGAATGGTGTTATGAGGGTAGCGATATTTCGCTGCTCCTGAAATAGGGGCATATTGCTTGTCTGATACTGATACGGCCCTCGGCACAAGTGGCATTGAAATCACTCAGCACGACACATTCCTGTGGGCTAAATCCAGACCCACACCTGCCTTTCTGCTGCAGCTCGCAGCTGCGTCCACCAGCCACATGGACCTGTATGTCAGAGGAGCAGACTTTGTGTAAGGGAAATGGAAGGTGTTATTTCGAGGCTGGGTTGTTATCACGTTTTTACCCTGCGTCTAACATATACATATAACATATAGGGGGCAAAAGCGTATATACTATGAAAAATTACCTTCTGCTAAAAAGTGTATGTTTTACTAATTTTATAATACATTTTCAGCGTAAATTCCTCCGTTTACTCAGTAAAAAGTCTCACGTAAAAGAAAATATTCGGCATTTGATTTATTATTCAGTGTGTAATGTAATAAGGCATGACTTTAAATGCTTCCCTGGCTAGATATTGGGCCTATGGCTTTTGAATGATACCACGATCGCCAAATTTGGGCCATTCTGCATGCATTTGAGTTAAAGGAGCAACATAGAAGTTTTACTACTTGGTTACTTGTGTGTAGGAGAGGGGGAAGCTACAAGAGACATGAGTAAGATCACAGCCCGTTATGGCAGGTTTACACGGGCGAACGTTCATTGGGTGAAAGTCGTTCCTGCAGGCAGGTAAATTACCATTTCTGGTCAGTGGATTGTGCAGTCTAAACAGCGGAACAACGCAGCTGTATGAGGACGAGCCATCGCACAACTCTTCCTTCCTGATAATCTGCTGCTCCTCACACCGTGTAAACCCGCCTCTACTGTCGTATCTCCACCTGTACAGCCACCAATGACTCGGTTTTCTTCGTGTTATGAACCCCTTACCAATCACAGAGGATGGGGGGCTGTACCATTTTACTATAGAGTATTTCCACAGCAATTACAGATTCATTCAACCCCTGCACTGAGTTTTTTCTTATTCAGTTCTGAGGTGAGGTGAAGTCTAGAACAGATATGTTACATAGACCATCAAATGTGGCATGGATTCTGTAACATTTTAGATAGGATGTCTGTGTGAAGAAAGCCTTGAGGGACCTGCACACGTAGCAGGATTATTCCACCAGGGATTTCACACCAAAACAGACTCTAACATGTGAATTTTGCAGCTGATTTGCTTTGGGGTTGACTGCAAAATGTGAAATCTAATGCATGTCCTGAAATGCACCTATATTTTTTTTTTTTTTTTTTGTGTGGAATTTTTCATCCAAAATCCATGACAAACCACCCACTTCTAAAACTAGACCCTTTTTTAGTTTTGGCTTTTTTCCTGATTTTTTTAAAATTGTATTTATCTTTCTTTTAAGGAATGGCAGGAGACCAAAGAGGATTTCATGGAAAGGAGAGCGTGGAGACACGACCTAGTCGTATCAGGAATGGGGAAGCGCCTCGATTCCAAACGGTTAACTTTGCCCAGCCTGTGCGTTTCAGCAGTAAGTTTGTGTTCCTGTTTTTCCCAGTTTCGATCACCATGTGTCCTTTTTGTGTGACATATCTAAACATTACAGAAGAAAACCATAAAGCAATTGCTGTCATTTTAAATGGCTCTTAATCCTTTTTGTGTAATCCACCAAATGCAGAGCTGCACAGCTTATTCTTTTAATTAAGGGCTCAGTTACACGACCATATGGCCATCTCGTCCGTGTTGCGCAAGCAGCGGGTCCGCAATACACGTGCATCGGCCGTGTGAACTCTGTGCTGTGGATGCACACTGACTTGAATGGGTTCGCGATCCAAAAGATAGGACATGTCCGGAGGCATGGATTGGAAGCCCACAGAAACGCTCAGAAGCTCTTCCGTCTGCTTTCGGGTGCATGCATGCCTATCTTTTGCCATATCTTGCGGATCGTGGACCCAAAATGGGCATGGTGGCCATACAGTCATGTGAATGGGTCCTAAAGGGAATCTATCACTGGGTTTTATGCTGCCCTATTTGAGGGCACATAAACTGACAGAGACCCCGAGCTGAACGTTGCTTCACTTACTTGAACTGACACAGCCCCAGCCATACCTCAGCTAAACTCGGTATTGAGCAAAACAATTGGTGTAATGAGCTCATGTGTCCTCATATTCATGAGCTCCCCGCAGCCCTGCTGCTGACTGACGGCGCTCGTCCTAGGGCAGTCTGTGATGGGGAGATCTGGGAGCCCCTCTATCTGAGGACTCCTGAGCTCAGTCAGTGTATTGAACGGATTTCAGCGCTCTGCTCATGCTGGAGCTGCTCAATCAAAATCAACAGATTTCACTAAAACGACTTGGCCCTTTCAGGTAAGTGAACCCAGCATTCTGCTCAGGTCCTCTGTCCCTAATTTATGAGCGAGAACAGAATGCAAAATACGTTAAAGATGTTCACATTGTGGGGGTGTGTCCCCCCGCCTCTTTTTATGTTTCCTAGGGAAATGCCCATCAGGGTGGCATCACTATGATGGGACAGAAAGTTGCTATAAGGTGTACTCCTCTGGTGAAAACTACTGGGATGCTGTTCAGACCTGTCAGAAGGTGAACGGCTCTCTGGCAACATTTACCACAGACTCTGAGCTAAAGTTTATCTTGGCTCAAGAATGGGAAATGGAAGAAAGGCCGTTCTTAAGAAAGGACCAGAGGAGGTGAGCCATAGCCTCTGGAAACATATAATAATAGCATGCCCTGTTTTGGTTACTCTGGCAATTATAACTGTGTTTTTTGTTTTTTCAATTCTTTTTTTTTTTTTTTTTTTTTTTTTTTTTATTGTAATGCGCTACGTTTGATACTAGAAATGTCTTAAAAAGTTTCCTGTAAAAATATTTATTTAAAGGGTTTGCCTCACCTCAGCAAGTGGCATTTATTGCGTAGAGAAAATCATTACAAGGCACTTACTAATGTATTGTGATTGTCCATATTGCCTCCTTTGCTGGCTGGATTCATTTTTCCATCACATTATACACAGCTCGTTTCCATGGTTACAGACCACCCTGCAATCCATCTGTGGTGGTCGTGCTTGCACGCTATAGGAAAAAGCGTCAGCCTCTCTATTGGCCGGGACCATGGGAGCGCACATAGGCTAGTGCTTTTTCCTATATTGTGCAAGCACGACCACCACTGATGGATTGCAGAGTGGTCGTAACCATGGAAACGAGCAGCGTATAATGTGATGGAAAAATGAATCCAGCCAGCAAAGGAGGCAATATGGATAATAATACATTAGTAAGTGCCTTGTATTAACTTTCTCTACATCTCATTTGAAATCAGTGTCACACAGAGAACCGTCAGGCATGAGTGGCACTATTTTGGGGGGGGGGGGAAAGCAGCGGTTTCTATAATCTTGTTCAACCTCATGAAACTGAACACCACCTCCAAGAAAACTGGAAACTGGTGGTCTTTCACTAATTTTGTGACACAGTGCACTCCCATACATACACTTCATCTTTTTATATCTATTTCCATAGACTTTGGGTAGGTTACCAGTTTGTGATCACAAACAGGAACCATTCTGTGGAGGGACACTGGGAAGTGGCTTACAAAGGTAGGTGGACTTTTTGGAAGATACCTATTTCATAACTGTATGTATATAATCTACAGACAAAATACAGGGTGGCCCACGAAAATGCGACCCATCTCCAAATCAAACTGCTTAATAGTAAATCTGTCTTAGTTTTCCATAGTAACCAAAACCAATCAGAACTCAGCTTTTATTTTCTCAGCACCCTGTAGGACCTGAAAGCTGCGCTCTGATTGGTTGCTCTGGGCAACTAAGGCAGATTTTATTTTTATTCAGTTTGATAAGTGTCCTATTGTGTCAGAAAGATGGTGTTCTCCCTGGAACAGCGAATAGTGATTGTGGAAGGCTATGTGCGGAGCAGATCGATTAAGGAAACCGGCAAGTACCCAGGAACAAACCCACCAGCTAAACGCTGTATTCAGAGTCTGGTTTGGAAATGGCATCACCCTGGCTCTGCTGCAAACATGAAGAAACCGAGGCCTCCATCGATCAAGACGGCTGAAATTCAGCAGGAGATTTCAAGTAGCCCCCAAAAATCAGCTCAAAAACGGTCTCGTCAAGTTGGTGTCTCACGAGCGATGTGTCGGCGAGTGCTCAAATCGCTGAACCTGAAACCTGAGTCTAACAAAGCTAAATGTGTAAATTACTGGACTTGCTGACGGACATTTGGACCCATTGCTGTACTTCGACGGACGAAGCTTGGTTTCATTTATCAGGTCACATAAATTCCCAGAGTACAAGGTACACTTCACAACCAGAAAATTGGCGTTTGGTGCGCAGTGTCAGGAACACGAATATTGGGCCCAATTTTCTTCAAATCACCTGTGAATCCTGCAATTTACCTGGACGTCTCTGAACAGTTTTACAACCAACTAACACCAAAAGAAAAAATGTCCCACTTTTTCCAACAAGATGGGGCACCATTCACCACCTCAGGGAACTCACTGGATGGGTTCATGGACTGTGAGCAAGGGGTTATGGCCGCCACCTTCCCCAGACTTGTCCACATATGATTTTTATCTGTGGCGAAATGTAAACCAGAAAGTGTCCGCCAATAATCCATATCCCCTGGATGAACTCACGGAGAGCATCACAAACACCATCCGCAGCTTCACTAGCAGTACCCGCCGACATAATCCGATGTGCCCAAAGATGTAGAGACCTGATCGGGGACCACTTTCAGCATCTTGTGGGTAATCAAAAAATAACAATCCACTTCCTCATTCATCTTGTCATACCATCGCTGGAAGTGGGCTACTTTTTTGTGGGCCATCCTGTATAATTACTAGTTTCAAATCTAGCGTTGCCTCTAATGATAAAGTCTCCTTTTTCCTCCTCTAGGCTCCTCTGAGGTTTTCTTACCTCCAGTGCCCATATTTGGCATGTATGATAATGAGAACATCCTTTGTGCCCAGCTGCAGTATTTCTATCTGCCATCTCTCCGACATCACGGACTCCATAGCTGGTACGCTGAGAACTGCTATGAAAAGTTCTCCTTCCTTTGCAAACGCAGTAAGTAGATTTTTGGCGTGGGGGGTTTTCGGTTTTGGTTTATTAGCTGTTTCACATCCAAGGCCCCCTTTTACACAAGGCAATTTTATTATCACATTTTTCGGAATATAAGAAGAACCAGAACATAACATGAAATAATAATTGGAAGAATAAAAGGAGGAAAAAAGCATATGGCCACTAAATGTGGCAGATGTCGGAATTCTTGCTCTGTATTGACTGCCTGCAAGAGCCTAGGGAAAAGCATTAGTAACTTTCAATTTTCTTATAACAGCTCTTAACCCCCTAAGGGTGGTGTCCACCGCCATGTAGTGTCAGTGTTCTGCAGCTCAGCTCCCAATCACTTGAATCTGGAGGATAGGTCTTCAGTATGTAAAAGACGGAGAAGCCCTTAAATAACTGCCAATCTGCCTTTTTACAGTGGTCATTAAGGGCCTTACCCTGCAGCTCAGCCTTTTTATTGTGCTTAGTATGTGTAAGTAGAAGAGATCTTTTGTGAAAGCGGCTCACTAACCGTGACAGATCACTACTGAAGGGTTAAAAGGGATGTGCCATGAAAACCGGGGTCCTGTGTCTGCTGCATAAATGGAGTGGTGGTCACCCATGCGCTTTGCTGCTCTTTACTGTTCTGCTAGAGTTGGCCAAGCTCGGTACTCTGCTTCTCTTTGGCAGTCCATAGAGATTAATGAAGGGCATCAGATCCCCACTGATCAGACACGTATCCCCATCCTTAGATCCTGATACAGCACCTTTATAAGTACTTAAGAGAACGTGGATGGGAAAAAAAGCCGTCAAACCGTCCATGAGGAAGTCATATGGAGCAAGGGTATCTGGGATACATGACAGAAGACTGTAAAATAATAATGTATTTTAATCTAGTTGTTTTTTTTATTCTCTTCCAGGTCAGACCTGTGTTGATATCAAAGACAACATTGTAGATGAGGGCTATTATTTCACCCCAAAAGGAGATGATCCATGTCTCAGCTGCACGTGCCACAACGGTGAACCTGAAATGTGTGTGGCTGCTCTGTGTGAGAAGCCACAGGGATGCCAGCAGTATCTCAAGGATCCAAAAGAATGTTGTAAATTCACTTGTCTAGACCCTGGTAAGACTGGCCAGGACTGAGCAGGAATGAAGGCTTAGGTAGCATTGTGTTTACTCTATAGTTAAAGGGCCTTGCGGAGGAGGGGTACATGAATTGGGATAATAAAATACAGCGGTCATCTGGAAAATCCCCCTTCTATTCTAGTGCCACCACTCCAGTGCTTCCTACTGGTCTCTGTTTGCCTGGCTGCAGCAGTTTGGTAGATGGTTGTAGATGTTGTGTCATCGCTGTGACCAGTGGGTGGGAAAAACCTTTATAACTATGTGCAACAATGAATATATGGAAGGATTCAATTAAAAAACGCTGATTACTAAGAAAATAATTGACTCATCTAATTACAAAACGATATTTGTTCTGGTTCTCAGTGGAATCCTTTGTTTTTAGCCGTGTCGCCTTTTAAGAATTGCAGTTATTTCTTATTCATTAAGTCTAGTAATTTATGAAAGCTCTGTTCAGATACTCTATCCTGCTTGGTTTGCTGTTTTTCTACTTTGATACGTTAATATTTAACCCGTTCATGACCCTGCAGTTTTCCAGGAGTCATACTTTTTTTTTTCTTACCGTTCACGTAGCCTTATGAGGGCCTTTTTTATTGCAGGGCAAGTTGTACTTTCTAATGGCACTATTTAATATTTCATACAAAGTCGATTTCAGCCTCTCCTCCAGTACCCTCAAGATTCAGGTTTTGGCACTTAGTGCCCTTTGTAATACTAGTTTATGGGAAGTTTCCTGGGTCTCTAGATTTAGACTTAGACCTAAAATTTTAAAAAAACTTTTTGGTCTCCTGGAATGTAGTTTTGTCAGGACTGACTTCTGGTCCCTTTGAATAATTGATTTACTATTAAAAAGGTTTTTGGTAGAAATCTCTTCAGCCAGATGGGTTAGTGGACTGCAGGCCCTCTCTATCCACTTCTTCCCATAGGCCACAAGACATTGTGATTTCCAACCTTTGTTTGTCCCAAATAATTGCCAGCTAAATAGATCTGTGTAAAAGGACCTTAAAGGGAATGTGTCATCAGAAAATGACCTGCTCACTTTTTTTGTTTAACATATTTTTAAATAATTTTTGATGTTTTTCATTTTCTATGTCAGGCATCCTCAAACTGCGGCCCTCCAGCTGTTGCAAAACTACAACTCCCAGCATGCTCGAACAGCCTACAGGTATCAGCCTAAAGCAGGGCATTGTGGGAGTTGTAGTTTTGCAACAGCTGGAGGGCCGCAGTTTGAGGATGCCTGTTCTATGTTCCATATATTTAAAAAAAAAAAAAGCTAAAATCCAGCGGTTTTTGCACTGGCCACTTTGTGGAATAATTGGTGCCACATTATGGTTTATACAGATAACTGCAGTAAAGTGAACTCTAATTCTAATCCTGCCTGTAATGATATCACCTCTGTGTATGGATAAGACAGGATCCACCATTCACAATAGGTGATTGTCAGAGCTTATCTCTTCCTTCCTTGTACAATGACCTCTGCACAGGTCACAGAGCGTGCCTAGAAGACTCTCCCATAGAAGTCACTGAGGTCCCCTCCTGACCATTGTGTCTCTGGCCCATGGGGCTGCCGTAAAGCAGTTTTCATGGCCGCCCCATAATCGTGTTCAGGAAATAGAAGAAATAAATCTGTAGTCAGAAAATAAAAACGATCAGGAAAAAAAAGGATACGCGCTACTTGATTTTAACTGGCAGATAAAATGTTTGAGACATTTCTTTTAACCCCTTAAGGACTCAGCCCTATTTCACCTTAAGGACCCGGCCATTTGCAAATCTGACCAGTGTCACTTTATCTGTTAATAACTTTTAAACGCTTTTACTTATCCAGGCCATTCTGAGATAGTTTTTTTCGTCACATATTTTACTTCATGACAGTGGTAAAATGAAGTCGAAAAATTTTATTTTTATTTTAAAAAATACCAAATTTACCAAAAATTTGGAAAAATTTGCAATTTTCCAAGTTTCAATTTCTCTACTTCTATAAAACATAGTAATACTGCCAAAAAAAGTTATTCATTTACATTCCCCATATGTCTACTTCATGTATCGATCATTTTGGAAATGCCATTTCATTTTTTGGGGACGTTACAAGGCTTAGAAGTTTAGAAGGAAATTTTTAAATTTTTCAGAGATTTTCAAAAACTCACTTTTTAGGGACCAGTTCAGATCTGAAGTCACTTTGTGAGGCTTACATAATAAAACCACCCAAAAATGACTCCATTCTAGAAACTACACCCCTCAAGTTATTCAAAATTTATTTTACAAACGTTGTTAACTCTTTAGGTTTTCCACAAGAGTTAATTGGAAATGGAGATAAAATTTCAGAATTTAGATTTATTTATTTTTTTTTTGAAAATTTTCCATTTTAATCCATTTTTTCCAGTAACAAAGCAAGGGTTAACAGCCAAATAAAACTTAATATTTATTGCCCTGATTCTGTAGTTGGCAGAAACACCCCTTATGTGGTCGTAAACTGCTGTATGGGAACACGGCAGGGCTCAGAATGAAGGGAACGCCATATGGTTTTTGGAAGGCGGATTTTGCTGGACTGGTTTTTTTGACACCATGTCCCATTTGAAGCCCCCCTGATGTACCCCTTTGTTTGGCTGTTAACCCTTGCTTTGTTACTGGAAAAATAGATTAAAATGGGAGATTTGCAAAAAAACTGCTGTTTTGGGACCGTTTTTATTTTTGTTATTTGCATAGTTGATCTGACAGGTTAGATCGAGTGCTATTTATATAGAGCAGGTTGTTACTGACGCGACAATACCGAATATGACTACTTTTGGGGGTTTTTTTGTTTCAATTTTTCATAACAAAGCGTTTTTGAAAAAATTATTGTTTTAGTGTCTCCACATTCTGAAAGCCATATTTTTATTTTTATTTTTTGGGCGAGTGTCTTATGTAGGGGCTAATTTTTTGAAGGATGAGATGACTGGCTCTATTTTGGGGTGCATGTGACATTTTGGTCGCTTGCTATTACACTTTTTGTAATGTAAGGTGACAAAAACGACTTTTGATACGGTATTTATATTTTTTTTGCTGTGTTCACCTGAGGGGTTAGATCCTGTGTTAGTTTTATAGAGCAGGTTGTTACTGACGCAGCGATACCTAAAATGTATACTTTTTATTTATTTAAGTTTTACACAATAATATAATTTTTGAAACAAAAAAAAAATCATGTTTTAATGTCTCCACAGTCTGGGAGCGATATTTTTTTAATTTTTTTGGGAGATTGTCCTATGTGGGGTATCATTTTTTGCAGGATAAGACGGCAGTTTGATTGGCACTATTTTTGAGTGCATATAACTTTTTGATCGCTTGCTATTACAGTTTTTGTAATGTGAGGTGACACTGTTTTTTTTTTTTTTTTACATTTTTTTTTAATTGAAATTATTTTTACGGTATTTACCTGAGGGGTTAGATCGTGTGATATTTTTATAGAGCAGGTTTTTACGGACGCGGCGATACTAATATGTATACTGGGTTTTTTTTGTTTGTGTTTTTTTTTTTTTTATCATTTTACTTTAACACAATAGCAGCATTTTAGAAAAAAAATGTTTGTGTCTCCATTGTCTGAGAGCCATATTTTTTTATTTTTTTTGTCGATTGTCCTAATGTATGGGTTAATTTTTTGCGGGATGAGATGGCGGTTTGAGTGGTACTATTTTGGGAGGCATACGCCTTTTTGATCGCTTGGTATTACACTTTTTGTGATGTAAGGTGACAAAAAATGGCTTTGTTTATACTTTTTTTTTATTTTTTTACGGTATTTACTTGAGCAGTTAGGTCATGTGATATTTTTATAGGGCAGGTTTTTACGGACACGGCGATACCTAATATGTGTAGTGTATTTAATTTTTTAAATTTTTACTCAGTGATGTGTTTTGTTTTTTTACTTTTTTTTTTCCTTCACTTTTTTTTACTTTTGACCCAGACCCACTTGGTTCTTGAAGATTCAGTGGTTCTGGTGTCTATATAATACAATACACTATATAGTGTACTGTATTTTTTTTACTTTACATAGTCTGATCAGACTTTTGCCTTTAGCATTACATTACCATGGCAAGCAGGACGCCTCTGAAAGCGGCGGACATCAAAACGCTGGTAACCATCACCCGCTGCCACAACTGAGCAGCGGGTGATGTGGAGGGAGGGGAGCCCCCTCCCTCTGTGCTCCCATCAAGAATCGGGGGGGCTGCAAGGGCACAGCAGCCCCCGATGGGAGAGGGAGAGCAGAGTCAGCAATGTGCTGACACTCTGCTAAAACCACTAGACACCAGGAAACATTACAGAGGAGGCATGCGGGGGATCGCTATTCCGATCCCGCCTGCTGCATCGCCCGAAACCCCGCCCGCAGCCACAATATGATTGGGGGCTGCAGGGGGGGGGGGGGAATTTAACAGTTTGGGAACATTTAGTCTCTGAGTCCTTAAGGACTTGAGAACCATGACGTACCGGTACGCCATGCGTCCTTAAGGGGTTAGCAGTGTTGTCCGATCTCGCCGTTACTAAGGCGAGACATAGCTGGGAAACAATGGAGCAGGCTGGTACTTCACTGTTTTGGTATCTCCCATTACATTGCATGGGATCTGCAGAAACCACATGGCACAGAAAGCTGTACTGTTTCTGAGGTGGAGAAACGGTTCTACGCTGGGAGAGGAACAGAGAACCGCTGCTTCCCGGTCACCTAGTGGTTGGCACGAACAACACCTTCAACACAGTAGATCTTGTTAATTGACATTTTAGAATGGGGTCTGACTATTCCAAGAATATAAATCTGTGTTTTTTTTTTGTAAAGGGCTTTGTGGTTAATGGTTTGTGCTTACTACTGTACATCATGCAGTTCAACTTGGCAGTAAAGTCTTCAGCCTGCTTCTTACAGTACAAATTGAATTATTGCAGGGAACCAGGGAGCAGTTTGTAAATGTTTTGTTTGCACTCCTGCCAGCGTTGCCTCCATAAAGCTGATACACAGCACAGAAACCTGGTTAGTTTGTCTGATACTTAAATCTACTCTCACCCTAAGTACAATACAAAAATGGGATCAGCTCTGATGTACATTTGTGGACAGGAGTCACTACAGGTAGTGAGAGTGCATCGTTTCAAGCATCTCTTGGTCCTTCCTGAGACCTCTAGTCATGCTTTGAGAAATCCTAAGCCACACTAAAACACCAGAAATGGGTCCAGCATAGATCCAAATTGGAATCAGTGCAAACTGTATGCCGATCCCTTTCTGTTGTCTGTGTTTGACCTTGGCAACAGGGCCACTGAACAAGTACATTTAGCGTATCCTTTATATTATTAGTATTTATTTTTTTACTTGATAGCGCTATACTGACTCATACCAACATTACCGCCCCCAAAACACACTAGCTAGCTACTGCTATTTAGGTCATGTGTGGTTTCATATGAAGTATACACACCAATAAATCTAAAAACCACCCCACTGAATAATCAGTATGAATATCAAAGACCTTTATTAGTACATATCAATAATGTTAATAATATTTTAATGAAATCAAATAATACAGAGACAAAGCCTAGCTCATAATGAATGTAAAATACATACCAATGTGCCTCCAACCCCGACGTACGTTTCGCTAGTAAGCTTCCTCAGGAGGGTAATAGGCATGGCTGTCTTTTTATTTTCTATTGTCTTGTGATATCTGTTTTGCTAGCTTTCTGGTTTGCACTATGCACTTTTCCGTGCTCGCATGTACCTTATGTATTAGATGATAGGTTTTGGCGCTTTATTATGATGTATTAAGTCCATGTTATATATGAAGGCACTTACTACATGACCAATGTAGCTTTCTTTTTGTCTGTATATGTTTGCTGCTGTTGTGATTGATTTTAATATTAACATTATTGATGTGTATTAATAAAGGTCTTTGATTATTCTTATTGATTATTCAGTGTGGTGGTTTATGCCAACATTGGCAAAGACTGAGGTAAAAAGATTATCCCTTTGGCCGCTGTATTGCCAATGTAACCCTGTGGTCACGTTTAGCATGTATGTCTGAAGCTTTCTTGGTGTACACAGTAACCTAATAACTGTTTTTTTTTTTTTTACTGTATGACAGAAAACGGCACTTTTAGCTATAATCCAATTCTTATCTCTCAATTCCTAGATGGAAGCAGTCTTTTTGATTCAATGGCCAGTGGAATGCGTCTGATTGTGAGCTGCATCTCCTCTTTCCTTATACTCTCTCTTCTGCTGTTCATGGTTCATCGGCTGCGTCAGAGACGGAGGGAGCGTATTGAATCTTTAATTGGAGCAAACTGTAAGCAATTTTTCTGTAAATGTGTTCTTTATTTTAAACGCTCAGGTTTCTACCTCTTTAAGATCAAAACTGATTATACTTGACCTGTTAAGTTTTTGTGTGTTTTGGTTTTTCCTTTCTTCATTCCAAAAGCCACAACTTTTTAAATTTTTCATTTACATAGCCATATGAAGGCTTATTTTTTGCGGGACAAGTTGTATTTTTTAATGGCATTATTTAGATTACTATATCGGAAAACTTGGAAAAAGTTCTTTGTGGTGTGAAATTGAAAAAAAATTCCAGCCTCCACTGTTTTTACTGTGTTCACTGCGAAAAATGACATTATTCTGTGGTCAGCTCTCAGAGTCAGTCCAAAACGGATCAGTTTTGCCCTAATGCATTCTGAATGGAGAAGGATCCGCTCAGAATGCATCACTTTGCCTCCGATCAGTCACTATTCCGCTCTGGAGGCAGACACCAAAACGCTGCCTGTAGAGTTTTTCTGTCCGTGATTAGGTCCCGAGCAAGACACAATACTGATCCGTCCTCCAGTGGTGGTCATGACGGATCCATCATGGCTTTATAAGACATAATACAACCTGATCCGTTCATGACAGATGCATGCGGTTGTATTATTGTAACAGAATCATTTTTGACGATCCATGACAGATCCGCAAAAAAACGCTAGTGTGAAAGTAGCCTTAGGTGTTTTTTCATTTATCTTTATATTAAACTCCGTTCCTATGTATTTTCTGGTATATTGTAAAAACGCTATCCAGCACTTTCCTTAGGTTTCCTCGTGCCATTTTGCACCAAAGGAGAAAAATGGCATAAAAATTCACGATTGTGGCAAACAGTCTGACCTAAGCTGAGCATAGGGCACCTCCTAAAAATGTCCGAGATGTGCAGAGATCATAGGTGCAGCTTCTGGCTGTGTTTACATATATGTATTTTCACATGATCTCCAGAACTACCGTAAATAGACCAAAAATATGTCACATTTAGATGCTGTGAAAGAGTCAACAAATATTCTGCTTAGGCCCAAGGATTGAGACATCCTCCCCGATTGGTAAGGTGGGTGATAAACTGAGAATAGCTCTTTCTATTTATAGGCTTTTTTTGTTATAATGTAAAATTTGTAAGATAAATATAATAGCAATTTCTACTGGAACAGTTTTTGTTGGAAAGCAAATATATTAAGCATTTAAATTCTATATGTTTATTTTTCTCTTGCAGTACATCATTTTAACTTGGGTCGTAGAATGCCGGGATTTGACTATGGACCTGATGGCTTTGGCACTGGCCTGACACCACTCCACCTTTCTGATGATGGAGAGGGTGGAGCCTTCCACTTTCACGAACCACCTCCTCCATATACTGCATATAAATACTCTGACATTCACCCCCCGGATGGTCCACCACCACCATATGAAGCTTCAATATGTCCTGACATTATTCTTTGCTCAACAACTGGTGAGGAAATTCTCAATTGTTTGCCAACATGTGTACAGTTAAAGGGGTTGTCCATTTTCAGAGCTGAACCCGGACATACCCAGAATTTCACCCAGGTAGGCCCTGTGATATCAGTATCGAAGTATGAAGTATGAAATGCTCCGATGCTCTCCCTTGCAAGGGCTTTCTCTTGTTTATAACAACAAACTGCTGGCCAGAGCCTTCCGCCCAGCAGTGTTCCTGCTGACGTCACTGGCTCTGATGGGTGGGCTTTAGCGCCTACCTAGCCGTTTTAAAGGCCATCAGTGCTAGTAATGTCACCGGGCTCACTGCTGGGCGGAAGCCTCCACCTAGCTTACCCTATGGATAGCCTGATACGTCACTGTTTCTTCATAAAATGTATTTGCCCTGCGCGATTCAGTGCAGGGCAAAGGACAGCAATGCATATTAGGTGGGGCTGCCTGGGTGAAATTGTGGGTATTTCCGGGTTCAGTTCTAAACCTGGACAACCCCTTTTAAAGTAATATCTGGTAACTGTGTAACTAAAGGGGTAATCCCATCACATAATGTTATAGCATATTGCTAGGATATGACATAACTAAGATTCGTAGTGGCCAGTAAGTACGGCATGTGACCGCTGAGACCACTGGTTAGCAGTATCTTCTGTAATTTTATAGCATTTGTACACCTTCTTACACTTTATACTAAACCAGGTAAGGGTTTTCATGACTGTGCATCTCTAATTTCATGCAGTGTTGTTTTTTTTCCATCAGATTTTGTACTAATCCTTTGGACTCTGTATCTACTGAGGTATTCTCCCTTAAGCAATGCACAGACGCTACACGGTGCCATACTAAAGGCACCATACTGGCTACATGCATAAGATTCTGCCCTGTCCATAAGGGCTCATGCACACGGCCATGTGTTAGCCACATCTCTCAGACAGACAGTGATTTCTGTGATATGAACTCACTACATCATAGTGCTTCATGATACAGTAAGTTCCTGTATGTCTGCTGGTCTATTGTACTGTACTTACATGATGATGAGAGTACAGTACAATCGACATGCGGTCAGACATGAACTCACTGCATCGCAAATCACTATGATGCAGTCAGTTCAGGTCAGAGGAGCATCTGTCGGTCCCAGATATGTGTTGGACACGTGCTTTGTTACCCAGACCGCACACAGACTGCATATTGAGGTGCAGATTGTCTTTGGGCAGCTTGACCGGATTTCACAAAACTTTGCTTTATAAAGATGGAGTGTTGAGACGATCGTCGCGGTAATTGCGTCTTGCAATCATGGTACAAGGCTATATGCTGAAACTAAAGTATTCTTGGATGGGCTCTAAAGTGTTAATGGATATTGATTCTCGCTCTTTTTCCCCTCTTCTCTCCTCTCTGATGTGAAGATCAAGTAACTCGGCAGTCAGCTGGGTTGGGGCAACTCTCCACAGCGAGCAGTAGCAGTGCCTCTTCGCCACAAACTACAGAAGAACCGCTGCCACCTGCAGTGCCACCACTGCCTCAGCCGCAAAGTGATACAGAAGACTCTGAAGACAGAAGCACATCGCTACTTGTTGCCCCTAATATTCTTCAAAATAAAGCCTTCCCCAATGCTGGTCAGTCTGGGCCCTCGCCGAGTAACCGTTCTCTGAACACTGTTGTTTGAGATTGGATTAAGAGTGGCCCATGACATTGCAAACCTGATTGAACTGTTGATAGAATTAGCTGAAATATTCTGAAAGAAGGCTCCTAGATCACACATCCTTATTTTTTTGAAAAAAAAAATTGTCATTAACCCTCTTGCTACCTAAGGTGTTTCTGCCATTGCACACAAAGCTACTGAGGGAGGTCAAGTGTTAAACAGGCGAGTTACACCGTGATCTTAAATTGAGTTATCATGTAAATATTACATTTCAAGTGCTGCACTTTCTCCATTCCCCCTTGAGTGTATGTGTGAGAGTGTGAGGAGACGTTGTCTTCTGTAGAATTTTTATACATATTTTTGAATTTATTGTACTTTTTTTTTTTGAATTCAATAACTTGCAATAATTGCGCAAGAGACTGCATTCATGGGACCCTCGGATTCTGTAAACTCAGCTCCAGCACAATGTAAAAGGATGACTAAAGCACAGGCGAAGGCGACAGAATTTTTCGGAATACTTTCACAGCAGAGCTTCAGCTGCCATGGGTCGTGGACAGAATTGGATGTAGAATATTAATCAACATCCTCACACCTTGCGCGGAACATGTGAGACCTGAAAGGTGTGGCTAATCTTGGGACCAGAAGCTTTTAAGATATGACTTTCCCTTACTTATGAACAAAGACTTTCTACTTCCACATTCACATCTGTGTCCATATTTTGCTTTAGTTCAGGTGATATACAGTGATTTCCATACGAAATGCTTTATTAACCATATCATAGCATGATGACATATGATATGCTAGGGTTATTTCATTGGAATGGAGGGAAGGGTTTGGGGTTTTATAGGTGCAAAAAAAAAAAAATTACTCAGAGGTTTCCTAGTTTGATGCCTGTCTAGCTAGATCCTTTCCTCCTTTAGGCCTCATGCACGTGACCATATTTATTTCCGCATCAGATCTGCATTTTGGTGGATCAGATTTGGACCCAATTATTTCAACGGGCCTGCAAAAAATCCAGACCGCACACCACATGCTGTTCGCATCCGTATGTCCATGCCGCAGTCCTGCAACAAAAATATAACATGTACTATACTTGTTCATTTTACAGACAAGGCTAGGAAACTGCTATAGAAGGGAAAAAGTAAAATGGCGGCATGCACGTGGTTGGTATCCGTCTTTTGCAGATCCACAGTTTTTGCGGACTGCTAAACACATTCGGTCGTGTGCATTGGGCCTTAGGCGGAGACCTCACCCCTCACTGTTCAACTAGACTAGAACCTTGATCTTAAAACACTGGGTTTGAACAAATGAAATTATTTTGCATAGATTGTCAATTTGGTTTGCCTTTTAAACATGCGTTTGCTTGTTTGTATGTTAAAATTGAGTTGTTTTTCCTACTGGCACTTTCTAATATTAGACACTAAATGGTTTCACAGGACAATATACTGTACTACAGTTAAATGGTCTTTAGAAATGTCAGAGCTTAACATTGTTGAAGACCTAAGCTGCATAATCGTCGCTTGCATTTGATTTTTGCATTTTTTTTTTAAACTACAAATTGAGAATATGTTCAAGAAGATTTCTATCCTGTACCCAGATATTGCTTTGCTCTTGGCCTGCCCGTACACAGGGACAAAATATGTGTTGGTAAACCGTAGCAATTTTCTTTTTTTTTTCCTTCCACTATGCTATGAAGACTACAGATTTTGTAATGTCCTCAACAAAATATTTTCTAAAAGCTTGACACAATGCTTTTGTGGAACTGTGAAACAGGACGTCATGTCACCACTGCGCGATTTTTTTGCTTGGTCTTTAGTTGTTGCCACTAGATCTAAATACATAACGTAACATAATTAAATCTTTAGGTGCTTAATCTGTGTGCTTTTGTCTTAAATTGACAATTGTCAAAGCAATCATAGGTTACTCAAGGCCTAGAGTTGAGCGAACCTGCTTTTCGGCAGGTTTGGGTTTAAGTGAATTATGTGATGGATTCCGTTCTCACGGAATCCATCACGTAATTCAGTACCGGCATGCCGCATAATATAAGTGTATGGCCAGCTCCGAGGGTTCCGTTCTGCTGGCCATACACTTGTATTATGAGGGAATGCCTCTAAAGGCTTACCGTTTGGCATGCCGGCATTGAATTACGTTATGGATTCCGTGAGAACTGACTGCATTACGTAATTTACTTAAAACGCGAAGCCTGTCAAAAGGCATGTTCGCTCAACTCTAACTAGGCCTATATAGTATCCAATTAACTTTTAGTAAGGATAGATGCACTTCAGTTTCAATAAAATATTATCCAACATCACTCCCTTATCGTACTCGCAGGTATCTAGGTAGCTGGGATCTAAGCAGCTGTTTGAAGGCTACTTTTTTTTTTTTTTTCAGAAGTGAACTACTGTATATGAACACTGTTTTCACAGGAATATTTTTCCCATACTAGTGAAACATCGGCGTGTATGTTGTGGCTTATTGACTACAGTGTGTAGAGTGTTTTGGTAGGGAGGAACCTCTGTCACAAGCTGGTGTAGTTAAATCAGCGCTTCATTACAAGAGTCTTGCAAAGAGATGTTTAGATCTTTGCCTGAATACCCCTGGGTGTTTCTATATGGCACGACGGAGATTTGGACCCCCACGGGCACAAGGCTTAAGGGCGAAGTTCTTCTAGCTCATAGAAGAATTACTGTAGGTTGAAGTATAGGGTGTGTATAGATCATATACAGTATAGTCATTGAAGGTCATGGGCTGCATTTTTTGCATTGAGGCTCTACTGAATGTCAAGGTCCCTCAACAGGAAGACTTCAGGTTTTGAGTAAACGCCGAAGGAATTGCTCCCAAGTGCTGGACGGTATTGCCAGCTCTAACTCCTATATGCTGTAACAGCATATGCTTTTTTTTTATCTCTCTAAAGGGATTGACAACTCTGTGATTCACCTGAAATAAAGTGGTAAGTACTTACCTCAGAGGTTCCGTGCGGCCGCTCCGGTTTTCCTACCTGCAGCGGTGACATCCTGTTTGCTGCAGCCAATCACTGGCCTCGGTGGATGCACTGCTGAGGCCATTGATTGGCTGCATCGGTCACATAATGTTTGCAGCCAGGTAAATAGAGCTCTGCCAGGAGGACTGGAGTGGCAGCCCTTATCACGGTATTGCAGGTGGATCCCAAGGGTTGTCCATTTTCCTCCTGAAAGCAGACAATCCCTTTAAGAGCAGACAGTAAAGTGTCACCATTTTCTCCGTTGTTCTGGGTGCCTTTATAGATTCTCCTTGAGATGGCTGTTCTTACCCAGTTGGTGAATGGATTGTTTACAAGCCACTATTGTGGGGCAGGAGGTCCAGAAAGGTTTCTGTTATGTCGATTTTCAGATTTTGTGACTGACTCTACCTGTGGCAGTGTGTAAATAATTTTGATATACCATGTCGATATGACTCCTAATGCAGTATCGTTTAGCCCCTGTGACTTTTTAGTTTTTTTGCGTTGTTGCGCTTCATTTAACACAATCTACTGATTTTTCTTTCCCTTTACTGTAAGAACATTTCATTTCAGATGCCAAAATAAAACTGTATTATGGAATTTTCATATCATTTGTCATTGTGAACATTACTGTGTCTTGGTCCCATTGCTCCTTTTATGTTTCCGCCTTTGGCTATTACTAATCCCAATAACTTGCGTATATAGGTAATCTAATAATACTGCTGCAATGTGTGTTCTTGCAGAAGGCGAAGCTGTGTGATGGAGCCATAGATAATTCCCTGCAGCACAATAGGTGGGTCCTGCACATCAGCTGAATGTCAATGGGACCGATTAACCATCTAATGTGTATATGGGCCCTCCTGACTCTCTCCTGACTGCACTTGGAGAGATAAGAATCGAGCAGCATGATTTTTAACCCCTTCAGGACACATGACACATGTACCGGTACGTCATGAGTAGTTCCGATCACTGCTGCTCAGCCGGCAGTGATCGGAACAAGGTACCTGCTGAAATCATTCAGCAGGTACCTTGTTACAATGCCCAGGGGGGTCCTGTGACGCCCCCGTATCGGCGATCGCTGCAAACCGCAGGTCAATTCAGACCTGTGGTTAGCAGCGCTTTGTGCGATCAGAGACTAAATGCCCCCAAAGTGTTAAATTTTCACCCCCCCTGCAGCCCCCAATCATATTGTTGCTGCGGGGGTGCAGGGGGGGTGGTTGCGATCCCCCGCCCGCCTCCTCTGTAATATTCCCTGGTGTCAAGCGGATCTATCAGAGTGTAAGCACATTGCTGACACTCTGATAGAAACGGCTGGCATCTGTGCTTGATCAGATGCCAGCCGTTTAACCCCATACGGACCGCAGTATTAACCCCTTAAGGACCGGGCTCATTTTCACCTTAGGACCAGGCCATTTTTTGCAAATCTGACCAGTGTCACTTTATGTGGTGATAACTTTAAAACGCTTTTTCTTATCCAGGCCATTCTGAGATTGTTTTTTCGTCACATATTGTACTTCATGACACTGGTAAAATTAAGTCGAAAAATTTCATTTTTATTTATAAAAAAATATCAAATTTACCAAAAATTTTGAAAAATTAGCAATTTTCCAAGTTTCAATTTCTCTACTTCTATAATACATAGTAATACCGCCCAAAAAAGTTATTGATTTACATTCCCCATATGTCTACTTCATGTATCGATGATTTTGGGAACGCCATTTTATTTTTGGGGATGTTACAAGGCTTAGAAGTTTAGAAGCAAATCTTGAAATTTTTCAGAAATTTTCAAAACCCACTTTTAGGGACCAGTTCAGGTCTGAAGTCACTTTGTGAGGCTTACATAATAGAAACCATCCAAAAATGACCCCATTCTAGAAACTACACCCCTCAAGGTATTCAAAACTGATTTTACAAACGTCATTAACCCTTTAGGTTTTCCACAAGAGTTAATGGCAAATAGAGATAAAATTTCAGAATTTCGATTTTTGGAAAATTTTCCGTTTGAATCCATTTTTCCAGTAACAAAGCAAGGGTTAACAGCCAAACAAAACTCAATATTTATTGCCCCGATTCTGTAGTTTTCAGAAACACCCCATATGTGGGCGTAAACTGCTGTATGGCCAAACGGTGGAGCGCAGAAGGAAGGGGACGCCATATGGTTTTTGGAAGGCGGATTTTGCTGGTCTGGATTTTTGACACCATGTCCCATTTGAAGCCCCCGATGCACCCCTAGAGTAGAAACTCCAAAAAGTGACTCAATCTAAGAAACTACACCCCTCAAGGTATTCAAAACTGATTTTACAAACTTTGTTAACCCTTTAGGTGTTCCACAAGAGTTATTGGCAAATGGAGATGAAATTTCGGAATTTCTATTTTTGTTACCTTGTCTCAAAAAAGTGTAATATAGAGCAACCAAAAATCATATTTACCCTAAAATAATACAAACAAAACTGCTACCTTATCCCGTAGTTTCCAAAATGGGGTCGCTTTTGGAGTTTCCACTGTAGGGGTGCATCAGGGGGCTTCAAATGGGACATGGTGTCAAATAACCAGTCCAGCAAAATCCGCCTTCCAAAAACCATATGGCGTTCCCTTCCTTCTACGCCCTGCCGTTTGGCCATACAGCAGTTTACGACCACATATGGGGTGTTTCTGCAAACTACAGAATCAGGGCAATAAATATTGAGTTTTGTTTGGCTGTTAACCCTTGCTTTGTTACTGGAAAAATGGATTAAAATGGATAATTTGCAAAAAATAGCTGTTTTGGGACAGTTTTGTATTTTTGTTATTTACATCGTTGAACTGACAGGTTAGATTGTGTGCTATTTCTATAGAGCAGGTTGTTACGGACGCGACAATACCAAATATGTCTACTTTTTGTTTTTTTTTGTTTCAGTTTTACTTAATAAAGCATTTTTGAAAAAAATGATTTTTTAGTGTCTCCACATTCTGAAAGCCATAGTTTTTTTTTTTTTTTTTTGGCAATTGTCCTATGTAGGGGCTAATTTTTTGCGGGATGAGATGGCGGTTTGAATGGTACTATCTTGGGGTGCATATGACTTTTTGATCACTTGCTATTACACTTTTTGTGATGTAAGGTGACAAAAAAATGACTTTTTTTACAACGTTTTTATTTTTTATGTTTACGGAGTTCACCTGAGGGGTTAGGTTATGTTATATTTTTATAGAGCAGGTCGTTACGAACGCGACGATACCCAATATGTATACTTTTTTTTATTTATTTTGGTTTTACACAATAATATCCTTTTTGAAACAAAAAAATATGTTTTAGTGTCTCCATAGTCTGAGAGCCATATTTTTTTCAGTTTTTAGGCGATTGTCTCAGGTTGGGTATAATTTTTGCGGGATGAGGTGGCGGTTAGATTGGCACTATTTGGGGGTCATATGACGTTTTGATCGCTTGCTATTACACTTTTGTGATGTAAGGTGACAAAAAATGGCTTTTTGACAAAGTTTTTATTTTATTTTTTTACAGTGTTTACTTGAGGGGTTAGGTCATGTGATATTTTTATAGAGCAGATTCTTACGGACGTGGAGATACCCAATATGTCTACTTTTTTAAATTTTTACATTTAACACTGAAAAGCATTTTTGAAACAAAAAAATCATGTTTTAGTCTGAGAGGCATAGTTTTTTTATTTTTGGGCAATTGTTTTATGAAGGGGCTCATTTTTTGCGGGATGAGATGGCGGTTAGATTGGTACTATTTTGGGAGGCATACGCCTTTTGATCGCTTTGTATTACACTTTTAGTAATGTAAGGTGCCAAAAATGGCTTATTTACACCATTTTTTTATTTTATTTTTATGGCGTTCACGTGAGGGGTTCAGTCATGTGATATTTTTATAGAGCTGTTTTTTACGGACGCGCGATACCTAATATGTGTAGTGTATTTTTTTTTTTACTTTTTATTCAGTGATTTGTGTTTTTTTATTTTTACTTTTTTCACTTTTTACATTTTTTTGGACCCAGACCCACTTGGTTCTTGTAGATCCAGTGGATCTGGTGTCTATATAATACAGTACAGTACACTATATTGTGTACTGCACTGTATTTTTTACTTTTCACAGTCTGGTCAGACTTCTGCCTTTAGCAGAAGTCTGACCAGAGTTACTATACCATGGCAAGCAGGACGCTTCTGAAAGCGTCCTGCTGCCATGGTAACTCATCACCCACTGCCATTAGAGAGCAGTGGGTGATGGATGAGGAGGGAGGGAGGTCCCTCCCTCTGCGATCCCATCCTGGGGGGCTGCATAGGCACAGCAGCCCCCGATGGGAGAGGGAGGAGCTCCCTCCTGTTAACACCTTCCATACCGCGGTCCGTCCGGACCGCGGTAAGAAGAGGTTAAACGGCTGGCATCTGCAGCACAGATGCCAGCCGTTTTCTATCAGAGTGCCAGCAATGTGCTGGCACTCTGATAGAACCACTAGACACCAGGGAATTATTACAAGGGAGGCGGGCGGGGATCGCTATTGCGATCCCGCCTCCCGCACCGCCCCGCCTACCGCCTCCGCAACCACCCCTCTGCACCCCGCCGCCATAACAAGATTGGGGGCTGCAGGGGGTTAAAATTCTTAACTTTGGGGCAAATTAACTCTCTGATCCCGCGGTCACAGACCGCGGGATCAGAGATCGCTGAAATCGCTGCAAACCGCAGGTCTGAATTGACCTGCGGTTTGCAGCGATCGCCGATACGGGGGGGTCACATGACCCCCCTCGGCATTAGAACATGGTTCCTGCTGATCTACATCAGCAGGAACCATGTTGCTACTGCGCCCACATCGGGTGCAGTAGCAGTTTAAACACAGGGCGTACATGTACGCCCTTGGTCCTTAAGTACCAGGACGCAAGGGCGTACATGTACGCCCTTCGTCCTTAAGGGGTTAAAGGGTTAACAGGGAGGGAGCTCCCTCCCTCTCCCATCGGGAGGCTGCTGTGCCTTTGCAGCCCCCCGACAGGATGGGATCGCAGAGGGAGGGAGCCCCACTCCCTCCCCATCCATCACCCGCTGCTCTCTTATGGCAGCGGGTGATGGTTGCCATGGAAGCAGGACGCTTTCAGAAGCGTAATGCTCTCCATGGTGCTGAAAGTCTGAATAGACCTGCTAAAGGTCTATTCAGACTTTGTAAAGTAAAAAAATACAGCACAGTGCACTATATAGTGTACTGTATTATACAGACACCAGATCCACTGGATCTACAAGAACCAAATGGGTCTGGGTCCAAAAAAAATGTAAAAAGTGAAAAAAAGTAAAAATGAAAAAAACACATATGACTGAATAAAATAAATAAAATACACTATATTGGGTATCGCCGCGTCCGTGAAAACCTGCTCTATAAAAATATCACATGACTGAACTCCTCAGGTGAACGCCATAAAAAAAACTCTGAAAATGGTGTAAATAAGCCATTTTTTGGCACCTTACATCACTAAAAGTGTAATACAAAGCGATCAAAAAGGTGTATGCAATCAAACCGCCATCTCATCCCGCAAAAAATGAGCCCGTACCTAAAACAATTGGCCAAAAAATAAAAAAACAATGCCTCTCAGACTAAAACATTATTTTTTTTGTTTCAAAAATGCTTTTTAGTGTTAAATGTAAAAAAAAAACTAAAAAGTAGATATATTGGGTATCTTCAAGTTAGTAAGAATCTGCTCTATAAAAATATCACATGACCTAACCCCTCAAGTAAACTTGTGAAAAAAAAAAAAACGTCAAAAGGCGATTTTTATGTCACCTTACATCACAAAAAGTGTAATAGCAAGCGATCAAAAAGTCATATGACCCCCCCAAATAGTGCCAATCTAATCGTCACCTCATCCCACAAAAATTATACCCAACCTGAGACAATTGCCTAAAAACTGAAAAATAAATGGCTCTCAGACTATGGAGGCACTAAAACGTTTTTTTTGTTTCAAAAAGGATATTATTGTGTAAAACCAAGATAAAGAAAGAAAGGTATACATATTGGGTATCGCCGCGTCCGTAAGGACCTGCTCTATAAAAATATGACATGACCTAACCCCTCAGGTGAAAAAAAAAAAAATGGCTCTCAAACTATGGAGACACTAAAACATGTTTTTTTTTTTTGTTTTAAAAAATACTGTGTAAAACTTATATAAATAAAGAAAAAGTATACATATTATGTATCTCTGCGTCCGTCACAACCTGCTCTATAAAAATATCCCGCAAAAAATGAGCCCCTACATAAGACAGCCGCCCAAAAAATAAAAAATAAACTATGGCTTTCAGTATGTGGCGACACAAAAAATTTTTTTTTTTCAAAAATGCTTTATTATGTAAAACTGAAACAAAAACCCCAAAAAAGTAGTCAGATTTGGTATTGTCGCGTCCGTAACAACCTGCTCTATAGAAATAGCACACAATCTAACCTGTCAGTTCAACGATGTAAATAACAAAAAATAAAAACGGTCACAAAACAGCTATTTTTTTGCAAATTTTCCATTTTAATCCATTTTTCCAGTAACAGAGCAAGGGTTAACAGCCAAACAAAACTCAATATTTATTGCCCTGATTCTGTAGTTTGCAGAAACTCCTCATATGTGGTCGTAAACTGCTGTATGGCCAAACGGCAGGGCACAGAAGGAAGGGAACGCCATATGGTTTTTGGAAGGCAGATTTTGCTGGACTGGTTTCTTGACACTATGTCCCATTTGAAGCCCCCCTGATGCACCCCTACAGTAGAAACTCCAACAAAGTGACCCCATTTTGGAAACTACGGGATAAGGTGTCAGTTTTGTTGGTACTATTTTAGGGTAAATATGATTTTTGGTTGCTCTATATTACACTTTTTTTGAGACAAGGTAATAAATAGAAATTCTGAAATTTCATCTCCATTTGCCAATAACTCTTGTGGAACACCTAAAGGGTTAACAAAGTTTGTAAAATCAGTTTTGAATACCTTGAGGGGTGTAGTTTCTTATATGGAGTCACTTTTTTGGAGATTCTACTCTAGGGGTGCATCGGGGGGCTTCAAATGGGACATAGTGTCAAAAATCCAGTCCAGCAAAATCCGCCTTCCAAAACCATATGGCGTTCCTTTTCTTCTGCACCCTGCCGTTTGGCCATTTAGCAGTTTACGACCACATATGGGGTGTTTGTGCAAACTGCAGAATCGGGGGAATAAATATTAAGTTTTATTTGGCTGTTAACCTTTGCTTTGTTACTGGAAAAAATGGAATAAAATGGAAAATTTTCCAAAAAATCGAAATTCTGAAATTTTATCTCCATTTGCCATTAACTCTCGTGGAAAACCTAAACAGTTAATGACATTTGTAAAATCAGTTTTGTATACCTTGAGGGGTGTAGTTTCTAGAATGGGGTCATTTTTGGGTGGTTTCTATTATGTAAGCCTCACAAAGTGACTTCAGACCTGAACTGGTCCCTAAAAAGTGGGTTTTTGAAAAATTTCAAGATTTGCTTCTAAACTTCTAAGCTTTGTAACGTCCCCAAAAAATGAAATGGCATTCCAAAAATGAGCGATACATGAAGTAGACATATGGGGAATGTAAATCAATACCTTTTTTTGGTGGTATTACTATGTATTATAGAAGTAGAGAAATTGAAACTTGGAAAATTGCAAATTTTTCAAAATTTTTGGTAAATTTGGTATTTTTTTTATAAATAAAAATGAAATTTTTCGACTTTATTTCACCACTGTCATGAAGTACAATATGTGACGAAAAAACAATCTCAGAATGGCCTGGATAAGAAAAAGCGTTTTAAAGTTATCACCACATAAAGTGACACTGGTCAGATTTTGAAAAAATGGCCTGGTCCTTAAGGTGAAATAGGGCCGTGTCCTTAAGGGGTTAATGGACCAGTTCTTGGGTAGGTAAAAGCCGTTGGTTGATGTGCTTGGCCCAGTATGTTTATGGGGTGATATGGAGAGCTGTCAGCTGAAGGAGCATTTAACCCGCAGATATCTCATATGTATTGCCAGCCATATTCTCCACTAGCATTGTCATGCAGCATGCTTTGAAGTAGGCTTTACTTGTTCCTTATCCCCCTTAACCGCCTGCCAACTGCCTAACGCAGGGCTGCGTCCAGGCGGCGGCAGGTTTGTCCCTCCTTGACATGGCGGCGCGTCATCTCGCGAGAGGCGAGATTTGCCGTGAACGCGCGCACTTTCACAGCAGATCGCGCCTCGGCAGTTGTACTGCAGCCTGCCAGTGATGATCAATCGCTGGCAGGCTGTAGATGCAAAATACAAAGCATCAAAGAGCTATATCAGACGCTGTTTTCTTAACAGCGTCTGATATACCTGCTACCTGGTCCTCTGGTGGTCCCATTTGCTGGGATCGACCACCAGAGGACCAGGTAGCTATGTAAAGTAGCACCAAGCACCACACTACCCCCACCCCCCCATGGTGATGGACCATGTGATGTGACGTCATCACAGGTCTTTTAGTTCTTTGCTGACGCAGGGAAAGAGAGGACAGGTCGCAACTACGCGATCAAGTGGCTAAGGTAAGTTAACTTTTATTATTTTTAACCTCTTTCACTTCATTTTACTATGCATTCTTTATTAAGAATGCTATTATCTCCCCTTATAACCATGTTATAAGGGAAAATAATAAAGATCTGGTCCCGTTGCTAAGCAACCATGCGGGAAAATCGCACTGCATCCGCACTTGCTTGCGGATGCTTGCGATTTTCCCGCAGCCCCATTCACTTCTATAGGGCCTGCATTGCGTGAAAAACGCACAATATAGAGCATGCTGCGATTTTCACGCAACGCAGAAGTGATGCGTGAAAATCACCGCTCATGTGCATAGCCCCATAGAAATGAATGGGTCCGGATTCAGTGCGGGTGCAATGCGTCCTCTTCACGCATTGCGCCCGTGTGAAAGGGGCCTAAAGGTACTCATGGAAATTTCGGCCCCTTTGCACATCTTGGCTGCAAAAAAGTGTCACTCGTGGTATCGCCGTACTCAGGAGAAGTAGGGCAATGAGTTTTGGGGTGTATTTTTATATATACCCATACTTTGTGTGAGAAATATCGCTGTAAACGGCAACTTTTTAAAAATTTTTATACAAAGTTGTCAATTTACAGAGATATTTCTCTCACCCAACATGGGTATATGTAAAAAGACACCCCAAAACACATTGCCCTACTTCTCCTGAGTACGGCGATACCACATGAGTGACACTTTTTTACAGCCTGGGTGCGCAAAGGGGCCCAAATTCCAACGAGTACCTTTAGGTTTTACATGGCTGCTCACAATTTAGCCCCGCCCAAAATGCCAGAACAGTACAAACACCCCACAAATGACCCCATTTTGGAAAGAAGACACCCCAAGGTATTCGCTGTGGGGCATAGTGAGTCCATGAAAAATTGAACTTTTTGTCACAAGTTAGTGGAAAGGGAGACTTTGTGAGAAAAAAACTATAAAAAAATCAATTTCCGCTAACTTGTGCCAATAAAAAAATCTTCTATGAACTCGCCATGCCCCTCACAGAATACCTTGGGGTGTCTTCTTTCCAAAATGGGGTCACATGTGGGGTATTTATACTGCCCTGGCATTTTAGGGGCCCTAAAGCGTGAGAAGAAAAATGTGTAAAAATGCCCGCCTAATAGGTACTCATTGGAATTAGGGCCCCTTTGCGCATCTTGGCTGCAAAAAAGTGTCAATCATGTGGTATCGCCGTACTCAGGAGAAGTAGGGCAATGTGCTTTGGGGTGTATTTTTACATATACCCATGTTGGGTGAGAGAAATATCTCTGTAAACTTTGACAGCTTTGTATAAAAAATTTTTTTAAAGTTGTCATTTACAGAGATATTTCTCACACACAGTATACACCCCAAAATACATTGCCCTACTTCTCCTGAGTACGGCGATACCACATGAGTGACACTTTTTGCAGCCAAGATGCGCAAAGGGGCCCTAAATCCAATGAGTACCTTTAGGATTTCACAGGGCATGTTTACGCATTTGGATTCTCATGCTTTAGGCCCTAAAATGCCAGGGCAGTATAAACACCCCACAAGTGACCCCATTTTGGAAAGAAGACACCCTAAGGTATTCTGTGAGGGAGTCCATGAAAATCGAGCTTTTTGGCACAATTTAGCGGAAATTGATATATTTTTGATTTTGTATTTTACAAAGTCTCATTGTCCACTAACTTGTGACAAAAATAACATTTTACATGAACTCACCATACCCCTGACGGAATACCTTGGGGTGTCTTCTTTCCAAAATGGGGTCACTTGTGGGTATTTATACTGCCCTGGCATTTTAGGGGCCCCTAATGCGTTAGAAGAAGTCTGAACCAAATACGTAAAAATGCCCTGCAATCTAATAGGTACTCATTGGAATTAGGCCCCTTTGCATCTTGGCTGCAAAAGTGTCAATCATGTGGTATCGCCGTACTCAGGAGAAGTAGGGCAATGTGCTTTGGGGTGTATTTTTACATATACCCATGCTGGGTGAGAAATATCTCTGTAAACTTTGACAGCTTTGTATAAAAAATTATACAAAGTTGTCAGTTTACAGAGATATTTCTGTCACCAACATGGTATATGTAAATACACCCCAAAATACATTGCCCTACTTCTCCTGAGTACGGCGATACCACATGAGTGACACTTTTTTGCAGCCAAGATGCGCAAAGGGGCCCTAAATCCAATGAGTACCTTTAGGATTTCACAGGGCATTTTTACGCATTTGGATTCTCATGCTTTAGGGCCCCTAAAATGCCAGGGCAGTATAAATACCCCACAAGTGACCCCATTTTGGAAAGAAGACACCCTAAGGTATTCTGTGAGGGGCATGTCGAGTTTTTTTGGCACAATTTAGCGGAAATTGATATATTTTTTATTTTTGTTTTTTACAAAGTCTCATTGTCCACTAACTTGTGACAAAAAATAACATTTTACATGAACTCACCATACCCCTGACGGAATACCTTGGGGTGTCTTCTTTCTAAAATGGGGTCACTTGTGGGGTATTTATACTGCCCTGGCATTTTAGGGGCCCCTAATGCGTTAGAAGAAGTCTGGAATCCAAATACGTAAAAATGCCCTGTGAAATCCTAAAGGTACTCATTGGAATTTGGGCCCCTTTGCGCATCTTGGCTGCAAAAAAGTGTCACTCATGTGGTATCGCCGTACTCAGGAGAAGTAGGGAAATTAGTTTTGGGGTGTATTTTTACATATACCCATGCTGGGTGTGAGAAATATCTCTGTAAATGACAACTTTAAAAAAAAAAATTATACAAAGTTGTCAGTTTACAGAGATATTTCTGTCACCCAACATGGGTATATGTAAAAATACACCCCAAAACACATTGCCCTACTTCTCCTGAGTACGGTGATACCACATGAGTGACACTTTTTTGCAGCCTGGGTGCGCAAAGGGGCCCAAATTCCAACGAGTACCTTTAGGTTTTACATGGCTGCTCACAATTTAGCCCCGCCCAAAATGCCAGAACAGTAAACACACCCCACAAATGACCCCATTTCGGAAAGTAGACACCCCGAGGTATTCACTGAGGGTCATAGTGAGTCCGTGGGAGATTTTTATTTTTTTTGCTAGAAGTTAGCAGAAATGGAAACTTTATTATTATTTTTTTCTCCTCAGAAAGTGTCATTTTCCACTAAGGCCTCTTTCACACTTGCGTTGTGAAGATCCGGCGTGCACTTCCGTCGCCGAAATGCACGCCAGATCCGGAACAACGCAAGTGAACTGAAAGCATTTGAAGACTGATCAGTCTTCAAAATGCTTTCAGTGTTACTATGGCAGCCAGGACGCTACTAGCGTCCTGGTTGCCATAGTAGCAGTGGGAGCGGGAGCGGCATACTACATTCCGTGCGGCTCGGGCGCTCTGAATGACGTCAGAGCGCCTCGCGCGCATGGATCACGTGATCCATGCGATCACGTGATCTATGCACTGGGGCGCCCTGACGTCATCCTGAGCGTCCCGGAGCCGCACGGAATGTAAGTATGCCGCTCCCCTACTTACTATGGCAACCAGGACTTTAGCGTCCTGGCTGCCATAGTAACCATTGACAAAAAGCTAAACGTCGGATCCGGCGATGCGCGGAAATGACGTTTAGCTAACGGCCGGATCCGGACTAATGCCCTTCAATGGGCATTAATTCCGGATCCGGCGTTGCGGCATGTCTTCCGGATTTTTGGACGGAGACAAATCCGCAGCATGCTGCGCTTTTGTCAACGTCCAAAAAACGTTGACATACTGAACGGAAGACATCCTGATGCATCCTGAACGGATTTCTCTCCATTCAGAATGCATTAGGATAATCCTGATCAGTAGCTTTCCGTCCTAGAGCCCCGAGGACGGATCTCTAGGACGGAAAGCTAAAACGCTAGTGTGAAAGAGGCCTAACTTGTGAAAAAAAATGAAATGATACATGAACTCACCATGCCCCTCCGCGAATACTTTGGGGTGTCTTCTTTCTAAAATGGTGTGATTTGGGGGGTATTTATACTTTCCTGACATTCTAGCACCTGAAGAAACATGACAGGTGCTCAGAAAGTCAGAGCTGCTTCAAAATGCCGAAATTCACTTTTTTTAACCATAGTTTGTAAACGCTATAACTTTTACCCAAAGCAATAAATATACACTTATTGGATTTTTTTTTTATCAAAGACATGTAGAACAATAAATTTAGAGAAAATTTATATAGAAATGTATTTAAAAAAAAAAATTACAACAGAAAGTGAAAAATATCATTTGTTTGCAAAAATTTTGGTCATTTTTGATTAATAGCAAAAAAAGTAAAAATGTCAGCAGCAATGAAATACCACCAAATGAAAGCTCTATTAGTGAGAAGAAAAGGAGGTAAAATTCATTTGGGTGGTAAGTTGTATGACGGAGCAATAAACGGTGAAAGTAGCGTAGTGCGGAATTGTAAAAAGTGGCCTGGTCATTAAGGGTGTTTAATCTAGGGGGGCTGAAGTGGTTAAGAATGCAGCTATTTATTCCTTTCTGCCTTCTCAGACCCATAACCTTTTACTTCTCTGTTCACATGGCTGTATGAGAGCTTTTGTGGCATAAGTTGTAACTGCATCATTCAGGATTCCATACAATTTATGGGGAAGCTAGAAAAAATTTTCATGGGTGGAATTGGGGGAAAAAAACACAATTCTGCCATTGTTTTACAGGTTTCTTATTTATGGCAGACACTGGACAGTACAAATGACACATTGCCTTTATTTGTGGGTCAAATAACAATAATGCCGAACTTCTCTAGTCTTTTTTTTATTGCTTTTAACCCTTTCAGGACATAGCCGATTTTTATTATTTTTTCATAATTTATTTATTTTTTTTGCTTCCATGCTTTCTAAGTGCCATAATGTATTTTTTTTTAGATTTCTGTTCACATAGCTGTATGAGAGCTTGTTTTTTGCGGGACGTGTGTGTGCATATATAATATAAAATTATTATTATTTTTTTTTTATGGCACATTTTATAGCTTGTAAAAAATGGCAATTCTGCCAAGGTTTTTGGGGGTTTGTTTTTACCACGTTCACTGTATACTGAAAATGGCATGACGATCTAATTCTGCGGGTCAGTACTAGGGATGAGTGAATCGACTTAGGATGAAACATCCGAAGTCGATTCGCATAAAACTTTGTACAGTATTACAATGTATTGTCTCCGATGAGCTGAAGTTATTGCTCAGGTTCGGTTCCAAGTGGTACCTTAGAACCGAATCAGAGTTCGGGAAATGTTTTTTTTATAGTACAAATTAATTTCTGAAGTTATTACCCGAAGTCTCTCGAGACTTCGCGAAGCAATAACTTCGGTTCATCGGAGCCAATACATTTTTACCGAGCTCCTGCTCCGTACAGTATTGAAACGAAGTTTTATGCGAATTGTCTTCGGATGTTTCATCCGAAGTCGATTCGCTCATCCCTAGTCAGTACGGTTATAGAGATACTAATTTGCTATGATTTTTATTATGTTATACTACGTTTAATTTAAAAAAATAAACACTTTTTGAACAAACTTTTTTTTTTTTCTTTGCATCACCATATTCTGACAGCCATAATTTTTTTAATATTTCTGTTTACAGAGCTGTGTGAGGGCTTTTTTTTTTCTGTGAGACGAGCTGTTGACCATGGCATCTGAGGGGTTAAATGACCAGGATTGTTGTCAGAGAACAGTCATTGTTGCCTTACATTGCACCAACGATGTAAAACATGGTGCGTGTAAAAAAAAGTTTGACAAAGTCTTTTAAATATATTTTAATGTTTTTGTCTATAGAGCTGTGTGAGGGCTATTTATTTATTATTATTTACCAGGGAGCTAGATTTTGATACATTATTATGTGTAACTTTTGATCATTTTCTTTTATTTCTGTTGTTATAGGGATGTGAAGTGAAAAAAAGTGACTCACTTTTTTTTTTTTTTTTTTTTTTTTACATTGGCCTCACTACACACTATGCTCTGGTACTTGCATATACTACATATTGGTGAGTTTTCCTGTAGGGCTGCCCATCCATGATGGCATATTGTAGGCAGGATCACATTTATTGTAGAGCAGTGTAGAGCTCCGCCACCTCACACCCCTACGCTGCTCTGAAAGTAGAGGCAACTAGCCCTGCTCACATTCTAGGACAGGTTCCTGGTGGCCTTTTTGAATCATTCTTGGAGATACCTTTTAAGCAGGCCTCTACTTTTTAGCTGCTATGCTCCTAGTTCGGGGATGCTATCTCCAAGAGGTGTTTGTGGTCCATCCCGTCTGAAAGAGACAGGCTTTTCAGATCTGCCTTGGACATCATCCTGGACAAAGTGTCTTAACAGGTTAAAAGGATTCCCTTCCGAATTGAGATTTAAATTTTTATTTTTATTTTTTTTCCGTCAGCGACTCTCTTTTTCATAAACAGAGACAGAGTATACCAAAACGAAAGAAGGAACCAGAAAATGACACTGGAAATCCTCCATGCATATTCTACATGAGTCATTTACACCTCAGCCTAAAGCCTCATTCACACGTCAGTGTTTTGTAAGTGATTTGCCTCAGTGTTTTTCAGCCAAAACCCGGTGCGGTTCTAAACACAGAACAGGCGCAGATTTTTCCCTTTGTCTGTGGAGCCTCCAATCCTGATTTTGGCTCACAATCACTGATGGAAATCACTGACCAAAACACTAGCGTCTGAATGAGGCCTAAAGAGGACTTTTATGTGAAAAAAAAGTATGAACTAAGTATCATGATATGGAGAGTAGCACCCAGGGATCTCACTGTCCGATTGGACAGCGCTATAGCCTGGGAGAAGGAGACAAAAAGGGCAGACTCCTCCCAGGAGAACCATGTCACCGAAGATACCGGTGGACATAGCGGGAGAACGGAGCGGCGCCCAAGGATAATAGTAAGTGCAGTGAGATCCCTGGGCGCTGCTTTCCATATTGTGATACTTAGTTCATACTTTTTTTTCACATTAAAGGACCTCTTTAGGAGTGCTTTGGCATTCATAGAGTTGATTTGTCAGGCTGCCACCCGGGTGAACTCGATGACCTTTTTTTTCTAATCACTACAAATTGGACCTTCTTGCAAATCGTGACTCATCATTTGGCTGCAAGGTCTTATCTGCAGCAATCCCACCATAATTAGTGTTTTGTGTGAAACCACTGCAAAGGATGAAAATCCACAGAGACAATTTTTTATTTTATTTTTTCAAAATCCATTTCACAGGTCACTTTATTTGTGAGCAACTTCTCCGTGTAGCTGAGATTTTTTTAAATCTCATCCATGTAGTTGATACTCTATTTTAGGGCTCATTCAGATGGCCGTATGCTGTCCGCAAAAAGGCAGATCCTTTTTTTTTAGGACAGTTCAGCATGTCCGCAAAAAAATGGATTGCATTTGTTTTTTTTCCTGATCCATAGACTTCAATAGGGCCATGTGCTGATTTTCACTGACAAGTATAGAACATGTTTCATTTATTTATTTTTGCTGAGCCGTGCAATGGAAGAAAAGGGCCCCATAGAAGTGAATTGGACAGCATAAAACGGATCCACATTTTTCCGGACAGCATCCAGCCGTCTGAATGAGCCCTTAGGCCCATTACTCTGAGAAGTTTCTCTGTGTAGATCTGCACCTCAGAGGCGGACTGGCCATAGACCATACAGGGAAATTTCCCAGTGGACCAATGCCCCGGAGGCCACTTGAGCCCTCCTAATGGCCCCCAGCTCAATACGTAAGGATCTGATGCAAAATTTTTCTCCGAAAAAATCTATGTACAAAAACAACCGACCCCATCATTCAAGGCAGCTTTTAAGGATCTACATAAACTGTACAGGGAACATATCTCAAGCTGGTGGGAGGTGCAAAGCCTAGAAAATTACATCAAGCAGGGCATAGTCCCACGGGGCTTGAGAATCTCCCTCAATCCTGTACCTAAACAGAGGACTACTGGGTTTAATGCTCGGTGGGAACAGCTTGCCACTTCCAGTTCACTGCAATTTATGAAAATTCTACTGGAGGAAGAAAAAATCCTCTTAGTGAGCCTTAGTGACAAGCTGAAAACCCAGATAGAGCTAACTAAACCGTATACATCTGATCCGGATTTTGCTAATAAAGAAAAACAATTACAGACCTCAGTAGAAAAATACCAATTCTACCTTCGTGAGAGAAAACATCGTCAGTTTAATCGTGATTTGGCAGAGTTTAGGGATAATAAGGCCTATTGTGTTCTAAAAGAGAAAATCACTAATAAAGAGTCAGTATCTGAGTTGTCAACCACCGACACTGACATATCAGACAGTGATCGGGAGCAACTTCATAAACCAACTAGAAACAGGTCCAAAAATAATTACAGACGAGGGAGAGGTCGGGGTAATAGAGGCAGAAACTATCAAAGTGGTCCGTCTGATTTTTTAGATCAGATACCCCCATACCCCCTCAGAAACCGCTCCAATCAACAAGGAGTGGTGGCCCAGAAGTGATTAATCTCTCGAACCGTCAAATATCTTCTCTTGAAATGACGGTGTTAAGTAAGGGTCTTACCTTTGTCCCGACACAACGATTTGACGTCTTTGGGTGGGTGAAAGACCTACACCTATTCATTCGCAAACTCAAGTGGCGTAAACATTTTGCAAACGTAGAAAGACGTCAGTGTCGAGACCTAGGTATCCCCCTAGACCTTCTTAACGACGTTAGGACACTCTTTGGTTTTGCTGATGAACCTGCACCTATTCAGGGTGTGGGTCCATTTACCACCCTAAAGAATAAAAGCAAAAAAATGCCCCCCTCAGGGGATGTATCATGCCTGGATGTTTTTCTAGAGGTAGTGTGTAAGGACCTCAACAATATTAAAACCACTAAAACTACTCGTAATTATTCAAACGAAGAGTGGCATGCAGTACAAACATTGAGGAACGACCACACTATTACTGTTAAGCCCTCGGACAAAGGGGGGAATACAGTGATTTTGGATAGCAGTGTTTATGTGGACATGTGTATGCAACTCTTGTCTGACAAAAACAACTATGGTACACTTACATACAACCCGACGGAACCTTTTAAGCTTGAATTGAAAGGTATTCTGGATGAAGCTTTGGCAAATAAAATTATTTCAGAGGATGAATATCAATTCCTCTTTCCTACTTCACCAACTATAGCAACCTTTTACAGTCTCCCCAAGATTCACAAGGGCATTACTCCAATCAAGGGACGCCCTATTGTCTCGGGGGTGAATAGCTTATGTCAGAACATAGGTATTTATATCGACCGTATCCTAATGCCATTCGTAGTTTCGCTGCCATCATATGTCCGTGATACTATGGATCTGTTGAAACGTATTGAGGGGATTTGTATTGATGATAATTCTATTTTGGGGAGTATAGACGTTGAGGCGCTATACTCCTCAATTCCGCACGAAGCAGGCCTCAAAGCTATTGAATACTACCTTAATATGAGAGGCATTCAGTGTAAAGCACACAACCTGTTTGTACTCAAACTATTGACATTTCTTCTCACACACAATTTTTTCTTGTTCAACACTAAGATTTACCACCAGCTCAGGGGCACGGCAATGGGGTGCTCGTGTGCACCGGCGTATGCCAACCTGCTCCTGGGCTGGTTGGAAGCTACTGAGGTTTTTGGTGACGGGGTCTCGACTTGTACCGGGCCCATTCTCTTGTGGGCCCGGTACATAGACGACATTTTCGTTATCTGGAATGGTACAGAGGAGTCTTTCAATAAATTTGTTAAGGATCTCAATTCCAACAGTGTGGGTTTGAGATTCACTATGGAATCTGATCGTGATACATTGGCCTTCCTAGATATCAAGATCTCTAGAGGAAGTTCCAATGAACTAACCACTAACATTTACCGTAAGCCTACCTCTACAAACTCGGTACTTCACTGGAGCAGTGGTCACCCCTTTACAGTGAAAAGGGGTATCCCTAAAAGCCAATATTTGCGCTTGAGGCGCAACTGCTCAAGTAAATCCGAGTTTGTAAATCAGGCTAAGATCCTCCGGGAAAGATTTCATGACAGAGGATATCCTGATAGTGTCCTAAGACCCGCGTACCAGGGAGCCCTCCGTAGAGAACGGTCGGAACTCCTAGTACCCAGAAGAAAAACAGACGATGTAGACAGTAAAATACGCCTAATTGCAACGTTTGATGAGGCGACAGGACGTGTGAAGGAGATACTCAGAACACACTGGCCTATTCTCCTGATGGATCCGGATATTAAGGACGTCATCTTTGACTATCCACAAGTAACCTTCCGTAAGGGGAGTAGTCTTAGAGACGCCCTGGTTCACAGCCACTACACCCCAGCCCCGAGGCAAGGCACATGGTTGGACTGTAAAATCCAGGGCTGTTACAGGTGTAGTGGATGTGTAGCTTGTAAGATTATCCAGAGTGGCAAAACATTCAGCAGTACGAACCTACAAAAATCTTTTCAAATTAAAGACTTCATCAATTGCCGCACTCCTGGTGTGATTTACAAAATCACATGCAGTTGCGGCATTGAATATGTGGGTAAGACCAACAGGGAGTTGCGGAGACGACTTGGCGAACACCTTAGGGACATAAGCAATAAAAGAGACACCCCAGTTGCCAGACACATCAATGAATCCCATGATGGTAACAGCAACTGTATTAAGGCCATGGGCATTGAAAAAGTGAATCCACCGGCGAGAGGTGGTAACTGGGACCGCCTACTACTGCAAAGGGAGGCAAGGTGGACCTACATTCTGGACACAATGTCACCTAGAGGATTAAATGAACAGATAAATTTCTCCTGTTTTCTTTGATCCCAATATGCAGATGTCTCTAGGGTTGGATGTACCCTTTATGGTGGTCATATTGCACCACTTTATCACCTCCTTAATTACTTAATACTATATTCCTTACTCTCATGTTTATTTGATTTATGTTTATTTTCATTTATATGAGCTAATTTCCCGACCACGTCTACTGAATTGGTGTCCTTTTCCCATGTTAGGGAATTACCCCCTTTTTTTTTATCATTCCGCAAAAAATACCATTTTCCTATTTACCCATACCTGGGTTGTGTGTCAGAATGCTGGATACAAGGTTTATCTATCCGTCATTCTGACATTAGGTGTGTCTATACTATCATGTTTACACACCTCCTAAAGTATCGGGTCATGGCTATCATCATTACCCACCCATATTATGGACATGAACTATATATCATGAGCCAGTCTAAATTAATGGATGTGCATGTGATTTTTGTTTTCTTTCTTAATTGAGTCCCATGAAAAGTAGTTTCTGTCATTCATTGACAATTTATACTACAGGGACCTTTCTTACGTATGTAGATCATTTCACCTGACAGACATCTATCTTGCCACCTGATATGACGTTACCAAGCAAACACAAAGGTTGATCTATTGGAGTCCTCTATTATCCGTGCTCCACATTAAACCTGAGTTGTTTTCTCGATTACATGAATGCCTGCGCTGTGGATTTCCGAGCGCAGACATTCATAATCAATCACTGAGTACACTTCCGCGACGTGGAACGCACGCTATCCACTGTGGAACGCACGCCGCGGTCGCCATCTTTGTTCTCATTTTCTACATTCCCTCGGCATCGTCTTGCAGGGGAAGGGTTTGGGATTAATGTCCACGCCCATCCCACACCTCCTTGGCTTTAAATAGTGGCGGGCTCAGCAGGTAAACCAGGTAACATCTATACCTGAGCGTTCTTAAAAACAGCCTAGCACTTATCTGTGCGTCGTTTGTTGGTGCAGCACCTACCAGTGCAGCACACTTTTTTCAGTAGTTGCCGTATTCATCTTAACGAACCTCTACTTTTTTTGAACTTTATTTTGCCCTCAATAGCGGTTCCCCTGAAGAGAGGAAGATATCCTCAGAAACGTGCATGTCGGGACTTGGGGTATTTTTAGGGAACGCTTAGCCCTAGGGTAAGGTTCCGGACGGGGGCCCAGCTAGTGGGACACTCCGTGGGTAGGTCTTTAGGGCCAGACCCAGGGACAGGTTCCGGACGGGGACCCAACTAGTGGGACACTCCGTGGTTAGCCTCATTAGGGCAATCAGTGGATTGTAGGGTCAAATAGCTTCCTTCCAGCATCCAAACCCCCCCCCCCTATCTCCACCTTTACGGTACCCCCCAGGGCTGCTGCATATCAAAGAACATCCGAGCGGGTACACCACCAAACTCTCCTATCAACAGTACGGTAGGACAATCGGTTACGGTGCCGCCGTGCACTTTCTATACCGTCATTTGTTTGCTGGTGGAACCACATATATTACACTGTGGTTTCTAAGTACTTGGTTCTTTCAATCGATGCCCACTGTATACCAAAATCGTGTGCATAGCAGTTTTTTCTTTTTGTCTTCCCCCACCCTCCTGCACCATTAGGAGGCTGGAGGACATCCGTTTTGTTTTATATGTACAGTCACGTGCTCTTTCATTCGGTATTGACTGAGAGCGCTGGTGACTGTTTTGTCTAGTTCCCGGTACTAGGGATTTATAGACGTTTGTGGTGTTTATAATACCTGTGGTATAATTTTTTATCAAATCGAAGTAAAAGTTAGGTTTTAAACCAGTCATTTCCAGATCACTGTTTTCAGTATTTGATGCTAAATTAATGCTAAAATAATCAGGTACTTATGCACTTCGCCCGCAGTAGCAGGTACTCTCCTGAATTCAGCTGTGCCACTGTCCGCAGTATTGTGATATAGTTGAATACTGCAGCGGTATTTTGTGCTGAACTGCGGTATTTGATTCTGCTGGGGCTGTATTTTGTAATGCATTATGATGTTGCTGTTCCCATCTACTTTTGTTGTCCCCACCGCTGCCTTGTGTCAATTTTGACCCGTCTACATCATGGGGCCTCTTTTTAGTTTTTTTCTTCCAGGGCCACTTTAAGTTCCCAGTCCGCCCCTGCTGCACCTAATATGAAATATATATTCACATGCAGCAAATCTGTTGCAGAAAATTCTCTGACATGAACTTGCAGAATTTAATGTGATTGCTGATGAAGCAGCCCTATACAGATGAATGGGAATTACAGTTGCAGAAAATCTAAAGAAAGAATGTGAGTTTTGACGTCGATTGTTTATGGAAGTGCAGCAAAATCAGCATGAAAGTTCACATGGAAAACCACTGTCTCGTGACTGGTGTCTGAGGAGGCAAATCTCATCCTGGTTTGGATCAGTTTTCATTAGGCATTATTCACAGTCAGCATTTTGGTCAGTGATTGTGAGCCAAAACCAGGAGTGGAGGCTACACAGAGATAATGTATATTGGAAAGATCTGCACCTGTTCTGTGTTCAGACCCGCACCTGGTTTTGGCTCACAGTCACTGATGGAAATTACTTGCCTAAGGGTCCATTCACACGTCCACAAAATGGGTTGGCATGCGTTCCACAATTTTGCGGAACGGGTGCGGACCCATGCATTTTCAAAGGGGCCACAAAAGATGCGGATAGCACACTGCGTGCTGTCCACATCTGCACTTCCGTTCCGCGGCCCCGCAAAAAAATAGAACATGTCCTATTCTTGTCTGCAGCCACAGAGAAGAAAAAGCATTTCTATCATAGGGCCGGCCATGTGCGGGTCCGCACATGGCCAGTGTCCTTGTTTTGCGGACGTGTGAATGGACCCTAAAACAAATTGTCTGATAGACTCTGGAGAAAAAGATGTAGATTTAAAGAGAACCTGTCACCAGGAAATTCACTGATAAAGCAGGCATGCTGCCTTGTAGGACTCACCCTGCTGAATATAATGATACCTTTCACTTGGTGATCTGTTGCTTTATTGTGGAGAAATATTACTTTTAATCCATATGCTAATGAGCTGATATGAGTCCAGCATTTTTTCTATTCAGAGCTGTAGCCCCTCCCCTATTTACTTCTTCAGTTGTAAAAGGGGCGTGGTTTAAAAAAATGACCTGCATTATAGCCAATACAAGCCTTGCTGCCTTTCACTTTATAGCCTAACTGCCATACCCACGGTGACATGTCCCTTATCAGCCATCATGTGTTTATCACCCCATGAATAAACTAGCCCTTATTATAATTACTAACTTCAATAATATATTCCTCCCCCTTTTTTTACCTAAGCATTCCCTGTTATTCATTTTCCCTCCAGTTATTAAAATGAATGAATGATGTAATAAACCACGCCCCTTTTACAACTGAAGAAGTGAATAGGGGAGTGGCTATAGCTCTAAATAGAAAAAACGCTGGACTCATATCAACTGCTGGACTCAAATCAGCTCATTAGCATATGAATTAAAAGTAATATTTCTCCACAATAAAGCACCAGATCACCAAGTAAAAGGTATCATTATATTCAGCAGAGTGAGCCCTACCAGGCAGCATGCCTGGTTTATCAGTGAATTTCCTGGTGACAGGTTCCCTTTAAGAGACAAAGAATAAACTGTAGACTGTTCCTATGGCACAGATGTGCTGGCACAACTTTGGTAAAAACAAAGGAGATGACTGGTGAACAGTAAAAGCTTATTATTATCTGGGCAAATTATTGCACTCTCTCAAATTTCCAGCAGATGGCAGACCTGCAATGTTTACTTTAACCTATGGTGAGTCCATATTTTGGTTTTCTCAAAGTGACACATACGAGCGTTGTTCAATAAGTTATTTACCTGACTATCAAAGCAAAATTTTCTGACACAATTGAACTTACTACTTTTCAATGTAATCCACCTTGACTTCAACACACTTATTCCACTTCGCCTCCAGTGATCAGATGCCCTCAGAATAGGAGACTTCTTGAATCTGCAGGAATCCTGTTAACGCCTCCTTGACTGCAGTATCATCAGGAAATTGTTATCCACTCAGACATTTCTTCAGGTTTCGAAAGAGAAAGTAGTCGCTGGGAGCCAGTTCTGAACTATAGGGTGGATGGTTAAGCTCCATGAAGCCGCATTCACTGATAGCTTGTGATTTGCAAGACTTGTAAGATGGCGCATTGTCGTGAATCAGCAACACACCAGAGGACAACTTCCCATGGCCTTTCTCTTTGATTGCCTCACGTGATGCTTTCATTGTTGAAGGATAGGTGTCTCCAGTAATTGTCTTCTGTAAAATTAACTTTAGTAATAAAACGCCTTCTGTATCCCCAAAAACTGTTGCCATGATCTTTCCAGCTGACTGCTGCACACAAATTTATTTTTGGAGTTGGTGACCCCTTGTGCTTCCATTGCATGGACTCTTGTTTGGTCTCGGGATCATGGTGTTGAACCCATGTTTCATCAGCCATAGTAATTTGAGAATAGAACTGTCAAGGTCCCTCCAGTGACAGGGGTCAGAAGATCTAAGAGACTGGCTGCACGTAATGTTATCTGACAGTCCCTTTGGTTTCACTTTGTTCAATGTTGTTGCTGGTCATGACCACACCTCTTGTCTCAGGTGTAGATTAAGTGGTCATTCCAACTCCTATTTAGTCTGGTCTCACCAATCGGGCTATGCAGTTGATAGCTCCTTTTGGCTGTGGAAGTGCTGGTGTTGGTTCTCCTCTGAGATCCGCTCGTCTTATTTATGAGGACCCGGATCGGATCCCCCTGGCTGAGACCAAGTTACGTGGTTTACGGCAGGGAGAGCGCTCTGCAAAAATATATTGCTCTGAATTTAGGATATGGGCTACGGATACAGAGTGGAATAATCCAGCTCTCCATGGCCAATTTCGCCAGGGATTATCCGAGAAGCTACAGGACGCGTTGGTTTTTCACAAAAATCCTGAGTCATTGGAAGTGGCTATGTCCCTTGCTGTACATATAGATAGTTCGTCCTGAGAGTGAGGGACCTTAGATCTCTCTCTCAGACATCTATTGTATAATATGGCGGCTTCTTCTGACACTCTGGGTGGATAGATTACTGAGTTTATGCTATGCCTGGTGAAGAACCTATGCAGTTAGAGGGAGCTACCCCTGGACCTACTTGCAAGAGTGTTAGTCATAAGAAGTGAGTATGTTTTTTTTCTGTGGAAAAAGGGGACATTTTGTTAATGTTTGTCCTTACATTCAGCGTCAAGGTGAAAACAAAAGAAAAAAAAGTCTAATTCCGATCTTACTCTTGGTGGTGTGGGTGGGGAATCAGAGAACTTACTTTTGTCATTTACTGGTAGTACCCGATTTCTCCTGTCTGCCGAGGTGGCGCTAGAGTCCAAAAGTGTGGGAATGGAGGTGTTAATTGACAGTGGGGCAGGGGTTAACCTAGTCGATGGTCAGTTTGTCCGTATGCATGGGTTGACAACGAGTGCATTAGGGAAAAATATTTCAAAATGTTTGAAACAGATGGTGCAGGAGATTCGTTTAAGAGTGCGTGATCTTCATAAGGAATCCATTTCATGTTTTGTTCTGGTGGGTCTGCCTGCTCTGTTGGTTCTGGGTTTACCATGGTTGAGAGACCTTGACATGGTGTCTGAGCTTAAGGCCCCATGCACACGACCGTTGTTTGTTTCCGCGTCCGTTCCGTTTTTTTTCACGGATTGGATGCTTCCCCATTCATTTCAATGGGTCCGTCAAAAAATGCGGATGGTCAACCGTTTGTGTTCCGCATCCGTGATCCGTGTTTTCATTCCGTCAAAAAAATAGTGCATGTCCTATTTTTTTCACGTTTGCGGACAAGGATAGGCATTTTTACAATGGATCCGTCAAAAAAAACGGTCCGTCAAAAAAAACGGTCCGTCATCCGTTTTTTTTGACGGACGCAAAATTTCAAGGAGGAGCGGACGCGGAGGCAGGCAACGGTCGTGTGCATGTAGCCTAAGACATATCTTCCTACTAGGATGTGTCGAACTAACCTCTCAATTTTAACATCAGTGTGAGGGTTTAGTTTTGCCGCAGAGTGCACCTGCCTTTGCTATGGTTATGTTTACCATGGTTGAGTAAACATAATCCTACCATTGACTGGCAAGCAAGACAGATTCTCAATTGGAGTAGTGATGAGCGGCATAGGCAATATTCGTTTTTGTGAATTTTCCACATAATACTCACAATAAATTAGCGAATTCTAGAATTCACGATCTCCAGTCATTATTTTTGCGATTGCGCAAATCGGCACTAATGATGCGCATTTTTTTTGCGCAATACATGCAACTTCACATTTTATCAGGTTTGAGTAGATATTACTGATTGGTGCACTAAGTATTGTTGTGACATCACAGAACTGTGTCTAACAGAGAGACTAAGGGTCCTTTCACACTGGCGTTTTTGTTTTCCGGCATAGAGTTCCGTCCTCTGCGCTCTATGCCGGAAAAATCCTGATCAGGATCACCCCCATGCATTCTGAATGGAGAGAAATCCGTTCAGGATGCATCAGGATGTCTTCCGTTCAGGACCAGAACGTTTTTTGGACGCAGCAAATACTGCAGCATGATGCGCATTTTGTTCCGTCCAATAATCCGGAACACTTGCCGCAAGGCCGGATCCGGAATTAATGCCCATTAAAAGGCATTAATCCGGATCCGGCCTTAAGCTAAACGTCGTTTCGGCGCATCGCCGGATCCGACGTTTAGCTTTTTCTCAATGGTTACCATGGCAGCCAGGACGCTAAAGTCCTGGTTGCCATGGTAAAATGTAGTGGGGAGCGGGGGAGCAGTATACTTACCATCCGTGCGGCTCCCGGGGCGCTCCAGAGTGACGTCAGGGCGCCCTACACGCATGGATCACGTGATCCATGCGCATGGGGTGCTCTGACGCCATTCTGGAGCGCCCCGGGAGCCGCACGGACTGTAAGTATACCGCTTCCCACTACTACTATGGCAACCAGGACTTTAATAGCGTCCTGGCTGCCATAGTAACCTGAAAGCATTTCGAAGACTGATCAGGATCCTGATCAGTCTTCTAATGCTTCAGGCGACTTGCGTTCTGACGGATCCGGCGGGACGGAAGTGCCTGCCGGATCCTCAGAACGCAAGTGTGAAAGGACCCTTATCCCTATCACAGCACAGTAATTCCTATTACGCAACCAACTACACTATATCACTATCTAACCTACACTGACTATCTCCCACTAACTATCTGTATTATATATATATATATATATATATATATATATATAAGCTAACTATCTAATGCAGGGCTCGACAAATCCCAGGCGCCAGGTCGCCATGGCTACCAGAAATTGTGCCCTGGCGCCTGGGTATTTGTCTCTGCTTGGAAATAGGCCCAGTACAGCACACCAGAAGCGGGGAGCGCAGTATCGCTTTAAGTTTAGAGTAGACGCGGTCATGCGTTTACTAGGCCCGCCCCTCACGCTTCCCGCCCCAGACTCCAGTGAAGAGGAGCGCTGTCCTCAGCGAATCGGTGTACCGCTCGGGTTCGAGGCTCCGTAAAGGGGGGCTCCAGGTGACAGGAGATGAACGCTTCCACTGTGGAAGCGTTCATCTCCATAGTGATCTGTATCGCCGTCCTCTGGACAGCGATACAGATCGCTGTGCTGTGCGGCAGTGGAGGGAGAGGCGTCTCCCTCCCCTGCTCCTCTGATAGGCTGCGGGCCTTGTGCCGGCAGCCTATCAGAGCGGTTCAGGCGGCACCCTGCATCCGATTTGGGGGGAGGGGGTTAATGTAGCCTGCACATGATTGGGGGAGGGGGATTAATGTAGCCTGCACATGATTGGGGGAGGGGTTAATGTAGCCTGCACATGATTGGGGGAGGGGGTTAATGTAGCCTGCACATAATTGGGGAGAGGGTTAATGGAGCCTGCACATGATTTGGGGAGGGGGTTAATGGAGCCTGCACATGATTTGGGGAGGGGGTTAATGGAGCCTGCACATGATTTGGAGGGGAGAGCCTGCACATGATTTGGGGGAGGGGAAGCCTGGACCCTGCACATGATTTGGGGGAGGGGTTAATGGAGCCTGCACATGATTTGGGGAGGGGGAAGCCTGGACCCTGCACATGATTGGGGAGGGGGGTTAATGGAGCCTGCACATGATTTGGGGGGGGAGAGAGCCTGCACATGATTTTTTTTTGGGGGGGGGGAAGCCTGGACCCTGCACATGATTGGGGAGGGGGGTTAATGGAGCCTGCACATGATTTGGGGGGGGGGGGGGTGTTAATGGCCCTCACCTGTGGGGAGATTGGTGTACTTATAACAATTTTATAGACAAATTATACTATTTACAGTCGCGCGGGGGCGCGAAATGTTTTCTTCTTCCTAGGGGGGGGGGGGGCATGACAGAAAATAATTGAGAAGCACTGGCATAGAGGAAGACAGCACTGCATGAAGCTGGACTTCAGAACTCTGGGGCACATGGGGGGCTACTATATATGCAGAGTAGACCCAGGAGTTGATGAAGCCACAGGTGGCGTTTCCTTTATAAGTGAAGCATTTCAGCACACAATTTTGGCAAATGTCCCCTCATTGCATCCAAGAAAGGCACAGCTTTTGGTGGAGTATCAGATGCTGCTTTTCCCACTGTTCTTTCTATAGACTTGTTGCGGATGGCTGAGTAGCAAAAGTCTTACAATATGATCACAAGCTTCCCTCACAGAATCATGCACTGCAAGTCCTGGGGTTGTTTTAACAGAGGCTGGCATTGCTGTATCCAGAAAAAAAACGCAGGCGTGGGGCACCTGTGGATGTCTGACATGCCAGGTGGATACATAAATTCAGCATATTGTCCAGTTCCTCTCAGGAAGTGTAGAACAGTGCTGCTGCAGCTTGTCCAGTGTGGAGGGCTTCCAGGAGTCCACCAGGTCTTGGCAGACAGTACCCAATAAAGATGGTAAGAGAGCTGCAAGTTGTAGGAGATAAGGTAATGTTGCCCTTCATCCCTATGGGCCCAAGGTGCACAGCTATGCCTCTTTCCTCCTCACTATCCTATGGCTATATGATCTTAACCATAATAACAACCTCAAGTGCCCCAAAACAACAGTTGCATTAAATATTAAATGAGCTTTTGTCCAGGGACATGTACAGTATAACTCCTCTTATCTGTGTTAATGGTGTTTTGTGGCAGAAAACACCCGCAGGCAAAGCCGACCCACTCAATGCCCTCGGTGGCACATTGGGCAAAAGAAAAGAGGACCCGCAAGACAAACCAGTTGCAGATAAAGTTAAGGTAATTTGCCTTCTTTGGAAAATCCTTGAAAAGAAAAAAAAAACTGATTTAACTGGTAGTAAGTCATACTGCTGTGTGGAGTACAGTTGTATTGCAGCTGTATGTATGTATTTCAGTGTAACACTACCTTCCGGGCCGGCCCCCAGTGGGGTCCGGGCAACGTTTTTTTTTTTTTTTTTAAATATCCCCCAGTTCATCCGCTCCGGTCCCCGTTTGTTCTCACATGTGGCGATTCTTTGTATTATGCGGGGACTTGTCTTTTGCCTGGGGAGTGGTTTTCCTCTCCGCAGCCAATCATAGCACTCGGATCGTAGCCAGGGAGAGGAAAACTACTCCCCATGCAAAAGATGAGTCCCCGCATCATACAAAGAATCGCCGCATGTGAGAACAAACGAGGACCGGAGAGGCGAGCGGGTTATTTTGAAAAAAAAAACTGTTGCCTGGATGTCAGCGGGGGCCGCCCAGGAAGGTAGTGTAAGTATTTCACTACCTACATCTGAAGGAAAGGGTCCTCTTTAATGATAGCAAAGAGTAAAGAGGAGCCGCACTCACCATCCGTGAAAAAAACTGTCCCTTTATTATAGAGTCTTCAGGGCTTGGGCAAGGAATTCCACCAGTGTAGATAGCGGAAGACTCACCAGGATGCACAAATGACAGCGACGGTCGCTGTCATTTGTGTCCTGCTGAGTCTCCCGCATCCCCACTGGTGGAATTCCTTGCCCAAGCCCTGAAGACTCTATAATAAAGGGACAGTTTTTTCACGGATGGTGAGTGCGGCTCCTCTTTACTCTTTGCTATCATTTTTCCTTGTTTGGAGCATCGCACCCCGTGTTTCCGCTGGATCGTGAGGCGAATTTTGGACATTGGAAGCTTCTGGGTGAGAGGGTTGGTGCCGGTAGTCTCTCTTTATCCACAAGGTCCTCCTAAAACAGGATTGCAATTACAACCCTCACTAGTGCTGGCTCTATGCCACCACAACACTGTGTTCCTATCACACTGCACACAACATTTGTGTGTCTGATCTAATAGAATCACTCACATGGTGCAATCATAGCTAGACAAAAATGTTTTTTGCTGCAGAGTGCCATATTATGCAGTATGATGTGAAGACTACGTTATTTTTCAAAATTTTTATTGCAGTAACATTTGCGTGGGTTTCCTCACAGTATTCTGGTTTCCTCCCACACTCCAAAGACATACTGATAGGGACCTTTGATTGTGAGCCCCATTGGGGACAGTTGGATGCTAATGTCTGTAAAGTACTGTGAGATATAGTAGCGCTATATAAGTGCAAGTGCATTTATCACCTCTCCACTGGATAGTTGATAAATGTTAGTTCACTGGGGGTCCAGCCATGGTAAGGAGGAGTATGAATGTACCAGGGTCAGGCTTTGTCATACAGCAACACTGCAGCTTATATACAAATCGATGTCATCATATAATTAAAGCCACATGTGTAGGCCCTGTACCCTGGTACACAGAGAAGGGGTGCAGTGCTTTTTTTTTTTTTTTTTTAAAAAGGAAATCATTTTTTGGAGACCATGCCACTTATGACTAAGTACTAATGTACTACCTTTCTTTGGGACTTCAGAAAAAAATGAAGCGTACAGCAAAAGCTGCAACGTCAGAAGATGCAAAGCAACTGCGGTTGACAAATTTCTTCGCAAAGACCTCTTGTTTGGAAAGCGAAGTGGAACTTGTTACTGCAGAACCACCCTGCACAAGAGAAGAACAACCAGCAGAGGAGTCCCCTTCCACAAGTCACTCTCAAAATGATGGAAAAAGGAAATTTAAGCAATATTGGTGCAAGGAACTCACGTGGTTAAAATTTGACCATAACATGGGTATAGCCATATGTGAGATCTGTGCTTCCTTCCCTGGGATTGCTGACCAAACATCTAAGTGTGTGAAAGGGTTTTCAGGACCATTTAAACTGGAGACCTTCAAAAAGCATGGAAAGTCTCTCCAGCATGAAAAATGTGTAAAGGCAAAACATGCTCTTTTGGCTCCAGAAGCTACGCCATTGGCTGCATGTGTTAAGAAAATGGATCAAGAGATGTTGAACCACATGAAAGTTCTATTTAATGTGGCTTATTATGTTGCAAAAAATAACAAGCCATATAGAGATTTTGAAGGTTTGCTAGAGCTGACTGGGAAACTAGGAATTGCTGTGAGAGAGGAGTATGGAAATGACAAAAGATGCAAGGAATTCATCTCACATATTGCAAATGTTATAAGGAAAGAACTCGTCTGCGAGCTAAAGGAGGCGAAATATGTCAGTTTGATGCTAGATGGATCAACTGATAAAGGAGGCGTCGAAGAGCTAATAATGTATGTCAGGTACATCAAGAACAATAAGATTAATGAAGTATTTCTATCAGTCCTACCTCTTGAAATGGCTACTGCAGATGGGTACTTAGAAACCATTACTAAAGACCTGAAGACACATGGCCTCTTAGACTGGCTTTCTTCAAGCAAACTCATTGGATTTGGTACAGATGGTGCTGCCAGCATGATTGGAGCTGAAAATGGACTGGTACAGAAAGTACGACAAAATCTCACACATTTAATTGGCATTCACTGTGTTGCACACAGATTAAATTTAAGTGTATTAAGCTCTGTGAAAGATCGAAAATACATTGATGAACTCGATTCTGTTTTAAAGAAGCTGTACCAATTTTATCAGTATTCACCCAAGAGACCCAAGAGAAGCAGGTAGCTGATAGTTTTCAGGCAAAAATCCTGAAATTTCAGTACTTGCATAACATAAGATGGGTGTCAAGCAAAGTCAGTGCTCTTTCTGCACTCGTCAAAGACTGGAAATGCGTGACAGTCCACCTTGAAGGTGTTGCTGCAGAAAAAGACAGTGCTTCTGCAGTTGCACATGGTTTGTTAAAGAAGCTAACAGATTTTAAATTTGTTCACATGCTCCATTTTGTGCTTGATTACCTTGAAATTATTAAGAACCTTTCTCTTTTATTTCAAAGGGAAGAGCTTTTCTTAAGCACAATTGAGTTGCATGTGAAAAACACAATTTCATTGTTAAACTCACTCAAAGATGTGCCAAAACAGCATGAGGAGAGATTTATCAGTGGAACATCACTTAAAGGACTGTATCAAAACATACAGTTGCATGGACTCAGCCATACTGCAAATTCTTCGATCCAACATGAAAAAGACAAATTGATTCAGCATGGTGTTGCATATCTGGAAGAGCGATTTCTAACTCAGAGGAATATTGAACGTTCCACAGCAGTGTTTGATACATTTGCCTGGCCATCAGGAACAGCATTACAGGACTATGGGGTTGATGATATTACAGCATTGGCTTGTCATTTCCAGAAACAACTCTCAATGCCTGAAATGGATGACAAATGTATGCATGCAATTCACAATGAGTGGTATGAATTTAAAGTCCTTGGCAAAGGGAAGAAACTGAGTGAACTTCTGGACTTGGCACTCTCCAACAAAGACAGATTTCCAGTTTTGGGGAAATTGTTGTCTATAGTGTCCGTGGTGCCTGTCTCAACCGCATGTTGTGAAAGAGGGTTCAGTTTAATGAACTTTGTAAAAAATAAGTTCAGATCATCAATGCAGCAGGAAAGTTTAGCTGATTTGTTAATGATCAACATGAATGGACCATCTGTGAAGGAGTTTGATCCTGCAAAGGCTGTTGATCATTGGTACTTCACTTCTAAAACTACAAGGCATGTTCATGGCCACAAAAAGCCAAGTCAGAAAAAATGATCGATTTCATACACATAATCTGGTGTGTCACATGACAATATTTTCACCATCTTGTTAATGCCCATGTTGTTTGGCTCTAATCTAGACTTCTTTATATGTTAATTTAAGAGGTGTTATTTTTTTCGCTGAAAATAAGGCTGTATAAAGGCTAAAAAAAAACGGCTCCTAACTTTTTTGGCTGGCTCCTAGATTCCAAGGAAATTTGTCAAGCCCTGATCTAATGTAACTAAATAAGGATCTAGATGACTCTGCAGAGCAAAGTAATGACACTGCTGTCTCTCTCAAAACTGCAAAAAAACAGCAGAAAATGGCTGCTGGGAGTTTCTTGTATAGTAAAGGGGTAGACAACTTTCCTATTGGTTTCTAGGGATGTTGCTAAGCTCTGACAAAGATAATGCAGCCTTTCTCATTGGCCCACAAGCAAGAAGCAGTAGTACTGAGCAGTAGTACTGATGAAAAAAACAAAAAATTAGAATATTCGCGTTTACAAATATATAGTACTACATTCTAGATTTTTGATAATTCTTGGTGCGGATGTTCGCAATAAAAATTCGCGATAAGAATATTCGCGATCAACAGTAGATTGGAGTGATTATTGCATGGACAACTGCCCTTATACAGCTTTCTGTCTTGACCACTAACGCTGTTCCCTCCTTCATTTCAGATTTTTCTGCTGTATTCTCTTGCCAGGGGTTACCCCCACATCGGAAATATGATTGTCCTATCAATCTTATTCCCGGAGCGAAGTTGCCCAAATGTAGGCTATATAACCTTTCTGAACCCGAAAGAGCTGCCATGCGAGGGTACTGTATATTGGTGAGAGTTTGGCTAAGGACATATTAGACCTTCCAAGTCCCCAGTGGTGGCAGGGTTTTTCTTTGTAAAGAAGAAAGACGGAACTCTTAGGCCATGTCCGGACTTCCGTGAGCTCAATCGGATTACGGTCTGTGATCCGTACCCCCTTCCTTTGATTCCTGACTTGTTTAACCAGATTGTTGGTGCCAAGGTGTTCTCCAAGTTGGATTTAAGGGGGGCGTATAATCTGGTCAGGATCAAGGAAGGGGATGAATGGAAGATGGTGGTTAATAATACCCCAGAGGGTCATTTTGAGAGTCTGGTCATGCCGTTTGGGTTAACGCAATGATGGGCAAACTGTGGCTCTCCAGTTGTTGTAAAACTACAATTCCCACCATGCCCTGCTGTAGGCTGATAGCTATAAGCAGTCTTTTCATGCTGGGAGTTGTAGTTTTGCAACAGCTGGAGAGCCGCAGTTTGCCCATCCCTGGATTAACTAATGCTCCTGCGGTTTTCCAGCATTTTGTTAATGATATCTCATCATCTGGTGGGGATGTTTGTTGTTGTGTATCTGGATGACATACTAATTTATTCTCCAGACACGGAGACTCATCAGGATCACGTGAGACAGGTTTTACAGATCCTAAGGATCCTAAGAGAGAATAAATTGTATGCTAAGTGTGTATTTGCAGTTCAGGAACTGCAATTCCTGGGTTAACTACTCTCACCTTCAGGTGTTCGTAAGGATCCAGAGAAGGTCCGTGCTTAAAAGCACTTATGTGGTTTTTGGGGTTCACCGACTACTACTGTAAATTCATTTTGAACTACTCGTCTGTGGTTAAACATTTAATGGACATGACTACAAAGGGTTCGAATGTCTCAACCTGGTCTGATGCGGCATTACAAGCTAGATGTGTCTCAGCCATTCATTGTGGAGGTTGATGCATCCAAGGTAGGGGTAGGAGCAGACTTGTCGCAGGGTCCTTCACCTAGTAAATGGCACCCATGTGCATTATGAAATTATGACGTGGGTAATAGAGAGTTGCTGGCCATCAAGTTGGCTTTTCAGGAGTGGCGTTATTGATTAGAGGGAGCAATTCATGCTATTACTGTGCTTACCGATACAAAAATCTGGCTTACTTGGTGTGGGCTAAACGACTGAACCCAAGGCAGGCCAGATGGTCGTTGTTTTTTTACCACATTTAATTTCATCGTCGCCTATCACCCTGGGGTCAAGAATGTCAAGGCTAATGCTTTGTCACGTAGCTTTCCTGGGGGTGGGGCGGCCGGGGTGATTAACAAGATCCAGGTCCGATATTGTCTAAGGGGGTAGTTATATCCGCCCTATATACAGACCTTGAGGTAGAGGTGATGGAGGCCCAGGAAGATGCTCTGGATTCTTGTCCTCTGGGGAAGTTGTTTGTTCCTTCTGAATTATGTCACAAAGTGTTTTAGGAACATTACTGTACGGTTCTCACAATTCATCGTGGGAACCGATCCACTGTTGATCTCATCTCTCATAGATTCTCGTGGCTGGGGTAGGGTTGGGCAATATCAAAAATATTGCCACGATAACGATATTAAGAAATTTATCGCGATAACGATATATATCACGATAAATGCCCATTTAGAAGAAAAAAACACTTGGAGACATTATACTGTATGGGGGCAACGCAAGGAGACGTTATACTGTATGGGGCAGCCACAAGGAGACGTTATACTGTATGGGGCAGCCACAAGGAGACGTTATATTGTATGGGGGCCACAAGGAGACAATATACTGTATAGAGGCCACAAGGAGACGTTATACTGTATGGGGCAGCGCAAGGAGACGTTATACTGTAAGGGGCACGGGGGCAGCCGCTAGGAGACGTTATACTGTATGATGCACTGTTATGGGGGGCACTGTGGCTGACGCACTGTTATGGGGGGGCACTGTGGCTGACGCACTGTTATGGGGGCACTGTGGCTGACGCACTGTTATGGGGGGGCAGTGGCACTGTGGCTGATGCACTGTTATGGGGGAGCACTGTGGCTGACGCACTGTTATGGGGGGGCACTGTGGCTGACACATATATAGCATCTTATGCTATATATGTGTCATCCACAGATCCCCCATAACAATGTCAGCCACAGACCCCCAACACTGTAATGTCTTTAGAAGTAGCACGACCTTATTAACTATTGTTGCGCAGGCTCCCGGGCAGCTCTCTGTTCCTCCTTGTGCCGTCTGCTCCTTCATTCATAAAGTGGGTGGAGCATGGAGGAACAGAGATTAACTACATAAATACTGGATAAGAGCTGTGGGGCCAGTGCAGTGTTACTCTGCAGTGATACACCGGCCCCGCAGCTCTGATCCAGTATTTATGTAGTTAATCTCTTTAGAAGTAGCCGGACCTTAATAACTATTGTGGCGCAGGCTCCCCGGGCAGCTCTCTGTTCCTCCATGCTCCGCCCACTTTATGAATGAAGGGGCAGACGGCGCATGGAGGAACAGAGAGCTGCCCGGGGAGCCTGAGCAACAATAGTTATTAAGGTCGGGCTACTTCATTGCGGGGCCGGTGCTAAATTCCCGGCAGAGCCCGCTACTTACTACCTGCCCGGCACTACATGTCCCGGGCGCCAGGAATTCGGCCCTGACATGGATGTTTTAGGAGCGGTCGGCACACGTGTGACCGCTCCTATGACGTCAATAAATACCGCGGTTATTAGGAAACTGTGATATCGCCATATCGCAGTTTCTTGATACCGCGGTATATCGCAGCCACCGGTATATTGCCCAACCCTAGGCTGGGGTTGCACAAGTGTGTTGAGAACTATGTGTCAGCTTGTAGTACTTGTGCACGTGCGAAAGTGACACACATTTTGCCTTCAGGATCTTTACTTTCGTTGCCCATCCCGTCCCGACCTTGGACTCATTTATCCATGGATTTTATCACTTATTTACCTAATTCTTCAGGAAAAACTGATTTTGGTGGTTGTTGATTGTTTTGGTAAGATGGCGCACTAATGCTTAAACTCTTTCAAAAGTGTTTGTCAACAACATGGTGAAATTACATGGTATTCCTTCTAATGTGGTGTCTGATAGGGGGACTCAGTTTGCTTCCAGATTCTGGAAGGCCCTCTGTACTCGTCTGGGGGTACAATTGTCCTTCTCTTCGGTCTTTCATTCTCACTCGAACGGACAGACTGAACACACTAACCAGAATCTAGAGACTTATTTGAGATGTTTTGTCTCGGAGAACCAGGAAGAATGGTATTCATTTTTGTCTTTAGCCGAGTTTGCCATAAATCACCGTAGACAGGAATTCACTGATAAGTCGCAGTTTTTTTGAGGCATATGGTTTCCATCCGCAATTTGGCACATTTTCTGGTACGGAGACTTCTGGTATACCGGAGGAGGAATGATTTTCCTCTTCTTTGTCATCTATTTGGTGGAAAATTCAAAATAATCTGAAAACAATGGGCAACAAGTATAAACATGTGGCTGACAGGAGACGTATGAATGGTCCGGACCTGAGAGTGGATGATTCTGTGTGGCTGTACACAAGAAACATTAAGTGGAAAGTACCTTCCTGGAAGTTGGGTCCAAGTTTTATTGGACCATATAAGATCACTGCCATTATTAACCCAGTAGCTTTTCGTCTTGAACTTCCTCAGGCTTTGAAAATTCATAATGTGTTCCATAAGTTGTTGAAGAGATCTGTTGAACCGTCCTTCTTGCCCCCCCCCCTCCCCCCATCATGGTGGATGGTAATCTGGAATTTCAGATCACCAGGATAGTGGACTCCCGAGTTCTTCGTAGATCCCTCCAGTATCTTGTTCACTAGAGGGGTTATGGACCAGAGGAGAGGGTATGGGTTCCAGCGGCTGACGTCAATGCTAGTCGTCTGGTCAAAGCCTTCCACAGAGCTCATCCGGATAAGGTTGGTCCTGGGTGTCCAGATGCCACGCGTAGAAGGGGGGGTACGGTCACGGTCCCTCCAGTGACAGGGGTCAGAAGATCTAAGAGACTGGCTGCACGTAATGTTATCTGACAGTTCCTTTGGTTTCACTTTGTTCAATGTTGTTGCTGGTCATGACCACACCTGTTGTCTCAGGTGTAGATTAAGTGGTCATTCCAACTCCTATTTAGTCTGGGCTCACAATCAGACTATGCGGTTGATAGCTCCTTTTGGCTGTGGAAGTGCTGGTATTGGTTCTTTGAGTTCCTGCTAGTCCGCATACTTCAGAGTTAAGTGTCATTTCTTCCTATTGTTTGTGATTTTTCCCTTCCCTTTTGGTATTAGGCCTGTACCTTCAGCTGGGAAAGAACAGGTCACCTGTTGTCCTGACTATGTTTCCAGGGCCCTGGAATAGGGTGAGACAGGGTCTTAGGCAGCGGCGTATGAACATTCCTACCATCGAGGTCTGTTCATACTGTTAGCGGTCAAGGCGTGGTTTAGGGATTTTCCAGGTTGTGACCTTTTCCCTAGTTTCTAGGCCTAATATCTCCCCCCCCCCCCTCCCTCCTGTGTTCAGTGTGGAGTGTATTCCCCACACCGAACCGTGACAAGAACTCTCCTGGATTTTCTCTAAGTATGTCTAAATTCTCTTGGATGAAGTGCTACCAAGTTTTTTGTCCAGTTTTGGTAGTAGGGAGGTGCGTCATCACCATATACATGAATCATCCTTTCTTGTATTTCCTTAGGCTTCTTTTCTTCCCTTGTAAGGAAACCCTTTCTTTGTAGACCCGCACTGTACTGCATTTGCCATCCTGTCACTTCCAGTGCTTTCATCAGACTGAACTGTGTTTCATCTCCAGGCATGTCTCAATTTGCACAGACAAGCCCAGCTCTATAACACTGACGGAACATGCTGGGGTTATTGAACACCCCTCATATATTGAAAATTTAGATCCTGAAGTTGGACTAATATGATGGGTTCCATACACTGGGGCAGATTTTCTAATCATGCCTAACATTTAGACAGTGTAAACTTAGATCAGCCATTCTAAAAGTGCCTCAAAGTCATCAAAGTAGTGTATGCTGTATGATAAATTTGGTGTATTGTTAAACACTTTTCTGTAAATTTACAACACCTAGTGGTTGGCTAACTTTGTGCCACAATTTTGATGTATGGTGAGTAGTGTTGAGCGAACCCGAACTGCAAAGTTTGGGTCCGTAACGAACTTTGTGAGTTCAGCTACCCGATCCCGCACTTTGCAGCAAAAGTTCTAGTTCAGGCATTTAATAAAGCTTGTTGAAAGGCTGCAGGGCAGCCAATCAACAAGCTGTTAAGCTGTGGGCACCTAGAAGCCATGCCTAGTAATGGCATGGCTGTGATTGGTCGGTGCATCATGTGACCCAGCCTCTATACAGGCATGTAGCACCGCTCATCAGCTCTGAGTAGTGCAGGGACAGGAAGCAGGCAGCTGAAGTGAGGGAGAGTGTTAGGAATTTCATGTCTATTTATTCTGTGGGTGACCTATAGCTATTTTTTTGTGGGTGCAATGCACCATCTTTGTACCCCTGACACAAAAATATAATACTTAATCTGTCTGTTAGTTCAGAGGTACACCTGCACTGCATCCCTGACAGGGAAATTAATATAGTTAATCTGTCTGTTAGTTCGGTGTGTGAGTTCAAAGAATGAGGAGAGTATCAAATAAGGGATGTGGCCCTGGTCGTGGTGGAGTTACTCTTGCAGAGAGAGGACGTGGTCGGTCTGTGCCAGCTACACGCCCAAATGAAACACATTCCGCAGGTGCACGTAGGCGACAGAACGTTCAGTATTATTTTGTAGGCCCCAACACCGGTGTACAAATGGTGAGGCCAGGACAAGTAGAGGTGGTAGTAGATTGGGTGGCTGATAGTGCCTTAGTTCCTTCACATTGTCTCCCACCCGGTCCTCTGCTGAAATTGCAGTGTTGACACCTGGGCCTGAGGCAGATAGCAGTTTGATGCATGTCCTTCCGCCACCGAGGATTGCAGGACATTTCTCGTTGCCTCCTACTCCTCTTCCTCCTCTACTGCCTCCTCATCCGGTCAATGTAACCCCTGCACCACCAACTTCAGCACAGCCAGGGAGATATGACAGCAGGCTGTTTTGAAACTCATCTGTTTGGGGGACAAACCCCACACCACGCAGGATCTGTGGTCGGGCATGGAAAAACAGATCGATGAGTGGTTGGTGCCACTGAGCCTCAAGGATGTGGCACAGGAGGAAGAGGGATCATGTCCACGGTTATCAGGCCAGTCATTCACAAGTGGTTAGGACGGTGGGTTTCTGCACCAACAGAGGCCAGGTACACAACTGCCCAGCCAGGGCACAGTTCTGGAGGAGGAGGAACCATGTTTGTAGCAGGGTGGCATCTGAAGCAGCTCATGGGCATCACTGGAGTGTGGCTGAGGGGGATACAGAGGACACAGACGATACACCTCCCACAGAGGACAGCTTGCCGTTGCCTCTGGGCAGCCTGGCACACATGAGCGACTACATGGTCAACGTCCGCTGAGTTGCCCACCCGGCTGGATCCCCGCTACAAGGACAACGTACCGTCCTTAATTCCGTCACTGGAGCTTGATCGGAAGATGCGCGAGTACAAGTGCACGCTGGTAGACTTACTGCTAATGTCATTCCCACCTGACAGCGGGGCTCAGTGGAAGCACAAGGCGAAGGCAGAGGAGGAGGAAGAAGTCACCAACGCAACTGGGGCACCACCAGCACCTTAGAAGGGAGGGTTAGCATGGCCAAAATGTGGTAAAGCTTTGTCAGCACGCCACAACAACCAGCACCACCAGCTAATACGGAACCTCTTAGCAGGAGGCAGCATTTCAGCAACATAGTGGAACAGTACATGTGCACACGCCTACACGTACTGACTGATGGGTCTGCCCCATTCAACTACTGGGTCTCCAAATTGGACACATGGCCTGAGCCTGCTCTTTACGCCTTGAAGGTGCTGCCCTGCCCTGCGGCCAGTGTATTGTCCGAACATGTGAACTTACTCAATTATTTTTTTATTTAACCACTTCACATCCGGGCCATTTACCCCCTTCCTGACCAGGCCTTATTTTGCAAATCTGACATGTGTCACTTTATGTGTTAATAACTTTGGAACGCTTTTACTTATCCAAGCCATTCTGAGATTGTTTTCTCGTGACTAGAGTTGAGCGAACTTCTATTTTTAGTTCGGCGTCCAAAGTTCGGGTTATCGTAGCATCGTGGACCATAACGGCATTTGGAATCCATAAGGGGCTGCTTCATTGAACCCGAACCTTGGACAACCCTAAGGACCTGGGGTGACGTCACCGTCATGTGATCAGTGCAGGGGGCGTGGCTCAGCACTGGATTGGATAAGCACTGGATTTTGAACTCCATCTTTTTTTATTTTTCTGCCTATCGTTTTTTGCATGACATTTTTACTGATACTATTTTTGGGTACATATGATTTTTGATCATTCATTATTACACTTTATTGGGCAAGGTGACAAAAAAATTGGTTTTAGCACAGTTTTTATTTATTTATTTATTTTTATCCTGAGGGGTTAGGTCACGTGATATTTTTATAGCGCGGGTTGTTACGGACGCGGCAATAAAAATATATGTATACTTTTTTTTATTTCACTTTTACACAATAATAGCATTTTTAAAACAAAAATATGATGTTTTAATGTCTCCATGTTCTGAGACCTATAGTATTTTTAGTTTTTGAGAAATTTTCTTATGTAGGGGCTCATTTTTTGCGGGATGAGGTGACGGTTTTATTGGTATCACTTTGTGGGACATATGCCTTTTTGATCACTTGGTGTTGCACTTTTTGTGATGTAAGGTGACAAAAGTGGCTTTTTTTTTTTACACGGTTTTTATTTTTTATTTTTTTATGGTGTTTATCGGACCGGTTGGATCATGTGATATATTTATAGAGCCGGTCATTACGGGCAATACAAAATGTGTCTATTATTTAAAAAAATTCTATTTTTAACTTTTTTTAATTACTTATTTGGGGAATTTTTTTTTTTTTACATGTGAAACATTTAAATTTTTTTGAAAAACACTTAACTTTATTATTTTTTATTTTACACTTTGCGTCCCCATAAGGTCATACAAGATCTCTGGGGGACATTTAACTTCACTTTTATTTTTTCACTATTGATTTCTCCTGTAACTGGGGCTGACATAGTAGCCCCAGTTACAGTGGAAATACACTCGCCAGAGAGGCTGTACAGCATAATACAGCGCTGTACAGCCTCAGTGTAGGGCTGATCGAGGTCTGTGGAATACCCGACAACTCCTGTACTCTCCCGGCCCCGGCTGTGTATACAGCGATCTGGAAGGCAGGGACACCTGGGAACTGTCCCTGCCTTCTCTCTGGGTGCCCTGCTGTCACTGACAGCAGGCCCCCCGCTCGGCTGCTGCACAATTAGCGTGCAGCTGCCATCTTTGAATGGACGTTCCAGAACGTCCATTCAGAGATAAACATCCACACATAGGATGTTTATATCTTATGGGCGGTCGTGAAGTGGTTAAACAACAGTAAGACCCCTTGCAGACGAACGTGTTCGGATTATGTCCGGATGCGTTGTGGATGCGTTCAGTGAAAACTGCGCAATTTCGCAAACAAAGTCATTCAGTTTTGTTTGCAATCGCGTTCGGTTGTTCAGGTTTTTATCGCACGAGTGCAATGCAATTTACTGCATTTTGCACGCACGTGATAAAAAACAATGTGTACAAACAACATCTCAGCAACCATCCGTGAAAATCGCATCGCATCACCACTTGCTTGCGGATGCGATGCGATTTTTACGCAGCCCCTTTCACTTCTATGGGGCCACCGTTGTGTGAAAATCGTAGAATATAGAACATGCTGTGATTTTCACACAACGTGAAAGTGATGCATGAAAACCACCACTCATGTACACAGACCCACTTAAATAAATGGGTCCGGATTCTGTGCGGGCGCAATCAGGGGCGTAGTTAACAGCTCATGGGCCCTGGTGCAGGAGTTCAGCTTGGGGCCCCTCTTCCCTCAGTGCTTTGTGTGTCTTCTTATGCGGCACAAGGGTCTTTGGGCCCCCTCAGGCTCCTGGGCCCGGTAGCAACTGCTACCTCTTCACCCCCTATAGCTACGCCCATGGGCGCAATGCATTCGCATCACGCATTGCACCCGCACAGAATTCTCGTGTGAAAGGGGCCTAAGTATTCAGCCACTTTTTAGTCAGTTGTATAACACAGAGGCTTTTTTGTACCCTTATCATGGATGCAACACCCTGACTTCTCGTGGTTCATCATCAGAAATCTAATTTTCTGATGAACTACAGGAGTTTCAGGGGTTAGGTCCATAATACGGAAGTATTAAAACGGCCATATTATACCCATATGAAAGTGGCCTTAGTTAATGGATTACATTAGGTATAGGAATATATCATTGTTAATTTGTATTACTCTGTGATTAGGAGGATGGAAAATTATATAGTACATAATTCCCAATACTTCCATCCAAAAGTTGGTCGGTACGTTCCTGCAGTTCACGCATTTCATTAATACATGCAACATTGAATGTAGACATGTGTGGCATTTTTTGCAGACTATATTTTATTTGCATAAAAACTCTACTAAAAAACACATTTTAGTTGCAATTTAGAATTTTTATCCAATTTTGCTAATAATCTGTGTTTTCTGCAACGTTGCATGAAGGGGGTTTTGGGTATTCATTAGCACATATTTTAATACACTGTATGTTTTGTTTTCTCAGAAAATTTAGATTTTAGTAACATAGAAGTGGTTTTCCGTGTGCAGTATACATTTTTAACACTTGAATAATGACTATTTAAAGGGAACCTGTCACCAACTTTATGCTGCCCATACTAAAGGCAGCATGAAGTGGACACAGGTGAGTTGATTTCAGCGGTCTGTCATTTTGAAAGTTAAAAGTAAGTGGTTGCCGAGAACCAACATCACAATCATTGCAGATTAGGCCTAGAAAAGAGTCACGGCCACCTGAGAAGAGTCCTGGTTATTCATGAATTCCTGTCTCCCTGCCCACCTGCTGATGACAGACAGTCTTCTACCTAGTTTTCTCCCTTTCTCTCTAGGAGAGAACTGTCAATCATTAGCAGATGGGCGAGAGAGCAGGAGATTATGAATAACCATGACTCTTTTCAGGGGGATTTTCAAGACCTTGGCTGTAATGATTATGATGCTGGTTCTAAGCAACCACTTACTTTTAGCTCATGAGTGACACGCTGCTGATAATTATTCAGATCCTTTGTTGCGACACTTGAAATGTAGCTTTGGGAACTCCCATTTCTCTCGATCACCTTAAAGATGTTTCTACACCTTGATTGGAGTCCACCTATGGTAAATTCAGTTGATTGGACATGATTTGGAAGCAGTGGGGTGCCTAGGGTGTTTGGCACCCGGGGCGAGTCCTTTCTCTGCCCCCCCCTAATACTTTAAAAAAAATTGTACCCCCTCACAGTCGTAGTGCCCTCATTGTACAACCTTCACAGTAGTATTGTACAGATGTGTGCCCCCTCCCAGTTGTTATGCCCACATTGTGCCTTCTCACAGTAGTTATGCCATCTCTGTGTCCCTTTCACAGTTGTAATGCCCTCTTTGTGCCCCCTTTACAGTAATAATCCCCACTGTGCCCCCTTCACAGTAATAATGCCCATTGTGCCCCATTCATAATAATAATCCCCATTGTTCCCCCTTTATAGTAATAATGCCCACTGTGTCCCTTCATAGTAATAATGCCCATTTACCCTCTTTATAGTAATAATGCCCACTGTGCCCCCTTCATTGTAGTAATGCCCTCTGGCTCTGTGCCCCCTACATAGTAGAAATGCCCACAGTGCCCCTTCACATTAGTAATGCACTCTGTGCCCCCTCCATAGTAGTAATGCCCTCTGTGCCCCCAGCTGTTTGAAGAAAGAGCAGAGAAGGCAGCGCTCATACAAAAAAAAAAGCGGAAAACATTACATATAGCGCTACAGAACATACAGGGTCATACAGCTCCACATATCTCTTACATCCAGTGACTTCTCTTCTCTGATGTAGATATTCTCTTTCCTCTTCTTCTCCTGTTAGACCAGACCACCATGGTGACTTCTTTCAGCTGCACATTATCTCTGCAGTTTAACAAACAGACATCTTACTTTCCTACTTTTCCATCATCCTCCCACCTTCTCAACACCCCATCCTGCCACCCCCAATACTGTGTCCACTGTGTCCTGCAGAAACAGTCCCCCTGAAAATCCTGGTACCACCCCTTTATATTGTGTGCCAGTAATAAAAAAAAAACACATTCCTTTCAGATCAGACCCCCATATAAAACCCTAAATGAGATCCCCCAATCTCAGACCAAACCCCCTTTAGACCTCTATGTAAGACCCCGACCCAATATTAGACCTCCAGACTCACATATCAGACCCCCTTTAGACCTCCAGACCCCCATTAAACCTCCAGACCACCCAGTCATACTTCCAGACCCCCATTAGACCTCTAGACCCTCCAGTTAGACCTCCAGAACTCCGCAACAGCAACACCAGAAGACCACGGAAAACAACTGTGGTGGATGACTGAAGAATTCTTTCCTTGGTGAAGAAAACACCCTTCACAACAGTTGGCCAGATCAAGAACACTCTCCAGGAGGTAGGTGTATGTGTGTCAACAATCAAGAGAAGACTTCACCAGAGTGAATACAGAGGGTTCACCACAAGATGTAAACCATTGAGGAGCCTCAAAAACCGGAAGGCCAGATTAGAGTTTGCCAAACGACATCTAAAAAAGCTTTCACAGTTCTGGAACAATATCCTATGGACAGATGAGACCAAGATCAACTTGTACCAACTTGTACCAGAGTGATGGGAAGAGAAGAGTATGGAGAAGGAGAGGAACTGCTCATGATCCTAAGCATACCACCTCATCAGTGAAGCATGGTGGTGGTAGTGTCATGGCGTGGGCATGTATGGCTGCCAATGGAACCGGTTCTCTTGTATTTATTGATGATGTGACTGCTGACAAAAGCAGCAGGATGAATTCTGAAGTGTTCCAGGCAATATTATCTGCTCATATTCAGCCAAATGCTCCAGAACTCATTGGACGGCGCTTCACAGTGCAGATGGAAAATGACCCAAAGCATACTGCAAAAGCAACCAGAGTTTTTTAAGGGAAAGAAGTGGAATATTATCCAATGGCCAAGTCAATCACCTGACCTTGAGCATGCATTTTACTTGCTGAAGACAAAACTGAAGGGAAAACGCCCCAAGAACAAGCAGGAACTGAAGACAGTTGCAGTAGAGTCATGGCAGAGCATCACCAGGGATGAAACCCAGCGTCTGGTGATGTCTGTGTGTTCCAGACTTCAGGCAGTAATTGACTGCAAAGGATTTGCAGGCAAGTATTAAAAACTGAAAGATTGATTTATGATTATTATTCTGTCCCATTACTTTTGGTCACGTAACAAGTGACTGTTGTAATTCCTACACCGTTCACCTGATTTAGATGTAAATACCCTCAAATTAAAGCTGACAGTCTGCAGCTAAAGCACATCTTGTTAGTTTCATTTCAAATCCATTGTGGTGGTGTATAGAGCCAAAAATGTTAGAATTGTGTCGATGTCCCAATATTTAAGGGCATGACTGTATATTCACTGGTCGGACACCACTGTCTGTCTGTGGGTGGCAGCCAGACACGGACTGAGGTGAGGGCCCTGGCTCCTCCTTCTTCTCCATTGCGTGGCTGCGCAGCGCTCTGGGGGCGGGTCTGGCAAGTGGCAACATTCAGAAGACGTGCCTGTGTGGCAGCACGCTCCGAGCCCCAGCAGTCACTGCTCTCTTAAAGAGACGGAGAGGGGCTCAGAGCGGCTGTAGGCCCCGAGGCGGCTCTTCCATTCCATTAATCTGCTTAGGCCGGCTGCGGAAGCCAATAATTGTACTTGTGGCCAGGGGCGGACTGAGAACCCTCAGGGCCCCCTGCCAAAATGAATTAAAGGCCCCTTCCAGGCCCCACCCCTGCCCTGCCTCCAGCCACACCCATGTTCCACCTCCAGCCACACCCATATCCCGCCTCCACCCCCCGATCGTTATGCCACTGATCCCATCACTACAGAAAACTGCACCCCATACCTCTTACATTCAGTGATGTCTCCTTTGATGTAGATGTTCTCTGTCCTCGTCTTCTCCTTTCAGACCAGACCACCATTTTCCATCTCTGCAGTTTGACAACAAAAAAAAATAATCTTAGTTTACTACTTTTCCATCATCCTCCCATCTTCTGGACATATCATCCTACTACCCCCAATACTGTGCCCCTGTGCTCCCCAATACTATACTGCAGAAACAGATAATACCCCTGATAATACTAGTAACACACAGAGCCCCCATATAAAATACCCCTTCTTTGTGTCCTCAGTAGAAGCCTCCATAGTGCCCCATAATAATGCGCCAGTAACAAGTGCCCCCCATAGATGCCCACCAATTATGTGCCAGTAACAAGTGCCTCTCCATGCCACCCCCATGTGCCACTAACAAGTGCCTCTCTTCCCCCCCATGTGTCAGTAACAAGTGCCACCCCCCATATGCCAGTAACAAGTGCCTCTCTCCCCCCCCATGTGCCAGTAACAAGTGCCTCTTTCCCACCCCCCCCATGTGCCAGTAACAAGTGCCTCTCTTAGAAACATAGAATGTGTCGGCAGATAAGAACTATTTGGCCCATCTAGTCTGCATAACTCACAGAAAAAAGATGCACCACATGGATAAGCAACTGACAACACTGGCTAATCCCTCACTCTGGTGTTAAAAGCTGAGAGATTCGCCAATATTTCCAATCAGGAACATATCGGAGCCCCTTTAGGCACCACTACACGGTATCTCAGCATGACATGGGGTCCTACCACTAGACTACCTATGGTGTGTGAACAAGGTCTGAACAGGTATTAAGTAGCCTACAGCCCCATCCCACTCACCTGCAATGCAGGACCAACAATGCAATGGGGAACACATGAGGCCGCAAGCTACACCTACAACAGACCATGTGACACCGGCTTCCAGGTGCAACAGAATGTTTACAAGCCATATGCAATGGCACATTCAATACATATAAAACAAGAATCACAAAAATAAACGTGGCCTAAATGGGTGGGACTGCTCCAGACCCCAAACACTGTGGCGTGTTTCTAACTGGGGGCAGTTCCTCCATGTGGTTCGCAGTGAACGGCTATCCCCAGCAAAAATTGCATACAATGGAGGATGCCGGCGCGAACCACAAGCACCACACAAACATCCTACACAAAATAAAACATGTGCGGATGAAAATATATAAACACATAACTCACAGAAAAAAGATGCACCACATGGATAAGCAACTGACAACACTGGCTAATCCCTCACTCTGGTGTTAAAAGCTGAGAGATTCGCCAATATTTCCAATCAGGAACATATCGGAGCCCCTTTAGGCACCACTACACGGTATCTCAGCATGACATGGGGTCCTACCACTAGACTACCTATGGTGTGTGAACAAGGTCTGAACAGGTATTAAGTAGCCTACAGCCCCATCCCACTCACCTGCAATGCAGGACCAACAATGCAATGGGGAACACATGAGGCCGCAAGCTACACCTACAACAGACCATGTGACACCGGCTTCCAGGTGCAACAGAATGTTTACAAGCCATATGCAATGGCACATTCAATACATATAAAACAAGAATCACAAAAATAAACGTGGCCTAAATGGGTGGGACTGCTCCAGACCCCAAACACTGTGGCGTGTTTCTAACTGGGGGCAGTTCCTCCGCATGTGGTTCGCAGTGAACGGCTATCCCCAGCAAAATTGCATACAATGGAGGATGCCGGCGCGAACCACAAGCACCACACAAACATCCTACACAAAATAAAACATGTGCGGATGAAAATATATAAACACATAACTCACAGAAAAAAGATGCACCACATGGATAAGCAACTGACAACACTGGCTAATCCCTCACTCTGGTGTTAAAAGCTGAGAGATTCGCCAATATTTCCAATCAGGAACATATCGGAGCCCCTTTAGGCACCACTACACGGTATCTCAGCATGACATGGGGTCCTACCACTAGACTACCTATGGTGTGTGAACAAGGTCTGAACAGGTATTAAGTAGCCTACAGCCCCATCCCACTCACCTGCAATGCAGGACCAACAATGCAATGGGGAACACATGAGGCCGCAAGCTACACCTACAACAGACCATGTGACACCGGCTTCCAGGTGCAACAGAATGTTTACAAGCCATATGCAATGGCACATTCAATACATATAAAACAAGAATCACAGAAATAAACGTGGCCTAAATGGGTGGGACTGCTCCAGACCCCAAACACTGTGGCGTGTTTCTAACTGGGGGCAGTTCCTCCGCATGTGGTTCGCAGCGAACGGCTATCCCCAGCAAAAATTGCATACAATGGAGGATGCCGGCGCGAACCACAAGCACCACACAAACATCCTACACAAAATAAAACATGTGCGGATGAAAATATATAAACACATAACTCACAGAAAAAAGATGCACCACATGGATAAGCACCTGACAACACTGGCTAATCCCTCACTCTGGTGTTAAAAGCTGAGAGATTCGCCAATATTTCCAATCAGGAACATATCGGAGCCCCTTTAGGCACCACTACACGGTATCTCAGCATGACATGGGGTCCTACCACTAGACTACCTATGGTGTGTGAACAAGGTCTGAACAGGTATTAAGTAGCCTACAGCCCCATCCCACTCACCTGCAATGCAGGACCAACAATGCAATGGGGAACACATGAGGCCGCAAGCTACACCTACAACAGACCATGTGACACCTGCTTCCAGGTGCAACAGAATGTTTACAAGCCATATGCAATGGCACATTCAATACATATAAAACAAGAATCACAGAAATAAACGTGGCCTAAATGGGTGGGACTGCTCCAGACCCCAAACACTGTGGCGTGTTTCTAACTGGGGGGGCAGTTCCTCCGCATGTGGTTCGCAGCGAACGGCTATCCCCAGCAAAAATTGCATACAATGGAGGATGCCGGCGCGAACCACAAGCACCACACAAACATCCTACACAAAATAAAACATGTGCGGATGAAAATATATAAACACATAACTCACAGAAAAAAGATGCACCACATGGATAAGCAACTGACAACACTGGCTAATCCCTCACTCTGGTGTTAAAAGCTGAGAGATTCGCCAATATTTCCAATCAGGAACATATCGGAGCCCCTTTAGGCACCACTTCACGGTATCTCAGCATGACATGGGGTCCTACCACTAGACTACCTATGGTGTGTGAACAAGGTCTGAACAGGTATTAAGTAGCCTACAGCCCCCCCAAGTTAGAAACACGCCACAGTGTTTGGGGTCTGGAGCAGTCCCACCCATTTAGGCCACGTTTATTTTTGTGATTCTTGTTTTATATGTATTGAATGTGCCATTGCATATGGCTTGTAAACATTCTGTTGCACCTGGAAGCCGGTGTCACATGGTCTGTTGTAGGTGTAGCTTGCGGCCTCATGTGTTCCCCATTGCATTGTTGGTCCTGCATTGCAGGTGAGTGGGATGGGGCTGTAGGCTACTTAATACCTGTTCAGACCTTGTTCACACACCATAGGTAGTCTAGTGGTAGGACCCCATGTCATGCTGAGATACCGTGTAGTGGTGCCTAAAGGGGCTCCGATATGTTCCTGATTGGAAATATTGGCGAATCTCTCAGCTTTTAACACCAGAGTGAGGGATTAGCCAGTGTTGTCAGTTGCTTATCCATGTGGTGCATCTTTTTTCTGTGAGTTATGTGTTTATATATTTTCATCCGCACATGTTTTATTTTGTGTAGGATGTTTGTGTGGTGCTTGTGGTTCACGCCGGCATCCTCCATTGTATGCAATTTTTGCTGGGGATAGCCGTTCGCTGCGAACCACATGCGGAGGAACTGCCCCCCCAGTTAGAAACACGCCACAGTGTTTGGGGTCTGGAGCAGTCTCACCCATTTAGGCCACGTTTATTTTTGTGATTCCCATCTAGTCTGCCCAATAGACTGAATACTATGGATAGCCCCAGGCCCTATCTTATATGAAGGATGGCCTTATGCCTATCCCATGCATGCTTAAACTCCTTCACTGTATTTGCAGCTACCACTTCTGCAGGAAGGCTATTCCATGCATCCACTACTCTCTCAGGAAAGTAATACTTCCTGATATTACTTTTAAACCTTTTGCCCCTCTAATTTAAAACTATGTCCTCTTGTAGCAGTTTTTCTTCTTTTAAATATTCTCTCCTCTTTTACCATGATGATTCCCTTTATGTATTTAAAAGTTTCTATCATATCCCCTCTGTCTCTTCTTACTTCCAAGCTATACATATTAAGGACCTTTAACCTCTCCTGGTAAGTTTTGTCCTGCAATCCATGTACTAGTCTAGTAGCTCTTCTCTGAACTCTCTCCAAAGTTTCAATATCCTTCTGCAGATCTGGTCTCCAGTACTGCACACAATACTCCAAATGAGGTCTCACTAGTGCTCTGTAGAGCGGCACGAGCACCTCCCTTTTTCTACTGTTAATGCCTCTCCCTTTACACCCAAGCATTCTGCTGGCATTACCTGCTGCTCTATGACATTGTCTGCCCACCTTTGTCTGATATAATGACCCCTAAATCCCTTTCCTCAGATACTGAGGTCAGTACTGTATCACTGATTTTATATTCTGCTCTTGGGTTTTTACGCCCCAGGTGCATTGTCTTGCACTTATCGACATTAAATTTTAGTTGCCAGATTTTTGACCGTTCCTCTAGTTTTCCTAAATCCTTTTCCATTTGGTGTATCCCTCCAGGAACATCAACCGTGTTACAAATCTTTGTGTCATCAGCAAAAAGACACACCTTACCATTGAGACTTTCTGCAATTTCGCTGATAAAGATATTAAACAATATGGGTCCCAGAACAGATCCCTGAGGTACCCCACTGGTAAAATTACCATGGTCTGAATATACTCCATTGACTACAACCCTCTGTTTTCTGTCCTTCAGCCACTGCCTAATCCATTCAACAATATGTGAGCCCAAGCTCAAAGACTGCAGTTTATTGAAAAGCCTTCTATGTGGGACAGTATCAAAAGCCTTACTAAAGTCTAGATAAGCGATGTCTACTGCACTTCTGGCATCTATTATTTTAGTCACCCAATCAAAAAAGTCAATAAGATTAGTTTGACATAATCTCCCTGAAGTAAACCCATGCTGTTTTTTATCAATCAACCCATGGGTTTTTAGATGTTCCACAATCCTCTACCCGAGTATGGTTTCCATTAATTTCCCCACTATTGATGTCAGGCTTACTGACCTATAGTTGCCCGATTCCTCTCTACTACCTCTCTTGTGAATTGGCACAACGTTTGCTAATTTCCAATCTTCTGAGACGACTCCTGTTACCAGTGATTGGTTAAATAAATCTGTTTATGGTTTTGCTAGTACACCTCTAAGCTCTTTTAATAGCTTTGGGTGTATCCCATCAGGCCCCTGTGATTTATTTGTATTAATTTTTGACAGCTGACTTAGAACCTCATCAAAGGATTCATTAGTCTTCCTAACTGAGGTCCTTCTCCTTCATTTTCCTTTGTAAAAACTGAACAGAAGTATTCACTGAGGCAGTCAGCTAGTTCTTTATCCTCTTCCATATACCTTCCATCTTTTGTTTTTAATTTGGTAGTTCCTTGTTTTAATTTCCTTTTTTCATTTATGTATCTGAAGAATGCATAGGCGTGCGCAGCCAATTGCATTAGGGTGTGCACCCTAAAGCAAAAAAACGCACGCGCGTATGTGTGTGTGTATGTGTGTGTATATATATATATATATATATATATATATATATATTATATACACATATATATACACAAATATACTAAGGGGTATCGGGGTACATTATTATACAGGGGTAATATAACTAAGGGGTATCAGGGTAAATTATACAGGAGTAAGGGCTCTTTCACACTAGCGTTTTTGTTTTCCGGCATAGAGATCCGTCGTCGGGTCTCTATGCCGGAAAAATCCTGATCAGGATTATCCCCATGCATTCTGAATGGAGAGAAATCCGTTCAGGATGCATCAGGATGTCTTCAGTTCAGGACCGAACGTTTTTGGCCGGAGAAAATACCGCAGCATGCTGCGCTTTTGCTCCGGCCAAAAATCCTGAAACTTGCCGCAAGGCCAGATCCGGAATTAATGCCCATTGAAAGGCATTAATCTGGATCCGACCTTAGCTAAACGTCGCTTCGGCGCATCGCCGGATCCGACTTTTAGCTTTTTCTCAATGGTTACCATGGCAGCCAGGACGCTAAAGTCCTGATTGCCATGGTAAAGTGTAGTGGGAGCGGGAGCAGTATACTTACCATCCGTGCGGCTCCCGGGCGCTCTAGAGTGACGTAGGGCGCCTACCACGCATGGATCACGTGATCCATGCGCATGGGGCGCTCTGACGTCATTGTGGAGCACCCCGGGAGCCGCACGGATGGTAAGTATACTGCTCCCCCACTCCCCACTACTACTATGGCAACCAGGGCTTTAATAGCATCCTGGCTGCCATAGTAACCTCAAAGCATTTGATCAGTCTAATGCTTTCAGGCGACTTGCGTTCTGCCGGATCCGGCGGGACGGAAGTGCCTGCCGGATCCTCAGAACGCAAGTGTGAAAGAGGCCTAATATAACTGAGGAGGGCTATCAGGGACATTATACAGGGTAAGATAACTTATATTATATTAGTTATATTACCCCTTTATCATGTCCCCTGAGATAGCCCTCCTCACTTATCTTACCCCTGTATAATAATGTACCCAATAGCCCTGCTCAGTTATATTACCCCCTGTAATTTACCCTGATACCCCTCAGTTACACGGTATCATATAACTGAGGGGTATCAGGGTACATTATTCAGCCCTTCCAGCATACAGTCCCATGAAAAATAATATCACCCCTCCTGCCTTCAGCCCCCCCAGCATACAGTCCCCATGTAAATAGTATCCCCTACCCCCTCTTCAGACCCCTCTAACACACAGTCTCCAGTACAAGGATTGTTCCTCCTCCCTTCAGCCCCTGCAAAATGCCCCCAAAGTAAACATAACAGTCATAACAGTTCCATGTAAATAATATCACCCCCCGCCTGCAGCCCCTCCAGCATACAGTCCCATGTAAATAATATCACCTTTCCCCTGTCTGCAGCCCCTCCAGCATACAGACCCATGTAAATAATATCACCCCCCTGCCTGCAGCCCCTCCAACATACAGTCCCATGTAAATAATATCACTCCCCCACCTTCAGCCCCTCCAGCATACAGTCCCATGTAAATAATATCACCTCCCCCTGCCTGCAGCCCTCCAGCATACAGTCCCCTGGAAATATCACCGCCCCCTAAACATAGCAGTCACTTTTATCCTCCACTCACCGACCTGCAGCTTCTGCTCCTCTCCCCTGCAATGGGCTCTGTAGAATCTCCCGCACATTGTGAGGCCCCGCCCCCTGGATGACGAGACTCCGCCTCTTCCTACGACATCATACCTCCCTGGAGCAACTCCATTCTAGCGCTCTGTTGTCTCATAGGCTTCAGACCACTAGCCTGAAGCCTATGAGAGCGGTTCGCTTCAGGAGTTGTAGATGGCAGTGCAGCATGGAGGTGATGATTAGGGTGTGCCCAGGCACACCCAGCACACCCTGTGCGCACGCCTATGGAAGAATGTCTTATCACCTTTTTTCACTGACTGAGCTAATTTCTCTTCTGCCTGAGCTTTAGAAGCTCTTATAACTTGCTTGGCCTATCTCTGCCTCATCTTATAGATTTCCCTGTCATCCTCGTTTTGGGTGTTTTTATACTTACTAAATGCCATCTTTTTGTTTTTAATGATTTTGGCCACTTCTGCTGAGTACCACAGTGGTCTCTTCCTTTTTTTGCTTTTACTGACAAGCCTAATGCACTTTTCTGTTGCCTTCAATAGTGCCACTTTTAAGTAGTCCCATTTCTTTTGGACTCCATTGAAATTGTTCCACCCGGGCGAGGCCTTAGGCAGTGTCCTAACGGAATGCCTCCGCACCTCAAAAAAGTAGTGCATGCACTACATTTTTGTGTTGCGGACCTTCGGATGCGGATCACGACTTTATTCATGTGAATGGATCCACAATCCAAATGTGGCTGCCCTACGGTCGGTTCCTGTGCATTGTGGAGCCCTAACATGCAGGTGGACATTGTTGCTGCGCTTCGTCTTGGAAGTTTCGGCGGTGCAGTGTCCTTTCACTTCAGATGCGGATCACGACTTTATTCATGTGAATGGATCCACAATCCAAATGTGGCTGCCCTACGGTCGGTTCCCGTGCATTGTGGAGCCCTAACATGCAGGTGGACATGGTTGCTGCGCTTCGTCTTGGAAGTTTCGGCGGTGCAGTGTCCTTTCACTTAAATGGAGCGAGTACTTGTAATTACTAGAAATGAGCAAAGTTTTGGAAAATTCGATTCGGCTGCTTTGCTGAATTTTATAAAAATCTTTTGCTTCATGATTAATTACTTTGTCACGAAGCACATTTTTTGTAAGTAGCGGATGCAATGACAGGGAGCTACTATGACGCTGCTACCCATCATTGTACCCCTCAGATGACGCATTCATACATCGTGGCATCTGAGAGTAATAATACAGTGTAAAATTAACATAATTTGTTTTTTTAAATCATACTTACTGCCTCCATTTGCTCGTGACGGCCTTCCACCGCCATCTTGCTTGAAGATCTTGCGCGAAGTCTTGTGCGGCCCGAGATGACACCATCACGCCGGACAGCACGCTGACCTCATACGTCACCATGCACGTGATTTTGGCCGAGATCTTCAACCAAGATGGTGGTGGCAGGCTCGTCGTGAGCAAATGGAGGAGGCAAATATGATTTTTTATTTTTTTTACACTATTTCAGGTTAAAATGATTCTCTACCACGAAGCACAAGGAAATTCGACTTCGCAGTGAATCGAATTTATCCTGAAATTCGGATCGAATTCCAATTTGTTGGATTCGATTCGCTCATCTCTAGTAATTACACTATGCCACCGCTGCAAAGGAGACAACGTGTGGAGTAAAGAAAAGGAAGTAGTGCTCACATGGAGCGCCGACTCCTCTATAAACAGCTGATCGTGAGGGTTGCTGGGTGTAGGATCCCCACCGATCAGATATTGATGACCTATAGGATGGGTCATTAATATAAAATCCCTCCCATTTAAATCATCACAATGCCAATATTTCATTGTCTAACCTAATTAACCAATATTTCATACTTTTAATAGTTGCGTGCAGATAAAATTACACATTGTCACAAATGTCCCCACCACCATCTTTTCCCATGTGTTATTGGATTTATTATTCTTAAACCTTCTTAGTACTAAGCTCATAATAATTAGCTTGTAACCAGGATCTTTACTTGAGAAACGTGATCCTCTTCACAAAGCCAATGTTATTTTCATCTTCTGGACAAATCTGCTTAACTGGTATATTTACTTTTATCATTGACCGAAAGAGGTATTTCCGACTGACTGAATATAAAGCTGGGGGGCAGTTTTTTTTTGTCACCTACTTGACTTGTTTTAAAGTGATAATATCGCTCTTTAGGGCACAAATACATGACACAGATGTCACCTTTGTTTAGTCTCCAAAACACTAAAAACAAAGATATGAGCCATCGCAAATGCCTGGGGGAGGTGTGTTTGCTGCAAGGGCCAGGCCCCCGGATAGGGTTGCCACCTTTTCTTCAAGCCAAACCTGAACAGGAGGGAGGGAGGGTGGGCGTGTCTGAAGTCAGCGCCGCCCCACGGTAGCATTCTATCACTCATACCTGATCGCTATGCCCGGGTCTGAGAAAGGCTTGTACCCAGGCACAGGATTAAAAACACTGACTGTCCGGGTCAATCCCGTACGGGTGGCAACCCTACCCCCGAACCTTACTTGCGCCCAACTCCTCCCCTATGTATCCTTTGGTCCGCACTGTATCCTGGTGACGTCATTCTTTCCTGCAGCCGAAATCCGCCCCACTGTGGGCAGAAGCATAGTGATATGCACTGCGCACGCGCTGTTTAAGTAACCTCCACGCCAGGAGGTTACCTACGCAGGCTGGTCGGAGGATATATAGGGCAGGAGTTGGGCACGAGTTAGGCCGAGGGGGGGGGGTGCTGGGCACTTGCGATGGATCATTTGCATATCTTTAACCCCTTAAGGACTCATGACGTACCTGTACGTCATGGTTTCCGAGTCCTGAAAGGCCAAGCTTTGCCATCCAATAAAGAGTTCCTGCTTGAACGATGCTCCTAGCGTTTCTTGAGGATTCCAAGCGCTCTAGCCGACACCACAACCACCAAATCGGAGAAGCCTATGAATGTGGTAAACAGCCGAATAGGAAAAACCATACGAAGAGGTTTACACTCCTAGCAGTCAAACTGGAACAGCATTCACTAAATCCCCCCGCAATAACGAGACGACAAGGGTCAAGCAGGAACTCTTTATTGGATGGCAAAGCTTGGCCTTTTATGCAAGTCTTCCAGCCAGGGCTACTCCCCCGGGGACCTGATTGAGGACAGGCACACAAAATACAGCGACCAATCAACATACAGCCAGATATATCCCAACCCCACATGCATGGTCCATTGTGCTTGCTGATTAGGTCACAGGCAATGTCCATTGTGAATGTTGATTAGGTCACAGGTAATGTCCATTGTGGATATTGATTAGGTCACAGGCAATGTCCATTGTGAATGTTGATTAGGTCACAGGTAATGTCCATTGTGGATGTTGATTAGGTCACAGCAATGTCCATTGTGGATGTTGATTAGGTCACAGGCAATGTCCATTGTGAATGCCAACTGTCACTGGGGCCATAGTCACAGGGTAAGAGGCTGACAAGCAGGCCTCTCCAATGACCAGGGATTGTCACAAGTAGTTTCGATCACTACTGCTCAGCCGGCAGTGATCGGAACAAGGTACCTGCTGAAATCATTCAGCAGGTACCTTGTTACAATGCCCAGGGGGTCCTGTGACCCCCCCATATCGGCGATCGCTGCAGACCGCAGGTCAATTCAGACCTGCGGTTTGCAGCGCATTGTGCGATCTCTCGCGGGGATCAGAGAGTTAATGCCCCCAAAGTGTTCATTTTTAACCCCCCTGCAGCCCCCAATCATATTATGGCTGCAGGGGTGCAGGGGGGGTGGTTGCGGGCGGCGGGAGGCGGTGTCAGTTTTGTTGGTACTATTTTAGGGTAAATATGATTTTTGGTTGCTCTATATTACATTTTTTTTGAGACAAGGTAACAAAAAATAGAAATTCTGAAATTTCATCTCCATTTGCCAATAACTCTTGAGGAACACCTAAAGGGTTAACAAAGTTTGTAAAACTGGTTTTGAATACCTTGAGGGGTGTAGTTTCTTAGATGAAGTCACTTTTATGGAGTTTCTACTCTAGGGGTGCATCAGGGGGGCTTCAAATGGGACATGGTGTCAAAAAACCAGTCCAGCAAAATCCACCTTCCAAAAACCATATGGCGTTCCTTTCCTTCTGCGCCCTGCAGTTTGGCCATATAGCAGTTTACGACCACATATTGGGTGTTCGTGCAAACTACAGAATCGGGGGAATAAATATTAAGTTTTGTTTGGCTGTTAACGCTTGCTTTGTTACTGGAAAAAATGGATTAAAATGGCAAATTTTCCAAAAAATCGAAATTCAGAAATTTTATCTCCATTTGCCATTAACTCTTGTGGAAAACCTAAAGGGTTAATTACGTTTGTAAAATCAGTTTTGAATACCTTGAGGGGTGTAGTTTCTAGAATGGGCTAAATTTTGAGTGGTTTCTATTATGTAATCCTCACAAAGTGACTTCAGACCTGAACTGGTCCCTAAAAAGTGGGTTTTTGAAAATTTCTGAAAAATTTCAAGATTTGCTTCTAAACTTCTAAGTCTTGTAACGTCCCCAAAAAATGAAATTGCATTCCCAAAATGATCGATACATGAAGTAGACATATGGGGAATGTAAATCAATAACTTTTTTTGGCGGTATTACTATGTATTATAGAAGTAGAGAAATTGAAACTTTTTGGTAAATTTTGTATTTTTTTATAAATAAAAATGAAATTTTTCGACTTCATTTTACCACTGTCATGAAGTACAATATGTGACGAAAAAACAATCTCAGAATGGCCTTTATAAGAAAAAGCGTTTTAAAGTTGTCACCACATAAAGTGACACTGGTCAGATTTGCAAAAAATGGCCGAGTCCTTAGGGTGAAATAGGGCTGAGTCCTTAAGCGGTTAAAACTAGCAAACTAAACAAACGTAACATCAGCGTCATGTATTTTTGTCCCACAGCGCTATTTAAGTCCATTCGTCCGTTAGGACAACAATCGCCTTCCTACCCAGCTCCAACTAATCTTTAAAACATAACTTTTATTTTATCATTTATATCTTTTCCAAAAGTTCTATATATTATTATTATTAAGAAACTTAACATTAAAACTATCAGGTCGACTAGCCCATCTACCTCATCCCTATATTCCTTTTCCATAAACCTGCTATGTATATGTAATGGCAGGATATCTCCTCTTTGTGGCTGCGTGTTGCCACTTTTCAGAGGAGGTCGTTAACCCACACGTTACTTTGGTATTTCAGTTGGTTTGTAGATTTACGGGCTAATGACTGTAATTAAAATCTAGCAAGCGCTGCCACCCGACATGTTTCGCCGAGCAACCGGCGTCTTCAGGGGCTATGGCAGTATGTGCGCGCGCTGTAAATACCAGCTATTTATTAACTATGGTCGCCTCCCTCTTTTGGGGCGTGTTATAGGCTTGACCACTGAGGTTCTTTATTAGATTCGTCTTATGTTTCTTCCCCTTCTTACCTTTGTTCTCATAGGATGTTCCATATTGGTCTGTCATTCATATTACACTTGATTTGCAGATTATACTCAGATCTGCGCATGTCTGGGGACTTAGAATTCCCCCGATGTTTTGATTCCTTTCTCTGCGCATGTCTATTGACTTAGGCAACTTCTTGCACCCTTTCTCCATTGCGCATGTCATCACTGTTTGTAGTTTTTTGTATCTTTTCCCTTTGTCTGCACTTATCTTTATATCTATACATCCTATATTCTTGTGATTTTTCCCATTTTGGGGGATATGTGCGTCTCTCATTTTTTATTATTTTGCTGTCTCCAGACTTTTCATATTTCTGCAAATTTCAGGGCATTACTTTATTTCTTATCCTATTCTATTTCCATACTTCAATTAATGATATTTTTTATATTTAGCTATTTTTCTCAACATTTTTTATTATTATTTGCCCTTCTTTCCTTCTTTCCCCTCAGTTTACTTTAAGTTCTCTTTTGCCGGTATTATTTTTCTCCTCGTTTGGTTTTCCATCTTATGTCAACTGTTTTTTTTATTTTTTATATCTTTATGTATTCTTTTCTGTGGATGTCCATTTACAGGAATGATGCGTATGTAAAGCCCACATTCAGGCCATTTGGGGACAGGCTATTAATCCTGTAGATCCATTTTGTCTCCTCTTGTTGAAGTCTCCTATCCATATCTCCCTGTCTGGGGCCCCTTTTGATTTTCTTTATCCCCCAGAATTTTAGATGGTCTGTATTTCCTCCATGTTTTTCTCTAATATGTCTTCCGATTGTTGTATCTTCTCCTGTTTTAATGCTACTAAGATGTTTCGATATTCTTCTCCTCAATTCTTGAGTTGTTTTCCCTACATATATTTTGCGGAATTCACATTTGATGATGTACACCACCCCAGTTGTGGTTTATATATTCTTTTATAGTATATTTTTTAGTATCAATATGATTATTAAATACCTGCGTTGGTGTCATATGTTTACAAAAAATGCAGTCTCCACATTGAAATGAGCCTTTCAGATTTAGCCACATTGTTCTGTCTTTTTCCTTATTTGGTTGGTAGTGGCTGTGCACCAGAATTTCTTTAAGGTTCCTACCTCTCCTGTAGGTAATACTCGGAAATTTAGGGATAACCTGCTGGATGTCCTTGTCTGTTTTTAGAACGTGCCAATGACGTCTGAGTATTCTGTTTACCTCTTCATGTGAGACATCATAGGTCCCTATACAGCGTATGACTTTATCCTTTCCTTCTTTTCTCCTATTATTTGTAAGGAGTGTCTGTCTTTCCGTATTTTTTGCTTTTTTATATGCTCGGTGTAAGCATTTTTTAGAATAACCTCGCTCCAGGAATCTTTGGTATAGGAGGCTACTTTCCCGTTCAAACGCTTCTTCTGTAGAGCAGTTTCATCTAGCTCGTATATATTGGCCTACTGGGATTTTCCTTTTCAGAGGTTGTGGGTGGAAACTTTCCCATTGTAGGAAATTGTTTGTGGAGGTTTGTTTCCTGTGTATTTCTGTTTCTACACTGCCGTCAGGGTGCAATGAGATCCTTAAGCCAAGAAAATTTAGGCTTGTCTTTTAGCTGTAAATTTTAGGCCTAGTTTATTTCCATTTAGTTCATGTATAAAATTCAAAAAATAAGTTCTCCTTGTTGTCCCATAATATAAGGATATCATCCATATATCTTCCCCAAAATAATACGTGCTCTGTGTATTTTTGAAAAGTGTCAGTGAAAACTCGCGGTTCCGCGTGTCTGTAAATAATATTTCCCATTAAATGTAAAATAATTGTGTGTGAGCAGAAATTTTAAAAGTGTTAAAATAAATTAATTGTACTCATAGTATTGTGTTCCCTTTGTGTTCATAAATGTTTCTATCGCCTGTATACCCAATTCGTGTTGGATGCTGGTATAAAGCGTCTCCACATCTATACTTGCAATCATTGTATTTTCATTGACTCGGATCTCTTGCAGTCTGACGACAGTGTCCTTTGTGTCTTTCAAATAGGATGGTAATGATTTCACAAATGGAGAGATCATTTCATCCACATATTCACTGATCCCCTCACATAGGCTCTGGTTCCCGGATACAATCGGTCTTCCCGGGATTGGTTCTCTTTCTTTATGTACCTTTGGTATTGCATATAACGTAGCTATTGTTGGACGAGGTTTAAATAATACATTAAACTCTTCTTTTGTGATAAGTTTTTGTTCTTTGGCTACCTTGAGGATCTCTTTCAACTCTGCTACATATTTTTCTGTAGGGTTATTTTCTAGTTGTTTATATGTGGTTTCATCTTCCAATAATGACATTACCATTTTCTCATAGTATTCATTCTCAAGTAAAACTATATTTCCTCCTTTATCCGAGGGCTTTATAATCAGGTTTTCGCCTTTTACTAGATCCTGCATAGCTATTTTCTCTTCCTGGGTGAGGTTACATGCTACATCACTCTTTTTAGCTTTTATTTTTTTCAGATCTCTGGTCATCAGGTCCACAAATGTTTTTATATTTCCATATTTTCCAAATGGTGGGGTAAACTTTTTTGGGGTCATAGAGCTATATGGGGGGTCTGGGGTCAATCTCTCACCTCTGCTTTCCCTATTAAGCTGTTCCAATATTTCTATCGCTCTTTCTTCCCTTATTTTTAATGTTTCTGGGTCATTTTTAAATTCTTTATATAGTGCTAGTTTCCTAGCAAATAGGTTTATATCTTTTACCGAGGTAAAACAATCAAAAGGTGGGGCCGGTGTAAATGACAGTCCTTTCTGTATTAGGTTTTTATGACTAGGTTCCAAAACTTTGCTAGTTTTATTTATTATTTGCATGCCTACTTTTTGGGTGGATATCCCCATTTTTCCCTGTCCTTGGATTGTATCCCCATTCCCAAAAAAGATATTTGAGGTGTCATCATTGGTGTTGCTATATTGGGTATGGATAAACCAGTAGACGAAGAGGGCTGTGTATAGCCTTGATTTGTTTGACATACTAGATTTTCGTTAGTATATGGTTTAGTTTTTTTTTTTCTCTGTGAGTACGGTATCCTAGTTTTTGCTTTGCGTTTGATGCTCACTCCAGTTTGTGTATTAGTATTCTCTGTTTCAAAAACGTCTGATTCTGATATATCTGTATATTGTCTACGGTTCGTTCTATTATTATAGGGAGCACTCCCTCGTGGCTTCCTGAGGTAGATATTTCCTGAATCAAAATCCTTTTTATCTCTATTATATTTTCTGTGTTTTCACTCTTTAATTTCTCCCTGTAAATATTCTACATTTTTTTGTAATTTTTGTTCATAATCCGTAAATTCTAATTGTACTATCAATTTTGTCAATGTTTGTTTCTCGTGCTCAAGGAGATATGCTTGCATATGCAGAGAGTTCTCTGTTAGTAATGTTTCCCATCCTTTTATAAATTCACTGTCTTCTTGATGTGAGTTTGGTGTAATATTTATTCTCATTCCCCTATATACTATTTTCTGTTGGAGATACGTTTCCAAACTGGCTATTTCCCAGATTGTACGTATATAGTATTTATATGTTTTGTTTATTTCTTTAAATGCTTGGGCAATCTCCAGGGATTTTATAGGGAGACTTTCAGTAGAAAAGACTTTTCCTGCTTCTGCTAGGAACATATGTGCTGTAGCTTGATTCGATAGGAATCCTGCCATCACCTGATCTTTTCTTATGTTTTTTGTGTATATTGGATCTATACTTTTCCCTTCCTGTAGTAACGTGGCACTACTATGCGGGGTCTATAAAGGGGGTTGTTTAACCCTTTTATTATTTTACAATTATTTTACATTTTTTAACCCTCTTGGTGTTGGGCACGGCATTTACTTAGCGTAATTTAAGTCCATTTGTCCGTTAGGACAACAATCGCCTTCCTACCCAGCTCCAACTAATCTTTAAAACATAACTTTTATTATATCATTTATATCATTTCCAAAAGTTCTATATATTATTATTAAGGAGCTTAACATTAAAACTATCAGGTCGACTAGCCCATCTACCTCATATCTATATTCCTTTTCCCTAAACCTGCTATGTATATGTAATGGCAGGATATCTCCTCTTTGTGGCTGCGTGTTGCCACTTTGCAGAGGAGGTGGTTAACCCACACGTTACTTTCGTATTTCGGTTGGTTTGTAGATTTATGGGCTAATGAGTGTAATTAAAATCTAGCAAGCGCTGCCACCCGACATGTTTCGCCGAGCAACCGGCGTCTTCAGGGGCTATGGCAGTATGTGCGCGCGCTGTAAATACTAGATATTTATTAACTATGGTCTCCTCCCTCTTTTGGGGTGTGTTATAGGCTTGACCACTGAGGTTCTTTATTAGATTCGTCTTATGTTTCTTCCCCTTCTTACCTTTGTTCTCATAGGATGTTCCATATTGGTCTGTCATTCCTTGATTTGCAGATTATACTCAGATCTGCGCATGTCTGGGGACTTAGAATTCCCCCGATGTTTTGATTCCTTTCTCTGCGCATGTCTATTGACTTAGGCAACTTCTTGCACCCTTTCTCCATTGCGCATGTCATCACTGTTTGTAGTTTTTTGTATCTTTTACTTTTGTTTCATCTGCGCATGTCTTTAGTGTTTAGTCATGTTTTGATTTCTATCTTTGATTGTGCATGTCCCAGCACTTTGTGCTTGATTCTGGTTTTTTCTTTTTTACATGTGCACATGTCTTTCCTGTTTGGTCCTATTTCAGTTATCATTTCGCAACGCGCATGTCTCAGTACTTTATATCTAGACCAGTTTTTTCCTCCTTTTGTGCATGGCTAAGGACTTAGTTCTCAGAGCATCCTATAGTTGTTCCTGCATTTGACTATTGACTTTGAGACTTTTGGGGGTACTTTGTCTGCACTTATCTTTATATCTATACATCCTATATTCTTGGGATTTTTCCTATTTTGGGGGATATGTGCGTCTCCCATTTTTTATTATTTTGCTGGGCATTACTTTATTTCTTATCCTATTCTATTTCCATACTTCAATTAATGATATTTTTTATACTTAGTTATTTTTCTCAACATTTTTTATTATTATTTGCCCTTCTTTCCTTCTTTCCCCTCAGTTTACTTTAAGTTCTCTTTTTCATCTTATGTCAACTGTTTTTTTTATTTTTTATATCTTTATGTATTCTTTTCTGTGGATGTCCGTTTACAGGAATGATGCGTATGTAAATCCCTCATTCAGGCCATTTGGGGACAGGCTATTAAGCCTGTAGATCCATTTTGTCTCCTCTTGTTAAAGTCTCCTATCTGATCTCCCTTTCTGGGGCACCTTTTGATTTTCTGTATCCCCCAGAATTTAAGATGGTCTGTATTTCCTCCATTTTTTTCTCTAATATGTCTTCCGATTGTTGTATCTTCTCCTGTTTTAATACTACAGTGCTATATGATCAGTTTAAAACATGTCATGTAGGTGATGACTGTTCTCCCACACCAGTTCAATCAAAAATTGATTGAACAGTTTAGGCTACTTTCACATCTGCACTTTCCCTTTCCGTTATTGAGATCCGTTATAGGATCTCAATAGCGGGAGAAACGCTTCAGTTTTATCCCCATTCATTGTCAATGGGGGACAAAACTGAACTGAACGAAATGGAGTGCACCAGAATGCATTCCATTCCATTTGGTTGCGTCCCCATTGCGGACAGAATAATGCCGCAAGCAGCGTTTTTCTGTCCGCGATGTGGTGCGGAGCAAGACGGATCCGTCATGACACACAATGTAAGTAAATGGGGATGGATCCGTTTTCTCTGACACAATGGTTTTAGACGTCATGGTGTATTAGACGTAATACAATCTGGACCTGTTCATAACTGATGCAGACGGTTGTATTATTGTGACCGAAGCTTTTTTGCTGATCCACAACGGATCCAGCAAAAACGCTGGTGTGAAAGTAGCCCTATTCCTTCATCAGATCATTGGCACTTGCACCTCAAATCTATATATTAGAAATAGAAGAAATCAACAAGTCTGGAATTGATGTTCATCTGCTACCTGAATACAATAGTAGGCTGAAGACTTTAGGCATGGAGACTTAACAGGCCTCCGGAATCTCGCTGTTCTTGGCCACCTCTAGTTCAATAAATGTTTGTATCATTTTATATTGTTTTTAGAAGTATTTAACCACTTCAGCCCCCTAGCTTAAACACCCTTAATGACCAGGCCACTTTTTACAATTCTGCACTACACTACTTTCACCGTTTATTGCTCCGTCATGCAACTTACCACCCAAATTAATTTTACCTCCTTTTATTCTCACTAATAGAGCTTTTATTTGGTGGTATTTCATTGCTGCTGACATTTTTACTTTTTTTGCTATTAATCAAAAATGACATTTTTCACTTTCTGTTGTAATTTTTTTTAAAAAAACTACATTTCTATATAAATTTTTCGCAAAATTTATTGTTCTACATGTCTTTGATAAAAAAAAATCCAATAAGTGTATATTTATTGGTTTGGGTAAAAGCTATAGCGTTATGGTGCAAAAAAGTGAATTTCCGCATTTTGAAGCAGCTCTGACTTTCTGAGCACCTGTCATGTTTCTTCAGGTGCTAGAATGCCAGGATAGTATAAATACCCCCCAAATGACACCATTTTGGAAAGAAGACACCCCAAAGTATTCACGGAGGGGCATGGTGAGTTCATGTATCATTTCATTTTTTTTCACAAGTTAGCGGAAAATGACACTTTCTAAGGAAAAAAAATAATAATAAAGTTTCCATTTCTGCTAACTTCTGGCAAAAAAAAATAAAATCTCCCACGGACTCACTATGCCCCTCAGTGAATACGTTGGGGTGTCTACTTTCCGAAATGGGGTCATTTGTGGGGTGTGTTTACTGTTCTGGCATTTTGGGCGGGGCTAAATTGTGAGCAACCTTGTAAAACCTAAAGGTACTCGTTGGAATTTGGGCCCCTTTGTGCACCCAGGCTGCAAAAAAGTGTCACTCATGTGGTATCGCCGTACTCAGAAGAAGTAGGGCAATGTGTTTTTGGGTGTATTTTTACATATACCCATGTTGGGTGAGAGAAATATCTCTGTAAACTGACAAATTTGTATAAAAAAATTTAAAAAGTTGTCATTTACAGAGATATTTCTCACACCCAGCATGGGTATATGTAAAAATACACCCCAAAACACATTGCCCTACTTCTCCTGAGTACGGCGATACCACATGTGTGACACTTTTTTGCAGCCTGGGTGAACAAAGGGGCCCAAATTCCAATGAGTACCTTTAGGATTTCACAGCGCATTTTTACGCATTTGGATTCTCACGCTTTAGGGCCCCTAAAATGCCAGGGCAGTATAAATACCCCACAAGTGACCCCATTTTAGAAATAAGACACCCCAAGGTATTCCGTGAGGGGTATGGTGAGTTCATGTAAAATTTTATTTTTTGTCACAAGTTAGTGGAATATGAGACTTTGTAAGGAAAAAAAAAGCCAATTTCCTCTAACTTGTGCCGAACTCGCCATGCCCCTCACGGAATACCTTGGGGTGTCTTCTTTCCAAAATGGGGTCACATATGGGGTATTTATACTGCCCTGGCATTTTACTGGCCCTAAAGCATGAGAAGAAGTCTGGAATCCAAATGTGTAAAAATGCCCTCCTAAAAGGTACTCATTGGAATTTGGGCCCCTTTGCGCACCTAGGCTGCAAAAAAGTGGCACACATGTGGTATCGCCGTACTCAGAAGAAGTAGGGCAATGTGTTTTGGGGTGTATTTTTACATATACCCATGCTGGGTGAGAGAAATATCTCTGTAAATGACAACTTTAAAAAAAAATGTATACAAAGTTGTCAATTTACAGAGATATTTCTCTCACCCAGCATGGGTATATGTTAAAAATACACCCCAAAACACATTGCCCTACTTCTCCTGAGTACGGCGATACCACATGTGTGACACTTTTTTGCAGCCTGGGTGCGCAAAGGGGCCCAAATTCCAATGAATACCTTTTAGGAGGGCATTTTTCTTCTCACGCTTTAGGGCCCCTAAAATGCCAGGGCAGTATAAATACCCCACATGTGACCCCATTTTGGAAAGAAGATACCCCAAGGTATTCCGTGAGGGGCATGGTGAGTTCATAGAAGATTTTTTTTTTTGCACAAGTTAGCGGAAATTTACTTTATTTTTTTTTCTTACAAAGTCTCATATTCCACTAACTTGTGACAAAAAATAAAATTTTACATGAACTCACCATACCCCTCACGGAATACCTTGGGGTATCTTCTTTCTAAAATGGGGTCACATGTGGGGTATATATACTGCCCTGGCATTTTAGTGATATCTGCAATCATTACATGTATGGCCAGCATTAGGAGTTTCTGCTATTCTCCTGATATTGAGCATACGGGTAATGAGATTTTTTTTTTCCGTTCAGCCTCTGGGCTGAAAAAAAAATAAATGAACGGCACAGATTTCTTCATTCGCATCATCCAATGTGGATGAAAAAATCTCTGCCAAAAAATGTGCAAAAAAAAAAAAAAAAAAGAAATAAGGCCCCATTCACACGTCCGCGAAAATGTCCGCATCTATTCCGCAATTCTGCGGAATAAATGCGGACCCATTCAGTGTGAATGGGGCCGACGGTGATGCGGAAAGCACACTATGTGCTCTCCACATTAGCATTTGTGGAGCTGCAGCTCCGCAAAAGATAGAGCATGTCCTATTCTTGTCCGCAATTGTGGACAAGAAAAGGCATTTTCTATATAGTTCTGGCAATGTGCGGATTCGCAAAATGCGGAAAGCACATCGCAGGTGTTCGTGTTTTGCGGATCCATGGATCCGCAAAACACATACAGACGTCTGAATGAGCCTTACAGGGGGGTGATTAGTGACAGGGGGGGTGACGGGGTGACATGGGGTGATCAGGGGTTAATCGGGGTTAAACGGGGGTTAATCAGTGACAGGGGGGGGTCTGTGTGGTGATTGGTGCGCTTACATGTGTTTCCTTTGGTGGTCCCAAGCAAAAGGGACCACCAGAGGAACGAGCAACAGGCATATCAGACACTGTTAACAAAACAGCGTCTGATATGCGATTTTTTTAAACTTCTACAGCCTGCCAGCGCATGATCAGCGCTGGCAGGCTGTAGTTTAACTTCTCCCCGATGCGATCCTGTTCATAGGAAATCTCGCGTCTCGCGAGATGACGCGCGGATGCGTCCAGGAGGAGTAAACTAGCCGCTGCCTAGACGCATCCGTGCGTACAGCGGTCCGGAGCTGGTTAAAGACTACTCGTCAGGCCTCCTGACATGTCTATTTTTCAATCTTTTCTTACAACTTGTTTGCATTGTGCCATTCCTCTGTTATTCCTCCTGGAAATGTATGAATAAATTGACACCTGGGCGTTACCATGCCCCTTGTAGTAACAATGTGTCCCCCTACAGAGTCTGACACTGTCTGCAGTGACTGGACAGCATCAGAACGTGTAGGGACACACCATACGTTGACTGAGGGAATGGTAACATCCAGTTTTTAATTTATTCATACATTTCCTGAATGAAAACCGTGGAACGGTACAGCAAAGAAGAGTTATTATAGAATTGTTATTTCATGGGGAAAAAAAAAAAATCACAGAAAGCAGATAAAAAAACATCCTGCACGATATGATGATGATGCACGAATGCATATTCATTTATCATATTGTGCAGGATGTTTTTTGTCTACTTTCTGTGATTTTTTTTTAACTAGTTTGTATTGTATACTCTTGAAGGAGTGGCACCTTCAAGGGTGAATGCGCTCCTATTATCTAGGGAGTAGCATTGTTGTGCACTTTTTGCCCTGCCTATCCCACAAGCGACCTTGATTAAGGTGGTACATATAGCTGTGCGTGCTCCTCCTCTCATTGGTTGCTTGATGCACACAGAGGTAACTAGGAGCAGCACACTATATTCTCCTGAATATAGATGCCCAATAAATAGGTTTAGAGTAGGACCAGCCTGACTGAGACCACCTTGGCACTAGTAGGCAGGCACAGATGTACAATTGAAACCAGAAGTTTACATACACTATATAAAAAGACACATATGCATGTTTTTCTCAATATCTGACATGAAATCAGAATAAACCTTTCCTGTTTTTGGTCAATTAGGATTACTATTATTATTATTATTTGCCAAATGCCAGAATAAAGAGAGAGAGAGAGAGAATGTTTTAAGGCATTTTTATTACTTTCTGCAAAGTCAAAAGTTTACATACATTATATTAATATTTGGTATCATTGCCCTTAAAATGTATGACTTGGGTCAAACGTTTTGGATACCCTTCCACAAGCTTCTCATAACAGTTGGTCGGAATTTGGGCCCATTCCTCCTGACAAAACTGGTGTAACTGAGCCATGTTTGTTTATTCGCCTTGCCCGCACCTGCATTTTCAGAGGCAGGTGCGGATTGAGATTAAGGCTTTGGGATGGCCACTCCAAAACATTGACTTGTCCGTTTGGAAGACCCATTTCCGCTCAACCTTTAACTTCCTGGCTGATGTTTTGAGATTTTGCTTCAGTATTTCCACATAATCTTCTTTCCTCATGATGCCATCTATTTTGTGAAGTGCACCAGTCCCTCTTGCAGCAAAACAACCCCACAACGTGATGCTGCCACCCCCGTGTTTCACAGTTGGGATGGTGTTCTTAGGCTTCCAAGCTTCTCCCTTTTTCCTCCAAACGTAATGAGGGTCATTATGGCCAAAAAGATCAATTTTAGTTTCCTCAGACCACAGGACGTGCCTCCAAAAATGTTGGTCTTTGTTCCTGGTTGCATTTTTATGTGTCTTTTGGAGTAATGGCTTCTTCCTGGCAGAGTGGCCTTTCAGCCAATGTTGCTACAGTACTTGTTTAACTGTGGATCATCATCATCTTCACAAGGTCTTTTGTTTTTGTTCTTGGGTTGATATGCACATGTCGGACCAAAGCACGGTCATCTCTAGGACACAGAACCCGTCGCCTTCCTGAGCGGAATGATGGCTGGACATTCCCATCTTGTTTGTACTTGCGCATAATTGTTTGTACAGATGAACGAGGCACCTTCAGGTATCTTAAAATTGCCCCCAAGGTTGAGCCAGACTTGCGCAAGTCCACAATTCTCTTCCTGATATCTTGGCTGATTTCTTTAGACTTTCCCATGATGCTACACAAAGAAGCAATGTGTTTCAGGTGTGCATTTAAATACATCCACGGGTGTGTCTCTTATTAACTAAGATGTTGCCAACAAACCTAACAGAAGCTTCCAAACACATGACAATCATATGGGCAGTCCAGAAATGCTTAAAGCAGGCATCCTCAAACTGAGACCCTCCAGCTGTTGTAAAACTACAACTCCCACAATGCCCTGCTGTAGGCTGTTCGGGCATGCTGGGAGTTGTAGTTTTGCAACAGCTGGAGGGCCGCAGTTTGAGGATGCCTGGTTTAAAGGCATAGTAATCTTAGTGTATGTAAACTTTTGGCAATGCAGAAAGTAATAAAAATGCCTAAAACATTCTCTCTGATTCTGGCATTTGGCAAATAATAATAATGACGGTAATCCTAATTGAGCAAAAACAGGAAAGGTTTATTCTGATTTCATGTCGGATATTGAGAAAAACATGCATATGTCTTTCTTATATAATGTATGTAAACTTCTGGTTTCAACTGTATTTGGATCAAAATATATTGGCTGAGAGTCTAGGATTTTATCATATTAAAGTGAGGGCTTAGTTTATATATAATGTTTGCATCTGTTGTGTTGGATGTTTTGTATCTTTATCTATGATTTTTGATAAATTTATGTTCCTGAAGGAGTGACACCATCAAGTGTGAATGCACTCCTATTAGCTGGGGAGCAGCATTTTTGTGCAACTTTTCCCCACCTATTCCACAGGCTACCTTGATTAAGGTGGTACATATAGCTGTGTGTGCTCCTCCTCTCATTGGTTGCTTGATGCACATATAGTTAACAAGGAGCAGCACACTATATGTGCAGTTTCTGCTCTCCTGAACGTAAATGCCCAATGGCATAGGTAAGTTTAGAGTAGAACCTGCCTGACTGAGACCACATTGGCGCTGGTAGGCGGGCATAGATGTGTTTTCATCAAAAATATATTGGCTAATAATCTCAGATTTTATCATATCAAAAGGGGGGCTTAGTCCATATTGTATGTTTGCATCTATTGTGTTAGTGTATTATTTTCTCTGAGTTTTCTTTTACTTAATGGGTAAGGCAAATATTTAGTAAAAGTTGTATTGGAATAGCTAACAGTTAATAAGTTGACCAAAATAAACAGTCCACATTAGTCCCAGTTCCTCTCTATAATAAGGAGATAAATTAACCTATAATGAGGTCACTCGGGTTCTATTCTGGTTACCAGTTTTGATGGAAAAAACAGAGCCCCATACAGTCCTAACAATTGTTTTTCTTTTCTTTTATTATCTTTCGTTTACACATATGCTGTAGTTGTTAAATTTTACATGATATACAGTATCTTATATTCATACACATTTCCTCACTTTTATTTTGTTCTTATCTCAACTTATAGTGAATTTTTTGGTGGAAGTCAATAAAATATCTATAAAGATCTGTGTGATTTAGAAAAATAAATTATACCTAAATGTCATTTTCAGGACCAAAGCGCTTTGTGATCGATGTCTCATAGTCATGCAGTGGGACGTGTAATTAGGTGAAGTGATAATAATGCACTGGCAAATTAGCATTACACTGTTTTTTTTTCAGTGGGATGCTAAATACATTTTATTTATAGGGAATATACAGGATATTGCAGTGGTATTTCTCTGGCAAAAAGCTGGCATTTGTGGCAGAAACCAGCAGTGTCAGGCTATGTCGGGAGGTACACAGACAACTGAGTGATCGGGAGGTGTACACAGAGTAACAGAATGATCCCAAATGGGACATTATGCGTATTCTTGAGAATATCATCAGTGAAGCCCTTGAGAAAGACATCATTGATAAGGATGTCAGTGATTTTCTCAAAATATCGCACCCGGTCACTCCCCTTTTCTATGTACTTCATAAAAGTCTCATTGATCCTCCAGGCTGACCGATTTTGTCGGGCCGGGTTTCGGTATTCAGCAATATTGCTGTATTCCTGGATAAGGTTTAACCTGTCCATGCCACCAGCGCCCCGTCCTATATTAGAGACACAAGCCATTTTTTATTAAAACTCAGGTATCTGAGTCTGCCTGCCCAACCTCTTCTTGTCAGTTTCGACGTGGTCTCATTTAACACATCTATCGACCACGTATTTGGATTAAATGTCGTCGATGTGGCCCTGGCTGGCGCCGGGCTCTCCCTGGGGGGCCGTGGATTTGTCCTGCAACTCCTGGAGGTGGTCCTGAAGTGGAATTATTTCCGCTTTGGGTACACCTTCTACCAGCAGCAGCGGGGTGTGGCCATGGGCTCGAACGTGGCACCCACGTATGCTAATATGTTCATGGCGGAGGTGGAGGAAAGATTCATATAGGGGTCACCCTTGCTTGGAGGAGCCCAGTGTTGGTGGCGCTACATCGACAACATTTTTGTGATTTGGGGTGGTTCGCTTGATGAATTACATCTATTCCATGAACATTTGAATAATATGGTCTCTGGCCTAGAATTTACTATCACGGTATCTCCCACTGAATTGCAGTTTTTGGACGTGATGGTACACATCAAGGATGACAGATATTTACCACAAGCCCACTGATAGGAACAATCTATTGAGATATGACAGCAACCATCCACGTCGGATGGTTGAGTCCCTCCCATGGAGTCAACTATTAAGGGTGAGAAGAGTAGTATCGGGTGGCTATGTCGGTAGTCTGCACCTCTGCCAGAACAGACTACTGGATTTATCAAATGGAGATTTGAACCTAGTCCTAGACACTCATGGCTTTTATACAATGTGAGACCAAAGAATCATTGTCTCTGGTGGGCCCAAGGAACCTCAGTTGAACACAGAATTAGAGCACAGTGACCAAAAAGGTTTGCAACAAGCCAGTTCCATTAACAAGACTATGTCCTCTGAAACTGAGTTTTTGTGAAAACGGCCCTCCCACCAGTGCCTCACCAACAGTAGGGGGGGCACCTTACTGCTTCAGAAGCACTGACTTATAGACAGTAAAGTCACATTATTATGACATCAGCAGTATGGACATCAGCTAGATGTGCTTGGGAATGACTCAATAAGGTCCTAGAAGGTTATCACAGGTGTCCCACAGCTGCTGGAGGGTGCGTGGAGGAGGATACATAGATCGAACATGACATTGGTCCTACAGATGCTCAATTCGGCTTTAAGTCTGGGAAATTAGGGAGCCAGGGTAGTACTTGAAAGTCTTGGTCATGCTCTTCCAATCAATGTCTGACATTTGTAGCCATGTGACATGTTGCACTGTCTTGCTTGAAGATAACATCCCCTCCAGGGAAGACAATCAGCAGGTATGGGGGTACATGATCTGCAAGGATGGATTCATACCCAAATTGGTTGAGAGTGCCTTTCACATGCATGAGTGGGCCCAGAGCATGTCACAAAAAGATTCCCCAAACCATAACGCTGCCACCACCAGCTTGTGTTCATCCAGCAATGGTTGCAGAGTTTTTAATCTCTGATGTTTCTCACCTGGCACATAAACGTCCATTCAGTGAAGCAGAAAACTTGAGAAGACAACCCTTTGCCAATCAGCGAAGGTCTAATTCGATATTGTCATGAAAATTGAAGCCTTTTATACCAATGCAACTTCGTTAGCAGAGTTGTAGTGACCATCCGTCTGTTTTAGAGCCCCATACATAAAAGGGTTTGCTGAACTGTTGCTTTTAGACACACGTCTGGTAGCCCCTGGCTCATTTTGGTGATGAGCTACTCCACTGTAGCATGTCAGTCCACCCTCGTGCACCTTTTGTAGTTGACGTTCACCTCTCATATCAATGACACGAGGTGCTCTGCAGTTTCCATGTCACTTTTTTTCACAATGGTGCCATTTGTCCACTCATGATAAATGTTCATTACAGCAAAACGTGAACAGTTCACAAACTGCGCAGTTTCAGAAATACCGCTACCCTTGGCCCGAAAGCCAATTTTGCAACTCTGACAGATTTCCCCTTTTACCCATGACATCAATGAGGGATATGTATGCAGACAGCCTATCGCACACCTTATATACCCACCAAGCCAGCTTACAACACATGACATCCTTCATGAGCTGCGTGCTGCCGATGTCAAAAAAAGGACATGATAAAGGACACATAGGACAGTTATAATATTTGGGTCAGTTAAAATTATGTGACTCGACTGTGTATTATGAGCAACATGACAGTTATCTTTGATATCTTGCAATTTCTAAATGTATTTTCCAATCCCAGGTTGAGTCTCATTGATAGCTGCTTTGCAAGGTGGTGTGCAGTTCTGTGGCTGATCCAGTGAATTCAGTGAGATGTGAACCCTTGCCTGTAGACCCATGGTTTATCTGTTTACCTTTCCTTTAGTTCATTTTCAATACATTCAGTCCAGTGGTGAAATTTCCTTCTAATTTCCCTCTAGTCCTGCAATATCTTCACTGATATGTATAATATAGTCAGGGTTAATACTGAGGCCTGGAGAGCAACTGAGGAGCTGACAGTGGCATTTTTAGAAGCCAGTACTTTGCGACCCTTAAGTGGCTGAGGTGGTCGGAAATTGCCTGTCATTTTTACCAGAGCCTCTCCTTGAGCAGAGAAATAGGCTGTATCTGTCAGGATTCGATGCTGCAAACACAAAATTGAAGAAATATTATGTGGCATTGAACCCTGTTATACAGAGGACCCTAATTTATTTAACTCGAGAGGCCCTTTTAGGCATTATAGACCATAGTTACATTTATTTCATAGCCTTCAAATGTAATTAATGGCAATAGTTAGTAGATACACTTAAAAGGGTTTTCTGACATTTTACTACTGATGACCTATCTTCTGGATAGATCATCAGTAACTGATAGGTGTTTAAGAAGGCATTGGTGCTCCTGTGATAGTCACAGCCTTCTCACAGCTTTCCCTAGACCAGTGAAAACACGTTCACCTGTCATTCGCTGACGTGAATGGGCTGAGCGTGATACCAAGCATAGCCACTGTACAATGTGTGGGGCTGTGCTTGGTAAGCTGTGAGAAGGCTGTGGCTAGGTCATCACATCAGTAGTAAAATGTTGGAAGATCCTTTTAATGGGGCTATGAGTCACTGATTTGGGAACACTGCATTAAGGTAATATGGAAACCAAATACCAACACAGTGATAATTCGTGAAAGATATAAACTCATATACTTAAAGAGAATGTCCAGGGGAACATTTTTTATTTAAAAATTGCCAGGATGTGTCAAATGTCAAAATAAAAAATAAAATCATTACTCACCTAATCAATCCCCCCCTGCTGCCATTCCGATGCTTCTCCTGTCATCGTTGCTCCCCACTTCCTGTATCTTTTTGACAGACTTTTCATATACTTTGAATCTTGTCATTGTAAAGATGTGTGGTATATGATAGCAATATATACTATCCTGCCTGCAATGACCCTTTAGATCAGGGGTAACCCCCTTAGGCCACTTTTACATGGTCAGAATTTGGTCATTTTTTTCATTAGTATTTGTAAGCCAAAACACAGAAGAGGGAGAAATCTTTCTGCTTTTGGCTTACATATACTGATAAAAAAAATACTGACCAAATACGAACTGTGCAAGTAGCCTTAATCAGGTAAAGAAAAGGTTTTCTGAAGCAAGCTCTTTATTTTCAAAGGATCATATTTCTTTGGTGATTCATGTGTATGGACTGACCTAATAAGTCCCCAATCACACGACCATGTCCATTTTGTGGATTTGCATAACATGGATACCTGCCATGTGCACACTGCATCGTGGTGTGTACCCATTGACTTTAATGAATCCACAATCCACAAGATGTGGAAAAAATAGGGCATGTCTTATCTCTTGCAGTGGGGCACTGACCCATAAGCACAAGGAAGCTGCACCACAAAATAACAGACATGTCCTACACTTTGCTGCATCTTGCGAATTGCGTAGCCGTTGAAGGACCTGCCGTGATGTCACAGGATCACATGGGTCACATGGTCCACTCAAATGCTTCTATGATTGGACCATGTGACCCTGTGACGTCACCACAGGTCCTCAAGCATCCCAACCATCAAGAGAGAAGACGTTCGGGGGCTCTGCGCGTACAATGGGAGAAGGTAAGTTAACTATTTTTTATTTTTAACCCTCTATAGCCCGGGGAACATTGCATTCTGTAATTAGAATGCGATTATTTTCCCTTATAACTATGTTATAAAGGAAAATAATTACATATACAGAATACTTATCCCGAAACCAGACTTCAGTGATGAAGTCTGACTTCGGGTCTGGGTACCAAGCATGCAGATTTTTTCACGCGCGTGCTAAACGCACTACAAACGTTAGCACACGCGTGGAAAAATCGTGGCAATTCCCGCAACGCACCCGCCTCTTATCCGGGTGTCAAACATGAAGCCCGTGTGCAAGAGGCCTAAGGCTACGTTCACACGACGACATTTGTCGTGCGACAATAAGTCGCGCGACAAATAGGGCACAACTTCACTGCAAGATTTGTTGCACGACATTTTGTCGCACTATTGTCGCGTGACAATTTTTATAATGGGAGTCTAAGGTGTCGCATTGCGACATGCTGCGACTGCGACAGTCGCAGAAAAACCCATCTTGAATGGATTTTTTGCGACTGTCGCAGTCGCAGCATGTTGCATGTCGCAATGCGACACCATAGACTCCCATTATAAAAATTGTAGCTCGACAAAAGGTCGCGCGAACGTAGCCTAAAGCTTCTGGTTATCCACTGTTAGATCGAAGGGATTCCGACTTCTGGCATCACTACGTACCACCCGTATCCCCTCTTTAAACACAGTGCAGGTTGAGCACACCTGCTCCATTCAAAGTCTATGGGACTGCTGGAAATAGTCGAGCACTGTATTCGGCTATATCCAACAGTGTGCACGCTGACAAGCATTCCATTCAAACTAGGTACACAGGTAGAAACTGAAGTATTTACCTTCCTTATTAAAAATACCTTTTATTGAATGCATTAAAAAATAATAGGGATATGTATCTTGTTCCCATAAACCTGGAATAAGAAAGACAACTGGGGTATGTTCCGTTTCATCAAACCTTGAGTAAGAAGGAGACAAACTGTCTCACCTCTTGATAACCTGGCCGAGATTTTGACTCTATATATGGTGTATTTAACATTGATTTTTATTATTTATATTTTGACTATCGATAGGGATTTCTAAGATTTTTTAATGTATTCAAAAGGTATTTTTTAATAAGGGAGGTAATACTTTAGTTTCTATGGTCCAATACTCCTGGTAAATATCCAATGTTTGTTTTTGGCTAGGGATACAGGTCCGGTATTTATTTGATTGATGGCAGTAACAATGGACGGACCCACACCAATCTAACAGTTATGCCCTATATAGTATCCCCTATAGAGTGCAGCGGTCCAGTAATAGGGGGTAACTTGATCTAATTGAAATACCCCTTTAAAGGTGTTCTATCATAAATAATACGGTAATACACACTATTGATTGCAATGTTAGTAGCTATGGATGAAATATCATAGTGAGACAATCATGTAGAACCTGGGTTTGTTCTATTTTTTTTATTACCTGTGTTCGACTAATGGCAATTGGGTGCTCAAACACTGTCCAAATCACAGCCTCTGAACAGTCAGGAGTTGTAAGGGAGCCTTGGTATCGATAGTATTGGGACAACCGATTGTGGGGTGGAAGGAGGTTTTGCAAGGGAAATGTTGGAATATCAATGAAGTCTCCTGGAAATACATTTTCATTGAGAAAAGTTAGCAATATCTAGAAAATGGTGTGACATGTTATAAAACAAGAAAATGTTTAACTTCTTTTTACAGAGAATTAATTAATAATGTGTGGTGCACTATAGCCTTGTGACGACACAGACACTAAGATGTATTCATGCGCTGCTTTAATAACGGGCTATTCCAGTTTAAAAAAAATCCTATAGACATCAAATGAATGATAAAATATGTTTACTCATCTAGAAGATCCCCCACAGCTGCTGTTCTGAAGGTGCCCATGTTCCCGCTGCGCTCCACCTCCTGCTGTCATCCTGACACCACAGAAATTGGCTGAGGATGCAGATCAGCCAGTCATTGTCTACAGTGATGACCCATCTCAGCCACTGATTGGCTGAGCGGCATTCTCGGCCATTTCCTGCTGTGTTGGGGTGACTGCAGGAAGTGGAGTACAGTGGGGACCCAGGCACTGCAGAGCAGTAGTCGTGGGGGATCAGTGAGGTGATGAAACACTTGTTTTTTTTTTTAAACCATTTGTTTGAGTCTTAAAAAAAAAAAAAGGGAAATACCCCTTTTAAGTGAGTCCAAAAAAAGACTAAAGACAAGATGAAAGAGAAATTACTAGAAAATTAGATGTTTAACACTTTATGGGTCAATTATTATTATTATTATTTTTTTTTTACAGACACAGCGCTATACTTGTCTATGGTCAATGTCTGGTATTGAAGCTTAGCCCAATCTATTTGAGTTAAGCCTGTTAAATTTTGAGTTGGGTCCTGAGATCTCTCCATACACACAACCAGAGTTAAGGGGGGTGTAAACTATGTTTGGAATTCATTTGAAGAGATATTGGGCAGAATCTCTGTGAAAAGGGACATATATCTGCTAATGTCAGCCAGATAGTATCATTGGCAACGCTGTCATCAAGCCTGATGAGCTGAAAGCAGATGATTAATAAACAGCAGCTTATAATGTCCACCCTTTTCAGATGTTTCCTTTTTTGGATGCCTACCAGATACATTACTAATCTGAAAAACATTGAAAATATGGATTATATATGGTACTAACACTATAATCACCATATAACTGAATATGAGGTAGCTAGCAAACATTTTGATCAAAATACATGAGCCCATCTGCCCAGGGGTGCACCACCAATGAGTCCAGGCAAGGCAACCTCTTATAGATGGGACTCTACTCTAAAATAACTTACCTTTCATTCGAATTAGACCTCTAATTGCATTGTACTTATAAGGGTGTAGTGGCCTCCATTTTTGTCTTGCACACTAACTACCCATCTATCCAAGGCCTTTTTTTAATTAGAGGAGAATATGGCTAGATCCTACTTTCCCTGTATTTATCTGGAGGGTATGCCCAAGGAAAGATAAGTTGTTTTGGAGTAAAGTACCATCTATAAGAGGTTGTTTTGTCAGTGCAGATGGGCTTGTGTATATTGACCAGAATATTTGCTAAGTAAATCATATTTATTTATAAAGTGAATATATCACAAATACAATTTATAATCCATATATTCAATGTTTGCAGAGTGCTGTTGCATTTTGCATTTACTTTCATATTGCAGCCATGGCGTACGTGCACCGTGCATTTATCTAATTTGATAAGGTAGGCAAACTTTTTTTCCTTACTTAAAGTGAAGATGAGCTTATTACTGGAACGGTGCACACAACGCATTTTAGCTTTCCCAAATTTCGGCATTTCACTATATTACTGAAATACATATCTGGAAAAGCTTCTTATATCTATGAAGTACTGATTGCCCATACTGACCTTCTAGCGACACATTTTTCATGGCGGCCACCAAAGTATTGTAACTGGGGTTCTCTGCTTCTCCTACCTAGATATAAACAAACATATTACAGGAAGCCAGAAAAACAAGAATCCTCATGTAGTAACATTTTGTATAGCTCATACCGTGATTAGAATGCCCAACACTGCCAGGCCCTGGGGATCCTTCTTGGCTTCTGTGATACTATTGAATTTGGTATTCATATGAACAATATGCAACTGAAGGGAGAGAACAAGATTCACAACAGACCACTTAATATACTGCACATTCTGTTTCAAGACACCAAGGGGATATTACCCCTAATTTTTCACGATCCAAATGCAATGATGAAAATATAACACTAAATATTGATCTCAAAAGAGATATAAAAAAAGGATTTTACAGTATATCTTCTAAATATTTCACAACTTAACCGGTAGAGGACTGGTGCCGTACATGTATGCCGCTGGTGGACGTGACTTAAGGATCAGCGCCGTACATGTACGCCGGGATAATCGGGTGGGTGCAGGAGCTGCGCCCGCCCGATCAGTTGCACAGACCTGGCAGTCACTTATAGCCGATCCCCTGATGCATACGTCAACATTGATGAAAACACCGATGCCGGCATATTAACCACATCAGCCCCCCTAGCCTAAACACCCTTAATGACCAGGCCACTTTTTACAATTCTGCACTACACTACTTTCACAGTTTATTGCTCGGTCATGCAACTTACCACCCAAATGAATTTTACCTCCTTTTCTTCTCACTAATAGAGCTTTCATTTGGTGGTATTTCATTGCTGCTGACATTTTTACTTTTTTTGATATTAATCAAAGATGACCGAAATTTTTCCAAAAACTGTCATTTTTCACTTTCTGTTGTAAATTTTTTTTTAAAAAACTACATTTATATATACATTTTTCTATAAATTTATTGTTCTACATGTCTTTGATAAAAAAAAATCCAATAAGTATATATTTATTGGTTTGGGTAAAAGTTATAGCGTTTACAAACTTCCGCATTTTGAAGCAGCTCTGACTTTCTGAGCACCTGTCATGTTTCTTCAGGTGCTAGAATGCCAGGATAGTATAAATACCCCCCAAATGACACCATTTTGCAAAGAAGACACCCCAAAGTATTCGCGGAGAGGCATGGTGAGTTCATGTATCATTTCATTTTTTTTCACAAGTTAGCGGAAAATGACACTTTCTGAGGAGAAAAAAAAATAAAGTTTCCATTTCTGCTAACTTCTGGCAAAAAAAATAAATAAAAATCTCCCACGGACTCACTATGCCCCTCAGTTAATACGTTGGGGTGTCTACTTTCCGAAATGGGGTCATTTGTGGGGTGTGTTTACTGTTCTGGCATTTTGGGCGGGGCTAAATTGTGAGCAGCCATGTAAAACCTAAAGGTACTCGTTGGAATTTGGGCCCCTTTGCACCCAGGCTGCAAAAAGTGTCACTCATGTGGTATCGCCGTACTCAGGAGAAGTAGGGCAATGTTTTTGGGTGTATTTTACATATACCCATGCTGGGTAGAGAAATATCTCTGTAAATTGTCAACTTTGTATAAAATAATTTTAAAAGTTGTCATTTACAGAGATATTTCTCTCACCCAGCATGAGTATATGTAAAAATACACCTCAAAACACATTGGCCTACTTCTCCTGAGTATGGCGATACCACATGTGTGACACTTTTTGCAGCCTGTGCGCAAGGGGCCCTAATTCCAATGAGTACCTTTAGGATTTCACAGGGCATTTTTACGCATTTGGATTCCAGACTTCTTCTCACGCTTTAGGGGCCCCTAAAATGCCAGGGCAGTATAAATACCCCACATGTGACCCCATTTTAGAAAGAAGACACCCCAAGGTATTCCGTGAGGGGTATGGTGAGTTCATGTAAAATTTTATTTTTGTCACAAGTTAGTGGAATATGAGACTTTGTAAAAATATAAAAAAAATAAATTACATTTCGCTAACTTGTGCCCAAAATTATTTTTTTCTGTGAACTCACCATGCCCCTCACGGAATACCTTGGGGTGTCTTCTTTCACAATGGGGTCACTTGTAGGGTGTTTATACTGCCCTGGCATTTTAGGAGCCCTAAAGCGTGAGAATCAAATGCGTAAAAATGCCCTGTGAAATTCTAAAGGTACTCATTGGAATTAGGGCCCCTTGCGCATCTTGGCTGCAAAAAGTGTCACTCATGTGGTATCGCCAGTACTCAGGAGAAGTAGGACAATGTGTTTTGGGGTGTATTTTTACATATACCCATACTGTGTGTGAGAAATATCTCTGTAAATGACAACTTTTTAAAAATTTTATACAAAGTTGTCAATTTACAGAGGTATTTCTCTCACCCAGCATGGGTATATATAAAAATACACCCCAAAACACATTGCCCTACTTCTCCTGAGTACGGCGATACCACATGTGTGACACTTTTTTGCAGTTAAGATGCGCAAAGGGGCCCTAATTCCAATGAGTACCTTTTAGGAGGGCATTTTTACGCATTTGGATTCCAGACTTCTTCTCACGCTTTAGGACCCCTAAAATGCCAGGGCAGTATAAATACCCCACATGTGACCCCATTTTGGAAAGGAGACACCCCAAGGTATTCCGTGAGGGGCATGGCGAGTTCATAGAAGATTTTTTTTTTTTGGCACAAGTTAGCGGAAATAGATTTTTTATTGTTTTTTCTTACAAAGTCTCCCTTTTTGCTAACTTGTGACAAAAAGTTCAATTTTTCATGGACTGAATATGCCCCTCAGCGAATACCTTGGGGTGTCTTCTTTCCAAAATGGGGTCATTTGTGGGGTGTTTGTACTGTTCTGGAATTTTGGGCGGGGCTAAATTGTGAGCAGCCCTGTAAAGCCTAAAGGTACTCGTTGGACTTTACGCCCCTTTACGCACCTAGGCTGCAAAAAAGTGTCACACATGTGGTATCGCCGTACTCAGGAGAAGTCGGGAAATGTGTTTTGGGGTGTATTTTTACATATACCCATGTTGGGTGAGAGAAATATCTCTGTAAATTGACAACTTTGTATAAAAATTTTTAAAAGTTGTCATTTACAGCGATATTTCTCACACAAGTATGGGTATATGTAAAAATACACCCCAAAACACATTGCCCTACTTCTCCTGAGTACGGCGATACCACATGTGTGACACTTTGCAGCCAAGATCGCAAAGGGGCCCTAATTCCAATGAGTACCTTTAGGATTTCACAGGGCATTTTTACGCATTTGGATTCTCACGCTTTAGGGCCCCTAAAATGCCAGGGCAGTATAAATACCCCACATGTGACCCCATTTTGGAAAGAAGACACCCCAAGGTATTCCATGAGGGGCATGGCGAGTTCACAGAAATTTTATTATTTTGGCACAAGTTAGCGGAAATTTATATATATATATTTTTTTTTACAAAGTCTCATATTCCACCAACTTGTGACAAAAATAAAATTTTACATGAACTCACCATACCCCTCACGGAATACCTTGGGGTGTCTTCTTTCTAAAATGGGGTCACATGTGAGGTGTTTGTACTGCCCTGGCATTTGAGGGTCTCCATAATCATTACATGTATGGCCAGCATTAGGAGTTTCTGCTATTCTCCTTATATTGAGCATACGGGTAATGAGATTTTTTTCCGTTCAGCCTCTGGGCTGAAAAAATAAAAATGAACGGCACAGATTTCTTCATTCGCATCGATCAATGTGGATGAAAAAATCTCTGCCAAAATCAGTGACTGCGGTGCGGTGGGCTGGGCGCTAACTACCTAACAAGTAGCTAACTAACTGGCGGTGATAAGGGACCCTTATGCCCCATTCACACGTCCGCAATTCTGTTTGCGGAGCGGAATTGCGGACCCATTCATTTCTATGGGGACAGACTTTGTCCCTGCTCGGATCCGGAATTGCAGATCCGCACTTCGAGTCTGCACTTCCGTTCCGCAAAAATATAGAACATGTCCTATTCTTGTCCGCAATTGCGGACAAGAAAAGGCATTTTCTATATAGTTCTGGCAATGTGCGGATCTGCAAAATGCAGAAAGCACATTGCCGGTGTCCGTGTTTTGCGGATCCGTACAAAACACATATGGACGTCTGAATGGAGCCATACAGGGGGTGATCAATGACAGGGGGTGATCAGGGAGTCTATATGGGGTGATCAGGGGGTTAATAAGGGGTTAATAAGTGACAGGGGGGTGTAGTGTGGTGCTTGGTGCTACTTTACATAGCTACCTGGTCCTCTGGTGGTCGATCCCAGCAAATGGGACCACCAGAGGACCAGGTAGCAGGTAAATCGGACGCTGTTAACAAAACAGCGTCTGATATACATGTTTGATGCTTTTTATTTTACATCTACAGCCTGCCAGCGATTGATCATCGCTGGCAGGCTGCAGTACAACTGCCGAGCTGCGAGCTGCTGTGAACGCGCGCGTTCACAGCAAATCTCGTCTCTCGCGAGATGACGCGCCGACGCGTTAAGGAGGAACATCCCGGCCGTCCGCAGGACGCAGTTCTGCATTCGGCGGTGGGGATGCGGTTAATATCACTTGACCTCAGATAAACACCGTAAGAAAAAAAAATGTGTCAAAAAAACTATTTTTTGTCACCTTACATCACAAAAAGTGTAATACCATGTGATCAAAAAGTCATATGCATCCTAAAATATTACCAATCAAAGCATCATCTCATCCCCAAAAAAATTAGCCCTTACATAAGACAGTCACCCAAAAAATAAAAAAACTATGGCTTTCAAAAATGCTTTATTATGTAAAACTGAAACAAACAACCAAAAAAAGTAGTCATATTTGATATTGTCAGGTCCGTAACAACCTGCTCTATAAAAATAGCACATGATTTAACCTGTCAGATGAACATTGTAAAAACAAAACTAAAAAAACTGTGCCAAAACAGCAATTTTTTGTTACCTTGTCTCACAAAAAGTGTAATATAGAGCAACCAAAAATCTTATGTACCCCAAAATAGTACAAAAAAACTGCCATCTTATCCCGTAGTTTCCAAAATGTGGGTCACTTTTTGGAGTTTCTACTCTAGGGGTGCATTTGGGGGTCTTCAAATGTGAACTTAATTATCCCAGTGAAATCTGCCCTCCAAAAACAATATGGAGCTCCTTTTCTTCTGTGCCCTGCTGTGTGCCCATACAGCAGTTTACAATCACAAATGGGGTGTTTCTGTAAACTACAGAATCAGGGCAATAAATATTAAGTTTTGTTTGGCTGTTAACCCTTGCTTTGTTACCAGAAAAAAATGGATTAAAATGGAAAATCTGCCGAAAAAGTGAAATTCTGAAATGTCCGCTACATTTTCCTTTAATTCTTGTGGAACACCTAAGGGGTTAATAAAGTTTGTAAAATCAGTTTTGAATACTTTGAGGGGTGTAGTTTCTAAAATGGGGCCATTTATAAGTGGTTTCTATTATGTAAGCCCCACAGTAATTTTATGGCTTAACTGGTCCTTAAAAGAGTGGGTTTTGGAAATTTTCTGAAAAATTTCAAGATTTGCTTCTAAACTTCTAAACCTTCTAATGTCTCCAAAAGATAAAATGGCATTCAAACATAAAGTAGATATATGGGAAATGTAAAGTAATAACTATTATATGAGGAATCATTATCTGTTTTAAAAGCAGAGAAATTGAAATTCGGAAAGTTCCAAATTTTTCTAATTTTTTGGTAACTTTAGGATTTTTTTAAATAAAAATGAAAAATATTGACTGAAATTTACCACTATCATGAAGTACAATGTGTCACGAGAAAACAATCTCAGAATGGCTTGGATAAGTAAAAGCGTTCCAAAGATATTACCACATAAAATGACACATGTCAGATTTCCAAAAAATGGCCTGGTCTATAAGGTGAAATATGGCAGTGTCCTGAAAGGGTTAATGTATTTTGTAATAAGACAAAATATAAAAACATACCTCAAGAGGGAACTGCTTTCCATCTACTGTATGCTCTGATCCATCTTTGTTAGGACTTCCCCAATGGAAGTGGAATTGTAATGCTTTGTATTTATTGGGTAGTCCTGCTCCACTAATGGAAATGTCTCCTGAGAGGCTCAGCAAAACTGTAAAGAGTAATGTATACAAAGCCTTTTTATAATCTGTTACATTTATCTTAAGACTGGCACTCAGCCGTGTAGGGAGATACCACAAATTATATAGAATTGCTAATAGACAATGTTTATTGATAGATAAAAAATATTTGTAAATGCATAAAATCACCCCCCCCCTCAAAAAAAAAAATATTAAAAATTAGTCCTCAGATGATGGGCTAGCTAAGAAGAATCTTGAAGAATCCTAATTAGATAAAAACAATGTCTCTTAAAAGTTCATCAATAGCCTAGAATTCATACAAAAATCCATAGGTACTATCCAAATGTTCACAGTCCAGAATGTATGTAAATTCAATATATTGTATCCCAAGAGTTTCCTCTGTGTTGGGTCAGGTAATATGGATCTTAAATGTCCTCAAATAATGTCCTAATAAATTCAGGAGGAGTCCCAGATGACATATGATCAGGGATACTGAGTTGCCAGGATCCTAATATATTAAATGCTGCTAGGTTGCCAAGTCATATTACACACTTCAAATCATTTACAGGTACCTGTTATTTTGTATATCTTCTGCCGACTACAATCTCAGCGTTTATTCTGAGCAGCCGCGCGCCCGCATCCACGTTGTTCAGCAGTCCTGGATCAGACACGTGGGTCAGGGCCGGCGTTCACGGGAAAGGAGATGAGGGGAGAAACGCGTTTAGTGAACTAAGTCATACCCCCATACCGCATCGGAGTCAAATGACCGGAGAAAACTACGAATAATACTTCTGGAGCGCTCCAAAACAAATAGAAGACACCTTACAGTTATCTCCCCTTGTCTCCTTTCCCGTGAACGCCAGCCCCGACCGACGTGTCTGATCCAGGACTGCTGAACAACCTGGATGCGGGCGCGCGGCTGCTCAGAATAAACGCCGAGATTGCAGTCGGCAGAAGATTGAGTTGCATCTCTAACCTTGACTAATTTCTCTCTATACACACCCAATATTGCTTTGTCTACCTTGTGTAACACACTATAATAGTGTTCTCACACAGTAATTATGCCTCCTTTCTGTCCCTTTAGAATAATGATATCCTCTTAGTACCTCCCTCATAGTTGTTGTGCCACCTCACATTAAGAATGCCACCGTGTCTTCTTAGTGCTCCCAAACAGTAGGAATGCCCCTTGTGTGTCCCAGCATAGTTGTTGTGATCCCTTAGTGTCCCCTCATAGTAAGAATGCTTCTTAGTGCCTCAATACAGTAGTTATGCCCCCTTTGTACCTCCTTCACAATACTATTGCCCCCTATTGCTTTGACGATAGAATGGCCCCTTAATGCCCCCTCACAGTAGTGTTGCCCCCTTAGTGTCTTCTCATATTAGTGTTGCGCCCTTTTTGACCCCCTCACAATAGTTTTTCCCCTTAGTGCACCCTCACAGTAGTGTTGTCCACTTAATGCCCTCTCACAATAGTATTGCCCCCTTAACATAGGCGTGCGCACGGGGTGTGCCGGGTGTGTCTGGGAACACCTTAATCAAGCCGACTCGAGGTCCTGTCAGGGCCGGGAAGAGCTGAAAGCGATATACTCAACTTTTCCTTCCTGGTCCTCGGCGCTCCACTGTGAAGGCTGCGCACAGTGTGAGGCTGTGTTGTGGCCCCACACTGTGCATGCCCACACAACAGACTGTACAAGTGGATTACCGAGTGCGGGCGATGAGGAGCAGCGGCGTCCGGGTCAGGAACGGTAAGTGTTTTTTTATTTTTATTTGGGGGCTGAAGGGGGCACTGGCGGCTGAAGAGAAGCTGCTGGGGGGGCCGAGATGAGGCACTGGGGGCTAAAGAAAGGCTGCTGGGGGTGCTAAAGAGGGGCACTGGGGGGCTGAAGAGAGGCTGCTGGGGGGCTGAAGAGAGGCTGCTGGGGGGCTGAAGAGGGGCTGCTGGGGGGCTGATATGATGCACTGGGGGGCTGATATGATGCACTGGGGGTTGATATGAGGCACTGGAGGCTAAAGAGAGAGGCTGCTGGGGGGCTGAAGAGAGGCACGGGGGGCTGAAGAGGGGCACTGGGGGCTGATATGAGGCACTGGGGGCTGAAGAGGGGCACTTGGGGCTGATATTAGGCACTGGGGGGCTGAAGAAAGGCTGCTAGGGGGCTGAAGAGGGGCGAACTGGGGGCTGATATAAGGCACTGGGGGGCTGAAGAGGGGCATTGGGGGCTAATATGAGGCACTGAGGGGCTGAAGATAGGCAGCTGGGGGGCTGAATAGTGGCAATGGGGGGCTGAAGAGGGGCATTGGGGGCTGATATGAGGCGCTGGGGCTCTTATCTGAGGTCTGATTGGGGGTCATTCACATTGGGGTCTGATCTGAGGTCTTATTGGGGTCTTATTAACACTGAGGGTTTTATTGGGGCTGTCAGTTGAGGTCTGATTAACATTGGGGGTCTGAACTCAGGTGTAATGAAACATATATTTTTTCCCCCCTCGCCTATGACAGCACCCATGGATAGTATCCGCCCCTCTCCTCAGGACAGGAAACAGGAAGCACAGACTCTTCAAAAGGGAAGTACAACCCCCATCATACCAGTTCTGTTTCCTGTCCTAAGGGACAGGGTTGGATGCACGGTACTCTTGGATAAGAGCTGCGGGAGCCCCTTGGTTGTTACCCGTGTGAGGAGGGCCTACCCGGGCGGCATAAGTCTTCTTCGGAAGCCGCTGCCGAAGCCTGGATCTCTGGACTCCCCTTCGCCTCCGGTCCCTCCCCGTCGGGGTGGCTTTCGGGTTCCCCTGTGCGGCGATCCTCTGCGGCCGTGCCGTACGCTCGGCTGCGAAGTCGACGAGCCGCTGGGCGCGGCGTCGTCACTTCCGGCTGGCCGGAAAACGCTGACATCATCTGTAGGCGCGGGGCCTCTTCCGGATTGAAGCAGTGGAGGAGGCGGGGCCTAAGACCGGAAGCGTCGGGTGCCGGTGCACGCCCGGCAGAGTTCATATCCAGCCAGCTCGGGCTGCAGGCGGTGATCCTTGCGGACAGCCATCTCCATGGAAGACAGTAGGCCACAGAAAATGGAGCATAATCAGCGTGCTGAATCCACTGATACTACCAATGAACCCTTGGTACTAGTGGGGTAGGAGGGGTAATACCCCATTTTATCCTCTTTTTTCTGCATATGTTTGTTATACTGATAGGGCCCCTTTTTATGTGCCTAGACTACCAAGGAGAAGAAAGTGTCAAGATCCAAGGACAGGGGTTGTGCAATATGTAAAGGTAAACTGCCATCCAGCTGGGGAAACCTGCCTGCCAGGCCTGTGTTGGCAAGTTGCTGGAAGATGAGACCCTTCTCTCTTGTCGAGTCTAAGGCAGATAATCAAGGACGAAGTTAAGGATTCGGTGAAAGAATCTATGAATGTCCTTCTTGAAAGTCGGCCTTCTACTTTCTGCCGCCCCTCCATTCCCATCTCTAGTGATCAGGAGCCTTTGTCGGGGTTGGAAGAGGAAGGGGAGTTAACGTCCTCGGACCACTCACAAGAGGAGCATTTAGGAGGGCGACCTCTATTCCAGTCAGAAAATATTGGTTCACTGGTTCGGCTGGTAAGGGCTACTATGGGGCTAGAAGACCGAACAGAGCCTCAATCCATGAGGGATACGATGTTTGAGGGCTTGGGCCCCAGGAGAATCAAATGCTTTGATGTCCATGAGAATGTGACCTCGGTAATCAAGAATGAGTGGAGTAGGCCGGATAGAAAATTTTTGTACCCTCAGCCCTCAAAAGAAAATACCCTTTGAGGAGAAGGCTGCGGCTGTTTGGGACAGAGCGCCAAAGCTGGACGCCCCAGTAGCCAAGATTTCAAAGAGATCAGCCCTTCCGTTCGAAGATTCGGGGTCACTCAAGGATCCAATGGACAGGAGGGCAGAGATCTATTTGAAGAAAAATTGGGAGGCTACAGCGGGTTCATTTAGACCCGCCATTGCTGCCACATCTGTAGCCAGATCCCTAAAAGTATGGATGAAAGAATTAGAAGAGCAGATCAAAAAGGGACTGCTAGGGAGGAATTGCTGGCTTCCTTTCCTACCCTCTACAGTGCTGTTGATTTTCTGGCAGATGCTTCAGCGGATTCCTTGAAGCTGTCCGCTAGGGCCGCGGCCCTCTCCAATTCAGCCAGGAGGGCGATTTGGCTTAAGGACTGGAAAGGGATTCAATCTCAAAAGCAAAGTTATGTGCCATCCCTTGTCAGGGCGAATTCCTTTCGGACCCGCTTTAGACGACCTGCTAGAGAAAGCCTCAGACAAGAAAAAGGGCTTCCCAGCTACAAGCCAGCAACCTCATAAGAGACCCTTCCGTTCTCAAACTAACAGATTCAACTACAAAAGAAAAGAAGCTCCCAGACAGTCCAATATTGCATCTAAAAGGAGTAAAGGGTTTCTTTTTCAAGTAGCGAAGCCTCAAAGAAGCCTCAGCAATGACGCCAGGTTCCCGGTAGGAGGCCGACTCTCCCTCTTCTCAGAACAGTGGCGGAAGATCTCAAACAGCCCTTGGATCCTGTCAATTATATCAGAAGGATATCTTCTGAACTTCCGGAAAACTCCTCCAGAAAGGTTTGCCCTAACGGACCTTCGATCCAGCCCAGAGAAGATGGACGCATTGCTTCTGGAAGTCTCAGATTTACTGAAAAAGAACGTTCTGAGGGAAGTTCCAGTTCAGGAAAGGGGGAGGTTTTTACTCCACGCTGTTCTTGGTAAAAAGCCAAATGGCACCTACCGTACTATAATAAACTTGAAGATTCTCAACAAATTTCTAGTGTACGAGAAATTTCGCATGGAAACTATCAATTCAGTAATTCGAATCTGTTCCCAGGTTGCTACATGGCAACCCTAGATCTCAGGGACGCTTACTATCATGTACCTATCCATCCAAGGCACCAGAAGTTTTTGAGAGTAGCGGTTCAGTTTCCAGACAGGGTCCTTCATGTCCAGTATCAGGCGCTCCCGTTCGGGCTATCTCAGGCACCCAGGCTATTTACGAAGATAGTGGCAGAAATGATGGCCCATCTGAGGGAAAAGGATTTGGTTGTAATTCCCTACCTAGACGACTTCCTCCTTCTTTCTCAGAGCCCAGACCAATTAGTCAGCCAGATTTCTTGGTTCAGGGAGGTCCTGGAAGGATTGGGCTGGGAGTTAAATCTCCAGAAATCCAATCTGAGACCAGGTCAGCTATGTACATTTCTGGGGCTATCCCTCGACTCCCAAAAACAGTTATGTTCTCTTCCTCCTCAAAAAGTGTCCCTTCTAATATCCAGGGTTCGGAGCATAATAGCTCGTTGTTCCATCTCCTTAAGGGAGGCTATGTCAGTTCTGGGCCTGATGACAGCAGCAATCCCGGGGTGGAATGGGCTCACTTCCACTCGAGGCCTCTACAGTTACAAATCCTGGAATTTTGGGACAGGGATCCCCGGTCTCTAGATTCTCCCTTCTGCCTCTCACCGCAAGCAAGGAAAGACCTAGAATGGTGGACGGTTCCTTTCAACCTCCAGAAAGGAGTCCCTTGGTCAAGGGAGAATCTGCTTTCTCTGACGACAGATGCGAGTCCTTGGGGGTGGGGAGCCCATGTAGGTTCAAGCCTTTTCCAGGGACAGTGGAGTCAGGATATAATCTCCAGATCTCACAACTTCAAAGAACTTCTAGCTATTCTCATGACCCTGAAGGAGAGTCTCTACCTCATAAAAGGCAGAAACATTCTGATTTATTCAGACAACATGACGGCTGTGGCACACATCAATCGTCAGGGGGTACCAGATCTCCAGACCTGATGTCTCTAGCTGCAGAGATTTTTTGTCTAGCGGAGAAATTCCTGCCATCCATCAGGGCAGTACACTTGAAAGGGAAAGAGAATATAACAGCAGATTTTTTGAGCAGACACCAAATTCGGCAAGGGAGTGGTCCCTAGATCAGGGAATCTTCGACAAAATTGTAGCCCTTTGGGGCCTCCCAGTGGTGGACCTCTTTGCCACAAGAAAGAACAGGAAAGTGAGGAGGTTCTTCTCCCTGTCACCGTCAGAGCAACCCACAGCAGTGGATGCTTTGGCCCAGTCATGGCAAGTGGGCCTTCTTTATGCCTTCCCTCCCATAAAGTTGCTTCCAAGAGTCCTAAAGAAGATTCGGGAAGAGAGAGCTCTGGTAATTACCATTGCCCCATTTTGGCCCAGGAGGGTCTGGTTTTCCTGGCTAAGGAAGATGTCTGTATCAGACCCCTGGGTACTTCCTGTCTTCCCGGGACTTCTAACGCAGGGTCCTGTTCACCATCCAGAAGTAGAGAACCTGCATCTGACAGCCTGGCTGTTGAAAGGCAAATCTTAGAAATGAAGGGTCTCTCAGCTGATGTAATAAATACCCTTTTGGCCAGTAGAAAGGCTGTCACGTCAAAAATCTATTTGAGGATCTGGAGGGCTTTCCTTAGATTTGCAGAAAACCGGTTAATGTCCTAGATCCCCCAGATATTCCATTAATCCTTAGTTTCCTCCAGGAGGGTTGGGATAGAAAGCTTAGGCCTAGTACCTTAAAGGTCCAGATCTCTGCCTTAAGTGCTCTCTTTGAATATAAGCTAGCCGACCACCCATGGATAAAAAGATTCGTTACGGCTATCTCTAAGCTTGCTCCGGTCCAGAAGTCTAGATTGCCCCTTGGGACTTGAATTTAGTTTTGTCAGCCTTGACAGGTGAACCTTTTGAACCCATAGAGTCCTTACCTATTAACATCCTAACCTATAAGCTAGCCTTCTTACTAGCCATTACATCCGCTAGAAGAGTGAGTGAGATTTCGTCTTTTCTATAGAAAAACCGTATCTTAATATTCTGGATGATAGGATTGTCTTATCTCCTGACCCTTCCTTCCTTCCAAAGGTTTCTTCTTCCTTCCATCGGTCACAAGAGGTGGTCCTACCTTCTTTTTCTCTTCCCCAAAAGATCAGAAGGAAAAAGAATATCATTGTCTTGATGTTAGGAGATGCTTAATTCAGTACCTGGCTGCCACCCGGGATTGGAGATCATCTTCTAAGCTTATAGTTTCCTTTCAGGGGCAAAGAAAGGGTTCCCCAGCCTCCTCTCAGTCCATTGCTAGATATATAAAACAAGCCATCCATTTAGCTTATTCATCTAAGGGGTTTCCTCCTCCTACCGGGTTTGGGGCACACTCTACTCGGGCGGTGTCCACATCCTGGGCAGAAAGGGCTTCCGCTACCATTGACCAGATTTGTAGAGCTGCTACTTGGAGTTCCCAGCACACTTTCTTTAGACACTATAGATTGCAGCTTCCGTCCCAGGAGGGTTTGGGGTTTGGGCGTAAGGTCCTTCAAGCTGTTGTCCCACCCTAGAGGATCTCGCTTAGCTATCCATGGGTGCTGTCATAGGCGAGGGGAAATATGAGATTACACTTACCGGTAATCGTTTTCCTTGAGCCTATGACAGCACCCGCCTAATACCCTCCCTAAAAAAAAAAAAAAAAAAAAAAAATGGTGTAGTCTGTTTGTTTCCTTAGTTCTTGAAATAGGACTGGTATGATGGGGGTTGTACTTCCCTTTTGAAGAGTCTGTGCTTCCTGTTTCCTGTCCTGAGGAGAGGGGCGGATACTATCCATGGGTGCTGTCATAGGCTCAAGGAAAAACGATTACCGGTAAGTGTAATCCCATATTTTTTATTGTCCCCCCTCTAAAACCTAGGTGTGTCTTATAGGCCGGAGCGTCTTATAGGGAGGAAAATACGGGTACATTTAAAGATGATTTCTTCTCCCTTCATTATATTGATAGTGTGGGTCTGTATGTATGTATGTATGTATGTATGCAGAGTGTATTTGTGTGTATATATATGTGTGTATGTATATAATATACACATACAAACACACGTGCTAGCGCGGCGTGTGGGTTTGTGCTTTAGGATGCACACCCTAATGCAATAGGCTGCGCACGCCTATGCCCCTTAATGCTCCCTCACAATAGTGGTGATGTCCCTGCATAGTGCCGGCCTGAGGGGGAGGGCACAGGCTGGGGAATAGTGGAGTAAAAAGCTGATGATCCCTGCTGTGGATGCAGATACAGTTTAAATTGGAGACGTGCTGCCTACAGTTTAAATCAGTACATTGGCTAAAATTCTGAACTGTCCTGCTGTACCTGGGACAGTTAGGATACATGTAATACACACACTTGTATAAGGGTTATTAATAAACTATAAAGAAGATAGAAGATGTCCAACCTGAATGTCCATCATTCATTAGCTTCCACTGACCAGGTGGAGCATAATCAAATCCCTGGAAAGTGATATTGTCGAGATGGCTGTCTCTGCTTACTTTCGCCTTTTCAATGTTGATAGGAGATTGATGGTCACCTCCACAATTATGATTAATATCCTTCCAGTGATCAGGACCTGGCCAGAAACACAGGAAATACTGACATGTGGTGCTGCAAGACTTACAGAGTAAGGATTTAGTCCATTCAGAAAATATACGTCAACCTCTTTGGTCACATAACACCAGCTCTAAGGGGAAAAGTAATACATATCACTAACATAGGGGCAGGTTTACTAAGGGTGTGGATTCATTGACCTCATCCACCTATAGATCTGGTCTGAAATTGAACTTAGCCTTCTATAGTTATCTATATGCACAAAGAGTCCTGAATCATTGACCTCAGCCTCTTATAGACATGCTATCATACAGAGGGTCTGGATGCATTGATCTCAGCCTCTTATAGGCATCTATTCACACTGAGGGTCTTGGCTCATTGACCTCAGCCTCCTATAGGCATCTATTCACACTTTAATGTTTTCTAACACCATAATCAGTGATGAACTTAGAGGGATAATGTGAAGCTCACAGTCCCCTTCATGTGCCACTGAAAATACTGTTGTCCTCTTATATGACAAAGGGACCTTTATTTCTGCAGCCACGGCAACTTTTATATAGCTATACCCCTCAAGATGCTAGTCATCTGTCCAATGCCCAGTGAAGACTAAAGATACCATTTTTATTTCCCAGAATAAAGTTCTTGTACTACTCACCACACGTAGGGTTCTGAAAGGTGTAACACCATTGACCTATATAAAAAAGACATATATGAAAAACATATTCAATATTCAATTTGGAACATATTAAAATGTTCCAAATATTTTGTTTGAATATGTCATTACCCGTGTGCATGGTGTTTATGTACATTGTGTATGCGTTTTGCAGGTCAAAGTCAACACACCACTTTGTATTTGACTTTTGATGCCTACATCCAACCAAGAATCATGTAAGATGCTGCTAACAAGCTTTGTTAGCAATAAGAAGGGTTCATCGAAGCTTAAAAGAAATATAAATGTAAAGAATGAACCATTACTAGGACACTGCAGCCAGGGTTGCAAGGAGAGACAGAGTTCTAACCAACACTATGGCCCAGATTTACTAAACATAAAGATGACCTAAGCTTAGCTGTCTAGACCTGCAGCAGATTTATTACAGTGGCTCAGGCTGCTGGATGAATGTGGTGCAGGGACAGACGCTTTCTCTATACCAACTGTTTGTTGCCTTACTTTGAGATGGATTTTTATGCAATTTTGTGGTCCGTTACCAGCTGAGTTCATTAAATTAAATATTAACCCAATGGTAAAGAAAATTAAAGGGAAGATTAGTGTTTGGAAAAAATTACCGCTCTCCATGGCGGGATGGATAGCACTCATTAAGATGTGTTTACTCCCAATGATTAATTATATTCTTTGGAATGCACCAGTGGAAATTCCAAATAGATTACTTAAAATTTTTGAAAGCTTGCTGTCCGACCTTATATGGAGAGGACGGAAACCTAGAAGGAGATATCAACTTTTGAAACTCCCAGAGAATCGGGGTGGCTTATCCATCACAGATTAAAGATTATATCGTTTGGCAGGGCAGTTAAAAAACTGTTTAGATTGGAGTAGAACTCAACTGTATAGAAAAATCTTAGCTACTGATGATAAAAACATATTAAATTGTGGAATATGTCAGCATTTAGAAGCCGGTCTTCATTTGCAAGAACGGACTAAACATTCGGTAACAATGTCCCTGATGTATAAGACCTGGTTATCAATTAGAAATTTATGGGGAGCACCGGAGTTCCAAAAAGATACTCTTATTTGGAATAACTTATGTATCAAAGATTTGGTGGAGCTTGATAATACTATCTGGCTTACAAAGGGGATTTATAAAATGGACCAATTATGGAGAGGTGATAAAATAGTTGACTTTCAAGACATTAACAAGAATTTTACCCTCCCTGATATTTACATTTTCTATTACGTTCAGTTAAAATGCACGTTAAATAAATGTATGACAGGAAAGGATGGTATTTCAGAATTACCTATTCAGCTTAAATATGATGGTAAAAATAGGATTTCCAAAATCTTATAAGATCTTGTTAGATCAAACTTCCCTTGACGATGTGGTGGGATATAAAAAATGGGAAGGCGTTTGGTGTCAATTAGTCTCGATAGCTGGTCTAAAATTTTAGCAGGACCCACCAAAGTGTCCTCAAATCGGGCACATAGATTGACCCAATTTTTATAGTCCACAGATTATATTATTCTCCAGCGAAATTGATGAAGTTTTATAAAAAGAAATTCTTTAAATGTCATAAATGTGGAGAGGAAGGAGAGGATGATATACATTTACTATTGGCTTGTAGTTTTGTTAAGTACTTCTGGAGAAAGGTGCTTGGCAAAATTTTAGAATACCATGAGTTAACTATCCCGAGGACTTTGAAATATGTGTACTTGGGAAGATGGCTGGGTTTAGGCCTACATTGAAACGTGAAATCGCTATCAAACTCCTGTTCCAGGCAAGAAGATGTATTCTGAAGAGATGGATGGAGAAAGACCCCCCCACAATTAGAATATGGGAAAGTACAGTGAAATGTGCATTGATTTGTGAAAAACTATCTTTAAAATCGGCTAGGAAAAAATTTATTTTTGAAAATCTTTGGAGGAAATGCCTGGGGGATGAGGGTTTTGGTGAGTTGGGGGGGGGGGGGGAGGTGAGAGGAGAAAGTTTTTTTTTTTCTTTTTTAGTGACCAATGACAAGTTGTGGGTCGGTGGCAGGGCCGTTGCTATAATAAGGCAGACCAAGAGGCTGCCTTAGGGTGCAGAGAAGGAGGGGGGGGGAGCGGAAAAATGAACTTCTTCTTTTAAATCACTTGCGGCGAGTTGTGCCACTGGCCGCCCACCCCAGCCTGCGTGTGCAGTGCGGCCCCGGCCCTCACTCACAGAGCGGCAACACGGTCACAGGGTCACTCAGGGGGTGTGCGACTGGCAAGTGGCTCCGCGGTGGGCAGCAGCAGGCACTGGAGCACCTGTTGGTGACTGTGACTCACACAGCAAGCCCAGGCCAGTCTAGACGGACTGTCGACTGCCGTAAGGTAGGTGGTAAGTGATGAGCGCAGAGCGCATAATGTTTATAATTATTACACAACATTAATGGAGGGGGGGTCATGGGTGACATGATGGGAGGGGACAAATCAAATGTCTGTAGTCTGTGCCATGGAGGGGAGAAATGTGACATGGGGATGATGTGCCATGGGGGGGGGGGAGAAGTGTGACACAATAGGGGGTCATAATGTGATCATGGGGGAATGGTTATAAGATAATAAAAATTGTACTTTTGTAATGTAGAGGTTATGGCAGTTGTGATTTAAGCTTTACTCATCTAAATTGCTGTAACCTTTTTGTACTGTGGTACTTATATTCTTAATAAAGATTTATAAAAAAAAAAGAAAAAGATGACCTAAGCTCAGCCTGCTGGATAAATGTGGTGCAGGGACAGACGTTTTTCTCTATACCAGGCATGCTCAACCTGCGGCCCTCCAGCTGTTGCAAAACTACAACTCCCATCATTCCCTGACAGCCTACAGCTATCATCTTACAGAATGGCATTGTGGGAGTTGTAGTTTTACAACAGCTGGAGGGCCGCAGGTTGAGCATGCCTGCTCTATACCAACTGTTTGTTGCCTTACATTGAGGTGGATTTTTATGCAATTTTGTGTGTTAAATGGTGCATATTAGGCTTCCCCCTTCCCATGAAACTCCATCCCTTTTTGCTAAGCCCCATCTATTGTTGAGCATGTCTGAAAAAAGTGTAGAAACCCTAGATGCGCCAATATGCACCACTTTTTGGACAAATTCTTGCAGACACATTAGTAAATATGAACCTGTGTCTGCAAAGTAGGTCAATTTTAGTTATTTTGACAAAAAGGTATGCCAAGCGGCAAGATATAAAAATCCTTATTGCGCTACTCATGCCACCATAATTCAATCAATATAAAAATAACTATTACAGGCTAACATCATATTACTATATTCCATGTGTAATGAAACATTATCTTTTCAGAAGAAGATGTATTGCTTTTGTCTTTTCTTTCTTATCCAATGCCCTATTCCAGGACAGGAGGGTCTAGTACCCCATTTACTTGCAAATTGCTGTGATTGTAGAGAGACCAGGACTCTGCAGCGACTCACAACCCATACAAAACGAGGGATATGGCTAGCCTGTTGTGTGTCCCTTTCTCATGAGCTCCAAACTAGTTGCTGCCCCAGTGAAATGTACTGGTATGTAGTTAAGGTGGCATCATCTAGCCATAGACCCTCTAAAGCAATACGGTAATAAATCAATCAATCAATAATGATGAATGCTTGTCATTCATCTTCTCACACTAAGGCTGGCCATACACAATCAATAGCTGTTGGCCAACAGCTATCTCTCCTGACTCCCCCATACACATACACATTTGGCTTGGATGAACATGTATGTGTATTCAATGGTGACAGAAGAGAAAGCTTCTCTCAGACACTTTTGGTTGTGGCCTATCTCCTTGGTGAACAAAAAGATCAGTCAAAAATATTCACTTCGCCCGATCCTTCTCTCTCTCGCAACATCGTCCATACACATTAGACTGTCAGCCAAACAAATATGTATGTGGGCCTTAAGAGTCTCATAAGTAATAATTAAGGAGGAATTCTGTCTTTAGCAAATTCAGACTTTATCAATTATTCACATCCTTCTAGATCACTGCTTGTTGCCAGTCATTCCTTTTTTTACTTACAGCAGATGAAAACTTGTCCTGGTTGTGTGATGGACCCGGAGGTGAGCAGCTTGCAACAGTTCTGATAACTGTACTGTCGGCGCGACAAACTGTGCCCCTATGTGTCCATCAGATGACCAAAACAGATTTTCATCTTAGGGTACTAAGATAATCGCCGGACTAAAAAGTTGGACCTGCAGTACTTTTAGTCCGGCAATCTCCGGCCGTGCACTGCCGTTTATATTATTTATAGTCAATGGGGACGGAGCGGCAGCACACGGGTACTTGCAGCATGGCGGATCCGGTGGGCTGTTCACCCGCCAGAACAGCCTGCTGGATTGCCAAGTGTAAAAGTACCCTTATGTAGGTAAAAAAAAAAAAAGAAGGTTCCTATTGCATGACAGCAAGCAGAGATCCTGAAAACTGTAAATAATTGGTACAGAAATTATATTAAAAAATTGCAGAAAATTTTATCATACAAAGAATAAGCTTCTATTTGCTGCAAAAAGAATCCTGCATGAAAATGAAATGAAACCTGCAGCATCAAATTGGACTACTTGAATGTTGTACAGTTCAGAAGACAGAGAAGAAGGCAGCTGCTACCTAAATGGGATATTTTTGGACCAATTTTAATAAAAAAAAAAAATCTGACAGTGCAGTGTGTTATTGAACAGGCTGTTTGCTACCATCGGCTCCCATCTGTCTACCCATGGACATACAGTATATTTTGCAGTCCTAGGAGACCCCAGAGTGTCATTCATGACTTTACAGGCCAATTGGGACACTTTCAATTTGCACCGAATCAGACCCGAAGTGTATTTTAGGAAATCTCTTCCAGTGATGATTTTATTATAAATTATGATATTCATGAATTTGATATAAAATATGTGTCATAATTCACTTTAAGCCATTTGCAGGGCATCTAGTGCAACATTATTATTTGGAACCATGTGTGTTTCCTATGTCCAAATAGACTAAAATGTGAAGCAATCATTAGGCATACTGACCTAGCATGGCAGTGGAAAGTATGGCAGTTCCCATGCCAAGGTTTAGTCACACAGAAGGATAATAATTACATGAATGTATTCTTACCTCCTCCAGAAACCTGTATAATGAAGGGAAAAGTTATTAAAGTCACGCCGAGCTGAAAGATGTTCATGCTGAATTTATATTCTGGAAGGTCCACCGCAGGGTAGCAGAGTTGTTCAGAAACTGACCTTCACTTCTCCCACAACCAGGGAGACTGTCCAGTCCCATTCAACTTATGCATCAATATATATACATCTATAAAGATCAGGGCTGAGTTTTCGGTTAACTCTTTCTAGGACATTAAGCCTGGCTCCTCCTAGGATGCTGAAGTAACTTTACCTGTCCATTGTTGAAAAGGCAGCTTGTTCCAGTCTAACCAGCTCCAGCGAGCTGTCTTTGGGCACTGGTCTGTGCCATCATTAGATTCTATTAGAAAGCAATATAAGGTTTAGGTAATTTAATCATTAAATGATTTCTCTTTCACGGGAGATCCTAAGAAAATTTGCAATAGCTTTACTGAAAGTATTAATTGCTTATTAATTGAGTAGGGGCTATGGTAGGTAACTGCACTTAAAGGGTGTTTCCAGGCTCCCGATATCGATGAGCAATTCTCAGGGTAGGTCATAAATATCTGATGAGTGAACGTCCAACTTCCCGCACCACCACCGATCAGCTTGGAACTTAGTATTGGAACTAACACTTTGAATGGAACAGCTCTGTTCAAAGTGTAGTGGCCGTAATGGGTTACTGCAGCTCAGCTCCCATTCACTTCAAGGCAGCTGCAGTAACCCGGCATGGCCACTACACTTTGAATGGAGCTGTGCTTCCTGTTTCATTCAAAGTGCTGAAAGCTGCAGGCAAGAGCTGATCAGTGGGGTTTCGGGGTGTTGGATGATCATCGATCGGATATTAATGACCTCAGCCTTGTCCCCAAATATGTGGATCCAAGATGCCATTGACAGTCATGAGCTACCCCAAAGCTATCTGGAATGGTAATGATAACCATAATACTATTTACCTTGTTGATGATGCGTTTATGTATTTTTGTTTCTTGATTTGTTTTACAGCAGGGGCTCATACACATGGCCATAATACAGTTGTAATAGGGCTGCTATAGGGGTACATGTGGACTTCTATACGCTTCTGAATTCATAAGGTGGCACACAGGGTTTTATTTCTGTCAAAGCAGTCCAACAAAAAACAATTTGTGGCACGGTCCATCACGTGAATTTTGAAAGAATTCTCCGATAGTAGAAATACATCTAGCATATAGTACCAGTACCTGACTTAGCACCATACGGTGAAACATGGAGTCATGGGAGCTCTGTGTAGTGTTGTGTGCATGACCTCTAACTACAATTGTGGTGCTGTCTAAGAGTGTTCTTTAGGAAATGATTGCGGAAAATTATGGCTAAACAAATAATTTGCTACCTGAGGTCACCGAGAGGCAGGTTGTATGCAAAGTTGCTTCTGATTTTTGCCTGTTCCACAGTGCCACTGCTGGTCTTTTGGAGGTTACCCCCAGTCACAGTCTGCCACTCCTAAGAGTTTCCAACAGCCGCTTCATATAGAACTACCTAGTGCCTCTGTGGGTCTTCATGACTTCTAGGCCACTACTCTTCAAAGAATTCAGTCCCAACTAGTCAAATGTTCACCCAGGTCGCTTGCTCCTTCGGACCTCTAATTACGGTCCACTAACACGCTCTTCAGTGGGCAAGCTCAGACCTAATACACTCTAAGGACAATGGCAGCTTCCTCACGCACCTCATATGGGCTCACTGCAATGTCCTCTCCTCAGTGTCGACATTCAGGCCCATCTGTGCAGCATCATTTTAGCACAATACTTCTTCAGGTCTCTTTCCTCCAGCTCACATGTTAAGTCACTTGCTCTCCCCTTAGATCGCTGGCACGTTTCATAATGGCTGGATCTGGGCCTACTCCCCTCACAATGTTTGAGCAGGCTCCCCAAGCCCTACATGTAGCTTCAGCCACACACTGATTCACTTCCACCTACCAGCACTCTTATACCTATCCACCCAGTGGTAACAGTGAAAATTAAAGGCAATAGTACCAAGGGGGAAACGATAAATGCAAGTTAAAAATCACATTAATAAGGGGTAGTAAGGCTCACACACAATGGTACATAAAAATGACAATGTCTACATGTTTTAATACTATTAATTATTTCAGTATGCTTAATCAATAATGGGAGGAAATGCTGTAAAAACCCCACACATAATATCTGTCCACTATGTGAATGATGCAAAAAAAAGGGTAAAAATTACAGTGTGAAACGGGGGTCCACAAAACTTTTGCATACTTAACTTTATGCATTTATATTTTGTCAAAAGTATACAAACTTGGTAACACTATCATCGTTTCTTCTTACAATTGTTGTAATTGCAATGGAAAAAGAAAGTGTCAAGATTTTGTTCTTCAAGGTATAAAATTTAGAGGGGTTAATTAACCGTAGACATACAGGTAGGTACTAGATGTGCATCCTTTGTGGGATTTCCTAGATATACATGTCAATTACATAACTCTAGGCATTCGCTGCCTGTATAGAATAATCCAAACTATTTGAAAATTCATTCAGAGAAAGGGGTTACTCTGTACAATGTGCGTTGGGATATATTATATCTTTACAATAAAAGGCTATTCACAAATCCTTCGACACAGCTCATTAACCCATTTCACTGAAAAGGAAATGATATGCTAGCTGTTTGTCCTTAAACTCCATTGGTATGAACACTTGTGTAATGCTAATGCTTTCAGCGCACATCCTCTCACACGGCACATTAACTCATGGCTATAATAGAATGTGCTTTTGCTGCCATAATATCCTATATGACTGTATAGAAATGGTTAACATGAAGTTAAAGGAGTAATTGCAGATGGTGGTAACTATATACCAGGTTAGGATTTCAATACAAGGCCTAATGACCCAACGTATTTAATCCTTCCATAGCTAAAGGAACACACAAAGAGCATATGGTGATTATTGCTGAAGTTTTAACTCAATATATTAATAGTAGAGGTGGGAAGAATCCAATTTTTTTTTTGATTCCGAATTTGAATCCGAAAGAGTTCTCGAATATCTCAAATCTTTTGAATCTCGAATCCTGTACATAAGAATTTTGTGAACGGTGTAAGAATTTTATTTTGCTATTAGTAGCCTAGTATAGTTGCCCCCAGAATAGGTAGCTAATGGTGGTCTGTGGATGACACTGTTATGGGGATCTGTGGATGACACTGTTATGGGGATCTGTGGATGACACTGTTATGGGGGATCTGTTGAGAACACTATTATGGGGGATCTGTGGATGGCTCTGTCATGGGGGATCTATTGTCAACATTATTATGGGGGATCTGTGGATGGCACTGTTATGGGGGTCTGTGGATGGCACTGTTATGGGGGATCTCTGGATAGCTCTGTTATTGGGATCTGTGGATGACACTGTTATGGGGGGATCTGTGGATGACACTGTTATGGGGATCTCTGGATGGCTCTGTTATGAGGATCTGTGGAAGACACTGTTATGGGGGGAACTCTGGATGACACATAGTGTCATCCACAGATCCCCCCCCCCATAACAGTGTCCCTGTAATGTGAATGACCCCCAATAGAGGGGGTGGGGCCTGGGGGTCATATCTGGTTCTATAATGACAGCAGTCAATGTATTCTACTGAATCTACTACTGTAGGGCAGCAGTCACACAGGACACCGGGTTCACCTGCACCGTGCCCCCTGCCATTCTCTCACACAGTATGGTGCTCCCCTCCACCAGCACCCGCACTGACACCCCACCACCTGCCGCACAGCCGGCCTGCCACCGGGGGTCACCCGGGCAATACCCTCCATAGACACCAAGTTGAAGGCCTGAGCTACCACCGGCGCCCCCACAGCTCCATTATAAAGGACCCCAGCCACAACAGCCCTGAGCCGCAGTCTGAACCACCTGGAGTGACAGGATGGTAACACCGGAGACAGGTCCTTACAGAGAGGAACCGGGCGCCGCTGATCAGCTTCATGACTGCACTCTCTCCTTCATCCCAAGACAGGAAGACAAGATGGCCGTGTCCGCTTGGACACTACAGATGATGCAGGCAGGAGACAGGCCGGGAGGGCGGGCGCTGGCAGAGTGACTCACTACGTCACACGCCTGCGTCCCCAGCTTCATACATAAAATGGGCAGCACAGGCACGCGATGTAGTGAGTCACGCTGCGCCCGCCCATCCTCCCAGCCTGCCTCCTCCTCCCTCCTCTCTGCAAACCCACGCTTGTAAGTCTATGGGGGGCGGGGATTCATATTAAGGAAAGTAAGTTGGGATTCAAGTCCACAAATCTTGCAAAATCCGAGGGATTCGTGGATTTGAGGGATTCATCATCCCACCTCTAATTAATACCACTGGTTTAGGATGGCTGTGGCATGGATGCAAGATATGGAATATCTGCCAGTTAAAATCAGATACATATTCTTTTTCTAATTTCTTTTTATTTTCTGATTGCAGATTTATTTCTTCTATTTCCTGAACATAATTATTGGAGCAGCCATCTTGCTTGAGCTGTTCTTAACAGCATTCAGAAAGCATTAAGAAAACTGCTTTACGGCAGGCCCATGATCCAGAGACACAATGGTCAGGAGGGGACCTCAGTGACTTCTATGGGAGAGTCTTCTAGGCACACTCTGTGACCGGTGCAGAGGTTATTGTACAAGGGGAGAATAGATAAGCTCTGACAATCACCTATGGTGAATGGTAGGTCCTGTCTTATCTATACACAGAGGTGATATCATTACAGGCAGTTAACTGCAGTAATCTGTATAAATCAAGAAGTGGCTCTAATTATTAGACATAGTGGCCAGTGCAAAAATTGCAGGATTTTATCTTTTTTGTTTAAATATATGGAATACATGGAAAATTAAAAGCAACTTCATCAAAAATTCTTAAAAAATATTTTAAACATAAAAAAGTGATTTGAACAGCAGGTCATTTTTTGATGACACATTCCTTTTAAATACAGCTGAGGGTGCGGTGTGCCAGATTCCCACCTACCCAATCAGATATTGATGACCTATCTTGAGGATTGGCCATCAATATTGAAATCCTGAACAACCCCTTTACCTATAGTGAACAATATAATTGTGCACAGCCGTGTAAACATCTTTTACAATTTTCTACTGACCATGATGTTTACTGCTCACTCTTTTTGTGTTTAATAAAAGTGGTTGGATATATAGAGGTAACAAGATAGTACAGTCATGTGATGACTGGACAGGAAAAATGGCTGTCACTAATAAACACACTTTGGATGTTGGCAACAATTACAAATACACCATATGAACAAAAGTATTTGGACACACCTTGTAATTATTAAATTCAGGTGTTTTGTTTAGTCCCATTACCAGGGGAGCACCACTAATGAGGCGAGGTGAGGGGATTACTTCAGGCGGCTCCACCTAAGGACAAGTGGGGGCGGTGGCAGGGCAGTGGGCAATGAGCTCTTCTGTTGTAAATCTGCTCATCTCTCTCTATTCAATTGTATCGTTGAATACTGTGGTGTTGCACGGGAGCAATGTCTACCTACTCCATTATTCCCTATGATAGGCTACATGCCTAGTGCCTGTAGCCTATCAGAGGCTGGTGCAGCAGACTTGATGATGTCATCATCATTGCGCCGGCTAAGCTTTGCAGCATACGGTTAAGGACACAGACCTATGTTCTGCACCGCATAACTGACAACCACATGGAGATAAGTATTTGAGTTTAATTTTTCAATTTGGCAGAATGGTGTTGGGCCTCTTTGAGGAGGGGGGTATTATTATAACCGAGGAAACACTATGGGGCATTGTGTCTACTGGGGGCACTAAATAGGGGCATTTTTTGTACTGGCACACATTATAGGGGCACTACAAAGGGTATTTTCTGTTACATATTATAAGAGGAGTACTATGGCACACAGAAGGGGGCATTTATTTGTACTGGTACACATTATGAGGGGGCGGGGGCACTATGGGGACATTAGTTTTACTAGGGACACTAAAAGACGGCATTTGTATACTGGAACACAGAAGGGTACTTTTTTGTACTGGCACACATAAGGGGGCATTTTTGTACTGGCGCACATTATAAGGGAACTTTTTTCTACTGGTTCACACTATAAGGGGCATTTTTTTTGTACTGGTCCACATTTTAAAGGTCTATTTTTGTACTGATGCATATTATAAGTATGTATTTTTTTGTACTGGTGCACATTATCAGTGGGTATTTATGTACTGGCACACAATATGGGGGGCATTATGGTGAACTTTATTGCTTCTGGGGGACTATGGGGAGCATGATTACTAGTATAGGCACTATGGGGCATTATTACTATTTTGGGCACTGTTAACACTAAGTGCACTCTGAAAAAGAATTATTACTATTAGTGGGACTTTTAGGAGCATTATTACTGTTGGGCACCATAGTACAGTATCAGCTTAGCCCATATTATTTTTGGTGACACTATGTTTGCAACACTATTAGTGTCAAGACTATTGCTGGGCACAGATATTTTTAGCGCACTATGTGCCAATAATTACTAAAAAGGGCTCTGTGTGGTACCAGTATTTTCAGGAGGATTAGTATTGCAGGTGGCAGGATGGGATGTTCAGAAGTTTGAGGGATGATGGGAAAGTAGGAAACTAGGTTTTTTGTTTTTCAAACTCTGTAAAGACAAGAGATGGCTGAAGGAAGTCATCATGATGGTCTGGTCCAAATGGAAAGGTTGAGGAAAGAGAGCATCTACATCAGAGGAGACATCACAAGATGTCAGAGGTATGTAGCGCTGTATTACCCTATATGTTTTGTAGACAGGGCTGCCATCAGAAATTTTGGGGCCCCTTACACAGCTCAAGGCCTGGGCCCCCTCCCCGACACTGCCCCAGTGGCGGATCCAGAGCCTGGTCTTTGGAGGGGCACTTCCGACCCATATATCGCGCCCATACCTCTTACATCCAAGGACGTCTCCCACACGGCCCTCCACACTGCCCCTCACTGAGTAATTTTCCCCCCCAAGTTAATTTTGCCCCCACACAAGTTAATTTTGCCCCCAGACAGCCCTGCATTATGTAATTTGCCCCCACACGTTCCTCCATTATGTAGTTTGCCCACCACACCGACCCCCACTGACTAATTTCCCCCTCACAAGTGAATTTTGCCCCAGACAGCCCTGCATTATGCAAGTTGCCCCCACTAAGTAATTTGCCCCCACATGTCCCTCCACTATGTAGTTTGCCCGCCACACTGACCCCACTGAGTAATTTGCCCCTTCCCCACAAGTTAATTTTACCCCCAGACAGCCCTGCATTATGTAATTTGCCCCCACAGTCCACACTAAGTAATTTTGCCCCCACACGGCCCTCCATGTAGTTTGCCCGCCACACTGACCTCCCACTAAGTAATTTGCCCCCACACAAGTTAATTTTGCCCCTCCATTGTTGTCCCCGGCACTGTTTCTGGGGGATCTGAGCATGGCACTGTTTTTTTTGGGGGGGATCTGAGGATGGCACTGTTTTTGGCGGGGGATCTGAGGATGGCACTGTTGTGCGGGGATCTGTGGATGACATATATATAGCATAGGATCCCCCTAAGTGCCATCCAAACTGATCCTCAATAAGTGACCCCAACACTCAGAATTAATAGTGGTATAATAAAGCAAAGACCTTTTTTTCTTCAGAATCGCGCCACACTCCGGAGCCCAGTGCCGCCTCCTAGTTAATTTATTCACCTCACTTGCGGCTGACGTAATCTCGCGCAGTGTGTCTGCGTAAGATTACGGCGCTTCTCTTCAATTATGTCAGCGCCAGTGAGGGGAGTAAATAAGCTAGTTTGCACGTCAGACAGAGACACACACGCAGGGACAGAATCATATACACCATGGCCCTCAGAATACACCTGGATCTGTGCTATAAACCCCCTTAATTGCACCAGATTCCACTCCACTTAAACCCACTGCCCTGAGTGCTCCACCTGCCCCCTCATACATGAGCTGCCCCTCACCTGCTCTCCATGAAGCTCTGTGGACTCCAGGACTGCAGCACATCCTCCATCACTGAGCAGCCTGCAGGCACACAGCCCCTCCTCCCTCCACAAGCTGCTGCTGCTGCTGTCGGGGTTTGTCCATGTGACTATGAAGGAGCATGTGACCAGTTATGTCACAGACCTCCTTATAGCAACTACATTCTACCCATGGATCTGCAGAGACTCCAGCTATCTTGTTCTCAGAACAAGATAGCTGGGGCCCGGGGCCCCGGGAGGTAAGGGACAGGCTGCAGAAGGAAGAGGGGGAGGAGCACTGTGCCCCAGAGCCAGCTGCCACAATTAAAAAAAAAAAAAAAAAAAAAAAAAAAAGTTTCAGGACTGGCCGAGCCCCCCCAGGGTCAGGGCCCCTTACTGGGGTATGGGCTGTACCCCCCTGATGGCGGCCCTGTTTGTAGAGCTGTATATAATGTTTTCCAAATATGTCTTTAACAGAGGGTCTGTGGGGAAGGGGTTAGGTTGAGAATTTGGCATGATTGGCGGAGGGGGAGCCATTTAAATTTTCGCCTCAGGCAGCAGAAAGGGAAGTTACTCCCGTGGCCATTACAACATGTATATAAAATCCAGTACTGAGCCATGCAGTCTGCCTTTACAAACATTTGAGGAAGAATAGGTTGTTTCAAAGAGCTCACTGAATTCAAATGTAAAATCGTAATAGATATTCTTCCTAGATATTCCACCATCAACTGTGCATGGTATTATTGCAAAGTGGAAGCATTAGAAACCATAGAACCTCAGCCATGAAGTGGCAGATCATGTAAAGTTACATTGCAGGGTCACCCAGTGCTAAGGTACATAGTGCATAAAAATCACCAGTGCTCTGTAACTACAAGCCTTACCAAGCACAATGCCAAGTGATGAATGAAATGGGGTACAGCAAACGACCACTGGACTGTAGAATAGTGGAAAAAAGTTCATGCTTCTTTATCTGGCAGTTTGATGGACAAGTCTAGGTTTGGATAATGCCAGGAGGACTGCATTGTGCCAACTGTAAAGTTTTGTTTTTATAGGGATAAGGTTATGGGTTTGTTTTTCAGGGGTTGGATTAGGCCCCTTAGTTCCATTGAGGGAAAATGTTATTGCTTCTGCATACCAATACATTTGGGACAATTGTATGCTTCCAATGTTGTGGGAACAGTTTGGGGAGGACCCTTTTCAGTTTCAGCATAACTGTGCCCCAGTGCACAAAGCAAGGTCAATAAAGGCACGATTGGTTAAGTTTCATGTGGAAGAACTTTAATGGCCTGCATAGAGCCTTGACCTCAATCCCATCCAACACCTTTGTAATGAACTAGAATAGAGATTGCGAGCCAAGCTTTTACGGACAATGGTTGTGGAGCCACTGTGCCAAGCAATGGATTTGGCTTTGGGCTAAACCTAAGAGTGTTATCCTGGCAGCTCCCTTGTTTTAACCATTTAACCAATATACAGGGATCTGGTCCGTGCTGCAGGGAATGCACCAAGACGCTACCACTTGGAGTAGTCTTCATGTAGTTGGCTGCTGACCAACAGGGTCAGAGATATCAGTGAAAAGCACTGAGGGATCAGGCAAAACTCATAGTCAGTAACATGCCCAGGTCAGCGCAGCCAGATTTTGTGCAAATCCGTGAAACAGTCCAAAGATTAGAACAGGCAGCACAGGGTCGGTATAGAGCTGTACTTGCTTTTGTCTCTCCATATACCTGTCGTCTAAGGATGTCTTGTAGTCTGCAGCCTTGCTCTAAGGTAGAGCTATCTCTTCCTGTGCTAAGCTATTCTGGGCCCTGGCTGAACCTCTCTTTACAACAAAATTCTAAAATTTCTATCTGTAAGTTGCAAAGGAGTTCACACCACCACACTCTGCAGACCATGGTTACCATCCTTTCGGTCGGACACACTTTCAGCATGTGCTTGAATAGGAACAGCTCTCTTCTTTTTCTGTGACTTGAGAACCTGCATAGCTCAGTTATATGACCATAGGTCCTTCAGCAGCCTCTGATTGCATGAGTGGACTACAAGGGTATGCAAAGTAGCTTTTTATACAGGCAGCCTAAGGGTATACACAAAAGTAATAGGGCCTATAAACACCTATTGCTGCATCTATTGACAGAAAATCCACAAATAATGCACTAGCCCAACAATTAATAAATAAATTCATGCAACTGAGATTATAAATGACAAAATATACTAACCAAAATGAAACAGCAGACATCTCGATCTACATTTCGCATCCAAAGCTTCTTCTGGAGGTACTTTGGTACAGTATATGTTGTTTATTTCAGTTGCATGGTGTTACCTATTTGTTATTGGCCTCAGGATTAGTCCAGAGAACTTATTTTTGGTATGGGTGTTGGAATAGTCAGCAAGGTACCATGTGCTATAATATTATGTAGTACCTTTGTATCACTGTGCTATCTTAGCTATGTCCCTCCTATATGTTTTATGTGTTGTTTTATGCAGATTACCAGGCAGCAGGCTCGGCCCACAGAGGCAGGCAGCGCTATTTGTGCCTGCAGGCAGAATGGTGGAGTTGAGAGAAGTCTTCCTACTTCATCCATTCAGACCGCGGATGGCCTGAAGGAGCGGAGGAGTACAGAGAACTGAGTGGTAAGTGACAGGACCCAGCTCCCTGCGCTCCAGCAATAAGCGCTTCTATCTGAATTGATGGAAGTGCTCATTGCTTCTGGCAGCTGTGCTGTGGGCCCTGGCACTTGCCCGGGTATGCCGGTGCTGAAGCCGGCCTTGTGCATATGTGTTGCATATATATGGTGTATGTATATGTAAACATGTCATGATGCCGTGTATCCGCCGTTGAGTAGGGAACCTGTTAAAAATTTGAATCCCACCCCTGGAAGTAAGCAATAGAAGATAACCAAGTACACTGGTATTGGCACAGCCCAAAAGTCTAAATAGTAACCAGCAGTAACCAAAAACTCTCAAGTTTCCCTTCTAATTGATATGAACAAATACCTGACTATATATCTCAATTTGTTCTAAAATCATATTTCATAATTAAATACTGCTGTACAGTCAATATACGGAAAAATATTTCATTTAATAAAAACATGAAAATTAATGGCAATATAATCTCAGGAGAAAAAAATGAAAAATGAAAACTAAAAAATAAATAATTAAAAAGGTAAAACAGCAATCTGTAGGGCTACATAATTAAATACCGGCATGAGCCCTCATACCAGATATAACGTAACTAAATGTGAATTAATATGCAGTGGTATAGTCGGATGCTAAGTCAATCCAACAGCACGGTCATCATAGCTAGTATCCATTATGCTGTGCTTAAAGGGTTGTTAGTAAGAAATAAATGCTTGATCAGTCTAGAAGTGCTATAAGCTCAGCAAATAAATAGTTACCTGTTTAGTCCAGTATTAGTAATAATGCAGCATAAAGAGTGCTCTACTCAGAGTGCTCTTTAATTAAAGCAGTTGTGCCAAGTCTTTAAAGAATACCTTTCAACAGTGCTGACATAACAGTAGCCCTGTGAGTGTAGGAGGGGGGGGGGGGGGCCTTCAGGGGTTACGTGACAGGAATTGTCCTTTTGGTCTTTGAATCCTTGTGTCATGCACCACTCTTTTATTTTTTCTCCATGGGTTACCTGTGTTGTTGCTGTGGGTGGGGGGGTCTGTGAATGGCACTGTTATAGGATGGGGGATCTGTGGATGCCATCCACAGATCCCCCATAACAGTGCCATCCACAGATCCTCCACCCTATAACAGTGCCATCCCCAGATCCCCCATTAACAGTGCCATCCCCAAATCCCCCATTGACAGTGCCGTCCCCAGATCCCCCATTAACAGTGCCATCCCCATCCAGGGGGTTTCTTTGCTGGGCTGGACTTTTATAGCCCTCCCAAATTTTACTTGCATCCCTGTTCTCTAAAGAAGCGGTTTTAGGGGGCGGTCCTAGGGGTGGGTAGGGGCGTGGCCAGGGGAGGGGGGGGTGAGTTCCATCACCTTTTCTCTGAGATAAAAAGCCCTGCCTGTCCCAATGTTATGAATTTACATTCCAGGCGGGAAAGCAGAACAGGGGCACATTTTGGAATGGAGCAGCGCATAGGAAAAATAGTAAGTGATCTCACATGCCTTCAGGATGCCCTACACTGCCAGCTATTTACATTATACTGTCAGGACCAGTGAAAGGTCCTCTTAAAGTTATCCCCTATCCACAGGTTAGGGGATAACTAGCTGATAAGTGGAGGTCCAACCTCTGAGATCTTCACTGATCACGAGAACTGGGGCCCTGTTCCCCCATTCTAATGGAGTGACAGGTCAAGCATGCGCAAGTGCCCTACTGCTCCATTCAATTTCTGTCAATGCTATAAGAACCATCAATGGCTCTTGCCTTGCAAACCTTCTCTGTCCATGCATTATGCTTACCTTGCCCATCCTCTGACTCTTCCACACCAGCGGTGCTGGGTTCTACTGCAGTCCACTTACTGATCCTATCTCAACATGGCAGGAAATGGCTGGGTATGCTGCTCAGCCAATTACTAGCTGCATCAATGACTAGTTTCAGATAATGATTGGCTGAGTGGAAATCCCTGCCATGTCCTGTTGTGTGAACACATCAGCAGGAAGTTGAAAGCAGCAGGGACCTGGGTACCATCAGAATGGCATCGCTAGGGGATTAGCGAGGTGAGTACAAGCTAGTTTGCTTTTTTAAGCATTCAACCTACTGAACCTACTTACCCAAATCACACTGTAAATCAGAGTGATAAGATAGGGGAAGATATAAAAGAACACTTTGTACAAAATAGATACATGGATACCCTGTGTTATGCTTAGTGGTGGTCCGGGGGGGGGGGGGGGGGAGAATTCGGGGTTACGTGACAGGAATTGTCCTTTTGGTCTTTGAATCCTTGTGTCATGCACCACTCTTTTTTTTTTTTCTCCATGGGTTACCTATGTCGTTGCTGTTGATCCAGATATTTTCAGCCTGATATTGACTTCTCCCCATTCCTGTGGGGCATACACTGTAGTAGGATATAGCTGTGCATGCGCCGGAGTAGAATTGCTTCTGTTCAGGAGCCTCCAGCCAGTAATGTACATGACACCAGTGATGACTCCTGTACTGTACAGTGCCCAGGCCAAAAGAGAAGGCACAGCCTGAGGACCAGCACGACAATGGTAGGGGAGGAACCGTGTTATGTGACTGGCGCTGAGAACCTGAAAATTGTGGCGCTTTCAAGACAGTAAGGACTTGTTCACACAACTTTTTGGCGCTTTTTCATGCGTTTTCCGCTCCGAAAAAGCCTCCCATTTGTTTCAATAGGAAGCAGAACTGAAAAAAAATGAGCGTGGAAAAAAAAAGCTACATGTTCTATTTTGGAGCAGAATCTGCACTGATTCTCCCTTTGAAATGAACGGGAAGCTGAAAAAAACATAGTGGGAGATTTATCAAACTTGTGTAAAGCAGAACTGGCTTAGCTGCCCATAGCAACCAATCAGATTCTACAGATTTCATTTTTCACAGCTCCTTTAGAAAATGAAAGGTGGAATCTGATTACCTGCTTTGGGCAACTAAGCCAGTTCTAACTTTACAACAGTTTGATGAATCCCCCTCCCCCTTGTAATTTTTTCAGTGTGTTTTCAAAATATGAACACCCAGTGGATTAAAGAGGTTTCTTTTCACAGGTAACAATTAATGTGTTTTTACATAATTGTACCAGAGGAAGAAGAATAGTTTAGCAGTTTTGCACAGAGTGCTCCTTTACTACTGTGCAGCCACTGTTTTGTTTTATAATATCGTGCTAATATAATTGGAGATCAGACTTTGGGGTCATAAGGAAAGATTTCTATGTGAAGAAGTGTCTCTTTAGAACATAAATAAATCTTAAAAATTATAAATTTGACACCTTTATATTTATTAACAGGTGAAGAGCAAAAATATCTGACATTTTTGATGATCTTGCAAACTTAAAAATACACTATAAATTGTAAGCCTTTGTATGAAAATAGTTACAATAATAATCATATATTGTGTTTGAAATAGTGGAATGAAAGCCCGATCCCTTTACATGTATGGAGTTTAATGGTCACCATGAATAATGTCCATAACATGAACCGTGGTACAACTGCCACTGAAGTATTGACACCCTTATCTGCCCCTTGCTAGTTAACAATTTACAACAATACGGTGAAAGAAAGCAACTGTATGATACAAACTTAGATTTTTGAAGTACAATTTACGGCAAACTATTATCCATCAATCTTGGGCAGACACTATAAGTTCCCATTCAAGATATGGGCCCCAGAATTATATTATAGACATCACCCCCTTTATGTCTCTCAAACAATCCATCAGTAATTGGGAGCCATGAAATTCACTCACTCAATCCCTCACATACAGTATATTAGACAGTAAGAAGCTGTTAGCTTTTAATGTGGCAGTGGACATATAATGACCCCTGCACCAATAACTTGAACTTGCTAGACAGACTCACTCTGAACAGGGAAAAGCCTTGTATAGTTGCGGTACAGTCTAGAACCTAAGATAGACGTCAATTTACCCAAACTGCATTGACTGTATATGCCTGTACAGTTTTCCAAAAGCCTTTAGTGACCTTTACCAACTGAAATCCCATTTTGTGGTAGAGGAGCCACAGTCCTATTAACCTTTTTCCCCCAATTCCCATTTGTTTGTAAATGGTTAGGTGGTTCTTCTGTCTTCTCAACAGGTTTGTGGATCTGTTTTCCAGTAGTGTGCGGAATAGGGTCAGAATCTGATCTTGTCCCAAGTCTAGACACAAGGGCGTTTTTAGCGGCAATGGTGGTCATTGCCTTTAAGAGTACCTGGTTTCTGCTGGGACCTGATTGATGTACAAGTGATGGCACCGACCTTGCTTTCATTTGTCCATCCAGTTTTACAGGAGTAGTCGCCTCTTGAGTTTCTTTACGATTGACCTTTTTAAAGACACCTTTCCACTCAGGCCGTTTCTCAGCATCTTTTGGCACTTCAGCTTCCTTAGGAGGACAGTGGTGACAACAGCCTGTGACCTCTTTATGTAGTGCTTGAAGTTCCTGGCCCAATTCTGTTTTCATTGCCTCGAGAGAAGTTCTCATCTCCAGTCGTAGTGCAGTTAGCTCTGTGTGCATTTTTCCTTCAAGTTCTGAAGCAAAGCAGTTTGGGTTGGAGCAGTGGCAAAATTTGGTACTTTCTGGAGGCCTATTGCGCTTACTTCCCTCCAGATGGTTCTTAGTACCCAGCTGTCCATTTGAAAGTTTATCAACAAGCTCTATCATTTGATTCCTTGGGCTGTGCTCCCTAATTTGTGCCCGGATTTGACCTCGAAGTTGAGCTAGCCTTGGATGGCTTTTCCCTTGGTTGAAAGGTCCATTTTTCATAGTTTTGCTGTCTTCATCCTGCTTTCCTCGAGTACCAGATTGCGGTGTCTTTATCTCCTGGTCCATGTCATTCGCGGTTGTATTGCTTCCTGCACTCTGAGGGGAGACAGATGGACTCTCACTCTGTGAACCTTCTGAGATAGTGTAAAGGAAACCAATTGTGCTGTGGTTTGTCATCCTGTCTCAGAAATAAGGCTGAGTGTGTGAGCACAAGAGTTACGCATACAAAGCCTTGCAACTCCTAGGAGAATTTCTGTCACAGCTACTGTGGCAACCAAACACCAGAGCACACAATCCAAAGACAAGATAAATCCCTGTGGACCCAAGGATTACTTGTTGTGCTCTAAAGGATGGTGTGAATACAAAGTATTGCACTATATTGTAGATGGTTCCACTCAGTATATTTGCATGCTGTATATCTTTTGCATTTTCTCCCTTCTTCCACTTTCTGATCTGTTACACTGTGGTTATTCTTCTTGCTTTGTTCACTTTTCCCCACATTTTATATCTCATGGTTTTGTTGCTGAACAGTATTTAGTGGTGTATGATGTCCATATTATTAAGGAATAGTACCTCATATTTGTCTGTCACTAGTTTCAGTATGGAAACATTGCATTTCAATGGGGTATTCCGGTTTCAGTAAATAAAGTGTATTCATTATATACTGAATAATTACCGTATATAATTTCTCAATAAACTTTATTAGTTCATCAAAGGCTTTAAAGGGGTTGTCTGGGTTCAGAGCTGAACCTGGACATACCTCCATTTTCCCCCAGGCAGCCCCCCTGACTTGAGCATCGGAGCAGTTCATTCTCCAATGCTCTCCTTTGCCCTACGCTAAATTGCACAGGGCACAGGCATTTTCCGGAGTTCCGGTGACGAACCGGGCTCTCCATAGGGCTGCCAGGAAGCCCGTTAATGTCAATGGCACTCATGGGAGGGCTTTAGCGCTGCCCTATCCTGTAAAACAGCTAGGGCAGCGCTAAAGCACGCCCATCAGAGCCTGTGATGTCATCGAACACGCTGCCGAGCGGAAGCTTCCGCCCGGCCGTGTGTTGTTGTAAACAAAAGAGCCCTTGCCCTGCGCGATCTAGTGCAGGGCAAGGGAGTGCATTGGAGCATTGGATGGGTGAAATTATAGGTATGTCCGGGTTCAGCTCTGAACCCAGACAACCCCTTTAAGAGGTCTGATCTGATTGAAGTCATTTAGTGGGAATCTCATTCACTTCTAGTTTTTAAAAATCTCCACTTATCCTGATGATCATAGAGACTGGTCTCCGTTTTAATCCCTACTATCCCATTTTAATTATGTACTATTTCTTAATCTGAAAAAATGAAACAAATATGTTAAAAAGTGTGACACTTATGGAAACTGCTACATTTGCATATATTTAAAGGGAGTCTGTCACCACCCTGGACCATTTTTAACCATTTGCATGGCACAGTGACTCTGCTTTTAACATACCTTTATGTTCTGATCACTCTTATTTTCCCAATTTTTATAATTATGCTAATGAAGTTAAATGAGTCCAAGGAGATGTACTTATTGTTATTGAAGTCCAGCCACACCCATTAGAACATAGCCCTGCCTGCTCCTCCCTTCCACTTCTTCTTTCCCCCTCCTAGCCTCCACGGTGTCATCTTGATACCACTACAAATCTTGCGCAGGTGCACATCTCCTTTATTTGTACGCCCTGCGCTGTCTGTTACCTTCTGTGGGCAGCAGCTTCATCCACTGAACTGCACGTGTTCCAGAAGGATACACAGTTCAGTGGATGAAGCCGCTGCCCACAGGTTACAGACAACAGAAGCGCACACATAAAGAAGATGTGTACCTCGCGAGATGACGTTACCAAGGCTATGAGGTGGGGAGCAGGGGAGGATTGGGGCTCTATTTAGATGGGCGCAGCAGGGCAGTTTGGACATTTTTGTATGTAGCAATACAAATTATGTTTCTTTTTTATTTTTAAATGTAAATGGATGATTTTAATTTTTTTATATATTTTTTTGCTGTAATTTTTAATCCCCCCCCAGGGGACTTGAATATGCAATCTTCTGATCGATTGTACCGTAGACTTCAATAGACTGCTATTGCAGTGTATGGAAAGGTTAATTTCTGCTAAATTTTTTTCCCTACTACTTCTGAATCTCTAGCTTACATAGCAGTTTCAAGGCCACATACCATATGCATTTGCTAATGCTATGTTTGCGTACATCACATGTGTTAAGCAATATCCTGGAATATTCGATGCCCGTTACTCAGAGTATAAATTAGAAATGATCGAATTCATTCTAAATTAATCCGAGTTGTTAAAAAGTACGCCAATATTCATCTGCCAAATGAATGCAATGTTTTTGGGATTTATTTTATACTGAAAAAGTACAAAACAAAATATCCAGGCCTCATTAGAATGAGGGTAGTAGCAGCAGTAGCAGATATGGTACTGGTTTTGCCTGTCTGATTTTCACCTCTTTTTGACTGATTACCTATTTTGGTTTAGGCCTCTCCACTTACCTAAGAAGAGATTGTCGTCCAGTTGTGGGCTGTCACTTAGGACAGATTGTGCAAGTAGGTAGAGACAGTGGTGCTGGTGGAGTACAGGGCTGCACTCTTCTCTACCCTTTCATGACAGACAATACATGTCTTTCATGGCCCAACAAAGGCAGGTCCAATTGACACCTCCGCGTTTGTGTCGGTCTGGTTCCCACACCAGTTGCCTATCGGTCTTCTCCATGTCCTCCTCAATGGATATCTTTCTGTCCTTAACAGAAGCAGGGCAGACTGTAAGTCCTACTCCCTCCTATCATATGTGTAAGGGCTCATGCACACGACCGTATCCTGCGCAAATTGTGGACCCGCAAAACACAGATACCGGCTGTGTGTGTTACTCATGTTGAGGAACGGAATGTCTGGCCCATAATAGAACTGTCCTATCCTTGTCCATAATACGGACAAGAATAGGACGTGTTTTATTTTTTTGCCGGCAACTGACATTCGGTTGTGGACAGCACATGTTGAAGTTAATGGGTGCGCATCTGACCCACAAAAAATGCGGATTGGATGCGCACTAAAACAATGGTCATGTGCATGAGCCCTAAAGTGAACCGCTGTGTTGTTAGAACCAATCAGCCTGGGCAAGAGTAGCCACACAGCCGATCAGTTGCTAAATTGAATCAATCAGCAAACATCCTGCAGGCTGTCTCCCTGCCACCTGAAACTGGACAAGGTGGTCAGTGTCAATGGCAGAAAAATCATGGCCACACTGCATTTTGATGAAATAACATGCACGGCGCCTGTGATAAATTTATTCATGCAACGTTTTTTAGAAAGTACGGTGGCTTGCGAAGGGTGCTGGCCATGTCCAGGAGACTGTCGTTGCATTTTAGCCATTCTTATGTGGCAAGGAACGTCCTCCTGGACCTGCAACGACAGAATAGTCTGCCATTGCACTACTTTATCCATGGCGTTCCAATTTACTAGAATTTCACCTTACATATGCTAGAGCTTCTATGCAAGGAGCGTAAAACCGTGAATGATTTTGTTAAACACCAAGCCACCTTAGCATGGAGCATGTGTTGCTTCGAGGACAGACAGTGGCATTTCATCAGAGACGCCTGTCACGTACTCATGCCCTTTGAAGAGGTCACCAGATTTGTCAGTAGGGACAACTGCGGCATCAACAATGTCATCCCCCTGATATTTATCTTGGAGCAGATTCTCACGCTGATGCAACAAGGGATGGTGGAACAAGAACAGCTTATGTATCTTGCTGGCCACCCTCCATGGGACAAATCAGCAAACGGAGACCTACCACCTGAACACCCAGCTTCAGATGTTCTTGGATTATGGCCTTTCTCCGGTGCATAATGTGTTTCCTGACTTCTGGGTACACTATACACAGGTTACTCCAGTTTGAGGGGTGTTTTGGAGCTGACAGATTCACTTTAACCACTTCCAGACGAGGCCATTTACCCCCCTTCCTGACCAGGCCTAATTTAGCAAATCTGACATGTGTCACTTTATGTGGTAATAACTTTGGAACGCTTTTACTTATCCAAGCCATTCAGAGAATGTTTTCTTGTGACACATTGTACTTCATGTTAATAGTAAATTTGATTTAGTATGTTTTACCTTAAAAATCCAAATGTTAATGAAAATTTGAAAAAATTCACTGTTTTCTAAATTTGAATCTCTCTGCTTTTAAGACAGATAGTGATGTCCCATAAAATATTTATTAAATAACATTTCCCATATATCTACTTTATGTGGGCATCATTTTGGTAATGATAATTACAATGAAAGCAGCTCTCACCTGCTCCACCTGCCGTGAGTCCGGAACCAGTGCCTGGACTCAGCACCGTATCAAATCCAAAGAAAAAAGCGCTAATCCAGCTCAGCAGACAAACAGTGGCATGTTATTGACGTATAAAATCTTCCATCATCTCAAATCATATGTAGACATGTTCTACGCGTTTCGGACCACTATACATTCGTGGGTCCTTACTCAGGGGAAACTACACCCCTCAAGTTACTCAAAACTGATTTTACAAACTTTGTTAACCCTTTAGGTGTTCCACAAGAATTAAAGGAAAATGGAGATTAAATTTCTAAATTTCACTTTTTTGTTAGATTTTCCATTTTAATCCATTTTTTTCTTTAACATATCGAGGGTTAACAGCAAGACAAAACTTAATATTTATTACCCTGATTCTGCAGTTTGCATAAACACCCCACATGTGGTCGTAAACTGATGTAAGGGCACAAGGCAGGGCGCAGAAGAAAAGGAGCACCATATGGTTTTTAGATGCCATGTTCCATTTGAAGCCCCCCTGATGCATCCTTACAGTAGAAACGTCCAAAAAGTGACCCATTTTGGAAACTAGGGGATAAGGTACCAGTTTTATTGGTACAATTTTGGGGTACATATGATTTTTAATTGCTCTATATTACATTTTTGTGAGGCAAGGTAACCAAAAAATGGCTGTTGTGGCACTGTTTTTATTTCTTACAGCATTCATCTGACAGGGTAGATCATGTGCTATTTCTATAGAGCAGGTTGTTACGGATGCAATGATATCAAATATGTCTACTTTGTTTGTTTGTTTGTTTCAGCTTTACATAATAAAAGCATTTTTGAAAAAAAATAATGTTTTTGTGTCTCCATTTTATGAACGTCATATTTTTTTATTTTTCTGCCGATCATCTTGTGCAGGGGCTCTTTTTTGCAGGAAGAGTTATGTTTTTATTGGTACCATTTTTGGGTACATATGATTTTTTAATCATTCATTATTATACTTTATGTTTCAAGGTGACCAAAAATTGGTTGTTTTAGCACAGTTTTTATTTATTTATTTTTACAGCGTTCACCTGAGGGGTTAGGTCATGTGACATTTTTATAGAGCAGATCGTTATGGATGTGGAAATACCTAATATGTATACTTTTTCTTATTTATTTAAGTTTTACACAATAATAGCATTTTTTAAACAAAAAAAATGATGTTTTAGTGTCTCCATAGTCTGAGAGCCATACCTTCTTTTTTTTTGACCGATTGTCTTAGTTAGGATGTCATTTTTTGCGGAATAAGGTGACAATTTGATCGCTTGGTATTGCACTTTATGTAATGCGACAACAAAATGGCTTTTCTGGTTTTTATTTGACATATTTTTTTACGGTGTTCACCTGAAGGGTTAGGTCATGGGATATTTTTATACAGCAGGTTGTTACGGACTTGGCAATACCTATTTTTTTTATTTTTTTTAGCGATTTTCTTATGTAGGGGCTCATTTTTTGGGATGAGGTGACGGTTTTATTGGTACTAGTTTGTGGGACATATGCCTTTTTGATCACTTGGTGTTTCACTTTTTGTGATGTAAGGTGACAAAAATGTCTTTTTTTTTATAGTGTTTATCGGACGGGGTGGATCATGTGATATTTTATAGAGCCCGCCATCACGGACCTGGCAATACCAAATATGTCAATTTTTTTTTCTATTTTTAACAATTTTTTTTAATTACTTCATTGGGGAATTTTTTTTACATGTGAAATCTTTTTTTTATTTTTTTTTATAAAACACTTTAATTTTTTTACATTTTTTTTTACACTTTGTGTCCCCCATAAGGTCATACAAGACCTCTGGGGTACATTGAACTTTTTTTTTTCACCATTGATTTCTCCTGTAACTGGGGCTCACATAGTAGCCCCAGTTACAGGGGAAATACACCCCCCAGAGAGGCTGTACAGAACAGCAGTATACAGTGCTATATAGCTTTAGTGCAGGGTTGATCCAGGTCTGTGGAAGACCCGACAGTTCCTGCACTCTCCCGGCCCCAGCGGTCAAATGACCACCGGGCCGGTACAGGAAGCGCAATGAGCGCTGTGTATACAGTGATCTAGAAGGCAGGGACAATTGGGAACTGTCCCTGTCTTCTCTTTACGGTGCCCTGCTGTCACTGACATCAGGCCCCCGCTCGGCAGCTGCACGATTAACGTGCAGCTGCCATCTCTGAATGGACATTCCAGAACATCCATTCAGAGACAAACGATCACCCATAGGATGTTTATAGTCAATGAGTGGTCGTGAAGTGGTTAAGTAAACCATTTATTAATTTAGCCACTGTTTAAGCCTATTTATTCCTGTATCTCAGAATCCACAGTAAAACATGCAGTATATGGGATTTGGACAGGCTTCCTTTTAAGCTATGCTATAGACGTGGCTTAACAGGCAGTCTTTTATGGAAGGCCTGTCAGCTCCGGAGCAATTGGAGCTGTGAAATTTTCGCTGCTGAGGCTCTGATAGACTATACAGATACAATTTATTGAATAACTCAGTGGCTATACAAAATGTTTAATTACATGTAATTACAAAAGTATTTAGATCCAAGAGCTGGTTTGAAAATTGTGCAATATTTTTCATGGTACTTCATCAAAATGAAGAATATGCATGTGATTTGTTAAGGGGTTATAGCACTGGTGGATACAGGCGGGGGGGCGGGCAATGGGCAGGGCAGGGTAAAGAGAGGCGTCTCCCTTCCCTGTTCTTCTGATAGGCTGCAGGCCTTGTGCCAGGGGGGGAAGAGGCACTTGTTACTGGCACATGATGGGGTGGAGAGGCACTTGTTACTGGCATATGATGGGGGGGAGAGGCACTTGTTACTGGCACATGATGGGGGAGAGGCACTTGATAACGGACATGATTGGGGTGGGAGAGAGGAGAGAGGCACTTGTTACTGGCACATGATTTGGGGGGGAGAGAGGCACTTGTTACTGGCACATGATGGGGGAGAGGAGAGAGGCACTTGTTACTGGCACATGACGTGGGGGAGAGAGAAGAGAGTCCCTTGTTACTGGCACATGATGGGAGGCGGGAGAGAGGAGAGAGGCACATGATGGTGGGGGGAGAGGCACTTGTTACTGGCACATGATTAGGGGGGCATGGAGAGGCACTTGTTACGAGTAAATGATTGGGGGAGCATGGAGAGGCACTTGTTACTAGCACATGATGGGGGGGGGAGAGGCACTTGTTACTGGCACATGATTGGGGGGGGCATGGAGAGGCACTTGTTACTAGCACAATATTGGGGGGGGGGCATGGAGAGGCACTTGTTACTGGCACATGATTGGGGGGGCATGGAAAGGCACTTGTTACTAGCACATGATTGGGGGAGCATGGAGAGGCACTAGTTACTAGCACATGATTGGGGGGGCATGGAGAGGCACTTGTTACTAGCACATGATTGGGGGAGCATGGAGAGGCACTAGTTACTAGCACATGATTGGGGGGGGGCATGAAGAGGCACTTGTTATTGGCACATGATTGGGGGGCACTATGGGGGCATCTACTGAGGCCACAAAGAAGGGGTATTTTATATGGGGGGCTCTTTGTTATACTAGTATTATCAGGGGGTTTATCTGTTTCTGCAGTATAGTATTGGGGTGCACATGGGCACAGTATTGGGGGTAGTAGGATGATTTGTCCAGAAGATGGGAGGATGATGGAAAAGTAGTAAACTAAGATTTTTCTTAGACGGAAAATGGCGGAAAAATGGTGGTCTGGTCTGAAGGTCTGAAAGGAGAAGATGAGGAAAGAGAACATCTACATCTAAAGAGACATCACTGGATGTAAGAGGTATGTGGAGCTGTATTACCCTGTATTTATGTAGTGATGGGAGCAGGGACGTAAAGATCACCGGAAGGCTCTGGATTTGCCACTGGGTTACAGAGATATTAATTGAAGCAAATCTGAAACAGAAATCCCAATGTCCTTGTATCATTATAATATGGTGTATTTGTAAATTGCAGAGGAGCCTTTGAAACTCCTCCAGAATCACAGCTAGGATGCGCCTTCTATAGATGTAACTGGTTAATTGATAGCGCCTGCTATAGATGTAACTGGTTAATTGATAGATGCAACTGTTTAATTGATTTCATAATACATCTATAGTAGGGGACTTTGTTTTTCTAGATGTACACAGCTATCATTTGGGGAGCTAACTAAATATGGATTTATATAGCTAATACTGCTCAATGGGAGCTGTATTAAGTTTCCCTTTGCAATTTGTGTGTTTCTTTTTTTTTTACATTTTTTACATTTATGTAAAGAAAAATAAAAGTAATATATCCCTAGTTAATATGTACTGGTTGGTATCTGTATCATGAGGTTCTAATTCACCATTTCTTCGTTTAATCCGTAAGCTAGTATTATAGCTATTAATACATATTATGCCTCATTCACGTGTCAGTGTTTTAGTCAGTGATTTCCATCAGTGATTGTGTGCCGAAACCAGGTGCAGATCTTTCCATTATACCTAATGTCTGTGGAGGCTCCAGTCCTGGTTTTGGCTCACAATCACTGATGGAAATCACTGACCAAAACACTGACGTGCAGGCTCGGACTGGCCCACAGGGGTGCAGGGGAATCCCCTGGTGGGCCCCTGAGCAAGATGGGCCCCTAGTCTTCCACCCCCTGCACAAGGGACACATAACACATTGGATTTACTGCACTAGATATATTCAATGTACAGCACCTCAACCAGCTTATGTTCATATAAAAAACTTGTTAGATTATTTATTATACTTAAATGTATCCGTATGGTGGGCCCCCAAAATAAATTTTACTGGTGGGCCCTAGGTACCCCCAATCCAACACTGCTGACGTGTGAATGAAGCTTTAGATGTTGTTTAGATGAGCTGATGAAAAGTCAGAAAGTTCCTGTAATCTGTGAGGTTTGTGTCTGCATGTTCTGTTTGTTCAGGACAAACTGTTAGGCAGTAATGATCTCTGGGGTCTTATTAGGCATGCTGCTGCTCATCTATGACTCAATCCTTAGAGATACAACACGTACATGGAGGTATATGCCAAAGCTGTAGAACAATAATGATACAGCAGTAAAATACTACATAGTCTATGTGCTGAGCAAGTTGGAAGTTGGATAGGACTGTACTGAACACCGATGAATATTACATTATTATATCAATAAGTTGTCAAGGGTAATAGGAGAGGGGAAAACACCAGAACACACAGAGAAGGAAATAGACAGGAGTTTAGGCCTCAAAGCTAAGGGAGAGGGATGGTGACCTCCTAGGAATCCCTAGACCCCTCCGGAACCTAAGCCCTGGAGACCCTGGAAAGCCCTAGGAGTGGTGGCAGGGAATGAGACTACTGGTTACTTCCCAGATGAAGGTACCAGCGTCTCCATGAGGCCTAGAAAGCAACTAACACAAGCGAACAACAAAATGCAAAACAAAAAGCACTTAGCTTAAAGAAGAAGGGAGGAGCAGGAGATCCAAAGGAACAACACACCAGCTCAACCAACTCCAGTAGGAAATATCAACCGCATGGTAAGAATTGTGCTTCAGAAATAAATAGAGCCTCAGTAATGACCCACAAGCTAAACCTGTCAAGAGGTGTGGTCATTACCAAGCAAACACACTGCAAGATGAAAACAGAGAGACTGTCTGATACCCTCACGTGCCGCCAGTCTCTCCGATCTTCTCACCTCTGTCATAGGAAGGAGCATGACAGTACCCCCCTCTCTATGGGTGACCTCCGGACACCCAGGGCCGATTTTATCAGGATGCGCCCTGTAAAAGGCCTTCACAAGGCCACTGGCATTAACGTCGGTCACAGGAACCCACAATCTTTCCTCTGGACCGTAATCCTTCCAGTGCCCCAACTTCCAAGAAGGTACCTTAAACTTAATGTTTCTTGTGGACAGCCACACAGAATCACCCACTCTCAGGTCCAGATCACTCATACGGCTCTTGTCAGCCATACGTTTATACTTTTTGCCCATTTTTTTAAAATTGCTTTTGAATTTTCTGCCCAATAGATGACAACGAAGAGGAAAATCTTTCCTCTTCCGGTATACCAGAAGTCTCAGTACCAGAAAATGTGCCAAACTGCGGATGGAACCCATATGCTCCAAAAAACGTTGACTTATCAGTGGACTCCTGTCTACGGTTATTTATGGCAAACTCGGCCAACGACAAAAATGAAGCCCACTCCTCATGATTCTCCAAGACAAAACATCTCAAATAAGTCTCCAGATTCTGGTTAGTGCGTTCAGTCTGTCCTTTCGACTGAGGATAAAAAGCCGAAGAACAATTGGACCCCCAGGCGAGTACAGAACGCCTTCCAGAATCTGGAAACAAACTGAGTCCCCCTATCAGACACCACATCAGAGGGAATACCGTGTAGTTTCACGATGTTATCAACAAATACTAGTGTGAGAGTTTTAGCATTAGGTAGACCTGATAATGCTATAAAGTGCGACAACTTGCTGAAGCAATCAACAACCACCAGAATCACAGTTTTTCCTGAGGAATTTGGCAAATCTGTGATAAAGTCCATGGACAAATGAGACCATGGTCGGGACAGGATGGACAAGGGAAGTAGAGATCCTGAAGTCCGAGTATGTGTCACCTTGGCACGTGTACAAGTCTCACAAGCTGACACATAGTCCTCAATACATTTATGCAACCGTGGCCACCAGAATCTCCGGGAAATGAGATCAACCGTGGATCTGCTCCAAGGGTGTCCCGTAAGAACAGTACTGTGATGTTTTTCAAAGAGCTTGTGCCATAGTTCCGAAGGAACATACGACTTCCCTGGAGGAAGAATCAGGTGCATCTCCCTGGGCCTCCAACACCTCTGCGTCAAGTTCAGGATAAAGGGCCTGTTACCTTCATTCTCTGTTTTCAGTGATACCACATTTATATAGTTTTTCTTGTGTTTTAATACTGAAAAAATCTTTTTGTAAAACATTTATTTTTTCTTTTTATTGCCATTTTCTGGCCCCATACCTTTTTTTATTTTGCATCTATGGAGCTGGTTGAAGGCTTTTTTTTTGCCAGGCGATCTGTACTTTTCATTAATACCATTTTTGGGTGTGTATATTCATTTTTTTGGGGAGGTGTTTTTTTAATTATTTATTTTAATTTAATTTTGGGAAAGATTGGTGATTTGAACTTTAAAACTTTTTTTTAAACTTTTTCACTTCTTTTGTCACTCTAAGTGACTATAGCAAGCAATCATTAGATTCCCACTATATTGTAATGGATATTTAGCCATTACAAAATACAGCATTCAGTATATTCCAATCCAGTGCTTTCACTTGCAGGGTTATATTAAAATATACCAGCTTCAAGCAGGCTCCAGCCTATAACTACAGTCGTGGCCAAAAGTTTTGAGAATTACACAAATATTAGTTTTTACCAAGTTTGCTGCAAAACTGCTTTTAGATCTTTGTTTCAGTTGTTTCTGTGATGTACTGAAATATAATTACATGCACTTCATACATTTCAAAGGCTTTTATCGACAAGTACATGACATTTATGTAAAGAGTCAGTATTTGCAGTGTTGGCCCTTCTTTTTCAGGACCTCTGCAATTTGACTGGGCATGCTCTTAATCAACTTCTGGGCCAATTACTGACCGATAGCAACCCATTCTTTCATAATCACTTCTTGGAGTTTGTCAGAATTAGTGGGTTTTTGTTTGTCCCTCCGCCTCTTGAGGATTGACCACAAATTCTCAATCGGATTAAGATCTGGGGGGTTCTCAGGCCATGGACCCAAAATGTCAACGTTTTGGTCCCCGAGCCACTTAGTTATTACTTTTGCCTTATGGCACGGTGCTCCATCGTGCTGGAAAATGCATTGTTCTTCACCAAACTGTTTTGGATTGTTGGAAGAAGTTGCTGTTGGAGGGTGTTTTGGTTCCATTCTTCATTCATGGCTGTGTTTTTGGTCTAAATTTTGAGTGAGCCCACTCCCTTGGATGAGAAGCAACCCCACACATGAATGGTCTCAGGGTGCTTTTCTGTTGGCATGACACAGGACTGATGGTAGCGCTCACCTTCTCTTCTCCGAACAAGCCTTTTTCCAGATGCCCCAAACAATCGGAAAGAGGCTTCATTGGAGAATATGACTTTGCCCCAGTCCTCAGCAGTCCATTCACCATACTTTCTGCCTGGTGCCCTTCTTGACACCAGGCCATCTTCCAAAAGTCTTCGCCACACTGTGCGTGCAGATGCGCTAACACCTGCCTGCTGCCATTCCTGGGCAAGCTCTGCACTGGTGGCACTCCGATCCCGCAGCTGAATCCTCTTTAGGAGACGATTCTGGCGCATGCTGGACTTTCTTGGATGCCCTGAAGCCTTCTTATTAACAAGAATTGAACCTCTTTCCTTGAAGTTCTTGATGATCCTTTAAATTGTTGATTGAGGTGCAATCTTAGTAGCCACAATATCCTTGCCTGTGAAGCCATTTTTATGCTACGCAATGATGGCTGCACGCTTTTCTTTGCAGGTCACCATTGTTAACAATTGAAGAACAATGATTTTGAGCATCACTCTCCTTTTAACATGTCAAGTCTGCCATTTTAACCCAATCAGCCTGACATAATGATCTCCAGCCTTGTGCTCGTCAACATTCTCACCTGAGTTAACAAGACGATTGCTGAAATGATCTCAGCAGGTCCTTTAATGACAGCAATGAAATGTAGTGGAAAGTTTTTTTGGGGATTAAGTTAATTTTCATGGCAAAGAAGGACTATGCAATTCATCTGATCACTCTTCATAACATTCTGGAGTATATGCAAATTGCTATTATAAAAACTTAAGCAGCAACTTTTCCAAATTCCAATATTTATTTAATTCTCAAAACTTTTGGCCACGACTGTACAATGTAACAGATTCCTTGATCTCGGACGGGGAGGCTACTACCAGAGTGGGTGCACTTGGCTCCCGCATTTTTACCGCTCAGAAGCCATGGTCACATTTGAAGTGATGACTTCTGCCTTACATACAAAAGGAATAAGGTGATAAATTGTGTACTTATTATACCACACTTATTATCAAGTGTATACCTGATTTTAAAGACGTTTGTCTTCTTACTTTCATTTAAAAAAAATATATATGAAAAGTGGGTGAAGCTACATAAAAGTAGCCGTGGTGTATCTGTATCTGTATTTGAGCCTGATTTATTAAGGGCTCGGGTTAAACAAAAGCAAATGAGTGGTGCAAATCTACACATCTTCATAGCAGGTGTGAAATTGAATTCCAATAGTCTGAAAATTCCAAATGTACCAGATTTATTAACAGATATGATCTTTTTAATAACTTAGGCACAATTCTTGTCAAAAACACTCCAATTTTATTGGTGCTAAATGTGGCATTATTATTAAATATTGCACATTGAGTTTTTCATAAAAAAATCTCTGGTGCTTTCCTTGGCCTCACTGAATTTAAAAGGGTTTTCCACCTTTTATAAAATGATGACATACCATCAGGAAAGACAAAAAACAAAAGTTAGTCAGCACATTCTAAGACGCAGGCGTGCATCATCATGGCGAGAGAGCAGGTTTCAGCTCTTTACTACACTTATTAAAATTAACCCGTGGGAAAGATCGGTTAGTAAGGAGTGCACAACTAAACTGGAGACAGCCACACCGTCAAATGTATACTTCAAAGACAAAAGCGAAGTCACCTTGGCATAGGGCTTGGTCACAAATAATTTTGATCAAAATGTATTTGCCCTTTGCTCAGTGAGTGAATCTTACAGAATATTTTAATGAGAGAGGTAGGTGTGCTATGTTCTCTGTGTAAATTACTATACACTGACGTCACGTATCTAGCTCAGCAGTTGGTTGTAGCCAGGCTGCCCAAAGAGGCATGTAGGAGTCTACCAATGTGGCTCTCTGCAATGGGCCATTGCCACCCACTAATTTGACCCTGGGATTGCTGGACCTTCCTACTGCTGCTACAGAGGCTCCAGTTGCTGTGGGGACCATCAAGCCGGTTGTCACCATCAACACTAAAACCCGGGTGGCCGCCCCGCAAGAACAGTATTGGGTGGAATATTGAGCAAACACCTGCCTGCTGACTCCTTTATCACCACCGCTGGAGACAGAAACAGTAACAATGCAGTTACATGACAAGAACCTGCATAACTAATCATATGCTCAAATGTTGCAAGTCCAATTTATATGAGCTAGCCAAGATGATTATCTATAATAGTGATGAGCGGGAGGTGCCATTATCAATTTCGCATTGCGAATTAAACTTAGAGCTGAGTTCCTAATGGTTGTAACTTGTTTTGCTAGAATTGACGAAGATAACGAATATCACGAATATAGCACTATATTCTCAATCTTTGTTATATTCTAGCAATACAACCATTAGGAACTCAGCTCTAAGTTTAATTCGCAATGCAAACATATACTCACATTGCGAATTCAACTTAACGCTGGGTTCCTAATGGTTGTATTGCTAGAATATAACGAATATCACGAATATATCACTATATTCTCAATCTTTGTTATATTCTAGCAACAACCATTAGGAACTCAGCTCTAAGTTTAATTTGCAATGCAAACATATACTCACATTGCGAATTCAACTTGAAGCTTGTTCCTAATGGTTGTATTGCTAGAATATAACGAATATCACGAATATAGCACTATATTCTCAATCTTCATTATATTCTAGCAATACAACCATTAGGAACTTTGCTCTAAGTTTCATTCGCAAAGCGAACATATAATCGCATTGCGAATTGATCTTAGAGCTAAGTTCCTAATGGTTGTATTGCTAGAATATAACGAAGATGACGAATATCACGAATTCTCGAATATAGCACTATATTCTCTATCTTCGTTATATTCTAGCAACAACCATTAGGAACTCAGCTCTAAGTTGATTTTGCAATGCGAACATATACTCGGACAGGTAAGAACAGCTTTTGGGAAGTGGGAAGACAACCAGAGAGCAACAAGGATTAACAACTAAAAAAAAAAAAAAAAATGAATATTCGAAATAGCGAATATATAGCACTATATTCGCAATATTTGCGAATTTGCGAAGTGCCGATATTCTCAAAAAAATTCGCTATTCGAATATTCGCGCTCAACACTAGTCTATAAAATAATAGTAGTCCCATGGTCAAAGCTGTAGTAATTGGTGAGATATGGAGCCTGAAAGTCAAAAGTTCAAAACATTGTTATCCTTTTGCTCGCCAGTGTATATACAGTGCCTTTTCAACATTTGTTCACGTTACATCCACAAACTTAAAGAGGACCTTTCATGGTTTTATATTAATTGAGATAAATACCTTTACTTGTGTGGTATAGGGGATCGGTACAGGGAGAAGGAGACGCCAGGGTTTCTCAATGGGCGTCTCCATCTCCCTGGCTGTGCCGCGATCCAATCACAGCAGAGAGCGTCACAGCCAGGGAGAAGGAGAGCTTTTTTTTCTCTCTGGCTGTGACACTCTCCGCTGTGATTGGATCGCGCACAGCCAGGGAGATGAAGACGCCCATTGAGAAACCCTGGCGTCTCCTCCTCCCTGTACCGATGCGCAGTATCAGCATACTGAGCGGGAAAACTACAGGGGGGCACAGCGGGGCATAGGAGCGATATTTTTTTAAAAATCAGGCAGGGTGGCAGCATCAGTAAAGGTATTTATCTCAATTAATATAAAACCATAACTTTTATTGGGATTTTATGTGATAGACCAACACAAAAGTAGCAAGTATGTGTGAAGTGAAAGGAAAATGATGCATGGTTTCAAAATATTTAATAAATAAAAATCTGGAAATTGTAGCATGCATTTGTATTCAGCCCCCCTGAGTCAATACTTTGTAGGACCACCTTTTGCTGCAAGTCTTTTGGGGTATTTCTCTACCAGCTTTGCACATCTAGAGCCTGAAATTTTTGCCCATTTGCCCAGCAATTTTCAAGTCTTGCCATAAATTCTTAATGGGATTTACGTCTGGACTTTGACTGGCCATTCTAACACATGAATATGCTTTGATTTAAACCATTCCATTGTAGCTCTGGCTGTATGTTTAGGGTCATTGCCCCACTAGAAGGTAAACCTCTGCTCCAGTCTCAAGTCTTTTGCAGCCTCTACCAGGTTTTCCTTCAGGATTTCCCTGTATTTAGCTTCATCCATCTCCCCATCAACTCTGACCAGCTTCCCTGTCCCTGCTGAAGAAAAGCATCCCCACAGCATGATGCTGCAACTACTGTGTTTCAAGGTGGAGATGATGTGTTCAGGATGATGTGCATTGTTACTGTAGTTTTCTGCCACACATAGCGTTTTGTATTTAGGCCAAAAAGTTCAATATTGGTCTCATCTAACCAGAGAACCTCCTTCAACATGTTTGCTGTGGCAAACTGCAAATGGGATTTTTTATAGCTTGCTTTCAAAATAGTTTTCTTCTTGCCACTCTTCCATAAAGGCCAGATTTGTGGAGTACATGACTTGTGGTTGTCTGTGGACAGATTCTCCCATCTGAGCTGTGGATTTCTGCAGCTCCTCCAGAGTGACCATGAAACTCTTGGCTGCTTCTGTAATTAGTGATCTCCTTTCCTTGGCTGTCCGTTTAGGTGGACACCCATGTCTTGGTAGGTTTGCAGTTGTACCATACTCCCTCCATTTTCAGATGATGGATTGAACAATGCTCTGTGAGAGCTTCAGTGCTTGCTTGGGATATTTTTTTTATAACCTAACCCTGCTTTATACTTCTCCAAAAGTTTATATCTGACCTGTCTGGTGTGTTCCTTGGTTTTCATGATGCTGTTTGATCACTTTCACTAATAAACCTCCGAGGCCTTCAAAGCTGTAGTTATACTGAGAATAAATTACATGCAGGTGGACTCTATTTACATATTAGGTGACTTCTGAAGGCAATTTGTCACACTGGATTTTATTTAGGGGTATCAGAGGTCAGGGGGCAGAATTCAAATGCACACCACACTTTTCAGATTTTTATTTATAAATTTTTTAAAAAATCATATATCATTTTTTTTCGCTTCACACGTACGCTACTTTGTGTTGGTTTATCACCGAAAATCCCCAAAAATACATTTAATTTTGTGGGTGTAACATGAAAATATGTGGAAAAGTTCAAGGGGTATGAATACTTTTTCAACACACTGTGTTTGTGTGTGTATATATATATATATATATATATATATATTTCTCCAGTCGTCTATGACAGCACATCCTGAGACTGCCTTTCCTCTGATAGGGCAGGAAAAACAAATTCCCTCCACCACCAGTGTTTTTCCTGTCCCACCAGAGGAACGAAGTTCAGAGAGGTGCTGTTAGACCCTCTGGGTTTTCTGGCAGAGCTATTTTTTTTTCCTTTTCCCAGGCTGGGGGTCGGATCCAGGGTCTAGCTCTCCCTCCCTCTGTCAAAAGGCCTGTGCCCAGGACCAATTTGCGGGGGTCCCCGGTGAAGCTCCTTGTTGCGGCGGCCCAAGCAGGTTATCTGCACAGGGGTATGGTGGCCGGAGCGATGCTATGAAGCTATTCCCTTCGCCACCGGGTGGTGATGTCAGACACTGGGGGCGTGGCCAAAAGTACTGACACAGGCCGCATGTGGATAAAGCGCAGGGCCTGGGTAAAGATGACGTCCGGCTCAAAGCACCCTGCTCCCAGAGTGGAGTGACAGCAGCAGCAGCAGCTAAGACAGCGTGGACGGGACTACCACCATGAGCACCCCTATCACGCCGGGCTCAGGACAGGATCCTGCCACCATACAGGGAACAGTGGGTAACCTGACTTCAGGCCCCCTCTTGGGCTGTGATACCCTGCTGTGGCTGACCCTTTTCTACCTTGTACCTTTTTAGGGAGAAAAGGAGTCATAATCCTCCGCAAAACTTAAGTCTAGAAAATGTGTAATATGCTCTAAACGTTTACCTTCACCTGGGTCCAAGCCCCTCTGTAAGGAATGTATGGCTAAAGTAGTTAAAGGGGAATCTTCTAGTTTTTTGGAAGACATAAGGCAGTCCGCTCTATCTTCGGCCTCCCCCAGGCCACCTCCTCCGCCAGTTTATAGAGAAACCTTAACCATAGATAGTGACTCTGATTCCATGTATCTGGATCAGTTGGATCCTGAGATCTCAAAACCGCTTGACTCAGATGAAGATGATTATAAGAGATTTTTATTTAATCCAGATGATATTGAAGAGCTCATCAAAGCAATCAGGGAAACTATTCAAATGGAAGTTCCTAGGAAACCTAAATCCGTACAGAAAGAAATTTGGGGGGGGGGGCTGGGGTTTGATGTCCAGATCAGTATTCCCAGTGCCTGACAACGTGCAAAAATTAATTAAGGGAGAATGGCAGAAACCAGAAAAGGGTTCCTCTATCCCCCGAGGGATTAAAAGACGCTACCCATTTGAGGAGGAGGATTGCACTGATTGGGAAACTATTACTAGGGTGGACACACTTGTGGCTAAAGTAGCAAAGTGCACAGTACTGTCCTTTGAATATGTGGACCAGCTAAAAGACCCCATGGACAGAAAAGCGGAAAGCCTCCTAAAAAGAACCTGGAAGGCCATGGCAACATTATTAAAACCTGAGGTAGCTGTGACATCAGTAGCTTGCACCTTAAATATCTGGCTGGAGCAGTTGGAGCTCCATCTAGTAAATAAGACCCCGAGAGATCACATATTAGGTAGCCTTCCGCTCCTTAAGATGCCGACTAGTTTTTTAGCAGATTCCTCTGCAAAATCTGTTCGTCTTTCCCCCCGCACTGCAGTACTGTGCAGTGTCCAACACTATTCGGAGGGTACTGTGGTTAAAAGCATGGTCAGGTGATATGGCATCTAAAAAGAAATTAATTTCCCTACCCTTTCACGGTCAATATGTGTTTGGCCCAGACCTCGACAGGATTTTAGAAAATGCCATGGACAGAAGCCAAAGAGCTGCCTCATATTCCTCTCTACTCTGCTTGTCAGGGATTATGATCCTGAATGCGGCTGATAAGATTTTCAGCTGAATCTCTGTAGGAATGGAGTTTATGAGGAACCATAAAGTACAGAGAGGATGGACAGGACAGACTGTGGTAATGGAGACTGCATACAAGTGCTGCTGCTCATTACCTCCACCTTGCACTTCATGTCTCCTCATGAACACCATTCTTACAGAGATTCAGCTGAAGATCTTATCAGCTGTATTCAGGATCATATTCCCTGACAAGCAGAGTAGAGAGGAGGATGAGGCAGCTCTTTACCTCAGTGTTGTGAAGTAACTTGTCCTGCTGTGTGATTAGGACAGGCTTTGTGTAGAGTAATAAGACAGTGGCCATTTTATTTCTCCTAATGATTGCTCACCAGACAAAACAAGCCATTATAACTAATGAAAGGTGTTTGGGAATATATTTATAATAAAGTAATATTTAAGTATTTTGATTTTCTTAATTCCTTGAGAACCCCTTTAATTTTCAGGATGTGCTGTCATGGAGACGACTGGGGAAAATGAGTATTACACTCACTGGTAATCCGCTTTCCTGGATGTCTCCATGACAGCACATAGATCCCACCACAGCACATAGCCAACACCTGTTTTGAGTCATCCAACCCTTTCTCAAGACCTGAGGGGAACTCAGCATCAATGTACTTAAATCCCCACCCTGCAGCGCTAAAGTGCCTCACTAGAACACAATCTGTTTGTTGCATTTTTAAATATAACTTAAAAAATACATAACTCAGAATAAACATGTGCACAAAATATCAAGTTTTTCATAAAAAGGAAGACAGGTCATTCCTGTCATTCCGTCCGCAGGGCCCCAAAGCCTCCACCTTAATGATGTATTTAGCTTCAGTGTTTAAGGCATTTACGTCTATCCATTCTCTTAGCTGGCCTACTATCATCTTATCCAATTTCATCTGACTGAAGTGTAAACAGAAAGCTTTGTGTTGTAATGAGGGACTTCATTAGTGCTGCAGGAGGGAGATTTACGTGCATTGACACTGAGTTTTGTCAGGCCTTGAGAAAGCAATGGATGATGCAAAAATGCCATTGGCCATGTACTGTGGATCTCCTTCTGACTGTTCCTTTGTGCTGTTTGTAAAATACTGTATATTATACGTGGGATTTTCTTCTTTGGGGGAATTGCATTTCTTTTAATCACTGAGCATAGCCTAAATAAGGTAAGTCAAACCCTAGGAGCCTCTACCTTTCTAGGAACTACATGTGAAAAAATAGTGCCGATAATTACCTTGTATACGAAATTAAAACATGGTTAGCAATACAATATTATACGAGGACAAGAGATCTTATCTAATGGATTGTTTACATAGAGCACCAAAACAATGTAAAATATGACTTTGAATGCAATTTATTATAAATTAAGTTAAAATGGTTTTATCCCTAGTTAAAGTTAAAAATATGAAAAAAGAAGTTGAAATGTGTTTTAAGTGGGTGTTAAGGGGATAATCATAAGTCAACTGACCATGAAATGGCTGTGTCAAACCTTGTTCTGTTTGACTTTTTCATAATGAGGTCATTACTACAAGCAATAAACCTGAGCCAATACTTCAACAGTTTAGGTAAATATTAGTCAATATTAATCAAGAATTCCTCTGCAGAATGTGTTTAATGTAGAAAAGTGTGCTCATTAAAGGTGACCCCTACAAGGTCATACAGTGTGTTCTTTAGCCTTTTTCTAGGCAGAAGTGCTGTACAGTTCTGTATATTAGTTATCATCAGTAACACAAGCAGGTAAGGATTATATATATATATATATATATATATATTGTAAGAGGGTGCAAGGTATCATATGCGATGGCAGGTACGTGTCACCGAGGTTGCTGGCCTCGGTGAGGTGAGAGCCGGGTTTTTTGTCTGCAGCAGCTAGTGCTGCTAGACTCTGTGACTTAGTTTGGCTGCAAAGCTAATCCGGGCCGGCTCTTACTGGGAGTAGGTAAAGTGTAGGGTGGGTGCCTACTCCCCACGGTCCAGGCCGGACTTTATCCGGCCCCTTTAAAAGGCAGCCTCCTTAGCAGCTGGGGAGGTGATTATCCTGGAGCTGCTAACAGGGCTGAGGAGTTCTCTGTCCTGGAGGAAAGAGCTCAGCAAGGAGGTGTTTTGTTCCTGGCTACCTGAAGCTGGATTCTCCTGCGGCGGGGCCGACAGCGTGGTGCGAACCTGCACCTACACCTCCCAGGTGACTGAACCTGTGTTGGCCTGTTTTGCTTTGCCTCCTTGTGTCTGGCCTGTGTGAATTACCACCAAGAGACTGTTTCTGTTTATTTTTGTGTCAGTGTGAATAAAACACTGTTTGTTGCACAATTCTGGACTCCTTGTTTTGCCTCGGTACTGCACCCGCACCGCTATCTACCAGAGCGACTCCCCACATTTGGTGTCGGATGCGGGCATGCGCAGTGAGGCTGGCGTGAACGCCGAACTTTGTTTTTTGTGCGGAGCAAAAGTGAATGTCCTATATTAGGCCGGCAAAGTTGCAGCCTGTGATCTCTGGCAACATGGAGGCTGCTGTGAAGGCTCTCGTAGAAGCTAACGTGCAGCAGCGGGAGACCAACCAGTTACTGCTACAACATGTGATGGCATTACAGGCGGCAGGAGCGTCCCACCACGTCCATGATGCTCGGAAGCGGTCCGTGCGGCGATCCCAAAGATGACCCCCGCAGACGACGTGGAGACATACCTAGCGGTCTTTGAGAAGGTCGCCGTGAGGGAAAAGTTACCCCGTGACCAGTGGGCCGAGGTGGTTGCTCCGTTCCTGGCATCCGGACCCCAGCAAGTTTTTTTGATTTGGCAGACGACCAGGCTGCTGACTATCCCACGGTGAAGGGGGAGATCCTGGCCAGACTGGGGGTAAACGTGTTGGTCCGGGCTCAGCGGGTCCACCAGTGGGACTTTAAAGTGGCTGAACCCGCCAGGCCGCAGTACTATGAGTTGCTGCACAGGTTGCAAAAATGGCTGCAGCCTGAGGTTCTAAGTCCGACTGCTATGCTGGACCGGCTGCTGGCTGACATGTTTTGGAGGGCCTTGCCTTACCCCCTTCAACACTGGATCGGCCAGGTATCCCCACCAATGCCCTTGAGATGGTCGACCTGGTGGAGCGATATGAGGCCACCAGAAACCTGCAAGGGGGTTCTTTTGGGAGGGGGCCAGTCAAACCCCGGAAGTCTCCACCCCAGTCCCGGCGGCCGGCCAAACCCGCCCGGGATGTACCTCTTGCAGATCCGTCCCCAGTGGTCTGCTGGCAGTGTCGGGAGCCTGGACACATAAGGGCCAACTGTCCACAGTGGGGGAACCCATGGAGACTAATTATGGGTACCGGCCTTCCATGTATGCCCGGAGACTGTGTGCGACCGGCACCCCGAGACAATAGACAGTCGTCATCTGTGCCAGGTGCAAGTCGGGGATAACCTGGCAGTGGCGCTGTTGGACTCAGGGAGCCTGGTAACCCTGGTAAGTGCTGCCCTGGTACAGCCCACCCAGTATACGGGCCGGAAAGTGGGTGTGGTGTGCATTCACGGAGACTTAAAGGACTATCCCACTGCTGTAATGTCTCTGTCCACGGCGGCCGGCACCTGGACTTGTGAGGTGGCGATCTCCACAAAGCTACCCTATGAACTGATAATTGGGAGAGACTTCCTGGTTTTCCATCACTGTGGCCTGAGGTGAAGGTGTCTAATAGCCCTGAGACAGGGTAACCCTAGCAGAGTGGCCTGATACCACTGGAAGGCCAGAACCCTGGGAGCCCGAGTCTGAAGGGCCAGCGGTAGGGGTGACCACTGCTGCAGCGGTAGTGGGGGAGACAACCCCACTGAGTGTAATGGTGGGAGACACGGAGGACTTGCCACCGGGACCTGAGTTGGCAGACCTCAATGTCTCCGGGGAAAATTTTGGGACCGCACAACACCGGGACCAAACCCTAACCAGGGCCTGGGAGAATGTGCTGGAAATTGATGGTAAACCCCAGAAACCAGGGGCTGAATTAATGTTCCCACGATTTATTGTTCTGCAGGATATGTTGTATCGGGTGAACCAAATCCGAGGTGAACCTGTTGAACAGTTGGTGGTGCCCACAGCGTATCGCAAGCTTGTCATGGAGCTTGCCCACCAACATGTTCTTGGGGACACCTGGGGTGGCAGAAAACCCAGGACCGCATACTGCAGCGGTTTTATTGGCCCAGTGTGTTCAAGGAGGTAGAAAATTATTGTAAGTCCTGTCCAACCTGTCAGGTAACTAGCCCCCAGCCACATTTCCGTAGTCCTCTGGTACCTCTGCCAATTATTGAAGTACCGTTTGAGCAAATCGCTATGGATTTAATTGGGCCTGTACCAAAGTCTGCTAGGGGCCACCAACACATTCTGGTAGTTCTCGACTATGCCACTCGGTATCCGGAGGCGGTGCCTCTGCGACATACCTCAGCTAGGCTCATTGCCAAAGAGTTAATGGAGATGTTTTCCCGTGTGGGCCTGCCAAAAGAGGTTCTGACAGACCAAGGGACCCCTTTATGTCCAAAGTAATGAAGGAACTGTGTAAATTGTTGCGTATAAAGCAGTTACGGACGTCCGTTTACCATCCGCAAACAGACGGTCTTGTTGAGAGGTTTAATCAAACTCTAAAAAATATGTTAAAAAGGGTGGTGTCTAGAGATGGGAAGGACTGGGACCTGCTTCTGCCCTATCTCATGTTCGCAGTGCGAGAGGTGCCCCAGGCCTCTACTGGGTTCTCGCCCTTCGAACTGCTTTATGGCAGACACCCTCGGGGCCTGTTGGATATCGCCAAGGAAGCATGGGAACAACAGCCTGTCCCCCACAAAAGTGTCATTGAGTATGTCGCCCAGATGCAGGAACGGATGGAAAAGGTGTTGCCCTTGGTCCGGGAGCATATGGAGGCAGCACAACAAGCCCAGAGTAGGGTGTACAATCGTCAGGTTTGGGTACGGGACTTCAATCCGGGAGATCGGGTTTTGGTTCTGGTACCCACCCTTGACAGCAAATTCCTAGCTAGGTGGCAGGGCCCCTATGAGGTGATCGAGAAGGTAGGGGAAGTAAATTACAAGGTACACCAGCCAGGGCGGCGCAAGCCGGAGCAGGTATACCACGTGAATTTACTTAAGCCGTGGAAAGATAGGGACGCGGCCGACGACCACAGCCCCCGACCAGGGCTTCTAGGTGAAAAGGGTCCAGCCCCACAGTTCGAGGCCTGTGAAGCCGTAACCACGGTAAAATTGCAGACAGCCTGTCTTCCAAACAAGTTCAGGAAGTCAGGGAGTTCCTCAGTCGGAACACGGATGTGTTCTCAGACCTCCCTGGCCGCACGTCTCTCATCCGACATGACATCGTCACTGAGCCTCAGGCCAAGGTCCGGTTAAAACCATACCGGGTACCCGAGGCTCGGCGGCGGGCCATCGCGGAGGAAGTGCAGTTAATGTTGAAGCTCGATGTCATTGAGGAGTCGAAAAGTGAGTGGGCCAGTCCCATAGTCCTAATACCCAAGCCGGATGGGACGTTGCGGTTCTGCAACGACTTTCGCAAGTTAAATGAAGTATCCAAGTTTGACGCGTATCCCATGCCCCGAGTAGACGAGCTTGTTGAAAATTTAGGACCAGCCCGTTATTTTTCTGTGCTGGACCTCACTAAAGGGTACTGGCAGGTACCCTTAACGGAGACGGCTAAGGAAAAACCGCGTTTGTTACCCGCAGGGCCTATATCACTACAAGGTGTTACCCTTTGGCCTGCATGGCGCCCCGCCACTTTCCAAAGGTTAATGGACATAGTGCTGCGACCACATCGTCGGTACGCCTCGGCCTACTTAGATGATGTAGTCATCCACAGCACCGACTGGGAAAGCCATTTACCCAAGGTGCAGGCGGTAGTGGATGCCCTGAGGAAAGCTGGACTAACCGCCAATCCAAAAAGTGTGCGATTGGGTTGGAAGAGACCAAATATCTGGGATATGTAATTGGGCGGGAGTCATCAAACCTCAGGTAACTAAGGTAGAGGCCATTCGCAACTGGCCCCGACCGGTCACCACCAGGCAGGTAAAGTCGTTCCTGGGGATTGTAGGATACTACATGAGGTTTGTGCCCCACTTTGCCACAATAGCAGCGCCATTGACAGACCTGTTGAAGGGGCGAAAGTCTGGGAGGGTTAGCTGGAGTGAGAAGGCGGAGGAGGCTTTCTCCGCGTTGAAGTCGGCCCTGTGTGGGTCCCCGGTTTTGGTGACACCCGACTTCAACAAGGAGTTTGTCGTACAGACCGACGCCTCGGAGGTAGGCCTCGGTGCGGTACTGTCGCAGGAGGTCAACGGGGAAGAACATCCCGTTGTCTTCCTGAGCCGTAAGCTCAGTCCCGCTGAGTCCAGATATAGTATAGTGGAGAGGGAGTGCCTGGCTATCAAGTGGGCACTCGAATCTCTCCGCTACTACCTGTTAGGGAGGAGGTTCCGTCTGGTGACCGACCATTCCCCCTCAAGTGGATGAGTCAGGCCAAGGAGAGGAATGCTCGGGTCACCAGGTGGTTCCTATCCCTTCAAAATTTCAAATTCTCCGTGGAACACAGGGCAGGCCGCTTGCAGGGCAACGCAGATGCCCTGTCCCGCGTCCACTGCCTCACGTGTGTTCACCCTCAGGGTTGAACAAAGGGGGTGTGTAAGAGGGTGCAAGGTATCATATGCGATGGCAGGTACGTGTCACCGAGGTTGCTGGCCTCGGTGAGGTGAGAGCCGGGTTTTTGTCTGCAGCAGCTAGTGCTGCTAGACTCTGTGACTTAGTTTGGCTGCAAAGCTAATCCGGGCCGGCTCTTACTGGGAGTAGGTAAAGTGTAGGGTGGGTGCCTACTCCCCACGGTCCAGGCCGGACTTTATCCGGCCCCTTTAAAAGGCAGCCTCCTTAGCAGCTGGGGAGGTGATTATCCTGGAGCTGCTAACAGGGCTGAGGAGTTCTCTGTCCTGGAGGAAAGAGCTCAGCAAGGAGGTGTTTTGTTCCTGGCTACCTGAAGCTGGATTCTCCTGCGGCGGGGCCGACAGCGTGGTGCGAACCTGCACCTACACCTCCCAGGTGACTGAACCTGTGTTGGCCTGTTTTGCTTTGCCTCCTTGTGTCTGGCCTGTGTGAATTACCACCAAGAGACTGTTTCTGTTTATTTTTGTGTCAGTGTGAATAAAACACTGTTTGTTGCACAATTCTGGACTCCTTGTTTTGCCTCGGTACTGCACCCGCACCGCTATCTACGAGAGCGACTCCCCACAATATATATAAAAAAAGAAAATGATGGCGGCACCGAGAGTCCAAAATAAAGGTAGGGTGCTTAGTCCAACGGTATGAGTCCTTACCCAAATTAATACAAAGAAGAAAATGGACAGCACTCCAAGCGTATCTTCGTGAAAACAGATGCGATTTATTCACCCATGTGAAAAGAAGGTGAAACGTTTCGGCTTTACAATTAAGCCTTTCTCAAGTCAAAAAACATAAGTGTAAGTGCGCTTTTTATGCTCAAACAATAATAGAAGGATACACCCAATAAAGTGACGTCATATCCTGGGCGTGCAGATAATCATGATTCTCACTAGATGCATAACAAACTCTATGTGCAATCCAACAATAAGTTCACAAAATCACATGGCTACAATGCGTATATATATATATATCTCAAAACATATGTCAATCGATAAATGTGTTATATTCATAATAAAGTGAGTACCCCAGTGAGGTTAAAAACAAGGACCGCCCCCAAGGGGTGTGGAACGGCATGATAACATGTGGACACAATCAATACGTCACCTAGAAGTAGGCCTGGTCATTCAAATGCACCCGCGCTATGCCCGAAGTGGAAACCTCACTTCCGGTCATGCGCACTCCGCATTGGTTGTGATGGTGGCCATATTTGTTGAGGGCAGAGTAACTGTTGATTAGCGCGCACGCGCATGTCATAGAGAGTGAACCGACGTCCATGTCAGTAACTGGCAAACTTGCCCACATCCCATACCGAGACTTAAGTGGTAAGAAAAAAGGGGAGGGGACCTGTTTAACCCAGCGAGGGCATGACTAAGGGACACCCACCATCATGGAGGTGAAACCCCCAGTCAGAACCTGCTCCCTGCCAATAGTAATCCGGCGGAAAGAAGCCGTCACCATCATCAGGAGCAAGCGATACCGCTCACTATCGGGTTCAGTCCAATTGCGGGATTCTCCGCTATGCCAATTGCTGACAGGCAATATAGTGAAAAAAAACGTATACTCTATATAATAATCATTATCTATAGCCACCACACATCAATTCAAAATTAACAATAATGGGGTGCAGTGAATAATCAGGGCGATTCCAGGAATATAGTCCACTGTCATGCCGATTTCCATCCACTTGTGCGTCCTTTTCCAGGTTCTAAAACAATGAGACAAGAAACATAACATAAGTACAATGGTCCATATTACATCTCATCGATACACTTTATGTTCAATAATTGGACTAAACACAAAGAGAAGAAGAAAACGTACTACCAGAAAGGACATGTAAGGGCAAGCACACTCATATTACACCTGTCCATATTCAATGTTTAATCCATAAGGTTTCAATGAATTCAAAGTGGAAATCCAGTGATTCTCTCTTCTTTTCAGAAGAGAGATTCTGTCACCACCACGTCTTGGGACTGGAACGTGGTCAATTATCCAACATTTAAGTTCTCGTTCCAAGTGGTTAGATACTGTGAAATGTCTAGGCACCGGTAAATCCATACGCTTTTGTCGTATGGAAAACCTATGGTTATTAAGTCTTGTTTTTAAATCAGTCGATGTCTCACCGACATACAGCAATTTGCAAGGACAGGAGAGTACATAAATAACGTAATTTGAGTCACATGTTAAATAATGTTTGATTTGATAAGTCATGTTGGTTACTGGATGAACGAGCTGCTTAGATTTCTGTATGTATTTACAATTGACACACCGTAGGCAGGGAAACAGCCCTGACTGCGCTGTGTCAAATACTTCTGTGTTTTTACATTCAGAGGGCCCACATCAGCCTTGACCAGTTGGTCCCTGAGACTCCTAGGTCTGCGGAATGCAAAAAGTGGAGGTGCACGAAATTGAGGTATGTTGGTGAGTCTGCCAAGAATACCCCAATGTTTCCTAATGATATGCTTAATTCTATAGCTTTGTTCACCATATGTCGTGATGAATGGTATTCTATCCCTACCACCTTTCTTGTTTATGGGGGCCAATAAAGTACGTCTATCCAGGGTTGATACTTCCTTCATTTGTGGTAGAAGTAATGAGGATGGATAACCCCGCCGCAAAAATTTTTGAGCCATATCATTCAAAGTCGATTCAAGAACAGACTCATCCGAGATTATTCTTTTCGCTCTTAAAAATTGGGAATAAGGAAGATGACATGTTGTGTGCTTGGGATGACAGCTGTCAAATCTAAGGATCGTGTTACGGTACTGTGGGCTTGACATGTAATGCTGTTGTGAGTTTGCCATTTTCCAGTCGCACCTTGGTGTCCAAAAATTGTATCTCAACCTGAGAATGCACCAAAGTGAACTGTAGATCTTTATTGACAGCATTGAGTGTTTCTTGAAAATTCAACAAGTCAGATAAGCTACCAGTCCAAATGAGGAAGACGTCATCTATGTATCTCCACCACTTCAGAACTTGTCCAAAGTGGTGGGATCCATAGATGACGTCCTCCTCAAAACTCCTCATGAAAATGTTTGCATAAGTAGGTGCGGCATGTGAGCCCATGGCCACACCTCTTTTTTGTCTGTAAAATGTGTCTTGAAATAAAAAATAATTCTCATACAGTACAATTTTCAGTAATTTTAGAACAAAGTCGCATGCTGGCACAGAGAGAGAAGACAATTCCAACATACGTCTAACTGTGTCAATCCCTAAAATGTGGTCTATGGAGGTATAAAGGGAAACAATGTCGAAGGAGGCCAGAATAATCTCAGTATGTGTCGACAGATCTATAGCTTCAAGTTTCCGTAGAAAATCAGAAGTATCCTGAATATATGAGGAAGCACCCATGGCGAAGGTACGTAAGACCCGGTCCAAAAATATCGCTATGTTATTGAATATAGACCCAGATCCCGAAACAATTGGCCGACCGGGCGGATCGACCAAAGATCTGTGGATCTTGGGAAGTACATAAATAACAGGAGTCCTAGGATTCTCCACCATGAGAAAGGACCCCAATTTATCATCAATAGTACCCGCCATGATCACTTCAGAAATACAAAATTCAATCAATTTTGCAATACGGAATTTTGGGTCCATACTGATCACCTCATATACATTGATATCCCCTAACTGACGGTTGATCTCAGCAATATACTTGGACGTGTCGAGGACCACAACAGCTCCCCCCTTGTCTGCTGGTTTGACAGTGAGGGAGCTGTCGCTCCTCAACTCGTTCAATGCCTGCACCTCTCCACTGGTGAGATTTGGATGACTGAATTGACCACAATTTGTACTCTCACGTTTAAGTATGTTCACATCAGAAGTAACAGCAGATACAAATGCATCAATTAACGGTTCATTATCCGTGGGCGTAGTGGGCTTGACTGTAGAAAGGCCAAGGGCATGCATAGTAAATTCACTTGTTTGTGTTGTACTGGACGGCGTCTTATCATGAAAAAACCACTTTAACTTGATTAAACGAAAAAATTAGATAAATCATTGTCCAAATCTAACCATTTAATGTCTGCCGTAGGGCAGAAGGATAATCCCTTGGCCAACACACTTACTTGTGCAGGAGTTAGTGTCCGGGATGATAAGTTGACCACAGTTAGTTCTTCTTCTGTGCTTTGTGATGTGACCTTGTCTTGTTGTAGCGGGTTGAAACCGGCCCTCCGGAATCGACGACCTCCGCGTCTGGTGCGATGTTTCCTGTGGAGGGCGTCTGTGGTCCATTCGCTAAAAAAGACTGTCCATCAGATCCACGAGGAGCAGGGCGTCTCTTCTTTTTGCCATCATGAATAAAATTACGGGTGCTGTCCATTTGCCATATGTACACGTTACCTCTTTTATAGTCAGCGGTATCCCTATTCCACTTAGAGCGCTTAGTTTCTTCGGCTTCCACCTTAAACTTCACTAAATATTCGCCAAATTTTTCAGAAAACACCTTTTTTTAACCTCACTGGGATACTCACTTTATTATGAATATAACACATTTATCGATTGACATATGTTTTGAGATATATATATATACGCATTGTAGCCATGTGATTTTGTGAACTTATTGTTGGATTGCACATAGAGTTTGTTATGCATCTAGTGAGAATCATGATTATCTGCACGCCCAGGATATGACGTCACTTTATTGGGTGTATCCTTCTATTATTGTTTGAGCATGAAAAGCGCACTTACACTTATGTTTTTTGACTTGAGAAAGGCTTAATTGTAAAGCCGAAACGTTGTCCTTCTTTTCACATGGGTGAATAAATCGCATCTGTTTTCACGAAGATACGCTTGGAGTGCTGTCCATTTTCTTCTTTGTATATATATATATATATATATAAAGAAAAATCAGTAATAGCACCATCCAGAGAGTAAAGCTGGGTGCAGAGTCCACAGTAGGGAATAGGCACTTACTCTATATATGTATATAAAAAATGGACTGCACTCCAAAAGATATCCAGTAAAAACGTGAAGTTTTATTCACCCATAGTGGCACAGAACGACGTTTCGGCTCAACGTGAGCCTTTCTCAAGGCTATATATATATTTGTGGTCGGGGCTAAACATGAAGGAATGACCCCGACCTACTGGATACCTAAAAGCGGTTAGATTTATACCGGAACGCTGAAGGGACGTCTGAAGGGGGCCAAAAAGGACAACAAACTTGATCAAAGAGCTTTATTACAACCTCGAATTGTGATTTGGCTACCAACGAGCGAGCTGTAGCCAGGGTAATGGGATCGGAAGTAGTGAGGCGTACCGAGGCATTGTGGCACCGTAGACGTCCGCTTCGGGAAACTTGTGGAAAGAGAATTAGCTCTGGACAGGGCATCGGCTGCTATATTTTGGATTCGGGTACATGAACGTGTGTAATGAATTTGGTGTAGTAACGAGAGTAGCACACGACACCTAACAAAAGATATCAGTTGGACCAAGCCGTTAATCAAATCTCCATGACCACGACATTGACATAAACATACATCATGTAACCAGCCCATGCCGACCCCCTGCATGCACAGCCGCCATTATAGAATAAAGTTCAAACAACGCTGAAATCTGTGAAACCTGGGATTAACCAACCTCACTCGGCCACACATCAGCTAGCCAGTGGCCAGGGCTGGGACAAAGTCGACCATCAACAGAGGCTGAGCTGCCCGTGCGCCCCCCCCCCGCCATTTAGATATGTATGTTTGTTATTTATCCTGCCGACAGGAAACCAGATGGATCTGTTATGATTCCTATAGACTTCTACTAGCAAAACGGTCTGTGTGATACAGGCCTGGATTGCAGGAGCGCACTGCGTAAGTGGTTGCTATGACGCCGTGCGTTTCCTGCTGCCGCCGCAGTACAGTATTGCACTGGTTTGATCTATACCAGTGTATTACTGTACTGCGGCGGCAGCAGGAAGCACACAGCATCATAGCAACCACTTACGCAGTGCGCTCCTGCACGCAGAAGAAATTCAGACGTTCCACAGACGTGTGAATCCAGCCTTAGTTATAGAGCTACTGAGTGAGACAGATGTTTCAGAAGAAGGGATGCCTTTAACATACATATATCTCCTTGAGAAACCAATTTGATCCTAAAGGGTTAATTCAATCTGAATGAGGATCTCCTGTAAACTAAACTCTGTGTCCTGTAATTTCTCTTATCTCTCTGCTGACTGTCCTGTCTGTCCCTTATCACTGCTGCAATGAACAAAAGCAGTAGACTCAGTAGTGCTCTGTGGTGACAGGATTCTTTTAACTCAAAGAATCGAATGAGTCTATAAGTAGGAGGATCATTCGGTTCTTAGGCTCCCTTTACTGTGTCCGGAAGTGGGGGGAAGTGGGGCGGGGCTGGCAGCAGCCTGGCTTACACTCTAGGATCAGGTTACGCTCCTCCCTGCTGCTGCTCTCTGCTGAATCGACTCCTCCAGTTCAGGAGTACTCCCTCCGTCCTCCAGCGCGGCCGGCAGCCCGGCAGGCGCAGCAGCAGCAGCGATGTGGTCAGTGGCCTGCCTGCCGCCCAGAGGTTGGGGAGCTGGCCTGCGCCCTGAGGCTGGAGCCTCCCCAGCCTCTGTGTCGGCCCGGCCCTGCCAGTGGGGGCCATAAATGGCAGCAAAACCTGAGTTCGACGTGGCCCCAGGAAACTAGGAGAATTACTGTATACCTTTGGAATAAAAGAGAAATGCCATACCAATGCCTGAGAAAGTGGTCCCACATGGAAAGCTAGCAATTGCCTCAGTGGTGTACACACAATCCATGGGGCCCCGATGCGAAACTGATCCATGGGGCCCCCTACCCGTCGCCCCCCCCCCCCATTTCTGAGAGCACTGCTAAGAAGGGCCATTTCAGCCCCAGTTTACTACTAAAATTAAACATTTTGGCTAAATAAAGTAAATTACAAAAATGTTACCTATCACTTGCCCTACCCTTTAGCAAAAAAAAAAAATAAATTTATATGGCAGTTACACTTTAAACTTTGGGCTACTAAGGGCTGTTTCCGTGTGGGTAATCCGCTGCGTGAATGAGTGCCAAGCCCCATTCTGGACAGCAGAGACTCGGAGCAGTAACATGATTGACTGTGATCTTTTTACTACAAAATCACGGTGACATCTTTATCTCACTGTGATTTTGTAGTAAAAAGGTCAAAGAGAGGCAAAGAGCATTATCAATCATGTCACTGCTCCATGTCTCTGCTGTCTGGAGCGGGGCTTGGATCTCTTTCACGCAGCGGATTAGCTGAACGGGATCCGCTCGTGGTAAAGAGCCCTAAGCCCAATGGCTACACTCACCCAGTCCTAATAAAATCTGGTCCTACCTCATCCAGGGTGTCGCTGGCATCGGCGTGATGTCCACTGGATCCAGAACAAGGTCCCTGTGGTGAGAAAAAAAGAATAATCACATAAGGAAGGCATGGTGACTGCCCCTGTGAAATCACCAGCAGGGGGAGCTGTGCTGGTCTGTAAGACTGAGTCCATGGCAATGTATAGCAGGGTAATATAGTGCTACCACACAGTACTAATGCCCACCTTGTGGCCCCTCACAGTACTAATGTCCACCTTGTGGCCCCTCACAGTACAAATGCCCACCTTTGTTCCTGTCACAGTAGTTATGCCCAGATATGTGTCCCCTCACAGTAGTTATGCCAAATGTGTGTCCCCTTACAGTAGTAGTGACCAGAATATATGCCCTTCACAGTGGTAATGACCAGAATATGTGCCCCTCACAGTAGTAAACCAGATTATGTGTCCCCTCACAGTAGAAATGCCAGATTGTGTCCCCTCAAAGTAGTAATGCCAGATCATGTGTCCCCTCACAGTAATATGCCCAGATATGTGCCCCCCCCTCACAGTAGTTATGCCAGATATGTGCCCCCTCACAGTAGTTATGCCAAATTATGTGTCCCTTCACAGTAGTTATGCCAGATTATGTGCCCCTCACAGTATTTATGGACAGTTATGTTCCCCCCTCAAAGTAGATATGCCCAAATATGTGCCGGGTTGTGCCCCCTCAGAGTGGTTATGCTAGATTATGTACCCCTTCACAGTATTTATGGCCAGTTATGTGCACGTTTTTACATTGTTAACATGGACCTCATGTCACTAAGCGAATATTCTTATTAACACCACATCTTAATAATTATGTCATAAATCCAAATTTACGAAGTCTGCACTGTCAACCTATGTGTAAGCGCTACATCGTTCTATGGGCAGTACCATTGTATCCCCTTTGGCAGTTGCTTAAAGTGGGTTCTTTACTAGACTTACAGGCATATTTCTTTACTAGACTTACAGGCATATGCTATCAGAAATATGTACCATAGCATATAATCTCTTTTATTTGGGTAATGAACTAAGCCTCAAAATTTATTTTTTAGTTCCTCTCCCTCAAAGTACCATATGGACTGATACACGTTCCAAGTTGTACAGAGTTGTAATGTGACATCCAGAGAAGTCTATGGGCCCAGCCCATACTGTAACTACTTATGTTTCCAGGTACAGGTAAAGATGTTTTCACCTAAAGTCATATGGAATCTGAAAGAAAAAAATGGGCCATATGGCTGTACTTTGTAGTTATTCTGTACTATAAACATTATTCATCAAATCAGATATATCTACCCAAATAACTAAACTTTCTGTCACCCTGCTTTACCTGCGTCGCAACCCCTGCACAACTCAGCACTGGGACACCCTCAAAGTAACACACAAGGCCAATTAATTTACCTAAAAAGGGCATGTGACACAAAAAAGATGACAATTACTCTTACTGGCAATTTGATTTCCCATAGCCTCCACAACAGCACTGGTAGGAGCTTTATCCCGCCTCCCAGGGACAGAAAACAACAGTGGAAGCCCAAATAAAAGACACCTCCTCCTACATACTCCAGTTAATTACAGAGAACCGAAGATAATTCACAACAGCAGAACATCTTATAAACACATAGTGAAAATTTTTTAACAAGCACAAAATACGATATGTGAATATAGACCCCAGTGCTGTTGTGGTGACTACGGGAAATCAAATTACCGGTAAGAGTAATTGTAATCCTTCTCTAATGCCTCCACACCGGCACTGGTAGGAGATTTTCAGAGAAGAGATTGCTTAGGGAGGGACCACAGCCAACTTTACGTCCAAACGCCAGATTCTGGTTAGACATAACATCAAGTTTATAATGCCTGAAGAAGGTTAGACCATGTGGCAGCCTTACATATCTGATCCACCGATGCCTCCCCCCTTTCAGCCCAAGAGGTGGACAAAGCCCTCATGGAATGGGCCTTCAACCCCAAGGGAGGAGAGACTTTCTTTTCTTTATAACAAAGGATGATGCTCATTTTTATCCAGCTGGCTATTGAAGCTTTAGAAGCTCCAAGACCCCTGTTTTTTTCCCTGAAATTGGACAAGGAGATGGTCTGACTTCCTAAAGGCATCTGTGGTCCTAAGGTACGCTAGAAGACACCTCCTGACGTCTAAATGGTGAAACATTTTTTCCTGATCTGAAGATGGGGATGCACAAATGGATGGTAACACATTTTCCTGCTATCAGTGAAACTTAGAAAAAACTTTTGGCATAAAAGCAGGGGAGTGCCTAAAAATCACCCTATCATCCAGAACAGTGAGGTATGGTTGTTTACAGGAGAAGGCCTGGATCTCCCCCACCCTCCTAGCCGTAGTTATAGCAATAACAAAGGTGTTTTTTAGAGTCAACATTTTTAGGGAGAAATCTGAAAGAGGCTCAAAGGGCAACGACATGAGAGCTGAAAGGACCAAGTTTAGATCCCAAGGGGGACTTTCACAAAAAAAGAAGGACGTAACCTGCTTGTACCTTTTAGGAATCTACTAACTAGGGGAATCTCAGCCACTTTGATATCCAGAAAGGCACTAAGAGTCGAAACCTGAACGTTTAAGGTACTGGTTCTAAGCCCCTTATAAAATCCTGATTGCAAGAACTCTAAAAGCAGGCCTACATCCGTACTACTCTGAGGATTCCAATGGTCACCTGCAAATAACAAAAAGGCATTCCAGGTCCGCAGATAAATCTTTGAAGTAATCTGCTTTCTACTATGTAGTAGGGTAGCTATAACAGCCTCAGAAAACCCTTTCTTTTTTAACAAGCCCTATTCAACTTCCAGGCCCCTAAATCTAGCTGCTGCATGTTGGGATAAGGGGCAGGACCCTGATGGAGGAGGTCTGGAGCCTGAGGCAGAATCCAGGGTTTCCCTGCCGAGAGCTTTTGAAGTAGGGGGAATCAAGACCTCCTTGGCCAAAATGGGGCAATCACTATGACCTGTGCCTCTTCTTCTTCATCTTTTCATCAGAAATTAGAGATAAAGGTGGAAATGCGTAGAGGAGACCCTTGGGCCATGGTAACGAGAGAGAGTCTATTTGATTCTCCCAGGGGCAGATGGAATAGAAATTTTCTACCTTCCTGTTCTGCCTTGATGCGAAGAGATCCCAGACTTGAAGCCGCCACTTCTGTGAGATTTAAATGAATACGTTCCAATTCAATAACCATTCTCCTTCTCTGAGAGACTTTCTGCTGAGAAAATCCGCTAAGGTATTTTCTTGTCCTCTTAAATTATTCGCCAAGATGAACTTTAGGTTCTCCTCTCCCCACTTGAATATCATGCTTGAGACTTGCTCCTCGTCCCCCTTGACGATTTAAATATGCCACAGTCGTCGCACTGTCTGAAAGAACCTTGACATGGTGGTGTTGGATAGTTAGTTTCAGACATAGGAAGGCTCGGAAGACAGCTGTCAATTACCTCAGGTTTGAGGATGCTGAATCTTCACATATACTTCAGCCATATATCATTTAAAGCATATTTTGTTAGATGAGGAGAATACTACTCACACTTTTGAAGAACCATCGGTACATTCATTGCTTTATTTTACAAAAATAAAAGTGTTGCTTGGCTCGCAGGCCCATATTTTCAGAGAATGCCAAGTTGTAGCATATACATTCAAGCGCGACATTTCATGAATCAATTAAATTCCAGTTACATTACCATCCTACTACTATACAATTTCTAGATGTAGAAATTATAAAAGACGATAAAGGGGGCTTTAACACCACACTATATTCTAAATCTACTGACCGAAATAAAATATTGCTCTATACGAGCCATCATGCCCCACATACTTTTAGAGGCATACCAAAGAGTCAGTTAATATGAGCAAAACGTATATCTAAAAAAATCGTATTGACAAAAAAAATATTTAACCGAGGATACCCGAAAAAGATGATTGATAATATAAAAAAAGAAGTGGATCAAATTCCAAGAGATACTTTATTTGTCAGGAAAACTAATAAAAATGCAAAAGATTGCCCAGTATATATTGGTGCCTATGATCATCACGCAACATTGATTAAAAAAACTATCAATAAATATTGGGATATATTACAACATGATAGGAAATACATAAGACTCTTTAAATTAAAACCTAATTTTGCATATCGAAAAGGGCAAACAATAGGGAATAAATTGATCAAAGGGGATATAAAAATACAAAAGAAAGATCGACAGTCTTTCCTTGCCACTCAAATAAAAGGCACATGTCCATGCCTATCTTGCATGAACTGTAATCAAATTATAAAAGCACATACAAACCACCCTAGAAAAGGATATGAAATTCCAACATACCACTATGCTACATGCATGACTAAAAACATAATTTATGGCTTGAGATGCCCCTGTAGCATGTGGTATATTGGACAAAAAAAGAGAGAGATACGGATAAGACTCAATGAACACAAATCAAATATAAAGAGATATATGGGGTCTACAGATAGCAAAAAAGAAGAAAATAATAACAAGTACCAAGAAACCACATTGTTGCAACATTGTCAGGAAAGGAAACATAAATGGAACTAAATAAAATGGGTGATACTAGAGTATATTAAACCCGGGGCGACTCCTGAAAACAATAAAGAGATTATTGCAACATGAGAATAGGTGGATTACAAAAATGAAAACATTAAAACTGAAGGGGTTGAATGACATCTGTAATTTAAAAGTATTTTTGTGATATGGTCACTGTGTAACTAAATTATTGTTTTTAAATAAGGATAGAAACCTAAAACAGACTACGCCCATACCTTTGATTATTTAAGGTCGTTGGTTACACCTGATTTTCATTCATGAGTAAGGGGGCGTGTATGTGCTACAACTTTGCGTTCTCTGAACGTATGGGCCTACGAGCCAAGCAACACTTTAATTTTGGAAAATAAAGCAATTAAAGTACATGAGGTTCTTCAAAAGTGTGAGTAGAATTCTCCTCATTTAACAAATTATGCTTTAAATGATATTCGGCTGAAGTATATGTGAAGATTGCGAATACTGAGTCAAAGTGAGACTCTAACTCAGCCTGGTGTTGAAAATATACGGGAGTACACAGATTGATTATTGAGGATGCTGAAGACATCTGGAGACTCCATGTCCCCTGTACCTGTTCTTGTAGAGCATAGGTACCCCAACCCTTGCTGCTTGCGTCAATGGTCACTGTAATCTGGTTCTTAGGCCACCACTGCACTCCTGTTTGTAGATGTTTCTCCACTGTCCACCAGCTTAGTGACTTTTTTACTTGGGGAGGGACCTTTATTTTCTTTTCCAAGGACCTCTGTGTCTTGTCCCAAGATGAAAGAAGGAAAGACAGTAAGATGCTGGTGTGGGCCTGAGTCCAATTGACAAAGGGTACTGTTGACGTTAAAAGTCCCAGCAAGCGCATGATGTATCTTATCGATGCTGTCCTTTTGGAACAGAAGATTTTTACCTGAATTACCAGGTTGATCTCTTTTTCTTGAGTAAAGAGGAAAATAGATGCTGGGTGTCCAGAAGTACTCCCAGAAATAACCTCTGCTGGCTTGGGATTAGTCTTGACTTCTTCTGGTTGATGATCCATCCTAAGGAACCAAGGATTTCTTTCATAATTCTGAAATGGTCGAGAAGACAAGAATAGGAATCTGCTGCGATCAGAAGGTCATCCAGATAGGGCACAACAATTATTCCTTTCAGATGCAAGTAACCTACCACATCTGCCATGATCTTTGTGAAAAGACGTGGTGCACTGGAGAGGCCGAAGGGTACCTGATACTGGAAGTGACCGAGCTCTCCTTTTATGTAGACAGCGAATCTGAGAAATTTTTGACTTTCGCTGTGTATAGGAACATGATAATAGACATCTGCCAGATCAATTGTTACCATGTAATAATCCTGAAAAAGGAGATTTACTGCAGACCTTATTGATTCTATTTAGAATTTTTTGTAAATTACAAACTGATTTAGGTATTTTAGATTGAAGATTGTCCTGAACCTCCCATTTGGCTTTTTATCAGGAACAAGGGAGAGTAACCCCCTGACCCTGCTAGTCTATCCGAACCCTTGTAATGATGCATTTTTTTTAAAAGGGAAGAGACTTCTGATTCTAGAGCCTCCTGTTTGACAGGATCTGAAAAAACCTTGTTTGTAAGGTTACGGCGCCCCATCTCTGGTAGGGAATGGAACTCTAATTTCATTAGTTCTAAGACCCAAGGGGAGGCTCCTATAGAATCCCAGGTTTGGCCAAATTTTGAAAGCCTACCACCCTACCAGACTTCTGGCGTCATTGGGACTTCTTGGAAGAGGAATTGGGATTGAATAAAAATCCCTTCCCCCGGCCTCTGAAGGATTGCCATCTACCTGATGACTCTTTTTTGTTCTGATTTTGTTTAAACCTGGCTTGGGAACGAAAAAAATTTCTCTGATGAAAAAAACTGGATTCAGATGAAAACATCTTCTTTTTGTCTGAGGCTTTATCTGAAATATCATCTAATGCGGACCTAAAAAGCCTATCCCCCTCACAGGGAATAGCGTAGACGCGACTCTTTGAGCCCGCATCACCCGACCAGGACCTTAACTAGATGGAAGAGCAGTAGACCTGGTCGAAAGCCTCACCAGATCTGCTGAGGCATCTGCCAGAAAATTTAAAGCCTGCTTCAAAACTGGGAGAGAGGAGATAATTTCCTCCCGGGGTAGTACCAGCTGCTAAGGGGTTTTCCATTTGGTTAATCCATACAGACAGGGACCTAGCTGTGCAGGTCGCTGCAATAGCCGGTCTAAATATAGCCGCCCCCATCTCCCAAGATTTTTTGAGGAGCCCTTCACATTTTTTATCCATGGGGTCCTTCAATAACCCCATGTCTTCAAACTGAAGGGAAGATTTTTTAGAAATTCTAGCCACCGGGGCATACATTTTTTTTCCCCCATGCTTCACAATCTGCATCTGCAAACTGATATTTCCGTTTGAAGGCTTTTGAAATAAGGGTCTTTTTTCGGGGTTCTTCCATTCCCTAGATATAATATCCCTAATATTATCATGAATAGTGAACACCCGTCTTTTCTTTTCCCCCCAATCCTTGAAACATCTGGTTCGGGATTGATAAGGGTTCCTTAACATATTCTAATTTCATAGTAGCCCGTATAGTTTTTACCAAAAAATCTGTATCCTCAGAGGAACATAACAGATGACAGAGGAATCAGAGTCCCCAGAAAAAAGTTCTCCTTCATTAAAATCACCTATGTCCAAGAGCAAAGACGGATCCACAGATTTTGAAGTAGATCAGTATCAGCGGAGGACATCTTGCTCTTTGCTCAGCAACCGCAAGTTAATGGATTCACAGAACCATTTTAAAACTATAATTAATAATATATAATAAGGGTTAACAAAAAACAAACCTCAATATTTATTACCCTGATTCTACAGTTTACATATATACCTCATATGTGATCGTAAACTGCTGTATGGGTACACAACAGAGCCCATAACAGTGCCATCCACAGATCCCCCTTAACAGTGTCATCCACAGATCCCCCTATAACAGTGTCATCCACAGATCCCCTCCATAACAGTTTCATCCACAGATCCCCCATAACAGTGTCATCCACAGATCCCCCCATAACAGTGTCATCCACAGACCACCATTAGTTCGAAACCCACCAAAAGCACACCTTTTGGTTCAAAATATTTATTTTTCTTATTTTCCTCCTCAAAAACCTAGGTGTGTCTTATGTGCAAGTGCGTCTTTTAAGGGGGGACAAATACGGTATTTCCCTTCTTCTTTTCTCTACTCTCCCCCCTTTTTGCTCAATATCCTTAAAAGGGCCTTATACCTTGTATTTAGCCCAATCAGAGGAAAAGTGATCATGAAAGACAGTAATAAAAGACAGTCATCCATCTAATACATGTATATAGCAAAGAGGGCTCCTACTAAGAGCATAATAAAAAAGTGAGAGAAAAGGTCTGCTTCAGCTGAAGCTCTCACCACTCCAGAAGGACAAGTTCCCGTATTTATGGCGCCAGGCAGAGCAGGGTAACAATAAATCAGACAACTTTTCTTCTCTTTTTCCCCCGTCCACAAAGAGACTTGTTCTGTGATTATCAAATGTGGCATTCCCCATGTAATAACAATTCTGGAGCACCTATTGTCTATGTCATTCCTCTGTTATTTCTACTGATAGTTATGACAGAATTGTCAGCAGCTTGCAGTAAAGGTACAGATGGGTGTTACCAGTTGGAAGGGGGAGGGGTGTCCCTGCACAGTCTGACACTAGTAACACTGATTGGACAGATTCAGACACACCAGCTACTGGCAACACTCAGTAGTACCTTTACTGCAGTCTGCTAGCAATTTTTTTGTAAACTTCTAGCAGGAATAACAAAGGAATGGCACAATATAGAGTCATACGAATAGATGCTACAGAATTGTTATTACATTGGGAATACATGTAGTTACTAAAACAGACATATAAGGAGGGGGGATAGGTCTTCCTTAAGTTACCAGTCCGATCTTGATAACACATGAGTATTCCTCTACACCAGGGATCAGTAACCTTCGGCACCCCAGCTGCTGTTAAACTACAATTCCCAGCATACTCCATTCATTTCTATTGGAATACAGAGAAGAGCAGAGTAAGTATGCATGATGGAAGTTGTAGTTTCATAACAGCTGGAGTGCTGGAGGTTGCCTACCAATGCTCTACACCAGGGATGCTCAACCTGCGGCCCTCCAGCTGTTGTAAAACTACAACTCCCACCATGCCCTGCTGTAGGCTGATAGATGTAAGCTGTTCGGGCATGCTGGGAGTTGTAGTTTTGCAACAGCTGGAGGGCCGCAGGTTGAGCATGCCTGCTCTACACAATACTTCTTATGTAGCATCTATGGCTTAGGGGCTTTCCAGAAGCAAAGGTTCAGTGGCGACTAATACCTCTTCACGACTTTTTATATAAGACATCATTTATAATTAGATTTGCAAACTAACAAATGGGATACATTTTACTAATATCCTGTGCTTTCCATTCCTTGTTTGAAGTCTAGATTTAGCATAATGTACTGTGACCAATAAATGAACCAAGCAGAGATGCTCTTCCATACGTTCTGTTACAGATTTTGTAGTAACTGGCTTTAAGTTGTTTAATTTTTTAAAAAATACAATGAATCTCACAGTGTTATTGTCAAACATTGTATCAAAGACATTTCTGTTTCAGAAGCCCACCTGAAAATATCTATCATCGGATGGATATTTGCTGATAAGGGATCACAGTGAAATGGACTCATTGGGGCAGGGAAAGAGATTATGTGAAGCTAATCAACCTTGACCTGCAGTTTATTTGATATGTTAACAATAAAGTGGCTTACATCTAGGGAATGGCTTTTTGTTTAAAATTTGCCTGTGTCTGATACAAAATAAGCAGGTTTGTGGGACTATTTCTAATCGATTAAAGGGGTTATCCGAGACTAAAAATGGCCCCATTGCCCGGGCCCCTCACACTAAATCTACTTAGCTCACTCCCTGTGCCGCTCCTCGTCCCCGACACCGGTGTGGGGAGAAGCAGCTGCGGTGGTGTAGGGACCAGGAGTGGCGGAGGGAGCAGGGACCGAGGTCAGTAGATTCAGTGTGAGGGGCCCGGGCATGTGGGGGACATTTTTTAGTCTCGGATAACCCCTTCAATAATTATAACATAAGATTTTGTTTTGTCCTCTGTTGTGGTCTGTTTATACTCAATATAGTAACATAGTTTAATAGTTTGTAAAGTTTAAATAAGGCATATGTCCATCGAGTTCAGCCTATTATCCTGCAAGGTTTACCCAGAGGAAGGCAAAAACCCTATGAAGTAGAAGTCAATTTTCTTAATTTTAGGGGTTATTAAATATCCCCCAGTCATCTTTTTTCTAAACTAAATAACCCTAATTTTGATGATCTTTCTAGGTACTATACTCCATTCATTACTTTTATTACTTTAGTTGTCCTCCTCTGAACCCTCTCCGGCTCTGCTATATCTGTCTTGTGCATAGGAGCCCAAAACTGAACTCAATACTCTTTGTGTGGTCTGACTAATGATTTGTCAAAGTGGTAGAACTATGTTCTCGTCATGTGGATCTCTGCCCTGTATGTTGCACCCCATGATCTTATTAGCTTTGGCAGCATCTGTCTGACATTGGTTTTTCCAGTTAAAGGAGTTGTCCGGTTTCAGGCTGAAAGAAGACAACCCTCTGGATCATCCTGCAATAAGGTTCTTACTTGCCAGACCCCTCACTGTTCCCCCAGTTCTCCCAGATGAGCTATGTTTATCTTGCTGCAGTGGAGACATCATGTCAACAACACATGACTACTGCAAACAATCACTGCCTTCGTTGGGTTAACTGCTGAAGCCAGTGATTGTCTGCTGGGGTCATATGTTGACATGTCACCGGGGCAGCTGGGTAAATACAAGCTAGGAGAAGCAGACTGGTGGCGCAAATCTGGTGGGTAAGTAATTACCTGTTCTTTATTACAAGATGATCCAGAATGCCTGTCGGGTTTCATCCCGAAACTGGACAACCCCTTTAAATTGATTGTCAACTAAAAGTCCAAATTCTGAAGTCCTTTTCTAGATTCTTAAAGGGGTTGTCTCACTTCAGCAAATTACATTTATCAGGTTGATGCAGTTAATACAAAGCACTTACTAATGTATTGTGATTGTCCATATTGCCTCCTTTGCTGACTTGATTCATTTTTCCATCACATTATACACTGTTCATTTCCAGGGGTTATGACAAGCACAGTATAGAAAAAGGTAAAGCCCTCTCTAGAGGCCGGCTACATGGTAGTGTGCATACTGTAGGCCGGCTCTTTTTCCAATAGTGCACAAGCACGGCCACTGCTGCTGGACTGCAAGCTGGTCATATAATGTGATGTAAAAAATGTTAATTCCTTCTCTTGGTAACAGTTGATGATGTATGTCTAGATATATAATGCAGACATCTCTTACTGCCCTGTCCAGTTTACATTTTACACTTAGCTGTGTGACCATTGAAGACATAGAGATATTCATGTTCTGTTGGAAAAAAACAAAACAAAATTAGCAGATCATATGACACAACAAATAGGCATGTGCACGTACGCTTTGACAACATGGCTTCTAGTTCTTTTGCAGTTACATGTACTGTAGTTTCAGCTGATGAAGGCATTGTATTTGTGTAGATAATATGGTATAGGTTGAGTAGGCATCTACTGTTCCAAAACCTATGGTGGATTTATGGTATTTCAGCCTGGAATACTCATTGAGGGTCATGTGTTTTTGTGTAATTTTTAAGTCTGTCTTTTGTTTGTGCATGTGTGCCTAATTTATGAAATGGCGCAAAGTTATAATGAATTTGACACAAGAGTGTAGCATAGCCATTGTCAGTGAAAGTATACCAGGGGGCTGCCTGGTGTGGAGCTGTGAATGTTTCACTAGATATTTAAGACTTAAAGGGTTTTTCAAGTTCTATAATGCCCCCCCATATGCACGGGCATCGCTTCTCATACCGGCATAGCCACCGCTGCAGTGTCCCTGTCGCGGCCTGCTATTGACTGTCCCTCCGTTGCTGTATGTTTTCATCCGCACAGCGGGGAGATGCAGCAGTGGCTGTGCTGGTATGAGAACCGACATGGGTGCCGGAGAGCGATGTGAGTACAACGTCTGTGAGTGGCCCGGGCATATGGGGGGCATTATATTTTTGTGCAAAACATTTCGTGTGGGATAAGCGTACTGTCACACGTTTAAGTTTCCTTCCAGTTTTGGAAGACAAATAATGCAAAAACAAAATTTCATATCCTGTCCTTTATACTTTCTCTCCTTTTATGATCCACTCCTAATTTTAGCTTCCAAAACTGCATGACAAAACCTGATTGTGTGGCCATACCCTTAGATTGGATGATCAGTCCTGCAGTCGAGATGTGATTTGCAGCTGTTAGGGAATCTTTGTCTTAGGCTACTTTCACATTAGCGGCAGCCTTCTGCGGCAGGCTGTTCTGGCGGGTGAACAGCCTGCTGGATCCGTAGCTGCTGCTAGTGCAAGACTGCCACGGGAAGTCTGCTCCGGCCCCATTCACTATAATGAATACGACTTGTCGTAGTTTTATTCAGGCCGCCTCTCGGCATGTTTGCCTTGCTGTGGCCGCTGTCGAAACATTGGCTGCCCCCCCCCTACACCCGATGTTTTTATCCGCACACGCGAAGAAGCAGATGCGGCGGTGCGGGGACCAGGAATGGCGTGGGGAGATAGGTAAGTAGATCCATTGTGAGAAGCCCGGCATATGGGAGCATTTGTTAGTCGCGGATAACCTCTTTAAGGGTGGCTGCACACGGAGCGGAGTTTCTGCATACAAATCAGCACTGCGTGCAGGCACCCTAGTGGTTTCCATAGACTTCCATCTGGATCTGCTGTTTTTTTGCTCCCCCCCCCCCCCACAAAACATAGCAGAAATGGCTGGTGTGACACCAGTCTAATATTGGCACATTTTGTGCCAATATGAATATTTTCTTGTTCTATTGAAACACAGTACATAAGCATGTTGTACAAATTATTCTAGCTGTCCAGTGCTCGTGATGATTGTCGTAACACACTCCCTGTACTGTGCACTACAGTAGACATTATATAAAATCAGCCTCGGGTCAGAACTTCTGGGCAGCAAACAAATTAAACCAGCAATTGGGAGACAACGGCTCATTAGTTTTCAGCAAGAGGCCGATGAGAGGCTAATGGTGATTACAGCAGGCTATTACAGCCCAGCACCTGACTCACAGGAGGCTCACTTTACCAACCCTGGAGCACGGAGGAATGCCGCCTGGAATAACCCCTTCACTGCCAGTGCCTTAATACATACTTCAGCAGGTTTGCTTTAACCTGTAAGTCTCCATGGCATCAGAATGGTTAAATGCTTTACCTTAATCCACCTAAACTGAAAATGACTTCAGTGAGATCGACCTTAAACTAAACTTGGATATATGTACGCACAAATATCTAAAGTTAAAAAATAATTCTGTTGTATTGATAGTACCTTTTTCCATACAAATCCAACAGAAAAAAGTAATGGCATCAATTATATATGAACAGGGATATAAAAAGTATCACTTCTAAGGGTGCCTTCGCAGGCTGCGGAATTTGTTGCAGATTTTTCTGCAACTTAAAATCAGTTCCACTCATTTGAAAAGGGCGGCAAGCACATGGATGTCTGCAAACCCCATTCAGGTGAACTGAACTGATTTTCGGTCACATGTTCAGGTTTCTTGATGCAGTTTTGGAAGCCAAAACTAGGAAAGAATTAAAAAACGAGAAGTCATATCTGTCCTGTATACTTTCTCTCCCTTTATGATTCACTCCTGATTTTAGCTTTCAAAACTGTTGTGGAAATTTCTGCAACAAAATCAGCAGTCTATGAGTGCTCCTTAAAGGGGTTCTCCGGGAATTAAGAAAATAAAAATATTTAAATATTGCTTTATTATAAATAGAGTTGTTTCAGTACGATACTCGATACCATTCGATACCATGCAAAAAAAAAATATAAAATGCCCAAAAAAGCCGCGTGCATTCCTCATTTTATGGAACGTCCGGCCAATAATACAACAGTCCGATCCTATTTTTTGGGGGGACAAGGCGACTAAAATAAAATGGCGAATTGTGCAGTTTTTCTTTTTTTTTTTCTTTTAATGGCGTTCACTGCTTTAAAGAGGATTTTTTTAATAGTTTGGACTTGAGACATAGCGATATGTAATATTTTATTTATTGTTTATATATTTTATATGTAAAATTGGGAAAGGGGGTGATTTATACTTAATATTTTGGTGTACTTTTTTAACTTTTTTTTTTTTTTTTTACAGTTTATTTATTAACTATTTTCCCCTTAGGGGCTAGAACCTGGGATCTTTTCATCCTATTCACCCTAATAGAGCTCTATTAGGGTGAATAGGATCTCACCCTCTCCCTGCTGCCCTGTGCTTTGTGCACACAGCAGCAGGGAGCTGACCATGACAGCCAGGACTTCAGTAGCGTCCTGGTTGCCATGGTAACCGATCGAGCCCCAGCATTACACTGCTGGGGCTCCGATCACTGCCACTGCCACCAATGAGGAGGAGGTGAGGGGACCCTGTGGACACTGCCACCAATGCTTTTAATACTGGGGGGAGGAAGGAATGGGGGATGGGGGCGCACTGGCCACCAATGTATTTAATACTGGGGAAAGGGGGCGCACTGGCCAATGTCTTTAATACTGGGGAGGGGAGGTGCACTCGCCACCAATGAGAAGTGACGTTTCCTATACAAATGCAGGCAGAAGAAACTCATTGCCGGCACCTGCCTGTGACCGGGCGCTGAGGGGTTAATTGCCGCTGGTCGCAGCGCCCGGTCACAGGCAGGTGCCAGCAATGAGTTTCTTCTGCCTGCATTTGTATAGTAAACGTCACTCCTCATTGATGGCCAGTGACCCCGCCTCCTCCGCCCCTCTCCCTCTATTGGTGGAAGCAGCACAGGTGGAGGGACAGACCGCCTCCTTCTCCCTGTGCTGCCGAGGAGAACATGGCCGCGCGGTGCAGCCACGTTCTCTGATACTGGGCTGTGCAGTAGTGCAGCCCAGTATCGATAAAATACTAATCCTGGTATCGAGCTCGATACCAGAGAAAAGTATCGATTGGGTATCGAAATTTCGATACCCGAAACAACCCTAATGATAAATATATTCCCAAATACCTTTCATTAGTTATAATGGCTCATTTTGTCTACGGAGCAATCAAGGGAAATAAAATGGCTGTGGTTCCATTAGTACAGACAAAACCTGTCCTAATCATACAGCAGGACAAGTTACTTCACCACACTGAGGTAAAGAGCCGCCTCATCCTCCTCTCTGCTCTGCTTGTCAGGAATCCTGAATGATCCTGAATACAGGTGAATCTCTGTGGAAATGTAGATGATGAGGAGACATGAGAGGAGGGTGAGGTTATGATCCTGAATACAGCTGATAAAATCTTCTGCTGAATCTCTGTAGGAATGGGGTTCATGAGGAGCCATGAAGTACAGAGAGACGGTGGGGGTGCAGTATTTGTATGTACCCTCCATTACCACAGCTCCACATTATCACAGTCTGTCCTGTCCGTCCTCTCTGTACTTCATGTCTCCCCATGAACTCAGTTCCTACAGAGATTCAGCTAAAGATCTTATCATCTGTATTCCTAATCTGTGACAAATGGGAGAGGAGATTGAGGCAGCTCTTTACCTCAGTGTTCTGAAATAACTTGTCCCTCCTATGTGATTAAGACAGGTGTTTTGTGTACTAAACGGACCATGGTCATTTTATTTCTCCTAATGATTGCTTCCTAGACAAAATGAGCCATTATAACTAATAAAAGGTATTTAGGAATTTATTTATAATAATGTAATATTTAAGTATTTTTATTTTCTTAATTCCCAGAGAATCCCTTTAAGCTTTCATGCACTGGCCATGTATTATCTGCATTTTGTGGAATGGAACGTCCGGCCCATAATAGAACAGTCCTATCCTTGTCTGTAAAGCGGACAAAAAAGGGCATGTTGTATAGTTTTGCGGGTGTCACAAAATGGACATATGAGTGTGCGGTCCGCATTTTTTTGCGGGCCCATTAAGGTGAATGTGTCAGTCTCCAACCTGCAAAAGATGTGGATTGTGTCCTTAAGCCCTAAGGCCACTTTTACACGAGCAAGTTTTCCTGCGCAGGTGCAATGCGTAATGTGAACGCATTGCGCCTGCACTGAATCCGGACCCATTCATTTAAATGTGTCTGTGTACATGAGCGTTGTTTTTCACGCATCACTTGTGCGTTGCATGAAACTATACGCAGCATGAACGTGCGCAGCATGTTCTATATTTTGCATTAGAAGTGAATTGGGCTGCGTGAAAATCGCATCCGCAAACAAGTAAAAAAAAATGAACAACTGAACGCAATTGCAGCCAAAACTGACTGAACTTGCTTGTGAAATTGCGCATCCGGACCTAATCCATCACACTCGTCTGCAAGGGGCCTAAGGTTGTCTGTATGATGCACAGAGACCACATGGCTCCCAATTAAAAGGGTTATCCCATGATTAATGTAAAAAATGAAAATCAGACATCATATAGTACATGGCGATCTGGACAAAGAAATAAGAAAAAGAACAAACAGCAGATGGCGCTATAAAAATACATTTTATTGAATAACTCAGTGGTTATTAAAAATTTTGAATTACATACAATTACAAAAGAATTCAGATCCAGGTGCTGGTTTGCAAACTGTAGAATATTTTTCATGGTACTCGAAATGTACAGCAATGCGGCACAGGCTTTGTACCTAAGGCTGAAGATCCCGCACGCCATTAAACCTTCAATTTGTACAGCAAGAATGACTCAGCATGTACACACTACACATACAAAGTGGCACAAACCTACGCAAGACTCACAGAGACCCTATTGAAAGCAATGTGATTGGATGGGTGCCTTTTAGATCAGGATTCCATTATAAACTGAAGCCTCATTTATTGCACCAGTATTGAATCTTCAGGCCGTTTAGTTTCTATGGGTCTGTGTACATGTTTTAACACATCATGTCTGCATTCAGGAAAGATCGCAGCATTTTTTTTTACAGTGTGTTTTTCACACAGCTCTGGTGCCATGGAAGTCAATGGGGCGTGTGTGAAAAACTAAAGACATCCAGATGCAATGTATTTTTCACTGATGGTTGCTAGGACATGTAGTTTGTTATTCTTCAGGTTTTCTTCACAAGCATGAAAAATGCATGCAATCTGGATACAATTTGGATGAAAAAATGCACACACTGAATGCAATCCCAGAAAAAACTGATTGAACTTATGTGCAATGCCATCAGTTTTATTCTTAACAGATCCTGAAACAATTGCTCGTGTAAGAGACTACATTAGAAAGGGTGCTGCACAGGTGGACTTCTATTCTCCCATAGAAATGTCTCTTTCGCTCCCTGGCATCGGCTGCCACACTCGGGTCCCCTGCTGTCAACATCCACTTTGATGTTTCTGCAGCCAATGACTGGCGGCAGTGGTGACCTAACCCCCTTTGCATTACTGACTAAATGACTTGATGCAAGGAGGTCGGGTCAATGACTGCAGTTCGTCGTCGTAACCGACTTGAGTGGGCAAATGCTCACATTCGATGGTGTCTGGCACGTTGGAGAGACGTTCTGCTCACGGATGAGTCCCGGTTTTCACTGTGCAGGGCAGGTGGCAGACAGGATGCTGGATGTGGAGGTCCTGGGCTGGTGTGGTTACACGTGGTCTGCGGTTGCGAGGCCGGTTGGATGTACTGCCACATTCTCTGAAACTCCTTTGGAGACAGTTTATGGTAGAGAAATGAACATTCATTGCACGGGAACAGCTATGGTAGACATTCCTGCAGTCAGCAATCAAATTGCACGCTCCCTCAAATGTTGCGACATCTGGGCATTGTGCTGTGTGATCAAACTGCACATTTCAGAATGGCCTTTTATTGTGGGCAGTCTAAGGTACACCTGTGCAATATTCATGCTGTCTAATCAGCACCTTGATATGCCACACCTGTGAGGTGGGATGGATTATCTTGGCAAAGGAGAAGTTCTGACTAACACAGACTTAGACAGATTTGTGAACAATATTTGAGAGTAATGGGTCTTTTGTGTATGTAGAAAATGTTTTAGATCTCTGAGTTCAGCTCATGCAAAATGGGAGCAAAACCGAAAGTGTTGCGTTTATATTTGTGTTCAGTGTATAAAAGCCTCTCAACGAGATTTTGGTACCCATAGTAGGAAGACGTACATATCCATTTTTTTTCCAAAGAATTACAATTCTTTCAATTCCAGAAGGAATAAGTCCACCTTCTTTTTGTTGCCATGAACGATTCCCTGGTTTCTTTTTCCTCACATCACCTTTCACCAATACATTATTTATAGACTGTCCAATGTGTAACTAAGATCATGTAGTCTGTATTTTGCAGCTTGAGTATGATATGACAAATGTCATGTAATACTTGTATATTTATGCTGATTTTCATAAAAATAGGTATTTTGTTTTGTTTGTAATGTAATCAATTAAGACACAGGTGAACTATATTACTCGTAGTGGATTACACTTCAGGCTGCAAGTTGCTGCAGTTCTCCCAGACATGGTAGGTAGAGACTAGCTTCCATCCACTGCACACAGAAAGTAGAGGGGAATCTCCTTCCTAACCTTCTCTCACTCACTCAGAAGCAGCCCCAGGATCATGGAGGACATTCCAGAAAGGTAATAACCTGTATAGTTGTAAATAAAGCACTTGTGCTGAGATACCATATAATCTTCCTATGTATCTGCAGCAGTCTGCTTGTTTGCATGTGTCTCATTTAGCTTCTGCTCAATCCTCCCTCTCCCCTCTCCATAGACTTGCACTGACATGTGTAATAAGACCCTTACCCCTGTGTAAGCTTTTCCCATTCTGGACAGGATTAAATGGGTTGTGCACTTTTGGGAGGGGGAAGGGGGTAGTTTGGACATCCCCCCCCCCCCAAGTCCCCAGGCAAACCTGCAAAAGGAAGCATACATACTTCCTTATCAGTGCTGGCTTTCCCTGGCCTCAGCTGCTCTGCTGTGCTCCCAGGATGTAAAATTCCGTTTTGATGCAGCTAAAGCCAGTCACAGGCTTCAGCAGTAACCTGCTTCCCTTGCATCATGTCAAATGGTCGTGTGCCAAAACTCCCCCTATAAGGTGCACAACCATTTTTCAAAGTCGAAAGCATTAAGGGGTTTGGGGGTGGTAAACAGCTGATAACATGGGAACAAGACATTTCTCAATGATAAGACGTATTACAAAGTTTCTAGTGGTAGCTTGTACTTTTGATTTATGCAAAGGTGTGTTTAAAGTTAGTGAACATTTAAGAATGTATGGACAGCAGCCCAAAAAAGGTGTGTGTTCGGATATTTTGGATATGTTTGAAAGTGTCTCAGGTTGCTCCTGGAATCAATCCTTTAAAGGGGTTTTCTTACTTCAGCAAGTGGCATTTATTATGTACAAGAGGTTAACACAAGCCACCTACTAATATAATGTTATAATCCAAATGCTTCCTTTGCTTGTTGGAATAATTTTTTCATTGCATTATATATTGCTTGTTTCCATGGTTACAACCACCCTGCAATCCATCAGCAGTGGTTGTGTTGTGCACTATAGGAAAAAGCACCAGCCTTTCTGGTGGCTGGGACCGTGGGAGCGCACATAGGTTAGTGCTTTTTCCTATAGTGTGCAGGCACGACCACCACTGATGGATTGCAGGGCTGCCGTAACCATGGAAAGAAACCGTGTATAATGCAATGGAAAAATGAATCCAGCCAGCAAAAGAAGAAATATGGATAATAAAAAAACATTTGTAAGTAGCTTGTATTAACTTCTTCTACATAATAAATGCTATTTGCTGAAGTGAGACAATCCCTTTAAGACAGCCTCAGGAAAGCTTGCAAAAGTTTAAAAACTGTGTCTCCATTTTATATGGATATTTGTGTAAAAACTGGTTCGTCAGTAAAGAATCATTATATGTTGAACTGCACAGGTTACTTCATTCCCTGCCTGTTTCCTGCCTCGAATATCACTACCATCAACATCAAGGGCACCCCACCTTCCAACAAGCAGGAGACCTCTAGCTGGGTGTGCCATGGGGGAACAGGTATACCCCCTTCTCACTGTGCATGACTTGGGGAGTGCAGAAGTGAGACTGGCACCACAGTGAGTAATACCACTATCTGTCACCTATCTGTCCTTGGTCCATGTTAAACCTTACATATGATATATTGAGATTTGACATGCGAAATTACAGGTTAGATCAGGCATCCTCAAACTGCGGCCCTCCAGCTGTTGTAAAACTACAATTCCCACCATGCCCTGCTGCAGGCTGATACTTGTAGGCTGTTCGGGCATGCTGGGAGTTGTAGTTTTGCAACAGCTGGAGGGCCCGCAGTTTGAGGATGCCTGGGTTAGATTATCCCTTTTCTGTGTAGAGATATTTGCAAAAACATAAAAGATAGATTTTTTTATTCTTCTCGTTTATCTACACCACATGGATAAGCAACTGACAACACTGGCTAATCCCTCACTCTGGTGTTAAAAGCTGAGAGATTCGCCAATATTTCCAATCAGGAACATATCGGAGCCCCTTTAGGCACCACTACACGGTATCTCAGCATGACATGGGGTCCTACCACTAGACTACCTATGGTGTGTGAACAAGGTCTGAACAGGCATTAAGTAGCCTACAGCCCCATCCCACTCACCTGCACTGCAGGACCAACAATGCAATGGGGAACACATGAGGCCGCAAGCTACACCTACAACAGACCATGTGACACCGGCTTCCAGGTGCAACAGAATGTTTACAAGCCATATGCAATGGCACATTCAATACATATAAAACAAGAATCACAAAAATAAACGTGGCCTAAATGGGTGGGACTGCTCCAGACCCCAAACACTGTGGCGTGTTTCTAACTGGGGGCAGTTCCTCCGCATGTGGTTCGCAGCGAACGGCTATCCCCAGCAAAAATTGCATACAATGGAGGATGCCGCGCGAACCACAAGCACTCACACAAACATCCTACACAAAATAAAACATGTGCGGATGAAAATATATAAACACATAACTCACAGAAAAAGATGCACCACATGGATAAGCAACTGACAACACTGGCTAATCCCTCACTCTGGTGTTAAAAGCTGAGAGATTCGCCAATATTTCCAATCAGGAACATATCGGAGCCCCTTTAGGCACCACTACACGGTATCTCAGCATGACATGGGGGTCCTACCACTAGACTACCTATGGTGTGTGAACAAGGTCTGAACAGGCATTGAGCAGCCTACAGCCCCATCCCACTCACCTGCACTGCAGGACCAACAATGCAATGGGGAACACATGAGGCCGCAAGCTACACCTACAACAGACCATGTGACACCGGCTTCCAGGTGCAACAGAATGTTTACAAGCCATATGCAATGGCACATTCAATACATATATGACTAGTGGTTTCGCTGGCATCCTCCATTGTATACAATTTTGCTGGGGATACTGCTTCGCCGCGAACCACATGCGGAGGAACTGCCCCGGAGTCAGAAACACGCCACAGTGTTTGGGGTCTGAGCTAGTCCCACCCAATTGCATAGGCCACGTGTATGTTTGTGATTCTTGTTTTATATGTATTGAATGTGCCATTGCATATGGCTTGTAAACATTCTGTTGCACCTGGAAGCCTGTGTCACATGGTCTGTTGTAGGTGTAGCTTGCGGCCTCATGTGTTCCCCATTGCATTGTTGGTCCTGCAGTGCAGGTGAGTGGATGGGCTGTAGGCTACTAATGCCTGTTCAGACCTTGTTCACACACCATAGGCAGTCTAGTGGTAGGACCCCATGTCATGCTGAGATACTGTGCAGTGGTGCTCAAAGGGCTCCGATATGTTCCTGATTGGAAATATTGGCGAATCTCTCAGCTTTTAACACCAGAGTGAGGGATTAGCCAGTGTTGTCAGTTGCTTATCCATGTGGTGCATCTTTTTTCTGTGAGTTATGTGTTTATATATTTTCATCCGCACATGTTTTATTTTGTGTAGGATGTTTGTGTGGTGCTTGTGGTTCGCGCCGGCATCCTCCATTGTATGCAATTTTTGCTGGGGATAGCCGTTCGCTGCGAACCACATGCGGAGGAACTGCCCCCCCAGTCAGAAACACGCCACAGTGTTTGGGGTCTGGAGCAGTCCCACCCATTTAGGCCACGTTTATTTTTGTGATTCTCGTTTATCTACACCCAAAATACCCAAAATGTTTTAAGCATATTGTTTTCTCCTCGACAAGAACCTAGATAATTTCAAAGAGCATTAATTAGAACTCTTCTCTACAATACTGTCTATGGCTAAATGTCAGTTACTGATTTAAAAACACTGGCATTGAGTATATGAAGAGTCCATGCTAAATGCTAAATGTCCACCAGGGGTCACTATAAGACTATGGTGTACTGTAGATGGTACATAAAATTCACCCTTGACTTTCTTTGTGCACACTTCTTTTGTGGAGTTTTTTTTGGTTTGTAAAAAAAAAAAGTCAAGAATTCCATAGATTTTGGAAGCATTTAAGGTGGCTTTTCGTAAAGACATTTTTCATTTTTTTTTTCTACAGAGAAACCTATGGATAACTTGAAAAATACATACCAAGAGAATGCTGTGTTCTGAAGAACATAAAACAAAAAACTTCATGGACCCCAAAAATGGCCCAAAAGTAAGGAAAACACCAAAGAATACTAATTTGTAGTGCATGCAATCTTTCCGTATTGCATTTTTAAATATCTGGCCACAGCATTTAAAACAAATGAAAAACCACCAGAAAAATGATGCAAAAATGTGAATGTTCACACTTTAGTCTTCTGCAGAATTCTGATCCGCAAACTGGAACAAATCTACAGCAGAGTAAATAATTTTTAAACATAACACAAAATTTTGAAATGTAAACACCTTTGCACACTTGTAACTGTACTCTGTATGTATAAGGGTGGGTTCACACTAGTGTTATGGTTTCCGTTATGGCCTTCCGTTATAACGTGGTTAAAACGGAACATAACGGAATCCATAAGACGGAAGGACGGATCCGTTCTTTTGCCCATAGATGTCTGTTATGACAGAATGCATCCAGACGATCCCCTCTATGCACCCGGCCACAGATCCCTTAAAAAGGTCATTGTGACCGAAACGTTGGGACGCTTTATATGGCCAATTAATTTAGCTATTCTCTACACCTGGATAACATAAATATGAAATGATTGTGTGAAGATGCACAAAATGCATTAAAGTACCACTTTGAAAAACAAACTTTTTGGTGTGCCATAGATCTTCTTGAAAGGAAAAATAGTGGCCCAGTCATGAAGGGGGGAGGGTGGGAACAGCATGAAAAGTCCACAGAGTGGCCCGATGACATAATGGTGAGATAGCAGCAGCATGAAGAGACCACAGAGTGGCAGGGTGACACAGTCTGGAGATGGCAGCAGCATGAGGAGGCCACAGAGTTGCAAGGTGACATAGCGTGGAGGTGGCAGCAGCATGAGGAGACCACAGAGTGGCAAGGTGACACAGGATGGAGATGGCAGCAGCATCAGGAAGCCACAGAGTAGCAAGGTGACATAGTGTGGTGATGGCAGCAGCATGAGGAGACCACAAAGTGGCAAGGTGACACAGTGTGGAGATGGGAGCAGCATGAGGAGGCCACAGAGTGGCAATGTGACATAGTGTGGATGTGGCAGCAGCATGAGGAGACCACAGAGTGGCAAGGTGACACAGTGTGGAGATGGGAGCAGCATGAGGAGGCCACAGAGTGGCAAGGTGACATAGTGTGGATGTGGCAGCAGCATGAGGAGACCACAGAGTGTCAAGGTGACACTGTGTGGAGATGGCAGTAGCATTAGGAGGCCACAGAGTGGCAAGGTGACATAGTGTGGATGTGGCAGCAGCATGAGGAGACCACAGAGTGGCAAGGTGACACAGTGTGGAGATGGGAGCAGCATGAGGAGACCACAGAGTGGCAAGGTGACATAGTGTGGATGTGGCAGCAGCATGAGGAGACCACAGAGTGTCAAGGTGACACTGTGTGGAGATGGCAGTAGCATTAGGAGGCCACAGAGTGGCAAGGTGACATAGTGTGGAGGTGGGTGGCAATACGAGTACCAGCTGAAGATGGTGGGTGAAAGAAGGAGCACTTGGCATCAGATGTGTGGCATTAGGCGGGTGGCAGCATCAGAATAGTAGCTGAGGCAGGTAGCAAGAAGAAACCTGTATCTTTTGTCAAAGTGTTGGTGTGGCACCATGGATGATCTAGTCCAGTGGTGACGAACCTTTTAGAGACAGAATGCCCAAACTGCAACCCAAAACCCACATATTTATCTCAAAGTGCCAACACGGCAATTTAACCTACTGTGCATAGTGCGCCCTGCGCTGATGTATGGCGGGAAAAGTCTAAGGCATATTGGTACACCATAGACTTTTCTTAGGGCATGGGTGCCCACAGAGAGGGCTCTGAGTGCCGCCTCTGGCACCTGTGCCATAGGTTCGCCACCACTGATCTAGTCTGATGCATCAGGGATTGGTGGGTGGAAATCCTGGCTGATGCCTGTCATATTCATCTTGACAAAGGTCAGTATCTCCACATTTTGGGTGGACAGGCGAGTTCTTCTTGGGGTAACTATGGCCCCCGCCGCACTAAACACCCGCTCTGATGCCACACTACTGGAAGCAATTGGTTGGCCAAAGAGAGGAAAGAGAAGGCGTTCATAGGTTCTTAAAATTCAACTATTTAACTTCTTACCATACGAGAATCCATACGAGAATCCATACGCAGGATTGCGTCCTGCGGGCGGTCGGTTTGTCCTCGCGAGATGCGAGATTTCCTGTGAACGCGCGCATGCGCGCGTTCACAGGATCGCGTCGGGGAGAATTTTAACTACAGCCTGCCAGTGCTGATCGTGCGCTGGCACGCTGTAGAAGTTAAAAAAAATGGCATATCAGACCCTGTTTTGTTAACAGCGTCTGATATGCTTGCTGTTCGTTCCTTTGGTGGTCCCTTTTGCTTGGGACCACCAAAGGAAACTTTTGTAAGTGCACCAATCACAACACAGACCCCCCCATCCATCCCCCCCGTCACTGATTTACCCCTGATTGACCCCCGATTAACTCCTGATCACCCCATGTCACCCCCCTGTCACCCCCCTGTCGCTAATCATTCAGACGTCCGTATGTGTTTTGCGGTTCCATGGATCCGCGGATCCGCAAAACACGGACACCGGCAACGTGCTTTCCACATTTTGCGGATCCGCACATTGCCAGAACTATATAGAAAATGCCTTTTCTTGTCCGCAAATGCTCTATCTTTTCTATCTTCGGTTTGGGGGCCGAAACCCGGAAGTTTGCGGCCGCAGCTCCGCAAATGCTGATGCGGCGAGCACATAGTGTGCTCTCTGCATCACCGCCAACCCCATTCACACTGAATGGGTCCGCATCTATTCCGCAGAATTGCGGAATAGATGCGGACATTTTTGCGGACGTGTGAATGGGGCCTTACTACTTTTTTGCACATTTTTTGGCAGAGATTTTTTCATCCACATTGATTGATGCGAATGAGGAAATCTGTGCCGTTCATTTTCATTTTTTTTTTGCACATTTTTTGGCAGAGATTTTTTCATCCACATTGATCGATGCGAATGAGGAAATCTGTGCTGTTCATTTTTTTTTTTTCAGCCCAGAGGCTGAACGGAAAAAAAAAAATCTCATTACCCGTATGCTCAATATAAGGAGAATTGCAGAAACTCCTAATTCTGGCCATACGTGTAATGATTGCGGAGACCCTCAAATGCCAGGGCAGTACAAACACCCCACATGTGACCCCATTTTAGAAAGAAGACACCCCAAGGTATTCCGTGAGGGGTATGGTGAGTTCATGTAAAATTTTATTTTTTGTCACAAGTTAGTGGAATATGAGACTTTGTAAAAAAAAAAAAAAAAAATATCAATTTCCACTAACGTGCCAAAAAAAAAAAAAATTCTGTGAACTTGCCATGCCCCTCACGGAATACCTTGGGGTGTCTTCTTTCCACAATGGGGTCACATATGGGGTATTTATACTGCCCTAGCATTTTAGGGGTCCCAAAGCGTGAGAATCCATATGCGTAAAAATGCCCTGTGAAATCCTAAAGGTACTTATGGGAATTTGGGCCCCTTTGTGCATTTTGGCTGCAAAAAAAGTGGCACACATGTGGTAACGCCGTACTCAGGAGAAGTAGGGCAATGTGTTTTGGGGTGTATTTTTATATATACCCATACTTTGTGTGAGAAATATCGCTGTAAACGACAACTTTTTAATTTTTTTTATACAAAGTTGTCAGTTTACAGAGATATTTCTCTCACCTAGCATGGGTATATGTAAAAATACACCCCAAAACACATTGCCCTACTTCTGCTGACTACGGCAATACCACATGAGTGACACTTTTTTGCAGCCTAGGTGCGCAAAGGGGCCCAAATTCAACAGTACTGCTTAGGTTTTACAGGATTGCTCACAATTTAGCCCCCCCCAAAATGCCAGAACAGTACAAACACCCCACAAATGACCCCATTTTGGAAAGAAGACACCCCAAGGTATTCCGTGAGGGGCATGGCAAGTTCACAGAAATTATTTTTTTTTGGCACGTTAGTGGAAATTGATATATTTTTTTTTTTTTTTTACAAAGTCTCATATTCCTATTCATATTCATATTCATATTCCCCAAGGTATTCACTGAGGGGCATAGTGAGTCCGTGGGAGATTTTTTTTTTTGCCAGAAGTTAGCAGAAATGGAAACTTTATTATTTTTATTTTTTTCCTCAGAAAGTGTCATTTTCCGCTAACTTGTGAAAAAAAATGAAATCATACATGAACTCACCATGCCCCTCAGCGAATACTTTGGGCTGTCTTCTTTCTAAAATGGTGTCATTTGGGGGGTATTTATACTTTCCTGGCATTCTAGCACCTGAAGAAACATGACAGGTGCTCAGAAAGTCAGAGCTGCTTCAAAATGCCGAAATTCACTTTTTTGCACCATAGTTTGGGTAAAAGTTACAGCGTTTACAAACTAATAAATATACACTTATTGCATTTTTTTTTAATCAAAGACATGTAGAACAATAAATTTTGCGAAAAATTTATATAGAAATGTAATTTAAAAAAAAAAAAAATTACAACAGAAAGTGAAAAATGGATTAAAATGGGGATTGCAGTCAGCACAACCCAATACGCAGGTGCACGTTGCTATGGTGAAATACACATACAAACGTAAAAACAAAGGTGCAATGGCACACTGCAGCTAGAGCTCTAGCTGCAGTGTGCCATTGCACCTTTGTTTTTACGTTAGAAAGTGAAAAAATGTCATTTTTTTTCCAAAAATTTCGGTCATTTTTGATTAATAGCAAAAAAAGTAAAAATGTCAGCAGCAATGAAATACCTCCAAATGAAAGCTGTATTAGTGAGAAGAAAAGGAGGTAAAATTCATTTGGGTGGTAAGTTGCATGACGGAGCAATAAACGGTGAAAGTAGTGTAGTGCAGAATTGTAAAAAGTGGCCTGGTCATTAAGGGTGTTTAAGCTAGGGGGGCTGAAGTGGTTAAGGGGGTGACCGGTGGGTCTGGAGCCTTGTTTGTCACTGATCCTGGAAGAAAGAAGACGTCGCCCCGCCCGCCCTCCCTTTACAAGTTGCGGTCCAGAATTAGAGGGTGGTTAGTCACCCAGCCTTGCTAGGGCGACAATTGTGGATTTACTGATGGTTTATTGGTTATTTATCCATTTATTAAATGATTATTTATTGATGATTTCATGATTAATATTTTATGTAACCCTTAATAAAGGACCGTGTCCATTTTGCACCATATTTCAGTGATTGTCATTATTTCTTGATAGGTTAAGTTGTTTTATTGCTCATATGCATCTGAAGGTAGATTTCAGAAATCCATGTACAGGCTGCAGAAAAAAAAAATCGTTCCGGTGTAAGGAATGTGACAACTGATATTCTGTTAGTGGAACTTAGGGTACTTTCACACTTCCGGCAGGACGGGTCCTGCCACAAGTGGCCGTGCACTGCTGTGCTGCCGCTCCGTCCCCATTGACTAAAATGGGGCGGGGGGTGGAGCTACGGCGCAGCATGGCTGCGCACGACAAAGATCGCCGGACTGAAAAGTCGGACATGCAGGACTTTTAGTCCAGCGATCTCCGGCCGCGCACTGTCGTGCTGCGCCGTAGCCCCGCCCCCCGCCCCATTATAGTCAATGGGGACGGAGCGGCAGCACGGCAGTGCACGGCCACTTGCGGCAGGACGGATCCTGGATCCGGCAGGACGGATTTGTCCTGCTGCAAGTGTGAAAGTACCCTTACAGAGTACTGTGTGTGGATGGACATCAAGGCAGCTAACTGCCAGAATACAGGCTGCCATGACCTACGGTTGACATGAGGTTGTTAAAAGCTCTCACTAAAACTCCTCCCTTTAGACTAAATTATCTAAAAGATAGAGGGGGTCATTTATGAAACTGGTGTAGGGTAAAACTGGTTTAGTTGTCCATAGCAAACAATCAGATTCCACCGTTCATTTTCGAAAGGAGCTTTCAAAAATTAAAGATGAAATGTGGTTGCTATGGGCAACTGTGCCAGTTCTACTTTACACCAGTTTCATAAATGAGCCCCAGAGTTCATAAATCATAAAACATATTTAATCAGACTTTTGGCTGTTATGCATATCTGTGTGAGGTTACTGGCCGCTACTAGAACCAGAGCTATTATTATGTGAAAAATGTGGAGAATTTTTTTTAAATACTTGGTTATCCCATGAAAATTATTTATCATCTATCCAGTTGATCATGGGCAGGGTGGGTTGGAGGAAGGGGGAGGGGGTCAAACTGTTGGGACCAGCAATGATCCAAAGAACAAGGTCCATCGAGTCCCCTCTCTTAATAGAGCAGTAGTGCTCATGTGGGACCATGGCTCTATTGACTTTTATGGGGCTCACATAGACAGTGCTCTGTCAGACACATAGCAGTGAATGGGGTGGTGGAACCACATGGGCTCTATTCAGTTGTGGGACTCGGAAACCCCTTGTGCTCAGAATTGCTTGGGGGTCCCAGCTGAAGGACTATATTGTGAATAGGGGATCATTTTCATGGGATAACCCCTTTAGTTCATTTTTAGGGTTATCATTCCTAAAACGTACTGCTTTAGGTCTGAAGCTTCTCATTTCCCATGCCCCCATGACAACACTTTCTTTTCTGTGTTCTGCAATTGTTCAGCCTTGCTATTGGGACAATGGTGAAACCAGATAACCATCCATATCAATATCCACATCCCAGGGTATGACCCCACAGTGTGGCTGGCTGCATGCGGACAAGACATGCTCATCAAAATAGCTAGAGCATGGTGCTCTGAAACAGATGAGGACACTGAAACCGATGAGCTTCATACATTGGAATAGTAATGTTAAGCACTGATAATTGAAATAAATGGAAACTGTTGAAGCTTTTTTTACATTGTTATTTCATATAGTCTAAGCTTCTGTATGTGACTTTTGGGGTAATGAATGAGGTTATAGCAATGCTGACTATACCATCAATAATATGTAGCCATGTTATTTTATTGGTCTACATGATTTCGTTATAGAACTTTATCACTCCCAGTAACAAGGTCCTCCGAATAAAGTCTATAAAACAGTAAGTTTCACACTAATTGAATCAGAACGCATGTTGGCCTCCTGAGAGCACTATTTCTGGATATGATTTGAATATACCCCATGCCAGGTGCATCTATCTATCTAGATTCAGAGTGATGAGTTTCAGTTCTCTTTCTGGGTTTTGTTTGTGCCAAGCATGACCAGATCCTCATTTGCTCACAGTTCAATATCGCTAACTTTAGAATCATCTGTAAAACCCCAAATTAACCCTTGACATCAAAATGACCAACACCTGTATGCAGTGTGTTCTATTACAATTCAAATGATTTCCTAGAGTATTTGAAGAATAAAGCATTTTATCATGGAAAAATCAAGATGAGTGCAGCATGATAGCTTTAGGCTGGAGCTATGTAGCGACATGTTTCAGAAAACATGTCTCAAAGCACTTGTACAACCAAATGCAATTGTGCTATTTGCCTGCAAATCGCTATCAAACGACTATTTAGAGCTGTTTTTAGCTGTAAAAGCAAATAGCAATAGTTAAATTGCAGGAAAGTCTCAACTCACTGGCGCATCCAACTTCACTTGTGGTCTATGATGACAAAGCTGTGTGCAAGTTATGACCCACGATCAAAAATCCAATAGTGTTGGATTTTTTGCAACCATGATGTCTCATGCGACAAGTGTCGCCATGTAGCCCCGGCTTTATTGACAAATTTTTCTCTCTAAGACACACTTTATCCCCTAGAAGGGAAAAATGGCAGTGTGTCTCAGGCTATTTTCACACTAGCGGCAGGACGGATCTGACAGGCTGTTCAGCCTGTCGGATCCGTCCTGCCGCTAGTTCAAGTGTGTCGCCGGACTGCCGCTCCATCCCTATTGACTATAATGGGGAGGGGGCGGAGTTACTGCGCAGCACGGCAGTGCACTGCGAGAGGCCGCCGGACTAAATGTCGGACATTTCGTAGTTTTAGTCCGGCGTCCTCTCGGGGACGGAGCGGCAGTCCGGCGACACACTTGAACTAGCGGCAGGATGGATTCGCCAGGCTGAACAGCCTGTCGGATCCGTCCTGCTGCTAGTGTGAAAATAGCCTTATGAAGCAAATACTAATGAATGTGTCTGTTATGGAAGTACTCAATAGGACGAGGGAGTGGTGAACATAGCTCTCCTGGTGCCAGCTCTACTCAACACTCCTTGGTCTTCTGTGGGGCACCCACTGTGCTGTGTCCTGACTGCGTACAGTGTCACTATGACCTGACACTCTGCAATGTCAGGTCACAGTGCAGCGCCAGCAGAACACCAGAGAGCGGTGAATATAGAAAGAGCTTGTTGGATCTCAAGAGTGGCGGCACCATCCTGAACAGAAGAGGTAAGTTCATTCACTTGTTCCATTTCTGATCTGAGGTCTGATAGGGGTCGCATCTGAGGTCTGATTTGAGAGTCTGATTTGAGGACTGATGAAGATTAGGGGTCTGATTTGAAGTCTGATGAGGATTGTGGGTCTGATTTGGGGGTCTGATGAATATTGGGGGTCTGATCTAAGGTCTGATGATGATTAGGGGTCGGATGAAAAAAATATTTTTTCTTATTTCCCTCTAAATAAATAAATACCGGTACATAAATTTAAAAAAATAAATCTAAATCCTAGGTCTGTCTTATGGTCTGTTGTGTCTTATCAAGCTAAAAATATGGTATATAGAGAACACTGAACTGGTCACAAAAATTTACTGTGAGGTTAGATAGCCCTTTAGTTTTTAGCAAGGTAGATGAAGCATTTTACTATATACCTTTTGGAATCATGCACTTGGCCGTATCACAACTCTTCTTTGTACACAGCTGTAATAAAGCATCCAAAGAGGCCCATGAGTCATCTTCTGTATCACCAAATGTCTGTAGTTTCCTCTACGGGAGATTTTCTCTGTTCACACAGGGTGAGATTTATCATTCCCATATGCTAGAAAACTGGCGTTAGAAATTCACAAAGTTTGAGACATTTTAAACACCATTTGCAGACCAATTTTTGTGCAAATGGCATTTTTACTGGTGTAAATGATGACTGAAATTTAGATTTCATCTAGGTGCATGGATTTCTGGGGATGTGCTCAATTTATGACAAGGCCTGAGCCATGGAATATCTAGTACAGGGATCAGCAACCTTCAGCACTCCCAGCATGCACACTTATTCAGCTGTTCTTGTAACTCCCATAGAAGTAAAAGGAGGATTCTGGGAGTTGTAGTTTCAGAACAGCTGGCGTGCCGGAGGTTGCTGATCCTTGATCTAGTATATCAAGAATATGCCAATCTTAAAAAATTTCCCTTACAGTGTCCAATGAGGCCTTGAAGGCTGTATGACAGTGACCATAAGAGGTCAAATGTATTTGATTATATTCAGTTTAAACTAATATTCAGGGTCTTCTTAGACAAAAAATAACTTAACTTGGATATTCTGAGAAATATATGACCACATGAGCAATCCAACGACTAAAAATCTTTTCTATAAAGTGCAGTCAGATCTTTGGTAAAGTAATAGAAATTCCTGAACATACCATTCCTTACTGATCTTTTCTTGGTGCAATTTAATAAACAAAGTGGTGAGAAGGGTTAATTCAGTGTAGGATCCCTTTGTCATGGGGGCCTCAAAGGATTGGGCTTCCGTCTTTCATTTATCACACACGTTGTTATCATATCCCTACACCCCATTGATGTCAGTTCATATAGAATCACTGGCAATTCATCACATATCGACTATTAAAGTTGGCAAAGATCAAAGTCTATGTGCCGTCGACCTGGCTGTCTTACTATCTTCCGAGAAAGTGTTTTTTCCATCAAAGACAATGGTATAAATCCCTGGTATGCCATCACTTTCTTATTGGTATTAATTGAACTTCTAGGACTCCCCATGATCCTAAGAATCAAAAGGCTGAAGTGGCAATGTGGCCCTTTTATTTTCAGGATTGGTTTGTGTTCTTGGCAGTTGGACCCCAGCCGATCAGAATGACGACCTAGAGCAGGGATGGCAAACTGCGGCTCTCCAGCTGTTGTAAAACTACAATTCCCACCATGCCCTGCTGTAAGCTGATAGCTGTAAGCAGTCTTTGCATGCTGGGAGTTGTAGTTTTACAACAGCTGGAGAGCCGCAGTTTGCCCATCCCTGACCTAGAACAATGGTCCCCCAACTTTTTTGTGCCAGGGACCGGTTTCACACAAAACTATTTTCTCTGGGAGGTGGGGTAAAAACATAGTAATTGATAAACCCGTATAGGCCCCCACTCAGGTGATGTCTCCTCTGACTGGAGTTGTTCTCTTTCCTTTTTTCTCAGTCCTGCACAGATTGTTCTGATGATGACTCCTAACGACAACTTCTTTCTGCATAATTGAACAAACAGAACACTGATATTTAGAATTACTGCCTTCTTTTATGCCCCCCCCCCCCAAAAAAAAAGTATCCTATGTACATTCCATGTCCCCCAGTAGTGCCTACTTCACATTTAATGCCCCCCAGTAATGCTTTCTTCACATATAATGCCCCCCAGTTGTGTTCTCTTTAAATAAAGTGTCCCCCCGTAGATGCCTCTTCACATATAATGCCCCTCAGTAGTGACTTCTTTACATACTGCACCTTAGCACTGCCTCATATAGGCTAAATGACGAGGCACAGGAGCCAAATGTTCCTATCCCCGCCGTTCAACACCGGTTCTCCCCGCGGACAAGTACTAGATTATCCACGGCCCAGAACTGGTCCTCAGCCCAATGGTTGGGGACCGCTGACCCAGAGGACCTTAGTGGCACATTTCCCTTATATAAACCCCAAAACAATGTAAAGGACAACATTGAAAGTCAAAGCTGAATTATGAAAATGTAGTTTGACATCAGAGATCAGAAGAACAAAGTTACTTTACTTCCTTCAATTCCTAGCAGACATTTATGAGGAAATTCTATGTAAAAATGTGCAGGTTAAATATGTTATAATAAACACACATAGAAAATCTTCAAAAATGTATTACTATTGAATTATTAAATAAGATGCTACCGTGCTCCAAATGTTTGGGAGGTCAGATTGGCCTACCATAAATATCCATGGTTTTTTTTCTTATACATTTACTCCCATACATTTTTTGTATTGGTTAATAAAAAGCTTCAATAACTACACCACCTTCATCCAATAATACTGTCCAGGGCTGAAATTTATGATATTATTTATTGAGAGATGTTTAACCTCTTAATGACCTCTGATTTTACAGTATGGCAGGAGTCTACAGAGGACCTGCACGGTACTATTTCAGTGCTCTTATTGCGTGGGCACTGTCACTGCTTTAAAGCAGATCATGGCAGCATACCAGGGGAAAGCAAAGGAAGGGATCCCCCTTTGATTCCCTCATAAAGAAGTAGCTCTGTGAAGCGATCTATCATAACCTGTATGATGGGTAGACAGCCCAGGGTTTATCAAAGGACCCCAGAACTGTCTGTTCATGATGACTGTTGTTCGGATGTACACTGTAGGTATGCCTTAATGGCCTGTGTACTTATACATATAACGGCTAATAAACTTGCATATATGTATATGTGCAAGTACATTATTAAGGAAAATCATAAATAATTTAAAAAAAATCCTATTATAGTAATAAAAATAATAAAGGTGAATTAAAGTGTATTTTACTGTTGTTGTTGCACCAGAATACCGGTGTTAGCTGCATCATTACTTTGATATACAGTAAATTAATTTAGAGAAATGTATTATTTGTCCCCCGGACACCATTGAGGTGCCACTACGTGTTGCTGCTCTCTGGAAGGGATGGTAAGACGTGGTGCACCCCAAAGGGAAATAAGTCTGGAGAGTCAGGGTCTGCAGTAAACCAGTGTGCTTCTTTAATGGAGGAATTTAGATGCAAAACAATACAGACGAGGCATAGCCTTGGCTTCTCCAGTCTCCTCCTTGGCAGAAGAAGGTGCTGAGGAAAGGTCTGAGCTAGCTGTCCCTCTCTCTCAGAAGGCTTGTACCTTGGTCAAAAGCTGAAGGCCCATGGTTTGTAGCTCAGTAGTTCAGGTGGCTTCATGGTCACAGGGTTGGTGACCAATGGTCTGTGGCTCAGTGTCCCCATCTCAGCTTCTTCTTCTGGTCACTCATGCAGACTGGCATGAGTCTCCCCTCCAAGCACTGGCCCCTAACTGCAGAACACTAGGGGCTCTGACTGCTCTCATTATATACCTATTCTAGCTTAAAGAGGACCTTTCATCACTTCTAAAGATATTAACTAACGATGCTCACATGTAGAGCGGCGCTCAGGGATCTCCCTGCACTTACTATTATCCCTGGGCACCGCTCCGTTCTCCCGGTATAGGCTCCGGTCTCTGTGCTCACAAAGTTATAGTAGGCGGGAACTTGGGGGACTTGGGTATAGTAGGCGGAGCCTGCCCTTTATCTCCTTCTCGCTGGCCAATCGCAGCGCAGAGCTCATAGCCTGGGAGAAAAAAAATGGGAGAAGGAGATGAAGGGCAGGCTCCGTCTACTATAACCAAGTCCCCCAAGTCCCCGCCTACTATAACTTTGTAAGCACAGAGACCGGAGCCTATACCGGGAGAACGGAGCGGCACCCAGGGATAATAGTAAGTGCAGGGAGATCCCTGGGCGCAGCTCTACATGTGAGCATAGTTAGTTAATATCTTTAGAAGTGATGAAAGGTCCTCTTTAACTAGAACCCTCTAGTGGGAAGGGTGGAACGGAGAAACTCAACTTTTAATATTGTCATTAATATTCTTCTTTGACCATTAAAGTTTGTTAAAACTCTCAGTTGTGTCGCTTTTTTGTTATCAATGTATATTGTCACCACTATATTATCAAATGCTGCTTTATCTGTAGTGGGAGACTGGTAACTGCGCGCTAGCTCCAAAACTTCTCTAACTCTTTTCTCTAACTACCACATATAAATTATAATAGTTATTTCTGACATATAGGCTTTCCTTCTGTATCTATAAAATCTCCCTCAAACGCTGTCCCCTGACATGTTTCACCAGCTGCTCTGGGATCTTCAGGGGATCTGGAAGTGTATGTTTGATGGGCGTGGCACAGATCTCTTATAGCCTCCTATTATGATGTAATCATCATCACTGACCTATCCGTTTTGGCTTTATGAACTCCTCGGCATGTTATATCTTTACAGCTATTTGGGCTTAGTTACCTAGATCACCCTCCCCTTCCAGCCCTTCCCTCCATCCAGTGCCACCCCTTCTTCTCGCGTTGACACAGCGGATTCACGCACATGTCAACGGACTTAGATTTAGTCTTGTCCTTCTCTGGGCTGTGCGCATGTCAGCAGACTTAGATTCTTCTGCTTTCTTCGCAATGAGCATGTCCTGAGACTTAGTATTTTACGCTCATCTATATCATGACTGCGCTTGCCTCGGGAACCCATTCTGAATTTGAACATCTAGAGAAGAGACTTCAAAAAAATATAGAAACCTTGCAGAGAGAAATCAAGGAAAGAAAACATCGGAAATATAACCGTGATAAGAAAGATTTCGAAACGTGAAAAATCTATATAAAAATACCATAAATCAAGGAGTTAAAAACTATTCTAACTATTCTAATTACTCCAACAAATGCACTTACTATACAGATATATCAAAATCTGAAGTCTCTGAATCAGAAGGAAGCGAGTATAATCAAAGATCAGGAACAAAAAGGAAAGCCAAAAATAAATCAGGACCACCCCAAAAGAAATATAATCTTAATAGTATCCCAAAATGCCAGGAAAATCAGAATACAAACAATGGAGGACAAGGCATTCAGAATAGAGATGTAGTGTATACACTCCCCTCTTCCTCCTCCTCAGCTTTTTCCTTATCTCAAAAAGTAGTAGCTTCATTACCTCAACAAACATCAACTGTAGCCACTACACTGTCAACACCTTTTTTAATGCCAAGGACACAACTAAGAGACTGGGACAAAAACTTAACCATTCAACAACAAGATAAAGGACTGCAGATTATTAACCTTTCAAGCATTACCCTAGATCCGGAACATGAAAGTTTGATACATAGAGGTCTATAATTTACGCCAGCACCATACTTTGACTGTTTTTCATGGGTAAAAGATATTAACCTTTTTGCCAGAAAACCAGCCTTACACGAATAATTTAAAAATAAAGAAAGAGATGCACAAGAAATATCCAAAAAATAGGAAAGAGCAATACAGATATTAGAGGAGTTACAAAAGGAACAGGCAGGTAAAACCATTAACCCAACAGCACCATTTAGTACATTAACCCATCAGTCAACATTTACTCCACCATTTACAAAATATGGGAATATACAAACATTTGTTAACTTAGTAACAACTGATTTGGAAAAGATAAGGACTAAGAAATCGACCGTCAGACCTAATGCAAAAAGAAAAAATGCACTACAAGCATTTAAGAAAATCATGATCTGGAGATAAAACTATCAGACAAAGGGGGCAATGTAGTAGTATGAATGGAAAAAATGGAATATAAAAGCATGGTAATGGACCTCCTAAAAGATGAGAATACTTACAAACAACTTCCAAGTAATCCTACTCTAAAATATACACAAGAACTAAAAGAGATGTTACAATCAGCAATAAAAGAAGAATTATTAACTAAAGAGGAATATAAAGTTCTGTCTAAACCAAAACCAGTAATCGCAACCTTTTATGCGATCCCAAAAGTACATAAAAAACGTCATCCAATTCCAGGCAGTCCAATCGTGACGGGCAGTTAAAATCTTTGTGAGGGTATCACAGTAATTATTCAATGAGATCATATCCCCAGTTGTCCCTAGTCTCACTTCTTATTTAAAGGCCACCAAAGGTGTCCTAATTAAACTGCAAGAAATACATGTTAGTACAAATACACTAATAGCGAGCCTCGATGTAGAGGCGTTATATACAAGTATTCAACATTCGCTAGGTTTAGAAGCTATTAATTATTATTTAAGCACAAAAGGGACACAGTATAAGAAACACAATACTTTTGTTCTCACTTTATTAGAATTTTTACCTACTCACAATAATTTTTTGTTTGATGGTAAATATTATTTACAGATCACTGGAACTGCTATGGGCACAATTTGTGCACCAAATCTCGCTAATCTTTTTTTTAGGGTGTTTTCACAGAGGAACACATTAATTATACCAAGTACATCACTTTTTGGAGTCGTTATATTGATGATGTTTTAATTTTTTGGGAAGGCACAAAAGATGAATTCATTCAATTTGTGGCACATCTTAATGATAATGACATCGGCCTTAGATTTACAGCTGAGATAGATGAAAGTAAGTTTTGGGTCTAACTTTTATCTTGCAACATGATGGGAGCACACTAACAGAGGTATATAGAAAACCAACATCAACTAACAATGTATTGCACTGGCAGTTATCATCCACAACCTCTAAAGAGAGGAATTCCTCTAGGTCAGTACCTACAGATCTCTACTGTGCACTGTCATCTATGCTTTGTAACAAAAACAATATGGTAAAAGGCACCTGTGATTGTGATGAGTCATATCTTTACTCTTAAAGAGGTTTTATTCTTACATTGCTTGGGTTTAAGCCCACAAATATTTAATCATTTTTAATACATATTTACAATTGATGAAAGATAACTCAATAATCCTAGAAACACCATGTGTTCTTATTATGAAATGTCCAATACATAACTGAGGAATCACAAGTGAAACAACGGTTTTAATTTCCATAGAGCTAGGAACCAAGAAAGTCAGTTGAGAGAAAATGGTCTCAAAATGAACAGCCACGTCAGGAATATGAAACTGTATCTGCACCTGTGACACGGTTATGGGTCCACCTGCACCTCTTGTACAGTCATCGCCCTTTAGTCCCAGGGGTTTACCGTGGATTTTGTTCCCTGCATATCTTTTATCATTGTATCTATTTTCAATGACTTGCTCAATGCCCGAATATTCCACAGCGCTTTACACAATTAATCAACATATATTAGAGAAAACTTTATTGGAAGGTATTTAACCCATGCTTTACTTAAAGAGCATAGAGGAAAAACTGTAAATTCAAACAGAAACTCCATGCAGATGATTCTCTGGGTTGTATATTCCAACCTAGGAACTGGGACAACTGGAGGCAACTGGGCTGCCATGCTGACCTACTGGAATGCCAACTATAATATAATGTTTTGATAATATATCAAGAGTTACACATTCACTTTATAACATAACAATGTCAGATTATCATCTCAAATTCGCTGATCTATTACACTGATTTATATACAGGATTAATTGAAAAAAGATCTAAATTCAAGATGACACCGTATTGGACTTTAAATCTGATTTTTCTTTATATATGTTCTCAAAATAACCCTCTTGTTTAGTAAAAATATTTAAAAAACTTCTTGCACAGAGACAAATGCTAATGACACGAGCACCAAGATGGTTAATAATATAGTTAAGGACCTTTTCCTGGAGTACAGTATTGATGACCTATCCTCAGGATACCACAGGTCATCAATATCAGATCAGAGGGGTTCCGACTCCTGGCACCTCTGAAGATCAATTGCTGGCTTCATTACCATATGGAAAGACCAGATCTGTACATTGTATAGTGGCTATGCTTAGTATTCCACCATGGCCTCTTCGAACAGCTGATGTGCAGGGGTCCCAGGAGTCAGCCCCTCAAAAATCTGGTACTGATGACCTATCCTGAGCATAGGTCAGCAATATTTTACTCCCATAAAATCTGTTTAAACTAGTTGACCTGACTTTTTATTTGGTTGGTATTTATGTAGTGTCCCACTACATGTGTTAATGTCACTGTAATCTGTGCACTTTATATCCCAAAGGTTGTATAGAATATGCTGTAAGTGAGTAAGCAGCCAGGAGCAGAGCTTATCAGGCAATACTTCAGCCTGTGGATTAAAAAACAGCAAAGTGACAGTATATGTGCCAGCCCTTGAAGAAAGAGCTACTGGATCCTTCAGAACAATTAGCGGTCACATAAGGGAAAGTGCAGAGCATTTGTCAGACAAAGGAAACTCATCTACGTACATTGTGACTACAGACTTCTCTGCATTCTGTGCATTCCTGCCAACATGTACCATATGGCCGCCCCAGCCACTGCTCCTCGGTGCTAATCTTCCACCACTATCAACGCTACTGATTCACCACTAATACCAGTACTACTACCACTAATACCAGTACCACTATAGTACCAACCATAGACTGCCAACCTACTGCCTTGTATGTTCCATGCTATGCTGCTTCTGCTTCCGCTACTATTGCAGACACTTGCCTCTAATTACTCTATCCTTTCCACACTGCACTGCCGCTGCTGCCAATTAAAAGGAAGAACATTTTTAGGCTTGTTCAGAGGCATCCACTTTTTCTTCTAACAATTAACACTTATGCATGCATTCCATCTCGTTATGGCATAATTTTTGGAAGCCAAAATCTTTCTTCTGACATTAACACTTGTGCATGTCATGTGGGCAGGCATTTTAACCTCATCAAGTCATAAGGCCCCAACAATCCGCAGTTTTTTCCATCCCATAACACCGTGTGTGTAAACACTATCTGCCCCTAATAAGGGACAATTTTTTGAAGCTCTGGAATATAAAAAAACATAAAACATGTGACGGCACAGTGTATTTTTAAACACACTATTTGTTAACGCCGTTAAACATGCTCTTACCCATAGCTATGTATGTTAGTGTCACTCAGACATGATTTACTATTGCTGTCATTGCGTTTAAAAGCTTGGTGAGGGGGGTAGAAAAAGCAAAAATTCATAGAAAATTTACAAAAAGAGGGCAATTAGAGTCACTTTGGTTCAGGTAGAATTGATTCAGGCCCAAAGTGAACTTAAAAAAAAATTCGGCTAACTGGAACTAAACTGAATCTCAAAAGATTCTCTTATTTCAAGCATGGGTTGTTACAGTTGTTATGCTATTTTTATATATATTTTTTTGTAAAAACGTATGTAGTGCAGTGTGGTAAGTCTGTCTATCTGTATGCTACTGAAAGAAAGTATTTGGCAGGGTGTACTTTGCAGACCTCAAGGCCATTGTTGCAGCCACCAGAACAGCCATCCGTGACCTAAGATCACGTCCGAGGGAGGCAATGGAGTGACACAGGGCAACTTCTCTCTCTGTCTAACTACTTAGATGTTTCATCTGCTAATGACTATGGTATCTAAGCATTTAAATGGCTGGGATTGGAACTAGATCCATTCTTAGTCATTGCAGCCAGAGGCTACTTTCACACTAGCGTTATAGTTTTCCGGTATTGAGATCCGTCATAGGGGCTCAATACTGGAAAAAAGGCTTCAGTTTTGACCCCATTCATTGTCAATGGGGACAAAACTGAACTGAACAGAATGGAATGCTCCAAAATGCACTCCATTCTCATACCAGAGAGCAAACCGCAGCATGTTGTAGTTTGCTTTCCATCCTGGCATCCGGCATGACCCCCAATGCAAGTCAATGGGGACGGATCAGTTTTCTCTCACACAATCTGCCACAATAGAAAACAGATCCGTCCTCCATTGACTTTCAATTGAGTTCATGACGGATCTGTCTTGGCAATGTTAAAGATAATACAACCGGATCCGTTCATAACCGATGCAGATGTTTGTACTATCAGTACCGGAAGCTTTTTTGCTGAACCCTGCCGGATACAGCAAAAACGTTAGTGTGAAAGTAGCCTAATATAGTCAGCCCCCGCTGCTAAATTTATATTAATGCTTATTCTGAGTATAGTAGATGAGTGAGTGTCGTTCTATTCAGTGACTGACAGCTATCTCTGTATACATCTTCCTACAGACAAGGCTATCAATCAGAGTAAGACCTGAATACTGAGCTCAGAAAAGGAATGTGACATCTAAATTTTTCTGCCAATTAAAACCCGATAGTAGCACGCTAACTGTAATCTGTTTTAAATGTATGCCTATAGATTGGGCATTGACGTGATATGGAATATTTTTCTAGATGCTGTCACCTCTGCAGAAGTCATAGTTGGGAGAGGAGTAGATAAGTGGTGACCATCATCTATTGTAATTAAATGCTGGCTCCTTTGTTTTCTGTATATAGGTGTTCATTGACTTAGTAATTCTGCCTATGTTGATAATCAGATGACTGCTGAAAAGGTATGTGAAAAAATAGCAGTACTTTAGAATGTTTTAAAAATATAGATACTGACATTGAAAATGAAAAAAACCACCATTGTAAAAAGATGTATTTAACAAAACAGCTTATACAATGAGTTGTTTTCTAAAGACACATTTATATCAAAAAAATCTTCTCAGCTACTTCTGCTCTGTAGCATACTGCCTGCAGATTACACTGCATCTTCAATGTGAAAGGTTTGCTTCAATGGTTTTAGTTAATTAGAGCTTAATATCATTGATCTATTATTGTATTAAAAAAACTCTAAAGGAAGGTCAAGACACTTTTCTTTTCTTGTCAATCATCTGACACTAACTATATGTCCGTTGCTTGAGATATATATATATATATACACTGTATATATATATATTTATATATCTATCTATATATATATATAGAAAAAGGAAAAACGGACAGCACTCCAAAGTACAAACCGTGAAAAAGTTTATTCACCCATGTGGTAAATACAATGCGACGTTTCGGCTCAACTATAGAGCCTGTCTCAAGCTGAATACATGCATGCAAAGTGCAACAATAAATAGGGTGGCCAATTAAGGCAACACAAGTGATGCATAATTAACACTGATTACAAATGTGAATAAATACAAAAAAGACATTGCATATATGATAATACAAGCCATAAAAGTGCATATTTCAATAAAGTGCCATAGTGCCAATAAATGTGTAAATGAAAAACACAATTTCATATGTACATATAATACCGATGTGTATAAAGGGGGCGTGCTGTAGTGACATAAAAACAAAGCGCCATGGAACTATTGCAATCACGTACATACCAAACAACCAGAACATGGTGGGGTAGCAGGGTTGACATCGCACACCTTGATGACGTATCTCCAGGAAAAGCACACCGCTCAAAATCGCGATAGATGCGAGGAGAATAGATCTAAGTGTGCACATGCGTGGTATAGCAAGCACCACTCCGGGGCCATCTTGAGAAGGGGCAACATGCCAGTCATTGTCCGGGAAGCTGCTGATTCGGCAGAGACAGAGTAGTGGCTTGTCACGGCCACAAAACTTCATCTCACCTCTCCATTACGTGTCACACGGCCTGCCGCGGAACACCGCAGCGTGCCAAGTGCACTTTTGGGAGTATCCGAACCCATATAGCATCGGCACATAGGGGTCTCCTATTATGGCAAACATGCCCCCATTATAAAGTGGACACCCGAGGATGCTATAAAGTAGCACTGTTTCAAAAGATGCAGTCCGCATGTCGCAAATAAAATTAAAAACATAAGAAAAATATGTACATATATAAATAAATAAAGTGGCGATGTCATGACCAGTTATCCCATTGATCACAAATGTATGCTGTTGGATATGTGTGATGCTTGTTCCTCATATAGGCGCTGTAGAGCTCGAGCTCTGTAAAACAAGAAAAATATACATCCAATATTAGTATCAAAAGATAATAGACACATGTACAGCAGGAATAACAGAGGCAAAAACTTGATTCAAAGAAGGTGAGCCCTTATCTATGAACACCAACTCGGATTATAGTCCACATTCAATCCATGTGGTCTTAAACTCTTTAGAGTAAATATCCAGTAGAGCTCTCTTTTTTCAATAAGAGAGATCTATTGCCTCCCTGCGTGGTGTTGGAATGTGGTCAATGATACAACACCTGAGGTCACGTTCTGTATGGTCAGCCCTGGTAAAATGCTTGGAGACTGGTAAATCCTGTCGTTGCTGTCTGATGGAGAGTCTATGATTATTCAGACGAGTCTTTAGGTCTGTAGAGGTCTCCCCAACATACAGCAACCGGCAGGGACACGTCAACACATAAACAACATAATTGGAATTACATGTTAAATAATGTTCAATAGGAAAGACGAACCTGACATTGGATGGACAAAATGTTGTCCTTTGATAATATACTTGCAATTTACGCAATTTAAACAAGGGTAAGAACCCTTGCTGCGGCGACCAAGCCAGCTTTGTGTTTCTGTTGTACATGGACCAACATCGGCTCGAACCAGCTGATCCCGTAGATTCCTCGCACGCCGATATGAAAAAGTGGAGGAGAAGAGAACCCTTGGATCTCCCTCAGACTACTCAAAATACCCCAATGTCGGCGGAGAATTGATTTAATCATCCCACTATGTTCGTTGTATGTAGAGGTAAAGGGTATACGTGGTTTTTAGCAACCGCTGTCTTCCCACTCAAAATAGTCTCCCTGTCAATCATGGTAATTTTATCTCTATGAGATTGCAGTAGATGATGGGGTAACCCTATCAGTGAATTTGAGCACCATGTTGTCCAATGTGTGTTCAAGAATGTTCTCATCCGAAATAACACGTTTAGCACGCAAAATTGCGAATACGGCAAATGTTTGACCATATGCCTAGGGTGACTGCTGTTGAAGTGCAGAAAGGTGTTTTTGTCCGTGGGTTTTGTAAATAAGGTAGTGGATAATTTACCGTCCTGCAATGCAACAGTAGTGTCCAAGTGAATTACAATTTTTGGACACTACTGTTGCATTGCAGGACGGTAAATTATCCACTACCTTATTTACAAAACCGGTTGCTAAAAAACCACGTATACCCTTTACCTCTACATACAACGAACATAGTGGGATGATTAAATCAATTCTCCGCCGACATTGGGGTATTTTGAGTAGTCTGAGGGAGATCCAAGGGTTCTCTTCTGCTCCACTTTTTTCATATCGGCGTGCGAGGAATCTACGGGATCAGCTGGTTCGAGCCGATGTTGGTCCATGTACAACAGAAACACAAAGCTGGCTTGGTCGCCGCAGCAAGGGTTCTTACCCTTGTTTAAATTGCGTAAATTGCAAGTATATTATCAAAGGACAACATTTTGTCCATCCAATGTCAGGTTCGTCTTTCCTATTGAACATTATTTAACATGTAATTCCAATTATGTTGTTTATGTGTTGACGTGTCCCTGCCGGTTGCTGTATGTTGGGGAGACCTCTACAGACCTAAAGACTCGTCTGAATAATCATAGACTCTCCATCAGACAGCAACGACAGGATTTACCAGTCTCCAAGCATTTTACCAGGGCTGACCATACAGAACGTGACCTCAGGTGTTGTATCATTGACCACATTCCAACACCACGCAGGGAGGCAATAGATCTCTTATTGAAAAAAGAGAGCTCTACTGGATATTTACTCTAAAGAGTTTAAGACCACATGGATTGAATGTGGACTATAATCCGAGTTGGTGTTCATAGATAAGGGCTCACCTTCTTTGAATCAAGTTTTTTGCCTCTGTTATTCCTGCTGTACATGTGTCTATTATCTTTTGATACTAATATTGGATGTATATTTTTTCTTGTTTTACAGAGCTCGAGCTCTACAGCGCCTATATGAGGAACAAGCATCACACATATCCAACAGGATACATTTGTGATCAATGGGATAACTGGTCATGACATCGCCACTTTATTTATTTATATATGTACATATTTTTTCTTATGTTTTTAATTTTATTTGCGACATGCGGACTGCATCTTTTGAAACAGTGCTACTTTATAGCATCCTCGGGTGTCCACTTTATAATGGGGGCATGTTTGCCATAATAGGAGACCCCTATGTGCCGATGCTATATGGGTTCGGATACTCCCAAAAGTGCACTTGGCACGCTGCGGTGTTCCGCGGCAGGCCATGTGACACGTAATGGAGAGGTGAGATGAAGTTTTGTGGCCGTGACAAGCCACTACTCTGTCTCTGCCGAATCAGCAGCTTCCCGGACAATGACTGGCATGTTGCCCCTTCTCAAGATGGCCCCGGAGTGGTGCTTGCTATACCACGCATGTGCACACTTAGATCTATTCTCCTCGCATCTATCGCGATTTTTGAGCGGTGTGCTTTTCCTGGAGATACGTCATCAAGGTGTGCGATGTCAACCCCGCTACCCCACCATGTTCTGGTTGTTTGGTATGTACGTGATTGCAATAGTTCCATGGCGCTTTGTTTTTATGTCACTACAGCACGCCCCCTTTATACACATCGGTATTATATGTACATATGAAATTGTGTTTTTCATTTACACATTTATTGGCACTATGGCACTTTATTGAAATATGCACTTTTATGGCTTGTATTATCATATATGCAATGTCTTTTTTGTATTTATTCACATTTGTAATCAGTGTTAATTATGCATCACTTGTGTTGCCTTAATTGGCCACCCTATTTATTGTTGCACTTTGCATGCATGTATTCAGCTTGAGACAGGCTCTATAGTTGAGCCGAAACGTCGCATTGTATTTACCACATGGGTGAATAAACTTTTTCTCGGTTTGTACTTTGGAGTGCTGTCCGTTTTTCCTTTTTCTATATATGGGCTTTGAGCCAGTAGCCCTAGGACATAGCACCTGACCTCTGTGAATTTCCGGTGCCGCCAGTTTTCTGATATATATATATATATATATATATAATATTTATATATATATAGTGTATATAGAAGACTCAGTGATGATACAATGATTTTATTAGGTCATTCTTACAGACATAGCAAACCAATGACAAAACAGAATGTAGGCAGCACTCATTGACTGTGCAGATGCCATGAACAGATGTGAATAAAATTGAGAAATATGCTTTACATAAAATAAAATTAATATGTTGATTTAAAGACTGTAACAAAGAAAACAGGAATCTTGAAACAATAAAGATAACATGATAGTGTTTTAAAACCGATTGACTCAAAGTAATTATAGATTAATTATATATATATAATTAATTATAGAGTTTAAACAGGACAGGGTGTTTGCTGACTGGTAAGGTATGTACTCCAGTTGTCCACTTGGCTCCATCCACCAATCATTCCACAGACGCAGTCCTGGGGGTAAAATCACTCAGAGAGCAGACCATGATGGCCTTATCTGTCTGTAACTCTTCTCAGAGTTTTTCAGCTTTACAACTTATGTTACTGTATTACTTGCAGTTTTTCATTGTATATATGAAAGCTGTAGTGTAACTTAAAAGTAAAGTAATGTCATAAAAAAGTGCAAAAATAATGTAACGTCAGACTCAGGGAATATCAAATCACATAAACTAATTAATGAAACTTGATTAAAAAAAAAACTAAATTTTGCATTTAGAGTTAAGAATATTAAAAATGTCTCAAATGAGGATTCATATCATGAGGGTAATGATAAGGTTTCTTGGGTAACTTACTGAGGACATTGAGTTGAGTGCTGTCTCCAAAGATAACCTGGAGTGTTTGACATAAAAAAAAAAAAAACTTCCAACATGGTGCAAATAGATAATTTTTGATGTATAAAGAGCAGCTGACCTATGTGGCTTAGTAATTTCAAAATGTAGATGTTTATTTTAACCTGAAGAATCCACTGTTAAATGATATGTGATATATCAGCCCCAAGACATGACGTCTTCTATTACAAACAGGAAACCTAATAATTTATTAGCTATGTAACAACTACAGAACAAGGTCAATAAGGAAAGCAAAAATCATTTGGTGCATTTTTCCAATTGGATATTTAATATAATTCCAGAAGATGTTAGAAAATCAATTTTCAATTTCCCTATTAGTAAATTTCATGTTAATAGATAGGGCCTTTATGAGTCTAGGTTGGTCTAGAACACAGACAAGTGATAATTTCTCTACCCTCACATTGTGCTCTTGTACGCTGAATGGCACAACTTATATGACATTGGTTACATAATCGATATCATAGGTATGATGAATCCTCTGGGACTTATTAACTCCAAAGCATTGTGTGTTTTACAATGAACATAAGTTATTTGAGTTATGGAAATTATCTACTGTAAACTATTAAAATGTTCCTGTGAGTCAATAAAGAAATCAAGGACCAAAATGGCCATTCTCATTTTCATTGTAATAGGATATATTCTCTTAAATTCCATGTGCGTTATGATAAACAATAGACTGCAATGCAGTTTTGTACAAATATGGCCTATTTAACACTATGTGTGTTTGATCGCTTGTGGCCTGACTATCGGGATCCCCAGCGACCACGAGAACAGGGGTCTGCAAGAACTGCCCAATGAGAATAGAGCAGTGGTCTGCACACACGTCCTCACTGTTCCCTTCACTCCTATGAGAGTGCTGCAAGAACAGTACTTGGTTGTCTCATAGAAATGAATGGAGCAGTTCATCAGCACTAACAAAACTCTATTTTCCTGATCAAGGGAGTCTGAGTGGTTGGACCCCTAGAGATCAAAAACATTCAATATCCTGTGTATAGGGGATAAGTGTTATTAGGGGCACAACCCCTTAAAATTGTGTATGACGGTGAGTAAATTTGGCTTCAATAGGCCATATTTGTGGAAAAACTTAATTGTAGCTTATTGTTTTTCATCTTGGACATGGAATATAAGGGATTATAACCCATTACAGTGAAAGTGAGAATGGCCATTTTAGGCTTTGTTTTCTTTATTGACTTGCAGGAACATTTTAGGTGATAGAGGATAAGAGTTATTAGTTGCACAACCCCTTTAATTGTAGGATGTTAATAATTTCTAACCGAAGACTGTAGGAACACACGGCCTTTATCATCCTGCTACCTTTCAAATGTAGTAGTCTCCTAGGTTGCAACTTTCAAACATGATCTTTTTGTGAGTAGTGTAAGATGTGGAGTGAAAGGCTCACATTGAAATTGCAGATTTAATGTCAATAAATGTGTCCATTGGAGAAGCATGTTTATTTCATGTTCATGTGTAATATCTGTATCTGTGCATTAGTTATAAATTTCCACCTATTTTGTTTTGTTCGGTAGGAAAAAACCTTCATAACGATACAAATGGTTGCTTTATTAATTTTTAAGTGATTAAACAGACATAGAAAACACAAGTATCATCTTGGCGAAAACTTAGTAGAAGGGCAAAGGAACGGTGAATGCCATGATGAAAGGAGTAAAGGGCAGCCTACAAGAAAGCAACTTCATTTTTACTGCAGGGAAGAAAACTAATAAACAGGGTACAGACTATTTGTGACATTCAGATCTCTCTACGGTCTGGATAATCTCTTTCCCCTGATGAGTCACTTTACATGAGTACTTCTGATGTTTGGCGAACTCGGATTTGGACATGCTGAGTAGACTGCTCTCCATGTACAGGTTATCATCCTGTTTGCTGACTGGTGAGGTATGTACTCCAGTTGTCCACTTGGCCCCATCCACCATCCATTCCACAGACGCAGTCCTGGGGGTAAAATCACTCAGAGAGCAGACCATGGTGGCCTTATCTGTCTGTAACTCTTCCTCCGATGGACCATAGACAGACACAGAGGGAGCCTTCACTTCACCGGCTGTTGGATATATGTAAAGGACATAGTCACAACCCAGATACAGAGCTAAAAATGTTCTCCTGCCTTTTAAAAGTTTTTTTTTTTAAACACATAGACGGAGATTATGAATGTATTTGCAAAATTTTCTGGTGCACTGTACTCCAAATTTGTGTCTTATCTGGTATGGGACTGATATATTAACCATTTGTAACCATGAATTAAAGCCATGTGGTTCAGCTTGTAAAAGTGTAGTTAAAAGTAAGTATGACTTGCCACTTGGCCTGAAAGTAGATATTATTATGAAATGCAATTTTTTTTTTTTTATAAATGAAAAACTTGCAAAATATATTCAAATTAGTAAAGAAGCCTCATTTCTACTCCACATGGGCCATGGTGTAGAAAAAGTAGCATCATTTTAGCCAGTCTCAAAGTATGATGTGACTTATGACAAATTTATTAAAGAAGGGAACATGCAGTGTAAAATGTGTCAGAACATACATCAATAAAGTAGTCTAGCTTTAAAAGGGTTTTCTAAGATTTTAATACTTAGTGATGATAACCTATCCTCTGAATAGGTCATCAGTATCTGATCGGTGAGGGTCTGACACCTGTGACCACCACCGATCAGCAGGTTTGAGAAGGCACTGCCACTTCCATTAGTGCCGTGGCCTTCTCATTGCTTTCACTTGGTGCTCACCAAGCATAGCACCGTACATAGTATAGTGGCTGTGCTTGGTATCGCAGCTCACCCCTATTCACTTCTATGGAGTTTGAGCTGTCATCACTAGGCCTAGATAATGCAGTGATTAAGCCTTCTCAAACAGCTGATCGGCGGGCGTCCGGGTGTTGGGCCCACACCAATCAGATACTGATGACCTATCCAGAGGATAGGTCGTCACTCAGTATTAAAATCTTGGAAAACCTGTTTAACATGGAAAATAGCTAAAATGTTACCGCACAAAATGTCTAATAAATGATTCAAATTGATGTTTTTACAATGACTTTCTATGTTGTCAGGAGATTAGCATACAGTATAAAGGTATTACTAGAGGACCCCAGATAGAAATCAAGGCAGGGTATCGTATATTTTAAAAATAATCATTTACAGCAATTATCTAGCTATATTGCATCATAAATCTATGAAAATGTTACAAATTCTGAATTATGTGCATTTATATTCAGCATCTAAAATGTGTCATGAAACATATTCATTTTCAACGTACAAGATTTATTTGTATATATTGAGCCATCCAACTTATTGACATGTGTTATTTCAATGATAAATTGTATTATATGTATTATTTATCAATGGTATGTACTATGGTGGCCAAAGTAAGATAATATATGTGATAGATTTGAAAGGAAATGGTGGGAATTCTCTGTCATTATTTAAACCTACCTTATTCCTTCACCTCTATCTAAAATTGCACTAAAATGTTTAACTTTATACCAAGTCGTGCAAAAATAACCAATTTTGATTAGCAGGCTGAATTTTTACAAATCCTAGACTTCTACTAAATTTAATGCTGTATGTGGATTCAACTACATGAAATCATGGAATATAAAGTTAAAATCTGAGTGATATAAATATGCAATTAAAGGTAAATATATAAAAAAAAGTAAACAGTGGATAAGTTATCTTCTTCTTACTGTAGGTGGTACTTACTGATAATGTTAAGGCTGGTTCCGTCTCCGAACAGCCACCACAGTGTTTTACAGATATACAATAACTAGAACACCTACAATACTGTTGTGGCTAGATCAATCAAAACTATCTTACCATCATTTATTAACATGGCGCAAAATGACTATATACAGGACATTGAACTATGAACACTATGACACACACAAGTTCTCAAGACAACGTCTTGCATGCTTAAACAGTGTATGATTGCATTCATCCTATTGCATCCACTCCTGGCTTTCCAGAAAGAACTGTAATTCAAATTGTCATAAAAAGCATGGTGAATCCAGCCAAATATGGCCCAATATTGCATTTTATGATACCTATTCTAAACAATATCTCCAGAGATAAAGAGATAATGTACATTGTCATTGAGTTTTAGTTTTTGTGCCACTGTCTACCACTCACTTGTATAGTTTGTAGAGTAAATGTCAACACAGTGATGGAGACATACAGTATACAGTATGTGATCCAAAAACAGAGCAAACTAAATGTCCAGAACTTGAAACGTTACCAAAAAATACATTACTTGAACAATACAAAAATTGTTCTTAAATAGTTTTTCATAGTTTTAGCACAGATCATATTCAATTGATGTAAACATGAGAAATCAGTACATGTCAACAGATTAAGATTTTCAAATAATAAATGTAATTTTTAGATAAAACTGTCTCAATTTAGAATTAATAAGATATGACGTTAATGATAAGATATGACTTATTGGATAATTCTACTACTTACAAAGGACGTTGAGTTGAGTTCCATCTCCGAATATAGCCCACAGTGTTTGACAGCAATACAAAAACCTTCTAACATGGTGCACATAGAGCATTTCTGCTGTATGAAGAGCAGCTGACCTATGGGGCTCACTAATGTAAAAATGTACATATCCATTTTAACTAAACTTTTTTGCATCATCTGAGACATTTGTGGCTTATTACAAGGATATGCCACCAATATCAGATAGTTGTGGGTACTACCTCTTGGTCTATCTCCAAAATGGGACCCCGATGTAAGTGAAGAGCAGCCATCCACATGCGGCAACCCTCCATTATTTTTATGAGACTGCCAAAAATAGCTGTGCGCTGGCTTGGCTATCTCCTGTGTTTCTATAAAAGTGAATAGAGCTGTGGCCGCACTTGCATGGTGTGCCTCGCTCGGCTATTTTCATAACTCTCATAGAAATTAATGGAGAACATGCCGAGCATGTACGGTGTACTCTCTTTTACTTTCAGGGACCGTTCTGGTGATAGTTGTGGGTCTCAAAGGTGGAACCCGCACCTATCTGACTTTCATGGCATGTCCTAGCAATATGCCATCAAAGTTCCAGATTGCACAACTCCTTTAAGGATTCCCCTATTCAACAATAGAGTGAAATGTATTCTAGTATGATTCTAGTGATGTATATACCCAAAGACCTAACTCATGTAATTTTCAGGAAACTGCTTAACGTATGGGCAACATAAACAAGACAGGACAAGGAAAGCAAAGAACATATGAGTCATTTATTCTTTCTGGATATTCATAGTATACCAGAAGATGGTTAATGGTGTTAGAGAAGCCCTTTTCAATGTCTTGATTTGTAAATTCCATGTTAATATATATGGGCTCCATCAATTAGGACTCACATTTATCAGTCATAGTGGAGAGCAGCTACAGAGTCTCCAGCAATGTCTGTGATTACTTATTGACTTCAATTGGAACTGTATCATATTCCTAGTGATACATTGCAATCAGGGGTAACTATAATATGGATACTATAAATTGTAGTGAGGTTTCAAATAAACATGGCATATTTGAGGTTCACCTCCATTTCAACTACATGTTTCAAAAGTAAATTTTCCTGAGTTTCCTGATTATTAGTACTCAATTGTAAGAGACTTTGTGCACATATTACTGTTTTGTTGAATAGTTTTCAAAAAGAACCAGCCAAACCATTATAAACCTGCAACAAAACTGCATTATGTGGAGTTTGTAAAAGATCACTGAGTTTTCATAAGATTTTTGATATGTTATAGAGACATATCAAAGGTTTTTTTGATCAATGGGGGTCTGACTGCTGAGACCTTCACCAATCCCTGGATCGAAGAGATAAATCCACTCGCATATCGTGTTCTCTCTCCTTACTGCAGAATCAAAATAAGCCCAGAGACTCTCTATTGTGTTTGTCTCTTGCAGCGATGAGAGAGCAATATACAAGACTCCCACTAATCAAAATGTCTCTATGTTTTGTTATTACAAAAGACCCTTTAGATCAGGGTAATATGCAGAATGTGGTTTAACTTCTGCCAAGCTATGTTTCTGTTCTCTGTTATTCTCAGCTGTCAGCTCAGCAGCAGTTGAACAGATCAGTCATATTATACAGCCTAGCATCTAGCAACCTCTTTGAATAAAGTGATAAGCACAAAATAGGTACTAATTATATTCGGCAGCTTCTTAAGCGCATATTAGTTCCAGGAAAGAAACGTGACCAGTCAAACTTTGTATACTCAGATAATAGGTTTAGACAAAGTGATGTATACACTGTTAAAAACATTGGTCTTGTCAGTGTCAGCCATATTTTAGCTTTTGTTTTTATTTAAACTGTAAATGTAATATCAAAAATAGTACATGAAAAACAATAAAAAGACATAAGTCATAGATATACACAGTTGCTTTATTGAGTGTTTCCTTGGTCAAACAGACTTATCATAAAAACACATCTTGATCATGTATACAACATCAAACAAGAATTTTAAATGAAGCAAATGAAGAGAGAGTTTTACACTAAAATGAGCACACCTCATTTATTAACCACTTCACCACCAAGGAACATTCTAAATTAGACTGCAGACAGGAAAACATATATAATGATGTACCGCAAAGTGTTAAGCTGGAAAGAGTATAGATTGTTAGAAATATTAAGATCTCTTCAGCTTCTGGATAATCTCTTTCCCTGATGAGTCACTTTACAGGCATAATCCTGATGTTTGGTGAACTCAGATTTGGACATGCTGAGGAAACTGCTCTCCATGTACAGGTTATCAGCCTGTTTGCTGACTGGTGAGGTATGTACTCCAGTTGTCCACTTGGCCCCATCCACCATCCATTCCACAGATGCAGTCCTGGGGGTGAAATCACTCAGAAAGCAGACCATGGTGGCCTTATCTGTCTGTAACTCTTCCTCCGATGGACCATAGACAGACACAGAGGGAGCCTTCACTTCACCAGCTGTTGGATATAAAGAAAAGATGTCTGAGCTACTAGACTTATAGTTAGAAAATAATCGACATTTCCCATTACTTCCCTGTTTTTCTTCTCACTTGTATATTCAGATGAAGCAATAATGGTAGAAAAGCACTATGAATGAACTGACAAAGAAATAAAGCAGCAGAAATAGCAGGAAGCTGTTAGCGTAGTGCACAACCACCGACGTCTGCCACAGCAGAACAGTAGCAATATAGTAATACAGCAAAAGCTATTTTTGGTTGAGCACCGCTCATGGCACAATTATGTCATTGGTTTTAAAAGGGTTCAATAAAATTTTATTTTTAATCATCTTCTAGTGTCTAGGGCAAGTAGGGTATTATAGCCAAGTTGGCAATAAGTTAGAAAACCGCTATTTAATTATATACAATAATATATAAAATGCATATCGGTCAAAAACTATATCCTGATATCTCTCTCCAACATGGCTGAGAGTATTAGAGCTATATTACTGAAGATCATTATTCTAAACTCACAGTGACTTGTCTACTCGACATTTTAAGGAAGTACTGTAGGTTTACAGAGAGAAGAGTCACATACAGAAAGCTGAGTACATTCAGAATAGTAGTAATAGTAAACTTTGTTCTTTTTATATGTTAATGAGTGACCATGATATATTATGTAGATGTATAAGTTCATCTATATTGTGTTCTCTATGCTGTTATCTATAGCAGAGACTATGCTATATATTTCATTACATTTGTATTCTGAAGCATTTCCAACAGGTCACATTTTTAGAACTTTATTAATAATGGTTGACCTGTGAGTCACTGAAATCTGTTCTTCTTGTGATAATGAAGAATAAGAGCCATGAGGACTGGATTTATTTTATTTGATTGTTGTAGTGCTGGATTTTCCCTAATCTACATAGAAGCCTATAGCACTAAAAGCTAGTAGTGCTAATCTATGTATCTAAATGAGGAGTAAGACAGGAATACTAAATGTGTAATTTTAATATAGGTTCTGGAAACCACACTGTACAGCAATTATGAATTGTTCTACTTTACAAAATCTCTCTCTCTCTCTCTCTATATATATATATATATAGAGAGAGAGAGAGAGAGAGAGAGAGAGACAGCAAAACATAGTGATGGTAGAAAGTAATAGGATATATGATAATATCAACTAAATAACAAATGTAAAGAAATGCATTAACATATGAATATATATATATATATATATGGCATAAAAATAAATATCTAATAATGTTTTCTAATAAAGAAAGAAAGAAAGGGACAAGGACAAGACTTGGAAGAGAGAAATTATGATACTTACTGTGAACGCTAAGCTGGGTTCCACTTCCAAAAATCCATCACAGTGTTACAGACCTGTACAAAAACTATAATGTCTAGTCACATACTATAGAGAATGGCTGAGAGTAGGAAACTATAAGATGCTTCGCCATATGAGATGATTGCTACTTGTATTGTAGGCCAATGGGGCTCCATTTCTGATCTAAGGTCTACCATTAGTTAGGAAACCCAGTGATCATTTTCCAGGAACAGTGGCCTAGATTTACTATGGTGTTTAGGACTTGATCTTGGTGCAAAATATGTCACAATTTGACACAAGAAGTCCTATCTACTCTTTCTTACACTTGATTAACAAGTGGGTATGTATTCATTGAAAAGGGATATAAGGGATGTGGCTAAGGGTGCATTCACATCACCGTTTAGGGTACTTTCACACTAGCGTTATTCTTTTCCGGCATTGAGTTCCGTCCTCCTAGGGGCTCAATACCGGAAAAGAACTGATCAGTTTTATCCTAATGCATTCTGAATGGAGAGAAATCCATTCAGGATGTATCAGAATGTCTTCAGTTCAGTCACTGAACGTTTTTTGGACTGAGAAAATACCGCAGCATGCTGCGGTATTATCTCCATCCAAAATTCCAAAACACTTGTCGGAATGCCGGATGCGGCATTAATTTACATTGAAATGTATTAGTGCCGGATCCTGCATTAAAAATACTGCATTGACGGATCCGTTCTTCCGGTCTGCACATGCGCACACCTTTAAAAATGTAAAAAAATAAATAACGGATCAGTTTTTCCGGATGACAACCGGAGAGACGGATCTGTTATTGCAATGCATTTGTGAGACGGATCCGCATCCGGATCCGTCTACAAATGCTGTCCGTTTGCATACAGATTGCCGGATCCGGCAAGCAGTTCCGGCCACGGAACTGCCTGCCGGATCCTTACAACGCAAGTGTGAAAGTACCCTTAGCTTTCCGTTCTTCTGATCCATCAAAAGAAGAGAGAGAAAAAAAGAACAGTATCCAGTAAACAAAAAAAAACATATCCTGTTGCATCAGTTTGGCCCCTTGCACATGACTGTATGCCCTCCGAGACATACGGTCCGTGAGCGGGCCATATGTCCCAGAGCAGCATACATCGTGTGCACGGGAGTGCACAGCATCATAGATTACTATGATGCTGTGCGCATCAGGCCGTATGTCTCGGAGGGCATACGGTCGTATGCAAGGGGCCTTATTCATAGGATCCGTTTTTTTACAGGATCCAGTAAAAAAAGGATCCTGTTGCATTAGTTGTCATACGTTTGAGCCACTTCTGTCTAAAATCCATTTTTTTTTTAGATGGAAACAAAAGTACTGCATGCAGTTTTTTCCCATGTAAAAAACGGATCTCAGACGGAAATGGCTCAAATGGATGACAAATGGATGACAACTGATGCAACATGATCAGTTTTGTTTACTGGATCCTGTTTTATTTTCTCTCTTTCTTCTTTTGACGGATCAGAAGAATGGAAAGCTAAACGGTGATGTGAATGCATCTTAAGTAGTAAAAGATGACTGTCCTAAAATGCGATTTTTTTTTGCACCACAATGTGCCAACATTTCTTATGTAAAAATATGAAAGACAGTGAGCTAAAAGATGACCTAAACTTTGAGCCAGACAATCTATAGATGCATCAGAACCTTTCACACCAGATATGCCCCCAGTATCAGGATTAAAGAGGTTGTCCAGCTTTTAAGTGATGACCTATCCTCAGCCATCACCAGCTGATCAGTTGGGTTCTGAAATCCCTCACACCTGCCAATCAGAATTATGGGTGTAGCCCTGGCCCCGAAAGTCATCGCCCCCCACCGATCAGCTAGGGGTAGTCTATCCTAATGACTGACCATCACTTAATTAAAGCTGGATATCCCCTTTAAGCATTCATCCTGGTACATCAAATTATTTGTTCCTATAATGAGTTCCACCCACAATAAAATTGTTGACCTTGTAAAACATTGCCATTAATATGTGACCCATACTTGATAAAGGTAAAAACGCTGCATTTTTGTGATTTGAACATGTCAGCCAATTGTTTCTTTTGGTACATTTGGATAATGTCACACTTTTTTTTTTTTTTGATCCGTGGATCCAAAATTTGGGGACTTTTGGACTTTTGGAATATTACACAAAAACCTGGCTGCAACTTGAGTCCACTTTGTACTCTGTTCTGTTGAATTGTACTTGCTTGGAGCTTCTTGGAATTTAACTGTAATGTTAGATGATAGTTGAAATAAGTACTTGCAGTAAGCATAATTTAAGTATCATCCAAATAAATAAATGATGATGATGGGAACAGGATCTAAATATAACATTCACCATGTGTGTATAGTAAATGAAATGAAAAAAAATAATAGGTTTAATAAATATATATATGCCAATACAATAAAATCTAGATAATTGAAGTTAAAAGGGACTATAGTGATATTAGCCTGGTTAACACGTACTATTTATTTCTTGTTAGGTTTATGAGAAGAGGATTCAGTTTGTAAATATCAGTGTTTTACTTGAAAATAACAAGAACAAGTTGATAAAGATTCAATAGTTTTATTAGATGATAGCATGACACATAAGGAAGACAATAGGTGGCTAATACATTGCAATTGATTTTAGTCTGGTTAATCCTTTTTATTAAAGAAGAGAGTAAGAAAGATGAAAATATAAAAGAGTTTAAGAACAATAAACATTAATAACATTCAGATCTCTTCATCTTCTGGATAATCTCTTTCCCTTGATGAGTCACTTTACAGGCGTAATCCTGATGTTTGGTGAACTCAGATTTGGACATGCTGAGTAGACTGCTCTCCATGTACAGGTTATCAGCCTGTTTGCTGACTGGTGAGGTATGTACTCCAGTTGTCCACTTGGCCCCATCCACCATCCATTCCACAGACGCAGTCCTGGGGGTGAAATCACTCAGAGAGCAGACCATTGTGGCCTTATCTGTCTGTAACTCTTCCTCCGATGGACCATAGACAGACACAGAGGGAGCCTTCACTTCACCGGCTGTTGGATATAAAGAAAAGATGTCTGAGCTACTAGATTTATATTTAGGAAATAATCTATATTTCCCATTACTTCCCTGTTTTTCTTCTCACTTGTATATTCAGATGAAGCAATAATGGTAGAAAAGCACTATGAATAAACTGACAAAGAAATAAAGCAGCAGAAATAGCAGGAAGCTGTTAGCGTAGTGCACAACCACCGACGTCTGCCACAGCAGAACAGTAGCAATATAATAATAAAGCAAAAGCTAATTTTTTTGAGCACCGCTCATGGCACAATTATGTCATTGGTTTTAAAAGGGTTCAATAAAATTTTATTTTTAATCATCTTCTAGTGTCTAGGGCAAGTAGGGTATTATAGCCAAGTTGGCAATAAGTTAGAAAACCGCTATTTAATTATATACAATATTATATAAAATGCATATCGGTCAAAAACTATATCCTGATATCTCTCTCCAACATGGCTGAGAGTATTAGAGCTATATTACTGAAGATCATTATTCTAAACTCACAGTGACTTGTCTACTCGACATTTTAAGGAAGTACTGTAGGTTTACAGAGAGAAGAGTCACATACAGAAAGCTGAGTACATTCAGAATAGTAGTAATATTAAACTTTGCTCTTTTTATATGTTAATAAATGACCATGATCTATTATGTAGATGTATAAATTAATCTATATTGTGTTCTTTATGCTGTTATCTATAGCAGAGACTATGCTATATATTTTATTACATTTGTATTCTGAAGCATTTCCAACAGGTCACATTTTTAGAACTTTATTAATAATGGTTGACCTGTGAGTCACTGAAATCTGTTCTTCTTGTGATAATGAAGAATAAGAGCCATGAGGACTGGATTTATTTTATTGGATTGTTGTAGTGCTGGATTTTCCCTAATCTACATAGCAGCCTATAGCACTAAAAGCTAGTAGTGCTAATCTATGTATCTAAATGAGGAGTAAGACAGGAATACTAAATGTGTAATTTTAATATAGGTTCTGGAAACCACACTGTACAGCAATTATGAATTGTTCTATTTTACAAAATCTTTCTCTCTCTCTCTCTCTCTCTCTCTATATATATATATAGAGAGAGAGAGAGCGAGAGAGAGAGAGAGAGACAGCAAAACATAGTGATGGTAGAAAGTAATAGGATATATGATAATATCAACTAAATAACAAATGTAAAGAAATGCATTAACATATGAATATATATATATATGGCATAAAAATAAATATCTAATAATGTTTTCTAATAAAGAAAGAAAGGAAGGGACAAGGACGAGACTTGGAAGAGAGAAATTATGATACTTACTGTGAACGCTAAGCTGGGTTCCACTTCCAAAAATCCATCACAGTGTTACAGACCTGTACAAAAACTATAATGTCTAGTCACATACTATAGAGAATGGCTGAGAGCAGTAAACTATAAGATGCTTCAGCATATGAGATGATTGCTACTTGTATTGTAGGCCAATGGGGCTCCATTTCTGATCTAAGGTCTACCATTAGTTAGGAAACTCAGTGACCATTTTCCAGGAACAGTGGCCTAGATTTACTATGGTGTTTAGGACTTGATCTTGGTGCAAAATATGTCACAATTTGACACAAGAAGTCCTATCTACTCTTTCTTACACTTGATTAACAAGTGGGTATGTATTCATTGAAAAGGGATATAAGGGATGTGGCTAAGGGTGCATTCACATCACCGTTTAGGGTACTTTCACACTAGCGTTATTCTTTTCCGGCATTGAGTTCCGTCCTCCTAGGGGCTCAATACCGGAAAAGAACTGATCAGTTTTATCCTAATGCATTCTTAATGGAGAGAAATCCGTTCAGGATGCATCAGTATGCCTTCAGTTCAGTCACTGCACATTTTTCCGGAACACTTGCCGGAATGTCGGATGCGGCATTAATTTACATTGAAATGTATTAGTGCCGAAGTAACCTATGAAGCTGTGCGCTCCCTTGCGCACCATGTACGCTGCTCCAGGACATAAGGCCCGCTCAAGGACAGTATGTCTCGGAGGGCATACGGTTGTATGCAAGGGGCCTTATGCATAGGATCCGTTTTCTTTTACAGGATCCATTAAAAAAAGGATCCTGTTGCATTAGTTGTCATCCGTTTGACCCACTTCTGTCTGAAATCTGTTTTTTTTTAGATGGAAACAAAAGTACTGCTTGGAGTTTTTTCCCATGTAAAAACGGATCTCAGACGGAAATGGCTCAAATGGATGACAACTGATGCAACTTGATCTGTTTTTTTTTTACTGGATCCTGTTTTATTTTCTCTCTTTCTTCTTCTGACTGATCAGAAGAACGGAAAGCTAAACGGTGATGTGAATAGTAAAAGATGAATGTCCTAAAATGCGATTTTTTTTTGCGCCACAATGTGCCAACATTTCTTATGTAAAAATATGAAAGACAGTGAGCTAAAAGATTACCTAAACTTTGAGACAGACAATTTATAGATGCATCAGAACCTGTCACACTAGTAGGAAACCTGGGCCACTATGTGTCAGTTGCTCTCTGTTACAGTACTCCAATGCCCTATAAATAAATATAATATATATATATATATATATATATATATATATATATAAAAACAAATATATATATATATATTTATATCATGCATATAATAAATATTATATCCTATGTCATATTATTCCGGGGTTCGGGGGTTTTATAAGTTTGCAATTTTTCTGATGTATAATTAGTTTAAAACAAGTAGCCTATTGTTGTGGTTCCTAGTTTGTCGCACCCAGTGATTTGCAAGAGATATGCTGCCTATGTAATATCAAAATATTCTGAAGAACTGTACACTGTATGAAGGGCCTCATATCAGTCACAATCTAACATTAAATAGTAGTTTTATGAAATTACAAGCAAAGTTTTTATGCCTCATTTCTACAGGATAATGTATTTTTATTGCTCTCATAGCAAATTTAGACCCTATTTACATTTTGCTGCATTTTCTTGTAATGAAAAATAGGAATGGATTCCCCAAAGACTCCGAAAACATTCAATTATATTCTATATAATACTTACTGTACATAATAATTTTTACTGATTGTAAAGTGCTGCGGAATATGTTGGTGCTATATAAGCAAAGATTATTATTACTATTATTATTATTATTACAATTTTGGCTTTTACCACTTAGCTTTAATGTGCTGTTCAAGTGTATGGGAATGAAAATTCAGTGGCTTCATGCTGTTCCACCTTTAAGTCCAGCTTGATTTGTTAAAGGTCACTCTGATCGATGAATGACGGCTACCAATAATTAAAATATTTCTGTGTCTGAACACTGGGTAATATACTGCATCATATTAATTTTTGCTCTCTAAGAAGAAATGGTTGTTGTTGGTATTGTGGTTATTGTTGTATACTTACATATAAAAATATGTTAAAACACATATTGATATATAATAATAATGTAAGGTATTTATGTGCATTCTGTGCATTAGGTGTTTTGTGCTAAGTGATGTGATGACTTTTCAAACTTAGCCCACACATTATATAAAATAACCCACAGATCTACATGATTCATCAATGTAAGAACTACAGATACTGAATGAAGATACTATCATTTTATTTTCAAGTTCATACAGAAAAGTGACAATAACTCTCTTAAAGAGTTCCACATGAAGAGATTAGAGTAAAAGAACAATTACTAGTAGAAATCTGGAAGTATAACAGTTTAATAAGAAAAAAGAACAATAATACTGTTATATAAAATTACATTTATGGCCCTTATAGCAAGTGTAAAAGAAAGCATTAATTAGGCCATAAAGATTTAGAGAAAGTAACTATTAAGAACATTCTGATCGATTTATCGTCTGGATAATCTCTTTCCCCTGATGTGTCACTTTACAGGCAAACTTCTCATGTTTCATGTATTCTGTGGAGGACATGCTGAGGAGACTACTCTCCATGTACAGGTTATCAGCCTGTTTGCTGGCCGGAGTGGTATATATATCAGTTGTCCACTTTTTCTCATCCACCATCCATTCCACTGACGCAATCCTTGGAGTGAAGGCATTCAGAGTGCAGACCACAGTGGCCTTATTTGTCTTTAGCTCTTCATCGGAAGGTTTGTACATAAATACAGAGGGAGTCTTCACCTCTCCGGCTGTTAGATAAAAAGGTCATAAAAAAATTAAAGAGGGTAAAACAGAAGTTATAGAAAGTGTATTGTACATGTACATTGTTTAGAATAAGTTCTATTCATTCACATTTACCTTATGATGATGACTGACTATATGTATATATGATATACAGTGTTATTTACACTGTTAATATACAGACATAAAGCAAATATTTATAAAATATACCTTAAATATTACATTAGTTTAACGCTTTAAATCTGAAATGTTATATTTTATAAAAATATATTCATAATCTATCTATCTATCTATCTTGCTTTATAAAAACTCAACTGAGTTAAAACGTTACATCCTGGGTAAAGAATAAACACGGGACAACTTTGAAGTTGAAAGTGCTACGGTTTATTTAGATTTTTGAGTTGCGTCTTGGGATCCAGAGGTCAGGAGGATCTTACACCATGGGCACTGACACTGAATAGACTGAATTACAGTGTTTTCAATAGGTGGTGCCGACCTACCCTATATTTTTTTGTTTGATCTATCTATCTATCTATCTATCTATCTATCGATCGATCTATCTATCGATCTATCTATCTCTCTATCTCATATCTATCTATCTTTCTATTTCATATCTATCTATCTATCTATCTATCTATCTATCTATCTATCTATCAATCTATCCTGTTCTATCTATCTATCTATCTATCTATCTATCAATCAATCTATCTCTCTATCACATATCTATCTCTCTATACATCTATTTTCATTTATTGACATTATTAGGAGTACCATAAAATGAAGATTAACAACATAAGACATTTTAAACAGCGTAACAAAAAAAACTTCAATATGAAATATGATTTAGTAATAAAAAATGTATCTGTAATTGAATGAACATTGTAGGCCCAATGTTCTGTGTGGAATTGTGAATATGTTGGTATTGTTAATGTATGTTCCTTTTTTTATAACTAATATTTCAAAAAATATGCATAAAATGTATTATATATCGAAATATTCAGAAATGTTTAGCAAGAATGGCCCCATTGGAGTATCTACATTCTCACATAGAGACGGGATATATCACTTGTAAGCGAGCAGGGTGTTTGTATTGGAAACACAAAGCATTTTAATTTTGATCTGTCAAAGTGTTTAAATAATACACGCTCGGCTACATAATAAACTTGATGAGCTCTGGGTGTTGTAAATAGATGATTTAGTAGATTTTATGTTCAGTTTTCTTACATTTTTAATAATTTTTTTTGACTTACAGTTTCTAATAAAAGCAATAAAAGGTGTTAATAGAAAATATAAAATATATGGATGAATTTTATGACTTGTAGAACATGTATTATAAAACATACATTATAAAGGTACTTACAGTGAACGGCTAGCTTGGTCCCATCTCCGAAAATATACACACTATAGTACAGACCCATACAAAAACCATGTAACGTGTGTGACGATATACACAGCAGGGCCTCACATACTGTAGGTATATTTTCTGTGAATGTCACTATGAATATCTTTGTTCCTCTAGTATTTTCTGATAAAATTAAAACTATTACCACCCTGGCAACAGATAGCCACATAATCTAGTAGTAAACGTGTAATATTTGATAGATTTGTTGTACAGAAGAATGTTAGAATAGATCCAAAACTAGTAATTTGCTTGATGCACATTTAATTGATTTTCCGTAAGTGCGTCTACTGTATGAAAACACTTTAAATAAGTTAATAATTGCATGCTTAGCTTAGAGGAATATATTGAAAGGATTTATTTGGTTGGACTATAGTGCAATTTATTGGGGAAAATGTACAATATATTACAGAAATATTACCACCATAAAGATTAGATTTTACCTACATACACATCATTACTACCAGTAATGCTAATATACAAGTCCCAAATAGTGCACCACACCATAACCACTACATTATATAGTGAATATAATACCACCATGCTGTTACCAAATAAAAACCACAATAACAAAAAGCAGTATTACCACCGTACAATGGTAGATCCCAGGTGTACATAGGCACCCTGCAGACCATGAAATACTGTAAGTGAATAAAAAACAGATAAATCCAGTGACTCACAGTAAATGGGGAAGATTCATCATGAAGATACTGCATATTTTAGACTTTTTCAATGGCACTTGTGCAAAATTTTTGGCACAAGTGCCGTTTCTGTGCCAGTCTTGACACTTTCCTGAAAAGGGGACAGGGCTAGGGTATCTTTCTGTAGTCCTGCCATATTTATCATCTTCTATGGCATTTTTATGGAGTAGAAGAACATCTGGCCTGGTTATCCTAGCCTGGCATACGCTGCTGGGCTATGATATAGTGGCCATGATGTATTTTCTGACCAGAGAAGTTCATGGTTTCAGTCTCATCAATTCGGCCCAGACTGACTTGAAGACTTCTTCCAGCTATGTCTTATGACTACAAAAAAGTCTTGTTTTGCAGAGTTTGCTGCCCAGAAATCTTTCTCTCCTCGTTTTTCCAGCACCCTCATTTTTTTTCTATCTGCACAAACTCCCCAATATACTGCTATCCCCAACTCAGGCCCTGTTATTGCTCCATTTGCTGCTATTACTGAAGATGCTGCGCAGCACAGTGCTCCCAAATACTGTATTTCAGAAATCATGTTAGCCCCAAAAATGATTGCACTCAATTTCAAACCTGCAGGTTTATTATGGGTAGGAAATAACAAGGAAATATGGTAGCAGAAAAGAGAAATGATCTATCAGGTTTAGAGCTTAAAGTAATATTTCTGTAGGTCTCATGCATACAGCAGAGCTGTGTTCACAGATGTTATAAGGAGACACATGGTGTCTGTTCGGCTTTATACTACAGTACATGATACAGCACACTTTTATGAAAATATTATCTCTAGGAAGCATAGAAAGAATATTTCCATAATATGGCGTCTAATATTGTATGCCATGATTGTATGATTCTGGCAGAAAAAAAACTCTGTCTTCATGTAGGAGGCACATAAGAGCCATGTAGCGGTCAATGAGTGTAATATTAAAGCTCCAAACAGCTTTGAAATTGTATAGAACCACATTATGCTCATATGCATAATGCTGGTATACTCAGCTGTATGTACAAATGATTGTACAGTCTTATATAGTCTGTGGTCAGTGTCATAACTCATGTTTTAGAATTTTGGTGGTCAGGGATTAGAGACCTTGTGTATCTCCATAATAAATATCTACACCTATACATTTTCTTGTATTTTTTCCCTGTATTTCATTTGCATATTCTATATTTTCCAATTTCTTGGGTTTTCATGAAACAAACTTCTGCACAGCCTGCCAAATCAGATCAAGATACCGTGATGTATCACGTAAAAATGCAAAGTTCAATTAAGCCAATGGTTATAACCTATAAAAAAGGATTCAAGATAAGCTTTGGGAAAACTAAATAGTAGATGGAGTCGAACAATTGATTTTTAAAATGTAAAACTAAAAAGTGTAATAAAAAATACATTTGCGTAGATAAATAATTAATCTACAATGATATTTACTTCTATCCATAATAAGATGAACAATTGTACTTACCTCACTGAGGCCACCATCTATATCATTGTTCTCCCAGACAAATTAGTGAACATGTGAGCTAACTGTACTTAGATTTCTAGTACATCTTTACTCCCTTTGACATACCTAACACATCATGCATGCTAAAGTGACTGTTGTTGCTGACAGAGGTAGGAGATCTGCACTACTGGCAGAGCAGTCATATGCAGAACATGTGTCTGGTCAGTACAGACTCTTCAGCAATTCTTAGAGGTTAAGTATAATGATAATTTTCTTCTACAAAATGTCTACATGTAGCCTGAGGCTACATGGGCTGCATGACATTAAGATGGCAATTGACATGAGTGCATTTAAAGGTGCTAAAATCCAACATGACTGTAAAACTTTATATAAGCAATAGTGTTGAATTCAAATTACTAACTTCAAACTTTGGTTGTTGCAAAAGGCAGTTTGTCAAAGGGCTGTAGAATGGTACAATAATGAGTGTCTGCAGACAACAGGGACGCATGGTGGAGGATCCTTGCTGCATTTCAACAAATTGAGTTGGGAATTTGGTCAGGATTAATGGTGTCCCCGATGTTGAGAAGTACAGGCAGACACATGCACTTATCCATTATAAATTACTATTAGGGAAGCATCTGGCTGGCTATTGTTATACGTATCTTATGTTCATGTCCTTTACCTGAAGTAGGGACGGGTTCCCAACATGCATTCTTTGGATGTTTATTATTACTACAAAAGAAGGATCCTCTTGGAAAGTACTGATGCCCAGGATCAATTTTTCGGCTACGTTTACACTAGCGTTTTTGATGGATCCGGCAGGGATCAGCAAAAACGCTTCCGTTACTGATAATACAACCATCTGCATCCGTTATGAACTGATCCGGTTGTATTATCTTTAATATAGCCAAGACAGATCCGTCATTAACTCCATTAAGAGTCAATGGGCGATGGATCAGTTTTCTATTGTGTCAGATTGTGGCAGAGAAAAAGGATCCGTCCCTATTGACTTGCATTGTGGGTCATGACGGATCCGTCTTGCTCCGCATCTCAGGACGGAAAGCAAACCGCAGCATGCTGCGGTTTGCTCTCCATCTCCGGTATGACAACGGAACGGAATGCATTTTGGAGCATTCCATTCTGTTAAGTTACGTTTTGTCCCATTGACAAGGAATGGGCACAAAACGGAAGCGCTTTTTTCCAGTATTGAGACCCTATGAGAGATCTCAATACCAGGAAATATTAACGCTAGTGTGAAAGTAGCCTTAGTCTATGTAAGCTGTGTTGCCACATGTAAACATCCTCCGATCAGCAGAAGTGTGCAAACCCTCATTTGGTGGCTCTTCATTTGTTGGCTCCTCGTTTGTCGGCTGATTAGATCTTTTATGCGGGTTTAAAAATGCTTGTTTGTTGGCAGGACATTGCTCTGTGTAAGCTGGGAATGTACTGCAGACAATGCAGTGAATTATTGGTCATTTGACGTTCATTTAAGAAATTATCTGCCTGTGTGAAAGGAATTTAAAAAGGTTTTCTGATGCTTAAATATTGATGGCCTATCCTCAGGATAGTTAATTATCTGATCTGTTGGGGTCTAACCCCCAGCACACCAACGATCCGCTGTTTCAGGCAACTACCAGCAGGGAAAAATATACAGTGAAGGAGCTGGAAGCGCAATGTTCTATCCACTGTCTAGTGGCCCTGCTGGGGTATTGCAGCTCAGCTCCCATTTAAATTAGTGGCAGCTAAGGGCTCGTTCACATCACCTTTGTCTTTTCCGTTCTCCGGCTGGAGCAGGAGAACGGAAAGGACGGATGCTGTACATAACTGACACGAACGGAGCCTAAAGACCCCATAGACTTTAATGGGGTACGTTTGGTGTCCACTCAGAACATGATTTTTGAGCGGACATGAAAGTACTGCATGCAGTACTTTCGTGTCCGCTCAAAAATAATGCTCTGAGTGGACACCAAACGGATCCCATTAAAGTCTATGGGGTCTTTAGTCTCCGTTGGTGTCAGCTAGGTGTCAGTTATGTACAGCATCCGTCCTTTTGTTATCCTGCTCCTTAATGGAGCCGGAGAACGGAAAAGACAAACGGTAATGTGAACGAGCCCTAAGCTGCAGTATGCGGGTGCCAGAAACCACATACTGGATGGAGCATTCCATGCACTGTAAAGTTTCCGGCTTTGGTGGATGCCCAAAACAGCTGATCAGTGGGGGTGCTGGGGTGTCAGACCTCCATCAATCTGATAATGATGAGCTATCCTGAGGAAAGGACATCAATATCCTAAGTACCAGGAAACCCTTTTAAATGATCACTGATCAAATTCCTATATCATTGACTGGTGCTTGTTATGGACAAAAATCTACCATTGTAATGGTTTTCTGAATTGACATAGGCCAGCCAGGTCCAGCAGAAAGCCTGTTCCTTAAGGAAAATCCCATACACATGATGGCTTATCACAGCAACAATAGTTGACCACCAAATTGTCTTTATGTACAGTACTTACCCTACCCAATGTTACATTCTGCAATTAGGCAATTGAATGTTCAAACAACATTTTTTCCCAGTCATTGGCCCATGTTAAGGGCTCCTAAAGGATATGATCACCCACCAAATAGGCAATGCTCATCTAGCAGTTAATAATCTCCTTGTTTAGACTGGGCAATTGTTATTAAGGAAAGTTTTTAGGAATGCTTATCTGCCGATAATTGACCTGTGTATAAGGACTTTAAAGGGAATCTTTCACCAGTTTTATGTTACCCTGAGTGAGATATCAGAGCTCATGAATATGAGAACTCCATGGAGTATGCAATGTATTGAGTGGAATGCACTGCTAGTCTCGCACTGGAGCTGCCCAATACAGATTATAGCAAAACATGAGGGTCAACAAAGGAAAGTGACCCATTCTGTTGATCAGCGCATCTGTCACCAGTTTATACTGCCCTCAGAAAGGGCAGCATAAGGGCTCATGTACACGACAGTATGCATTTTGCGGTCTGCAAAAAATACGGATGACATCCGTGTGCATTCTGTATTTTGCTTAACGGAACAGCTGGCCCTTCATTGAACAGTACTATCCTTGTCCGTAGTGAGGACAATAATAGGACATGTTCTATTTTTTGCGGACCGGAAATACGGACATACGGAAACGGAATGCAAACAGAGTAACTTCAGTTTTTTTTTTGCCAACTATTTGAAGGGAATGGTTCTGCATACGGTCCGCAAAAAAAGCAGAACGGACACGGAAAGAACATACGTTCGTGTACATGAGCCCTAAAACTGAAGACAGATTACCGTGCTGTTCATCAATACATTCCTCAAGAATTAACAACCTTGCTTGCACCATCACTAGTCAGTGTACTGCTGCTCTCAGCTTCCTCATCCAGGGATCATACCCCTGTGCTTCCTGGTCCTGAATGTTGGATTAAATCCGGTGTGAGTATTTAAACAGCTGTTTAACACACACGCTTGACAGAGGGGGCAATCCCCTGAAACGTAGCTACATGTCTGTTTCGCCTTAAGCGCAGGATCCTTGCTGCAAACCAGAGGGACACACACTGGACTGTATATATCTGTAGACATTTACTGTATGAATATACCATGATGAAGCATTTGTAATATTATACTATTGATGTTGGATAAGATAAGCAAAGACAAAAAAGTGTGTGCTATTACATGCGTCACAGATTTTATTTAGATGTTATTTTTAATTTTCCATGACAATATCTATATTAAAACAAAAACCATAAAATACTGCAGTTTTTGCACTGGCCACTATGTAGAATAATTGGCGCCACTTCTTGGTTTATACAGATCACTTTACTGCAGTTATATATTATTCTAATCCTGCCTGTAATGATATCCCCTCTGTGCTATTTTTTTTATGCTTTGTAAATGCTGTTAAGAACAGCTCAGGCAAGATGGCCAGTCCTATAATCATGTACAGGGAACAGAATAAAAAAAAAACCTGTAATCGGAAAATAAAATCAGATTAGAAAAAAAGGAGATGTGTCTCTATCTGGGTTTAACTGGCAAATAACATTTTTTGTGACATCTTTCCTTTAAAGTGTAACTGTCATATTTTCACTCAAAATTAAATTTTCATAAATGTAGTTACTGCTACAGTGATATACCATAATCACTAATTATTTTGTTGACATGCTACTTTTTCATATGATTCTGTCCATAGCAACCGCTCCTCACAAGCCTGCAATCTCAAAATGGCTGCTGCTGCCCTTTCCCTAAGGCTAAGGAGCGTGCATCTTCCCTACAACCAATTAGCTTCCCCACAGTTCCTCCCTTGAGTGCTTTACAGGTGCTAAAGCGGGAATTACATCACCCTAGAAACAAGGCACCTTCACAGTCAGACAGGAGCGCACGCGCAGAGTTCAGGGCTGCCCACAACTAAGTCCTCCATCTTCTGCATATACAAGATCAGAGACAGGGGAGACCTAGAATCGTTTTAGATGCACCACTGAAATGGCTGGAGGAGCATAAAGAAAGCAGCTGTTACTAGGTAAATTAATAGCGTTTGAAAAAGATTGACAACACAACTAAGGTTTCATTATTTACAAAAAAAAAAAAAAAGACAGTTTCACTTTAAAGGGGTTGTCGAAATAAAAATATTCAACAGTTTTTAAACCACCCCCCGAGAATATAGTGAGAATCAGGGCAGAGTGCGGATCATCTGTGTGGGCTGAAGGTCTGAAAGGAGAAGATGAGGAAAGAGAATATCTACAGTCGTGGCCAAAAGTTTTGAGAATTACATAAATATTGGAAATTGGAAAAGTTGCTGCTTAAGTTTTTATAATAGCAATTTGCATATACTCCAGAATGTTATGAAGAGTGATCAGATGAATTGCATAGTCCTTCTTTGCCATGAAAATTAACTTAATCCCGAAAAACCCTTTCCACTGCATTTCATTGCTGTCATTAAAGGACCTGCTGAGATCATTTCAGTAATCGTCTTGTTAACTCGGGTGAAAATGTTGACGAGCACAAGGCTGGAGATCATTATGTCAGGCTGATTGGGTTAAAATGGCAGACTTGACATGTTAAAAGGAGGGTGATGCTTGAAATCATTGTTCTTCCATTGTTAACCATGGTGACCTGCAAAGAAACGCGTGCAGCCATCGTTGCGTTGCATAAAAATGGGTTCACAGGCAAGGATATTGTGGCTACTAAGATTGCACCTCAATCAACAATTTATAGGATCATCAAGAACTTCAAGGAAAGAGGTTCAATTCTTGTTAAAAAGGCTTGAGAGCGTCCAAGAAAGACCAACAAGCGCCAGGATCGTCTCCTAAAGAGGATTCAGCTGCAGGATCGGAGTGCCACCAGTGCAGAGCTTGCTCAGGAATGGCAGCAGGCAGGTGTGAGCGCATGACTTTTGGAAGATGGCATGGTGTCAAGAAGGGCAGCAAAGAAGTCATTTCTCTCCATAAAAAACATCAGGGACAGATTGATCTTCTGCAGAAAGTATGGTGAATGGACTGCTGAGGACTGGGGCAAAGTCATATTCTCGGGTGAAGCCGATTGTTTGGGGCATCTGGAAAAAGGCTTGTCCAGAGAAGAAAAGGTGAGCGCTACCATCAGTCCTGTGTCATGCCAACAGTAAAGCATCCTGAGACCATTCATGTGTGGGGTTGCTTCTCATCCAAAGGAGTGGGCTCACTCACAATTTTGCCCAAAAATACAGCCATGAATAAAGAATAGTACCAAAACACCCTCCAACAGCAACTTCTTCCAACAATCCAACAACAGTTTGGTGAAGAACAATGCATTTTCCAGCATGAAGGAGCACCGTGCCATAAGGCAAAAGTGATAACTAAGTGGCTCGGGGACCAAAACGTTGAAATTTTGGGTCCATGGCCTGGAAACTCCCCAGATCTTAATCCCATTAGAGAACTTGTGGTCAATCCTCAAGAGGCGGGTGGACAAACAAAAACCACTAATTCTGACAAACTCCAAGAAGTGATTATGAAAGACTGGGTTGCTATCAGTCAGGAATTGGCCCAGAAGTTGATTGAGAGGATGCCCAGTCGAATTGCAGAGGTCCTGAAAAAGAAGAGCCAACACTGCAAATACTGACTCTTTGCATAAATGTCATGTAATTGTCGATAAAAAGCCTTTGAAACGTATGAAGTGCGTGTAATTATATTTCAGTACATCACAGAAACAACTGAAACAAAGATCTAAAAGCAGTTTAGCAGCAAATTTTGTAAAAACTAATATTTGTGTCATTCTCAAAACTTTTGGCCACAACTGTACATCAAAGGAGACGTCACTGGATGTAAGAGGTATGTGGGGCTGTGTAGCAAGTACAGCAAAATGCAGTGGGGGGGACGACATAGAGAGTTGGAACAATATTTATTGGGGCTTGGCCCCGGATCTTTTTCGACCCTAGCAATGCCCCTGACCTCCACCTATTCCACTACACCCTGCCCACGGACGCCATGACTGGCATCTCAACAACTGCTACAGAAAGTGACGTCATGTTCTAGGTGGTTGATAGACCGCCAGCCTTAGCGGCTACTTCCTGCCAAGCTAAACCTGTCTGCAAAGATCGGCCATGATGAGAAGGTCAAAATAGTATATCTGTGTGAAGTCATCATGTGCTGGGAAGGCTGTTACTGGAAATGCAGTGGTATATTGAAAGGAAAATATTACTGATAGCAGCCAAAGGCTGTGTATGATACTGTCGGCTAAACCACTGTATCTTAGCTTATCATGTGTAATACTGTCTGCTGAGATACTGTATCTTAGCTTATCATGTGTAATACTGCCTGCTGAGCTACTATATCTAAGCTTATCATGTGTAATACTGCCTGCTGAACCATATATCTAAGCTTACCATGTGTAAGGGCTCATGCACATGGCCGTGGCTGTATTGTGGCCCACAATAACAGCAGGTCCGCAATATATGGGCACTGGACATTTGCCCATTGTATGATGGATTCAGAGGAAGTTCCCTCCCAAGACCAGGCTCTGGATCTGCCACTGGTCCTGAGCTGTGATAGGGAGAGCATGGGCACGCTCCTAAGCTGTGATAGGGAGAGAGCTGCAGTGGAATGGACACGCCTCCTGAACTGCAGCAGAAAAGACACTCCTCCAGAGCTGTCAGCTTGATATAAATCTAGCAAAGCAATAAATGTGGAGAATTCTGGATCCATGTGAGGTACAGGGCTGGTTCTAGCTGTGTTAGAAAGGTATTGTCATGTATCATACTATATGATGTCTGATTTTCATTTTTTACATTATTGATGGGTTAATCCCTTTAACCTCTTTAGGACACAGGGTGTACAGGTACGCCCTGATGTCCTGTTACTTAAGGACACAGATGATCGGAAAAAAGTCACTGCTCAAATCATTGAGCAGGCACTCTGTGTCAATGCGCGGTGGGGTCCTGTGACCCCCCCGTATCGGCGATCGCCACAAACCGCAGGTCAATTCAATTTGTGACTTTTCCATATAATCAGGCGGAGGGTGTGGGGGCTATCAGGTCCCTGTGCTGCTGTGGAGGGGACCCGATAGCAGGGAAGGCAGCCCCGATGCTTACCTTAGCATTGGAGCTGCCTTCCGGTGACGAGCCTGTGAGATCCAGCCCCTGGATCTCACAGGCAGGAAGCTGTATGAGTAATACACACTGTATTACTCATACAGCCAATGCATTCCAATGCAGAAGTGTTGAAATGCGTTGTAAAGGGGATCAGACCCCCAAAAGTTGAAGTCCCAATGTGGGACGAAAAATAAAGTGAAAAAAAAAATGTGAAAAAAAAGTTTCCCCCCAAAAAATGTAAAGTTTCAAGTAAAAAAAAAAAATATAAAATGTAATTTTCCCCAAATAAAGTAAAAAATAATTGGTAAAAAATAGGGAAAGAAAAAGTAGATATATTAGGTATCGACGCATCCGTATCGACCAGCTCTATAAACATATCACATGACCTAACCCCTCAGATGAACACGGTAAAACATAAAAAATAAAGACTATGCTAAATAAACAATTTTGTCCCCTTATATCACTAAAAGTACTACAGCAAGCAATCAAAAAGGCGTATGTCCATGAAAATGGTACCAATCTAACCGACACCTCATCCCGCAAAAAACAAGCCCCTATCTAAGACAAGCGCCCAAAAAATAAAAAAACTATGGCTCAGAATATGAAGACACTAAAACATAATTTTTTTGGTTTTTAAAAAGCTGTTATTGTGTAGAACTTAAGTAAATTAACCGCTTACCGACCGCCTAACGCAGGATTGCGTCCTGCAGGCGGTCGGTCTATTCCTCTTTGACGCGCGGGCGCGTCATCTCGCGAGAGGCGAGATTTCCTGTTAACGCGCGTGCTGGTGCGCACGTTCACAGGATCACGTCGGGGACAAGGTAAACTACAGCCTGCCAGCGCTGATCGTGCACTGGCAGGCTGTAGAAGTTTAAAAAATGGCATATCAGACGCTGTTTTGTTAACAGCGCCTGATATGCTGCTGATCGTTCCTTTGGTGGTCCCTTTGCTTGGGACCACCAAAGGAAACTTTTATAAGTGCACCAAATCACCACACAGACCCCCCCACCCATCCCCCCACCCCGTCACTGATTAACCCCTGATTAACCCTCGATCACCCCATGTCACCCCACTGTCACCCCCCTGACACTAATTACCCCCCTGTAAGGCTCATTCAGACGTCCGTATGTGTTTTGCAGATCCATGGATCCGCGGATCCGCAAAACACGGACACCAGCAATGTGTTTTCCGCATTTTGCGGATCCGCACATTGCCAGAACTATATAGAAAATGCCTTTTCTTGTCCGCAATTGCTCTATCTTTTCTATCTTCGGTTTGGGGGCCGAAACCCGGAAGTTTGCGGCCGCAGCTCCGCAAATGCTGATGCGGCGAGCACATAGTGTGCTCTCTGCATCACCGCCAACCCCATTCACACTGAATGGGTCCGCATCTATTCCGCAGAATTGCGGAATAGATGCGGACATTTTTGCGGACGTGTGAATGGGGCCTTACTACTTTTTTTTTTGCACATTTTTTGCGGAGCTGCGGCCGGATGTTTGGGGGCCGAAACCCGGAAGTTTGCGGCCGCAGCTCCGCAAATGCTGATGCGGCGAGCGCATAGTGTGCCTTCTTTCCAAAATGGGGTCACATGTGGGGTATTTATACTGTCCTGGCATTTTAGGGGCCCCTAAAGCGTGAGAAGAAGTCTGGAATCCAAATGCGTAAAAATGCCCTGTGAAATCCTAAAGGTACTCATTGGTTTTAGGGCCCCTTTGTGCACCCAGTCTGCAAAACAGTGGCACACATGTGGTATCACCGTACTCAGGAGAAGTAGGGCAATGTGTTCTGGGGTGTATTTTTATATATACCTATAATGTGTGTGAAAAATATCTCTGTAAACGACAACTTTTTAAATTTTTATACAAAGTTGACAATTTACAGAGATATTTCTCTCACCCAACATGGGTATATGTAAAAATACACCCCAAAACACATTGCCCTACTTCTCCTGAGTACGGCGATACCACATAAGTGACACTTTTGCAGCCTGGGTGCGCAGAAGGCCCAAATTCCAACGAGTACCTTTAGGTTTTACATGGCGGCTCACAATTTAGCCCCGCCCAAAATGCCAGAACAGTAAACACACCCCACAAATGACCCCATTTCGGAAAGTAGACACACTTTTCTCAGAAAGTGTCATTTTCCGCTAACTTGTGAAAAAAAATGAAATGATACATGAACTCACCATGCCCCTCCGTGAATACTTTGGGGTGTCTTCTATCTAAAATGGTGTGATTTGGGGGGTATTTATACTATCCTGGCATTCTAGCACCTGAAGAAACATGACAGGTGCTCAGAAAGTCAGAGCTGCTTCAAAATGCCGAAATTCACATTTTTGCACCATAGTTTGTAAACGCTATAACTTTTACCCAAACCAATAAATATACACTTATTGGACTTTTTTTTTTTATCAAAGACATGTAGAACAATAAATTTAGAGAAAAATTTATATAGAAATTTGGTTTTTTTTGAAAAATTTTACAACAGAAAGTGAAAAATGTCATTTTCTTGCAAAAATTTCGGTCATTTTTGATTAATAGCAAAAAAAGTAAAAATGTCAGCAGCAATGAAATACCACTAAATGAAAGCTCTATTAGTGAGAAGAAAAGGAGGTAAAATTCATTTGGGTGGTAAGTTGCATGACGGAGCAATAAACGGGTAAAGTAGCGTAGTGTGGAATTGTAAAAAGTGGCCTGGTCATTAAGGGTGTTTAAGCTAGGGGGGCTGAAGTGGTTAAAAAAAGTATACATATTAGGTATCGCCATGTCCATAATAACCTGCTCTATAAAAATATCCCATGACCTAATCCCTCAGATGAACACCGTAAAAAAAAACGGAATCATACCCTACCCAAGATAACCTGCTCTATAAAAATATCCCATGATCTAACCCCTCAGATGAACACCGTAAAAAACTAAAACTAAAAACGATGTAAAAAAAGCCATTTTTTGTCACCTTACATCACAAAAAGTGTAATGGCAAGCGATCAAAAAGGCATATGCGCCCCAAAATATTGCCAATCAAACCGTTATCTCATCCCGAAAAAAATTAGCCTCTACACAAGACAGTTGCCCAAAAAAAATATAAAACTATGACTTTGAGAATGTGAAGACACTAAAGAATCATTTAAAAAAAAATGCTTTGTCATGTAAAACTGAAACAAACAACCAAAAAAAGTAGATAAATATTGAGTTTTGATTGGCTGTTAACCCTTGCTTTGTAACTGGAAACAAATTATTAAGATGGAAAATCTGCCAAAAAAGTGAAATTTTGAAATTTTATCTCAATTTTCCATTAATTCTTGTGGAACACCTAAAGGGTTAACAAAGTTTGTAAAATCAGCTTTGAATACCTTGATGGGTGTAGTTTCTAGAACGGGGTCATTTTTGGGTGGTTTCTATTATGTAAGCCTCACAAAGTGACTTCAGACCTGAACTTGTCCTTAAAAAGTGGGTTTTTGGAAATTTCTGAAAATTTTAAGATTTGCTACTAAACTTCTAAGCCTTGTAACGTCCCCAAAAAATAAAATGTAATTCCCAAAATGATCCAATATCATGGGGAATGGGGAATGTAAAGTAATAACTATTTTTGTAGGTATTACTATGTATTATAGAAGTACAGAAATTGAAACTTGGAACTTTGCCAATTTTTGCACATTTTTGGTAAATTTGGTATTTTTTATAAATAAAAATGAATTTTTTTGACTCCATTTTACGAGTGTCATGAAGTACAGTATGTGACGAAAAAACAATCTCAGAATGGCTTTGATAAGTCGAAGCATTTTAAAGTTATCACCACTTAAAGGGATTCTGTCACCACTTTTCAGCCCTGTGAGCTAAACATATGCTCATGTTTAGGGTCTCATTATGATTCCTAATGTGGCTTTATAAACGCGATCTGTGGCTTAATTTTTGCAAAAAAACAGGTTTTACTAACCTGTCAATCATAGAAATAAGGTGCCCAAGGGGAGTTCCGGTAATGCAGGGTGCCCGACCGCACCCATCGCCATTCATGCCTAGCGCCGCCTTCCCAGAGTTCTGTGCCGCCTCCTACTACTCTGTGCCGCCTCTCCCTCCTTCCCCCTCCTCCCGCTGTAAGATCTCGCGCGTGCGCACTTCGCTTGAAGAAGCCGATCCAAGAAGTCCGCACGGGCGCATCAGGCTGAGCCTGTGTGCACACGCGCGAGATCTTACAGCGGGAGGAGGGGGAGGGAGGGTGAGGGAGAGTCGGCACAGAGGAGATGGTTTATTGCCATGCCTGCCTTGGCAAGGAATTAGCTGCCGTGGGCTTGCGTTATCCCGTGGTAACAATACTACCTTCCACCATGGATACTCTCACATCCAAAAAATCTACTATTTCCACCGAAATTCATTGTGAATTTCATGTTCATATTGTAATGTTTAAACAATCCACAAACCCACGGCACTGTTTCTCACTACCCGACCATATCATAATAATATCATCGACAAAACGGAGGAATAACTGAATATATTGAAGGAAGGGGTTACCCACCGAAAAGACGTAATAGTCCTCAAATACCGCCAGGTACAGGTTGGCAAAGGTACACGAGACAGGTGTCCCCATAGCCGTACCTAGTACCTGGCGGTACCATTGCTGCCCAAATAAAAATACATTGTTAGACAACACAAAATCAAGAGACTCCTCAATGAAATTACAGAAGAGGCCCCCTTTATTAGTCCTATTAAGGACATCTTTAACTGCCTTAACCCCTAAATTGTGTGGGATCCTTGTGTATAGGGATTCGACATCCATCGAAACTAAGTGATAATCGTTGCGCCACTTCAACTACTGTAGGGCGCAAAGAAAATCACCAGTATCTTTGAGATAGGTAGGGGTACCATACAACATTGGTCTCAACAACCAGTCTACGTATAATAACTGGAACCTCTTGAAGGGGGACATAACTTTGCAAAAGCTAGCGGAACAAAAACCACTGATTGCATTTAAGAGGTGTTCAACTATAAAGGATAGGATAGTTCACAGTGTGTTTCGCCCATTAATGAGTACCTCCTGGCTCACTGAAAAGCAAATAGTCGGAAACTTCAAATGTGGGCGGTGTTCTTTTTGTTCACAGAATGCACAGAGTAAAACTCTGTTGTTAGGTGGGGTGACACACAGGGTACGCCAATTCATTACCTGCAGGACAGCTTTTGTTGTATATGTGGTGTTTTGTAGTTGCCATAGCTTCTACGAAGGTAAAACGGCTGTTATTTGAATGGTTTAGAGAACATGTGAATTTGGTGAGGATGGGGAAATTATGTCCCCACCTCATCGAACACGTTCAGGAGAAGCATAAGGGTATTCCTCGCTGTTTGCGGGCATTGAAATTGTTAACACCCCGATTAGGGTAGGTGACAGACACCGGTTGTTATTGCAGTGCGAATCGAGGTGGATAATCCGGACCTAAGCAATGGGGAGCCTCAGTTTAAATGACAAAAATGATTTGTCTGTGCATCTATAAAGTAAAAGTGTTGGAGTGCCCCACTTTCTTCTCTCGTGGATCGGTACTTATTTGTCTTTGATTGTACTGTATCTCTGGCCATCCCCCCATAGAATATGTTGCACAAAGTGAATAGATGTATAATGAGGTTTACATGCAATATTTGCTACAATGTTTTCTAGCAGCAACAATGTTAGGAATTGCTCTTATTTGTATAATTGCATTTAGACTTGCTGTTAATGCCATGTGACATTTTGTTTCTCTTTGTGCATTGTATGGATTTTATGAATGTCCGGGTTGGGGAGTGTGACTCTCGTCACCTAGGTAATGAGAGACGGCATGCTATTTAGTTGGTGTGGACGCACGTACAGACGTGCTTGTGGCCAGAGAAAGCACAATACCTGCGCGAAACGGCCGTCGCCGCGAATCTCTCTGTTGAGCAGGTGATGTCCGCCCCTAGCCCGCTTGATGAATTTTGAAGTTCTGCAATAAAGATTTAGACTTTTAATACATGTGCTGACGGAAATTAATCTCCCATGTGAATAGCTCAATTCATTAACATTACCAGCGGATTCTGGTACATTAAATCCGGACTATATACACATTGCAAATATGCTAGTCTGAAAGCGGCCATAGGCTGCAAGTGCCAATCTTTTAAAAGTGGCTAATTATGAGTCAAAGTTTGACTTTTTAACAAACCTAGGAACATGGCAAGAAGAAAAGCCAAGCCGCATATGTACAGTTGTGTTCAAAATTATTCAGCCCCCAATGCTGTAAAGGGTTTTAGGGAATTTAGTGTACATTTGTAATTGTGTTCAGAATGTAATCTTACAAGGACTTTTTAAAGAACCAAATGCAACTAAAATGACATCAGTTGTTTTTGTAATACAGTATTAAATGTTTTTTTTTGTGATTTCTTCATTGACACAATTATTCAACCCCTTAAAGACGACCACTCTTAAGAACAGAGGTTCATTCAAGTGTTTTCGATCAGGTATTGAAAACACCTGTGGATGTCAAGGAGCAGCAATCAAGCATAATAAGCACCGATTAGGCAGATTTAAAAGGACTGTGATACTCAGCTCCTTCTAGACATTTACTGGTGTGTTTACAGACATGGTGAAGTCAAGAGAATGGTCCAGGAAGACAAGAGAAGAGGTGATTTCTCTTCACAGGAAGGGCAATGGCTATAAGAAGATTGCAAATATGTTAAACATACCAAGAGACACCATAGGAAGCATCATTCGCAAATTCAAGGCAAAGGACACTGTTGAAACGCTACCTGGTCGTGGCAGAAAGAAGATGCTGACTTCGACTGCTGTGTGCTACCTGAAGCGCAAAGTGGAGAAAAGTCCCCGTGTGACTGCTGAGGAACTGAAAAAAGATTTGTCAGATGCGGGTACTGAAGTTTTAGCTCAGACAATAAGGCGCACATTGCGTAATGAAGGCCTCCATGCCAGAACTCCCAGGCGCACCCCCTTGCTGTCTCCAAAGAATAAGAAGAGTCGACTGCAGTATGCCAAAAATTATGTGGACAAACCACAAAAGTTTTGGGATAGTGTTCTGTGGACTGATGAAACAAAATTAGAACTGTTTGGGCCTATGGATCAACGCTATGTTTGGAGGAGGAAGAACAAGGCCTATGAAGAAAAGAACACCTTGCCTACTGTAAAGCATGGCGGGGGGTCAATCATGCTTTGGGGCTGTTTTGCTTCTACAGGTACAGGGAAGCTTCAGCGTGTGCAAGGTTCCATGAATTCTCTTCAGTACCAGGAGATATTGGATGAAAATGTGATGCATTCCGTCACAAACCTGAGGCTTGGGAGACGTTGGACCTTTCAACAGGACAATGATCCCAAGCATACCTCCAAGTCCACTAGAGCATGGTTGCAGATTAAAGGCTGGAACATTTTGATGTGGCCATCGCAGTCACCAGACTTAAATCCGATTGAGAACCTCTGGCGGGACTTAAATAAAGCTGTTGCAGCGCGCAAGCCTAAGAATGTGACTGAACTGGAGGCTTTTGCCCATGAAGAATGGGCTAAGATACCCGTAGATCACTGCAAGACACTTGTGTCAAGCTATGTTTCACGTTTAAAAGCTGTTATAACTGGAAAAGGATGTTGTACTAAGTACTAAGATTGAATGTCACTTGGGGGTTGAATAAAACTGATAATGATGTGAGCACAAAAAAGACATTTGTGGTTATTTCATTATTAATGTTATGTTATATTTGTCTGACTTACAAGTCATGATTGATTTAATTGTAAACAAGATGACTGAAATGATCAAAATCAATGTCAAACTGGCCAAAACACTAAATTTCAGTGGAGGTTGAATAATTTTGAACACAACCGTATCACATATTGATCCGTTTGGAGTAGGATTCTGGATGGATGAATGAGATGCAAGGAAAGTCAGATTCCTTCCTAAGTTGCATCCACTCAGTCATCCAAAATTCTATGCATACTGATTATCGGCTAAGACCAACAAAACAATGGATCGACATTTCGCTTGACTGTTTTCCTTGTCATGTTCCCAGGCTTGCTAAAAAGTTGGACTTTGTCTCATAGGGAGACATTTCCAAGATGTGGCACTAGGTTCTCTTTCCCTGGGAGATAAATCTCCTTGAGAGACATATTAGGCTCGTTCACATCACCGTTTGTCTTTTCCGTTCTCAGGCTCAGTTAAGGAGCAGGAGAACGGAAAGGACGGCTGCTGTAGATAACTGACACCTAACTGACACCAACGGAGCCTAAAGACCCCATAGACTTTAATGGGGTCCGTTTGGTGTCCGCTCAGAACATGATTTTTGAGTGGACATGAAAGTAGTGCATGCAGTACTTTCGTGTCCGCTCAAAAATCATGTTCTGAGCGGACACCAAACGGACCCCATTAAAGTCTATGGGGTCTTTAGGCTCCGTTGGTGTCAGTTAGGTGTCAGTTATGTACAGCATCCGTTCTTTCCGTTCTCCTGCTCCTTAACAGAGCCGGAGAACGGAAAAGACAAACGGTGATGTGAAAGAGCCCTTAGTCTCTCATGGAGCATTGCTATTTAGTCTGCATACACAGTTGGCCTCCTTAGTGCTCATTAAGACGACTGTATGTGTTTTGAGGTCCACAAATTGTGGATCCGCAAAACAAGGACACCAGCAGTGTGCATTCCACAAAAAGTTGAAATACACATTGCTAGCCCTATGATGGAAATGCCTATTCTGATCCGCATTTGCAAAAATAGGACATGCTTTATATTATTTGCAGGGCTGCGGAACAGAACTATGGATGTGAACAGCACACAGTGTGCAGTCTGAGACTTTTGCGGCCCCATTGAAATGAATGGGTCTGCACCCATTCCGCAAACTTATGGAACGGATGCGGACCTTTACATACAGCCGTCTAATTGAGCCCTTAAGAAGATCCAGTAAGCCTCTTATGAGATGAACTGCAAAAATGTACAGAGGTGAAAAACTAATAACTAAAATACAGCATGGATTTATGAAAAACAAGTTGTGTCTAACCAACATGCTTGGTTTCTGTGCACAGATGAGTAAAAAAATCTGGATGTTGGTTTTGTGCTTATGTGATATATAGCAAGGAACAGAAGTTTTTGAGAACCCTGCGATTTTGCAAGTTCTTCCACTTAGAAATCATGGAGGGGTCTGAAATTCACATTGTAGATGCATTCCCACTCTGAGAGACAGAATAAAAAATAATTAAATCAGTAAATCACATTGTATGATTTTTAAAGAATGTATTTGTCTTGCACTGCTGCACATAAGTATTTGAACACCTGAGAAAATCAGTGTTAATATTTGGTACAGAAGCCTTGCTTGCTTTGCAATTACAGAGGTCAAACGTTGCCTGTAGTTCTTGACCAGGTTTGCACACACTGCAACAAGGAATTTGGCCCACTCCTCCACACAGATCTCCTATAGATCTGTCAGGTTTTGGGGCTGTCGCTGAGCAACACAGAGTTTCAGCTCCCTCCAAAGATGTTCTATTGGATTTGGGTCTGGAGACTGGCTAGGACACTCCAGAACCTTAATATGCTTCTTACGGAGTCACTGCTTGGTTATACTGGCTGTGTGCTTCGGGTCGTTGTCATGTTGGAAGACCTAGCCACGACCCATCTTCAATGCTCTGACTGAGGGAAGGAGGTTGTTGCTCAAAATCTCACAATAAATGGCTCCATTCATCCTCTCCTTAATACAGTGCAGTCATCCTGTCCCCTTCGCAGAAAGGCACCCCCAAAGCATGATGTTACCACCCCCATGCTTCACAGTAGGGATGCTGTTCTTGAGATAAACTTCACTCCAAACACGACGAGTGAAGTTTAGACCAAAAAGTTATATTTTGGTCTCATCTGACCACATGACTTTCTCCCATGCCTCCTCTGGATAATCCAGATGGTCATTGGCAAACTTCAGACGGGCCTGGACATGTGATGACTTGAGCAGGGGAACCTTTCCTGCAATGCATGATTTGAAACCATGATGGCGTAGTGTTCTACCGACAGTGACCTTTGAAACTGTGGTCCCAGCTCTCTTCATGTCATTGACCAGCTCCTCCCTTGTAGTTCTGGGATGATTCCTCACCTTTCTTATCATCAGTGATATCCCACGAGATCTTGCATAGAGCCCCAGTCCGATGGAGACTGACAGTCGTCTTTAGCCTCTTTCATTTTCTAACAATTGCTCCAACAGTTGATCTATTTTCACCAAACTGCTTGGCAATTGCCCTGTAGCCCTTTCCAGCCTTGTGGAGGTCCACAATTTTGTCTCTAGTGTCTTTTGCCAGCTCTTTGGTCTTGCCCATGGTAGTAGTTGGCATCTGACTGACTGTGGGGGTGGACAGGTGTCTTTAAAGAGCTCAGACAGGTGCTACTAAGTTAGATTAATGAGTGGAGTAGAGGTGGACTTTTTCAAGGCACAGTAACAGGTCTTTGAGAGCCAGAATTCTTGCTGATTGCCAGGTGTTCAAATACTTATGTGCAGCAGTGCAATACAAATAAATTCTTTAAAAATTATACAATGTGATTTCCTGATTTTTTTTTTTTAAAGCAAACCTGTCACCTGGAATTGACTTCATAAACCATGAACAGTACCTGATAGTGCCCCACAAGACGTTTCCAACAGTGTTTCATGTGCTTTTCCTGTATTTAAAATCATCTAAAAATCGCCTTTTAAAATCCTTGCAGAAGTCAAGATAGAAGTCAAGGGGGCAGCAGCCTCCTTGACTCCAGGTCTGCCTTCCCTGCCCTAACCCCGCCCCTCTGCTGCATAACTGACATTAGCTAAAGTTGCCGGGACCGCGCTCGTACAGCCCGCGCATGCGCGGCATGCCTCCTTTAGCAGCGCGATCCCGGCTTTCCCGCTGTGACTTGCGCATCTCCTGTACACTATGGGCGCATGCGCAGAAAGGTGTACAGGAGACGCGCAAGTCACAGTGGGAGAGCCAGGATCGCGCTGCTAAAGGAGGCACGCAAGTTACAGCGGGAGAGCCGGGATCGCGCTGCTAAAGGAGGCATACCGCGCGTGCGCGGGCTGTACAAGCGTGGTCCCGGCAACTTTAGCTAATGTCAGTTATGCAGCAGAGGGGCGGCGTTAGGGCAGGGAAGGTAGACCTGGAGTCAAGGAGGCCGCTGCCCCCTTTTCTTCTATCTTGACTTCTGCAAGGATTTTAAAAGGCGATTTTTAGATGATTTTTAAATACAGGAAAAGCGCAGGAAAGCTCAGGAAACCCTGCTGGAAACGTCTTGTGGGGCACTATCAGGTACTGTTCATGGTTTATGAAGTCAATTCCAGGTGACAGGTTCGCTTTAAATCTGTCTCTCAGAGTGGGACTGCACCTACAATGTGAATTTCAGATTCCTGCATGATTTCTAAGGGAGAACTTGCAAAATTGCAGGGTGTTCAAATACTTCTGTTCCTCACTGTATGTGGATTTCACAAAAGCATTTGATACTGTAGAATACCAAAGCCTTGTACTAGATATACAAATATGGGAACTAGGGAACAATATATACACATGGGTAAAGAACTGTTTACAGGATGGAAAACAAAGAGTTGTTGTAAATGGAACATAAATACTATTTCAACACTTATATCATGCTTATCTAGTAGCAAATCTAAAATTAATATTGTGTAATACAATGAGGAAAGGTTAAACTTGATGAACCTTTCTTCCATATTTCTTCAACCCTATATAACGGCATTTTTCTCAGAGGAGAAACTGGGAGCAAGCAGAGGTGAGTAATTAATATCAGCCATTACCAATTGGATTAATCCTAAGGTTAAGATAGCTCGTTCATCATACTCCCATTATAGCCAATTTGAGTTTTCTTAGTGTTCAACAGCATTTGGTGAAGGCTATAAGCAGGATCTGCTCCCCTGTATATATATGCACAACTGCATCTTGGGTTGAGCACATCCTGCTTCATGCCACCTTTCAGTTGTTTTGTATATATAATTTTTGGAGGTGTATAAACTCCTATGTAAATGTAGCCTGTTTTCCATCCACAGGCTACATTTAGGTGCACCTGTGAGGCCTAGGCCATATCAGCCAGTCTTGGGTGGGGCTCACAGCCTTCTCCCTCCTCCCATTGCAGGCATGGCTACATGCTGGAAGTAACTGGGGAGTTTGCTGCGAGTCGGCTTTAACCCCTTAAGGACGAAGGGCGTACATGTACGCCCTTCGTCCGGACTTTAAAGATGGCGCCCGCTCCCGCACGGAGCGGGCGCATGAGCTGCGGGTAAACGCTTGATTCATCAAGCTGACACCCGCAGCTCATGTCCGCGACCGGCAGCGATGCCGATCGCGGACATTTAACCCCTCAGATGCCGTGGTCAATCCTGACCACGGCATCTGATCGCGCAAAAACCGAAAGTTTCATTTTCGGTTTTGCTCGGCTCCCTGATGGCCACAAGGGAACCGGAGCATGCATTTAGTAGTCTAGGTTTCTGTGAATGAAACCTAGGTTACTACTAGTATTCCTATGGAGCCTATGACTGTAATAGGCTCCATAGGAAATATGCGATTTTCTCATATATTCCAATGCTATTGCATTGGAATATATGAGAATAGCAATCTGATGATTGCATCTTATAGTTCCCTATAGGAACTATAAGAAAGTGGTAAAAAAAAAAAAAAGTTTAAAAAATAAAAATAAAATAAAAAAATATAAAAATTCAAATCACCCCCTTTCCCCAAAATGAAAATAAAATAAATAAAAAAATTAAAAAATTACACATAATGGGTGTCGCAATGTGCGAAAACACCCATACTATAATAATATTAAAAAATATTCACCATACGGTAAACATAAAAATGGAAAGAAAGCGTCCAAATGGCTAATTCGCCATTTTTGGACGCTTCATTTCCTAAAAAAAATTAATAAAAAGTGATCAAAACATCATACGCACCCCATAATGGTATCAATTAAAAGTTCAGATTGCCTCGCAAAAAATGAGCCCCTACACTGCTCCGTACGCATAATTACAAAAAAGTTATAGGGGTCAAAACATGGCGACAAAAAATGAAATAAAAAAATTCCCACTTTTAATTTTTTTCACTATCAAAGCATAAGAAAAACTATACATATTAGGTATTGCCGGATTCGTACTGACCTGAAGAATAAAATTAACCAGTCAGTTTTATCGCAAATCGAACGTTGTAATTTAAAAACCCGTAAAACTGTGGTGAAATTGCTTTTTTTTTTGCAATTTCACCCCATTTGGAATTTTTTTCCCGTTTCCCACTACATCACATGCAAAAATAAATGGTAGCGTTAAAAAGTACAACTTATCCTGCAAAAAACAAGCCATCATATGGCTATGTGAGCGGAAATATAAAAATGTTATGGCTTTTGGAAGGCAGGGAGCGCAAAACAAAAACGCAAAAATCCCAAAACCCCCGGTCCTTAAGGGGTTAAACACTCCTGTAATTTAGCCCACTGGCCCCTGTTATTGCCCATACGGCACAGGTAGGTGAGTGTTAGGTCCCGAGCTACTTGAGAAACCTTGGCGTGGTGCTCGGGCTCAGACATGTCCTCCACAGCAGGACATGTTGACTAATCTCTCAATTTTACCATCAGTTTGAGGGCTTAGTAAGACCACAGTGTGCACCTGTCTTGTCATTTGTTATTGCTATATTCTCCCAATTAGCCTTCGTTTTAGGACTGAGTGAGCATGCTCCAAAAACCATCGATTAGACCTAACTACGTATACTGTATATGTGCAACAATCATTGACTCCACTAAATATTGCCCTATGTTTATAGCATAAACTTATCAACAGAAAGACACTTCTTAGATATGCCCCAATGCGCACTAGTTCCTCATAGCATTGTCACAGTGTGTACCAGGTTATGGAAGGATGCCACATAGCACAGTAATAATTTGCTTCATCATCCAATGCTAATTGCTTAATGGTTAAATAGCCAGCATTTTTTGAGTTGTCTTTAGACCCAGAAAACCGATCAGGGACTCCTGTTCCTTGGTGTTTGCTGCTGTCGCTATTGTACCACAGAAGATATCGAGGACTATTCCCTTCCTTCTGCTGAAACCAGTAAACATAGCGATCACTTATGCTGAATCCACTCACGGTACAGGAGATTGTAACTGTGTCTCCAGCTGAAATCGTTTTGGACGTCGACTGTGTCACAGTGACTTGAGCAGCGCAATCTGAAAAAAAATATGAGACATTAATAGATTTCAGCACACATCAATTGGCAGACTGTTGTACCAGTTATTCGGGTCTTACATGTGCAGAAAAAGCCCACAGCGAAGAATAAGGCAAACAAGGACATGTTGCTTGTGAGCTCTGCTTTGTATTGCACTTCCCCTCTTTATTATATAGAGGCATAACTTTGCAATAAGAAGTTGATGTAAATGTGATCAGCCTGATAGGAGGCTGCTCCATGGGGGCGGGAATAAGCCGACAAATATAGTGGCCACAGTTTACATTTCATTACAGAACCTGCTGATAACTCAAGGGGTACATATACAATGCAACACCAACAGCAGCATCAACAGATAATAGAAAGAAGCTTCCCCTCTCTCCATTGCCTCACATAAATTATGCATGCTCGATGGGGACCAGCATCCATATGTATTGGGCATTGGGAGAGATGGCATTGGGCTGAACTAGCATTTGGCCAACAGTTACCTATTGGGCATGGCCAGTGGGCAATTATTATGGTTCCCAATAATTGCCAATGTATCCGGACCAGTGATTGCGTCAGCCATGGCTGGTTCCAGTTGGTTTGCCGAATTTCACAGAGAAATGCTTTTCGCGATGAATTGCTTTTTCACAAAGTGCATTTTCTTTCATGTAGCGGGCACAATGAAGGGGAATAGTGACCCCCCCCCCAAATCGTATGAATCCCAAAGATGTTGCGGTCATCGCGGTCTTTCAGGGGTTGCGTAGAGGCTGTCGCGGCCATCTTGATTGAAGACACCGCGTGTGGTATCTTCAATAAAGATGGCCGTGATGGCCTATTCGTGCGCAAATCAATGAGCTGAGTATTTCTTTTCACTGCTACCTCAGGGACAATTCATTTATTTCCACGAAGCGTGAGGAGATTCGTCTTTGTGGCAAATCAAATTTTTCCTGAAATTCGAATAGAAGTCAATTGGTTTGATTCACTGAACATTAGGTGTAGTGAAAGTACGAGGCAGTGGGCAGTACTGATCACTGGTTCTCATACCGTGGGCAATTACTGGGAACCAAAGCTGATCTCTCTCAATGCTCCCATATATTGCCACATTGGGCACCATCCAAGCATACATACATATGTCAATAGGGATGCAGCAAGCCCAGGAGAGGAGAATGCGAGTAAGAGGGGACTGAAGGTAGTGGCAAGAATTAGGGAAGTAGTACTTACAGTTGCGGTCCTTGCTCTGATGCTCCCTGGGCCATGCAGTGATGGAAAGGGCACACCCTTTCTTATCTCGGGCCTAAACTGGTTTTTAGGTGGGGTACCCTTGGTGTAGGTGGGTTTTGAGGTTCAAGACAGGGATCCTAAATGGTGACAGACAGTACAGTATTGCAGCAATGCAGGTGTTGATGCATGCACTACGAGGCCAGGTTTAGTGCAAAAAGACCACTGTTCTTTACTGAAGCAGTTTGGTAGAAGGCACTTCTAAACATAAGCACAGTCTTTAGAGGTGGCTTAGACCGTTTTCCCAAGGCTGCATATAGGGAAGAGTAGTCAGTGTAATATAGTAGTCTGTAGCCATTGTATAGGTATTACCTTCATGGCAGAACTTCTACAGTCTTCCTTGTATGGCCACTGATACTTCTGTCAATATCTTTCTCTCCTTCAGTGGTAGACATTTTCTATCATAGCTTTCTGGCTGCTCTTGGATGGCTCATAACGCAGGAGTATCCCTGACTGCTGCTTCTTATTTCAGACACCAGCAACATACTACACAGCAGCTTATAGATAGATGGTGGGGCCCATACCCGGTAACCATCACCAGAGCCAGTTAAATAACCCCTTATCTCTAGATACAGCCTTTGGAAAGGGAATACATAAGTCAACAACATTCATCTCTTATGCAGTGGGTCACCGGCATACTGCAGCGAGAGGGGAAATAGAGAAAGATGTGGAGGGTGAAAAGGTGAATGGTGGGCTCGCAGGTAGACAGGGAGGCTGAGCAGGTGGACAGGGAGATTCATAGACACTAGAATGGGCGGATTGGCCATAGACCTTACAGGGAAATTTCCCGGTGGCCCAATTCTCAGGGGGCCAGCCAGTGGAAGTCTTTGAAGATGTATTTTGTGCTGCTGGGAGCATTTTGTGATGGACTAAAGTATTTGGCTCTGTTGGGGTGGTATAATGTGCCACAATATGCTATTGCTGGCTCTGCCTTCCAACAGTTTAGACCCAACTACAAAACGGGGCCACTTTTAGTATTTTTTCCAGGGCCACTTTAAGTTCCCAACTTCCCAGTCCGCTCCTGGACAGTAGGACAGGGAGCTCTAATGTGAACAGATTGGCTCAGAGGAAGAAGGGGGCTCAGAGATCTGTATAGTGAGCAGTGATGGCTTCAGTGATCACTGGTCTCCATATTGAGCACAATTATCAAAAACCAAAAACACATTACCTGCGGTGGAATATAGAAATAACATATTTTTTTCAACGCTAACAGCTGGTAAACACTTTCATACCGTAATACTCTGTTGGGCTAGCAAGATGCAGCAATCTTGTATCTTTACCAATAATTAATTTTTATTCATAAATAAAGATAAAAGGAATAAAACAGAACAAAAAAAAATATAAAAAAATTACTGCATTAATTTATAAACCTTTTAAAGTTTATTCTTGAATTCTAATACCATGTCCTAAACATGTATAATTACTTTTTCACTCTGTTGTTCACCATCCTTCTCGACAGAACAAAAGTAGACTTGAGCATCAGCAGACCATGTGGGTGGCATGGTTCCACCCTTACATTGCTGATACGCAGGAACTGATGCTGACAGTAATGGGCACCCTGGGGCAATTCTGTGTCAAAAACACAACACCTGCCACACCTTCCACTAGAACACCTCACTAGCATTTTGGATGCGCATGTCGGTTACTGGAGAACTGCCACACATATTCAAATATAAAAGATTGCGCAGCTGCAAGACAGTTGTCAGTGAAAGGTGGACTCACTATAGAAAAGGCAGAGATGGTTTAGCATTGTCCCTGCCTTCCTAATCGCTCTATACACAATGCAAAATGGGTGCCGTGTATACAGTTCAGGGAGTGTCAGTGATGCTTATTGCTCTAATTCTGACAGGATCACCAGGTACTAAGTAGGAGCTGTTAAAGGGGGGAGGGGATACGATGTGTAAATAAATATAAATAAATAAATACTGTAAATACAAAACATAAAAACAGTCTGTAATTAGCCCAAAACGTAGCCTCTAGCCCCGTCTCTGGTGATTGCAAACTATATACCCCTGATATATAGAAATGATGATAATGGAAAGGGAAACAACCTAAAAGTAAAAGTTTTTTTTACCTGTGCTCTGTGCTATTAAAATATGAAAAAAAATTTGAAAAACAGAGTTTCCTCTTTTTGCACTCTTCCTTCAGTGCCATACAATGCTTTGCCTACTGCAGCCTCTCTATCTGGGTCGCACTGCTTTACTTGGGTGGCTGCATCACACCACCCCTGAGCTCTCTTAATAGACCCTGCTTTGGATCTCCTGCACTGCACTCCTCTCCTTCTCCAGGCCCTGGCTGAACTGCTCTTCCTGTGTAGCAGGCTTTGCCTTCCTCTGTTACCTATAGCTTGGAACTGGCTCCCTCTGCTGGACTGAAATGATAACGGAAAGTCTCTATGTCCCACCACTGCAACAGCTCCTCCTGACACTACACCCGCATGTACAAAAAAAAAAAAAAAAAAACGAAAATGTGTCTGGTCATGAATGGGGGAATATGGCCCGGTCCTGAAATGGTTAATATGAACCAGACACCAAAATTCAGAACCTAGAACAACCCCATAAACTTCATACCCTAGACCAAACCTCAATATTTAGACCCCAGAGCAGATCCCATAATATAGACCATATATTGACCCCAATATTAATGACCTATCCTTATACATGCCTTATCCTTAGAATTAATCCCATAGGTAATGGCTGGTAGACCTGTAGAGGAGAAACTTGGAGGAGAGGTGAGTAACTGATATTGGGCATTAGACATTGGATTACCATATTTTTCAGACCATAAGACACACCCACAATATGAAGCCTAAAAATATAAAACAAAATTATTACTACATATATCCTATAGGGGATATACAGTTGATATGGTACAGACACAGTACAAAAAACAATACTTCATAACATTGCGAGCCATAATGTCCCCTGGCTATGCCAGTCTCAGTGCCCCCTGACTATTCCATTCACAGTGCCCCATCACATTGCCATCCACTGTGCCCCTTAACTATGCCAGCCACAATGCCTCATCACATTAACAGGCATAATGCCCCTAATTTTGCCAGCTTCAGTGCCCCTCATCACGTTGCAAGTCACAGTGTTCCATCACAGTGCCCCCTAATTATGACAGCCACATAGCTCTGTCATTTTTAGAGATAGCTTTGCTGCCTAAGATTACCTAGTCAGAAGCAGTAGTAGGAGTCTGGAGCTACTGGGATCGATCTGTGCCGTGCACAGCATGGAGGGGTCAGACTCATGGCTACAAAGGTCCTGGCAGGGCAGACTCTGCACACATTTACTCTGCTGTGTGCACCAGTGTGTGTATTATTTACACACTGATCCGTCACACTTTACAGAAATGTGTGTGTGTAAGATGTGACAGTTCAGTGAGCAGATAACACACAGATTATGTACACAGTGCACAGCACATGCTGTGTCCTCTCAACTGCACTGAGAGGACCTGTCAGTCAGTAACGGAGCTCAGAGTCTCCTGCTTCTAATGGGGGCATTTGGTCTATTAGACGCACCAGAAGATGGCAGCACAAGATTGAGGGAAAAAGGTTTGTCTAATAGTAAAAAATATAGTAATCCTAAGAATAGGGATAGCTCAATAGAATAATCCTCCTATAGCCCTGTTGAGTAGAGATGAGCGAACTTTTAAAAATAGTTTGGCGTTCGGGTTGTGGTAATCGCCGCATCCCTTTATGGATTCCACTACCGCGGACTATCCCGGCATATGGAATCCATAAGGGGCGGCTTCCACGAACCCGAACTGTTGAAAAGCCGAAGGACCTGGGGTGACGTCACCGTCATGTGATCAGTGCAGGGGGCGTGGCTCAGCACGGGATCAAATTACCACAACCCGAACGCCGAACTATTTTTTAAAGTTCGCTCATCTCTACTGTTGAGTCATTTTTTTTTTTTAACGGGATTGTCTCATTTTAAAATTGTATTTCCTATCTGCAGGATAAGGGATAAGTGATCATAAGTTCATATGCTGCAAGCCCCAGAGGAGTATGAGAATAGTAGTGGCTCTGGATATAATAATTATTCATAGTGTCAATCTTCAGACCAATGGTCCCTAGGGCCAGGACAGTCATAGGAGGGTGCACACTTTCTTTCCTCGGGACACACCATGATGTTGGGACGCCTGCCTGATGGTAGTTGGGATGCCCTTGGTGTTTTGAGTGTTGTACTGGTGTAAGGCAGTAGATGTAAGTGCTGTGGCCAGTGTATTGTGCTGGAGTCAGTAACCAGGCCAGTTGTAGCAAATAAATAAGTCTTTCTTTACTTAACTACAGAATGGGAGTTGTAGTAAAAACCAATGGTATCAAAACACAGTTACAAACAATTGACTGTAAATCTTCTGAGAGCTATGTATGGATGTAGGCCAGGATGAGGATTGTAGTACTAAATAACCTTTATCTCTCCAAAGTCTCTTTCTGCAGAATCTAAGGTATTTGATAAGGTTTTTGCAAACCTGTCTGTAATTCCAAAGTGTTAGTTCCAAAGGGGTACAAGATTAAGATATGGCTGACCGGACCATGTCCAAGTGTGAAGGGTGTTTTAACACTGTCCCTCTCACTGCAGTAAAGTCTCTATCTGCCTTAAACAGCAAATAGCTTACTGACTGACTCCAATGCAGATTCTGGACCTTATAGTTCCTTCCTTTCCCTTTTTTCTAGGAGTACTGTGAAGTAGAGAAGGTTTTCTGTCTGTAAAGTTAGTGATTAGTGTTGAGCGCGAATATTCGTTTTTTTTTTAGTTATATTTTTTTCTTTCCAACTTCCCAAAAGTAGTTCTTACCTGTCCTGAGGATTCCTGGCTTCCTGGCTGCTCCAGTCAGTGCCCGTTGCCGCTTCTGCCGACTTCCGTGCTCATGGAGCGTCCCCATCACCATGGGAACATCTCCATATACTAAAATGTACTGTCGGATTTGAGAATTACGTTGAAATCGCAATGCGAATAATTCAAGTTATATTAATCGCATTGCGATTACAACTTAGCAGTGCACTGCTATCTTACATAGTAGGCTAGAATTAACGAATATGGAATATAGCAGCAGTGCTAAGTAGAAATCGCAATGCGATTACTCCAAGTTACATTAATCGCATTGCGATTTCAATTAGCACTGCTATAATATATTCCATATTCGATAACTTCGTTAATTCTAGCAAGCTGACCCATTATAAACCCAGCTCGAAGTTGAAATCGCAATGCGATTAATATAACTTGAAGTAATCGCATTGCGATTTCTACTTAGCACTGCTGCTATATTCCATACTCGTTAATTCTAGCCTAATATGTAAGATAGCAGTGCTAAGTTGTAATCGCAACTTGAATTAATCACATTGCGATTTCAACAGACATGGTTTACTATGGTTGCTAAAACGAAGATGGAGAATACTTCGTTATCTTCGTTTTGAGGAATATGACGAATACATTCGTCATATTCGCTAATTCTACCAAGCCAACCATAGTAAACCTGGTCTAAGTAGAAATCGCAATGCGATTAATTCAAGTTATATTAATTGCATTGAGATTTCAACGTAATTCTCAAATCCGACTACATTTTAGTATGGAGACGTTCTTGGCTTGGTAGAATTAGCGAATATGACGAATGTATTCGTCATATTCCTCAAAACGAAGATAACGAAGTATTCTCCATCTTCGTTTTAGCAACCTATTCGTCAACTTCGCTAATTCTAGCAATCAAATAGGAGGGTTGACTATAGAGACAGCTGTGTTTAATTCGCTATGCGATTATATACATTTTTTTTTTAATAAATAGAATAATTATGATAATTATCAAGTAATATAATTATTCTATTAAAAAAAGCTAAGTAATATAATCGCATAGCGAATTAAACACAGCTGTCTCTATAGTCAACCCTCCTATTTGATTGTTAGAATTAGCGAAGTTGACGAATAGGTTGCTAAAACGAAGATGGAGAATACTTTGTTATCTTCGTTTTGAGGAATATGACGAATACATTCGTCATATTTTTCATCTGCGCTATAATTCTAGATATGAAACCAATAGGAAAGTAGCCTAAGTTAAAATTGCAATACGCGATTATTTAAATCGCATGTTAATCGCGATAACTAAAATAATGACAAATATTCAATTTCAACGAATATGAAACGAATATTCTTTCGAATATTCGCGAATTTCGTCGAAATCGAATATGGCACCTGCCGCTCATCACTATTAGTGATTCTTTTAAAAATCAGTTTATTGTTTTCAAAGTAAGGTAGTATAAACAGCACAACAGAGGAAATAAACTCTGAGAAGTGAGCACATGTAGCTTCCTCTCACTTCCTCCACTAGACTCGCACTGACTTGGCTAGGGGGACCTAGGTGCCTCTCCTAACTTCCTACAGGGACAAAGTCAGGATTGTTAACTTTGACTAATCCATACTGAGATATGCAGGTACATTACAAGGCATTAACATATTAACATATTAGCCCCTATTATCAACATGGTAAGGCTATATTAAGTAGTGCCTTCAACATTCTGATTAGAGTAGAGCGAACCCGAACTGTATAGTTCGGGTTCGTACCGAATTTTGGGGTGTTCGGGACAGGAACCCGGACCCGAACATTTTCAAAAAAGTTCAAGTTTCTTCCTGCTTTGTGAAGGGCTGCACAGCAGCCAATCAGCTAGCGTTTTACTTCTTGCCCTAAGAAGCCATCACAGCCATGCCTACTAATGGCATGGCTGTGATTGGCCAAATGCAGCATATGACCAAGCTCTGATTAGTGTAGGGATAGGATGCAGCGGCTGTGAGGGTGAGATTAGGCAGGGAAAACTCAGCAAAAACACCTAATGAAGTGATCGATCTACAGCTGTGAATCATTCAACTTCTGCTAGTTGATTGCTCACTGGTTTTTAGGCTGCACAGAGCGTTTTTTTGTCACTTTTTTTCTGGGGTGATCAGCGGCCATTTTGTGTCTTGTGGTGCACCAGCACAAGCTGCCACCAAGTCCATCAATCCATCAATACTAGTTTTTTTTTTTTTTTGCTATATCCTACATCAGGGGCTTGGCTGTGCTTATTGTCACTCCTAGAAACTCAGGATAGAAATTTCTATATTTTATTGAGGGGTTAAATTCAATTGCCAAAATAGCAATTCCCTAAATCTGGTGTTCCAGCTGTGGCTAGCCAAGTGTAATAACGTCTGCTGTCTGGCAAAGGATAGATTTTTTTCTGTGGTGAAATTCAATTGCCAAAATAGCAATCCCCTAAATCTGGTGTCCCAGCAGTGGCTGGCCAAGTTTAATAGTGTCTGACAAAGGATAGATATTTTTCTGGGGTGAAATTCAATTGCCAAAATTGCAATCCCCTAAATCTGGTGTCCCAGCAGTGGCTGGCCAAGTTTAATAGTGTCCGGCAAAGGATAGATAATTTTCTGGGGTGAAATTCAATTGCCAAAATAGCAATAACGTAAATCAGTGGTTTCAGCTGTGGCTGGCCAAGTTTAATAGTGTTCGGCAAAGGAAATATTTTTTTCTGGGGTGAAATTCAGTTGCAAAAATAGAAATACCGTAAATCTGTTGTTCCAGCTGTGGCTGGACAAGTTTAATAGTGTCGGTCAAAGGATATATTATTTTCTGGGGTGAAATTCAGTTGCAAAAATAGAAATACCATAAATCTGGCGTTCCAGCTGTGACTGGACAAGTTTCATAGTGTCCGTCAAAGGATATATTATTTTCTGGGGTCAAATTCAGTTGCAAAAATAGAAATACCGTAAATCTGGTCTTCCAGCTGTGACTGGACAAGTTTCATAGTGTCCGTCAAAGGATTTATTATTTTATGGGGTGAAATTCAGTTGCAAAAATAAAAATACCGTAAATCTGGTGTTCCAGCTGTGACTGGACAAGTTTCATAGTGTCCGTCAAAGGATATATTATTTTCTGGGGTGAAATTCAATTGCCAAAATAGCAATTCCCTAAATCTGTGGTTTCTGCTGTGGCAGGACAAGTTTTATAGTGTCCGTCAAAGGATAGCTTTTGTTCTGGGGTGAAATTCAATTACCAAAATAGCAATACCGTAAATCTGGTGTTCCAGCTGTGACTGGACAAGTTTCATAATGTCCGTCAAAGGATATATTATTTTCTGGGGTGAAATTCAATTGCCAAAATAGCAATACCGTAAATCAGTGGTTTCAGCTGTGGCTGGCCAAGTTTTATAATGTCCGGCAAAGGGTAGATTTTGTTCTGGGGTGAAATTATATTGCCAAAATAGCAATCCCCTAAATCTGGTGTCCCAGCAGTGGCTGGCCAAGTTTAATAGTGTCCGGCAAAGGATACATTTTGTTCTGGCGTGAAATTCAATTGCCAAAATAGCAATACCATTAATCAGTGGTTCCAGCTGTGGCTGGCCAAGTTTAATACTGTCCGGCAAAGGATAGATTTTAAATTGTTGGGTGAAATTACCATTTTTGCCAGGTACAAACCCCTGCCCTGCATAACTGACAGGGAACTTACAATTGGCGGTTACATTCTTACATGAAATAAAGCCTTTTTGGGCTGTGAAGCCAATAACTGTTTTTTTATTTTTAATTTTTTTAAATAAATTAGTGTAGACCCCAAAACATTGGGAAAATATAAAAAAATAAAACAAAGTGTAAGTGCACAGTTGTATAACAGTGGTTGGGTGAGGCCGGTATACATGTCTATTCTGCATAAGGTACAAACAAGTCCTGTGGGATCCATGTCTGGATCTTTTTAATAAACGAAAGCTTGCCCACATTGTCTGCGGACAGGCAGCTGCGCTTCTCTGTGATAATGCCACCAGCCATGCTAAACACACGTTCAGACAATACAGTGGCTGCAGGGTAGGCCAGCACCTCCAAGGCGTAAAGGGCAACCTCAGGACATGTGCCCAATTTGATGACCCAGAAGTTGAATGGGGCAAAACCAGTGGCATAGCCAGAAATGATTGGGCACCACAGCAAATTTTTGAATGGGGCCTCCCTCCCCCAGTAATTTTTGCGCAAACCGCTTCCTTTCATGCCGCCATGCCTGTGGCTACTACAGATCGCTCTCTCAGACCAGGCCCAGCAGCTGTTCTATTTGCTTTCTACACTGTCTATACTGCTACTGTATATATTTTCATTGTATAATACTGTTAGTCCTCCTCCTCCTCCTGGATGGGCCCTTTCTAGGTCATGGCCCCAAAGCAGTTGCTTCCCCTGCTTCCCCTGTAGCTATTCCCCTAGGCAGACCCATCAGTCAGTACATGTATTCTTCCACCATGTTGCTGAAATGCTGCCTCCTGCTAAGACATTCCAGATCTGCTGGTAGTGCAGGTTGTTGTGGCGTGATGACAAAGCTTTCCCACATTTCCCCAATGCTAACGCAGCCTTTTGAGGTGCTGATGGTCACCCAGCTGCCCGTGAGCTGGCTTGGGTGCCACCCTGCTGAGAACACGGTTCCTCCTCATCCTACTTATCCTTCTCATCCTCCAGAACTCTGCCCTGGCTGGACAATTGTGTTCCAGGCCAGGGACTATGTTGGTGCAGGAACCCACCCTTCGAGCCACTTGGATGTCACTGGCCTTAAGTTAAGGATAAGGCGTGTATATAGTTTTGTTTGTTTATCAGGGCCGGCGCGTCCTATAGGCTGACTAGGCAGCCGTGTAGAGCGCCCCTTGAGAAGGGGCGCTGCTAGGAACGCCGGCCCCGCCTCATGCTGCAGCCGCCCGAGCGCTCTATATTGAGCCTCTGGCAGGTGCAGCACTGCCCGGGCTGGCGTGTCCATGAGGGCGCACCACCCGGGCACAGCATGAAGAGAGGGACTGACAGGAGGGAAGCGCTCAGCGCTCCCTCCTGTCAGTCCCACATTGTAGCGTGGCCGAGCCCTGTATGGTCCGCGGGTACAGGAGCATCTGTCTCCTGTACCCGGCCGGACTGACATGAAGTGCGCACACAGTGTGCGCTTCCTGTCAGTCCGCCCGGGTACAGGAAACTAAAGCTCCTGTACCTGTGGACCATACAGCGCTCGGCCACGCTACACTAGAGGTAGAGGGGATTGAGAAAGAGGATGACAAGGGGGGATTAAGAAAGAGGATGACAAGGGGGATTAAGAAAGAGGATGACAAGGGGGGGGAATTAAGAAAGAGGATGACAAGGGGGGGGATTAAGAAAGAGGATGACAAGGGGGGGGATTGAGAAAGAGGATGACAAGGGGGGGAGGGATTGAGAAAGAGGATGACAAGGGGGGGTGAAAAGGGGGGAAAGAGAATGACAAGAGGGGGAAGAGAATGACATGGGGGGGGGGATGACAAGAAAAGGAGAGAGAATGACATGGGGGGGGGAAATGACATGGGGGGGAAGAGAATGACATGGGGGGGGAGGGGAAGAGAAAACTGGCGTTAGTTAAAGGGGTTCTGCAGTTTATTTAAACTGATCGGCAGGGGTCCGACACTCGGGACCCTCGCCGATCAGCAGTTTGAGAAGGCAGCGGCGCTGGCAGTAGTTTACCGCAGGCTGTGGCGTCACGACTAGTATCACTGCAGCGGCGCTGTTTACCGCAGGCGCAGTGACGTCACGACTAGTATCACTGGCCTGGGTGGGGTTAGGCTCTGTTCACTTGAATGAAGCTTAGCCCCACTCAGGCCAATGATACTAATCGTGATGTAACTGCGAGAAAGCTGAGGCGATACTGCCAGCGCCGCTGCCTTCTCAAACAGCTAATTGGCGGGGGTCCCGGGTGCCGGACCCCTGCCGATCAGTTTAAATAAACTGCAGAACCCCTTTAATATGGCAGATTATATGGGTGGGGCATTGTGATGTCACATGGGGGGGGGTCGGCGGCAAACTTTTCTTTTGCCTAGGGCGGCAAAAATCCTTGCACCGGCCCTGTTGTTTATATAGTAACTTTAGCTGCATTATAGTTATTTTAATATGTTTTTAAGAAAATGTGTAAATAGTTTGTTAATGGTTTGAGTGAAAGCGGGGTGGGGGGTTGGGGGTGTTGTGTGTGTTCGATTAACTGAATTGATTTTCACTGTCTGGTGTTTAGGAATTTCTGCACCCCAGATTCAGCACAGTATGTCAAACCGGCTAGGCCCAGACCTGCTAGTATATTTCGCCCATTAGCGCACAACACCAGGCCGGGCTGGAGGCTCAGTGGCACCAACCAATGGTCGGTCTGTTGTTCCATGCCTGTCTACAGCTCCTGCGCTGTGCGGGGTTTGTCCCACAAACACACAAGTTTTAAAACAACCTGCTGTCGTTTCCCCCTGGCTGTGCTGCTGTGGGTGGTGAAGGTGTTACGCTGAGTGGATGAGGAGAAGGTAGAGGAGGAGGAAGCCGAGTAGGAGGAGGAGGTAACAAGATACAAAGAGAAATGCCCAGCAATCCTCGGGGGGCGGAAGGACATTCGCAAAAATGCTATCCGCCTTTGGGCCAGCTGCTACATTTACCCACTGTGTTGTTGGTTATGTGGACGTTGCCACAGATAGCGCTGTGCAGTGCAGGGAAGGGATGGAATGGCTCGCCTGCAAAATTAGTGGCGGCTGGGATACACGTACTGTGGGATAGCCACCGCCATAAGGTTTTTAAAACTGTCCACCAGACAGAATTACAGCATTTCAAAGGACCACGAAGTTTGAAAAAAGGCATTTAGAGCCATGGGTAGGGGGGTACTTCCTCTTTCTATTTCTTTTTCTCTTCCAGTGTTTGGGAGATGGACAGCTGATAGCTGAACACTTCCATGGGATTTGGTGGAGATGCTTGGTGACAATGAGAGATGTGGTGGCGTTGCTGCCACATCCTCTGTTTGCTGGGTGACAGGTGCCACTGTCACTCACTTGGGCTTAGAATGTTTATTTATTATTTTTCTGTATTTTATTTTATTTTAAGTCATTTCACTAATCACATATGTTTGCAGGGCATTTACCTACATTTTGATGCCTTTTGCAGCCTTCTAGCCCTTTCCAGGGCTATTTTACAGCCATTTAAGTGCCCAAAAGTTTGGGTCCCCATTGACTTCAATGGGGTTCGGGGTGAAGTTCGGGTCGAGTTCGGATCCCAAACCGGAACATTTTCGTAAAGTTCGGCCGAACTTATCGAACCCGAACATCCAGGTGTTCGCTCAACTCTAATTCTGATGTCTAGCCCTGACAATCAAGGGCAGGAGGGAGAGCACAGGGGTGTTACAAAAGCAGTGCTCCAAGGATTCAGTCCCGCCACCTGTTGCTCCAACTTGCTCATTTGCATATGAATTAAAACACACATATCTCTGTAGTTGTTTAACAGACAAAAGAAAGGTATGGTTTTTATCAGTATGATGAACCCTACCAGGCAGTATGGTTTAATAGGGTTGATTATGCTGACAGAGACTCTTTAAATAACATTATTAAATAAATATTATCATGCAACAAAAACTATTTAAGTACCCTATTCGGGGATACTGCCTATATAATCTATGTTTGCAGAGTGCTGTTGCATTGTGTTTGCTTTTACTTTTTCATTTTTAGCCATGGTAATGCATAACTAGGCACCACTTTCATTTTCACCTATGCACTTCTTTCATTTTATTTTTCTGACTAGCTTTATCATTTGTTTTTGCAGTATGTATTTGGAGGTACGACTTGCTCTTGGTCATGCACTCATAACAAACCCATCTTTCCCTCAGGCTGTTTTTAATCAGAGATGTATATTGTTAGAGGCTGCTTTCCCTGAATTTAATTGGTGCCTCATTTTATATAGTGAATATAGCATTCATCCATATAGTCTATATTTTCAGAGTAGTGTTGTATTGTGTTTGATTTTACTTTTGTATTTTCAGCCATGATGATTCCTGTTTAAAAGCTCCATTTAACTCTATGGTTCTAAAAATGAGGTAGCCAAGTACTTGTACTTAGCTTTCTCTGGCAGTCCCATGGAGCTGAATAGAGCGGCAGTGGGAAACTCTAGGTCCCCGTTCCCATGATCACTGGGGGCCCCAACCATCAGACCCCTGCTGATCAGACATTTATCCCCTATCCTGTGGATAAGGGATACTTCTTTATAAAGGGACAAATCCTTTAATGTCTAACAGCATTTGGTTTTCAGTGTGCTTCAAATTTATTAAAGCCACATAAAGTTTTCAATGTCAAAACCTGTCAGACTCCGTGTGACAAGTCAGACGAAGCACAGATGCAGCATTTCACTTACTAGGCTTCATTTTAGGACTGAGTGAGCATGCTAGGAAAATTTTTGCTTACACGAAATTACTGTACGTATCTGTTCAACAATCATTGAGTGCACTAAATTTTGCCGCATTTTTATAGCAAAAATTTATCAACAGAAAGAGACTTCTTAAATGTGCCCCAATGCATCCTAGTTCCTCATAGCATTGTCACAGTGTGCACCAGGTTATAGAAGGATGCCACACAGCACAGTAGTAATCTGCATCATCTTCTGTCCGTGCCCCATTAATGGTTAAATAACCAGCATTTTTTGAGCTGTCTTTAGACCCAGAAAACCGATCAGAGACTCCTGTTCCTTGGTGTTTGTTGCTGTCACTATAATACCGCAGAAGATATCGAGGACTATTCCCTTCCTTCTGCTGATACCAGTAGACATCGCGATTACTTATGGGGAATCCACTGACGGTACAGGAGATTGTAACTGTGTCTCCAGCTGAAACCGATTTGGACGTCGACTGTGTCACAGTGACTTGAGCAGCACAATCTAAAAGGAAAAATATGAGACATCAATAGATTTCAGCACACATCAATTGGCAGACTGTTGTACCAGTTATTCGGGTCTTACATGTGCAGAAAAAGACCACAGCGAAAAATAAGGCAACCCAGGACATGTTTCTTGTGAGCTCTGCTTTGTATTGCACTTCCCCTCTTTATTATATAGAGACACAACTGAGCAATAAGAAGTTGATGTAAATGTGATCAGCCTGATAGGAGGCTGCTCCATGGAGGGCGGGAATAAGCCGACAAATATAGTGGCCACAGTTTACATTTCATTACAGAACCTGCTGATAACTCACAGGGCACACATATACAATGCTCACTGACAGCAGTATCCACAGATGATATTAAGAACCTAACAAAAAAAAGTGCATTTTTATCAGTTTTTTGCAGGGGGCATATGAATATTCCATTTTTTTGTTAACACAATCTACAAAGATAAAAGTGATGGAACTGAACAACAACAAAACAAAAATGAACTGTGTTTATTACCCTATTAGGGTCCAGTCACACGTCCTTTGTGTATTTCGGATCCGCAAATTGCGGATCTGCAATACACCGGGCCAGCACCCCTATAGAAATGCCTATTCTTGTTCTATTTTTTTCGGGAGCTGCGGACCGGAAGATCAGGGATGCTGCTGTCATAATGGAACAGGCGACTGAAGTAGGAAGACAGCTTCTTAGAGAGAATCTAACAGTACTTGAGTCAAGCTCTGTCCAGGGCATACGTTTTCCCTAAATATTTGAAGGGCGTCATCTACTATATGGCCCACACATGTGTAACTATACTGTATAACAGGTGTCAGTATTCTGTAGAGCAACCATATCACATCATACTGCAGTTTCCTCCAACAGACCTGACACACACCTTCTAACTACTCTACACAGCTCCTGTATGGAGACAGTTTTCTTACAATGTAGGGAATGGGAGGGAAAAAAGATGTACCAATTGAGCCGCAGCTAAAACATTTATTCCTGTCTTCAATAGGGTTGCCAAAAAATAAAGGACAAATATTTAAAGAGATATGCCATGCTCCATGAGATAAAACTGACCTGTTCCCTCCATTCTCCAGGTCAGTACGATTACAGTGATACCACATTTATATAGTTTTTCTTGTGTTTTAAAAACTTTGAAAAACATTTTTCTTTTCATTGCCATATTCCGACCCCCCAAAACTTTTTTTTACAGTTATGTCTACAAAGCTACATGAAAGGGTTCATTATTTGTGGGACGAGCTGCAGTTTTTATTCATACTGTTTTGGGTGTGTATACGACTGGCCTTGACAGCTGGGATGATTTCCTTATTCACACTGTGGATGCGGTCATGTCATTAGGTTGCACTCACGTGATTCTCAAGAGTGCGTTCCACCACAGTTCTGCTTCCTGCGTGTCACGGAGACAATTTAGAAACTGGACGCATGCGCAGAGAGTCCTTTCTGACGTTGACTACATGCGGGATCCATGCTGGTTAAGTAACTGCTTTGTCCTAATTGGTTTTTAATCGGCTGCATGTATTTGTGTATTTTTGTTGTTTATATAGTAACTTTAGCTGCATTATAGTTATTTTAATATGTTTTTAAGAAAATGTGTAAATAGTTTGTTAATGGTTTGAGTGAAAGCGGGGTGGGGGTTGGGGTGTTGTGTGTGTTCGATTAACTGAATTGATTTTCACTGTCTGGTGTTTAGGAATTTCTGCACCCCAGATTCAGCACAGTATGTCAAACCGGCTAGGCCCAGACCTGCTAGTATATTTCGCCCATTAGCGCACAACACCAGGCCGGGCTGGAGGCTCAGTGGCACCAACCAATGGTCGGTCTGTTGTTCCATGCCTGTCTACAGCTCCAGCGCTGTGCGGGGTTTGTCCCACAAACACACAAGTTTTAAAACAACCTGCTGTCGTTTCCCCCTGGCTGTGCTGCTGTGGGTGGTGAAGGTGTTACGCTGAGTGGATGAGGAGAAGGTAGAGGAGGAGGAAGCCGAGTAGGAGGAGGAGGTAACAAGATACAAGGGCATACAAACGTATGTCCAGGGCATACGTTTTCCCTAAATATTTGAAGGGCGTCATCTACTATATGGCCCACACATGTGTAACTATACTGTATAACAGGTGTCAGTATTCTGTAGAGCAACCATATCACATCATACTGCAGTTTCCTCCAACAGACCTGACACACACCTTCTAACTACTCTACACAGCTCCTGTATGGAGACAGTTTTCTTACAATGTAGGGAATGGGAGGGAAAAAAGATGTACCAATTGAGCCGCAGCTAAAACATTTATTCCTGTCTTCAATAGGGTTGCCAAAAAATAAAGGACAAATATTTAAAGAGATATGCCATGCTCCATGAGATAAAACTGACCTGTTCCCTCCATTCTCCAGGTCAGTACGATTACAGTGATACCACATTTATATAGTTTTTCTTGTGTTTTAAAAACTTTGAAAAACATTTTTCTTTTCATTGCCATATTCCGACCCCCAAAACTTTTTTTTTACAGTTATGTCTACAAAGCTACATGAAAGGGTTCATTATTTGTGGGACGAGCTGCAGTTTTTATTCATACTGTTTTGGGTGTGTATACGACTGGCCTTGACAGCTGGGATGATTTCCTTATTCACACTGTGGATGCGGTCATGTCATTAGGTTGCACTCACGTGATTCTCAAGAGTGCG